>CM044326.1:12385000-14885000 GCA_024291935.2 Okapia johnstoni | reverse complement strand
CCTCCGGGCATTAGCTGCCACTGTGGTTTTGGTCAGAGAAGCAGCTAAGCTTGCTCTAGGACAAAATCTAAATGTAAAGGTTCCCCATGCTGTTACTGCCCCGATGAACAGCGAGGGGCCTAAGTGGCTGACCAACTCCAGGATGACTCACTATCAAGGACTGCTTTGTGAAAACCCATGGGTCCAACTCGAGATTGTACGGATGCTGAACCCTGCTACCTTTTTACCTACGCAAGCGGGACCCCCGATCATAACTGTGAAGAGGTCATAGATGAAATTTACTCAAGCAGGCCGGACCTGACGGACATTCCCCTCCAGAACCCAGAACTGGAACTGTTCACTGACGGAAGCAGTTTCCTCCAAGAAGGGCCACATAAAGCAAGCTCTGCCATAACAACAACTGACAAGATAGTGAAGGCTGAGGCCTTGCCACAAGGGTGGTCAGCACAATGGGCTGAGCTATGGGCATTCGCCCAGGCACTAAGGAATGCTGAAGGGAAACGAGTCAACATCTATACTGATTCAAGGAATGCCTTTGCTACTCTACATTACATGGAGCCATTTATAAAGAAAGGAGATTATTGACAGTGGGGGGAAAAGAGATTAAAAACAAAAAAGAAATCCTTCAGCTGTTAGAAGCAGTCTGGAAGCCTTCCCAAGTGGCAGACATCCACTGTAAAGGCCATCAGCGAGGAACTGATCCAATCAGCAAAGGAAATTGGTTGGCTGACCAGGCAGCCAAGGAGGCAGTGACCCAACCGAGCCCCAGAGTGGGCCCCGAGTCAATCTCTAAGGTCCTCTTGGCACCAGAATTGCCTCCATCCCCAAGATACACCAAGGAAGAAGATCATTGGGCTCTAAATGAGGGAGGAATAAAAGAAAAAGAGGGCAGGTGGAATCTCCCAGGCCAAAGACCCTTTGTCCCCAGCAATATAGCAATCCAGCTGGTAAAACATCATGAGACAACTCATTTAGGAAAAACTGCCCTGGAGAGCATTGAGCCGCCACTGTTTCATTCCCAACCCCATGTGCCCAGATCAGTGCTAGATGTGTGACTTGTGCACAAAACAATGCCAGCCAAGGACCAAGACCCAACCCAGGGGGGCAGACAGTTGGGACACTGCCCTTTGAAGATCTAGAAGTAGACTTTATAGAAGTCAAGCCCTATAGGGGCTAGAAGTGTTTACTTGTGGTAGTCTGCACCTACTCAGGATGGGCTGAAGTCTGCCCCACACACTGAACAGGCACAAGAAGTGGCCAAGGCCCTACTAAGAGACATAATCCTGAGATACGGGCTGCCTCTCTCCAGAGGGCCTGACAATGGCCAGCTTTTGTGTCTGAGCTAATCCAAACTTTATCCAGGACACTGGGAATCAAATGGAAGCTTCACACTGCTTACAGGCCACAGAGCTCAGGGAAAGTTGAATGCATGAATCGGACCCTCAAGACTACATTAGCTAAACTCTGTCAGGAGACCCAGTTATCTTGGGTCGACATGTTACCCTTAGCCTAACTCCCAACCTCGTGCACCCCAAGGTCCTCAGACTATTCTCCCTTTGAGATCTTATATGGGAGAACGCCCCCAGTGATAGAAAAACTCAAGGGAAACCCCCAACTAATAGCTGACCCAGAGATGTCCCAACACCTCCAGGCCCTGGGAAAAGTCTTCCACCATATGGCCCGAGAAACCTTAGAAAGGACACCCATTTCTTTGGGCAATTGGGTTCATCCCTATCAGCCAGGAGATGAGGTATGGTCTAATGATTGGAAAAAGGAACCACTTCAGCCAGTTTGGACAGGTCCTCACACGGTTGTCCTGGAAACCCCTACTGCTGTTAAAGTTACAAGCGTCATCCCTTGGATCCACCACACCAGAGTCAAGAAGGCAGCGGCTTCCTGTGATGAGGACACCTGGAAAACAGTTCAGGACCCTGAAAACCCCCTCAAGGTCTGGTCCCAAAAACAACGACCCTCACCCATGAAAGATGCTGAGCCCTGCTCTAGTCGTTCCGGGAGCTGACTAGTCAGCGCACCGCAAAAGCTTGAGGAATCTTCAACCTTGCTCCAGCCACACTCCGGCAGCTGGCTGGTCAACGCACAGTGGAAGCTTGAGGATCCGGCTATCAAAATATCAATGGATTTTCATTGTCAACCCTGGACTCTACCCCTGATTGGTATTACTGCTGTGCTCTTTGCTACAGGACTAGCTTCAGTCACACCCCAGGACTGGGATTTGGGTCAGAAGCTTCTGTCTGTTATCTCACTGTAGTGGGAAGCCTCATTCTTATCAGATGTCTCTTATGATCAATTCTCCCTATTAACTAAATTACCCCACAGTATAACTGACCCCCCTTCATGATAGGCTCAGTTGCAATAGCTGCGACAACCCAAAGATGGGGAGAAAACCTTTTGCTAGTGTTCAGTTATCTGTTATGTGCAGGCTGCTTTGCAGACTTTTGGTGTCCCTTGCTGTAACAGATGATGCCTTTCCTTATCCACCATGCACCTGTCAACATTACAGTCAACCCTTGAAAAATCGCTTACTCAACCACCAGCTAGAACAATGTAGATAGCCAATCCTATAGGCCGATTACCTACTGCCTTCACAACCATGCGATGTATATCCAGGGGCCTGGGTGCCAAAAACGTTTTCCAGTTATTCCCCCCGACTGCTGCTAACTTTCCCCCACCAGAAGATCCAAACCCTGGGTGGTATCCCAATACCATGGCATTGCCATCATGCCCCTGTGCATCTGTCTACTCCCAAATGCCACACAGATGTTACAACCCAGAACAAGTGTCTATCCGTCAAATAAATGGAAAGACCTACTGGACAGGGACAATAATGCAAACAAAATCATGGACTAACTTTGCCCTAAAAAATCAGGCTCTGCATGTTGGCAGTATAACCCAGGTTACAGAGTTAACTCCCCCTTAGACCCTCCTTCTTAATGACACCAACCCCAGTTGGCCAGGGATTGCTGGCTTTGCTTATCCTTAGGAGCTCCACAGTACTTAGCTACACCAGTACTATTAAATAATGCAACAGCCATGGGAACTCCTATAGATCCACCCTTACAAGGGCCAATCTTAAGGGCAATTGAGTTAACTCAAAAGGCTCCAAAATGCTTTACAAATGATGGAGGAACTGAACCTGTAGGCAATGTAGCCAGGGACCACTGTAATCAAACTATAAAAGGTGAGTGACCCATTCATTCTCCCACAAACACAATATGGTGCCACCCACATCAAAGCCTTTTCTTTGTTTGTGGGATAGATGCTTACTTATGTCTACCAGTCAACTGGATGGGTATCTGCACCTTAGCTTTCCTCACTCCCCAGATGAATATTGTCCCTAATAACCAGACTCTCACCGCACCTCTGGCAGCACACACAGTCAAAAGAGCCATCCAGTTTATACCCCTACTAGTTGGTTTGGGAATCATGGCTGGGATAGGTATGGGAATAGGAGGAATTGCTTCATCAGCCACCTTTTACCACACACTATCCAAAGACTTCACAGATGACATTGAGAGAGTAGCCAAACCTTTAGTGGCCTTACAGCACCAACTAGATTCCCTGGCTGAGGTGGTTTTACAGAATAGGAGAGGTCTAGACCTACTGAAAGCTGAAAAGGGAGGACTCTGCCTCTTCTTGAATGAAGAATGCTGCTCTTATGTAAACCAATCAAGAATAGTCAGGGACATGGCCCAACAGCTATGGGAATGAATCATAAAAAAGAGAGAGGAACTAGCAAATTCCTGGGGCAACTGGAACAATATCTGGAGCTGGGCATCGTGGCTTCTCCCATTTACCAGTCCTCTCTTCATGTTCTTTGTGGCGCTCTTGTTTGGCCCTTGTATTCTCAGTGCAGTTAACCAGTTCATAACCTCTTGGATTGAATCCATAAAGTTACAAATGGTAATAGCTCAATATAGTACACTAAACAATGGGGAGCTCTGAATGTCCTACAAAAACATGAGATGATGCTTTCTGCAACAAGTGACAGAAACATCAAGACGGGGGAATGAAGAGGAAAATTTAAAATTTTTACCTCCTTCTGCCTCTGTAACTCACTTTGCCCCTTGCAAAGTCTGGATCACGTAGATCACGTAGTCTCAGAAAGTGGGGATTTGCAATACTAGGAACTGGAGTTTATCTCACTCACCCTTGTCCTGCTCTTTGCAATTGCCCAACCCCTGCAAACCTGCTTAATCACGCCTGTCCAGGTCAGGCATCCCCCTCCCCATCTGGACCACTGTTCCCACATGCACGAAACCCCTTAGTTTAAACCAGCCTATAACAGCTAGTGTTGCCCACTACAGTCTGTCTATAAAAACTCTGTAATCCCTTTGTTCAGGGCTCAGAGCTTGGAGTGTTAACTCCTCTGGGCCCGCTGGCGTAATAAACCTGAGTTCTCCAACTCTCCGAGTGTGGTGCTTGGTTTCTCGAGTACTGATTTCCACAACAAGCTATCAGGGAAGCCCAAGTGAATGGAGAGGTGTGGTTATTCAACAAAAGCTAAGAGGTAAAGAGGGAGAATCTCACCAAAATAAATCAAGCAAGACTCAAAAAAAAAAAAAATGTCTAGGGAATTATCTGGGATCTGAAGGAGCACTTCACTTCAAGGTGAGCTAGGATTTATTTCGACACAGGAAGACCAGCTGAATCTAGTAAGAGATTGCTTCCACAAAATCAGTATTCTTAGAACACTTCTCTTCTGTAATTTTGTCTAAATTCCTTTATGCTAACATAATGGGACTACTTCAGGCACTCTACATGGGTCTACCCATAGTAAATAAGCTGAGGGTAAAGAAAAGGGGTACAAGACAGAAGGGCCACTTTGGCTATGTTAAAATTGGTCATTTGGGGGTTCATTCAGAAAACAGGAGTTACACAGTGCTTCAGTCTCTGCCAACAGGTATCCTTCACTTGGTGTATCAAAAACAGACAAGTTCTGGGACTTCCCTGGTGGTCCAGTGGTGAAGACTCTGCATTCCTGAAGCAGGGGGCCTGAGTCTGATCCCCAGCTGGGGACCTAGATCCCACATGCCGTGACTAAAGATTCCACATGCCACAGCTAAGACCCTGTGAGCCCAAATAAATAAGCAAATAAACAAATAAAATAGACAAGCTTCCCCCACCTCCATCCCGGGAGCTTTAGGCTATTTGAGATAGGATGTTTTGTCATACTTGCTACTTCCTGCCTGCTGATATTATCTGAGATTACAAATTCAAAAGCTTATATTCTCCTCTTCAACCAATCCCTCTCTGAAGTAACATTAGCTACCGTAATACCTATACAGTATGAGTACGGGAGGAGGGAACACTACTGAGCACTTACCTAATGCCCGGCACTGTGCTTTATACACTAACGCTTTCCAACTTTATCACAGTCTTATGAAAAAAATATTACTGGTGTCATTTTACAGATGAAGAAACTGAGGCTGGTTCACTTCAGAGGTTGCCCAACGGTCAGTGGTTTACAACAGTCTACCGAGCTACTGTGAGGGAAAGCTCAAAGTTGAATGCTGATCAAAAAGGCTCCAACAGCTGTGCTCGGTCTATGCTCTTGACATGACATTTGGGTGACTTTCCTCTCCACCTGAGTCTCACCCCTAGCTCCTCAATTCAGAAGGCTGTGTGTTAACCTGAGGGTTAAAATGGCACCAAGTAAGATGAGTGATCCATCAGCTTACAATAGTCAAGGATGGCAGAGAGAGAATATGCATATGAGAATTTAACAAGCACCTTCTTTAAGACATTGGGCTTCCCAGGTGGTTCAGTGGTAAAAGAATCTGCCTGTCAATGCAGGAGATGAAGGAGATGCAAAGACACAGGTTCAATCCCTGGGTTGGGAAAATCCCCTGGAGTAGGAAATGGCAACCCACTCCAGTATCCTTGCCTGGAAAATTCCATGGACAGAGGAGCTTGATGGGCTATAGTCCATAGGGTCACAAAGAGTCGGACACAACTGAGCATGCATGTACTTTCTTAGACATTATGTTGGGAAAATACACCTTACTGCATTAACCTCACCACCCTTATGAGGGCAATAATATCATCCTCATTCTATAGATAAGGAAACTGAAACCCAGAGAATTTAAGCCACTTTCCAAACTTCACACAGAACATCGAGGATGCCAGCCCAGGCCTGATGATGAACCTACGCTTTCCCACTCTATACACATCTTCTTTCCTGGGGCTTCCCTGGTGGCTCAGTGGTAAAGAATGTGCCTGCCAGTGCAGGAGACACGGGTTGCATCACTGATCCCAGGAAGAGCCCACAGGCCACAGAGCAACTAAGCCCGTTCATTATAACTACTGAGTCTGTGTTCTAGAGCCCGGGAGCTGCAACTACGGAATCTCACATGCCCTTGAGCCTGTGCTCTGCAACAAGAGAAGCTGTTGCAACGAGAAGCCTGCACACCACAACTAGAGAATAGCCCATATAGCAATGAAGACTTAGCACAGCCATAAATAAATAAAATTATTAAAAATATATCTTCTTTCTCACTTGAAAATATGCAATCTCTTAAAGGCATTCACAAAAAGGGAAAAAAAAAAATGTAGCCTGAAGATGAGATCTTATTTCTTACTCTGCTGGTTTCTGGGCAAGGTTTTGGAGATTAAAGGGGGATCTCACTGGAGAAGGAACATTTTAGGAGAGCCAGAATTATTCATCCTTGAAGGGCTTCTTAAGAGCTAAGAACCAGAGGGAGCAACAGTAATGCCTCCCAGGGTGTTGTCAATAAAATCAAGGCCAGGTCCTTCAAGGAAGGCTATGGAGAGAGACTCACAGCGTGGGAAAGGCCATGGGACTTTGCAAAATTGGGACTCCCCATGTCCCCAAATTTTACTTTCCCCTTGAGCGTCAAACATAAATGCATCCTGCAGCCATAACCAGGTTAACCTTGTCCTCTCCTTTTATGTTTGACCTCAAGTGTGGGTTCATTTTCAACTTCTGTCTCTACTCCTCTGGCATAGCTGAGGCCAGGCTGGGGCTCTGAAGCAGGATTTTGCTAACCAGCTCTCCCTCAAAAAACGAGAGAGAGAGAATGGAGCTAGAAGTAGAGAGAAATAGGATGCAAAGGACTAATCTGGTTAAACCCGGTTTAAGTGGGATCACTCCTCTTCTTCAGCCTAAGGTCCTTCTAAAGGGCATTTCCCCAAACAGCTCCCATGCTTCCCATCTCTTGGAGAAGGGCACAGAAGCCCACGTCAATATTCTTGCCTGGAGAATTCCACAGACAGAGGAGCCTTCTGGGCTACAGCCCACAGAGTCACAAAGAGTTGGACACAACTGAGCGACTAACACTTCCCTATCTCTAGCCAGGAAAGGTCTAATCTTTCCTCTAGAATCCCCAAATAACCTTAGGCAAATCCAACCCTCAAAAACAGAATCATTAAACTCGAGAACAGAAATGATGTCTGTATATCCAGGGTCTGTCTCACTCAGTGGCAAGTAATAGATGTCTTTTGGGGGAATAACTTTTTCAGTATGATCTCAGTTGAAACAGAAGGTTGCCCCAATGTCAACTGGTAATTGACAAGGTAATACATTTCCTTGATGTTAGAAGTCCCAAGGAGTTCTTCTCCCACAGTCTAAGGATAATCCTTCACATTGCCAATTCCATTTTCCTCTCTGAGGTCCTCTCTTTCCTCCCAGACCACTGATGAAGGAAGCACCCATCTCTTCCAGATGAAATCCACTCCCTACTAAGTAAGGCAAGCTCTTTCTCAGTAAGTAGAATCCACTGGCTTAGGAGGCTGACATCACCTACCTCATTCATAAGGGCTCACCGTCCAACTTGAGCATGGGGTCTGCCAACTCTGTCTTTATTTCTTAGAGCCCTGGTTTTAAAAAGGCAAATGTCTGCTCCCTTTTATTAAACAACACAGGGTTGAGAAAGGCCAGCTCTGAATCAAAGATAATCTTACTTCATTAAAAACCCCATCAGCTTTATCTCTAAAGTTATTCCAAGAAAAGTGCTTGAGCATTTCATAATTAACATGTGGAGAGCAGGTGCAGTGAACAAAGCATGTGCAATTATAATAACTTTAAGTCAATAATTCATAAATGATAATGTATTATTAATCAATTATTGGGGCCTGAACAACATTTAATGAGATTAAGCTGATTGCCAGGCTGAACTGTTGGGTACATATTGATTCAATCAGAGTGCTTAATTAAACTATGTAAGTTGCCCACCTAATCATTACATCACAGCTTCCTTCAAAGGAGTACCATTTCTACTTTTCTCTTCTTCCTTCTGTATTAGGAATTGTTATTGACTGAGAAGAAATCAAGATAAGGACTCTTGCTTTCCATAACAGCTTGAGAAACTACCATATGATCTAATGTATCTTTTTGACTGTATGAATAAAGGCTGTTTGCACAAGCATATTCAGAGTGCAATAAGGTATATAGGTTTGCTTTGGTTTTTTTTCCCTAAAGAATTCAGAATCTTAATAAACAGGGCTACATTTTAAGCCTAAACAAAGAGTTGCTTACAACCCTCCATTGCAAAGACCAAGAAATAGAGCTTCAAAGAAATTAAAAATTCCTACAAAATACTGACATGAATCAGGATTTGAAGCCAAGTTCCTCCACCACAGCCCTTTCCCAGCCTACAGTGTTTCCAAAACCTCAAATTAGGCTTCATTCTGCTGAAGATCAGAAAGGCATACCCATTTGACTTCACTAGTTTCTAGTAGCATCTCTTCAGAAGGTAAAACCTACCTCCCCAGCAGCTAAAAGTTTTCAGAATCACCCCTTACAACCACCATACAAAAACCCTTGTCTCTTGACATGCAGGTCGTCTTTTCACTTGTCACGTTGCTAATGATGGAAGTTATTTATGGTGAACATTGAACAAAATGTTTTTTTGCTCAGTGTTCTAGCCCGATGATCCTGCCTGAGGGGAGACAGTGACAGCTCTGTTAAAGCATCCCGGGGTACAGGGTGCCTGAGGGTCTTTCTAATTAGGGTTTTACTCTGTCAGTTTCATGAATAGCTACTTCCAACCCAGACGCACATCAGTACATATTGAGGATGCCCTTGCCCTATAAAATTCTGGGATGTCAAAACCCACAGCTGCACCTGGGCTCCACATTCAATGAGCCACAGAAAATCAGCTACAGAGAGCGTGCACAGAGAACACTGGGGCACCACCAATTGCTTCTGAGTTGTGGCATGGAAGCTCTTACTGCATTCATCTGTTGCTTCGGAAAGGCAGCACCACAGATTCCAGCTTAAGGTCAGATCTCCATCAGGAGATCATTACCAAGGTGGCTTTTGACATAAATTTCAATGATCACATTTTAGGCAGTTAATACGCCCAGTGACTCGGCCCATAGTCTGTGTTCCTGAATCTTCTCCTGCAACTGGAATCAGTGTAATGATATCCCTGCTATGGCCTCGAGAGATTCTTGTTTACAAAAGCCTGTGTGACCAAGCTACTTTTTTCCCCTCAACTTTGTTTGCAGAATGGGAGTAGGAAACCACCACAAACAAATTGGAAAATGTCATATTATTCACATCAGTGTTATTCCATTAAATTCAACCCCTAGTTTTAAGAAAAGAGAAAGAGCATTACAACACAGTCTCAGCATTCTGTAAGTCAGGCTTGCAATGTGACCATGTATGTTTTGTTTTAGGGTGGGAGGGAATGGCTACACACTCCAGTATTCTTGCCTGGAGAATTCCATGGCCGGGCTACAGTCCATGGGGTCACACAGAGTCAGACATGACTGAGCAACTAACGCAAGTTAGTTTCACAGAGCAGACAGATGGGATGGAATAAATAACTTGTCTTTTGGAGGTTTATGGTGTTGATGTTGGTATGTGTGACTGAAATCAGAAAGAGGAAGTACCTCTAGGTGAACAAGTCATCCTAAAGGCAAACAAAAGTCACTCTTCTGCTAATATTCATGATGTCAAAGAAAATAAGCAGAAGGCACTGGAGCAAACCTGGTCCTTAGTTGGATTGTTAATTTAAAATTTTCAAATTATTTCTTCATTAAAATCCTTACTCTCTGCTAAGGGAGAAGAAAAAAGTATTTCAAGAACCATAAAAGAAAGAGTATTCTTTCAGCAGGACTAATGTCAATTCTAAATATAGAAGAGCAGATATACTATTTCAGATTCACAAACAGACTTTCAAATTCATATTATCCATTATAGTAAACAAAAAATAGTTTCATTTTTTCTTTCTAATGGAAAGAAGCAGCATGTAAAGTGGAAAGATCAAGGAGTGAAAACCTCCATTTCCAACAGAATAACAGGCTAAATATTCTGAACAATCCCCCAAACAAAACAACCATAATACTAAAATAAACTCTTTTTTTCTAAAATCAGCTTCAATGCATTGCTGAGCTGATCTGAAATAAAGAAATCTGTAGATGCCAAAAACAGAGTGAGACCAAAGAAGTCTTGAAAGGTAAGCAAGCATCAAAGCATACTTTTCACCCAAGGATTTCTACCAAGCCTTGGAGACCCCGAGTTTTTGCTTTGAAAGCTGCAGGAGACGCAGGAAAGTGAAGCACGCAGCTTATCCTTGGTGGGGCATCGAATAGAGAGTCTTACATAAAGCTGAGACACCTCCCCCCAAAAGTCTTCACTCTTGATTCACAAAAAGGCAGAGCAAGAAAAGCTTATTTCAAAATTTCCCTAGGAGTCTATAACTATAAGCAAATTTTCACATTCATTTGAATTCTTGATCCATCTGTGGTCCCCAAATTTAAGGGAGGTAATACAGTCATCTCAATTTGTTAGCATCCTCAGATAACTAGCAAAAGCAAATACAAATGCTTTCTTAAGTAAAGCAGCCTCAATTCTGACCTCAAAGATCTCCAGGAGGTAAAATTCCAAGAAAAATAAGTGATTTAGTGTCAACAATTATGAAACAAACCAGGAAACAAGGCCCCATGAGTGAGAGGCAGCAGAGACAAGAAGCACCAGACTTGCAGAGACACAAGATACTAGAGTTATGGGAAACAATATAAAGTAACAACATTAAAAAAAAAAAAAACATAATATTGAAAGAAATGAAAGAGAAATCTGAGATGTGAACAAGGAATGAGACTCTAAAAGCAAAATGCTGAGTGGATAAGGATGGAATAAATTTCTAGAAGTGAAAAGTCTAATAATTGAAACTAAAAAGTCAATAGAGAAAGGGATATTAATGGAATTTCAAGGGGTGAGAATTTCCATTAATAGAACATTGGAATTTCAAGGGGTGAGAATTCCCATTAATAGAAGAATAATAGACTAAATACTTTTAACAGCTTTCTTGAAGGAAACATGTAGAAAGCCACTGGACAATGTTTCTTTCATCCTAATGGAGAAAATAAAAGCTGAATAATAATCTATCCAAGACAGGAAGCAGGCAGGGCATAGTCTTTAAAAGAATGGCATAGCCATGTGGCTGTGCTGTGTCAGTTGCTCACTCATGTCCAACTCTGCAACCATGGACACAGGAGAAAAGAAAAACTTATTAGAACTAAGTTCAAGATAGCAGATCTGACTTCCTTGAGCCTCATTATATGCTCATTGTAATACATTAGCATAAGCTAAGTGACACACCCACCAGTACCATAACAGTTTTGAAGCCAACCACCAAAGATCAAAAAGTGAGGGTGGCCCAATTCCTAGATAGTTGGAATAATCCTCTGCCTTATTAGCCTATGAAATTACCCAACCAACAAAAACTCACCATATCATATTTCAAGGCCCTCTCTTACCTTCTGAGATAGGCCACACTCTGTCTGTGAAGTGTATTTCTTTCTAAATAAATCTCCTTCTCACCTATGACTTTGTCTCTCACTAAATTCTTTCTGCGATGAGACATCAAGAACCTGAGCTTCATTAAGTCCTGAGACCAGATGTTTGTTCTCACTGAACAGATCATGTGTTAAAGCCCCAATCTGAGTTGCATGATTTCATATCCATCATAACTTTCCTTGAACCTATCAGAGATTAATATCACAAAGCAGCTGATTGCACTGAATTCCAAAGAGTGCAAAGAGTGGTATATACCAACAATGGAGAAACAAATTTTTCTGCTTTGGTGGCATATAAGAGAGGAAGAAAGGGGCTGCTGTAGAAGAGGTAAGATTTTAAGAAATCCCTGAAAGCCCTGGACAGAAAAGCCTTTCAAGTTTCCTATTTGCAGGATAAAGGCTTCAGCCTCTTAGACCTTCTCAGAGTTCCAAAGAGGAGATTCAAACAGTTGCTAATTAGGGAAGTAGGGAATGCAGAAACAAAGGAACAACCAGAAAACTATAGTGCATCAATTAAAGTAGGACTGTGGTGCCTCCTCAAGGAATATACATAACAATATCTTTGAGTTCTTCTATAGGAACTAAGGCCTCTAGGAGATATTAGATTTGTGGAAAACAATATAAAATAACTATAATATTAAAAAACTATGTTTAAAGAAATGAAAGAGAAATTTGAGATATGAGCAAGATGCTCACGAGCTGCTGATGAACAGGCAAAAAACAGCACCTCCTTTTTGAGTCCTCTTATACAAAAAAAAAAAAAAAACCTTAAACTGCTGTGAGAGGAGAATCAAACCCTCTCAACCTCAGGACCCAGGCTAATATCTCATGATTTGGGTGTAGGAGGAAATGAAAAGTTGTTTGCTCCGGCTGGAGGAAATGAGCATGGAGAGACATAGACTCTGTGTATTGCAAACGTGCGATTAAAAGCTGATGGTGGGAGAACAAGATGGCAGAGGAGTAGGAGGACGTGGAGTACAACTCTCTCCACGGATACATCAGGAATACACCTTCAGACACAGAAGTGCATGCAGAACACCAGCTGAGAGCAGACAGGAGTACCTGACCAGTGGAAAAGAATATACAGACCCACGCAAACCTCACTAGCATGAAGGAACTACGGAGAAAAACAGGAGTGTTAGTAGGACTGGCCTCGGCAGGTGGGGGAACTGAAGCAGGGGTCCAATCCCCACAGGGGGGCAACTGTCTGACTCAGAGGAGAAACATTTAAGGCTGAGAGTGAAACAGCTGATCTGTGGCAGCCTAAATAGAAAGAGAATCAGACAGTACTTGCCGCAGCCATACATATGCCGGGCAGGAACGCGGGTCTCCTGGAAGGGGCAGCGGCTGGGAGCTGGAGTTTAGGGATTGTGGAGCAATCTCAGTGCAAGGGCTGCTGTTGACTGCAGAGAAATGGATCGAGGGGATGTGAAGGAGGAGACTGTGGTGGGAAATGCCTGTGGAGGAAAGCCAAGCAGCCATGGAAGCAAGGCGATACTGCTGAGTCACACGTAGGGGGCGGAGCCATCACCATAGTCTCTCTCTCCACACACCAGCATGGACAGCTGACCAATAGAGAGGCTGGCCCATCAAACGCCTGACTCACTGAACTATAGAGTAGGACCCCACCCAGGGTGCCCCTTTAAGTGCCTGACAAGCCAAACAACAGTGAAGGACCCCGGGCAAGGGAGCCACTAAATGCCTGAACTGGCAGAGCTACGAAGAGCTACGAAGAAAGACCGGCCAAAGAGGCCTTCTGATCGCCAGCTACAGGAGGCTAGAAAAAAGACTCTGATAGGGCTATAACTCCTGCCATGGAGGCAGTCCATGTCCCTGCACACTTGGCACCACCAGGGTCCCCACAAACCAAGCAGCTGCACCACCTTCATGCTCAACTCTCATGGGGGCAGAGCTGCCAGAGGCAAAAATAAAAAGTCTTGTGTTTATACGCAAAGGGTCGCTTCAGTCCTGTCCGACTCTTTGCGACCCTGTAGACTGTGGCCTGCCAGGCTTCTCTGTCAGGGGGGTTCTCCAGGCAAGAATACTGGAGCCTATTGGCCAGTACTGGTTGCCATACCCTTCTGCTGCTGCTGCTGCCGCTAAGTTGCTTCAGTCGTGTCCGCCTCTGTACAACCCCATAGACGGCAGCCCACAAGGCTCCCCTGTCCCTGGGATTCTCCAGGCAAGAACACTGGAGTGGGTTGCCATTTCCTTCTCCAGTGCATGAAAGTGAAAAGTGAAGTCGCTCAGTCGTGTCTGACTCTTTGTGACCCCATGGGCTGCAGCCTACCAGGCTACTCCGTCCATGGGATTCTAGAGCACTGTATTTCTTGCTGCCCTAGCTGCCAACCCCCCTGAGTACCTGGTGCTGCCAGAACCCCTGTGACCCAAGCAGCTGCACCACCTCCATACCTGGCCCTCACAGGGGCAAACCCAAGCCCTCCAGGGCAGCCTCAGGAGCAAACCCCAGTGGACGACCCACATGTACAGGTGGAAATAAAACCACAATTGAAACCCAGGGGCAGTGTGGCTAAGGAAGGAGACCCAAACCCTTCCCATCAGCTGTACAAGCTGCTGATTAAATTCACAGGATCAACTAGGCAGACTCTGTGTCTGTGGAACATGTAAAAGGCCATTGAGAGCTCCCACGAAAGAAAACGCACTAGCTCTGATAGCTGTGGACACTGGAGGCAAGAACGCACAGGAGTAGGACCCGATTAGAACCTGAGCTGCCCCCACGGCAGGTCCAGAGATCAGCACAGTGTTGGAGGGCATCCTGGGGAGGTAAGGTAGACTGTGATTTCCAGCATGGGAAAGGACTCTGCAGCAGTGACTCAAGAAAACATTTATTATTCTTATTTTTTGACTTGTTCTGTAGATTCTTTTGGATGTTTTTTTTCTTTTTGTTTTCCTTTTCCCCTCCTCTGCTGTAGTTGTTGATTTTATTGACACTAAGAAATCCAATTAAGCTTTTGAACTTTTTTTTCTTTTTCCTCAGTCATATTTTTTATTGCTGTCATAAACCTCTGCCTCTACGTTGGGCTTTTGCTGTTCTGCAGAGTTTTCTTTTTTCCTTTTTTCTTTTTTTTAATTTTAATTTTTAATTTTTTAAACCTATTATTATTTTTTCTACACTCATTCCTTTGTTTGCTTTTCCTACTCTTCTTTTCCCCTTGCAGTTAATCTTTAACATATACACGTCTTCTTTATCTACCTCTATTTAATTTGCAGTCTGTATTTCTTTTCCTTCTCTCCTTTCCTCTCAACACATTTGTTAGTTTTATGTTCATGGCTTTATTCCCCACTTGGCACCTTGCTTTAGTTTTGTTTCCCAGCTTGTGCTTTACAGACAGAGAGGTTACAACAGACAATACAGAAATACAAAGGATTAAAAGAGACTATTATGAAAAACTATATGGCAATAAAATATACAACCTGGAAGAAATGGACAGATTCTTAGAAAAGCTCAATCTTCCAAGACTGAACCAGGAAGAAATAGAAATTATGAACAATCCAGTTACAAGCACTGAAATTGAAGCTGTGATCAAAAATCTCCCCAAAATCAAAAGC
The DNA here is from genome assembly GCA_024291935.2 of Okapia johnstoni. Classification (NCBI taxonomy): domain Eukaryota; kingdom Metazoa; phylum Chordata; class Mammalia; order Artiodactyla; family Giraffidae; genus Okapia; species Okapia johnstoni. The sequence continues at coordinate 14,869,646 of CM044326.1, read as the reverse complement.
CCAGGACCAGATGGCTTCACAGGAGAATTCTATCAAGCATTTAGAGAAGAGTTGATGCCTATCCTTCTAAAACTCTTTCAAAAAAATTGCAGAGGAAGGAACAATTCCAAATTCATTCTACAAGGCTACCATCACCCTGATACCAAAACCAGACAAAGACAACACAAAAAAAGAAAACTGCAGGCCAATATCACTGACGAACAACAAAATTTTAGCAAGAAGAATTCAGCAACACATCAAAAAGCTCATACACCATGATCAAGTTGGGTTTATTCCAGGGATGCAAGCATTCTTCAATATATCCAAATCAATCAATGTGATACACCATATTAACAAATTGAAAGATAAAAACCATATGATCATCTCAGTAGATGCAGAAAAAGACTTTGACAAAATTCAGCACCTATTTATGATTAAAACTCCAAAAAAATGGGCATAGAAGGAACCTACCTCAACATAGTAAAGGCCATATATGATAAGCCTACAGCAAACATTATTCTCAATGGTGAAAAACTGAAAGCATTCCCCATAAGATCAGGAACAAGACAAGGGTGTCCACTTTCACCACTATTTTTCAACGTAGTTCTGGAAGTCCTAGCTACAGCAATCAGAGAAGAAAAAGAAATAAAAGGAATCCGGATAGGAAAAGAAGAAGTAAAGCTCTCACTGTTTGCAGATGACATGATACTGTACATAGAAAACTGTAAAGATAGTATCAGAAAATTACTAGAGCTAATCAGTGAATTTAGCAAAGTTGCAGGATACAAAATCAATACACAGGAATCACTTGCATTTTTATATACTAACAATGAAAAATCAGAGAAATTAAGGAATCAATCCTTAATGCAAGTAGCTCACAGAATTCTAAGCAGAATAAATGATACAAGCATATCTACATATATCTCACCTGTATAGATTATAGTCAAACTGCTGAAAACCAAAGTTAGTGAGAGAATCTTGAGAGCAACCAGAAACAAAACACTAAATTGTTGCTATTGTTGTTCAGTCACTAAGTTGTGTCCAACTCTGCAATCCCCTGAACTGCAGCATGCCAGGCTTCCTTGTCCTTCAATATCTCCCAGAATTTGCTCAAACTCATATCCGTTGAATTGGTGATGCCATCCAACCATCTTATTCTCTGTCACCCCGTTTTCCTCTTGCCCTCAACCTTTCCCAGCATCAGGGTCTTTTCCAATGAACTGGCTCTTCACATCAGGTGGCCAAAGTACTGGAACTTCAGCTTCAACATCAGTCCTTCCAGTGAATATCCAGGGTTGATTTCCTTTAGGATTGACTGGTTTGATCTCCTTGCAGTCCAAGGGACTCTCAAGAGTCTTCTCCAGCACTACAGTTTGAAAGCATCAATTCTTTGGCTCTCAGCCTTCTTTATGATCCAACTCTCACATCTGTATGTGACTACTGGAAAAACCATAGCTTTGACTATTTGGACATTTGTCAGCAAAGTGATGTCTCTGCTTTTTAAATTTCATATGCTGCCTAGATTTATCATGGGTTTCCCAGTGGCTCAGTGGTAAAAATCTGTCTGCAATGCAGGAGCCACAGGAGACGTGGGTTTGATCCCCAGGTCAGGAAGATCCCCTGGAGGAGGGAATGGCACCGCACTCCAATGTTTCTGGCCTGGGAAATCACATGGACAGAGGAGCCTGGTGGGCTATATAGTCCATGGGTTGCAAAGAGTCAGACATGGCTGAGCACACACATAGGAACAAGGATTACAGGGGTTAAAATATGGAGTAATGCTCTATTTCTTAAAATGGGTAGTATATCCCTGGGTTTCCATTTAATTGTTCTTAACCTAGACTTTTATGTTACATGAATTCTTTTATAAGTATGCATTTAAAATAAAGCAATTTTTGATATTATAAAAGACCCAGTTTCCAATTTCTGGCTTCATACTTAATATCTATGCAACCATATACAAGTTACTTTTAATTCACTGGGCCTTACTTCCATCATCTTTAAAAATCATATTTTTTCCCTAACACATTACTTTCATAAGTATAAAGGAAAAGATTATTATACTAGAGTCTATGAAAACTAAGCAAAGATGTTAACAAATTTAAAAAGGAGTGACAGACTAGGAGAAAACATCAGCTACTTGCTGCCCTATCTTAAAACAATGATCAATACTTAATAAATATTTGCTAAATAAATCAATGTTTAACAAAGAAGAATATTTCTAATATACAAAGAGCTCCTATTACATTATTTAGGAAAAGACAAAGCATCTAATAAAATAATAGACAAATGACTCTTAAAATTGAGTAACTTAAATGGAAGACATATAAATAACATTTAAAAATATGGATCACTTGAGTAATGCACAAAGAGATTCAAATGGAAATAACACTGAAATGGTATTTTGAGAGAGGGGGATTAATTTCTTTAACTAACAGGAAAATGTAGAAGACTGGTAAATCCATTGTTGGTTGGGCCCTGGAGGAAAATAATCTCCTATGTTTTCGTGGGAGTATAATCAGTAATACAGAATTTAGTGAGGTTGTCAACCTTGGAATTCATGGGGAAGAGATTTGGACTTTCACAGGACAGAATTGTCAGGAAGGCTAATTTAAGTTCATTAAGTCTAAATTTCAGGAATCAGTATGCATGAGTTCATGTGTTTATGTGTGAATGTACATGTATGTGTGTGTGTGTTTGTGTGCACTGAAGAAAAACATGAACCTGTTAAAAGTGATTGCTTAGGGAATAATAAGATGAGAAATATGTGGTTAATTTCATATTTTATACCAGTTTATCAATTTTTGATTAAGGATGATATGTGGACATTTTAAATTTTAATTTAATTTTTAAATTTTAAATATGAAATATAAATATAGTTGGAGATACAAAAAAAAATAGGACAGACACTCATGAGGCTGCCCATCTAGATTTAAAAGCTCACTTTCTGTCATATCTTCCTTAAAATTCTTTTCCTTTAAGAAGTTCAAAGTCCCCAGTAAAGATTCATTTTTTCCTCTTTCTGCTCCTCCACCTTCAGATAGAATCACTATATTGAATTTGGTATTATCTTTTTTCAGCATGGTTTTATACTTTTTCTATATATATATAAATATCCATAAACAATAAACTACATTGTCCTTTTATATTAAAATAAGGGATTTTAATAACAAACTCATGGTCATGTTGTACATATGTGCTCAGTCATCCAACTCTTGGCAACCCCATGGACTGTAACCCATCAGGCTCCTCTGTCCATGGAATTTTCCAGGCAAGAATACTGAAGTGGGTTGCCATTTCCTACTCAAGGGGATCTTCCTGACCTGGGGATCAAACCCAGGTTTCTTCCATCTCCTGCATTGGCAGTGGATTCTTTACCCACTAGCACCACCTGGGAAGCCAGTCATGTTATGAGACGTCCGTGAAATATATGAATCAGAGTACCTGGTTAGTTCAGCCTGGTAAACTGAATTTGGTTATTTGGGGAACTGGAAGGGTGGTCATGACCCACCCTTGAAAGCATGTGCTGGTAGGCAGGGAAGCCTTAGGATTTGAGGCTGAAAGATAAGTGAGGAGTTTGAGTTTTCATGTCTTAGGTGAGGGACTCTGAGAAAGAAAAAACATCTGAATAATGGAGACATGGGTTGCCAGCTTGTCCCTGTCCAGGGTATGAAGAAGGAGCTTCTTTCAGAGGAAACTTAAGGAGTTTTGATGCCAAGCAACATTGTTTTGGGGAGTTTTGGAGAGTACTAATCCCCCCAACTTTACACGGAATTAAGCAACTCTCTGAAAACCTAGCAAGTTTTCAACCCTAGCAGTAGCAAGACAGTGCACCAGCTTCGAGGACAGCAGACAACTAACAAAACAAGCCCAAGCATCAGGGAGGAATGGAGCAGCCCATAAGGGTGACTATATCCAACGGCTACTTTATGAGTACAATTGAGGCTACCTGAGGGCATCCCATGAAACACCTAAGGAAAAAGTTAACTTTTCAAAAGGTGTCCCTGCATTTGTGGGTGGAAGGAAAAATAGATGCAAGGATTTCATGTATTTGTTCAATAAATATTGAGTGTGCACCAGCTTTCTGCAGGAACTGTTAGACCCTAGAGATACAAGAGTGAAAAAACACAGCATGCAATCTGTGTCCCTACGGAGTTCAGTTGTAGGGACTGTGAGGAAGAGAGAACAAGATCATGTGATAATGAGGTTCTGAGCGAGAGAACATGACATATGGTGACCCAGGAAGGTTTTCTCAACCTGAGCAAGGATAATATAGGACAAGAAGAAATCAATCTTGCCAAGCTATAGAGGTAAAGTTTTCTACTCAGAGGGAACAGCAAATCCTGAGGCCTGGGGAAGATAATTTAGTCACTGTGTTCAAGGAATAGAAGGAAGATGAGTGTGATTGAAGGGTGTGGAATGCTTAAGGGGTAAGATACAGCTGAGAAGGGTTTTGCGGAGGCAGAAAGATTTAGACTTTACTGAAATTACAAGGGCTATTCTATTCTACCATGGAATTTCATGGTATCAATGGCAGAAAATAAAAATAAATTATTGTGCTCACTTTGGCAGCACATACACTAAAATTGAAACAGTACAGAGAAGATTGGCATGGCCCCTGAGCAAGGATGACCCACAAATTTGTGAAGCGTTCCTTATTTTTGAATGGATGAATGGAGAGAGTAGCATGGAAACATATACACTGCTGCTGCTGCTGCTGCTGCTAAGCCGCTTCAGTTGTGTCCGACTCTGTGCGACCCCATAGACAGCAGCCCACCAGGCTCCGCCATCCCTGGGATTCTCCAGGCAAGAACCCTGGAGTGGGTTGCCATTTCCTTCTCCAACTACCATATGTCAAATAGACAGCCAGTGGGAATTTTGTATGACTCAGGGAAATCAAACCAGCTCTCTGTGACAACCTAGAGGGTTGAAATGGGGTGGGAGATGGGAGGTTCAGGAGGGAGGGGACATAGGTATATCTGTAGCTGATGCCTACTGACGTATGGCAGAAAGCAACACAATATTGTAAAGCAATTATCCTTCAATTAAAAATAAATTTTAAAAAGTTTACATAAAAAGACAAAATAAATGAATAAATTATTAATTAAAGGACTTGTGGTACAGATTTTAAAAGATTACAAGAGGTATTAATGTTAATGGTATTACACAGGTACTAGGCACATTGGAGAAGCCTAGAATGTATTACCTGGTGTATAAACAAGTATTTTTACATGCAGGGAATCGCACCTCAAAGATAAAGGATTTTCTCTCATGACTAAAGAACTGAAAGGTCATAGAATATGGAATTAGGGCTATGGGGCTTAGGAATCAGAGCATTTGGGGATAAATTTGAGCTCCAGCTCTTACTAAGCACATGACTTTTTAGGGCCTCAATTTTATCAGCTAAAAATGGAAACCTCAAATGTAATTTTTTTTTCTTTACCTCACAGAGCCATTGTGAAGAACAGTTAATCACATATAAACATTCTGTAAACAGTTAGTTACTTTAAAAAGATATAAACTGTTAAATCTTGTGAACATATTTACAGGATAGAACAGTTTGGGCATTGATTCTGATGAAATATATTACGTGCTTCTGTTTCAGTAACCACATAAAGTCAACTTTTAGTATCCTTGCTAATTGAGAAAATTATTCAAGTAATGCAAACTTTGTTTTATCTCCCTCTGAAATAGATTATATTTTATAGCATATTGGCTTTATAATCATGTTTAACCTGAGTTATATAATTTGCAGGCCTCTGCAAATGAATATTTCCAAAACCAAACTCAATATCCATTCACAACAGTCTTATTCTCTCAAGTATTCTTCTATTGGTATTAAACTGTGTGCCCATCACCCAAAGGAGAAATAGTTCAACTCCTTCTTCTTTATCCCTACTCTCTGTTAATCACCAAGACCTCTCACTCCTAACTTAGACATAATCCTAAATTCAGACCGTCCCCTCCCATTTCCATAGACTTCTCTTCCCTGGGTATCTCATCAACCAGGTAGAGGACTAACAATTGTTATTTTTTCTTGAATACTGTGTACCATGCTCTAAGTCCTTTTACAAGCTTCAGATTGCCCCATGAAGAAGGTACTGTTGTCATCTGCAATTTATAGATGGAGAAACCTCGGCATGGAGTGTTGAAACATATTTTCCAAGCTCATGAAGCTAATAAATGGCAGAGTCAAGACTAGGGCCCCAGTGAGTCTGACTCTAGGGTCTAAGTGCTTACGAACTTCTCTGTGCTGGGCGGCGTGTCACCATGTTCACATTCCAGACTTCCCTGCATTGTGTGTGCTCAGTTGGGTATGACTCTTTGCGACCCAGGGACTGTAGCCCTCCAGGGTCCTCTGTCCATGGAATTCCCCAGGCAAGAATACTGGAGTGGGTTGCCATTTCCTCCTCCATCCCCTACATTACTGCCACAAGATCTTCCTCCAAAACGAATCTGATCTTGTCATTTGTCTGCTTTTAACAGCATCCCATTAGCTCATCATTGCCTTCAGGAGAAACTAATATGAAAAATAAGGTATAGTTTTGAACTCAGCCCAATTTACCTTTCATACCTTATTTTCTGATCCCATACTCAATCCACCATCCTATAGTCCTGGCACCCTGAGATGTTCACAGCGATTATTCCCAGACCTCGGTGTCTCTACAAAAGCTATTTTCCTGCTTGAAAAGACACACCTCCATGTCTCTGCACACAATAGTCTGAGCTCAAGACACAGATCCAGCGGCACTGACACTGAATCTCAGTTTTATCATTATAGACAAAGGAACTATAAGGACGAAATGATATGTAAAAACTCTGTAAGAGTAAACTGCGTGATTGGGTATAAGCAAAAATACTCAACTGTAAGATTTTGTAGTTTTTCCCACTCCCTCCAGACAGCCTTGGAGGAGAAAGAATTCTTCGCCTTCCTTTTCTTAGAGTGACTGGGCCAAAATGGGAAGTAGATAGGAGATACATAACTGACTATATGTCATAGTTTTAAAGGTTTGTACTGGAAAAAGGTGGGATTATTGTGAACCACTATTTGTATGTGTAGATTGGTAACAGTAAGAAAGATGAATTTACGATGGTTTGCATGCGTTTTATATACTCCCCTTTTCATGGCTTCTCAAGAAAGATTTAAACAGTTCTTTAAAAGTTTTGGGATTGTCCACTGAGATTTCTTTAAAAGCAAAGCTGTGTCAATACAGGATCGTCATGCACATGGGATTTACAAAGCTGTCCCTCCTGGGAACCAGTCCCCCTTTGATTTTACCAAGAAGAAAAAGGCTCTCTTTTCTGCGCTTCCATTGAACTTTGTTCTCGTATAACTTCCGTATCATAATGACTTGTTTACGTAAGTCACACACATACGCACAAACACAATGCTTATCAAGAGTGTCTCAAAGACTAGAATCACGTCCTATTCATCTCTATCTTCCTAATATCTACAATGGTTCCTAGCCCTGGTTGCCTGAAAAGATGGAAATCGTAAGACAAGAAAAGGTTACAATTCAGTATTTCTAACTTTTTTTATTAAAAACTTCCATACAGAGAAGGTTTTCATACTCTTGTAGTTCATTTTTTAGTTCTAATATTTGTCAACAGCAATGCATTACCAAAAAAAAAAAAAAAAAAAAGAACAGATAGAAAAGCACTTAATTTAATCAGGAGATGAGAGGTCTGAAGTTTCAAACCCCATCTGCCATCAACCAGCTGGGAGACCAACACAGGTCAGTTTGTGCATCTGACCTTCAATCCCTCACTAGCAAAGGAGGAATCTGGACTCCACAGTCTAAGGATGCTGAAGATCTAAAATTCAGTGATCCCTTAGCAATACTCAGCCTCACAAGCCTCCCGGAGGGGTGAGGGACAAAACTGAAAGAAATTTCCAAGAGGGAGAGGTTTCCACTTCAGGTTTCTGTTTTCCTTGGACCACTACTGTCACTTCACACTCTCCTCATTGGAAAGTTCTGTTCTTCATACCTGATCAGGTGTCTCAGAAAGAGACAAAGGCCAGAGAGGATGGAAAATGATTTGTAAAGAAGCCAAAAGGGGAATTCTGTAACTGTGTATTTTTCCACTCCGTTCTAATTTAAAACCACTTACAAGTGACAACTCCCAACCCGAGGCAGGTGCTGTGTGGTAGCTCATTACACCCTGGGGACCCCATGTAAATCTTTTTTTCCTGAGAACAGCTATTGTCTTCCAAGAAAAAGCTTTTAGCATAATGGCAGGCTGAATAGAACATCGCTCTTGTGCGAATGTTTTTAAGAGAAAGAACAAGAGAAAGGTATTCTTTAACAGTGGCAAATACAGTCTCTTGTTCCCCCACCTCAGGCCGCCTGGAAAGAACAATGTGTGAGCCATCAAGTCTACGGCAGACCTGTGAGATTACCTCACCTCCAGACACAGAAGGGTAAACTCTGCTCTTTCAGGTTATAATCAATGCCAGGTAGAGGTGTCTCCAAGGGCAGAAATAGCAGATCTGCCCCACTTCCATTCACCTCTGCTGTTTCTCATCTTCTCACCAGTCCGTGAGTCAGTCAGTCACTGTTCACTTGGAGGATGACTTCTAACAAGAGAATGTCATTCTCCCTTGGAAAATTCTCAAATCCCTCTCAGGTTCTTCTTGAGGATAGTCAAGACAATGCGGCTCAGGGGCATAGATAGAGAGATGTCCAAAGGGGAAAAGAATCAGCACTAGTGCCACCTGGGAGGCTCCTAAAGAACAGTAGTACAGTATCTTTATTTCAAGCCCAGGATGTCTGGAAGCAAAAAAGTAATGCTTATGTAGCTGGTATTCCTGTACTTTTCAAGGTTCTGTACTGTAAGATTAAAAATGTTAATTTTTTTGTGTTTGTATTTTATGTATTATTTGTACAGTATTTTTAATGTGTTATAGTGCAGTACTAAATGGGCTTCTCTGGTGGCTCAGATGGTAAAGAATTTGCCTGCATTGCAGGAGACCTGAGTTTGAGAAGATCCCTGGAGAAGAATGGCTACTCACTCCAGTATTTTTGGACTTTCCTGGTGGTTCAGGTGGTAAACAATCTGCCTGCCAATGCAGGAGATGCAGGAGATCTGGATTCAATCCTTGGGTCAGGAAGATCCCCTGAAGTAGGAAATGGCAACCCACTCCAGTATTCTTGCCTGGGGAATCCCATGGACAGAGGAGCCTGGTGGCTATAGACCACGGAGGCCACAAAGAGCGACTGAGCAACCAACACTTTCACTTTCACAGTACTATATAGCTGACTGTGTTAGTTGGGTACCTAGGCTAACTTTGTTGGACTTATGAACACGCTCTTAGAATAGTAGTCATTCATATGTAGGGGACTTACCATACACAAACTAAATAAAATATGACTTCTCAACTCTTTACTTGGAATATCTGCTAACACACAACGTGTGGAAGGATTTAACTAGTCTAAGTATAATTATGTCAGAAGATCACTAACCATTGGAGAGTAGTCTCAGAAAGTACCCGAATCCATGTCTGGGATAGATCTTGCCTATCAAACCTATCTCCAGACCAGCTCATCCAACACCTCCTATTTCAACCTGTCAGAGCCTTTATCCCACCCTCTTAGACTCTGCACTCTTCACTGGCTCTGTGCTCTACATATCCCAAACATCCAGGGTTCCTTTGACCTCTGGAATCCTACCAGTTAAGAAGAGCCCAGACTGCCTAATTCCTCTATGCCTTATCCACTGAGAGTCTCTGATGCTAGAATGAGTCATTTATCCTTTTTGTAGCAGCTCCCTTTTATTCTCCATTTCTTTTCAAGTCAGTCTCTTCCACACGGCCTCAACGAGAATTTCTCGGAGAACTTCCCTGTTCACTGTCCCACTGGAAGAGGGGACAGTGACTCTGCTCTTGGGGACCTGCCAGCATTTTGGCTCTGAGGCTTAGACCTCCAGGTATAAAATGAGCCTTCACTCTTGGGACCATTGTGAGAAGTCACTCACCATCAACTCTCAGGAGAGAGATAAAACATACACCAGGCAATTCTGGCTACTTGTTGTTCAGTCACTAAGTCGTGTCTGCCCCTGTGACCCCACGGACTGTAGCCCGCCAGGCTCCTCTGTCCATAGGATTTCTCAGACAAGAATACTGGAGTGGGTTGCCATTTCCTTCTCCAGGGGATCTTCTTGATCCAGAGATCGAACTTGTGTCTCCTAAATCTGGCTACTACTGAACCAAAACTATATTTATCAGGAAAGTAAAGCTAAATGTTTCTAAGAAAATATCTTTTTAAAAAAATGCTTTTAAAAAATAAATCAAAGCAAATGAATCCTTCCGGGAAAGACTCTCTGGAGCCCAGAGTCAAGGAAGGATTAAAAGTAATCAATAAATTGTTCTCAACAAGCCCCTCATCCAGGACTTTAGGTCATACTATCAGGGAACTAGTCTCTAGTGGGGGGATTTCTCCCTGGGCCCCCATGCTCTCATTTCTTGAACTTCTAAAATAAGACTGAAGTGATAATCCTGCTCAGTGGAAATAAAGTCTTTTAGTGCAAAAAACCTCATTATAAGGGATGAGAGGTAGCCACTGAATCTGAAACCAGCCACATCACATTTAAATACAATTGCAGACTGAAGCTGGTGACCCAGGGAGGAAGGAAGCAGGTAAGACAATTGAAGCCTGGAGGCAGGAAGAGTCTAGAGCTACTGGTTCCTTAGCTATTTTCTTGTCCTAAAACAGTGCGACACACTGAAGTTCAAAGGAAGTTGTTTTAATTCTGATTTACAGGCATGGTATTGTGTTTTGGAGGGTAAGTGATGTTCAAATTCTGCTCTTTTACAATAAAGACCTGTGCTCCTGTATATACTGAAAGCTGCTAAACAAATTGCTGTTTCTGCAACCCATCAGGGACTATGTTTCCAGCACTGAGGCCCAGGTCATGCAGTCTCAGCACCGTGCTGGGATCTGAAGGGTCTGGAGGGTTCCAAATCTTCATTCCTTCGTTCCTTCCTGCCACAGTGCCTCAAACATCCACCATTAAAATGTTTACACTGGGTTAGGAGAGGAAAATAAAATTCACTGTGAGAAGGAAGAGGATAATGCATTTACTTGTGGTCAATTTAGTGTGAGTTGCTTTAACAAATAAACTAGCTTCCAATAGTGTGAGGACATAGAAGAGGGGAAAGAAGAACCTCTGGATCACAAAGTTGAGCCTGAATGGTGATGTTGAACACCGGTTCTGATGACTGTGTTAGTGCATTTATTGTGCATATGCACCCAGGAGTCAGAAAAAGAAAATCAGAAATCAGGCACCACCACTGACTGTGATATTTAACTTCCCTGAGCCCCACTTATGTCATTTGTACACTAGCCTTGTCATTTTTCAGCTATATGAACTTAGAGTAGGCCCAGGACCAGCTACTCAACATGACAGTCCATTGCACAATGAAAATGCAGGGACTCCCCTGCTGGTCCAGTCATTAAGAATCTGCATTCCAATGCCAGGAACATGGGTTCAGTCCCTGGTCACGTAACTAACATCCCACATGTCATAGGACAACTAAGCCCACATGCCACAAGCACTGAGCACGCACCCCACAACAAAAGGCAGAGGAGACCCTGCAAGACTCAGCTAAGACCCAACACAGCCAAATAAATAAATCCAAATGCACTTGGAGAAAATGCAAAGCCCTTTTCAAAAATTTTTTTCTTAAGATTTTCAAGTTGGTGACTGAAGAGCATTAAACAAAGTTCGACGCCCTTCTAAGCATGGGATCTGTGCAAATGCCCACTTGACACACCTGTAAAGACAGCTCCTATGGGTCTTTTCTCCTCAAGACCCAGCTCAATGATTGCCACTTCCAAGTTAATGATGCCCAAAAGAAGATGAACATCATTCATTTCTGGGTCCTCTCAACGCCTGCCCATCTTGAGATGAACAACAGCTGACATGCTAGCACATGTTTAGGAGAGAAAACTATAAAGATGCATGAGAGTGATGTAGGAGATAGTTGGGCACCAGGCTGAGCAGCTGCATCCCGTCTCCTGAGGACACTTTGAGACAAAATAGCAACAGGAGCATTGGCCCTGATTGGGTGAAAGACAAAGTGACCATATATTGTTTTCATATGTCCTGCCAAACCCCCCAGAAACCTTCACACTGGAATTCATCTTGCTTGAGAGATGCGTGCACCACTGGGAAGGGTCCTGAGTCAGGCCAAACATGGGCCCAAGCAAAATGACTGGCCAGAGACAAACACAGAAGCCTGCCCCCATATAAGCAATCTAAACCACGCTTACTAGGAGGAGTTCACTCTGAGAATTCGCCCGTGTGCTCTTCCATGCAGGCTGTGTACTTGGTCACTCAATTGTCTCCAACTCTTTGTGACCCCATGAACTATACCCCACCAGGCTCCTCTGTCCATGGGATTTCCCAAGCAAGAATACTGGAGTGCTTGTATGTTTTGGAAATTAATCCTTTGTCAGTTATTTCATTTGCTATTATTTTCTCCCATTCTGAAGGCTGTCTTTTCACCTTGCATATAGTTTCCTTTGTTGTACAGAAGCACATGAAAAGATGCTCAGCATCGCTCATTATTAGAGAAATGCAAATCAAAACCACAATGAGATATCACCTCACACTGATCAGAATGGCCATCATCAAAAAGTCTACAAACAAATGCTGGAGAGGGTGTGGAGAAAAGGGAACACTCTTGCACTTTTGGTGGGAATGTAAATTGATACAGCCACTATGGAAGACCATATGGAGATTCCTTAAAAAATTAGGAATAAACTCATCATATGATCCAGCAATCCCATTCCTAGGCATATACCCTGAGGAAACCAAAACTGAAAAAGACACATGTATCCCATTGTTCACTGCAGCACTATTCACAAAAGCTAGAACATGAAAGCCTAGACGTACATCGACAGATGAATGGATAAAGAAGTTGTGCTACATATACACAATGGAATATTACTCAGCCATAAAAATGAACGCATTTGAGTCAGTTCTGATGAGGTAGATGAACCTAGAACCTATTATACAGACTGAACTGAGTCAGAAAGAGAAAGATGAATAAATATCATATTCTAACACACATATACAGAATCTAGAAAAATGGTACTGAAGAATTTATTTACAGGGCAACAGTGAAAAAACATAGAGAATAGACTTACGGATATGGGGAGAAGGGAGGAGAGGGTGAGATGTATGGAAAGAGTAACATGGAAACTTACATTACCATATGTAATATAGATAGCCAACATGAATTTGCTGTATGGCTCAGGAAACTCAAACAGGGGTTCTGTATCAACCTAGAGGGGTGGGATGGGGAGGGAGATGGGAGGGAGTTTCAAAACAGAAGGGGGATATATGTATACATATGGCTGATTCATGTTGAGGTTTGACAGAAAACAACAAACTTCTGTAAAATAATTACCCTTCAACAAAAAAAAAATTATAAAAAGTAAAAAAAAAAAAAGAAAACTGGAGTGGGTTGCCATTTCCACCACATGTACTTTGATTTTAATAAACACTTTATCTGTTTCACAATATCGGTCTCTGTTGAATTATTTCTTCAAAGAAGACAAGGACCAAGGTCCTGCTTCCAGCCACCCCCACCCCCCAACAATAGTATTTGTGTATTACTACCAACGTTAGATCCCAAGCAGAAATGAGCCTCCTTTGATTCATATGAACATGTGATAAGAAATATTTTCTCTTTTTTTAACTGAACTATTTTTAAGTGTCAAATTATTTAGGGGCTTTTACTGTATGTCAGTGGCACTAGTGGTAAAGAACCTGCCTGCTAGTGCAGGAGACATAAGAGACACGGGTCTGATCCTTGGGTCAGGAAGATCCCCTGGAGGAGGAAATGGCAACCCACTCCAGTATTCTTGCCTGGAAAATTCCATGGATAGAAGAGCCTGATGGGCTACAGTCCATAGGGTCTCAAAGAGTCGGACACAACTGCAGTGACTGAGCAAGCAAGCACTGTATTTCAAGTCCTTTCCTTAAAGGGAGAATGATCTCTGTGGTTATAATATCAACAAAAGTACCATTGTCAGTGTAAATAAAGATGCAAGAGCAGAGGCAGCTCTATGTTATAATTACACATTGGGTACCACTCAGCTCCTATTTAGAACCTGAGCCTGCAAAATGCAGACATACATAGATCCACTTTCTTAAATAAATAATTGCTCTCTAAAGGTTGCCCTGGAAGGATTACTATCTCTAACTTCCATGAACTGCTCATCTGCAAGGGAAGAAAGTGGTAACTGTTAGAGAAACTGCTCTTAAATACATGAACCACATCAGAGAACTTTTGGAAAATCCCTTATTATTCATTAAAGCATGTTATGGCCTTATTAATTCAGATGGGATAATCGGTTGTTGATTAGCCAGACAGTTAAGCATTCATTGTCAGATGCTGATGGGGTGTAAGAAATTACATTTCCTATCCACCAAAGATTCACCTGAACGCAGTTAGCACTTCATCAGGTAAGGCTGCCTCTTTAGGGGATAAATTAGCTGGATTTTTATTCCCCAGCCTTTTCTTTCATCTCCCAACCTTTTCCATATTGCAAAGCATGCCTCATTCTGTTTGGTTTTCCTTGCCTTTATCTGAGGTTGAAAACTATGCCAGGAGCCAACTTTAAAAGCTGGTGGGTTACAAAGAAAATCACATTTGTGCTCAGGATTCTAACATGAAATGGGTGCTGTGTGTGCCTGTGTGTTTTGGTTTGGTTTTACAACTCTTGGCTAAAGCCTCCTCCACACTTTTAGTTCTTCAGATCCAAACTGTATCGAGGTCATTCAGGGACTTATTCAGCCAGCTCTCCAAAACTCAGCTTCTTTTATTTCCAAACTGTGACTGACCAGCAATGAGCGTGGTGAGAAAAGTCCCTGGATTAGAGGTCGGAAAATGTTGATTCATTTTCCAGTTCTGGTTCTGTTTTAGGAGAACTGACTGTCACTTTTAAACTGCTCTCAATTTCAACAAGTCATTTCATCTCTCTGACAATATGCAATTAATTTTTTTCTCCCTATGATAACAGAACAACACTGATATTTAAGTTCCAATACTTTGGCCACCTGATGTGAAGAGCCAACCCATTGGAAAAGACCCTGATGCTGGGAAAGATTGAGGGCAGGAGGAAAGGGGATGACAGAGGATGAGATGGTTGGATGGCGTTCCAGACTCACTGGACATGAGTTTGAGCAAATTCTGGGGGATGGTGAAGGACAGGGAAACCTGGCGTGCTACAGTCCAAGGGGTCACGAGGAGTTGGACACGACTAAGCAACTGACCAACAAAACAAAGCAAGAAGAGTTGGCGTGTATTTCTACAAAGGTAGACCAGTTCCCAACCTTCTGTGGAATTTCTGACCTCAAAGGGACAGAGGGCTTCCAAGACTAAGAGGACCTCCCCGACCACCGTCACCACCAAATCTTCAAAGAAGGTATGTGTTTACTCACGGAACTGCTCCAGGTGGTCAGCACTATTAGACTCCGGCATGGCTGTGATGGTCACCAATGGACAGGAATTCCCTCCTAGCGTCTGGCAGAGAACCTCCTGTCGGAAGTAGACCTGCTGGTGGTTCACGCTTTTTTCCAGAATGTCAAGGTGAGTCTGGGGCAGAAATGAAAGAAAAGTGTATTTTAAGATTTTTGATAATGACAATAGGTGAAAGCAGCAACAAATCTTATATTCCTCTAACTCCTGGAAGTTTAGAAGTATTTTTGTTAACCTAATCTGCCCAACAGGGGATTCCCAGGTGGGTCAGTGGTAAAGAATCTTCCTGCCAATGCAGGAGACATAGGTTCAGTCTCTGGATTGGGAAAATCCCCTGGAGAAGGCAATAGCAACCCACTTCAGTATTCCAGGCTTGGAAATCCCATGGACAGAGGAGCCTGGCAGGCTATGGTCCATGGTGTCACAAAAAAGTTGGACAGGACTTAGCAACTAAAACAAACAAATCTGCCTGACACAGGGCATCAAGTCATTTAGAAGCAGGACTGTTCCTGCTCCCTGGAAGAAGTTCAGTGAGGCTGAATAGGACACATCATTCCTGCCTGTGTCTGCACAATAGAGTATCTGATCTCAAGCTGCACTGACAGCAAACGAGGAGGGGCACACAGCACTCTTCCCATGACAGTGACATGCAAAGAATGTGGTTATCATGAAGACAGAGTACACGCAAGATGCTTGGGAACGTGAGACAGAGCTTCAGTGGTGCACATGACTAGATTTAAGCAATACAAGGAGGGCTGGGAGCATCTGGAGGGAAAACAGAAAGCAACCGATCCAGAGAAAATGATTTTCCCTACCCTACCCTACCTTTGGGCTTCCCTGGTGTCTCAGTGGAAAAGAATCCACTTGCCAAAGCAGGAGATGTGGGTTCAATCTCTAGGTTGTGAAAATTCCCTGAAGAAATAAATGGCAACCCACTCCAGTATTCTTGCCTGGGAAATCCCATGGACAGAGGAGCCTGGTGGGCTACAGACCATAGGGCCATGGAGAATCAGACACAATTTAGCAACTAAACAACAGCAAAGGATGTCCATGCCCCAAACTTCAGACCTTGATAATATGTTACCTTGCAAGGCAAAAGGGACTTTGCAGATATATTTAAGATTTAAGTCTATTTGAGATGGGGAGATGATCCTGCATTAACCAGTTGGGGCCAAACTATTAATATATATAATCACAAATGCTTAAAAGCAGAGAACTTTCCCCAGCCACAAAGGATCAGAACCACATGCAAAGAACTCAGGTTTCCATGCTGGCTTTGAAGATGGAGGGAAGAGGTCAAAAGTTGAGGAATGTGATGTCTTCTAAAAGCCAGCAGAGGCAAGGAAATGGATTCTCCTCCACTATACTCCAGAAGGAATACAGACCCAATACACTGATTTAAAAAAAAAAACAAAACTTTTTATTTCGCATTGGAGTATAGCCAATTAAAAATATTGTGATAGTTTCAGGAAAGGCTGTGAACAGCAAAGGGACTCAGCCATACATATACATGTATCCGTCTCCCCCAAACTCCCCTCCCATCCAGGTTGGCACATAACACTGACCAGAGTTTCCTGTGCTAGACAATAGGTCCTTGTTGGTTACCCATTTTAAATACAGCAGTGTGTACATGTCCATCCAAAACACCCTCATTATCCCTTCTCCCTGGCAACCATAAGTTTGTTCTCTAAGTCTATGAGTTTGTTTCCATTTTCTAAGTTCATTTGTATAATTTCTTTTTAGATTCCACATATAAGGGATGTCGTATGATGTTTGTCCTTCTCTGACTTACATCACTCAGCATGAAAGTCTCTAGGTCCATCCATGTTGCTGCTAATGGCATTATTCATTCTTTTTAATGGCTGAGTAATATTCCATAATATATATGTATCACATATTCTTTATCTGTTCCTCTGTTGATTGCCATTTAGGCTGCTTCCATGTCTTTGTTATTATGAACAATGCTGTAATCAACATTGGGATGCATGTATCTTTTCAGGTTGACTTTTGCCCAGTGATTTTTACCCATATTGAACTTCTTACCATAAGAGCTATAAGATTTTTTTTTAATTGTTTAAGCTACCAAATTTGTGATAATTTGTTATGGCAGCAATACAAAACCAATACACTGGGCAATAAGAAAAAGAATTTTCTAAACGAAGTAGAAATACTAGCATCTGGGTAGGAATGGACTAAATTCCACTTGTACTCTATTGAATAAATGTCAGACTTACAAGGAAAAAGAAGTCCCAAGGAAAGAAAAGATGACCAGGGATTCTGTGGCCTTCCCTATAGCTTCAAGTATACCTGGAAATTTGACCCTGAATTGCATCCTCCTTGATCCCAAATCATCTGCCTCCACACAGCCTACTGTCTGGATTAATATGACTTTGTTACTCTCTGTCTGCATCAACACAAGTTTACTGCCCTAGGAAACACTTGCCTGGGAAAACAGAAATTACAAATAAATTTACTTTTCATAAATCGATAATTTTTCAGGAACATCTCAACAACTCTTCAATAGAAAAATCAACTGGGGACTTCCCTGGTGGCCCAGTGGTGAAGAATCTGCCTGGCAATGCAGGGGACGCAGGTCCTCTCCCTGGTCTGGGAATTAAGATCCTACATGCCACAGAGCAACTAAGCCTGTGGGCCGTGATTAGAGAATCCATGAGCCACAACAAAAGATAATGCATGACACAATGAAGATCCAGCATACTGCAGGTAAGACTTGACTACCCCTCTCCTCAATATTCTTGCCTTACAGTGTCCACCAGCCTTAAACCATTATATCATGATCTTTACCCAACGTTAATGAAGCCCTACATTAAAATACCTGAACTTAACAAAACTTTAAAATCTTAATATATACCCCAGGTTTGCCCTTCCTCCCTTGAGACACTATCAAGACTCTTGTCACATTCTCCCTTATCAAATATGTTAGTTTCCTATCACTTCTGTAATAAATTACCACAAATTTACTGGTTGGAGACAACGCAAATTTACTATATTACAGTTCTGGAGGTCAAAAGCACAAAATGGGTTTTACTGTGCAAAAATCAAGGTGTTGGCAGGACTGCACTCCTCTTGGAAGTTCTAGAAAGTAACTTCCTTGCCTTTTCTAGCTTCTGAAGGGCAGCTACATTCTTCGTCCCATGGTGTCCTCCTCTTACATTCAAAGGAAGCAATCACATCATTCCTACCTTGGTTTTCATGGATAAATCTCCTTCTCTGACTCTGACTCTTCCGTCTCAGTGGTTCATGGTTAAGGACCCTAGTGATTACACTGGATCCAATCTAATAGTCTGACATAATCTTCCCATCTCAAGAGGTTTAACTTAATCACATCTACAAAGTCCTTTGTGCCACATAAAGCAGCATCCTTTAAGGTTTCAGGGATTAGAAAATGAACATCTTGGGCCGGGGCCATTATTCTACCACATCAAGGTAAGCAATATCTTCAGTCTGTCTTAGAAACAGGTGGTATTTCTGAGAGCCAGCATTTGACACAATACTAAGAAAAGGAATTATAAGGACCATGGCTACCTTAGGTTCAAAAGGAGAATTCACCTAAGGCCCATATATCTGACCAAACCTTTGTACTTCATTCTTCCTATTGTTTGTCAAGTGATGATGAAAACCCAGTATTGTTGTGAAGCACCTGCAGTGGGGATTGGGAGGTAGTCTCACCCCCAAGGAGACAAGGAGGCTAGCTAACTCTGCACGCACACACACGGTGCACACACTAGTTACAAAGGCCCTATGTAAACAGCTAAGTATGAACACTGAAGAAAACCCAGAACAGATGCCTCTTCTAAGCTGAGCTCAGCTTCATCTCTCATGACCACACACTTCCCTGGCAAAGACTGACTCGGGCCAAGAAAGCTGTGCCTGAGAGTCCAGACTTTCACAGAGGCCCTTCCATGCATGCTGTGCTATTGCCTGCCTTTCTCAAGGATGCGTCCATTTGGTTCCAGGTAAAGCCTACACTTACGTGTTCGATCAGCAATCTAAACCCAACATCACTTCTCCTTGTTGAGCAGGATGAGGGTTGCACCATACAATTAAAGTTATTTTTAAAAGTAAGTGTGTGTGTGTGTGTGTAGAGATAAACCTCTTTATGTAAATATATATATATATATATATATATATATGCAAAAAGTTATTCTTGGGTCACAATTCATTTTGCAGTGCTAAATGTCAGAGGAAATGTAGTACTGCTTAGCTCTTGAAAGTACAATATACACCAAACCTATAACCAGCCAAGTTTTTACTCACAAATTTCTTCTCATATATGCTCAGCTATGCAAGAGCTCAGAAAACATATCACCTCATCCTTATAATAACTTGAAGACAAATTTTAGCTGCCCAAATTCAAACTAAAGAATGATATAAAAGGACAGTCCAGTTAAACAAGGTTCATTTAGATGATTATTGGAAAACACAGTTACTACATAAAACAAACATAAAAAATAGTTCTTTATGGAGAAAACATATCATCAAATGTTAATCTCATGATCTGGTTCTAAAATGAAATTAAAAAGAAATGTGTAACTGAAGTATAAAGTAAAGCAAAATATTCACTTTTCAGCTTACATGGACATAGTATTATTATTTAATTCTTAAAAATGGAAAGGCAGTATAGCAAGATGACTAACCGTGCAGGCTCTGAGTCAAACAGCCTGGGTTCTAAGTTTGGTTGTGGATTCTAGAAAAATCGTGTAAATTCTATACTTAACCTCTTTGTGACTCAGTTTTCTCCATAAAGTGTATATAAAATGGCATTACCCATGTCATTCAGTGGTTGCTATAATTTAGTCATTTACTGCGTGTAAGAAGTGTCTGTCATACAGGAAACACTCAATTTCAGCTGTTAGTATTCATGGACACATGGATATTTAATTTTTTTAAGAACTGAAAGGGAAACACTAGTAGAATTATAAACACTGTAGGAAAAAAAATCAAAGAAAATATGGTCACTTCATGTTGCATAAAACAGAAAGAAAGAAAGAGAGAAAGGAAGAAATAAAAGGAAGAAATGAGGAAAAGAAGAAGAGGGGAAGGAGGGGCAAAAGGAAAGAAGAAAGGAAGAGGGAGGAGGAAGGGATGGACAGGGGGCAAGGCGGAGAGAGAGAGAAAGAAAAGCGACGAAGCACGAAGCATGGAAAGTACGAGACCGAAATGACAGACGCCGCACCCCAAATTGCTTTAAGTATAAACAGGCTAAACAGCATTATTAAATGACAGAAACTCTCAGACTAGCTTCTCAAAATCCCACTGCCTATTGTGTATAAAAGGAACTTTAAAAGAGGAGGGAAAAAAAGACCCATGATGTGTATGAAAAACATTACTAAATTATCCTTTATTCTATTTGACTCAACTAAAACATTTTAAAGAGAAATACTGAAACTAAATGGATAGCCAAACATAAATTAAAGTGGGCCTGGCAACAGTAATATATGACAAAGTCATATTCGAGAAAAGTGCATTAAATGGGATTTAAAAATCTTATTTTGATAAAGGGCATGATTCACAAAGAACATAAAAGACTCATAAATCTCAAGAATTAAATAATGCAGAACTGAAATATACAACGGCAAAATGGCAAAAGGGGAAAAACCTGTACTAGGAGTGGGAGACTTTAAAACAGCACATCAGCCTTGAATATATCAATTGCAAAAAAAAAAAAATGATACAGAGTATTTGAACAATATTGTTTTTCATAGATATATGTCAAACTGTCTTTACAGACAGCATCCTTTACTTTTTTCTCAAATGTTCATGGAACTGTAATAAAATTAATCATATGCAAGACTATAAAAAATTCAGTAAAATTTTTTTAAAAGCAAAAATTGTACAAACCACATTTTCTAACAATTAGATGAAATGAGACTTAAGTAAAAGTGGTTTTAAAATCAGCAAATATAAAACAATTAAGGAATTCCCTGATGGTTCAGATAGTAAAGAATCTGCTTGCAATGCAGGAGACCCAGGTTCTATCCCTGGGTTGGGAAGCTCCCCTAGAGGAGGGAATGGCTACCCACTCCAGTATTCTTGCCTGGAATCCCATGGACAGAGGAGCCTGGCAGGCTACAGTCCATAGGGTTGCAAAGAGTCAGACATAACTGAACAACTAACCATTTCAGGAATAAAAAAACATCCTCCTAAAGAAGAAATTCATATATTAAAAAGAAAGTCAATATTAAATCAGTGTAATTAAAGCCCTGATTGAAGAAGTGTCCATTTGCCATCCCAGGAGAAAAGACATAGAGAAGGACAAAAAAGACCCCATCACCATGTCAGCCACATCTCAGCCACCCTGGTAAAAGGACATTTCAGCACCTTCCTAAAGAGTCAATATCACCCTGGACTTAGTGATAGTCTGTGATCATAAACAAATTATTTTAATCACTTTCATACGTATCTGGGTGAAAGTTGTCCCAATATTATTATTGAAATCTCAACTGAGTTGAACTCTGCCTCACAACTACCATCAAGATTCCAGGCCCCCAAACTTGGAAATCTATAACTTTTCCTGAAGCACTTCCCAAAATGTAATCAGCAGGATGTTACTAAATGCTGAAGTGTGGAGAGGGGGAGATCCAAAGTGCCTGAGGCATGGTGAGTTAAACAAAATGAAAACATTTTCATGACTGCAGAACTGTTCAGACTCTTTAACACACAAATACACATTACAAACTCTTAGAAGAAAAACTAGCCAATAGGGCTTCAAGAATATATGTGACCCTTGAACCGTTTTCCTCTAAAGATCTTGGGACCCTGGAGTGTTGTAGCATGTGTTTTGGGAATCACTGTCTGCTGAATTGTTTCTATGAGGGTTTTTGCTTTGTTTTGTCTGTTGCCTTGTTCTTGCCATCAAAGCTATTTGTTTCCAATTTATTATGGCTACAAGGATTCTTGACCTGTGGGGGTGATGGGGGAGAGATAGAGACCCTTCTCCAGAAAAGTACTGGCCATCATTTCTTTGGTATCACAAAGTTATTAGGCTGGCCAAAAACTTCTTTCAGGTTTTCCGTACGATCTTACAGAACAACCTGAATGAAACTTTTGGCCAACTCAATACAAACAGGCCATAGCTCTTCTTGCCAAATCTTGGGGTTGTTGTTGTTCAGTCACTCAGTCATGTCTGACTCTTTGTGAACCCATGGACTGCAGCACTCCAGGCCTCCCTGCTGCTGCTGCTAAGTCGCTTCAGTCGTGTCCGACTCTGTGAGACCCCATAGACGGAAGCCCACCAGGCTCCGCCGTCCCTGGGATTCTCCAGGCAAGAACACTGGAGTGGGTTGCCATTTCCTTCTCCAATGCATGAAAATGAAAAGTGAAAGTGAAGTCGCTCAGTCGTGTCCGACTCTTAGTGACCCCATGGACTGCAGCCTACCAGGCTCATCCGTCCATGGGATTTTCCAGGCAAGAGTACTGGAGTGGGGTGCCGTTGCCTTCTCTGCCAGGCTTCCCTACCCTTCACTATTTTCCAGAGTTTGCTCAAACTCACGTCCATTGAATCGATGATGTCATCCAATCATCTCATCCTCTGTCGCCCTCTTCTCCTTCTGCCCTCAAACTTGGGGAACAAAATAAAATCTAGATTTTATGAATTAGATACTGAAAGAAGGTTTGGAAGTAGGTTTGCCTACAGAAGTCATCAAACACAATTAGATACAGGAGAAAAAAGGATAAAAAAAAGAAAGTGTCTTGTGTTCATGTACACTATCTTTTAAAACACTGTCACCTTAATGAAGGAAGCAAAGTTTAAAAGTTTTCTTCTCCTATAAGTTCTTTGTTAATTTTTTCACTATAACATTTTTCATGATTACTAATATTACAACTCAATAAATGCCTAACAACCTTTAGCTTAAGCCCATTTTCTGTAATTGCTCATGCAGTCATCTCCCTGTGTCCCTCAATGAACTCTTTGTCCCTTTGACCATTCCACCTGCCACGGAACATGTTTAACACCTCTGTGTTCAGTGCATTATTCAAGCCCCAGGCACACAGAAGTCTTCCAAAAGTAAACCAATTATAAACTGCTGTTGGTTTCCTTTCGCAAAAAATGGCTTTGTGTCATTCTCCTGGAAATGAGTCTTAGGTAAATGTTCCCATCTCAGGTCCAGTGAGGCCAAGCCTAATTAACTATTGTTGGCATCACTGATGAGAGAAGCAGGGCTTCTGAATGCATGTGCCAACAAACAACTGTAATAGCAGCCCCGTGGAAGCCACAGGGTGGGCTTCTTTTTGAAAATGGGAAAGAGTTCAAGGCAATTATGGAAACTTCCAGAGAGGTTGTCTTCTTAAAAGAAAATCCTCCCTACCCAGGAAAGACTTCAGGCTGATAACTTAGTCTGCAGCCTCATGGTTGCCTCTCAACAGGCATCTTCTGCCCACTTTGTTTTATCAGATACTCCCTTAAAACTTCCATAAAAGACTTCACTCAATCTCAGCAGGTTACCCAGCTGATGGCTACTAATGAAGTAAGAACCACTGCTGCTGCTACTGCTGCTAAGTCGCTTCAGCCCTGTCTAACTCTGTGTGACCCCATAGACGGAAGCCCACCAGGCTCCACCGTCCCTGGGATTCTCCAGGCAGTGGGTTGCCATGGAGATACCCATTCCACAATATATAATAAAATTAAAACTATGCTATAACAAAATCCCAGTAAAGGACCAAAAAGAAATAAATATAGAAACTACTGATAGTTTTCTTAGGGTAGTGGATTATAGTTATTTTTTATTTACTCTCTTATCCAATCTGGAGTAGGAAATGGCAACCCACTCCAGTATTCTTGCCTGGAAAATTCCATGGACAGAGGAGCCTGGTGGGCTAAGTCCATGGGGTTGCCAAAGAGTTGAGCACAACTGAGCGCAGCACAGCAGCAGCTCTTATCCAAATCAGCAGCAATATAACTTTGTCTCTTTTTAATGGAAAAAGGATTAAAATCACCCTTTCTATAATCAGCAAATCCGTGCATACATATCTGGGGTGAGCTTTATTCTGAATTAGGGGGATAGGAGGTACAGCTGTTTAGGGGCTAACAACGGGATATGAGTGATTTTTGAGTGTGCAGTGGTTCTTACTGGAGAAGGCAACGGCACCCCACTCCAGGAATCTTGCCTGGAAAATCCCATGGACGGAGGAGCCTGGTAGGCTGCAGTCCATGGGGTCGCTAAGAGTCGGACACGACTGAGTGACTTCACTTTCACTTTTCACTTTCATGCATTATCCCCCTAATTCAGAATAAAGCTCACCCCAGATATGTATGCACGGATTTGCTGATTATAAAGAAAGGGTGATTTTAATCCTTTTTCCATTAAAAAGAGACAAAGTTATATTGCTGATGATTTGGATAAGAGCTGCTGCTGTGCTGCGCTCAGTTGTGCTCAACTCTTTGGCAACCCCATGGACTTAGCCCACTAGGCTCCTCTGTCCATGGAATTTTCCAGGCAAGAATACTGGAGTGGGTTGCCATTTCCTACTCCAGATTGGATAAGAGAGTAAATAAAAAATAACTATAATCCACTACCCTAAGAAAACTATCAGTAGTTTCTATATTTATTTCTTTTTGGTCCTTTACTGGGATTTTGTTATAGCATAATTTTGATTTTATTATATATTGTGGAATGGGTATCTTTCAATCAGTTCAATAGAGAAAATGATCACCCATCATCATAAAAACCAGAATAAATGCTCTAAGGTCACTATCTAATACTGTTTACTAGTTGTAGACACTTGGCTAACACTTGGCATGATGTATCAAGTCGTGTAATCTTGATAACCCATAGAAGAACCACTTCAGTGGTTCCAATTCACAGGTGAGAAAACTGAGGCTGAGAAAAGTTAAATAGCTTGCCCATGACTACACTGCAAGAAAACACAGAGCTTAGACCCTAATCCAGGCCATTCTGACTCCAAAGCTTGCTCTTCCATTGTGCTCAAAACCCTGGAATTCAGGGATCCCTGTGGTCAACGACTTCACCACCCATGCACACCTCAGCTCCTTCAGAACGGCCTTTCGTGTCCAACTCCTCAACATCAGGATGCTTTACTGGTGTCTGTCCTTTCTTTTGGCCCATACAAAGATAGGTGTCTGTCGATTGATTAAATGACAACACTGATTTATGACTTGCTCACTGCATCTTTGATCTACCACATGTAAGTCAATACTTCCCATTTGACATGTTTTAAATGTGAGCTCTTTATAAGATATTGTGAATATGGCATTCTAATTCTCAACACTTTCTTTCTCCCTGTCCCTTCCCTTTCACTTGCTACACTACCCTCCATTTTATCTCTAAAGATAAGGCTTCATCGGCTCCTCCCTTAAAATTCCCATAAAGGACTTCATTTGACCTCAGCAGGCTACCCTGCTGATGGTTACTAACATAGGGAGTATATATGTTGGGTGAAAAACCCTACTCTGCTCTTTAAAAGCCACAAGCTCTCCCAACACATCCATCCTATTTCTGATCACTTTGTTTTTTTCTCTCTTGCCAACTCATATCGTTGTAAGTTCTCAGTGAGATTCCACTTTCTTACTCTCTAAAATGTCCATCAGAAACTCTTGGGACGCCAATACTCCTGGCTACCTACAGGCAATCCAAAACATGAACCAAATACTTTAACAAGTATTGCAAACAACACATTAACAATCATTGCAATTATTGAGAAAGCTTGAGATGGATGATTAAACAGGTCTTTTGTTGCCTTCGTAATGGCAGTAATATTGTATTTCTTTCTTTTAGCATTATTTTAATACTATAATTGAGATGATTATCCAACAGAATTCCTGGCAAGCATCTGGAAGACATCAATTTGAAAGAACTCAATAAATACTAATTCTCTCATTATAAGAGAATAATAAAATTTTTAAGGTTCATGTTGAAAAACATTCAGCACACATGTACCCTGCTTTAAAAATGTCTATAATTGTTAAGCATAATCCATATTACAAGAGATTTACCAATTGTGAATTCCACATAGAACTATATTTTCCACCCCTCAGCATAACCCCCAAGTAAAATACAGCTAATTCCACCCTTGGGGTATCATCCACATTTAATTTATCACTGATCTGTTAGAAGAAAACTGTTTCTCCTTAGGACATGTCCAAAAATAAAAATGACTAGTGTGCATTACAGAATGAACTCATTCTGTCCATGATGGGAGAAAGAGCTTTTTAAAAGAAGTCACAGAGTCAGTTACTGTCTTAAACCTGAAGAGGACAAAGCCCATGCATTATTGGAAACGTAAAACCTAAAATCGAGTATATACGTTTTTCACTTCAAGTAACAAATTGTCTTTCTTACTCTGTTCTACTCATTTAAAAGGAATGAAAAGCTATCTCTTTTCCTGTCTCTTTTTCTCATTAACTCTCCTCAAGCTTCCCAAATAGGAAGAGATTCAGTCAATAAGCTAAGTAACAAGCCAATAAGCATCAATGAACAAAACCTTTCTCTTCTTCTCACAGAGATCAGTTGATGGAAGATGAGACCATCTTCCAAGATCTTCTTTTCTTAGTTTTTGTTCCCCATCAATATGAAATTATCCCCAACTTGACCTCAGTGGCTCCTAAATTATTAATAATTGTTGACTGTAAACTTAAGACTTGAGACAAAAGCTATTACATACAGCAGCTACTACAATGGCAGTCCACTTTTATAGGTGCACATAGTCATCAAGTTGTGTGATGATACAATCTCCGATGGTTGAGTTCAAGTCATCAGCACAGAATTTTTGTCTGTAACACTGAGTGCTATGGATGTGGTTCAGCTGAGAATAGTGTTGTTTCCCAAACATGAATCCATTCTTATTCCAAGAAGCTTTGATGGGTCTTTGCTAAGTGCATACCAGCTGATTCAGATCTAAAATTCAAATTAAGAAGCCAGATGTAGCCAAGGCCAGCTGAAGGACTCTCAGAGTCTCCATCACATAAGAATAGACCTCAAAGGCCAATACTCAGTTCTCTGGCCACTAGCTAAATGTGGGACTTCGAGGCTTTGGTTTTTGCATCTATGAATGACAGACGTGAGCTACACAATTTCCCAAACACTTTTGAATTCTAAAGTTTTATACTAGCTGCCACTGAGCTTCTCCACAGGGTCAAAGATAATCTCTTTTTTCTTAATTGGACTATAGCTCAGTTTAGTCGCTCAGTCGTGTCCGACTCTTTGCAACCCTATGAATCGCAGCACGCTAGGCCTCGCTGTCCATCACCAACTCCCGGAGTTTACCCAAACCCATGTCCATCAAGTCGGTGATGCCATCCAGCCATCTCATCCTCTGTCGTCCCCTTCTCCTCCTGCCCCCAATCCTTCCCAGCATCAGGGTCTTTTCAAATGAGTCAGTTCTTCACATAAGGTGGCCAAAGTATTGGAGTTTCAGCTTCAGCATCAGTCCTTCCAATGAACATCCAGGACTGATCTCTTTTAGGATGGATTGATTGGATCTCCTTGCAGTCCAAGGGACTCTCAAGAGTCTTCTCCAACACCACAGTTCAAAAGCATCAATTCTTCAGTGCTCAGCTTTCTTCACCGTCCAACTCTCACATCCATCTATGACCACTGGAAAAACCATAGCCTTGACTAGACAGACCTTTGTTGGCAAAGTAATGTCTCTGCTTTTAAATATGCTATCTAGGTTGGTCATAACCTTCCTTCCAAGGAGTAAGCATCTTTAAATCTCATGGCTGCACTGGACTATAATTGCTTTACTATTTTGTGTTACTTTCTGTTGTACAACAACGTGAATCAAACAGCTCTCTCTCTCTCGCTCTCTCTCTCTCTCTCTCATATATACACATATGAGGAAAGTGAAAAGTTGACTTAAAGCTCAGCATTCAGAAAACTAAGATCATAACATCTGTTCTCATTACTTCATGGCAAATAGATGGGGAAACAGTGGAAACAGTGTCAGACTTTATTTTTGGGGGCTCCAAACTCACTGCAGATGGTGACTGAAGCCATGAAATTAAAAGATGCTTACTCCTTGGAAGGAAAATTGTGACCAACCTAGATAGCATATTAAAAAGCAGAGACATTACTTTGCCAACAAAGGTCCATCTAGTCAAGGCTATGGTTTTTCCAGTAGTCATATATGGATGTGAGAGTTGGACTATAAAGAAAGCTGAATGCCAAAGAATTGATGCTTTTGAACTGTGGTGTTGGAGAAGCCTCTTGAGAGTCCCTTGGACTGCAAGGAGATCAGACCAGTCCATCCTAATGGAGAGTGTTCATTGGAAGGACTGATGTAGAAGCTGAAAC
Organism: Okapia johnstoni; assembly: GCA_024291935.2. Classification (NCBI taxonomy): domain Eukaryota; kingdom Metazoa; phylum Chordata; class Mammalia; order Artiodactyla; family Giraffidae; genus Okapia; species Okapia johnstoni. The sequence goes on along the minus strand of CM044326.1, from coordinate 14,840,903 downwards.
TCCAATACTTTGGCCACCTGATGAGAAAAGCTGACTCATTTGAAAAGACCCTGAGGCTGGGAAAGATTGAAGGCAGGAGGAGAAGGGGATAACAGAGGATGAGATGGCTGGATGCCATCACCGACTCAAAAGACATGAGTTTGGGTAAACTCCGGGAGCTGGTGATGGACAGGGAGGCCTGGTGTGCTGCAGTCCATGGGGTCGCAGAGTCAGACACGACTGAATGACTGAACTGGACTGAACATACATACACACACACACACACACACACACACACACACACACACACACACACACACACATACACACATATCCCCTTTCTCTTGAGCCTCCCTCCCACTCCTTCATCCCACTCTTCTAGGTCATCATAGAGCACCAAGCCGAGCTTCCTGTGCTATACGGCAGCTTCTCGCTAGCTCCCTATTTTATACATGGTAGTATATATATGTCAATACTACTCTCTCAAATCATCCCACCTGCTCCTTCCCCCTGAGTTCACAAGTCCGTTCTCTAAGTCTGTAGGACAAAGATATTCTAACGAGTGAAAGGAACAGTGACCTGGACCCATGGACCATTACTCTGACAGAAAAATCAAACCTGCCTTTAAAAAGGAATCCCCTTCACCAGTAGACTTTTCAACATGCAGGGTTTCATAGACAGGAGAGTAAGAACAGCTGTTGAAGGAGATCATGAATCTTGCCTGTTCTGAGGCCCTCAAGGCAACAAGCATGTTTTAAAACAAGCATGCCTTGTTACAGCAAAGCTGGTGATGCACATTTCTTGGATTAAGTTCTTGAGATCTCTAAGTGCGATCCACAAATAATACTAGTTGTGTATCTTTTACAATCTGGGAAACAGTAAAAAAAAATCTCTCTTTAGGCAAGCCAGCATATGGAGAGAAGGGAAGATGTACTTTTATGAAGCAGTTAGCTGAGTGGTTTAAGGTATGCCTTCTCAATGGAGAAAAAACATTGCATTTACACTTGAATATTTCTTTGGAGGGAAAAGGTGTTCTCAGTTATCATCTTTTCCAAATCCTGATCACAGGCTTGCAATGAAAATGCTTATCCTTCAGGCTAAGTGATATATATTTGCATATACATATATTATTATAAATATGCTAATAATATTTTGCATTAACACAGAGGATGGAAGTACTTTATTAGATATTTTAGCTCATGAATCCACAGGATGTCCAAGAAATATCTCAGGGAGAGGGATGGTTTGCCAACTTTTTCAAATGGTAAGAAACTGCATGGTTTTAGCTGTTTGCACAGATTGGTCTAACAGGCCCCGTGCAAGGCCTGATAAGATATCTGAATGATGACTTCAAGTTTGGACTGGTTGACACTATACTCCTCTTGTAAAAAGATTGTGACTCTTATTTGCAGTGATTCAATGTTTTATTCTTCTACCCTTCTTGTCCACACTGGATCCTTCTAGTCCACGGCCAAGGAAACCACTGGAAATGGGAAAGTGGCTTCAAGGTGACCTCAGGGCATTTTTCCAAGCTTCACCCCCTCAATGTCTGCTTCACTCCTCTCAATGCATCCATGTCTTTTAAACTGGCATCTCAGCTGACCTGCATGGTGTTACCCCCTTTCAGCTTATAATCTCACTCCAATCTCATTCTTCTTGTTTAACTTGAGGGCTTTTTTTTTTTAGGGTAAACTAATAGATATTTATTAAATCATGATTCCAACCTTCCTATATTTACTTAGTGTACTTGCATTTCTAATAAAAGGAAATAACCTTTCAGAATTGCAATGAAATTTTAGTTAATTTTATTTAGACTGGGAGTACTTTTTAAAGTTGTATTTGTGAACTTTTTACTTCGTGTAAGCATGAAACAAAAGTAGAATATCAGTTTTGCTGCCTCAAAATATGACAAGATGAAAAAAATCACAGGAGGATGTACAACACCCATGATTGACTTTGTTTAGCTGAGAAATTTTTCAAACTTTTTCTTTGCTTTGGTTTGGCCTTGGTAAAATATGAATTTTAATCTTCAGCCATTTGTCCTCCTGCAACAATGTATATTGAGGGCTTTTTAAAGATAAAGCCCCCTGCCCCTCGCATCCCACACTCAACCTGCAGATGAAGAACACAGTATGCCACTGGGGCCATTAGAATGTCGCTGGTCATGACCTCAGCCCTGCACTCTGTCCAAGGAAGGCAACGGGACAGATAGAAAGCCGAGTCAAAAACAACAAACCCTGGCTCCGTTGGATGCCTTAAGTTCCCCACCAGGATGTCAGGGTTTCCTGAAGGCTTCCAGGAAAGCCTCAAAGAGCCCCTTCAGTCCAACCCAGGTAGGGCTGACAGAGGAACTTACCATGAGTGCACTGTAGGTGTAGGGATAGTGGTAAGCCAGATAGCAGGCATCTTCGGCATGCGGGAAGGTGATGGCAAAGGTGAGCGTGTAATAGCACTTCCCAGAAGCTGCCCCCATTACGGCTGTTCTCTGGCGATAATGATTTCTAGAAGAGAAGGGAGAGAGAGGAGAATGAGTGAAAGGTGGGGAGAATCGTCATTTAGATGCCATAGACCCAAAATCACTGCAGCCATGAAATTAAAAGACACTCGCTTCTTGGAAGAAAAGCTATGACAAACCTAGACAGTATATCAAAAACCAGAGAACTAACTTTGCTGACAAAGGTCGGTATAGTCAAAGCCATGGTTTTTCCAATAGTCGTGTACAGATGTGAGAGTAGGACCATAATGAAGGCTGAGTGCTGAAGAAATGATGCTTTCAAATTGTGGTGCTAGAGAAGACTCTTAAGAGTCCCTTGGACAGCAAGGAGATCAAACCAGTCAATCCCTTTCCCAATTTCCCCAAAGAAATCAACCCTGCATATCCAATGGAAGGATTGACGCTGAAGCTGAAGCTCCAACCCTTTGACCACCTGATGGAAAAAGCCAACTCATTAGAAAAGACTCTGATGCTGGGAAAGATTGAAGGCAAAAGAAGGGGGTGGAAGAGGATGAGATGGTTTAGATAGCATCACTGACTCAATGGACATGGGTCTGAGTAAACTCAGGGAGATAGTGAAGCACAGGAAAGCCTGATGTGCTGCTGTTCATGGGCTCACAACGAGTCAGACATGACTTAGTGATTTAACAACGATGAAGATCAAAAAGCTAGTAAGTGCCTTGGACCCAGATCTTCCTGCAAAGCCTCTGTTCTTTCCACAACAATACTTTCTTCCAAAGGCTTACATTTGTTACCCCCAACATGGTTCAGCTTCTTACAGCTTGAGAATGTATGCTTTTCTTTGTCAAAGATGAAGACCCAATTTTGATACTTCAGAGAACAGTATCAAAGTAAATTGCACCCAGAAGTACATTTCCAGCAATATTTTCCCCACACACTGCCAGTTACACTCCCCTTTTGCCTCTTGATGCTGAGACAGCCTGGCAGACTTTCCTGAGAAATGCTATCATTAAGGCTGCATTATAATGCAAAATACACCCGGACACAGAAAGATGTAATTCCACCTTTGAACATTAAAAACGTTGGCTTTCTTGTACAGTGTGCTTTGGGGTTTCACTGGGGGGAAGAGTGGGGAGAGGGAAGAAATAGCAGATAATTATTCTGTGTGTTCTTGCAAGTATAAAAAAATACAGACTATTCTCTTCTGCCCTTTTCACCACTTTCATGATACCTCCCGCCAAAGCCAAAAGAATCAAGCAATCAAGAAAGGAAGAAATAGAAAATCTACTCTCTTGTTTCTAGTGGTTTTGTGGTTTTTCAACACAAGAAGTCCTCTACATACAGACAAGTTCTGTTCTGAGAGTGTGTTCGTAAGTCCAATTTGTTCTTAACTCTAACAAAGCTGGTCTAGGTATCCAGCTAACACAATCAGTTATATAGGACTATACTCTAAAAGGTCTGTAATTCTTTTCACACAAATAATACATAAAAAACACAAAAAAATAAAGAAAACATTTTTCATCTTATAATACAGGACTTATAAAAGTATAGTACAGGAGTACAGTATAAGAGCTGGCATGCAGGGGCTGGCATCGAGTGAACAGGCAAGAAGAGTTCCTGATGGAGGAGGGAGCGGAGGTGGGAGCTGGTAGAGCTGAAGGGTCATCAGCAACAGGAGACGGAGGGCAAGCTGTGGTTTCACTCACACCTGATATGCCATCACTCATACGGATGGCACAGGATCTGGTTCCCGGCTGGATTCAATTCTATCTCTCTCTTGAAAAAGCAATTCAGTGATACACGTTCACATCTTTGAGAGTTCAAAACTTGAAGGGTCATATATAGGAGACTTACTGGATTCATAAAACTAAGTTCACAGCTCCTTGGACTATGACCTACATTTCTCTTGCCTCAGCTTCTGCCAACATGGCACTTCGGGTTCCTGATCATTCTAGTGAAAGAAAGAAATTCCCAAAGATATAAGTGTCAAATGATGATCCCACCCAGCTTCTCAGCTTCCTATTAATAGGAGACATAGCCTTTGTGACTACAGGATTAGAAACTTCAAAAAGGCATCTTCATCCATGGTGCTCTCTGGTCCTTCATACCTAATTGGGTCTACTCTCTCCAGATTTTCCTAAAGTTCTATAGTTTCTCCAGAGCTAAGGTTCTGATTATTAGCAAGTATGTAAAGAAGCAGATGGTAACTCAGAAAGCATGCAAACCACATATGCTCTACATTTTATTCTCTTTGCCTTCACTCGTAAAGGCTCTACTGCAAACACTCATTCAGTTTACACTAGCAATTATACCTCTCTTCGAAGTGAAATGAGCCAGTCATCATTTTGGTCAAATGGTCAACATTTTGACAACCAATCAAAATGTGGAAGAGAGTTTTACATGCATGAGTGTGAAAGCACACACACACCACACATACATACTCATGGAGGCAAAGGTGTTATCAAAAGAGGGGTCTAGCTACTCACCATTCAAAAGCCATTAAAGAGGCCAGATTGGTGGAAAGGAAAGTTTGCTTATTTAGATGTTTCGAAGCCAGCAACTGAGGGGACGGTGGACTCCTCTCCAAGGGCCGATGCCCCCTCTCTCCTGACAATCAGGGGATAAGGGCTTTTATAGACAGAGGGAAGGGGCTTTGTGCAGATATAACACACACACAACACAACTGACAGTCACCTTGAAATTGGTCATTAGTGGTCTGACCAGCGTCATCTTGCTTGTTTTAGGGACAGTTAATCCTCAGTTCCAGGATCAGTTTGTTTCCATGTCTTTGAGGCCAATTCTTGGAATTGTGGTAGTTTATGTTATGGCCACAGTCTGGTTATCATGTAGCTAACTTATCTCACCTGGCGGGAGTTTCAATATCTATAAGACAACTCACAGGATATGGCTCAGAATCTTATCTACAGCCCTTGAGAAGGAACTAAATGTCACTGACTATGCTTAAGGACTACCTTATCATTGTTATTTGGTCTCCTTTGTCTGTTTTCCTTAGTTTCCACATGATCACACTTCTCTGATTAAATTTGTCCTTTGGCTAAAGTTTTTCTGCAGACAAAACGCAGGCTGAGAACATGGGGGACAAGGTCCATAGGGTCCTGCTCTCTTTCAAAGGCAGGTGCCTTGGGCTTCCCTCATAGCTCAGTCAGTAAATCATCTGTCTGCAATGCAGGAGACCCGGGTTTGATTCCTGGGTCAGGAAGATCCCCTGGAGAAGGAAATGGCAACCCACTCCAGTATTCTTGCCTGGAGAATCCCTTGGACAGAGGAGCCTGGAGGGCTACAGTCCACGGGGTCGCAAGAGTCGGACACGACTTAACGACTAAAACCAAACCAGTGCCTTGTCATCCCCAAGTTTTTCATCTACACAGAGTAGAACCAGAGCCTACATCTTTCCTCAAGATTAATAAGATGGCCCCAGGGTGAGTGGGGGTGGTCTCATCTCACATGAGTCTTGTTTGTTTTTAGGTTTCCTACTGTATAATTAGGGCTAACCAGGTGGCTCAGTGGCAAAGAAACTTCCTACTGATGCAGGAGATGTAAGTTTGATCCCTGGGTCAAAAAGATGCCCTTGAGGAGGGTATGGCAACCCACTCCAGTATTCTTGCCTGGAGAATCCCATGGACAGAGGAGCCTGGTGGGCTACACAGTCCATAGGGTCACAAAGAGTTGGACACGACTGAAGGGCCTGAGCATGCATGCAGGCATACAACAAGCACAGTAAACAGGACTCAACCCCAAGGTTTTTTTTTTTTTCCTTCTATCAGCTGTCTCATAAGAATGGGAAAAAAGACAAGAAGTCTTTTGGTTTAATACAGCAGGAATTTGAAGTTTTGGTTTTCATAAATCAGGGCTACCTAAAAAATAACTGAATGTAAAACAATTCAGAGGAGAGCTAGTGAAAGTTATTCATTCACTATCATTCTTTATGTCATCAGTATTTGATGCCACTAAGATGCTTCTATTAATTATTAATCATTGCTAACATTCACGGAACATCTAGTATGCACCAGCCACTGTTTTAAGAGTTCCATGGACTTTATCTTATTTTGCTTCATCTTCAGCACAGATCTATCAAGTGGCTACCATTATCACCCCCTTTTACTGATGAGGAATCTGAAGTTGAGTGAGGCTGGAATCATTTGCCCCAAGATCGCATCATTAATGGGTGGTAGAACTTTGATTCCAAGAACTTTCTCTCCTTAATCTGTTCTTCTAGTGGGAAAAAAAGCCTGGGGAAACTCAAGTGTGCTCTCAAATTAGACAGACCCTAGACGCTTGTGCATGCATGCTAAGTTGCTTCAGTTGTGTCCAACTCTGTGCAACCCTATAGACTGTAGCCCGCCAGGCTCCTCTGCCCAAGGGATTCTTCGGGCAAGAATATTGGAGTGAGTTGCCATGCTCTCCTCCAGGGGATCTTCCCGACCCAGGGATCAAACCTGCATCTCTTATGTCTCCTATACTGGCAGGCGAGTTCTTTACCACTAGTGTCATCTGGGAAAGTGAAAGTGAAAGTCGCTCAGTCGTGTCCAGCTCTTTGTGATCCCATGGACTATACAGTCCATGGAATTCTCCAGGCCAGAATACTGGAATGGGTTCCCTTTCTCTTCTCCAGGGGATCTTCCCAACCCAGGGATTGAACCCAGGTCTCCTGCATTGCAGGCAGACTCTTTACCAGCTGAGCCACAAGGGAAGGCCAAGAATAATGAAGTGGGTAGCCTTTCCCTTCTCCAGTGGATCTTCCTGACCCAGGAATTAAACTGGGGTCTCCTGCATGTCAGGAGGTTTCTTTACCAACTGAGCTATCATCTGGGATGCCCCTTGGATATGTCATCTTGGGTCAAGGATAATACGGAGAAATCAGTTATTCCACAGTTAAAAGGCTCCCCTCTGCTTTTCCATTCCCTGAACCATTTATCTTTGGAAGGATCTGCACTTTTATAATCATAAAGCCTTCAATGAAGCAAGGAGCAGAGTACACAAATGCATAGTCATGAACTCCATCTATTTCCACTTGTACCTTAAAACAGGCCGGGAAGTCATATTTTTTATTTTACTTTTGGGGAGCCTTTTTTTTTTTTTCCTTCTGTGTGTGTGCATGAAAGAAGCAAATGCCAAGACAGAGAGGGAATTAGATAATCTCATAATGACGATGGCTCTGTTTAACATGGGTGCATCATTTCACTTAACAGGATCTAACGAGGCAGAGCTGCCAAGTCACCAGGCTGCCCTGTGTCTGTGGCGTTTCTAATATTCTGGAAAGCACCAAATCTCTCTCCTGAGATCCCCGGCAAGGATGCACAATGGCAGAGCTCTTGTATGACATTCATCTTCATGAGTGAGCTGTTCCGTCCCCTCTCACGAGCAGAGATAAATGTCAGAAGAGATCAGCCGTGGTGTATTACATGGCCACTCTGAGTGGGCAGCTCCTGTTCCTCTGCCCTTCAGCCAAAAAAAAAAAAAAAAATTACTTTAGACCAGAGCCAAGAGAGAATTCAAAAAGGTGTGTGGCTGTGTATGTTGGAGGGAGAATACAGACCTCGGGGAAGTAAATAAAGCAGAAACTAAAACTGGCCTGGCTTGCTTTTATGAGAGGCGTGGAAAAACAAGCCTGCCCATTTCTTTTGTCCCTCGGAGGATGCCTTTTGGTTTTCCAGCTTAGTGGTCTGTAAAGTGGGTGGGCGAGGGGGTGGGATGGAGGTACTACAGGGAAAGGGCAAGAAAATCAAATCAACTGAAGGTGGGAAGAAAATGAGCGAATTCCTCTTTAAATGTATTATGGCCTTATAAGAAAGAAAAAAAGTTGCCTAAGATTTAATATAAGGATTGACACTGCTGCCGGTATGCTGTGCAAATCAGCCTACTGTGATGAATAATTGTGAAACGAGCTAGATTTCAGAGTTAGGGAAAGCACTGACTGAAACCACCCACCCTGATGAGGCACCTCAGTAACAACGTCCATGTGTTATTTTATGACAGGAGGTCCTGGTAAGGAATAATGGAACTAACAAGCCATCACCAACCAGAAGAATTCAGGAAAGGTCAAAAGGAGACACCGCATGTCCAGTCAACCTCCCAGAATCCTTCTCGCTGGACTCCATATTGGTTGAGCAATGCACACACCACCAGGAAGGAACCCGAGTCAGAATGATTGGCCAGAGACAACCGGGAAACTAATCCCATCACCATAAAACCTGAGATGGCGAGCCATGTGGCAGAGCAGTTGTCCTGGGTTCCCTTACCCTGCGGCTTCCACCTGGATCCCACCTTAACAATAACCTCTCCTGCTTTGTCAGTGTCTCCTTGGACAATTCACTTCCGAGTGTTAGACAAGAACCCACTCTCGGGTCCTGGAAGGGGTGCCCTTTCAGGGGTGCCCCTTCCTGCAACAAGAGTGTAAGAGTCTTATCCATTCTCCTCTGTTGTTTTCCAGGGCTAGAATATGAAAAATATACTACATTGCATATTGAGCGTTTCATATGTCAGATAGTTAAGTACGAATTGCTGCACAGGAGGCTTCCTGAGGGAGGGATGGGAATAGCTCACCATCTCTCTCCTTCTCTTGATGCTAGCTTCTGGCAAGGAATTTAAATTTGCAGAAGCCTTCTCAAGTGGATTTACAGATTGTATTATCTAAATTAGACCCTACAATACGGACAATTCGGTTTTTTCTAAATTCGGCTTGGAATTCAGAGACTGATAATAATATTACATTTTAAGCACGAATGACAAAGAGAATGGAAGAACTGACATGATCTACCTCCTACCCTTAATACTAGCTCTTTCTCAAGAATTCTTATTTGTGTAAAAATTCGCTAATTAGATCTGGGGAGTTAACCACAATTTTTCAAAACTCTCCACCAGACACTTTACAACTATGTTTTTCATGGTCAAATTTAAGGGTACAGGATGCCCCGAGTTATCGATAGTATAAAAATATAATAATTTTACATTTAAAATTTAAAGATTTAAATTTTAAATTATTTTTCTCATCTTTTCCCCATGATTTAAAATTCTAAACTTTTTGCATGTTTTCTAAGGGTACATAATATATTAGTACAGCAAGACTTATATAATTGAATTTTTAAAATTTTGAATAAATTATAAAAGTCCTTGGATTGGGGCTTCTCTGCTGGTCCAGTGGTTAAGAATTCACCTCCAATGCAGGGGACACAGGTTCAATTCCTAATCTGAAAGGATCCCGCATGCCATTGAGCAACTAAGGCTGTGTGCCCCAGCTCCTGAGCCTGCATGCTGAGGGCCCGTGCTCTGCAACAAGAGAAGCCACTGCAATGAGAAGCCTGCACACTGCAACTAGAGAACAGACCCCGGTCACCTCAACTAGAGAAAGCCCGTGCTCAGCAGCGAACACTCAGCACAGTCACAGATAAATAAATCTTAAAAAAAAAAAATCCATGGGTTAATATATGTTATCAAAATACTTTGGAGATCACTTTTTAGGTGATAATGCTCAGACCCAAAAAGCAGTCAGCCCATTTCCTTAGTTGATCATTATTGCTATCACTTTTTAAGGGAAATGAATATCTCATTCTTTCTGAGTGCTCTTTTTTCCTTTCACCCTCCCATGGATATACTCAGGTACCATGGATCATGGTTCTTTCTACAATAAGCACCCAGCTAATCCTTTAGAACGTGGTACTAAATCTAAGAATGTAAACAGTCAAAGAACTTCTGAGCTCCTGATGACGCATCGGAGACAAAGAAATAAGGAGGCAAAGTTTTCCCAAATAAATATATTAGACAGAATAAAAGCAGGGATGAAGAAAAAAATAATCTTCTAAAGTAGAGTGAAAAATTAACATCACATATTAATGCATATGGTGGCTCAGATGGTAAAGCATCTGCCTGCAGTGCAGGAGACCCGGGTTTAATCCCTAGGTCAGGAAGATCCCCTGGAGAAGGAAATAGCAACCCACTCCAGCATTCTTGCCTGGAAAATCCCATGGTCGGAGGAGCCTGATAGGTTACAGTCCATGGGGTCACAAAGAGTCGGACACAATTAAGCGACTTCACTTTCACTTTTTCATGGAATGCAGAAAGATAGTACAGATGAGCCTGTTTGTGTGGCAGGAATTAGGAACAGACATAGGAAAACAGACGTAAGAACACAGGAGGGAAAGGGAAGGGTGAGACAAATAGCGAGATTAAGACTGACACATGCGCATTCCCATGTGTAAAACAGACAGCCAGTGGGAAGCTGCTGTATAACACAGGGAGCTCAGCTCAGTGCTCTGGGATGACCTACAGGGGTGGGATGGGGAGGGTGGAAGGGGAGTGGGAGTCTCGACAGGGGAGAGATATGTATGTATACGTATAGCTGAATCACTTCATTGTACAGTAGAAACTAACACAACATTGAAAAGCAATTCTACTCCAGTAAAAAAATTAAAAGTCAATGATTCACTCTAATAGAAAGAAGATGCAATTAATTGCAATAAAATACAATATATTTAAAAAAAAGATTGTGATAAGTAAAAGAGGGAAACAAATACATTTTCTAATATAAAGCATTTTACCGTAGGGAAAATTACTCTGATTTGTGGTTGAATAGAGATACACATATCTATCCTGTTGTTAGATCACCTTATTGGAAATATGTTAACACAATGTGGCCAATCATTGTAAAACAAGCTACGTGACAGTGTAGCAATCTTATCCATTCATCTGCTTGGATTCATGGTTGGAAGATGAAAAATGAATTACATTACACATGCATGGTTTTCATGTTACCCCTCTGTTGCTCTTTAATCACATAACAATTGTCTTGTTAATGAATCTAAAAGCTATTAACATTAACACAGGCATTCTTTAGGCCAAGGCTCTGCTTTGGGATGTCTGATTTCTTCCTTCTCTTCTGAGCAAATGCTTACCCCCCTTAAGCTGATGCTTTATGCCCCAGCCCAAGGAAGCAGCCTTTAGGAGGAGCTATCCCCTCTCCACCCCCACTCCCCTGAGGATGCTGAAAGGTAATGCTTGCCCAGTCTACTACTAAGCTACAGATGCAAGCCTGCTGCAAACTGGGTCTTTCATGTTTATTTAGGATTACTATTTCTTAAGGACACTTAAAAGTTATTCCCTTCTAAAACTTATCATATGTTTATGTATTTTATTGGCTTTTTATTTTTAAGACCCCTGTGCTAGGTCTTCATTGCTGCCTGGGTTTTCTCTAGTTGCTGCAAGCAAGGGCTCCTCTCTAGTTGGAATGTGCGGGCTTCTCATTGCGGCGGCTTTCCTTGCAGCAGAGTACAGGCTCTAGGGCACTTAGGCTTCAGTAGTTGTGGCACACAGTCTCAGTTGCCCCATGGCACGTAGGAACTTCTTGGACGAGGGATTGAACCCATGTTCCTTGCATTGGCAGGTGGACTCAACCACTGGACCACCAGGGAAGTCCTAAAAGTTATTCTTGATCCACCAACATCCAAATTTATCTTTCATTATTTTCCACTGCAGCTATGGCTCCTATCACTGTAAGGCGATTTTAGTCTTGGTATCCTTCAGTTCAGTTCAGTTCCGTTCAGTCGCTCATCCTGTCCAAGTCTTTGCGACCCCATGAATTGCAGCACACCAGGCCTCCCTGTCCATCACCAACTCCCAGAGTCCACCCAAACCCATATCCATTGAGTCAGTAATGTCATCCAACCGTCTCATCCTCAGTCGTCCCCTTCTCCTCCTGCCCTCAATCTTTCACAGCAGCAGGGTCTTTTCAAATGAGTCAGCTCTTCGCATCAGGTGGTCAAAGTATTGGAGTTTCAGCTTAAAAATCAGTCCTTCCAATGAACACCCAGGACTGATCTCCTTTAGGATGGACTGGTTGGATCTCCTTGCAGTCCAAGGGACTATCAATAGGCTTCTCCAATACCACAGTTCAAAAGTATCAATTCTTCTGTGCTCAGCTTTCTTCACAGTTCAACTCTCACATCTATACATGACCACTGGAAAAACCATAGCCTTGACTAGATGGACCTTTCTTGACAAAGTAATGTCTCTGCTTTTTAATATGCTATCTAGGTTGGTCACAACTTTCCTTCCAAGGAGTGAGAGTCTTTTAATTTCATGGCTGCAATCACCATCTGCAGTGATTTTGGAGCCCAGAAACATAAAGTCTGACACTGTTTCCACTGTTTCCCCATCTATTTGCCATGAAGTGATGGGACCAGATGCCATGATCTGTTTTCTGAATGTTGAGCTTTAAGACAACTTTTTCACTCTCCTCTTTCACTTTCATCAAGAGTCTCTTTAGTTCTTCACTTTCTGCCATAAGGGTGGTGTCATTTGCATATCTGAGGTTATTGATATTTCTCCCGGCAATCTTGATTCCAGCTTGTGCTTCTTCCAGCCCAGCGTTTCTCATGATGTACTCTGCATATAAGTTAAATAAGCAGGGTGACAATATACAGCCTTGACATACTCCTTTTCCTATTTGGAACCAGTCTGTTGTTCCATGTCCAGTTCTAACTGTTGCTTCCTGACCTGCATACAGGTTTCTCAAGAGGCAGGTCAGATGGTCTGGTATTCCCATCTCTTTCAGAATTTTCCACAGTTTATTGTGATCCACACAGTCAAAGGCTTTGGCATAGTCAATAAAGCAGAAATAGATGTTTTTCTGGAACTCTCTTGCTTTTTTGATGATTCAGCAAATGTTGGCAATTTGATCTCTGGTTCCTCTGCCTTTTCTAAAACCAGCTTGAACATCTGGAAGTTCATGGTTCACATATTGCTGAAGCCTGGCTTGGAGAATTTTAAGCATTACTAGCGTGTGAGATGAGTGCAATTGTGTGGTAGTTTGAGCATTCTTTGGCATTGCCTTTCTTTGGGATAGGAATGAAAACTGACCTTTTCCAGTCCTGTGGCCACTGCTGAGTTTTCCAAATTTGCTGGCATATTGAGTGCAGCACTTTCACAGCATCATCTTTCAGGATTTGAAATAGTTCAACTGGAATTCCATCACCTCCATTAGCTTTGTTTGTAGTGATGCTTCCTAACATCCACTTGACTTCACATTCCAGGATGTCTGGCTCTAGGTGATTGATCATACCATCACGATTATCTGGGTTGTGAAGATCTTTTTTCTAGAGTTCTTCTGTGTATTCTTGCTACCTCTTCTTAATATCTTCTGCTTCTGATAGGTCCCTACCATTTCTGGTGTTTATTGAGCCTAAGAGTCTGTAGCTAGGTGGCAAGAAAGTAACTTTTATGGAAAATAAACAAAATTGTATGATTTTACTATTGTTGTGAAGAATATAAGGAAAATACTAGCCCACCCGGGTCCATATTCTAATACATACAAAACTGAAGGCTGTCGACTCTTTTATTAAAAGTGTAAGCTGTTAGCCCAGCTCTGTGCTTTATAGACTGTCCTTGCTTTGTGGTGATACTTGCCTTTATGTCTGATAGAGCAATATGTTTGTCTAGACCTTCCTCTCTGTCAATGCTCCTGACCTCACAGTCTCAAAAACCAAGGGGCATAAGCATTTTTCACTCTCTTTCTTTTTGTTATTTGTAACAATCCCAAACTCTTCAATGCCTGATAATATTCTTCAGGGCCCCTTGCCATCTCAGAAAGAGATACAACTTACTTTATCCCAGAAAATAGGTAGTAGCCTATCAATTTTTACAAGAAACTAGCAATGAGCTAATAACTAATTACATTGCTTCTGCCTGTCCACATTCCTATCTCTTTTTTTTTGTATTATGAATTTCTATTTTATTTTCTATCAAAGGAAACTGCACAAATAAGCAATCCATGGGCCTGGAATGCATTTGTTTTACCAAAATACATGGATAATTCAAATTTCATCACAACTTTACAGGATAAATTGATGAAACTGACTACTGAGCAAGAGTTGAAGATGAATTCTGAAAATACTTTATTCTTGTTTTTTTCCAAAATGCTATCTTGCTGCGGAGGAATAGTTACTTAAATGTATTTGTCACATATCTGAAAACTGAAGCACAGGATGGGTCAGAATAGGCCAGAATATGAGACATTTTTGTTCACTGAGACAAATGGAAATAGGAAGGAAACTGAAGGCTGATACATTAGTCCCAGGTTGCGTCTATATCCAGAAACAAGGTCTAAAGGTTTTGATGTGTTTAAATAAGAATGGATGGCTTTTCACAAAACCAAAAGATATTTCTTGCGGTCTACTGTGGGTGTCATTTAACATGCTTATGCTTCTGAAAGACAGCATTTGTTATTGAAAGGGTGATGAGTAAACCAGAAAAGCACAGATTGACCAAGCTTATGAGATTAAAATGGAAAAGCTTGGAAGGACTTCCCTGGTGGTCCAGTGGCTAAGACTCCATGCTCCCAATGTAGGGAGCCCAGGTTCAATCCCCGGTCAGGGACCTAGATCCTGTATGCCACAACTAAGTCCTGTCACAGAGAAATAAATACATAGCAAATAAATATTTTTTAAAGGCATTTATTAAAATGGAGAAGTAGGAAGTTGAGAGAGAACGAAAGAGCAAGGGAAGCTAACAGTCTAACTTACTTGTAATAACAGATGTCGTAGCCTGTCCGTATCCAGGTGGGCCTGCCAAGAAGAGCCTCCTTCACGGAATACAGAGTCAGCTGCATCCCTACACAAAATAAAGGCAGGGTTAATCCATGAAGGGGGAAAAAAGAAAAGGAGAGTTGTGGTAGGCTGAATAACAGCCCTTGAACATACCCAGGTCTTGGGCCTTCCCTGGCAATCCAGTAGTTAAAACTCTGAACTTCTAGTGCAGGGGAGTACAAGCTTGATCCTAGGCTTCCCTGGTGGCTCAGACAATAAAGAATATGCTTGCAAAGCAGGAGACCAGGGTTCTATCCTTGAGTCAGAAAGATCTCCTGGAAAAGGGAATGGTGACCTACTCCAGATGCTCTGACACTGAAGACGGAGGAAGGGGCCATGAGCTAAGCAATGTGAGGAATACAGCTCTAAAAGCTGGAAAACAAAATTAAATAATATGCTAGAATGTCCAGAGGAAGTCTTTCCAACACCTTTACTTAAGCCCAGGGAAACTGATTTGGGACTTGTGGACTTCAGAACTGTAAAAGAATACATTTGTCTTCTTTAAAACCACAAAATAAGAAACAATTAGTTACAACAGCTACAGCAAGTGAATTCAAGAGTCAAGGATTCCCTTCTCTCTTTCTATACCAGCAAAAGTCTATTTCATCACTATAAAATAGACACAATGCCCCACGCTCAATCCTGGAGATGTGGGAACACTTTTTCTTTACTCAAAGCCGCTCAGTGCATTAGTATATGAGCCAACAGTAACATGCAGAACTTCCAGTTTCTAGAAACATTCAAGATAAATATGGTTTCTGAATCAGTCTTTGTCCCTTGAATGTCTCCTCTAAAACTGCCACAAGTGTTAGAGAGAATTGAAACGTCCTCCACTGCTTTCATTGTCCCATTGAGCTGTGCTGTCTGCCTGTCCGTCACAGAGCAATGTGTGTGCTCCTGGGGGATTCACGAGACGGGGAGAAGGAATAAGTGAGAAGGCTCACTGACTTCAAAAGTTCAAGATGAGACACGGGAGGCAGGTAGTTGTGAAAATTTAGGTGAGGTATAATAAGTCCCCTACAAATAAATGAGTTCTGTTCCAAGAGTGCATTCCTAAGTCCAATTTGTTCATAAGTCCAATAAGTTAGCCTAGGTACCCAACTACCATAATCAGTTATATAGTACGGTACTGTAATAGGTTTATGATACTTTGCACAGAAATTACACATAGCAAACACAAATGTATTTTTTTTTAATTTTAATCTCATAGAACAGTACCTTGAAAAGTACAGTAGTACAGTACAACAGCTGGCATGCAGGGGCTGGCATCTAGTTAGCAGGCAAGAAGAGTTCCTGATGGAGGAGGGAGCGGAGGTGGGAGCTGGTAGAGCTGAAGGGTCATCAGCAACAGGAGACAGAGGGCAAGCTACCATGTCACTCATGCTTGATACTGATGGCATAGGTTCTGATTCCTTGCTAGATTCAGTTCTATCTACTCTCTTGAACAAAAAAATGATCCAGTGATTCCTGGGTTGTAATGTACCAGCTACATCACCACTGTTTTACACTTTCTTCCACACATCATGGGCTTGAGATAAAGATACTGTACTACTGTACTCTATACATTACTGGACAATACACAACAACTATTTATAGAGGATGCATGGGGGTGACAGCGTACACCACAGACGTGAACTACCTTAAGTAAATGGATGTGCAAATGCACGTTCGCATCTTGGAAAGTTTGCACCTTGAAGGTTCATATGCAGGGGACTTCCTTTAGTTACACTGCATGGCAAAGGGAGAGTTTCCCACTCCTCCCCCCTCGCAGTAGGAATTTGCTCTAGGTTGGCAGCTGTCTTGCCATATGTGCTAACCAAAACGTACCATCCCAACTTCAAACCCTATGCAACCCAAGCTGAGCTTCTGATAATAATTCCCACACTCAAAAGTGACATTATTCTTGGTATTAGTGCGAAAGTCTCTCTTCCCTGAGTGCACATACCATAATTGAACTGGCTGTTGGGCTTCTCACAGTTGATGATGTTGAAGCGGTAGGGGACAGCGGCCCTCATACCGCTCACCTTGAAGTAGAACCACTGCTGGTGCTGCGTGCTATTCACATCAGCATTGACCAGTAAGTCATACTCAAACCTGAAAAGGCAGAAGCAAAACCAGTAGGTTAAAAGCCTTCAAGAGAACTTCCAGCAATGAGAAGTCCACACACCTCAGGTTCTGGATGACAGATCTAAGACCCAGGATCCCAGTTGGCTGGTAAGCTATAATTCATCCTTGTCTCACAATTTTGGACACAGGCTCTAGAAATTTAAGGAGAGGGAAGCAGTATCCTGGTATTAAAAGACTCAGTTACACAATTAGAGCACATCTTTTTATTAAACAGTAAGAAAGCTTCAAGTAGTCATGTACGGATATCAAACTTGGACTATAGAGAAGGCTGAGTGCCACAGAATTGATGCTTTTGAGTTGTGGTGATGGAGAAGACTCTTGAGAGTCCCTTGGACTGCAAGGAGATCAAACAAGTCAATCCTAAAGGAAGTCAACTGTGAATGTTCATTGGAAGGACTGATGCTAAAGCTGAAGCTCCAATACTTTGGCCACCTGATGCAAAGAGTTGACTCATTGGAAAAGACCCTGATCCTGGGGAAGACTGAAGGCAAAAGAAGAGGGTGGCAGAGGATGAGATGGTTAGATAGCATCACCAACCCTACAGACATGAATTTGAGTAAACTCTGGGAAATAGTGGAGGACAGAGGAGCCTAGCGTGCTGCAGTCCATGGGGTCACAAAGACCCAAACCTCACTTAGCGACTGAATGACAACAATAACAATGAAGTGTCTATCAAGGTCGAAAAATATAAGTGTGCTATATTTCAGAGAAAAATGTGGTCACATCTGGTTGGATATGCCATTACCATCTGCTGCCAGACATGACTTTTGAGAATCAGTCTCCTCATATGAAAATTAGAAATAGTGTCTATACTTGCAGTACTGTTTGTAAAGATTAAGTAGAATAGCATATGTAAATCCCCACCAGGGCAACAAACATGAATTAGACTAGCAATGAAGGATTTGTCTGTTTGTCCCCTCCCCCTTTTAATTGATTTAGCTTACATGCACTAAAGTATACAAATCTTAAATGTACAACTCAATGAGTTTAAACAAATTCAGCTGGACACTTCTGTCTGACAATTCACTGTGGGTTGTTCTACAATAACCCACTCTGCACTTTTAAAAACGTCAATGTCAATGTCATGAAAGACCATAAAAAGATGATGAAGTGAATAGTTCTAAATTAATGTGTGTGCAAAGTATGTGGTCTTTGATAGAGTTTTGGAATTAAAAAAAAAAAAGCCATAAAGGTATCTGTAACATTTGGGGAAATTTGTGTATAGACATTATCATTACATGATCTTTGAGTTGCAGTGGGATCTTCCCAGGCCAGGGATCAAACCCACAGTCCCTGTATTGGCAGGTGGATTCTTAACTACCAGACCACCTGGGAAATCAAAGTCTCCACTTTCCTGACATCAGCTAATGAGTTCCCTGGTGTGCTGGTAAACATTTAACAATCAACTCGTAGGAAAATAAAAAACCTTCATATGCTGGCCATTTTGTATGTTGTAAATGCTCCCACCATGATAGATTTCAAACTATCACTGTGAGGTCCCTGAAAACAGAGAATGGGACAGAGAGTCACAAAATGCTGGCTTGAGCAGCCAGGACCTACCCCTGTAGCCTTCCTTACTTACTCACGCACTTGGATGGCTTTGCGAAGATTTCCTGACTCAAACGCAGAGAAGAACTGCAAGCAGTCAGAAGCAGTATCTTGCAAAGGCCTGAAATGAATTAAAGAACCTGTTATTATAGGAGTGACTGCTATTCTTAGACACAGTTTGACATTTCTTAGAGATAAGCTTTATCTTACAGATCCTTAACACGAATTTTCACTGTGTTGTTTTTAGGAGAAGGAATGGATTACTAACTTAAAATATTCTTATTCACATGCCATTAAAAGGTTATTCAATATGCCCACCACCCCTCACCCTTACTCCACTGATGTTCAGGACCACCTACCAAGGCTCATCTAAACTGAAGACAACCTTATTAATAATATCACTTGGCTGGATGAGTCTCCGGACATCCTCGAGTATCTTGATCCTGGAAAGGAAAATTGGAAACATTTTAAGGGTTGGCCCTCATTCCTTACCCCATTCATCCTGTCATGTGGAAAGCACTTTGGGAGTCATCAGCGAATTATGAAAGAAAAATGCAACAATACCCCAACCTTGAGCTGAACGAGTATGAAAAGCACTATGCTTCCTTCCTTTTCTTCATTATCAAACAATAAAACTACACTGAGCAGTAGGAATGTACGAAGCTATGACGCTACATTGTAGTTTTAGGAGAACTATCTATTTGAAGGAAAGTTTTGTCGAGAGCATTTGGGCTGAAGGACTCTGAGAGCTTCTGGCTGTGTGAATAAGAGGGTCCTTTGCACAAAGACAGGAGACATTAGGGTTGCTGACTGTTAGCCTCCCCAAGGTCTGGGAGGTGCCAGTAAGACCTTAAACTTTTGTGTCATTTATAAGCCTTGGTTCTGTTTGCTCCAAAAGATTATGTCTAAGAAACATCTTTTGTGTAAGAAACAGCAAAGCGTGCTCAGTCAAATCTGACTCTTTGCAGCCCCATGGACTGCAGCCCACCAGGCTCCTCTGTCCATAGAAGTCTCCAGGCAAAAATACTGGAGTCAGTTGCCATTTCCTCCTCCAGGGAATCTTCCCGACCCAGGGATCAAACCCACTTCTCCTGTGTCTCCTGCATTGGCAGGTGGATTCTTTACCACTGTACCACCTGAGAAGCCCAAGAAACACCAATATCTGGGAGATTGAAGTAAGAGATAGTAAGGATACCTAAGGATCTTTCAGATTCCCTCCCTAAATTTCCATTCCAGGTCTCTGCGGTAGGGAGGGGTAGGAGAAGAGGAAGGATAGGTCAACATGAAGCTTGAATTCAGGGGAAAGTGTCCTGTCCAGGAGGGTGAGGAGGTGATCCAGCCCCTGCGGTGGGTCTCTTGGGAAACAGCATTAAGATAAGGTCAGAGACGTGAGGTCAGAGACATCAGAGGTCAGAGATATCAGCCAAAAGACCAAGTAGGAGCACTTCTTGGGGTCCACTATCAATTTGCTGATGAACTTGAATATAAGTTAATAAAACTTACTGCTATGCATGCTTTACTGCCTAGACTTAATGCATATATACTCAATTTTTTTCCATGAAGATAGGTTTTTTTTTCCCTTGGCTTTAGTAATTTTCTTTTTAATCTCACTAGGCCATTCCTAAGGCAAAGGTCCCTTCATGAATGCTGGGAATAATCCATCATCCAAAGTTTCTTCCCTAGAAGATGCATTTTTTCCTTACAATCCTCACTGATGCAGCCAAACTATTCCCCAAGCCAAGTCAGGTTCTATAAGGTTCGGACTGTCGCATGGAGGTCCACCACCTCCTCGCCTCAAGAGATCAGACTCCAATTTGCAGTGAATGAGAAAAGTGATTCCAAATAATCCACACACTTGTTTGTTTGTCTTCCTGAGAAACTTCCCTTAAGGAATGATCCCAGTGTTTGGTGGAACTAGATAATCTTTTCCTTTTGTAGGATTTGCAATGGACAGGAGCTAAGCAGTTGCATTTGAATCATCTATGAAACTCATTTTGCAGACACACGTCTACTACCTGGAGGAGGGAATGGCGACCAACTCCAGTATTATTGCCTGGAGAACCCCATGGAGAGAGGAGCCTGGTGGATTACAGTCTATGGGGTCACAAAGAGTTGGACACAACTGAATAACCAACACTTGATCACTTTTCACTTTCATGTCTACCACTCTATACTTGGTTCTGAAATGTCCTAGTAGGGAGACAAGCTTGTATATTTGGCAAAAGATTTCTTAAGGGTCTTGGGGTTTTTTTAATTTTTTTTTTTGATGTGGACCATTTTTAAAGTCTTTATTGAATTTGTTGCAATATTGCTTCTGTTTTTATGCTTTAGTGTTTTGGCATGCGGGAGCTTAGCTCCCAGACCAGGGATCGAATCAGCACCCCCTGCATTGGAAGGTGAAGTCTTAACCACTGGACCATCAAGGAAGCTTGTCCTTAAGGGTTTTCAGATGCTCCTGACTAATGTTCACTTTCTTGAGGATAACAGAACTATCTGCACCAATCATTCCACCTACAAAAATATTTACTAAAGAAGGAAAAAAAATAGCTCCCAAGTTAGTAACACCATCACCTTTGGACTCCACATTTACGTTGCAACATAGGCTGGGCAGAGAGAGGTGGACAGTGTCCCCAGAAATCAGGAAATGCCATCCTGGTGAAGTCAGCCACAGATCTGGTTCTCCTGGCTTTGGCCACATAAAGATAGGGGTCATGGAAGACCACATGTTTCAGATGTGTCTGCAGGAGCTGATCTATGAATTCGGCAGTTTCTCTAGTCTTAGTGGAATTGGAAAAGGAAGCACTTATCCTTGGGCAGGAAATCGCATCCATGTCCCAGGCATCCTCTAATAAGGATGCCTGAATGTCTGCGACTTCACTTCCAGAAGAATCTATCCCGGGACCATTAGACTGTACATTTCGGTATGGATTCATTCCAGGTCCTCTTTTGGAAGTTAGATGTATGCTGGGCCTCCCCATCTTCACCCTGCTCAGAAGAGAGGTTTGGACTGGGACTTCTTTTTCTTGTCCCCCGGAGATTTGGTCCTTTTTCAAGCAAAACCCCTTGGGCTTTGGGGAGGCAGCAGTCGGAATGTGATGGTGATTGGCATACTCAGTCTCATCAGAATTCAGATCAGCTCCAGGCTTGGGCTCCAGTTCCTTCAGGTTAAAAGGGGAAAGGAATATGTCATTGTTTCCTTCCAACAGAGAATGCAATTTGATCCCTGTCCTTACTCTCTGGGCACAGAGCTAAGCATAAATCCAGTCAACTGGAACGCTTTTTCCAAGGTCAGTCAACGAAAGTCTAAGTTTCAAGAGTCAAAAAAATGGTAGAATCCTAGCAACTCACATTTGGAAGGGGCATTCAGTGGGTCTAGTACAGTTCTACATGAATGCCTCCTGAGACACTTCAAGTATTTACAGTCTAGTCAAACAACTCACTTACAGAAGCTTCCTTGCATCCTGAGGTGCTTCTTTGCATTTGTGGATGATTTTGATTATTTTTAAGATATTCTTTTTTACATTTAATTAAAATTTCCTTCCCTGAAACTTTTACCCACTGATCCCCTTCTGCTTTCTAGAGCAAAATACAGTATGTTAACTCTCTAAGTCTCTAAGTGACTTAGCTTATACTTTTAGAAGTGGCTAAATTCATGATTTATTAAGAATCATAAGAAAAGAATGGAGGTCCAAAAGTAGGTCTAAAATTTTGGTGGGAGCAGCAGTAGCAGCAGCAACTAGTCACTGAACTGACATCACTAGGTATAAGGTTCTTGATTTGTATCCACTAACAAAGAAACCTAGAATCAGGCTGGTCACCTTCAGAAAGCCAGGGAATACAACCTTTTCATTTTGACAAGGGGACAATTAAATCACCAAGATTTTCACTTGCTTATCAGTGTGTGGGGATAGGCACCTTGCCTACCAGACAACAGGCTGCAGTGAGCCTTCATCCTACTTCCTTCCAACGTGTCGGTGTCACACTGTAGAACCCTTGCATGCATTTGTGGCTCTGCCACTTTCTCACATTTTTGTTTAGACTTACGCTTCTCTTACAGAAAGATCCCAGAAGCAGATTGCTAAAGATGAGTAATGCTTTCCTTGTGGAAACCTGTCTGGCCTCCCAGAGCCTGCAAAGAACCCATTGGCATCACCAAGGAGCAGAACCACAGCATCCATCCTACCTCAAAGCTGCAGGAGAGCTCAAGACACATCGCCTTGTATTGCATTAGTTCTTCTTCAGGTCGGTCAAGACCAGGTTTGGAGCTCAGCTTGTTCACATCTGTTTCCAAGTCATCATCCTGCAATGGAATATTCAAAACATATGTTACCAACAGGTATATGTTTATTCAAAACATATGCCATCTGAGAAATATCGAGACAAGCTACAGATGTGATTCTTCAGAGTCATGGGCACAGTTCTCTTGCCTCCAAATTATAGGGTAGCCTAGTCAAGGATAATTTAATATGTAAGATTGTATTTCTTAAATAAAAAGAAAGAAGATGATAATTTTTCTCAGCATTCATGTCAGTATTTATCAACATTCATCACGTGAATAATTTATGCAAAATGAGATGAACTGTGTAAACAACGAAGCACCATATAAAAGAATTACTTTTATCTCATCACCACTTTCTTCAACATAATTGTAATTGTCGTATTTACTCATCTATCTACCAACTTAAATAATTCTTTCAGAAACATTTAATGAGCACCAGCTATGAAAGTATACTAGCCTGGATACTGAGACCCAGAGATAATGGAACAGACCAAGGTCCATGATTCCACAAAACTTGCCTTCTAGTGAGAGAATGAAGACAGGAATTAAGAAAGCAAACACATGAACAGTAATTTCGAACAGTAATAAATGGCATGGGAAGAATGAAAGGGGGCAGAGTGCTTATGAGTGAGGCTGGGGTACAAGAAACTGAGGAAGCCACATATTAACTAGACCTGAATGATAATAAGGGCTGACTAGGCAAAGACTTGGGGAATGGAATTACTAACCAAAAAAAATATACAGAAACAGCTTAAATTTGCTTACAGAAAGAAGGTGGCTGAACGTATACACCCACATACAGAACAAGAATGTTTATGTATGTATAGCTGAATCACTTTGCTGTACATGAGAAATTAATACCACATGATAAATCAACTATACATCAGTAAAATATTTTTTAAAAAACTTTTGCATAGAAAGAAGGTGGTTGAAGCATAAAGTGTAAGAGGAAGACTGGAGGAGTCAAGATGATGCTGGAACTCCCAGGCTCTGAAGAGGAGGTTGTAACCCCCGGCTACACCTTTATCTCTTTGTACATCTAAAAGCTTACCAAGTCACCACCAGCCTTTTCTTCATTGGACTGAATAATCCCAGACCCTTTATTTCTTCTTCTAGATCATCATTTCATAATAGCTTTACAGCAAGGGTGACTCTCCTCCAAACACTTCTCTATTTTCCAAAAGTTATAGATTCATATGGAGAAAGGACATCAAGAATCAAACAGTTTAATCTCTTCATCTCACTGTGCTTCTCCTAGATCAAGTTTCCCTAATAAAATGGGGAGGGGGGTGCGGATTCTACTCTATAGTTTAGGAGTCTGTTTTGTTAGTTAAAAAAAATCTGAGAGTCCTGAGAGTCTGGATTATTATTCCCTAAATCAAATAAATTGTGAAAATAAATGTTTATATTCTGATTCAGGGGATAAAAATGCAATATTTCATCCATCTTCTGCAATTTTCCTACAAACTTTATTTTTTGTTATATTGAATACCTAATTTTATTTCTTTTTCCTCTGTGAATTTATTTTTTTTAATTTATTTATTTTAGTTGGGGGCTAATTACTTTACAATATTGTAGTGGGTTTTGCCATACATTGACATGAATCAGATAATGATAACTCTATATGCGAGACAGAATAAGAGACACAGATGCATAGAACAGTCTTATGGACTCTGAGGGAGAAGGTGAGGGTGGGATGTTCTGAGAGAATAGCGTTGAAACACATATATTATCATATGTGAAACAGAACACCATTCCAGGTTCGATGCATGAGACAAATGCTCATAGTTGGGGCAATGGGATGATCCTACAAACTTTAAATTAAAAGAAGTGTAGATTCCCATGAGATTGATATAACGATGTTTTCAGACCCAAATTCCTTAGCCTGGTATTAGAGATCCCAACACTTATCCTTTCCAGTTTCATCTATGAGATCCTCCTTGCTTCCACCATCTCTGCTCCAGCCTCAGCCTCCACCCCGAGGTGGCACCAATAGAAATGTAACCTGGCAGGCATTGAGAAGCATCTCCCCACCAGCAAGTAAGGCCAGTATGTATGGTGTGAAGAGTGTTTGGTAACCCATGAGTTTCAGCCTAACGAGGTGACCTACTTAGCATTAGAGCAGAAGTCAGCAATCTATGGATTTCCCAGGTGATGCTAGCGGTAAAGAACCCACCTGCCAATGCAGGAGACATAAGAGACACAGGTTCATTTCCCTGAGACAGGATGATCCCCTGGAAGAGGGCACGGGAACCAACTCCAGCATTCTTGCCTGGAGAATCCCATGGAGAGAGGAGGCTGGCGGGCTATGATACACACGGTCACAAAGAGTCGAACACAACTGATGACCCACTGCTTGTTGGTGTAACTAAAGTTTTATCGTAACACAACCATGCCCAGTCATTTATATACTGTCTATGATGCCTTTCTTAGTGTAATAGTAAAGTGAAGTACTTGTAAGAGACCATTACTTTTTAAAAAATATTTATTTATTCATTTATTTATTTGGCTACACCGGCTCTTAGTTGCAGCATGTGGGATCTAGTTCCCTGATCAACCAAGGATCAAACCTTGGCCCGCTGCATTGGGAGCTCGGAGTCTTAGCTACTGGACCACCAGGGAATGCCCCCAGAGATCACTTATGGTCTTTAAAGACTGAATCTTGGCCTCTTGACACTCAGGCAGGTTGTCAGCTCCTTCCATATTTTATAAATACAATTTATATTTATTTAGCGGTAGACCAACTTCCCTGTACTCACAGCAACCCAGACAAGCTTCATCATTTAGGGATTCTGGAACCCATATAACCCAGATAAGGTCCTTCCTCCTCAGACTGGACCTTTCCAATACTGACTTTGGCCAGCATTAGATTTGAGTTCAACATCATTTTGAAGGGACTGATTTGAACTCTGGCAGAGACAATCCCCAAGTTGTCCAGACTGATTTCTTTGAAGATAAAAACTGTGTATCATTTGCTTTTGTATCATAATATCATCCTTAAGAACTTGGCATACTGCTGCACACATGAATCATACCTAAGAAAACACCTGAAAGATAGAAAAAGTTTAAGAGGAGGGAAAAAAAGGAAGGAAGAACTTGAATTCACTCTGTACATCCTTCTCTTCTCCAGGGTCTGTCTAAATCTAACGTTTATTTTTGTGAAGGAAAACACATGGCCAACTCCCAGTTGATATATTTCCATTGTAAATTTCTCCTTCCTTATGATGACACTTTTCAGTCAAGGAAGAGCACCCAACCATCCACTCTCAAGACCCTTTACAGATATAAGAAGTTCCTTTTAATCATTCTTTCTAACAGACTTCTCCTAATTAGCAACTAAGATTTTTCAAATGAAAAGGCCATAAGTTAAAGGCCAGGGTCACTTCTCTGACCAGAAACAAATACTCTTGGTTTCTTGCCCATATGCTGCTGCTGCTGTGTCACTTCACTCATGTCCAATTCTTTTCGACCCTATGGACTGTATCCTACCAGGCTCTTCTGTCCATGGAATTCTCCAGACAAGAATACTGGAGCAGGTTGCCATTTCCTCCTCCAGGAGATCTTCCTGACCCAGGGATCAAACCCACATCTCTTACGTCTCCTGCATTGGCAGGCAGGTTCTTTACCACTAGCTTCACCTTGGAAGGCTTGGCCACATATCTAGGAGAAAATGCTGTTGGCTTCTCCTGGGAAAAACACTCATGACTCTTGCAACACCCCAAGAATCAAACCCTTACTCCGCTATTCCTCTGTTTCTCTGCAACGCATGCTCACACACTAACTTCTCACCTTCTCCTTGGCTTGAAGGCTCTTGATGAATTATTTCCAGGGCCTCACTCATTTGTCTTATGCTTCCTTCCCAGCTGGATTTATTTATTTGGTTAGATTCCACTCCATCGCAACCCACCATCATCTGCAGAGCCGGGGGTGGGGGCAGGGAGATGGTCTGAAAGCTCCCCACCCCACAACCCCGTGCAGTGTGAAGTCAGGCACCAGCCTGCAACTTGTCCCTTCATATCAGATACAAGAGATTACTGATGCTCGCATCAAACATTTAGTTATCAAAGAGCCCACAAGAAGGGAGGGAAAGTGGCACTGATGAATGACTGCAGCAGCACAGTATTATTCAAATAATTCAGCAAGTTCTCCATAGGCCTGTACTGGCAAGCCACAGCAAAGAGCCAGTTTGCTTCTGATGACTTCAAAAAAGATTCTATTTATCAACAAAACCCTGAGCACACCAGAATATCAATAACAGCCTTAACCTAGAGACCTGGCTAAGAAGAAGACCCTCTATGTCTGGTACTACCAATAGCAAGGTGGGTGATTATTATGATAGAGAATGCAAAAAGTCCCTTTCTCTCTAGGTAGATATGTAGGTGGAAGAGAAGGGAGAGAGGAGGGTGGAATGATGGATGGCTAGATAGATGAACAGACAGATACAGGTGAGCTAGATAGACAGATACAGCTAGGTAGGTAGATAGATGTGAGATATATAAATTGACATATAGATGATAGACAAGTAAATAGATAAATATATAGATAGATACAGGTGAAATACATAGAACTACAGATAGAGATGATAGATAGGTAGGTTGATAGATAGATACACATGAGACAGGTAAATAGACATGTACATAATAAAAAGGTAGATAGACGATAGATATATCAACAAATATAGATGATAGATATATAGATAGGTATATAAATAGATATGAGATAGATAAATAGACACACAGATGATAGATGAGTAGGTAGATAGATGATAAAAAGATATATAGACAGATTTTTAAACTCAGACTTCATCTCCAGGAGTGTCATAAAAGCGAGCGCATACTTTTCAGTCTTATTTCCCTGGTGCCAAAATTAAGGAACTATAACTTGAAGGGACTTGTTCATGTCCACCAACAGAAACGGAGATATAATTATAACTCATAGATGAATTATCATTTTTCTAGAGCAGTATTTCTCAACCACAGGGTGATTTTCGCCGCCCCCCCCCAAGTGTGTGGCAAGTCCTAGAGACAGTTTTGGGCTTCTCGGGTGATTTGAGAATACAGGAGACTCAGGTTTGATCCCTAGGTCAGGAGGATCCCCTGGAGAAGGAAATAGCAACTCATTCCAGTGTTCTTGCCTGGAGAATTCCAGAGGAGCTCTGAGGGCCACAGTCCATGGGGTCGCCAAGAGTTGGACACAACCTAATGACTAAACAGCAACAAGAGACAGTTTTGTTCGTGGCTGAGGGTCAAAAGTCAAAGTGTGGGCGTCATCAGCACTTTCTGCACTGAGATCAGGGGTCCTACTGAACACCCAACAATGCGCAAGACAAGCCGCCACAACTAAGCATTATCTGGTCGAATGCCAAGAGTGCCAACGTTTAGAAAATATTTTCTAGAAACACAGTCAGTAAACTCTGCCCCATAGTCCCTATTGTTTACACATTGGTCTACAGCTGCTTTAGTGCTACAACAGCAAAGCTGAGTCACTGTGGCAGAGACTGAAAGGTCCATGAAGCCTAGAGTAATGATCATTTGACCTCTCATAGAAAGTTTGCTGACCTCCATTCTATAGCACATGTTAACAGTGATAGAGACAAAAAGGCACTACTTTCCTACTGATTAGGATGTTCACAATACAACCCAAAGGAACACAGTTCACATCGACTCAAAGGTAAATGGAGTTGCACAACACAATGGTCCTATGTGTATACAGTGAGTAGAAAAGGCTAACGTACAAAGCTACTGGAGATCTACCAGAAGAAGTTTCCTAGAAAATCTCTCCATGGTCTCTTTGCCTAAATATCATTCACACTTATTAAATACACCAACCAGGAGTGTCTACCTGAGGCTCATCCTGATGGAATACTAGTGCCTTAATAATAGATAGCCTCTGATGTGACAATAAGATTGTACAGGACCTACCAAGATGAAAATGACAACAGTAGCAGTCATTAACTGAGCATCAGCATCTGCCGGGCCCTGGAGTGGAAGGACAAAGTGAAAGTTGCTCAGTCGTGTCAATTCTTTGCGACGCCATGGACTATATAGTCCATGGATTCTCCAGGCCAGACTACTGGAGTGAGTAGCTGTTCCCTTCTCCAGGGGATCTTCCCAACCCAGGGATTGAACCCAGGTCTCCCACATTGCGGGCGGATTCTTTACCAGCTGAGCTACCAGGGAAGCCCAAGAATAGTGGAGTGGGAAGCCTATCCCTTCTCCAGGGGATCTTCCCGACCCAGGAATTGAACCGGAGTCTCCTGCATTGCAGGCAGATTCTTCACCAGCTGAGCTACCAGGAAAGCACTAAAGTGTGTCCTTAAAATTTACTCTGGGTTCAGCTGAACACAGAAAAGGGCATTTTCCTTTGAGAATTGTGAATGTGGAGATCACTGGAATCAAGGGTAAGTGCACCTACTTCCTCTTTCACATTTTCAGAATCTGAGTCTTTGTCCTCTTCATCCTCATCATCATCTTCATAATCTTCTAAGTGGGGAAAAAAAACAGACGTGGGTTGGGATTCTGAGAACACAATGGTTAGTACTTCTTCTCACAACTAGGAGGCTATTATTAAGTGCACAAGACCTCAACACAGGCCAGCGATTATTGACTGTGTAATTTGTGCAAATACAGGCACACAAGAGCACTCTCTCGTGAAGTCTAAAGTGCTGTCCCACACTGAACGCAAAATGAGTGCAGAATAAAATCACACGTGGCTTCCCAGATGGCTCAAGCAGTAAAGAATCTGCCTGCAATGCAGGAGACGCAGGTTCAGTCCCTGAGTTGGGAAGATCCCCTGGAGGAGGAAATGGCAGCCCACTCCAATATTCTTGCCTGGAGAATCCCATGGACAAAGGAGCTTTGCGGGCTACAGTTCATGGGGTCACAAAGAGTTGGACACGATTGAGTGACTTAGCAGGCACGTGGACCATTCTGGCTTCCTCCACCCACTATAGAAGTAGTTGTGCAACTCACATTGCCGGAGTTTAGTGATCACATATATGTCAAAGCTGCTGTAATGTCGACAGCACTTTGATTGACTCCCTAATTTTAGTATGAAGGAACTTATTTAAAACAAAAGTCCAAAGAAAGCATCTAGTGTCATTGCTACAAGATGATGCCTACAGAAAATCTGTTCCCTGAAAAAGGGACAAAGTTGAAAAGCACTAGAATCTTCTGGCAACAAAATCTTCTTGGACATTGGGCAACCACACTGTCAAGTATTCTAACATGACTACTGTGGAGGTGGTAAACAGCAGAAGGTGGTCAACAGCAAAAGTTTGACTTCAATTCCATCCTTAGGGAAAATTCATTCCAGAACCAGTCTGTACAGTGGAGGGAAACTCCATCATGGGACTGGAAATAGACTTTTTTTTTTAAATCAGTTGAGATGACTATACAGTCATTCCATCAGTTCAGTTCAGTTCAGTTCAGTTCAGTAGCTCAGTCGTGTCTGACTCTCTGCAACCCCATGGACTGCAGCACGCCAGGCTTCCCTGTCCATCACCAACTCCTGGAGCCTACTCAAACTCATGCCCATCGAGTCAGTGATGCAAACTGGCAACAATTAATAATAAAGGACAAAATTAATGAGCTTGGTATTATGAAAAATTTGCCTTTTCATTCATCTCTCTAATTAGCTTATTAGATAATCATGGTTAATCTGTAAAAAAAAAAAAAACTGATTCTACTTTCATCCACATTCCTCTGAAATATTATCCAAATGCGAAAATTCATCATAAAGCTTGTAGCTGGCAAAATGAGTACAGAATAACTACCCACATATTGTGTATGTGCTTAGTCACTCAGTTGTGTCTGACTTTTTGTGACCCGATGGACTGTAGTCTGCCAGACTTCTCTGTCCATGGGATTCTCCAGCCAAGAATACTGGAGTGGGTTGCCATTTCCTCCTTCAGGGGATCTTCCCAACCCATGAAACATACCTGTATCTCCTGCACTGGCATGTGGACTTGTTACCACTGAGCCACAAGAAGATCTGTATATCCACATATTTACCTTCAGTTAGAGCACGTGGAGTTTCAGAGGTGACGATCCCAGGGACTGGAAAAGAATAAGCACTGCTGGTTGTGACCAAGGGAAGTGGACTCTTAGGGTAGCATTGTCTCAGGATCTGAAGAACAATGGAGATGACAGGCTCCAGACTTTGGTCATCCAGGCAGTTCTAAACAAAGAGAATATCCTATCAGACACCACCATCCTGTGCAGAGTCCCTTTGCTATAATGGTATTTTAGGTAATGAACTACACACAGCCTAAATGCACAGTAAGTAAATACCCTTAAAGTAGACCATCTAATCTGAACATTCTAATGTAGCATTTTGTCTAATGTAGAATCTGCTTTGGTCCAGGCTATCATCTACATTTTTATTTCTCTTCAGCTCATATATTACTGGAGTGAATTTAATCTGAAAATAGACTTGAAAGGTTTTCAAGGGAGGCTGCACCTAAGGTAAGACATTGTCTAGAAGACCTGAGGGAAGGAAAGGAAATGGCATCTCCTTTCAACCATCCATGTGTCACTGTGAATTATCTCCTAAATTAGAGAATGAGCAGCTGAACTGATAGCAGTCTTACTGTTCTCTTTCAGCTATTATCTGAGGAGAAAATATCAAGGAAAATGTAAAATATGAAATCAGAAGAAAGATTAAGAGAATCCAAGCACCTAAATTAAATAGCATGCTTCTTCTCAAAACCCACAGTGTCAGTCCCTCTTGGTAGCTAGACAAAGCAAAGAAAAATTGAGTTTGCAAGAGGTAACATTTTGACACTGATGGAACATGACAAGATCCTGCTTTTCAGGCACCGTGAAAAATGTAAGAACAAGTATACTAAACTGAAAGAGAGAATGAGTTGGGGGTAGTCAGGATCTCTTTGGCAAAAGCATGGCTGTTTTCTTCAGTCTCTTAGTAAACATTTTGTCTCCTGATTTGGTACAGAGAGTTGATTAATGAAAGCCTCCAGTGTGATATTCCTAAAGAGCTTCCAGTAAGCTCTGAGGCCAATAAGTCATAGCAGGAGATATGGAGGATGCTTTAGAACATGCCACAGGGCAGGGACTGTCTACAGTGATGCCCTGCTTGGTACCTTCAAGCCCACATTACAGGCAGCCCCACAGGAAAGAACATGGAGGGAAAGAATTTAATAAAATTTAAGCCATGAATTCAAGCTACACAATGACTCCAGAGTGAAATAAAAGTAAGCCAACTTTCAAAACAGAAAGTTCTTAATACAATCAAGAATGCCTGGGACTTCCCTAGCGGCCCATTGGGTAAGATTTCACCTTCCAGTGCAGAAAGAGTGGGTTCAGTCCCTGGTCAGAGAGCTAAGATCCCACATGCCTTGCAATCAAAAAACCAAAACATAAAAGCAACAAAATCAATATTGTAACAAACTCAATTAAGACTAAAATTGGTCCACATCTAAAAGAAAAAAAGAACGCTATCTCCCTTCAGTGTGTTCAAATAATACCAATCAGGTAACCTGAACCAACAGCAGGAAACACTTTCCATGGAAAATAAATTAGTTGAGGCTGTTTCATCACCGAAAGTAGGACTTAGTCACTCAGTCATGTCCGACTCTTTGCAACTGTAGCCCACCAGGGCTCCTCTGTCCATGGAGTTCTCCAGGCCAGAATACTGGAGTGGGTAGCCTTTCGAAAAATGGTCCAGGTTTCCTCTTGGATTAGGCCATGCCGTGAGCTGACTACAGAAACCTGGACATTAGGGATAATGTTATATTTGGTGTCTGCTCTACTCTGGAGAAATCATTTATGAATTTGAAGATGATCCTTGGAGTGATACTATGTATAAGATAGACGACTAATGAGAACCTACTGTGAAGCTAAGGAAGCTCTACTCAGTGCTCCAGGTGACCTAAATGAGAAGGAAACCAAAAACGCAGGGCTGTGTGTGTGTGGCTGGCTCACTCCGCTGTGCAGCAGAAAGGAACACGAGATTGTAAAGGGACTATGTGCATGTCTGCTCAGTCGTGTCTGACTCTTTGCGACCCCATGGACTGTAACCAGCCAGGCTCTTCCATCCATGGTATTTTCTGGGCAAGAACCCTGGAGTGGGTTACCATTTCCTACTCCAAATGCAACCATACTCCAATAAAAATTAATTAAAAAAATAAAGATGATCCTTGAGTCCAAGTTATTGTAATAGAAATGCCTAGATCCTTCGCCAACATTTTCCTAGTCTTAATGCATCATGACCAAGACCCAGGTGAGGCAAGAAGGGGCTCAGGACACAAAATTTAAGTAGGCATGCACCATTTGGCTCCGGCAAATGCAGGATAGGTGCTTGTGTTGTGTACAATCAGATGATAAGACTCCAAGATATACGATCTCTGTGGACAAATATCTCAGAATTGGGGCAAAGGTGACATCTATAGGCTCACTCTTCCCATAACTCCAAATCATCCACCTGCTACTTGAAAAAGATGATGAAATACAAGAGTGCTTAAAATATTCAACTCATGTTTAATATCATCGAGTCAGCTGTGGGATGATAAATATCCTACTTTCATAATACATAAGTGAAATAGAGTACAGCACACAGCTCAGATCAGAGCAAGGCCACCTGAATTCAAATCCTTGACTGCACCCCAGTGTTCCTTGCAGCACTGTTTACAACAGCCAAGACATGGAGGTAACCTAAATGTCCACTGACAGAGGAACGGATAAAGAAGACGTGGGGCGTGTACACAATGGAATATATTCAGCCATAAGAAGAGTGAAATAATGCCACCTGCAGCCACATGGATGGACCTAGAGAGGGTTATACTGAGTGAAGTAAGTCGGACAGAGAAGGAGAAATATCGCATGACACCCCTTAAACGTGGACTCTAAAAAGAAATGATACAAATGAACTTATTTACCAAACAGGAAGAGACTCACAGACTTAGAGAATGAACTTACAGTGGCCGGGGGGGAAGGGATAGTTAGAGAGTTTGGGAAGACCATGTACACACTGCTATGTTCAAAATGGATAACCAACAAGGATCTACCGTAGAGTGCAGGGAACTTTGTTCAGTGTTATGTGCCAACCTGGATGGGACAGGAATTTGGGAGAGAATGGATACATGTATATGTATGGCTGAGCCCCTTTGCTATTCACCTAAAACTACCACAACATTGTTAACTGGCTATAGCCTAACATAAAATAAAAGGTTTAATGTTAAAAAAACAAAAAAACAAATCCTGGGCTGATGATGACTAACTGTACAACTTGGAATTCTGGTAAGTTACTACATATGAACTCTCCTTATGGCTTCCTTATCTGTAAAGAGGAGATACTACCAGAACCTCTCTCGTAAGACTGTGTCTGAATTAAATGAGTTACAGGTAAGATGAGTGCCTAATAGTAAACACTCGGTAAGTGAGCTAGGAGGATGCCAGGACGCATCACTAGGATCATAAAATCTCATAAGAATCTGAAAAGATCTTAGGAGACCACTGCTAACTCATGGCAGAGTCCTGGAAACAATCCTCACAATAACAAAATGAGATGTTCTAGTGGAAGAGGCGCTCAAGGAAGAAATGGTCCTGGGTGTAAGCTCCAGATCTGCTTCTCACTGGGGCTCCCTGGTGGTTCCATGGTAAAGAATCCGCCTGCAATGCAGGAGATGTGGGTTTGGCCCCTGTGTTGGGAAGATCCCCTGGAGAAGAAGATGGCAACCCACTCCAGTATTCTTGCCTGTTGGAAATCCCATGGACAGAGAAGCCTGGTGGGCTATAGTTCATGGGGTCGCAAACACGACTGAGTGACTAAACAACAACTGCTTCTCACCAGCCAAAGCCATCAGCATCTCCTGCCTCGACTCTCATGGTCTGAATTCTCCCCTTGTCCTCCTAACTCGTCCTCCTCTCATGCGCTGGGATACTCCTCTCCAGTGACAGCCAGCATGATCCTTGACAAGCCGAAATCAGTTTGAAAGGGGGTAGAGTTTCAGTTTTGCAGCATGAACTGAGTTTTGGAGATTGTTTACACAAGAGTGTAAGGAAATCAACACTACTGGACTATACACTGAAAACTGGCTAAGATGGTCAACTTTATGCTATATGACTTTTGCCACAATTAACTTTTTTAAATGTCTTAAAACATTTATTTATTTTTATTTATTTGGCTCTTAGTTGCAGCATGTGGGACCTAGTTCCCTGACCAGGGATCAAATCCAGGCCCTCTGCATTAGGAGCTTGGAGTCTTAGCCATTAGACCAACATGGAAGTCCCTAATTTTTAAAAAAAATTTTAATAAAAAGCATAAATCCTATTAAGTCACTTCCTTGCTTCAAATCTGAAAGAAATAAAATCTGAATTTCTTTCCATGGTCTAGAAAGTTCTACATGATCTGGTCTTCCCAAACTCTCCAAATCTGTCTTTTCCCCTTCTCTGTACCTGCTTAAAACTTGATGGAAATAAAACCCCAGTTCCTTATCATGGTTCAGAGGGCTCCAGACACTCTGGTCCTGCCTATGTCTCCAACTTCACCTCATTTCTTTCCTCTCTTCCTCCCCCAAGCTTTTGCCCTACCCACAACCCCAGCAGCTGAGGGGCTTCCCATTCGCCTTTTTAAGCCTCACTCTGGAGCCCTCATGTGCAGACCTTCACTTGCTTGTCATTCAGATTTCAGGCTCTGAGGATTGCTCTTCCACACCAGGCTTAGAGTGGCCCCTCTCCTTCCTCTCTCTCTAGAAACTCTTCAGACATAATTGGCAAATTCTAATGCCCAGAAGCTTCAATTCAGGACTGTCTTACATGGAAAAGCCTTTGGTTTAAGACTTTCTGGCTCATTCTTGTCTAGGTCTTTCCTTCTTGCCTGACTCCCCAAAATGCCTTAGTGTTTTCTCAAGTTGTACACTGCATTCCTATCCCATCTGTACCTCCTGGTTAACCCCCTTGCACTTCTGAGCACAAACCAAGTTTTTCAAGGTGTTCTGGCTTGATTCAAATGTCAGTGACTTCCTTCTCAAAGCCTTCTCTGGTCAGCCAAAACCACACGGAGCTCTTCTTTCTCCGCAGAGCTTGGCCATTTCCCCTCTGGCATCCCACCTGCTGCCTTTATACTTTCAATTAATTTTATTGGAGTATAGTTGCTTTACAATGTTGTGTTAGTTTCTGCTGTAAAGTGTATCAGCCATACATATATATATTGTTGTTTAGTCACTAAGTTGTGTCCAGTTCTTTTGTAACCCCATGGACTGTAGCCTGCCAGGCTCCTCTGTCCATGGAATTTCCCAGGCAAGAATACTGGAGCAGGTTGCCATTTCCTCCTCCAGGGGATCGTCCCAACCTAGGGACCGAACACATGTCTCCTGCATTGCAGATGGATTCTTTACCATTGAGCCACCGGGACAGTCCCACATATACATGTATCTCTTCTTTTTCTTGGTCTTCCTTCCCATTCAGGTTACCACGGTGCATTAAGTAGAATTCCCTATGCTGTGCAATATGTTCTCATTAGATATCTATTTTATACACAGTCGTGTATATATGTCAATTCCAATCTCCCAAATCTTCCCATCTGTCCATTCCCCCTTGGTGTCCATGCATTTGTTCTTCACATCCATGTCACTATTTCTACTTTGCAAATAATCATCTCTACCATGTGAGCATGAGTGTTAAGTCACTTCAGTTGTGTCTGACTCTTTGTGACTTCACAGACTGTAGCCCACTAGGCTCCTCTGTCCATGGGGATTCTCAAGGCAAGAACACTGGAGTGGGTTGCCATGCCCTCCTCCAGGGGATCTTCCCAGCCCAGGGATCAAACACATATCTCTTGCATCTCCTGCATTGGCAGTCAGGTTCTTTACCACTAGGGCCACCTGGGAATCCCCATCTCTACTATACCTGCTGCCTATATTACAGTGATCCTGATTTCCTCTGTAAGACAGTAGGTTTCCTGAGGAGGATGGAAACTCTAATCACCTCCTTGAACATGTGTCCTAACTCCAGTAGCTTTCATAAACCAGGAGCTTAGGAAACATTTACTGAATAAAGAGTAAATGAGCTCTGATCACCCTGACCTGCAGCATATCAAGCTCCTGATCCCAAGTGGCTAACACTCCCTTGGGATTCAGGCTTTCCTTCTGTGGATCCACATGGCTGGGGGAATCAGCCCTGTGGACAAAGAGGGTCCAGATGAATCAAGACTTGGCCTCTCACCCTTATTGAGCACATGACAGTAGCTGCAACCTTTTTATTTTTTGTAATTAATTTTTATTGGAATGCAGTTGCCTTACAATGTTGTGCTAGTTTCTGCTGTGCAGAAAAGTGAATCGGCTATATGGATACATATATCCTCTCTTTTTTGGATTTCCTTCCCATTCTGGTCACCAAAGAGCATTAAGTAGAGTTCCCTGTGCTATACGGTAGGTTCTCAGGAGTTATCTATTTTAAACACAGTAGCGTATATATGTGAATCCCAGTCTCCCAATTCATCCTAGCCCCACTTTCCCCTCTTGGAATTCATATATTTGTTCTCTGTGTCTGTTTCTCTATTTCTGCTTTACAAATAAGTTCGTCTATAACATTTTTTTGGCTTCCCAGGTGGTGCAGTGGTAAAGACTCCATCTGCCAAGGAGGAGACCTGGGTTCAATCCCTGGGTCAGGAATATGCCATAGAGTAGGAAATGGCAACTAGATCCATTATTCTTGCCTGGAAAATTCTATGGACAGAGGAGACTGGCAGCAACATTCCATGTGGTCACAAAGAGTTGGACATGACACACATAACATTTTTTCTAGATTCCACATGTATGTGTTAATATACAGTATTTGTTTTTCCTTTTCTGACTTACTTCGCTCTGTATGACAGTTTCTAGGTCCATCCTTGTCTCTGAAAATGGATAATTTCATTCTTTTTCATGGCTGAGTAGAGACATTACTCTGTCAACAAATGTCCGTATAGTCAAGATTATGGTCTTCCCAGTGGTTGCGTATGGCTCTGAGAGCTGGACCATAAAGAACACCAAAGAACTGATGCCTTCGAACTGTGGTGTTGGAGAAGACTCCTGAAAGTTCCTTGGACAGCAAGGAGATCAAACCAGTCAATGATAAGGAATATCAACCCTGAATATTCACTGGAAGGACTAATGCTGAAGCTTAAGCTCCAGTATTTCCGTCATCTGATGCAAATAGACGACTCATTGGAAAAGTCCCTGAGGCTGGGAAACATTGAGGACAGAAGGAGAAGAGAGCCTCAGAGGATGAGATGGCTGGACAGCATCACGTATGCAGTGAACATGAACTTGGGCAATAATGTGATTCTCTGAACATTTAAACGATGCTCAGAGAATCTATTCAAGGATGTAGGACCCAGGAAACAAAGAGATGAGGTTATTGAGAGAGAAACATGGCCAGCAGTGACCTCAGTAGCAAAGTGAAGAACACTATAATGGGCAGGAGCTGTGAGAAGGACTCAAAACAGTTCTTTTTCAGTCACTTTCACACCTAGTAGACTTGTAATGACACCACAAACACCAATAAAAATGGTACAGGACGGTGGTTCTCCAAGTGTGATCCCACGTCCAAAAGCAGCAGCATCACTTAGGAACTTGTTAAAAACACAAATTCTAGGCGACATCCCAGACCTACTGAATCAGAAACTCCAAGGGTGGGGACCTTGCCACCATGTAGGTGGCTTTGATCACACTCAACTTGGAGAACCTCTGGTGCCTTGGACAGAAGCATGGACTCTTGAGTAAGAACATCATATATACACTAACATGCACAAAACAGACAGCTAGTGGGAAGTTACTGTATAGCACAGGGAGCTCATCTCAGTCTCTGTGAGGACCTAGAGGGGTGGGACGGGAAGGGTGGGAGGGAGGCTCAAGAGGGAGGGCATCTATGTATACATATGCTGCTGCTGCTGCTAAATAGCTTCAGTCATGTCCGACTCTGTGCGACCCCATAGACGGCAGCCCACCAGGCTCCCCTGTCCCTGGGATTCTCCAGGCAAGAACACTGGAGTGGGTTGCCATTTCCTTCTCCAATGTATGAAAGTGAAAAGGGAAAGTGAAGTCACTCAGTCATGTCCAACTCTTAGCGACCCCATGGTCTGCAGCCTACCAGGCTCCTCTGTCTGTGGGATTTTCCAGGCAAGAACACTGCAGTGGGGTGCCATTGCCTTCTCCATGTATACATATAGCTGATTCCATTTGTCGTAAGGCAGAAACTAACACAACATTGTACAGCAATTATAATGCAATTTAAAAAAAGATCATCAGTTTCAAATCCTTTAGGTAGGTAGTGTTAGTCTCTTGGTCATGTCCAACTCTTTACAATCCCATGGGCTGCAGCCCATCAGGCTCCTCTGTCCATGGAATTCTCCAGGCAAGACTACTGGAGTGAGTTAACATTCCTTTCTCCAGGGATCTTCCCGACCCAGGGATTGAACATGGGTCTCCTGCATTGCAGGCAGATTCTTTACTATCTGAGCCACCAAATCCTTTAAAAATATTGAAATCAGAAAGTCTGCATAAACTGCTATGCCAGTCTTGGGCTATAGTAAGCATTCAACACAAATCTCCTCCCTCCCTTCCTCTTCCATCTTTTCCTTCATTTTCTTCTTCTTCCTCTTCTTCTCCTGCATTTTCAATATTATCACCATCAGCTGCTGCAGCAGCAGCATAATATGCAATAGTGGCCAAAATGATATCCCTAGATCCAAGGCTTCCAGGTTGGCCATCTTGCAATTCCCATGCCTTCTCTGGCAGGAGAGGGGAGAGGATAGATGCGAAGCCCCAACTCCAGCACCGCTGCAACAGCATCTGTGCTCAGAGCCCAGAGTTCAGGTGCTAGGAGGCTCTGCAGCCAAGAGAAACCTGGCCACCAAGTATGGAGTCTGCCTCCCTCACATCCTGCTTCCATTCCCAACAGTCATTGGAGGCTGGGAGCTCGTTGTAAATTTGCTTAATTGAGCAGTTGAGGTCTTTATCAACCTGCTGAAGAGCTGCTTCTAGAAGCCTGCTCCTAGGCTCACAGGCGCTTTTATGCCTGGGCTCCGCTTCACATCTCCACCCTCTCCGTGTCAAAGATCTGTACCTCTGGGATCAACATCTGTCTTTTCTGCTTTTTGCTTTTTTTAAAAAAACAGATCTGAGAAACAGTCCAAAATGCAGAGGGCAGGGGCAGAGGAGCTGGCTGAAGCACATGAGCCAGAGTAGGAGGCTGTGAGAGATCAGCAAAGCAGAGGGCAGTTTCACAAGGGCTGGGAGAAATTTGGGATTTGGGGAACACAAGCTTACAAAGTATGGTGCAATTTGGAAAAATTCAGAGCATTTCCTCATCCAGAAGAACAAAATGGAAAAGGTAGCTATTTCATGACCGAGAAGCTCTGAAAATTGCAATGATGGAGAGAAACCCAGAGGTGATAGCAGACAGAAAATTAGATATTGGTTGGCAGTGCAATATTATGTTTTTGTTTAGAGGGGAAAAAGCTTTTAAAAAATGGTTAAAGTCTATAGATACCATGGTTGGAAAACGGCACTCTGGCTGACTGCTTCATTACCCCAGAGGTACTGAGGTGGAGAGAAACTGGAGGGTGTCCAGAGAGAAGCAATGAGACCAATGAAAGGAGTGCAGAGACTAATATGAAGACAATAAGCATTGTTTGGGCTTCCCTGGTAGCTTAGCTGGTAAAGAATCCACCTGCAAAACAGGAGACCCTGGTTTGATTCCTGGGTTGGAAAGATCCTCTGGAGAAGGGAACGGCGACCCACTCCAGTATTCTGGCCTGGAGAATTCCACAGACTGTGGTTGCAAAGAGTTTGACACCATTGAGTGACTTTCACTTTTCAAGCACTGTGTAGTCAAAACGTCATGTCAGACTTTTTTTGGGACACCATGGACTGTAGCCTGCCAGACTCCTCTGCCCATGGAATTTCCCAGGCAAAAATATTGGAGCAGGTTGCCATTTCCTTCTCCAGGGAATTGTCCAGATACAGGGATTGAACCCCATTTCTCCTGCATTGGCAGGCAGACTCTTTACCACTA
Organism: Okapia johnstoni; assembly: GCA_024291935.2. NCBI lineage: Eukaryota > Metazoa > Chordata > Mammalia > Artiodactyla > Giraffidae > Okapia > Okapia johnstoni. The sequence continues at coordinate 14,799,905 of CM044326.1, read as the reverse complement.
AGTCACCAGGGGAGTTCAAATAAGAAGACAGAAAGGAACACAATGTGTGAGAAACATGGTTGCTTTGGCCCCAACAGAGGGTGGGTGAACAGATGATGGGTACTTGAGAGAACATCACATGAAGAACATACAGGCAGCCTTGCACCATGGGGCCTGCATATGTGTGCCAGTCACTCAGTCCCATCCGACTCTTTGCAACCTCATGGACTGTAGGCCACCAGGCTCCTCTGTCCATGGGATTCTCCAGGCAAGAATATTGGAGTGGGTTGCCAGTCCCTTCTCAAGGGGATCTTCCCGACCCAGGGATCAAACCCAGGTCTCCGGCACTGCAGGCAGATTCTTTACCATCTGAGTTGCCAGGGAAGCCCACGATGGTGCTTACATTAGCCCTAATCAAGTGAAATTAAGGAATGTGTTATTTGGTTGAAATCCAGGAAACCCTAGACACATATTCCACTGGGGCACAGATCATGGACAGCTTTTATAGGTGCTATTCCCTTTGCTTGGAATGTTCTTAAACTTGGCATGACCAGCTCCCTCAATAATTCAAGTCTCAGCTTAGGTGTCACTCACTCAAAGACCTGACCTCTCTAAGAGAAGACCTTCTCTCTGCCCATGCAGGAGTCGCTGCGGACCTCTGCCCTTCCTCTATTGATCCCACAGAGCAATATGAAATTATCTTCCAGACTGAATTATTTGCTTCCTTAGTGTCTGACTCTCTGCTGGAACATCTGACCCCAAAGGTCAGGGATCTTGTCTATCACATTCACCATGAGGTCCCAATAACTAATCACTATTCCAATAAACACTCGCACTCATAAAGCAGTGAAGTCATGGCAAGTACCCTGCTAAACGAGATGTGTCTATGTTAACTTATCCAGGCCATGTAGAAAACCTAGATTTTACCACTTTCATCTTTTTTTTAGAGAGGAAGAATGTTGAAACCTAGAGAGACTGAGTCACTGCAGAGCAGTAGGCGCAAGGTCTGAGGTCTGAAGCCAGGTTCTCTAGCTTTAAAATCAGCACTAGCGCATGTATGTGGAATCTAGACAAATGGTACAGATGAACCTTTTTGCAGGGCAGGAATAGAGATGCAGATGTAGAGAACGGACATGCAGACCAGGGATGGGGATGAGTCGGGAGATTGGGATTGAAGTATGTGCTCTGCCACGCGTAAAAATTCCCTCTAGAGTGCTAGAGGGAATCTGCTGAATGGCACTTGGAGCTTGGCTCGGTGCTCTGTAATATCCCAGATGGACGGAGTATGGGGATGAGAGGGAGGCTCAGGAGGGAGGGGACATATATACACATATGGCTGATTCACTTTGTCGTACAGCAGAAACTAACACTGTAAAGCAACTATACCCCAATAAAAAAAAAGCAAGGCTCTTGATCCCAGCACCACTCAGCATGTACCCACTGTGCGTGCATGTGCAGTCGCTTCAGTCATGTCCAATTCTGTGTGATCCTATGGACTGTAGCCTCTCAGGCTCCTCTGTCCATGGGTTTCTCCAGGCAAGAATATTGAAATGGGTTGCCACGCCCTCTTCCAGGGGATCTTCCCGACCCAGGTGTACTCAACTAATATTAAATAAGTGAGTAAATCAAAATATGAGAGAGTGAAGGAATGAGGATTTGAGTCCAGAACATCTGCCCAGATCAAGAAGCAATAAATGTATTGAGATTTCCCAGCTCTGTGGAGGGTAAGTCCTAAATGACATCCTTCAGATGCCATCCAGCTGCAGAGGCAGTCCCGGTGCAGATTACCTGTATGGTACTGAAAAGGATCTCCATGCCCTGAGCTGCCAGGAAGGCCTCCCTGCCCGACCGGAGCTTGGCGACACGCTTGAGGCAGAGCAGAAGCGCCCGGCGGATCAGAACGAAGGAATTGGCCGTGTCGTGGCTGTGCCAATCCTGATGCAGCCTGAGCAAACTGGGGACGTAGCTTCTGTTCACGGCCCTGCGGCTGTTAGACTCTGAAACCAACGAGAAAAGGTGACATCAATCAAAGGCTTTCTTGGCCACACCCCCCTGAGGATGTCCCAGTGCACGTGCGTGATAAATCCTCTTAGTCGTGTCAGACTCTTTGCAACTCTGTGGACTGTATGTAGCCCAACAGGCTCCTCTGTCTATGGGATTCTCCAGGCAACAATGCTGGAGTGGGTTGCCATGTCCTCCTCTAAGGGATCTTCCCCTCCCACGAGGTACTAATTAATCATAAAGGGATGATACTAATTTTCCAGTGTAGAAACTAATATCCAGTGGCAGCTATCAGCTTAATCAAGTGACCAGGGTCAACAACATCAGATAAGATGCCCTGAGAAAGACATAGCATCACTTGAGTATCACTACTATGGTATTCCTGAACCAAAATGCATAAACTGAATGTAACCATGAGGAAAATCAGCAAACCCAAAATGAGAGATATGCTGTAAATATCTGATCTACACTTTTCAAAAATGTCAAAGTAGTAAAAGGCCAAAAGAAAAAAAAAAGGCCAAGGAATTCAGCTAACAAAGACCAAAAAGACATGATACAGGGATATATGTATACATGTAGCAGAATAAAACTCAATATTCAACAAACTAAGTTCATGGCATCCAGTCCCATCACTTCATAGCAAATAGATGGGGAAACAATGGAAACAGTGAAAGACTTTATTTTCTTTGGCTCCAAAATCACTGCAGATGGTGACTGCAGCCATAAAATTAAGACGCTTGCTCCTTGGAAGGAAAGCTATGATCAACCTAGACAGCATATTTAAAAGAAGAGATATTACTTTGCCAACAAAGGTCCAACTACTCAAAGCTATGGTTTTTCCAGCATTCATGTATGAATGTGAGAATTGGATCATAAAGAAGGTTGACTATTGAAGAATTGATGCTTTTGAACTGTGGTGTTGAAGAAGACTCTTGAGAGTCCCTTGGACTGTAAGGAGATCAAACTGATCAATCTTAAAGGAAATCAATCCTGAATATTCATTGGAAGGACTTAAGCTGAAGCTGAAGCTTCAATACTTTCACCACCTGATGCGAAGAGCCAACTCATTGGAAAAGACCCTGATGCTAGGGGAGGACTGAAGGCAGAAGGAGAAGGGGATGGCAGAGTATGAGATGGTTGGATGGCATCACCGACTCAATGGACATGAGTTTGAGCAAGCTCTGGGAGATGGTGAAGGACAGGGAAGCCTGGCGTGCTTCAGTCCCCGGGTTCACAAAGAGTCGGATGGGACTGAGCAACTTAACAACAATAGCAGATTCATATTGCTGAACAGCAGAAACTAACACAATATAACACAATAGCAAAGCAACTATACTTCAATAATTTTTTACAAAAAGATAAGGCATGTAAGTACTATATATAATTATAATTTAGTCCCTGGACCAAAAATAATTTTGTTCTTTTCCTACATAAGGCATTAGTGAAGCAGATGGTGAAATCTGAATAAGGAGTTTAGATTAACCCAGTATTGCTTTCCTGCCGGCTCAATGGTAAAGAATCTGTGTGCAATGCAGGAAACCTGGGTTCAATTCCGGGTCAGAAAGATGCCCTGGAGAAGGGAATGGCTACCCACTCCAGTATTCCTTCCCAGAGAATCTCATGGACAGAAGAGCCTGTTGGGAGTCCATGAGGTCACAAAGACTGAGCGATTAGCACACTTACTTACACACTGTTCCTTCCCAGGTGGTTCAGTGGTAAAGAATTCACCCGCAGTGCAGGAGATCTGGGTTTGATCCCTCGTCAAGAAGATCCCCTGGAGAGGGATCCCTGGGGAAGGAGAAAGCAACCCATTCCAATATTCTTGATGGGAAAATCCCATGGACAGAGGAGCTTAGTTGGCTATAGTCCATGGGATTGCAAAGAGTGGGGCACAACTGAGTGACTGAGCATGCACCCACACATAGTATTATGTAAATGTATATTGTTGGATTTTGATAAGCTATGCTTAGGTAAGTGAATATTCTTGTTTTTAGGAACTCCACAATTGCGAATGTCTATAACTTATTCTCAAATAGTTCAGAAAACGGATAATTGAGTGTAGAAGAGAGAGAAGCAAGGAGAGAGATTCACCAGATTTCCATTCCTCTTCCTTCAATCTCAGTGGACTTGGGATATGGTCATTTGAGCAAACTATAACGCTCAATCCAAATGAAAAAGAAAGGACCCTAAGTGAGAGACATGTCGGGAAGGCTGTTGTGTGTGACAGATGTGTTCTGTGTTTTCCCAAAAGAGACTGGAAGCCAGTATATATATCATCAAGGGGTTGGCTCCATCTGGGAAAGGAATTCCTTGGAGTCAAGCCACCCAACAAGAGATGGGACTCTTATGTGGTGATGAGCAACCTGGCACCAAAAATACCCAAACAGAGGTTAGAAGACCACCCAGCAGGGATGTGAGGATGGGGCTTCCTTACATCCTTCAGGGAGCTGTAATAGTATGACCTTTTGGTGCCTTTCCCCTCTTCCACACCAGCAACTACACCTTAAGTTTTTACATTGGAGTATAGAAAATTACCAACATTACCAATGTTGTGAGTTTTAGGCAAAAGGACTCGGCTATACATACACATGTATCCATTTGCCCCCAAACTCTCCTCCCATCCAGGCTGCCACATAACATTGAGCAGAATTCCGTGTGCTGTACAGTAGTGCTGTATAATGGAGTTATTCAGCGTACACACTTGCTATATTTAAAATGGATATATAGCAAGTGTGTACATGTTGTTAGTTGAATGACTCTGCCTGAGACCTCCCATAAGACCCCTCTGATTGATGTATGGCTTCTTCATTTTCCCAAGATAGGGTCTTTTATTTATTTTTTAATATTCTTTATTTATTTATTTGGCTCCCCAAGTGGCGCTAGTGGTAAAGAACCTGCCTGCCAATGCAGAGATGGAAGAGACACAGGTTCAATCCCTGGGTTGGGAAGATCCCCTGGAGAAGGGCATGGAAACCCACTCCAATACTCTTGCCTGGAGAATTCCATGGACAGAAGAGCCTGGCGGGCTATAGTTCATAGGATCGCAAAGAGTAGGATACAACTGAAGTGACTTAACATTTATTTATTGGGCAAAGTAAGGTCTTAGTAGTGGCACTTCGGATCAATTGTTGCAGCAGAAAGGTTCAGTAGTTGAGGCTTAGTTGCCCTGCAGCATGTGGGATCTTAGTTCCTCAATCAGGGATAGAACCCTTGTCCCATACATTGCAAGGCAGATTCTTAATCACTGAGCCACCAGGGAAGTCTCCTCAAGATACAGCTTAAATTCCCTTTGAAGAAACAATGGGGGAAGAATGGTCTAAGATACTTCTCTCAACAGCACACATACTCGGGTTTTCATGTTAAACTCCTCACCCTACAAGGCTGGCAGACAACCAACTACTTGTGGATTAGTTCAGACCTACTTAGTAGATGGGGTAGATCCTCTCTGGATTGTGGTTCTCTCTGCCGTTGTCAACTAGGTACCCTGTAGAACTCTAACCAGCTGACTCTCAGGCACAAAGGCCCATATCTTGCAGCTATGCACTCTCACACTCCATTTCTGCATTATCCATACTGTTCACACTGGTTTATAGACAATCTGTGCTTTTGGCTGAGTGTGAGAGGGAGAGATCCCTTGTGCTGTAACTGGATAAGCAAAGTTTCAGCCCCAAGTCAGATTTTTCCCTAAGACCATGTAAATGCCCATGAGTAAAAAAATGACATGGAAATTGTGTTTTATTCCGGAAGGGTTTTCTCATAATGTTAATAGATTTCTCCTTTTATTCAGCTTGTTTGTCAAATTCTAAACTGTCAGGCTTGACTGAGCCCCACCGAGATTTTTTGACTCATTTGTGCAGTTGTGTGTTTTTTTTTCACTTTTCACAACATTTCATTTAGCCATGACCCTGAACTGAGAGCGATGAGCTTTATTCACTCTGTGATGTATTTGTGGTGGACGGTTTAAATCACCTTCATTACCTCCTTTAATGAATTATTCTTTTTTATCAAAAATATTTCTCTTCTCGGCTGGTCGTAGCCACAAAGCACTTGAGTTCTTTACTGCCTGAATAAGGTTCCAGCCTAGCCGATATCTGATGTTTAAAAGAAAATTGAGGATTAAGTAGGAGGCATTAAAGGAAAGTATCGCCTGCTAAAAAGATGACAGAATAGCAGAAAACAGTGCACAGAGGCCCCGTGGGCAGGGGGAGGTTAAGCATTTTTGTCTTTCATCTGTTTTAAAGGTATGAGACTAACAATGTGTTATCCTCATGACCTTCATCTCCGGTTTTGTGGGGAGGGCAAGGGAGATATTGGGGGGAAAACCTTTAACTGTCTGCGAGAAAAATCCCTTATCAAATCCCGATGATTTTATTCATGGTTTCCTGCTAATCTTCAGCAAGCTGTCATGTTTACTAACATCGAAAACAGCTATACCTCTCTCCCAAGCCCCACTCTAAATCAGTCAGTCTTTCTCTGAGGATGGCTCAAGAGCTTTGCAAAAGTCAATATGCATCTAAAACCCAACAAGAGGAGACTCATCAAGCTGAACCAAGGCCAAGAGGACCCAAAGAATGAGATGAGGGTGGCTGGGGTCATCAGTTTCCAGGAGTTCCGGAAGGTTTGGGGGGAGACAGTGCTTCTCCTGGGGAGGCCAGATAGCAAGGAGAAGATGTGGGCTTTCATACACTGTTTAGGGTGAGCTCAGGATTTGGGGCGGGTCAGGTGAGGACCCCCCAACCCCCTTTAAAACTGACAAGCTGCACTTTATACATAAATGGCTTCCTCCTAAGATTTTCTTGGGGAAAAAAAGTTCCCCAAGACTTCTGAGAACCTGTAATTTAACAGCTCATCCTCAACTCCTCGGGCTTCCCTGGTGGCTCAGAGGTAAAGAATCTGCCTGCCAATACAGGAGATGTGGGTTCGATCCCCTGAGTCAGGAAGATCTCCTGGAGGAGGGAATGGCAACCCAGTCCAGTATTCTTGCCTGGAGAATCCCCAGACAAGACCGAGGAGCCTGGCGGGCTCCAGTCCGTGGGGTCACAGAGAGTCAGACACAGCTGAGTGACAGAGCACCCCAACTCCTACTTCATCCAAAGGGGTTGTGTCCCCTGTCTCCATCAGCCACTCCTTGGTGGCCAACTGCTGAAAGTCTTCTCTGGCCAGTTTTCCTGTGGCAAGCTACATCCTGGTCCTCACCTGCAGTTACCTCTTTTACTATTTCTACCTACCTCTCCAGGTTTTATCCTCCTGAAATCTTATTTGTGGTCTCACAATCTTATTTTTGCTCCTCATTTCTTCACAGAAGTTCACATGTTTTCTTTAGCACAGACCCCAATGATGCAGCAGATTTTTATACTCAGGGAAAAAAAAAAAGGGAAGGGAATATGCTAAGATATCCACAGTACTTTTGAGGGAGGAAGATATTGATGATTCAATCTGCTGTGGATTTTTTAGCTTCAATTTACACTTCTCTGTAGTTTTTATTCTCCACGTCATCTACAATGAACCTTAACAAGAGGAAAAAGATAGGTTACTCTTTGACAGGAAGTCCATAGACTATATGCCACATTGTAAATGTTTGTGGGCAGGACAGCAGTCCCCGGGTTACCATAGCAACCAATGCACCTTTTTGGTCTTACCCCATCCGTTTCAAAAGTGAATTATCTACCTCGCCCCTGAAGGTATTTGAGATCATGATCATCTCTATAAAGATGTTTGTCTTTTAACAAGAAAGCCCAGAAACCTTTAAGACTCAAAAACTGGATTTCTCATGGGGAATTTCCATGCCAGGACAGGCTGGTAGAGAAGTAAGTGCCTGATGAGCCAGATTATTATACCTGCAGGCAGCCCAGCACTCTGCTACTGTTATTTGGCAAAACCAGAGGAGATTTCCATGGATGCTCTTTGTTCACCATATCTGAGGATTTTATCACCCCTTTAGGGAAAAGTGATGACTTGAAGTGGAGGAAATGTGGGAACCAGCAGTAGAGGAATGAGCTGCACGCTTTCACAGCTATAGCTCTAGGAACGAGACACACGAATTAGTGCAGAACTCCAAACTCATCTTAACCATCGTTGTGTACTCCTCACTGCCTTGCTTGGCAGACCCTTCAGCGTTCTTTATGGAGTCCATGCACAAGGCCATGACCTCCCCTGCTTTCTAACTTTGTGTCCTTAAGAACATTTCTTCACAGCTCTCATCACTAAGACTTAAAAAAGAAAGAAAGAAACCTAATAACAATCACTTCCTTGAGAATTGTTGAGAAGATTGAATGAGGTAATATATATAAAGTAGATAGCTCAATGCCTGGAATGTAATAAGCACTCAGTGTGCTAAAATTGCTTCAGTCATGTCCGATTCTTTGCAACCCTGTGGACTGTAGCCTGCCAGGCTCCTCTGTCCATGGGATTCTCCAGGCAAGAAGACTGTAGTGGGTTGCAATGCCCTCTTCCAGGGGATCTTCCTGGCCCAGGGATCCAACTGAGGTCTCCTACATTGCAGATGGGTTCTTTACCATCTGAGCCCACCAAGGAAGCCCATAATCATGATAAGCATTATCTATTTAAAATTCCAATACTTTGCTCCACCTGAGGTGAAGAGCCGACTCATTGGAGAAGACCCCAATTCTGGGAAAGAGAGAAGGCAGGAGGAGAAGGGGAAAACAGAGGATGAGATGGTTGGATGGCATCACCGACTCAAAAGACATGAGTTTGAGCAAGCTCCAGGAGATGGTGAAGGGCAAGGAAGCCTGGTGTGCTGCAGTCCATGGGGTCACAAAGAGTCGGACATGACTGAGCAACTGAACTACAACAACAATTTACTATTTCAACTGGCCCTCTGTAATTTTGGACAGCAAACTGCCAAATGCTCAGGACATGAATACATTCCTTTGGACAGCCTCATGCAAGAACAGAAGCACCAGGGTCACATAGCTGCTGATCTGCATTTTGGCTTACCAGCTGTGTAACCTTAGGTAAGTTACTACATTTCCACTATTTTCAAATATTAAAAGCAAGATACAAAAGAAACAATGACAGCATCAACCTAACAAGTCCATTATAAAGAATGAATACATAGTGCAGCCCCTGGAACCAAGTATGTGCTCAATAAAACCTCACAAAGATGTGCTCAAACGAAAACCGTCTCCCCATATGGATTTCATTCAAACTTCACGTACATTTCACCAGTGAGAATAGCCCACGGAAAGTTTCAAAAAAAGTAAAATTGATAACCAGAGTCCTTTAGTCCCCATGTAATGTAATTGACTTCTCACCCCAAATTGCCACCCCTTTTATATGGCTGCCTTAGACACCTCAAAAGACATGCTGAGGATCACTTCCCTGTGTTATCCCAGAACCCCTTATGATGTCCATAATGTAGACCTTAAGGAGCCATGAATAGTTTCCTCCCTGGCAAAATTTACCCCAATTGGGTCCTATTACTAAAGCTTTTTTAAAGACTGGTTAGTGCTGTGAGATCTTCTTGATTGATAATGGTTAACTGTTTAATAACTCATCCTTGCTTTTGATATGCACATATATGAGTAAGAATATATACCAGGATTCCAGGCTCACATCATTCTTGAGAACAGAAATTCTCTTCAACCACACAGCATAGTAGGACATCACGCTCCCAAGAAATTATTGCCCAGGAAGACTAAATAGCTTTATTAAATAGCTTTATTTCCGATAATACCCTTCATGGTTACCAGGAGGAGCAGCTTCCTGCAGAAGTTTTCTGAAAGGCCAAAGGAGTTAAGTCAGCAGAACACCTGAGGTGCTTGAGGGCCGTGGCTATCCTATCCGCCAAATCTAACCTGGCTCAGCCCCTCCACCCAATCACCCTCCAGCATCTTCTCTGCTACCTCCCAGGCCCCTAAATTGTGATGAGAGTTGATTTTTTTTTTCAACTGGAGTATAATTGCTTTGGGCTTCCCAGGTAGCACAAGTGGTAAAGAACCTGCCTGCCAATGCAGAAGACATTAGAGATGAGGGTTCCATCGCTGGGTTGGGAAGATCCCCTGGAGGAGGGCATGGCAACCCACTCCAGTATTCTTGCCTAGAGAATCCCACGGACAGAGGAGCTTGTCAGGCTACAGTTCGTAGGGTCACAAAGAGTCAGACACGACTGCAGCAACTTAGCACACACACACATAATTGCTTTACAACGCTGTGTTAGTTTGTGCTGTACAACAGCGTGAATCAGCTACAGGTATACATATACACCCTCCCTGTTGAGCCTCCCTCGCATGCCTCCATCCCACCCCTCCAAGGTCATCACAGAGCGCCAAGCTGAGCTCCTTGTGCTATACAGCAGCTTCCCACCAGCCATCTGTTTTGCACACGGGAATATATAGATATCAGTGCTACTCTTTCAGTTCATCCCACTCTCTCCCCCCACTCCCCGTGCCCCCGTGTCCACAGGTCTGTTCTCTACGTTTGCATCTTTATCCCTGCCTTGGAAAAATGCTCATCAGTACCATTTCTCTAGATTCCCTATGTATGTGTTAATATATGATGTTTGTTTTTCTCTTTCTGACATACTTCAGAGAGCTGATTTTTTTATAGGAAACTCAAGAAGGTTTGTGCACTCAATGTGCTAAGTCACTTCAGTCGTGTCTGTCTCTTTGTGACCCCATGGACTGTATCCTGCCAGGCTCCTCTGCCCATGGGATTCTCCAGGCAAGAATTCTGCAGCATGTTGTCATTGCCTTCATCCAGGGGATCTTTCTGACCGAGGTATGGAACCTGGGTCTCCAGCACTGCAGGCAGATTCTTTAGCATGTGAGCCACCAGAGAAGCCCAAGAAGGTTTAAGGAGCCAAACAAACAGCTGATGGTTCTTGGGGTCACTGCAGGGGACATTCAAGAGCTGTCCTGACACCTAGCAGTGATGCCCTGAGGCCAGTCCCTATGTCAGGCCCCGGAGGTGAGCATAGGGCTTCTGAGGAGAGGAGGGGTCAGCTTTCAGCCTCCCCTGGCAGCTGCATGGACGCTCCCCACAAAGGAGAAGCTGCGATATATGAATTGAAACATAACTAATCTTAATGTCAGCAGTAATGGAAATTATACTCCATTATCTTTAGCTCAAATAAGAATAATGATATTGAATTAGCTTGCAGGTATTTTCTTTTTATCTTTGTAAAATACATACATTTCAGTAAACCTGGCTATAAAGTAAATTTGGATTTTAAGCAAATCTTGTTTTCCCATTGACTGCATTTTGAAAATTAAAGATGCTTTTCCTAAGCTTCAGTAAGAGTGGCTGAGAAGGGTAAGAAAACATCCTTCGTAGTATTCTTTTGTTCGTTTGTTTTTATCTCCAACTCCTTCTAATGCCTTTCCATAGATACATTCCCAAGCTGGAGAACTTTCTCCACTCTTGAGAAAGCCTCAGAAGTAATGTCTGCCTCTTCCTCCACACACCCAGTGCTTCCTCTGGCCCATAAAGTGTGCCATGTCCAAGTGTTAGGGTGCAATGCTACAGGGGAAGGGACCACAAATAAGGACATGATCCAGACCATAAGCTGCCCCTCCACTTCCCTGAATTCCACATGATGAATCCAGTTCATCTTGTACTTTATCAATTCTCAGGCATATATTTTTTTTTTCACATTTTAAGCTGTTCCAAATTTAAGGTGCTTCTAACCAATGATGGTATTTCAACGGCAACTGGCAGCATTCTTTTTCTCTCAGTGGCATGTACAAACGGTGCTTCTTATAGTCAATGACATCTTCGATTCGAGGAAATAGGATTAATTTTTCAATATCTAGTTTGAAAATTTTCTAAAAGGAGCTGGTTCCCAGCAAGCGGTGATCACGTGAGAGCTTTGCTCAGCATATGCAAATACGCAGAGACAAGTTGTCCCGAAACCCAGATCTTGCCGTGACTAGGCAGGCAGTAAATCACCAGTTAAAATCATACTCATACCCCTAAACGCCAGACATCATTACTCATTCATTCAGGAAACACTTCTAACAACCACTGCGTGCCAGTATGTGCCAGACACCGTCGTAGGCCTTGGTGATATTATAGCAGGAAATGAGATGAACAAAGTCTCCATTCTAAGGGGTTTCTATTCCCATGGGGGGATTGGGGGAGACTCCCAGATTCAAATAGGCAAGAGCTGTGCTGTGCTTAGTCAGTCAATCATGTGACCCCATGGACTGTAGCCCGCCAGGTTCCTCTGTCCATGGGATTCTCCAGGCAAGGATACTGGAGTGGGTTGCCGTGACCTCCTCCAGCGGATCTTCCCCACCCAGGGATTATCCTAGGTCTCCCACACTGCAGGTGGATTCTTTATTGTCTGAGCCACCAAAGAAACCCAAGAATACTGGAGTAGGTAGCCTGTCCCTTCTCCAGGGGATCTTCCTCACCCAGGAATCAAATCGGGGTCTCCTGCATTGCATACAGATTCTTTACCAGATGAGTACTGCCAAGGAAGCCCTCAAATACGCACACACAAACACAAATCAGGTAAATTCAGATGATGACAGTGAAAATTAAATAATGAGGAAATTCCCTGGGTATTCCAGCTGCTAAGACTCCCCACTCCTAATGCAGGAGGTCTGGGTTCGGTCCTTGGTCAGGGAACTAGATCCCACAAGCTGCAATTAAGAGTTCACATGCCCCAAAGAACACTGAAGATCCTGCTGCAACTAAGACCCAGCACAGCCAAAAAAATAATAATAATGATTAAAAATAATAATAAAATAATGATTCTAGAAGGACTGGGTAGGGTAGCTATTTTAGGTCGGTGGTCGGGGCAGCTCTTTGAGGGGGACATTAGCACTGAGGCCAGAATGTAGGAAGGAATCAGGATGCAGAGATCCAAGAACAGAAGATTCTAGCAATCTTGAGATCAGAGCAAGTGGCTAAGCCCAAATTTGGTGAGTGCAAATAACAAAAAGCCTAGAAGCTAAAGGTAGGTGAACAAAGTGAGGGGAGGGCAGTAAGAGATGACTGAAAGGAAGGGTGGGTGTCAGAAGGCGGGACCCCCACCACTATGACATTCCTCACAGAGGGTTGTGCAAGATCAGGTCTGGGGAGGGATGGATATGTCAGGTAGATTTTCTCACTCTCCTTTCTGTTACTTGTTTTTGACATCTCTGCAAGAAAGCCCGTAGGAATGATCATCTTTGTCCAGACCTAAAATTTCCCAGGAGTTTCCCTATCCATCCAGAGTCTTCTTCTGAATTTGGATTCTTAGCACCCACTAAGTCCTAAGGCAAACCACTATCTCTTCTGGGTCGTTGTCAGTAATCTTCCTCCTAGTTTCACTTTGCCATTTCCATGTGCAGCTCGTCAGAAGATGACACTTAAAGAAGAAAGCCAGGATTATACCTGGAAGGAGAAACACAGAGTGCCTGCCTTCCTCTGCCAATGGATGCAGGAGACACTGTCTTCCATGGCCGTGCCAGCTTCCAACCAGACTCAAAACAAGCACTGTGGATTGCAAGAGAACAAATCCACACGGGGGTGCAAAGGTCACATGCAAATTGGTTCACGCAGCATCATGCCTCCATGCTTCCAGCAGGCGCAGAAGACAACAGCAAAGAGCTGAGTCTCCCTGCTCCTGGCCTGCTGCCCTTCGGCCTGATGACACCCAATAGCACAGCATGCCTGAGCCTCCTGCTTCCTCGTTTAAACTCCACCCTGTTGCCTGTAAACTACAGATGTGAGACTTGGGCCATAAGGAAGACTGAGCATGGAAGAATTGATGCTTTTGAACTGTGGTGCTGGAGAAGACTTGAGAGACCCTTGGACTGCAAGCAGATCACATCAGTCCATCCCAAAAGAAATCAACCTGGAATGTTCATTGGAAGGGCTGATGCTGAAGTTGAAGCTGCAGTACTTTGGCCACCTTATACGAACAGCTGACGCATTGGAAAAGACCCTGATGCTGGGAAAGATTGAGGGCAGGAGGAGAAGGGGGTGACAGAGGATGAGATGGTTGGATGGCATCACTGACTCAAGGGACATGAGTGTGAGCAAACTCCAGGAGATGGTGAAGGACAGAGGAGCCTGGCGTGCTGCAGGTCCTGGGGTCGCAAAGAGTCCGACACAACTGAGCAACTGAACAGCTGTCACCTGTTGACAGTTGTCCTTCCAGTCCGCTCTCCTACCACCTGGAAGGTGCTGGCAGCAGCCTTCTCCTTGGCCCACACGCTTCCTTCTCCCCACCACTGCTCAACACATCTTACTAAAATGCACACTCAGATGCTCTCATCCTCTGCCAGAACAATGTAACAGCTCAGGGAAATCCAGAAGGTCTGCGGGTGCCAACAGGGTCCTGATGCTCTCTGGGTCTCCTTCAGTGGAGAGGAGAGGTTCCCAGGCTGTGTGTCCCTGGCATTCAGGAGGTGTGTGTTAGTCCCTCCGTCGTGTCCAACTCTTTGCGACACCATGGACTGGAGCCCACCAGGCTCCTCTGTCCATGGGATTCTCCAGGCAAGAATACTGGAGTGGGTCACCATTCCCTTCTCCAGGGTATCTTCCCAACTCAGGGATCAAACCCAGGCCTCCCACATTGCAGACAGATTCTTTACTGTTTGAGCTACCTGGGAAGCTGCAGAATTAAGGGGAGGGGCTGAGAAAGAGCCTGAGCAGGGCCTCTGACCCCCCTGCCACCAGGGCAGCTCTGCTGTCAGCTGTTTATATGCAATAGTTACGCCAAGGTATTTAAAACAGTTTTATTTCATTTTGTTTAAGATTTGTTTTTTGATGTGGACCATCTGTAAAGTCTTTGTTGAATTTGTGATGATGTTACTTCTACTTTATGTTTTTTGGGGTTTGGCATTTTTTTTTTTTTTTTTTGGCACCGATGCATGTAGGATCTTAGCTCCCTGACCAGGGATCCAACCCATACCCACTGCGCTGGAGGGTAAAGTCTTAGCCACTGGACCACCAGGGAAGTCCCTAAACCAGTTTTATTTCTTTAAAAGATTTGAACTCCTCTGGGAGTGAAACAGAGGGATGGATTTCAGTCCCAGTGTACTGAAGGCACATCACACAATCTTAGGCAAATCAGCAATCCTCTTTGAACCTCAATGTTTTCTCTATAGAACAGTTTTCCAAGCTCCACTATTGATATTTGGGTCCAGAGAAGACCATGATGCTGGGACCGATTGAAGGCAGAAGGAGAAGAGGGAGACAGAGAATCAGATGGTTGGATGGCATCAACAATTCAATGGGCATGAACTTGGGCAAACTCTGGAAGATAGTGAGGGACAGGGAGGCCTGGAGTGCTGCAGTCCATGGGATCCTGAACAGTTGGGCATGACTTGGCAACTGAACAACATTATGTCTTGGGGTGGGGTGGAGGAGAGCTGCCCTGTGCATTGCAAGATATTTAGTTGCATCCCAATCTCTACCCACGTGATGCGAGGAACACCCCTACTCCCTGCAGATGTAACAACCAAAAATGTCTCCAGACCTTATTATTAATAAATGTTCCCTTGGGACAAATCACTCATGTTGAGAGCTGCTTCCCTAGAAGACTTAAATATTTACCTGTCTTGCAGGACTACGGTAAGCATTAAATGAGATAATATATGAAAAAGTGCTTGGCAAACTGCTCTTATTAGACATCTGTAGGAAGCAGCTGACTTACAACCTGACAAATGCAAATAATTGTGCACTCAATCCTGAATGTGATGAGAAAGAGACCGTGCACGTTCAGAGCCCTGAGATGTTTATCTTTTTGTCTATCTCTTTAAATCTTTGTGATACTTTATCTCTGTCAATCCATAGCCAGTCATTCATTATGTCAGGGTGACAGGAATTCTAGAACCCAGAATATTTAGAGTTCAGCAATCCTGGGTGTTAACCCCTGCTTCCCCAGAATGAAAATAAAGTACATTTAAGGGAATGTGGATCAACTCAGAAGGCCAGTTCTGCTGTGTTCATCTATTTACTTACTTCTTTCATTGAAAAAAAAAAAAAAACTTATAGAAGGAAGGCAGACACTAAAAACAAGTCTGTATCATTCAACGGTCAGGGAGATGTTGGGAGACAGAATGACACTGCAGCAGGATTTATGCTCATGCATAACCAATTTCTGAAACTCAGTATTCCTCAAGTGGTACTGATAATAAAATGAGAGCTGATCTTTATGGAGACAGACTAAGATCTAGCACTATGCTCCCACGATGAGTACAACTTGTTTGTTGTGGTGGTTATTGTTTAGTCGCTAAGTCGTGTTTGACTCTTTGCAACCCCATGGGCTGTAGCCTTCCAGGTTCCTCTATCCATGGGATGCTCTAGGCAAGAATACTGGAGGGGGGTGCCATACCCTCCTCCAGGGCATCTTCCCAATTTAGGGATTAAACCAGGGTTTCCTGCATTGCAGGCAGATTCTTTACCACTAAGCCAGCAGGGAAGCCCATCACCTTGTTTAAATCTTACTAATTACCTTAGAGGGTACCATCTTCCCTTCTTTATCAATGGGGAAATTGTAGCACAGAATCTTGACGGAACCCACCCAGTGTGGCCACAATTTGAGTTCAGTCTGTTGAAAGCCAGGGTTGAGACCATCGTGCAAACACTCTTCTCCATCATGTTTCATCCTTCTGGCGAGTAAGAGGTTTGAGCTTTCAGCAAACACAGGCCTTCACACATGACCCTGAGCCTCCCTGAACACATTTGCACTGTTGTCAAAGCAACATCATGGCTCAAATTTACAGTCAGATAATCAGGCCAGAAGGAAAGCACTAGAGAGAAAACCAGGTCTTTAATTCTGGAGAAGAGGATCGTCTGGTTAAAACACAGCCAGCCTCCTTCTTGGGTGTGAGAACCAGAATGGCTGCAGTCTTATTAAAACAATATATTCTGCAGACAACAGTTTTATGTCAAGCAGAGAAAATACACGACCACAGTCCACAGTTCTGTTATACCCTGTGTGGGTGCCTGGAACACCCTGGCCACCTCAGGAAGGTGGTTTACCATCGTGCCCATACTAACAGGGCTTCCCAAGTGAGGCTAGAAGTAAAGAGCCCTCCTGCCAATGCAGGAGATGCATGAGATACAGGTTCAATCCCTAGATCAGGAAGATCCCCTGGAAGAGGTCATGGAAACCCACTCCAGTATTCTTGCCTTGAGAATCCAATGCACAGAGGAGCACAGCAGACTACAGTCCATTTGGCCGTGATAGTCGGACACGACTGAAGTGACTTAGCACGCACCATATTAACATCATTCTAATTTCCAATGAAAGCTGACCCTCCTCACTTAATTAGGTTAAGTTTAATTGCTTCATTAGTCCTCTTAGTCCCAAGAGCTTTGAAAGTTACTTGACTAGGGCTTAAGGATGAAGATAATAATTGTGCATCTCTCAGCCAAACTGGAGGAGCTCTTCCTTAGGACCAGCGCACAGTAGAAATGAGTGTAGTTTTCCAACCCTCCTAAAGGATGCATCTGTCCAACTTTAAATTATAATCTCTGACAATTTACTGAGTTCTGAAAGTGCCTCATGAGAATATTTGCTTCAGAGGTCCACAAGCTTCATTCCTTCAAACCCTAAGGAACGTCCGTGAAAGTTTCTCAGTGTCAACCACAGGCCAGGGAAAGGAGAGGTGGCAAGGGCAAGGTCAGGCTGCGATTCACTGGGCTCCCCCACTTCTGTTCCTGTTTCATCTGCTTTAGATGTGTCTTCTCCTCAGAAGAGGGTTTCCCAGGTGGTGCACTGGTGAAGAATCCATCTGCCAATGCAGGAGATGCAGGAGACGTGAGTTTGATCCCTGGGTCGGGAAGTTCCCCTGGAGAAGGGCATGGCTACCCACTCCAGTATTCTTGCCTAGAGCATCCCACAGACAGAGGAGCCTGGTGGGCTGCAGTCCACAGGGTCGCAAGGAGTCAGACACGACTGAGCACATGGCAGGCAACGCTCCTCAAAAGACTTCCTTTTTTTTAAAAAAGTTGTTTCTTCTACTAAAGCACTCTCAAACCACTCAATCTGTATAACCCTCCCATCTCTGGAAACTGAGTCAAATACAGTGACAACTGATTAAAGGTCGTCTGCCCATCAGCCAAGTCCAGGTTTACCTTGGCTCCATGTGGAAGGCTGGAATCATCCTTGAAATGGGAAGATTTTCTGCTTTGAAGGCAGGTACAACTGAGTTCAAATCTCAGTTCTCCACTCACTACTTACGGGATCTTGGGGGAAATCATTAACCTCTCCTAAGGACAACTTCCTCATATGTAAACTGGAAATATAAAATATGTGGCAAGGGCCAGTGCTCTGTAATTAATAGTTACGATCATTATTCATTAAAGGTACTCTAACAATAATTCCCTTCCCACTCCCCACCTTCCTGCCCCCTTCCTCGAAGGCTGGCAGTGAACAGCTCATGAAACATATTATCAAATGGGATGTGGGATGCCTGTGAACCGCGGGAAGGCAGGTGGGCATCTTCCTTAAGTGAAAAAGATACAGGAAAATACAGGTTATCACAGGGCTTCAAGGGAGATGGGGAAAGTAACTTGCAGAATTTGCTGCCCTTGACCAGAGGCACCCTTCAAAAAAGCGGCCCGAGACGCGAGATGCCGCCGCCCGCAGTACGTCTCTCTCAATCACGCTGACCTCACCTCGAGAGCAACAAATTCCCGCAGCTTTTCCAACCCCAGGCTCCGTTCACCCTGCCTTCTTTCTCCCAGCTCTCTTAATGATGGCTGAGCAAATGCCTCCGAGACCATCTTCAGCTAATTTCCTTCAAGACATGCAAGCTGCTAACGCTGGGAAGCACAGATAGTGTGGAATAGCAAATATGGCCAAAATTAGATTAAAATAACCTCCTGATAAACAAATTACTCACTGAAAATAAATATTGGACTAGCGCGACCAAGATAACTAAAAGAACAGCACCACCACATGGCAGGAGGAGGAACTACAGGAGCTGCCTTTTGCGGTCAGCACCGATCAGCTAGCTCCCCCAACTACAGGAAAAGAATTTCCCCAACTAGGGGGAAAAAACTACTCAAACAAAAAAAAAAGAGCCAAGGGGTGGGGGGGTGGAATTACCAAGTTGAGTGCGGCATGACGTAATGGAGGTCTGTAACCCCTCCCGGTCTTCTCCGCTTCTCCTCTCGCTCACTGCATCCTCCACCAGCCTCACAGCAGAGACTCTGGCCTCTAGGGCAGCCACGCGCGTGTGTTGGGCACCTCTCACTGGGTCCCCTTCAGATGCTTGTATGGGATGGACCAGGGACTTTCTAAACTAAAGGCCAGCCGCGACCACAAAATAAAAAAAAACGAAGAAAAAATCCTAATACTTAGAAAGCATTTAACTTCCTTTCAGCTTTTAATTTTATCTTCTTTGGCCTAAACAAACCTACCCTCCTTCACCTATCCTTGGTTTCAGGGGTCTACAGCAGATAAGCTCTGCAGTCCACAAGCTGTGTGCATTACTTCAGCTCTCCAGGCCTCAGTTTCTATACCTGTGAAATGGGTATGATGAGACCTCCTTGCTAGGCGACATGTATATACATAGTTGATGACACTCAAGCCAGTCAATGAACGGTACACATCTGTGTTGTCACGTCCATCCCACCCTGTGATGGCTGTAGCTTGCTAGTTGACATCCACGCAAAGTCCATCACAGCCATCCATCCCAGTGTGACAAACACAAAAATCTATCCATATTATCTGAAATCGATTTCTGGATCATCACAGAAATAACACAGCTCACTTCTCCAGCAGTTATGGTGGCAGAAAGCACATCAGGTCTGTAATCACACCACAGTGTGATTCTTTCCAGGGATAGGAATTGGGCTGGTCTCTTCATTAAGGTATATTGAAAGCAGGTATATGAGGCTTAAGTCAGGAAATAAGAATACTTCCTCAGTTAACACTGTGTTACAGCAGTGGTCCCCAACCTTTTTGGCATCAGGGACTGGTTTCAAGGGTGGGGGAATGGTTTCCAGATGATTCAAGTGCATTACATTTATTGTGAATTTTGCTTCTATTATTACTATGTCAGCTCCACCTCAGATCATCAAGCGTTAGATCCCAGAGGTTGGGGACCCCTCTGCTAGAGTTTCTCTAGGCACAGCTCAGTGAGAGGTGTGGGGGCTATAGTAGGGACCCCAGCCCCCATGGAGGTATACCCTGCAGGAAAAACACATGATACATACACAGAAATACATACACACATACTCATATGCAAAAATATGCAATGTGCAATCATTGATTGCAGGATAGTTGGTTCTTAGAAGTATGCGTGCACGTGTGGCTTCAGTCGTGCCCGACTCTTTTCAACCCCATGGACTCTAGCCCACCAGGCTTCAGTGTTCATGGGATTGTCCAGGCAAGAATACTGGAGTGGGTTGCCATGCCCTCCTCCAGGGGATCTTTGTAACCCAGGGATCGAACCCGAGTCTGTTGCATCTCCTGCATTGGCAGGTGAGTTCTTTACCACTGGCACCACCTGGGAAGCCCTAAAATGAGGAGAGGGGTGAATAAAACCAATAGTTTTGGGGGGGGATCTAGACAACAAATTGTATTATAATCATCCAATTCATTAAGACACTGGATCTTAATTATTCCAACCACTAAAAAGGAATGATAATTATGTGATGGGACGGATGTGCAAATTATTGCTATCATGGCCACCATAATATACAGTGGTAGCAAATCAACATGTGTTACATGTATACAATGTTAAGTGTCAAATATATTTCAATTCTAGAAAAGATTAAGTATCCTAGGTTCTCAGGGAGCCCTGTATTTTCATGAATGTGTCTCAAAGGCCACCTTAAGGCAAGAATCATTGGGAAATGGACAGAGAGCGCTCAGCTCTCTACTCAGAAAAAAAAAAAAAAAGACTGAACACCACTGCACTAAGCAACCTAGAAGGTCTTTTCCAGCTCGAATGGTCTGACTCCATGGCCTTCAGCTGGAAACTAAAGGGAAAACGCTCCCGAGGTAGAACCCAGGGGTACCTGGCTTGTCCAGACAGCCCGGGAAGCCAGGAGGACAGATTCCAGGCCCCGCAGTAACCCAGACTGTACATGTGAACCCCAAGAAGGCTATACTGCCCCACGGCTACTGGTGTGTGTCAGAAGTTCAAAGGAACTACTGTGCCTACCATCCTAAAACACTGATGTCCTGCTGAGAACTAAGAGCTCCTAGAATTCCTGCAACAGCCTCAGTCAGGACATTTCTTACACGCCTAGTTCTTTGACGTATTGCCACAGAGCATCTCTCTGACCATCACGGCCTCTGGTCCTTGCACAACTGATTGACAGACCACAGGAGAGGACCTCTGAGAGCCTGAGAGGCACCAAAAGTCCCCTTCCCCTAGAAACAGGATGCACTGTCCCCTGAATCCCGCCCGACAGGCTTCCCCAGGGAGATCACAGAGAAGCCCTCTTCCTGACAAACTTGCCCCAACTCCCCTGCGTTCGCCATCCCTCCACTAACTCACTTTCCCATTTCAAGCACCTTCCCCGTCGCCTCAACTTATGCAAACTCCCAGATTCCTCTAAATGAAAACTCTGAACCTGGAGAATGGTCTGAAGTAGACCCATCACCCTCTTACCAAGATGTAGGGCCTGGGACCTCCCTGGCAGTCCAGTGGTTAAAACTCCATGCTTCCACTGCAGAGGGCTAAGATCCTGCATGCTACATGGCCCATTAAGAATTTAAAAATAAATAAATAAGATGTAGGGCCTGAGCCAGAAAGTGCTTCAAGTGTTTCCTTGTTGTGAGAATGTGACCTTTAAAGCTGGGCAGCAAGGTGACTGCCAAGGCATCACATGAAGATTCACCACTGGAGCCGGTATAGATCAGAAAGAATCCCACAGCACACGCTCACTTCAAGCATCCCTGCCAGGGCCTCTTCTCCAAACTCTTTGTTTACCTAATGCTCATGGAAGGATGTCAGGGTACATACTACCTGGAAGCTTCCCTGGTGACTCAGTGGTAAAGAATCTGCCTGCCAATCCAGGAGATTCGGGTTTGATCCCTGGGTTGGAAAGATCCCCTTTAGAAGGAAACAGCAGCCCACTCCAGGATTCTTGCCTAGAAAATCCGATGGACAGAGGAGCCTGGCAGACTGCTGTCCATGGGGTCACAAAAGAATCAGACATGACTGAGCATGCACACACACGGACAGAGAACAGAGCAGTTGCCAAAGAGGAGGGAGGATGGGAGAGGGGTGGAGTGGGAGTTTGGGGTTAGGAGACGCAAACTATGTTGGATGAACAACAAGGTCCTACTGTTTAGCACAGGGAACTATATTCAATATTCTGAGATAAACCATAATGGAAATAATATAAAAAATAATATACATAAGCAAGACACCTTGCTGTACAGCAGAAAGTAACACAACATTGTAAGCCAACTACAATGAATTAATAAAAATTTTAAAAGGGATAGGGCAAAGGACCATGTATTATTTTGATTTACTGGAGGAAAATAATTGCCTGCCATAGAAGCCTTATTTCTTAATTAAACCTTTATTAAGCTTTGGGGATAAAAAGCTAAATGTTTTTGTGTAGGATAAAGCATAAAAGGTAAAACTTTCACGACAGGAAGATTTAGCATTTGCACATGTATGGGTAGAAAGAGGGCCGCTGATAGAATAAAGGCATGGACTCGATTAGATCATTCCATGTACACACAAAAAGGACTCTTGAATGAGCAATGACCTTAATCATTAGGATTCTAAATTTCAGAAGTTATTGGGGAAAACGCCTAGAACTTCCAAGTTTATTTTGCCTGCTGTTGCTTAGAAAGAGAAAGAGATGAGAGCTGTCTTTTGGTACGTTTCTCTCTGCCTACCATCTGCCTTCCCTTCTTTGGCTTCTCATGCAGAAGCTACGTGATGGAAAAAAGAGCTGAAACAAAATAACCAAACTGTCCTAATGCGAACTGGTATTCTCTGTCTCTCTTTGTTACAGTGGGTGGCTCCAAGGCTCCCAGATTCCCCAGCCCTACTCTGTTATTGGTGGGGGTTACCTCCCATCACCTACTACTGATAAGACTTTTGACCTCAGCTTCCCAAGCCCACCCGTGTTTACTGTCCGCAAGGTAGTATATATGTCCTTCGGGCTCTATTTTGACTGGGGAATATTCTTCTCTTGTGACACAATTATATTGTTGTTGTTCAGTCGCTAAGTCCTGTCTGACTCTTTGAGACCCCATGGACTATATCCTGCTGCCACCAGGCTGCACTGTCTACGGGGATTTCCCAGGCAAGAATATTGGAATGGGTTGCCATTTCCTTCTCCGGGGTGGGGGGGGTCTCCCAGACCAGGGATCGAACTCATGTCTCCTGCATTGGCAGGAGGATTCTTTACCATGGAGCCACTAAGGAAGCCCCGTGATGAAATTATAGAGATATACTAAGAAGGACAACTTTTATACTGATAGGTATAAGTATGAAGGCTAGAATAACCACCAGCTAAAAAGAGTGTGCTTTCAAGAGATAAATGTTCATGGGGATATTCCAGGTATCAGTGTCACGCAGTGAGGATTTGAATTTTAGACAGAAATTAACTTCCTGCATTTAGGTTCAGTGGAAACAATCTCATCTGGGATCCAAATTGACATTCCATGTCAAATCTTAACTATACAAGAAGGCATTTGAAGACAACTGCAGAATTCCATGACAACCATCCCACCTGCAGAATTCCAGCCAGCCTAAATGCAGCACTAGCATACATATTCAGACCTCACATGCCACAAAATACTGGTAATGCTGGTAGAACAAAGACGGCAACTGCTCCTGCCCAAATCCACGAAAGACCCTGCTATTGAAACACAGCCCTCTTGAACCTTCCTACATTGTTGGTGGGAATATAAATTGGTGCAGCCACAGTGGAAAGCAGTATGGAGGTTTCTCAGAAACTAAAAATAGAACTACATATGACCTACCAATTCAACTTCCAGGTGTATATCTGAAAAAAAAGAAAAACCTAATTCCAAAAGATACATATATCCCAATGTTCATAGCAGCATTACTAGTGATTGCTGAAATATGGAAGAAGCCTAAGTCTCTATTCACAGATGAATGGATAAAGAAGAGCGGTATATACACAGATGATGGAATACTATGCAGTCATTAAAAAGGAATGAAAGTTTGCTATTTGCAGCATCATCTATGGATTTAGGGGGAATTATGCTATGTGAATAAGTCAGAGGAAGACAAATACTATATGATATCACTTATAGGGGAATCAAAAAATACAACAAACCAGTGAATATAACAACAAAGAAGCAGATTTACAGATAGAGAGAACAAACTAGTGCATAACAGTAGGGAAAGGGAAGTGGATAGGAGCAACATAGGGGTACAGGATTAAGAGGTAAAAACTATTAGGTATGAAATAAACTACAAGGATATATTGTACAACACAGGGAATATAGCCAATATTTTATAATAACTATAAATGGAATATAACCTCTAAAAATTGTGAATCACCAAAAAACTTGTGAATCAGTATATTGTACTCCTATAATCTGTATAATATTGTACATCAACTATAATTCAATTTAAAAAAAAAAAGATAAAAACACAGTCCTCTTTCCTGCTGAGCTCAAACATGATCTCAGAATCCTTCTACCCACACATGGGAGTTGGCACTTGTACTAGAACTTTCTGCCCTCCTTGTACTAAGATTCTCTAAAGCTCTAGAGCATGCTCCCTCCCAAGTAACTTCTGCATGTTCATAATGACTTTCTGCCATTAGCATTCCTACCTCATTTGAATCCACAGGAATGATGCCAGTGCTGGGGAATTTAAGATCAATAATGCAAGGGCTTCCCTGGTGCCTCAGTAGTAAAGAATCTGCCTGCCAATGCAGAAAATGCAGGGTTCGATTCCTGGGTCAGGAAGATCCCCTGGAGAAGGGAATGGCAACCCACTCCAGTATTCTTGCCTGGGAAATCCCACGGACAGAAGAGCCTGGCAGGCTATAGTCCATGGGATCACAAAGAGTTGGACATGACTGTTACAACTAAACAACCATGCAAGACAAAATAAACACTTCTATGAAATACCAATAAAGGTATTTAGGAGAGATCATTTGAAATCCTGAATGAGCTCCAGCTCCTATATAGTCATATATACATCAGCAATTCTCAGAAGGAGGCAATTTTGACATGCTAGGGGATATTACCATTGTGTAAAGACAGTTTCGTTCATTACAACTGGGAGTGCTCCTGGCATCTGGTGAGTTGAGGCCAGTGATGCTGCTAAACATTCTGAAATACACAGGAGAGGCCTCAAGAACTCAGAATTATCCAATTCAAAATGCCAAGAGTGTCAAGGCTGAAAAACCTTGGTAAACCGTAAGGTTGATTAATGGCAGAAAGAACTTTACAGAAGTTCTCATCCAACTGTGGACCTAAGACTCAGACAAAATGCATGTGGACAGCTCATAAGAATTAGCAAATAGCCCTACACAGCCTTCTAATGGGGAAAAAAAACCTGTTTTATATGTAGAAGATGGCAGGCTATCATTTCCCTGACAGTCTATCCTTATAGTTAAACAGACATTAGAACGAAGATCGTTGGTTCTATGCATTGGTTATTGGATTCAGTAGAAGAGGGTAGTAGAGGATGGTATTGCCATTTTTATACATGTAAATATCAGAAATCATTTATTCATTTCAACATTTGGTACACAAATACTTGGGGCCTCCCAGGTGGCTCCATGGTAAAGAATTCACCAGCTAATGGAGGAGATGCAGGAGACATGGTTGTGAAGATCCATGGATCAAGAAGATGCCCTGGAGGAGAGCATGGCAACCCACTCCAGTATTCTTGCCTAGAGAATCCCATGGACAGAGGATTCTGGTGGGCTACAGTCCACGAGGTGGCAAAGAGTCCAACACGACTGAGTAACTGAGCACACACACACACACAAATATTTATTTTAGCCTTTATGTTGTGCTGACGCAAGTAAAACAGCATTCAGTGAAGATGACCCTTGCCATAAGAAGCTTGCAATCAGCTGGGAGAGGTGGGCAAACAACAAATTCAATGCAGTGTAATCAATGCTGAGTTGAGAGAGCCTATGTGTGTGTAGAGGAGGGGCATCTAGCCTGGTCTTGGTAGTTAGGAAAAATGTTTTCAGAGGGAATGATGCCTGAGCTGAGCTCTGGAGAGAGAGTAGACATTAGAAACTTAAAACTGAGCCCCTAGGACAGCCCACTCCATTTGCTAAGCTCAACTAGTGTGTTGAAACCCAGTTAATCCTCCAAATCTGAATCAGTCAGTATTTGCACTGGAAACAGCGGCAGATTTTATTTTCTTGGGCTCCAAAATCAGCTGCAGACTGTGACTGCAGTCGTGAAATCAAGAGACACTTGCTCCTTGGAAGAAAAGCTATGACAAATCTAGACAGCGTATTAAAAAGTAGAGACATCACTTTGCTGACAAAGGTCTGTATAGTCAAAGCTATGATTTTTCCAGTAATCATGTACAGATGGGAGAGCTGGACCATAAAGAAGGCTGAGTGCTGAAAAACTGAGGCTTTCAAATTGTGCTGGAGAAGACTCTTGAGAGACCCTTGGACTGTGAGAAGATTGAACCAGTCCATCCTCAAGGAAATCAGTCCTGAATTTTATTGGGAGGATTGATGCTGAAGTTGAAGCTGCAGTACTTTGGCCACCTGATGCGAAGAGCTGACTCACTGGAAAAGACCCTGATGCTGGGAGAGATTGAGGGAAGGAGGAGAAGGGGGCAACAAAGGATGAGATGGTTGGATGGCATCACTGACTCAATAGACATGAGTTTGAGCAGACTCCAGGAGATGGTGAAGGACAGAGGAGCCTGATGTGCTGCAGTCCCTGGGGTCTCAGAGTCAGACACGACTGAGTGACTGAACAACAACATAGTAACAAAAACAATGAAAAGCAAATCAAAGAAACATATTCCAATATGGAGATGGAATTGGCTTCTTCTCTGCAATATCCGCATAGCTTGCAGGTAACACTTTCGCATCCCCTCCCGCCTGGAGGGCTTTCTAACCGCTCACTCATCACTCCCTCACCTGGTCTAATCACCTCCACTCTCCCTTCAGGTCAGGCAACTTTGGATAGACCTGAACATTGTATCAAGTTCCAATAAACCAAATGAATCCAAGGTTCAACTATTTTTTCAGTCTACAAAGGGAAGCATTATGTGATACGACTCTTTCTCTGCACTTGGAGCTGAGACAGATTTGTGGTGGGGGCAGGGTGATTTTTATTTGTTTATCTATTTATAGGTTTTATTAAAGCTCACCTATTACCCACAGGCCTCAGGCTCCCTACAGAGAAACAACTATCACAATTGAAGCAGCTGGTTTCCAAGGTGCCAAATTAAAATAGATGAAGAGGTAAAGGGGAGGGGGGAAGAGAAAACATTAAGCTGGGACTTCTTCCCTCCCAAGTGCACGGTGCCTTCTACTATATCACTCACATGAAATTGACTCCCAATGTAATTAGACCAGGGCTACGAGGCAAAAACAGAAAGAAAAATCTCAAATTTTTCAGACCCCCAGAGCTATGCTTTTGCAATCACTCAAGTAACCGAGAAAGGAGCCAACTTTTTAATATAAATTTGTTATCAGTATCTGTACTGGCCAAGCTATTACAACACCCCATCTGCCTAAGAATACAGTCACAAGCTGAGTTGTGAATCAAAGGGAAGAGTCAGGCTTCCCGGTCGCTCTCATAAACTTTTCATTCATAGGACAATCCGACTGGAAACTGCAGTTTATTCCAACAGTTCTTAAGGGCTGTTGGTCCCATTAGAAGGAGCTGGAGAGTTCCTCCGGTCTGCAGTAGACACCATGGTCCCAATAGAGTGGCTTGTGTTGGCAGTATCAGGTACGGGCATATCCACATCCATCTCTCTTTGCAGCCCCGAGCTTGGAACAGCCATAGTACCCTCCCTCTCACCCCCAAAGAGCCAGGAATGGCTCAATTGCCTTCCAGGTTGAAAATGAGCCATGGAGACAGAAGAGCATCTTTCACTGAACTCAGAGGGGAAAGAAAGCACCGTGTTCCAAAAGAGGCACTTACTGGATTTCAGCAATGCTGCCAGAACTTCAGCGGCTGCCCTGGGGAGAGAGAAAGACAAGTGGTCAAGCCAGTGTTCCGTGGTCTTCTTTGTCAGCCCACAGATCCCACGGCCGGCCTGCTCATTGCTGCCGCCTAACTGCCCTGTTAGTAACCAGGTAGCTGGCATTCCATGGACTCTATTGCTGTCCCTTCAAGGGCTAAGAATGCAGAAATCCTGCTGAGTGAAGCATCTGTCTTGCAAATGGGTCTCAAGAGTCCCTTCTGCTGCTGGGAGTCTCTTGCCCCCACCCCCAACCCCCCCACCAACTTCCTCACACTTCGATCCTTCCAGCCAGAGCTCTCACAGGCCCTTGATTTATACCTGGAACCCCTGGGGACCCGGTGGAATGAGTCGGGAGGGGGTGAGCCTTGGAGGATGGGTGAGTACAGCAGTTCACTGCAAACTTCTTGAAATACTCAGGGCCCAGGGGACACACTCGAAAACATTCACACATTGGAAAATGAAGCTGGTTCCTTAGGATATAAAATGGCTATATTGCATTTTTATTCCAAATTCGTTGTTTTCTTCCATAAAGGAATTTGACAGCCTTTGTAACAGCAAGAAGAGGCACAGAGAATGAAAATGCCTTTGGCCCAAGGCTTAGTGAGTTCAGTCTGCTCCCTGAGCCTGGGAAGGTCACACGAAGACCCACTCGTATGGCAGAGGGAAACATCATGGCACTGAGGACTCTGTGGTGTGATTCTGGGAAGGAGAGTGGGTTTGCTTTAAAAAAAAAAAAAAGAAATATTCTGCACAGCCCTACTAACTTATCCTTAAAGCCTATTCAACAGAAATGCTTTCAAATTGTGAGGCTGGAAAAGACACTTGAGAGTCCCTTGGACAGCAAGGGGATCCAACCAGTCCATCCTAAAGGAAATTAAGCCTGAATAACCATTGGAAGGACTGATGCTGAAGCTAAAGCTCTAATTCTTTGGCCACCTGATGGAAAAAGCCAACTCATTGCAAAAGACCCTGATGCTGGGAAAGATTGAGGGCAGGAGGAGAAGGGCATGACAGAGGGTGAGATGGTTGGATGGCATCACCAACTCAGTGGACATGAGTTTGAGCAAACCCCAGGAGATAGTGAAGGACAGGAGAGCCTAGGGTGCTACGGTCCATGGGGTCACAAAGAGTCAGACACGACTTAGCAACTGAACAACAACAGAAAAAACCCCAGTGATATGTTCCCAGCACCCTTCTGAGAACTGGGGGAACAGGCCAAAGAAAATATATCACTATTTCAAGATTTCATAGACATGGGAGATGAACTGAGACCCTAAAGCCAGAAATCTCTCTTCCCATCTTTGTTTCCTACACATCCATTGGTCTTCAGAGTTTATCTTGTACTTTCTTTGCCCTGGTCTCTGCATAGTTGATAAGGAACAATTCTCTTTGCAATATATTATGTACTATTTCCCTGGTGGCTCAGATGGTAAAGAATCTACCTGCAATGCAGGAGACCCAGGTTCAATCCCTGGGTCAGGAAGATCCCCTGGAGAAGGGAATGGCTACCCATTTCAGTATTCTTGCCTGGAGAATTTCATGGACAGAAGCTCCAGTCTGTGGGGTCACAAAGAGTCACACACGCCTGAGCAACTAACACTTTTACATTGAGCAATAGAGCTGACAGTGAAAAATAATAATAACAAAGGAATGAACAAAATAAAATAAAAACTAAATTAAAAAAAAACTAAACTAAAATAGAAATTAGGCACTTGAAACATGATTGCTTCCCATTACCTATGAGAGAATCCTGCAAAGCAGTGGCCTGATGCTCAAAGACATAAATCCACCGTTGGGATGACCCCAGCCCAGTGAGACCCACCCAGCTTCAGGACACTTGTAAAGAAAGCGAGGCTAGTTTTCACCAATGGACTACATCATTTCTCCTTCCTAACCACAATTTCCTCAAATCAACTTTCAGCTTCTTTAGTCACCCTCTTTTTAACTCGACACAGTGGTGTTGCAGGAAGGGGAACACCTTCTTATCTAATATTTGGAAATCAGCTGTCCAAGGTGAGACATGTACTGACAAAACAAAAAGCATTGTTGGGAAGGGGGCCCGGGCAGAGAGCTGGGGACCCAGGGAACCGCTCCACCATGTAGCTCGCAGTCTTGGGTTTTATGGTAATGGGATTCATTTCTAGGTTGTCTCTGGCCAAACATCTCACTT
This sequence comes from Okapia johnstoni, assembly GCA_024291935.2. Classification (NCBI taxonomy): domain Eukaryota; kingdom Metazoa; phylum Chordata; class Mammalia; order Artiodactyla; family Giraffidae; genus Okapia; species Okapia johnstoni. The sequence goes on along the minus strand of CM044326.1, from coordinate 14,769,701 downwards.
GATGCATATTCAGTCTGACCCAGGGTCCTTCCTGGGGGTGCATGCATCTCTTAGCCAAGATGTATTCCATCGAGAAAGATTCTGGGAGGTTGGTAGGGCACGTGGACTGGCATCTCCACCCTCCTTCCAGCCCCTCCCAAATTCTCCTGGTTACGTTTTGGCATAATGAACTGTGTTCATTATCAGGACCTCTTATTTCAAGATAACTCGTGCAAGTGCCTGGCCAAGGCGAGCAGTTTCAGCTAATGGTTCCCTAACCTCAGTGACTCTAAAAACAGGCACAGTGAAGGCATTGCTGAGAGCCCAAGCCAGTGTGGAAACTCCATGAGCCACAGTACAGAAGGCCTGGCTTGAGCTGAGACAAAATCAAAATCAGTATTTTGGGGTTCAAAAGAAGAGTAGCCACATTGAGTTCATCAAAGGGGGTTAGCAAAGAAGAAGGAAACTGTAGAAACAGGGAAAGAAAGAATGGGGGTATCCCAGGCAAAATATCTAGCCTAATCTTAGATCACAACCAGGTCGTGGGGCAACCCTGCATTTCTGATTTGCATGGCTTATTTGTTTGGGAGATTCACTATCAGGTACTGCTCCACTGAAAACTGAAAGTGTTAGTTGCTCAGTCATGTTCAACTCTTTGCGACCCCCGCAGACTGTAGCCCGCCAGGCTCCTCAGTCCCTGGGATTCTCAAGGCAACAATACTGGAGAATAGTGCCATTTCCTTCTCCAGGGGGTCTTCCTGACTCAGGGATGGAACCTGGGTCTCCTGCATTGCAGGCAGATTCTTTACTATCTAAGCCACCAGGGATGCCAATGGTGTGATAACACAATAAATAAACATGAATCCAAACAGTGACATGATACAGCAGAAAACACATGGTAAGTGTCATATTAGTCAAAGATGGGAGATTGACTCCTGAGGAACCAGAAAATATGTCTTTCTTTTCTTTATTTGTAAATATTTTGTCCTTCTAATTGGGGGATCAATCCATAACACAGCAAAGGGCACATTTAGAGCAACAATGTGCATCAGGTTCGAGACCAAAATCCAGTATAAGTTTAGATACAATTTCATAGATAAAAAGAAGCCATTCCATTTCTTCCATCAAGAGGGTATGGCGTCAAGGATGGAAAAGTGAGAGGAAGAATTTGAGCAAATAATTGAAACAGGAGGAAAGGGGGCAGAGCACAACTTTTAAAGGAATGACATAACCATGAGACATGACAAAGACTGGTTAGAACCGACCAGATCCAAGGTGGCAGGGGATCCGACTTCCAATAGACTTTGAGCCTCATTGCGCGCTCAGTGTAACATATTAGCGTAAGCTAAGTGACACACCCACCAGTGCCATGACAGCTCTGAGGCCAACCATAAAAGGCCAAACAGTGGGTGGTGGTCCAACTTCTGGAAATCTCACCCCTCCCCTGAAATAACAATAATCCTCCCTGGCCTGTGAAATTTATTGTTGTTCAGTCGCTAAGTCATGTCTGACTTATACAACCCCATGAACTGTAGCCCGTCAGGCTCCTCTGTCCATGGGGTTTCCCAGGCAAGAATACTGGGTTGCGTTGCCATGCCCTCCTCCAGAGGTTCTTCGCAACCCAGGGAAGCCCAGCCTGTGAAACCACCCAGCTCATAAAAACTAACCACAGCATATTTCAAGGCCTCTCTCTCTCGCCTTCTGTGAGACTCCACATTCTATCTGTAGAGTATGTTTCTCTCTAAATAAATCCACTTTTACTTAACACTTTGTCTCCGAACTTCTTATAAAGTAAGAACCTCAAATTCACCAGGAACAGAATCAGTAAGATTTGAGGATAAACAGGCCAGTGATAAAGGGCAAAGGAAAGGGAAGAGTCAATGACAGCCTGGAATTTTTAGCCAAGGTAATTGGGAGAACAATTCACCCAGGAAAGAGGGAAATTGAGGTGTTTAGAGAAGATAATGATTTTGATTTGGGACATGCTGAGCTCGAGATGATGGGGACAAAGCTACACAGAACTATTCAAAACGCTACTGGAAACACAGATTGAGGATTCTGGAGGACATCCAGAGTTGGGGTGTATATTTATGAATCACTATAGTAGCAACACCAGTTGTAGCCACAGAAACAGGGGCTATCTGTGAAGAAATTCAATCAAGAGCTGAATAGAGAACTGGCCCAGGAAACATCTGAACTAGAGGGAAGGAAACCCCTAAGAAACTCAGATAACACGCAGTCAAGGAAAAGGAATTAGAGGGGGTTCAGTTTAAAACTGGAAGTTGCTAGATTTTCCAGGCATAGTGTTTTTCAAACTATGGGTTCAAACTGTGGGTCATAGGCTGTGACCCAATTGTTTGTTGCTTTTAGTCACTCAATCCTGTCTGACTCTTTGACATTCTATGAACTGTAGCCCATCAGACTTCTCTGTCAATGGAATTGTCCAGGCAAGAATCCTGGAGTGGATAGCCATTCCTTTCTCCAAGGGATCCTCCTGACCCAGGGATCAAACCTGGGTTTCTGCTGCGTTGCAGGCAGATTCTTTACCATCTGAGCCACCAGGGAAGCTGTAGGTTGTGACCCAATAGGAACTATAAAATCAGTTCAGCAGTTACTAACTAGTTTCATTAATGAAAATGAATAAATTGGAATGGAATCAAATATATCAGAGGTATCTCATGCAGCAAAGCTTAGCAGTGATCTGGGAAACCTTATTTCAAGGCACATACACACATCGTGTGCCTACTGGGAAGATGACATAGCTTCCTTTTAAAAAAAAAAGTAAGCTTGTAAAGATGCAGGTTAAGGTATAGGATCCATATGAGATCTAAACAAGAGCAAACAACTGGAATCAGCTAATGAACTTATGAGCAAACAGAAAGCACTTGATCCCCTATATGGTGCTGGGATCCAGGCATTCATGTGAATGTCACCGGAAGCCTCTGTATGTTCACTCTGTCTGGTGGATAAGTGTCTGGAAGACTGGTCCACTGTCTGAGCGCTGTGCTGTGCTTCTGTCCTTGCCCCCCTGGTGTAGCACTAAGAATGTAAAACCAACTACTTTGCCAACCAATGGTTAAACCTACAAAAAAGCAAAAATGCAAGCAGCTGAAGTTTAAACAAGTAAGAAAATGAGTGAAAGTGAGTTACTTCCACTCTAAGAAGTCAAGCCCACGGCATTGAATGAATGAACTGGTGTTCTAGACTGCCCCCTGCTGGACATGGACATTCAGCACCCATGGTTCTGGTAGTTGCACTGGTTCTATAAAGATTCTTGAGATGCCACTATTCTGTTTAAACACATATCATCATCGCCACTCCAGTATTCTTGCCTGGAATATCCCATGGACGAAGGAGCCTGGCAGGCTGCAGTCCATGTGGTTGTGATGAGTTGGACACAACTGAGCCACTTCACTTTGACTTTTCACTTTCATGCACTGGAGAAGGAAATGGCAACCCACTCCAGTGTTCTTGCCTGGAGAATCCCAGGGACAGCAGAGCCTGGTGGGCTGCTGTCTATGGGGTCGCACGGAGTCGGACACAACTGAAGCGACTTAGCAGCAGCAGCAGCAGCAGCAGCAGCATCCCATGTGGTTTGAACTGCTCATTCCTCATGGGATTAAAACTAGAAATGCCAAAATTTCCTCCTCTGCCGACTCTCCCTGAGTTTAATCACTGAATGGATCATTTAATAAATTTTTGCAGAATATCCTGCTCCCAGAGAACTACAACAGGCAAAGAAGAAATGGGGTGGCTTCCACCCTATCCATTTCACAATGTGGGGGATAACTCAGTCAAGATTCTAGAGGTCACGTGTGTGCGGGGGTGCCGTCGCTTCAGTAGTGTCCAACTCTTTGCAACCCTATGGACCATAGCCCACCAGGTTCCTCTGTTCATGGGATTCTCCAGGCAATATAATACTGGGGAGGGTTGCTATCCCCTCCTCCAGGGGATCTTCCCAACCCAGGAATCTAACTCACATCTCTTACGTCTCCTGAATTTGCAGGCCAGTTTACCACTAGCGCCACTTGGGAAGGCCCCTCGAGGTCACAGGTCACTTCAGTTCTCCTGCTCAGAAAAAGCTAAGTTTAAACCATTGCCAAATTTGTATATATTCCCTTGTCAAGAGTTAGCAGAAGCCACAGAATTGCAACAATTTAATTTACTTCTTCAAAATGAAATAAATTTTAAGAGCTTTTACAATAGTCTTTAATAATTACCACCATAATTTGGGGAGTCCCCATAAATGCCAAATGCTATGCTAAGTGTCCTACATCCATCATGTGTGATCTACCCAGGAATACTGGAGGGTTAAATGACTAGTTCTATTTTACACATGCAGCAGTGAGGTTCACAAAGAGTAAATAACCTGCTCAAGTTCCAGCAGCTAGTGAGAGGCAGCACTGAAATAGTAGCCCACATTTCTCTAGATCTAATCACATATAGCTCTTTCTACTTCTAAAATAATGCTAGAAGGGTCTTCCCTGGTGCTCCAGTGGTTAAAAATCCACCTCGCAATGCAGGAGGTGGGGATTCAATCGCCAGTTGGGAAACTAAGATCCCACATGCCACAGGGCAACTAATCCCGGGCACTGCAATGAAAAGTGCTAGAAGAAATCTAAAACATCTCTCAGTACATGTGACTGGCACCAGGTCAGATGATTAATCTGTCATAGAGCCAATACAGCTTCTTTGCCTTGAGTCCAGGGCTTAATTCAAGGTTCTACATTTTACAGTTTAGCTGAAGCTTGAGTGGATGTAGATGCTCAAAGGTAGTCATGGAGACAAGGATGGAGAAGTTATCCGGTACCAACCCACGGAGGTTCTGAATGCCAGGCCTGAGTCATTGAATTAGGAACTAGAAGGCTGGGGTTTGAAGCTTGGACCTGCCGTTTTTTGTGGTCTTGTGTTCTGGGATTTACTGGGTCACTCCAAATCTCACAGCAGCCTCACCAGTGAAGTAGATTTAATAGGGTCTAACTGATAACAGTGGTGTGAAGAAGGAGATCAAGGAAAAATTAAATTAAAATCTACCACGGTCCCTGAAACATACCATGAACTTGAGTGACGTCTCTAGTAGAACCACTACCGAGCAAGGAAGTGAGGGTTCATCCCTGTATAGGTGTTTGCAGATGGTGAGCTGGCAGGATTGTCATATGTTAATCAGGAGAGGTCCCTGGAGAAAAATGGATTTCTTCCCCTTGGAGAAAAATAAAATAGCCAAACTATTTCAGGGAGGTCAAATATTCTGTAACTCCAAAGGTCTAGATATAATGATCGTGATTTATATCAGTTATCTATGTCTATGTGATAAATTACCACAAACTTAGCAGCTTAAAACAACACTTTCTATCTCACAGTTTTGGGGGGGCAGGAATTTCATGGCTTACTAGATCCTCTGTTTATGGTCTTTCAAGGCTGAAACCAAGGTGTCAGCCAGAAATGCATCCTTGTCATCTGAAAGCTCAGCTGGGGAAGGGTCTGCTTCCTAGCTCCAACAGATTGTGGACAAAATCTATTTCCTTGCAACGGTGAGGCTAAGGACCCTGGTGTCTTTTCTATTAGTTGGCTGAAGACCATTCTCAGCTCCTAGATGCTATGCCAACAAACCTGTCTGCTAACTTCATCATTCATGAAATTTCTATACGCAGTATGTAAACAAGATAAAGTCTTCTGGAACACAATGCAATCATGGGGGTAACACGCTCTCACTTTGGCCATATTCTATTGTCTAGAAGCAAGCCTTGGATCTTACCCATTCTCAAGGGGAGCTGTGCTCAGTCACTCAGTCCTGTCTGATTCTTCACAGACCCATGGACTGTAGCCTGCCAGGCTCCTCTGTCCATGGAGTTTTCCAGTCAAGAACACTGGAGTGGGTTGCCATTTCCTTCTCCAGGGGATCGCCCCAATTCAGGGATCCAACCCACATCTCTTGCATCTCCTACATTGGCAGGCAGATTCTTTACCAATAGCATCACCTAGAAAGCCCCTCAAGGGGAGGGGATTACTTAAATGCAGAAACACCAGGAGACAGGGGTGATGGGGGGCTACATTAGAGTCTATACACCACCCAAAGCTTCTTGCAATCTTTGATATTTAGATACTAGGACCCTGACATTCTCCTAGCCAAGACATGACCCTTCCTGGTCTTCTCCTTCCCACAGAATATAACTACTGCTATCTCAGAAACTGAGCATCCATCCTTCTGTCTACATGCCCTTACCACCCAGACCACACCACGCACTCAAACTCAAACCATTTTAACTTCTAGAATGCTCTTAATTCACCCATTCCTCTTTGTTTCCACCCTAGTCCAAGCACATGGGGGTCTGGTACTTCACGGAGAAATGTAATTTCTAGAGTCAGTGGTCTTTGGTTGAAATTTACATTTTATTTTCTATATAATAAATGTATATGAACTGCAGAATCATGTTAGATATATCAGAAAATAGAGTTGTGCATAAGTAAATGAAAGAAATTAAGGTCACCCAAATATCTCTCACGTAACTACTGTGATAATCCCAGAATGAATCTAACCACATCAACTCTAACGCAAGTGTGTGTTCAATCACGACCAGCTCTTTGCAACTCCAGGAACTGTAGCCCACCAAGCTTCTCTGTACATGGAATTTCCCAGGAAATATCTACTCTAGGTGCCCTTCAAACTGGTCTTCAGGCTGCAACTAAAATGATCTTCTCAAGGTCATCTGATTAGAAAACTCTCACATCGCAACTCCCACAACCACTTTCACTCTTGGATAAACACCCAAATCTGAAACATGCTCCAGGAGACCCCACCAAGCCTGGGAGCTGCTGCCCGCTCCAGCCCAGCTCCAGCCCAGCCTCTTAGGATCTGTAGTTCTGCCCCTCTGAACTCTTGCCAGGCTTTGAAACATGTCCCGTAACTTGCCAATGACACAGCTTAAAAATGCCGTGGCCTTCCCCTCCTTCACATCCCATTTCCGGTGTCGCTCCCTCGGGAAGGACTTTCAGGACCCCTCGCCTAGGTCCAGGTCCTCTACTGGTATATTCATCCTTCTCCCCTCCCCCTTTTTAAGTTTCTCAATTTAGTTTGTAATTTTTCGCTCATTTCATGCTTATTTTACTAATGTCTGTCTCCCCTTCCAGTCTGCAAACTCCAAAAAACAGAAAACATTTTGCTTTGCCTTATTCTGTGTGTGTGCCTATGTGCTCGGTCGCTTTATTCTTGTCTGACTCATTGAGGCCCCACGGATTATAGCCTGCCAGGCTCCTCTGTCCATGGGATTCTCTAGGTGAGAATACTGGAGTGGGTTGCCATGCCCCCCTCCAGGGAATCTTCCCGACCCAGGGATAGAACCCACATCTCTTATGTCTCCTGCATTGGCAGGTGGGTTCTTTACCACTAGATCCATATTCTACCCCCACCATTTAATAGTAATCGGTTACCGAACACCATCGAATATTCACTAAACCTTTCCAAAAATCAGGCTCTGATCTAGGAGCTTTATTTACATTGTCCATTCAGTCAACAAATATTTACTGAGCACTTACTGTGTGCTGAGATAAACTGATAAACCAAGATTCTTGCACTCCAATGGGGGTGAGGTTAAGGAAATAATTAATAGACAATAAGTATTTTTGAAGAACATGTTAAATTAGTATTCTCAATTGTGATCAGTGCCATGGAGGAAAAAAGAAAGAAAAATTAAAAATAGAGTAAAGAGATCAGATGCACAGGGCCAGGTTGCAAGGTTTTTTAAAGTTTGGCTAGTGTAGGTTTCACGGAGAAGGCAACCTCTGAACAAAGGAGGGATGGAAGTTGTCCTATGCATATCAGAAGGAAGCATGTCCAGACCCTCTGTGATGACAATAGGCCTGATCTGTTCAAGGAACAGAAAGTTGGAGCTGGGGTGAGGAGTGACAGAGGGCTTGGTAAGCACTGTAAAGGCTTCACCTACCCTCCAAGCGAGGAATTCACTAGAGAATTTTGAGCAATGGTATAACATATTTTAAGATTTCTCTGGCTTCTCTATTTTCTAAGGAAGCCAGAGTAGAAACCAGTAGAGAGCTTTGTGGAGCAAACCAAATACAACAATGACTAAAAGGGATTATAGACAATGGTCAAGTGGGATTTCTCTTGACCCACTTGGAGGAATGCAGGGTTGGTTGAACCTCTGAAAATCAACCAATGTATTAATCCATCATAACAACAAAATAAAATACAAAAATCATATTATCATTTTAATAGACACAGGAAGACCATTTGATAAAATTCATTACACTTGCATGATAAAAATGCTTAACACACTAGGAATAAAAGATAACTTACTAATATCTGATAAAGAGATCTCCTTATCCCTGACAAAGTGATCTCTTAAAACCCATGGTTAACATGATACTTCATGGAGAAACAAGACTGAATGCTTTCCTTCTCTGATCAGAAACAAGATTCAGATATTCATTCTTACCACCTCTGTTCAATATTGTACTAGAAGTTCTAGTCAGAGCATTTAATAAGGGAAGGAAAAAGGGAAGGGAATGCTGATTGGAAAAGAGGAAGTAAAACTATCCTATCTATGGATGGTGGGTCTTAAATATAGTAAGTAAATTAATCCACTAAAAACCTATTAGAACTAAAAAGTTCTGCAATCAATACTCAAAAATTCATTGAATTTCTGTAAACTAGCAACAAATAGTTCAAAAATGAAGTTTAAAATAGGAATCTTATTTATAACGGCTACAAAAAGAATTAAATTCTGGGTAATAAATTTAAGAAAGAAACCCAAGGCCTTTACACAGAAAGCTAGAAAACACTTTGAAAAAAAAATTAAAGAGTATCTAAATGAATAGAAATTACCTAAATGTCAGCTATCTCCTAACTACTGCTGTAGCCCCAGAACTGATGTATCCATAGTCACTGTAGGGTCCCTTTAAAATGTTCAGGGTACAACTACAGCAGGGGTCCCCAACCTGTGGACCACAGACTGTACCTCCTGTCACATCAGCAGTGGCATTAGATTAGAAATAAAGTGCACAATAAATGGAATGCACTTGAATGATCTCAAAATCATCCCTGCCCTGATCCATGGAAAACGTGTCTTTCATGAAACCAGTCTCTGGTGCCAAAAAGGCTGGGGACCACTGAGCTAGAGGGATCTTCTCAAGAAGAACACGGATATGTTTTGAATTTGGAGCTAACCGAATTTCTTGGCCACTACTATGAGAAGTAACATTAACTTATTTCTCATTCATGGGTGTGTCCTCAATCACTTCAGTCATTTCCGACTCTTTGCGACCCCATGGACTGCAGCTCTCCAGGCTCATCTGTCCCTGGGATTCTCCAGGCAAGAGTACTGGAGTGGGTTGCCATTTCTTCCTCCATGGGATCTTCCCAACCCAGGGATCAAACCCATGTCTCCAGTGGCTCCTGCATCGCAGGCGGATTCTTTACTACTGAGCCACCAGGGAACCCTGACTTATATCTCATAACAATTCCCACTTTACAGATGAAGGGACTATGCACAGGAAATTAACCCACCTGAAGGAACATTAGAAAGCACCAGGGCAGGAACTTGGCCTCGAGTCTATCTGACCCCAACATCTGGCACTTACCCCAGACACCTAGCAACACCGGCAGCCCTGGGGTCAGAAATACTGTATTTCAGCAAACTAGCCATGAACAAAGATGATATTTTTGAATACTAATATCTGAATATTAATCAATCTTTTTGAATACTGATCTTTTACTGAGGCCACATTGCAGAACCTGTTTATTGGTTCTGATAGCTTTTTTAATGGATTCATTATGACTTTCTATATACAAGACCAAACCATCTATAAATCAGATAGTTTTCAGAAAGAAAAAAGTAGGCAGCCCTAGAACTTAATGCTAGATTCTCTCAAGAGCTGGCCATGGGTTGTGGGGTTGTAGCAGCAGAAACAAAAAGTGGTGGGGAAAAAAGAATCATTTAAAATAACAGGTGGATAAAGCAGAAGGAACTTTACAAGAGACAGAACATGTTGCCTGCAGAACACAGACGTCCAGAACACCATCTGGTACAATCCCAGCCTCCTGCCTGGCTGGAGAAGGAAGAGCAGGATGGGTGAAAGCTCACAAACAAACACGTACACACACACACACACACACACACGGCCAGTTACCAAGGAAAACAGATGACAAGTGGATCGTTCTCATCACTATTTTCAGAAAGAGAGGAGAAAACAGAAATGGAAACTGAGATAACTCCTACATGGTGAAAGAAAAGAAAAACCATGGACATATGGTGCAAAGGTCTAACCAGATCCTGTGGCCAGCATGGAACTTGTCCACTTCATTCTGGAGGAAGAAAAAGAAAAAATACCCCCCCGCCAACTCTATCCCGATGCTGTCAAAGACACCTTGTGGGAACCATCATCCGTCATGGGAAATTTTTACAAGAGAAATCGAAACCCTAACCTCAGACAGGTTTGTTAGAACATCAGTAGGGGATGTGACCGAGGAGGGTCTATCGCCTGAGCCGGCGAACCAGGAGCACAGCACCACAGTCCAGGCTGGGAGGACCCTACCCGGTTGGGCATAAGCAGAAACTCTGCAAAGGGGAACCAGTTTGGAAGTACTTCCAAATCCACCAGCAATGGCATCAGGACCAAGGATTCAGATAAAAATTTTTGAGAATCCCCATGACCAGGATAGGAAAGGTTAACTCAGGGGAGGGAGGAGCAGAGTGAGGATTCTAATAAGCTCTCACAAACAGGGTGGTCTCTTTGGCTCTTGAGTTAGAACTCAATGTGACAGTAACGCTTGAGTTTCCTTAAATTATTCATAAAGTATAATATATATGGATGAGTGACTGTGACCCTATATACATATATATGTATATAAGTGTATGCATATATGAATGTATAATATGCATGTATATTAAAATATACATTTAAATATATATGTGTGTGCATATAAATTTGTATGTATGTATATATAAATACATAATGAGATCAGCATATAATTATGCATATATATGCAAAATAAAGTGTTACAGAATGTTTTCTGTATTACTCTAGCAGAATAATTGCTGTATTTAGTTGAATTCTTCTAAGTTAAATGCATGTATGATACCATCCTATCTTGAATATCTGGAAGCATGAAAAAGCTGTGATATCCTATCTCATTGCAAACCACAGAACAGGCACCTGGTGGATATTTGCTGATTTGATGGATGAACAGAAATGTATCTGATTTTACTCTTGCTGAAGAGCAAAGAAAAGACAGGCCTGATCCTTACTTGACCTATCTGTTTAGATGTAACAGAGCGACACACTTGGTACCAAGGCTTAAAGCCCCCATCACTAACGCAACCAACACAACCAGCACCTCCAAAGGCTGTCATTCACAAAAGCCCAATATGGTAAGATTCTTCCCACTGATATGAGATAGCTAGAACAGGCAAATGCAAAGGAATACAAGTAGATTAGAAGTACCAGGGGCTGAGGGGAAGGGGAATGGGGAGTTATTGCTTAATCGTCACACAGTTTGGCTTAAAGTAATAAAAATGTCAGTTTATGACAAGAGTTTTCATTTGTTTAAAAGTTTTCAAATGTTTAAATGAAACAAATGACAACTTTTGTTTAAAGTAATGAAATAGTGAAACAGTGGTGATTGTTGCCTAACAGTGAAAATGTAACTAACGCCACTGAACTGCACACTTAAGAACAGCTAGAGTGGTAAATTTTTAAAACTGAAATATAACTGATTTACAATGCTTTAGGGTGTACAGCAAAGTGATTCGGTTATATATATATATACAACCGAATCACTTTGCTATGTGTGTGTGTGTGTATATATATATATATATATATATATATATATATATATATATATATATATATATTCGGTTACATATATATTTGGTTTAATATATATGCGTTATTTTTCAGATTCTTTTCCATTATAAGTTAATACAAGATTTGAGTCAGTTATCCAGTTAAGAGTCCCTTGGACTGCAAGGAGATCCAACCAGTCCATCCTAAAGGAAATCAGTCCTGAATATTCATTGAAAGGACTGATGCTGAAGCTGAAACTCCAATACTTTGGCCACCTGATGCAAAGAACTGACTCATCAGAAAAGACCCTGATACTGGGAAAGATTGAAGGTGGGAGGAGAAGGGGACGACAGAGGATGAGATGGTTGGATGGCATCACCGACTCGATGGACATTAGTTTGAGTAAGTTCCGGGAGTTGATGATGGACAGGAAGGCCTGGCGTGCTGCAGTCCATGGGGTCGCAAAGAGTTGGACACAACTGAGCGACTGAACTGAACTGATCCATTCCAATAAAATCCAGCACAGGCCATAATCTTCCAGAGAACTCCAAATATATAAGGCTTCTAGAGATTCCCCAACACATCATGGTCTTGAGTTTCTTTACAGACCTGAACAGTTTCCCATTCTCTAGGAAGTCTTCCTTCTCCTTGTTTTTTCCATCTATCAAACTCTTACTCAACATCCAACTTGAATTCCATCTCCCCAGTCACCTGAGTTCCAGTCTCTGTAAAGTTCTTCTCTGAGTTCTCAGCACATTTTCTGTTCTCCCTTTATTATACCATTTTCACAGTACAAGAGGCGCTATTCATATATCTAACTCCATATTGGGCTAGAGGCTCTTTGAGGACAGAAACAGTATTATGATCCTAGAAGTCTGAATACGTATCACAGGACCTGATACACAGTAATTTTTAAATACATGTTTTGTGGGTAAATAAATTAATAAGTGAGCAGGTTGCAACAGTCTTCTGCCAAACTTAAATATACCTCAATCTTAACCTCACTTTAGCTCTAGAAACCACAAAGAAACTGTCACCCAAAAAAGAGCTTTTTTTTTTTTTCTACAGATTACCAGATGTGGACTTTCCTGGTGGTCCAGCAGTTAAGAACCCAGGTGCCAATGCAGGGGACATGGGTTCAATCCCCGGTCCAGGAAGATCCCACAAGTTAGTGGGGCAACTAAAAAGCCCATGCGCCACAACTACTGAGCCCACACACTGCAACTACTGAAGCCTGCACACTCTTCTCCACAAGAAAAGCCATCGCAATGCGAAGCCCACACGCTGCAACTCGAGTAGCCCCCACTAGCCCAGTGCACAGCAACAAAGACCAGCGCAGCCAAAAACAAACGAATTCATTAAACAAACAAAACAGATTAGCAGGAGTGAATGTCCATGGTGGGAGGAAGGGCAGGGGGGCAAGGAATGCCCTGAGAGCATGAGGGAACGTGGCACAGAGCACGCCGCTCAGCTTCACCACGAGTGGTGGGCAGCACAGGGATCCCTCTAGGCGGGCCAGCAAGCCTAGAGCGGAGCTGCCAGAGCTACACGCAGAGCCCACCTGCTTTTTGCATCTCCCTTACAGAGACCCTGGCTCTCTTCCCAGACCCCTCATGTACTATGACCCTCAGCCTTCAATCTTCATCCAGAAGTGCCGTGAAGAGGTTAATGGCTTGCTTAGATTGCAAGGTGAAGAAGCTCTTCTTCTGTTTGCACAGTCATTTTTTTTTTTTGCCTTGGGAATTACTGAATCATTCATATCTATCGTATGCTGAACACGTCTTTGCAGATGGATAGATGCATGGATGGATGGATATATTATCTTATACAAGTATTCATATATGCTATATAATTGAAAATATACTTTAACATGCTTTTGAGTATTTGTAGTACTGTAATTATACTTCTTAAACCATCATTGGACGTCACGTGCTTTAAAGATATGAAAGTGTATACACTACCATGTGTAAAATAGACAGCTAGTGGGAAGCTACTGTGTAACACAGGGAGCCCAGATTGGTGCTCTGTGATGACCTAGAGGGGTAGGATGGGGTGGTGGTGGGAGGGAGGCTCAAGGAGGAGGGGATATATAAAGTTAAGACTGATTTGCATTGTTGCATGACAGAAACCAACATAACACTGTAAAGCAATTATTTTCCAATTAAAAAATGTTTTTAAAGCATATGCATGGGAGTTTGAATAAGAATATGATTTTTTTTTCTAATTTAAAGAATCCATGATTCTTTGAGGCAATATTGTGATGGAAACTAACTGGTGGTTGCTTGGGTAGACCAGCTGGTAGAGCATCAGACTTTTAATCTGAGGGCCCAGGGTTCAAGTACCTGTTTAGGAGCCAAAAAGTAAGTAAATAAACAATTTTTTTAAAAAAATAAAAATATTTTAAAACACTTTTAAAGTTAAAAAATGGTGGCTACTACTCTAAAAAGATAATATAATGAAATAAAAAAGTGCTGTAAAATAAACACCTTTAAATAATGAAACATGGAAACTATCTTAGCCACCACAGTCTGAAATCTGGGTGAACTGGAAGTCACTCTTGTCTAGAAAGACATCGCAGATGACAAAACTGAGGTACTAAAGATTAAGTGGATTTAGGAAAGATATTTTTTCTTATAATTCCTTTGAAATCAAGAGAGAAAGTTCATTAAAAAAATTTAAGTCTCTGATCCATCAATTTAATGACTCTAGTTCTTTCTCTTTTCCTCTCCTTAAATGTGCTGTCACCTAAAATAAATCCAAGCCAAAATGAGCCTTTATAAACAAAGAAATGAAAAATTAAATTGTTAGACAAACCTTCCAAAACACTGCATCTAGACCTTCCAACAACTGAGTCAACAAACTGAGATATGTGTTTAACAATTACCCGCATTCATTTGGGGATTAGGTTTACAGAATAATCTTTCTGTTGGAACTCAATCCAATCCCCAAGTGAAGGTCATCTTTTGTCCATGATAAACACAATAATATCTTGGCTCTTGCAAACAGGGCGGTTGTATAAACTCCCAGGCATGTTAGAATCCCCCATGTTTATTTTAACAACCCCATCGGTAGGATTAAATGGGCTTAAAGACTAAATGACTTTACTAGGGTGGGTTTCCTGTATTTATCGAGTGTCTTTTGACCATTAAAATTAGATTCAAATAACATACATAACGAGAAATGATTTTCCTCATAAACATTAGACCAACTGTTTAAAATTTTCTAAGGAGGCCAGAACCTTATATATGTTGCCAAAATCCTGCCTGTAAATTTATTAGTCATATTCACTCTACTGGAGCTACGGAACCTGAAGAAGAGTTCATCCAAGATGCGATAAGTCAGTGGTTGAGTCACGTCACAATTTCTAAGTACAATGTCATGCATGAGATAACAAAGTGTCTGGTGCCCTAAAGAATGAGAAGTTAGCATTTTTTGAAGCACAGGGGCCAAAAAAGAGGACTATCCAGCATGCCATCATTCATTAGTGCCCTGTGCCATCACGTCCTTTGAGTACCATCAGCCAACTATACATTCTTCTGTGGTTATGCAGCAGACTCACAAATGTGCTGAACATAAATCTCAGGAGATATTCCATGTTCAGATACATGTGGGACACGCTTCATATGGCATCCTTCCATACTGAAACAGTTGAAGAAATTATGATTCATCTGCACAGAATATCTATGCAACCCTCATGAGGAATGACGTTGGGCTATGCATTTTGTTGAGAATGAAAATAAATGAATAAGTAAACTTGCATAACTGTAAGTGAGCTGTCAATGTTAAAAAATGTATGTGTGTGCAAGGATATGTATGTTTACAGCCCATGAACATATATGTACAACTGGTAAGCCTCAAAAAGACTAGAAAAGTATACTGCAAATCATTTTTAGCAGCAAGCACCAGGGAGGAATGGAGTTGGCATAGAGGAGGAGTAGCTCATCATTTTTCTAGAAATTTCTGTACTATTTTAGGCTCTTATCACACTGAGGTGTATATTGGTCAGTGAAGGCTGCCATTAACAAAACACCACAGACTGAGTGGCTTAACAGCAAAAAATGTATTTTCTTCCAGTTATGGGGACTGGGAGTCCTAGATGCAGGTCTGACAGGGTTGGTTTCTGCTGAGAGCACGTCCCCTGGCTTGCAGACAGCCACCTTCTTGCAATGTCCTCATCCGGCTTTTCCTTGGTGCTTATACTTTATCTCTCTCTCCCTTTTCTTATAAAGCCACCAGTCTTACCACATTAGAGCTCTACCCTTATGACCTTAGATGTTGTTCAGTCATGAAGTCATGTCCGACTCTTTGCAGCATGCCAGGCTCCTCTGTCAAATTCATGTCCATTGAGTCCATGATGCTCATTTAACCTTAATTACTCATAAACACCTTATCCTCAAATCAGTCAAAGGGAGGGTTAGGCCTTCAATTATGACTTTTAGGAAGGACAAAATTCAGTCCATAGCAATGTGTTTCTTTAATGGACATTATTAGTGACCTGATCAGCACTTATTTCCACCTCAGTTCAATTCAGTTGCTCAGTCGTGTCCAACTCTTTGTGACCCCATGAACTGCAGCACGCCAGGCCTCCCTGTCCATCACCAACTCCCAGAGTCCACCCAAACCCATGTCCATTGAGTTGGTGATGCCATCCAGCCATCTCATCCTCTGTCAGCCCCTTCTCCTCCTGCCTTCAATCTTTCCCAGCATCAGGGTCTTTTCCAGTGAGTCAGCTCTTCACATCAGGTGGCCAGAGTATTGGAGTTTCAGCTTCAACATCAGTCCTACCAATGAACACCCAGGACTGATCTCTTTTAGGATGGACTGGTTGGATCTCCTTGCAGTCCAAGGGACTCTCAAGAGTCTTCTCCAACACCACAGTTCAAAAGCATCAATTCTTTGGTGCTCAGCTTTCTTTACAGTCCAACTCTCACATTCATACATGACCACTGGAAAAACCATAGCCTTGACTAGACAGACCTTTGTTGACAAAGTAATGTTACTGCTTTTTAATATGCTGTCTAGGTTGGTCATAACTTTCCTTCCAAGGAGTAAGCGTCTTTTAATTTCATGGCTGCAATCACCATATGCAGTGATTTTGGAGCCCAGAAAAATAAAGTCAGCCACTGTTTCCACTAACACCTTCCAAAAAGAACGTCAGTTGTGTGCAGGTATCTACCTATCCCATGCGGATCCAGGTGCTTAAGGGAGGCTCAGCCATCCTCCTTGCTATGAATTAGTTTAGGAATAAGGCTAAGAACCAATCCAGCCAAAGACCTGTAGGAGAGAGTCTATAGGTAGATTTTGAAACAAGTCGATTCTCTCGAAGAAAAAGCCCTAGGAAGAAATGGCCACTCCTTTTCTTAAGGATACTGCCCCTAGAGACTTAAAGCCTGTACCTTTTAAAGCCTGTTCCTGCTGCAGCCTGGAGAAGGAAATGGCAACCCACTCCAGTATTCTTGCCTGAAAATTCCCATGGGCAGAGGAGCCTGATGGGCTACAGTCTAAGGGGTCCCAAAGAATCAGACATGACTGAGCAACTGAGCACAGTGAGCGTCCTTGCAGCAGCCATTCTGCTCTAGTCTGAATACAGAGTCAACTCTGACGATGGCAAAAGCCAAGAGGGATAAAGCCCGAGCCCTTGGTGTCATCGCCGACCCACAGAACCAACCATCCAATATCTGTACTTCCAGCCACACAAAAACATCACATTTCTTGTTGCTCAAATCATTATGTCATAGAGCTTGTGTTATGTGGAGCCTAAATCATCATAAATAATGCAGTTTCTGAGAAGTAATAAAAATATATCCTGTGAAAGACTTTCAAACATCTCTCTATTAGCAATTTACAACATATATTAGTGAATCTGAGAAATCCCAGAGTTAAAAAGCTCCTGTTGTATTTCAGCTGGAGCTCCCCAAATTTATTTGATAATGGGATCCTTTGATTTTCTTTTCAGTAAATCCTATTGCCCTCAACAAAAGAAGATAGCTGTTGAAAGATACCCTAGGGTTTTGCTAGGATAGACTTAGCAATGTGAAAAAATGACAGAGCTGAGCTCAAGGAAAAAAGGGGCAAAAATTCCCTGAGGAAGGAAATGCTTGAGGGACTTTTAAAATCTGGAACATCCAAAATTCAGTTTTTTTCTGTTGTGCTGCTGTGTGGTTTCATTACCATCACAGCCACCTTATGCCCCAAATCTCCAATAAATCTTGCCAGGTGAGCATTTACAGGTGAATGCTGGGAGTAAAAAACTACAGGATTTCCCACCAGATTTGGAGTTGAATTTCACTTTAATCTGAAGAACATGTGATCCCAGCAAGCCAGATGAGTTTCAGGTCAATATTTAAATTTTTCTTCTAGGTATCCCTTTGGTGATGGAATTATGTTTGGAGACTTTTTGTCTGATGAATCTGAGGAACTAAGTGATGCCAACTAGGTATGAAGTGCAAATAAGAACTATCAAATCCTCTGCAAAAGGAAATAGACAATGTAATATGACCAGACCTTCAGAGTACCCACCAGGAAGGGTGTGTCTGTAGATGTATGTCTCGTTAGTTCCAAGATGACCACAAGTGAATTCAACCAATCAGAACTCCAGAACATCCTATCCCCATATGCCTTTCACTGAGGTACCCTCCAATGACCAATTACCATTTCTGGGATTTTACAAATATTTTGGGGCTATAATGATTAACATTTGTCTTTCCCTATTACTTTATAAAACCCATCATGACAGAGGCCTATCTATTCTGACTCACCATCCCATTCCAGGTGCCTACATGGTATTCAGTCTATAGTAAACTCCCAATAACTGTGTGATGAAAGAATTAATCCATCAGTGAATGAGACACTTAAAGACCTTAGTAGATCAACTGAAGAAGCGAATCCTTTCTACACTTCATGCTTAGTGACTCTCATAAAAAACATATTCATTCCCTTCGTAAAACGATGTCTCCTAGTGGAAGAGAACACATCAAAGACAGTATACCCGTATCAGGTTCTGCAGAAAAAACCCAGTGACAAATAACAGAAATACGTCTCTTGCCTGAGACCTTGCTAGCTTGTTCCTTTCATGCCTATTTGGACAGACAGGATTAAATTGCCGTAGAGTGAATTTTCAGGGTGCGATGCCTCTGATGGAACAGAGGTTGCCTGTTCTTTGTCCACATACCGCCACATACTCCCTTCGTACAATCTACCCAATATGAGATCAGGAACTCATTCGATAATTCATCCTGTCTCTTGGGTTATCATCAAGGTTATCAGAGGTTAATTAGCAGTAAAACTGGTTAGTGCTTCAGGAAGTCATATCTCCCAGTACTAAGGGACATAAACAGGAAGCCCCGATTTCCAGAGAGCTCTACTTCTAAAAGCGTTTTTGCAGAAATCCAAAAGCCCATTAGATGGACTGATCTTCTCTTTCGGATACGGGAAACGATGCTATCATCTGGCAGGGCAAATGGGGAGCAGCATGGGGAAAACGTGGGAGAAAGACCCCAAGACCACAGCCAAGCAGACATCACACCCGGTTTGCGTGTGTCTCTCCTTTTTCTGTAAATGCCGAGGCGTTGTAGACCCAGACAGTTTGACAAATGAGCAGGCTCATGGAGAACTAAGGAGGGTGATTAAGGCAGTGGAATCACTGATATATGAGGAGAGAGGCTTTTGAAAAATCTAATTATGAAGCGATCCAGCCAAACGATGAGTTTTCTGAGAAAGTACAGATGTACTTCTGGTTTGTACTTAGAAGCCAACCCCAGAGCAGGTTAGGAACAAAATGAATTTTTCTTACAGGATGTGCGTAGGAGTAAAAGGAAGAAATTTAAAAGATGGGCAAATCAAGACCTAGTGTCAGGGCAAAAATTCCTCACAGGAGAATGTGTTATTCTGTCAAGATCTCCCCCTGTGCCCAGAGGTCTCACCTCCAGATAGAAGACTTGGAAGCGGACGTCAGCGCCTCTCCCTGGGCCTGATGGACTTGTCAGAAGGACCCTGTCATTGCCAATTCGCGCAAGTGTTTAATGCAAACAGCTTTCGTGTTTACAACAGAACTGTGGTTAGAATAAACAGAGAAAACATTCCAAAATTAACAGGTCTTGAACAACCTTCAAAATCTAGCTAAAAGCCTGGATTAAGAGGATGTCAGGGATCATCTATTTTTTAAAAAATATTTTTGTAATCTTTTTTTTTTTAGATGGACCATTTTTAAAGTCTTTATTAAATCTGTTGCAATATTGTTTCTGGGGTTTTTAATGTTTTAGTTTTTTGGCATGTGGGACCTTAGCATCCCGACCAGGGAGAGAACCCACAGCCCCATGCACTGGAAGGCAAGGTCTTAAGCACTGGACTGCCAGAGAAGTCCCAGGCACCGTTCTTTACACACTGGTCTTCCCACTGTGTTGAACCATACAGTCCGTGACTTACTCTGACGTTTAACTACTATGCCTCTGTGTTGTCAAGCTTCTCCCCCAGAGAGATCCACGGAGCCAGGACCCCTTTCTGTGCCTGCCCGCAGGCCTTGAGCACCTCAACGGTGCCATAAAGCAAAAGCAGCTCAGAATGAAGTGATGGTCCCACCTCCAGTGAGCTGTGGTTTGAGGTCAGAAAAAGCCATGAGAGGCCAGAGTGACACCTATAGTTTGCCACTTCCTGATGCAGAAACGTGGTTCAGTGGCTCTGTTGCATCATTCTGAACACCAGTGAAATGAAAAAAGTCAAATCACAATGGGTTGAAGACTTGAATGTAAGACCTAAAACTATTGTTAGGCCAGTAGAAGAAAACAAACAGAATAACTTCTTGACATTGGTCCTGGCCGTGATTTTTTGGTCATGAGACCAAAAGCACAAGCAATAAAACCAAAAACAGACAAACAGGAGTGCATCAAACCAAAAAGCTTCTAGATAGAAAAGGAAGGAATCAACAGAGTGAAGAGGCAATTTACAGAATGGGAGAAAATAGTTGCAAACCATTTGTCTGAAAAGGAGTTAATATCCAAAATATATAAGGGACTCCTACAACTCAAGAGCAAAAGATAAATAAATTAATTAATTAATTAAAAAACTGGTTAAAAAGTGGACAAAGGACTTGAATAGACATTTATCAAAGAAAACATGCAAATGGCTGACAGGTACTTTTGGAGAGATGGGGAGGGAAATCATTTTGTTTTTTGTGGTTGCTGTTGATGCTGCTACTGTGCCTCTAGTCATCATCATTAGGATCTGATCTACCCATATTTGCATGTTTATCTTCAGGTTACAGACATCATTTCGTATTCAGAATATCTCCTGTCAATATCACAGAGCTGGATTTTAATCTCTGTTGCCCTTGTTGAGCTCATTCAGACTTGTCGTAATATAGATGGACTTCTGCTGTCTTATTTTGTATTTCCCACTTACATTCTTTCTCCTTGATTCCTTCTCACTTTCTTTCCTGCCTTTCATTTGATTGATTAAAATTTCTTTGCTTCCTTTTTTTCCCTCTATGGACTGAAATTTTGTCTTTTCCCCCTTACTTTCCTAGTTGTTTCCTTGAACTTTAAATATACATAATTATATACTATTTATATATTTAGTAAGAATTTTACTTACAAAAACTTTTCTTCTTTCTAATTTTTCTGTATGTGTACTTTTTATTTTCTGGTGGTGAGAGATGGGGAGTTGAACAGGGAAGTCACCTAATGATTTTCTCTATTTTCCTTTTTTCCCTATATTTTCTCCAAAGATACTTGCATGTTTAGATACAAGTACATGGTTATAATTCAGGTAAAATTAAAGGGCTTATATGAAAATAGCTATACAGCACCACACTTCTCTGTGTATTTACATTTTGCTCCCTGAAGAAAACTCTTCAAATATTTCTGCTGTTTATTCTAGTATTTACCACCAAGCTTCTAAAAAATACACTGACATTGCTGCTTATTGAGTTGTCAAATTTAGACAATGCCAGTGGACTTGCTGTTTTGGGGATGGCTCTGCCTTGGGTTCCCAGATGCCATAGTTAAGCCCTTGCCTTCCTCCACTATAGAGGAAGAATGTAGAATACCTTCCCAGACGCCCTTCAAGTGGGGTGTGGTCATGTGACACAGTTTCACCAATGAGATAGAGTCAGATGTCCCTGGGAGAGCTTATTCTGTCTTAAAAACACAAACTCTCACTAGTAGAAACAATTGGCCCCGTGTCCTTCATCCATGTTCCTGCCCGGAATGTGGAAGCGGTACATGAAGGCAGAGTAGCCACACGCTAAAGAGGGCTTCCCAGATGGCTCTAGTGGTTAAAAAACAGAAACAAAAACTGCCTGTCAGTGCAGGCAGATGCAAAAGACGCAGGCTTGATCCCTAGGTTGGAAAGATGCCCTGGAAGAGGGCACGGCAACCCACTCCAGCATTCTGGCCTGGAGAATCCCATGGACAGAGGAGCCTGGTGGGTTAGAGTCCATAGGGTCACAAAGAGTTGGACTCGACTGAAGTGACTTTGCATGCACTCAAAGATGGTGGAACAGAAAGAAAAAGCCTGAAGTCATGGGTTGTCATTCTACCAGGATTTCTGAGGCCACTCTGGTAGGGTTTTCTTTCATTCATAACGATTCTATTTATTTCACTTTTACTTTAAGAAGACCAATTATCCTTGGCTAAAAATATCATCTCTTACCTTTTTATCTGTCACTGTCATTTTAATTCCATTGATCCCTCTGATGGTTTCCTGCACTCAGGGTGATCATCACAAGCCCTTGCTCTGCCGTATATTCACTTTTCTGCTAGGTCTTTTCTACTCCTATTCAGTTTCTTTCACTTAAAAAAGAGTTTGGACCTTAAATTTTTTTCTCCCTCAGTAATCTTCCTTTCCAGCTCACTGTGTAGTTTTAGCAATTTATCTTTGAGCTCTTGAGTCACCGAATTCTTGTTCACTTCAAATTCTACACTGAAAAGCACTTACAGGAAACTTTTATTTGTTTCTTGGGTTGGGTTTTCTTGAGCTTAGACTCTTTTTGTTTGTTTGTTTTAATATCTGCTTTCTTGCATCTTTTAGATGGTTCTTCCTCCACGATGTTACTTTTCATATTACCTAGAGTGTATGTGTGTGCTCAGTCGCTTCAGTCGCGTCTGACTCTCTGGAACCGCATGGACCATAGTCCACCAGGCTCCTCTGTCCATGGGATTTTCCTGGCAAGAATGCTGGAGTGGGTAACCATTTCCTACTCAAGGGAATCTCCCCAACACAAGGATCAAACCCATGTCTCTCACGTCTCCTGCACTGCAGGTTGATTCTTTGCCTGCTGAACCATCAGGGAAGCCCATTGCTCTATAAAGATGAGGTTGAATTATCCATTAGTCCACCCTCACACTATTTGGTACCTCATTAGCTTCCTTTCAGAGTTTCACTTGGAGGTCTGAATGTTGTAAGTTAGATACATTTTTGCACAGCCTCAGTAAGCTGTATCTGCTTTTGTGTATCCTATAGGAAGAGGATGGGGGAGCCCAGGTTGGACTAGAGTCAGTGTACTACATTTATCTGGGTAGGATCAACAGCCATTTAGAAACCCAAGCCAGGACATGGCCACATCAAACAAACAAACAAAAATCATAATAAAACACAATAATTATTCATATATCTGTTGGGCCTCCCTGGTGGCTCAGACAGTAAAGAATCTGCCTGCAATGTGGGAGACCTGGATTTGAAATCTCAATGTGGAAGATCCCCTGGAAGAGGGCATGGCAACCCACTCCAGTATTCTTGCCTGGAGAATCCCATGGACAGAGGAGCCTGGTGGGCTATAGTCCATGGTCTTGCAAAGACTCGGACATGACTGAGCGACTGACACTTTATCATTAATATAAAATATGAAAAGTAGATGTTTATTTGAAATCATAATTCTGTATTCTATACAAATGTTAATATTTAAACAAAAAATAAGACAATGTAGTACTTAGTAGTATTTACTAATAGATCTAAGCAAATCATATATGTGAGAAATGTTTAATATTTTCATAGTATTTCTTTCTGCCCTCTGATAAATTATTTAAACTTTTTAAAAGTATTGAATATAACAGTTATGCTCTGTATACATTATTCTATATTAATATCTATTCTTAAGATAGTTGAATACAATGCATTGTAATAAAAGAGAACACAGGACTAGTTAAGCAGGTATTATCCATATTTAATTTAAAATAATAATTTCTTTGGTGTCTTGACACAGTAAGCTACTTGTAATCTTTCTAAATCCTTCTCAAACAATACTTCTCTGAATTTCCTGCAGCTTTTAGGACATCCTTTTTAATGTAGTAGTGATACTGACAACAGTCAAATATAAAATTCATTTTGTGTTGCAAGCTCTGCCCTTATTAAGCCCACATCACACTGATTTCTGGTTTTGATGATGTCAAGCTAAATATCCTCTCCACAAAGCATTCATACATAGAATACTTGCAATTTTATTTACTAGCAACACCAGGTTTTTAAACTTCTAGGAATTAGTTTCCAGCTCTTTACAAATGCTCCACCACATCGTATCTGCTGGTTTGTTATGGTAGATCAGTCATCTGTCCATCAGTTCCTTTGCATCTCTAAATTTACCAAATACATTTTCTGTGGCTACAACGTCCATAATCTTGAAAAAATCCAAAGTTAAACCTCATTCACAGAAAATGATTTTAAAGCCAAGAAGTAGTTTGAATTTGTGGAATTGAAGTTGCATTCCAAATATGTTACAGTTTTAGTAAACAAACTGAGAAAGTCCTATTTAATTTGGCTGCCCTCTGTTGGCATTTTTATGAATTCTAAAACAGTTTTATTTCTTTCCAAAAATATGGCTTCTTTTTTTTTCATATAAGTGTTTTCCACAAACCTAAAATATTTCAAATGCAGTCAGTTCATCCTTTTCTAGAGCTCCTTAATATCTCTTTAAAGATCACCAAAAAGCTTTGAAGAAACATTATATAAATCTCTCTTTTAAAGTAATCTTTTCCCCATTTTTATCCTCAAGGTATTTCCAAATTAGTGCAGGAGATTCTTCTTATCTCACATTTGAAAATATTTTATAGCAGGCCAATATTTTAAAACCTTTTTTTTTATAGCCAAGAAAAATGTGTCAAGATGTACTCTGCAGTAGGATGCTATTTCCTTTCATTTCTATAAAGTCAAAATTTTATTAATTGCTTCTGCATGTTTTGAGGAACTTGAAAGCGACAGAAAATTCATTGTGAATAACACTGATAAGCAAATCACATCCCTTTTTAGCAATGTTGTGTACGAGGTGTGCAGAACACTTAAAAGGTAAGATATTACCCTTCTCTTTGGTAAAAAGTTTAGAGATTAAATAGAATTTGTCAAAATTTATATTAGCACTATCTAACAAACAAGCAGACAGAAGAGCAAAATATAATTTGTCTAATTTGCATTTAGACAAGATTACCAACAATCTTTTGTTTTATATTGTCTGCAATTTCATTAGAATCTTCTTAGAAATCAAGAAGATAGTTTGATGCTTCATTTTCTCAAAACAAATTACCTAAAACCTAAGGAGAACTTTTTTTTTATTTCTGTTACTTCCTTTCTTAATCAGTATTATAGAAAACTTGATCATTAATAAGAGCTAACAGAATCAGCTCTACAGTGGGAAGGGCCAGCAGGTCAACTATCAAATTTTCCCTTTTGTTTAACTACAGAACATTTTAATTGCAATATCTGAATCAAGAAAAGTAACTTAGTTTCACAGACACTCAAGAAAACAATAATGTGTCTCCATTCATACAGTGTGTTGAAGCCAATTCAAAAACCACTGTTTTCTTTACTTTTTTTTTAATTGGAGTATGATTGTTTTACAATCCTGTAGTAGTCATACATCAACAAGAGGCCACTATTTTTAACCGAGCCCTAGTGCCTTTCGCTAGAAGCAAAGCACTTAAATTGGCTTAGAAGTACTTGACTGTCTCATTACAGATTTTTGAGATTCAGTTTCCATATGTGCTTTCACGTCCCTTCTCCAATGTGCAAGATCCCAATTTTTTCCTGCATATTGTACAGTATGTTTGGCTTGGTTATCAGTCTCCCTAATGCAGCTACAGGTATCCTTCCATCTGTCATTAATATTACCCTGGTCATTCAAAACTATAATTCAAAAAGATACATGCACTCTTGTGTTTATAGCAGCACTATTCACAATAGCCTAGGTATGGAAACAACTTAAATGTCCATCGACAGATGAATGTACAAAGAAGATGGGGTGTAAAATATATATATACATCCACACACAACGGAGTATTACTCAGCTATAAAATAGAATGAAATAATGCCATTTGTAGCAACATGGACGTAATTAGAGATTATCATACTAAGTGAAGGAAGTCAGAAAGAGAACGATAAATACCACATGATATTACGTATACATGGAATCTAAAATATGACACAAATAAACCTGTCTATGAAACAGAAACAGACTCACAAACATAGAGAAGAGACCTGTGGCTGTCAAGGGGGAGAGGAGGTTGGAGGAGGGATGGAGTAGGAAGTTGGGGTTAGCAGATACAAGCTATGATATATAGAACAGATAAACAACAAGGTCCTACTGTATAGCACAGGGAACTATATTCAATATCCCATGATAAACCATAAGGGAAAAGAATATTTAAAAAGAATGTATATATAGGTATAACTGAATCACCTTGTTGTACAGCAGAAATTAACATAATGTTGTAAACCAACTATATTTCAAACAATTGCAGGGTCATTTAACTTTCTTCTTCAGTGATATCTAGGTCATGCTGAAGCTGGTACAGTATTGCAATCATTCTCATTTTGTTATCCAAACTCTCAGAAAATCTGGTCACAATGTTCACAATGTTTAAAATTAAACACAGACTGTTAACGTTCACAATTACAATGTCCTTATATTCACACTTAAGTCTCATCACCCAAAACAGTCCAGTAGTCTTTTATTATGAACCACAACTCATGACTGCCGACATCAGTGGTCACAATGGTGACTACAGAGGATACCCATTTATCCATTTATCCATCTACGCCATATCTGTGCATGCATACTAAGACACTTCAGTCATCTGACTCTTTGTGATCCTATGGACTGTAGCCCACAAGGCTCCTCTATCCATGAGATTTCCCAGGCAATAATACCAGAGTGGGTTGCCCTCCTTCAGGGGGTCTTCCTGACCCAGGGATCCAACCCAAGTCTCTTATGTCTCCTGCATTGGCAGGAAGGTTCTTTACCACTAACACCACCTGGGAAGCCCATGCCATAACTACCTGTCATTGAAAACAATACTACTACCTTCAGGCCCTAATTTGGGGGATACCATGTGAATTTTGTACTTTTCCCTCAACTTTCCATACCCATCACCAGAAATCAAGACCTTTTGTATCTCACTGAGGGGCTTTCCAGGACACAAGATTTTTAGATTTTCAATGCAAAATTTGAGACTGTCACAGTCAAAGTAGGATGGTCGTTCGCCTTTCTTACGAAATTTCTTAGAAATCTGGTGACAGAGTTCATTTCACTTGACTAAGGGCATAGATTAATCACATGGGAAGCACATTTGGGCTTTCAGTTACCCCTGACAGAAGGTGGAACCCAACAGAAATCACCAACTCCAGGATTTCATTTCTCCCACTTCACTTACTTCTCCCCAGCAGCCAATGTAATGACTTCACGGCCAGAAAAAGAAAAATACTAAGTAAAACTGATGAGTTTGAGTTACAGAGTTATTACTGTGCAAGGTTATGGGAAGTCTTCTAGGGTTCCTCAGAGAAAGTGCCTTACGTATCTTTCTAATATGAGAGAGATTTGTTGCTTTTTCTGCCCAATATCTACTTCTCCTTTTCATGGAAACAATGCACTAATTTTACATTGGAATAAAGGTAGGATGGAGTCCATCATTGAATACTGTGTGCACACTTTAAAAATTTAGAAAGATCAACGACAAAAAGACAACTCAATTGCAGAATAGGTTTAAAAACACTTGAATAGACCTTTCTCCAAAAAAGATATATAAGCACATAAAAAGATGCTTGATACCATTAGCCATTAGAAAAATGTAACTCAAAAACACAAACACATACCACTTTACACAGACTAAGAGGGCTATAACAATGATTTTAAGTGAAAAATAATGTGTTGGTAAGGATAAAGAGAAATTATTGAAACCATAATGCATGGCTGGTGGGCACATAAAAGGCTGCAGCTGCTACAGAAAAGAATTTAGTGGTTCCTTAAAAAGTTAAACATGAAATTACTTATAATCCAGTGATTCCACTTCTAGGTATATATCCAAAAGAATGGAAGACAGACACTCAAACAGAAACACATGCATTTATAGAAGCATTATTCACAGTCACCAAAAGGCAAAAACTACCCAACTGTCCACCATGTGATGAATAAATACACAAAAGTAGTATATCCATACAATGGAATATTACTCGGCCATAGAAAGGAAATACCGATATATACTACAACATAGGTGAACCTTGAAAATATTATGCTAATTAAAAACAAAGACACAAAAGGTCACTTATTATATGATACCATTTATATGAAATCTCCTGAAGAGGTAAATCCAGAGAGATAGAAAGTAGATTAGTAATGAATAAGCACTGGGAGATGGGACAAAATGGAGAGGAACTGCTTAACGGGTATGGGGTTTCCTTTCGGGGTGATGAAAATGTTTTAGAACTAGACAGAGGAGATAGTTAGACAGTGCTGTGAATGTACTAAATTCCAATGAACTGTAAACTTTAAAATGGTTAATTTTATGATATGTGAATTTTACTTCAATTAGAAAAAAAAAAGGATGCCAAGAGATTTTTATAATATAACTCAGAAAGCATTCACAATGTTTCATTAAACAAAAAATGCAGAAGAGCAATTGTTTTAGGACAATCCCGTTTTTGTAAAATAATGCTAGCAAATGTTACAAATGTATTTATCTACTTATTCATAAAATAATTTGAAAGTATTTACATGTTCAAAGAAGCTATCCCTGGAGAATTACAGGAGATATTCATTATGTACGTGCATATGTGTATATATCAGTGAAAGTCACTCAGTCGTGTCTGACTCTTCGCAACCCTATGGACTATACAGTCCATGGAATTTTCTAGGTCAGAATACTGGAGTGGGTATCCTCTCCCTTCTCCAGTGGATCTTCCCAACCCAGAGATCGAACCCAGGTCTCCTACATTGCAGGTGGGTTCTTTACCAGCTGAACATATATGTGTGTGTGTGTGTTTGTGTGTGTGTGCGAGCACGCGTGCATGCTAAGTTGCTTCAGTCGTGTTCGACTCTTTGCGACTCTATGGATGGTAGCCCACTAGGCTCCTCCATGGAATTCTCCAGGCAAGAATACTGGGTCGGGTTACTGTGCCCTCCTCCAGGGGATCTTCATGACCCAGGGATCGAACCTGCATCTCTTATGTCTCCTGCACTGGCAAGCAGGTTCTTTATATATACATATGTGTGTGTGTGTGTATAACTTTCTTTAAAAGAAAATAGAAAACTTGTAACAAGCTTTTTAAAAGTAATTACTGATGCCTCTCACGTATAAAATCAGTAAATTAATATCAATTTATTCACTACCAACCCATCCTAGTTCTCTTTTTCTTCTGTGTGTGATTTTAAAATTTCACCATTAATAATTTTTTTAATATTTAATTTTCACTTGTCCCATATCCTTCATTTTGGCAGCTACCCTCCCACATTAGTGGATGAAAGTGGTTTTGCTGAGAATGGGAGTGGTGAGGTGGCTCCTGTAAGCTTTCCTCAACCTGGAACTCTTCTGAACTATTTTTATTAGAAATGCCTTGAAGTGTGTGGATGATGCCCTTATCTAATTTCCAACCCTGATGCACCATTTTCCTTTGTCTATTTTTTTTATCATGTCAATCATGATCCTAGGAGCAAGAAAGTTATACACCCTGGCTCAAACTGCCACCTTGCCCCAATTCCAACACCATTAACAATTGTTCACTAAAGAAGACTGGAAGTCACGGGAGACTACAGCAGTCTACAATGAAGTCACTTTGGGTAAATGTGTACAGAAGATGGTGAATCCAAATGACAATATGGAGAGCTGTACTGCAAACAAAAGACAGGATTGGATACACTTTGAGGAAGTGCATTTGTTGAGCAGTGAACATCTTAGTCACATGTGCCCTGCGTATAATCTTGATAGTTACAAAGAAGGACTTTTGAGGGACCTGGGAATGAGCAGTGAAGTGAACTGTTCTTCATTGAAGCTTATTATGCTGTAGCCATTGTTCCGGGCCCTTTTGTATATTATCCCATTTAAACCTCTCAACATGCATATGGGAATTCATTTTGCTGCACAGTAGAAACTAACACAACATTGTAAAGCAAATATACTGCAATAAAAGCTAATTTCAAAAAACCTCTCAACAGCCTCCTGAGACAAAGCTCTATGATACCCATTCTTAAAGACTGCAAATTGAGACTCAACTGAATTGAGAAACTTGCTTAAGCAAGTTTAAGTGACTTTAAAGTCACTTACAAAGAGGAAAGTTAACTCTTGAATCCTAACCCATGACTGCTGACATATTGTTAATTTCAATAGTTTGGCAAGTTTATACTATATGTTCTTTCAAGTCCTGGCATCCCAGGAGCATGATGAGGAAAAGAAGTTGAAGGTGCAAAGAGAAGGCAGAATTCCAGATTTTCAACCACTGCGGAGAGGGTAGATATTATCTGTATCGTATTTCGAAGTTCTACATAAGCATCCACTTGGAAAGGGGGCTGGAATCTTTCACTTATAAAAGAAAAAATCTCATAAGAAACCAGACTTTAAAAATGTAAAACACTCTGTTTCCTTTCCCCATATCCTTTCTTATAACAGATTCACTGTAAGACCACGATAATTAGTCTGTAGATATGGGCGTTTATCGGTTTTCATAGGAAAGTGTGAGTTTACAGCACAGTTTAGATATTTTTGTGGAGAAGCAAAAAGGTAGATGCAGATATAAATGCTTTAGCTTTAATTAATATACATTAATATCAATGATAGCCCAGAGATCCTCAGGTTATAGATAGAAATAAGCATAGACTTATGGACTTCCCAGGTGGCGCTAGTGGTAAAGAACCCACCTGCCAATGCAGGAGACATGAGAGATGAAGGTTTGATTCCTGGGTTGGGAAGATCCCCTGAAGTAGGATGGCAACCCACTCCAGCATTCTTGCCTGGAAAATTCCATGGACAGAGGAGACTGGCAGGCTACGGTTCATGGTGGTCATAAAGAGCCAGACAGGACTGAGCAACTTAGCATGCACACACGGCTCAAAGAATTTAAACAGGGAGACCTGGGTTTGATCCCCTGGAGAATGAAGGAAGATCCCCTGAAGAAGGGAATGGCTACTCACTCCAGTATTCTGGCCTGGAGAATTCCATGGACTGCATAGTCCATGGGGTCGCAAAGAGTCAGACACCACGGAGCGACTTTCACTTTCATGCATTCTATGATGAAAACAGATTGGGATTTAAAGTCGGATTGAATCTGACTCTGACCTGGATATTCAGCCTGATATAACCTTGAATATGTTGCTAAACATCTCTCAGACTGTTTCCTCCTTTGTAGAAGGGAGGCAAAAATGCCAACTTCACAGTGACTGTGTATATTGTGGAAACATCTGGCATGTATTAGGTTCCCAATTAATGGTTCGTTTTTATTAATACTAATGATTCAAATTCTTGACAGCCTATAGTAATGATACACTCTGTGACATTTACTTTGTGGAGGACTTTGTGGAAGCCACGTGGTTGCACATCAGACTGGCTCTTGAGATTAAAATTCTACTCCACAGCAAACATTTCGACAAGTCTGCACAGCCATTTGCCTTTACATTTAGTCTTACACTTGAAGTGGTGGATTTGAAGGCCTTGGAACACCCGTAGCAAAAAGAGCAATCTTTACACTGTAATTAATTTCTCCGTTTTTCCCTTTTAGTGGTCATGATGTGCAGTTGATATCTGCGTTGGAATAAATACTTTCAGACCCATCTTAAGATGTGTCAAATGCATCATCCTCTCACTAAACAAATTGTCCAAGATCTGAGTCAATTGGGTTGTCCAAGCCATGAACAGCCATAAACCAGTTCCAGCCATGAAATTCCACCCTATGGGAACTCCTCAAAGGGTAATTTTCAGGGACAGAGCCTGACCCTGAGTGAAGAGAAAATATAGTTACTTTCAAAACTCTTTTCTAAGACACCAAAAATTACTTTCTAACTCCTTTTCAAGCTGCTTGCCTTTATGAAACAAAAAATACAAAAACAGAATATATACTAAATTTCATGAAAATCAATAGCCATTCAACAGTTGGCTTCCAAAATATGCTCTTATACTTCTGCTTCAAAACACAGTCTCATATTGATCCAGTGCCTAACTGTTTGATGAACTCATTTCAGCCTTCACTGGCAACTCTGACCAGAAAAAAAAAAAACCTAACTTGTAATGAACATTTATTGCCATCACAAACAAAATTCAGGAAGGCAATATTTGGGTTTTCCAAACAGCACAAAAAATAAAATAATAAATTTAATTTCTCAAAAAACTATTTTCTTTGAGAGATTTGGAAATAACATGTCTATAAATATAAAGTCATTTCATTGCAACACTTTATACTGCTAACATCTTTATATGCCAGCTTGTATATGAGGTAATTTGGAAATGTAATACCCATGACTACCAAGGGATGGCAGTGGTCTATATATGTGCTCAGGGTTGGCGGGTTGCTGATGTCTGGAACTGCCTTTCCTGTTTCTCTGCTTTAATGACTTTTTTTTTTAAATTGTTATCTATTTAATACACAGTAGTGTATATATGTCAATCCCAATCTCCCAATTCATCCCACCTCCCCTTTCCCCCCTTGGTATCTAAACATTTGTTCTCTACGTCTGTGTCTCTATTTCTGTTTTGCAAATAGGTTCATCCATACCATTTTCTAGATTCTACATATATGCATTAATATATGCTACTTGTTTTTCTCTTTCTGACTCACGTCACTCTGTATGACCATATTAGAGCCTCCTATGTCTCTGCAAATGGCACAGTTTCATTCCTTTGTATGTCCATGTATGTACCTACCACATCTTCCTTATCCAACCCTCTGTGGATGGACATTTAGGCTGCTTCCATGTCCTGGCTATTGTAAATAGTGCTGCTATGAACATTGTTGGGGTGGGGGGTCCCTCTCTGCCTCATTGATTCTTGATATTGTTTCAGAAAAACTCCCTTCCACTGTTATGGTCTGATCATTTCCCACTTTCCTTCTTACTCCTTATAATCATAACTCACGGGGTGTTGGACTTCCCTGGTGGCTCAGTGGTAAAAAAAAAAAAAATCCTCCTGCCGATGCAAGAGACATGGGTTCGATCCTTGATCCAGGAATAACCCACATGCCACAGAGAAATTAAGCCTGTGCGCCACAATTACTGAGCCTGTACTCTGAGCCCGGGAGCCGCAACTACTGTGCCCAAGCGCCCTAGAGCTCCTGCTCCACAACAAGAGGAGCCACCCCAATGAGAAGCCCACGCACCGCAAAAAAGAGTGGCCCTGGACACAGCAGCCAGAGAAAAAGTCTGCCCAGCAACAAGACCCAGCACAGCCAAAAATAATTATTTAAAAAGTAACTCTGCTAGTGCGTTATTTAATTTCATAAGAGCATCCTATAATTGGCAGACCGTGGTACTAAATCTGAAAAGCATTTTGTGGGGGTTCATTTGACCCCTAACATGCTATATAACAAGGGCCAAAACATGCTATATAACACAGGCTGCAACATGCTATGTAACACAGGATTTTATCGTGTGGATGATGATCACTATAATTAGGGTGGGCCATTTTCAGAGACAAATTATTTCAGTTTAAGGAAACAGAGATGTGAGGTTCCCTCTTTCCTTTTTAGAGTGCTCAGGTTCTAGTCAAATGGTACATCACCTGTGTTTATTTTTTCAAGTCATTTAATATTCTAATAACTTTTATATACTGAGGGAAAAGGTCAAGGTAGGGTAAAACGACACTTGGATATTCCTATCAAAA
This sequence comes from Okapia johnstoni, assembly GCA_024291935.2. NCBI lineage: Eukaryota > Metazoa > Chordata > Mammalia > Artiodactyla > Giraffidae > Okapia > Okapia johnstoni. The sequence goes on along the minus strand of CM044326.1, from coordinate 14,735,868 downwards.
GAACTGGGATCTTATCTTACTTCTTCTACCCACTACCTGTCTAAACTATAGGAAAATCACCTATTTTGAACTCAGTCTCTATTTATCAAGCTGGGGGTACTGAAATGAGTATCCTCTACTTTCCCTTCTGCATAAAATATTTCAAGATTCTATGAAAATTAAAAACACTGCTGTCAGAGGGTCTAAAATTGTTTCGTCCTTTTAAAAAATACTGTAGAAATCTTTAGGTTGCAAAAATCATAGCAGTTCTGAGAAACAGGAATGAGATGCTCCCAAAGTATAATATTCAGGAAAAATCTCATAACTGTGAAAGAAGTAAATGGACAGAGACTCTGGTAAACACTTAGAGAAAGACCCCACCCCAGAGAAGTAAGAACTTGACGTGATGGCAGCGTGGGAAGCTTCGGGAAGGTGTGGTCACCTTCCTCCTGGCACAGCTGCACATCAGAAGCCCCCAAGGTTCACTTTTGATCAAACACATTGGAGAGTTAACCGTGGTGCAGGGCGTTATCTGGTGACACTGAAATAAAAGAGCAAGACCTGTAGCTCTGTTTCGCTACATTCCTTCCTTAGGCTGCCAGGTCTTTAAACTGGCAAAACAGTAACTATTAACACTCGGATTTCTTTCTCTCCTTCTTCCTTCCTCTCCCTCCTTCCCTCCCTCCCTTCCTTTCTCTTTAATCTGACTCTGAAGATCCTGCTCTGAAATTTGAGTAGAGACCTATACCAAATTCCACTTTAGTCCCCACTCAACTGATTGCAAACCGATACTGAGACAGAAAGTGTCTCTGTAAGACTGAAATTACCAAAAAAAAAAAAAAAAAAAAAGAAGAAGAAGATGATGAACTGGGTACGTGTATTAAATACATGGTATGAATGCAAAACTTTGTCAGAAGCAGTGAACAGCAGACGGACTATAGCAGAAAACCGAATGAGTCAAGTTCAATGCAAACACAAAGAATTTCCCTAAAATGCGAACCAAAACTCAAACAAAAAACGAAGCTAAGAAAGGGAAGGAGAAGGGGAAGGAGAGAAGAACGAAAGAAGCCAAGATATAAAGATCCTGCCGTGGTTCATATCTTTCTTTCCCAGGATCACCCACCTCAAACTTCACCTACGTTAATGTCCAACTAATTGTTCACTCCACCCTAACTAGTCTGTTTCTTGCTTCTATGCATTCTCTTGTGCTTTCCTCTCTACCTACAAAAACACACGCTGCTTTTGTTCCCTCCATTCCCCATTCCCAATGCTAATGGGCTAAATCCTCTTCATCAATAAAAACTCCTCAAGTCTTTTTTGAATGAATGAATAAATGAACAATCTAATGATCAGTAATGGTTTTGTTAGTTTCAATGCATGTATCCATAGCCAGACAATCCAATGAAATATTTTGCAGACTAAACATTACTGTAACTATTTTCATTTAGCTTTAATTGTCATCATTACAAAAGTAATGCCTAATAATTACAGAAAACACTTTTAAAGTTAACGTTTAGTCCTGGTGGCTCAGACAGTAAAGAATCTGCCTGCCCTGCAGGAGATGCGGGTTCAATCCCTGGGTTGGGAAGATCCCCTGGAGAAGGGAATGGCAACCCACTCCAGTATTCCTGCCTGGAGAATTTCATGGACAGAGGGGCCTGGCAGGCTACAGAGCATGGGGTCACAAAGAGTCAGACATAACTGAGCGACTGAACAACAACTTCCATGGATCACTATTTTTCATTACCTGATGTCAATTAAACCTTTAAAAATAATTTTTAAATATATTTTATCTGTAGTTTTTTTCAGATGGGAAGATTAATCTGATCCCAGTTTTTCCATCCTGGGAACAGAAGTTGTATGCATGTTCTTTTATATAGTTGAGATCATTTTGAATTTTGAACCTTATTTTTTGTGGTCAATATTTCATCATAAGCTCATACCACTGCAAACAGCATTCTTAATCTATTTTTTGAGTGTTGCTACATGATAGTATGATGTATAAATGCATCCATTTTACTATGAGTCCCATGTTATCAAACTTTTTTGTTTATAATATTTCCAATTATGAATAATATCATGATTTATATTTTTGTACACAAATATTCATCCACCTTTCTCAATGATATTCTGGACAAATTTCAAGAAGTGAAAAAATCATTTTAAGGAATGGGCATGTGACAAAAAAAAAAAAAAATCTGATGTACATCATCCCATTGTCTTCAGGAAGATTTTATCAATCTACATTCCTAACAGCATATATGAGAGTTCATCTTTTGAATCCTCACTAACAATATTATTTTTCTAAATATTTGCCACTCAGTTTTATGAAATTGGTATCCTGATATAAATTGTGTGTCTGTGATTATTGGCAAGTTGAATAATTTCATGGGATTATTGGTTTTTCTATTTCCTCTTCGTGAATTATGTATTTCCATTCTTTTATTGCTATTAAGATATTGGAGTGCTCCAAAACAACTGGGGTAGTCTCCCCGGCCCTATTCTCTTGCAATATACCCCAGTCATATATGAACCCACCATCTTTTCTTGTTTTTTCTTTTTTTGTTGTTGTTGCTTTTGCACTTGCTGCTGCCTCTGCCTGGAGGGTTCTTCTTTTATAACCTTAACAACTTTGAAAATCCTTTCCTGTTTCAAATCAAACTGCTGCTGCTAGGTCGCTTCAGTCGTGTCTGACTCTGTGCGACCCCATAGACGGCAGCCCACCAGGCTCCCCCATCCCTGGGATTCCCCAGGCAAGAACACTGGAGTGGGTTGCCATTCCCCTCTCCAATGCATGAAGGTGAAAAGTGAAAGTGAAGTCGCTCAGTGGTGTCCGACTCTTAGTGACCCCATGGACTGCAGCCTACCAGGCTCCTCTGTCCATGGGATTTCCCAGGCAAGAGTACTGGAGTGGGATGCCATTGCCTTCTCCGGCTGCCTTTTTAGTGAATTCTTCCCTGACATTTCCTGAGTAGACTAAGATCCACCTTCTCTGAACATCCTGCCATTATATTATCATATTGTGCATGTATCTGTAAGCTCCCTAAAGCAAGGGCTATATATTTTCAGCTCAAGGTCCACACATCTCCACTGATAATATATGTCCAAGACACTTATTGAAGGAATAAATGGTTAAAAGAGTGCAACGCAAACAACAGTGCTCATTTATTCAGACAGCATTTGTTGAATCCCTACTGTCTACCACTTGAAATTCAAACCGAATTTTTTAATAATATACTTCTTCAAAATGACAGACAATTGTTTTCTAGTCATTCTTCTCATTGGCTCTTTTCAATATAATTAATGATCACATGTGATCTAATATGAAAATAGCACTATAACTGAACTTAGAAAGTTTCCAATCTGTTCCTATCCTGCAATCTCTGTGTAAATTCTTTAAAGAAGCTAGCTGTAGAAGGCTATACATCTTCTTAATAGATTCCTTTTGACCTTTGCTTCCCAGCTAATTGAGTTGGCCTCTCTCTGCTTAATAAACATATCCCAGACCCAGCACCCACTCACAGTCCCATAGGGAAAGCAGAATGTGCTCCCTTCACCCATATGCTTCATAATTCACCTGAGTGTGGAAACCATCCCTGAAGAATTTGGTAATGGCCTATTAGAAGCATCTCTTCCTTCAGGACTTCCCTGGTGGTCCAGTGGCTAAAACTCTGCACTCCTAATGCAGGGGACCCAGGTTCGATCCCTGGTCAGGGAACTAGATCCCACATGCCACAACTAAAGACCCCACACACTGCTACTAAGACCTGGCACAGCCAAGCCAATAAATAATACTTAAAAGCAACTCTTCCCTCAAAGCAAAAGGCAAAGGTCAGAAGAGTCTCTCTTGATACAGGTCTTTCTGTACCTCCCATCAGTTCTTTGAAACCCCTCACTCACATATTTGAAAGCAGTTATAGTATTGCGAGGAAGTCATGATTTACAGAAAGAAACAAATTTCTCTGCAAAAGCCCCTTGCTCATTCAGCCTGGGCTAAAAGATTAATATCTATGGAAAGCAAAAATTCCTGAGAGCCTGCCTCCAAACTCCAGAGGGGAAATGGGAGCAAATCCGCAAAGCACACGTGCTTCGTCATTCAGTCCCGTCTGACTCTTTGTGACCCCGTGGACGGTAGCCCGCCAGGCTCCTCTGTCCATGGGATTCTCCAGGGAAGAATACAGGGGTGGGTTGCCATTTCCTTCTCCAATGGATCTTCTCAGGGATGGAACCCATGTCTCTTATATCTCCTGCATTGGCCGGCAGTTTCTTTACCATTAATGTCACCTGGGAAGCCCAAATCCATGAAGAGGTATGGGCAGAACAGGTTTCAGCACATAAAGATGGGAATGGAGTTTCTGTAGAGAACCCTCACAGAGCCAAGGGGGCATGCAGGACCATCCCAGGTACAAAGGCTCAGAAAGTTTTATTTTGTTTTGCTTTGGAGCCTCTGTCTATACAAACAGCTGGACGCACCCAAAATCAGCATGTTACCAATATTCCATCTGCCCCATCTCATGTCATGCTGAGGACAAAATACCACACTACAGGAGAGATCTTCTTGCCAGATCATCTTCCTTGAATCAAGGACTGGCCATGGCACCCCCGGACAACCCCATATGCATGCATTTTAGAGCTCCTCCTCCTCAAGGTATCCGCTTCACCTCACTCAAGTATCAGGGTGTCTAGGAGGGAGAAACAGACTAGGAACCCTGGGGATGCATAGCCAACCCAAGCCCATCTCAGGCCCAGAGGAGGACATGACACATTTCTAGGTAGGCTGTCCAAAGTTCTGAGCCTCCTAAGGATCCAGGTCCACAAGAGGAGGGCTTTCTGGCTCAGCTCTAAGGATAAAAGCATGACGAGGACATTTCCACAAAAGAGGAAGTCTGTCCATTTCGCAAGCTCAGCACTAGGGCCAGGAAGTTCCTTCCACACTGTACTTTTATGGTTGCCATAACTTGAAGACAAGTTTCACCTTCTGCTGTTTTCAAACCCTCCTGCCTAGAATCAAGATAGACACTTACAATGTTCTCAAATAAATATTAAAAGTCCTAGTTCGGGGCAGGTTTGATTTGTATTATGCAGTAGAGGATCTTAGAGAAATGGAGTCTTGACATCAGGATGGAAGGCTGAGTTTGACCTCTTTGGGTTTTAGCCACCTCATCTTAAAACAAAGGAATTAGACCAGCAGATCCTTAAGGAACTTCCAACTTTAGATCCTATGACTTGAATTTCTACAACTGGCCATAATCAGGGAGAGATCACTGGCTTCCCAAAAAGATGAGAGGGATTTCAACCCACAAAACTAGTCACCAAGGTTTTAATACATGTAGGAAACTATTCATTCCATGATCAGCTACAGGCTTGGAGTCAGGTGGCAAAGGCACTAATCACTCTGTCAGTAAGTTGAGCCTGTGTGGCCCACTCCCAGTAGAAGCACTTGTAGGGCTGGTGTGGAATTTTTTTGTTCCTGTTCCAGGGTATTTGAGTCCAAGTGATCTGGAGCACACATTTTCTGAAACCGGCCATGTGAGCCCAAACCCTGGAGACCACAGTGTCTTAATTACATTAAACCGAGAACAGCAAAAGCCACAAAGCCATTCATGGGAGAGTAAGGGGGAAAAGAACACCCAGGGAGAAATTCAGTAGCTATTTTGAAAAACAGGAAAATTTGCTTCTCTGTCTCAGTGACAAAGTAGCTGAGTCACCGAATCGCTCATGATCTCAGGGAACCCATGAGCTTTGGTTGAGTCTCCACTCATCCGTCAGCTACTCGGAAAAGTGGAATGGTAGGATACTTGGAGAAATTCCAGAAGGTCTGGGTCAGCAAAAAAAAAAATGTAGGGAGTTTTGCAAGGAGGGAAAGGAGGAGAGGGACATTTTTTAGAGCTCGTAAGTTGAAGATGAAATCATCGTAAAGAACTGCCCGTGAAGCAATGCCTAGTAATCCTGTACTCAGGCAAAGCTCAAATGCCAGAGATGCTGTGAGATCAGGCCTTTGAAGGGAGAAGATCACCTAAAACTATTCTAAGCACAGACAACAAGAGGCTAAGCTGAAGAATTTGCTTATGAGGCTTGCTAAAGACCCAACACATTCATCTTCTCCTCTTGTCAAAGTGTTGGAGCCCAGGTGAAGCACATGGCCTCTGAACACTGTGGCCCCATAGGATGCTAGGCCCCTAGGAACTCCTGAGCCTGAAGAGCATGAAAACCCTGAAGAAAGCCTGAGAGGTCATGGATGGGATGGGAATATTGAAAATGTCCTCAGTGAGGGTTAGACCAGCAGGGTCCTGAACAACATGTTTCCTGACCTCCTGACTTCTTGGGAAAGCTCCAGAGAAATTTCAAGTGAAGGATTTTGGCCTTTTCATTTCTTTGGCCACAAGGCATGTGAGATCTTAGTTCCTCAACCAGGGATCGAACCTGCAGTTCTTGCATGGCAAGGCAAAGTCTTAACCACTGGACTGCCAGGGAAGTCCCATACACTGATGTTTTTGAGGCAAGAGAGGCCAGCAGAGTTTAAAGTCCTGAAAAATAAACTGATGCTAACAGCAGAAATTGCCATTATTTTTACAGAACCATAGGTCCACCCTGGAAATGAGGGCACAAAGGTACAGGAGGAGTTGAGACATGGAACAATACACAGGCTCTTCTGAGGTCATAGGATGAGTCAGACAAGCAGTCCATCTTTGCCTCAATAAATTTTCCTACTTAGCAAATTTGGAAAGCTCAAAGAGAGCTTTGGTGCAGATAAACAAACTTGTTCACAGGAGAACTAGCTAGTGAGAGTGAGCTCATTCCCCCCCACCACCATTCTATAAAAAGCTCCCCCATAAATTCTAAAGCCCCATAAATTCCAGCTGAATGGATTATCAAACCAAATACTGGAAGCCTAGGTCTGTCTCAAATAGGAAGCGAAGTCTGAATGTGAATGCTGCCTGTCACATCCTCTCAAACTCAGATCTTCCTCTTCTCAACCTCAGGCAATCCTCTAGACAAACCTAAGGAAGAGATAAAAGACGCCATGTGCTCCTTCCCTCCAGTGAGACACGCTTCTCTCTCAAGCTGACGGTTGCTGCCTTTCATCCTCTTAGCACAATTCCTCTCCCTCCAGGCACCTCAGTCTCTCATGCAAGAGACTTCAGGGAGATCTACCACATCATTTCCCAGACATGTTTAGACATGATAGAACCTCACATGTGAAGTTCTTGGTATCGAGGAATAAGATAATAAATAGGAAGCACCTACAATAGCACCTGGGCTTTCCCAGGTGGCCCAGTGATAAAGAATCCACCTGCCAATGCAAGAGATGCGGGTTTTATCCTTGGGTCGGGAAGATCCCCTGAAGGAGGAAATGGCAACCCGCTCCAGTATTCTTGCATGAAAATTCCATGGAAAGAGGAGCCTGGTGGGCTATCCAGTTCAGGGGGTCGCAAAGAGTCAGACACGACTGAACACACACACATGAAATAGCACCCGCTCAGTAAATGTTGGCTTTTAATAATCATCAGATAGGTTATTCAAAAAATGTATGTATTATTTTTAATTGAAGAAGTTCTTTTGAATTAAGAGTCTACCACGGTCTGGGCACTTGGATTGGGCCAATGGAGAAGAGCAAAATAAATATAATTTGACTTCTACCTTCAGAAGGTTGAGAATTTCAAGGCAAGAGAAGATACACAAACCAGTATGTGCGTGCGTGCTCAGTCACTTCAATTGTGTCCACTCTTTGCGTCCCTATGGACTGTAGCCGCCCCCACCCCCAAGCTCCTCTATCCCTGGGATTTTCCAGGCAAGAATACTGGAGTGGGTTGCCATTTCCTTCTCCAGGGGAACTTCCCCACCCAGGGATCGAACCCACCTCTCCTGCCTCTCCTGCACTGCAGGTGGATTCTTTACCACTGAGCCACAGGAAAAGCCAACATGGAAGTCAAATCAGATATGCGTTAAAGGAAAATGTGAACAAAGTGCTGGAGGAGGGAAAATTCCTTCCTGTGAGGTGCCTGAAAAGTAGGGGGAGTTTCTCCCATTCAGTAAGACAGTGATGCTCTTCCAGAGGGAAGGAAGCCCCTGAGGAGAAGATCTGGAGCAGGATAGGGAATCCCACATGCAGGGGTAGCTGATTAAAGAGATGAGAGGAGGACTGAAAGGTAAGGAAGGAGATGGAGATCAGGACATATTGGCTTTTTTAAATACATGTATATATTTCTTAACACACATGCACACACATATATATGGGCTTCTCAGGTGGCTCAGCAGTAAAGAATCCGCCTGCCAATGCAGGAGATGCAGGTTCAATCCCTGGGTCAGGAAGATCCCCTGGAGAAGAAAATGGCAACCCACTCCAATATTCTTGCCTGGAGAATCCCAAGGACAGAAGAGTCAGGTACAGTCCATGGGGTCACAAAGAGTCGGGCATGATTTAGCAACTAAAACACACACACACACACACACACACACACACACACACACACACACACACGTATTGGCTACACTGCATGGCATGTGCAATCTTAATTTCCTGACCAAGGATCAAAGCCACATCCCCTGCATTGGACGCATGCAGTCTTAACCACTGGGCCACCAGAGAAATCTCCCAGGACACATTCTTAATTGCTTTGAAGTTAGGGAAGGCCAACTGGAGGGCTAGAGGAGCCATCTAGATCTGATTAAAAATGGCTCAGAGTAAAGCGACGGTCAGGAGGAAATAGGTTCAAGCTGACACAGACCTGTGGCCCCCAGACTCTGCCAGCATGGAAGGTATTTGGGAAGTGAGGATGGCCTGGAGCAGCCACCTCCCCTGGGAGTGAGGGTTGGCATGAGGCCACAGAGGATGAGTGACATTGCTCGGCATGCCCTTTCTCTCTAGAAGGTGTGCAGTTTGTGCCTCTGTCGTAAATCTCACCCTGAGTACTATCTGGAGACAGGGTTTTATTGGAGGACAGCTGCATAACTAATTTTAGGTTTGCACTGGAGAAATAGGGCAGGTTTAATCTCCAGGGCAGGGAGGAGTCACAGAAACAACGCTGAGCATCTGTTCTCACCGAGGCATCCGAGAATAACCCTCCCACAGTTTGCCAGCACTTGCATGATGACCCTCAGTAGAGCTATTCAGACCCCCTGACATGTTACTGCATCCCTGGAAGACCCTTTCAAACCCCAGGTTCTGGCATCCCAGTGGACTTGAGTAGAATCCACTGGGGTATGCCTTAGTTACTGTTTGGGACACGGAGTTCATGGGAGAAGGTGAGTGATGGCAGAAACCTCCCATCTGCGTGTTTGCCTCTAGCTTTGCTGACTGATCTGAAGCAGGCGGCCAAGTATCCAATAGCATTTATATTCCTAACGAGGAACAACATTAAAGCCTAGCAAAGCTTCTGAGATTTTTGGCACCTTCTTTCTTAATGCCCACAACAAACCTAGGAGGTAGGACTTGATATTCACACTTTGAGAAATGTAAGAGTTGAGTTAAGAAAGGATAAAGGATTTGCCAAGGAATCAGCTAGAAGGCAGGCTACAGGGCAGGTCTTCTGATTTTAGCACCATTCTTCTTATTGTGCGGCTGGAGGCTGGAGGTAAGACAGAAAACGAGGCAGCCTTGAGAAAGTATTCAAAAGCAGAGGGAACAGAGCTTTATTTAGCCTTTGAGAGGAAATAGTCACTCAACGGAAGAGAAAGGCTCCCCTATCATTAAGCACACTGGTCCATGAGTTTAGAGGGCCACTGAAATTTAAACAAACTTTAAATGCTTGTGATTGTCTTAGCTATGGTGTTTTTAGAAATCAAATGCTGGAAACAGGCTGTGTAAGAGACGATGATGATGGTTTTAGAGCAAAGGCTTATGTATCAGACAGGGTTTAAATTCCAGCTCTTTCACTTAAATCCCAGCATGTTACTTAATTTCTTTCAGCTTCCCTTTATTCCCCCCTGTTAAAATTGGGGACAGTAATAGCACCTGCCTCTAAGAGGAAAGGATCAAGTGAGATAATGCATGCTAAGAGCTTAGCACTGGGCAGAGCACATAATAAACGCCATGGCAATGACAGCTCTATTGAAATGGCTGGTGGAAAAGCCTCTCCTCTATGGAGGTTTGGTTTTAATTAGGAATTTGGATCAAGACAGGGAATCATTTTGTCTAACTTTTACAGAACATACCAGAAATGCAGGAATATGCCAAGGTCCCTGAAAAGTCTGTGTCATTGGAAACATCCACCGCTGTTAATCCCTGGGGTTACTTTCCCCTTTTCCTACACACCTTGATTGGATCTGTGCTTGAATTCTACTCCTTTTGCAGGAGAAAAAGAGCAATAGAGAGGGTAACAAGCATGAGTCTCTGAGAAGGGGCTTCAGTGCTTTGTTGTTTACTCCCCATCCCCCAGTTTGATATAAAACTATCAGGATCCCATAAAGGAGGGGCCAGGAGCCTAGGGAAGCCAAGGGGGGACTCACCTAGAGAAGCTCTCTAAACAACATGGTACCCGAGTGAGCACTGAAGGATACTGGTATGTGGGTGGGCCAAGGAGATGCTGTTAGATTTTCACATGATATAGGATAAGTACCAAATATCCCTGAGCTGTCAAAGAGATGCACAGAGACAAAAGCAGTTTAGAAGAGTTCTGGCGGGGCCTTCCCTGGTTGTCCAGCGGTTAAACCTTCACCTCCAAGTGCAGGGGTGGAAGTTCGATCCCTGGTCGGGGAGCCAAGATCCCACGTGTCACGCAGCCAAAAAATCAAAACAAAACAGAAGCAATATTGCAACAATTTCAGTGAAGACTTTAAAAATGGTCCACATCAAAAGAAAAAAGTAAAATAAAGCAATCTTTAAAAGGAAGGGGGAGAAAAAAGAAGAGTTCTGGTCAATAGGGCAAAAAGATACAGCTCATGGATTATTGACCAAAGGCCATATTAAGACTGCATATGTCAGCAGCAAAGGCCTACAAACCATGATAAAAACCGAAATATCCAAATCAAACATATTCAAATTGAATAATGAAGTTTAAGAGGGAAATAAAATGTACTCAATAATTACAGAGACATCAAGGAAGTTAATTTTTTGTCACTGAGCTTGTGACTCTGAAGTTTCGTACTCAACTAAACGAGGATCCTTTGATAGAATTTAGTTGAATTTCATTTTGCAATACATTTGCACTTCAGAGATTTTTCAAATGAGGTACATGAAACACAGACTCCCAAAAAAGAGGTGGTCTCCAAACAAAAATGGATCCCTAGCCAAATCAGTTTTGGAAAAGGCTATATACTACCTGGAAGCTTTCCTGGTGACTCAGTGGTAAAGAATCTGCCTGCCAATACAAGAGACTCAGATCTGATCCCTGGGTTGGGAAGATCCCCTGGAGAAGGAAATGGCACCCCACTCCAGTATTCTTGCCTGAGAAATCCCATGGACAGAGGAGCCTGATGGGCTACAATCCATGGGGTCGCAAAGGGTAAGACATGACTGAGCAACGAAAGAACAATGAATACACTACATACCCATCTTGAATATTCTGAATATGTGTTGGCTTTACAAAAGCTCTGAGAAGTCTTAGAGTAAAGAAATGTACCTAACTTTGTTTAACCCAGTACTTCTCAATATATTTGATGAGTAATTTTTTTTGACTGAGATATGATGCTTTTCACTCTAGGAATTGCTGGTGAAGAGAAGTGCAGGTGAGAATGGATGATAATGACATTAGTCCGGTGACCCAAGAGAAAAATAATCAGGTGGAAGATGAGCCGAAGATTGATTCTGGGATGCGGAAAATATCACGGCTGGGCATGGAAACGCTCCTTTGCCAAACGACCCCATATATCCTGGAAATTGGCTGAATTTTTTCTAATATTCTTTCAAGGTCCTTGCTGAGTCACTCCCATAAATGATGGTTCTTAATGGTTCTAAATATCTCTAAAGCGGTGTGTCTGACCATCTCCCTTTTTTTAAGTTTGTGATTCACTCCACTCCAGCAGGCAGGACCAGGGAGAACAGGCAGGCAGAGTTTCACTTTCCAATCATAAAAGCACATCTCAAAGCTAGCATGCAGCCAGAATTTCATATCGGAGATTTAACTGGCCATCTCTTCAGAGACCCTGAGAACACCTCATTTCCCTGTCCTTTCTGGACTGTCTTTAAAAGACTGTACTCATTATGGTAGATTTGCTGTGATTAAAAGAGATACCTGAAGGCTTCAGGTAAAAAAAAAAAAGGGACTTTTGAGTCAGACAGATCAGGCTGAATTCAAATCCCAACTCTGCCTTTTCCTGGCATTGTGATCTTGGGGACTCTCCACATTTGAGTTTCCTCATCTGAGAATGAGGATGGTGTTACACCCATTATATGATACCTATTCAGGTTCGTTGTGACAATCAGAGGAAGTGGTGCATGGGTGGAGAGGAATGGGAGTTGACACAGGATAAGGTCACTGTACCATATCTAAGGTGGGCGCCGTAGCTATGTCAACCAATCACCATTAGAATATCTTTGGGACCATCCCCATCTCTGTATCTACTCAAAGGGGGAAAAAGTACTAAAAAGTGCTCAGTACCTGATTACTTGGGTGTGCTTCTGGGTGTAAGGGGTGATGACCTTGAGAAGCAGTTCCATCGCTCCATTAATTCCCAGCATGGCTCCTGTGGTGACTGAGAAAAACAAAAGCACACTAGTAATTGACCCATCTGAACCAAGCATTATTTTCAGCATCACAGATTGAGCCCAAAAGAAAGATGGGGTCCATTACCTTTCCTACCAAAGGCAACTTAAAAGTAGAGAAAGTCTGTGGTCTTTCATCCCTGGCTTGGAAGTTAAAGATACCTGAAAAGCACACATTATCTTCCCATACTATCTTTTTCTCAAAGGGGGCCCAAGCCATGAAATTATGTTTTTCATTTTCTGGTGGCCCATTGCCTTACACCATTGTATTCGGGGGGCAGGCAGTATAGTTACTTTACAATGTTGTGTTGGTTTCTACTATACAGCAAAGTGAATCAGCCACATGTATACATATATCCCCTCTTCCTTGGCTTTCCTTCCCGTTTAGGTTACCACAGAATATTAAGCAGAGTTCCCTGCAGTGTACTGTCAGTTTTCATTAGTTATCTGTCTTATACATAGTAGTGTATATATGCTCATCCAAATCTCCCAATCCATCCCACCCTCTCTTCCCCCTTGGTGTCCAGACTGAAGTAAGTCAGAATGAGAAAAAACAAATACTGGGTATTAATGCATATATGTGGAATCCATTGTCTTTTTAACCAGAATAGTCAAGGTAATTGCTGAGCAGAAGATTTCTCTGTAAGTAAATCTTTGGCTTTCTGGCAACTTCAGATCAAGCTGTTTCACCCACTACCAACTTCCCATATGATACATACATGCATGCACACACATACGCATGCACACACAAAGTGACATTCACACACACACACACACACACACACACACACACACACACACTACAGCCAGCATCTTAAGAAACACTTTCTTGGATACATTTTGCTGTTTGGAGAATTTACAATGAAGAAAAGTCATAAGTGGATGGGTTAAAGGTCAGTACAACTTGGATTCACTTCTTTAAAACGTTAAGGAACTTAATAAAAAAGATAGCACCCTTTCTGTTCCATGCCAATTTCAAGTTCTCCTACAACTTTTGCATTCGGATCTCCCAACACTGAGATAGTGTTAGCTATGGCTTGACTATGCTTCTGTCCATTAGTTGGTCCTGCTCAGAGGTAATTACGAGAAATCTTTGCCTTTTTGTCCAAGTGGATGATTAGAGAAACATAGTAAGAAATCTGAATAACAGAAAGAGAATCAAAGGGGTATCTGGTCAACCTGGCGGCTTCAGGTAAGTATTTTGTATACAAAACCTCTGGATGTCACTCTCATCTCCAATGATGCTCCAGCCTCTCCACAATATCCCCAGCACCCCACTCCACTCAGCTCACTTTAGGAAGAGCTCTGGTCACATCAAAAAATAAGAGGAATCCACAGTATTGGCTGGGGACAAAATGCTCCATTAGGAGAAAGAAAGAAGGTTATCTTCCAGGGTATGATTCCTTTTTTTTTTTTTCCCCTTTACTGCACTGTTGTAGTGAAACAGAGCAGGATCCTATGGTCTTGCCCACCCACCTTCTGTCTATGGAAAAACTTTAACCAAAGAAAAAGCTTAATCAGAAAAGTGAGAAAATGCAGAAACAAAGTAAAACTATCAAAGGAAACCAAATAATAATAGTTCAGTCAATAAGCAAAGTCAAGGAGTTTTCATTTCTTTTCAAGAGCTAGTGATAGATAATATACTGAGCCATATCCTGTGAGCTGTCTTGTAGATACTGAAATTCCCACCGGGTGGGTGACGTTAACTACATGATGACCAGACTGTAGCCATGACATAAGCTGCCACAATTCCCAGAGCTGGCCTCAAAGAAATGCAAACAAACCGAACCTGGAACTAAAGATTAACTGTACTTAAAACAGTCAAGATGACAGTGGTGGGACCACTGATGACCAGTTTCAAGATGGCTGTTAGAGCCGACTGTGCTGTTTCTGCATGTGGTCCCCTCCCTCAGCCTATAAAAGCTCTTGACCCCTGATTGTAGGGGTGGGAGGTGTGGAGGAGGGCACAGAGTCGATCATTGGACTGGCATCTATCCTCCCACTCTGGTTGCCAGCATCCAAAATAAAGCAAACTTTCCTTTCCACCATCCTGGTCTCTGTAATGGCTTTTGAGTAGCAAGCAGCTGGACCCCATTTTCAGTAACATAGTAAAACAGAGACCTAGGAATGCCTTGTGCTTTGGGCCAGCTTTGTTCTAGGAAATATGAATGGGACCAAGGGGGTCATGGAGGAGCAAAGAGAGAGAATCAAGGGAGGCTTATCCTGGCTTGCTCCAAGCCTCAGGAAAGGAGAAAAAATGGAAAACTGGAGTCTCTAATAGTTTATCCCAGTACAGTCTGCCAGAGAGAGACTGAGGCTGATGTCTTAGTTACCATGAGAAGTGTGTGTTCCTGGAACATCCACTATGCATCCATTCCTCCTGAGGCTAGTACAGGCGGTCATTGCCTGGATCAAAATTTAAGAATTTGGCATCTGAGTTTTGTCCATCAATCTTCCCCTCCCATGGCTACTCAGTCCTTACTTCTAAATTGGGAAAACATGCTGCAGTAAACTCCTGGCGAATAATTCAGCAAAACTCTAGTATTAAGTACAGTTAGGGAGGAAATAGTTTTAAGAGCGTGAATTCTAGCATGGAAGGCTTTCAATTTGGAATTGAGAGAGACTAACGATAAAAAATCCTCACGAAGTTCTTCCATGCTGTATGACTGCCCAAGGTCAGACCTCTGGCAGGTCTATAAACATCCCCATTGGCCATGTGAAAGCTGCTGAAGGGTTTGCTGGCTGTCACAGAGCCATTCTGGTTCCAGCCAACTTCTTTTGCAGATAGGAGCTGTTTAGAAAACTTGCTGGAACATTCGATAGTGGCTAACAATTCACCACAGGGGCAGCAATCCATGGGCTTCATGAACTCTGTTTGCCTCTCATCAGTAAAGTTAATGTGTAGAGACTGATCATATATTTTTAAAATATCTTATGAAATAGTTTGTACAATAAATGTTGTCTCGGAATAGGAGACAAATGGCCACTTCTTCATATCCATAGGCAAATCTAAGTATTTTCCAGAGCTCCCTGCTGAAGGAATTCTTCAAGATCTCTATAATCAATGCATATAATGAGAGTAGGTTATTCAGTTTAACTATTCTTTACAACAGTGGTCCCCAACCTTTCATCACTAAGTACCAATTTTGTGGAAGATAATTTTTCTACAGACTGGAGCGGGAGATGGTTTGGGGATGATTCAGGTCTATTACATTCACTGCGCACTTTATTTCTACTATTATTACATCAGCTCCACCTCAGATCATCAGGCATTAGATCCCAGAGGTTGGGAACCCCTGCTGCAAAACCAAAATAAGATATCTCAAATCTCATGCTGTTGGCAAGCTCCAAATGGGAATGGCATACCTTCTGCCTACTCATCAATAAGAGTTGTCCTTTATGCAAAGCCACAGCCTCTCACTTAGAATTTCCTTCTTTTAGAAATTGATTTGTATTATAGATTCTTTTAACCTCTCTGAAATATTGTCTGATTATCTGGTCAATATATATGAGTGTGAATGGAGATTCTGTCTGTGAACATGGAGTCAAGCATCTATCTCATCATTCCCTAGAAATATTGTCTTTTGATGGGTCCTCCATGCTTATTCACTTCCAAGGTGGTTCAGTGGTAAGATGAGGGTGCAATCCCTGGGTTGGGAAGATCTCCTGGAGTAGGAAATAGTAATGCACTCTGGTATTCTTGCCTGGAGAATTCCATGGACAGAGGAGCCTGGTGGGTTACAGTTCACGGGGTTACAAAGTCGGACATAACTGAGTGACTGAGCACACATACAAGTACACACACGTACACAGCACGCTTATTCATGAAATTAACCAATAAAACATGTCCCTACTATTTTGGTAGTTCTGAGGATAGTTACAGAAAAGGTCACTTATTAATTCCCTGTATGGGCGTGCTTCCTATTATCTCAAAGGACAGAGGGAAAAGAGGAAAGCAGAGAAGAAAAACATTTACTTAGCAACTGTTATGTGATGAGCTTACCCACGAACATGATCTTACTTAACCATCCACCAAGTCTATGAGGTCTTATTACAACTCTGACTTTACAAAGGAAGAAACTGAGGTTAAACAAGTTAAGTGCCCAGGTCATATGACTCTTAAATGAAATCAGAGTCAAGCTCAGGTCTTCTTGGCTCTAAGCTCACATTCTTTCCTCTAGAGAGTATTATATCTAAATAATTGCCACTTTCTTTCTGCAGGAAAGGAGCTTAGAAAAGAGAAATAAAAGTCTATGTTCATTGTACTGAAACAGGTGGTACAGAATATAATCTATTAATAAGAACTGTCTCTGTGTGGAGAGTAGAATAAACATGACTTTTGCAGTCAGAAACTCAGCCCTCATGACTTAACTGTATGAACGCAAGCAATTTCTTCACTCTTCTAAGCTTCCTTTTCTTCTTCTTAGCTATCGAACGCCAAGTCTACGTACAGGATTGTTAACGATACTCAGAAATAATCCAAATTAGGAGATGGCAAATAACATCAACGCTGCTGCTATGGTATATCAAATTACCTGAAGGACCATGTTAAGACACATTGGGAGATAAACTTGGGTAAAGGCTGTCATGATCCATGCGTGACTTCAGGGACATGATGGAAAGATTGGTGATGTGAGCGCTGCTCTCGACAGCTGTAACACATTGCACTGTGCCTTGGATACAAGGACTCAATAAAGCCTGCCTTCCCCTGGAATAGGTCTTTTTCACCTTGTAGTACTGACAGAGAGATGTAGAGTGCTAACACGAGTAGCTCCCAAGCGAAAACATTATGGCCCTCTCATTTCAAGAACTGATTCAAGAGTTCTCCATGGACACTGACATAGAGAACAGATTTATGGACACGGGGATGGGGGGTACAGGGGGAGGAGAGGGTAGCATGTGTGGAGAGAGTAACATAGAAACACACATCACCATATGTAAAATCAATAGCCAATGGGAATTTGCTGTATGTCTCAGGGAACTCAAACCAGGGCTCTGGAACAACCTAGAGGGGTGGGATGGGGAGGAAGGTGGGAGGGAGGTTCAAGAGGGAGGGGACATGTGTATACCTAGGCCTGATTCATGCTGATGTTTGGCAGAAACCAACACAATACTGTAAGGCAATTATGCTTCAATTAAAAATAAGTAAAAGGAAAAAAAGAGTTCTCCACAACTGAGGAGGAGACCAAGAAATAACTTCTCACCTCTACAGTCTCTAGAATGTGAGGCTCCTCAGGGTTTATTTATCTTGTTGGGATTACACCTGTCCTCCACCCAAGCCTTCCTTCCAACCATGCCCCCAAATGGCTTCCAGGCGCCCCAGTCCAGATCTGGAAGCCACCCCAGAGAGCCACAGTTGAGCTGCTTACCACTAGAGGCAAACACACGCAGAGCCCAGAGACAGTGGAGGAGGTTCTGGCTGTGGCACAGGTTTTTCCGGGCCAGAATCAATGTCACATCAAGTGCTTCCAATTCCAGTGCCTTCTGTCCAAACTTTTTATCTGTGAACACATATCGATCCATCTTAGTTGTGTTTCACATTAATTCTGACAGTTGTATACTACGTGGGGGAGAGGACAGCAAAGATGGTAGAGGGAAGAGGATTGTCATGGCAATGAGACTTTTCAGATCTAGTAGAAAATACTAATTAGTATGCCTCCATTGGAACCAGATGGCTCAAAAGAGCCCATCAAGGGTACACATATGGTCCATTATTCTTCAAGCATTATTTACATGAAGCCTTGTGGGTTGTATGACTCTCATCCCCTGTATGTAAGAATGCTTCTGGTTGTTCTCAAACATGACCTAGATGTTAGTTGGGTATAAATTTATTTCTCTAAGACAGTTTTAGAATCAAGGATACTTAAGCGATATAACTTGGGCTTCCCTTGTGGCTCCGTGGTGAAGAATCAGCCTGCATTGCAGGAGATGTAGGTTTGATCCCCAGGTTGGGAAGATTCCCTGGAGAATGAAGTAGCAACCCATTCCAGTATTCTTGCCACAAAATCCCATGGACAGAGGAGCCTGGCAGGCTACAGTCCATGGGATTGCAAAGAGTCACACACAACTTAGCAACTAAACAACAAGTTACAAAAATTCAAATGCAGTGTATAGACCTTGACTGGATCCTTCCCTGAGCATGTCTGTAAAAGGCATGCTGGGAACATTTAGAGAAACTGGAATGAATACAAATATGCATGTCTTGTTAATTTGCTAGATTTGTGATTATGGTATTGTGATTATATAAGAAAATGTCTCTTTTCAAAAAATTCACTCAAAAGGGTTTAGGAGTAAAATGCTATCTCTAATTTTCCTTAGAATATTTCAAACAAAAATAAATAAACTAAGGAAATATGATAAAATGCTAACAATGGTTCAATCTAAGTGATAGGTATATAAGAGGTCATCATTCTATGTGATAGAGGACTTTAAAAGGTGAAAACATAATTTCAGAATATAAAATTTTCTCCCCAGATTTCTGGAAAATATTGATCAAAATAAACCTGATATTCAGACTTGTTGATTTGAATCATTATTATTTTAATAATAGTGAATAAGCATAAGAAATAAATAGAAAGTACTTTTTATTCTATGCTCTTGGTTTTCACAGGATAATAAATGACTGTGCCACCTGTCACATTTATCTCTGTCCTTTCCAAAGTGCAATGCCCAAATCATGTTTGTGTTAACAAGAATACAGTCACTATCAGATTCATCACAGGTAGAAATGAGTAAAACAGGTAACATCCTAAACCTTAATTACCGATATTTATCTCTGGACCAAAGGACACCAGCAAAGAGACTGTGACTGAACTCATATGACCCATTCCCTTTATCAGAAAAGAAAGATATCTATCCAGCTCCATTTATGAGCAGCCAATCTCATTGCTGTTCTGTTCAGCTTAGACCCTGACAGCCTGAATGCTAACATCTAGGATTACAGTCTTTGATGGCAGAAGGTGTGGTGATGTAATGATGGCAATGGTAATACTGGGGTCTGTAACTTGAAAATCACTTCCCTGGTTCATCTCTTTCTCCTATAAAACCTACATGACTCTTATTTGTCAAGCCTCTGACCCTACATGCTAAGCAGGTAACATACAGTCTTGCTTATCCTTACAGCAAGTGACCCGAGAATTATATGCTGAGACCCATTTTGTTGATGAGAGCCCAACAGTAACTTGCCCAAGGTCACACTGGTAATAAGCATCAAGCCAGGGCTTCCCTAGTGGATTAGACGGTAAAGAATCTGCCTGCAGTGCAGGAGATCCAGGTTCAATCCCTGGATCGGAAAGATTCCCAGGAAAAGAGAGTGCCAACTCATTCCAGTATTCTTTCCTGGAGGATACCATGGACAGAGGAACCTGGTGGGCTATAGCCCATGGGGTCACAAGAGCCAGACCCAACTAACAACTAACACTTTCACTTTCAAGCCTAAAACCCAAGTCTGAGTGCCCAGCCTCTGCCATTTAGGGTATATATCATGTTTCTTCTGTCTTCCTGGAGTTCACTTAGCCCACTCTTGGTTTCATTGACTTCTTCTCATCCTTCAAGATTAGGCTCAAATGTCACCTCTCTCTGTCTACACCATCTTAGAGGAACATCACCCTTTCTTTTCCTCCCAGTTCAGTTCAGTTCAGTCGCTCAGTTGTGTCCAACTCTTTGTGACCCCATGAACTGCAGCACGCCAGGCCTCCCTGTCCATCACCAACTCCCGGAGTTTACCCAAACCCATGTCCATCGAGTAGGTGATGCCATCCAACCATCTCGTCCTCTGTCGTTCCCTTCTCCTCCTGCCCCCAATCCTTCCCAGCATTAGGGTCTTTTCCAGTGAGTCAACTCTTCGCATGAGGTGGCCAAAGTATTGGAGTTTCAGCTTCAACACCAGTCCTTCCAATGAACACCCAGGACTGATCTCCTTTAGGATGGACTGGTTGGATCTTCTTGCAGTCCAAGGGACTCTCAAGAGTCTTCTCCAACACCACAGTTCAAAAGCATCAATTCTTTGGCACTCAGCTTTCTTTATAGTCCAACTCTCACATCCATACGTGACCACTGGAAAAAGCATAGCCTTGACTAGACGGACCTTTGTTGGCAAAGTAATGTCTCTGCTTATAAATATGCTATCTAGGTTGGTCATAACCTTCCTTCCAAGGAGTAAGCATCGTTTAATTTCATGGCTGCAATCACCATCAGCAGTGATTTTGGAGCCCCCCAAAATAAAGTCTGACACTGTTTCCACTGTTTCCCCATACTACTTAGTTAATTATCATCGTCTGCTATTATCTAGCTAATTATGTACTTTCTGCCCTTCCCCACTTGAATGTAATTCCCACAAGAGCAGACCCCCTTATCTGTCTTGGTGACAGTGGCATGTCCATGTGCCTGAAACAGTGCACAGCCCTGGGAGATATGTAGTAAATATCTGCTGAGTGATCAATGAGTGAATTCTATGTGTTCTGTCTGGAACATGCTTCTGCAGTGCTGGCTGATACCTGGGTCTCAGTCATTGTTTGTGAAATGTTGAAGGGACTCAAAGCAGAGTTCGAAATGTTGAAAGGAAAGAGTACCCCCAGAGGCCTGTTCCCTCAGCGGTCGCAGCCTTCACAACATTCAGAGGAACTGAGCTTCTTGATTGTGGTCTGTATAAAGTGTTAGTGTTAGTTGCTCGGTCGTGTCTGACTCTTTGTGACTCCACAGACTGTAGCCCACCAGGCTCCTCTGTCCATGGAATTCTCTAAGCAAGAATGCTGGAGTGGGTAGCCATTCCCTTCTCCAGGGGATCTTCCCAACCCATAGATCGAAGCGGAGTCTCCTGCATTGCAGATTCTTTACCATCTGAGCCTCTAGGGAAGCCCTGTGGTCTAAGACTGCACACAGTTAGAGCTTAACTGTTATGACTAATTTGTAACATTTACATGCAGCCTGGGTGCCCAGGCTTTTTCAACTGGGCTCCAAAAAGTCCTAGGGTTTTAGGTAGGTGTTTCAGGGTCTTCTGTGTGGAAAGAGAAACGGGTGTGGAGCGTAAGTGGAAAGAATTCTAAACCACCATCTTCTCTTCAACCAGGGAAGCACCACATCTACATGACTTATTTGGGTTTCCTAGTAGCTCAGTTGGTAAAGAATCTTCCTGCAGTGCAGGAGACCCAGGTTCAATCCCTGGGTTGGGAAGATCCCCTGGAGAAGGAAATGGAAAACCACTTCAGTACCCTTGCCTGGAAAATCCCATGGACAGAGGACCCTGTTGGGCTGCAGTCCATGGGGTCACAAAGAGTTGGGCACGACTGAGCGACTAACACTATACACTATATCACTAGTGTGTTGGAAACTATCCTTCCAGGAAAGGAGGGGTGGGATGAGTTGGGAGACTGGGATTAATGTATATATGCTACTGATGCTATGTATAAAATAGATGACTAATGGGAACCTATGCACAGCACAGGGAACTCTGCTCCGTGCTCTGTGGTGACCTGAATGGGGAAAAAATTCAAAAAGAGGCGATATATGTATATGTATAGCAAATTCACTTTGATACATAGCAGAAACTAACACAACATTGTAAAGCAGCTATATTCCAATAAAAATTTGTTTTAAGCAATGGCTTAGTCATGTCCAACTATTTGCGACCCCATGGACTGTATTCCACCAGGCTCCTCTGTCCATGGAATTCTCCAGGCAAGAATACTGGAGCAGGTTGTCATTTCCTTCTTCAGGGGATCTTCTCAACCCAGGGATTGAACACCAGTATCCTGTATTGCAGGGAGATTCTTTACTGTCTGAGCTACCAGGGAAGCCCTTAATAAACTTAACAAAAGATTAAAAAAAATATTTTTTTAATGAAAAAAAGATAACTGGCTCCCTAAAAGTCATGTCTGCCTGGAACCTCAGAATGTTATGTTACTTGGAAACAGTCTCGGCAGACTTAATTACTTAAGTAAGGTCATACATATTTGAGTATGCCCTAAACGCAATGAGGATTTAGGGTGGGCTTTCTTGGTGGTCCAGCGGTTAAGAATCCGCCTGCCAATGTGAGAGACATGGGTTCGATCCCTGCTCTAGGAAGATTCCACATACCATGGAGAAACTAAGCCTGTGCACCACAACTACTGAGCCCAAGCACCTAGAGCCCATGCTCTGCAACAAGAAAAGCCACCGCAGTGAGAAGCCCATGCACTGTAACTAGAGAATAGCCCCCTCTAGATGCAACTAGAGAAAAAAACCTGCACAGCACAAAGACCCAGTGCAGCCAAAAATGAATAAATAAAATTCAAAAATAAAGTGATTGAAAACCTCCTTGGAATAGCTCCCCTCTGTCCTCCATATGTCTCATGCCCCATATGTCTCCTGCTCTGGGTCCAGTGCTAAGCCCCCAGGTACCTGGGATGTGCTCGCCTGCGGGGCGGGTCCTGCCATCATCACCAAGGTGTCTAGACATGCTTCCTCTCCGTTCTCCCATAAAAACTTGCCAAGTCTTTCCCATAATAACATCCCCAGATACCCTTCCGGTCATGCTTGGGTCGGGGGCGTGGGTACCTCGGAGGCCAACTTTGGCCAGCAGCCGGAAGAGCGGCAGGAGGATGACGTAATCTGGAGAGGCCGTCCTGCCCGTTTCCACCAGCGTCCGCAGAAGGGCTTCACTCCCACCCTTGCTGATCATGTAGCGAATCCTCCGGTCTGTGCCTGAGGGGGCGAGCAGAGGGGCCCTGAGTCTCACATAAGTACCCTCCTGTCCTTGGAGCAGGAAGTCGATCTCACGGCTAGAGACCGAGCGAGCACTGATTCATCTCATCTCAGAGACAGTAAGTGTGGAGTTCATGAAGCATCTTGTGTAAAGTTGTGCTGTTAGGTAAGGGGTCAGGGGTAGGGGTGAGAGGTGAGAAATGGAGAAATAATGAATATTTGAGAACTTGCAGCAGGTATAATAATCGGAGCCTAAACTCTACTTTCCTAAGACTCTATAAGTCTCAATGTATGTGCATACCTGTGTTGCATGTATTTGTGGATGTTGTTTAGTCACTAAGTTGTGTCCAGCTCTTTGCAACCTCATGGACTATCGCCTGCGAGGCTCCTCTGCCTGTGGGGATTCTCCATGCAAGAATACTGGAGTGGGTTGCCATTTCCTTCTCCAGGATATCTTCCCAACCCAGGAATCAAACTCATGTCTCGTGTGTCTCCTGCATTGGCAGACAGATTCTTTACCACTGAGCCACCTGGGAAGCCCCATATCACATGTAAACAAATACACATATAGGCTGGTGTATGATCATATACTTGATTAAAGTGAGAATATCAGTATCCCTCAGCTAATAGGTTTGAATCATCTATTAATATAAGAAGGTTTGGTTTGATAGCTTATCTAGAATAATTTCATGAGTGGTATGAATGATTATTTTGTGCTGGCCTTCAGTAACTGATGTGAGGGACATATGGAAACAAGCAGAGTAATCCTTTGAGAAACAAACACATAATCATATATGTAGGGAGTTTTGAGGAAGGTCTGGGCTAAGGGAAAATATGTTGGTCTTTCTACCTTAGTTTTAAATAGGGCCCTCCCCCATCTTACCCCAGGATAAGCCCAAAGGCAGTGGTTACGTTTCAACTTGGAAGGGGACCCACGTGATTCTGTACACTCTTGAACCAAGGTGGTCAACAGGGTGGGAGATTATAATCAAAGAAGACTCTCTGATTGTTCATCCTCTACTAAAGGGGCAATCATCAGTACCTATTTCAGGAGAACTCTGTGGTTTCATTCTAAGAGTTCCAGACACCACTGGACCAGCCGGAGGCAGAACTATCCCAGAGAACAAATGGACTTCACCTACAGAGGGTGCCTCATGCAGAAGAAGAGACGTCACCCTGCCACTGGAGAGCAGCCCAGCCTATGGTAAACCTGATATGAGTGGGCCCTTCCTTCTGAAACTGTAACCTGAGGGTCTGGGGCTTTGGAGCGACATTCACTGTGGTATTTCTATTTGGTACGGATATGTCTTTCTAATGCAATGTGGCTGGCCTCATACAAGTGAAAGCTAAGTGAATGCTGGAATGCCCAAGAAGCTGTGTTTTCCAAGAACTTCAGGTGGAAAAGAGTTGATAGAGTGGGACCCAGTTGACTCAGTTGATGCCACCATAGTGACTTCTGTCCACTTATCCCTGAAAATGTAATGGTTGACCACACTGCTAAGTCTAGCTCCTGCCTCGTCTTCCTGTCTCCACTTGACTTACGTAAGAGAGCTGCTGACACCTGGCTCTCTACATGGGCCATGATGAGGGAAGAGAGGGAGGTGAGAGGTCAAACCACTAAGGCCCCAGAGGTGAGATGTCACAGAATAACCACCCAGAGTCTAAACTCCTCCTAAATTTGGATCACTGTAGGGTGGGTGACATGAATGAAAAGCCCAAAGTGCATCCATCTTATGGTGATTTTGTTTCTCACAGAAAACTCGGAGCAAACCCCTAGGCCACACAGTTTCCTGGGAGACATCGCATCTGCATGCCTCCATGTCCACCACAGGGGGAATGAGGGCATGACCTACTCACCAACCGAAAGCAGATCTCCGAGGAGCTGGAGGATGGTCAGGATGGACTCCCGGTCTGAGGAGCTCTGCAATGAAAGCAGATAGCCATCTTTAAGAAGGCAGGCGAGGGTACAGCCCACTGTGGAGAATCGTATGGAAGTTTCTTAAAAAACTAAAAGTAGAACTACCATAAAACCCAGAAATCCCACTCCTGGGCATATATCCAGAAAAGATGAAAACCCTAATTTGAAAAGATAAATGCATCCCAATGTTCATACAGCACTATCTACAATAGACAAGACACAGAAGCAACCTAAATGTCCATTGACAGATGAATCGCTAAAGATGTGGTACATGCGTGCATGTCCAGCCGCTTCAGTTGTGTCTGACTCTTTTCGACTCTATGGATTTTAGTCTGCCAGGCTTCTCTGTCCATGAGATTCTCCAGGCAAGAATACTGGAATGGATTGCTATGCCCTCCTCCAGGGGAATTTCCCCCACCCAGGGGTCAAACCTGCATCTCCCAAGTTGCCTACATTGCAGGCAGATTCTTTACCACTGAGCCACAGGGGAAGCCCAAAGAAGATGTGATACACATATACGATGGAATATTACTCAGTCACTAAAAATAATGAAATAATGACACTTGCAGCCACATGGATGGACCTAGAGATTGTCATAGTGAGTGAAATATGTCCGAGAAAGACAAATACCATATGATATCACTTACATGTAGAATCTTAAAAAATGACACAAATAAACTTATTGACAAAACAGAAACAGACTCACAGGTGTAGAAGACAAACTTATGGTTACCGAAGGGGAAATGTGGGTGGGGGAGGGATAAACTGGGAGTTTGGGATTGACATGTGCATACCACTACATATAAAACAGATAGCCAACAAGGACCTACTGTATAGCACAGGGAACTCCACTCAAAATTCTCTAATAACCTAAACGGGGAAATAATTTGAAAAAGAATAGATGCACATGTATGTATAACTGAATCACTTTGCTGTATACCTGAAACTAACACTATATTATAAATCAACTATGCATGCTAAATAGCTTCAGTCATGTCTGACTCTATGCAACTCTATGGACTGTAACTCACTAGGTTCCTCAGTCCATGGGATTCTCTAGGCAAGAATACTGGAGTGGGTTGCCATTCCCTCCTCTAGGAGATAGTCCCGACCCAGGGATCAAACCTGGATCTCTTAAATCTCCTACATTGGCAGTTGGGTTCTTTACCACTAGCGCCACCTGGGAAGCCCATAAATCAACTATACTCTAATATAAAATAAAAATTTTAAAAAGAAAGAAGGCAAAAGACAGGAGGCAGCATGATCAAGGGTATGCATGGGAATGGCAGCTTCCTTCTGCTGAGAAAGACTTTCTACAATAAGGAATGGCTGAAGGGAGACTCCCCTGGTGGTCTGGTGGTTAAGAATTCACCTTCCAATGCCAGGGACTCAAATTGGATTCCTGGTCTGGGAACTAAGATCCCTCATGCCTTAGGGCAACTAAGCCCATGCACCACAACTAGATAGAGACCCACCTGCCACAAGTAAGACCCACAACCAGATAAATAAATAAATAAATATTTTTAAAAAAGAAATGGTTGCATGGTTGCTCCTTAAATAAAAACTGAAAAGGACTCACTGAGTGAAGCATCTCAGGGGCTCTAGCTCCATATTTAGCCTTCAGAAACTAGCAACATCAGCAAAATGGTAAAAGAAAACATTGATAGTTTAGGCAGAAACAGCAAATGAAAAGGGGCTTTGTGGGCCAAGGTAGCAAAGCCTTTGCTAATTTCAGAAGGCTTGGATTATTGTTCAATCCAGGGCAGAGAGCAGAAACAGAAATCCACTAACATGTTCAGATGGAAAAACTTCCCTGACTCACAAGGATGAAATTTTATTTTCTCAAGAGACACCTGGGGTAACAAGAAATCTCATGATGTAGGTCCACGGGATATTTGCAATCCTTGACACACTCCCCTTTTTACACAGGAGAGAACACTGAGACCCAGGGTGGGGGGAGGACTTATTCAAGACCTCTGTGGTGATCCACAAAGCCAAATCCAAAGTACAGTGCAGGCCAGGCTTCCAAAAATCAGGCCAGTGTCATTGCATGGTAATATGTTAATTTTCTAGCTCTCAAGAACTTCTTTACCTATAAGTTGCAAGTTTGCACCCATAAATATCACCTCTCCAAAGCCCCCACTTTCCAACCCCTGATAAGCATCATTCTATTACACTCTCTGTGACTGCAAGTTCAGCTTTTTTAGATTCCATTTATCAGTGGTATCACACAGTATTCATCTTTCTCTCTTTGACTTATCTTACTGCACCTAATGCCTTCAAGGTCCATCTGTGTTGCTGCAAATGGCAGGGTATTCTTTTTCTCGTGGCTGAATAATATTCCTCTGTATATATATACATCTTCTTTATCCATTCGTCTGTTGAGGGACACTTTGGTTGCTTCCATATCTTGGCTGTTATGAAAAATGCTACAGTGAACATGGCTGTGCAGATGTCTCTTCTAGATACTGCTTTCAAATCTTTTGAATATAAAGCCAGGAGTCTTATCTTACACCACTCATAAAAATTAACTTGAAATAGATCAAAGACTTAAATCTAGGACTTGAAATCATGAAACTCCCAAAGAAATCACAGGGGAAAAGAAATCTTTGACGTTAGTGCTGGCAATGTTTTTCTTTGGTAAGACACCAAAAGCATATGTAATGAGATTGAAATAAGCAAGTGAGACTACATTAAATGGAAGAGCTTTTGCACAACCAGGGAAACAATCAACAAATTGAAAAGTCAACAGAATGGGAGGAAATACTCACACAGGATGGGCTTCCCTGGTGGCTCAGTGGTAAAGAATCCGCCTGCCAATGCAGGAGATGCTGGATCGATCCCTGGGTTGGGAAGATCCCCTGGAAGAGGGCATGGCAACCCACTCCAGTATTCTTGCCTAAGAAATCCCATGGACAGAGAAGCCTGGTGGGCTATAGTCCATGGGGTTGTAAAGAGTCGGACATGATTACTGGCTAAATAACAACAATTAAGATAATTTTTAAAATTTATTGGAGTATAGTTGCTTTACAATATTGTGTTAGTTTCTACTGTATAGCAAACTGAATTAGCCATATGTATACATATATCCTCTCTTTTTTGGATTTCCTTCCCATTTAGGTCACTCTGAACACTGATAAGATACTATTGTAAAGGTATGCTTTTACACACCAAATAAGGCAAACAAAAGGTCCATTATGGACAAAACACCAAAATTTAATACTTTAACTCATCTTCCAGGTGTGATGAGACACCTGGGGTTCCCTAGGCATTTGAGGTTTATACACTCACCAAGGAAAAGGCTTGTATTTGCTCTAGGAGCTTCTCCACAGGGAGCTGAGCCTAATGAGGGCAGCCTCAGCATCACTTTTTTGATGCCTCCCATCACAGCTGCCCTGGACGCTAACAGTAGGCATCATTCTTTGAGTCCCCTCCAACAAATGTCATCTGCAGTTGTGTACTGTGTCAGTGTTCCCTGTCCCCTCCCACCCTTTGGTCTCCCAAAATCCTTGAACAAGAACCAAGGCTCAGGGAAGCCACCGATAAATCATCCCAGGGAATTTGCTAGTCTTAGGTTCTGGTTCCAATTCCATTGTAGGAGAGGTTCCCCCACATCCACAAACAATACTCTGGACACCGTCAAGTTGTCCTACATTTCATCTCCATTCTGACACTATCTACCCAGAGATAACATCAGATTCCAGAGGCTGAGGGGTCAGTCCTACAAGATCGCCCGCCCCCACTTCAGACTCCAGTGGCAAGTCCAGGTTGTGACTCTACCTTCTGGCCAACACACTCATTATAAATCAGAGGTTCCAATGAGCCCCTCTAACTCAGGGTGTCAATTACAAGTCTAGGTTGTTAACCTGTCCTTCCAGTTCACTGGCTATAAATTAAAGGTTCCCACAATCGACCTCCTCCTTGGGTGTGATTAGTTTGTTAAGTCCTCTCCCTGAACTCAGAGAAACATTTCCCTTTCTGGATTGCTAGTTTATTGTAAAACGATATAACTCAGGAACAGCCAGATGTAAGAGATGCCCAGGGCAAGGTATGGGGAACTGGCACAGAGCTCACACACCTTCTCCAGGAGCATCACTCTCCCAGCTCCTCCACCTGTTCACCAACCTGGCAGCTCTTTAAACGTCATCTCTCAAGTTTCCTGTTTTCTTTCTTTTCTAATTTTTTGGGGAGGGCACACCCACAGTATGTGGGGGTCTTAGTTCTCTGAACCCATGCCCCTGCCTTGAAATGTGGAGTCTTAACCCCTGGACTGCCAGGGTAGTTCCCCTATCCTTACACAGTCTATAGATTCAACTTCTGGCTCTTCCACCTTCCCTGGAGGTAAAGGGGACTTGGGGTGTGCTGGGAAGCCAGGAGGACAGACTGAATGTCCCAACCTTCCAATCACACGGTCAGTTCTCCTGACAATAAGCTTTCCATCCTTAGGTGTGGTCCAAAAGTCAACCCATTAACTTAACAAAAGACAGCTTTATTGCTCTCATCACTGAGGATATTCCAAGGGTTTGGGGAGCTCTGTGCCAGAAACAGGAGGAAAACCAAATATTGATTTCTTACTATAAATCACAATATCACAGCAAGAATCCAGCCCTTTGAAAATGGACCCCAAGATGGCTCACAGTAAAAAAACAAAGTCCCTTCTCTGCAATGATGTTTCTGGATCCACCAGCAGGAATCCCCATAACTGCACTTCTTTCTGAAAAGAGGGAGGGGGATAAGCCATAAAAGCATGGCTGGGCAATATCATGTAACTTGGTATAAATGCAGGATTCATCAGTTGACTGTGAATAATGAGCAAAAAGGAAAATAAGAGAGGAAACAGGGTGCTGAGAAAGGAGCAAAGAGAAAAGGGAGAGAGGAAAACTAATCAAGAGGAAACTGATTGAAGAGGGATAAAAAGATCCATGTTTAATTTCCTTTCATTCAATTATTCATGCATTCGTCCCACAAATGCTCCCTGGAAATCATGTATGTTCCAGTCACTGGGCTGGGATACAAACGGATGGGAACACATTCAGCCTTCACAGGGCTCCAGGCCTGGCTGAGATGAACAGTTGGCAGAAGTTAGGACCCAGGATGGTTAAGGACTGTGACAAAGGCAAACATGGATGCTAGAAGAATTCAGGGATGGGGTGTGTAACCCAGCCAGGCCCATGAGTGATACATCTGGGAAATCAGGCAGAAGTGGGGCAGGAGTGATGCTGAAAGCTCAGCTTCTCTGCACACCGGTGCGGAATCATATCTCAGAGAAAATTTTGAGTGAAGTAGAAGAGGATAGGTTTACTGCTTTGCCAGGCAAAGGGGGACAAAGTGAGCTAATGCCCTCAAAACCGTATGTCCCCAACTTGGGGAAAATGGTGAGGAGTTTTAGAACAGTTGTTCAAAGAGGGTGTGATCAGCTCATGGGCATTCTGATGAGCTGACAGTGAGTTAAGTACAAGTCAGCATCAGCAGCCTTCGGGTCCAACCAGTCTGGGGTCTACATGTTTGTAGGTCACGTATCATCATCAATCATTAACTTCTCCCACCTAGAGGGGGTTTCAGTATCTGCGCACGTGCTAAGTCACTCAGTCATGTTTGACTCTCTGTGACCCTATGGACTGTAGCCCACCGTCCATAGGCTCCTCCGTCCATGGGATTCTCCAGGCAAGAATACTGGAGTAGGTTGCCATTTCCTCCTCCAGGGCATCTTGCTGACTCAGGGATAGAACCTGTGTCTCTTATGTCTCTTGCATTGGCAGGCAAGTTCTTTACTATGAGCGCCACTTGGGAAGCCCTTCAGTATCTGCAAACAGCTCAAAGAGATTGTTGTGTGTATCCCTTGATGGGGTAACAGGGCCTTGCCCCAAGGTGGCTTTTGACTGTTGCTTTCTCCCCAGTCTTGCATCCCCTCCCTTCCCTCATTAACAACTGCTTGAATCTGTCCCTTGGAACTCAGGAAAGGTCATGGAGGATAAATGAAGGCTGTTTCCTGTAATCAAAGAAATGGAAGACACAGGAAGGCCTTGTGCCTGGGAGCCCCACAGGGCCCTGCACCATATCAAGGGGAATGTTCCAACTGTGTCGCAGCCCCACTTACTCAGAGGGAAGCATGACAGAGTGTGGCAACCTTGGGGGATGAAGCTGCTTCCAGGATGAAGCAGATGGTGAAGGGAATTGTGAAAGTCTGTGGACAAGAACTAGGTCTTACTCATTTCTGCATTCCCATGTCCTGAGGTGTAATAGATAATCGGTATATTTTATTGGATCCATTTATCCAGCTAAGAGATTGCCCACTTTTAAGTTCAATGCCCACTAATGCTCCCTGAGAACAAGCACTCTCTCCTAGGCTTCTGCTGTACCTTCCAGCAGGGAGACAGATCTGGGCGTACAGAATCTACTAAATCACCGCCCCTAAATTGGTTTGACCTGTGGCCAACACAGTTGGCTGCACACACTCCAGTCGTTCTTCTGTAATTGCTTCCCAGAAAATCCCATTTGTTTCAAGCCCGGGGCAGCAGCCTGCTGATGAAAGATACACACTCTACTTGTCCCCTGCCTGGGGAGTGGGCCACAGTTCACCTCCTCTGTCTTTCTCCTTTTCCTATGATTGGTTGAGATGTGAGTATGATCCCAGATAGGGGCTTCCCCTGGTGGCTCAGCGGCAAAGAACCTGCCTGCAAATGCATGAGAATTTCTGCAATACAAGATACGTGGGTTCGATCCCTGGGTCAGGAAGATCCCATGGATCAGGAAATAGCAACCCACTCCAGTATTCTCGCCTGGGAAATCCCTTGGACAGAGGAGTCTTGTGGGCTACAGTCCATGGGGTCAATAAGAGTCAGACATCATTTAGGGACTAAACCACCACGCCACCATGAGCCCAGATCTGGGTAAGGAAACTCAAATGGAAGTCAACTGAGAGATTCCAGAAGAGATTTTTCTCCAGAATTTAAAAAGAGAAACCATGGAAAACCAAAACAAAGCAAAAAGACAAACACTCTATTTCCTATTTGGGGCACTGTTGTCTGAGGACACAACCCTGGATCACTGGTGACATTGTTAAGCTGTGAACCAGCTCTATAAAACCACCTACCTATAGACTTTCATTGTTCTGTTGCTCAGCTGTGTCTGGCTCTGCGACCCCGTGGACTGCAGCACACCAGGTTTCCCTGTCCTTCATAGACTTTCAGGTACATGAAATGCTAAGTATCCTCACTTATAAAAGCTATTTTCAATCAGGTAGTTTGTCATGAAGAGGGAGAAAAGAAAATTTTTACACCTCTGCTTGCCCTCTTCCAAATCATGAGTTAATAAACAGGAAAGAAATTTATTTCACAAACTACAGCCAGCCCAAGAGAATCCTGCCATTCCATCGGCGCTAAGAGACAGTGTTGTCATACAGATATTTAGTTCATAATGTTCTCGCTCAGCTCTGAGCTAGAATGAATCAGCACAATATTGTTTTTCTTTAAGTAAAAATTATGGCTATCAGTGGAGGGAAAAAACACTCCACAAAATCTCAACTGGCATTAATATATGCGCTGCTATATTTACCAATAAATATTTTACACTATTTAGAAGAATAACACAAAACCATTATCTCACCCACAGTAATTATAAATGAGCAATTAAAGAAGGCAGGATGTGATGTGCCTCCATTTTCCTTTAATGATCCTTTTAAATGAATCATTGAGTAATTCCCTGTTGTTTAAGACTTTCCTATAAAAAAAAAAAAGGATTTGCCAAGCTTTCTAGTAGAGGCAGGCAGCTGAAAGAACAAACGGTGTCTTTCACAGTCGGTGGGGTTTTGAACTACAATTTTCTCAAATACTGTTTTGAATTTGTTGCTCACTTGCTTTGAAATCTTTGTCTCCCTGTTGCCTTCCTTCTCCTGACTCTCCGTGAAGATATAAGACCCTTCACATCACTCAGCTTCAGGGGGTTCATCTCCATCCACTCCCTCAACCCCAGTACCAAATATACTGACCACAAAGGACCAGTCCTTGTGCCCCCAAACCCATCATGGGTTCCTGTGCCTTCAAAGTTTTGCTCACATTGCTTCTGCTGATGGAGTATTATTTCTCCTTGCGAAGAGCATGAAACCTACTTGTATTTAGCCCATGAAACCTACTTGTATTTCAACTCCAAGCTTAAGTTACCTTTCTACACAGTTTTTCTACATTATCTACCTTCCTGGCACTCATTACCCAAAACTGCCACATGTCTGCATACATTGGTCACTGTACAACTACCAGGCGTGCCATTCACAAGGACTACCACATAATCAATGCTGTCTAAAGTGGGATGGTGCCATGGCCCAACCTCTCCAAGAACAGAATTATTTGCTCTAAATATTTGATTTCTCACAATCCACTTTGCCCCTCCTTTTATTAGAATTCTTACTAATTCCTGGTTAGTTTCTTGCCTCTCTGTTTTGGTTGTCTATTGCAGGGGTAACAAACCACCCTGACGCCTATTGGATTAAAGCAATAGCCTTTTTATTTTATCTCTTGATTTTGTGGACAAGGAATTTGGGCAGGGCTTAACTGGGAGAGTCTCCTACTTTTCATGGTGTTAACTAAGGTCACTGGGTGGCATTCAGCTGGCAAAGGAAATGGCTGGTCTGGAGGATCTATGATGGCTTCATTTGTATGTCTGATACCTTGGCACAAATGCTTTCTGCTTGGCAGGCTGAAGGACTGGGCTCATCATGGACTATGAACCAGAATGCCTTCATGTGGCCTTTCCAACATGTTAGTCTTAAGGAACTTGGACTTCTTACACGGCAGATCAAGCATCCCAAGAGAACTGAGTAGACGTTGCAAGGCCTCTTTTGACTTAGCCTCAGTTTAACCATCACCTCTGCTATATCCTATTAGTCATTCAGGTTACTGATGATAGCCCAGATTTGAGTGGATGGAATTAATCTCTACCTCTCAATTGGAGGAGTAGAAAAAAAAATTGTAGCAATTTTTAATCTCCCACAGTCTCCTTAGACTTTGAGCGCCTCTAGAGCAAGTATTTCATCTCATTCCCCCTTGGGATCCCCGGGTTCTAGTGTGGCATCTTACACAAAGTAGGTATTCAGTAAACATTCCAAATGTTATAAAATGGGAAGAGATAGGATGGAAAGGAATAGAAAGGAATGGCTTGGGAAGGGATGGGACAGATGGCATAAAATGGAATGGAATGGAATATAATGGAATGGGATGAAATGGAAACTTAATATGAAATCTGTCAGAGCCTTGCTATCCTATTCTCTCTGATGACAGGATTTACCTCAAAGAATATTCCGACGAGAACATCCTTACACAAATTTATGACAAGGTATACAGATCAACTTTTCTATGAATCCAGCAACTGAACGAACAGTTATAGGATGCCTGCTATACGATGCCTATTACGGCGCTAGTGGTTAAGAACCCATCTGTCAATGCAAGAGACACAGGGTTCGACCCCTAAGATCCCCTGGAGGAGGGCATGGCAACCCACTCCTGTATTCTTGCCTGGAGAATCCCATGGACAGAGAAGCCTGGCAGGCTACAGTCCATGGGGTCACAAAGAGTCGGACACGACTGACGGGATGTAGCATCATGTGCCAAGAACTGTGTTAATGAATAGGGAACATCAATATCATCCCAGACAATGTGGAGGGAAAAGAAGTATCCTGTGCCTATCTCTGAAATTTTCTCAAGTCCATACCCAACTTTACTGAACATGGGGTAAAAAAGGCCATCCCAATCCCATTTTCTGTAACACCCCTGATATCACAGAAATAGAGTGCATACACTCTGTTACTCTGTTCCCACAGATGGAAAGAATAAGCCCATGAAATTTTAATTCCTGATCTCTAAAGAATAAGACAGAACCTCTTCCAAAGTCATGAGCCAAGAGCACAGGACACAGCTCATAGCCCAAGAAAACCATATTGCCAAAAATAAATTTGTTCTTCGGTCACGCAGTTTGAACACTCACTAGAAATGGTCCATTGGCTAAAGAAAAGACATTATTAAATTTGGAGCTGGTAATGAGTGATGAAAGAGGGTACTGATCACAAACTTCAATGACTGAAAATGGTTATTATACCAGAAACGATGACCAATAGCTCCCTGTCTTCACACAAGAGGAAACAGGAAGAAGTTGAATAGTTAGAAGTTTAGTTGGGGCAGAAGGAAAAACTTTCTGTCTGGGCTGAGACAAGTTCAAAAGAGGGAGAGTTGTTTTAAATGAATGTGAACCGAAACATACACGAAAGTGTGAAAGTGTTAGTTGCTCAATCATGTCTGACTCTTTGTGGCCCCATGGACTGTAGCCCCAGGGATTGAACATGGGTCTCTGGCATTGCAGGGAGATTCTCTACCATCTGAGCCACCAGATGGTTATGAAATAGTTTTTAAAATTTATTTATTTTAATTGGAGGGTAATTACAAACTGTGATGGTTTTTGCCATAAATCAACATGAATCGGCCATAGGCATCCATGTCTCCCCTCCATTCTGGCTCCCCACCCACCTACCTCCCTCCCCACCCCGTCCCTCCAGGTTGTCACAGAGCACTGGCTTTGGGTGCCTTGCTTCATACATCAAACTCCCACTAGTTATTTATTTTACATATAATAATGTATATATGTAGCTTCATATATACATATATATATATATATGTAGCATCAATGCTATTCTCTCAAATCACCCCACCCTCTCCTTAGTTCTAATGAGGTGGATGAACCTAGAACCTATTATAGGGAGTGAATTAAATCACAAAGAGAAAGACAAGTATCATACACTAACACCTATGTATGGAATCCAGAAAGATGGAACTGATGATCCTACCTGCACGGCAACAGAGGAGACACAGATGTAAAGAAATAAGAGTTTTCTCAATACGATGGATGTTGGGCTGGAAATAGCGAAAAAGCAAGAAGCTTGCCATAATTACAGAAGCTGGGTGATGTGGTTTTATAATATTAAAAAATAAACATCATTACAAAGTAGAATAAAGTGAAATGATATGTAATGTTTTCTGTCTTAGGTGGAATCTTTAGAATGAACAAGCCATTACAGAGTGAAGTAAGTCCAAAAGAGAAAAAGAAATATAGTATATTAAATTCATATATGTGGAATCTAGAAACTGTGTATATGATCTTATTTGCAAGCAGAATCATAGACATAGGTGTAGAGAACAAATGTATGGATACCAAGGGAGAAAGGAGGGGATGGAAAGAATCGGGAGATTGGGACTGACACATAAACATTATTGACACTGTGTATAAAGTAGATAACTAATGGGAATCTACTGTGTAGCACAGGAAACTGTATTTAATGTACTGTAGTGACCTGAATGGGAAGGAAGTCCAAAAGGGAGGGACCTATATACATATATATACATACCTATATATATACATACATGTATACATATAGTTGATTCACTTTGCTGTACAGAAGGAACTAACACATCATTGTAAAGCAACTATACTCCATTAAAAATTAATTTAAAAAAAATTTAAAACTACTCCACTACCAGTAAAAGAATGAACAATCCCACTAGGATCTTTCCTCATAATTCTTGGGCTCCAGAATTTGACAAATGCCCTAGTCATATATTGGGTCTTACATAATTAATTGTTAAGAATACAGTGAAGAGGACTAAAGGGCCTCTTGATGAAAATGAAAGAGGAGAGTGAAAAAGCTGGCTTGAAACTCAACATTCAAAAAACGAAGATCATGGCATCTAGTCCCGTCACTTCATGGCAAATAGATGGGGAAACAATGGAAACAATGACAGACTTTATTTTCTCGGGCTTCAAAATCACTGCAGATGGTGACTGCAGCCATGAAATTAAAAGATGCGTGTTCCTTGGAAGAAAAGCTATGACCAACCTAGACAGCATATTAAAAAGAAGAGACATTACTTTCCCAACAAAGCTATGGCTTTTCCAGTAGTCACATATGGATGTGAGAGTTGGACAATAAAGACAGCTAAGCACCAAAGGATTGCTGCTTTTGAACAGTGGTGCTGGAGAAGACTCTTGAGAGTCTTTCAGACTGCAAGGAGATCCAACCAGTCAATCCTAAAGGAAATCAGTCCTGAATATTCATTGGAAGGACTGATGTTAAAACTGAAGCTCCAATACTTTGGCAACCTGATTTGAAGAACTGACTCACTGGGAGAGACCCTGATGCTGGAAAAGATTGAAGGCAGGAGGAGAAAGGGATGAAAGAGGATGAGATGGTTGGATGAGATCACCAACTCAATGGACATAAGTTTGAGCAAGCTCCAGGAAATGATAGACAGGGAAGTCTGGCGTGCTGCAGTCCATGGGGTCACAGAGTCAGACATGACTAAGCAATTGACCAACAACACAGAATACCAATGCTCTCCCTTCTAAGTAAAGGGGCATACATGGTTCAGCATCAGGTAAAGTTAGAATGTGGTCTATTTTTTATTTGGCAAATACTGTCAGGTACTTACTTTGTACCAGGTACTGTGTTAGGTGCCAGGAATAACATGGGTAGCATAAATATACACAGTCCCTGCCCTCATCAAACTCCCAAGCCAGTTAGAAAGGCAGATAGCTAAATAGCCACCCAAAGAAATGTAGAATTGCAACTGGGGATAAGTACCCAAGTTTATTTTGTCATGTGACCATAAAATAAGGTTATTTGATGTGAATCAGTAAAGGGTTCCCTTAAGAAATAACATACTTATTTGCAAAGTGGAAATAGAGACACAGATGTATGGATACTAAGGGGAAAAAGAGGGTGGTGGGATGAATTGGGAGTTTGGGATTGACATATATACACTCTTCATACTGTGTATAAAATAGATAACTAAAGGGGGCTTCCCAGGTGGTGCTAGTGGTAAAGAGCCACTTTACTTGCCAATACAGATAGACATAAGAGATGTGGGTTCGATCCCTGGGTCGGAAAGATCCCCTGGAGGAGGGCACAGCAACCCATTCCAATATTCTTGCCTGTAGAATCCCATGGGCAGAGGAGCTTGGCAGGCTGTAGTTCATAGGGTTGCAAAAAGTTGGGCACAACTGAAGGCACTTAGCATGCACATGCAATGAAAACCTACTGTATAGAGCAGGGAACCCTGCTCACTGCTCTGTGGTGACCTAAATGGGAAGGAAATCAAAAAAGAGGGAATATATGGATAGGTATAGCTAACTCACTTTGCTATATAGTAGAAACTAGCACAAGATTGTAAAGCAACTATGCTCCAATAAAAAAAGGAATAATAAAACTTTCCTTTTCCTTTAAAAAAAACAAGTAGTACTTAAGCTGAGAGTGAAAGAATAAGCTATCATTAACTGGGAGAAGATTGGAGGGCAGAATGCTCAGGACAAAACCGGGCAAGTGAGAGCAGTGTACAGTTATATAGCTGGTAGAAACAAGCAAAGATAAGGGAGATAAAGAAGGCCAGTGAAGTTAGGCTAGAGAAAGGGACAGGGGTGTTTGAAGAATGTACTTCTAATTCAAATAGACCTTGGTCACCAAAACCTTTGCACAGCTTACTTTCTTTCCTACATTATTGGACTAATCACTGAACCCAGCTCATGGGTACAATTGGGCTAGAACTACCATAATGGATGCAAAACGCTTAGCTCTCTGCCCAAGTCACAACAGATGTTCGATTGGCTGTTGGGGAATAAACATTGCCATGAGCATGCCTAACAAAAGGTGAGTTGTCTAAAAACAGATCTGAAGATCTTTAGAAATGCGTCTTCCTGGATCAATTTTACACCCAGATCACGATGTTTCCAATTTAGCAGGATACTCTTAACAGGAGAGAAAAATAACCAAAACAAGAGAAAATGGTGAGGTTGTGTCCTCTGAAAAAACGACAATTTATAATCCTATGCTTTGTCCATATCCAGCATACTTGTTGCCGCTTGGTAAACAGTAAAGGCTCTGAGTCATAATAATAATAGCGGCAATCAACAGCATCACATCCTTGAGATGTTCTCTGATTTCTTTTAAATGACACTCACTGGAAAGCAGACTGTCTTCATTTCTAGGAAGGCTGTGAAGCCGCTCCAGAGCACAGTTGACAAACAAGAGCGCAAAACTTGCAAGTTAGAATTGAGGATTGCTGAAAAGAAGTGCCAAACTGTCTTCAGCTTTTCTGAATGGATTCTAAACACAGCTAGTAAATAACATGTCCAGGTGCCTGTCACCCAGTGTTCAGCACCAAAGTGGAGGAAGAGAGTGCTGCCTTCCTGTTCAATCAGCAGCTGCCACCCACTACCTTGATCGTCTCTGAATCCATCAACCTCCCAAGCACACAGGGAAGATTAAAAGCATTGGGACAGGGAGGCTCCGTTCCGCCACTGCAAGGCCACGGAACCAGGCAGTTCCAAAAACACAAAGAAGATGCCCTTTTCTGGGTCATCCACCCAGCTAATTCTTAGCCAGCTGGTCTAAAGCACAGTCATGAAGCAACACAAGTTTGACCCTGGTGTCCTCATGTCTCCCATTTCAGGGACTCCATCATTTTGTGGTCTTGCTCCACCACTTGGCTACTCTCTAACCTAGTTGGTAATGACCTTCCCCAACCCGCTCTGAAAAGCAGCTTTTCAGAGATATTCTGTAGTTTGAGAGCTAAGAACTAGGCGTCAGGTTACAACATCCCGCATAGCCCATAATGGGGCTTGCCAGGTGGCGCAGTGGTAAAGAATCCACCTGCCAATGCAGGAGATGCAGAAGACTCAGGTTCGATCCGTGGGTCGGGAAGATCCCCTGGAGTAGGATATGGAACCCACTCCAGTACTTTTGCCTGGAAAATTCCATGGACAGAGGAGCCTGGCAATTACAGTCCATGGGGTCGCAAACAGTCAGACACCACTGAGCACACACGCACATAGCCCACCATACTATGAATATGACCGCTGAGTGCCCGCTTTGCTTCAGATGCCACTTACTCCTTAATCCTGAAAACCATCTTGCAATTTGCATGCAGGATCTTAGTTTACTGACCAGGGACCAAACCGTGCCCCCTGCAGTTCTGAGGTGGTACCTCTGAGTCCTAACCACTGGACCACCAGGGAATTGCCTGAAATCGTCTTGCAATTTTGATATTTTTATTCCTACTGTACTAGTGAGGAGACCGCAGCCAAAGGAAGTTGAATAATTTCCTTGATAGCAAGAGTGACCTTTCTTCCTATTTTCTGAATTGAGTTGTGAAAGCTACTAAATTTGAAAAAAATTCACTTTCAAAGTAACTAAATTAATGTTTCTTTAGTGGAAACTCTCTGATTCTAGAGAACAAACTGACAATTTTAAAACATGCCTGTAAATGTTTTATCATACCTACCACCAAGACGTGGGCTCCCCTTATAGCTCAGTTCATGAAGAATCTGCCTGCAATGCAGGAGACCCAGGTTCAATTCCTGGGTTGGGAAGATCTCCTGGAGAAGGAAATGGCAACCCACTTCAGTATTCTTGCCTGGAGAATCCCATGGACAGAGGAGCCTGGCAGGCTGCAGTCAATGGGGTCACAAGAGTTGGACACAACTGAGCAACTAAAAAGAGAGAAAGACTAAGAGGGAGGATCTGTGGCCCATATTCTTGAATCTTGGCCAAGTGACTCCCTGTTACCAAGTAGACTGTAGCAGAAGTGATACTGCTTAACTTCCAAGGCTAAGCCATAAAAAGTGATGAAGTTCTACTTAGGTCACTGGGGTCTCGGCGTCTGGAGCCCTGACCCACCATGTGCAAGCACTGAATCCCCTGAAGCAGCCAGGACGTAAAGGGGCCACACTGCATGGACTGATCCACCTGATGCTCCCACTGTTGTTGTTGTTGACTCACCAAATTGTGTCTGACCCTTTGCAATCCCGAGGACTGTAGCCCATCAGTCTCTTCTGTCCATGGGATTTCCCAGGCAAGAATAAAGCAGTCGGTTGCCATTTCCTTCTCCAGGGGAATCTTCCCAACTCAGGGATCAAACCCCTGTGTCTTCTGCATTGGCAGATGGATTCTTTACAACTGAGCCACCAGGGAAGCTGTGATAGACAACCCCAATTTAAACTGCTCCATAGGGATCACTCAGCATCAGCTGTGACCCATAGCAGCAAGAAATTTTGGCTATCCAGATCAGTTGAACCTTCAGATAATTGCATCCCCAGACAGCTTCCAATACAACACACAACAGACACCAAGCAAGAACTACCCTGCTGAGTCCTTTCCAAACTGTGGGAAAAATTAAATGTTTGCTTTAAGCCACTGATACTGGGATCATTCGTTATGCAGTAATAGTAACTGAAATGTAAATCCATCTCAAAAGTAGATCAATTAAAAAATGCGTTGAAAATTTGATTTCTAAAAACAAGAATTTGGAATGCATGACAGTAAAAGAAAATAAAAAAGATCTAAACCTTTTAAACTGTGAAATATCACAAAGATTTTACAAGCTTCTTTCATTGATTTTTCTAACACCACATGACAGCACAGAAAACGTCAGACATGGAGACAATAAACCTACTTCTAACCCAACTTTTCCATTATGACTTTAGGTAAATCATTTACCTTCTCTGGCCTTTACTTGCTTTCCTCATTCTTCAACTAAGAGAACAAGAACAGATGACTCCTCAAGTCCCTCCCAACATTATGACCTTGTAGCATTCAATGATGTCAGACTGAGCCAAATAGAAGATCTTCAGGCTAACATGTTAACTTTCTAGTTTTGGTGTTGTGGGCCACGAGTGGCTGCTTAAACGTGGATCAGACTGAAAATGAGGGATGAGAGAGTGAGAGATGGTATCTGTTCATTTTCTAGCAACACGCTTAAGGGTCTCAGAGGACAGATGTACGCTTGGAGACCTCAAGCAGTGCATGATGTTCTCTCAAAGACATCCCTCAAGATCCAGAATAATCCAGAAAGAGGCCAGTGTTAACTTCAGGTCCACGATCCCTGCTCTTGCCGCCCCTGTGTGTGCCCTCCCTTCCATGACCTCTCCTCACCTTTGTGAACTTAAGACAGCACTCTGACATTTTAAAAGAACAGCTCTTACATTTGGCATTTTTCCCAGCAGGAGATTCTTTCCCTTTCAGTTCACAGATGCTGACATCTGGGTGATGATGAATCCCAACACTTATCTCCCAATTTCACGCTTTTCTTTTAATGCCTTTCTGGCCACCCTGCCCATTCTCTCTCAAAACCTTCCACTCTGCCAACTATCTTCTCTAAAGGATTTGCCAATGAATTAGCTTACACTAAGGTCAGGTTTCTCTAATTTGATACTATTGATACTTCAGTTCAGTTCAGTCGCTCAGTCGTGTCCGACTCTTTGCGACCGCATGAATTGCAGCACGCCAGGCCTCTCTGTCCATCACCAACTCCCGGAGTCTACCCAAACCCATGTCCATTGAGTCAGTGATGCCATCCAACCATCTCATCCTCTGTCGTCCCCTTCTCCTCCTGCCCCCAATCCTTCCCAGCATTAGGGTCTTTTCCAATGAGTCAACTCTTCACATGAGGTGGCCAAAGTATTGGAGTTTCAGCTTCAACATCAGTCCTTCCAATGAACACCCAGGATTGATCTCCTTTAGGATGGATTGATTGGATCTCCTTGCAGTCCAAGTAACTCTCAAGAGTCTTCTCCAA
Source organism: Okapia johnstoni (assembly GCA_024291935.2). Taxonomy (NCBI): domain Eukaryota; kingdom Metazoa; phylum Chordata; class Mammalia; order Artiodactyla; family Giraffidae; genus Okapia; species Okapia johnstoni. The sequence continues at coordinate 14,693,042 of CM044326.1, read as the reverse complement.
CACCACAGTTCAAAAGCATCAATTCTTTGGCACTCAGCTTTCTTCACCGTCCAACTCTCACATCCATACATGACCACTGGAAAAACCATAGCCTTGACTAGACGGACTTTTGTTGGCAAAGTAATGTCTCTGCTTTTCAATATGCTATCTAGATTGGCCATAACCTTCCTTCCAAGGAGTAAGCGTCCTTTAATTTCATGGCTGCAATTACCATCAGCAGTGATTTTGGAGCCCCCAAAAATAAAGTCTGACACCGTTTCCACTGTTTCCCCATCTATTTCCCATGAAGTGATGGGACCAGATGCCATGATCTTAGTTTCCTGAATGCTGAGCTTTAAGCCAACTTTTTCACTCTCCTCTTTCACTTTCATCAAGAGGCTCTTTTGTTCTTCTTCACTTTCTGCCATAAGGGTGGTGTCATCTGCATATCTGAGGTTATTGATATTTCTCCCAGCAATCTTGATTCCAGCTTGTGTTTCTTCCAGCCCAGCGTTTCTCACGATGTACTCTGCATATAAGTTAAATAAGCAGGGTGACAATATACAGCCTTGACATAATCCTTTTTCCTATTTGGAACCAGTCTGTTGTTCCCTGTCCAGTTCTAACTGTTGCTTCCTGACCTGCATACAGGTTTCTCAAGAGACAGGTCAAACGGTCTGGTATTCCCATCTCTTTCAGAATTTTCCACAGTTATTGTGATCCACACAGTCAAAGGCTTTGGCATAGTCAATAAAGCAAAAATAGATGTTTTTCTGGAACTCTCTTGCTTTTTCGATGATCCAGCAGATATTGGCAATTTGATGTCTAGTTCCTCTGCCTTTTCTAAAACCAGCTTGAACATCTGGAAGTTCACGGTTCACATATTGCTGAAGCCTGGCTTGGAGAATTTTGAGCATTACTTTACTAGCATGTGAGATGAGTGCAATTGTGCGGTAGTTTGAGCATTCTTTGGCATTGCCTTTCTTTGGTATTGGAATGAAAACTGACCTTTTCCAGTCCTGTGGCCACTGCTGAGTTTTCCAAATTTGCTGGCATATCGAGTGCAGCACCTTCACAGCATCACCTTTGAGGATTTGAAATAGCTCAACTGGAATTCCATCACCTCCACTAGCCCTGTTCGTAGTGATGCTTTCTAAGGCCCACGGGACTTCACATTCCAGGATGTCTGGCTCTAGGTGAGTGATCACACCATCGTGTGGGAGTGCTATCTTGTGCATCGTAGAATTTTTTTTGAGATTTATTTATTTATCTATGGCTGCTCTGAGTCTTTGTTGCTGCACGTGGGCTTTCTCTAGTTGCAGCAAGTGGGGACTCCTCTCTAGTTGCGGTGTGCAGGCTTCTTAATGCAGTGGTTTCTCTTGTTGCACAGTACAGGCTCTAGGGCACACAGGTTCAATAGCTGTGATGCATGGATTTAGCCCATGCATGTGGGATCTTCCTGGACCAGGGACCAAACCCATGTCCCCTGGATTGGCAGGTAGATTCTTTAACACTGAGCCACCAGGGAAGCCCTCATTTTTTTTTCAGTTTTAAGTGGGGTTCATAACAATAAGAGATAAAGGGTTTTTAGCAAACACAGTAACAAATGGACATCTGATTGGTAGGAAACATTAGCCTGTACACATCATAATTTTTTGTGTATCCTCAGTGCATAGCATTTACACAGAGAACCACTGCTGCACAGCACAAGAGTATCTGAAGAGGCTGAATCAGAGTCAGGCTGTTTAACAGACAAATTTTTAATATACATACTCTAAATGAAAACAGATTGAACTTTTGAGCTGGTAGGGTAGAAGGCAACTCTGCCAACATGGCAGTTAAAGCCCCCACTTTGGTGCACATTTCCACCATCCCATTTGCATGCATGACACAGTAACAGGATCTAAAGGTAAATGACCGTTCTCTGGTGGCTGCGTGGGAAAGAATCTGCCTGCCAGTGCAGGAGACACGGGTTCAATCCCTGGTCTGGGAAAATTCCACATGTGAGTGGAAGTGAGAAGGTAACAGGTAGGAAGGCCAGAGGTCCCCAAGTGGCAGGAGGAAATAAACTGGAAGTGGCAGACGTTTTTTTTCCCTCTTCACTCTTGATGAAACTGGTTCTGCCTACGACGACTAACTTTTTTTTCTTTTCTCAAACATTGGGCTAATAATGGATCAACAAACCAGTATTTGTGTCAACTGTTTTATGGCCAGAGATGACACACCTTGTGCCATCCTATCTCAGAAATGCATGTTGTGGGCGAGGGGCCTGGTAACACTCCCTCAGCCTTAAGGTGTCTATCTTATCTGATTAGCGGCTCACTAAGAGACATAAAATGCCTTGCTAAAAACTAGCAGGGGGGCACTCTTTCATCCCCTTTTGATGTCTATGTCAAAGCTTTCCCTATCTCTATTATACTTAAATAAAACTTTGCTGCACAAAAAGCTCCAAGTAGTCAAGCCTCGTCTCTGACCCCGGATGGAAACCCTCTCCTCTGGAGGTCACGGATCCCGGTGTAACACACGGCTCACAGAAGCACCTGAGAGCATGCGCCACAACTACTGAGCCCACGTGCCCTGGAGCCCGTGCTCCACAAGGGAAGCCGCCGCAATGAGAAGCCCTCACACTGCAATGAAGGGTAGCCCCCACTCGCTGCAACTAGAGAAACACAAACGAGACACTTTCTGGCAGCCACAGCCCTTGTTATGAACACGTTGCACAGATTTTCTAGAACTAAACAGTCACTTGTACTCTCCTTCTGTTTTTTAAAGTTGAAACCTTCGGTGGTGCAGGTAAACTCCATTGAAGTTTATAACCTGTGCCACAGCAAGGAATGGTGATCCTACTTATTCAACTTTAATAATTGAAAGTTGAATAATTAGGAAGAGAAAAAAAAATATTTTAAAATTTAAATATTCAATTTTAATAATAATAAAAATGTTAATACTTTAATAATTACGGACAAAAGTTGTTCAAGAGGAGCTGCAGAGGCTGTGGGATGGTACAGGGCCCAATTGTAAGCTTTCTTAAAAGTGCATCATCGGATGTTCAGTAGCATTCCTGGTTTGTACCCATTGGATGCCAATGCATAGCCCACCCAACTACCCCTCCCCCCAGTTGTGAAAACTGAACAACACTGCCAAATTCAAAACTGGCACTGGTCAAGAACCACTCTACTGATGAATTAGTGACTAATTCTTGTGTAACACAATATCCCTCCCAGTGTATCTAATGAGAATAACATAAACCAAAGAAATAAAGCTTCCCTTGTTTCAAGGATCAGTGAAAAGCCAAGTCACAGAGATACATAGGGCCCTGGATCCTTTTGGTCACCCCACAAATTACTTCTCCCAGACAACTGTCCACTTTCTTCTTGCATTCACAGCCAGCACTAGATTTCTGGATCAGAGGTAAGATCAATCAGATTCATACCCACACATGTACACACACTTGGTTGAATTGCCAACTAGTTGAATTTAGCAGATTTCATTCTATAGTGAATGCCACCGGCTACTCACCTGCTGGAAACTAAGACAACCAACCAAGAATTAAAATAAAGGCATGGCTTTGGTCTAGCATGGGACATTACATCTATTTTTGAATGATTAATAATTATCCTCTGTGTAAAATGGCTGATTTTGTTAAACTGAAAGAGAACACCCAGTGCATTCTAGTAGGTAAAGACTAAGATTTCTTCTCTGTTTTATTTCCAATATTTTTCCTGATTTGCCTGTGGTTGGCTCAAAGCAGCGACTTAACATAATCAGAAGACAAGTACTGGGTTGTAAGCATGCCAGGGAGGCAGTTATAAACAAGCCAATAAGGTCACGACTCTCACAGCTCCCTCCGTCTATGAGAAGTTTGCTTAACTAAAGTTTCGTAAGAGTAAAATTAGTAGACATAATAGTTATATGCCTCAACTGCTTTCATTCTGCTGTGTAAGTATAAATTGCTTCCTCATCTCTAGTAAATGAACTCTTTCTGCTTAAAGAGATAAGAAAAAGGCATATGGATGAGTTAGCATATACTATATAGGAACTTCCTGCCTCCACCAATAAAATAAGGCCCAAATCTGTAAGTTCAGCTTGTAAGGATGGGTTGGGGACCATCCCACGGAGAGGGGCAACTGCAACTCTAAGTTTAATTCTCCTGCTCATGGGTATTCACCTCCCTCCGAAGCTGCTAGGATAGCATATTCCAGAATCATGACATAAACTGTGCACACAACTCCAGCTGTTGTATTAAAGGAAGAGGAAGTAGATTTGGTAGATGGCTAGCTGGGCTCTGACAGAGTGTCGTCTCGGCATTTTCCTCTAGGGGTTCCCAACAGGTATGATCTCCCATCATGCCCTTGGCTGGCGTCCTTCTAGTGGACGCCATCTTTCCCTCTGTTCTGTCTAAACTTGCTAACTATAGATCAAAATAAGCAAGATCGGAAGACACTGGATATACCCTCCTGCATCAAAGGCAATTTTCCAATTCTTATTTCCTGTGTGAGGGCCCACCCCACTCATGAAAGGTTTACTCTGGTTTCCAGTACACCTTTTACGAAGAACCAAAAGTTCAAACTCAATGATAAGCACATTATTTCATAAGAAAAACTGGAAACAGTGACAAGAACGAGTCAGTATATCATATAACCTATGACCGAAGTTGAAATCACGAAGTCTTTACACTTCTGGGTGAGTTACATCATAGAAAACAGTCATCAACAGCTAAAAGCAAAAATACTAAAGGCTGAACATTAAGAATTCCAGTAGGGATTTCACTGGTGGTCTAGTAATTAAGACTCCGCCTTGCAACGCAGGGAACTTGGGTTCGATCCCTGATCAGGGAATTAAGACCCTACATGCCGAGGGGCAACTAAGCCCATGTATCATAACTAAAGAGTCCCTGAGTAGCAAGGAAAGACCCTGCATGACACAGCGAACATCCCACCTGCCACAACTAAGACTCAATGCAGCCAAATAAACAAATAAATATTTAAAAAAAAATAGAATTCCAGTAGCTGTTTCCTTATTTGGAGGCCAGAGTGCTGGTGAGCACCTCAGAAAATACCTGTCAGTACTCAGCTTTAAGTTTCTATGAAAGGCGATTACTCATCTTATCTAAATAGCATACCCTCTTCATCACAGGAGGCACTTCTCAGAAGGATTTCAAACCACGTCATGAGCCTGTTGGACCAGCTGCCCCAGGCCAAACACCTCTGAGGAACCTCAACTGTGGTTTCCATCCTAGTCATTCTCATCTTCAAAGCAAAATGCTTCCAACCAAATATATCCAGGAATCTCAGTGCTATGTGGGCAGCTGCAATGGCGTTTGTTTCAAGATTTGTTATATTAATTACAGCAACAAATGCGTGCAGGCTCAGTAGTGTCTAACTCCTCGCAACTCCATGGACTATAGCCTGCCAGGCTCCCTGGTCCATGGAATTTTCCAGGCAAGAATACTGGACTGGGCTGCCATTTCCTTCCCCAGGGGATCTTCCCAACCCAGGGGTCAAACCTGGGTCTGCTCTATTGGCAAATGGATTCTCTACCACCAGGCTACCTGGGAAGCACTCCCCTCACCCCAACGCAAGTGCTCAACAGAAAGCAGTTTTGAAATAAATTAGTAATCCTATTTATCTTTCCAAATATTCCATAGCTTCATTTTCAGGACACGTAAAGACTACTTAGGCTTCCCTCATAACTCAGTTGGTAAAGAATCCACCTGCAATGCAGGAAACTCTGGTTCAATTCCTGGGTCAGGAAGATCTGCTGGAGAAGGGACAGGCTACCCACTCCAGTATTCTTGGGCTTCCATTGTGGCTCAGCTGGTAAAGAATTCACCTGCAATGTGGGACACCTGGTGTTCGATCCCTGGGTTGGGAAGATCCCCTGGAGAAGGGAAGGCTACCCACTCCAGCATTCTGGCCTGGAGAATTCCAGTCCATGGGGCCACAAACAGTTGGACACGACTAAGTGACCTTCACTTTCACTTTAAAGATCACTTAGTTAATAATGTATTTTTCATCTGTATCTCTATCACAGATCTTGTTGATCTCTTTGGTGAATTAAGAGGTTCAAAATGTGATCATTAGGTAACATGTATCAGTGAGAGTATTTTGCAAACCATTCTCCCAGAGAAGGTTCATTTCCTACCAATAGAAATTTCTCTTTAATGCATGATTAAATTCACACAAACTCTCCCATCTATTTGTGGAATATCTTGGAGGCCTCTTTGGAAATGTGAAATCACACACTGAAGTTATTAAGGTCCACTGATGTCACCCGAGAACTCTACTGGGGACATGGTGCCTACTTGAAGTACATTCCTCCCGGTTGTTGATAATTTCACAAGAGATTCTTCAAGCACTTAAACTTCATGAACCTCACTTGTATTTCATGAAGTCAAGGGAGCAGGTCAGAGGGAAGGTGAGATGAAGATAATGTTGAATACAAACTGATATTTTTTTCACATTCATGTCCAAGAAACCAGAAGATTCTGGAAAAACAATGTTAGCAGGCTGGGTTATAAAAATTGATGAGAGTTGAGAGGTTAAATAAATGGGAAAGATAATTTAAAAAAAAAAAGAGCTACAAAGGGTAGAGGTGATGGTTCCACTTTCAAGGCTTCAAGGGTCAGAGACTGTAAAAGGCCAGCAGGAGAAAAATGGTCTATCAAAAAATTCAGCAAACAAGCCCTGAATATTTGGCAAGTAGTCAGTTAAGTCACAATTTTACTAGTCCAGAAAAGTGTCTGCAGCTGTGTAGAATCACATAAACCACAAAGAGGACATCAGGCAACTCTCTTGTAATTGCCAGGGCTGAATTCCAAGAACTAAGGAGATACTCAGCAAGCTCTTTGCTAAATGCTCCCTCTTAAGGAGGACACATTTGTTTCAATTCGTCTTTCTGGAACTCAGCTTTCTGTTGAATTACCAAATATCATGATGATGGAAGTTGTTTTTGACTGTATCCTTTCAAGGGATCTGAGAGACATGGCTGGTACACAGTATCATAGGGATGCAGTGGCATCCCCTGCCTTCCAGAGAAGGTTCATTTCCCACCAATAGGAATTTCTCCTTAACACATTATTAAATGAAGCTATAGGTTGGAGAGGAATGAAATGAAAATTACTGCTTGAAAGTCACCAAGAAGTACAGTTACAGAGAATCATGACCTCCTACATAAGCAGTAACTAGATTAAATCTCCATTTATCTGTCCTTCCATCCATCCATTCATTCAATTGTTTATTCAAATTATTGGGTATACATTAATACATTAATCCACGGGTGAGGAGAATTCAAGGATGCCACCAGTACAGGAGTTCTCAACCCAACCGCAAAACAAGCCCAAAGTAACACAAAAATACTGACATTTTATCCACATCCATACTGAATTCAATATATGAGAATGGCTAACAGGAGTTCCGGGAAAAGTGTGTGAGAAGGGGAGAAAATGCAATTGTGAAAATCTTCATTATGAAAATAAAATGGGGGTTACTCTGGTGGTCCAGTGGTTAAGAATCCACCTGCCAATGCAAGGAACATGAGTTCAATCCCTGGTCCGGGAAGATCCCACATGCCCTGGAGTAACTAAGCCCATGTGCCGCAACTACTGAGCCTGTGCTCTAGAGCCCTTGAGCCCCAGCTACTGAGGCCACTAACCACAACTACGGAAGCCCGCACACCCTAGAGTCCAGGCTCCACAATAGGAGAAGCCACCAAAAGGAGAAGCCCGTGTATCACAACTAGAGAGCAGCCCCCACTCTCTGCAACTAGAGAAAGCCTGCATGCAGCAACCAAGACCCAGCACAGCCAAACACAAATAAATAAATATATCTTCTAAAAAAAGAAAATGATAGAGATCTATGAGGAGGAGGAAAGAAGTTCTTTCTAAATAGAAGCAACATTTATTTTGGTTAGCCATGACTATCTCAATTTCAAGGTGGAAATCTCTGTTAAACCCTTATGAATTATTTCTAACTCTGTCTCAAGTTTTGGCTTTAATCTTCTTGAAGGAAGTCAACCAATTGTGTAAATAAAGCACCAGATTTGCCATGATTAAAAATCGAAGTTTTTTTCTCTCCCATCAGGAAGACATGAATTAACTGGATAAGCAAAATCAAGGAGCCTTCAATCAATCAGTTTATATAAAGGCATCATCGCACTTTGAAGGGATGTATGATCAAATTAGTTCCAATGTCTCTTTTATTCTCTATAAAATAAAGTCTATCATTTGAACATCAACCAGTTTTATGCCCATTTACCAAGGGTAGTTATAACTGTGTCTTGTCATTACAGACTGTTTTAAGTTTATATGTAATTAGATTAAGCATTAATGACCTTCTTCTGCATGATTTTCAGAGTTTCCATGGTCAGTTGTCAAGCATTAGATGCTGAATGATCAGTCTAATCTTTTACTCTTAAGAAATTCATTTCAGAAGTCTGGTATTTGAGCCATAGGATTAGAAATGCAGACATCCTTTGTGAGGAATACACTGATTTCCTGAAAACAATCTGACGAGTCAGTATCAAAGGCATGGACGAAGTCCACTATTGAAATGGAAGTGAAATCTTCACAGAGAATAAAATCCTTGAAAATTTTTCATAAACCTTTTAAATTTAGAATAATTTTGAGTTTTTTTGTTTTGGGTTTTTCTTTTTATGTTTTGGCCACAACACAGGGCATATGGGATCTTAGTTCCCTGACCAGGGATTGAACCTGCGCCCCTAGCATTGGACTCACAGTCTTAACCACTAGACTGCCAGGGAAGTCCCCCTAGAATAATTTTGATTGGCAGAAAAGTTGCAAAGATACCTGTCACCTTCTTTCCCCATTGCTGACATCTTATAATAGTGTGGCACATTTGTCAAGACTAAGACACCAACATTGGTACATTATTAACTGGCCTCTAGATTTTCTTGGATTTGGCCAATTTTTATACTAATGTCTTCATTCTGTGCCAAGTCCCCAACTAGGTTATCACACTGCATTTAGCTGTCATCTCTCCAGTCTCTTTTGGTCTGTGACAGTTTGTCAACCTTTCCTTTTTTCTCATGACCTTGACAGTTTTGAGTACTGAAAGGATGTCCTTTCAGTAGAATGTCCTTTCTAAAGGGTGTCCTTTCAAAAGAATGGTCCCCAATCTTTTGTTGTTTTTCAGTCGCTAAGTCATGTCTCTTTGGGACTCCATGGACTGCAGGACACCAGGCTCCTCTGTCCTTTACTATCTCTCAGAGCTTGCTCAAACTCATGTCTATTGAGTCGGTGATGCCATCCAACTAGATCATCATCTGTTGCCTCCTTCTCCTCTCACCTTCAACTTTTCCCAGCACTGGGGTCTTTTCCAATGAGTCAGCTCTTCGCATCAGGTGGCCAAAGTATTGGAGCTTCAACTTCAGCATCAGTCCTTCCAATGAATATTCAGGGTTGATTTCCTTTAAGGTTGACTGGTTTGAGCATCCAAAAGACTCTCAAGAATCTTCTTCAGAACCACAATTTGAAAGCATCAATTCTTCAGCCCCCAATCTGGGTTTGTTCCATTTTTTCCCCTTTATTAGCCAGGTTTATGAGTCTTCGGGGGGGAACTGCCCTTCCCATCATGTATCAGAGGTGTATGATAACCACATGATTCAACACTTGGATAAACTGACATTTGTCAGTTTTCTCCAATCAGAAGTTACTATGGTTCCCTTTCTAACTACCTTTTGGGAAAGCAAGTCACTATGTCTCGCCTACATGAGCTGAGAAGGTGAAATTAAGCTCCATCTCCTGGAAGGGGTAGTATCTACAAAAATTCTTTGAATCCTTAACATTGAGGGAGAAATCCATTCAATGCATTCAGCTTTCATGGGAATATCTACATTCTATCCCATCCTGTTTTTCATCATTGCAGGCCCATAACTTCACTCAGATCAAGACTTTCTACAGCACTCTGTCAGCACCTCCTGCGACCGTGTTAGGAAATGGACAAGATCATGTTGCTCTAATGACTGTTTTGCCATCAGCGGTGGATTCTGGCTGCTGAGAGGCGAAGTGTAAGGAACTCGGAGACTGTTCCTTGGAGAGACAGCTCTCATTCAAGCACAAATGTGTGCAGTAATTAGGTATGATGGGCTGCAATTTTCCTACTTCCTTTTCAAAGTAAATTGCTTTTTGAGTTGAAATGTTCTCTGGCTTTCTTTCTCTCAAGTTGGACCTTGTAGGAAAATCCTCCTTTTCAAAAAGCCAAATTTGTTTCATTTCATCCTATAACTAATTTAATGCTAATTGTGCAGTGACTACACTAGGCATCGCTGGATACATTGTGGAATGAAAACTCATCTGTCAACCTAAAAAGTGTAAGTAAGCCTAACAATGTATTCAAAGATTAACCTCTGAAAGGCTGACTTTGAGGTTTAGGCTGGCTGAAACGGGGCTGCAGAAAAGTGCATTCTGGCTCTCAACACAGCAGATGTTTTTAGAAATGTGGGTTCCCCTTGAAATCCATGAGAATTCTACTAACAGATTAGAATCTCAGACTGTAGAAGTTCTCTAAACTGACTATTGTCAAATGCATGAAATAACCCATGTGCTGTGCAGTGCTAAGTCCCTTCAGTCGTGCCTGACTCTTCACAACCCTATGGACCATAGCCCACCAGGCTCCTCTGTCCATGGGGATTCTCCTGGTAAGAATATTGGAGTAGGTTGCCATGTCCTCCTCCAGGGGATCTTCCCAACCCAGGGATCAAACCTGCATCTCTAAAGTCTCCTGGATTGGCAGGCAGGCTCTTTACCACTAGTACCACCTGGAACGCCCGAAATAACCCATACAACACACAAATGAGAAATTTCCTCATCTTTTTTTTTAATACATCCAAAGACAAGGAATCCAGCATCTCCCAAAGCAGCTTACACCATTGTTTGAAATTCTAATTTTAAAGGTCATCCTTAGGCTCAGGCTTTCCTGGTGACTCAGTGGTCAAGAATCCACCTGCCATTGGAGGGAGATGCAGGTTGGATCCCTGGGTCGGGAAGATCCCCTGGAGAAGGAAATGACACCCCACTCCAGTATCCTTCCCTGGGAAATCCCACAGACAGAGGAGCCTGACAGGCTATAGTCCAAGGGGTCAAAAAGAGTCAGACACAAATTAGTGACTGAAAAACAACAAATCCTTAGACTGGGGGTATTTCTTTGTGATTGACAAATTTATATGTCTCCCTAATCTCTATTTAAATGGAATGATTAAATTTGTTTTCAAAATATTCCACACCAATGTATTATTTTTTCCTTTGAGTAGACTGTAGTAACAAAGAACAACAGAAAGCAAAGGTTAAAGTCAAAGAAACAGATCCAACTTGGAGTGAAAATTGGCGCTTTCCTGCTGCTTTCTGAAGACTTAAGCCCATAATACTTAGGCCACTAAGTAGTACGCAAACATCACTTAGCTTAGCTTTAGGAGTAACAGAGGCTGTTACAGAGAAGAATTTAGAGAGATAATGATAGAACTTTACCTTGAAGCCAGATTGATGTAGAAGATAGATGGGCTCCAAGTTAGACATTCACAACTGGCCCCCTGTTTGTATTTCACAGGCCACGAAGAAATGGGCTTCGGGCTGGATACTTAGAAATGTTAGCATTTTCTGAGACAAGAGATAAGTGGGCTCCAGTTAAGACATTTACAATCAGCCTCCCATTTGCCCTCCGAATTGGAAGTAACAACACAAACAGGGTAAACAGCAGTGTTTGTCTCTTGTGAACACCTTAAGGTAATAGTCACAGCAACAGTCAAGATAACAGTCATGGCAGGGACAAAGTGGGGCAAAATCCTGTTTGAGTAAAGGATTAAGGGATCTCTGTCCCCTCCTCTTTGGGGACAAAGGAGACACTACACAGGCACAGAAAGGCTCCTTGTGGGTCAAAAGTCAAGGGATAACACCAGGCCATAATGAGTCTCGCTCTTCCCAGAAGCCTTCACTTCCAGATCCATGTTGGCTGAGGGGAGTGTGCGCACCCAAGGGAGGGTGCCAGAGTAAGTCAGGCGTGGAAAAAGAAACCAGGTAATTGGCCTGAAGGAAGGCAAAGAACCAGAAGTACTGATCTCCATAAATGACTTAACCACCTCTTCACTGTGCTCCTCCTCACTAGGGGGACGCCCACAGCCTTTTATTCTGAGTGCGCATTTCCGCCTTGCCTCTGTCTCAGCTAATGAAACCATTTCTCTGTGTGTGCACCCACTTGTTGTGCTCTGTCCCTAATAATAAACCTTGTAGCTGCATTTACAGTTTCTGCCTCCGTGAGAAATGCATTTTCACTGGGGGCAAAAATCCAGGGAAAAATAGTTTCTAGCCTCTAGCCCTTGCTGGTCCAGTGGCTAGGATTCCTGGTTCTCATCCAGGCTACCTACCTAAGTTCAATTACTGGGCAGGGAATTAGGATCTCACTTCACACCACTGCTCACTGCAGTCTCGCCAGATCAAAATGGAGTTCATTTATCATATGAATGGATATTTATCATACGAATGTTCATTTATCATATGAAGGGCAAAAGGACATTGGAACTTGTACTAGAGTTCCAACAATAAACAGGGGAAAGTAGAAGACGACCTGCAAAAGTAGACTTTGGTTTTTTAATAGTTAGCGGATGTTTAGAATTGATGCTGAGAATAGATTATGAACAAACTCTTTTCTTCCAAGGCTTTCCTTCAATACCCAAACCCCTCCTCTCTTATCTCCTGTGGGGAGCCAGCCTTGGTGACAGGATTAAAAGTGGTATTGTGGGGGCTTCCCCCACCATGGTTAAGACTTTGCCTTCCAATGCAGGGAGTGTGGGTTAAGATCCCACATGCCTCCTGGCCAAAAAAACAAAAGTGAAACAGAAGCAATATTGTAACTAATTCAATAAAAACTTCTAAAATAGTCACATCAAAAAAATACCCTTCCAAAAACGTGGTCACGTGGCAAATGTGTGCCCCTTCCAGGATCCTCACAACCAGAAGACACCTGCCATCTGTCCAGATGCACTGGACAACTTTTGCCGTCTGCCCGGTTTCTACATACAGACACCCATGCACTGTGCACACAAATATATATACACACACACATGCCACAGTCCTCATAGATCTCCTCTACCCTATTCCAATTTTCTGTGGGATTCTGAACCACTGGCCACTGTGGATTCAGCCATATTTATACAACTTAACCTTCCCGCTGGCTCAGCTGGACCAATCAATCTGTCTTTCTGGGCTGTTGAAGCTGGTATTTCTCTCTGGTGTCATCACTGTGTCATGTTAAACTCCAGAACTACTGGCTGTATGTGAGGAGAGTCAGCAGAAAGAGCCAGGAGAAGCCCATTGATCGCAGGAAGGAAGAGTGAGCTGAAGTGTTGTTGTTGTGTGGCCTCTAAGTCCTGTCTGACTCTTTGTGACCCCATGGACTGTAGCTCTCCAGGCTCCTCGGTCCATGGGATTCTCTAGGCAAGAATATTGGAGCGGGTTGCAGTTTTCTTCTCCAGGGGATCTTCCCGAGCTAGGGACTGAACCCACATCTCCTGCATTAGCAGGCGAACTCTGCCACATGTAAAACAGACAGCTGGTGGGAAGCTGCTGTACGGCACAGTGAGCTCAGCTCAGTGCTCTGTGATGACCTAGAGAGGTGGCATGTGGGGGTGGGGTGAGTTGGGAGCCTGGGGTGGGAGGGAGGTCCAAGAGGGAGAGGATATATGTATGCACATGGCTGTTTCCGGCTTCCCAGTTGGCACTAGCGGTAAAGAACCCATCTGCCAATACAGGAGACATAAGAGATGCGGGTTCAATCCCTGGGTAAGGAAGATCCCCTGGAGGAGGGCACGGCAACCCACTCGAGTAATTCTTGCCTGGAGAATCCCATGGACAGAGGAACCTGGTGGACCATGGTCCACGGGGTCACAAAGAGTTGGACACAACCGAAACGACTTAGCATGCATGCATGGCTGATTCACTTCATTGTACAACAGAAACTAACACATCTTTATACAGCAATCATACTTCAGTTTTAAGAAATGAGCCCTCATCAAGTCAGAGGTGAGGTGCCACCCAGAGCAAACAGCAAAGACTTCAGAGCCTACAGGTTTGGGTCTTGGTTTCGCCATTTACTGGCTGTGCACTCCTCCCCTCTGCGTGCCCTCTCAGAAACTTCCAGAGTATGACCCGGTATTCTTGCAGCATCTTCTTATGGGAATGAGAAACCCCGGCAATAAACTACCTGAAAGCCTGCCTGCAAATAGCAGATGCTAAAATGGGGGTTGCTATGATTATGTCTTCGGGAAGATCCCCTGGAGAAGGAAATGGCAACCCACTCCAGTATTCCTGCCTGGAAAGTTCCATGGACAGAGGACCCTGACGGGCTCTAGTCCACGGGGTTGAAAAGAGTTGGACACAACTGAGCGACTGAGCACACACACACATGATTTTGCCTACCCTAGGAGACCCTTTCTAACACAGCTGCTTAACTCTCTGAGTACATGAGAAATTGGTCATTAGTTAAGATCCTGCATGCTGCAATGAAGACCCAAGGCAGTCAAATAAATAATTTTTTTAAAAAGCCCTATGAAAGACCCTGATGCTGGGAAAGACTGAGGGCAGTACAAATTTGCTTTCTAGCTCCATCCCACCCCCAAAACCTTTAGTCTTTCTCATCCTTGGTTTATTGTGCTGTGAACAGAACCCAAAAGAAGAGGAATTCTCATGTCCTACTTCATCACCCCTCCTTAGTGTCTAGGCCTCCAGGAAAGCATTAATATTCATGTTGGATATGACAGAAACCAAGGCACTGGGTTCTAGATTTTTTTGAGCGGATACATTTTTTAAAATATTTTCTTGGCCGCACTGCACGGCAGGTGGGATCTGAGTTCCCAGATCAGGGATCAAACACATGTCCCCTGCATTGGAAGTATAGTTCTGAACCACAGCGGACCACTAGGATATTCCCCTGAGTGTATTTTTAATCTCTGCACCTGCTCTCCAGCACTGAATTTACACAGACACCCCCAGAGCAACCAAATAAAGGATACTTAAAATGCAGTTTCTCGCTGCCTTTGTTTTTGAAACGTAATTATAATGTTGTCATTGGTGCTGATTTGCAGAGGGCCAACAGTGCACGTGATGCCGCAGAGTTCTTACAAAGACAGCCTTTTGTCAGCATAAACAGAGGGGAGAGATGCCTTGAATATTATTTTTGTTCTTTGAAATCCAACCTTCCTATTTGGAATGTTGAGACTTTCTTCTCATTCTCCCCTGCCGGCCTTCACCCCATAAAGAAGCCAAGAGGGAGGGGCAAGATGAACAGGGGGTCCCCAACACCTCAATTAAGAGCAACTCTTATACAGCCTAAGCAGCACCCAGAACAAGGTGAGAGCCTGCTTCTAAAAGAATTCCTGAGGGTAAATATGAGAAGAAAGATTACATTGACCTCTTTAGGAGGGTGGTAACAATGTCAGTGTGATAAGAAGTTTAGAGATGGCTGTTTAATATGATAGCACAAACACTGGAACAGGCAAAGACTTTTCTATCCAAATTAATTTTCTAACCAAATTAAGGCCAGCAGCACATTTCCAGAAAGCTATTCTTCTTGTGTCAGAAGCTCACCCATGGATACACATCAACTTTTTAAACAACAGACATCTCAAGCCCATCTAGACCTGCTGAATCAGAAGTCCCTAGAGCTGGATTTCAGACATATGAATTTTTGTAGAGCTCTATGACATGGGTTTCCCTTGTGGTCCAGTGGCTAAGAATCAGCCTTGCAATGCAGGAGACACAGGTTTGACCCCCAGTCATAGAATTGAGATCCGACATGCCGTGGCACAACTAGGTCCACACACTGCAACTACTGAGCCCGTATGCCACAAGTAGAGAGTCTGTGCGCTGAAACAAAAGATCCTGCAGGCCGCAATTAAGACCTAAGGCAGTCAAATAAATAAATTTTTTAAAAGCCCTATGAAAGACCCTGATGCTGGGAAAGACTGGGGGCAGGAAGAGAAGGTGCAACAGTGGATGGGGTGGTTGGATGGCACCATCGACTCAATGGATGTGAGTATGAGCAAACTCTGGGAGACAGTGAAGGACAGGGAACCCTGGCGTGCTGCAGTCCATGGGATGGCAAGGAGTCAGACACAACTGAGCAACTGAACACCAACAATGACATTCTCCTAGCATCTCTGATCCATTAAACTTGTGGTATTTTTTTATTATTTTTTCTGTGAAAACCTGGATAAATTGAAAAGAATGAAGGGTCTTATTTGATAGTCAAGAGGAAAACTTAGGGTTAAAACAAGGTAAATAAGTGTTTTGAGTACCTTGTGTGGCATGTGAAGTGTTAATCATTGCCTGTTGATCATTACTGGATGTGCACTAACACATTCTGAGTCTTGGTTTTCTCATCTGTGAAACAGAGATGGGGGGGGTTAGTAAGGCCTAAATGAGATGATTCTGTAAAGCGTCTCACTTAGGGAAGTTGCACAGCTTGCCCAGTTAGCAAAGTTAGTCCCGGGGAAAGCTGAAAATTATGGCCAGGTGACTCTGATGCCAAATCAACTTTATTCCACACTTTATTTTTTATACATTTGGACAAATTCCCAAATATTGAAAATAAAGGAAGGCAAAGTCAGTCACCACAGCAGAGATGGCTGACATCTCCTCTTCCTCGTCAGGAACAGAGCAAATATTATTAGGACTTCCCAGCCATAGTTTTGGATCATAGGGTGATCTTAAGGAAGGTAATCAGGCTTTGCAATATTAGGGCAGAAAAAAAGTCAGGGCCATGATGAGAATGGAACCCTGCGACAGTTCAGGGCTACTTACTTTCAGACTTCTTTAATGTGAAATAGAATAAAACGGTGATTTTTTTTAGATTTTATTATCCATAGCCTAATCTTAATCAATACGGTAACCAAGGGGTAATCTTCAATAAGACTGTAATGATGACAGTTGATAAATCATTAGGCAAATGAACCAAGTAATACAAAAACCTCTCAGAAAGTATTCTTGAGGCCAGAGGAAGAAAGATGACTAGTTGCCAACAAAGTGACTGGAAAAGACAAACAGATAATCCCTGGACTTCAGCACTGGAGAGAACTAAGATTCAAATCCAGCTTTAACCTAGCAGCTGTGTGACGCTAAGCAAGTTGTTTTCGTCTTTCTGAGCCTCACTTTTCTTTTTCGTTGGTTTGCTTGTTTTATTTTGCTTTGTTTCAGCTGAAATGAACTAGAACAATACCCACAAAACAGAGATGAGATGAGAGAGTAAAGGCAAATAAACCAGCACAATGATGCTAAATAAAATCTAGGTTCCCTGCTTGTTTTAGTGGCATCATAAATTCTATTATTGTTCCCAATTAGTTACTTCCCATCTTCCAAGAGGATTTTAGGCAAGAAAACATGATCTTATTTAAATGCCAGACTGGTTACCATATGGAGAATGGATTTTAAGATCCATCCAAGTAAGAGATGATTGTGGATGGACTCAAATTGAAGTAGAGAGGATAGGATTGGGTAGGTCTGGGGTGCGTTTTAAATGGAGAGCATGCAGAATTTATTGACTAATTGGATCAGAGAAATTAAACAATCAGTGAAAAGTACTAGATAACAAGCCTAAACAACTGGTAGATGTTGATTCCATTAACTGGGAAAATATATGGGAATTAGATAGAAATTTAAGAGCCTAGTTTCAGACATAGCAATTGGGATGCCTATAAGAGATTCTGGCTCAGCAGTAGAGAATCCGCCTACAATGCAGGAGACCTGGGTTTGATCCCTGGGCCAGGAAGATCCCTTGCAGAAGGAAATGGCAACCCACTCCAGTATTCTTGCCTGGGAAATCCCATGGACAGAAGAGCCTGGAGGGCTACAGTCCATGGAGTCACAAGTGTCAGACACAACTTAGCGACTAAACCACCACCACCGTAAGATATTTGAGTGAAGACGTCAAACTGGCAGAGACATGTGTAGGATGACATAAATGGTAGCTTTTGAGAGAGATGGGGTGTTACTAATAACAGGAAAACAAGTACAAACAAGTACTGTTCCAGAAAGCTGGAATGTTTGGTCGTCCTGTATAGAAGACAAAGAACTTGGGTATATGACTAAGGAAGAAAATCTAGGTGAGTATAGAGACAAAAGAACATACAGGAACATGACTAGAGCCTTGAGCTTTCCAGCATTAATAAGTCAGGTAGAAAATGAGCAGCTGCTAAGAAATTGAGGAGAAGCACCAGATGTTGGGAAGTGGCTAAGTGGTATTTTAGCTTCCCCAATGGCTCAGAGGGTAAAGAATTCACCTGCAATGTAGGAGCTGCAGGAGATGTGGGTTCGATCCCTGGGTCACTGAGATCCCCTGGAGAAGGAAATGACAACCCTCTCTAGTATTCTTGCCTGGAAAATCCTACAGACAGAGGAACCTGGCAGGCTACAGTCCAAAGGGTCACAAAGAGTTGGACACGACTGAGCATACACACATTCATTCATCCATTCAAGTGGTATCGAAGCATAAAGTAAATAATTCTGAGCATCTCACTACCTCAGACTTTTACAAAATCACAGTAGAGCCACTCAAAGGTCCTTCATTTCAAACAAAAGTGATCACAATGATGTTTCTGATATATTTCCTGAGCCATGAAGAACAGAAGGAATTTGTTTTTAATGTAAGAAATAGCCAATGAAGAAAAGATTTACCAGGACGTGCACATCAGTGCTATGTTTATACTCTAGCACAACCTAGTGGTAGTGTGTTTAACAGGCAGGTCTAGACAAGGGCAGAGAGGATGCCACTGTTCATCTTTACAGTCTCTGTCCCCCGCTGTGACCTCATGGGGCTCACCTGGATCACGAGATTAGCAGTAGCCACCTAGAGAATGGCTTAAGCATCCTTCGAGAAAGGCATTTTCAGGAAAGCAAAAGTAGCCTCATTGTGTCATTCTGGGAGAGCTTTAGCTACTTTTTAGAAGTCGGAACTAATACCTCAGTTCTTCCTCATTCCCCAAGCCAGGCAGGAGTTTACCCATCACCCAATGGTGAACAGTAAGTGGAAAGTGGCAGCAATTTTTCCTGCCCTTTTCACGTTGTAATAGGGGCGGGGCAGGTGTGCAGCTGTGAGCGAGTGACCAGTGTGGGTCTCGCTCAGCCACTGGTTGCAGTGGGCCCCTCCCCCTTCCTTTGCATAAAAGGAGCCTGGATTCAGACTGAGGGATGATGATTTTTTTTTTTTTTTTTTTGGCCACACCACGCAGCACATGGGCTCCCCAGGCAGGTATCAAATCCACGCCCCCTGCATGGGCAGCATGGAGTCTTAACCACTGGGCCACCAGGAAAATCCCCAGGAAGATGGTTTTTTGAGACACTCACCTGACAACTTCCCAGTCTGCTAGCTTTCCAGTTAAACTCCTTGCCCCAACAACTCATCTCCCAATTTCCTGGCCTGTCAGGATGTGAGAAGAGCAAGCTTCTGCTTTGTAACAACATTGGAGATTATCGTGGAGCTCAGCAAAAAAGACAAATTCATGGAAAGCTCTGACCACTCTTTCTATATTGCACATGAATTCACTGAGAAAGGACTTCCTGAAGGACCCCAGCATTGGTATGGACTGCTGACAGAACAAACTGGCAAGCCTAATTGATCCTGAGGTGGGCAAGCTAGACACAAGCTGCCATTTGCACCAAACTCGACTAGCACACGGTATCTCACTGGCCATATCTCAGTACGTGCAGTCCCTAAACCAGCAAAATCCACAGCTTCAGCGAGATTCAGATGCACCAGTGAAAAGAACAGCCCCTTTCTTGAACCTTCCAATCTTCTTTTTGTTTCAAACGTCAAGCTCATATAAAGGAACTCGCATCATGGAAGAAAGATATCTATGCCACACTGAGGTCAAGTCAACATTTGGGCTATGGAATCTAAAAAAGTAATGCAAATGAAACTATATGCAAAGCGGAAACAGATTGACAGATATAGAAAACAAACATGGTTACCAAAGGCGGTATCGGGGGGTAAAATAGGATCTTGGGATTAGCAGATGTACTATCTATAAAAGAGGTAGCCAGCAGGACCTGCTGTATGATATAGGAACTATACTCAATGTTTTGTAATAACCTGAAAGGGAAGAGAATCAGAATATGTATATAATATATGTGTGTGCATAAATGAATCATTTTGCTGTACACTTGAAATTAATACAACACTGTAGATCAACTAGACTTAAATTTTAAAAAATATTTGATCCATAAGGAACTCAGTTCCTATCACTTATCACAAAAGCTGGGCTCCAGGAAGCCCCCTGGATCATCAGTAAGGAGTGTCTTCTGCAGACCAAGCACACACAAGCCAACTGGGGTCGAGGATCGGGGCCACTCCCCCCAGGTTCAACTGAAAATGGTGCCTCTGAGCTCTTTCTTCTGAACCAGAAGAAAGGCAAATGGCCAAGACTAAGTGTGAGCCTGCTCCCCCGACTCCCCACCTCTCACCTCCCCTGACCCCACCAAGCTTAAGTTCAAAGAGTCCAAACCACTGTCCAAAAACCAGTTTCTGACTTCAAATATCACATCATCATAACATTTCAAATGGAAAAATGGCACACATGTTCTATATAGAGTCCCTTAATTGGATTGTTCAACAAAACTAGAAGCATTATTGGATTCCCATTTCAGCCAAGTTTGTAAATAATTTCAATTTGTCAAGGCTCAGTTATTAGCAAATATAGTCCATGAAATGTCAGTGGTAACTCACATATCTTATTTCAAGTGTAGTTAATGACTTTTGTGTAGAATTCTCTTAATTGTTTTTTTTACCACTCTAATAATTCTCAGCATTTTCAAAGAACCAATATAACACAGAGAACCTTATAAACAAAATTACCAGTCTTCCTTTGGGATATGGAGGAGAAGTTCTATAAACTCAGCTCATTTTTCTAAGACTACATACCAAGTTTGCAAAAGGACCAGAAAACTCAAAATCTGCTAGAATTAAAATGGCATTATTGGGATATGGCATTATCCATAGTCATCCCACAAGAGAGACCAGCTTTTATGGACAAGCCACTGGGTCAGAAAGATGAAGAAGAAACTGCCCTTGTCTTTTAGGAGCTTATAACCTAGCATAGGGCAGGGTAATCCCTCAGCTATTATCAGTTTAATAATGAAACATAATAACATAATATAAACTCAATTGCTTCAGTCGTGCCCGACTCTTTGTGATTCCATGCACCGTAGCCTGCCAGGCTCCTTTATCTGGCAAGAATACTGGAATGGGTTGCCTTGCCTTCTTCCAGGGCACTTTCTCAACTCAGGGATCGAACCCACATCTCCTGCATTGCAGGCGGATTCTTTCCTGCTGAGCCATGGGGGAAGCCCCATAACATAAACTACCTCATATAAACTATACTATATAATACATCATATTATATATCTATTGATATAGATACTCAAATATCTAGGCCAGGAGTACCCAACCTCTAGGATTTAATGCCTGATGATCTGAGGTGGAGGTTATGTAATAATAATGCAAATAAAGTTCAAAATAAATGTAATGTGTTTGAATCATCCTGAAACCATCCTCCTGCCTCTGGTTCATGGAAAAATTGTCTTCCATGAAACCAGTCCCTGGTGCTGAGAAGGTTGGGGACTGCTGATCTAGACTACCAGAAAGCCTTGGTTACCCCCTTAAAAAGATGTAATATATAGCCATGAATAGAATTCAACTAACGGAAGAAGTAACTCTGAGGCAAGAGCTAGGAGTTGAAGCAACAAGCCTAAATTCTTCCCCTGACCCCCATGGCTGGACTCATCACTTGCTAACAGGGACACCATTTTCTTCTTTAGACTGCCTCTTCCTTTTTCCAGCAGGAGGCATGTTTTTGAAGTGTGAGAACAAAAGATGATTTTTTTATATATAATTGATCCTAGTTGGAGAAGGCAATGGCAACCCACTCCACTACTCTTGCCTGCAAAATCCCATGGACGGAGGAGCCTGGTAGGCTGCAGTCCATGGGGTCGCTAGGAGTTGGACATGACTGAGCGACTTCACTTTCACTTTTCACTTTCATGCATTGGAGAAGGAAATGGCAGCCCACTCCAGTGTTCTTGTCTGGAGAATTCCAGGGACGGGGGAGTCTGGTGGGCTGCCGTCTATGGGGTCACACAGAGTCAGACACGACTGAAGCAACTTAGCAGCAGCAGCAGATCCTAGTATCTTAAGGAGAATTTCCTAAAGGAAAAGATTCTCTTGCCCGAAAGAAATAAACTGGCAATTTACAAAAGCAGAAATGCAAATGGATAATAAGCTTATTTAAAAAAAATGCTCAATCACATTAGTAATCAAAGAAATGCAAATTAAAACAAATTACCATCTTTCTCCTCTCAAATGGGCAAAGATTTAAAAGCATGATAAAAATCTAGCCCTAGTGAGGGTGAGAGGGAAATGGGCATTCTTCTAAAGTGCTGAAGAGACTTAAATTGCTCCAAACTTCCTGGATGGGCAATTTAGAAATACTTAATCAAAAGCCTTTAAAATGTACAGACCCTTTGATCCAACAATTCTACTGCAATTATTTCTAAGGAATGGAGACAAACATCTATGTGCAAGGATCTTCATCACCTCATCACTGTTGCTAATCGTGAAAAAACAAAACACTCTGAATGTCTAACATTAAATGAATTACCGTAATACAATGAAATAATATTCAATCATTGATAATGATGTTGTTGTAGGACACTTGTATTAATGCAAAAAGATATTCATGTTATATTAATAAATGCACAAAATACTTTTGTAGCATGTCTGGCTTTTGTTTAAACACATATATATGTAGATGCTGCTACTGCTAAGTCGCTTCAGTCATGTCCGACTCTGTGCGACCCCATAGACGGCAGCCCACCAGGCTCCCTTGTCCCTGGGATTCTCCAGGCAAGAATACTGGAGTGGGTTGCCATTTCCTTCTCCAGTGCATGAAAGGGAAAAGTGAAAGGGAAGTCGCTCAGTCGTGTCCGACTCTTAGCGACCCCTTGGACTGTAGCCTACCAGGCTCCTCCGTCCATGGGATTTTCCAGGCAAGAGTACTGGAGTGGGGTGCCATTGCTTTCTCCTATATATGTGGATAAATGCACAGAAAAAATCTGGGAAGATACACACACTGTACATTGTTCTCAGCCTTTCCATCCACGGACAGTGTTTATTTGCCTATGACAATTCAATGCATGCCTTCTGCCCTTCAACAGTGTCTTGATCTCCTAGGAAACTTCTTCAAGTCTTCAAAATGTAACTTGTTAGAAACAAGAAAACAGGCCCAAAATGGAGTTGCTTTTGCTAAGCCTCACGTCACCAAACCAAGATTTAATTATAGTTTTAGCTCTCACAAAAATGGAGTCTTAAGCTGTTCAGTCAGGAACACTCTGATCAGCATGAGTGGGGTCATCTGCCTGATAGGCCCCTCCCCTCCCCTAAAGGAAAGTAACTTTGCAATAATCAATCAGCTTTTTTGCCTAGAATGGCTTTCTTGTTCCTGCTTCCTTCTGCCTACACAAATCTTTCATTTTATACAGCTTCTCAGAGCTCCGTTCTATCTGCTGGATTGGATACTGACCAACAGGAATCAATTTTTGTTCAAATAAACTCATTTTTAACCCACATCAATTTATCTTTTGACAGTTTTGGTGTCAGAAGTGGGAATCAAAGAAGATGTCCAAGAGCAACAAAGCAGCAGGAGTCAGTATCCGCTGAGCCTCTTCGGACTGCTGATTTCTCTCTGCCTCTGGAAGTGATGGGTAAGCCCCCCCTCAGATTCTAGCCCCACTGCTTTTGTGTTATGAGCCTTCAGACATTATCTGAGCACTTCTTTTTGCTGGATTCAGAAACTGGCCAGGGTTAGGCTGGGTCTGACCTTAAAGCCAACTGAACCAGGTCAGACTGAGTGCGACTTGAGCCAGATTTGACTTAAGCTGGGCTGGGCTGAGTGCGAAGTCTCAGGTAGATAAAATTTTGTTTTGAGGTTAAGCAAGCAGTTTAACCTTCCAAAGATAATCTTGAGTTACAGTGGCCACAGTGGAAAATGTAACTTAGATAAGCTCATCCACATAGGAGGTATAGCCTAGAGAAAAAGTGTTCTCAGCCAGTCACTCACCATAAAGTGTAGAGGGGAAATTGTTTTTCCTCCTCTATAGTGTCTGATGATCAGGATGAGACCTACTGGGACACCCCACTAGCTTCAAAACCCATAGATGGCATCTTGGGAAAACTGCCAGAAGCCAACAGAGGGTAAGAATCCTTAACAAAGTCAGATCTGCACCTGTGATGCCTGGTCAAAAGAGGAAGGTAACATTTTGCATTGTCTCTTCTTTTCCAAGTTCAGATTGGCAGACTAAAAGACACAGGTAAGAATTAGGGCTTTTAATTATGGCTTGTGAATTTGCTTTTGGGTATCCATGGTTGATTCTTTCTCTTCTAGGAACGGTTTATTGCTTTCTTGTTTGTCTCACTTTATTTATGTATTTTTGTGTCTTTGTTGCCGTGCTGGGCTTTCCCTAGTTGCGGTGGGTGGAGGCACTCTTCGTTGCAGTGGATGGGCTTCTCATTGCAGTGGCTTCTCTTGTTGCAGAGCACAGGCTCTAGGTGCACGGGCTTAGCAGTTGCAGCAAACACACTTAGTTGCTCTGCAGCATATGGGATCTTGGTTTCTGGGCCAGGGATCGAACCCAGGTGCTCTGCATTGGCAAGTAGATTCGTAACCACTGGACACCAAATTCGTAACCACTGGACACCAGATTCGTAACCACTGGACACCAGATTCGTAACCACTGGACATCAGATGTTTAACCACTGGACACCCTCATTTGTCTCATTTTGTGTCCTGAGAACTTGACTTGGAAACTGTCAGGTTCAGTTCAGTTCAGTTCAGTCGCTCTTTGCGACCCCATGAATCACAGCACGCCAGGCCTCCCTGTCCATCACCAACTCCAGGAGTCCACCCAAACCCATGTCCATTGAGCTGGTGATGCCATCCAACCATCTCATCCTCTGTCGTCCCCTTCTTCTCCTGCCCTCAGTCTTTCCCAGCATCAGGGTCTTTTCAAATGAGTCAGCTCTTCGCATCACGTGGCCAAAGTATTGGAGTTTCAGCTTCATCCTCAGTCCTTCCAATGAACACCCAGGACTGATCTCCTTTAGGATGGACTGGTTGGGTCTTCTTGCAGTCCAAGGGACTCTCAAGAGTCTTCTCCAACACCACACTTCAAAAGCATCAATTCTTTGGCACTCAGCTTTCTTTATTGTCCAACGCTCACATCCATACATGACCACTGGAAAAACCATAGCCTTGACTAGATGGACCTTTGTTGGGATTCCCCCAAAATATGGCCAAACAAAAATGTGGGTTGTATCCCATTTGCAACTAACTGTGGCCCTATCAGCTGTTGTCAATTCTCAGGGGAGTTGTCTTTCTTTCTTTTGATTATACTGAGGTGTGGTACTGGATCTTGGGATGATAGGATAATTGGAGCGCTCTTTGGGGATGCCTCTTGCATTCACAGTGTTGCTCAATATTGCCAAAAATACTCACTGTTTGTTCTGGCCAAAATCTAATAAGATATTTGGAAGAAACTGTTTTAAGTAGCTCTGTGGACAAGTGTTTACCAGATTGAAAGCTGATACTCAGAGTCAGATAGGAATATTTCTTTAGGCTTCCTTCCCTAAGCCAAAATGAAACAGTGTACCCAAAGGAAAAGAAAAATATTCTGCAGGCTTTGTGGAAGGATTCGGGGGACACATTCCAAAGATACAAAATTCTAAACCTAGAACATAAACATTTTTTATTTCATCTCAGTCAAAGATCTTCTCCCTGATATTAAAATGCAAATAGAAGAAAATATAGTTGGATGAGTGGATCACCTTCTGATATTATTCAAGAATTGCAGCTCAATTCTTTGAGGAATTCAAAACAACTTACAGATGGAGTTTTTACAAGAACAGAAATGTGACCTTAGAAAAATTGAAAGCTCACCAATCCTTCTACTAATCCCCTAACCTCCTCTATTTCTTTCAAAAGGCTTGCACATACTGTAAAAATCTGAATTTAGGGAATAAAAATCCTTCTTGGTAAAACTTGTCTTTTTTCTCTGTGCCTTTTGAAATGCAAGTATCTACTTGGTCTTCTCCAGGAACTAAGGTAATTCTTATCAGAAGTAGGGAAAAAAAGGAAAGTCTATTTTGAAAATTAGATCTATGAAGAATTTAAAAGTCTCTTTCACAAATATTAGTAAAAAGCTTTAGCCATCTGAGTAGGTAACCTTAACTTATTCCATCTGCCAGAAAAATAGTTTGGATCCTACTGTTCCTTTATAAACCAGTGAGTTTTGCGTTATCATACCTGTCTCAGGAAAGATGTGAGATCTCCATTTGCAACTGCCCAGATGTACAAGTGTGTATGTCACAGGTGTGTTATTTGTTTCTACCTCCAGAATATGTCACCAAAAGCAACTCGTAAAGAGCTCTATTTAACATGCTTAAAGATAAACAAATTAAAATTTTGTTTTAATTTGCTTAAAAATAAAGAATCAGACACAATTGAGCAGATAGCACTTTCACACTTTCAAAGACAAACAAGCATTATAAATAAATAGAGTGTATTCTCAGAAACACAGAAACTAACCCAAATGTTTCTCAAGTTCACTTGGTCTAGGATTGTGCATGCGTGTTCAGTTGCTTGGTTGTATTCATCTCTTTGCAACCCCAAGGACTGTAGCCCTCGGGGCTCCTCTGTCCATGGAATTTTTAAGGCAAGAATACTGGAGTGGGTTGCCATTTACTCCTCCAGGGGATCTTCCTGACACAGGGACTGAACCCAGGTCTCCTGCAGCTCCTGCATTGACAGGTTAGTTCTTTACCTCTGAGCCACTGGGAAGCCTTTGGTAAATAAAAGGTAGTTTAAGCTTGTAGGTTTAATTAAAACAGGTATATCTGTAGAATTATCAGCATTAAATATAAAAGTTTTATTCTACCTAGCTTTACTAAAATCAAACAAGCTCATGTTCTTTGTGTTATAGAATTTGTCAGCAAAAAGATAACTTTGTCGGCAAAAAAAGGTGATGGTTAGCTCTTTCATGTCTCATGAGATTTTTATATAATAATATAAATATAATTGTTAGAGACAAGTAAATAGATAATTGATTAAAGTTCATGTTAACTTTTCAGCAATAATTATGTTTTATGTTATATCTACTTAAAAATAACTTGAAAGTTATACTGATATAAGTTAAATATTAAATGTTCATTGAATTTCTAGTTCATTTCCAAACAAGCTAAAATTCTGAAACATTAATTATTGGCCATAGGTTTATCCACTTCTGGATTCCTTTTACAGAATAACAAAAATGGGTCTTTAAGTAAACACACATTGTGCCATATTGAAAATTTCACTATGAGGAAGACTATTCAGTTCAGTTCAGTCGCTCAGTCGTGTCTGACTCTTTGCGGCCCCATGGACTGCAGCACACCAGGCTTTCCTGTCCATCACCAACTCCCGAAGTCTACTCAAACTCATGTCCATTGAGTCGGTGATGCCATCCAACCACCTCACCCTCTGTCATCCCCTTCTCCTCCCACCTTCAATCTTTCCCAGCATCAGGGTCTTTTCAAATGAGTCAGTTCTTCACATCAAGTGGCCAAAGTATTGGAGTTTCAGCTTCAACATCAGTCCTTCCAATGAACACCCAGGACCGATCTCCTTTAGGATGGACTGGTTGGATCTCTTTGCTGTCCAAGGGACTCTCAAGAGTCTTCTCCAACACCACAGTTCAAAAGCATCAATTCTTCGGCACTCAGCTTTCTTTTTAGTCCAACTCTCACATCCATACATGACTACTGGAAAAACCATAGCCTTGACTAGATGGACCTTTGTTGACAAGGTAATGTCTCTGCTTTTTAATATGCTGTCTAGGTTGGTCACAACTTTCCTTCCAGGAGTAAGCATCTTTTAATTTCATGGCTGCAGTCACCATATGCAGTGATTTTGGGGCCCCCCAAACTAAAGTCAGCCATTGTTTCCACTGTTTCCCCATCTATTTGCCATGAAGTGATGGGACAGGATGCCATGATCTCAGTTTTATGAATGTTGAGATTTAAGCCAACTTTTTCACTTTCCTCTTCCACTTTCATCACGAGTCTCTTTAGTTCTTCACTTTCTGCCATAAGGGTGGTATCATCTGCATATCTGAGGTTATTGATATTTCTCCTGGCAATCTTGATTACAGCTTGTGCTTCTTCCAGCCCAGCATTTCTCATGATGTACTCTGTATGTAAGTTAAATAAGCAGGGTGACAATATACAGCCTTGACATACTCCTTTTCCTATTTGGAACCAGTCTGTTGTTTCATGTCCAGTTCTAACTGTTGCTTCCTGACCTTCATACAGGTTTCTCAAGAGGCAGGTCAGGTGGTCTGATATTCCCATCTCTTTCAGAATTTTCCACAGTTTATTGTGATCCACACAGTCAAGGCTTTGGCATAGTCAATAAAGCAGAAATAGATGTTTTTCTGGAACTCCCTTGCTTTTTCGATGATCCAGCAGATGTTGGCAATTGATCTCTGGTTCCTCTGCCTTTTCTAAAACCAGCTTGAACATCTGGAAGTTCACAGTTCACATATTGCTGAAGCCTGGCTTGGAGAATTTCAAGCATTACTTTACTAGCGTGTGAGATGAGTGCAATTGTGTGGCAGTTTGAGCATTATTTGGCATTGCCTTTCTTTGGGATTGGAACCAAACTGACTTTTTCCAGTCCTGTGGCCACTGCTGAGTTTTCCAAATTTGCTGACATATTGAGTGCAGCACTTGCACAGCATCATCTTTTAGGATTTGAAATAGCTCAACTGGAATTCCATCACCTCCACTAGCTTTGTTTATAGTGATGTTTCCTAAGGCCAGCTTGACTTCACATTCCAGGACATCTAGCTCTAGGTGAGTGATCACACCATTGTGATTATCTGGGTCATGAAGATCTTTTTTGTACAGTTCTTCTATGTATTCTTGCCACCTCTTCTTAATATCTGCAGCTTCTGTTAGGTCCATACCACGTCTGTCCTTTATTGAGACCATCTTTGCATGAAATGTTCCCCTGGTATCTCTAATTTTTTTGAAGAGATCTCTAGTCTTTCCCATTCTACTGTTTTCCTCTATTTCTTTGCATTGATTGTGGAGGAAGGCTTTCTTATCTCTCCTTGCCATTCTTTGGAACTCTGCATTCAAATGGGTATATCTTTTCTTTTCTCCTCATATATGAGAAATAATATACTTCTAGAAATTTGAAACATGTGTATACATTTTCCAGTCCATAGAATGCTAATGTAACAGACAGTCTGTGATTGCTTACTTCTTAGTTTTCACTAGGAATAAAGGATTCTAAGGGTTAAGAAGTTTCATCAATGTACATAAGTAAAACCACTTAGAAAAATAAGGGTGAAAAGAAACAAGTGCGTACCAAAAGAGTGTAAAGTGACTGGCTGTTCCTGAATGAGAAAAAATACAGGACAAAAACTAAACATATATCAAAAAGTTGTAGGCTTGTGGAAAAAGAATGTTGGAAAAAGAATTTTATGTATGTTCAAGCTGGCTAAGATCAGAATGAATTTAAGTTTTTTTAAAACATGAGTCTTAATACCAAAAGTACATTCAAAGTGTATATTGTCCAGGCAAGACTAGTCATCACCCTCTCTTCTCTCACTCCCAGTCCATTCATCAAACGAGAAGAATTAAAGGTCAAGAGGTGAAGCGAGAAAGCACTGGAACCCTCCCAAACTCACAGTCTGATCTGACCCCTATGCACTGTCAGAAACCAGAATTTCTCAGGACCACCCAGGGAACTGGCCTGAGCCCTGCTGCCTCCAAGACAATTCTCCTCCTGCCCTGATGACTTTCAAAGGAGGAGTGTCTGGGTAAGTCATTCTGACCGCTCAGTTCATTCCTTACATCTCACTCCCAGGGAAATAAAAGATAAGTCTGTCACAGCCAGTAATTGTAGCAATACTCAGTGGCACAGAGTTTTCATAGCTCTGCTGTGCTGGGGAAATTCAGGATTCCTTTGCTAAGCAAACCTTTGCTGCAGGAGAGAGGGAGGAAGGGACAGTCTTAATGCGGTGACTATTTCTTCTTGCTTTTTCACAAGCCTCCCTGGCCCCTCTAGGCTTGCTCCAAAACAGTTTTCAGAGTTGCCCATTGCTATGGGTATCTGAGACCTTACAACATCACCATCGTCACTTTAAAAATGGAAAAAAAGGTTCATAAAAAATGAAATGATTTTACCCAAGTTTGCAGAGCTCGTTCCCAAGTCCAATCATTCCCTTCTTGGAGTTATTTATTATTATCAGTAGTAGATTAACCATGAACCTCATGGAGTTGAAGCTTCAGAGTCCCTCACTTCCATGGAGTTCTTTCAAGACCTGAGAGGGGTCCTAGCTATATGTTTACATTGTCATATGTTTTTGTATAATTTGCAGATGGAAAATATTTTGACTACAATTAAGACCCCTATTTATTTCTTCTTCAACCTCCTATTAATATGAGTACTTTGCCCACAAATTGAGTGACATTGGAATTGAGCTGAGAACCTAGGTAACCTGGGTTTAGCTGGATTTATCCCTATGATTTACAGTAACTCTTGTGTATACCTAAGTTGGGCTTCCCTGGTGGCTCAGTGGTAAAGAGTCTGCCCCCAATACAAGAACTGCAGGAGATGCGGGTCGATCCCTGGGTCGGGAAGATCCCCTGGAAGAGGAAATGGCAACCCACTCTAGTATTCTTGCCTGGAGAATCTAAAGGACAGAGGAGCCTAGTGGGCTGCAGTCCATGGGGTCACAAAGAGTCGGACACGACTGAAGCAAGTTAGCATACTTAAGTTGCTATTAGCCATCTTGGCACAACAATGGCTTCCAGAAATGTTCCCACATATGCACACTCCCCACCATCATGACGTGCAGATCTCATTATTATGGAGATGTCGCCTGCAGCATCCAGCCCTGGGTATCAGGGATGGAGGAGAAATAAGACATGGAGTGGGCAAAGCCAGAATTTGGTCTAGAACATGTCCTTTCAAAACCTACAGCTCTGTTAAAAGAAACTCAATGGAAGCTTTCCCCAATTTGATAATAATTCTAAAAATTTACCTGATATGACCCCAAAACAAAGTTGGGACACTGAAAGGAAATTTTCTTTGACTATCAACAGTAAAAAAATAAATTTTGATCAGCCATGCTAGGAAGAGCTTGAACTGTCCTTATGGAAGAGGATGTAGTAAAATGCCCTGTGAATATGGCAAAGAACAGTCAGCCAAAAAACATTATGATAAAAAGGATTATAAAGAAATGCCAGGAAGTCAATTAAAAAATACATTATGTTTCTGGATTTCGTGAGGTCTGCAATATTTGTCAGCTTTTTAAAAAGTCATTACTTTGTAAAGGTTTCTTATTCTAAATAAATATTCCCATTCATGTGTAATTTTGTACTGTTCCTTGTGGCTCAGTGGTAAAGAACATGCCCACAATGCAGGAGACATGGCAGGAGCCACAGCTTCAATTCCTAGGTCTGGAAGATCCCCTGGAGAAGGAAATGGTAACCCACTCCAGTATTCTTGCCTGGGCAATCCCACGGACAGCCCATCGGGTTGCAAAACAGTTGGATACAACTTAGTAACTAAATAATAAACAACTCTTTTTCTTAATGAGGAACCCCAAAGTTGTATAAGCTTAAAGCCCCACAAAATCTGGGTCCTCTCCTAATTATCATATTTGCTGCTGTTGTTCAGTAGCTAAGTCATGTCTGACTCTTTGAGACCCCATGGACGGCAGCGCGCCAGGCTCCTCTGTCCTTCACTGTCTCCTGGAGTTTGCTGCAAACTCCATAGATTAGCCTAGCCTCCTTTCAACATGCTCAGAACACTTGCATTAGCCCACACTTGGACAAAATCATAGAAAGCTTATTTTATAATAAAGTGTTTAACAGCCCATCTAATTTATGAATATTTTATTGAAAGTGTAAACAGCATGGTTGTCTGGGCTCAGAATGGTTGTCCGTGTGTCTGGTGTTTTCCTTCTCAGGGATGTGGCTGACAAGGAGACTAGGAGCTGAGGTTCATGGGTGCTGTCCAGCTCAAGAGAGAGTATCATATCACACATCACTAGTCAGGAAAAGATCCAGATTCAAAGTGGGGTTTCTACTAAATGCATATTGCTTTCACACCGTCAGAACATTGAAAAATCATGAATCGAATCACTGTAAGTCAGGGACCATTTGTCATGTGCACCAAAATGGTGCTAGCAGGTTCACAAACGATATCGCCTTTCATCTTCACAGCAGGTAGACAGCATTTTCTGAATCACATTGAAGGGAGAACCGAGGTTTAAGGAAGCTAGATAACTTGCCTAGGAGCACATAGGTTGTGAGTAGTAGAACTAGAATGGAAATTCAACTCTCTCTGGAGCTAAACCCAACATCTGGCAAACACAGATCAAAATTAAGCTCTACAATCTAACCATCATGCAGAAAAAGTAAGAACAGTATAAAAATCACAGAGGACCACAGTTCTTTGTAAAACCCTTCTATTTTACCTTCTCCTGTGAGCTCCTATCCATAGGAAGCAGTGCGGGAAGATGGATGAATATTCATCAAACATCTACAGATCACTCTCAACTTAAATGGGGTTACATCCTGGAATTCTACGTTGAAAACATCAGAAGTGCAAAATGCATTAAATATACTTAGCCTACCAAACATCATAGCTTAGCCTAGCCTATCTTCAACAAGCTCAGAACAGTTATATTAGCCTATAGTTGCACAAAATCATCAAAAGCCTATTTTATAATAAACTGTAAACCACAGGGGGCTTCCCAGGTGGCACTAGTGGTAAAGAGCCTACTTGCCAATGCAGGAGACCTACAAGACACGGGTTCGATACCTGCGTCGGGAAGATTCCCTGGAGAAAGGCATGGCAACCCACTCCAGTATTCTTGCCTGAAGTATCCCATGGACTGAGGGGCCTGGTGAACTACAGTCCATAGGGTCGCAAAGAGTTGGACACGAATGAAGTTACTTAACACGCACACACATAAATCATAGGGCAGCCTGGTCATCTTCATTTTTAGCACAGCTGGATCTTGGCGAGCATACCTTTGCTTCCTGAATGATTTTGGACCCCAAATGTTTCCCACAGTGTGTTCTATTTTTAATCAGCTCTAATTGGTCTCCTTCTCCCATTTGTGAATTATAATACACTTTGCCTCCAGGCATGTGTCACTCACAGAGTTCAACAGTTCCTCCAGCCTCAGGAAGACATCAAAGCAAGTTGCATTGATCACTGGCAATTGGTTCTCAGGGCTCAGAAGCAGACTGCCAGTGGGAATGAGGAGGAGGTGGGTCTGGAGAGAAAATGCTTGTCCTGAGATTCACTAGCCTGATTCTTCCATGAGCAAATCCAAGAATTAACAAGGAGAGAATCATTACCCTTCTCAGAGAAAGTATTATTTGGACCAAATTACACTGTGCTATCTGGTATTGTGCCATCTTCACTTTCAGCCTCAATTAGTAAAATGAATAAATGGCTACTTGAATAGAGCAAGGCTATAATCTCGGCATTGTTGACATTTTTAAACTGGGCAACTCTTTGGACGGGGGCCGGATCCTGTGCATTGTAGGACATCTAGCAGCATTAGGACACAAAGCATTATAGGATGTTTAACCAGTAAAATCTTTCACAATTATGACAATCAAAATTGTCTCCAGACAATGCCAAATGTCCCCTGAGGGGTAAAATTATTCCTAGTTGACAATCACTGGAGTCAACTGAAAAGATAGGTATTATCCCAGATCAAATGGAGGTTTCCTAGCACTGATGAAGGCTCAAGACAGGTCCAGAGGTCATCTGCATTGAAGCAGTGTTTCATCTCCATGCACCCCTAACATACCACGCATGAAACTGCTCTAACCATGGGAGGCTTGGAATGCATCCAAGCACATTTTTGTCCTGAGTAATGGGAAATTAGCTTTCCTGAAAACACTTATCTGAACCAAATCTCACAAAGACCAAGTACATGTAACATAAGCACCAAATTCACCGCAAAGTGAACTATCCAATTCTCTCTGCAGATTCCAGCAATTGACAAACACAACAATGTCCCAGGGAAGTTACCCATACATCGGGTCAAAGACATATTTATTTGTACATTATTATCATTTAAATTTTGTTCCTGTGCCATTTCCAGAATTAAATAACAGCATGGGGAGCAAGACATTTAGAAGCAAAGAACAAAGGGATTCCCAGATGAGAACTGAAGAGACAGAGGGCTGAGTTGGCAAGCCATTCTGTAAATACTAGCATAAATTCAGACACTCTGTGTGACTCATAAGTCACCCAAATAAATCCCTGGGTCAGGAAGATCCCCTGGAGGAGGGCACAGCAACCCACTCCAGTATTCTTGCCTGGGAAATCCCATGAACAGAGGAGCCTGATGGGCTATAGTCCATAGTGTCGCAGAGTCAGACATGACTGAAGCAACTTAGCACACAGAGCTGTGCTAAGCTGCTCAAGAAAGGAATGTCTACCATCTACAAGAGGTTCTTTCTTCCAGGGGTATCAGGAGAGCTGAAGCATTGCATTCTGATTTCTGATCATCATGGCTACATTTCAGATAAGGTATGCTCATAATTTTAGGAACCCTAGCCAATAAATTTAATTCCTCAAGCTTCCACTTGGTACTCAGTCTAATAGATGTATGACCTTAAGAAAAGTATAACTCATAAATATCTTCTCTTTTAATATTCCTTTCCCACAAGAAGAGAATCGGAATAATACAATTTCACCCTAAAGGCTACCTAATTCAGTATTTTCTTGGAAGGTCACAAATCTTCTGCTGAGAGTATATGACCTGGATTTAGGCATCACAAGAGACAGAGCATTGAATTTCACTGAATCACTCAGAGAAAAATGTTTATTTCCAGTAAAATGCTTATTCTTCTTTGGAGAAATGTCTGTTAACGTCTTAGTTATTAGTATATTTCAAATTCTTCTCCAATAGTTGCTAATATTTTTAGAAAGCAGGGGCTTCCCTGTTGTCTCAGTTGATAAAGAATCTGCCTGCAATGCAAGAGACCCAGGTTTGATCCCTGGGTCAACAAGATCCCCTGAAGAAGTGAATGGTGACCCACTCCAGTATTCTTGCCTGAAGAATTCTATGGACAGAGAAGCCTTGCAGGCTACAGTCCATGGGGTCACAAAGAGTCTGACACAACTGAGCAACTAACACGTGTTAGAAAGCAGAGAGAAGGCCTCAGCTCAGAGACTCCACAGGCAAGTGTCTAGCTGGATTTTAACAGCATCGCATTGTTTACATTAAATATATTTTTACATATGGTAGTTACACATCTTACATGTATAAAATATATAGTAGGAAGACCTATATAACAGGGAGTCTATACACAGCCTGATGTCCTGTAATGACCTAGAGGGGTGGGATGGAGGTGGGGAGTGGGAGGGAGGCTCAGGAGAGAGGCAAAATACATATACTTATAGTTGATTCACATTGTTGTACAGAAGAAACCAACCAAAATTGTAAAGTGCAATTATCCTCCAATTAAAAAAAAATTTTAAAGAAAAAAATTCAATACATTT
Source organism: Okapia johnstoni (assembly GCA_024291935.2). NCBI lineage: Eukaryota > Metazoa > Chordata > Mammalia > Artiodactyla > Giraffidae > Okapia > Okapia johnstoni. The sequence continues at coordinate 14,657,429 of CM044326.1, read as the reverse complement.
ATTTTTGTGGCTACTTTCTATTTTTACTAAGTATGGGCTTCCCTGATTGCTCAGTTGGTAAAGAATCTGCCTGCAATGCAGGAGACCCCAGTTCAGTTCCTGGGTCGGGAAGATCTGCTGGAGAAGGGATAGGCTACCCACTCCAGTATTCTGGCCTGGAGAATTCCAAGGACTGTATAGTCCATGCGGTCCCAAACAGTTGAACACGACTGGGTGACTTTCACTTCACTTCACTTCACTTTACTACTGCTATATTTATCGTCGTATATAAAGTGTCACCTTAAGTAACATTAAGTTAAAATGGATAAATTTGCTGAAATAAATCATGCCAAGTAAACAATAGTATCGTTGATTCAAAATATGACAAAAAACTCATGAAAGTAGCATTCAAACTACCGTTTTGTGAGGAAAATATGATCTCATTCCTACTCCTTTAAAAAAGAAAAGATGAGGCAACTGTGACCCAGAGGGTTAGTTATATGGCTTGCCCAAGACCGCAGAGTTCCAAATTCCAAAGCCAGGATTTGAACCTGAGTTGTTTGATGCCCAGTGTTATCAGTTATCACCTGTAGTGGATGCTACAGGTATGCCTCTTGGGTCTCCCCATCAGGACTAGACACTCATCCACCCAACCAAAGGGAATGACAATAGTGACTGACAGCTCTCACCTGGGTCCCGCTTTGGGAACTGCTGTCAAGTGAAGAGATTTCTAAGGTCATGTCCCCTGTTTAGGAGCAGCTTATTACCAATGACCGGTCAGTGGTGTGGGGCAGGAGGTATAAAGGGTCAGTCCCCTGCTCATGGGAGGAGACAACCGCTAAAGGACCATCCAAGTTCTGGGACTCCTGCTGGGATCAGCTTGAGCCTTTGTTGAGACTACCTTGCATTTCATCCCCTCCCCCTGCCCAGCCTTCTTCCTTCATTCCTTCATGTGTGGAGCTGAGGCACTCCTCGGTACACGTCCTGAATGCAAATTTGTGTCTCAAAATCTGTTTCCCAGAGAACCTATAAAACATCATCTTTCTTCTCTATTTTAAAGGGAATAAATGAATTTTCTTATCAGAATATCATATCATTAAAGAGAATACTATGGTTTTTCCAGTGGTCATGTACAGATGTGAGAGTTGGACCATAAAGAAGACTGAACACCGAAAAATTGATGCTTTTCAACTGTGCTGCTGGAGAAGACTCTTAAGAGTCCCTTGGACTGCAAGGAGATCCAACCAGTCAATCCTAAAGGAAGTCAACCCTGAATATTCATTGGAAGGACTGATGCTGAAGCTGAAGCTCCAATACTTTGGCCACCTGATGCCAAGGGCCGACTCACTGGAAAATACCCTGATGCTGGGAAAGATTGAAGGCAGGAGGAGAAGAAGATGACCCAGGATGAGATGGTTGGATGGCATCACCGACTCAATAGATGTGAGTTTGAGCAAACTCCAGGAGATAGTGAAGGACAGGGAGGCTGGCATGCTGTAGTCCATGTGGTCACAAATAATCGGACATGACTTAGCTACCGATCAACAACAAGTGAATGTAATATTCTAATTAGTGTGCCCAGATTACAACTTTGTAACTCATTTCCAAAGGCTGCTGTCAAACTTAAAAAGCAAGAAGGGAAATGAAGTATAATCATAGGAGTATAATCATAGTATGATCATCATATATCAGTTTGAGGCTTCCCTGGTAGCTCAGACAGTAAAGAATCTGCCTGAAATGAGGGCAATGTGGGAGACCTGGGTTCAATCCCTGGGTTGGGAAGAGCCCCTGAAGGAGGGCATGGCAACCCACTCCAGTATTCTTGCCTGGATAATCCCCATGGACCAAGGAGCCTAGCTGGCTACAGTCCATGGGGTTGCAAAGAGTCATACAGGACTGGGTGACTAAGCACAGCACAACCTGAGTCTGAGGGAATTTGGGGGGTCAAAAATGAATCATCAGTTTGCAAATGAGAGGTTAATCTTCAACTGTCATGTCAATCATAAATTTGTTTCTAAATTTTAAAGTGACAAGTGCAAATACAGGAATTTGAATGTTTGAATGTATACCCACAACAGACGGTAATTTTATAGAATTGTTTTAAAGAGTATACTATTTTAAGAGAACTTCTGACATAATTTCAAAAATATAAAATGGAATAGAACATAATAGGGACATTTCCTCACCTAACAAACTCAACAAACATTTAATAAAGTCATGCTAAGTACTTACAGGAATACAGACTTGAGAAAGATACTCCTATTATCAAGGAATAAGCAGTATATTAAAGGGTTGGGACTCTATCATTATTTCTTGAAAAACTGTTGCTGTCTCATTCTCTTCTGTCCTTCTAGAACTCCGATTAAATACATGCTAAACCTTCTCTATCTCTTACCTGCCCTTCAGCATAGCATATTTAAATTTTTTGCCTTTTATGCTTCAGTCTAGATAGCTTCTTATGACCTGGTCTTCAATTCTTTCTTCAGCCAAGTGTAATCTACAGTTAAATCTAACAAGTTCTTAGTTTTGGTTATTTATTTTTTCAGTTCAAGAATTTCTATTTGGTTCCTTTTTAAATCTGTTGTATAACATTATATAGGTTACAGTTCATGGCCAAATTTTTCAAACTTGACTTTAATCTCTTTGAACATAATAACCAAAGCTTTCTCACATTCTGTGTCTGATAATTCTAGTTTCTGGAGTACAGCAGAAACCTTTTATTCTTTTTTCTAAAAATTTTTTTTTATTGAAGTACAGTTGATTTACAATGCTGTACCAATCTCTGCTGTACAGCAAAGTGACTTAGTTATACACATATAAACATTCTTTTTTTTTTCCATTATGGTCTATCACAGGATATTGAATATAATTCCCTGTTTCTGCTGGTGGTTACTCACATTGATTTATCTTCTCTTATCCCTGGTTCCCAAATTATCTGTAGAACTAATGTAAAGCCCAGTGTGATATTTTCTTCCACTGATGGGGATTATAATTTGCTACTACCAGGCACCTGGAAGCTCCAGGAATCTGAGACCGCCTGTTCAAGTCTTAGAATTTTCTGGACCACCCAGGTGAGTTGAGGAATGGCTCAATGTGAAGGTTAGTTTATGTATGACTCACATTTATTTCTAGTGAGCATCCCTTCAGGTCTCAGCCCAAAAGCAGAGAGTAGTTTACCAGGATGCCTATTCTTGGTAAGCCCTATATTCCAACTCCTGTTCTCCTAGACATGCAAGACTACAGAACATACAGCTTAATTTTTCCAGCCGTGCCTTCAAATAGCGAATGCCTCCAGGGCAGACGTGCCAGAGTTTCACTCATCTCTCTGGATTTCCCACCTCTTCTGACCTCAGATCATTAAATGATCATTATTTCATTAGAACATGGATGCTTTTTATTAAAAATTATTTATATTTTATCTTTCTTTTTAATGTCTCCAACTCAAGGGTTGGTCTGAATTATCTAATCAATCTATTACTCAGGAAGAGAAGGTCGTAGAAGATTGGAGATTGTTTGAAATTTCTTTTCTTCCAAGAAGAACACACTTCACATGTTGTTTTTGTTTTGTTTGTGATTTTTTGGTTTGGTTTGTTTGTTTGTGTTTTGGATGCAGTGTTCTGTTTGTGTTCCCTGACCTGGTATTCAATCCAGGCCCAAGTGAGAGCAAAGTTCTGACAACTCGACTGCCAGGGAATTCCCTGGGCATGTTGCTATATCTTCATTTATAATAGTACTTTATAATTATTTGTGATATGTCAAACCGAGCAATCACATGGCATAGATTCATATTCAAACTGTGGGCAAATCTAAGATATAAATGCTTAGTTAAATTGCATATGTATGATTATCTAAAGGAAGGGTCTGTAATTTTCAGGAGAATCTCAGATGTCTATCTAGTTCCTCTAGATACAGTGAGTTCTGTGAGGACAAAGACCATGTCATATTTATTTTGGGATGCTCCCTACCCAGTAAAGATCTATTGAAAAATAAAGAACAACTTATGACAAAGCAAAGCATGGATGATTTAAGAGAAAGGTACAAATTCTTAGATGGTACTTCAGAAGAGAAAGAAAGTATCATCTATACAATTGATCAAAAGAGGCTTTCTTTGAAAAGTAACATTACAGTTGATCCATCAAAAGTACTTATAATTTTCACAAGTATAGATCAGATATGAAAGATGTTCAAGACAAAGTTGGAATGTGGAGATAAAAATAATTTATTAGCTCATGCAGCTCAATATCAGAAAAACAAACAATCCAGGCAAAAAATGGGCAGAAGACCTAAACAGACATTTCTCCAAAAAAGAAAGATGGCCAGTAAACACATGAAGATGCCCAACTTCACTCATTAGTAGAGAAATGCAAATCAAAACTACAATGAGGTATCATTTCACACCAATCAGAATAGCCGTCATCAAAAAATCTACAAGCAATAAATGCTGAAGAGGATGTGGAGAAAATGTGTGCTGTTGGTGGGAATTTAAATGGATACAGCCACTATGGAGAACAGTGTGGAGATTCCTTTAAAAACCAGGAATAAAACTACCATTTTGTTGCTGTTTTTAGTCACTTAGTCATGTCCAACCCTTTGTGACTCCATGGACTGTAGCCCACCAGGTTCTTCTGTCTGTGGAATTGCCCAGGCAAGAATACTGGAGTGGGTAGCCATTTCCTTCTCCAGGAGATCTTCCTGACCCAAGGACTGAACTCAGGTCTCCTGCATTGCAGGCAGATTCTTTACCGTCTGATTCTTTACTGTAAATCCCACTACTGGGCATATACCTGAGAAAACCAAAATTCAAAAAGCATATGTACCCCAAAGTTCATTGCAGCGCTATTTAGAATAGCCAGGACATAGAAGCAACCTAGATGTCCATCAACAGATGAATAGATAAAGAACTCATGGTACATGTATACAATGGAATATTACTCAGCCACAAAAAGGAATGAATTTGAGTCAGTTGAACTGAGGTGGATGAACCTAAAGACTGTTATACAAAGTGAAGTAAGTCAGAAAGATAAACACAAATATTGTATATTAGTGCATATATATGGACTCTAGAAAATGGTACTGATGAACCTTTTTGCAGGGCAGGAATAAAGAAAGACACAGACATAGAGAATAGGCTTGTAAACACAGCAGGGGAAGGAGAGGTTGGGCTGAATTGAGAGAGTAGCATGGAAACATATACATTACCATATGTAAAACAGATATCTAGTGGTAAGTTGATGCGTAACACAGGGAGTTCAGCCCAGCCCAGTGCTCTGTGACAACCTAGAGGTGTGGGATGGGGTTGGGGGAGGAGGAAGATTCAAGAGGGAAGGGGATATATGTATACTTATAGCTGATTCATGTTGCTGTACAGCACAAACTAACACAACATTGCAAAGCAATTATCCTCCAATTAAAAATAAATAAAATAAAATAAATTCAGTCAAGTCCAAAGAGGGAAAACAAAGAGTACATTCTTCACTTCTGTATAGAAACTCGGTAGGCAAAAGTTAATCTGATTGAAAGTCTAGAAAACATACATTAGAGTCTTTTCCCTGCCCCCAAATCAATGCACACATTATTTCATACAGTAAACAGATATAATATGTGGCTTGCAAAGTATGGTAATTTATTATTTCACAGAAAAAGAATTTATTGTGCCCAGGTTAGAGGCATAAAAGATAAGTCACAACTGGACAGATTTGTGGGGTTTGCTTTATGTGACAAGAACTGACTTCTACTATTCCAACCTTAAAAAGCTCCATTCCATGCAAAAAAAAAAAAAAAAAAAAAAAAACCCAAGTAAATACCCCGAGACAGTGAAACCTTATGGTGTAGCTTATTACATTGAAATTGTTCACAAAAATCTGTCTGTGCGTTTAGCTGGGGAAAGTGTCCTTTAGCTTTCAGTGGCACCAAAAAGGAAACTATGGAACTCCCCCGGTCCAGTGATTGGGACGCCACTGCAGGAAGCACGGGTTCAACCCTTGGCCGGGGAACTAAGAGCCTAGATTCCGTGGGGAGTAGCCAAAACAAAAGGGGGCATCTGTGACACCCTACTCACTGGAAGAGAAAAAAAAAAGGAATTAAAGATTTGAATTATGACCCCGCAGTTTTTTAAAAAATGACCACATGTGAATTAACGTAAGTACATAGGCATAGCTAAACATGTTACAGCTGCTAAACCTTCAGATCTTCCCCTAAGGACTTGGAGCAATGATAATACTGTGCTCTCAGCCAGTCACCACAGAATAAAATGGTCCGTGGAGGGAAGGAGGGCAGGTGTGACTGCAGTATTCCGGATCTCTTTCTTCCTGACGTTAGTCATTAACATTTGGAAGAATTTCAGTAGGAAAGTGTCTGACTAATAAGATTCTTGAACCTTGCCACCCACTACCTAGCACAGCCTCTGGCACAAGGGAAGCATTCAATACATGAATGAACCATTAACAAGAGAGTCATAAAATACCAAGGAAACAGATGATATTTTCTGGGCACATCTCCTAGCACTTAAGTCTGAAAACAAAACAGAGGATTCTGGCCCAGGGATTCAAGTCAAACAGAAAGACAGTGGCTGGGTCCAAAATCAACTCTGGCCACCTGAAGCCCAGCCAAGGAACCTACACATGTTTACCTTAAATAAACATTTATGTCAAATGTAAAATTTTCAATTATCAAGCAGAGCTCTATCAGATGTTACAGAACTGGCATCTTCCAGTAAAAGAAATTTTAAGGATATAAATTTGTTTACTGTTGCCACTTCCTGGTGAAGTGTGGTATGGCAGAGAAGCCCTGTGAAAGCAACGAGACCTACAAGAAAGAGAATGGTATGGAGTTAAATTCAAACATCACTAAGTATGACAGATCCTGGGGAAAATATTTCATGGCCAAAAAAATTCATGAAAGAAAAGTTTGAAAATTTTGATAAAGTTGATGAGTAAAATGTAACACAACATCAAATATAAAAGCAAAACAGAAAGCAAGTCAAATTTAAGTGAAACACTAGAAGAAAATGTACTTCTATTTAAGCTATAGCACATATGTATACTAAAGTTCTATGCAACTATCACAAAAGGTTGAGTTGGGTCATACATGCTGACTTGAAAGATGTACAGTTATACTGATATGTAGGAAAAGCAAACTGAATAATAGTGTGCTAAAATGCCACACACACATAGACATAGTTATACAAATACACGTATCGCTATATGTATGTAAAAACAAAAAGCATACACAGCAGACCCTTGTGTGGTTGTCTTAGAGAGCAGGATTTGAGGCAGTGATTTTTATTCCCTAAAATTTACATCTGTATTTTAATTAAAATTTTATAATCATGAGCTTGTATTACTTTCTTTAATCAGGAAAAAACATTTAGTGGTAAAAAGGGCAGGTAAGAGGAAAAGAAACTCTGTAGCCTGATGCATAATAGCAATGAGCAGTAAGCAAACTAGAGTCAGACTGTGCCTGAGTTCACATCCTGACCCGGCTGCTTAAAGGCTGTGTTATCTTGGGCACCTTGGGTTCCTCATCTGTAAAACGGAGATAATAGTCGGACCTACCACATAGGATCATCGCGATGACTACATGAGATAACACATGTCAAACGCTTAGACTGGCACATAGTAAGTGCTCAACAAGTGTGAGCAGCTCATGGCAAAAACACTTCTTGAATTTTAATACCCATTTTCAAATAATACCTATTCAAATATCATTTTAGCCTCTTCCTGAGTCTAAAATTTTAGCTATCAATTGGGGAATTTTTTTTTCCTTTAGGACACGTAATATATATTTTATGATTTAATAATGAAAGTAAAGGAGAAAACAGGATTTTCTTATAGCCTCTTCTTAATCTACCTATTGTGATATGTAAAAAATATCTGCACTGTTGTGGGGTTTCTTGAATTAATTTGAGTTTTAAGAGGGGTGGGATAAGGGTGCTTATGGGCCAGACATGTAGGGCTTTGGGCTGTACTGATTGGTGGGATCCGAAGATAGAGATGTTAACACACGTTGGGTTTGGGATTTTTTTTTTTAATAAATTTATTTATTTTAGTTGGGGCTAATTACTTTACAATATTGTAGTGGTTTTTGCCATACATTGACATGAATCAGCCATGGGTTTACATGGGTTTGGGATTTTTTAAGGGTAGAGGGAGAATTCATTACTGACCATTTATTGAAGAAGCTTCCATCTCTCCAAGCGCCCTAGGGAAGGTTTCATCAGATAGCCTGACTCTGAAATCTGACCCTGCCTTTCATCTGAAACCTAATGCCATATTATCACCATTTGGCCTCCTGATCAGAAGCAGAGTGGCTCTCATGAGCCTCTAGGAAGAACCTTTTTTCTAAACCTCCACATTTGTCACTTATATTCTCCTTCCCAATCAAGTAAGGATTAGAAGTCGTGTCAATTCAAGGCCTACAGACAGGTTGGGTAGTCATCAGCTAGGAGAATTCGCCAAGAAGAGGAGTGACCCTAGGTCTCCAACAGCACTAACTTTATATCAGCTTGGATTAGAAACGTTTCAACACGTAGAAGTTAGTTTCAAGATTTGGAGAAGTTCAACCCTCAAAGACCAGCAGTGATATAACATGGCATGGGTCTAAAACCATTGTTTCCCAAATGTGTTCCATGGATTCTTAATGTCCTTTGAGGGACTTCCCTGGTGGCCCAGTGCTTAAGACTGGACTTTCACTGCAGGGAAAGTGAAAGAAAAGTGAAAATGTTAGTTGTTCAGTTGTGTCTGACTCTTTGAGACCTCATGGCTCCTCTGTCCATGGAATTCTCCAGGTGAGAACACTGGAGTGGTTTGCTGTTCCCTGCTCCAGGGGATCTTCCTGACCCAGGGATCAAACCGGGGTCTCCCGCATTGCAGGCAGGTTCAGGTTTGACCCGTGGTCAGGGAACTAAGATTCCACATGCCAGGTGGTTCAGCCAGAAAAAAAAAAAGAAAAAAAGAAAGAAACACCTCATGTTCTGCGGGATGGAATGCTAGTGGGTATTTGCTATAAAAAATTACTGCATCTCTGGGGGAAGGGAAAATTAGGGAGTTTGGGTCAATATGTACACATTGCTATGTTTAAAATGGATAACCAGCAAGGACCTATTGTATAGCACATGGAACTCTGCTCAATGTTATGTGGCAGCCTGAAAATGGCAGGGGAGTTTGGGGGAGAATAGATACATGTATGTATATGGCTGAGTTCCTTTGCTGTCCACCTGAAACTATCACAATACTGTTAATTGGCTATACTCCAATACAAAATAAAAGTTTTTAAAAAAATCCCATCTGTAAGATGGTTTAGAAATGCTATATATTATATCCTCAACTTGATAATTTACCATGCACATTCATCTTGTTATTCAATCAATAAATATTTATTGAGCACCTACTATGTCCTAGAGAGTGCTTTAGGTAGTAGGGATAAAGGTGAACAAGACAGATGACATCTCTACCCTGGTGGAAGAAGGGAGAGAAGGCACAGACAAGCGTCAGGAAGTGGCAAGTTCTAAGCAGAGTCAAACTAGGGAGATGGGACTCAGAGCCCAGTTCACTCAGAGCCCAGGAACATTGAGCTGTTAGAGTATTCCTCTCCGAGTAAAAGACATTTAAACTGAGAACTGTAGGACATAAGTGTTTGAAAAGCTTTCAGTAAGCAATTCTAATAAGTTTATTTACCCCGACATCTCCAATCCATCTGTCAACAAGAACTTTTGTGAGTGGAACACTCATTGGCATCCCAGAGAACACTGGTGTTCTGTGGAAACCAGTCCAAGAAGTGCTTAACTGAACATGTCTTGTGCTGGGAGTGCTGTTGAATGCAAACAATATCTGCAAGACAATTACCTATTACACTGGTGCAATGTGCTAAGTCAGCTTCAGTCATGTCCAACTCTGTGCAACTCCATGGACTGTAGCCCACCAGGCTCTTCTGACCAAGGGATTCTCCAGGCAAGAATACTGGAGTGGGCTACCATGCCCTCTTCCAAGGGATGTTCCTGACCCAGGGGACAAACCAGCATCATTTATGTTAAGTGCTGCTAAAATGCCCTGAAAGCCCTCCTTGAAGGATTAATAGACACAATCACTGTCTCCACCGGTACTTAGAAAACTGCAGGCAGCAGCAGCAGGAAATGACATTCTGAAGTGTGCATTTCAGATTCTGTAAGACTTGCCCCCAGAGGAACTCAGAGCATCATTTTCTGTGCTGTCTTTGCAAGGAGGACAGCCTGGAAGTTGAGGAGGATGTCCATGCACACAAAAGAAGTTCCCACTTGATAGCAGACAGTCCCAACAGGCCCCTGATGCTCTACCTCTTGCTTTCTGTCCCCTCTCCCACCCCGACCTACACCCTGCTTGGGCCCAAAGGACCTCCAGCTAGGGGTCCACCATCTATCACAACAGCCAAGACCAGCCCATTCCCTGTTTTTTGTGCATAAATCTTACTGCAAGAGAGCCCATTCTTTTCCATACTGTCTACAACTACAGTGGCAGGGCTGAACAACTGTGACAAAGATCATGTGGCCTGAAAAGCCTAAAAACTTTGCTATTAGACCCTTCAAAGTTTGCAGACACCCACTCTAGGCACCTGTTCTCTGCCTTCTTAGCCAGTCCTGCCAGGACTGTGGGCACAGCTGCTGTCTTCGCCAGATGTGCCAAAGGGAGGGGCACCTCCTTTCTCCTCTGCAGAAATCTACCACCTGGGAAAATCTCTTCTGAATCTTCTCAATGGCCCTGTTTCTCCTCAGAGAGCAAAGACACCTGGAAAGAGCACATCCACTGGTGTCAGATTCCCTCTGCTCAAATTCCAGCTCCGCCACTCACTCACTGCATGACTATGAGAAATGTATTAACATCTCCAACCTCCCCTTTGAGAGCTTTACAATGCAGACACCAATACCACCCAACTCATAGGGTTGTTGTAAGGATTAAACGAGATGGCGCCTGTGAAGGACTTTGCACAGCTCCTTACACGTAGAAATAAATGTTTAATAAATGTTCATTATTACTATGGCACCCCACTCCAGTACTCTTGCCTGGTAAACCCCATGGATGGAGGAGCCTGGTAGGCTGCAGCCCATGGGGTTGGGAAGAGCTGGACATGACTGAGCGACTTCACTTTCACTTTTCACTTTCATGCACTGGAGAAGGAAATGGCAACCCACTCCAGTATTCTTGCCTGGAGAATCCCAGGGACGGAGGAGCCTGCTGGGCTGCCGTCTATGGGGTCCACAGAGTCGGACACGACTGACGCGACTTAGCAGCAGCAGCAGCAGCAGCATTATTATTTTAACTATTATAATTCAAGGGACCAAGTAGAGGAAATTAGACACATAAAAATCTGAGTTTGACAAAGTCTCTCCATGCAAGAGTCTTCTCCAGCACCACAGTTCGAAAGCCCTGATCAGCCAGGAGATCAAACCAGTCAATCCTAAAGGAAATCAACCATGGACATTCATTAAAAGGACTGATGCTGAAGCTTTAATACTTTGGTCACCTGATGCAGAGGACCAACTCATTGCAAAAGATCCTGATGCTGGGAAAGAATGAAGGCAGAAGGAGAAGGGGGTGACAGAGGATGAGATGGCTGGATGGCATCACTGACTTAACATGAGTTTGAGCAAACTCTGGGAGATTTGAAGGACAGGGAAGCCTTGGCATGCCGCAGTCCATGGGGTCACAAAGAGTTGGACACAACTTAGCAACTGAACAACTACAGTGCAAAGCATCTCAAGTCATTTTCAACTAACAAATATGAATGAAGCAAGTTAGGGCAAGGGTATAGAGGACCCAGAATGCTCTGTCTTCTTCCACACCCTTTGTTCTCCTCATTCTTGTATTCCTGGCATCTGTGCTATCGATTTCTCCTTCACCCTACACATCCTTTTCTCTCTCAAGAACCTGATTTGCAGATCCCTTGCTTTGAAGGAACCATGCACTATTCTCTTGGTGAAAAAGCACAGATCCCACAAAACTTCAACTTCCTTCATTTCAGATCTGGCAAAAGGATATGGAGCTCACACCCAAGAGGATTCATCTCCAAGTGCCTATTTCTGAAATATGAAGAAGCACCTTGTCTGTTTGATTCATAGCTGCCTTCCCCTACACTTAAGGTACGGTACAGTGATCGGTCACCCAGACCAACTTCTCTTCCCTGGTTGCATGCTTCCCCAGCTCCCAGGGCTCAAATCCAGACTGTGTTTGACTTTCATAAAAAGGGTTCTCATTTTCGTAACTGAGTGAATTGTGGAGTAATGTTGCCAGTAAAAGTTGCCACTTGTGGCGTAAATGTGGGTCTCTCTGTTGGCCATTAGCTTCAACATGTCACCATCAAGGGGAAATTTTCAATTACACCTCAAAGCCATGCAGGCCTTCTGTCCCTCACCTGCTGCCTTGGGGAGGTAGATGCTCAGGGAGGAAGTTGGATCCAGAGTCTGGGTTCAGTGGGAGTGGGGGGGGGGGGGCTCTCAATTACCAAAAGTGAGGATGGGACTTTCGGACTCAACTCACTAATAGTAACAAATCCGCCTGCCAATGAAGGAGATGTAAGAGATGTGCATTCGATCCCTGGGTTGGGAAGATCCCCTGGAGGAGGCCATGGCAACCCACCCCAGTGTTCTTGCCTGGAGAAGTGGACAGAGGAGCCTGGTGGGCTACAGTCCATAGGATGCAAAGAGTTGGACATGGCTGAGTGACTTAGCATCCACTGGTCCTTTTAATGCCGTGTTATCAGAACTGTTTTGACACAAGGACATTGAATGCTGCCTCTAAAATGATTTTTGTTCCTTTCAAATTAAAAAAAAAAAGTTTAAACAATGCAGCTTCACCAATCCCTGAGCCATAATCCATCTCTGACCTTCTCCCTGGAGGGGGATTAGAGATGCACAATGGCTCAGGATGGGGTGAGATGCAAGTTTGAGTTAAGTGATAAGAAAGGGCTAAAGGGAGGGGATGAATAAGAAGAGGACCAGGATAAAAGTCAGGTCAGCAATGGGGAGGTTGTGGGGAACACATCACAGGACGTGCATGCATGCGTGCTTGCACACTTAGTTGTATCCAACTCTTTTCGATCCGTGGACTGTAGCCTGCCAGACCCCTCTGTCCATGGGATTCTCCAGGCAGGAATACTGGAGTAGGTTGCCATGTCCTCCTCCAGGAGATCTTCCAGACCCAGAGATCAAACCTGAGTCTCTTGCATCTTCTATTGGCAGGTGGGCTCTTTACCTGTTGAGACACCAGGGAAACCCACACATCACATTACTTGGCAGTAAAAAGCAGAGATACAGTCATGGCTAATGTCCCCATCCAAAGAGCTGTACCACTGTCCCCTTAGCTAAATGTCCTGGAGTCCCCATCGCCTACCTTTATGGATAAGCAGCCATTGCCAAGGGAATGATTAGATCTGAAGCTTGCTACTCAAGACTCTCAAGCGTTTGAGCAAACTCCCATGTCAATCTCCTCTCTTCCCCTTCTCAGATTTTCTGTTTTAATCAAATTCAGTGTCGTGGCAAATACTGAATACTCTCCACATTTTGCTGCCATGAGAAAGATCCCTAGGGACCCTCATCACCCTCTTAACTGCACCAATATCTTCTGCTGAAATTTGACCCATTTTTCAATGAAAATACAATGTTCTAGAGGAACAATTGGGAGAAAGTTTGTGTGTAATGAATGCCATGGTAAGGAATTTGAGAGAAGAGACTCCTCCTGACTGGATATTCAGGGAAGACGCGATGCTTGTTATCTAAAAGGAAACTTTGTCTCACGATTTTTCCAAAACCTTCTGTTGATGTCCAAGGGGAAAGCTCAGTTTCCGCCACACCTGGCCCTATGGATGTACAATAGATGGATATTTCTACATCCTCCATGGAGAATTCTAGAAATTTTTAAACATGTGTTTTGGAAACAAAACCCCCAAGCGCTGTGAACGAAACATATCAGTCATCATTTTCCCACCCATCCCTTCTTTGCAGCCCAGAGGCTGAAATCACCTGTTGTCTCAGAAATAATCCTTGAAGGAAGAAGTCCAAGGGAAAAGTGCAGTTGTCACTCCCTCCAGGCTTTCTAATATCTGAGCCTGATGCTCACTCAAGACTGGAAACCACACATGCGGCAACCTCATTCGCAATCCATAATAGATAAAGTTCCTGAGCCCAAGTCGAGAAGAGGAGCTTCACTATGCACATTTTGGCCGAGATGCAGACCTGGGATTTGGTCTGAGCAGCTATAACATCAAATAATAAAGTGCAAATACAAACAGCAAAAAATGTGCCCATATCACAGCTCAGAGTGTGTCAGAGTTGACCAAAACATTGCACACTTTTCATGTTTTGATAAGGTACTTAATTGGCATCCTGTGGGACATCACTGGGTGAGGGCTCCCAGCTGCAGGGCTGGCCTGGCGCCCACATCCTGTTACCCTGGCAGCTCCCCATCTTCCCCATTAGCTCAAACCACACGGAGAAACGAGAGCAGGATGGACGAGACACCATCCTTTTTTTCCAAGGGTGCTGGAGCCCATCCAGGAAACAAGCAGGGTGGGATGATGAGAAGCCTAGGCAAATGTTCCCAGCCTCTCCACTGTGTCCTCAGCTGGGGAAATCATAAAAACCAGAGTCATTTGAACTGCCGATTATAGTTTATAAGTACTTTTCAAATGGGTTCTCTTAATCCTGGCACAAAGGGCTGAGGAAAGTATTTTTATTGCTCCCCCCTACTTTTGCAGATCTAGAAATCAAGGTCAGAGAGGTTGAGGGGCTTGCCTAAGGATATACAGCTGGGAAGTGCCAGAAATGGGGCAGAAGCCAGTTCTTCCTGTCTCTCACCCCTGTGTTCTCTGCCGCCTCCCTTTCACCCAGGCCTTCGTGAGTCAATCTTGTGATTTTCTGTCTCAACTCATACGGTAAAAGTCAGGGACTTGGAAAATGTCTGGGTAGAAATCTGATTCTCATCCTTTCAGTGCAGAGATAAATCTGTGTTGAAACTGGGGTAGGAAAAAAAGGACTTAGCCCTTTCCCTATTGTAGAGGGAAAGGTAATAGGTAGAACACTGGTATTTCTTTTATATGTATGTATTTGGCTGTGCTAGGTCTTCGTTGCAACATGCAGGATCTAGTTCCCTGATCAGGGATAAACCCGGGTCCCCTGCATTGGGAGCAAGGAGTCTTAGCCGTTGAACTACCAGGGCAGTCCCTGGAAAACCAATATTTCTTAATGATCTAGTTGATTTTGTCATAGTCACCCAAGGAGGCAGAAGTCCCCATCATATTGTGAGGACATGGTCACCCCCATGCTTTGTCTTTCTGGTCATCTGGTCTCTCTTTCTCCTTCCCTTGGCAATGTTCTGGGTGCTCCTGAAAGACATGGAGAACTCACCTTCTGATCTCACGTCGTGCTCAGACATAACCACTGTCTTCTGCAGAGGTTTGAGAAGCCGTACAAAGCCTTCGGTCTCTCACCTTTGTGCACAAGGAGGACTGGCTTGAATCCCTAAGACCTCTGAAACCCTCCATCAAAAACATAAGCCCTTTTCAGAAACTGTTCAGGGTCTAGTCCATGGGGATGAGAGTGAGAAGGGGCATGAAATCCATCAGGAAACATTATTCCATGGAATATCTGTTCTGGGTTCTCTCGCTCTCCCTTTTTTTTTTTTTTTTTTTTTTTAATATGCCAGCGTTCTAACTTCTACCCTCAAGACTGAAACCAGACTCTGGCAGACACCTGGAGAGAGGGCTGACTCAGGGCTCGGCCAGGAACCCAAGTCAATTCCACCACCAGATTCTGAGATCAACTAGAGTGCACAGGGCAGACGTGTTCTGGTTATTTTAGTGTTCTGGTTAATTGGGAACAAGTACTGTATACTGAGGGCTTCCGCAGTGGCTCAGTGGTAAAGAACCCACCTGCAATGCAAGGGATGCAGGTTCAATCCCTGGAAGATCCCCTGGAGACAGGCATGGCAACCCACTCTGGTATTCTTGCCTGGAGAAATCCCATGGACAGAGGAGCTTGGCAGGCTACAGTCCATAGGGTCACGAAGGGTCAGACACGACTGAAGTGACTTAGTGCGCGTAGGGTATAATGAATATAAATCAGTCTTTCTTTGATGATTGAGAATCTGGAACAATCGTTCTAAATATCAATCAGAAATCCCCACAGTAGAAAGAAAGGAGATTGAGTTTATCGTGCAGTGACTTCCAGGCCAACTGCAAATTTATTTTCAGGCCCACTCCCACCACCAACACTCCTAACCCACATGCATTCTTGCCTTTGTTGCACCAGATAGAATGAGTCAAAGACACTTGGTCCACGGGATACTGAAGTTCTCTGGTGCTAGTCCCAGTTCCCCTATTAAGTGGTTACATGACCTTGGGAAGCTAATTCACTTCTGAAACTCAGTTGCCATAACTGTGCACTGGAAGGTTGGATTTCCTGGTTCTTCAACTTTCTAGGGATATTTTGTTTAGTCGCTAAGTCATGTCTGACTCTTTGAGAGCCCCCAAAACTGCAGCATACCAGCCTTCCCTGTCCTTCACTATCTCCCAGAGTTTGCTCAAACTCTAAATCTATACTTAGGAATACAGATTTTCTCAAGAATCCAAGGAAAACGAAACTTTTCAAAGCTGGGAAGAATGAATGTAAGTGCAAAACATTTACATTCTAAATCCATGGGTGGGGGTCATGGAGTCCCTGAAGCCATTCTCTTGCGCCGCCTGTCCGTGAACTTCGGGTTTAGAATCCTGGAATAGAAGATCTCTTGGGCCCCTTTGAGGTCTGCCACTCCCTGCATCAGGTTCAGTGCAAGCATCTACCCAAGTCTACAGAGCAGTGATTCATTGACTTTAGTTGCACTTTGAGACCACCTGGGAGGGGAGGGTTTCAAAGATCCAGTGCTCAGAGTTCACTTCCCAGATCAATTAAATCTGAATTTGGGTGGGTGGGCATCGCATTTTTTTTAACCCCCCACCCCCACCCCCGGGAGTTTCTAGTCTGCAGACAAGTTAGCAAACCCACGCCCTGGGACAAAATAAATCTCAAAATCAGGAGTGAACAGAATCACATAGGAGGCAAGGCAGATCCCCAGGCCCCCACCCCTGGTGACAGTGATTCCTTCCTGCAGATCCCACTGAGAAGATGCACTGCGAGCAGGCATCCTAGGTGATTCTGATGAGGACTGCTCTCTGGGAACCTGGTAATGGCCATTCAGCAGAAGCCCAGCAGAGTGGCCTTCCCTGATGCCCCCCTTCCTCCTACTTCTATACACCTGCCTCCACCCTTGGGTCTCCTGTTCTGCTCAGGGAGAAATTAAACAGGTTTGCATTTGCCAAACAGCCTTTTTTTCCATCTTTCTCATCTCGAGCAAACCTGGATCTTTCAGCCCGAGCCTCTAATCCCACCAGGTTCAATAATTTAAGCAGCACACTCATCCACACAGTCAGGTTTAATATATAAACACTAGAGCATCACTTAGGTCAGCCTCAAGGTGAGAGCTGCTGCTGACTCGGGTGTTACTGTTGGTTAGCAAACCAGGCCACTGGGGCCAGAGCAGACTGCGGGGAGAGCCCGGGCTCCCAGGCAGGCCCGGCGCAGCAAAGATCCGGCTGGCCAGCTTGGGCGGCCCTCGGCCTCTTGCCTACCTGGAGCGTGTGCAGTAGGACCTGCAGCCCACTGGCTTCTTGTTCGGCCATCACCTCGTCGGGTCCGGGGGAATCGGCTGCCTGCGGCCAGATTCAGATCGGGGCTGGAGAGGCAATGTCTGCCAAGCTGACCTCGCTGCCCGGGGAGAGGGCCTCAGCTGCACGCTGCCGAGTGTGAAGTGAGCACGCTGCAACCCTAGCCCTCGGCCCAGGTGCGGGTGTCCCCCAACACCCACTGCAGGGATTAGGTGAGCCCCAGCCCGGGAAGGGCGGAGCACTTGGGCACGGGGGTAGAGAGGGCCCCCGGCGTGAGTCACTCACCCACCTCCAGGCCCACGCAGGAGCCACCCTGGAAGGCTGACAGGCATTCCCAGCTGACCTGGTCAGACTCCCTACAGAGGCTGGCTTGGCCCGCCCCGCTGGTTCTCCCCCCCAACACCAACTTTATTTTGGTCTGTTGCCGGCTCCTGGGTAACAAGAGACCCAAGAGCGCTTGCACAACCGTGGCCTTGCAGGACACAGAATCCCAGGGCCCCCTGAGGTCCCAGGCTGAGGGAATGGAGTTCTGGCTGAGAAGGATAAGAACTACTCTGGGTCATTTTTTATCAACCAAGTCTCTTACATAATCTGCAGCTTTCACAGTGACCCTACAGACAGTGACAGTGCATGCTCAGTCATGTCCGACTTTGCAACCCTATGGACTGTAGCCCTCCAGGCTCCTCTGTCCATGGATGTTTCCAGGCAAGCCTACTTGAGTGGCTTGCCATTTCCTACTCCAGGGGATCTTCCCAACCCAAGGATCAAAACCATGTCTTCTGCACTGGCAGGCAGATTCTTTAGCACTAGCCCCAGGCGATGCTATGATTGCATCTCCCTTTTACAAATGAGAAAACTCAGGCACAGAGATTCTGGGCCACAGGAACAGAGCTTAGGAGTGTATGCCCAGCCTGCCATAGGTGAACTGGCAGCAAACCATGAGCAGGAGCCATTATACCATCCTGCCTCTTGCTGCTGCAAATGCCTTAATCAAAGTCATGCGATGTGGGCTGGAAGCCCAGTCCCCTCCCTCATGGAGAGTAGATGCCCTGGTGGCTGGTTTCCTCCAGACCAACGCAGGATCCATCACTTCTTTCTATGTTTTCTGCTCAGAATGTGTCACAAGAGTTTTAGTGGCTAGTTGGACATCTAAACCCTGACCCCCCCACCATGTCAACACCCACGTGTCTTATAGTCCTTTAGATATTGGCTCCTCAGAGTGTGGTCAGGTCATCACTTGGTGGCTTGTTAGACCCCACCCAAGAGCTCCTGAATCAGAAGCTGGATTTTCACAAGATTCGCAGCTGATTGACAACAGTACTAGAGGAGTAAACTTTCAGGAAGCCCCATTTCTGACCCCATCGATGACATGGCCACAGACAGCCTGTGCATTTGATGCCTGACAACATTTGTCCCCGATCACCAGTACTCAGCAAGCTCCAAGCACAACTTGCACGTGTGAAATTGGAGAGTGAGCTCATTGAAGTTCCTGCCTGAGCCCAGCTATGCAGGAGGGCCTGGGCTCGCAGCCAACAGCCCCGGGCAGAGTGGGGAGCTCTCATGAGCATCGCATCAGAGCAGCCAGCTGGCAGCTGCCCAAGTCCGTTGTGGTGACCAAGGAAAGGGACTCTGCATTTCCTGATCCTACTTGGCTGAAACGTTCCCAAGTCAGGAGACAGACAGCACGTCAGTTACTCCCTCTCCATGCTAGGCCGGGCCACACCCTCAGATTCAAGGACAAAAAATTCATGTGGTTTCTGCCCTCCAGAAACTTCCACTCTTGTTGTTCAGTCGCTCAATTGTATCCAACTCTTTGCAACCCCGTGGACTGCAGCACACCAGGCTTCCCTGTCCTTCACTATCTCCCAGATTTTGCTCAAACTCATGTCCATTGAGTCATCCAACCATCTCATCCTCTGTCGTCACCTTCTCCTCCTGCCCTCAATCTTTCCTAGCAACAGGATCTTTTCCAATGGGTCAGCTCTTCACATCAGGTTGCCAAAGTATTGGAGCTTCAGCTTCAGCATCAATCCTTCCAAAGTATATTCAGGACTGATTTCCTTTAGGATTGACTGGTTTGATTTCCTTGCAGTCCGAGGGACTCTCAAGAGTCTTCTCCAACACCACAGTTTGAAAGCGTCAATTCTTCAATGCTCAGCCTTCTTTATGGTCCAACTCTCACATCCGTACATGACTACTGGAAAAACCATACCTTTGACTACACACACCTTTGTTTGTAAAATGACGTCTCCGCTTTTTAATTCACTGTTTAGGTTTGTCATAGCTTTTCTTCCAAGGAGCAAGTGTCTTTTAATTTCATGGCTGCAGTCTCCATCCAAAGTGATTTTGGAGCCCAAGAACCCATTCTTAATGGCTTTGAATATAACGACCTTCCATGTAGGGACTGGACTATAACATCTCACATTAATCGAGCGTGGGGATAGGGGGGCAGTTGATCCCTCCACTTCCCCCACCTTGATGACAGGAGAGAAGAAATAAAGTCCCTCTGCTTCCCAGGTGGCTCAGTGATAAAGAATCTTGCCTGCCAAGCAGGAGATGTGGGTTTGATCCCTAAGCTGAGAAGATCCCCTGGAGAAGGAAATGGCAACCCACTCCAATATTCTTGCCTGGAGAATTCCATGGACAGAGGAGCCTGGCAAGTTATAGTCCACAGGGTCACAAAAAGTCAGACACAACTTAGTAACTAAACAACAAGAAGGATTTCCATCTTCTATAGGGAGTGGAGCTTTTCAAGGCACACATTCTATGATCCTTTAAGGTCCAGGGATGCAGGAAGGACTGCACTGTCCCATGTCATTACCTTAAAGGCAGATATTCATGCCCTTTGGCTGTAGGATAAAGCAAAGGAGAGGAGGAAAAATAAGTCCTCCCTACCAACATATATCTCAAAAATAGTTTAAAGAAAAAAGCCAAACTCCCCTGGTAGTCCTGTGGTTAAGGATCCACCTGCCAATACAGGGGACACAGGTCCGACCCCTGGTCTGGGAAGATCCCATTTGCCTCGGGGTCAACTAAGCCCCCACAACTGCTGACCCCTCGTGCCTAGAGCCTGTGCTCGGCAACAAAAGAAGCCACCACAATGAGAAGCCCACACTCTGCAACTAAAGAGTAGCCCCCGCTCACCGCAACTGGAGAAAGCCCACGCACAGCATCGACGACACAGTGCAGCCAAAAATGAGTGACTGAATAAGAGACTGGGATTGACATATACACACTACTATATATAAAATAGATAACAAGAACCTGCTGTGTAGCACAGGGAACTCGAGTCGATGCTCTGTAATAGCCTAAATGGGAAAAAAATCTTTAAAAAAAAAAAAAAGAAGAGTGGATATATGTATAAGAATGATGCATTTTGCTGTCCACCTGAAACTGACACAACATTGTAAATCAACTATACTCCAGTAAAAAGTTTTTAAATAAAAGAGAAAAAGCCACTTTGTACTGAGAATTCACACAAACAACTCTGAGGACCTGAACTAAAGGTATTTTTGTGCTCACGGGCCCTTATGTTAGCACTGACATAAAAGTGACCCCACTTGAATCCCTCTCCTGAATTCTGTCTAAATGAGACTCTCCATGAGTGGGCTGATTAATTTCCGCTGGAGTATAAATGGGTGACAGTAACTTAGTGTGCATGTCCCCATTAGCATTCGAGTTTCAGCAGAGACTTTCCTAAAAGGCAGGAGGTGATACCCAAGCTTGAAGTCCTCCCGGGCAAACAGCATCCAGAGAAGATTGAAATGAGTGCTCATTACCCACACAGGGCAGTCAGACCCCAGGGAAGGTTAGCAAGGATGCTACTTTGCACAGAAGAGAAAGGCCTTCCTTCATTACTTTGTACCTCTTGAAGAAGACATTTAGGGAAACCTGGATAGAACTCAGTCCACTGGCTTCAAAGAAAGATACATTTAATGAAATCCAGAGATTTCTGTTGTAGTTTCAAGAGGTGTCCAACACCACCTCCTGGCCCCGTAATTCACAAGAAGGATTCACAGAACTCAGCAACGTTGTTATACTCATATGCTCAGTCATGTCCCACTCTTTGCAACTCATGGACTGGAGTCCACCAGGCTCCTCTGTCCATGGGATTTCCCAGGCAAGAATACCAGGAGGGGTTACCATTTCCTACTCCAGGGGATCTTCCTGACACAGGGATCAAACTCAAGCCTCTTGCATCTCCTGCATTGGCAGGAGGATTCTTTACCACTAGTGCCACCTGGAAAGCCCTGTTTCAGTTATGATTTATTATAGCAGAAGGATACCGATCAAAATCAGCAAAAGGAAGAGGCACACAGAGCAGGGTCCCAGAGATACCAGGCACAAGGGCCAATCATGCCCATTCAGGCCATTGTGTGGACCATGCTTACTTCTCCCAGCAACAGTGGGTTACAACCCGCGCAGAGTGTTGCCAACCAGGGAAGCTCACCTGAGGCTGGTTGTCCAGGGTTTTCACTGGGGTTTGGTCATGTAGACACAATTGACTTTAGTCTCCAGCCCCTCCAGAGGTCAAGCTCACACCATGGTCCAAGGTCCCCACCTAAATGATATTGTTTGCATAGTTCTGGAGGAGGGCATGGAAACCCACTCCAATATTCTTGCCTGGAGAATCCCCATGGACAGAGGAGCCTGGCAGGCTGCAGTCCATGGGGTCATAAAGAGTCAGACACAACTGAGCAACTAAGCATACACATCTAGCATGGCCCAAGGTCCCCAGGTAAACAGACACTCTTAGGCAGCATATTCAAAGGACTTAGAAATCACCTCTCTGGAGCCGAGCAAGAGTCAGAACTTTATTTGAACAAGGTTAACCCTTTACCGCACACCTGCCCTCTTATCCTATAATCTCAGGCCCAGGAATCTCATGATAGCTTGTGAATAAGCCGGAGAAATAAGCACAGGTCTGTATAAATAGGAGGATCCACTAGCTAGTAGACTGCCAGTATTCAAAGAGCGATAAATTAATAAATTGCTGATTCAGAGGGAATTTCCTAACAGCATTCTGAGAATTCCCCTGGCTCTTCCTATTCAACATTTTTATCAATGACTTGGATGAAAATAAAGATTACGAGCTTACCAGATTTTCTGATGACACTTGATTGAGAAAGACAGAAATATGTCAGCTGACATAGTTGGGATCCAAAAAGATTTCAGCAGCCTTGAGTGGTGGACTGGATCCCACAGGATGAAATATAACAGAGCCAGATGGACACTCCTGCCCCTGGATCCTCCACACCAACTATGCAAGAATAAGGTAAGAGACGTGGCAAAACAGTGTTGACCATGGAAAGGTTTGGGAGGTTAACCAGAGGGGAGAACCATGTGAGTGTCAGCCTGGCCCCAGATTCCCAAAGTGTCTTTTCAGTCTAATGCATCATATTTAGAGGGGGGCGTGAAAGTTGTACCTGTAACCAGGATGGCATTGAGGCTACACTGAGGTCCCACCTGTGCAAGAGTTCAGCAAGGTGCCTGGCACAGAGGAAGTGCCCATCAGTGAGAGTATTACTATTATGGACATCACCAACGGATGGCTCCTAACCGCAACAGAGGAGACCCTGGTCATGCTCAACACTACTTGGCTTCTAGATGCATGACAACTGCCACCCAGGCTGGAAAGGATGGGAAGAGGTGGGGCCAGAAGGCAAGGAACAGAAGTAAAGTGTGGAGGTCCCAGGAGCCCAGTGTAGGGCAGGTGCAGAACTGTCCTGAGCGGGTTCAGACCACCACAAGGGGCTATTTCCCTGCCCAGCAGGGACCGAAAGAGCATTTGATCAGAAGGTTCCAGAGGAAATTCCAGGACTGCGTGACCTTAACAGACTTTATGTTCAGTGACTTGATGGGATGGGGAGAAAGAGAGGTACTCCCTGGCTCCAAGTCACACAGCCAGGAGATGTCAAAGATGGAACTAATTCCCCCTTTGAATCTTCCCTTTAGGATGTGGCCCACTCTCCCAGGTGGCCATGTGCTGATCTGGGTGGAACTCAGATAAACAGTTTATGTTTTGATGGATAGGTTGTATCTCAGCCTGTATGAGAAAAAAATACCTAATTAGCACAATAAAACCGTTTTCTCGGGTATCCATTCATTCCTTCTTCAAAAGAAGAACTGTATGGAGGTTCCTCAAAAAATGAAAAATGGAACTTCCATCCTGGGTCTCCCACACTGCAGGCAGATTCTTTACCAACTGAGCCACGAGGGGAGCCCCAGAACTACCGTGTGACCCAGCGATCCCACTCCTGGGCAGACCGTTAATTCAAAAAGCTATATGCACCTGATGTTCATAGCAGCGCTATTTACAATAGGCAGTTATGGAAACAACCTCAATGTCCATCAGCAGATGGATGGATAAAGACGATGTGGTACATGTATACAATGGAATACTACTCAGTCATTAGAAAAGAACAAAATAAATCCAGGTGCAGCAACACGGATGGACTTAGAGATTATCATACTAAGTCAAGTAAGCCAGACAGAGTAAGTCTGAAGTAAGACAAATACCATATGATATTACTTACATGTGGAATCTAAAATATGACACAAATGAACTTATCTATGAAACAGAAACAGACTCACAGTCATAGAGAAGAGACTTGTGTTTACCAAGGAGAAGGGGGCTAGGGGAGGGATGGATTGGGCATTTGGGATTAGCAGATGCAAACTAGTATATATGGAATGAATAAACAGTAAGGTCCTACTGTATAGAACAGAAGTTATATTCAATATCCTAGAATAAACCATAATGGAAAAGAGTATGAAAAAGAATATATATGTGTGTGTGTGTGTGTGAACAACTGAATCACTGCTGTACAGAAGAAATTAACACAACACTGTAAATCAACTATACTTCAATGAAATAAAGTTTCTTAAAGAGTGAGTCAGTGTTAAGAAAAACACTAAGGGAATAATAGTATATGTGACTCTCAGACACAGCAAAAATCTAGAGGGAGGTTAATAGCTAAAATCATGGAAGCATCACACTGCTCCCCGCTTCCTGTCTAATACTCAGCTCAGATTATCTTTTCTCTCATCTTATAGTGGGACCAAATCCCTCTCAAATACTAGCTAACACCCTCCTTCCTCAGACATATAATAAGCTGATTAATAAAAAGATTTACCCAAGCCCACACACATTACCAGTCTGTCTATCATGATTTGCATATAACGTTACTGTCTTAAAACTTTCCATTTCATGCGCTGGTTTTCTTCATTTTTACTTTCATGCCCCATTTCCAGAACACACTTGTACATACACACTGGTGCCTACACACACAGACACACATTGTCGACCACCTTCTGCCGATCAGAGCAAGGCTGCCTTCTTTTAAAGCCATACAAATAACATTACTAAACTGTGGACTTAAAAGTTGGTGTATACCAATAATGAGAAAACAGAAAGAGAAATTAAGGAAACAATACCATTCACCATTGCAACAAAAAGAATAAAATACTTAGGAATATTTCTACCTAAAGAAACAAAAGACTTATATATAGAAAACTATAAAACACTGATGAAAGAAATCAAAGAGGACACAAACAGATGGAGAAATATACCGTGTTCATGGATTGGAAGAATTAATATAGTGAAAATGAGTATACTACCCAAAGCAATCTATAGATTCAATGCAATCCCTATCAAGCTACCAATGATATTTTTCACAGAACTAGAACAAATCATTTCACAATTTGTATGGAAGTATAAGAAACCTCGAATAGCCAAAGCAATCTTGAGAAAGAAGAATGGAACTGGAGGAATCAACCTGCCTGACTTCAAGCTCTACTACAAAGCCACAGTCATCAAGACAGTGTGGTACTGGCACAAGGATAGAAATATAGATCAATGGAACAAAATAGAAAGCCCAGAGATAAACCCACGCACCTATGGGCACCTTATCTTCGACAAAGGAGGCAAGAGTATACAATGGAGAAAAGACAATCTCTTTAACAAGTGGTGCTGGGAAAACTGATCAACCTTGTAAAAGAATGAAACTAGAACACTTCCTAACACCATACACAAAAATAAACTCAAAATGGATTAAAGATCTAAATGTAAGACCGGAAACTATAAAACTCCTAGAGGAAAACATAGGCAAAACACTCTCTGACATAAATCACAGCAGGATCCTCCATGACCCACCCCCCAGAATATTGGAAATAAAAGCAAAAATAAACAAATGGGACCTAATTAAAATTAAAAGCTTTTGCACAACAAAGGAAACTAGGAGCAAGGTGAAAAGACAGCCTTCAGAATGAGAGAAAATAATAGCAAACAAAGCAACAGACAAACAATTAATCTCAAAAATATACAAGCAACTCCTGCAGCTGAATTTCAGAAAAATAAACGACCCAATCAAAAAATGGGCCAAAGAACTAAACAGACATTTCTCCAAAGAAGACATACAGATGGCTAACAAACACATGAAAAGATGCTCAACATCACTCATTATTAGAGAAATGCAAATCAAAACCACAATGAGGTACCATTACACACCAGTCAGAATGGCCGCTATCCAAAAGTCTACAAGCAATAAATGCTGGAGAGGGTGTGGAGAAAAGGGAACCCTCTTACACTGTTGGTGGGAATGCAAACTAGTACAGCCACTATGGAGAACAGTGTGGAGATTCCTTAAAAAACTGGGAATAGAACTGCCATATGACCCAGCAATCCCACTGCTGGGCATACACACCGAGGAAACCAGAATTGAAAGAGACGCGTGTACCCCAATGTTCATCGCAGCACTGTTTACAATAGCCAGGACATGGAAGCAACCTAGATGTCCATCGGCAGACGAATGGATAAGGAAGCTGTGGTACATATACACAATGGAATATTACTCAGCCATTAAAAATATTACATTTGAATCGGTTCTATTGAGATGGATGAAACTGGAGCCCATTATACAGAGTGAAGTGAGCCAGAAAGAAAAGCACCAATACAGTATACTAATGCATGTATATGGAATTTGAAATATGGTAATGGTAACCCTATATGTGAGACAGAATAAGAGACACAGATGCATAGAAAAGTCCTGTGGACTCTGAGGGAGAAGGTGAGGGTGGGATGTTCTGGGACAATAACATTGAAACATGTATATTGTTATATGTGAAGCGGAACACCATTCCATGTTCTATGCATGGGACGGATGCTCAGGGATGGAGCGTTGGGATGACACAGAGGGATGGGAAGGGGAGGGATGTGGGAGGAGGGCTCGGGAGGGGGAGCACATGTGAACCCATGGCTGATTCATGTCAATGTATGGCAAAAACTACTACAATATTGTAAAGTAATTAGCCCCCAACTAAAATAAAAAAAAAAAAGTTGGTGTATAAATATTTTTCATCAGTGTTACTTGGAAAATAAAGTATAACAAGTACAGAAAGGAAAAAAAAAAGTCTGCCTTGACAATACATCATAGTTGACTAGTTGTCCCTACTGCTTCTCAGAAGATTTCCCCCACCTTCTCCTGATGCATGAAATTCCTAAGAGGGGTGGGTGGGAGCAGAGGAGTAGAGGAAAAGAAGTCTGGGTCCAAGAGCTGGTGTTGTGTGTACCTGATTTAATGAAACACTTGTCCTAGCCCTCTGAGTCAGACATCATTCCCACTTCCAATTGAGAAAACTAAGGTTAAACTACATGAGGGTGCTGCTCAGGGATTTGATCCTGGATCTGTCAGCCCTCGTGGTCCTGCCCTCCAGTGAGAAGAGAGGCTGAAAGTGCAGAAGCCCCTGGAAGGGAAATTCTCAAGAAGCCTTCAGCCAACCCAATACATTCATAAATGACAAATGTGGATTCTTTCCTGAAGATAGAGGCAAGTGAAGGGAACAGGAGGGCATACCCTGCAATGAGGGTGTGAGTGCCACCTGCAGGAGTCTTAACCAGTCTAGAAAGACACAGTGACTTAGATGCACACAAAGGCATGTACCTCCAGTAGAAGAGCAGACCTGAAAACAGAGTTCCTCCATCACTCAGCCTGGGACCAGCCCTCTGAAAAGCCTCTCTCCAATCTAAACATGGAAACCCTGAGATCAAACTTTTGCTCCCTTGCCTATTAGCTATGTGACTATAGGGAAG
Organism: Okapia johnstoni; assembly: GCA_024291935.2. Taxonomy (NCBI): domain Eukaryota; kingdom Metazoa; phylum Chordata; class Mammalia; order Artiodactyla; family Giraffidae; genus Okapia; species Okapia johnstoni. The sequence continues at coordinate 14,629,696 of CM044326.1, read as the reverse complement.
AGACCTAAACTCACCGTACCTCAGTTTTCTCATCTGTTAAATGGGGCGATGATAATGCTCAACTCATCAGTTGCTGGGAGGATTCATTGGAATAGCATGATGTTTTTAGTATAGTGTTTGTCATCTAGTAAGCCCTCTGCACATGCAGATGTTACTGATACTATTATGATTGCCTTTGTTAAAGATTCAAGAATTCCTACCTCAAGTAATTGGTGGGAGGATTAAATGAGCAAAAATATGTAGAAGTGACTAATGCAAGGTGATGAATGGTGAAAATTATTAAGTACTGATGCCCTGGACTTCTGCTAAATTAGAAGGGACCGGGTAGAGAAAGTGACTTGACATCCATATTTCTGCCCAATGAAGTTCCGCCCTGTCTTTAGTTCTGTAAATTTTGGCTTCATGGATGTTTACGTTCTGTTAGTAGGCAACTACACATTTAAATTGCTATGTCCTTCAGATAAATGGACCCTTTTATCATAATGAAAGGGTCTTTGAAAATACTCTTTGTCTTAAAGCCTATTTTGTCTGATACTAATAAAATTATTCCAGTTTTTTTATGCTATAGTTTACTTGATATAACTTTTTCATCCTTTATTTTCCATCTCTCTCTATTGGCTCATCCCACTACTACTTAGCATATTATTAATGAGAAATTATTGCAATGTATTATCATCCCTAAATAATAAAGGTTGAGTAGGAACAAGAGAGGGCTTCCTAGGTGGCTCAGTAGATAAAGAACCTGCCTGCAATGCAGGAGCATGCCCTAGACATGGCTTCAATTTCTGGGTTGGGAAGATCCCCTGGAGGAGGGCACAGCAACCCATTCCAGTATTCTTGCCTGGAGAATCCCATGGACAGAGGAGCCTGGCAGGCTACAGTCCATAGGTCGCAAAGAGTCACACACAACTGACGCGACTGAGCACAGCACATCTGTATTTTACACACAATGTCATTTCTTGTACAAAAGAAAATATATAGTGGGGTCTTGACTTTTTTATTTATTCTGACAACCTCTGCCTTTTAACTGGAGTGTCCCATTTACTTACATTTCATATAATTTTTATATAGTTGGTTTTATCATAATGCCATTGTTTTTCTCTTTGCCATCTCTTTTTGTTTCATCCACCTCTCCTCCTTTTTGCCTTCTTTTGGGTTGATCAAATATTTTTAGTATTTCATTTAATTTTATGATTGACTTTTCAGCTCTACCTCTATGCATTATATTTTAGTACTCGTTCAAAGAACTACTTTATGCATCCTTAACTGTTCACAGTCTGGCTGGAGTTCATATAGTACCTCTTCATGTAAAATATGATAACTATGTAACAGAATAACTCCACTTGCCTTTACTTCCTGTCCTTTTGATATTGTTGTCATAAACAGTAACTCCATATTTTTTATAAACCCTACACAATATTTCTTTTGCTTAAGACAGTCATATGTCTATTAAAGAAATTATGAAAAGAAAAAATAGAGTCTTTTAAAGTTACTCACAGACTTACTATTTCCTGTGCTTGTTTTTCCTTCTTGTAGATATGCTTTTCTTTCAGGAATTATTTTTCTTCAGCTTGGAAATTTTTCTTCAGCATTTCTGAAGTTATAATCTACTGGCAATAAATACTTTCCATTTTTATTTTTTAGAAAATGCCTTTATTTGCCATTATTTTTAAAGAATATAGAATTCTGCGATACTGGACTTTTTCTTTTCAGCACCTTAAAGACATCATTCGGTTACCTTCTTGTCTTCACTCTTTTGAAAGAAGTTAGTCATCATATGTATATCAATGTTCCCAGTATGTGATGTGTCATATTTCTTTGTCTGCTTTCAATAATTCTTTCTCTTTGACTTTTGGTAGATTTAATATGTAATACCTAAATGTGGCTTCTTTTATACATATTCTGCTTGATTTCTTTGAGTTCCTTGAATTTGTAGTTTTTGCTTTCTACCAAACTTTGGACACTTAAAGCATTCTTTTTTAAAAAATATTGTTTCCTTCTCCTTTCTATTCTCCTTCTTCAACTCCAATCAAATATGTGTTAGATAACCTGACTTGGTACCACTGGTTCCTGGGGCTCTGTTCATTTTGTCAAGCCTCTGCCCTTTGGATTAAATGGTTTCTTTAATTTTCTATTAATTTTCCCAGTTCACTTACTTGTCATCATTTTAAAATTTCAAGTAGTTTAGTTTCACACTGTAAAGAATCCATCAGGTTCTTTTTTTACACTTTTCATTTCTCTGTTATTACCCATCTGTTTGTTCATTATGACCATGTTTTTCTTTAATTTCTTGAACATGTTTAAAATAGATGCTCTAAAGTCCTAGTCCACTCATTCCAATATCTCAGAGTTAGTTTCTATTAACCGCTCTTTCTCTTGGCTATGGAATACATCTTTCAGCTTCTATAAGTGTCTAGTAATATTTTATTGATTGCAAGGCATTGTCATTGAGATATTGTGGAGATTGTAGACTCTGTTATTAGAAGGATTCTTGGATAACATAATCCATTCTTATGCATTTACAAATTATAAAAAGGAACCCACAGGGAAAATGATTTGCCCAATGCACACAGATAGTCGTGGCCAATTGAAACTACATTGCCTAAGCTGAGACTCAGTGTCTTCCCAGTTTTCAACCTGAAAATATGCTGCCTTTTCAATATGTTTGAAAATTTTTTCCTTGGGAATAACATTTTCTCCTCTTAAAGTTTTGCTAGCCCTTTCCTGATTTCTGTGCCTGAAGATCACTCACCTATTCTCTAGATCTAAGGATGCTAGTGCTATTGCTGCTGATGATGATATTTGATATCCTTGAGCATCTCAAGGATAGATTTGTCAAGCACTGTGCTTACACTACTGTGTACTAGCTACCGTGCAAGAGTTTTACTTAATTTCACCCTATACTATCCCTTCCTTTAGCAGCTTACCTTAATACCACTCTTCCTGTTAAATTAAATGCTCCAGTTTCTGTATCTCCAAGTACATGCATACATAACATAGCATTGATGATAACAAAGGTGAGAGTGAAAGTCGCTCAGGCATGTCTGACTCGTTGCGACCCCATGGACTATACAGTCCATGGAATTCTCCAGGTCAGAATACTGGACTGGGTAGCCTTTCCATTCTCCAGGGGATCTTCCCAACCCAGGGATCGAATCCAGGTCTCCCGCATTGCAGGCGGGTATGTTAACAGTAGTTAGTTTCTACGGACGGCTGTGCTGTTAGGCTTGTAGTCTTTCAGTGGCCAAGGAAGCTTTCTATGTTCATAACACCCAACACAATGCCAGGCACATAGTAGTTGGCAGAAACTGTTTGGTTCTAGTGGCCTCCAGTGAAGGACAGAGTCCACCTTTGGGCTAGCTACATGCCAGTACTCCAGCCCTGTAAGTGGCAGCTCAAAGGACACCATATCCTTGGTTCTACGAGGCTGAGGTCCAGCTCTGCTCGGCATCCACCTGAGGTGTTGTTGCCATGTACATCTGACAAAGTTCTTCAGGGAAGGCCAAGATAATCTCTACCCTTGTGCCCAGTCTAGTCCCATCAATGGCCAGACCTGGAGGGCTGACAGGTGTGTAATGTTCATCAGGTTCTTGCATCGGGGCCAGTCCAGAGGCTCATGGCCTCTGGGTCCCAGGCTGAAGTATCAGGTCACAAGCAAGCTGGAACCAAGGGCTCCTAAGGTCAGGCTGCCCAGAGTGGGGTGGGGGAGAAATAGAGATATCAGCCATCAATGCCACCAGATGCTTCCTTCTGCTTCAATGAAGGCTAGAGAGACCGCAAGCCAGGACTAGAGGAATCAAACGCCAAACTGGGCAGGGGCGTGGCTTCATTGGGAGGGGCCGTGCAGAGGAGGCCACATTCCAGCTTGTGACACATTCATTCAGTCATTTACTCCACAAACATGTATTCATCAGATCTCTACAGGGAGGAGTATACCATCACATAATAACTAAAAGCAAAATCTCTGGAATCAGTTTTGATTTACATGTACGGGTTCTGCCAAATCTAGTTACATGACTTTCAACGAGTTATACACATTTTCTCTACCTCAGTTTCCCATCATTAAAACAGTGATAGTAACACAAAGGGTTGTGAGCACTAAATGAGTAAAGCATTTAAAATTTGCCCATAGATGTCTGATATATAATAAAGCTTAATAGGTATTAATTGTTACCATCAGGTCCTGGGATGGCATCAAAGAGATTAAGGTGAAGAAGTATCTTAAAGATGTGTAAATTCCTGCCTTCAAAGAGCTCTTTGGGTAGTGGGAGAGATTAACCTTCATATAACCTTTTCCAGTGTGATTTGACCAAGTAGCTGCTTAATGAAAGGTCCAAGTCTCCTGCTTGAAGAATTTGGGAAAATTTCCCAAGGAACATAGCCCTAGCACTGGACCTCTGAGGGCTTCCAGGTGGAAGAAAGCAAAGGGGAATTATAGGTAGAAGAGCATGTGAAAGGAATATCTGTGTAAGAGAGTTACAAAACTGATAGAGCCCTCACAGTGAAGCTATGGAGGTAACTCAGACCAGATAAAATAGCTTTGCTTTCCATAGTGTGGGGTGGGATCCCAATGAAAATTTGTAAGCAAGATATGAGTGAAGTTCATTTTCGTGTTTCATTTCTTCTCCTTCCATGGAAATGTGAGCTTTCTCCTTCTCCACGTGAAGTGAAGAATATGGCAAATTCATTTTTCTTTTTCCTCATTCATATTAGACTGTGAATGACTGATAAGCCATGATGCAATGCTCATCAGGAGTACTTACAGTTTACTAAGGGTACTACAGTTTACAGTTTCCAATTATAAGTTTACAATTATAAGCCAGGTCACTAACTAGAAGATGAAATAAGTCTTTTATGATTCAGGAGACCTTCCTAAATCCCCTCCCTCATCTTTACAGAATAGTATCCTATAAGCTCATGAAATTAAAAGACACTTACTCTTTGGAAAGAAAGTTATGAGCAGCTTAGACAGCATATTAAAAAGCAGAGACATTACTTTGCCGACAAAGGTCCGTCTAGCCAAGGACGGACTTTCCAGTAGTCATGTATGGATGTGAGAGTTGGACTATAAAGGAAGCTGAGCACCAAAGAATTGATGCTTTTGAACTGTGGTGTTAGAGAAGACTCTTGAGAGTCCCTAGGACTACAAGGAGATCCAACCAGTCCATCCTAAAGGAGATAAGTCCCGAGTGTTCACTGGGAAGACTGATGTTGAAGCTGAAACTCCAATACTTTGGCCACCTGGTGAGAAGAGCTGACTCATTGGAAAAGACCCTGATGCTGGGAAAGATTGAAGATGGGAGGAGAAGGGGACGACAGAGGATGAGATGGTTGGATGGCATCACCGACTCAATGGGCATGGGTTTGGGTGGACTCTGGGAGTTGGTGATGGACAGGGAGGCCTGGCGTGCTGCAGTCCATGGGGTCGCAAAGAGTCGGACACGACTGAGCCACTGAACTGAACTGAACTGAACTGAAGCTCATTACAATTAAAGGCTCTCTTTATCAGTTAACAATTGATTAACAACTTCTGATAGGATTATCTTGGGATACCCGTCACTTTGTGAACATAGTAGAGATTCTAGATTTTCCTTTGGAGTCATTATCCAAGGCTTTCACTGAGCCATCTGTACTTGCAGAAGTTCAGAACTACAGCCTGACTGTCAGAAGGAAGCAAAAGTCATGGAAATGACAAAGTCCCTTATCCCCCTTATTATTTTTTATCCCATTCCTCTTTCAGCATAAACTTTTCTTGACTGTATTTCCTTTCTCATGCTAATAAGCAATAATCTGATGTTAGCCATAATGACCATGGTGACCAGTCATGAGTAACCTCAGAGGAGCATCTGAAATTAAGTCTTCTATCTTCTATCAGCTTATAGCTGCAGAAGACATCGGCTTGCTGCCAGTGAATTTGAGGTTCTTGCTTCGTCACAAAAGAATTTGGAGAAAAAGTGATATGTAACAAGTAGATTTATTTAGAGAGAAACATACTCCAGACATAATGTCAGCCAAGAAAGAGCAAAGTGTTTCAAAATATGGTGTAGTTAGCTTTTATGGACTGGGTAATTTCATAGGCTAATAAGTGGGAGGATTATTCCAATTATTTGGGGGAAAGAGTGAAGATTTCCAGAAACTGGGCCACCACCCACTTTTTACCCTTTTATAATTGACCTCGGAACTGCCATGACGCTGGTGGGTGTGACATTTAGCTTACACTAATGTATTAAAATGAGCATATAATGAGGCTCAAGATCTACTAGAAGTCAAATCTTCTGCCGTCTTGGACCTAATTGGTTCTAACCAGTTTTCATCATGCCCTATGGCTATGTCATTCTTTTAAAGGTTGTGCCCTGCCTGCTTCCTTTCTGGTTCAAGCTCATTTTAGAGAATTATTAAACATCTAAAACCTAGACAGTGTATTAAAAAGCAAAGACATTACTTTGCCAACAAAGTCTGTATAGTCAGAGCTATGGTTTTTCCAGTAGTCATGGATGGATGTCAGAGTTGGGATCATAAATAAGGCTGAGCACCGAAGAACTGATGCTTTTAAACTGTGGTATTGGAGAAGAGTCTTGAGAGTGCCTTGGACTGCAAGGAGATCCAACCAGTCAATCCCAGAGGAAATCAGTCCTAAATATTCATTGTAAGGACTGATGCTGACGCTGAAGCTCCAATACTTTGGCCACCTGATGCAAAGAGTGACTCATTGGAAAAGACCCTGATGCTGGGAAAGATTGAAGGCGGGAGGATAAGGGGATGACAGAGGATGAGTTGGTTGGATGGAATCACTGACTCGATGGACATGAGTTTAAGCAAGCTCCAAGAGTTGGTGATGGGCAGGGAAGCCTGGTGTACTGTAGTCCATGGGGTTGTAAAGAGTCGGACATGACTTAGTGACTGAGCAACACCCTTTTAGGATACTTGAAGTAGAATTCATAAGGAAATGAGTGGACAGATTCTAGGGTGCCACATCCCACTCCATGACCCCCACCTCCTGAAGGTCACACCTTTGTGTAACAAATCCCCTTCCCTTGAGTGTGGGTGGGACCTTGAACATGACAAAGGTGATAAGAGGGTGCTCCCACAATCATGTTACATTGTATGACTCCACCTTGCTGGCAGACTAGCTGTAGAGACTCTCCTTGCTGGATTTGATGACATAAACGGCCAAGCTGGAGAAGCCTGTATGACAAGGAACTGTGGGCAGTCTCCAGCAGACGCCAGCAAGAAGCCAAAGCTCTGACACGCGGCCACAAGCCTGACTGCAGCCCCCGCACTCTTCACCATTATGCTGGCAGCCTGAGGATTAAACTGAAGCCTCGGAGAGGAAGCCATGGTCATGAACAGACCATCCAACCCAGCTGGTCTCCCATCTGTCCTTCAGCCCCACCCCTTCAGCAGTCTTCTCCCTCCACACAGGAATCCCAGGGAAATCGTACGCCTGCACATCACTCACACCGAGACACTCGAGGAAGCAAGAAGAGAAAAACTGATCTGGCTGCTTGAAACCGATTCTCATTACCAGTGATTTACATGAATAGGAGCTCAAATTTGCATACCATTAAGTGTTTGAGATTAACTTGTGCAAGTTTTATTTGATTTCAGCCTTAAATTCTTCACGGATTTAAGCTGAGCCTCTACTGTTTTCTCCCCCCAAGTAACAGAGCTTTAAAACAAAACTGCAAAGACCTGCCACGTCCAGTGTATTTCACTAAGTTCACTAACTCGGGGGAAGGGGGCTGCCCAGTGACACTTGGGATGCTCTCTAGACACTCAAATGGCAGCATCAATACTCAGAGATGCCTATATGAATACACATAGATGCCCAGATGAATAAGAAATCACCAGCTTCCCTGGTGGCGCAATGGTAAAGAAATCGCCTGCCAACGCAAGAGACATGGATTCGATCCCTGGTCCAGGAAGATCCCACATGTCATGGACCAACTAAGCCCCTGTGCCACAACTACTGAGCCTGTACTCAAGAGTCTGGAAGCTGCACCTACCGAACCCACATCCCGCAACTACTGAATCCAGGTGCCTAGAGCCTGTGCTCCACAACAAGAGAAGCCACCGCAATGAGAATCCTATGCACCACAACTGGAGAAAAGCCCCCACAGCAACAAAGACCCAACACAGCCAAAAATAAATGAATAAAATTATTTTTTTAAAAAAAGGATAAGAGCGCATTTTAATGGTAAGCTCTGCAGATCCCAGGGCTAGAGCTTGCATAAGACCCATTACCCCCTGCCAGGACTGGCAGAACGGTGGTTTTGGAGTCTGTCATTTTCCACAAGCAGAAGGAATCTGACGTGATCTTCAAGATGGCAAGAAAGACTCCTCTGGGATTAGGCCACACCTGTCCCCTGGACTTTGAGTGCCAGAACCTGAATGGGCATTTCCATTGACTGGCCCCTATAAAATCTAATAACAGGTCTTGACATAAGGACCAAGAGTGGCACAGAATACCTCCTTACCCTGGAAAACGATCGGGAAAAACGGGGTTTATGAGTTAGTGGCGCAAGCACATGGTCACATGGTGTCTTGGTGTGATTAATCCATCTCAGGGAAATGACTGTAAGAGCCAATTAAACGCAGCTTAGAGGAGCTGTTTTGCATTGTCTCTTTATTCCGTTTCTGGCGACAATTGTACCTGTCAGGAAAGCTGTGAGAAACTATCAATTTCTGCAGCTTGAGTTTTCAGAGGAAAATAAGAACCGTCTCCCTGGAAGAGATGGGCTGTCCCTTTCAGAGTGTAAATCCCCATTGAGAGATGGAGACTTTTGAGTCTGTGTGGCTTCCAGCTCCAGGCGATGGGTTCCTGGGTCTTGCCGCCCGCCTCCCTTCCCCTCCCAGGGACTTTCTGCTTGGGAACATAAAAGCCACAACCTTTAAGTGCAGATGAAGCAGATTCTTTCCATCCTGGAGGAGAATCTCCTCTCATCATAAAGAAGAGGAAAGAGGAGGAAAAGAAGAAGTGTTTCCTACATTTGAAATAAAACTATTGCCCAGGTTTAAAATGACAAACACTTAGATGAGCAAAATGGGGGTGTGCTTCAAGGCAATGACTCTTGCTTGCTTTCATCGACTCTGATATGCAAGTAGATAACAAAGCATATTCATAGCAACAAAAAACAAAATCCATTAACCCTCCCACTTAATGCTACATCTCCTCCAAAGCAGGGCCTGCCCCAGTGTAAATCATTGAGGAAAAGAGTTAATTAAATCAGGGGATAAGAATAGCTCCCAGCAGGCAGCCCCGAGACAGGGGAGATTGTCAGCAAAAGAAAGTTAACACTTGGACCAGGTGCATCCTCCCATGTCCTTGGGTTACTACGATTTAGCAGCGAGCCAGGGGCTCAGATGTCACACAAAAGGGAAAGGGCTGGCTCAGCTGGGGGCTCAGGTTCTGTCACCCCAGCCTGGGTAGGGTTACAAGTCTGTTGCGATGCCTCTTGACCTCCACTGGGGACACACACCATCAGTTCACCTCTCCGAGTGCTCAAGGCTAGGCAGGGTGGCCAGGGCCAGGCAGAGGCAAAGTTGAGATGCCAAGACAATAGATTCCCCTAATCTACCCTGCTAGGAATGACTAGCATTTTCCAAACCAGATATGATGCTACTGACAACATGGTCCAATTAGGGATTCCTGGGGTCCCATGTAGCCCCACCTGGACTAGCTATTTTGTTACTGTTCAGTTGCTAAGTCTTCTCTAACCCCCATGGACTGCGCACGCCAGGCTTCCCTGTCCTTCGCTGTCCCCCGGAGTCTGCTCAAACTCATGTCCATTGAGTCAGTGATGCCATCCAACCATATCATCCTCTGTCACCCCTTTGTCCTTTTGCCTTCAATCTTTCCCAGCATCAGGGTCTTTTCCAATGAGTCAACTCTTCGCATCAGGTGACCAAAGTATTGGAGCTTCAACTTCAGCATCAGTCCTTTCAATGAATATTCAGGGTTGATTTCCTTTAGGATGGACTGGTTTGATCTCCTTGCTGTCCAAGGGACTCTCAAGAGTCTTCTCCAACACCACAGTTCAAAAGCATCAATTCTTCAGCGCTCAGCCTTCTTTATGGTCCAACTCTCACATCAGTACATGACTAATGGAAAAACCATAGCCTTGACTAGACAGACCCTTGTTGGCAAAGTGACGTCTCTATTTTTTAATACACCATCTAGTATTATGTATTATATATAGATTAGATATTGTGCCTAGTTTTATAGTATTATAACCAGCTATGCTGAGACATTAACCTATGAGCATGCAGCCCTATTGCCCTCCCTGGGAAACGTGAACATGAACATGAACTGAGCCTCAGGAAGAAGCAAGTGACACGCCCCGAGCTGGACAGGCTTCGGAAGCTGGCAGGCTATGTATGTCTTCCTGCATATGGTGAAAGAGACCCCTGGCCAAAGAAAGGCTCAGCAATGGGGAACAGATGGACGACGGGCTCCAATTTACCTCTTCCCAAAAAACCCTCAGCATCTCTCCCATTGTACTATACCTCCTGGTCAGCTTCTACACGAAGTTATGATGCTGCTCACTTCCTCATCAACACAGCCTCACTGCTTAGCATACTGCTGCCCAAGTTGCCCCAGTTCCACGGGGTTCATTCATCTCTTTGGCATTAACAAACACTGAGGTATGGGGCTGGGACATTGGAATAAAGGGCTGTAACATCCCTCCTTTCTCTATACTGTCTTCCATATCTTAAAAGCCCGAGAACTATACAACCTTTTCCAAATTCCCACTGGAAACCCAAATTTTCATTGGAAAATGTCATTCCCTGGGCCCAGGCCTACTAGGAACACGTTTTTTAGAATCAGGAAAGAGAGGTGAGGTAAGGGACAAGTCACTCTCCTCCACAGCAGGAAATCATGTGTGGGCAGCTTTTTTGGTTGATTAAGTTTTTCCCTAGCATCCACTCCCACCACCTTCCAGCTCTGTTTTACTGCATGAGTGTGTGCTAAGTCCTGTCCAACTCGGTGACCCTATGGACTGTAGCCCGCCAGGCTCTTCTGTCCATGGGATTCTCCAAGCAAGAATACTGGAGTGGGTAGCCATTTCCTTCTCCAGGGGAATTTCCCAATCCAGGGATCGAACCCGTGTCTCTGAAAGTTTGCAACTTGAAGATTCGTACGTAGGGGACTTGTACTATTTTCTTTACTGTGTACTCTTCTACAAACTTCTCCTCACTTACGGAGCTGCTTCTAACTACAAGGGCTTCTCAAGCTCTCTATCTCTTTCCCACGATCCTCCCAAGAGAAGGTATCTCAGTCTAGTGATGGGAACAAACTCATACTGGTGTCAAATCTTTGGGTAGAGAGTGGGCAGGGAGGAAATGGGAAGACTGCCTAGCATAGGAGCAAGGCATAAAGAGCTTGGCAGAGAATCCAGCAGAGGAGATTAACAGAGAATACTGAAACAAATGAGGGAGTTCAAGAAAATGTAGAGGGAAAGATTTGGAGACTGAGAAGCCTCAGGTAATTATAACAAGAACCTCCCTGGTGGGTCAGATGGTAAAGAATCTGCCTGTAGTGTAGGAGACCTGGGTTCAATTCCTGGGTCGAACCCCTGGAAGGTCCCCTGGAGGAGAGCATGGCGACCTACTCCAGTGTTCTTTCCTGGAGAGCTCCCATGGACAGAGGAGCCTGGCAGGCTACAGTCCATGGAGTTGCAAAGAGTTGGACACAACTGAGCAGCTAAGCACAGCACAAGGTGTAGGGTGATACTTTGGAGAAGGAAGGCTGGAACAGTAGGTAGGTTGGAGCCAGATCATAATGACCAGATTAAGAAATCTGAACCTCACTCTGTAGACCTCAGGCTGCCATTGTGGTCAAAGAGGTGTGTGTGTGTGTGCATGCCCACTCAGTAGTATCAGACTCTTTGCTACTCCACAGACTGTAGTCTTCTAGGCTCCTCTGTTCATGGGATTTCCCAGGCAAGAATATTGGAGTGAGTTGCCATTTCCTTCTCCAGAGGATCTTCCCAACCCAGGGATCAAACCGGTGTCTCTTGCATCTCCTGCATTGGCAGGGAGGTCCTTTCCTTGCTGAGCCACAAGGAATGATGCAAAATGTCTGGTCATTCATCTCTAAATGAGCTGTCTATTCACAGACTTCTACAACTGTATTACAAAACTTCACCTTCATATACTTTGGTGACAGAGAGCTTTGCTTCCCTTCCCTGATTCACCTGTGCCATCTCTTGCCTGCACCAACACCTCTATCCATTGAAAGTATACAATGGAGCTCTTCCAGGAAACAGGTCTTCTCCACAAATCCACAAATCCAATTAAAGACCACACAACAAATAGAAATTAGGAAGCCCTCGTGTGCAGGAAAAGTAAACTCCTGGCTCCCATATCTAAGTTGTCTTGTTGACATGGTAAGGAATACACAGATGGAATTGTTAACCACCTATTCACAAAGAACATAATCATGAAATGGATCGTGCAATTCAGACCCTTCTAATTCAGTAGTCCTCAAACTGGGTTGCACACTTCAGTCACATGCATAACAGCTGGGCCCCATCCATGGAAATTCTGGTTGAGTTGATTGGGCATAGGATACAGACATGGGAATTTTAAAAATGTCAACCCAAACATGTATCCAGAGTTGACAACTACTGTAGCAATAGAATATGTGAGAAGGAAAGGGTTTTTATGGATAGGTGGGGTTGAGCAGGTCTTTTAAGGACAATACAGGGGTTGGGGTCCTATGAGGTGAGAAAACCATGTGGGCAGAGGAGCCATGCACGTGGCTTGACCATGTATATTACATGCTGGGACAAGATTGAAGGAGCTCTTATCTTATGACCAAGACAAGACATGATGTGATGTCCAAACACCTGGACCAGGTGATTCAGTCTACGCTGGATTAGGTTTTGATGGCTTAGGTAGAAGTCCCAGTTTCCCCTCTTGGTAGTTTTAGATACTCAGAAACTTGTCTGCATCTCGGTGCCATATCTAAATTTTACAGATAAAATAGACTGAGCCATCACATAAGGATGTTCAGGTTGTATTCTACATAAAGATTTTTGACTGAGGGAAGGAACAGGGGATGAAATTCTGTCTGAGATCCATTCATCATGCTTTGCACATGGCAGGATACTTCACTGTACAGAAACAGGTGTCCATGGGCTAGCCACCACGGAGGGTGGAAGGTCTTAAAATCATTTTTTGGATTAAGTGATGTTCTCCATTTCCTCTGCTAAATGACCATCCTGAGCCTATAGTCCCACTGAATCACGCAGATGGCATGCCTACTCACTGCTGTGGTCACCAAATGTCAGGCACATTTGCTCACAAGACTGGTTTGCCAGTGATTGTAACTGTGTCATTTTATTAAATAGGATCTAAATCAATGAAATACGAGTGCAAAAAGGTTTTATTTCTATGGAAACTAAGTTGAATGCCTCAGAAAATTATAATAAAATTAATAATCTTAAAAATTTTGTCCAGAATGTGAACTGGTATAATCATTATAGAAAACAATATGGAGGTTTCTAGAAAAATTAAAAGTAGAAACATCATATGATCCAGCAATCCTTCTTCTGGGTATTGATCCAAAAGAATTAAAAATCAGGATCTCGAAGAGATACCTGCAGTCTTAACTGCTATGTTCACACCGGCACTGTTTACAACAGCCAAAACAAGGAAGCAACTCGAGTGTCCATCCACAGATACACAAAGAAATGTGAGGCAGATACTTAGATAGACAGATAGATGAATGGATGAATAGATAGGCAGGACTGGTAAACAGATAGGCATAAAGACAGACAGATAAGATAGGTGAATGAATGGATAGATAGGGTGGATAAATAGGATGGATGGATGGATAGACAGACAAATAGGGAAGATAGACGAATGGATGGATAGATAGGATGGATGGATAAATAGATAGATGAATATATAGTAGAACATTATTCAGTCTTTAAAAAGAAGGCAATCCTACCATTTGCAACAACATGGATGAAACTTAAGGATATTATGCTACATGACCAGACACAGAAAGTTACTGTATAATCTCACACGGAATACGTGGAATCTAAAATAGTCAAATTCATAGAAGCAGAGAGTGGGATGGTGGTTTCCAGGAACTAGGGAGAGGGGGAAATGGGGAGGAGATGGTTAAAGGGTACAAAATCTCAATAATACAAGATAATTCAGTTCTGTAGATCTACTATATAGCATAGTACCGATAGCCAACAATACTATATTGTATACTCAAAATTAGCTAACAAGGTAGATCTTATTTCAAGTGTTCTTACCACACACACCAAAAAAAATGTTAATAGGGGTGGGAGAAATCTTTGGGAGGTGATGGATATGTTTATAGGTTTGACATGGCAGTGGTTTCAAGGGTTCATAGTTATCCTCAAACTCACTGAATCATTTACCTTAAATTATTGCTGCTCAGTCGCTTAGTTGTGTCCAATTTTTTTGCAACCCTACGGACAATAGCCCGCCAGGCTCCTCTGTCCATGGGATTTCCCAGGCAAGAATACTAGAGTAGGTTGCCCTTTCCTTCTCCAGGGGATCTTCCTGGACCAGGGATTGAACTCGAGTCTCCTGCATTGGCAGGTGGATTCCTTACCACTGAGCCAACTGGGCAATATTTCCTGATTGGACCCATGCCTTGATGGGCAATTCAGAAACACAAGTTCTACCCACCAGTAAGGCATCAGAGTCCTCTGCAGCCAGTCTTCAGGTGAAAAAAGAGAGCGGAGAACTTTCAAACATATCATGCCAGCCCCTCACCATTGGTTCTGATGTGGCTAGACCAGGATGCAAGCAGTTCTGGGAAATGTAATCTCAGGCTGCATTCCTGCCTTTCAGCAACTCCTACTAAACTATCTCAGCTTCAGAGGGCTTCTTTCAAGAATGTTTGACCATTGAGAGTGGGGAGTGTCCCCCTCAGGGCAGTCTAAATGGGACCTGGCAAAATTTCAACACACAGACTGGTGTTCCATGGGACAACCCTTGAAGAATATGTAGGTTGATGTAAATGGAAAAACCATTCCCTCCATCAGTGAGGCCAAAAGCACTGGCTCCCCAACATAGTCAGGAGGCATTGTTCCATTGAAAGGTGACAAATACTTTTGTATGCATGGACTCTGCTTCTACATATTAGCATGGTACACACAAAAACCAGATGAGCAAAGAAAGTCAGTTTATTTCACACACAATTGATCTGATTTATTCTCATCAGCCCCTGCACTGGGCAGGAACTATATACTGTAAGTCCCTACGTACAAATGAGTTCCATTTCAAGAGT
This sequence comes from Okapia johnstoni, assembly GCA_024291935.2. Classification (NCBI taxonomy): domain Eukaryota; kingdom Metazoa; phylum Chordata; class Mammalia; order Artiodactyla; family Giraffidae; genus Okapia; species Okapia johnstoni. Next base: position 14,614,416 of record CM044326.1, on the reverse strand, counting down.
GCTTCATAAGTCCAATTTATTTGTAAGTCCAACACATTTAGCCTAGGTACCCAACTGACACAACCAGCTACATATCACTGCTTTTACGCTTGCTTCCAGACATCCTGAGCTTGAAATAAAGATACTGAATTACTATTGTACTGGATGTAGGTGCAATCCCTGGGTCAGAAAGATCCCCTAGAGGAGGAAATGGCAACCCACTCCAGTATTTTTGCCTGGAAAATCCCATGGACAGAGGAGCCTGGCAGAGTACAGTCCTCAGGGGCTCAAAGAGTCTAACAAGATTGAGGACGCACTGCCGCACTCTATACAGTACTGTATAGTAAATTACACAAAAACACAGCCACTTAAAGAGGATGCAAACACGTGACAATGTATGCCAGACACATGAACTAACTTACCTGACTGGACACGCGAATGCATGGTCGCATCTTTGAAAGTTTGCAACTTGAAGGTTCATACGTAAGGAACTAGCATGCACAGGGCTCCCTGCCCCTCTCAGTCTCTCCTCAGTTCTTGATGCCTCCCTCTATCTCTCTGAGTCTCTGCAACATCCATCACCCATCTCAGCCTTGGCTCTGTCCACGTGCCTCTGCTCAGTCCTCACCATGAGGGGATGGAGGTCAAGCTGCGGCCAACACAATTACTTTCTCCAGCCCCCGCACTCCACAGCACATATGGCAACTGAGGGATCCACCAATGGCATGTGGGACAGCTCAAGAAAACTCTAGGTAGGAAACTTCCCTGGTGGTCCAGTGGCTAAGACTCCATGCTCCCCATGCAGGGGGCCTGGGTTCGATCCCTGGTCAGGGAACTAGATCTCACATGCTACAACTAAGAGTTTGCATGCCACAACTAAAGATCCCATGCACCGCAACTAAGACCTGGTGTAGCCAAATAAAGAAATAAATATATATTTTTAATTTATAAAAAAGAAAAGTCTAGGCACACTGGATCAGCAAGTTTTCTTTACAGAGTCTGGCAGGGCAACCTGGGAGGCAAAGCTCTTTCAGATTCCCAAAGGCGAAGTGCATCAAACCTACCCTCAGAGCTCCCCTTCCAACCTGAACTCATGCCCACTAAGGCAATCCAAACCCAAGGTTACAACCCCTGCTTTCCCTACTGTCTATTTCCATAATCCCTTAGACTAGGAAAATGCATCTTCCTTCTTCCCTCACCTCGTTAAGAGCCTTCTTATATATAACTCACTGCAACCAGGACTGGCTCATGCTTGCTAAAACTGCCAGCATTGAGACAGCAGGATGGAGCTTAATTCCTTGATTCTAATTAAAACAGAAATCTAATCTGACAGGTGAAGTTGAGCAAAGGCTTCACTACTCCAGGGCTTATCTGTCCTCTCTGAGGCACCAAAACTTGTTGCTTCCAAGGAAAGCCTTAGGGCAGCAAGATTTGCAGGGTATGGAAATCTACATGAGAAGTTTCCAAATGAGCCATTCCCATTAGAGATGTAAGGTGAAGTCACGTGACTGGAGCAGAGGATTTGTTCTGGAGAGGCTGGCAGAAGGCGGAATTGGCTAAAAAAATGTTGAGGACAAATTGTGACAAAGCTATCAGCCTCCCTAGAGAAGGGTAAGACTTAATTTTCCAGACAACGTAAGACTTAGAGTTGGACAGACCTAAGGGCCAATACTTTCTTCTACTTACTAGCTTGGAAAAATGACTTAACCCGTGTGTCTCTGACTGTCTAGTTTCCCCTGGGGGTGGTTAGGTTGGCTTCCTTACCGGCTTCTGGTGAAGATCAAATTCATCCCAAGGAATCCTATGCAACTCCAAAAACAACGAGTGAGTTCTTCATTTACTAATAAGGAAACATGGCGAACGTCGGGGAGCGCCGGCTCCTGCCGAGTCCTGCAGAGACATTGGGACAGTCGTGGGATCTGTGGGTCGAAGCTTCCAAACTTCCTGGGAAGGACAGGACAGAACTGGACGAAAGTTTCAAGGAGTTTGGGGAAGAAAACCGCAAAGTCATGGGCTCTGTCGCAAAGAGGTGACTCTACTAGGACCCCCAGCTAATACTTGTTGGAGCGAGAACTGAAGCTCTGTGACCAGTGACATGTTGGTTAGGGACTGTGCTCTGCAGTCAACTAGATTTAACCTTTAACCCCAGCCCCACCTCTTGCCAACTGTGTGATCTTGGGCCAGTTACTTAATCCTTCCACACAACTTCCCATGGAACCTGGTACCCAAAGAGAATGTGGCATTCCCTGCTTAGCTTCCTTCCCTTCCACTAAAGAGGAAAATATATCAAAGCTTTTGGACAAATTCTCAAAAGTAAAGCCATCAGAACCACCCCCCCACCCCACCCCAGGGCTGGACGTGGCTGGAGAATGTGACAAGGGGCTGTGTCATGTGTAGTGATGCTCAGAGAGGGGAGGAGAGCTTTCAAGGACTCAAACATAGAGGATGCTGAAGAGCAAGCTGAGGCTCCCTGGACCTCAGGCATCCCAAGAAGAGGACTGGTTGGGATATTGCAAGATGAGTTGCTGTGGATTATGTACTCAGATGCCTTGCATGCCTACAGGGCACAAGTGAAGATGAGAATCACTCTTTAGCTCTGTGCCTTTGAATGCAAGATGACTTAAGCCCCAAGACACTTGGATTCCTCCCTTATGAACATTAAAGTTAATAAGTCAAGGTAAATGCTTCTGCTGATTAACTTGCCTCATAAGAAGGGTAAAGGCTGGTAAAGGAACAGGAGAGGGCCCTTGGGTGTCCTGAAATTGGATCTGGAATTGAAAGGTTTCTGCTATGCAGTGGTCCCCCACAAATACTTGGGGTCTCAGAGGAAGACCAAGAGAGAGAACATCTTGATCTTAATTAAAATTCCCTCTCTAAAGCCTAATGCTCCATACTTCTTAACCTTCCTCCATACCCAGGGCTGTTCTGAGTCTTTTAGAAGCAGCAGCACAGTCTCATGGAAAGAAATCATCGGCTTCTGTTCTCCTTAATGCACATGTAGGAAATAACACTTCACCGCACCTTCGTTAGGTGAGGCCCTGTGACTAGTTGCAGACAAGGGGATGTGTGTAGCAGTGACATGTAATCCTCCAGGCTAGCAATGAAAATTCTCTGTGTGATTCCCTGTCCTCCTGCCACTGTGAGCATGAAGGCCTCACAATGAGGCAAAACTATATGGATCACAGTGGCCTGACTTGACTGAGACACCATATGAAGGACATTGTTACAGGGAGGAGCCAGTTTTGATTCCAAGTTGGATCTGTTTCTTTTACTTAACCTTTGCTTCCCCTTACTTTTATTCACTAAAAGGACAGTGTTTATAAATAATTGCCTCCCTCAGGGAACCCTGCTCCTCTGCCTGGATGTTAAACCAAAGTGCTTTTGTTCAGGACCCTGTCCACCTGTGGATGTCTATAGGAAGGAAAAAATTAACGCATTCCCTCCATGAGCCTGGTCATTCCAGGAGATATTTGTAAGATTAATGGCCTTTTTACTTTACTTTCTCACCTTCTCACATCTCTGTTATAAAAGAACCTGATATCCAGACCCCAATATAATGGTTATTTTGAGACATTAGTCAGCCATCTTCTCAGTAGGCCAGTTTTCCAAATAAAGTCACATTCTTTGCCTCAACACTCATCTCTCAGATTTATCAGCCTTTTGTGTGGTGAGCAGAGCAAGCTTGCACTCGGCAACAACACTGTTCTGAGGACTCACAGACTACAGAGGATTTAACATGAATAAGAAATAAAACTTTATTGTGCTAATCCTCTAAGACTTTGGAATAAGTTGTTACTGCAGCAAAACCTAGCCTAGCCTGACTAATAAGCCAGGCTTGGGATCTGACAGACCAAGCCCAAAGCCTTGCTTCTCCCCTTACTAGCTACATGGTCTCAGTCAAGTTGCTTAACCACTCTGCGTCTTACTATACTCTTTTGGTCAGGGTAGCCCAGATGTGGCTGCAGTAATAAACAACCCTGGTACTTAGTTTGTTAAATCACAAAGGTCTGTTTCTTGCTCACACAATGTATTTTTTTTTACTATAGTAAGCACTTACTAAATGGTGGTTATTTTATGATTTTACAATTTATTTTATTTAAAGAAATCCTTTAAAAATATGCCAACTTGAAGAAATAGTAACTTTTCAGCAGAGAAATCTGGCAAATACTATCTTAACCAAGTAGACACAGTTAATATCATCAGTGATGTCACATGGGTATCAGATACTCCCTGATATGATGTGATGTGACAAGAAGGACACTTCATCTCTGCAGTATTCTTTTTAAAAATTCATAACCATAGTATGATCATTAGGAAAACATAAGAAAAAAATAAGTAAATGTCCTCCTACAGGAAAAAGAATTCCTTCACTCTGAGGAAGGAGGCTTTAGTCTGTTTCTGATCTCTTTCTATGAGCTATATTATATGCAAAATTTATATTGTATATATTGTGAAAGGGTTTTTAATATAAAACCATAATCATGTAGAAGTAATCAAAAAATAAATAAAGGGACATATTTCGAAATATTTGATTCCTCAAAACACTCATGAAAAACAAAGACTGAAAAACTGTCACAAATCTGAGAATATTGGATAGTTATGATAACTAAATGCAACATGAAACCTTCAGTTGGATACTAGAACATACAGAGGACATTAGTGGAAAAGTGAGTGAAATCTAAATAAAATCTGGAATTTAGTTAAAAATAACTGTATGTGCTTTTTTCAAACAACAACCAATTCTCCAACACCAACTAGGTATCTTGTAATTCAGTTCACTTCAGTTTACCCAGAGTTAGCACAGACCCCATGAATTTAAGATTTAATCCTAAAAGATAGCCCCCAATTCAGAATCCAGCTCCAAATGGGATCCCCAGGATACACATATTTCATCCAACCAAAGACAAATTCAAGGGTTCCACAACACCCACCTTTGGGCTTGATAATTCACTAGAATAACACAGAACTCAGGAAAGCACTTTACTTACAAATACTGGTTTATGATAAAGAACAGAACTCAGGAACAGCCAAATGGAAGAGTGTCACTGGGCAAAGTACTGGGCAGGGGGAGATGGCACAGAGCTACCAGGCAAGTCCCTCTCCCAGCACGTCATTGCTCTCCGCCAACCCAGAAGTTCTCCTAACTGTGTTGCTCAAGAGTTGCACCAACATGGATAGACCTAGAGAGCTTCCTAGGTGACAATAGTGGTAAACAATCTGCCTGCCAGCGCAGGAGACTCAACAGACTTGGGTTCGATTTCAGGGTCGGGAAGATTCCCTAGAGTAGGAAATGGCAACCCACTGCAGTATTCTTGCCTGGAAAACTCCATGGACAGAGAAGCCTGGTGGGCTTCAGTCCATGGGATCGAAAGAGTTGGACATGACTGAGCACACATGCATACACACAGGATGGACTTAGAGACTGTCATACTGAGTGAAGTAAGTCAGACAGAAAAAGAGAAATATTGTACAATATCCCTTATATGGGGCATGTAAAAAGAAATGATACAAATGAATTTATTTCTAAAACAGAAACAGACTCAGAGACTTAGAGAATGAATTTACGGTTGCCAGGAGGAGGGGAAGTGGGAAGGGATAGTCAGGGAGTTTGGGATTGACATATACACACTGCTATACTTAACATGGGTAACCAACAAGAACCTGCTGTATAGCACAGGGAACACTGCTCAATGTTATGCGACAGCCTGGATGGGAGGGGAGTTTGGGGGAGAATTGATCATGTATATGTATGGCTGAGTCACTTTGCTGTCCACCTGAAACTATCACAACATTGTTAATCAACTATACTCTGATATAAAAAGGTTTTTTTAAGTATTATGAAAGGGTATTTAATGCCAGAATGAGAAATTTTTAAGAGTTTTTATTCAAGTTTTATAATGTAAGCATGATTGATTAAATCACTGGTCATTGGTGATTGAATTCAATCTGTAGCTCCTTCTCTCCAGGGAGGGGTGGGGAAGCAGGGGATGGGAGAGATGGAAAGTTCCAGCCCTTTAATCACGTGCTTAGTTCTTCTGGCAATCAGGTTCCATCTTAAACTACCAAGCCCCAATCACCAACCACCACTACCACCAATTAGCCACCTTATCTGCATAAACCTTGGTACAGCTCATAAAGGGACTCTATGAATTACAAATGACAGTCCTTTCACTCAAGAAATTCTAAAGGCTTTAGGGACTCTGTGCCAGAAACTAAAGACGAAAACCATACACTTTTTAATACCACAAAAAAATGTACCAATGGGCTTCCCTGGTGGCTCAGTGGTAAAGAATCCACCTTGCAAATGGAGGAGACATGGGTTTGATCCCTGATCCCGGAAGATCCCACAAGCTACGGAGCAACTAAGCCTGTGCACCACAACTGCTGAGCCTGTGCTCTAGAGCCCGGGAGCCTGTGAGCCCTAGAGCCCGTGCTCCCCGACAAGAGAAGCCACTGCAGTAAGAAGTTGGAGCACCACAGCTACAGAGTAGCCCCTGCTCACCACAACTAGAAAAAAGCCTGCACAGCAATGAAGACCCAGCACAGCCTAAATAAATAAATATAAAATAAATAATTTTTTTTTAAATACCAATTTAATTTTCTTAGATTTGACAAACAAGCCATGGAAATGTGACATATTAACATTATGGGAAAACTGGAGAAACACATGCGAAACAATGAAACTGGACTACTGTCTCAGACCTTGCACAGAAACCAACTCAAAATGGATGAACATTTTAACATCAGACCTGACACCATGAAATGCCTAGAGGAAGACATAGGGAAGACGCTCATGGATATGGGTCTCGGCAATGATTTTCTGGACATGACACCAAAACCACAAGCAACAAAAGCAAAAATCAGCAAACAGGACTATATCAAAAGAAAGTTTTGCACAGCAAAAGAAAAAATTAACAAGATAAAGTGACAGCCTAAATAAGCAGAGTAACTTTTTGTAAGTCATATGTCAGATAAGGGGTTAAAGTCCAAATGCATAAAGAATTAACACAATCTAATGACAAGGAAAAAAAAAAGACACAAACAACCCAGTTTTAAAACTGGACAGAACTAAACAGACGTTTTTCTGAAGAAGATGTCAAAATGTCCAACAGACACATGAAAAGATGCTCAACATCACTATCACAGTAAGATATCACCTCACTCTAATAAGAATGGCTATCATGAAGATAAGAGACAGCAGGTTCTGGCAAGGATGTAGTGAAAAAGAACTTTTATCCCCCATGAGACTGTGGTACAACCGCTATGGAAAACAACATGGAGGCTACTCAAAAAATTCAAAATAGAACTACCATGCTATCCAGCAATTCCACTTCTCGGCATATACGCAAAGGAAATGAAAAAAGGACTAATGTTTATAGCACCACCATGTTTATGGCACCATTATTCACAATAGCCAAGATATGGAAACCGCCCAAATGCCCATCAACAGATGTATGGTTAAAAAGAATGTAGTGTACATACATAATAGGATATTACTTGGCCATCAGAAAAAAGGGTATCTTACCATCTGTAGTAACATGGATGGACCTTAAGCGTATTAGGCTAAGTGAGATGAACCAGAGAAAGACGAATATTGTTTATTATTACTTAAATGTAGAATCTAAAAAAAGTCCAACCTATAAAAAAAAAAATTGGTGGTTACCAGGGGAGCATGGTGGAGTATAAGATTGATGGTGTTTAAGGGTACAAACTTACTGGGAGCAGTAAATAAGTCATAGAGATCATACACACTTTAATGAATATGGACAACAATACTGCACCCAATATGCCAGTAAATTTGGAAAACTCAGCAGTGGCTAAGGGACTGGAAAAGATCAGTTTTCATTCCATTTCCAAACATTTTTGGCAACGCCAAGAAATGTCACAATTGCACTCATTTCACCTGCTAGCAAGGTAATGCTCAAAATCCTTCAAGCTGGCTTCAACAGTGCATGAACAGAGAAATTCCAGATGTACAAGCTGGATTTAGCAAAGGCAGAGGAACCAGAGATCAAATTGCCAACATCCGCTGGATCAGAGAAAAAGCAAGAGAATTCCAGAAAAACATCTACTTCTGCTTCATTGACTACGCTAAAGCCTTTGACTGTGTGGATCACAACAAACTGGAAAATTCTTCAAGAGATGGGAATACCAGATCACCTTACGTGCCTCCTGAGAAACCTGTATGCAGGTCAAGAACCAGCAGTTAGAACCAGACATGGAACAATGGACTGGTTCAAAATTGGGAAAGGAGTATGTCAAGGCTGTGTATTGTCATTCTACTTATTTAACTTCTATGCAGAGTACCTCATGCAAAATGCCAGGTTGGATGAAGCATTAGCTGGAATCAAGATTGCCAGGAGAATTATCAATAACCTCAGATATGCAGATGACATCACCCTAATGGCAGAAAGCAAAAAGGAGGAATTAAAGAGCCTCTTAATAAAGGTGAAAGAGGAGAGTGAAAAATATGGCTTAAAACTCAACATTCAGAAAACTAAATTTATGGCATCAGATCCCATCACTTTATGGCAAATAGATGCAGATACAATGGGAACAGTGGCAGATTTTATTTTCTTGGGCTCCAAAATCACTGCAGACATTGACTACAGCCATGAAATTAAAAGATGCTTGCTCCTTGAAAGAAAGGCTGCGGCAAACCTAGACAGCATATTATAAAACAGAGATATCACTTTGCTGACAAAGGTCCACATAATCAAAGCTATGGTTTGTCCAGTAGTCGTGTATGGATGTGAGAGTTCAACCATAAAGAAGGCTGAGCACTGAATAATTGATGCTTTTGAATTCTGGCACTGGAGAAGACTATGGAGAGTTCCTTGGACAGCAAGGAGATCAAACCAGTCAATCCTAAAGGAAATCAGTCCTGAATATTCATTGGAAGGACTGATGCTGAAGCTCCAATAATTTGGCCACCTGATGTGAAGAGCCAACTCACTGGAAAAGAACCTGCTGCTGGGAAAGATTGAGGGTAGGAGGAGAAGGAAATGACAGAGGATGAGATGGTTGGATGGCATCACTGACTCAACAGACATGAGTTTAAGCAAACTCTAGGAGATAGTGAAGGACAGGAAAGCCTGGTTGTGCTGCAGTCCGTGTGGTTGCAAAGAGTCGGACACGACTGAGTGGCTGAAAATAACATTGTACTATAATGATGTAGTGGGATAAACACTGCTTCAATGGCAATCATATTATTATACAACATATAAGTATATCAAAGTACCACGCTGCATACCTTAAACTGTGACATGTCACATTTATCAAACAATAACTGAAAATAAAAATAAAATGCTTAACTCAAAGGTATTCAAGGAAAGCGGGTAGAGGTATAAGGGAACTCTCTGCACCATCTTTGTAATGTTTCAGTAAATCTAAAATTATTCCAAATAAAAAATTGTTTATATACCCATATCCTCCCTAACTCTGTCCAAAACCCATGTACAAAAGCAAGTGATACCTTCACTTCCCTGTATGGAATTCCAGGTACTCAAGAAATAAAACTTGACCCTCTATATCACATCCATCTTCCCACTGTCAGTCTTCTTGAGTCACCACTGCATGAAGCTCTGGATCCTTCTTCCTCTTCCCTTACTCCTGACAGGCCTGGAGCTGAAGGATCTAAAGCAGGGATCAGCAAAGAGGGCCTATGGGCAAATCTGGCCCACTGTCTGTGTTTATAAATAAAGTTTTATTGGAATACAGTCATGCTCATTCATTGACATACTGTCTACGGCTGCTTTTACAGTACAATAGCAGAGTTGAGTAGCTGCAACAGAGACTGTAAGACCTGCAAAGCCTAACATATTCAGCATCTGGTTTTTAAAAAACATAATTTGTGAACCTCTGTCCTAATGAGCTGGATCTTCACCATGCAACCAGGCACTACTTTAGGAACCTAAGCTACATCGTTTCCACCGGCTGCAGGTGAGAGAGTGTTGCCCTAGGAAGATGACTCTGCGTCTGTCTCTCACTCTGGTTCACACACACACACATTGCTATGGACTGGATGTTTGTGTCTCCCTGATAGGGACAGAGTAAAGGGACAAAGTAGATGATTAAACAGTTAATCCCATTGGGGCATTACAAGTAGAAAAAATATGGGAGACTCCTGTAAGTTAGTGATTACCCAAAAGACCAGGTTTGCTTAACCTCAAAACCCAGCAGGCTTGTTTAGCAACAAAACCATGCAACAGAAGCATGAGACATGCCCCCAAAACAATAGAACAATGGGGGCATGAGACCCACCTCATTCCCAGTGAGCTCAGTAAGTTAGGACATGCTCTCTGCACACATGAAAAACAATCATCTGTGGCCCTAACTTAACTGCATAGGGACAAGAAAACTCCCTGCTCAGTCTGGAGGTGGAGTTGATGATGGAAGAATGACATCCACTCAAGAAAGACAAAGAAGGTCTTCTCCCCCTCCCCACTTTTTCATTATAAAACTGTAAGCCACTAAGTTCTAGGGGCACAGCATCCTCTTACCCACCTGCTTATAAGCCTTACAAGCATCGTATTCTAATACATCACATCTTCTATCACTTTGCCTCTCACTGAAATTTTTCTGTGCTATCACTATGGTACTGGAGTGCTTCAGAGCCCACCGAAGTGACACCAAAGGTTTCACATGCTCACCAAAATTCATATGGTGAAACCTAACCCCAATGTGATGGTATTGGGAGGTAGGGTCTTTGGAAGCCAATGAGGCCATGAGGTTGGAGCTCTCGTGAATGGGATTAGTGCCCTTGTAAAAGAGACTCCAGAGAGGTCCTTCACCCCTTCAGCCATGTGAGGACAGAGTGAAAAGACAGCTGTCTGCTCACCAGGGATTGGGTCCTCACTAGACACCAAATCTACTCCCAGCTTGATCTTGAGCTTACCAGGAGAAGGAAATAAACAAATTCTGTTGTTTATTAGCCATCCAGTCTCTGATATTCTGTCAGAGCAGACCAAGCAGATTAAAGACACACATATACTTGATATTCCATAAATATAGCAGATCAGCCTGATTTTTCTGAGCACCCACTTAGCATCAAGGAAGGATTCTGAGCTGCAGGAGAGCTCTCAGCAGTGGTCACAGTTTGAAAACACCTTAATGAGAGGAGCCTTTAAACATGCGCCTGTAGAGTGCTTCCTTGCAGGGGTACCTGGCCCTGCCCTGTCATATGCTTCCTTTTATGCAGGTGCCTGTCAGCAGTAAGGTTGTTACTTGTTTTCTTATGTGGGAGGCATCATAAGGGCTGTTCTTTTTTTTTTTTTCAACGCAATTTTTCTTAAATAAGGGGCTTCCCAGGTGGCTCAGTGGTAAAGAATCTGCCTGCCAATGTAGGAGACACAAGAGACTCAGGTTGGATCCCTGGATCGGGAAGATCCCCTGAAGGGCATAGCCACCTATTCCAGTATTCTTTCCTGAAAAATCTTATGGACTGAGAAGCCCGGCAGACTACAGTCCATGGGGTCACAAAGAGTTGGACACAACTGAACACACAGGATACAGTATTTCCTTAAATAAGTGCAGTTTTCCCACCAGTTTCAGATTGCTGTCTAACCAAAGCCTGAAATTGCTCTTGGCCAAAAACAAAGGGTGTAGTTTGTTCTTTGAATCCCTAAGTCATTGTAACAATAGAAAAAGAGTTGCTGCTCAGTATAAATTTGTTCATTGGATTGGATTAGATTGAGATGAATCATTGAATTGCATTTCGCATTTAATGTAAACCACAGGACCCTTTTCATTAGTTTCAGGGACAGACTTTTTTTATTTTCCCAGTTAATGCCCAGATTTGAAGGCTTGTGCAGAAAAAAAAAATTTACCAGCTGTGTGACTTTGGGCAAGTTATTTAACCTCTCTGTACCTCCAGCTCCTCATCTGTTAAATAAGAATTATGACAGTACCTCCCTTATAGAATTGTGATAAGAATTACATGTTGTTGTTATTGTTTAGACAGTAAGTCGTGTCCGTCTCTTTGCAACCCCATGGACTGTAGCCCCCAGGCTCCTCTGTCCATGGGATTCTCCGGCAAGAATACTGGGGTGGGTTGCCATGCCCTCCTCCAGGAGATCTTCCCAACTCAGGGATCGAAACTGAGTCTCTTAAATCTCCTGCACTGGCAGGAGGGTTCTTTACCTCTAGTGCCACCCTAACCTAACCTAAACATGTAGTTTAAAAATAAACAGGCACCAAAGGCTCTACCCATTATTAAATGTGGAGCAATAAGCTAGAGGCAGCCTTCAGCTAGAAGCAGCCAGCAAGACCAGAACACTTCTGCTAGTTGTCTCAAGGCCGTGAAATCTACCTCCTCCTTGGATGAACCAAAAGGGGACTCCAGTGGGTGCCTTTCTAGACTGCTGGTTGAGGGAAACAGAGGGGGGAGGGGGAGGGGACAGGGGGAGTAGAAGGGTGTATTGTAACAGGTAAAGGAATAGCCCCTTTCTGCTCCTACTCTCTCCCCAACCCCTGGCTCCCCAGTCATCCTCCCTCCAGCAACCCACTACTGGCCTAAATTAAGTTTTCAAAAGGCGGCGCGGCTCTGTGCTGATTTTTTTTTGTGGAAGAGCGCTGAATTCAATAAAACATAATTATTGATTTAATTAAAACAGTTGCTCTGTGAGAAGTGAAGCTTTTTTCATAGCCAGCAGAGAGGCAAGAGCCCTCATTCATTTCTAGTGGAGCTTCTGAAATAAATTGGACTGCTTTTTTTCTTTAATAGGCACATTCTAAGCAGCGGCTTTGAAATGGATCCCCTAGCCATTCATATGCAGTAATTCAACCAGTGAATAAGGTGCCTTTCCCATTGGCTGCCTTTCAGAATTGAAGAGAGCAGGCGCTGTGAGCCCAGCCTGAGAGATGCATAATTCATGGCCCTTCTTCTGGGGCCCCTCTGTGCTCCTTTCTGCTTCCTTGTACTTGCATTTGAAAGGAAACGTGGGGCTGGGGACTGTCCCGCTGTGGGGCTTCTACACCCTCTCTTGAGCTAATGGAGAGATGCTGTTCGGAAGGACCCAAGGCGTCAGAGGCAACGGGACCCCGACTCCCCACCACGGGGGCCAGGGTCTGACCCCTGCAGGGCTGAGCTCGGGAAAGAACTCGAACCGAGAGAGAGCGGAGGGAAGGTAGTCCTCCCTGGCACATTGGAGTAGAACCTACCGGGGCCAGATGACAGCAGCACCCCCCGCCCCCCACCCTCAGGCGGCCCCCTCCTTTCGCATCTGCAGCCACAGGCGAGCGAGCGTGTGGCTGCGTGGGCGGGCAGGCTCATCACTTGTATTAGCGAAAGAGAATAATGATGCATCCTCGGAGAAGGCATTAATGAGGTGATGACATATTTTTAATTAAATGCCTTACGTAAATTATTAATCCATTCCTCCTGGAAAGACAGACGGTGGCACATTATAAACGTGAGCCGGCCGGTGTGTATCCCCGTGCGCGCACACACTCCCACTCTGCACACCTTGTGGAGGCCCTTCAGCATCCACCGCAGCCCTGGGATGGGAGTTAAGGCTGCCTCTGTTAGAGTGGTCTCATAGTCTGTGCAGGCTCTGGCCTCAAGCCCGCGCCCCCGGGGGCCGGTGGGGCTTGTGAACATGACCTTGGCAACTCCGGGGCTCACGTTTCAACCTGGAACAGTACGGTGGAGGTCGATGATTAGCTGTGGTTTTAAGGCGTCCCTGGGCTAGAGGTGGCGCACACAGGGCGCCTATTTGCAGACAGTCTGGCGGCAGCTTCCCCAGATACTGCTGGGCTCTGTGATCGCTGCCCTCCCCTTCTTCTCCCTGCGTCCCCTCCCCTTGCTTTCCCCAATGGCCTGCAGCCCCTCTATTTGACTGAAGTTAGTGGTACTTCCGGAGAAGGCAATGGCACCCCACTCCCGTACTCCTGCCTGGAAAACCCCATGGACGGAGGAGCCTGGTCGGCTGCAGTCCATGGGGTCACAAAGAGTAGGACACGACTGAGCGACTTCACTTTCACTTTTCACTTTCATGCATTGGAGAAGGAAATGGCAACCCACTCCAGTGTTCTTGCCTGGAAAATCCCAGGGACGGCGGAGCCTGGTGGGCTGCCGTCTATGGGGTCGTGGGGTCGTACAGAGTCGGACACGACTGAAGCCACGCAGCAGCAGCAGTGATACTTCCTCCACTAAGCTCCCTGGTGTCAAATTGGATGCCACCACCATGCTAGTGGGGCTTCCCTGGTGACTCAGACTGTAAAGAATCTGCCTGCAGTGCAAGAGACTTGGGTTCAATCCTCGAGTCTAGAAGATCCCCTGGAGAAAGAAATGAGAATCCACTCCAGTATTCTCGCCTGGAAAATTCCAAGGACAGAGGAGCCTGGCGGGCTCCCTGGGACCCCAAGAGTCAGACATACCTTAGTGACTAAACCACCACCACCATGCTCTAACAACAATTATATTGATCATTAAATAAAGTTTCCATTTGTGAATTCCCTGGTGGTCCAGTGGCTAGGACTCAGTGGGCCCAGGTTCCATCCCTGGTCAGGGAACTAAGATTCCCTAAGCCATGCAGTAAGGCCAAAAAGAAAGAAAAAATTACTATTTGTTGAGTGACAGACTGAACTTATGGTTGCTGGAGGGGAAGATTGAGGAGGAGGGATAGTTAGGGAGTTTGGGATGGACATGTACACACTGCTGTATTTAAAATGGATAACCAACAAGGACCTACTGTATAGCACAGGGAACTCTGCTCAATGTTACGTGGCAGCCTGGATGGAAGAGGGGTTTGGGGGAGAATGGACACATGTATATGTATCACTAAGTTTCTCTGATGTTCACCCGAAACTATCACAACATTGTTAATCCACCTGAAACTATCACAACATTGTTAATCAGCTATACTCCAATAAAAAATAAAAAGTTAAAGATATATGTATATAAATTACTATTTGTTGAGTACACATATGCTAAGCACTGTCCTAAGTACAGAGCATAGATTATCTTCATCAATCCTCAACCCGAATCCTATAGAATCGATAATATTGTTGTTAATATGCCCATTTTACAGGTCCTGTACATTCAAGTTTAGAAAATTAGTAACTGGCAATGATAAAGTTCAAATTCTGGTCTGTTTGGTTTCACGGCACTGCTGGCTTAGAACTTTCTAACACTAGACCTATTGTTGCTATTTTGTGAATGAAAGAATCCAGGAACAGAGAGGTTAAGGTGAAGAGGCTGAAGTGCTACAAAAGGAGGTAGAAGAAGGGATTTGAACCTGAACCATCAGAGTCCAGGGTCCCTACACACACTCACCATGTTAAGATGAGAGCAGGAAATCAGAGACTAAGTCCCACGCACATCGTTGGAGGGGGACAAGAAGGCCATGGGTTCTCGATGGTTTTCACCATGGAAGTAACAGTGGATGGAGGGACTTCCCTGGTTGTCCAGTAGTTAAGAATCTGCCTGCCAATGCAGGGGACACAGGTTCAGTCCCTGGTCCAGGAAGATCCCACATGCAGAGGAGCAACTAAGCTCAAGAGCCGCAGCTGAAGCCCAAGCACCACATGGCCTGTTCTCTACAACAGGAGAAGCCACCACAACGAAAAGCCAATGCACTGCAACTAGAGTTTGCCCCACTCCCAGCAACTAGAGAAAGCCTGTGCATAGCAATGACGATCCGGCCCAACCAAGAATTAATTAATTAATTAATTTTTTAAAAAGAGTGGATGGAGCAGGAGAATTCAGGTTCTTGCTAGAGCAACTCTGTCCTGTTTTTCCTGCAGAGTCACAGTGATACCCAATCAGATTCCACTTCTCTCCATCACCTGAACTTTATTCTGGGCCCTCTGCCTTCATCCCAGCTCTCCTAGGGAAATAAAGGTATACTCTGCTTTTTGACAAGGAGTCACCAGTGATCACAGGGAACAAGAAGGACACAAGAGCTCAAAGGAATACCATGCTTTGCTGGTCCATAAAAGACGGTGCTCACCCACCCACTCACACTTCGCAGGAAGAGTGAACAAGGGGGTGGAAAACCGTTAACAGGATGTTCTGGAAACATAACTGGAAAATCACAATGGCCAAGAGAAGGAGGCGCCACAGAGACTCACCCCAGATCACGTCACTTGTGCACATACTAGATGTATAATTACTGTCTATAGGAAACTACTGCATGGGAAACTATACGCAATGACATTTCAAGAGCAAGTATTATTAGTTCCATAAAAAAAAGCTACGTCAACAGCTTTAAATGGTTTCTGGCCTTTCCTACTCGAGCCAAGTTGTCAACATGTGGGAAAGAATGCCTCCAAATGGTTCTCCATTAGGGCCACAAGGCAGTAAAAAAGGCATCTCCCACAGGAAAGGCATTGGAAGCATTTACAACTGGTGAGCCCCCTGAAGCCTCAGCAGATATTTATGAAGGGTGTTTGAAAATGTACTTCTGGAAGAATCACTTCATGTTTCACTAACAGTCTGCCCGGCCACATCTTCTAAGCAGTTGACAAAATAGGTCACTACCTTATTTAAGTAATATATGGGATATTAAAAAAAAAAAAAAAAAAATCAGTGGCCCTGCCATGTTCCTTTATAAGATTGAGACTCTGCCTAGATTTCCTGAACTTGTGCCTCAAAAGAAAAATTTGTAACGAGGTGACAAAATAAGTCTTATAAAATTAGATTACTAACATTTTCCTTAGTCTGCACCCCTCTTCCTCTTCTTTCCCTATAATTTTTAAAACAGCTAATAATGGTTCTCCCTGGTGACTCAGCAGTAAAGAATACGCTTGCCAATGCAAGAGAGCTGGGTTCTGTCCCTGGGTGGGGAAGATCCCCTGGAGAAGGAAATCGGAACCCACTCCAGTATTCTTGCCTGGAGAATCCCACGGACAGAGGAGCCTGGGGAGTATCCATGGGGTAGCAAAGAGCTGGACATGACTGAGCGACTAAACAACAATAATGTTTATTCTGGGACTTTAGTTGGATGGTGGTGGCGGGGTGGTTCATAATGGCCTGGAGTTTACAAAGGATCTCAGACAGGAAACAGAAAGGTTTGGGGTTGCAGGGGACAGAAATAAATCCCTAACCTGTGCTCCTCTCCAGGCTCTTCTGCTGAGAGTGTGTTTTTGCAGAAGTAGAGTTTCTCTTGGGACTTCCCTGACCAGTCTAACTGTTAAGACTTCACCTTCCAATGCAGAGAGTGCAGGTTCAATCCCTGGTCAGGGAGCTAAGATCACATATGCCTCCTGGTCAAAATATCAAAATATAAAACAGAAGCAATATTGTAGCAAATTCAACAAAGACTTTAAAAACGGTCCACATCAAAAAAGGTTCTCTTTGTTCCCTGCTCAAGTTCAGAACCAACTGGGTGATAAGCTCAGACACCAGACAGAGGGAAGAGCGAAGAGTCACCTTATTATTGAGGAAGCTCACTGCCAGGCTCACTTGCTGGTCATCCCTCCTAAGAGATGTGTGACCTTGGGCAAGCAACTCAGTCATTGTATCTCCCTCCTCTGGGCTGTCCTGAGGATGAAATGAGAAAATATCTGTATCAGGTTTTGCACAGTCTGCCACACAGGAAGTCCCAGACACTCGTTAGCTCTTGTTAAGATCTTCCTGCAAACAGAGGCAGTATAGCTGGTCCCAAATAATGCTAGAATTCTGCACAGCTCCCCTCCAAAAAATCACTCAGACTCCGAAAACACTGCAATTTTAATTTAGGTGCACAAAGATAACCACACCCTTTGCCGAGGCAAAAAAAATAAATGCAACGGAATCCATAGTGGTTTTATGATGCTAATTTCATTTTATAGACATGTTGTGAGCTCTCCTTTTCAGAGTCTTGTATTGATTGTTCTTGTATTGTTAACTCATAACCAGACCATATTTGAAGACATAAACTTTAAGAGAGATAATAAAGTAGAAACACACTCTCTCATGAGCCTCTTTTATCCTGGTTGAGTAGAATTCTTAAACACTTAAGAGATCTGTGAAGTTATGTGTCCAAACATAAAACGTGAATTGTGGGGATTTGGAATTCAGTGGGCTTTAGTTAAACTACTCTGCTCTGATCGGATCACATCGAGATTATGTTAAGTTCTGGAACATTTTTGTTTGTTTGTTTGTGGGCTCCAACAACAGACTTTATTTTTTAATTAATTGATATTAGAGTACAGTTGCTTTACATTGCTGTGTTAGTTTCTGCTGTACAACAAAGTGATTCTGCTATATGTATACATACATGTATCTCCTCTTTTTTGAATTTCCTCCCCATTTAGGTCACCACACAGCATTGAGTAGAGTTCCCTGTGCTATACAATATGTTTTCATTAGTTATCTATTTTATACATAGTATCAATAGTGTATATACATCAATCCCAATCTCCCCATCAATTTATTCCACTCTACCTCTTCCTCCCTTGAGATGCATATGTTTGTCCTCCATGTCTATGTCTCTATTTCTGCTTTGCAAATAAGATCATCTGTACCATTTTTCTGGATTCCAAAGATTATATATGTTAATATATGATATTTGCTTTTCTCTTTCTGACTTACTTCACTCTGTATAACAGTCTCTAGGTCCATCTATGTCTCTACAAATGACCCAATTTTGTTCCTTTTTAGGGTTGAGTCTAGAATCATCTTTAAGAGCATTATTACCAAACTGGAGTTTATTTCCAGCTGCCGCTAGTGGTAAAGAACCTGCCTGCCAATTCAGAAGACTTAAGAGCTGCTGGTTTGATCCCTTTGTCAGGAAGATTTCCCTGGAGGAGGGCATGGCAACCCACTTCAGTATTCTTGCCTGGAGAATCCCATGGACAGAGGAGCCCATAGGGTCGCACAGAATTCAGACACAACTGAAGTGACTTAGCACGCATGCATGGAGTCCACCCAGGTCAGTGGACCCGACGTAATATGCAAACATGTAACCACAGTATGAGGCTGACTTTATTCTAACTTGAGGGGATTCTCCCCCCACCACCACACACTTCTCCAACACCAGCTGGACGTCTGACAATTCAGCTCAATTCTGACACTATCTACCTGGAAATAGTATCAGATCCCACAGGGCTCTGTCCCACAAGCCTGTCCCAATTCGTCCCCAGTCCAGATGCCAACCCCAAGTGCAGTTGGTTACCTGTGCTTCTGACCAACTGGCTAAAAGACCGAGTTTCCAATACCACTTCCCCCGCCCCCACCTTGGGTTTAATTTGTTTGCAAGATCAAACCAGTCAATCCTAAAGGAAATCAACCCTGAATATTCATTGGAAGGACTGGTGCCAAAGCTAAAGCTCTAATACTTTTACCACCTGATGCAAAGGGCTGACTCTTTGGAAACGACCCTGATGCTGGGAAAGATTGAGGGTAAGAGAAGAGGGTGGCAGAGGATGAGATAGTTGGATGGCATCACCGACTCAATGGACAAGAGTTTGAGCAAACTCCAGGAGATAGTGAAGGACCAGGAAGCCTGGCGTGCTGAAGTCCATGGGGTCACAAAGAGTTGGACACGACTGAGCGACTGAACAACAACAGCAATAGCAGTTCACAGAATTCAGAGAAACATTTTAATGCACTCACTAGATTAGTGGTTTGTTATAAGAAAAATGTAACCCAGAAACAGACAAGCAAAAGAGATGCAGAGGTTATCTGCAGAGGGGAGGTAGGGTGAGGGGGGAAAGTAAAGATCTTGAATGCTCTCTGCGGGTTCCCCTCTTCAACAATCTCCTTGTGTCCGTCAAGCAAGAAGCTCTCTGAATCCTGTCCTTCAGGTTTTCTTGGAGGCCTTATTACATAGACATGATTGATTATATCACTGGTCATTGGCAGTTGACCTAACCTCCATCCCACCATTCCTCCCCCTTGGGGAAATTCCAATCCTCTAATCACAGGGTTTGTCCTCCTGGCAACCGGCCCCTCACCTTAGGTGTGGTCCAAAAGTCACCTCATTAACATAATAAAAGACACCTTTATGTTCTCATTACTTAGGAAATTGCAAAGGTTTGAGGAACTCTGTGCCAGAAAGGAAACAAAGACCAAATACATATTGCTTATTATAAATCACAGCATTACACACAGCCGGAAGGAGCGATAGAAGGATTGGAAAGTGTAACCTGGGAAAAGAAGTTGCAGGGGACAGGTGTTTTGGAATAAATAACAGGTTATCACGTAAGGTAGATATTTTGACTCATGGTGTGACCTAGATACCGGACAGAGGTAAGAATTAAAAAACAAATGGCGTGTGAGAAGTGGAATATTTCCTTCCGTATAGTAAACAAGAGATGCCGCAGTCATAAGAGATTGTCCCCACTCCAACATCAGCTGTTGAGCCTGAGGGAACTCGGGAAGGAAAGAACACTTGCCATCTAGCAGCCGTCAACTGCAGCTGCTCCCTGCAGTGAGCCCAAGGGCACTCAGGATGTGAAAAGCAGGAACCCGGCCCCAGATAGGTGAGGTATATATGAAAGGAATGGTTTCAGTGAGTCCAGACTCTTGCATCTTATATATTGTAGAAAAGCACTAAATCCCTTAACTTGGGATATCTGGTTTTCCTTAATTCACAATAACCTTTTGATGTTCAGACCACCTCCCCTTGTTACAAAACCTCTGTATAACCTGGCTCCTCACCTCCTCTGGGCATTTCTCTCAGGGTTACTCCAGGTGCTATCTCCTGGGCTTCCAGTCTTAAAAATTCCCACAGAACACAACATAACTCTCAACTTTTAGGTTGTGGATATTTTTTAGGTCGACGCATGGTATACCAGAATACCCAAGGACTCCAAAGTAAGCACATTTCCACCATTTATGAGTTGTCCTGAATTCAAATTGTCTCCTGGGGCCAGAAAAGTGACTGAAATGTGTAAAATGATCCATTAAAAATAAAATGAAAGGATGCAGTGGCATGATGAAGAAGACTTAAGAATCCAAACTCAGAAACATTCATTAGCCCAAAAATATATATATATATTATCACAGGGCCAATTCAGTGATATATGTCTCCAATTTCAATCTCTTAAGTAATCTTGGGCAAGTGGCTTAATTCCTTTGATTTTCCTGCAGTTGTTCTTCTGTAAAAGGGGAATATTAATAAGATTTGCCTTAGCAAGATTTTGCAGGGCTCAGGAGAAATAAGATCTATAGGTATACTCTGTAAAGAATAAAGAGCTACGTAAATGTTGCATATTATTTTTTAAAGCTTTCTAATTATTAGGGACTGGGCAGAGCAGTAAGGACCTGGGGGAAGTTAAGCTGCAGTCATAGGCGAGGTCCCAGCCACAGGGGCTACGGAGCTCCGAGGGCCCCACAGAGCTGTCTCAAATTGAGCCGAGGTGGCTGAGTTTTGTATTCCCGTGAATCAGTCATTGATTGCCAGCTGCTGCAGGGAGGAGGTGTCACCTTGGGAGACTCAGCTCCCTTCTGAGACCAGCAGGGGTCAGCTGTGAGCTCTCTGTAGCCCAGAGTCTTGGCAGTCTCCTCGTTCCTAAATGAGGAGTGGGCAGCACAGTATCATTATGAAAGCTGCTGGTTGGAGAAGGAAATGGCAACCCACTCCAGTATTCTTGCCTGCAGAATCCCACGGACAGAGGAGCCTGGCGGGCTATGATCCATGGAGCGGCAAAGGGCCAGACATGGCTTAGCGACTGAACAACAAGGATGAGAGCCCTAGCCAATATGTGAGAACAAAACGTTGTTAGGAATTGAGGGCTGAGGCTGAAACAGATATCCTATTGTTTACAGATGTGATAGTATATCTAGAAAAACCAAAAGAAACTACAGGCGAATACTTAAACTGGACAAACAAATAAACAAGTAAAGCTTACAGACCTTAACAGTACTTGCAGTAGTATAGCATTTAATAATGTAATGAATGAGCAGTTACTGACTCCTTTCCGCATGTATTAGGTCCCCAACATATGAGCGAGTCCATTTTGAGAGAGTACTTGTAAGTCCAACTTGTTCTAAGTCCAACAAAGTTAGCCTAGGTACCCAATTAACACAACTGGCCATATAGTATTGTACTGTGACAGGTTTATAATACTTCTCACACAAATAATACATTAAAAACGAACACAAAAAATTAAAGGAAACATTTTTAATCTTACAGAACATTACCTTGAAAAGTACAGCAGTACAGTACAACAGCTGGCATACAGGGGCTGGCATCGAGCGAACAGACAAGAAGAGTTCCCGATGGAGGAGGGAGCGGAGGTGGGAGACGGTAGAGCTGAAGGGTCGTCAGCAACAGGAGACGGAGGGCAAGCTGCCGTGTCACTCAAGCCTGACGCTGATGGAACTCATGTTCACATCTTTGTAAGTTTGCAACTTAAAAGTTCCTATGTAGGAGACTTACTGTATCAAAGTTCTACACTAACCCCTCTCATAAGTCTTTCATTTAATCTTCACATAGACCCTAGAAGATACATGTTATAGATAGATGAGTAGTTATTACTATATTACAGGTAAGAAATCTGAGAGTCAGAAAAGTTAAGACACTTATGCAAGCTTGCACAGCTGGTTAGTAACAGATTCAGAATGGGAAGGTCCATCTGACCTCAGAGCCTGGGCTTTTAGTCTTTCAGAAATTATCATATTGACCAAGGGCCTTCCATGGTGCTACAAGTTTTACACCCATAACATTGCTACTCTACTGAGTAGGACTCAAGTTCCCTGCTTCCTAGATGAGAAAGCTGACAGACACTTCAGGTCACTGTAAAACATGATCTAGGTTAGATTCAAACCCAGGTTTTTCTGACCCGAAAGTCCATGCACTTCCCTGTGAACCACACTGTCTCTTCTCAAAGACAGTGATCACTCTCATGGGACCATATTTCAGACCCAGAAAGCTACGGACGGTCCAGGTCTGATATTACCTTAATGACCCAGAGAAGGCTGATGAAATAGCAAGAAAGACCACTGCAGGTTACATGAGTTCTTGTGAAAGGATTGTCAGCATCTCTGGTTAAGAGGATTGGAGGAACTCACGAGAACAGAGATGGGTGCTCTCTTCTCAAGCTGCTTAGGGAGCTGAAGCCAGAGGCTGTACTGGGTCATTTGTAGTGATGTAGATGAAGCTAGAGTCTGCCTATACAGAGTGAAGTAAGTCAGAAAGAGAAAATCAAATACCATATATTCATGCAGATATTGTATACAGACACTAGAAAAATGGTACTGACGAATCTATTTGCAGGGCAGGAGTAGAGACACAGACTTAAAGAAGAGCGTTATGGACACAGAGGAGGAAGGAGAGGGTGGGACGAATTGAGGGAGTTGCACTGACAAATATTCACTACTGGGTGTAAAATAGATACCTAGTGGGAAGCTGCTGCTTAACACAGGGAGCTCAGCTGGGTTCTCTGTGTTGACCTAGAGGAGTGGGATGGGGGAAGGTGGGAGGGAGGTTCAATAGGGAGGGGATATATTGCCGGGAGCCAGCTCACGAGATCCCACCCATGACACAGTCATGAGGTAAAGGGCTGATTGAGCAAGGCTTCTCAGCCCTCAGGGATTCTCGGAAGGCTGCCCCAGCACTCACCTTAAAGATGGTATCTGTCTTTCTGATGTTTGCTACAATAAACCTCTTCTTATTTTCTGTGATTTAGGCAAAAGGCTTTTCCTGATTCTCTTCTAAAATAGATCAATCTGAAATCTCAATCGACAAGGCCCCTGAGTGGTGGCACCCTAAATAAAATTATCTGAGATATAGAGTATGCTGATCTAAATTCCTTTTGCTAACATATTAGTTTGTTTAATAAATGTACCTGTGCCTTTGGAGCTAATGTACATAACTGCTCCCTAGTAATAAAACCGCATTGAGAGCCTCCGCACAGAAAGCCCCTATGGGCACAAAACCCTTCGCAGGAAAAAAGGCTTGTTAGGAAATATCAGAAATATTGCTTTATGAAACTGTTACTTAGTCTATATTTACTCACTATGTTTTTACTCTTAACGTATTTAGCCTATATAATGAAAAGCATAATAGTTAAAAATTTATATAAATAGAAGTTTAGCTTTAATACAAATAATAAGACAATTGTTGAATTAACTGATGATTCTTACTTAGAGCTGACCTTCAGCTTGCTGACCTTATGGGACCACATTCTTTTCTGTTAAGCTCAAGGCGTAGAGTAAATTACCGAAAACAGGTTTTACCTTGAAACTTTCTATTGATAAATTCTTTCCTGCTGTGCCTGATACAAAAGCGTTCTGACTGATCAACCCTTAACAATGGAGAGTCACAAGATGTTAGCAGGCCCCCAGGCCGGAAGATGACGTAAAAACAAAATGAGGCTTTTTGTAACTAAAAACAGGCAAACAGTTTCAATGAAGGTCAAAAACTGCTGGCCTATTAAGCTGGATTGATAGGCCCATTAAGCTGAATTCATATGCCCATTAAGCTAAATTGGTATGCCCACTAAGCTGAATTGGTATGATTCTATACTTTACATTTGTTTCTATGTACCACAAAAAATATAAAAACTGTCTTAAAAACAATAAAGTCGGAAGACACTTGGAAACACCGAGACTCGCTGTGTCTTCTCATTCGTATCGCCGACGCCGTCCATTCTGAGGGAACCCTGACCAGCTGGGGCAGGACTCCGGCAGTATATATATACATATAGCTGATTCACACTGTTGTACAGCAGAAACAAACAGTAATTATAGGGCAATTATCCTCCAATTAAAAAATAAATTAAAAATATCATGACAAAGAGAATGGGTCTTCTATGGATCAGCACTACCACTTCTGGTCTCTAAGCAACTAAGGGGGAGAGGAATCTAAACTTCTCGCCTCCTTCATCCTAATAGAATTACCCTGACCTCCTAAGGCCTGGGTCTCTAAGTATGAGGGGAGCAGTCACTAGGTCCATCCATTTTCTAGGCTAAGGCAGCTCTCTTGGGGATTTAAAAAGCTAAACTCTCCCAGCACCTTCCACGATATCACCTGGAACGTGAATCCTGGAGGCTGCCGGAAGAAGGCAGGGAGGAGAGAGAGAAGTGTCCATTAAAGACAACCCAGATTTCCAAACTCTTTGAGCCAGGTGGCATGCAGGATCTGAGCAGTTGGTACCCCAGTTACCATCACTTCCTGCCATCCCCACCTCAATCATTGTGGATTTAGTGAAGACAGCATCAGCTTTTGAAGGAGGTAACCACAGGTTCAATCCTGGTTCAGATGTGTGAACTTGACATATTTCTTATCCTCTCTGGGCCTCGTTTTTCACATCTATACATGAGAGTAACCAGAGCAACATTTGTGAAAGTGTCTGGCAAAATGGTCTGGCTTCCAGCAGGCACTCCAAAAAAATCAAAACAAAAAAGAACAGAAAGCATGAATCTTCTTCCCCCTTCTCCATCTCTCTCAATAATACAATCTAGATACGCTCAGCACAGAAGAGGAGAGATTTGGACACAAACCAAGACATAAAGAAAATATATGTAATATGTTATCCAATGGTTTTTCCCGTAGACATGTATGGATGTGAGAGTTGGACCATAAAAAAGGCTGAGCACCAAAGAATTGATGCTTTTGAATGCTATCCAAGCTGCATTCTTGACATCAAGCAACCTTTTCTCATCTTAAATAATGCCCTGAGAATTTTTTCATTGTATTTCAATAAATACCTTTTGGGCATCTATTATTGGGTTGACCAAAATTTTCCTTTGGGTTTTTCCAATAGATACTATGAACGAAACCTGAACAAAGTTTCTGGTTCACCCAAAACATGATAGGCAGCTCTCTGAGGTGGAAGCAAAAAGGCATCAGCCCAGGGACTTCCTTGGGGGTCCAGTGGCTAAGACTCCAAGCTCTCAATTCAGGGAGCCCAGGTTCAGTTCCTGGTCAGGGAACTAGATCCCACATGCTGTAACTAAAGATCTAGCATGCCACAACTAAAACACAAACAAAACAAACCCAACCAAAATATCTTGCACACTACAACTAAAAGATGCATGCCACAACTAAGATCAGGCACAGCCAAAAAAAAAAAGACATTATCCCAGCCCTGAAGATACTTACATGAGAATCAGTACTCATGTTTGTGTCCCTTTCAGACATTCAGGAAGCAGGAAAGCCTCTAAATTACTCCCCAAAGTATTGTATATGATCATCTTTTAACTACTCACTGAAATCAAGCTACAGTAATCAGATTAAAATTTTTAATCCTATCCGTATAGTATTTACATTTTCCAAAGAGCCACTCTGTCACCTAACTAATAATTATCAGTGGCTCAACTGAAAGAGTCTGTCTCAAGATCAGATTCGATGTTCGGCAGGCACATGGAGAATTCTGTGTCCCCGCTTGTGGGCAAGAACAGAGAGGTCTGTGTTTTGTCCTAGAAGGACATTTCACGTTCAGCCTAGCTGAAGCAGAATTCAACGGTTACTCTAATCATAGGTCCTACTGAGAATTAAAGGAAATCATGTTCCTTGGTGGCTCAGATGGTAAAGAATCCTCCTGCAATGCAGGAGACACAGGAGACCTGGGTTCAATCCCTGGGTTGGGAAGATCCCCTGGAGAAGGGAATGACTCCCACTCCAGTATTCTTGCCTGGAGAACTCCATGGACAGAGAAGCCTAGTAGACTACAGTCCACGGGGTTGCAAAGAGTGAGGCACGACTGAGCGACTAATAGTTTCACTTTTCGTGTTCCCCTAGCCCCCAGAAGAGGGAAAACCAATGAAAGCACAAGTCATTATTTCATTCAAAATATGGGCCAAATTGGGTCCCTTGAAAACTATTAACTCCGTGTGTTGGAAGGTTGGTCTGTACTGGAAGCGTGGCCCAGCAAGGCTATGGGAGAGTCCTGGGAGTGGGGAGGGGTCTGTGAGCTTTGATCTGTGGAGAGAAGCAAAGGAAAGCGACTAGATATTCATGCAAGTTCCTCAATGTGAAAACAATACGGAGGAAGGAGAAAAAGATAAAGCAGAAGGAAAAAGGAAGAGAAATGGGTTGTGGAAGAGGAGAACCTACTGAGTTCCTAGTACAGGTCAGGTGTTGCCCCACTGCTTCATAAAGGTGATCTCATCGGTATCTTTATGCCCATTGTACCAAAAACTGCAAAACATGAAGTGAAGTTGCTCAGTCGTGTCTGGCTCTTTGCGACCACATGGACTATAGCCCACCAGGCTCCTCCACCCATGGAATTTTCCAGACAAGAGTACTGGAGTGAGTGGGTTGCCATTTCCTTCTCCAAAAAACAGCAACCAAGGAAGTAATTTCCTGAGGTCACATAAGCTAAGGAGTAGCTAGACTCCAAAATCTCCTCCATTTTCCATTTGACCACTCAGGACAGAGCTCATTACAGGTCATTTTTACAGAACAAGTAGTGTATTTAGTTTGGACCTAGGATGGAGCTGATGCTTTGACATCTCCACTGCCTCATCCCCACCCCACGTTAACTGTATACCCAATAGAAGTTGGAAGATCCTTCTTTAAGATTCATCCATGTGAAGGAGGGTGGATTGTCGGGTTTCCCACCAGAGAAAACAGCTGCTGACTCCAAGGGTTGAACTTCAAGAGGCACCCAGAGCAGCCACTGGTCTATTGCAAGAAGGGGTGTGCCCTCCTGGAACTAACAACCTATAGGAGGAAAATGACAATATAACTACAGTGAATACTAAGTGTCGCAAAGACATCAAAGGGAAAGATTCCAGCCAAAGGGAACAGCAAAAGAGGAAATTCACTTGGCAAAAGAAAATCCAGAAAGCCAGTGTGTCTGGGTGTGATGGATAGGTGGAGAGCATCTGGACATGAACTGGAGGTCTTTGTGTCTCTCGAAACTGGTTATGTGAGCACCAAGCTTCATTTTCTCTGGGTCTACAGCTAAACTGTGGATCCCAGCCTCTCTTGCAATCATGTCTGGCCAGATGACTGTGTTGTAGGAAGCAGAATGTGAACCAAAGTGATATGGACTTGTCCCTTCCTTCCACCACCCCCCTACCCCCTCTACCATCACCTAGCAATCCTCCAGGGTCTTTCCCATCAGGTAGGTAATGTCAAGTCAGGTGACACTGGAAGCCAGGTGTTAAAAATTATGGAACCACCAAGACAGAAGGAGTTTGGCTGACTGAGGTCCAACACTCTGAATAATGAGGTTATTTTAAGGTTTTTAGCAGAACAGTACTTCAGACGGAATACCCAATACATTTCTTCTAAATTCTCCCATACCTAGTTCAGTTACATTGACAGTGCCTTATATTTGTTACCAAATTCATATGAAAGAAATATTTACACTTTCTATTATACTTTCCACGTGCAAGGCAATGTGAGACACTGAAGTTGCAAAAATCTTCAGATCCAAAGTTCCTGCCCTTAAAGTTCTCACAATGGGAGTCACAGAAATAAAGACAAGGAGTTTCATTGAAGAGTGGGTGTGATCATCACTGTAACTGGAAAACGGAAAAACAGTGTGGGAGCACAGAATATATAGTCATGGACCCTGCCTGGGGTTCAAGGAAGTCTCATAGAGGAGGGTCCATTTGGTTTGGGTCTTGAAGAATGAGTAGGAGTTTTCTTTGTGAAGAGGGAAAGGGAGGACATTCTGGTAAAGGAAATAACACATAGAATGAATTAGAAAAACATATCCTTTAAAAATCAGGGAGTCAGTGAAATATTGCATTTTATATGTAGTCAATAATTAATTTCCTGATGATACGTTAAACACTAGAAAGCAAAAGATGCCTATAATTTCTTTTATATTCCTCAAGTTCTACACACACGTGAAGAACAAAGAAGAGAGAGAGTGAGGGAGTAAAGGAGAGAAACAGAGACAGAGGGAAGAAGGGTGAATGACACCCACTCAAGCTTAGTTACCCAGGGTTGGTGTCACTGATGAGAAAGAACATTCAGGGTTCATTTGAGCTTCATTTACCCTATATCCATGTTCATTTCACACCACCTGGCAGCTGTTTTAGGCCATTTCATTCTCTGTTGGAAGCATGATCGGGCCTGAAATGCAAGTTGTAAATAGTGCGCATTGCATAGTAAAGCTGGATTTAATGCATAGTATGGTTTATTAATGTTACAGCATTTACTGTGTATTTAGAGTTGTCATTGATTTTTATTCAAAGGGGCATTTTTATTACAACTACATGATGCCAGCAAAATAAAACCCTCCCCCTGCCAAAGCAACCTCGGGTTAAATTGCTGTAAGTGCTTGTGAAAAGCCCAGCTAAATTTGGCTGGTTTGGATCATTCCTCCCCTGGGATCGCTCATCCACAAGCCTCTGAATGAAGGATGGGGAGGGGAAATGGACAGTTTCCTCACCTGACCCAGGATGCATGCCGAAGAAACAGAAAGCATTTGTGGTACCCTATATTGGTATTAACCCTAAAGCTAATGGTCCCTGCCAATGCAGGAGACACAGGAGACCCAGGTTCGATCCCTGGGTCAGGAAGATCCCCGGGTGGAGGGCGTGGCAACCCACTCCAGTATTCTTGCCTGAATAATCCCCTGGACAGAGGAGCCTGGTGGTCTACAGTCCATGGGGTCATGAGGAGTTTGACACGACTGAGCAACTAAGCATGCATACACGCATAAAGCTAATGAATAACAACTATAGCTGTGAGTCATTTAATATGTCAAGGATGTGAGAGACCATCTTTGGGCTATTCTAATTTTATTTCTTGTCCATCAAGTTTGCACCTACAATGAACAGTCCAAACCTGGGATTTCACAGTAGAAGTTTCACTATTATAGCTGTCTTCAAAACTGCCAGTTGGCAAATCAAACATTCTTCCCTCCAAATTCTCCCCCATCCTTTTCCTGGACCCACAAAACCTTGTGATTTGGAGATAACAGAGTGTATTTCCTGGCATGATAGCTACTGGCCACATTGCTATTGTTGTTTAGTCACTAAGTCGTGTCTGATTCTTTGCAACCCTGTGGACTGTAGCCTGCCAGGCTCCTCTGTCCATGGGATTTCCCAGGCAAGATTACCAGAGTGGATTGCCATTTTCTTCGCTAGGGAATCTTCCCAACCCAGAGATTGAACCCTGGTCTCCTACATAGGCAGATGGATTCTTTACCACCAAGCCACCCGGGAAGCCCACTGGCCACATGTGGCTATTTAAATATAATCATCATTTTTTTAAACTAAAACTTCAGTTCCTCAGTCACTTTAGACACATCTCAAATGCCCAGTAGCCATATATGGCTAATGGCTACCATATTAGACAACGTAAATATGGGACACTTCCATCCTTATTTTGGGATTAGTATCAATTCACTGCTATACATAAAACAGATAACAAACAAGGACCTTCTGTATAGCACAAAGAACTCTACTCACTATTATGTAATAACCTATAAGGGAAAAGAATCTGAAAAAACAGCTATATGTTTACATATAACTGAATCACTTTGCTATACGTCTGAAACTAACAAAACTTTGTAAATCAACTATACTTCAATTTTTAAAAAGATAAATATGTATTTGCAAATATATGTATGTATATAAAAAAATCATTGCAAAAACTAAGTGGCTTTAAAATTAAAAAAATATATATATAACTGAATCACTTTGCTATACAGCAGATATTAACACAACATTGTAAATCAACTGTACTTCAATAAAATAAATTTTTAAAAAAGAAAGTTCTATTGGACAGCACTGCACTGCATCATAGGTCCCTCAAGACCATAGAAATAAGTGCCCATTTTGCTTGCACAATACATCCTGTATCCACCCATTTTTCTCCCTTCCCACAGCCCCTTTCTATAACACACTCTCCCAACCTTGTGTTTGAGGTCTTCTGACCTGTCCCCCTGACTCTAGCCCCTTCCAGCTTCTAAACCACAACCTCCAATTCCAACCTTACCCCTGCCTACACTTGGAAACACTTTCCTTCACATTCTTTCATTCATTCAAGATTTATTGAGTAGCAAGGAAGTATGTGGCACTTGTTTGATGCTCAGGATGCAAAAGCAAAGAAGGCTTCATTTCTCATCCTCAAGGACATCGCAATCAAGCAGAAAGCACTCATTATAACCCTCAGTTGTTGAACAAAGAATTCACAAATCAAGTCATATCATTTTCCTGTTTACACACCTTCAATAGATCACCACAAAAAGGAAACACTGCAAAAATTTGCTGTAAATGACTCAATCCGTGTACACACTTTCAGGAACTAATCTTTTGCACACATCACATATAAGGAGTAGAAAAATATTTCTGCCATATTCCCCTTTCCATTGGGGGTGATATCATTTCTTTTACACTCTTCTAAGTTGACACTTTTGACAGATGTGTTGACTTTCTGATACACAACGGGATGCCCACAGACAGAACTTGAAAGGAAGAGGCATGAAATTCTTCCCAGCAAGATCTCAGGGATGTGAGGAAAGGCCAATGATTGGGCCTCTCCCAGTGGTAACCCCATTGGGTATTGGGTTTGAAGCCTCTGCTATTCATTTGCACCCCGTTGGGCCCACTCACCCAGTGCCACAACTCTGTACCAGGCCACATCTGGACAGAGAAAGGGGGAAGCTCGCCTAACCTTATTCAGGCCAACAAAGGAAACTTCCATCGTTCCTTGATATGGTGGTGGTGGTTGTTATAGCTCTGTGTCTATGCAGGTCCTGGCCTCTAGCTGACATTCCAGAAAGATGGGCAGAGATGAAGTAGCTGCCCTCCTGAGGAAGATGACCTCATCAAAGACAGACTCTGTCTGCTCCAGCCCCCTCAGCAGTCTACAGTATTGTCCACCCCTAGTGATCAACCACTTCCTGTCTTTCCCAGCCCACAGGACCTGGATGTCCAACTGGATGCTTCCTCTCTACCAGGGAACAAGATCTGGAAATAACTTGCAGAGTGCAAGCCGAACAAGCTGGCAGAAAGTCAGCTAAGGTTTTGGGGGGTTTTAGTTTGTTTTTTAGTTGTCAGAATCTAAAAATGTATTTATTCTTTGGCCAAACACAACAACTGATTTCCATCTACAATTATTTCTTCAGAAGTAGTAAGGCAACTGCAGGAAGAGCTGTGGCCTTGAGTGATGGAACGTTACTACACATCCACTGAGAACGCTTTAACACATCCACTGAGAAACCCAGAGCTCGTGGGACTAACTTCATTGGCTACAGCACAGCATGGATGTAAGACACCTGAGCAAGACCTGTACCTCACTGGTTGCTGCCCATACCATCTCTCCATGGGCTGTGATGTTTCTGCTTTCCCTTGCATCAACTCAGACCTCTCAGATGTACCTATTTTAATAGCCACCTTTTATCTAACATAACAGCCACCTAGAAGCCTTTCCCCTCCATGCTGCCCTCTGCACAGGAGCCTGAAGCCAGCCAGCAATGGACCATGGAAGCAGTAAACTGCACAGTGGCTGAGCGTGCCGAGTGATGGCAGGTGGCTTGGGTCCGCTACTCAATCACTGACTGTAGAACCTTGGGCAAGGTAACCTTCCTCCTCTCCAATCTTCAATTCTCTCATCACTAAAGTGAGGACAGTTCTAGTGCCTCATCCCCAAGGTGGCAGAGGGGATTCAATGAGACAATCCAGCTGACAACTGGACACTCAGCTCAGTGACCCCTTGTATGTACACAGTAATAGTTAACTACTTCTTTTATTAGACTAGAATTCTTCACTCTGTTGGACATGGAAATATTGATAGTTGGAACCTGGAAGGCAAAGCCCTTCTGTTTCTTGGTGTCAGTCACTCAGCTGTGTCCGACTCTTTGCAACCCCATGGACTGTAGCCCCAGAGAAGGCAATGGCACCCCACTCCAGTACTCTTGCCTGGAAAATCCCATGGACAGAGGAGCCTGGTAGGCTGCAGTCCACGGGGTCGCAAAGAGTCAGTCATGACTAAGCAACATCACTTTCAGTTTTCAATTTCCACTTTCATGCATTGGAGAAGGAAATGGAAACCCACTCCAGTGTTCTTGCCTGGAGAATCCCAGGGACGGCAGAGCCTGGTGGGCTGCCGTCTATGAGGTTGCACAGAGTCAGACATGACTGAAGCGACTTAGCAGCAGCAGCAGCAGCAGGACTGTAGCCCGCCAGGTTCCTCTGTCCATGGGTATTCTCCAGGCAAGAATACTGGAGTGGGTTCTCATTCCCTTCTCCAAGGGATCTTCCCAACCCAGGGATCGAACCTGTCTCCTGCATTGTAGATAGGTTCTTTACCATCTGAGCCATCAGGGAAGCCAACTCTCCTCAATTTCTGCCTTCCATGGCAGGACATGGTGATGACAGCGTCACCCACTGCCCAGAAAGAACTCAAAGCCCCCTGTGACCTCAAGGAGAATCAGAAGGGAGTAGACATAGGTGGTAGGGTGCTCCCTGTCTATTTGCAATTATGTCTTAAGCTTGATGGAGAAGGAAATGGCAACCCACTCCATTATTCTTGCCTGGAAAATCCTATGGACAGAGGAGCCTGGCAGCCTACTGTCCATGGGTCGCAAAGAGTCAGACACAGCTGAATGGCTAAACACACACACACAGCCCTTAAGACAGGTAAAACTTTCTAGTGGGTGACAGTCGAAACCTGAAAAATTTCCCTGGGAAGTCAGTCACTCCTCAGTAACTTGTTAGAACAGAAGGACTTTCCATGGAAGCTGCTCCAGAAAAACTGGGAACCCTCTGAGTCAGAATAAATCCTCCTACCACCTTTCTAATAGTTTTAACACAACTTAGGGTTGGGTTTTTTTTTCTTTTTTTAATCATCTTTGGATGGTGAAACCTTAGAACTCTGATGAAGGAGTGGATGTGCTCCCCAGACAAGTACTCACAGTTCAGTTCAGTTCAGTCGCTCAGTCATGTCCAACTCTTTATGACCCCATGAACTGCAGCACACCAGGCTTCCCTGTCCATCACCAACTCCCAGAGTCTACCCAAACCCATGTCCATCAAGTCGGTGATGCCATCCAACCATCTCATCCTCTGTCGTCCCCTTCTCCTCCTGCCCCCAATCCCTCCCAGCATCAGGGCCTTTTCAAATGAGTCAGCTCTTCACATCAGATGGCCAAAGTATTGGAGTTTCAGCTTCAGCATCAGTCCTTCCAATGAACACCCAGGACTGGTCTCCTTTAGGATGGACTGGCTGGATCTCCTTACAGTCCAAGGGACTCTCAAGAGTCTTCTCCAACACCACAGTTCAAAAGCATCAATTCTTCGGCACTCAGATTTCTTTATAGTCCAACACTCATATCCATTACCACTGGAAAAACCATAGCCTTGACTAGACCTTTGTAGGCAAAGAAATGTCTCTGCTTTTTAATATGCTGTCTAGGTTGGTCATAACTTCCTTCCAAGGAGTAAGCATCTTTTAATTTCATGTCTGCAATCATCATCTGCAGCGATTTTGGAGCCCAGAAAAATAAAGTCAGCCACGGCTGCACATAAATTTTCTAAGTTTTTAAGCACCCGGAGATCTCCTGAGTTCATCTGTGGACCTCTACGAAGTCCTCCTCTTGTTTCTCTCAATCACTTGCTATCAGTAACATCTATGTCAGGCAGAATATGTTGTGTGATGGGCTCTCCCCTTCAATCTGCTTTGAAAATGGGGTTGCTACAGAAGCAGAGGATTGGGGGCAGCGAGCAGAGCCCACCCTGGCTCCAGGTGAGACAAGAAATGTCTCCTGGCCCACATGCCCCTTGGACAGTTCCTCCCTCACACTCAGAAACCCTTCTCAGCTCTTTTAAACTCACAACACTTCTGATGCCAAACATGTGGAGTTTTTGTCTCACACCAACCAATCCTCCAGCAGTCTGGACACTGACTGAGTGTCCTACAACTCATTTCATTTCTGACACTAATGGCTCAGAGTTGACGGAGACCGCAGAGGCTTCAACTTAGCATGCCAGAAGCTTTCCAGGTGACTCAGGGGTAAAGAATCTGCCTGCCAATGCAGGAGATGCAGGTTCACTCCCTGGGTCGGGAAGATCCACTGGAGAAGGAAATGGCAACCCACTCCAGTGTCCTTGCCTGAAAAAAATCCCATGGACAGAGGAGCCTGGCAGCCTACAGTCCGTGGGGTTGCAAAAGAGTTGGACACGACTGAAAGACTAAACAAAAACAACAAGACATATACAACCTCCTCATGTTAAATCACCGATGTCCTGAGCTCACCGTTATTTACGGTTAGAAGGAGTTCTTCAACTATGTTTCCATGTCTGGTCATTTTAAATCTGGGCAACTAGAAGGGCGTATGGCTTCCCTGGTGGCTCAGTGGTGGAGAATCTGCCTGCCAATGCAGAAGACTCAGGTTCAATCCCTGGGTCGGGAAGATCCCCTGGAGCAGAGAATGGCAACCCACTCCAGTAATTTTGCCTGGGAAATCCTATGGACAGAGGAGCCTGGCGGTCTACAGTCCAGGGGGTTGCAAAGGAGTCAGACACAACGTAACAAGTAAACAACAACAACCAGAGGTTTAGGAGCTCCACCCCAAGACAGCTCTCACTTCAGATACCAGTTATAAGTCTCAGGTCCCCAGGTGACCCACGTTTCTGTGGCTACAAAGTCAGGGTTCTTAAAAAAAAAAACCCTTTTCTATGTTTGATAATTTCCTAGAATGGTTCAGAAAATTCTGGAAAACACTGACCCATTCATTATCTGTCTGTGTCTTTTAACAGTATCAGTCCTGGGAAAAATT
This sequence comes from Okapia johnstoni, assembly GCA_024291935.2. Taxonomy (NCBI): domain Eukaryota; kingdom Metazoa; phylum Chordata; class Mammalia; order Artiodactyla; family Giraffidae; genus Okapia; species Okapia johnstoni. Next base: position 14,578,875 of record CM044326.1, on the reverse strand, counting down.
GCTGCACACAGAGATGTCAATGTGACTTTTCTGGTTGATAGAAATTACCAAGTGGTCCAGACCTGGAGAGCAGGAGGCAGTGTAACAAGGTTCTAATGTAAAGCACAGAGCAATTAGCAGGGAGATTTACTTCCCTGTCTTAAAAGCATTTTTATTACTTAATCAATCACAAGCAATTTCTAAACAAGGCTGGGGTTTTACTAGGAGCCATAAATCTTTACCATTTGCTTCCTGGAGGAAGAGCAGAAGAAACAGACATGACATTCCAAGAGGGCTGCTGCTGCTGCTAGGTCGCTTTAGTCCGGTCCGACTCTGTGCGACCCCGTGACCCCATAGACGGCAGCCCACCAGGCTCCGCTGTCCCTGGGATTCTCCAGGCAAGAACACTGGAGTGGGTTGCCATTTCCTTCTCCAATGTATGAAAGTGAAAAGTGAAAGTGAAGTCGCTCAGTAGTGACTGACTGTTGGAGACCTCATGGACTGCAGCCTACCAGGCTCCTGCATCCATGGGATTTTCCGCAAGAGTACTGGAGTAGGTTGCCATTGCCTTCTCCTTCCAAGAGGGACTTTGTATCAAATAAAACAAAAGGGAACCCAAGTCACTTCGGAAACAGAATGAACAGGAAGTAGCTTCAGGGTCTCAGAGGGTCCAGGGAAGAAAGGGGTCGTCTGGGTCAGGTATCTTGTCCTGATGGCAGATTCCCATTCAATTCCTTCTCTTATATATTCAGAGGGAGGAAGATGAAGATTGCAAAATGAAAGAAATGTGCAGTTAACCCAGCAGATTTTCTGGAATTCCTCTCTTGGCAGAAGGCTTTCTATAGCCAGCCTGTGTCTGGGCCTCAGTTTCCTCATATGCAAATTGGGAGAATTCAGACTGGATTATAACCCAGTGATTCTCATTACTGACAGCATTTCAAAATCACTTCGGGAGTGTTTTAAAAACACTATTGCCAGGACTTCTCTGGCCGCGTGGTGATTAAGATTTCACCCTCCAATTCAGGGAGTGCAGGTTCCATCCCTGGTCAGGGAACTAAGCTTCTACGTGACTCTCAGCCAAAAAGCCAGAACATCAAGCAGAGGCAATGTAGTAACAAATTCAGTAAAGACTTTTTAAATGGTCGGCATCAAAAAAATCTTTGTTTTAAAGAAACCCAAAAAACACCATTGCCAGGCTCCTTCCCAGACCAATAAAATCAGACTCTCTGAGGCTGAGCTGAAGGGTGTTCAATCATCTAGTTCCAGTTGGAACACCCAAGCAGAGAATCTTAATTTGAAAATGCGTGCCTGCTCAGTCGTGTCCGACTCTTTGCAACCCCATGGAACTGTAGCCCACCAGGCTCCTCTGTCCATGAGATTTCCCAGGCAAGAAGACTGGAGTGGGTTTCCATTTCCTTTTTCAGGGGATCTTTCTGAGCCAGGAATCAAACTGGAGTCTCCTGTGTTCCCCACAGGTGGATTCTTTACCACTGAACCACCTGGGAAACCCCTAATTTGAAAATAAAATGCTTCAAACCTGCACAGGAGTGAGCTCATTCATTAAGGACAGAGACGCTCAGCTGTGTTCACAAATCACTCTCTGCTTCCTTGGACAGACCCTTCCTCAACTCTTCTCCATGCTACCTCCTGGGCTGGGCCCTTGGACCTGCCTCTCAGCATCTGTCATGATGCTCAGGGGGAAATGTCCCATCACATCTCAGTCAGACCAGAGAAGTGGGCTCAGGAGGCCTGGGTTAATAAACACTGCTCTATTTAAAGTAGATAATCAACAAGGACCTACTGTCTAGCACAGGGAACTCTGCTCAATGTTATGTGGCAGCCTAGATGGGAGGGGAGTTTGGGGGAGAATGGATACATGTATATGTATGGCTGAGTCCCTTCGCTGTCCACCTGAAATTGTCAAACATTGCTCATTGGCTCTACTCCAATACAAAATAAAAAGTTTAAAAAAAAAAAGGTGTGGAGGTTAGGAACCGCTGTCTACAGGCAATTTATAAACATCTGTCAGTACTGTTGACCCTGATTCTGAAACCCTCTTGGAAGAGTGGTGCAGAGTAACAGTCCTCCCCTCACAAGACTGATCTGGGCAGAGGGGCACCCAACACCCAACTATGATACTTCGACTGGTTCCATCATGAGCAAATGCAACAGGGAACCAAGGAAAAGAACCCAATTAAAGTGATGCTGGATTGGCCTGAAACATTTTCTTGGGCCCAGGATGGACCTGTTCCAAAGGTGACTTCCTAAGACATGTGGGCCCTCCAGAGAGGAGTCCTGCAGCAAAGACTGTACTTGGTCGACCGCTGACTTACCTCAAAAATCAATTTCTTTTCCATAGGTAAGTACATACTGTCAATTACCTCCCAAATTTTGACCCAGTATAAATTCTTTTTTCCCCTAATTCTACCTGAGACCTGGGATTTGAGGGGAGAACATATTTTTTTCTTAGTCATATGGAACTATAATCTAGTTCAAAGGCTTCCTTTATAGAATATTTCCCTTTTTTCTTCTGAACCCTTCTAGCATTGATCTACCTCTTATACGGAATATAAACAGGTATATAAATGCCTGTATGGCATATGGGTTTCCCACATGGCACTAGGGATGAAGAACCCACCTGCCAATGTAGGAGGCATAAGAGACACAGGTTCAATCCCTGGATCGGGAAGATCCCCTGGAGAAAGAAATGGCAACGCACTCCAGTATTCTTGCCTGGGGAATCTCATGGACAGAGGAGCCTGGAGGGCTATGGTCAGTAGGATCACAAAGAGTCAGACATGAAATGACTCTGAATGAAAGTAGTTAGCACTAGTAGCACTATATGGAATATATCTCATCCTGACTTTATTATAATATTTGTACCATTACATCGTTTCTGCTAGACTGTTGACTCTCTAGTGCAGTAGAAAGAACAAGCTTTTGGAGTCACATTGATCAAGTCCCAGCTCCTGTCCTTACATGGCTGTGTGGCTTTATGAAAACTGTTTGACCTTTCTCAGCCTCAGGGTCTGAATCTATAAAGAGAAGATAATAAGACCGACTAGACAGCATTGGTATAGGGATGAAAGGAGATATCAAGCCTTGAATCTCTAAGCTTAGCCATGCTCAGCTTAGAACGCAGTGCTCAGAACCTACCAACTATCCCTGCTATGGTCCGTGGTCGGGAGATTCCCCTCAGACAGTGATGAGTGCAGAAGAAAGATGTGTTCCAGCACCAGGAGTGGGGAGAAGGCAGTGGAGCTGTCTGCTGTGAGGGACCCGGACCCACAGGGTGGACCAGCACTGCTGGCTGTAGGCACGTTGGAAGACTCCTGCCGATGATGACCTTCTTTATATCTTTCCCATATCAGGCTTTCATACCGCTTCTCCTGGCAGCTTTCAACAACACTCAGCAACAGTCCTGTCGATAGCACTACAGCAAATCCCCTACATACAAACCTTCAAGTTGCAAACTTTCAAAGATCCAATCGCATCAGTTAGTTCACGTGTCTGGCATACATTGTCACATGTGTGCATCCTGTACAAGAGGTTGTGCTTTTGTGTACTTTACTGTACAGTGCGGTAGAGAGTACAGTAGTACAACATCTTTATTTCAAGTCCAGGATGTTTGGAAGCAAGATCAAAAGCAGCAGTATATAGCCCATTGTATGAGTTGGGTACCTAGCCTAAGTTCAATGGACACAGAAACAAATTGGAATTGAATTCAATCTTGGAATGGAACTCATTCATAAAGTAAGTAGGTGACTTACTGTATTAAAAGTGCAGAAAACTGGGACTTCCCTGGTAGTCCAGTGGATAAGAATCCACCTTCCAATGTAGGGGACACAGGTTTGATTTCTGGTCAGGGAACTAAGTCCCACATGGCATGGGACAATGAAGCCTGAGTGCCGTAACTACTGATCCTGTGCTCTGCAACAAAAATCCTGCACGCCACAGCTAAGACTCAACGCAACCAAATAAATAAATATTGTTAAAATGCATAAAACTTTCTAAACTGCTCATGAAGAATGACCACTCCCTTGGTTCTCTGGCTGCACACATATATACACACTTATATATACATACACACACATGTACATGTATACATTTACATACATATACATACACATGAATACACATATATACAGACAGACATTCACACAGAGGCACTCACATACTCTTACACATACACACGTGCACACATAAAATGTATTTAAGTAGCTGCAACTCTGTGGAGCCCTTTCATTGGATGCAGATAAAGTGGCATCAATTGCCTCCTTGCCCAGAAACCACTAAGGTTGTAGAATCTCAAAATTAAAGTGTTATCCTTCACTAAGCACAATGCCGCCAACACAGATGGCGCAGGGAAGAGGGCAGATTCCTGCCTAGACTTCTCTTACTCCAAATCACAGGTTGGAAAACTTTCTATAAAGAGTCAAATTGTAAATCTCCGTAGTGCTGTGGGCCAGTTAATTTCTGCCGCACTCCTCAAATCTAGTTCAAACACAATGATAGATGTTATAGAAACAAAAGGGCGTAGTCGTATGCCAGTAAAATCTTACTCACAGAAACAAGGTTTCTGCATCCTAAAGTCTTAGGTCTTAATCACTAGGCTGTAGAACTTGGACTTGTTTTTCTTAAATCAAAACACAGTTCTTTTAATTTGTTAACATATAGTAAATCTCTATACCTCTTGACCTAATAATTTCACTTCTAGGAATTTCTCTGGTTAAGATTGACCAACAGTTCTGGATCATTTTATATTCAGAATCTACTTAACTTCCCAGTAAGAGGAGCATGCACATGCATGTTCAATTGCTCAGTCATGTTTGAGTCTTCGGGACCCCATGGACTGTAGCCCATCAGGCTCTTCTGTCCATGGGATTCTCCAGACAAGAATAATGGAGTGTGTTGCCATTTTTTTCTCCAGGGCATCTTCCCGAGCCAGGGATCAAACCTGTGTCTCCTGCATCTCCCCCATAGAAGGCAGATTCTTTACTACAGCAACACCTGGGAAGCCCCCAGTAAGAGGTAAGATGAGTCATATTTTTGGTTCCATTTTGCAGATAAGGAAAATGAGTGACAAAGGTGCTAAGTGATTTTCCCCTGGACACACAGCTGGTAAGTGGTAAAGCAGTTATTTCTAATTCTTAAATGAAAAAGGTATGCAAAATTGGACAAACTGCACAAAAATGTTTGTTTTTTGCAACAAAGTTCATGACAGCATAAAAAGAAATCATCTAAATATCGAGTATGGACCATGGGTAAAAATTATTGTACAACAGAATAAAGGGCAGTGTTTTCAATTGACAGAGAAAAATGTTGACTCTCTGGTTGCCAAAAAGGCTGCAGCAATCCTCTCCTCCCTGAATGCGTGCCCCTTTGCTATGCCATGTTGTTGGTCCTTCCATCAAAAATCAGAGCCTGTTTCCTGGCTATTGAATGTGAGCTGGCCCTGTGGCTTGCTTGACCAATAGAATGAAGAGGAAGTGATGTCATAAGGTGCCCAGCACCAGGTCCCAAAAGGCCTTGTAGCTTCCACCTTTGCCCTTTTGAGATGCTGTTCTGAGCCCACATGTGAAGAAGTCACAGCCAGCTTACTGGGGCACAAGAGTCTCATGGAGAAGAATCAATGTTTTTTTTTTACTGTCAAACAAGTGACCCCAGGGGAGTAAGGTTACAAACTAAAACACAGAACACCCAGTTAAAATATTCTTTCCAGATAAACAAAGAGTAATGTTTTCACATAATTGTGTCTCAAATAGCTCACGGACGTGTTTATACTACAAAATTATTCATTGTGTATCTGAAATTCAAATTTAACTTGGTGTCTTGTATTTTTATTTGCAAAATCTGACAACCCTATAGGTGTTTAGCAGAAGGACCCAGCCTGAATTGCTGATCTAAAGAATCATGAAAAATGATAAATGGTTATTTTAAGCTACCAAGTTTTGCAGAGGTTTGTTGCTCAGTGACATACAGCAAAAACACTCTCCTATTTATTGGCATGGAATATGTTACTGTAGGATTATGAGGTAGTCATACAGGCAGAGAAGTGGGGCATAAAGAAAGGCTGTTCACTCTGAGCAGAGAAATGATGCAAAGTACACGTCTATATGTATATATACATATGTCTATATGTAAGATACATAAGATCTCTGTGTTCAAATAAATATTTAATTTTTAATGATGTGTTTTGAGGATGTGTACCGATGTATACAAATGTCAAATATGTATTCAGAGGGGAAAAGCCCAAATTTCTCAGTTTGGATTCCAAGAGCTCATCTTTGAGATACTTTTGATAATGATTTTCTAGTGAAATCTTTGCTTAGGACGTAATGCTATATTAATATTTTTAAAAGAATAAAATCTGCTGATGACATCCAGATATATTTCAAAACACAGTTATAAAAGAACACAAAGATGTGATTCTGCTTTTTCCTGCTTTCTTTTTTTAAATTGGAGTATATTTTCTTTACAGGCTTCCCAGGTTGCACAGTGGTAAAGAACCTGCTTGCCAACACAGGAGACTCAAGAGACTTGGGTTCGATCCCTGTGTTGGGAAGATCCCCTGGAGGAGGAAATGGGAACTAGCTCCAGTATTCTTGCCTGGAAAATCCTATGGACAGAGGAGCCTGGCGGGCTACTGTCCATGCAATCACAAAGAATTGGACATGACAGAGCGGTCAAGCATGCATGCACGCATAGTTGCTTTGCAAGGTTGTGAAATAGCTATATCCATACCTATATCCCTTCCCTCGTGGCCCTCGCTCCCACCCATCTAGGTGACCACAGAGCACCATTCTGAGTTCCCTGTGCTACACAGCAGGTCCCCCACTAGCTGTCTGTTTCACACATAACAGTGCACATACATCAATCTCAAGCTCCCAGTTCATCCTGTTTCCTCCCTGTTCCACACATCCGTTCTCTACATCTGCGTTTATATTCCTGCCCTGCAAATAGGTTCATTTGTACCATTTTTCTAGATTCCACATATAGTATTAATATACAATATTTGTTTTTCTCTTTCTGACTGACTTCACTCTGTATGACAGAGTCTAGGTCCATCCGCATCACTACAAATGACCCAATTTCATTCCTTTTAATGGCTGAGTAGTATTCCATTGTCTCTATGTACCACATCTTCTCCATCCATTTATCTGTTGATGGACATATGTGCACACATACACACACACACACACAATATACACACAACTGGAATTGACAGGTTTTGACGGTAAGGAGTGAATATAAAAGTGTTTTTCATTTTCTTTTTCCTCTTCTTGGCACTTTCTCATTTTCCTGCAATGTACACTTCTTCTTGTGTAACAAAGAACATGTGAGCATCTGTGCGTCTGGGTGTGTATTTACTGTGGCCTTTAATCCCTGGCCTTGCACCAGTTATTAAGTATTTACAGAGTTCTTGGGCTTTCCCCAACACTATGTGTGAAAGCAAGTGTATGTGTATATGTGTGTTAGTCACTCAGTCCTGTATAACTCTTTGTGATCCTACAGACTGTAGCCCCACCTGGCTCCTATGTCCATGAGATTTCCCAGGCAAGAATACTGGAGTAGGCTGCCATTCTCTTCTCCAGAGGATCTTCCCAACCCAAGGATCAAACCTATGTCTCAGTCCCTTACATCTCCTGCATTGAAGGCAGATTCTTTACCATCGGAACCACCAGGGAAGTCCAAAAGCAAGTACTAGAAGCTATAAAAAGTGAATACAGGATTAAGCGTGCTGCTCTGGCCCAGGGGAGAGTGAAAGAACAGGAGACCCAGGTAGTTATTTAGAGTATGTGGTGCTCGGGATGTACAGCATTCAATGCTCCATCTATCTGTCTAACCTTAATGTAAGACAGATCGGTGTCTACTTACAAGTCAGCCCGACTCACTCCCCATCACCCCACTTCCAGCTGAGAAGTGAGGACCCCTGTCCTCTTGACAGGCTCACCTAGCTGCTGTGTGAAGCTAGAGTTTGCTTCAGCAGCCTCAGTAGAACAGGAATGCCAATATCTGGTTAATTCCATCCTCGCTGTGTAATCCAAACCATCAGGGACGTTAATAATGACACCACACCAATGCTTTATAAAACCGTCTCTCTGATGGGGGTCACATTCAGTGCCAGCTTTCAATTATCCACACAAGGGAGGAGAAAGGGCCCGCTTAGGGCCAGAAAAAGAGCAAATTCAAGACAATAAATAAAAACCAGTCTGCAGATAATAGGCTAGGAGGATCATCTGTATTTAGATAATTGAGTTATGACCATAAGCAAGCCATTTATTCCCCAAACTTTGTATGTGTAAACCAGGACTCCAATTTATTAATTTACTGCTAGAAACAAATGCACTGTCATGTGGCCCAGACACTCACATCCATCTGACGCAACATGCATTTGCTCCATCAGCGGCAGCTACCAGGGAAGTCAGATTATCAAAAGGTTGCTTGGTGAGCGTGGAATCCATACAAGAGGAGCTTGCTTTGTAATTTAAATTAAGCAAACATTTATTGTGCTTTATATGTCAGGATCGTGCTAGGTAATGAGGACCCAAAGATGTGAGGCCCAGCTTTGAAGTTTACAGTCAAATAGAGAAGCGTGGTTGGATAGTCATTTAATGTGATCAACATCACAACAGAGATGTTACGCATATGGGCAGGGGCTCTGGAAGCCTGGAAAAGTGTCTCCTTAACAGGAGCTAAGTTAAGGTGTGCATGCGTAATAAGTCACTTCAACTGTGTCCGACTCTGTGCAACCCTATGGACCATAGCCCACCAGGCTCCTCTGTCCACCGGATTCTCCAGAGAAGAATACTGGAGTCGGTTGCCATGCCCTCCTCCAGGGGATCTTCCCAACCCAGAGATCAAACCCACATCTCTTACATCTACCTTCATTGGCCGGCAGGTTCTTTACCACTAGCGCCACCTGGGAAGCCCCTAAGTTAAGGACTTAAGCTTTAATAGAGGTTGCATTTATGGTGGGGTAGATTTCAGGCCGATGCAAGAGTGTGTGCAAAAATACCAAGAGAGGGTCGTCCCTTGTGGTCCAGTGGTTAACAGTTCATCTTCCAAAGTGGGTAGTGCAGATTCGATCCCTGGTCGGGGAGCTAAGACTCCACATTCCTCAGGGCCAAAAAACCAAAGCATAAGACAGAAGTGATATTGTAACAAATTCAATAAAGACTTTAAAAATGGTCCACATCAAAAAAATCTTTAAAAAAAAATACCAGAAGAAGATGTGAAGGGTCCTTATGCCCAGACTGGGGTATGAAATGGTGAAAGTTATCAGATTGTGACAGTGTCTGAATGCTAAGAAGGTTGGGTGTTTTCACCAAGCCAATGGTGCTCAACCTCAGGTACATCAGACTGACCTGGGACACACTTTAAAGACTGTGAACCTTCTACTGACCCAGAATGACAGGAGAAGGGGCTCAGGCATTCATATTATTGAGAGAATACAAAGCTAATTCTGAAGTGCAGCCTGGGAAGAGATTCTAACACAGGAGATGATGGAATATATTTTCAAAAGTCTTAGTAGACTTAACAGGGATGTTACTTTATACCCATTTCATAGGTGTGGGAACTGACAATATAGTGGGGAGAAAACTATTTCAGTGTTGGAGGGCAGCGGGGAACAGGGCTGGTATATTAGTCAGAAGTGTTCTTCAGATAAACAAAACCAGTGGGGATCATACAGATATAGATTAGGTCTGTAAAGAGAAAGGGGCTTTTCTGGTGGCCTAGAGGGTAAAGCATCTACCTGCAATGCAGGAGACCTAGGTTCAATCCCTGCATCGGGAAGATCCCCAGAGAAGGAAACGGCAACCCACTCCAGTACTCTTGCCTGGAAAATCCCGTGGATGGAGGAGCCTGTCCATGGGGTCGAAAAGAGTCGGACATGACTGAGCAACATGTTTGTTTGTTTGTTTGTAAAGAGAAAAAGAAAATGTTAGGAACTGAATTATGAGACTATGGGGATGGCAAATCTGAAATCTCTAGAACAGACTGGAAATTCAATTAAGAGTTGATGTTGAAGCAGGCTGGGAACTTTGGTCAGGTTTCTATACTGCAGTTTTGAGCATTCCTTCCTTTTCAGGAAACTTCAGTCTTTACTTTCAAGGCCTTCAAGGGATTGAATGAGGCCCATCCTCATTACAGATGGTAATCTGCTTTACTCAAAGTCTACTGATGTAAATGTCAATCACATCTTTAAAGGACCCCCACAGCAAAATCTAGTTGTTTGGTGAAACAGTGGTGAAGTGGTCCAGTGGTGGTCCACTGGTGGTCCAGTGGTGAAGACTCTGGGCTGCCAATGCATGGGGGCGTGGGTTCAATCACTGGTCAGGGAACTAAGATCCCACAAGCCGTGCAGCATAGACAAAAGAGAATTTTTTTTTTAACTGCAAAAAAAAAAAAATTAACCATCACAATAGGACTCTCCAGCTCTAGCCCACCTCTACTCTCCTTCCTGGTTGAGGGAAGGATTTGGACAGGAGGAAAAGTTTCTCCTGACAATCAAGGCTGCCAGCTCCTCTGACCACCTCTCTCCCTGAAACGAGGATGTTGAATCCTTGGCCTGGGAGACAATGCCTTAATCCAGAGCAAAATATACTAAACCGGTGGCTCGAAATCTTGATATACACCCTGCGCCACCAAATGGGCCAGCCCATGCAGGCTTCTTTAAGGAAATTTTGCTGTTTTTCCACTTTAATGGGGCTGGGCTGATACAATGACAATCAGGGGGTGCTGTCATTCCAATGCTTAATAAGTACAGATGAACTGATGCACAGTTCGCTGGTCTAAACGTGCTGAGCATTTTGACAAATGGCTCCTTTATATTTTCATTTCACAGACTTTCACATCACACAGTGAGAATCAGGAATGCGCTGCTTCATAGTGCAAAACTTGCCCACCAAGGAGAGGCCTTCCCCCAGGTGTGGGGAGCTTGGGCAATGGACGCAGCCTCCGGCAGCTTGGCTTCCTCTCCTGGTCTGCCCCCCCGGGCCCCAGCCCTGCAGGAGCCTACTGCTGCCAGCTTCCTGGAGCAAGAAAAAGCATTTGTTTTTTTTATTAGATTGATCTAAATCAGTAACTATGGTTCCTTCTAAATCTTATTTTATTCCACTCATCTGATGGCAAAAAAGTAAAAACTCAAAAAAGTAAATACATAAACATTGAACAATCACATTGTTTCAAAGGATGTTTAAATCAGAAGGGATTTTGAAAACATACTCATAATACTCTGAACTCTCTAGAGATCAGGAATGGGAAACAAGGCGTCCAAAGTCACCGCCCAATTCTAAAAGCAGAGCAGGTTCCCAATCCACTGATCGGCCTTTCTGTTGCTTCCATCCTTCTTTCTTTCCTCCCTTCAGTTTTTTTTTGCACCTCTGGAATTTCCCTGGTGGTCCAGTGGCTGAGACTCCACTCTCCCAGTTCAGGGGCCCCAGGTTCAAGTCCTGGTCAAAGAACTAGAACTAAGAGACAGAATGCCACAGCAGAGTGAAGATCCTGTGTGCTGCAACTAAGACCCAATGCAGCCAAATAAATAGTAATAATAATAATAATAATAATAATAATAATAATAATAATAATAATAAACTGTGTACTTCTATTTAGCACAGAGTATTTTATATGCGGGCTTCCTAGGTGGTGCTAGTGGTAAAGAGCTCACCTGTCAATGAAGGAGACATTAGAGACAGAGGAGTTTGATCTCTGAGTTGGGAAGATCCTCTGGAGAAGGAAAATAGCAACCCACTCCAGTATTCTTGCCTGCGAAATCCCATGGATAGTGGAGCCTGGCGGGCTACAGTCCATGGGGTCACAAAGAGTCAGATAGGACTGAAGCGACTTAGCACGCATGCACACATTTTATATTTTTACCAAGTAACCATCGTTTTCCCCAAGCCTACTTGCTTTCTCCCCATCCTTCTTTGAGCTGCCCATTGTGTATGCCCATGATGGAAAACAAATGATGGAAAGCAAATACTGGCGCAGTCCTGCTGGCTGCCCAGGTGAAGGAACTCAGTGATGCTCACATGAGGAAGTGCAAATTCAAGCTCGGCAGCTATCAAACCCAATGACATTTTGGAAGAATCTGAATAAAGGTAATTATTGTGTGAAGGTAAATTTGCCCTGGGGAAGAAAAATCACAGAGACAAAATGAATAATTGAATATTTCAACCATAAAAGCCTGTTCACTGTGAGCTACTAGGCAAGCGAAGACCTGACCTGCCAGTGTGCAAGGATTTCGCCTGGAGAAAGAGCCAGATTCATCAGGGTTAATGTCTTTCCTCTGGTTTTTCACATATCTACCTCCTTGGGCAACCAAGGGCACAGTGAAGCCATCTTAGCTCCTCTTATGGATGCTGAAGTATAACTTTTATCTTGACGGCTCTCCTCTCTCTTTCCCTTTACTGATCTCTTTGGACATCTTTGTTCAAAAGCTAAAAACTCCTTTGGAGTCCTGGCTGGTATATGACAGGTGTTCTAACAGTGTATGCAAACACACACATAAAAATACAACCACACAATCACACACAAACATGGGCATACACACGGGCATGTGTGCATACACAAGTACACACACACATGTCCAACTCCTGAGAAGTCTGCAATCTAAGAGGACTGTTACAATTCAAAATAATTGCCAACCTGGAATTATCTCCAAAGCAAAGTGGGAACCCAGAAAAAGAGCAGGGCTGTGGGCTGCTTTGCTAGGGATGGTCAGGAGGGCTCCCCAGAAGAGTCAGGTGCTGAGATGAGACCTCAAGGGTGAGGCGGAGGGCAGAAACAGAGGAGAGAGTTCTTGGCAGAAAGGAGGAGCACATGTAAGAGGGCTGGAGGGGCCAGGAGCCCGGCCTGTTCGGAAGACTGGTGAGTCCAGGACTCAGAGAATAAAGCCATCCGGTTTCTGTGAACTTGGGCCATGCCTGAAAACTCTAATGCAGCCCCAGATATTATCTCTGGGTCACTGGGGCTGGAGGAAGAGGAAATACAGCCTCGGTAAGGTGGCTTAGTGGTGAAGAATCTGCCTGCTAATGCAGTAGACTGGGATTCAATACCTGGGACAGGAAAATCCCGTGGAAAAGGAAACGGCAACCCACTCCAGTATTCTTGCCTGGGAAATCCATGGACAGAGGAGCCTAGTGGGCCACAGTCCATGGGTCGCAAAGAGTCAGACACGACTGGAATCGACTTAGCAAACACTCATACACTTATTAATTACTCACCTTTCCCAACTAGAGTGGCTTCCCTTGTAGCTCAGTTGGTAAAGAATCTGCCTACAGTGCAGGAGCTGCTACTGCTGCTGCTGCTAAGTCACTTCAGTCGTGTCTGACTCTGTGTGACCCCATAGACGGCAGCCCACCAGGCTCCCCGTCCCTGGGATTCTCCAGGCAAGAATACTGGAGTGGGTTGCCAGTTCCTTCTCCAATTCATGAAAGTGAAAAGTGAAAGGGAAGTCGCTCAGTCGTGTCTGACTCCTAGCGACCCCATGGACTGCAGCCTACCAGGCTCCTCCATCCATGGGATTTTCCAGGAAAGAGTACTGGAGTGGGGTGCCGTTGCCTTCTCCAACAATGCAGGAGAACTGGGTTCAATTTCTGGGTTGAGAAGATCCCCTGGAGAAGGAAATAGCAAGCCACTCCAGTATTCTTGCCTTGAGAATCCCATGGACAGAGGAGCCTAGCAGGCTACAGTCCATGGGGTCGCAAGAGTCAGACACGACTTAGTGACTAAACCAACCACCCAACTAGAAGGAAAGCTTCATAGAATGAAAACATGTATAGCAATGTCTGTCATACAGAAGGAACCAAGAGTACGTGTACTAGATGGGTCAATCAATCAGTCAGTGTAGTTAGCCCCCTGCAAGGGTTTCCTGAACACACTAAGTAAACGCTAACCAATTCCAGAATAGAAACAAGCCAAGGTTAAGAAAGCTCCCTCCCTGCCATGTGTGGTTGCTCACGTGACAGATGTGAAGCTCTTATGTCACATGATCCGATTAGCATCCCCCTCAAAAGGGCATTCTTCTTGGATATGATTACACCATCTATCCTAAAAGCATTCATGATTCATGATCAGACAAGCACCAAACCCCATTTGGCAGGTTTTATAAAGTGACTCTCTCTTCTCAGCTGGGTTCTGGCCATGTGTGGGCAGTATTTTGACATTTTCAAATGAAATATGGGCTCAAATGAAAAACACATCAAGGAGTGAGATGAACTGGGCCGGGGAAGAATATTGCACTCTGTGAATTCTCAGGGTATAACCAGGATGGGGAAGGGACACATGTAAGTCTAGAAAAATGTGGGCAAATTTTATCCAGTGAGAAACGTTATGAAACTCTGGTTTCATCTCCTGAAGGAGTTGCTGGAGGCTTTATTACAGATACCTGGTGTGCATACATACTCAATCGCTCAGTTGTATCTGACTCTTTGAGACCCTGTGGACTGTAGCCCACCAGGTTCTTCTTTCCATAGGATTTCCCAGGCAAGAGTCCTGGAGCGGGTTACCATTTCCTCCTCTGGGGGATCTTCCCGACCAAGGGATTTGAACTCGAGTCTCCTACATTGGCAGGCAGACTCTTTACCACTGAGCCATGTGAGAAGCCCTTCATAAAGCTGGACAAAGACTCAAAGAACATATCCCATGCATGTTGCCGAGTCTAAAGGTGTTAATTATTGTAGAATAAGAATTGGAGAAGATTATAGAGCTGAGGAAAGAGATGAGTATCCTTCCTTTATGTGGAGCCCTACACCAAGGTCACAGGTGTGGATCCTTGTACCAAGGTGACAGGACAAAAATCTCCAGAACTGACTGAACCCCAGAGCAACTGCTGCCCTGAGTCCCCTCCCCACCCCCCACTCAAAACTGGCCATTCCCTGACTCCATAGTAGGTAAAATATCCACCCTACGGCATCCTAACCAATCAGCTAATGCCACCCTTCTAGCAGGAACTTTCTTTGTCCTGCTGCTATAAACTTCAGCTATTAGCCCACAAAAGGCATAGACTCTTCCCTAAGCTGGCTGGCTGTTCCAACAGTGCCTCCAACTCGAATCAACTCTGTTCTCCTCTCATTCTGCCTCGTGTCTGGAAACTCTTTTCCATCCCGCGCAGAGACCACAACACTTTACAGGCAAGAAGAGACTGAGTAGCTATTCCTGCCCAAACACCATATTCCTCCCTTCCCACTGGTGAGAGAAACTCCACTTTCTATCAAGAAACCACTCATTCCCCGTTCTTGGTTCTTGTCACTTGGATGAAGCCCAGGCCTGATTCTAGGGATGCGTGCTCAAATCAAAGTACTTTATTCTCCATCCATGTAATTAACCCATGCCAGATCAAAGAGAGAAATTCTGAGATTTTTTTTTCTGAAAAAAGAAAAGGTTTCTGCCTGGAGAAGTTACTAAGCTCTAAGAAGATACATCTCAGGTTATCAGCAACCCATTTGCTTTCTCTTATAGCGAGTCTGCCTGAGAATGTAGCCCAGGCAAGGGTGAGCTGAAGCTGAGAAACGGAGGAAGTGAACTCCAAAAGTAGATAAGTCCCTAGCGAGCAGAAGCAATAGATAGTTCAATTACATAAGCCCCAATTTCCTGAAACTCCTTGTCATAATTAAACCCTGTGGTATAATAAAGATATGGACTTCCCAGGTGGCTCAGTGGTAAAGAATCTGCCTGCAATGCAGGAGACATGGGTTCGATCCCTGGGTCAGGAAGATCCCCTGGAGGAGTAAATGGCAACCCAGTCCAGTATTCTTGCCTGGGAAATTCCAGAGGCAGAGGAGCCTGGTGGGCTACAGTCCATGGGCTCCTACAGAGTCAGACGTGACTTAGTGACTGAACAAGAACAAATAATAAAAATATACATTTAGTCTCTGTCCCTGATTCCCTCAGACAGCTCCTAAAGTCCTTGAAATTTCTTGAGAAATGGCTATTTTTGTTGTACTGACTCCCTTTTGGTCACACCTGAGTTTCTGCTAGCGGGATGATTGGGAATAGGACATCTAACTGGCCCCAGGATAGGACTGGGCACCAGAAAGACCAAGAGATTAGAGGGTTGAAATGTTCAGCCCCCACCATTGACCTTCAGAGCGAGAGGAATGGCTGGAGATTGTACTCTTTGAAAACAGAAAGAAAAGATTTGAACCACAAGACTTGGGGGAGCTGCTGGGTTAGTGAACACATCAGGGTGCTAGAGGATGACACACCTGGAAAGGACATGGAATCTACATACACACATACACACACACACACACACACACACTGCACCTGTTCCATTTAGCTATTCCTGAATCGTTGTTGTTGTTCAATTGCTCAGTCCTGTCTGACTCTTTGAGACCCCCATGGACTGCAGTATGCCAGGTTTCCCTGTCCTTTACCATCTCCTGGAGCTTGCTCAAACTCATGTCCATTGAATTGGTGATGCCATCCAACCATCTCTGTCACCCTCTGTCCTCTGTCATCCCCTTCTCCTCCTGCCTACAATCTTTCCCCACATCAGGGTCTTTTCTAATGAGTCAGCCTTTCGCATCAGGTGGCCAAAGTGTATGAGCTTCAGCTTCAGCGTCAGTCCTTCCAATGAATATTCAGGGTTGACTTCCTTTAGGATTGACTGGTTTGATCACCTTTCAGTCCAAGGTACTCAAGAGTCTTCTCCAACACCACAGTTCCAAAGCATCAATTCTTCAGCACTCAGTCTTCTTTATGGTCCCGCTCTCACATCCATATATGACTTCCTGAATTGTACCCCTTTCTATTAAACCAGGGGCTTCCCAGGTGGTGCTAGTGGTAAGGAATCTCCTGCCAATTTAGGCAACATAAGAGACTTGGGTTCAATCCCAAGTAGTAGATCCCTTGGAGTAGGAAATGGCAACTCACTCCAGTATTCTTGCCTGGAAATTTCCATGGGTAGAGGAACCTGGTGGGCTACAGTTCATGGGGCCACAAAGAGCTGGACACAACTGAGCAAGCGACATTCTCACTTTCACTGTCTATTGAACCAGTAACCATAAGCAAAGTGATTACCTGAGTTCTGTGAATCATTCTAACAAATCATCAAACCTGAGTTGGAGAGAGTTGTGGGAGCCCTTGAATTTTTTTATTATAATTTTTGGCTCCACCATGCGGCATGTGGGATCTTAGTTCCCCAACCAGAGGTTGAACCCATGCCCCCTGCAGCGGAAGCTTGTTGTCTTGACCCCTGGACCACCGGGGAAGTCCTTGAATTTATAGTCGGTTGATCAGCAGTACAAGTAGCCCCTGGGACCTGTGCCTGGTATCTGAGGTGGGATGTCAATCTTGTGGGACTGAGCCCTTATCCTACACTACCTGTGAAGTTAGTATCAGAACTGAATTGAATTCCTGAACATTCAATTGGTGTCACAGAAGTGGAGAATTGGTTGTTGGCACAGAAAAAAGTCTCATATTTGATTGCAGAAGAAAACACCATGCAAAGTCCTTCCACTGGGATTTTTTGTCACTTGCAACCAAGAATCCTGATTGTTCAAGAGTTCCAGATATAGAAAATTTTAGGAACTCACGCACGGTCACACAGTTAATAAGAGATAGAACTGGGACTTGGGCCAGATCCATGTAACTCTAAAACCCAAAGTTTTTTCTTTGGAAACCCAAAGTTTTCTTGAGAGGGTTGTCACCACAGAAAGGATTTCATCCTTAGATGGGAGGCTACACCGCATGACTCTTAAAGCTCCAAATTTCTCTCACTGTACATATCTTCCCACATATGATCGTAAGGAAGCCTACTCACCAAACTCCAAAGAAGCAGGATCATCTAGTCACCACAGAACCAGCCCCCTCTTTTCCTGGCATTCTGAGCACCGTACTGTCAACTATATATCGGCACTTGCCAGGGGCACTTGCCATCTACCTCTACAAGGATTGAATCAAGTGCTGCTACAGCTACTTCTCCTCGGTACTAGCAGAAACTTTTTGCAATATACATATATACACACATATGCTTGATTGCATGTACTCCCTTCAGCAAAATTACACACTGTCAACACAGCCCGTGACATACTAGTCATCTCTTTCCTGAACAAAGCTGAGCAGCAGTGTTGAGGGAAAATAATCTCTTCAGCTTGGAGTCAAGTGCATGAAAGGGACCTTAATAAACTGTCTAAAAGGTTGGCAGTTTGCTCTTTCCATTTTCTTTCTAATTTCCTCTTATCGCTCCAAAATAAATTATAACATCCTTTTGGCAGGGACCATATCTGAGGCATTTTAGTGTCTCCTTCAACCTCCAGCTCTGTGCCTCACGCGTAAGAAAACATGTCGACTGGCTCATTCAGGACCTTTTTCTTGTCCTTCTTTGATTCATCGTCTCTGTCTCCTTCTAGATCCAGTGCCTCCAAGTCTGATGTTAGGAAGTCCTTTTCTAAGCCTTTTTTCACAGATGTTTGTCACGTGTGTTGTGCTGATTGGCTTTGAAATTAACCTTGTTTGATATTAGTTCATCAGTCATTTAAAATGGCAGATGGGAAGCAGATCATTGAATGGGGAATAGGATCATAAAAAGAGCCAGGAATAGCAACTTTGGGGGCATCTGGGAGAGATGGGGCAGTATTAGAAGGGGAGAGACATAGATCTGGGTATATCTGGATTTAATGAATGAAGGTGACAAAGGACTGAAGGGAAGTTAAAGAGAGCTTAGTACCAGAATGGCTGAGTGGGGAGGAAGGCGCGCAGGATACCTGGAGCAGACAATGAAGTTGTGGGCGTGCGGGGAGCACTTATTGATCAACAGTGTACGTGGGCAGGATCTAGAAAGTTCCGTGCACAGACTTCAGGGAGGCACCCGGAGAGAACAGAACTTGATCCAGCCACACTGGTCTTTTTTCCAAAATACCATGTGTTTCCTCCTCTAGATCTTTGTGCATGCTCTTCTCTCTGCCAACAGTGTTTTTCTCCCCACTTCCCCCTTTTCCTTGGCTAGTTCTAGTCTTCCTTTTCATCTTGCCTTAGATGTGACCTCCTTACGGGAGCCTTTCCTACACACCACAGCGCCCCCTGGCTGCAATCTTATACCTTCACATCCTAGATGCATCAGCGCGAAGCATTTACTGTATCAGGGATCAGCTTCCCTAGGAGTATATTGAGCTTTTTCTTTTTTTTAATTACTGATTTATTTATTTTTGGCTGTGCTGGGTCTTCACTGGTGTGCAGGCTTTTCTCTAGTTGTGCTGAGCGGAGGCTACTCTCTAGTTGCAGTGTGTGGGCTTCTCATTGTAGTGGCTTCTCTTGTCGTGGTGCACCGGCTCTAAGGCATGTGGGCTTCAGTATTTGTGGCACATGGGCTCAGTAGTTGCAGCTCCTGGGCTCCAGAGCACAGGCTCAGTAGTTGTGGCTCATGAGCTTTGTTGTCCTGTGGCATGTGGGATCGTCCCAGACCAGGGATCGAACCCGTGTCCCCTGCATTGGCAGATGGATTCTTTACCCCTGAGCCACCAGCAAAGCCCTTGAGCTTTAAAGTGTCTCCACTCAGTTGTCCCAACTTCCCAGCAGCCCTGAGAGATCAGTGAGTCATGTCTCATCCACCGCATTCATCAAATGATATAAATGGAAGCTCAGAGAAGCTGAGAGATTCACACCAGGTAAACGATGCCCAGGGGCATAACTCTAACCCGAGTCGCTTGGTACAAGTCCACAGCCTTCCACCAACAGGCTGCCCATAGGATGAGCTGGAGGCAGATACAGACTGCTGGGAGCTCTGTGTGTCCATGGGCATGGAGCTCTGTGAGGTTCTTTGTCTTTGGAGAAGAAGACTGGGCTTCCTGTACCGAAGGTCATTCTGAGTAGAAAAGGTACTCTTAACTCTCTTTCTTTCACACTTGTGCCAACTTACAGAATGGGCATGTGCTGGATTCTGCCTTATACCATTGAAGGCAGAGAAAGACAAAGG
The DNA here is from genome assembly GCA_024291935.2 of Okapia johnstoni. Classification (NCBI taxonomy): domain Eukaryota; kingdom Metazoa; phylum Chordata; class Mammalia; order Artiodactyla; family Giraffidae; genus Okapia; species Okapia johnstoni. Next base: position 14,558,975 of record CM044326.1, on the reverse strand, counting down.
TCTGCAGACAGGAGATCCTAGAATTGTTTCCTGCAGACCTCTTGCCAGGCCTACCTTGACTCGCACAGAACAGAAAGAGGCAGGGTCTAGAGACATAACAGGTGTGCTCAGCCACCCTCTTCCAAAGGCAGTGATGAGGAGACGTTCATTCATTCAGCAAATGTCCACCAAGTCTTACTGCGTCCTGGGTTCTGGGAGCACAGAGAGAATGAAGTAAGACGAGACCTTGTCTCAAAGTGCTCACACCCGGTGAGAAAAAAATAGAAAGTTGTGTTTATATATTGTGATTCTCTTCTTTCCTGTTACTCCTTATTATTTCCTTGCTTATTACTTAAAACTTATTTTACAGGGTTGGGTTTTTTTTTTCTTCTTATTCTATCATTTTTATCTTTTGGGGGTACTAATTTTTGTCTGTTGTTTCAGCATTCTTCCCCTTAGTGGTTAGTTTTCTTGTGTGGCTTGTCTTTTTTTTATTATTATTATTATTATTGTTAGCTCATTTTCAACAAGTGCTGTATACCATCTGGGATTTCAATGTACTCTGGGTCATAAAACATCTTTACAGGGTAGCTCTGGGTTTGCTTTTTTTAGGCTATGGGAGCATCAATGGTCTGGACCACTTTTTCTTAATATTCATTTTTATTTATTTACTTATCTGTCTGCATCGAGTCTTAGTAGCAGTATGCAGGATCTTTGATCTTCACTGCAGCACATGGGATCTTTAGTTCCATCATGCGAACTCACAGTTATGACATGTGGGATCCTGTTTCCTGAACAGGGATTGAACCTGGGCCCTCTGCACTGAGAGGGTGAAGTCTGAGCCATCGGACCACCAGGGAAGTGGTCGGAAACATTTTTTAAAGTATTTTATTTATTTTTTTATTTGGCTGCACCAGGTCTTAGTTGCAGCATGTAGGATCTAATTCCCTGACCAGGGATCGAACCTAGGCCCCCTGCATTTGGGAAAGCAGAGTCTTAGCCCCTGGACCACTTTGAGAGTAATCTCTTGCCTTTCAGCAAATTTGGACCCCACACCCAGTTTGGATGCAAATCTGAAGTTTTAATTTTGTTTCAGTAACCTTAACCTTTCCTAAGGGGCTCTTTGAGGCTCTGGGGTTTATGAAGGGCTCAGTCACTTTTTATTGCTTTATTTTGTGCAGAATATCTGTGTCTTAATAGCAAACAAACCGGGCTTCCCTGGTGGCTCAGACGGTAAAGAAGTCGCCTGCAATGCAGGAGACCCAGGTTTGATCGCTGGGTCAGAAGATCCCCTGGAGGAGGAAATGGCAACCCACTCCAGTATTCTTGCCTGGGAAATCCCATGGACAGAGGAGCCTGGCGGGCTGCAGTCTACGGGGTCACAAGGAGTTGGACGTGACTGAGTGATGACACTTTTACTCTCGCATTTTGTGTTACGGTACCTGGAGGCTCTCTTTCTTCTCTTTCAAGCACAGTTACTTTTATCGTTTTATTTTGTGCAGAATATCTGTCTTAGAGCAAACCAACTGGCACCATATTGCTGGAAATTCCAAACAGAGACTTAGAAACCATAACAGATCATTTTGGATTTTTCTCTAAAGGAAAACAGGGAGCCTGGGAGTTTCCACGGGGCCTGTCTTCACTCAGAATGATGCTCAGTAGAAAATGTCTACTCTGAAACCAGTACCTGGTGCCCTGAAGAGAGTCCTGGGTCTGTTCTGGAAAACAATCTGAGACCCTGCAGAGCTCACTAGAATTCTCTAGAGACCTGTGTCCTCCTCCCTGAGGAGTAAAGCTCCTCCCCTCCGAGACATGAACAACAGGAAGGACTTGAGAGAAGTCTCTGGAAATAGGAGGAGAGGTCCAACAAAGAGTTACGTACAGGGGCTGCACACTGGGTGCCAGAGAGTGGGCCCCGATAGAATGAGGGGTGAGCAGGGGTACTCTCCTGTCACTAGAGTTCCTGTCACAGGCTCTCAGAAGAAGGCCATGCCCAGGACATTTAATAGCCAGACAAGGCAGGGAAACTGCAAAAAAAGAGAAAGAGCAAGAAAAAAAGGAGCAGGCATTTACATGGGAACTACTCCACGAAGTGATGGACTTTATTTTCAGAGCAGTTATAAGTTTACAGAAAAATTACAGAGACTCACCCACCCCCTCAACAATTTCCTCCTTTATCAATATCTTGCTTTGATCTGCTACATTTGCACCGTTAATTAGCCAATATTGAGACATCAGTATTAACTAAAGTCCATGGTTTACATGGGGCTTCCCAGGTGGCTCAGTGGTAAAGAATCCACCTGCCAGCGCAGGAGGCAAGGGTTTGATCCCTGAGTTGGGGAGAAACCCTGGGTAGGAAATTGCAACCCACTCCAGTACTCTTGCCTGGGAAATCCCATGGACAGAGAGGAGCCTGGTGGGCTACAGTCCACCGGGTCACAAAGAATCAGGCAGGACTGAGCAACTGAGCACACACACGGTTTACATGAGGGTTCACTCTTCACAGCCCTTGTGTTGTGCAGTTCTCTGGGCTTGGACCAAAATGTAAAATCATATATCTACCATTATGGTATCATACAGAATAATTTCACTGCCTGCAAAAGACTGTGTGTGTCCCCCTATCTAAATTCATATGTTGAAACCTAATTCCTAATATGATAGTATTTGGAAAGGAAGCCTCTGAGAAGTGATTAGGTCATGAGTAGGGCGTCCTAATAAATGGAATTAGTGCTCTTATAAAAGAGGCCCCAGAAAGCCCCCTTGCCCTTTCTACCATATGAGGACACAGCGCAAAGATAGCCATCTGTGGAACAGGAAGCAAGCTCTCAGACACTGAACCTGGTGCCAATCTTGACCTTGGACTTTCCAGCCTCCAGAACCTTGAAAAATAAACTTCTGTTTATAAGCCATCCAGCCCATGCTGTTTTTGTTATAGCAACCCAAACAAGACACTGTCCTTACATCTCATTTCTTAAACATATGTATTTATAAACATGTCATTACCACATGGATGAACCATTTCACTTCTAGGTATATACCCCAAAGAATTGAGAACAGAAACTCAAAATGGAGATTTGTACACCCATGTTCATAACAGCATTATTCACAATGCTGGAATATCCATGTGTATACTGATGTATAAATGGAGAAGAGAATGGGTATATATACATACGGTAGAATATTGTTCAGCCTTTAAAAAGGAAAGCAATTCTGATACACACTACAACATGGATGAACCTTGAAAACATCAAACTAAGTGAAAGGAGCCGCACAAAAGGACAAAGCTTATGTGATTTCATTTACGTGAAGTATATCAAGTAATCAAATACACAGGATATAAAATAAGAATTTTACCAGGGGCTGGGCAGTGTGGTAAGTGGGAGGGAATGGGGAATAGAGAGGGAATTAGTGTTTAATGGGTGCAGAGTTCCAGGTTCGGATGATACAAACAAGCCCCAGCGATGGATGGTGATAATGGTTGTACAACATGTGAAGGTACTGACCACCATTGCACACTGTACACTTAGAAATGATTAAGGTGTTAAATCTTACATAATGTATACTTTACCACAATAAAAAACAAACATAAAAAAATAAATAATGTATTTAGACCTTATTTCCAAAAGGCTTTAAAGAAGCATGTTATCTTAACCTCACAGAGGTCATATAATGTGACCACCATCCTCAGCTCAAGGAGACATTAGCTCACCTACCCAGCCAGTGCCTCTAGAGTCCCCCAGTGTGACTGACTCTGCCAGCCGAGGCTCACATCACTAAAGCAAGGTCTAGCCAGACCATCCCCACCCAGATTGTGACATAGAACAGCAAGCACTCGCCACTCTCAACCAGAGATCAGAGAACAGAGGACCCAAGCTAAAGGGTGCACATTCACTGCTCAGTCGTGTCCAACTCTTTGTGACCCCATGGACTATAACCTGACAGGCTCCTCTGTCCTTGGAATTTTTCAGACAAGAATACTGGAGTGGGTTGCCATTTCCCCTTCCAGGGGATCTTTCCAACCCAGGGGTCGAACTCTCTACCTCTCTAGCCGTCTCCTACGTCTAATGCATTGGCAGGTGGATTCTTTACTGCTGAGCCATCTGAAAAGCCCTATTTTTTAGCCATTTATTTTTGGTTGTGTCACGTCTCTGTTAAGGCGTGCGGTCTTAATTGCCCTACAGCATGTGGAATCTTAGTTCCCTGACCAGGGATTGAACCAATGTCCCCTTTGGAAGGCTGACTCTTAACCACTAGGCCATCAGGGAAGTCCCAAGCAGACACTACCCAAAAAAACAGAAATTCCTTTTGTGAATCCTTGGGCCATCAGGGGATGGGAAGTCTGGTTTGGATGACCCCTTTCTTCACTAAAAGCTCACAGTCCTACCCTTTTTTGGCTTAAATGCACCATCAGCTGCTGCTATGCTTCCCTGGTGGCAGAACCAAGGCAATGCAGGCTCCTACATGTTTAGTTTGAGTTTTCAGCTTCGACAATCAGAACTGGGGGGAGGAATTGTCATCTCACAGCTCCTTCCTCCCTCCACCACCAACCATATTCCCACTCTGTCCTGCCAGCTAGAACGACACTGCTGTCCCAGTCCTCCTGTTCTGCCCGCTTTTCCTCCCACCCCTCCCCACCCACCCCCAAGGCACAGGTGGAAATAAAAAGTCAGATTAGGCAATGCTGGAAGTCATAGATTAAAGTTGGAAATAAACAGAAACCAGCAAGCTGCTGCACCAGGACAGGGCCCTGTGCCCAAGGCCTACAAGACGCCCACACCAGTTCTCTCTGCTCCTGACAATGTGTTGTGGTTGCATGGCTGAGCCACCTACACAAAATGATAGTAATTCAGCTCAATCATGGCCAAAAAAATAAAATAAAATAAGCAGCCACCTGGCCGCAGGCTTACTCACTTATTAGGGCCACCCATTGATATACTGTTGGCAGAAAGGTCATGGAAGGTGGGTGGATCATGGGGCTTTAGACTTTGTGTCTGTGACTTGGGCTCTGTCCCATCTTTTTGAGATAAGCATGGAAGTCAAACGCAGATGGCCAGATAGAGGTTCAGATAGAAACCTGTCTTCATTTTTTCATATGTGCGTGAGGGCTAAGTTGCTTCAGTAGTGTCCGACTCTGTGAGCCCACCAGGCTCCTCTGTCCATGGGATTCTCCAGGCAAGAACACTGGAGTGGGTTGCCATGCCCTCCTCCAGAGGATCTTCCTGACTCAGGGACTGAACCCATGTCTCCTGTGGCTCCTGCATTGCCGGCGGATTCTTTACCACTGAGCCACAGGGGAAACCCCTTTTCTCTCTATGCATTGTTGCAAATCTTTACATTGTGAAACTAACTTATTCTAATGCTACCGTTTTCCTCCACTGCACCTGGAGAAAATAAAAACAAGATAAAAGGCAATGTTCATTGGTGACAATTTTGCAGTGGAACCTACGCTTTTGTATATTGCTTATTAGAGGCTTTGTTGTTCATTTGCTAAGTCATGTCAGGCTCTGTGACCGCATGAACTGCAGTACACCAGGCTCCTCTGTCCTCCGCTATATCCCAAGAGTTTGCTCAAACTCATGTCCATTGAGTCAGTCATGCTATCTAACCATCTCATCCTCTGTTGCCTTCTTCTCCTCCTGCCCTCAATCTTTCCCAGCATCAGCGTCTTTTCCAATGATTCAGCTCTTCACATCAGGTGACCAAAGTATTGGAACTTCAGCTTTAGCATCAGTCCTTCCAATGAATATTCAGTGTTGATTTCCCTTAGGATTGACTGGTTTGATCTCCTTCCAGTCCAGGAGACTCTCAAGAGTCTTAGAGGATAAATTTGCACAGTTTGGGTAAAGCCTTTTGGCATTAAGGTACTGAGATATTTTTAAATTGCTCAAACCCTCTCCTAAATAATTCCTCTTCTAAGTTTGTATCCTAAGGAAATAATCAGAGATAAGCACAAAAATGAATATGGTTAAAAAGAATGTTATATCAGTATTATTTATTATAGCAACAAAAAGAGAAGAAGATGGGGAAGAGAAGAGAAGGGAAGAAGGGAAGGAAAGGAGGAGGGAAGGGAAGAGAAAAATTCAAATATCCTACAATGAAATAAGTGGTTAAAGAAATTATGGCCACACATCCAATTTACCAGAAGACAGCCTTTAAAAACTATGCCTTCAAAGAAAATTTGATAACATGAGGAAATGTTTATGATATAACAGGATTTGCAGAATAGGCCATAAAATTTTATACACAATGTGTAATGTATTATGTTGAATCATATATAAGACTTCCTTTTTCACAGGTCAAAGCAGCTGAATGTCTTCAATTCCACATGGCAGAAGTCAAAGGAGAAAAAAATACCGTAAATTAAAAAATGAAAACTTGAAGCTGTGGCTGACTTTGTTGACCTTTCTCTTTCTTGTTGTTCTTTTTTTTAACCTCATCTCGCCTCATTTCAGTGTTCTTCCTGCCTCCCAAACATGACTCTTTAGCCCTCGTAAGAAAGCCAAGTGCTACAGAACCTCTTTTAACACACTTTTAATGGTAAGAATCTGCCTGCAACGCAGGAGATGCAGGTTCGATCCCTGGGTTGGGAAGATCCCCTGGAGCAGGACGTGGCAACCCACTCCAGTATTCTTGCCTGGGAAATCCCATGGACAGAGGAGCCTGGAAGGCTACAGTCTATAGGGTTACAAAGAGTCATACACGACTGAATCGACTTAGCACGCACAAAGGCACCCTCTCGATCAGTAGTGTTGCTTCTGTTTACAGATACTTCCAAGCTCCTCTTGGAAGTTGACCTTCTGAGAAGGTCAATCAATCATACTGTCAAAGGTACACAAGTGGTGGGTGATTCGTGGAGCCAGTATTCAATCCCAGGGCCACCCTTTCACCCCATTCCTCTTTCCTTCAAGACCTGACTTAGAGCTTCACACCCATGTTCTCTCAATCCCATCCCTTCCCAGCACTTAGCTGGACCAGTTCATCATACTCTGCCATGTGGGTGATGGTCTGGGCCTCCATTACCTCCTTCTTAAATTTCTTCCCTGTCCCGGAATGCTCCCCACCTCTCCCACTTTTCATCCAAATTCTACCACCTTTTCAAGATCCACAAATGAAATGCCACTTCCTCCTCCCAAGACCTTTCTCACTGTGCCAACTGACACGGTGATCCAATTTCCTAAACTCCCATGTGTGTGCATTCTGTGTGACTCACCCACTGGAGGAACTTATCCCACACTGCCCCATATGCTTCCTCATTCTGTCATCTTCCCTATCAGAAATAACAGCCCTTGGCAAGCAGAGTCACTTATTTAGCACCAAGCCCAGTGCTGTGCATACAGTAGGCAAAGAAATATTGCTAAACAACTGAATATGTTGGCAGTTAACTCACCCAGATCTGTGTTTTTCTCTTTTCTTTTAAAATTAATTTTTTATTGCAGTATAGTTGCTTTACAATGCTGTTAGCTTCTACTGTACAGCAAAATGAATCAGCTACACATGTACATATATCCCCTCTTTTGGATTTCCTTCCCATTCAGGTCACCACAGAACACCAACCTGGGCTTCCCTTGTGGCTCAACTGGTAAAGAATCTGCCTGCAATGCGGGAGACCTGGGTTCAAAACCGGGGGTGGGAAGGTCCCCTGGAGAAGGGAAAGGCTACCCACTCCAGTATTCTGGCCTGGAGAATTCCATGGACTGTGTATAGTCCATGAGGTTGCAAAGAGTCGGACACGACTGAGCGGCTTTCACTGAGCACCGAGTTCCCTTGCTGTATATCTATTTTATACATAGTAGTGTACGTCTGTCAATCCCAATCTCCAAACTCATCTCACCCCTGCCTCACTCCCTTGGTGTCCATATGTTTGTTCTCTAATTCTGTGTCTCTATTTCTGCTTTGCAAATAAGATCATCTGTACCATTTTTCTAGATTTCACACATACGGGTTAATATATGATACTTGTTTTTGTCTTTCTGATTTACTTCACTCTATGTCCATCCACGTGTCTACAGATGACCCAGTTTCTTTCCTTTTTATGGCTGTGTGAGTTATTCTCTTGATACTGTTCATTTTGTTCTGCCCCATTCCTCTGGTAATAATGATATTTAAGATGCAAATTGGTGGGAGCTTTCTCTCTACAAGGTGTGATGATTGTGTGGAAACCCAGCTACCATGCACACAGGCTAGGCAATCTCAATCAATCTCTCCAGACAGATTCTAGACCACTGCCTGTGGTCGAGTCGAGTCAGACCATGCCAGCACCCTCTGACCCAGCTCCATAGCCCATCTGCCCACATATTGTCTCCTGGCACTGAGAACACAGCAGAGGGCAGTCCCATTTCCTTTTCTACCCCAAAGGGCACTGCAAAGTCAGTGAGCTCCTGCTCTGCCATCTATTTCACCCCTAACTCCACCGATTTCTTTTTAAACTATTCATCACACTTTTGAATCTTCTCTTCTGCTCCTGTGCCCCACCACACACACACACATCTGTCAGAATCTTTACCTGTACCATAACATCACTGTTTCCTCTGAGGTACCTGGGCAGACACCTCTGTTCATCCCAATCCTCATCCATAGTCCTCTCCTCCTTGGGTGCCTTCCAACTGAGGGTGGTCGATGACAGTTCCACTGTGTTTGTGCCTTCAAAAGGCTGGTCAGTTAGACAAAGTCACAAGTCTGAAGAGAAGAGCTTCTCTTCCAAAATTTAGAAAAAAAAATTTAGAAGGAAAGGCCTTTTTCTCCTCTTTGCCCCTCCCATTTCCTTCTTATTGTTTAGAATGTGGACTTGAGGTCTGGCGATGCAGCAGCCATTTTGTGATCTTTCGCACATAGGGTAGTGAAGTGGAAAAGGTAGAAAGAGCCAATGCCTGCCTGGACTGCCTACCCAAGACCTCTTGTGGCTTGAGATAACTCCAGCCTGTTCACTTAAGTCACTGTCATGGGGCTTGCTGGGTTTTGGAGCTAGTAATCCCTGTTAAAAACAACTTTCCAGGTCCCTCTGCCAGCCCTTTGCAAATGAGAGACTGGCAGAGTAGTGTTACTTATGCTTCTCCCTTATGACCTTATCATATGAAATGTACTGACTTGTGCACCTTTCTCATTCCACCTTCTAACAGCTTCAGGTTTTCTGGGGACAGACCTATCTCCCTCACCTTGGCCTCCTTCAGCACTTAGCCAGGGAGGTCAACCAAGTAGGAACTCTTTATGTATTGCTGACTTAAGGTAAAGTGTATCTTTCTTTCTGGCTCAAGCTTTCCACCAATGTCTCATGATTGAAGGGAGGAACCTACCGCCCCTTCAGCCTCCGTGCTCAGAAAGAAGCCACATATTGTGAGCAATCATCAGAATATCACGTATATTTTTCCCTGCTGCAAATCAGTTATTTACATATTAAAGTGGTTATTAGAGGAGAGAATTCACGGATGCAAATTTGACATTCAGATGTCAGCCACTCCATAAATAAGGTCAACCGCGATGAGGACACATGTGAGTCTCCAATTAGAATCTCTTAATGTCTAAATAATGCTAATGCGAGGCATCTGCCAGCCCCATCTAGACTCATAAACAAAGATCCTGATGAGAGCCAACTTAGTCCAGTGTTTCTCCCATTGCCAGTTCACGCTCTCAGCTCCCAGGAAACGAGCCCTCTCCATCTGGGAAGGGTTCCGGTCTGTTCACTGACACAATGGACAAGTCCTAGCAAACTAAATCCCCAGCTCTGTGGACCTCCGGAGCCAGCAGCTGCTAGGAGCCATTCTCCTGGCTCCCCCACCCCAACCCTTCCCGTGAAATATAGAGTCACAAAGCTTCTGTACGTGCAGAGCATATTTACTCAACGATTTGTGAGGGGGAAAAAACAGCTAGTTATGTACCTTGTGTGCCCGTGTGTGTTCAGTTGCTTCAGTCAGCCATGTCCAACTCTTTGTGACTCTGTGGACTGTAGCCCTCCCAGTCCATGGGATTCTCCAGGCAAGAATACTGGAGTGGGTTACCATGTCCTCCTCCAGGGGATCTTCCTGACCCAGGGATCAAACCCACGTCACCTGGGTCTCCTGCACTCCAGGAGAATTCTTTACTCACTGAGCCACCTGGGAAGCCCTAGTTATGTACCTTACCTGATGATAATTTAAAGCATTATTTGATATCAAAAAAGACATGACTATAAAAAATGCAAAATTCAAGTAAAACAAAAGCATTCTAAGAAATTCTGTGCTTAGGGCAAACTGCATGGTGTTCTTCCCAGTAGATGGATGGTCCTTTTGATGGAAATGTCTGAGAAATGCTGATTTAGGGGAAATAATTCCAAGGCCAGGGCTACCATCTTTCTGCCACAGTCCAGAAGAATCGTTTACAAATCAAGATAGGAAGATAGACTCTTTCTGGAGGAAATGCCCACTGCAGTTATAAGCAAGTCATTTCTAGGTTCCTCCATGTCGCTGCAAGTGGCAGTATTTCATTCTTTTTTATGACTAGTACTCCATTGTCTGCATATACCACATCTTCTTAATTCAACACACCCACAAATATAGAAAAAGACTTGGGTTACCGAAGAGAAGAGGGAGGTGGGGAGGGACAAATTAGGAGTATGGGATTAACAGATACAAACTACTATATATGAAATAGATAAGCAACAGGGTTTACTGTATAGCATGAGAAATTATATCCATTATCTTATAATAACCCATTATATTCTAATTTTTTTAAAAAAAAGAAAGAACAAAAGAGGAACTTCCCTGGCAGTCCAATGATTAAGACACTTTGCGTCTAATGCTTGGGACGCAAGTTTGATCCCTGGTCAGGGAACTTCGATTCTGCATGCCACGCAGTATGGCTAAAAAAATTAATAATAATAAAATAATAAATTAAAAAAAGAAAGAAAGCCTGCTCCCCTCCCAGGGAATTGTGGGCCTTTCTTTCGCATAAACAGCACATGTTCCAAAGTCAATATAGTTTCCCATTTGTCCCATAACCCCCAGGAATAATCTGGTCTCCTCTTCATGGCAGATCTTGACTTTAGCTCCTATTAACTAAACTCTAGATGCCCTCTCCCTGGTTTGGAGGACCAGGACAAACTTGGGTGCCCTCCCTGGAGTGTGGTTTTCAGTGCTTGAGTTTTGGCCTGGGCACCATAAGCAGCATAATATTCCATCACACATAGCCTGTCTCGTGGGAACTAGACGAGGTCTGGCCTTCTCTTTGCCCTGCTTTTTCCATCAAGAGAAGGCCATTGTGCAGGATCCATGAAAATGTCATTTTAAAAAAGCAAAACAGTCCTTCCAATCAAGATTCATGACGTGTTTTTTGAATATTTATTTATTTGGCTATGCCAGGTCTTAGTTGCAGTACATGGGCTCTTTAGCTAAGGCAGGCAAACTCTTAGTTGTGGCATGTGGGTGCTAGTTCCCTGACCAGGGATCGAACCTGTGACCCCTGTGTTGGGAGCACAGAGTCTTAGCCACTAGACAACCAAGGAATCCCCTCATAGCATATTTTTTAAACACTGATAGCAGTTATTCCCATGCCTAAATGGTGTAAACCTATTGTTACAGGTTTAATTTCCTTGTCCAAGTGGCTCTTTAGCAAATCAGGTTCAAACTCTTGAACCTGACATTAGAAGCTGAGGCTTAGAGAGCGATAGAGATGACCCCCTGTTTCAAAGGTACTTTTTAAGCTCTACTGCCGTATTCCAGCAGATTTGATCCTTCCTGTAAATTCTCTCTGTGTCTGTCCCTACTTACCATCCCCCAGCCCCTTCTTTCTGCTCTTAAATGCCCTCCACATCCAACTCTCAGACTTGATACTATTTTTCCACTTAACAGGCATCTATTTATTGAGAGCTGACCATGATCTGGGACTGCCCTAAGTATGGTGTGCAAGACAGACCAGGTGCTGCCCTCATGGGGCAGTGATCCTAGCAGGAGGTAATGGAAGAAGACATCCACAGATACCAGGTGCTAGGAAGAAAACAAAACACGATCTAGAAAACAGCGTGACTGGGCAGCTCAGGTGGTCCCGATAGTCCTCTCTCAGAGGGGGCTTCCAGCTGAGACCTACAAGGAGATGACCCCCTGCTCTTCAGGAGAAAAATCATTTCAAGGAAAGACAAGCAACAAAGGCTTAGGAAATACATGAGTTTAGAGAGTCTGAGAAACTGGAAGGAAGTGAGGGTGGCTGGAGAGTATCAAGCTGGAGACAGGGCAGGTGAGGTTGAGAGGGGCCTGGCCATGCAGGACCTTGTAGACAGGGGGTGGGTGGGGGCATTTCAATTCTATTTTGAGTGTGTAGGGACACAATTGGAGGATTTTTGGAAGAGAAGGAACATGACCCTGGGCATGAATCCATCAGTACTATACAAGTGATGTGTCCTTGGGCAAGTTCTTAAGCTCACTAAGCCTTAGTTTTAGGACCTACCTCCTTGGGCTACTATGGTAAACAAAGGGATAATAAATGCAACAACAATTGCCCAACCTCTAGCCCAACAAGCCTATGGCAGGTATTAATATCAGACACAGCTCCCTGATTCTCCTTAGCTGGAGGGGATGGCTTTTGCCTCATGCATCCCTTAGCAACATATTTGTACATTTCAAAGCCTCCTATCTATCATCTATCAATCGATCTATGATCACTTTCTTTCTGCCTATTTCTTATCTCCCCCTATTAATCAGTGAATACCTTGAGAGTCAAGATCATATCTTACTTATTTTGGGGTCTTCACAAAACTAACTTCAGTGTATTTCACAGGGCAAAAATTCAGCATTTATTAAATGAACTGGGCTTCCCAGGTGGTGTTAGTGGTAAAGAAGCCACCTGCCAGTGAAGGAGATGCAAGAGATGCCACTTTGATCCCTGGGTCAGGAAGATCCCCTTTGGAGTAGGAAATGGCACCCCATTCCAGTGTTCTTTTCTGAAAACTTCCATGCACAGAGGAGCCTGGCAGGCTACAGTCCATGTGATCACAAAGAGTGGGACACTACTGAGTGACTGAGCACATTAAATGAATACATGGATTTTAAAAAAAGAGAAAGAAAACTTAAATCGGTACCTGAGATCTTTAAGGTTCTGCATGGGGAAAACAAACATGCACTCTCACACATCTCTTGTGAGGTTTATTTTCTTGAAAGAGAGAGATGATGAGAAAATTGTTTGCCAGGGTCTTCAGGGAATAAAAACTTTGGAGAAGATGATGATCAGTGTCATGATTTCAAAATGAAGAGCCAAACATGAAGAGTCAATTCCAACTCTTCTCTCTGGTCTGTGGTGACTCTCAATGAGGGTGCTTTCGGAGGAATGGGATGTTGTGAGATCCTGCTGACCCTCCCTCAAATCCTCCCTACGTGACCCAAACCTCAGATGCAGGCCTGAGTCAGCCCCAACCTGAATGAAGGATAAGGAGCCATCCTAGCCCACGGGATGAGCTATAGAAACAGCTTCATCACTAAGAAGAGGCCGGGGGAGGAAGAGGAAGAAGAGGAGGAGGAAACAAATGCTAATAATAAATCGATACCATTTGTTGAGTCCTTGCTGTGTATCTATAACTGCACTACTACTTTGATTTATTTATGTGCGTGCTAAGTTGCTTTAGTCACGTCTAACTCTTTGTGACCCCAACGGACGATAGCCCGCCAGGCTCCTCTGTCCATGGGATTTCCCAGGCAAAAATACTGGAGTAGGTTGCCATGCTCTCCTCCAGGGGATCTTCCCAACAAAGGGATTGAACCTGCATCTCCTGCATTAGCAGGCAGATTCTTTATCACTGAGCCTCCAGGGAAGCCCTGAGACCCCCTTTGGGCTACTGCAAAAGCACAAGGCCACTAGCTACATCTGTGGTACTGAATGTTGCCTATGGACCTCATAGACTATTGTCAGAATTTTAGGATATTCTAGTTCTCCTTTCTTGAGCATCAATTTTCTAGGATGGCCAGAAATATGAATAAAACACAATCTTTACCATTGAGAACTTGCAAACTTGTCAAGGAAACACGGAAAGTTAACAACCAATGGCTTAAAATAATCAGTAGAGGACTAGAAAATATCTGAGGAAATGGTCTCTGGGCTGAATGCCTGGATCCATTAGCTTGTAGAATTTTTCTTTATCCTTGAAATTTACCAGGAAATTCCCCAGATTATGCATAAGTCTCTTTCAGTTCCACAGTCTTGTTTGGAGCTCAGTGAAACCTCTCGATTTGAAGAGTCAAAGAATTTGCTTTCACTTAAGACGTGTTTTTGTTTTTTCTCATTTCTTTTCAGTCTGACAAGCTGCCCATGCTTTTTGCTTTTCATTTTTTCTTTTATTTTTCTTCCATCTATGTAAGCAGTGCTTTATTTTTGTATTATTTATTCTCTTTCTAACTTTTTTTCTTATATTGGAGTGTAACCAATTAAAAATGTTTTGATCATTTCAGGTGGACAGCAGAGGGACTCAGCCACACATATACATGTATCAGTTTCCCCCAAAACTCCCCTCCCATCCAGGCTGCCACCATCGCATTAAGCAGAGTTCCATGTGCTATACAATAGGTCCTGTTGGTTATCCATTTTAAATATAGCAGTGTGTACATGTCCATCCCAAATTTCCTAACTGTCCTTCCCCTCACCCTTCCCTCCTGATAAGCATAAGTTTGTTCTCTAAGTCTGTGAGTCTGCTTCCATATTGTAAATAAGTTCCTTTATATCATTTCCTTCTAGATTCCAATATAAAGGATGTCATGTGATATTTCTCCTCTGTCTGACTTCCTTAACTCAGTGTGACAGTCTCTACGTCCATCCATGTAAGTAATAGTCTGTTTTTGTATAATTTGTTCTCTTTCACATTCTCCTCCTTCTGTTGCTGTTGTTGTTCAGTTGCTAAGTCATGTCTGACTCTTTGTGACCCCATGGACTGTAGCAAACCAGGCTCCTCTGTCCTCCACTATCTCCCAGAGTTTGCTCAAAGTCATGCCCATTGAGTCAGTGATGCCATCCAACCATCTCATCCTCTGTCACCCCCACTTCTCCTACCCCCAATCTTTCCCAGCATCAGGGTCTTTTCCAATGAGTCGGCTTTTTGCATCAGGTGGCCAGAGCACTGGAGCTTCAGCTTCAGCATCAGTCCTTCCTATGAATATTTAGGGTCGATTTCCTTTGGGGTTGACTGGCTTGATCTCCTTGCAGTCCAAGGGACTCTCAAGAGTCTTCTCCAACACCACAGTTCAAAAACATCAGTTCTTTGGCACTCAGTTGTCTTTATGGTCCAACTCTCACATCCATCCATACATGACAACTGGAAAAACCATAGATTTGACTAGATGGACCTTTGTTGGCAAAGAAACGTCTCTGCTTTTTAATACACTGTCTAAGCTTGTCATAGCTTTCCTTCGTGGCTGCAGTCACCATCCACAGTGATTTTGGAGCCCAGGAAAATAAAATCTGTCACTGTTTCCACTTTTGCCCCATTTATTTGTCTTGAAGTGATGGGACTGAATGCCATGATCTTAGTGTTTTGAATGTTGAGTTCTAAGTCAGCTTTTTCACTCTCTTCTTTCATCTTCATCAAGAGGCTCTTTAATTCCTCTTTGCTTTTTGCCATTAAATCAGTATCGTCTGCATATCTGAGGTTGTTGATATTTCTCCCAGCAAACTTGATCCCAGGTTGTGCTTTACCCAGCCCAGCATTTTGTGTGATGAACACTGCATATAAAGCTAAATAAGCAGGGTGACAATACACAGCCTTGATGTATTTCTTTCCCAATTTTGAATTTGACTGTTGTTCCATGTCCAGTTCTAACTGCTGCTTCTTGACCTGCATACAGGTTTCTCAGGAGGCAGGTAAGGTGGTCTGATATTCTCTTCTCTTTAAGAATTTTCCAGTTTGTTGTTATGCAAAATCCTAAAAGATGATGGTGTTGAAGTGCTGCACTCAACATGCCAGTAAATTTGGAAAACTCAGCAGTGGCCACAGGAATGGAAAAGGTCAGTTTTCATCCCAATCCCAAAGGAAGGCAATGCCAAAGAATGTTCAAATTACCATAAATTAGCATTCACTTCACATGCTAGCAAGGTAATGCTCAAAATCCTTCAAGCTAGGCTTCAACAGTACATGAACAAGAACTTCCAGATGTTCAAGCTGGATTTAGAAAAGGCAGAGGAACCAGAGATCAAATTGCCTACATCTATTGGATCAAAAAAAAAGCAAAGGAATTCCAGAAAAACATTTACTTCTGCTTCATTGACTACTCTAAACCCTCCTTCTGTTACTTTTTCACATAGTGGAACTAATATCGTCCTGAGTCCATCCTCCAAGGCCTGCGTCTTGTCCCATGAGAATGCCTTCTCTTTGCATTTTTACTCTGTTCAAGTTATTTCTTCCTCTCCGTCTCCCAGGCCACTAATCTTCTCATTCAGTTTATCTCTTCAATTTCTTCATTGGCAAACTCCACTTTTTTTAGAGCCAAGAAGTCTTTTCCTGCTATACCTAAATCTCCCTTAGTGGGTTGAACAGTGTCCCCCAAATTTATGCCCTCCCAGAAACTCAGAATGTGACCTGATTGGGAAATAGGGTCTTTGTAGATATAATTAGTTTGGATGAGTCATGCTGGATTAGGATGGGACCTACTCCAAGAACTAGTGTCCTCATTAAAAAAGAGAGAGAGAGGGCACAGAACAGAAAGCCATGTTACAGTGAAGGGAGAGATCAGAATTATACATCCAGAACCCCCAAAACCCCAAGGATTGCCTGGAGCCACCAGAAGCTGAAGGGGCAAAGACGAATTCTCGTATATGGTCCTTCAAAGAGAACGCAGCCCTGCTGACACCTTGATTTTATTTTCTTAATTACTTTTCAGTGGAGTATAGTTGCTTTACAATGTTGTGCTACTTTCTGCCATACAGCAAAGTGAATCACTTATACGTATACATACGTCCTCTCTTTTTTGGATTTCCTTCCCATTTAGGGCACCACAGAACACTTGAGTAGAGTTTCCTGTGCTATACAGCAGGTTCTCATTAGTTATCTATTTTATACATGGTATCAGTGGTGTATATGTGTCCATCTCAATCTTCCAGTTCATCCCACCCGTCCTTTCCCTCTTGGTATCCATACATTTTATTCTCTACGTTGGTGTCTCTACTTCTGTTTTGCAAATAAGATCATTTATACCATTTTTCTGGGCTTCCCAGGTGGTGCTAGAGGTAAAGAACTCACCTGCCAATATGGGAGACAAGAGACACAGGTTTGATCCTTGGGTTGGGAAGATCCCCTGGAGGAGGGCATGGCAACCCACTCCAGTGTTCTTGCCTGGAGAATCCCATGGACAGAGGAGCCTGGTGGGCTACAGTTCACGGGGTTGCAGAGAGTCAGACATGACTGAAGCGACTTAACATGCACGCATACCATTTTTCTAGATTCTGCATATATGCATTAACATACAGCATTTGTTTTTCTCTTTCTAACTGACTTTACTCTGTATGACAGTCTCTAGGTCCATCCACATCTCTACAAATGACCCAGTTTCATTCCTTATTATGACTGAGTAATATTCTATTGTATATATGTACCACATCTTTATCCATTCCCATGTTGATGGACAATTAGGTGGCTTCCATGTCTTGGCTATTGTAAATAGTGCCGCAATGAACATTGAGGGGCATGTGTCTTTTTGAATTATCTTTCTCTCTGGGTATATGCCCAGTAGTTGACGTGTGTGTGAGAACACACGTGTATGCTAAGTCACTTCAGTCGTGTCCAATTCTTTGCGACCCCACGGACTGTAGCTCACCAGTCTCCTCTGTCTTTGGGATTTCCCAGGCAATAATACTGGAGCCATGCACTTCTCCAGGGAATCTTTCCAACCCAGGGATCAAACCTGCATGTCTTCTGGCCTCCAGAGCTCTGAGAGAACAAATTTCTATTATTTCAAACATGTTTATGTTCATTTCTTAGTTCAGCCATCACAAACTACTACATTTGGTCATCATTTTTGCTGAAATTGTCTTTCCCAGTCTTTTCTTTTTCAAATGCCTCTGCTGTTTGTTTTGCAGAGCCCTTCCTCGCAGCTCCTGGGTTCCTTTGCCTATGCTTTTATTTCCCTCTTCTTCTCACGGGGGCTAAGTCAGAGCTGCGGCAGAGCCCTGAACAGAGGCAGCCCTGAGAGATGGGTGCACATGCTGGCCAGTGTCTGACAAGGCGGGCCAGGTTGGCACTCATTCAACATCAAGGTCAGAGAGGACTCCATGCCCATGACCTTACCAGGAACAGAAATATCAGAGGACTTCCCTGGCGGTCCAGTGGATAAGACTCTTCACTCCCAGCGCAGTGGACCCAGGTTCTATCCCTAGTTGGGGAACTAAGATCCCACATGCTGCAACCTAGCCCACACACTGCAACTACTGAGACCCTGAGCTCTAGAACCCATGAACCTCAACAAAGAAGGCTGCCACGAAGACCCAGTGCAGCCAAAATTTTATTTTAAATTAAGAAAGACCAGTCAGTCTTCCATTCAGGCAAGAACCACCCCAACCTGAAGGTCCCAGTTCTTCTCAGACTAGGTTCCTTCTAAAACCCACCAGGCTCACATTGGTCCTCCCTCCAGGGTTCTTATTGCTTTATTCCCAGACAATCCAACCACCTGGAAAGTATGATTCTATAAAGCAAAATCGCTTTCAGGAGAGCCTGAGGCTCCTTCCCCAGAACTCCCTGGGGGTTTCAAAGATGTCCAAAGAGCCATCAACGCCCTCACTCACCACCTCTCCCCCATCCCACCCGCCCCATATATACACACCAATGGCCTTGGAAGTCTTACTCCTCAGGGTCTTGCTTTCTGAAGATGGGGGAAATCCAGCCAGAAAAGGGAAGCTTTTCTAATTTATTTATTGTTTTTTTTCAATGTTTCATATTTAACATCTTTATTACCCAATTTCTTTTTCTAATTTCTTTTTCTTAATTTTTTCTGGAGTATAGTTGCCCCCCTGATAGCTCAGTTGGTAAAGAATCCACCAGCAATGCAGGAGACCTGGATTCAATCCCTGGGTTGGGAAGATCCCCTCGTGAAGGAAAAGGCTACCCACTCCAGCATTCTGGCCTGAAGAATTCCATGGATTTTATAGTCCATGGGGTCACAAAGAGTTGGACACAACTGAGTGACTTTCCTTTTCACATAGCTGCTTTAAAAGGTTGTGCTGGTTTCTACTGTACAGCAAAGTGAATCAGTTACATGCATACATATATCCCTCCTTTTTGGGATTTCCTTCCTCTTTAGGTCACCACAGAGCACTGAGTAGAGTCTCCTGTGCTATACAGTAGGTTCTCATTAGTCATCTATTTTATATGTGGTAATGTATATATGTCAATCCCCATCTCCCTATTCCTCCCACCCGCACTCCCCCATTAGCGTCTATTCATTTGTTCTCTACATCTGTGTCTCTATTTCTGTTTTGCAAATACATCCATCTGTACCATTTTTCTAGATTCCTCATATATCATGGCATCTGGTCCCATCACTTCATGGGAAATAGATGGGGAAACAGTGGAAACAGTGTCAGACTTTATTTTTGGGGGCTCCAAAATCACTGCTGATGGTGATTGCAGCCGTAAAATTAAAATACACTTACTCCTTGGAAGGAAGATTATGACCAACCTAGATAGCATATTTAAAAGCAGAGACATTACTTTGCCAACAAAGGTCCGTCTAGTCAAGGCTATGGTTTTTCCAGTCGTCATGTATGGATGTGAGAGTTGGACGGTGAAGAAAGCTGAGCACTGAAGAACTGATGCTTTTGAACTGCGGTGTTGGAGAAGACTCTTGAGAGTCCCTTGGACTGCAAGGAGATCCAACCAGTCCATCCTAAAGGAGATCAGTCCTGGGTGTTCATTGGAAGGACTGATGTTGAAGCTGAAACTCCAATACTTTGGCCACCTCATGCGAAGAGTTGACTCATTGGAAAAGACCCTAATGCTGGGTAGGATTGGGGGCAGGAGGAGAAGAGGACGACAGAGGATGAGATGGTTTGATGGCATCACTGACTCAATGGACATGGGTTTGGGTAAACTCCGGGAGTTGGTGGTGGACAGGGAGGCCTGGAGTGCTGCAATTCATGGGGTCGCAAAGAGTCGGACACGACTGAGCGACTGAACAACAACAACAACAATTTGCTTATTCTAATATTAAAGGATTCAGTGTTGGAAATTTCCGGGACATGACCTTGTTTTCCTGGGATAACATGGGGCAGACATAAGCCTGCAGCTCAGCCCCAGGAAGGTAAACTATGAGAGCAGAAGCCTGTGCTATACAAATCCTTCTTGTACTCCTGGTGTTTATTTCCTTTTGCTCATCTCTAAAGACCCAAGCTACTTGGCTGGGCTGTGCGCCTGAGTGTGAAAGGAGGCTTGAGGCCTCTCAGGACCCAGGATGGAGGCCACAGCACCCATCAGGAGGGTGCCCAATGGAGAGGGTCAGGGTGCCATGATCTTCCTCCCCTGCTAGCAGATGCTACTTGAAAAGCTTTGAAAAGTCTTAAGTTTGACTTCACTGAGGAAGCAGCATTCCCTTCCTTCTTATGGCTTTTTTAAGAGATAGACATAGAACCCCTACAAGTAGAGTTTCTAAGAGTTGGTTGGTTGATTGCTTGGTTGGCTTTTATTTTCTGCGATGACATTCACATAACATAAAATTCACCATTTTCAAGTGAAAAACTCAGTGACCTCCAGTATATTCACAACATTGTGCCATCAGTACTTCCACGTAGTTCCAGAATATGTTCACCACCCCCAAAGGAAATTCTTCCTCAATAAGCAACCCCTCCCATTCTCTTTCCTTCTCCCAGCCCCAAATAATCACCAGATTGTGTTCTGTCTCTGTGGACCTGCCTATTATGGACATGTCATAGAAATTGAATCATGGAATGAGATCTTTTGTATCTGGCTACTTGGACTTAGCATATGTTTGAGGTTCATCCACACTGTAGCATGTGTTAGTATTTCATTCCTTTCCATGGCTGTGTAATATTCCATGGCATAGACTGACCACATGTTTAGCCACTCATCCACTGATGGGCATTTGGGCTGCTTCCACCTTCTGACTCTTCTGAGCAGTGCTGCTATGAACCTGGGTGTACATATATGTGTCTGAGTTCCAGTTTCCTTGTTTTCCCAGGTGGCACTAGCTGTAAAGAACCCACCTGCCAGTGCAGGAGATCCATCTGAGTTGGGAAGATCCTGTGGAGGAGGGAATGGCAACCACTCCAGTATTCTTGCCTGGAGAATCCCATGGATAGAGGAGCCTGAACACAACTGAGCGGCTGAGAGTGCACTCCATGTTTTCATGTGTAGACCCAGGAGTGGAACTGTGGGACTTTCCATTTTAAAACCAGAAAAGTGGGACTTCCCTGGTGGTTCAATGGTCAAGACTCCAAGCTCCCAATGCAGAGGTGGTAGTGGTTTAGTTGCTAAGTCCTGTCCAACTCTTGAGACCCCATGGACTGCACCCTGCTAGGCTCCTCTGTCCATGGGATTCTCCAAGCAAAAATCCTGGAGTGGGTGGCCCTTTTCTTCTCCAGAGAATCTTCCAGACCCAGGGTTCGAATCCCAGTCTCCTGTGTCGCAGGCAGATTCTTTACCGACTGAGATACTAGGGAAGCCCTCCAGTGCAGGCCTGGGTTCAACCCCTGACCAGGGAACTAGATCCCACATCCACATTGAAAGCAGATTCTTTACTGTCTGAGCCACCAGGGAAGTCCCATGCTAGAACTAAGACCCAGCAATGCCAAATAAATTAAAAAAAAAGATTTAAATAAATAAAACCAGGGAAGTCTCAGGCAAATCAGGATGAGCCAGTCACCTGCCAGTGTTGAGCATTAGAATACCAGGTGCTCAGATACAAAGGTGCTTCTCCGATGGCTCAGATGGTAAAGAATCTGTCTGGAATGCAGGAGACCCGGGTTCAATCCCTGAGTTGGGAAGATCCCCAGGAGGAGGGCATGGCAACCCACTCCAGTATTCTTGCCTGGAGAATCCCATGGACAGAGGAGCCTGGTAGGCTACTGTCTATGGCATCACAAAGAGTCAGACACGAATGAGCGACTAACACTTTCAGTTACAAAGAGAAACAAGGAAGTGCAGTCTGGAAGGAGACACCTGAACAGATGATTCCAATCCAGGGTCAGTAGAGATGAGAGAAAACCCAGAGAAGAGGCATCTGGCCCAGCAAAGCGTGAGTGAGGAAGGGAAGGATCTGATCAGGAAAATCCTTCTTGAAAGAACAAGATCCAGCCCAGCCCTCAGGGACTAACAAGTAGGTTGGGGAGATGCTCAGAGAGAGATTAACAAATGCTAAAACAGAGATCTGCCTGATTATTTTGCAACCCCATGGACTGTAGCCCACCAGGCTCCTCTGTCCATGGGATTTTCCAGGCAGGAATACTGGGGCGGGTAGCCATGCCCTCCTCCAGGGGATCCTCCCAAGCCAGGGATCGAACACTTGTCTCCTGCACTAGCAGACAGATTCTTTACCTCTGAGCCACCCTGGGAGCCCTCTAGAGGGACACAGGGGTGAAAAGAAGGGAACACTGGAGGGTCAAGCAGCTTTACAGAGCAGAGGCCCCTGGGCTGACCTTGGAAGAACAAACAGAAGTCAACCTGATGCGGAATGGAGGAAACTGTAGATGGCGTGAAGGACATGTTCAGAGACACAGAAGCAGGACAGAAAAAGCCTTCCCTTACACATTTCAGGGAAATGAATGCCCAACTCCCAAGGATTTAAGCAAAAGACCTTGCAGCTGTAATGTGATGCCAGAAACCGACTTCTCCCACAAATTACACTGTGCCATCGAGACTCGAAGTTTCCGTGGCAAGGAGCCGTGAAAACTGTGCTCATCAGAGGATGGGCTGCAAAGCTGGATTTTAGCCTAATTTAAACAAGTTCCAAAAGGACCACTGGCCTGAGCCAAAATATTGTTTTCTGCTAGCAAAATCCTGTCTGTTAAAGTTTCGTCTAATCAGTAAGATAAAAAAAAAAAAACCCATTGCTTTTCTAATATTATAATTAATTTGGTCACTAATTCCTAAGATGGGGCCCTATAAGTATCATGAAGGACTCAACAGTGAAAATGATCCTTGTGTGTGGGCTGCTCTTGGGCTGACTCACGGGCTTGTCCCTCATGGAAATTAAGCCGGTGTTTATCTCCATCTGCGGCATCTCTAAAATCTATGTCTCTGGCCTCTCAGGATGTAATCACCTTTGGGGATCTGAGGAAGCAAAATAAAACTTATGATACCAAGCAGGACACTGTGGGGCTCCCAGGCACAAAGGCTTTCTGTGTCCCCCATTCCTTTGATTACAGGAAACAAACCTTCGTTCAGCCTCCATAACCTTCCCTGGGTTCCAATAGGCAGATTCAAAATGAGGGAAGGGAGGGAATGCAAGACTAGGGAG
Organism: Okapia johnstoni; assembly: GCA_024291935.2. NCBI lineage: Eukaryota > Metazoa > Chordata > Mammalia > Artiodactyla > Giraffidae > Okapia > Okapia johnstoni. Next base: position 14,535,594 of record CM044326.1, on the reverse strand, counting down.
AAACAAATAGTCAAGAGACACCTTGGGGCAAGATCCTGGTTCCTCATCAATGGATACACATAACAATATCTTTGAATTGTTCTGCAAATACTGAAACCCCCTCCAGATGGGAGAAGTTAATGATTAATGATGGTAGGCTGCCCACCAGCATGTAGACCTCAGACCAGTTGGATGTGAGGGTTGATGATGCTGACTCCTCAACACCAATTCGTCAGAAGTATATCCATGAGCTGATCACGTTCTCTTCGGACACTTGCTATAAAACTTCTCATTATCTCCACAGTTTTGAGAACATTAGCCCACCGTGACTCCCTTTCCCTGCAAAGCAATAAAGCCATCCTCTTCTACTTCACCCAAAAGTCTGTCTCCGAGGTTCAATTCAGTACTGATTTACAGAATAGCTGAGTATGCTCTCCAGTATACCACTGGTTTGGTTTTTGCATGTCTGAGTTTATTAATACATTATAAATTTTATAAAGCAGATACAAAACGTAAAAATGTTAAAGTGTAAAATGGAACAGAGATCTAATTCAAAGCTCTATGATTTCCTTCTTTCCCTCTAAAGACTTGTTTTACAAACATGGCTCTAAATGCATCCAAATCAGATCCTGTCCTCCAAGATTCCATTTTCCCTCCCTTTAAAAGCTGGGGTGATCTCTGATATGCTAATAACCTCCATGCCAGCTGAAATCAGATACCAGAATTTCAGAAGTTGGTTTCTTCTGCTTTCTCTGTCTGGTCCTGTCCTTCCCTCTTCTGAGGACCCCTACTGGACTGAGTTCCGCCTCTCAACAAGCAGCCCAGGTTGAGGCCCTTCACTCTTTCTGCAATCCTGGGGGGATGCCTGCAGCAACAACTTCCTCTGAAGTCAGACCACATCCTCCCGTTGCCGAAGAAATGAGAAAATCTGCAGCTGTTTCCTTCCACTGGCAACCCTGTAAAGAGTAATAGAACAGCCTTGTCAGTCCCGAGGCTCATTGGTGAAGGGCACAGCCTCCCCTTGATAGACTGGCAGTGGGAATCAGGGGCATGTTCGTCGCTCTCCTATCATGTTAGCAAGGCCTGGATTAGGTCTGAAAATCCTGATGTCGTCACATAGCAGGTGGATTTGTTTGTTGAGAGTCCTGTCCTGCCCAAGAAGAAATTTGAAACAGAGTAGCTTCCCACTGTCCGGGAGGCTGAACAAAATATGCCTGCCGTGAGCTGAGGAGCCACCAAATGGCCAGAGTGGGACCCTGGCTTCCCGTCACTTCACCCACTTCTGAGTCACGGAGGACGGAAGGGCACAGCTGTGAGGAAGGTATTGACCTCCAAGTCCACTGACGTTTCATGAGCAGGAATCACCGAGGGACAGGCTTGAGTGAGCTTGGGGTTTGAATACAGACTGGTTTAGGTTGGATTCCTGACTTGGCCACTTACTGTAATTGTTATTGTTGTTCAGTCACTAAGTCATGTCTGACTCTTTGTGACCACGTGGACTGCCGCACACCAGGCTTCCCTGTCCTTCATTATCTCCCAGAGTTTGCTCAGACTCATGTCCACTGAGTTGGTAATGCTATCCAAATGTCCATCCTCTGTTGCCCACTTCTCCTCCTGCCCTCAATCTTTCCCAGCATCAGGGTCTTTTCTAATGAGTCGGCTTTTTGCATCAGGTGGCCAAAGTACTGGAGCTTCAGCTTCAGCATCAGTCCTTCCTATGAATATTTAGGGTCGATTTCCTTTGGGGTTGACTGGTTTGATCTCCTTGCTGTCCAAGGGATTCTCAAGAGTCTTCTCCAGCTCCACAGTTCAAAAACATCAATTCTTTGGCACTCAGTCTTCTTTATGGTCCAACTCTCACATGCATACATGACTACTTACTATAATAGTTCTACTAGTTTTCTAGGGCAGTCACGACAAAGTCCCAGAAACATCAGAAATGGATTGTCTCACAGTTCTGGAAACTGGAGGTCTGATATGAAGTTATTGGTGGACAATGTCCCCTTCAAAACTCTGGGGCAGGGTGGACTCCTTCTACCCCTCTTCAAGTTCTTGGTAGCTCAGGAGGCCTTTGGCCCAGGGAAGCACAAGTCCAGGCTCTGTCTCCATCTGCACACGAACTTCTTCCTTCTGTGTCTGTGCCCAAATCTCCCTAGGACAACTATGACTTTGAATTTAGGGCCCACTCTACTTCAGGACTTCCCCAATGGCTCAAGTGGTAAAGAATCTGCCTGCAATGCAGGAGATGCAGAAGATATGTGTTCGATCCCTGAGCTGGGAAGATCTCCTGGAGGAAGAAATAGCAACCCACTCCCGTACTCTTGCCTGGAGAATCCCATGGACAGAAGAGCCTGGCGGACTACAGTCCATGGGGTCACAAAAGAGATGAACACAACTGAGCATGCATGCCTCACACCTTCCACTTCAGGGGAGCCCCATCCTAACTAATTGTGTCTGCACGACCCTATTTCCAAACAGAGTGACACTCTAAGGTACTGGGGGAGGTGGGGGAGCAGACCTAGGGCTTCAGCATGTGTTTTTGAGGGGGTGAAATTCAACCCACAATGCTGAGTGACTTCAGTTAACTTGGTTAACCTCTCTGAGCCTCATTTTTCTTAGCTTAAGGAAACGGTGCTGTGATCTACTTCCCGTGGCTGCTGTAATGCTCTGACAAGATTCATGGGGAAGCTTCTGGTGGATGCTCAGTGAGCATAGCTCCTCTTTCCCCTTCCTTCATGTCTTGCAACCTCCCCCTCTTGACTCATCTCTTCCGCATATTGGAGAAATGTTTGTCCTCTATTCAGACATCACCTGTCTGCCTGCTGAGCCATGGATTCAGCCGTAGGCATAATGTAATCACGGCCAAAAAAGAAAAGAGGTGGGGGATTTCCCTGGTGGTCCAGTGGGTAAGCGTCTGCCTTCCAGTGCAGGGGACATGGGTTCAATCCCTGATCAGGGAACTAATCAATGCCCCATGTGGCATGGGGCAACTAAGCCCATGAACAGCCGCTACTGAGCCCGCATACCACAACTAGAGAGAGGCCTACACACTGCAACCAAGATCCGACGTAGCCAAATAAATAAATAAGTATTTAAAAGGAGAAAGAAAAGACGCAATGAAATGACTTGCATGCCAGTCTAGTCTGGGAATGGGTGGGCTTGCTGTGCTTAGCATTGAAAAATTGTAAGGTTCAGAGGACAATCTGGCAATATTTTAATTAAAAGTTAAAATGCCTATACTGTTTGGACAGTCGTTCTATTTCTTGATATTCACCCTAAACAGCTGGTCTATGTGAAAAGGGTATTCGTGACAGCATTGTTTATGAAAGCAATAGACAGAAAACAGCCTATGTTTTATGGTCCTTCTGTGCAATAAAATACTATGTAGTCATTAAAAACAAACGAGGCGGCTCTCTGTATGCTGATATGGAATGACCCCCAAGATAAAATTTTAAGTGAGAAAGTGTGGTTTGAGGAAAGAGGGATGAATATGCAGAACACAGAGGGTTTTTGAGGCCCTGAAATACTTTGTATGATACTATAATGATGGATATATGTCATTATACATTTGTCCAGACCCACTGTTGTGTTGTAAGAACTTATGGAAAAACCTGAATGCAATTTTTGGCCAATCCAATACTTAGGTAGTTGGTGCAGCCACGTGAGATGAGAGAAGGAGGGATGGACAGGTGAGAGAAGGGACCACAGACCCAGCTCACCTGGGGCACAGAGGGCGGACGTGGGGGAAACAGCTGAGGCTCCTGGGCATGGTGGCACCGTCAGCCTCCACAAGCGCATACACCTTAGTGCCTACTGGAGAGGGCAAGGCTATAGAGAGAGTGTATTTCCCCAAAAGGCCAGGAAAAAGAGAAAGCCAAGGAGCTGACAACTAAAACACCCTCCAGTCCGTGCACATGGAATGTCCCATTCCCTCAGGTTCTTGCTAGGTGACTGGCTAATTTGATAAACTAATTGAGACGCACAATTGGGCATTATTTCATGAACACCTCATGGGGACACATAGAAGATTTGCTCTTGAATCAACTTGACATTGCAGTATTAATAGCTCTTAATTGTTTAATTTATTCATCCTTCCCAGGGGTGACTGCCTGTTAACCGGCACTTCAGACACTCAAAGGAATGCATGTCTATGGGAAGTTATTTCAGGACTGTGACAGGATGAGAGAGGGGAGCTATTTGGGATGGAAGACCTTCTCTATACCCTTCAAATCCCATGACAAAAAGGATTATGCATTTCACTCATCTTTCATCTCAAGTCTTCCCCGGGACCATTTTAAGGAAAATAAGCAACTTGGAATGGAATCTGCCAGTGTTTGTTGTCTGCCTGCTCGAGCTCAGTCTCTTCAGTCTTGTCCAGCCCTTCACAGCCGCATGGACTATAGCCCTCCAGGTTCCTCTGGCCATGGGATTATCCTAGCAAGAATATTGGAGTGGGTTGACATTTTTTACTCCAGAGGATCTTCCAGACCCAGGATCGAACTCATGTCTCCTGCGTTGGCAGGCAGATTCTTTACCACTGAGCCACACTAGGGTTAAACAAAACGTCAGTGTCACCTGAAAGGCTCAACAGAGCACCATTGACTTGGGATCTGTCCGTCAGACATACTCCACTGGCATCATTCACCAGCCATAACATGTCAGGTCTGTAAAGAAATAGTTGCTGGGTCCTGAGAGAATCAACATTTAACACATGGCATTGCAAGGACCCAGGAGCATTTCCTTTTTTACCCTGAGTATGAAATTGTAAGAACTTCTCCAACCCAAGACACAAAAAGAACTATTAACCGCTTTTCAAGGACAAAGACCATTCCTCTCTGTTGCCCCAGACAGCGAAGGTCTCAGCCAGTCTAGTGTAATTTACCCTGATCACCCACCATTCAGTAGAGCTTACCAACCCTCCTAGGGACTGGCTTCTTTTAGTATTCAAGGTACAGAAAACCTGCGTGCCTCTCAATTGCCCTGGTGCAATTATTGTATTGATTTGATGCAACATTAGTTCCACATTGAAAGTGGTGTATGTTTTTAAATTTGCAATTAAATGAAGTGATGCCTCTTTGCTAAGATGGTTGACACTTGTTCATATGCTGCTGTGAGCAGTGAAGGTAACTTTTATTTAGCATCAGAAAGCACGCAGGGAGGGGGAGCTTGAAATTTTCAAGCAACTCCATTTCTTGCCTGGCTCTTCAGCCTAGTTAAAAAAAAAAATCAAGCTACTTACCCATTTGTTGTAAAAACAGTACATGTGAGAAGTTCTGTGGTACAGGGATAATCTGCAGAAGTCACTGAGCAAGCAACATTGAAAGAATAATGTCAGGGGATGATTGTTTGTGCCCTCCCCCCAAACTCACATGGTGAAGCCCTAACCCTTTGGAGTATTTGGAGGTGACACCTTTGGGAGGTAATCAAGAATAGATGAGATCGTGAGAATGGGCCCCTCATGATGGGGTTAGTGTTCATGAAAACAAGGAAGAGGGAGCCATCTCTCCACATTCACACAAAGGAACACAGTACAAGAAGGCAGCTGTCTTCAAGACAGGAAGAAAGTCCCCACCAAGGATGGAATCTGCCAGCACCTTGGTCTTGGGCTTCCCAGCCTCCATGACTGTCAGAAAATGTCTTTTGTTTAAGCCATCCTATCCACAGTATTTTTCTATATCATCCCAAGCTATTGAAGACAGATTAAAAACTGGAAGAGTCTCAAGAATAATTGGTTATTTTTTTCTCATCTTCCTGTCTGGATGATCTGTAAGTACTTGACCCACTAGATTTCTTTCCAATCTCTAATATGGCTCTGATATGTGTACAGTTAATTGTTAATTATTCAGGCCATAGAGGACCAGGAAAAGTCAGGGCAATTAAATTTGTTTTAATTTTAAAATGATATTGACACTCAACAGTCTCTTCCTACCAAGTGACCACTAGAAAAATGGTCAAGAAAAGAGCTGGAAAACATGAAAGGGAAAGGGAACAGTATGCTATGAGTTAAATTGTTAAATGTTAGGGCTTCCCTGGTGGCTCAGGCGGTAAACAATCTGCCTGAAAAGAGGAGACCCAGGTTTTATCCCTGGGTTGAGCGGATCCCCTGGAGAAGGAAATAGCTACCCACTCCAGTTGTGCTCCCTCAACAAAAGATATGTAGAAGTTCTAATTCTCAGCACCTCAGAACGTGACCTTACTTGGAAACTAGGTCTTTACAGCAGTAGTCAAAATGTGATCATGGAAATGGATCATCGTAATACAAAATGACTGGTGTGCCTATAAAAAGGAGAAAACAGACTCACATAGCAGGAGACAATGTGGACACAGAGAGAACAGCCGTATGACTGGGGTGATACATCTGTCAGCCAAAAAATGCCAAGGATTTCCAGGAAGGATTCTTCCTCCAGAGCCATCAGAGAGAATGGCCCTGCCAGCACCTTGATTTTGGACTTCTAACCTCCAGAACTGTGAGACAATAAATTTCTGTCTTTTTTAAAAATGTATTTATTTAAGGCTGGCTGGGTCTCTGTTGCTGTGCAAGAGCTTTCTCTAGTCGTGGTGTGTCGGGGCTACTCTCCATTCGTGGCAAGCGGGCTTCCCATTGTGATGACTTCCCTTGTTGCGGAGCCCGGGCTCTAGAGCTCAAGGGCTTCAGCAGTTTAAGCTCAGGGGCTTAGTTGCACCACGGCATGTGGGATCTTAGTTCCAGGACCAAGGATTGAACGCATGTCCCCTGCACTGGCAGGTGGATTCTTAACCTCTGGACCACCAGAGAAGTATCAATTTCTGTCTTCTTAAGTCACCTAGTTTTGGATACATTCTACAGCTCTAGTAAATGAATACACTATCATATTAAATATGTGCATTAATTGTAGGGCCTACCCTAATTTCTGAAAAACAAAAGTGCAAAAGGAAGCTCCATTTAATGAGTGAACAAACACAGACTATAGATTATATATATATGTATAAACAAAAGTGCAAAAGGAAGCTCCATTTAACGAGTGAACAAATGCAGACTACATATACATATATATATATATAGTGAGGCAACATGGGGATTTTAAGAAAGAAAGAAAAACACGGGGGAGAAAAAGAATCCAGAAGTAAAGTTAGAAATAAAACATATAAAATTCTTTATGATTTGCTAAAGGGATGTAAATTTTGTTCTGGGATTCCTAGTGACCAATTTAAAGAAAGAAGCTCCATCAGTTACACAGCACAATTTCCACATGCACAGAAGGAAGAATAGTTATCAGGAGAAGCAATGCTATTTCTGATACTAAAGCCTAAGAGAAAGTTAATTAAGAGACTTGTCTGATTACTGAATTTATGTCCTTAGCAAGATCCTTCATCCCATAAACACACTGTCTAGTTCTAAATTATACAGGGCTGTAGTTTACAACGTCTTTGATTTTTAACCAACGACTATGTAGGATGGTAAAAGCTGTGATTTTCAAAGCTAAATGGATGTCAACTGGTTTACAGCTTCCAATAAGGAAACGTAATCCAGAGACAAAATCTGCAATATTTTATCTCTTGTAGATTTATTGAATCTACGATGCTAACCCACAGATTAGATACATCAGAATCACTTGGGGATCACCTTCAAAAAGATTCACCTGGGGGACTTCCCTGGTTGTCCAGTAGTTGAACTCCATGCTTCCACAGCAGGGGACACAGATTCTACCCCTGATGGGGGAACTAACGTCCCACATGCCGTGCAGTGTGGCAAAAAAAAAGACAAATGTCTGAACCCCACCCCTGGGAATCTGATTAACTGGACATTTCTGGTGTTGAGCCAAGTTTAAAAACCACTCTCATCTAGAGGATGATAATAGGCATATCCTTAGGCAAGCGTCCTGACACATTTCCTTTAATACAGATTTTGATAACTCTTGGACGGAAGAGTAACCAAGGTGAAACTCCCAGCCTTTTATGGGCTCCTTCAGTGTGCAAATATAGGGGACCACTTAACCCATCACCCCAAAAAGATGGTGCTCTGGAGCTAAAGTGACTCATCACCCACCCCTCCATATGTGCCCAGTGGACTGGAATAGCATGGGACTCAGGGTTTGGACTGCAAGGGGATCAAACCAGTCAATCCTAAAGGAAATAAACCCTGAATATTCATCAAAGGACTGTTGCTGAAGCAGAAGATCCAATGCTTTGGCGACCTGATTCGAAGAGTCGACTCATTGGAAAAGCCCCGATGCTGGGAAAGATTGAAAGCAAAAGGAGAAGAGGGTAGCAGAGGATGAGATGGTTAGATAGCATCACCGACTCCATGGACATTAATTTGAGGAAATTCCCAGGGATAGTGGAGGGCAGAGGAGCCTGGCGTGCTACAGTCCATGGGGTCTCAAAGACTTGGACACAACTTAGTGACTGAACAACAACCTCAGGCTTTGGCCTGCATCCCTACCCTCCCTTTCTTAGCTATGAGGCTCCTATTTGAGTCAGAGGACCTCTCTAGGTTTCAGGTGACCTAGAGAAATGGGGATGACAAGGCCAGCCTCATAAATGCACTGTGATGATTAAACAAGAAAGTTTGTTGAAAGTCTTAGCAAATGGCTGTGTGGTAGAAAAAAACCCAATAAAGGAAGCTTTCCATTGCTTATTTTCATCTTAGGAAATATTCTTTTTCTGTGACTATATCCCAGAGCATTACCACCCCTGATAGCAAGATAAATCATTGAGATGCTACACCACACATCAGAATTGTCCACCAAGGTGCCACGGACAGTCAGCTCCTGGGGACCACTAGCCCTTAGTAATGGCATCTTCCACAGAGTCCAGTTGGGAGACAGAAGGGCAAGCATGCAGACCACCACAGGGAACCAAGGAGACAGGGTTGTTATAAGAATGAGAAGGGTTATGGGAGCAAATGACTCAAAACCTATAAAAATAAACCTGACCTCACTTGCAGCATTTAAATGCAACCAGGACTCAGGAGGTCTCCTGGAGAATGGCTTGTGTTATTTTAACTTACGGAGGGTTTTTAAAATCCCTTATTGGTTAATCCTCCTATTGGCTGAATAGTTCTGTCTTGTAGGATCATAAATCTAGATGCAATCTTGGACGAGCTGTTTGGAGGCCTGATTCTCTGCCTCCAAGCACTTGTTTGTCTACACTTGAGAGCCCGAGGTACCCAAAGTGTGGAGGCGGGGTCGTTGATTGCTATGCCTTCCAAAATCGTAGGTTCACAGCACGGGGTAGGGAGTGCAGGTAGCAGAGACAGAGAATGGTGCATTCAGCAGCAAACTCAGTAAGAGACCCTGGGCAGGCAACACAGCTGCCAACATCAGTTTTTTTTCTGCCACATCTACTTGATGGTCCATGATGCCATCATTTCCAAACATCTATGGAATGTTCACAGTGACACGGGAATTGCTTATCCCACACTGCCCTACATATTCCCTATAGAAATAAGAACTACACTTCACTGAGCAGAAACTCCCACTTCTTATTTTATATGTATATCATCTCAGCAAACCAGTACCCTACAGTGTAACTTTTATTATCGCAACCTCAAAGACAGGAAAAGTGAGACTTAGAAAGCGTTAAGTCACCTGCCCATTGAATGAATGGTACCACCAGAATTTAAACCACGGACTGACCCCAAAGCTTGTCCTTTCATTCTCCCCACTGTGCAGCACGACCAGCTATGACCAGCACAGAGGCCATGGAAGTGCACGTTGAATTCATATCTCGTGATGTCATTTGTCCCAAGTTTCAGCACCAAGTGTTGAATTGCCCACCTCATATGAAGAAAATTCTGCTGCCAATTAGAAACGGGTAGAATTTTAAGCGCCTTTCCCTCCATCTCCTCTCTAATCAAGCAATGTCTCTTGTATAGCAGGCAATGATTGATTTTAAATGAATCAGTGTCTCTTTAAGTCCCCGAGACCCCAAAATCTCTGTTTAATTGTATGGTAACCATTAGGAGCTTTGTCAGCAAGGATGACAGGAGTAATCACCCAAGAACAGATTTCTAGGTAATTTATACTTAGTCAGTCCAAACCTAATTCCTGAGTGACCTATACTGTGCCTAAGGAGCCTGAAATAATCATGTATTTACCCTTTACCCTGAAATTAGATGGTACTTACTACGCAATTATCCAGCCACTAAGTGACAATTACCATGTAATTAAATGGTCAGCAGTTACCATGTTATTAAATAGCATTGACATGATATTCGTTCCACAGAACCTTGCACTGTCACCACACAATTCAACTACCCACCATGAAATTACAGCCATTCCTGGGAAGTTCTGCCCTTTGCTTCGATAGATTATGAGTTGGCAGAAACTCTCAGCACCATGTGCTTCCAAGCAAACCAAGAAACAGCCAAAGTCGCACATGGATGTAACATGGCCTCCTGAGCCTGGGCTTCTAGCCAGACTGGGCGGTACCTTGGCAGCCCAGCCTCACTCCAGCACACGGGCATCGGGGTGAATTCCTCCACCATTCTGTGATAGTGTACTTCAGAGGAAAGGTAGACATCATGCTTTTTCTCTCCTAGATGTGGTACCTACCTCGGGGCAGAGCATGCTGGGAGAGTTTGAAGCCCTAAGTAAGGCATGAGTTCTGTTTCAGCCTGGGAGACACCATCCCTAAATCATCAAGATAAGCATAAGGTGCCTCGTAAGTTCCATGAGGACAGGATCTTCTTCTAGCTGCCTTATTTATTGCCTCATCACCAACACCATTCCAGGTCTGTTGTAGATGCTCAGTAAATATTATTTGGATTGTATTTATTCATTCAATCATTATTTATTCATTTATTGGTTGTGAATCTACTACATGCCAGCCACTATGCACTGAAACTTTTTATGGACACTGTGAAGTTCAATGACGTCTCGAGCTGAGTCACTTGCCAAGGTCATTATACAACTATTTGGTGGCAGATGCAAGACTGAACTCAAGTCTATCCAAGGCTCAAAAAGCTGTGTTCTTGCTATAGTACCATGTCTTGGCCAGCATCCAGGTGGCTTGAAAGACTTGGAAAAGCTAATGACTTCCTGGGATGGATCACTTTTGAATCTAAGCCTTCTACACCAGCCATAATAGTTTCTTTAAACTGTTATTCAGGCTTCCCTGGTGGCTCAGCAGTAAAGAATGCACCTGCAATGCAGGAGATGCAGGTTTGATCCCTGAGTGGGGAAGATCTCCTGGAGGAGAGCATGGCAACCACTCCAGTATTCATCCCTGGAGAATCCCGTGAAGAGAGGAGCCTGTTGGGCTACAGTCCATAGGGTCGCAAAGAGTCTGACACGACTAAAGTGACATAGCACATACAACACAGAAACTGTTATTCACATTTAGTAAATGAAGAAAGTGGAGCTCAGAGAGATTGAGTGACTCATCCAATGTCACCTTGCTGGTGAGTTGCATTGAACTTGGACTCAGAGGCCATACGTCTGCCTGATGTAACTGGAAAGAGAACATCTGTCTCAGGCCTTCACACTTCTACCATTAAAATGCTATATCTTTGGGTCAGCATTCTTTCCAAATATTGCTGCTAAAATGTAACATCTCACTAGAATTTTCTAACACCATTAAATTACCTAGCATCCAAAGACAGATCCAGGGTGAAACACAAGACCAGACACTAATGGACTGTGTTTGAAATCGAAGACAGGAAAAGATTCAAGTGATGAATAACAAGTAGGTCTCATCTTCAAAGTTAGCTCCAATCAGTTGATAGCAGCCGCCTGGAGCAACATATCGCAAAGGCTCCTGAGGCTGTATCAGGGCTCAACAGGGTAAAGCATCATTATTGATTAATGATGTCTGCTACGGACCCTGCTGAGGGAATGACTGCACATGATGGTTAATATCTCTGAACTAGATTGTGGGATTCTACACAATAAGGTCAAGTTTGGAAATTGGCGGGGCTGAGGAGAAGACAGTGAGTGAGGACAAAAGACAGCTAAACAAGTAAGCAGTCAAAGATCATGTTTTCCCTCACTGCAGGTGCTCGAAAGAGAAAGTGAAAAATATAATGTCAGTAAAATGAAAACTTGTTGCTGTTGTTGTGTAGTCACTAAGTCATAACACAAGCCAGAAAACCTTGTTTCCAGCCTCAGTTCTTAAATTAACTGTAGGACGTTGACCCCATCAATGCCCCTCTCTGGGTCTCAGTTTCCTCATGTGTAAAACAAAGGCATTTAAGTAGCAAATCTCCACGCCACTTCCAGGATTCTGAAGTTTAGAGTGCACGGCACTGAACTGAGTAAGCAGAAGGGGGTCTTCCCTGGAGGGCCAGTGGTTAGGGCTCTGTACTTCCGATGCAGGGGGCACAAGTTCAATCCCTGGTTGGGGAAGTTGTGCATACTGCAACCAGTGTGGCAAACAAAAAAGATAATGTGAGCAGAAGGGAAGAAGATAAGCAGGAGAGAAGTGGTGAAAGCTGATCAAACACTTTCCTTACTCCCTGTTGGAGGGGTATCAGAAACAACGTGGAAACCAACACTTCTGTTCTGGCCATGTTGAGTTTTAGATATCAATTCAACATCCAGGCAGAAATGTCAAGGAGCAATTGAATAGTCTATAGCTCAAGGGAGATGCCTGGGTAGAAGAAATAAACTTGGGAGTCATCAATAAATAGATGGAGCTGGATAAGATCCCTTGGGGAGAGAATGATACTGGAGAGGGTGTTTCCAACATTTAGAATTTAGGGAAAAAGGGAGGAGCCAGCAAATACTGAGAAGGAACATCCAGTGAGATAGTGAGAAGCATAGGAAGAAGGGATTTCAAAAAGGAAGTTGTTGCCTGGGTCCAATGCAGCTGAGAAATGGAGTTACATAAAGCAGGGGCATTAGCTTGGTAAGTTATATCATTGGTGACTTTAATAAAAACTATAAGAAAGCCGTGGAGGGCAAAACCTGATTAGAAGGAGCAAAGGAAATACTAGGAGGTGAGAAAGTAGGGGCAGTAAGTATGGACAAAATGCCTGAGGTTAGGAGCTGGTCACACGGCTCATAGCTTACTGCTGGCTTATAACATTTTTGTTAGAATGTATGTGAAGAGTCTGTCATACCATTCAATATGACAGGTGCTCAAAAATCAAAATTCTTGTCCCTTTAATTCACCTATATTTAATCAGTTTGCCATTTTCCACAGAGATGACTTTCTGACAACACATCAGGGCCCCCTGTCAGATTCTAGTATTAAAAGTCTTCTATCTTGACCTTGGCCCTGGGGGAAACTGATAGACCCATTAAGCTTGCCAGCTCATCCTTTCACCTTCCATGGTCCTGTTGGATGGATGTCTCTTCAGGTAGGCCAGCGCTAAGGCCAGATGATGCCTTATTCAAGGAGAGGAAATTAATCATGTACAAACGACTTCTAAGGAAACCCAGCCAGGGAGGGTATGTGAGAGGCCCATAAAGACTGCAGTGAGGGCTGTCATCTCAGCCACAAATTCTGCCAACCCTTCTGCAGGAACATGACTGTCAATATCCTAGTGCTACCAAAGAAGTGTGGTTACCAATCCACCTCACCTTCCCTCAGCAGAGACACTAGTCTATCCATGGTAACTGGTGATGTTCATACTGACCACTTCATCCATCCATCCATCCATCCATCCATTACTTTGTTAGACACACGTGTTCTAAGCACCCATCTGCCGAGCATTATGCTTCTTGCTGTGAGACATGCAATGAACTGAACGACATTTATGCAAAACTCATAAACAAATATTTATTGAATATCTACTCTGTGCCGGTGTTCTTAGGTTCTGAGGTTCAGCAGTGAATAAGATGAATAATTCCACCCTTAATAGAACTTCTATATGCTAATAGCTCTGGGCCCTGGACTCAGCCATCTTATAAAACAGTTTGGGAAAGGATAACAACTCATGTAAATAATGAAATCCCCATGTGCTATCCTGTGCTCAGTCAGTCACATCTGACTCCTTGTGACCCCATGAACTGTAGCCAGCCAGGCTCCTCTGTCCATGGGATTCTCCAGGAAAGAATACTGGAGTGGGTTGCCATTCCCTTCTCCAGGGAATCTTCCCAACCCAGAAATCAAACCCTGGTCTCCCGCATTGCAGGTGGATTCTTTACCATATGAGCCATCAAGGAAGCCCAAAATCTTCAAAGACCAACGCAAATAGTTAAATGTCTGTCAAAAGGTTCAAGTGATCAGAGTATTAGAATCCACCTAAGGTGTGACTGGGGCTTCCCTGATAGCTCAGGTGGTAAAGAATCCTCCTACAATGCGGGAGACCAGGGTTTGATTTCTGGGTTGGGAAGATTCCCTGGAGAAGGGAATGGCAAACCACTCCAGTATTCTTGGGCTTCCCTAGTGGCTCAGCTGGTAAAGAATCTGCTTGCAATGCAGGAGAAAGACCTGGGTTCAATCCCTGGGTTGGGAAGATCTCCTGGAGAAGGGAAAGGCTACCCACTCCAGTATTCTGGCCTAGAGAATACGCTCTCCCACATAGCCATAATAGAATTCTCAAAATCAGGAAGTTAAGATCGATCATTACCATTACTTGGTCTTCAGACCAAATTCAAGTTTCACCAGTTGTCCCAATAACATCATTTAAAGTAAAACCATCCAGTTCAGAATCTCCCACTGCATTTAGTGGTCAGGAGACACAAATTATTTTTTTCAAATAATTATAGTTTTTATTAATATTCCCAGAATAAGGCAAGTGGATTTTTTTACCACAGTACCACCTGACTTGGGGGGTGGGGTCCTGATCAGACAGTAAATCAGAGACAAGGCAGGGCTTTCAAGAGACTTTCCTGAATCTTTGCTATTTTCTGGGATTGGTAAAATTCAATATTGTCATTACAATGAAAGCCTGTCTAAGCTCTGTGAGCCTCAGTTTCCTCCTCTGTAAAATGGGAATAATAACAGTTACTTCCAAAGACCATTGGGCAGAGTAGAGACAAGTGATGTCACATGCCAGGGCAACCACAAGTCCTGCTGCGTGGTGAGCACTAAATATGGTTCTTTTTTTCTCTAACATTGCAGAATCACTGGGTACCGAACCCTGTGCTCAGCACCTTAGGGATGAAAACTGTCAGATTCTGAGGCATTGAGGCAGAAAAGGCTGGAAGTTGTTGAGCATCTGAGATTAGCTCCCAAGAAGTTGTCATCAAGATGGGAATCAATGTCAAGGTCTTCCCTCCCTGCTGGTGTTGGACCAACACTTCAGCCGCAAACTTGTCCTCACCAAACCCAGTCAGAGGAGCTGTCCCTGGGGGCCCTTATTCCACTGCCCCCACCCCCGACCCCAGATGAAGATATCTCTGCAGCACTTGAAGACTTGCTGAGAACACAGAGAACTTCTGCCCCTTCTTTGTTGCCCTTTGTCTAGGCAGTAAGAGGAGACAAATTTGAACACCTTCATCATCCCTGGGCTGTGCCATTCTAAGTCACACGCCATCTGAAATTAACATAGCATCGCGTTCAGGAAGATTCCAACAGTGTCATCAGCTTTCTTAAACCCAGAATAGTGGCACTGCATTGATTTCCATTCTCGATCCTGCAGGCTGGGCCCAGGCTCCATGTCCCCCTTTCCTGCAGATGGTTGATGCTAAGCAGAAGACAAAAGCGCTCCTTCCTGTGAACCCAGCTAAGGACCAGCGACCTCAGACACCCGCCACAGCTCGTCCCGTGGCACTGCAGAGCTTGCCTGATGGGAGCTGGTGTAAATATAGTTCCCTCGGGGCAGTCAGCCGGAGCCTGGCCAGCGAGCATCCCGTTACCAGCCTGCTCTTCACACGCTACTTGGTTTCACCACTTGGAGCTGATCCTCACTCTAGGCTCAGTACTTAAGGGCTCTGGAAGCAGGGCGAGCTTGCATTTTTATGGTTTTCTTCCTTCTCCCTTGGCACTGTGGGCACCACCTCTAAGCATCTCCTTCTTTGTAAGGAGTGTTACAAAATGCTACAGAAATGTGAGCCCTTTCAACAGCAAGAAGATCAAACCAGTCAATCGTAGAGAAAGTCAACCCTGAATATTCATTGGAAGAATTGGTGCTAAAGCTGAAGCTCCAACACTTTAGCTACCTGATGCAAAGAGCCAACTTATTGGAAAAGACCCTGATGCTGGGAAAGAATGAAGGCAGGAGGAGAAGGGGGCAACAGAGGATGAGATGGTTGGATGGCACCACCAACTCAATGGACATAAGTTTGAGCAAACTCCGGGAAATAGTGAAGGACAGGGAAGCCTGGTGTGCTACAGTCCATGGGGTCGCACAGAGTCAGACATGACTTAGCAACTGAACAACAACAGGAACATATCTGGACATGATCTGAACCTGACAGCGCCTGCTCAGGCCAGAGACACATAAGCCTACAGCTGAAATCATAAGAAAATGCACTTTTGAATGCTTCTCTGTTGTCTTTTGCCACGAAAAATAGGTCTTAAGGTAGAGAAAATTTAAAAAAACAGGCAAATAATACAAAAAGATCCATTTTCTTGTGGGTGGTCTCTGACCCAGGCCCCCAGATATGACCTTGGCTTCTTTCAACCCTGCTCAAGTCTCCCCACCCCAACTTGGGGTGGGGGCTCCTATTCTCACCTCTCTTGCTGGCACTTTAGTTGCAGAGGTATCTCTTCAGAGCCTGGGAATAGTCTGCAAGCTACATTTGGCGTCCAGATAAATTTATTTGTCCCATCCCCCTCTGGATGGCTGCATATTTTAATTTTGTCAATATTTTTTAACCTGGAGATTTCACCTAAGAAACAAAAATCAAGATCTCTGGCTTTTCTTGGAGGAAAAAAAATCAGAAAATCTGCTAACATTGGGCCCACATTCCTACCTTACAAAATGGAATGGAGCTGAGTTGCAGTTGATTCCTTTAAACAGGGCACTTGCTCTCCAGTTCACCACCATCCAACACTCGGTCACTTATCAATCAAAATTATTGAGTGCCTCCAATAAGCCAGCCTACCCTGGGTCCCGCCGACCCAGGGAAGAAGAAGAGAGTGAACTACTGACTTCAGAAGCTGTGTGTCAGCACCCACATTTTCTCCTAACACAGAGGAGGGCAGGCAGCTGGCATTCATCACCATACTCATACTGTTGTTTTCCTTCCCAGTTAAGAGAACAGTATTGATAACACTGGCCCCAGCTCACTCCCCTGTTATTAATAGGCCCCTGTAGACATTGAAGGGCTTCGCTGGAGTGCTGCAGTCCATGGGATCACAAGGAGGCAGACACAATGGGGCGACTGAACAACACCAACTGGTGGCTCAGATGGTGAAGAATCTGCCTGCTCCCTTTTGAACCTCCCTCCCATCTCCCTCCCCATCACCCCTCTAGGTTGATACAGAGCCTCTGTTTGAGTTTCCCGAGCCATATCACCAATCCCCGTTGACTATCAATTTTACATATGGTAATGTAAATTTCCATGTTACTCTTTCCATACGTATCACCTTCTCCTCCCCTCTCCTACCAATGGCTGATTCATGTTGAGGTTTTTTGTTTTGTTTTGTTTGAATTAATGAATTTATCTTAAGTGGAGGCTAATTACTTTACAATATTGTAGTGGTTTTTGCCAGCATTGACATGGATCAGCCATGGGTGTACATGTGTCTCTCCAAACAGCAAAATTCTGTAAATCAATTATCCTTCAATAAAAAATAAATTTAAAAAAAAAAGAAAGAATCTGCCTGCAATTCAGGAGACCCAGGTTTGATCCCTGGGTGGAGAAAATCCCCTGGAGTAAGGAATGGCTGCCCACTCCAGTATTCTTGCCTGGAGAATTCCATGGACAGAGGAGAACCTGAAGGGCTATGGTCCATGGGATCAAAACGAGTTGGACACAACTGAAGCGACTTAGCAGCACGCACACAGATATTTGAATAGGAACACCTACTCCAAACTTCCTTCATCTTCTCAGCCCACTAGAGTAAGAACATTGAAAGAGCAGGAATGTGACATACATTTTTGTATTCTCAGTGATCACATCGGCATCTGTCTTAAAGCACATTCTTTTTTATTTTTTTTTATTTTTTTAATTTTATTTTTATTTTTATTTTTTTTTCAAGTATTTCTTTTTAATTAATTAATTTATTAATTTATTTTAGTTGGGGGCTAATCACTTTACAATATTGTACATTCTTTTTTAAAGTTTCGTGTGTTTGTTTATTTTGGGCTGTGCTAGGTCTTCCTTGCTGTGCTTTGCTGTCCACGGGCTTTCTCTAGTCGTGGCGAGGAGGGGCTGCTCTCAAGTTGCAGCGTGTGGGCTTCTCATTGCAGTGGCTTTTCTTGTTGCCGAGCATTGGTTCCAGGGTGTGCAGTAGTTAGTTGCAGCTCATGGGCTGAGTAGTTGCAGCTCAGGGGCCCATTTGTTCCATGGCATCTGTAATCTTCCCAGACCAGGGATCACACCCATGTCCCCTGCACTGGAAGGCATATTCTTAACCATAAGACCACCAGGGAAGTCCCTATAAGGTATATTCTTAGCAAGGAGAAATAGAGATATAGAAAGATGTACACTAGGAGTTGGGACAATCAAAAATTAAAAGGATAACTTGGAGACTGTATGGGGATCATGGTTCAACTGTGGGGAACATGATCCCAGGTGAACTTGAATTTCAGTTACCTTCACACCCTCTGCTGTCTGACCAAACATAGCTACTCAGCCAGTATCTTCCTTGATGCTTTTCTCAATGATTAGTCCACTCCTTCATATGCCAGCCAGGATCAGGGCGACCACAGGACTTAGGTCTTGGAAATAGAATGTGAGAACACACATGTTGCTGAGCAATGACCAGCAGGAAATGCAGTAACAGACTTTGAATCAGACACACCCCAAAATGCATACCTGATGATCCCAAGATGCCAGTACAAGAGACCATTGTGGCACCAAGAATTTAATTGGTACAGGTCTCTCCAATCTCTGCTGAACAGAAGTCTAGTTACCCTCTGTGGCAAAGTTTTAGTGATAATGACCCCAAGATAATGATTCAGAGCAGAGGGCTACATGCTGAGTGTGAGGCCGGCCCCAGTAGCACAGTTCCAACGACGGGCAGGAGCCAGGACTTACAGGGTCTGCATCAGCCCATCAACTCTGCAAAACTGAGCAAGGTGGGGAGCAGCAGGGGCTGTCTCACCTTATATGTTGTGTCCCTGGAAAGCAAGGAAGCTCTTTAGGATACTCTGTGTGTGTGTGTGTGTGTGTATGTGTGTGTGTGTTTGTGTTTGAGTTGTTCAGTTGTGTCTGACTTTTTGCAACCCCATGAGACTCCTCTTTAATGGAATTCTCCATGCAAGACTACTGGAGTGGGTTGCCATTCCCTTCTCCAGGAGATCTTCGCAACTCAAGGATTGAACCCAGGTCTCCCGCATTGCAGGCAGACTCTTTTATGGTCTGAGCTACCAGGGAAGCCCTTCAGGACACTAGGGGCTCCCAGATGTTCTAGACAGAAGAACCTTACTTGGCTCCAGATAGATCTGGCTTTCTTCTTCAATAAGTCATTTAGAGGTGAATCTGGGAACTCTTGGCTGAAGGAATGATGAGGAAGATTCAAAACTAATAAAAACGGCCACTAATAAAGCCATCCGATCACCTGCATGAGTCACTGCTTCCTCTCTTCAGTCCATCTTGATGCTCGACAGCAAGTCCACCAGAGGAAGAGGCAAGGACAGAGTCACGGGGTGGGGGTGGGGGTGGGGAACAAACCAATGTTAGTCACATATCTGCTGTGTGCTAAATCTTTTGAATGTATTGCCTTGATAGTCACCCATCCAAACCAGTGAAGAATTGGTTCATTTCTTTTTAACTCTCCATTTTTTGTTTTTGGTATTCTTTCTTTTAATTATTACTCTCCATTTTAGACTTGAAGAAATTAGAACTTGGAAGATGTTAACAACATGTCCCAGCGCACACAACCAGGAAGAGGAAGAAGCGGGGATTTGAATCCAGGTTGATGGAATTCCAGAGATTAACTTCTTGACCAGCAGACTAGCCTCCAATATGACAACTTCTAAACTCTGGACAGTCCAGCAAATATTTTTGTGGGTGGGGTTTACAAACATTCATCATAATTAGCCTTAGGGACTACCCCACTGGTCCAGTGGTTGAGAATCCTCCTCTCCTGCCAATGCAGGGAACATGAGTTCAAATCCTGGTCTGGGAACTGAGATCCCACAGGTCAAGCAGCAACCAGGCCCTTGCACCCCAACTTCTGAGTCCACGTGCTGCAGAGCCCGTGCTCTGAAACAAGAGAAGCCACTGCAATGAGAAGCCCATGCACTGCAGCCAAGAGGAGCCCCCACTCACCACAACTAGAGACAGCCTGGGCGCAGCAATGAAGACCCAGCACAGCCATAAATAAATAACTAACCCCTTAAAAAAATTAGGCCTAAAGAGTCTTTGTGAATTTACACTTTCTTGTGATCCCTGCCCCTCCTGATAACTCCCAGCATCACAGACAGAGAGAGGGTGAGGTCATCCTAGAGCTCTTCAAGGAAATCCAGAAGCTGCCTTCTCCTCTGCCTTCCTAATGCCCCCTAATCCCAGGAGATAATCACAGCACCAGAGGAAGATGATGAATTTCAAGGAGGCAGCGCCAAGTGTCCAGAGCAGAGGAAGCCCTAGGCAGGCCCTGAGATGAAGGGATTTAGCCCAATCAGTGCATTGAAGGAGGCTGCTCAACTAGTTTTCCCCTCTCCCCACACTCTTGCCCTTTAGGCCAGTGCTCTGCCTTAAACGATAAACTATATGCTGGAGATTTCAAGCTTCATATCCACATATCTAAAGTGGATACTTCACTGGCATCTCAAATGTTATATGTCCTAAACAGAACTCTTAAATTACCCCATCCAAACTTGTCCCTGTTCCCCGAGTCTTCCTCATTAATAAACAGCCTTACTGTCCAGTCAGATGCTAAAAGTAGAGTCCTAGGATTCAATCATTTTCATCTCAGCTTCTCATTACGGAAAAGTTCACATGCATACAAAAGCAGACACATTAGCATAATGAACCTTTGTATACCCACGACCCAGCTTTCACACTGATCAGCTCAAGGTCACTCTTATTTCATCATCCCTTTTCTTCCTCCTGTATTATTATTTTGAAGCATGGACCAGACCACAGAGTGTGTTCTACAGACTCTTGGGGATCCCTAAGAACCTTTCAGGAAATCTGAGGATACAAACCTATTTTTATTATAATACTGAGACATTATTTGCCATTTCTACTGTACTGACACTCATGCTAATAGTATAAAAGCAATGGTGGGTCAACTGCTGGTGCCTTAGCAGGAATCAAGTCAGCATGACAATATTATATTCTTCACTGAACTCACCCACAAACACCAGCGGCATTTAAGATGTCCTCGATGAAACAGTAATAATTATTACTTTTATTAAGCCTCAGCTTTTGAGTTCACATCTTTTTAATACTGCATGCAGCAAAATGGAAGCATCCATCAACTGCTTATGCTGAACACTATAATAGTGGCCTCAGAAAAAGCACTTGGGCAAATATTCAAGTGGCTAACTAAACTAGCCACTTTTTCAAGGATCACCATTTTTACTTGAAAGTTTGACTAACAGACAAACTCTGGTTATTCAGACTCAGGTATTTGACACACATTCTCTAAAAATTAAAATGAGCCTGTCTTTTCAAGGCAAAATAACTGACAGCATTTGTTGTCAAAGTAGAATTCAAATCTTAAAGTGAAGATTAGAATTTTGGAAAAAATTATTATCTGCTGCCAATAATATTAATTAAATATTCAATTTTTTAGGTTTTAATTTTCAATATAGTGAATGTCAATAGCTATAACCCACATTTTTAAAATGCCCTTTGGGTTCTTCAGTAGCTTTTAAAAACAATACTTATTTATTTCTGTGCTGGGTCTTAGTTGAGGCATGAAGGATTTTGTTTCCTGACAATGAATCAAATCCGAGCCCCCTGTGTTGGGAGCACAGAGTCTGAGCCACTGGACCACCAGGGAAGTCCTCTTCAGCAACTTTGAAGTAGATCGATATCCTGAGACCAAAACATTTGAGAACTGCTAATTTTCACTGTCAATATTTCCCGTTGTAGATCTCTTAAAGATCAGGGGTCTCTTTTTTTAAACATAATCACAATTTCACTCTGAAAATGAACAGCTGGCCACGAAGCTGTTGAGGAGAATTTGGAACTGAAACAGAAATCACAACTTGCCAAATGTACCCTGACTTACAAACTGTGCTAGAGAATCTGTGCTAGACCAAGCCATGATGTATATCCCAGACTGTGTAAACCACAAACCCTTCTAACACAAGTCCATTCAAATCCATATGTTCCAAGACCAGATACTGATCTTAGAGACAAACTAACACTCTCTGTGTACAGATTCATGAGTTCTAAAGATAGAAATACTCACCATTACAGCAGCTTCCAAGATAATAAAATTCTGGTCAATTCCTGCCAAGACCATCTACAACTAATTCTAGCCCCCAAAACCTTCTAAGCACCTTTGTTGTTGTTCAGTCATTAAGTCATATCCAACTCTTTGTGACCCCATGGACCGTAGCACACCACGCTCCTCTGTTCTCCACTATCTCCTGGAGTTTGTTCATATCCATGTCCATTGAGTCGGTGATGCTATCTAACCGTCTCATCCTCTGCCATCCACTTCTCCTTTTGCCCTCAATCTTTCCCTGCATCAGGGTCTTTTCCCATGAATCAGTTTTTCACATCAGGTGACCAAAGTATTGGAATTTCAGCTTCGGCAACAATCCTTCCAATGAGTATTCAGGGTTGATTTGCTTTAGGATTGACTGGTTTGATCTCCTTGAAGCTCAAGGTGCCTTACCTGCTCTATTTTGAGATTGTTCATGATTCTCCATGGTGGGCAGACTCCCATGCTGCAGCAAGTAATAAATCTACATTTGTAAATCAACAGTTGTGTTCCTGCGGTGAGCTGCCGCTGATGGGAATTGACAACCCTCAATTCAAGACAGCATCTTCCCCTGCCCAAGCCACTGCAACAGCCTCCTCCCTATGTCCCCTATTCTGCTTACTGCTGCTATGTAACAATTATCCCAACACTAATCAGCTTAAAGCAACCACTTTCATTTCCTCACAATTTCGTTGATCAAGAATTTGGAAAGGGCACAGCAAGGACACTTATCTCTGCTCCCTGATGTCAGGGGCTCAGCTGGGAGGATGCAAAGGCCAATGATATCTTGGCAGCCAGAAGCAAAATCATCTAAAACCTTGTTCATTCATATGTCTGGCACTTGGACTGAGAGAAGAAGACTGGGGCTGCCAACTGGAGCTCCTACACGATGTGTGTCGGCTTCCTCACAGTATGGCTGCCTGGGAGGAAAGAGGAGTCAGACTTCTGCTGCTGCCTTCTATTGAATACAAACAAGTCATACCCTGCTTAGGTTCTTGGGAGAAGACAGTTAGACCTCATCTCCTGATGGAACTTGTGAAGATTCTAGGAGAACATGTAAGATTGAAGTTACTGTTTGCAGCCAGGTTTGAAAAACATAATCTGTCCTACTCCCTTTCAGTTTTGTTTCTCTATAAACCATCTTCAGTGGAGTAGACAAAATTGTGTTTCTAAAACGAACCAAGCCATGTCAGATTCTTGCTGGAAACCCTTCAATGGTTTCTCATCACACAAGCAGGGGTGGAGAGGGAGTTCAGACATCTGACTAGAGCCCAGAAGGCCCTGCATATTCTAGTTCCTGTCTGCATATCCGCCATTCTCCTGCTCACTCCATTCCTCCAGCTACAGGGCTCCTCCACAGCTCTTCATCAGGCTGTTCTCATTCTTCAAGGTTAAGCTTAAGTGCAACCTCCTCAGAAAATGAAATCACCTCCCTTAATGATGACCTACCTGTAAAGTAGCCCCAGAACCCAGAGTTAACTTAAGTGATTGACAGTGGATTGATTGAACACAATGTAAGTTGCAGGCATTGCTTGTTTTAGGATTCACTAAGCAGCTCCCAAAATTTGTTCCATAAAACACAGTTTAGCCAGATGTTCAATAGACATTATTTTAAAATATGAATCCATAGCACACATCCTTATAAAGATTTGAGTAAAACAAAGCTGCGGAGTTTTCTTTATACCATGACCACTGTAAGTCTGTAATATGCTAGTTGCTTGCTAGGTCTCCATGAAAAGAATGTAATAGGTGACAGTCCTCAACTTCTGCAACCACAAAACATTTTGTCCAAGTAGTATTGCCTGGCTCTACTTTGCAGAGCCCTTTTCCAAACAGTTATGGCCCTGGGTTTACAATGCAAAAGAAACTGGAGTCCCTCCAGCAGGTGGTTCTACCTGTGTCCCTGACCCATGTCCTCTGAGTGAGTTACAAACAACAGGAAACCTGTGGAAGGTCCAGGTCTTTGGGGAGCAGCCTGATTGGCTGGAATTGAGGTCATACTTTTGACTAATGATCCTGATTGGCTGTCAGTAACACTCCACTCATTGGAACAGTGTCCAGCAAATATATGAGCCTCTCATCTAGATATATGAGTTATATTCTTTACAGCAGTGAGTCATTGAGGCCAGGCTCTGCTGAGGATTGAGTTCTTTTTATTGGGCCAAGAACCTCAAGGCTGGCTCCTGGCCTACTCGCATATAGTAGAAGCATGTCTGCAGCTTCCCAGAAGTGGGCTGGCTGGCCCTGGGGATGGGGAAATGGGTTCACCAGGGGGCTATAACCTGAAAAGCCTACAGGAAGTGATTTGTCTCTGATGTCCTAACACCCAGTTCCCAGAACATCTCTGAAACTATCAGGGAAAAATAAAAAAGGTTACATCTTATTCACTGCCAGTCTCGGATAATGCTTGCCAGAAATTCAGAAATGATCATAAAGTCAAAACAAAATATTACTATAGCTTAACTAAAGTGGACCCTCCCTCCCATCCACTCACTGTGTAATTCCCCAAGGAACTTAAGTTTGATAAAAAAAAAAAATCCTCAGTTCTAACAAATCTGCACATCTTCATAGTAACAATGACAGCTAATAAAGACACAGCCCTTGCTGTGTTCCAGGCAGTGTGGAAAGCACCTTATGGGTAGCTTCTCTTCACAGCTATCCTGGGTGATGGGTGTACAAGTTGTCCCCATTTTACAGGTGAGGAAACTGAGGTACCAAGTGGTCATTGACTTGCCCAATAGCTCACAGCTACTAAACAGAAGAACCTAGGTATGTGTGTACTCAGTTGCTTAGTTTTGTCTGACTTACTGCGACCCCATGGACGTAGCCCTCCAGGTTCCTTTATCCATGGAATTTTCCAGGCAAGAATACTGGAGTGTGTTTCCATTTCCTACTCTGGGGGATCTTCCCAATCCAGGGATCAAATGCACCTCTTCTGCATCAGCAGACGGATTCTTTACCACTGAGCAAACTAGGAAGTCTGGTATAGCTGACCTCAAAAACCTTGCTTTTAACCCTTCTATAGCTTTTAAATAATATCTCGGCAAACCTGTTGGCCCAATCCAACCTGCCTAGAGACACAGAATCCCACACATTCCCCAACCTTTACTGCGTACAAGTATCACCTGGGGATCATGTTAAAATGCAGATTTTAATTCAGTCTGGGATGGGACCTGGGATCTTCCATTTATAACCTAGTTCCCAGGTGATGCTGGATCCTGGCAGAGGAGCCACACTTTGAGACTCTAAGACAATAGTTCTCAAATTCTGCTGCACATTACAGTCACCTGGGGAGCTTTTAAGAATTCTTTTTTTTTTTTTAATTTTATTTTAGTTGGGGGCTAATTACTTTACAATATTGTAGTAGTTTTTGCCATACATCGACATGAATCAGCCATGGATTCACATGTGCTCCCCCTCCCAAACCCTCCTCCCACCTCCCTCCCCCTCCCATCCCTCAGTGTCATCCCAACGCTCCATCCCTGAGCTTTTAAGAATTCTGATTCTCTGCCCTCACCCCACATAAATAAATCAGAACCTTCAGGGACGGATCCCAGACCTCAGTAGTTATTTAAGCTCCCAGATGATTCCAAGCATGCAGCCAAGGCTGAGAACAATGCTCTGAGGGTCATGAGATGCCCTGAAAACAGTGAGGAGAAAACCAAGTTTCCATTTGCTGCTGAGATGGGTGAGTTTCATAACAACGTTATCCTTGTTGCAGGTTTCCCCCAAATCATTACCCTCCCTCATCACCTATTCCTGCCTACAGAATCACGGTGGCCTGGCCTCCTTTGAAGGTAGCCAACTGGCATGGTGTCAGATATCAGGTTATTTCACTCATCTGCCACCCCCATGTCCTCCTCCCAATTTTTTCTTTTCAGATGAGAGCGTTGTGCTCTTCGTAAAGCATAAAATAATGCAAAGGCATCGGCTACTCCTTGCTTTTACTATATGAATGAACACACAGAAAACAACTGCAAAGATTTTATTTAGTGGCTTTCTGTACTTGGCACTTAGAGTTCTGGTGTTGTTCAGTTGCCGACTAAGTCATATCCGACTCTTTTGCCACCCCATAGAATGTAGCCCACCTGGCCCTTCTGGGATTTTCCAGGCAAGAATACTGGAGTGGGTTACCATTTCTTTCTCCAGGGGATCTTCCAGACCCAGGGATTGAACTCGAGTTTCCTGCGTCTCCTACATTGGCAGGCAGATTTTTACCACTGAGCCTCCAGGGAAGTTCTGTGTATAAGGGCACATTTTTATATACCTTTCCTTCATACTTCTTTTACATACCTTTTTCAATGCCCCCTTTTTTATATATATTCATAATATTGGATTCCCCATTAGCCACATAAATGCATTTATCTACAACACACTCTGTTCACCACTGGCACGCAGGGCTCACCAAATTGAGGGCTCAACAATTTGACCTCAGAGTCACCAGTTGATCCTCAGGGCTCACCAATTTGACCTTGAACTCGGAGAAGTTCATTTCTACCATGGCCCAGACCCCAAAGCACAAAGACTGAGAACATGAAGCTGCTTTCCTAAACACCACCTCCCCTCGCCGGAGGGAAAGTGTGAACATAAACAGCCTGGTGTTATTGACGCAATGGGGGCTCCACCAGCTGTCTGTTTCTCTTGAGTCAAACCGAAATACTCACAGCTGACAAATGAAGGGAAAAGGAAGGGAGAGGAAGTTAAAGGCTCTTAAAAAAAAGAAAAAAGAAAAGAAATGTTTAGGGCAGAGAAACGATGCCTGAACAGCTTCCGATATCTCCTTCCACGTAGGTTTGACCCGCCAGGCCCCCTGTGCACGCTCAGCTCTCATCGGAAGAACTTGACCTCGCTTTTCTCTCTCCCCTCCCCTACCCCAGATGTTTTTCTCTCAAAACCCCCTTTTCTTCTGGAAGGCAAGGAAAATAAATTAAGGACATTCTTTTTATCTGCAGGCCTTCCCAGGTGACGCCAGTGGTAAAGAACCCGCCTGCCAATGCAGGAGACATAAGAGATGTGGGTTCCTTCCCTGGGTCGGGAAGATCCCCTGGAGGAGGAAATGGCAGCCCACTCCAGTACTCTTGCCTGGAGAATCCCGTGGACAGAGGAGCCTGGCGGGCTACGGTCCACAGGGTCACAAAGAGTTGAACACGACTGAAGCAACTTAGCACAGCCCAGCAAGGCTTAAATAGATGTTCTTCTCAGTAAAGGCCTGCAGGTCGGGGGAGATAAAGTCAGAAAAATTGCTGACAGAGAGTAACGCCACGAGGAGCAACAGTCTGTCCAGATAGGGAGGAATGACGGGGATTCTTGTTTAGAGAAGCCCGATCAGGCGTCTCGTCAGCTGAAACCACCCTACCGGAGGAAGAAACCCAAAACCAACGCATTTCAATAAGCCTAATAAGATGAGACATATTTCATGGGGCTGAGATGAGACATTCCCAAACAAGGCGGGCCTCCCAGTTTCTCTGGAAGAGTTGGCTAAGGGGCTGAGTGACACCATGCTCCCCTGCAACCCAGAAAGTCCTGCCTACTTAGAACCCCATCAGTCCCAGACACACCAGGACAGTTAATCAGCCTGGTCCCTTCTTCAGCCTAGGTTCTGGACAACAGCCTCTTATTGTAGCAAATTCAATAAAGGCTTTAAAAAGGCCCACATCAAAAAACAATCTTAAATAAAATCAAATGAATAACTTGCATGCGGAGTTCATCAATGCAAGACAAGACATTTTTTTTCTGGTGCTGGTTGAATAGTTACCTCTGTACCCATTTCAAATATTTAGCTTGGCTTCCCAGGTGGCAATGTTCATAGCAGCACTATTTACAATAGCCAAGACATGGTAACAACCCAAATGTCCATCGACAGAGAAATGGATAAAGAAGATGTGTTACGTATATACAATGGAATAGTTTGGCCACAAGATAATGAAATCATGTCATTTGCAGCAACATGGATGGACCTGGAGATGATAATACTAAGTGAAGTAAGTCAGACAGAGAAAGACAAATATCATACAATATCACTTATATGTGGAATCAATCAAATGAACTTCACTTATTTGTGGAATCTAAAAAACATTGTTCAAATGAACTTATTTACAAAACAGAAATGGACTCACAAACATGGAAAACAAAACTTAAAGTTACCGAAGGGATAAAGGAGAGGGAGGGAGGGATTAGAAGTTTAGGGATAACAGATACACACTACTATACATAAAATAAACAACAAAAATCTACTGTATAGCACAGGAAACTATATTCAATATCTTGTAATAACCTAAATGGAAAAGAATCTGAAATAAATAGATAAATAGATGATAGACAGATAGATGAAAGGGAGAACTAAACCACTTTGCTGTACACCTGAAACTAACCCTACATTGTTAATTAAGTATACTTCAATTTAAAGAAATGAATAAGATCAAAAGCTACTTTCAAGGACTTTACAGCTAGAGGATAACACAAGACACGTAACTAATAACTCTGACATATGAAAACAGGTTCTCTGGCAGGAGGACAGAGTGTTATGTGGGGGATGGAGAAGCGTGACAGACAACTCTGGGGCACAGACACATTTTGATGACAGAAGCTCTTACACCGGGCCACCTGCTGAATGAGTACAACTTTGACAGACAGAGTGGGAGGAAGGCGTTCATTCCATGAGAGAAGAACAACAGGGTAATTATAAAGGGAACTGGGGTGGGGGCGCGGGACACATTTGCGGAACTGTGTGTGGTAGGAGAGTGTGCAGAGGGCAGGTGAGCCAAACATTGTAGAACTGGAGGCCGGGCTCCAGTAGAGGCAATAACACACAGGCAGTAGAAGGATACAGAATGTGTAGAGAGCTTATAGGATGGTTTGTACAAAATGTGAAAGTGTTAGTTCCTCAGTCATGTCTGACTCTTTGCGACCCCGTGGACTGTAGCCTGCCAGGTTCCTCTGTCCATGGAATTCTCCAGACAAGAATACTGGAGTGGGCTGCCATTCCCTTCTCCAGGGATCTCTCTGACCCAGCGATGGAACCCACATCTCCCACATTGGCAGGCAGATTCTTTATCACTGAGCCACCAGGAAAGCCAACAAAGGGGGGAAGTATCTTAACTTTTCTCCTGCTGTGCAGTCACCCAGCTCAGTGACACCCCTGAGATAAGCAAGGTTCTCTTGCCACTTCCCTGGGTTCCTGTGTGCCTGGCCTGGACGACCGACGAAATTCAAGACTTTGTACCACTCAGCAGTGAGCGCGCAGAGTGGCCTTGAAGTGCCTGAAAGCCTTTTAAATTTTATGTAAAAACCCTTTTTTCCTTTCTCCAATTTCCTTCTTGCTCCTCAGGGTCTTTCCAACCCAGCTTTCAAGCATCACTGAAGAGGAAGCACTATGTCGGAACCTGATCTCATTTGCCCTTCAGATCAGCTCCAAAGTTGGCCTGTGAGCACACAAGCTCCAGTTCAGACGACCACGGCTGCTCTCTGCCCATTCACTCCCTGCGTTATTGCTCTTTGGTCAGTAAAGCTTTTGAGGACACTTAGAAAGAATGAAATGGAAAAACAAGTGTTACTGTTAGGGGGGCCTGAACTTGAACTGAAGCGATGTTTACTTGGGCTTCAAATGAACTCAAGAGTGCCGAGGAGCCATGGAGGAAGCATCTGCAGGGTTTATAAGGAGCTGGGGAACCTCCTAGGATGACCTCACACTCAGAGAAGAGATTGAGCATGAACACAGGCTTGAAAGAGGCAAAACAAGGGAAATGATTTGAAATATGCCTTGAACTTGGTCACCGGAAGGTACATTTGTCCAGCCCTCTTGTGCGGGCGTGAGTCCTAGAACACAAAGGCAGCCATAAAGGAGTGTGTAAGGCGGGAAGAGGTGGTTCCTTTCCAACTCCATGAAAGAAGCCTCTTTGGTGGGGAGAGGTGACAAGACCCTTTGAGGCTCGATGGAGTCTCAGAAAGGCTGAGTCACTTGCTCAAGGTCCTTATACGACTAGTCGGTGGCAGATTCAAGACTGAACTCAGGTCTATTTACTTGAAAAACTGTGTTCTTCCTACAACATCATGTCTTGGCCACATGCATTCTCAGTCGCTTCAATCTTGTCTTACTCTTTGTGACCCCAAGGACTGTAGCCCGCCAGGTTCCTCTGTCCATAGGATTCTCCAGGGAAGAAAACTGGAGTGGGTGGCCATGCCCTTCTCCAGGGGATCTTCCCAACCAAGCAAGGATCAAACCCATGAGTGTCTTGCATCATCTGCATTGGCAGGCAGATTCTTTACCACTGAGCCACTGGGGAAGCCCAACCACCCTGAATGCCTAGAAAGACTTGAGAAAGCTAATGGCTTCCCCTGGATGGATCGCTTTGGGGTCTCAGCCTTCTTTACATGTAACAACCATAAGCATAACCTCAGCAGAAGAGGAGGAAAATGCTACACGTCCCCACGGAATCAAGCAAACAACTCCCCAGGGCACATGTGAACACCTCAGGTACCCATCTGACCACTTGGAAAAAAATCCCAGAGGGGTTGGATTTCCCATCTAGCTGCAGAAGGCAGATCCAGGGAAATACTGTCTGATAATGAAATCGTGACCCCATTTTTAACTCTAGGCTGAGGTTCTCTGGGAAAATCTTTGTTGGGTTGATAGGAAAAAACCTGGGCTGATATTTAATCCAGTTTTTTTTCAGCAAGCACACCTCTCTCTCCCATCTTCTTAACCAAACCCCTCCTCTCCTTGACCCCACTCATCCTGAATGACACCCCCCAAAAAATCTAAAAGGAAGCTTAGCTCTTCTATAAATTTTGAAGAATATGCTAAACATCTTGCTTTAGCTTGATAAGCTCCAGCAGAAATAAGAATATCTGAAGCCGTGGGTTCAATTAAAATCATTTACTGCAGCACTCGAAGTCTTTTTCTCCCTGATTCCTAATTCTCTCTCTTAGAGACTTTTGAACATTATCCTTCCTTTTCTCTAAGCAACGGTATTATTTGGTGTCCTTCTGGCTTTCCTGATCTCTTTTCCCTGAAACTTTCCATCAGTTTTATGTGCCTTGTGATTAGTGATGATTATAGAGGCGAGTTGAATAAACATGAAGAGATTGGTGCATTTTGACTTGAGGCCCTGAGTCCTAAAAAGGGTTTTCTGATGATTACCATCAGGGATCATGTAGACAAGCACAAATATTTGTGGCTTCTACCAGTCCCCAAAGATGACAAATATCCTCTTAGTAATTCACTACAATAATAGGAGAGGGAGAGCACCCAGTATATACAATGGGAGAGCAGATGACTGTATTACAGGGATTCACAGATCTCTCCCATATGGTATCTGAGAATATCTGCAGCATCAGTGCAGTGAATGTTTCAACTTCCCAGATGCTATTATTCCAGGGGTGTCAAGGAGATTAAAAAGTGAAGATCACTCTTCCTTGGGACTTGCTTAATTCTGTAGAATATATGTTGTTGTGTGCCTGCCATACACTTAGAAATTAAGGCTTCCCTGGTGGTTCAGTGGTAAAGAATCTGCCTGCAATGTGGGAGATTCGGGTTCGATCCCTCACTTGGGAAGGTTCCCTGGAGAAAAGGGACTGGTAACCTCCAGTATTCTTGCCTGGAGAATTCCAAGGACAGACAAGCCTGGAGGGCTGCAGTCCATGGGATTGCAAAGAGTCGGACACGGCTGAGCAACTGACAGTTCACTTCATACACTTAGATGTGTAAAAAGCCCAGAAAAAGGAAGTACTTTGCCCAAGGTCGCACAGCCCTCCAGCACAGAGCCTGGAGGAAGGCACAGCTCCTACCAAATCCTCTCCTGCCTCCCCATCACTGCCCCTAGTTGCAAACTCCTAAAGGATGTGTGAGCACCTGCTCTGGGCCAGACACTCAGGATTCCAGGGACACAGCAAGGGGAAGAGCAGACACAGCCCTGCTCTCAAGGAGATGGCGCTGTAATGGGGGACTTGACCCCCAAATGCATAAAGCCTTACAAAGCACAGGTTATGATGGAAATAATGCAGGTGATTAGAAGCAGGACCAAAAAGGGTAAGGTCTTTTTTGGAAAGAGGCACAGAGGTGAAAGTTAAGCTGAGACTTGCACTGTGAGAAACAACTTTATTGAAAAAATTGATGAAATAGCCTTCCAGAAGAGGGAGAACATGAGAAAATCTGAGCTGGGAAAGGATTCAAATACTGCAGTCCCAAGATGGAAACGCAGCTGATGCGGCCAGAGCATTAGGAGCAGTGGCATGGATAACAGGGAGAGACAGATTAGGATTTGGCTTCCGTGGGGGCTCAGATGGCAAATAATCCACCTGCAATCCAGGAGACCTGGGTCCAATCCCTGGGTCAGGAAGATCCCCTGAATGGCAACCCACTCCAGTATTCTTGCCTGGAGAATCCCATGGACCGAGGAGCCTGGTGGGCTACAGTCCACAGGGTCTCAAAGAGTCAGACACAACTGAGTGACTTACACTTTTGCAGTCTATGCTCAGTGATTGAAATTTTATTATCAATAGTGTGGGAAGCCATTGAAAAGTTTTAGCAGAAGAGTGACACGATCATATACACAAAATTAAAACTGCATCACTGCTGTGTTAAATATGGATAATAAGAGTCGGGGAGTGGACACAAGCTGAGTGGTGGCTTTGCAGGCTCCTCCAAAGAGGCTTTTCCTGGACTAAGGTAGGGGGAATTGGAAGTGTGGCAACATGAATGGAACTGAACCATGTGATAAACTTAGGGGATGGACTGTAATGGGGAAAAGAGGACTCAGTATCCCACATGATTGTGACTCCAATTACTGGGTGGTTGGTAGTGCCATTGACAGGTGGGGCCAGAGAGCATGGGGACAGGCTTTAAAGAAGCCGAGATAGAGACATGTAAGGTTTGAAATATGAGATATGAGATATTCGAGTGGAAATTCCATCAGTTCAGGATGTGAGTCCAGGGCTCAGAGAAAAGGTCTGGTTGGAGATATACTTTGGGAATCTTCAACTGAAAAGTGACCATTGGTTCCAGTAAGAAGATGTAGTCGGTTTGTTTGAAGAACTCCTTGGGTTGGTAGGGAAGTAAGGACACTGGTGGCTCAGACAGTAAAGAATATGCCTGCAATGCAGGAGAGGCAAGAGATATGAGTTCAATCACTGGGTCAGGAAGATCCCCTAGAGAAGGGAATGGCAACCCACTCCAGTATTCTTGCCTGGAGAATCCCATGGACAGAGGAGCCTGATGGGCTATAGTCCATGGTGTCACAAAAAGTCAGACATGACTGAGCACCTTTCAAGGACCCTATGAGGCACAGCTGATCAGCTGGTAGGGGAACTAACTGGGAGAGAACCCTTCCCTGCTGTGTTAGGGGCACAACCGGTGAGGTATTTGGGACCCTGTGAGGCTCAAAAATGTCAAGGCAGTGACAGCACTTGAAATGTTATGTTTTAAGATACATAACTCTGCATTCATATTTTTTAATGTTGTACTGACTTGTCAACAGCATATTTATAATCAGATGTTTTGGTGTGTGTCAAAGGAATTAATATGAGAAACGTAAATATTTGAAGTATTCCATAATTTCTTTTTTAAAGAAATTCTATCCACATGTCTTCATCAGCTCAAGTTGCCATAACAGAATTCATACATTGGGTGGCTTAAAAGACAGAAATTTATTTTCTCACAGTCCTGAAGGCAAGAAGTCTGAGATCAGGGTGTCAGCATGACTGGGTCCTGGTGGGAGCTTGCTTACTCCCTGGCAGACAGCCATGCATGCTCTGTTGCTCAGTACTTCCCGACTGTTTTGTGACCTCATGGACTGTAGCCTGCCAGGCTCCTCTGTCCATGGGATTTCCTAGGCATGAATACTGGAGTGGGTAGCCAATCCCTTCTCCAGGAGGTCCTCCTAATCCAGGGACCGAACCCAGATCTCCTGCATTGAAGGCAAATTTTGTACCATCTGAGCCACCAGGGAAGCCCATACAATGGCATATCACTCAATAACAAAAAAATCCAAGAGAGAGAGGATATATGTAAACATATAGCTGATTCACTTCATTGTACAGCAGAAACTAACACAACATTATAAAGCTACTATACCCCAATAAAAATATTAGTAATAAAAAGTATTTAATAATAATAAAAAATTCACTGGAAGGACTGATGATGAAGCTGAAGCTCCAATACTTTGGCAACATGATACAAAGAACTGTCTCATTGGAAAAAGACCCTGATGCTGGGAAAGATTGAGGGCAGGAAGAGAAGGGGACAACAGAGGATGAGATGGCTGGATGGCATCATCGACTCAATGGAGATGAGTTTGAGCAAGATCTGGTGATGGACAGGGAGGCCTGGCGTGCTGCAGTCCATGGCGTTGCAAAGAGTCAGACACGACTGAGTGACTGAACTGAACTGAATAAAAAGAATGTACTACTGATACACACATCCATGTGGGGGAATCTTAAAATCACTGTGCTAAATAAAAGAAGCCAGACAGAAGATCATTCCACTTATTAACATTCAGCTACAAAAGGCAAAACTACAGGGACAGAAAGCTGCTCAGTAATTGCTGAGGGGTGGGTATTGGAGAAGGGGATATAGTGCCAAGAGAATGCTTTTTTTGGAGCAATGGAATGGTTCAATATCTTGACCATGATCATGGCTACAACACAGAAGGCATTTATAAAAATTTATCTAACTGTACAGTTTAAAAGGGGTGGATTTTCCTGCATGAATTAATCCTTAATAATCCTGATCCCCCCAAAATCACCTCCCACTTGGATAATACTTTACAGTTAACCATGCCTTTCTCATGCATTACTTTGTTGTAGTTCAAAACAACTTGGTAATGGAGGCTAAGTGACATTATCTCCACAGGGCCTGGGGAGATTGGAGACTTCTCTGCACATTCAACCCGCCAGAAAACTGAATGTTCTGAGTCCTAAACAAGAACACTTCCCTCTCTGCCCCGAAAATCTGATCAGTCCATGATGCCAATGACAAGCTCCATCACCTACTCCAGGCTGTGCTCCATGATGCATGCTTTCCAGTTATTCCTTTATTTTCTTCTCACGAATAAGCTCTAAGGAAAGTGTCATGTTCCCATTTTACAAATTAGAAGAGAGAAGGGTAAACTAGTTGCTCTGAGGCAAGAGAGTAATAGCGTCATGATTTGGACCACGTCTGAAGGGGTAGATAAACCTATGCTTTTCAACAGTAAGCCCTACAATTCTCAAAACAAATATAGTTTCAAATAAGAACCCCCCAAAACAAAAATCTAGAACAACCACAGAGAAATAATTATGATCACCTTCAAATGGGGAAGGCTAGCAAGACAGCGTTAAACAGTCTTTCATGAATCTTTTTCAGTCCATTGGTCTAATATTTTTCAAACTTTCCAGACACTTCCTGAAAGACTCTGCATCCAGGAAATTAACCCCCTTGCTTTTTTATTTTTGGCCACTCCCTGTGACATGCAGGATCTTAGTTCCCTGACCTGGGGATCAAAGCCATGCCCCTTGCATTGGGAGTGCAGAATCTTAACCACTGGACCACCAGGGATGTCCTAACCACCTTTGTTAATGCCCATCCAGTTTGCCTAGACTTCCTCTTCTGCCCAAAGCACATTCCTGAGTTAACTGCCTGCTGGATGATCAGTAGAAGGTAAGAATGCAGGGCCGAATCAAGAGATGCTTAGCATCAGCAGAGAACCTTGACAGTGCACACTGGTAGTCCTCCTGCAACTGTTGCAAATAACCTCAGGGCCCAGGCTGCAGCCTCTCACAGCCCCTCCCAACGAGGCCATCTGTAAGCACCTTTCCCCTGGAAGAAGCAGGTCCTAATTTGAGAGCAAACCAGATCTTTTCTTTGCCTTTGTCTTCCGGGCAACTGCAAACTTTACAGTCATCTCCATGGCTCCCGGAGAACTTGAACATGAGGCTCGCAGATGCTGCTTTGCAGCCGGAGGATCTGGGGCAGAAGGAAGAGAACATTCTGCCTGGTTTCTTGCGGCAGAAGGAAAAGAAAACTTTGAGTGCCTTTTGAGTGTCAGGAAGCGTGCTGTAATTTCATGTGCCATACTATTAATAGTTCACTTCTATGGAGCAATTCCTATATGTCAGGAATGCTTTCTACATATCCCTACGTCTATGGAACACTTTCTATGTGTCACCTTTATATACGTCATCTCATTTAATCCACTCAACAACCCTATTTGATCAGTACCACTACCATCTCCACAAATGAAGTTTGCAACATTGGAGCGTGCTGAAGGTCACACAGCTACCCCAAGAGAGAGGGATCTCAAACCCAGGAATGACAGCCCCAAAGCCCCAGTTCTTTACATCACACCACCTCACCTGCACCACCATCTACACCACCTTGACCCCTTAGTCCAGTGTTTCTATCTTCTGAACCCCATCTAATGCAAAAGCAGAGGCAGCCTATTTTAAAGGAATTCATATTCTTCGCTACTCTTCTCCCTAGAAACAACTCTATCAACTAAATTTCACATTTTCTGAGCTTCAACTTCATCCCTGACACTGCTAGATACTGCCACATTGTTACCTAAGAGATGATATAGATGTTCAAGGGGTACTTCCCTGGTGGCCCAGTGGTTAAGACTTTGTCTTCCAACGCAGGGAGAGCCAATTCAATCCCTAGTCAGGGAGATAAGATCCCACATGCCTTGAGGCCAAGGAACCAAAAAAATAAATAAAAAACAGAAGCAATATTGTAACAAAAATTCAATAAAGACTTTTTAAATTGGTCTACATCAGAAAAAAAACTTTTAAAAATTAAGTTAAAAAAGACATTCCAGAACAACCAATACACAGCCACACACTTAGCAGACAACTAACTAATCAGGATGCTCATTCCAGGTGAGTCTAAATGCAACCGCAGAGTCCTTCCCAACACAGAGCTGCAAGAAACAGATGAAATCAGCCAGCATTAAGCATACACTATTGATCCTTCCTGCTGCAGAATTCCGCAGGCAGAAAAAACAGTGACATGGCCCACAAGGAATAATGGGATGGAATTTTTTTGAGCAGAATTTCTGGGACCAAAGGTTTGTTCTACTTATCACTAACTGGGAATCAGCAAGTAAATGAAACTCTCTGAGCCTGATTGTCTTCTTCATCCAAAATGCTGATGATGATAAGATCTCATCTATGTCACAGAACTATTAGATGCAGAATTACTGATGACAGTGAGAAAGAAGAGACTGTAAGACCAAAAGCCTGGAATACAGATACTGGGAAGAGACAAGAAAATGAGCGGATACAGAATATAGATTTTTGCCTGGGAAATAGCCTAAGATTTTCTACAGAGGGGTTGTGTTGGGTGTGGGGTGCCCTTCAAGGTCTTGATGCCCTGTGTTATACCACGGGGTTTATAATGGTGGTGGCTTCATGAGTAAGTGATGGGGCTAAGCCATGGCCCTAGAGCTACCCAGGCAGGACAACACGGCAGAAACAGCCTGAGGAGCCTGGCTGCCTGGTTCGACTCTGGGTGTGATCACATCCCAGCTGTGTGATCTCGGGCAAGCCCTTTAACCTCTTGAAGGATCAGTTCCATCTGCTGACAAAGGGAGAAGATGATCTGCTTTGTGGTAAAGATTAAACAAGATAGTTCCAGACACATGGTGGGCGACTGTACATCACTGTACATGGAGGAGCTGATGGCAGGCTCTGCACATATCTTTTGCACTGACATCATCCATCATGGCAGCCAATGCCAAGTAGGTGCTCATCAGCATTTATGGGTTAGTTGTTTGGTTGGTTGGTTACCACTTAGGGAAATCACCAAAAGGCTTTAAACAGAGGAAGAACATGGTAGCGTTAAAATTTGAGGACATCACTCTATCTGCTTTGGAGAGAAGAGGGTAGAGGGACAGGCACGGGAGCAGAAAGTCCGCTTTGTTTCCCTCTTCCAGGGCAAAGACCGTGCGGATGGGAGGTCTAGATTCAGTAGAGGAACCACGGCAGTGAGGACATGAGCAAGTGGAAGCGATGGAGACTGGGACGTTCAGAACTGAGATTCTGATGTGTTGCTTTTTCCGGTGGTGACAAGATGCACGGCATGAGTAAGTCAGGGGTGGCTCAGACGCCATGTGATAAAAGGCCGATTGTGGTGAGAAGGTGGAGAAATTGAGGAGCCAGGCTGAGGACGTGTTACCCTCCGGGGACAGTGTCTTATTTCCACCGTGAAGTAAAGCTGTTGCGTCGGCACGATCAGCCTCCTTTAACAGATGATGGAGGAGAGACTCAGAGGCTGAGTGACGGGCCAAGGACAGGAAAGTCACAGAACTGGGCTTCGACCCAGAGAGGTCTGACTTCACAGTGACCCTGGCCTTTCTCCCGTCTGCCTGCTGCCCACTGACACAGCTGTGATCAAGCCTCACCCTGCCCAGATCACATCTTGCTCTCCTCTGGTTTTCTGCTGTGGTTGTGCTAAGGATGCCTCGTGGGCTGGAAGGAGAGGAGGGGATGCTGCAAAATTACAAAGATGCCAAGGCACAAGAAAAACAAGCGAGGGACACAGCCCAGGAGGCTTTGCCCTTGGCCACCCAGAGACAAAAGCTATCCTGGCCCCTCCCAAAGGCAAGGGATGTGCCCTTTCTACACGTCACTGACTCCTACAAAGTGAAGTACTGGGTGTTAGACCATGTGTGCTAGGCCATCCATCACTCTCCAAATACAGCACTAAATGGCATATCTGGACCATAAATCCTGCACAAGCACTTTGCAAACAGGTCCGTTTTTGTCACCCTTTCATTCCTTTTATACATCATAACCTATTCTGACCATTTTAGAGCAAATTGCTTGAGAAATATAGCAGCAGGCTCTCTTGCCCTGTCTGTTTCTCGGAAGCTTTCACAGGTGACAGTGGAATGATGGAGGCAGATGTTTATCTACAGATCTGCTCACACTCCTGCCTGGTGGACTTGTACCCAAGTGGATCTAACAGGTTTCATTTGAGCCTTGCTGTGGCCACTGGGTACCTGCCTATGAACCAGGGATATAGCACTTCAGATCACGGCCTTGTCAAGGCGAAGGGGCTTATGTAGCTCAACGAAGCTATGAGCCATGCTGTGCAGGGTCACCCAAGAAGGATGGGTCATAGTGGAGAGTTCTAACAAAACGTGCTCCACTGGAGGAGGGAATGGCAAACCACTCCAGTATTCTAGCCAAGAGAACCCCATGAACAGTATGAAAAGGCAAAAAGATAGGACACCAGAAGATGAGCCCCCCCAGATCAGAAGGTGTACAGTGTGCTGCTGGGGAAGAGTGGAGGGCAATTAGGAATAGCTCCAGAAGGAATGAAGAGGCTGAGCCAAAGTGGAAAAGTCACTCAATTGTGGATGTATCAGGTCAGGAAGTCAAATCCGATGCTGTAAAAACAATATTGTAAAGTTAAAAAATAGAACATAAACTAATTAAAAAAAAAATATTGCATAGGAACCTGGAATGTTAGTTTCGTGAATCAAGGTAAATTGGATGTGGTGAAGCAGGAGATAGCAAGAGTGTATATCAACATTTTAGGAATCAGTGAACTAAAATGGATGGGAATGGATGAATTTAATTCAAGGGACCATTACATCTACTGCTGTGGGCAAGAATCCCTTAGAAGAAATGGAGTAGCCCTCACAGTCAACAGAAGAGTCCAAAATGCAGTACGTGGGTACAGTCTCAAAAATGACAGCATGATCTCGGTTCATTTCCAAGACAAACCATTCAACACCCAGTAATCCAAGTCTAGGTCCCAACCACTGATGCTGAAGAAGCTGAAGTTGATCGGTTCTATGAAGACCTATCAGATGTTCTAGAACTAACACTAAAAAAACATGTCCTTTTCATCATAGGGGACTGGAACGTAAAAGTAGGCAGTCGAGAGATACCTGGAGTAACAGGCAAGTTTGGACTTGGAGTATAAAACAAAGCAGGGCAAAGGCTAACAGAGCTTTGTCAAGGGAACACACTGGACATGATAGAACGGGACATGATTACTCTCTTGGATAGCCAGCTCTGCCTGGAGTCTGCCTTGTATAACTTACCCAGCATTACTGGCTAAAGGCCCCAATATCAAAGAAACTGTGCTCCTTGTCCTTCTCGTAAAGAGAATGCTCTCTGTCCCAGGCTCCATCACTGAACTGCCCTGGTAACCTAGCTGAAAGGTAGAGAGCTTTCAGAGTTACAGCTGCATTCAGGGAAGGGTCGCTGGGAGGAGGCCAATTTTCCAAATGACTCAGCATCAAAATTCCAGATTTGAGGGACTTCCCTGGTGGTCCAGTGGCTTAGAATCTGCTTTCCAAAGCAGGGGACCTGAGTTCAATCCCTAGTCAAATAACTAAGGTCCCGCAGGCCAGGGACAACTAAGCCTACACGCTACAACTACTGAACCCGCGTGCCACAACTAGAGAGAAGCCTGAATCCTGCAACTAAAGATCCCACATGCAGGAACTAAGACATGACACGGCTGAATTGATTAATTCTTTTTTTTAATTCCAGTTTTGGCTTCTCTACATCCTAAACTAGGAAAGCTCTGATAAAGGCGGATTAGTATGTAGCCAGCTGACTTTCTTGCTAAAACAGCTGGAGGAACAGAAAATATTTAAAATACCTGTTTGAAGACATCAAAGAGCTGCCAAAGAAGCAGGGACAAGGGACCAAGAGGGACCAAGAGCCCAGAGTGAAGAGAAGCACAGGGTGAACCACCACTTGAGACCCCTGCAGCATTTGCCAGTTCCAGTGCAGTGACTGGTGGCTGAAAGGCTGAACAAAGTGTAGGTATCCTAATGGCTTCAAAGGAGTAAAGTTGGAGTCTAGGGCCCAACAAGCAGCAAGGTCTGGGGAAAGCAACCTTTTGGTTGAGAATTCCAAAGGGCTACCCACTAGAAGTGGGGCAAACAGGATACAGACAAGGGCCCCAGAGACTAAAGGCCACCTTTGAATCAGCCCAACCCCCGAGCACTCCATGCAGCCACCATCAGTCAGCTGGAACTGGCATGCAAGGTAGAGGCTCGTGTGTCCTGTGAAGCACTCAGACTTAGGAATTAGAAAGACCTGGAAGCTCTATCATGGACCATTGTATGACTAGGTCCCTCAACCATTCTGCCCCTCAGTATCCTCCCCTTAACACAGAGGCTGACTCATTAAAAACAAAAAAATGAAATCATGCCATTTATAGCAACATGGATGGACCTGGAGGTTATCATACTAAGGGAAATAAATCAGATAGAGAAAGACATACGTCACATGATATTCCTTATATATGGAATCTTAATGAACTTATTTACAAAACAGCAACAGACTCACAGACTTAGAAAATGAATGTATGATTAATACAGGGAAGAGGGGAAGGGGTAGATTGGAAGTTTGGGAGGGGCATGTACACACTGCTGCTTTTTCAAAATGAGTAACCAACAAGGACCTACTGTACAGCAAAAGAAACTCTGCTCAGTATTCTATATTAACATAAATAAGAAAAGAATTTGAAAAAGAAGAGATACATGTATGTGTATAACTGAATCTCTTTTTTGTACACCTGAAACTAACACAACATTGTTAATCAACTGTACTCCAATATAAAACTTAAAACATTTTTAAAAATAAACAGAGGAATAATTAAAAAAAAAAAAAACAGGCTGGCTGAGGCAACACTGGAGAAGTGCCTAGTATCTCTAGCACATACTGAGAGCTTGGGAAACAGAAGCAGCTGGTGAGGCGGGAAGAGCCATGTACTGGGAACAGACAAGACATCTAGACAAGTCCGAGCCCTGATAGTGCCTGGCGAATCACTTGGTGTCTCTGGGTCTCAGTTTTCTCACTCACATCAAGAGGTTGGATTACAACCCCAAGGACCACTTGTAGTTTTTTTTTTTTTTTTTTTACTTTTTACTTTGTACGGGGCAGGAGGAGAAGGGGACGACAGAGGATGAGATGGCTGGATGGCATCACTGACTTGATAGACATGAGTTTGGGTAAACTCTGGGAGTTGGTGATGGACAGGGAGGCCTGGCATGCTGCGGTTCATGGGGTCACAAAGAGTCGGACACGACTGAGTGACTGAAATGAACTGAACTGAACTGAACTGA
Organism: Okapia johnstoni; assembly: GCA_024291935.2. Classification (NCBI taxonomy): domain Eukaryota; kingdom Metazoa; phylum Chordata; class Mammalia; order Artiodactyla; family Giraffidae; genus Okapia; species Okapia johnstoni. The sequence goes on along the minus strand of CM044326.1, from coordinate 14,493,181 downwards.
TAGCTGAGTAACAAACAATGTTGTGAGAGTTTCAGGTGGACAGTGAAGGGGCTCAGTCATACACATACATGTATCCATCCTCCCCCAAACTCCCCTCCCATCCAAGCTGCCACATAGCATTGAGCAGAGTTCCCTGTGCTATACAACAGGTCCTTAATGGTTATCCATTTTAAACATAGCAGTGTACATGCCCATCCCAAACTCCCTAACTATCCTTTTCCCCCATCCTTCCCCCAGCAACGATAAGTTCCTTCCCTAAGTCAGTGAGTCGCCTTCTATTTTGCAAGTAAGTTCATTTGTATCATCTCTTTCTAGATTCCACATATAAGGGATGTCAAAAGACATCATTCCTCCTCTGTCTGACTTACTTCACTTTCTATCTGACACCCTCTAGGAAGGACCACTTGTAACTTTAAATTTTCTGTTTCATCTTGCAAAGTCTGAGGGGTGGTGGAGGGAGAGAGAAAGAAGATTTAGAGACAGTTATATGCATGTATATACACATAATAGACTTATATAAATGAATACAAATATGTACATAAATGCAAATTTTTGCATATATATTATATATTACATATGTGCTTTTTTTTTTTAAGATTTCTGTCTTCTCAAACACACTTTCATTAAGGACTTCTCTTGTCCAAGGGCCTCCAGCAGGCATCACATTGCGTGGGGGCAGCGGTTTCTGGAGATATAGCTGCCTGCACCTGAGTACCAGGCACAGAGCTCAGATCATCCTCTCCAGGGACAGCATCTTCCCTCTAACCAGAGCTGTCTCTTGCCTCAGGCTCCTGAGGGCTCAGAGCCAGTGGAGGAGGAAGAGAAAGTGTTTGTGGAAAGATGCTAAGAGTTTCCCCTGACTTAAGCACCAAAAAGTGTTACACTTGATCCTGTAGCTTCTGTGTTAGGAAGCTAGAATTCCCAGGGGCTTTTTGCGAGACGACTTGAGTAGGTGGAGGGGCTCAGAGGAAGTCTGGGGAGTGTGCTGAGTTCTGCACAAACCTGAGGTTAGAGCTGGCCAGGGACCAGGAGAAGGGATAACAACAGCATCACTGGTGCTGCCCCTCAGGGAAACGCGCTGAGAGAAGGTGGGGGGTGGGGGGTGTTGCCGAGTGAAGGATGAGTCAGGGACTCTGGGAGCAGAGGGCAACCAGGATAAGCTCACCTTCCTGGAGTTCTGGTCAGGAAACGGAACGCTTTCCTCCAGCAGAACTGTGTAACGGCTTCATTGCTACTAGAAGATTCAGCATCCGTGTACTGATTAAAAGTGAGAAATCTTGGGCTTCGCTGGTGGTTCATGGGTAAGGAATCCACCTGTCAATGCAGGAGACACAGGTGTGATCCCTGGTCCAGGAAAATCCCATGTCCCACGGAGCAACTAAGCCCCGTGCGCCACAACTAGGGAAGCCTGTGCTTTAGAGCCTGGGAGCCACAACTACTGAGCTCACAGCACCCTGGAGACTGTGCTCCCCAGCAAGAGAAGCCACCGCAATGAGAAGCCCGGGCACCACAACAAGAAAGGAGCCCGTGTTGGCCTCGACTAGAGAAGAGCTGTGCAGCAATGAAGAGCCAGCACAGCCAGAAATTAATTGATTGATTAATTAATATTTTAACTCTTGAGCCAGATTGCCTGGATTTGAATCCTAGCTTTTACCTGCATGACCTCAGGCAAGTCACTTGACTTCTCTGTTCTTTAGCTTCTTCATCTGTAAAACAGAGATGAAAACAGTATCTGCTTCATAGAGTTACTGAAGATTAAGCCAGTGCTTTGAACACTTGGCCTTTAGTAACCGCTATACGAGTATGAATTATTATTATAAGGATCCTGTTTAAAGTTGCTGCAGTGCTCTTGATGTGGGCAAATGCATCTCTTGTGGCCGATCACTTACAATTTCTCCCTTGACTCCTGGGCATCCCGTGGTATATCTTCGGCCTTTTCCTTCTGAGGTCATTTCACTCAGGGTGTCAGCCCCTTATCAGGTTTTTTTCTCTCTCCCTGATCTGCAGCCTTTTGGTCTGTAGATTCTCCAATTTGAGACAGATGACAGTCCACTGTGGCTTTCAAGAACCAGGGGATATATGTCAAGATCTTAGAGAATTCCCCCTAGCATCCTTCTCAAAAGATATGGGATCAGAAAGACAGTGTCCCCTGCTCCTGTGCCATCAAGGGTAAGATTCACTGCACAGGGGACTTCCCTGGTGGTCCAGTGGCTAAGACTCTATGCTCCCCATGCAGGGGGTCCAGGTTCAATCCCTGGTCAGGGAACTACATCCCACATGCCACAACTAAGACCTGGCACAGCCAAATAATAATAAAATACATATTTAAAAAAAAAATCACGGGACAGCGCTTTCCAAAAGTAATGCTTCAATTTCCAATCTCTCCCCTCTACCTTTCTAACTTTGCATATCTTGTCCTTATGTCCCTTTTGATACCCTCCCGTGGGTAAGGGTTTCAAGTTCCAACACCAGTTTCCAAGCATCTCCTTGGTCAGTCTGCTACCACCTTCCTTTGCAATATGAGAATAGTTGGCCTTTATTGGTTTAACTGAACTCCAGCTGAAATGAGTTGAGTCCCATTTTAAGATCCTTTTGAGAGTACGGGTGTTCATGAGCAAAAGGCACCTGCTGCATATAAATACTGAAAGGAAAATGGCCTGTGAACCTTGCTAAATGTCCAGGATTAATCCCAGGGTTCAGGGTTGAAGGAAACGAGTATTTCTTTCTTTGCGTGAGGCCATTTCCTCACCAGCAGAAGCAGGCTGCACCGGCATTGGAACTAAGGCTGAATCTGCACAGGAATGCTTTCCACCAGCTGTCTGCTCACTTCCCTTTGAGGCCAAGTTCATTATCCTCTTAAAAGCCTGCTTTCTCATGCAGAGGAGCTTGGCAGGCCAGGGAGTGTATGGTTCTTTGAAAGTGTGAAAGTGTTAGTCATACAATTCTGTCCGACTCTTTGCATTCCCATGGTCTATAGCCCACCAGGCTCTTCTCTCCATGGGATGCTCCAGACAAGAATACTGGGGTGGGTTGCCATTCCTTTCTCCAGGGGATCTTCCCGAATCAGGGATCAAATCCAGGATCATGTATGTGTGTGTATATATACATACATACATGCATACGTATATATATCCAGTCCATGGCAAATAGATATATATATCCACTTCATGGCAAATAGATGGGGAAACAGTGGAAACAGTGGTTGACTTTATTTTCCTGGGCTCCAAAATCATTGCAGATGGTGATTGCAGCCATGAAATTAAAAGACGCTTATTCCTTGGAAGGAAAGTTATGACCTAAACAGCATATTAAAAAGCAGAGACATTACTTTGCCAACAAAGGTCCCTCTAGTCAAGGCTATGGTTTTTCCAGTGGTCACGTATGGATGTGAGAGTTGGACTATAAAGAAAGCTGAGTGCCGAAGAATTGATGCTTTTGAACTGTGGTGTTGGAGAAGACTCTTGAGAGTCCCTTGGACTGCAAGCAGATCCAACCAGTCCATCCTCAAGGAGAGCAGTCCTGGGTGTTCATTGGAAGGACTGATGTTGAAGCTGAAACTCCAATACTTTGGCCACCTCATGCGAAGAGCTGACTCATTGGAAAAGACCCTGATGCTGGGAAAGATTGAAGGCAGGAGGAGAAGGGGACGACAGAGGATGAGATGGTTGGATGACATCACCGACTCGATGGACATGGGTTTGGGTGGACTCTGGGAGTTGGTGATGGACAGGGAGGCCTTGCGTGCTGCAGCTCATGGGGTCGCAAAGAGTCGGACATGACTGAGCGACTGAACTGAACTGAACTGAACTGAATCACATTGCTGTACAGCAGAAATTAACCCAAAATTGTAAATCAACTATATGTCAGTAAAAATTTTTTTTAAATAAAACAATTTTAAAGGGGGAAATTTGGCCATAGACATGTACAGAAGACAAGATAAAGAGATACAAGACAAATATCCTAGGAATATGCAGGACTGAAGTGGTGCATTAACAAGTCAGGGAATGCCAAAGGTTGGTGGAAAACCACCAGAAATTAGGAAAAGGCAAAGAAGGATTCAGAAGCACCATAACCCTGAGACAACTTGATGTCAGACCCCTAGCCTCCAGAACTGTGAAACTATCAATTTCTCTTCTATAAGTTATGCAATTTGTGGCACTTTGTTACAACAACCCTAGTAAAATACATGGATACCCATATACAGTACTTAGCCCTCAAATCCTCCCCTGTCAAGCTCAGAAGCATCTATGCCTATCTCTCAGAGAGCTCCCAGTTGCCCTTTGACAATAAAGCTGGCGTGGCCCTCCATGTCTCATTCATTCATTCATTTCCTTAAATTTCCCAAGTACCAGTTCCATGCCAGATACTATTCTGGTTGCTTGCCTTGGATTTCCCAGGCAAGAATACTGGACAAGTTTGCCATTTCCTTCTCCAGGGGATCTTCCCAACCCAGGGATCAAACCTGTGTCTCCTGCACTGGCAGGCGAATTCTTTAACACTGAGCCACCTGGGAAGCCCAAAACAATTATACTCCAATAATAAAATAAAATTTTAAAAATAATAATGAAAAGTCAACTTGATCAATCATAGTAGAAAGCCAACTATATCATCTTTACGTTAGACTTTTAAAGGCTCCCTATAAAAATATTACAAAATCATTAAGTGAAAAGGAAACCAAAGAATCCACAGCAAAAACCTGGAGGGAAAAAAAGTGTGCTAGAGAGTGGGCAGGTAATTCATTTAAAAACATGAGTCATGTTCCCTTTCTAGATTGTGTGATGTCTGAGCTATTTGGCAGCTTTTGTTTTTTTAATTAATAGACTTTTTTTTTTGGTTTGTTTTAGATCCACAGAAAAATTGAACAGAAAGTACAAAGAGTTCCCCTTCACACACTCTTCCACCTCCAGTTTATCTGGCAGCTTTTTAAAATTTGTAATCTGATGTGATTTCTCATCCTAAAGAAAAATCTTTGTGTCTAATTTTATGTCTGCTACCTTGTGTGCATTTTCTTCAAGAGCACCTGCAACATCTCACCAGTTTCAAGTCCCACAAAACCCAGACCCCTTCTTGTCCCCTCTTTAGTCTGTTTCATTATCACTGTAGTGCCATGAGGTGGGCATATCAGAGTCAGACTGGGAGCTGAGCCACAGGGAGGGTGAAGGACGTGCCTGGAGACACAGGAGGAAATGCTGAGGCCAAGACCTAGCACCCGGAGCCTTCTAGACAGGCCCGTGCCAGTCCCCTCCTGCAGGGTGCCGGGATGCGATCACCTCTGCAGGCAGATATTTGACTTCACCTTCTCATCCGGGAACAGGGACCATTGCAACAACAGGCTGGTGGTCACTTAGCCACACGCCTGAAATTCAGGATGCTCCAAAAACAGAGAGCTTTTCCAGAATCGGCATCAGCAAAGCTTAAAACTCAACTGTAAGCAGAGCAGGCTTGAAACTCAGCATTCAAAAAGCTAAGATCATGGCATCTGGTCCCATCACTTCATGGCAAATAGACAGGGAAACAGTGGAAACAGTGACAGACTTTATTTTCTTGGGCTCCAAAATCACTGCAGATGGTGACTTCAGCCATGAAATTAAAAGATGCTTGCTCCTTGGAAGAAAAGCTATGACCAACCTAGACAGCATATTAAAAAGCAGAGACATTGCTATGCCGACCAAGGTCTCCCTAGTCAAAGCTATGGTTTTTCCAGTAGTCAAGTATAGATGTGAGAGCTGGACCATAAAGAAAGCTGAGGACCGAAGAATTGATGCTTTTGAATTGTGGTGTTGGAGAAGACTCTTGAGAGTCCCTTGGACTGCAAGGAGATCCAACCAGTCCATCCTAAAGGAAATCAGTCCTGAATATTCACTGGAAGGACTGATGATGAAGCTGAAGCTCCAATACTTTGGGCACCTGATGTGAAGAGCTGACTCATTGGAAAAGACCCTGATGCTGGGACAGATTGAAGGCAGGAGGAGAAGGGAACGACAGAGGATGAGATGGTTGAATGGCATCATTGACTCAATGGACATGAGTTTGAGCAAGTTCTGGGAGTTGGTGAAGGACAGGGAAGCCTGGCATGCTGTAGTGCATGGGGTTGCAAAAAGTCAGACATGACTGAACAACTGAACTGAACAGCAGCAGAATCTGACCCGAATGTATCGGAGCTTGCAGTTTATCCTCACTGACCCAGTTTTTTTCTTTCCCCCACTCATTTTATTTTAAAAAATTTATTTTTCATTGAAGGATAATTGCTTTACAATATCATGTTGGTTTCTGCCATACAACAACATGAATCAGCCATAGGTATACATATGTCCCCTCCCTCTTGAACCTCCCTTCCACCTCCCACCCCATCCCACCCTTCTAGGTTGTCACAGATCCCTGGTTTGAGTTCCCTGATCTGACCCAGTTTTGTGTGACTATATACCTGTCTTGCTGTTTGATTTCAAAGGCTGCCCCAGACCCCACAGGGGCTGTTATATCATACGCAGGTCATGCACGGCAGTTGCTTTTCGCAAGTCTGCAGGGCTCTGAATTCTGAAATATATCTAGCCCCAGGGGCTTGGATAAGGGGTTACAAACCTGAACCTAACTCATAGGGTGGTGGTAAGGATGCAAAATGGTAAAGCATACGAACGAGCTTGGAGAAGTACACAGTGCTTGCCAGATGTCAGCACCATCATAGCCCTAAAAGCAGACACGTAAGAAGAGAGAAGAGAAGTAAGAAGTAAGAAGAGGGAAGCCAGACTTCCCTGGCAGTCCAGTGGATAAGAATCCACCTGCCATCGCAGGGGATACAGGTTTGATCCCTGGTCCAGGAAGATTCCACATGCTGCGGGGCAACTAAGCCCATGTGACCCAACTACTGAAGCCCGTGGGCCCTAGAGCCCATGCTCCACAACAAAAGAAGCCACTGCAGTGAGAAGCCTGTGCACCGAAATGAGAGAGTAGCCCCCACTCGCCGCAACTAGAGAAAAGCCTGAGCAGCAATGAAGACCCAGCACAGCCAAAAATAAGCTAATTAATTTAAAAAAAACAGATGGGAGAAGCCTCATTTCAAGCCGAGCAACAGGTCCACTTGAAACATTACCTGAGAACAAGCTCGCCACCTACGTAATGACACCAACTCTGTGCCCGTTTGGGGCACGCTCACCCCTTCACACGTCTGGATTCTGAAGGAGCCCATACCTGCAAGGGTAATAGGAAGCTGGGATCCATTCCCAGGTCCCCACTGATGAACCAGGCTGCCCCAAAGCTTTCTGGGCCCCCATTCCTCGTCTCTAAAAAATGGGGGAGAATAGCTAATTGTGGTCTGTTATGGGCTGAATTGTATCCTCTCCCCCCAAAAAATTCATTGTGTTGACATTCATTATCTCAGAATATGACCCTGTTTGGACATAAGATCTTTATGGAGGCCATCATGTTAAAAATGAGTTCATGAGGGTAGAAATAAACCTAATAATGACTGATATCCTTATAACAAGAGGAAAATTGGACACAAAGACATAGCATGGAGAGACACGGGGAGGCTCTACCACCCACAGGCCAAGGACAGAGGCCTGGAATAGATCCTTTCCTCCCAGCTTCCAAAGGAGCCAATCCTGGTGTCACCTTAGTTTGGAATTCCGGCCTCCAGAACTGTGAGACAATAAATTATCTACTGTTTAACCCATCCCATCCATGGTAGCAGTCCCAACAAATGGATACAGTCTATGTCAAAGTAAGGTCTCCCTTTTTTTCTGTCCACCATTACTGTTACTCCTATGGTGATGATGTGTGCCGTATGATGCATATATGATCATTTGAGCAAATACTGTCTCAGGTTGAGCCTGATATTGACAGGAAGCAAATTTTATAATTCTCCATGAGAAATCAACCTTGCATAAGCACCTGGCTCTAGTGGTAAAGAACCTGCCTGCCAATGCTAGAAACATAAGAGATGTGAGTTCGAGCCCTGGACAGGAAAGTCCCCTGGAGGAGGGCATGGCAACCCATGGACAGAGGAGCCTGGCCTCCCAAGAGGTCCCAGATGATGCCTTTACCTCCCAAGAGCCCCATCTGTGTCTGGAGCTCCCTCTTCCTGGACATCAAAATTCAGCCTATTGGTCAGAGGCTGAAGCACACATCTGGAGTAGGAAATGGCAACCCACTCCAGTATTCTTGCCTGGAGAATCCCATGGCCAGAGGAGCCTGGTGGATTATAGCCCATGGGATCACAAAGAGTTGGACACACTGAGCAACTAAGCATGAAAAACACATCTGAACTTCTGAGAGTCCCCCATACCTTCCTCTGTGACAAGGAGAGAGAGTTAAGACATTAGATACCATTACCTAGATTTAATGCAAAAAGTGTAGAAAATCATCACCCACCAAAGGCCAATGAATAAAACCAGCCTGCAAAGTATTAATAGAATACACTAATTTGCAGCCTCTGACCGGATGAGCGCTGCCTTTCAGATTTGCCTGCCTGAGCTCCACTTCCCAGCCTGGGACACCAAAGCCTCCAGTGAGCGTGCAAAGCTTTCTTTTCCATTAAGCAAAGATCAAAGAACAAAGATTACTAATGGCAAGAAGCACCCAGGGAGCACCCCGATGTCAGCATTCTGTGCACCAGGCACGTAAGCAGGACCTGCAGTCCTGCTCCAGGTGCTCAGAGCTGCGCTGGCCCCAAAGCCCAGCTCATCAGATCTGCTTCCCGTGCTGTGTAATAGGCGTTGGGATGCAAACATCCCTGCGAGCATCCTCAGGGACCGTCTGAACCCACCAGACCATTTAGTCTCTGTTCTTGAATTCAGAGGTGGCTCCAGGGCTTCACTGGTGGTCCAGTGGTTAAACGTCTGCCTGCCAATGCAAGGGACATGCGTTCGATCCCTGGTTTAGGAGGATCCCAATGCCTCGGGACAACTAAGCCCATGAGCCAAAACTACTGAGACCAAGCTCTGGAGCCCACGAGCTTAAACTACCGAAGCCTGAGGATACCAGAGCCTGTGCTGTGTCTCCAGAGAAGCCACCACAATGAGAAGCCCATGCATGAAAATGAGAACCTGAGGCTGGAGACAGATGCTGCTCCCACACACACACACACACACCCCCGCCACCCGCACTCCTCCCCACCCCCACCCTCCCATCCCCCCACCTCCAGGGAAAAGCAATCAGAGATTCATTGTCCATTGACTGGAAACTCCAAGACAACAATAGTAGGGCAATTAGGGAGGAGCCTAGACCCTGCACAGACCACATATTTCTAATTCCCAAGGTCTAGAGACCTCCCCAACCACACATGATGCAGAAAAGGCTCCTTGGAAGCCAAAGGGGAGTCATGTCAAGGGATGTTCTACCCATAGCCTTTTGCGGTAGGATACATCTTGACTAAGAGATGCATTTACACACATGGGAGGATCCTGAGATGCACCAGATATGGACTGTGAACCAGGCAAATCAGAATGACTGGCCAAAGGAAGCCCAGAAGAAATGCCCTGTAGAAGTAATTCAAACTGCCACAAGGGTGCAACTCAGCAACTCAGGGACTCTCCCTCTGAATCTGCCCGTGTGTCTAACCACACGTACTACACTTCTTTTTCCTCCTGATAAATACTTGACTTGCTTCACTACTTTCCATCTTTGTGGAAATTCTTTTCTGCAAAGCTGAAGGGCTAGGGCCCTGGTCACTGACCACTGGTCCAGTGGCTAGGATCTGGTGTTTCACCACTGTGACCTGGCCTCAATCTCTGGTCGAGAAGCCAAGCCCCACTCCAAGCCCACTGCAGGCCAAGACTACCCGAGATCAGACCCAGCACAACCATTAATAAATAAATAAAATTGTAATATATATGGAAACGTATGAATCTTAAGAAAAGAAGAGGTGGCTCCAAGTCACGTATCCTGTAAAGACAGACAAGGGAATGTTAACAACTGCCCACTCCACACACTTTCACACCAGCCACGACAGAGTTCCTTCCTCTTGCCCTGCAGGGTGCATAGTGACAGAGTCCCAAAGAGCACGTTGCCCGAGTGCCAAGCTGGGTGAAGCTGAATGGGCCCTGGTATGTCCTTTACCTGAGCCCACATTTGCTCAGGAAGACTCTTCCCGCAGCCAAGTGTCTGCTTGCCTGAGGGAAGATGCTGTGACAGGCCAGGTGCCCTTCTAGTCGAAGCGAACAGTCTGCCAGGCACAGGCCTGCTGGGGTAAGGAGTCGGTGACAATTAGCTGCTTCCAGCTGGGACACTGAAGGATTAAGCTGTCCCTCCATGGCACACTGGGTGGTCCCCTGAGAAGCAGAATGGCCAGAGCAACACCACCAGAGCCAACAGTTAGTTGCTGAATGAATGAATGGAAGACCCTTTACCTTAAGTCGTCCAGCATGCCATGCTTTTCTGCTAACTGTGGCTCAGATGGTAAGGAATCTGCTGGCAATGCAGGAGACCTGGGTTCGATCCCTGGGTAGGGAAGATCTCCTGGAGTAGGAAATGGCAACTCACTTCAGTCCTCTTGCCTGGAGAATCCCCATGGACAGAGGAGCCTAGCAGGCTATACAGTCCATGGGGGTCACAAAGAGTAGGACGGATGGAATAACACTTTCACTTTCATTCACATGTAGGACACGTTGCTCCACTTCACACAAAATTTAGTGGAAAACATCAGGAAAGCAGATCCTACAACATGAAGCACCTTTTGCAGTAGTAGAAGGTTTAATATGGTCACTAAAGTCTAGGTTACCTTAACTTCCTACTGAGGGCTGCCAAAAAATCCCTGCTCCCTGCCTCCCACACTGAACCACCTCACCTTGTACACATCTTAGAACAGGTATGCCAGCGCTGTGCCAGCTGTTAGGCTGAACTACATTTCCCAGAATTCCCTTTCCTTGTGTGTTTCCTCTTATCGTGGGTTCCAAGAGAAAGTCTCCCAGGAGAGTTGGAAGATGGAAGGGAGGTGGCAGCTATTTTGTAGCACAGAGGTTGTTGCTGATCAGTTGATTCACCTCTGAGGTGAAGCAGAAACTGGTCTTGTCATTGTTCTCTTCTCCTTCTAAATATTCCTTCTGTGTCTCTGCCTCCTGGATGCATGTGTTCAGCTCCCAGTGTGTGCTCTGGCTCCTGCAGGTTATCTTCATTTCCAAAGTCAAATGTAACAAGAACAGACGTAGAGTTCAGTTCATCTTTATGGAATTTCAACTTGCGCACATGGGGTTCCAATGCTTGTGATCTTTCCTTCTTGACCACCTGACTGGTGGCTCACTGGACTGAGACAGCCTTGCAGAGACAGTTTGTCCAGTGTCCTTAATTGCAGAAGCCAAGTCCCTGTAGAACATGGAATTATATGTTTATCCTGATTCTTGACATGAACCCCCTCCAATAAAACAAGTGAGGGATTTTAGAGACAAAATTCTTTTAAAAAGAGATAGGTGGAAGCGATGGCACAAGATGTAAGAGCACCCAGCACAGATTATGATACATAGTCAAAGCTCACTAAATATCAATATCAATTTTAAGTGGACGGGGGTTTTGTGAAGATGAAAGGAGCAATGCTTGTGAAAGTGTTTTGAGAACTATGAAATACCATTCAGACGTCAGGTTTCATTGTTTCTACACTTAGGGATGTTACTTATATTATCAGTAATATAGACAAACACTGGGCTTCCCAGGTGGCACTAGCCTGCTAATGCAGGAGATGTAAGAGATGCATGTTGCATCCCTGGGTCAGGAAGATCTCCTGGGGAGGGCATGGCAACCCACTCCAGTATTCATGCCTGGAGAATCCCATGGACAGAAGAGCTTGGTGGGCTACAGTCCACAGGGTTGAAAAGAGTCAGACATGATGAAAATGACTTAGCATGCTTGCATGCATAGACAAAGACTATTGCTGTATCTGAGGAGACAGTTCTAATTCTTTCAGATTGGTAACGTGTCTTTTAGAACATGTATTTCTGTACCACGGAGAAAGCAATGGCATCCCACTCCAGTACTCTTGCCTGGAAAATCCCATGGACGGAGGAGCCTCGTAGGCTACAGCCCATGGGGTCGCTAAGAGTCAGACGTGACTGAAGCACCTTAGCAGCAGCAGCAGCAGCAGCAGCAGCAGCATTTCTGTACCAAATACCTCCTTATGTCAACTATACCCGCATGCCCTCTTCTGCTTATGTGGTGGGCTCACACATGTTCCCAGGCAATCTCAGAATGGTCAGGGTATGCATGGATTGCCTACTTCCCCCACCCCCACCCCATAGGACTTACAATGAAGTCATGTTTCCAAAACTGGGATCCAATGCCCAGATCCCACTGTTGGGCTCCTACCCTATGAACCAAATAGTCTTGTTTCTTAACATACATGATAATTAGTGTCCTAGGAGAGCTATGAAGCCAGTCACACACTTCCTTCCCTCCAATGTAAATTGCCCCCCCATCTCCAACTCAATCCCTGCCGTTTTTTACTCAATGCCTGCTATTTTACTTCCTACAAATACTCCTAATTGAGCTGGGGACCTGGGGCCATCTTCCCCACCCCACAAAAGCTGATATTTTTCTGTCTTCTTATGGTGACTCTCCTGGAATGACTGCTATTCCCACCAGGTTCTAGAGGATTCCACTGCTGTGTTGGAAGCCACAGGATGGAATGACCTGGCTCAGTCCACTTTTAGAATTAGGAATGAGACCACTCTCCCCCTTGAGGATTGTGGCCAGTCATTCAGGGGCCCTCTTCCAACTGAACCCAAGAAGCCAGGTTAATTCTCCCTAGTTAGCTCTCCCTGCACTTGGCCCTAACTAGCAGATGGCGCCATCTGCCTTAGAGCTCAAGTTTACCTTAGTTACCTTAGTTCTGGTCTCCTGGTCTATGAAGGCAGCTGAGGCAACCTGAGGCAGGCAGCTGTGCTTCAGAAAAAAACATTCAGTAATTGGATCCCGAGTCAAACCAACCAACCACAGCTGCTGCTGCTGCTGCTGCTGCTGCTGCTGCTGCTAAGTCACTTCAGTCGTGTCCGACTCTGTGCGACCCCACAGACAGCAGCCCACCAGGCTCCTCTGTCCCTGGGATTCTCCAGGCAAGAACACCAGAGTGGGTTGCCATTTCCTTCTCCAATGCATGAAAGTGAAAAGTGAAAGTGAAGTCGCTCAGTCATGTCTGACCCTTCACAACATCATGGACTGCAGCCTACCAGGCTCCTCCATCCGTGGGATTTTCCAGGCAAGAGTACTGGAGTGGGTTGCCATTGCCTTCTCCACCAACCACAGAAGACATCTTTAAAACAATCAAGGAAATGTTAAGTTAATATGGGCAGTGTATTAAATAGTGCTAAGGGAATCATTAATTGTTCTGGGTGTGATCATTGTAAGGCAGTTTTTTAACAGTCCTTAATAGAAATTTATATTGAACTGCTTACAGGTGAAATGATAATGATGTGGGATTTGTTTTAAAATAATGCAGAAAAAAATAAATGGGGGAAAGAGACAAAAAGAGATGAGCAAAATGGTGATAATGCTGGATCTGGGTAAGGGTATGAGGAGGTTCAAAAACGATTCTCTCTACAGGAGAAATTAACACAACATTGTAAATCAACTATAGTTCAGTTTTTTAAAAGATAAGGTGGTGGTGGTATAGTCGATAAGTCATGTCCAACTCTCTGGACCCCCTGGACTATAGCCCACCAGGCTCTTCTGTCTATGGGATTTCCCAGGCAAGAATACTGGAGAGGGTTGCCGTGCCCTTTGCCTAGGGGATCTTCCCAACCCAGGGATCGAACCTGCATCTCTTATGTTACAGGTGGATTCTTTACCACTAAGCCACCAGGGAATAATTTTTAAAAGATATATATGTATATAATCACTGCAAAAACTAAGTGGCTTTAAAATTTAAAAGTAAGAATGTATATTTATAACTGGATCACTTTGCTATACAGCAGAAATTAACACAACATTGTAAATCAACAATGCTTCAATTTAAATTTTCTTTAACTCTCTCTATATCTCATACTGGTCAAAATTTTCCACATCAAATTTTTTAATTTCTGAAAAATTTACAGAGACTTTCTACCTACAGCTGAGTTTCTACTCTATCAGAGCTTGTGACAATCTCAACTCCAGTCAAGAAATGGGAATCCAAATTGGATAGAGAAAATCTGAGTTTTCTTCCAGGAAAATGACACCACGAGTGAATAAACACAGAATCCTGAGGTCCCCTTTTAAAACTTACTCTCCCTGGATTTTAAAAACTGCAGTTTATTGACCGACTTTTAATAGCTATGTCCAAGACCATCAAGGACTTCCCCGATGGCTCAGTGGTAAAGAATCTGTCTGCAGTGCAGGAGACACAGTAGACACAAGTTTGATCCCTATGTTGGGAAGATTCTCTGGAGGAAGAAATGGCAACCCACTCCAGTATTCTTGCCTGGAGAATCCCACGGACAGAGGAGCCTGGTGGACTAAATACAGCCCATGGGATTGCAAAAAGTTGGTCACCACTGAGCAACTGAGCACGCACTCATCAAGCCTATAAGATTCTATGAGAAAGTAAAGCCTAGAAATAAGAATGTATAAAGATTTTTATATCTTTTTTTACAAATTTACTCTGATTATGTCTTGAAATATATGTGTAATATCATAAATATATTTAAAATGAAAGAGTTGTTACTGTTTGAGGAAGCAATAAAACATGCTATCAAGTTCAAATCGCCCTCAAATGTCAATAAACATATAGGCAACAAAAACTACTATCCACATTATTAGATTTGACCATTAATATGAAATAAAACCCCCATCTGCACCATCAAACAGAAAAATTTTCACTCTTTCAGATTATATTGTCACCCAATAAAAATACTCCTACATTTTGATCCTAACGGAGTTTTCAGGGGGTTCTAAGGCAGAGTTAAGATTTCCAAAATTATCCTGAGAAACTTCACTTCATCTTTTTAAATAGATGACTAATTTCAATTTTCTTACACAGTGTTGGGCACTCATTCCACACAGCGGATGGTACATGTGTGTAGAAATCCTCATCTTTCTTTCTGGGAGACAATAGTTCCATTCCGATACCATCAGCCCATCTTACCCAATAAGTCAAGGAGTCTTTCAATTGGCAGAAAGGAATTGAATCTCTATGATGTTTCATGCATTTCCACAGGCAAAGACTTTAAGGAAATGGGCTTGCTCAGTGATATAATCAAAGGTATGGTTTTTTTCAGTAGTCATGTTTGGATGTGAGAGTTGGAGAAGGTTGAGCACCAAAGAATTGATGCTTTTGAATTGTGGTACTGGAGAAGACTCGTGAAACTTCCTCGGACAGCAAGGAGATCAAAGCAGTTGATCATAAAGGAAATCAACCCTGAATATTCATTGGAAGCACGGATGCTGAGGCTGAAGGTCCAATACTTTGGCCATCTAATGTGAAGAGCCGAGTCATTGGAAAAGACCCTGATGCTGGGAAAGATTGAAGGCAGGAGGAGAAGGGGATGACAGAGGAGGAGATGGTTGGATGGCATCACCGACTCAATGGACATGAGTTCGAGCAAACTCAGGGTGATAGTGAAGGACAGGGAAAGCCTAGCGTTCTGCAGTCCATGGGGTCACAGAGTCAAGCATGACTCAGCAACAGAACAGCAACAGTGATACAGTAATGAAAGCTAACGTTTGAAGTGCGTTTTTGTGGCTTACAAAGAATAAAGTTCTCTTACTAGCTGAGCAAGTCTCTGAACCGCAGTTTCTTCATTTGAAAAGGAAGGACAATATTATCACCCAGTTAAACAGTTTTGAGGTTTAGGTAGTTGTTAGGGTTTTTGGTCATTTGTTTTTTGCTTTTATTTAAAAATTTTTGAGCAACCACTTTGCACCAGGGGACATGTTTCTTGATAAGGACTTTTTTTTTTTAGCTGCACTGTGTCTCTGTTGCTGCACAGGCATTCTCTAGTTGCTGCAAGTAGGCTACTTTCCAGTTACAGGGCATGGACTTCTCACTATGGTGGCTTCTCTTGCTGTGGAGCAGAGGCTCTAAGCAAGTGGGTTTCAGTAATTGCAGCTCTCAGGCTCCAGAGCTTGGGCTTAGTAGCTGTGGTGCACGGGCTTAGTTGCCCTGTGGCCCATGGAATCTTCTCGGACCAGGGATCGAACCCATGTCCCCTCCATTGGCAGGCAGATTCTTAACCACTGACCAGGTACTGTATTCCTATTGCTATCCTAGACAGTTGCTGTAATGATTTTATGAACTGATAGTTCCTAACACCCAGCTTGACAGACTGCAAGCTCCTTAAATGTCCCTTCTCCTCCCATTCACTTATTTCACTGGATCTTTCCTGAGACCCCTCCTGGCCCAGGTTCCCAGCCTGCCTCTTTGGCAGTGATTCAATCTCCCTTCTGCCTCAGGCCTCACATGGATGAAGCCTAGTCCATCATGAGAAACATCCCATGTCAACACAGCACTGTGATGGGCAGGGCTCCCACCAGCCCTGCCAATGTGATCCAGACAAGGCGGTGGGCTGTGGAACTGGAGACAGGAGGAACCAGTCAGTTCTGCTGCATTGAATTAGATAGACGGAAACTTTTAACCGCTTCTGATGCTGCTGAATTCTTGGGAACCACTTAAACAAGCAAAGCTTTGTGTTCCATTCTTGGCAAGGCCGACCCACAAAGAGGGCTCCCTCAGAGCTTACAAGGGGGCTGGGGGCGAGGAGGGGCCCTGAATGGCTAGGCAGACTCTCCCACTCCTCAATTATTAGTAACATCCATCCCCCTCTTCCCTGTCCCATTGTCTTAGCTCTCCCTTCTGACCAAGGAATCCCATTAATGCTCTGTGATGTACATTCCAAATGACATCACCGTGGTTCTTTGAAATTCAAAGAGCTGGATTAATGAACCACAAACTTCAAATAGATTGGCCGTGTAATCCATCACATCTGACCGCAGCTTTGCCACTGCCTTGAATTCCAAAGGATGGCAGAAATTTCCCAGGCTGTTTCTGAAAATGAACACAGGAGCTTGAAACAGCAGCCTACGCTGCATGCATCATTCCTAGCAATGTCGTGTGTCTCTCTGTGCTGGAAATTCAACGGTCTCATTCACTGTCTGGCATTTTTTTGTTGAGAATTTAACCTGTTCCAATGTTATATTAAATTCCAATCTTTTCCAGAAAAATCTGCATTTAATTCCTCATTTCACCAATCTATTGAAAATATCCCTCTTGGCAGCCTTTCAGAAAAGCCATATGAAATGCAAACTCTTTTAGATTTTGTTGAAGTATTAAGAACACTACTTATCCACAGATTCAACTGAGGCTCTTTTATTTCATTTCCCCAAGCTCCTTTTATATAATGTCAGGGCCACAAAAACCAGGAGCAGTGACTGGTCACAGCCATTCACCGTTCCTTCCGTGGTGAAGATGACATTAAAGTCGGCAAATGAAAAAATATATATCAAACTAATTACCTCCTTTTCCTCCAAAGCAAAAGATAATCTAACACCATTCTTTTGGACATAATGCCACTTATTTCACATAAAGGGGTTTCTATGTGCTCAGAGAAAGGTGGTGTTCAATATGTGTGAATCAAAACCCAAATTAGCTAATTAACTGATGTGTCTGACAATGAAATGAAGAATCCATATGCTGTGAAAATTGTCAAAGGCACAGAAGATGTCACAGAAAAATGTCATGTCAGGTGAGATTAGTTCAGAATTTCTCCTGCCAGTGAAACAAAAGAAGCTTCTTTTTTTTCTTTAAAGCACCATAGCGTAAAAGTTTGGTTAGCTGGGATGATCAGGAAATGAGTCGTAGCTGGATTGCTATTTTCCAGAGAACTGAAGGGAAGCATTTGTTTTTGATTTTTGCCACTCCCCTGCATTCAAAGTGTGAAATCTTAACCACTTTGACCATCAGGGAAGTCCCCGAAGGAAGTTCTTTAAACAACCAGAATTTTTTATCCTAACTATTTCCCTATTAATATGGCTTGCTGAGTCAGAATCATCACTATGAACACCACAAATTCTTTACTGAAGACCTAGGAACTTGTTGCAGCGGGGGACTATTTGTCCCTTTGTTAAGTTGCTCCAAATGGTGCTGGATATGTCTGATTAAAGAAAATGAAAATGAAAGTCGCTCAGTCATGTCCAGCTCTTTGCAACCCCATGGACTATACAGTCCATGGAATTCTCCAGGCCAGAATATTGGAGTGGGCAGCCTTTTCCTTCTCCAGCAGATTTCCCAACCTCGGGGATCAAACCCAGGTCTCCCGCATTGCGGGCGGATTCCTGACCCGCTGAGCCACAGGGGAAGCACTATGGATTTGCCTGATGGTGACCTCAAACTGAGTTCCCTGTCTCCTGCCTCTCTGGTGGGCTCTAGAAGACTGAGTCTCAGACAGGTGACATGCTGCTGAGGTGACTTCCAAGGTGTCATTTCTGATGATGAAGCATTTACCTTTCCCAAATTCCTGACCTTCAGTAAGAATTGGTTAAGATGTGGGTCATGTAGAATGTATCCAAACTAAAGGCTTAATCATGTACTTTTTTTGCAGGAAGAGACTAATGCAGTAATCATTTCTTTAATAATCTTCACCGTTTATAGGGTGTGATGGGGAAACCCATTCCTAACTAATCCAATCTTGAGTTATACAGAAGAAAAAAGACAAAATTAGATTCTCAACTAGAGCTTACCAGTGTGTGTGTGCTTAGTAGTTCAGTCGAGTTCAACTCTTTCCAACGCCTTGGACTGTAGCCTGCCAGGCTCCTCTGTCCATGGGATTTATCCTGGTAAGAATACTGGGCTGAGTCACCATTTCCTGCTCCAGGGGGTCTTCCTGACCCAGGGATCGAACCCATGCCTCCTGAGTCTCCTGCATTGGCAGGTGGAGTCTTTACCACTGAGCCACCTGGCAAGGCTGGCAATCAAATGTCTCACTGAAAATTCTAGTAAACCACAGGAAAAGTCTATGATGATGGAGAAATGGATGATATCAATATCACTGAAAAGTTACCAGGTAACACTTCAAGATAAACCAATCCTTGAATTTAACTACTGCTGTACCATCTCTGTGTTTCTGGTTTGTAAAAATTTTCAGAATACCTAGTTCTAAACATTTGTACTTGTACTTCAATGTATATAAATTTTCTAGAAACCTGAAGCTGTTTAAAGTGACTATAGGCTTCTAGCTTTTCCCATTTTGTGGGGAAGCCAGTACATTTTAAAACACATCATGTGACTTCTTGCCTGCTTCACCAAGAGTCGTATGACCTCCATTTCTCTTCTGCCATTGCCATCAGTTTGTCTATGCATATCCTATACTTGACCACGGAGCAATGAGACAGTGTTCCTTGGAATTTCCCTCCCAGCCTGGGGACTTTATGAATATTTCTTAATATTTTTTTTAATCTGTGAAATACAGAACATAATAGCACCTGCCTCAGAAGGCTGGTGTGACAATTAAAATAGACAACGCAAATCAACAGACAAGTATGATTGGTGATGGGCAGGAAAGCCTGGCGTGCTGCAGTCCACGGGGTTGCAGAGTCGGACATGACTGAGCGACTGAACTGAACTGATGACATACCCACTAAAGGAAGATGAACCTCCCTGGCCTCTATTTCAATTTTTCCTGGATTCTGTGCCTTCTCCAGTTTTTGTCGGTTTGGGGTTTTTTGTTTGTTGTGTTTTCTTGGTCACACCTCACAGCATGTGGGACCTTAGTTCTGTGACCAGGGACTGAACCTGTGCCTCTAGCATTGGAAACACGGAGTCTTAACCACTGGCCCCTGGTTTTTGTTTCTCATATATCTTCTGTTTTCTCCTCAATCGTGTAGCTGTCATCCAGCCCTTTCCATGTCTCCTGACCGCCTGCTTCTTTTAATTTTCCACTTCATACTCACTGTGGGTTGCCAAAATAAAATGAAGTTTCTTAGAATTGTGTGTAAAGCAAGAGAAAATAGGCCCTGAACTGGGACCTCTTCTCAGCCCTAAAATCCTTCCTGAGAGACTTTGTGACAGTTACATCTGGTCCCCAGTAGCTGACTTCCCTTTTCCAGCAGCTGTGTTGGGACTTCCTGAAGCCTGACTCATCTGGCATGATAAAGGACCAGGGCGTCTTCCCACAACATTCTTCGCATTATCAGTTTTGTCCAAGAATGAGGACCTGGGAATAAATGCATATTTATGAAACATTATGCAATGCTATGAAAATTTTATCATAATGAAAATTTATCATAAATGCAACACTATGATTTTTTTTCAAAATGTTGTAGGTTAAAGAAAGTGCAAATTTTTTATCTGTGCAGGATTTTTTTAAAGTACCTGAATCTAGTCAAGCCTCTAGACCTAGTTTTTGTTTTTTAGAATAGAGGAGAAACTATTATAGATTGAAAGAGATGTAAGAGCTGGAACAATCAAATGCCATGTGAAGACATTGTTTGAAATCTGATTTGAAGAATCGATCCAAAAGAATCGGAGCATTTTGAGACAATCACGGAACATTAAACACAAAAGAGGTAGTCTCTGATATTAAGAAATGACTGTATTTTTGTTGTGATGATGATATTGTGGTTATATATATATTTTTAAATCTTTATCGATTGGCAATAATACATACATATTCACAAGTGAATGATATGATGATTGTTATTCTATGATGATATTGTGGTTATATATTTTTTAATTAATTTATTTATTTTTGATTGTGCTGGGTCTTCATTGCCACAAGTGGGCTTTCTCTAGTTGTGGCAAGAGGGGCTACTCGCTAGTTGTGGTACACGGGCTTCTCACTGCGGTGGGTTCTCTTGTTGCAGCGCATGGGCTCCAGAGTACGCAGGCTTCAGCAGTTGCGGTACACAGGTCTAGCTTTCCCACAGCATGTGGGATCCCCTGAAACCAGGGATCAAACCCATGACCCCTGCACTGGCTAGCCCACCAGAGAGGCCCCTATACATATGTGTATATATGAATATATATATTTCAATCTCTATCTATTGAAGATATATATATTCGAGATGAATGATATAATTGTTATTTTTATTGTGATGATGATATAGTGGGTTTTATATATATATTTCTTAAATCTTTGCCTATTGAAGATACACACAGATATATTCACAGGTGAGTGTTACGATGTTTGGAACTTCCTATATAGCACTCCATCTAAAAAAGAAGGTATGTGTGTACTAAAGGGATAGAAAATGAAAATAATAGGATACTGATAAATCCTGAAGTTGGGGAAGAATACCTCAGGGGTTATTATACTCTTCTCTTTACCTTTTGTAAGTTTGAAGTCTTACATGACAAGGGAGTATTGTTTAACCCCCTCTAGGGTTAACCGGGTGTAAGGCTAGCCATACATCACCCCAGATGCCTCTAGGACATCCTGCCACTATATCCACCCCTCACGGTGTTCTTAGAGCCCCAAGAATGAATAGACTCCAGCATTCAAATGAACAGGAAGACGGCCCGGGACATCATTTTGCTGAAAGGGTAGGAAGGCTTGAACTGAGGTCTCAAGTGTCTTGAGATGTCAGTTCCTGCTTCTGAAGTGATTAAACATTAATTTTCATGTCTTACCTTTTGTAAGTTTGAAATCTTTCCAAATGAATCTTTAAATATATGGGCTGATACATTTTTAGAATGTCATCTTAGCTCACACATTAAAGCACCACAGCTCCCTGGGATGGAAGGCCAACTGAGAACTTGATCAATCCAGCCATCCATCATCACTCATTTAGCACCTACTGTGCCCCCAGCCAGGCAGCTGTGAGCAGTCAAGCTCATTAGCAACCATTTCTAATGTAGCCTTTAACACTTGGAGGCATTCCTTTTCATCCAATCAATTTGGCAAAATCATAGTCACTGTGATATTCTTATTTGCAGTTAACAAGGTTTGAGAGAAAATGCAATGTGTCATTTTTGACCTTGTATCAAATTGTAAGTATTTTTAATTAATATATAGACTCACATAAAGGCAGTATCGACTGCTCTTAATCAAGTTAATGAAAAGTTATACAAGGAAACAGCTCACCTATCTCAATCTCCTTTGGCCTCAGTTCCTCTGGTCTTTCCAATTTGTTAA
Organism: Okapia johnstoni; assembly: GCA_024291935.2. Lineage (NCBI taxonomy): Eukaryota > Metazoa > Chordata > Mammalia > Artiodactyla > Giraffidae > Okapia > Okapia johnstoni. The sequence continues at coordinate 14,471,159 of CM044326.1, read as the reverse complement.
ACACCACTAAGGCTGTTTTTGGAACCCCTCATTACTTCCTAATAAAGAGTCTCAGTTCTTTAATATCTGGAATCTAAAAAAAACAGCATGTACCTGAGAATCAGGAAATAGATACTTATGCCCCAGACTCTCCAGTGTGAAAAGTGTGACTTGAGAAAGTCACTTCTCTGCTCTGAGTCTCAGTCTCCAAATGTAAGAAGTCAAGGCTAACTGGACCTGTCACACATTTTATAAGGATTATAGAAAATTATACCAGCCTCCATATTATGGGAATTGTGCAAAAATACTCAAGAGTTATAAATAATGTTTAATCACTTGACAGGCAAGAACTGACACCTCAAGACACCTGAGACCTCAGTTCAAGCCTTCCTACTCTTGCGGCAAAAAGATGTCCCGGGCCATCTTCCTGCTCATTTGGATGCTGGAGTCTATCCATTCTTGGGCCTCAAAGAACCCAGTGAAGGGTGGCTATTGGCAGGATGTCCTAGAGGCATCTGAGGTGATGCATGGCTGGCCTTACACCCAGTTAACCCCAGAGGTGGTTAATCAATATCCCCCCACCATGTTCTTCACCTTGGCTACCAGTGGTGGTGCGTCACTGCAACTCAGTGAGGACCTATCAGAATTTGGGGGTGTCTTATATAAGCTCCCCCTTCTCTAAGACTTCCCCCTTGCTGTGTTATGCTAATACCACTGCTGCAAAATATCCAAGGAAATAACTTTGTACCTCGCATTCCCACACCAAGTATTGTTGTTGTTTTTTTTAGTTGCTAAGCCGTGTCTGACTCTTTTGCCACCCCAGGGACTACAGCCCACCAGGCTCCTCTGTCCACGGGATTTCCCAGGCAAGAATACTGGAGTGACTTGCCATTTCCTTGTCCAGGGGATCTTCCTGACCAGGCATCAAACACGAGTCTCCTGCATTAGCAGACAGATTTTTTTACGTGATGATAGTATTGGGTTGGCCAAAAAGTTCATTCAAGTTTTCCATATCTTACAGGGAAAACCCAAATGCACTTTTTGGCCAACCCAATACATTCAAGCAACAGATACAAGCATTCCTTCACACGGCCACCGTCCATGGACAAGGAAATCCAATGATCCAAACAAGACGGGATGGGGGAAGGAAAGACTGTCTTATCTGACAGGATCATTAAAACCTTGAAAGTGGCACCAAGGAGGACTGGAGGGGTGATAAGGATGATCAGAACATTGTGTAAGATGAACGGTGGCTGTCCACCCAGAGATGAGTTAATCCAGGGGCCAAGAGCCACCTCTGCCAACTTCCCCAGAAACTCAGTGTCCTGAGCTGAGCCCTAACAGGACACGGGTAGGCAGGTGGCCTCAGACCTTCCAGCAGATGCATCTAGAATGAGTGTCAGTGTCTCAGAGCCCACGTCTGGCAGTAACTTCAGTGTTGAGTCAGCTCTGGCTTGCCCACCCTCAGGCCACTCCACTGTCCCAGGGCCCCCAGCCTTTCACACCCTCCCAGCTTCTCCACTCCCCATTCCCTGCCTGATTAGGTAAGGCCACTATAATCTGAGAACATGCTTATCATATACATGATATTGAATTTCTGTTCTTTCTAATAAACAGGAGCAAATCTCCACTCACTCAGCCTGACCCTTCTCATTCTCATTCTGAATTAGACTGAGAACATCACAAAGCTGGAGGAGGGTCTCTAAGAGACCAAATCCCTCAGATCCCTTGGATCTGTTCTGCTCAGACCCCGAGCAAAAGTCTCACCACCCCCATCTCAGATGTGAATAATTTCACATGCATTCTGGTTGCTCTCCAAAGGTTTCTGTGTCGTCTCCTTCCCTGTGTTTTGGGTACACATAGAGCAGCATCAAAAATACACCATGACAGTTGCGATCTGGGATTTGGAGAACGCTAGGTTCACATGGCAAGCTGGGGTGACAGACAGGCCCTGAAAATAGAGCCCATCTGATGAACTGGAATGAAATGCATGACACACTTCAACCTGCCGGGTGGAGCAGAACTGCGCGGTCAGAGAAATAAATTGGAGTTACAGGCAGCTTCCTGCTTCGATGAGCCTGGGGCCAACTTCCACCCAGACACCCCAAATCAGAACATATGAAAGAGATCCTTGGGGTTATCCTTAGGCAGACAGCCAAAGAGAAGGAATGTCCATTCAAAGAAAATGTGGAGCATAGGTTGCCGCTGCAAAATGCAGGTCCAGAGTCTGCCCTCCCATTCCAGATACATGAGCCCTCACCTTGCCTACTGCCTGCCTTTAGGTTGAGAACCGGCAGGTTGCAGAGGTAATTACAGACCAAGCTGCTCCTGCTGTGGCCTCTTCCCAGTACATTTTACACACCGGGAGTTGGGTAGAGGATGCTTTCTTCCAATGTTAGTCCCCAGATAGATACTCGCTATACAGTAGCTCTAGTGGTAAAGAACCCGCCTGCCAATATAGGAGATGTAAGAGACACGGGTTCAATCCCTGTGTCAGAAAGATCACAGCAGCAACCCACTCTAGTATTTTTGCCTGGAGAATCCCATGAATAGAGGACCCTGGCAGGCTACAGTCCATAGGATCTCACAGAGTCAGACACGACTGAAGTGACTTAGCACAGCACACACAGCATACAAATATTGGTTAGGGCTTCCCTGGTGGCTCAGACAGTAAAGAATCCGCCTGCAATGCAGGAGAACCGGGTTCCATCCCCGGGTGGGGAAGATCCTCTTGGAGAAGGAAATGGCAACCCACTCCAGTATTCTTGCCTGGGAAATCCCATGGACAGAGGAACCTGGTGGGCTACAGTCCATGGGATTGCAGAGTCAGACACGACTTAGCGACTAACACCACCATGATAAATAAAACTTTTCAACTTTACATGTAACGTTGAGGTTTTCCTCCAAAGTTAAGCCCATGGGGATGGATCTCCCCACAGTGTACTAAGGTCAGTGAGAGTGTGTATGAACATACCCTCACGTGGCTATGGTGGACGACAGACAGCGCTGGAAAATCAACCCCTCCCCCCGAGCTGGAGAATTCCATGGGGCCGCAAAGAGTCCGACACGACTGAGCGATTTCCCTTTCACTTTCATTTTCTACTCTCACCAGCTTCTCTGAGGGTAGCCTCTCCATTCCTGAGCCTCTGGATGTGCTCAGTCACTCAGTTATGTCTGACCCTTGTGACCCCATGGACTGTAGCCCACCAGGCTCCTCTGTCCATGGGATTTCCCAGGCAAGAATACTGGAGTGGGTTGCCATTTCCTCCTCCAGGGAGCCTCTGGACAGCCATTCCAAACTCACCATGAGCTGGAAGGATGCAGGTTATCTCCTGGCCCCAAGAGAGAGAGCCTGAGGAGAACTCTGACCTTGCAGGCAACCGATCAATTCAGGAGTCACAAAAGCCCGAAGCCCAGTGTTCCTTGGGTGTCAGAGGATAAAGTGTCCATCAAGATTAAGTATCTGCATAGTAGCAGGCACAGAGTGATGGCCTGGGAAGAACAATTTCACCATGATTTTTTTTAAAGATATTTTTGATGTGGACCATTTTTAAAGTCTTTATTGAATTTGTTACATTATCGCTTCTGTTTTATGTTTTGGTTTTTCTGGCCTGGAGGCATGTGGGATCTCAGCTCCCAGACCAGGGATCGAACCCAGCCACACTGCCTGCATTGGAAGGTGAAGTCTTAACCACTGGACCAGGGAAGGCCTCTTACAGTGATTTCAGTGACAACTGGGAGAAATACCATGGCATCGTCTAAGTGATGTGAACCTCTATTGCTCCAAAAATATTGATGGGCAAGCATTTTGTCTGGTTTCCTTAAGAAGACAAAAGAAGGAGAAGCTGGGTTCACCACTGAAAGAGTTTGTATCTGGCTGGCCAGGGAAAAGGACCCAGGATTAGGTAAAAACCAAATGTCAAACCACGTAGTAATCCCTATAAGATCATTGGGAAGTCAGTGAACCAGACAGGCAGGAAAAAAAAGGTATAAAGAGAAGGCTTGGACTTCCCTGGTGGTCCAGTGGTTAAGAATCCGCATGCCAGTACAGGGGACAAGGCTTCAATCCCTGGTCCAGGAGGCTCCCACATGCTACAGAGCAACTAAGCCCAGGAGCAACTACTGAGCCCTTGAGCCCTAAAGCCTGTGCTCCGCAACAAGAGAAGACACTGCAATGAGAAGCCCGTGCAAAATAACTAGAGAGGAGCTCCGCTCACGGCAACTAGAGAAAGCCCCGTGCGCAAGAAGGACCCACCACAGCCAAAACAAATAAATATTTTTTAAAAAAGAGAGACAGAGAGAGGAGACTTAAGCAGGACCTTACTCAGAGCTAACGGTTATTTGGTTATTATTATGTGTCACCAGGCTTTGAGAAGCACGCTGTTATTATCTCCATTTTGCAAATGAGTAGATGACACTTGGAAACACTGTCACCAAGGATCAACTTGTGCTCAGTCGCTCAGTCGTGTCCGACTCTTTGTGACGCCGTGGACAGTAGCCCGCCAGGCTCCTCTGTCCACGGACTTCTCTAGGCAAGAATACTAGAGTGGGTTGCCACTCCCTTCTCTAGGGGATCTTCCCAAACCAGGAATCAAACCTGCATCTTCTGCATTGACAGGCAGATTCTTTACCACTAAGCCACTAGGGAAGCCCCAAGGGTCAACTAGGTCATGATAAAATTAAGCATCACCCAGACCTTTCTGATTTGAAAACCTATTTTTCTTACCACCATATTATTAATACTCAGTCTCCCATAATATTACCATCCTCCAAGAGGCACCTAGGGGAGTGCCAAAGGGGAGTTGAAAGCTAGAGATGGGGTTGAAGGTAGAAGAAGGGAAGAAATTTTCACAAAGAGATGGTGTCTTGTCCTAGATTAAAAGCAAGCATTTCCCTCCTAACTACAACGACCTTTGTTTTCTTCCCTGTGTCCATCTACATTTCCAAAATTTCTCTGACAAACACATGAAGGTGCATAAAAACATAACAGGTGACTTCCAGTATAGCCAGGGCAGCTAACTCAACTTCTAACCCATCTCAGCTGCTCCTTCAAGAGCTTGTAGACAAGTGTATAGCATCAAGAATTCACAACGTGATGAAGAGTGACAAGGAGATTGTTGGCACACTTCTGGGATTTGATGGCTTTGGTGCTATGGTTCTGGAAGATGTCACTGAGTTTGAAGTCACACCAGAAGGAAGAAGAATTACTAACTTAGATCAAATTTTGCTAAATGGAAATAACAATGCCAGTTCCTAGAGAAGGGCCTGAAGTGTGAAAGGATTTCCTTGACTTATGCTAGATTCTCGTTTGTCTTATAATGACAACAAAATAGAATTTTTTAACCTTTTAGTGCTTGTATTCTGGAAACTAAGTTTTCCCATTAAAAGGAAATGCTTGGAAGATGTAAACGCCTGATTTTGTAAGTTAATCATGATCCTACTAAAAAAAGAAGAATAGTTTGTTTTTTGAAGACCAAAAAAAATGGTGTTTTGTTTAAAAAAAAAATAAGCAATATTGTACTAAAATTGTCAGTGGGGCAGATTCAGGGAGTTTTTAAGCAGAGGAATCAGGGTTCTTAACATTCCACTAATGGTCAGTTTTCATTCCAATCCCAAAGAAAAGCAATGTCAAAGAATGCTCAAACCACCGCACTACAATTGCACTCATCTCACACATTAACAAAGTAACGCTCAAAATTCCCCAAGACGGGTTTCAACAGTACGTGAAACATGAACTTCCAGATGTTCAAGCTGGATTTAGAAAAGGCAGAGGAATCAGAGTTCAAATTGCCAACATCCATTGGATCATCGAAAAAACAAGAGAGTTCCAGAAAAACGTCTACTTCTGCTTTATTGACTATACCAAAGCTTTTGACTGTGTGGATCACAACAAACTGTGGACAGTTCTTAAAGAGATGGGAATACCAGACCATCTCACCTGCCTCCTGAAAATCTGTATGCAAGTCAAGAAGCAATAGTTAGAACTGGACCTGGAACAACAGACTGGTCCCAAATCGGGAAAGGAGTACGTCAAGGCTGCATATTGTCACCGTGCTTATTTAACTTATATGCAGAGTACATCATGAGAAATGCCGGACTGGATGAAGAACAAGCTGGAATAAAGAGTGCCGGGAGAAATATCAATAACCTCAGATATGCAGACTGACACCACCCTTATGGCAGAAACTGAAGAAGAACTAAAGAGCCTCTTGATGAAAGTGAAAGAGGAGAGCAAAAAAGTTGGCTTAAAACTCAACATTCAGAAAACTAAGATCATGGCATCTGGTCCCATCACTACATGGCAAACAGAAGGGAGAAACATGGAAACAGTGACAGACTTTATTTTTGGGGGCTCCAAAATCACAGCAGATGGTGACTGCAGCCATGAAATTAAAAGACACTTGCTCCTTGGAAGAAAAGTTATGGCCAACCTAGAGAGCATATTAAAAAGAAGAGACATTACTTTGCCAACAAAGGTCCATATAGTCAAACCTATGGTTTCTCCAGTAGTCATGTATGGATGTGAGAGTTGAACTATAAAAAAAGCTAAGCACTGAGAATTGATGCTTTTGAATTGTGGTGTTGGAGAAGATTCTTGAGAGTCTGTTGGACTCCAAGGAGATCCAACCAGTCAACCCTAAAGGAAATCAACCCTGAATATGCATTGGAAGGACTGATGCTGCAGCTGAAACTACAATACTCTGGCCACCTGATTCGAAGAACTGACTCATCTGAAAAGACCCTGATGCTGGGAAAGATTGAAGGTGGAAAGAGAAGGGGACAACAGAGGATGAGATTGTTGGATAGCATCACTGACTCAATGGACATGAGTCTGAGCAAGCTCCAGGAGTTGGTGATGGATAGGGAAGCCTGGCATGCTGCAGTCCATGAGGTTGCAAAGAGTCAGACATGACTGAATGACTGAACTGAATGACATCATTTCATATCACAAGGGAGGATAGTGAGACATCAAGATAGTAAACGCCTTGCTCGGGGACAGGGCACGATGAAGTCAAGGGGTGAGAAGCCAGGGATGCACCTGGTGGGGCTCACTCCATCTCACTGTGTTCTGCTGAATGATTCCAACAAGGAAAACATCAGGAAACCAGGGACGGTTTAGGAAGATTAGTAGGGTGGCAGAGTGAAGCACAGAAAAGAGTTGGGAGCAGCTGCCCAGAGAGAATCTCCTGTAAGAAAGGGCTGGCCAGGTCCCAGGTTTGATCTCAGCCAGGGTGCTCATGGCAAGGAGCAGCAAAGAGAAAATGTCAGACCACAGTGAAGGAAGGTGTGACCAAACCTGAAAACCAGGTGTGACTAGAGCATGAAAGTGTTAAAGGGGTGAGAGATATATGTCCCGGAAGAGAAGGCAGTTGTGCAGTGGTTGACCTTCCTGACCCAGATATCAACCAAGGTTGAACTCCAAAATCCTGAAAGCCAAGAACTTAGGCACCTTCTCCCTACCCAGTCCTGGTCTGCCTCCACCGCCACAGTTCAGGACGCTAAATTGGCACGTCACAATCTTTTCCCTTAAGCATCACGTGGGACATTTATTATTTCCAAACACAACATGCCTCTCATATGTTGATGAAATCCATAAAAGAAAGTTTGTGGAAATAAAATGCTGTGCAATATTTTACTATTGCACCTATGAGAAGAAATTTCATTGCAGGAAGTGATCCACGTAAGATAGTCCCATGGTTCCTCATGTGTTATCGGCACCCCTGACCATTTTTCTCCAATTTGAGAATGTTTATCATGGCTTCCCTGGTGGCTCAGTGGTAAAGAATCCACCTGCCAATGCAGGAGACACAAGTTCAATCCCTGATCCAGGAAGATCCCACACGCCGAGGAGCAACAAAGCCCATGTGCCACAACTATTGAGCCTGTGCTCTAGAGCCCGGGAGCTGCAACCACTGAAGCCCACGAGCCCTAGAGTCTGGCTCTGCAACAAGAGAAGGCACTGAAGTTAGAAGCCTGCACACTGCAACTAGAGAGGAGCCTCCACTTGCCACAACTAGAGAAAAAGCCCATGCAGCAACAAAGACCCAGCACAGCCACAATTTAAATATACATATATTTATTAATTAAAATAAATTTTTTAAATTATAAAAAAAAAACCTGGGACTTTTCCGGTGGTCCAGCAGCTAAAACTCTGTGCTCCCAATGCAGAAGGCCCAGGTTCAATCCCTGGTCAGGCAACTAGGTCCCACATGCTGCAACTAAGAGGTCACATGCCACAAAGACCATCAAAGATCCCGAATGCTGCAACTAAGAACTGATGCAGACAAATAAATAAATAAATAGACATAATCTTGAACCACTTCAATTTACTGAAACATGGATAAGAACTGATTCCTTCACTATTGTTACAATGAGTTATTTGTGAGGCCCCCTCTACCGCGTTAAGACTATGTCTCTGGTTTGCCCATTGGAGGTCCCTAACCCAGTAAATATCCTCTGACCTCCTGGCCACTGGTGGGTGGGGCAGGGGGGGTGCAGATGTTTAGGCACTTTTCAAACCCAGACACCACCCTGACCTCAGTCATTTTCTGATTTCTTATCTCCGGACAGACAGATGTCTGACACTGTCTATCTCATGCTGCTGCTGCTGCTGCTAAGTTGCTTCAGTAGTGTCCGACTCTGTGCGACCCCACAGACGGCAGCCCACCAGGCTCCCCCATCTCTGGGATTCTCCAGGCAGAACACTGGAGTGGGTTGCCATTTCCTTTGCCAATGCATGAAAGTGAAAAGGAAAGTGAAGTCGCTCAGTCGTGTCCGACTCTTAGCGACCCCATGGACCGCAGCCTGCCAGGCTCCTCCGTCCATGGGATTTTCCAGGCAAGAGTACTGGAGTAGGGTGCCATTGCCTTCTCCGGTCTATCCCATGAGCCCCCAACATTCTGACTCCATGGATTCACCCTCCTGATCAAAATCAACTCATATGCCTGATCTTCACGCATTCCATCTTGAGCAGGGATTGTATGGTGTCCTGTGGATTAGTCAGTATCCTCCATGACACAGTCATTAGTAAGATGATGGTAAGGGGAGATATTGAATAGTGAAAGAAAGATTCAGGAATAGATGAGCTAGAACTACAAAAGGGCTAAAGGGAACGAAGATAAAAGAGCTTGCAAAAGAGTAAACACATAGGGACTTCCCTGATGGCCCAGTGGTTGAGAATCTGCCTTCCAGTACAGGGGATGTGGGTTCAATCCCTGGTGGGTGAACTCAGACCCCCACATGCCTCAAAGGGCGACTAAGCCTACGTATGCACCACAACTGCAGAGCCAATAAGCTGCAGCAAAGAACCCTGAGTGGTGCAACTGAGATTCAACACAGCCAAAAATAATAATGATAATAAATAATTTTTTTTAAAAAAAAGAATACACAAATACACTGCAGACTCCCACCCGCTTCAACCTTCTCAAGGGTCATCCCCACATATGACACTTTCTGTACCAGTGTTTCAGGTGGCCCCTGGTCTGTCATGTTATTCTGTTCCAAACAGCTGTGCTCTTACTTTATTCGCTGGCAGAAATAATTAGGTAAACAGTGCACAGCTCAATTCCCTTTGTCCAAACACATCTTAACAAATTTCCTATGCCTTCACCCTAACCAACAGGCCATTACTCCCCCATGGCTACCCACACTCAGTAGACTCAGTCACATGTAGAAGAAACACAGAAAAAAATAAGATCCCAAGTGAGAAGATTCTGTTTTCTAGGAAAATTATGGCTTTGGATCTTGGAAGAATTGATGGTCTGCAAATGAGATTGTTTTTCCCCATTAAGAAACTAGAAATATACTTATAGGAGGAATTTAAGAAGTTCCAGACATTATTAGCATTATATTTACTTTATTCTTATAGGCAACACAAACTTATATGAATTTATCAAAACTCTCCAAGACCTATTCATTCAATGACCATATCCCAATTGAACTGACCATTAAATATATTTCTGGGAGCAAGAAGACAGAATATTTGAATTCAGGAGAGGCCTTAGGGGTTAAAAAAAAAAACAAGTTGAAGTATATAACTACTATGTCTGTGGTCTGAGCACACTTTCCCAGCCATTACACAGGGAGAAATTTCCTGGCATAATCATTATTGTCATTTCCTTCAACTGTTGGATTAACACTTCAGATTTCCACCTTCCAGAGTTTTTAAAGGGGGAAGCCATGTGTACTCACCCTCTGAATTATATAACAGGTAACTTGAAATCAGTCTTGCTTCCTTTTCTTTGATTGATTTTTATGTCTAAGTGGATTTTTCAGACATTTGACCGTTTGGAAAAGATCCTGATGCCGGAAAAGATTGAGAGGAGGAGGAGAAGGGGGTGACAGAGGATGAGATGGTTGGAGGGCATCACCGACTCAATGGACATGAAACAGCAAACTCCAGGAGACAGTGAAGGACAGGGAAGCCTGGCCTGCTGCAGTCCGTGGGGTCACCAAGAGTCAGACACAACTTAGTAACTGAGAAACAACTTGAACTTGAATCTGAAACATGGAACCTGAGAGACCAAGCCAGGCCATGAAAGGGAGAGAGAGTCACACCAAGTTGGAAAGCTCTTCCCTTGTATTCTGCCATGTCAGCCATAGCTCATGTCCACTTTGAGCGAGTGAACATTTAGCTGATCTCAGGAACAAGCTGAACCGGGAGAAAGTATTTCAGGAGGGAAGGGTGAGGGACTTCCCTTGTGGTCCAGTGATTAAGACTTCTACTTTCTCCAATGCAATACCGTAAAGCAATTTTCCTTCAATTAAAAAACAAATAAATAAAGACACTGAGTTTCCAATGCAGGGGTCATGGGTTCTATCCCTGATCGTAGAACTAAGATCCCACATGCCAAGTGACAAGGCCAGGGAAAAAAAAAAGCCCCTTGAGGGAAGGATGATCTCTTACAAAGTATGCCAAGGGGGCTCCTGAATGTCCCCTCCCCAAGTGTCTTGGTCTGGTCACAAACAGAAGACCAATGAGAATGGGGAAGGAGGCATGGACCACAAGAAGTGTAACTGGTTAGTGATCCCACTTTCTATACTGGTTAGTGATCCCACTTTCTATAGCAGGGCCTCAAATGCCAGGAGGAAGAGTTTGGGTTGTCTCCTGGGTAGGGGGAGAGCAGGCCCAGGTGACAAAATCAAAGCAGAGCTTTAGAAGATGCATGCCCAATGTTTTCAGAGCTGATGAGACTTCTGTCAGCCTTCTGAGCCTAATCCAAAAGCAGAGGAGCCGATCTCACTGCTTCAGAGGCTTGCAAGTGAACAGAAATGAAATTAAATAAAATGCCTTCCACTGTCCTCTGGTTGGTCTCTCTCCAACAAGAGCGGATGGAAAGAGGGAGCAAGGATAGCATTGGCCCTTTCACACTGCCCACCGACCAAGCTTAATAAGTAGGTCTTGGATAAACTGACAGTCATCAAGGAGTGCCTAGTGACCAGAGACAATGTCTACCCTCTGAGGAAAGGGTGAGTTTTCCGGAGAAGCTGGAAAGAGGAGCTTTTGGAGTCTTCTGACAGAGACTTGCAGGTGGAGAGAGGGGTGGGGCGGAGAAAGCATCACCTCACTCCTGGCAGCCCTGACTCCATCCCGACAAGGAGCTGGCCAGGGGACAGGGCCCCCAGGGAGCCCGGCATCCTGTGTCCACAGCCCATAGCATCTTCATGGCACTCGTGGGTCCAGCCAGTGGGCTCTGGATTCGTGCAAGTAAGATGCAGGATTCCAAAAGAAAGAAATGAAGTACCAGGTTTGAGAAAAGTCCCAGGAGTCCTGCAGAATGGAATGCAGCAAGTGTCTCAGCCCCTGGTGTCCTGGCAGAGTCAGCACCCCAAATCCAAATCCTGGCCCCCTCAAGGTCACCAGCCAAGAGGAAATGACCCACCCATCGGTCTCTCTTCATCAATTTGGGACTCCTTGGCAACAAGGGCCACCAAGACTGGTACCTGGACTCCATCTTAGAGTCAGAACCTCACACAGCACCTGGCAGAAGCCAGACAGACTGGCTGACTCAGATGGCAAGAGAACCAGGCAGAAAGCTTAGAGCTATGAACAAATTAGTGTCTCTTAGAAAGGGGTAACGTTAACGATTTGTGTCGATGCAAAATATTCTACGGTAATCCTGCCTCCTTGTGTGTGCTCAGTAGTTAAGTCATGTCTGACTCAGTGAAACCCTGTGGACTGTAGCCCACCAGGCTCCTCTGGCCATGGGATTTCCCAGGCAAGAATACTGGAGAGGATTACCGTTTCCTTCTCCAGGGGATCTTCCCAACCCAGGGATCGAACCCAGGTCTTCTGCACTGGTAGGTGGATTCTTCACCACTGAGCCGGTTACATGTATGTGTATATATATATATATATGATTACATACATACAAATATACATAGACATACATACATACGTGTGTATATGTGACACATACATATGTATATATGTGTGTGTATATATGTATGACAAATTATTAAATTATGCTATTTCTCATGATTTTTTAGGTCCAAAGGTTAACTGTTGTTTTGGAGAAGTCTCTTTATTGGGCTGTATCATTTTTATGGGAGTAAATATTGCACACCCTGTGGTGGAGATTTGGAATTTCTGCACACCCACTGCATGGGCTCTTTGCACTCCTGGCAACTGTGACCCAGTTTCCTTTCATGGACATCATCTTGCCCTAATTTGCTTGGTGGAACTGTCAACAAGACTGACATCCTCTCCCCTGGCTGAAGGGCTGGGGCCATCAGCAAGGCCAGACAAATTAAACTAACTCTCTCTCTTTGGGGATTTGGTATCAAGCAGAGAGATCCAAGGAAAGAAATCAATTACTAGACCTTTATTAAAAAGAATATCTACTTTATACTTTTCACACAAAGTAACGTATAATGTTAAAAAAAAATAGCAATGCCACATCACTCCAGAGCCAGCAGGGAAATTGTTAAGAAGACTGTGATCCCAGAAGCATGGACAGCGGCTGAGGGGCGCCAGTGACTCAAGTGCTAGGACTCAGCTCTGCACCCTGGAGGGACAAAGTGGCTGAGAATACGGCCACCCTCCCCTTCTGTCACCTCCTTCATGCCTTAGACATTTTTTAATGTATTACATTTTTTATGTCTTTACTGAATTTGTTACAATATTGCTTCTGTTTATGTTTTGCTTTTTTTGGCCACAGGGCTTGTGGGATCCCTGACCAGTGATCAAACTCACATCTTCTGCACTGATAGGCGAAGTCTTAACCACTGGACCACAAGGGAAGTCCCTACACTTTTTGATATAAACTAACAAAGTCTTAGTCACTGATTATTCCAGGGGAGTGGAATAATCCCATAGAAGAAATATAAAAGTTATAATCTTTGTCTTTTATATTCCTTCCTATTACATAAAGTGTGATGACTATTATATAATTTAATACAACAAACCCACCATATAGGATCTATTGTGCCCATTTCACACTATAGCTGGGGACCCAGGAGACCGCAGCACCCTAGTTGGATTCTGACATGAGGGTCGCAGACCACAGAAACAATTCTGTCGGTAGATGAGGTGGTTTGGCCAATGGGGTTATCATGTGGCCCATAGGTGGTTTTTTGTAGATACACTGTGCTAAGTAAGCATTTATCTACAAAACCCAAATGTATTAGGCACAAAACAACTAAACAAAAGCACCAGGTGTGATAGAAAATTAACTACCCAATACTCAGAGATTAATATTGAAGGTAACACCACACATTGGGCCAAATAGTGAACTCGTGGTTCACAGGAATGAACATTCTTATGTCTGTTATATCTCGTAAGGATGCTGGGCGTGGGGTAATAGATAGACTGGCCCTCTGATATGACACTGGCCATGGTCAGCTGCTGCTATCACAAGTCCTGGGGATAAGGGGAGGTTATATTTCGGAGCTGACGCCAAGGGAGTGGCAGCTTTGGAAATCCCAGACATATTTTCTTAACTATTAAGAAACATTCAAAAAGAGGGAAGAGGAGGAGGGGGAGGAGGAGGATTGGGGAGGAGGGGGTGGGGGAAAAGGGAGAGGAAGAGAAATAAACAGGAAAAAAAAAAAAAAATAAGTAAGTCAAGTAAGTCTAGATTCCAATTGTCTACTAACCCCAACTCTCCAGGCTTCCCTGTGCACAGGTAAACTCCAAATAGCCACAGACATTAGCCAGATTCAGTTTCTGTTGCTTGCAACCAAACATGTGCTTCCTCAGCTCAGTCCAGTTCAGTTCAGTCGCTCAGTCGTGTCTGACTCTTTGCGACCCCATGAATCGCAGCACACCAGGCCTCCCTGTCCATCACCAACTCCCGGAATTTACCCAAACCCATGTCCGTCGAGTCAGTGATGCCATCCAACCATCTCATCCTCTGTTGTTCCCTTCTCCTCCTGTCCCCAATCCTTCCCAGCATTAGGGTCTTTTCCAATGAGTCAACTCTTCACATGAGGTGGCCAAAGTATTGGAGTTTCAGCTTCAACATCAGTCCTTCCAATGAACACCCAGGACTGATCTCCTTTAGGATGGACTGGTTGGATCTGCTTGCAGTCCAAGGGACTCTCAAGAGTCTTCTTCAACACCACAGTTCAAAAGCATCAATTCTGCTTGGGGGGCCCCAAATTAGAACTAAATAAACAGACCATCAGGGTACAAATGGAAGCAACAGTCACCTTCAGCTTATGCTGTAATCTTGAGCAGGTGGAATATTTAAGTCTTTAGAACATCCTTCTTTCAATGAAGAACCATCACATGAGCACCCATTGGGTGCAGCATCTCATGACAACCATTTCCAGAGAGAGAGACAATCGAAAACCATTTTGTCCGGTATGACCTGCCCTGTTCTTAAACATTTCCTTCGGGTGACAGGGTCCACAGCAGCTGTTGGCCCAGATTATGTTTCAGTCAGTTTTCCTGCAATTTAGTTTTAAATAATGCACTGAAACTGCTAAGCAGGGCAACATGCTGCTTTGATTGTCACTATCCTCTTTTTACAAGAGTTTGGAACATATTTTCTGGGAGACTGAGTTGAGCAAACAGAGACTACCTTAGGGGTTGGTGTGGGAAGCACAGAACTGAAGTGTCTCTAGAGAGGGGAAAAAGTAACGCCTGTTTGAGCATTTCAGTCTGACCAAATGGAGCACAGTGGAAACGTGCAGGTTTTTCACGTTTTTAGTGACTGTCATAATGTTAGCATCTTTTCTTGGTGTGCTCACTCACTAGGTACTTGCAGCTATTTGGGGTTCTTTTTGTTATTTCATTTAATCCTCACTGGTGAAGAAGCAATTCAGAGTGTGACTGAGACGTGTCCATTGCCTCCCAGATGTTGAGTAGGACAAGCAGGGATTTAAATTCAGGTTTTTCTTCATACGAACAGACTGATGGTTGCCGGAGGAGGGTGGGGGTTGGGAGAAGGATGGAGTGGGAGGTTGGGGTTAGTAGATGTAAGCTTTTATATGCAAAATGGATGAACAATAAAGTCCTACCCTATAGGACTACTGTATAGCACAGACAACTTTGTTCAATATCCTATGATATATATTGTTAACCTTAAAAATGTATCCTAATATACAATAGGTGCAAACAAATACTGTTTGATTCTATTTTACAAGGTACCTAGAATAGTCAAATTCACAGAGTTAGAAAGTACATTGGTAGATGCCGGGGCCAGGGGTGGGAGGGCTGGGGAGGGGGAAAGGAGAGCTGGTGTTTAATGGGGACAGAGCTTCAGTTTAGTTAGGTGATAAACCCAGGAGACGGATGATGGTGAGAGCTGTGCAAAAATGTCAGTGTACTTAGTGCCACTGAGCTGTACAGTTAAATATGGTTATAATAGTGTTTCATTTTACGTTTTACCACAATTTTAAAAAATAGTGAAAAAAATCCTTTGATAAACATGATAAATACTATGATAAATCATAACAAGAATGTTTTAAAACATGTCTCTATATATACATAACTGAATCACTTTGCTGTATAGCAGAAATTAACACACCATTGTACATCAACTATACTTCCATTTTTAAAATTGAAAATTAATTAATTAATTAAATTCAGGTCTTGCAAATTCCAGAGCCTAGGGTTTTCCCAGCCTTCCTTGACAATTCTTCTAAAAGTGAGGAACTCACTTTAAACTCACTCTATACATGAGATTTTGGTTTCCGAGTTGGTTTCATCCAACCTTCTCTTATAAATGAGAACAGTGAGGCTGGGAGTGGGGAAGATCTTAATTAGCATCAGAATAAAGACTAGAACTTGGGTCTTCTAAACCCCAAACATGTACCCTTCCCACAACCTCACCCCACAAGAAACCCTCCCTTAAATCCATCACGATGTTTATTAGGTTGTTCAGTTCAGTTCAGTTCAGTCGCTCAGTCGTGTCCGACTCTTTGCGACCCCATGAATTGCAGCACGCCAGGCCTCTCTGTCCATCACCAACTCCCGGAGTCCATCCAAACCCATGTCCATCGAGTCGGTGATGCCATCCAACCATCTCATCCTCTGTCGTCCGCAGCTGCAACGGCTGGACGCAGAAGCGAGGCGGCTGCGACGGCTCGGCGCAGAAGGGAGGCGGCTGCGACGGCTCGGCGCAGAAGGGAGACGGCTGCGACGGCTCGGCGCAGAAGCGAGGCCGAGAGGAGCTAGGCCGGGCCGGGGGCGGTGGCCGAGAGGGGCTAGGCCGGGCCGGGGGCCGGGGGCCGGGGGCGGCGGCCGAGAGGGGCTAGGCCGGGCCGGGGGCCGGGGGCCGGGGGCAGCGGCCGAGAGGGGCTAGGTTGGTGCCGGGAGCTGGGGGCCGGGGGCGGCGGCCGACAGGGGCTAGGCCGGGCCGGGGGCCGGGGGCCGGGGGCGGCGGCCGACAGGGGCTAGGCCGGGGGCGGCGGCCGACAGGGGCTAGGCGGGGCCGGGGGCCGGGGGCGGCGGCCGACAGGGGCTAGGCCAGGCCGGGGGCCGGGGGCCGGGGGCGGGCGGTCCACAGGGGCTAGACCGGGCTGGGGGCCGGGGGCGGGGGCGGCGGCCGACAGGGGCTAGGCAGGGCCAGGGGCCGGGGGCTGGGGGCGGCGGCCGACAGGGGCTAGGCGGGGCCGGGGGCCGGGGGGCCGGGGGCCGGGGGCGGCGGCCGACAGGGGCTAGACCGAGCTGGGGGGCCGGGGGGTGGCAGCCTACAGGGCCTAGGCCGGGCCAGGGGCCGGGGGCCGGGGGCGGCGGTCCACAGGGGCTAAGCCGGGCCGGGGGCCGGGGGCGGCGGCCGACAGGGGCTAGGCCGGGGGCGGCGGCCGACAGGGGCTAGGCGGGGCCGGGGGCCGGGGGCGGCGGCCGACAGGGGCTAGGCCGGGCCGGGGGCCGGGGGCCGGGGGCGGCGGCCGACAGGGGCTAGGCAGGGCCGGGGGCCGGGGGCTGGGGGGCGGCGGGCCGACAGGGGCTAGGCGGGGCCGGGGGCCGGGGGCCGGGGGCCGGGGGCGGCGGCCGACAGGGGCTAGACCGGGCTGGGGGCCGGGGGTGGCAGCCTACAGGGCCTAGGCCGGGCCGGGGGCCGGGGGCCGGGGGCGGCGGTCCACAGGGGCTAAGCCGGCCAGGGGGCCGGGGGCGGCGGCGGCGGCGGCGGCGAGAGGAATTACCCAAGGCCCAAGGTAAGAGAAACCCAAGTAAGACGGTAAGTGTTGCGAGAGGGCATCAGAGGGCAGACACACTGAAACTAAAATTACAGAAAACTAGCTAATCTGATCACAGGGACCACAGCCTTGTCTATCTCAATGAAACTAAGCCATGCCGTGTGGGGCCACCCAAGACGGATGGGTCATGGTGGAGAGGTCTGACAGAATGTGGTCCACTGGAGAAGGGCATGGCAAACCACTTCAGTGTTCTTACCTTGAGAACCCCATGAACAGTATTAGGTTGAAGTCCTTGTTATTCCAATCCTGCAAGTAACAAATCTTACAAATAACAAATCTAATGCATGAGGCCTGCGTTAACACTTGCTACTCTTTCCTTCGCTCCCATATTTCTGTCTTTTCATCTTCTCCTTATTGGAACCATCTCCCAGGTCCTCCTGCCGTGTCGCTCTAGCAGTGGCTGGCTTCTGGCTATAGCAGTCCCATTTTGGAGCCTGGAGTCATTCGGGAGTGGCCAGGGACAGTGGGAAACAGGAGAGTTGCCGAGAGGGGCTGGTTTCAAGGGCAAAGGAACAGCTGGGACCGGAGGTGGCCACTGCCAGCCGGGTGAGGGCAGAGCCGGCCCTGGGGAGCGGGAGAGTGCAGACGTCTGGCCACAACCCTGCAGAAGCCAGCGAGCTGGAGCCTGACAAGGCTTAACTGTCCCTCTAGGGCCGAGCTTGGGATGAACAGGTGTTCCCACGGCTGATTGGGCAGCTCAGCTCCCAGCAGGAACACAGGGCGGAGTCGACTGTGCAGGGAGCTGCTGCTGCTGCTGCTGCTGCTAAGTCGCTACAGTCGTGTCTGACTCTGTGCGACCCCATAGACGGCAGCCCACCAGGCTCCGCCGTCCGTGGGATTCTCCAGGCAAGAATACTGGAGTGGATTGCCATTTCCTTCTCCAGTGCATGAAAATGAAAAGTGAAAGTGAAGTCGCTCAGTCGTGTTCGACTCTTAGCAACCCCATGGACTGTAGCCTACCAGGCTCCTCTGTCCATGGGATTTTCCAGGCAAGAGTACTGGAGTGGGGTGCCGCTGCCTTCTCCGGTGCAGGGAGCGGAGGCCTTTATTTCTAGGTGAACAGGAACATTTGGCCTGAAGCCAGTCAGAGGTTAAGGCAATAATGAGGGGCAATGCTACTTAAATAGCGGTCCTTATGTTACCAAAAGGTGGGGTCCGGCTGCTCGCCACCCAAAAGCCAATAAAACAGGCCAGCTTGGTGGACAGGAAAGCTTGCTTTATTTCAGATGCCGGCAACTGGGTGGGGAGGGTGGACATCTGTCCGAAGGCCAACTCCCCCACCCCCCAACAAGCAGAGAGTGAGAGCTTTTATAGACAGATTGAGGGGGGTAGATACACGCAGAAACAACAGTCAGCTCTGACAGTCATCTTCAGACTGGTCATCGGTGGTCTGACCAGCATCATCTTGATTGTTTTAGGTGCAGTTTTTCTTCAGTTCCAAGGTCGGTTTGCTTCCATTCCTCTGAGGCCAGTTCTGGGAACTGTGGCAGCTCATGTCCTGGGTACAGTCTGCTCATTATGTAGTTAACTTCTTCCACCTGAGTTTCAGTATCCATTAGACAGCTCACAGGACATGGCTCAGAATATTATCTAAAGGTCCCTGGCTCTGCTTAATGACTTCATTAGTACTATTTGGTCTCCTTTGACTGTTTTCCTTAGTTTCCACATGTTCTCCCTTCTCTGATTAAATTTCTTCTTTGACTAAAGTTTTTCCACAGACAGAAGTCAGGCAGAGGATGCAGGGGACAAGGACCACAGGGTCCTGCTGTATTTCACTTAGTGACCAGCATTAGTGTCACCCAGGAGTTTATCAATATGCAAATTGTCTAGCCCCATCCCCAGACCTACTGAATCAGAACCTGCTTTTTAACAAGATCTCCAGATGATCCCCAGGTACAGTAAAGTTTGAGAAATGCTGGTGGAGGACAGCAGTTCTCCAGGTGTCATTCCCAGACCAGTGGCAGTGGAGAATTTGTGAGAAATGCACATTGTCAGGCTCCATTCCCAGACTCTGAGGACGGGGCTCAGCGAACGGTCTGAATGAGCCATCCAGGCAGCTCTGAGGCACATTAGAGTTGGCACAGCACTGATTCAGAATATTGTAATTGTTGTTTAGTCTCTCAGTCATGTCTGACTCTTTGAAACCCCATGGACTGTAGTCTACCAGGCTCCTCTGTCCACGGGATTTCCCAGGCCAAAATACTAGAATGGGCTGCCATTTCCTTCTCCAGGGGATCTTCCTGACCCAGGGAGTGAAACTGCATCTCCTGCATTGGCAGGCGGGTTCTTTAGCACTGAGCCACCTGGGAAGCCTGATTCAGAGTATAGCTATTGTATCTCAAAACGAAGCAGTTTGGAAGGATCTCAAGAAAGCCACCCTGATTGTGGCTAGAAGAAAGACCCAGGACATGGACTCCAGTCGGCTGTATCTGCTGCTATTGCAGCCTCCTGACACACTAACCCACAAGATCAGATCCAAAATCCTCACTTCCCCAATCTTCATATCCCCCACTGAGCTGAGATTCCCAGGTTTCACATCTGAGCTGGCCCGAAGGTCTCTGCATCCAGTATCAGTCATTCCAAATTAGTGTAACATTCAGGCAATCTGAACTCCGCGTGCCCCACACCCCCACGCCACACCACCGCAAACCAGAAAAGCCAAGATAGGTAACCTAACTAGGGTCTCCCTACCCTTAAGGACTAGATATAACCTGCTGGAACTTTGGTTGGTCCTTGTACTGTAGAAATCCAGGTTCCTCTCCCGACCTTTCTGGCTGTTCCTGAAAAGTTTGTATAATCTCAGGGTCCCTTCCAGGTTCAGGTCCCTGTAGCTAAATCAGGTCAGCAGGTGGATAACCTCACTTACTCCTGAATGGAACCCCCTCACTCCCATAGCATCAACCAGGGCAATGGACCCCGCATAGTTGTAGTGTCTGTGGATTTAAAAACAAAACAAAAAAGAAACCTCCCATTGTGAGTAGCAGACTTTCCAAAGGTCCTGGGAAAGGGGGAAAGGGAAGTATGTCTCAGAAATGCAGATCATTTCCAATTGAGTAACATCATCCTCATTCTTTCTTTTAATTAATTAATTTATTTTGGCACCAAGTCTTAATTGCAGCATATAGAATATAGTTCCCTGACCTGGGATGGAACCTGGGCCCCTGCATTGGGAGTGTGGAGTCTTAGCCACTGGACCACTGGGGGGGTCACTTTATCCCCATTCTTAAAAGTCCCAGCACCTACCACGATATCCTAATATCCGTTCCTACCTCTTCTCACTCCCTTCCTGTCTTCTCTCGGCTCCACTCTTCTCCCCCACTGCCCCACCCCATCACCGCTCTGTTGCTTATTTATAATGCACAGAAATTTCTCTCTTGACACTCACTAAAGTATGCCCTCATTATCTCATCTTCTATACCGAGCAGGATATTTTTCCTAAATAAAATATTTTCTTTCCTAACAGTAATTCTAGTGTCAACTAAGAGACCAATAGACAGATAAACAGCATGAATTTTTGCTCCACCAGAGCACACAGCCCCTCCTCCTTCCTGTTCCCTCATTGGAAAAGTCTTGATCTTCCTTTCTCGTCCCGTTTTCTGAATCTAACTCTGAGACCTCTCCTTTCATTTTTATTAATTCAGGTTATTTTCTCGCCTTCCTTTGTTTGAGACCAAAAACTCTTTCCTAGCTCTTTTATTTTGTACAAGGCTAGCCATTACCCACATTACTGCCAAGAATTATATAACTTTCACCTGTGAATCCTTTCCAAGGTAAGCTTTATTCAGAAGGCAAAATTTGGATATTCTCAGAGTAAAGGCTAGAGTTCTCTTCCAAGATCTAGAGGCTTAGGAACCCCAGGAGGAAAGGAACTCCATCAGCAATTCCGCTCTCATTTTCATTCCCAACACCGGCATCCTAGCTCAGGACCCTCACTATTCTTTCCTCCACCGTTACGACGTCATGAATGATGTCCCGGACTGGGTCCCCTCCTACTCACTACCTCCAGATCCCCACTGACAGAGCCAGCTCTGTGCTCGCAAGCCTTCAACAGCTCCCAGGGGCCGATAGAACAACACTAACGTTCCCCCAGCTCGTCTTCCACTGAAATGAGAATGGAGTGGTGGAAGGAAGATGGGAAAAATAGGAAGCTGGGCAGAGGAGGAGACAGCCCTGGTGTCTCAGCGTGGAGGGAGGAAGAGGAAGAGCTTGTATCCACGCAGGAAAGTAGAACTTGGGGCACTAGCCACAAAGGTAACCCACAGGACAAGGGCGAGACATCCTGGGAGCCACCTTGGCTGCCACAGAGAGTCAGCTCAGGAACCAGACCTCCGGGCACTCTTATTATGATAAAAGCTGGAATAGGAGAACAAGTTATGATAGATTCAAACACGGGGCACGGAGAAAAATGAGCCAGGTCAAAGACCGGTTTGCCAAGGGAATTGGTACTCTCCAGATGTAGAGAATAAATGTATGGATATCAACGGGGAAAGGGGGAGGATGGATCAGGAGACTGGGATTGACATATATACACTATGTATACTATGTATAAAATAGACAAGTAATGAAAACCTACTGTGTAGCACGGGGAACTCTACTCAGTGCTCTGTGGTGACATAAATGAGAAGGAAGTCCAAAAAAGAGGGAATGCATGCACACATATAGCTGATTCACTTTGCTGAACAACACAAACTAACAGCATTGTAAAGCAACCATACTCCAATAGAAATTAATTTTTAAAAATCTGTGCTAATGCAATGTCTCCATTTTGTCTTGTTACACTCCCCTGAGGTGGGGTGAGGAAAGCTGTGTAGAATGTCCAGCTTTGGGATCTTATTTCCAGAATAAATGCCACTTGTTTCACTCCTTCACCTGAACAAGGTATAAAGGTTTTGTTTACCTTCCATATTCCTGCTTCTTTCCTTGGGTCGTGCACCTGTGGCCTGTGCTTTGGGACCCAGAAAGTTCTCCAAGGTCAGGTGCTGCGCCTTATGGGTTAAATGGCTGTGTGTGGCCCTGTTTCAGCATATGAACTGTATGTACAGCATCATTTAGATGTTGCTAATGAAGGGCTGGAAGCAGCCGAAGGAGCCATGTGAGGGGCTGGGAAGGTGAGGCTAGTTGAGAAGAGTCTTTGGCCACCTGCAGTGAGAAATCATTTTGTGTGTGTGTGTTTAAAGCCAAATCTAACTCCAGGGGAAGTCTGAGGAGTGGAATATTGAAAGGCACAGATGAGATGGAGAGAAAGTCATAGCTATTTGTCCAGGAGGTGATGGGGTGAAGCTCTGGTTGTTTCAATGATGGAATAAAGGACAACATTGCCTAGGGAGACTGGAAAGGAGGATAGGTATTCTGTGAGGGGGAGCAAGCATTTGGCTCACTTTTGGTTTGGATTCAGAAAGACTTGGGTTTGACTCCCCACTTGTTATTTTCCAGATTTTTGGCTAGTTCCATTTATGTAGTCTCAGTTTCCTCATCTGTGAAATGGGAATTCAAGTATCCACCCCAAAGATTTGTGGGAAGAATAAAATGGGGCTATTGCCCTGACAGTATCAAATATCTGATCCACACTCAAAACGTTCTGGTTCCTTTCTCCCCTCCCTCCTTCCTTCCTCATTCCCTGCCCTCATCCCATTAAACCCGCACCTAGAAGGCAATACCTGCGTGTGTGCTATGTTGTATCTGACTCTCTGTGACCCTGTTGACTGTAGCCCGCCAGGCTCGTCTGTCCATGGGATTGTCCAGGAAAGAATACTGGAGTGGGTTGCCATTTCCTCCTCCAGGGGATCTTCTCGACCCAGGGATCAAACCCCAGTCTCTTCTGTCTCCTGCACCGGCAGGCGGATTCTTTACCACTTGAGCCACCTGGGAAGCCCAGAAGGCAGTACATTGGTAATGAAACAAAATTACATTGTCTTCCCCCAGGAGCATGTCACCAACGAACTCTGACAAAGTTTGGAGGACTTGCAAATAGTCATATAGGAATTATCCAGAGTGCAAAGAGGAATCACTGAGAAACCAATTTACTCCCCAGCTTCTGAGGGATTATTACAAGCAGCAGTGAGTAATAAGTATATAAAGATGCCTGGCATTACAATAGCTCCATTCATCCACTAACATTTTCAAAGTCGCTCAGAAATTTTTCCGAAACTGAAACCCATCCCTCTCCCAAGAAACAAGCATTTTGCTGGTTTATCTGTGAAATGATGTCTCCACCATTTCCCCCCAGCCCCCCGCCCCCTCATCCTGGGTGAGAAAAATTCCTTCTACTGAGCTGCCTCAGAGACATGGCTGGGAACAATGTTTACGTGGAGAGGGTCAGAAGAGACAGGAAATGAGGGTTTGCCTGAGATCCAGCCAGGATGTCAGAGGTAACTGTTCAAAGCTTTGGCAATGGCTCATTAAAAGCAATTAAATAAGGCCATTTGCAGCAAGATGGATGGACCTAGAGATTGTCACACTGAGGGAAGTAAGTCAGACAGAGAAGGAGAAATATCGTACGACGTCCCTTATATGTGGAGTCTAGAAAGAAATGATACAGATGAACTTACAAAACAGAGACTCACAGACGTAAGAGAACGAAGTTATGATTGCCAGGGGGAAGGATGGAGGGAAGGGATAGTTAGAGAGGTGGGGATGGACATGTACACGCTGCTGTATTTAAAGTGGATAACCAACAAGGACCTACTGTCTAGCACAGGGAACTCTGCTCAGTGTGATGTGGCAGCCTGGATGGAACGGGAATTTGGGGGAGATGGATTCATATATATGTATGGCTGAGTCCCTTCACTGGTCACCTGAAATGATCACAATATTATTAATCAGCTATACCCCAATACAAAATAAAAAGTTTAGTACACACTGCTGTATTTAAAATGGATAACCAACAAAAACCTATTTTATAGCATATGGAACTCTGCTCAATGTTATGTGGCAGCCTGGGTGGGAGGGGAGTTTGGGGGAGATGGATACAAGTATATATATGGCTGAGTCCCTTCACTGTTCACCTGAAACTACCACAACACCGTTAATTGGCTATACTGCAATACAAAATGTTCTGGGTGTTAAAAATATATATAAATAAATGAAAAAAATGAAAAGTTAAAAAAGAAACTTTTGAAATGGCTGTGAGTGGTACATGTAAGAAGTCCCCAGACAGACAGGGCACCCTGTGAGGTACCTCCACCCCTGACTTCCAGATGCTTCTCACCCACAGAGCTGAGGTGCGTTGTGAGCCTTAAGAGCTGTCATAGGGACCATTTGCTTCAGTTCACTTTTTTGTGGGCATCTATGCTGAGAGCAGCCAGCTGGTGACCCATGTAGGCAGAGAAACAACTTCGCTGGCAGGAAAAACGCCATGTCTGCATCTGGCAAAATGCAGACTCCCACAGGGCCCTTCACGGAGCTCCTCGGTGACTCAGAGAGGACAATGTCACCTTTGAGTCACTAGCGTTGCCCTGGACAGCTGGCCTTGCCTCCCCCCAGATCTCCTCCTCAATCCCTGACAAGCTCTTCAGTGAGACCACCACCAAGGGCCACCGGGAGATGCTGGGTTGGTGTTGACAGAGGCAGAGGAGGACTTCTGACTGTCCTAGTTCAGTGGAATGGTTGGGGCATTTGGCAGCTAACCTAGAAGGACACATTCCTTTATGCTGGCATAACCCATTTTGATTAAGAAATCCATCCGGAGCAGGCTTGAAATTGTCCTCTAGCAAACAGGGTCATTTTGGCAAAGAGGACAAAAAGAAAGGGAGTGGACAGAGAGCCCCTTCTGCGGTAGGGGCCCCCGGCGAGTGTGTCTTCTGGTCTGACTGCTCCAGACAGCAGGGCGCAACCGAGCGTCGTAACAGCCCAGCTGGTCACACGCTGAGCTCTACCAGCGCACAGCAATGACACAGACCCAGGGGAAGTGCATAAGCGAGACCGCAGACAGACCGCAACTTAGTTCAGGACAGGAGGCCCTTGGTTAAGTTGTTTTAACTTTCAGCTGGACTTGTGGCTTTGAGTTCATGGAGCTCCAGGCCACACCAGGAAGATAGAACATGGTACGGTACAAAGAGAACACATTTTTTCTTTCCTCAAGTGGTAATGTTTATTGAGCAGAGGGATTACAGTTTAATGAGATGGTTATAAATCACATAATAAATAAACTGATACTATATATGTACTAGTAAAAAGTGAAAGTGTTAGTTGCTCAGTCTTTTCTGACTCTTTGTGACCCCACGGATTATATAGCCCACCAGTCTCCTCTGTCTATGGAATTCTCCAGGCGAGAACACTGCAGTGGGTAGCCATTCCTACTCCAGGGAATTTTCCCGACCCAGGGATCAAACCTGGGTCTCCTGCACTGCAGGCAGATTCTTGACCATCTGAGCCACCAGGAAAGCCCATATATATGTATATAATGTGATGTATATATTATACATATTAACCATAATTATTACAATATTTGTATAGCTATATTTATACACATGTATTATGTGATGCATAAATACTATAAATATGTATAATATTTACATTATTTCCATAATATATAAATATATCCTAACTGATGTGTGTGTCTGTACATGTATGTACAGTTAGGAACAAGTGCTCTATTTTAAATGCAGATCCTAAATAGCATTTACTTGTTTGTTGTTTTGTTTGAGAACAAGCATTGAAACGTGGGTCTGGCCTTCTGCCCCCTTAGTCTTCTGATTAGTAAGGTGGGAATAAGTCATACCTAGCACACAGGGTTGTTGTCAGGATGAAACCTTATCCTGGACTGCATTATTGCTCTCAGCCTTCGTTTCTCGCTCATGCTTTGCCATGTGAGTTTGAAGTGCCCCCCTCCCGGCCCACCACCTCCTCCTCATGACTCCCCATCCCCTGACTTTAGATTCGACCATGTCACTTGCTTTGACAGATTGAATGAGCTGAACATCACAGTGTACCAACTTCTAGCATAGGCCATGGAGGCCTTGAGTGTTTCCGTCTGGTCTCTTGTCCCTCTGTCATGGCCAAGAAAAAAGCATGCCTTGGCTGGACTCCTGGTCCCGGGAAGATGAGAGACACATGGAGAAGAGCCATCTCAATGACCAGAGCCCAGAACAGAACCATCCTGGTTAACTCACAGACCTACAGCAAGAACCACTTAACCACGCCCAGCCCCACTCAACCTAGATCAGCCAAACCCTAGACAATACAAACAAGAACAAACGACTGACTTTGGTTTTATTTGCTCTTCTTTCTCTAATGGCTTTAGTTGTAAGTTTAAGTTGTTTGTTTGAGATTTTTCTTGTTTCCTGACACAAGATTGTATTACTATAAACTTCCTTGGAAGCAACCTAAATGTCCATTGACACAGGAATGGATAAAGAAGATATGGTACATATATACGATGGAATGTTACTCAGCCATAAAAAAAGGATGAAATAATGCCATTTGCAGCAACATGGATGGAGGTAGAGATTGTCACACTAAGTGAAGTAAGTCAGACAGAGAAAGACAAATATATGATATCACTTCTAATCTAATCTAAAAATGATACAAATAAACTTGTTTACAAAGCAAAAATAGACTTACAGACATCAAAAACAAATTTATGTAAAAGAATGAAACTAGAACACTTCCTAACACCATACACAAAAATAAACTCAAAATGGATTAAAGATCTAAATGTAAGACCAGAAACTATAAAACTCCTAGAGGAAAACATAGGCAGAACACTCTCCGACATAAATCACAGCAGGATCCTCCATGACCCACCCCCCAGAATATTGGAAATAAAAGCAAAAATAAACAAATGGGACCTAATCAAAATTAAAAGCTTTTGCACAACAAAGGAAACTATAAGCAAGGTGAAAAGACAGCCTTCAGAATGGGAGAAAATAATAGCAAACGAAGCAACAGACAAACAATTAATCTCAAAAATATACAAGCAACTCCTGCAGCTGAATTCCAGAAAAAATAAATGACCCAATCAAAAAATGGGCCAAAGAACTAAACAGACATTTCTCCAAAGAAGACATACAGATGGCTAACAAACACATGAAAAGATGCTCAACATCACTCATTATTAGAGAAATGCAAATCAAAACCACAATGAGGTACCATTACACACCAGTCAGAATGGCCGCTATCCAAAAGTCTACAAGCAATAAATGCTGGAGAGGGTGTGGAGAAAAGGAAACCCTCTTACACTGTTGGTGGGAATGCAAACTAGTACAGCCACTATGGAGAACAGTGTGGAGATTCCTTAAAAAACTGGGAATAGAACTGCCATATGACCCAGCAATCCCACTGCTAGGCATATACACCGAGGAAACCAGAATTGAAAGAGACGCGTGTACCCCAATGTTCATCGCAGCACTGTTTACAATAGCCAGGACATGGAAGCAACCTAGATGTCCATCGGCAGACGAATGGATAAGGAAGCTGTGGTACATATACACAATGGAATATTACTCAGCCGTTAAAAAGAATACATTTGAATCCGTTGTATTGAGATGGATGAAACTGGAGCCCATTATACAGAGTGAAGTGAGCCAGAAAGAAAAGCACCAATACAGTATACTAATGCATGTATATGGAATTTGAAATATGGTAATGGTAACCCTATATGTGAGACAGAATAAGAGACACAGATGCATAGAACAGTCCTGTGGACTCTGAGGGAGAAGGTGAGGGTTGGACGTTCTGGGACAATAACATTGAAACATGTATATTGTCATATGTGAAGCAGAACACCATTCCATGTTCTATGCATGGGACGGATGCTCAGGGATGGAGCGTTGGGATGACACTGAGGGATGGGAGGGGGAGGGAGGTGGGAGGAGGGTTTGGGAGGGGGAGCACATGTGAATCCATGGCTGATTCATGTCGATGTATGGCAAAAACTACTACAATATTGTAAAGTAATTAGCCCCCAACTAAAATAAAAAAATAATAATAAAAAAAAAAAAAAAAAAAAAAAATTTATGGTTACCAAAGGGGAAAGGTGAGGGAGAGGGATAAATTAAGAGTTTGGGATTAACATATATACACTACTATACATAGAATAGATAATCAATAAGGACTACTGTATATCACAGGGAACTCAATATTCTGTAATAACTTATATGGGAAAAGAATCTGAAAAAGAATGGATGTGTATATATGCATAATTAAATCAGTTTCCTGTACACCAGAAACTACCACAACATTGTAAGTCAACTATACTCCAATATAAAATAAAAGCTTAATTTAAAAAATAAATTACTCAATAGATTAAAAAATCCCTGCAACAGAAAAAAAAAAAACCAACCCATTGAGGCTTTTTTAAACTGCTGAACTTTGGGATGGCTTGTTATACAGCATTACTGTGGCAATAACTAACCAATACACTTAGATCTACACACACACACACTCATAAAGCACCTCCCTAGAACTAACTGTATAATGGACAGACACTCAGTAAATAGTAATTTCCTTCCTTCTCCCTACTACATTTCAAACACTGCTATACACTGGGAAGATGGAGAAAAACAAACCTCAGAGAAATTTTCAGGTTGGTGGAAAAAGCACTATAAGACGTTAGTTCAAATCCTAAGTCTCTCGCAAAAAATTAACAGAAGCCATGGAAAGGGAAAGCAATAAGCAAATTCCTTCTCTTATGATAAAAGCAGATGTTATCCCAAAACAGATTTCTATTTCCTGAGATCCTGTTCCATCAGATAATTTTATGAGTTTAGAAAGACTCCTGCATTACGGGAAGAGCTTTTGGGGTTGTGTCTGTGTTTTGCCTTAATTCTTAGTTTCTGTTGGAGACTCTTCAAGAGGCAGCCTGCTTTTGGTGGGGTCAAAGAATGTTGCAAATCCAGCTAAGGTGAGCCTGAAGCTGAAAAGAACTTCAAGGGAGATAAAAGGACTTCTTCCTTTATCAATGTTGAAGAAAGTAGTTCAAAAATGGACCTATTTTTCTGAAGACAAAAGCATACTCTCTCCAGGCAATGAACCCTCATGAAAGGAAGCGGTTCCTGACAAGGACTTTGTCTGCCCTGGAAGGATCAAATCCACGAGGAGGTAAACACGAAGATACTGGGGATTTTTAACCTCTAATCAGATAATACCCGTCATTGACCGTTCATCCAGTAATGGGACAGCCCAAAAATACCTTTCCTGTCCTTAAATCTCCCCTGCCACGGCAGCTTTAAGAATTGTTTCTATGCTTTACCCATTTGAAATGGCCATTCCATGGTGTGCTGTGAGAGTAGCCTTGGCCTGACAGAGAATTACTGGCTTTTTACTTGTCAGCTCCAAGGAAATGGCTGTGTGCTCACTGGCAGCTGAGGCAGCTGGCGGACAGAAGGGCACTGAGATGTGAAGTTTGGAGTCCAGTGGGAGTGATGGGGTCCAGAATACAGTCCTGCCCCTGCTCCAGCGAGGTCCAGAAGAGGGACCTGGCTTCAGAAAAAGGACTTGGAGATGTGTTGGCATGATCAGGCTCAGTTCAGGAAAACTCGGCGCCCTGGACAGCATTTCCCTATCACAGAGATGAACAGAGAATTCCCTTCCAGCCAGATGGCTCTGCCAGCATCATCCTTCTTATACCATGGACCGCAAAACACCCTCCCCTACGTAAGTTCCCTGCAGACCTGCCATTTATTATCACCCCAGTGTGATTTATCATGTTACGTATCACGTCACGTTAAACTGCAGCTATTTGATTGTTTTTGATTGACAGAAAGTACAATTTCAAGAAGTGTTAATTTTTGGTCAGGTTTTGTTTAAGTCTTTATTGAACTTGTTACAATATAGCTTCTGTTTTATGTGTTTTGGTCGGGAGGCATGTGGGATCCTAGCTCCCCAGCCAGGGATCAAACTCACACCTTCTGCATTGGAAGGTGGAGTCTTAACCACTGGCCTGCCAGGGAAGTCCCTTGTCAGGTTTTTAATACTCAGTGAAATTCAAGCTTTGTAATAGACTGTTCTATGCATGCATGCGTGCATCATCACTGTTGTGTTGGATTGTTTGAGATTCTTGAGACTGTAGCCCACAAGGCTCCTCTATCCATGGAATTTCCCAGGGAAGAATACTGGAGTGGGTTGCCATTTCCTCCCCCAGGGGCTCTTCCCTACCGAGAGACTAAACTCTTGTGTCTTCCGCGTTACAAGCAGATTCTTTACTTACCGTGCCATCGGAGAAGCCCAATACAGTTCTCTAAGTTTTGGCAAATACACAGTCAATAACCACACCCACAGTCAAGATTCAGAACACTGCCGGAACCCCCAAAAGTTCCCTCGTGCTGCTTTGTAGTCAGTCTCCTCCCCACCACACCTGGCTCCATCAAACCACTGATGAGTTTGCCATTCCTATTGGTTTGCCTTCTTTAGAACGCCACAGGATGCAATCATGCCATAGGTTACCTTTTGGGTCTGGTTTCTTTCAAACATAATCATGCACTTGAGATGTATCCATGTCTGGGTCTGCACCAGCAGTCTGTTCCTATTTCTTGCTGAGCAGAATTACAGTATATGGACTCACCACATTGTTTTTCATTCCTTCACCAGTGGATAGACAACGGGATTGTTTCCAATTTGGGGTGCTTATAAATAAAGCCACTATAAACATTTGCAAGCAGGTTTTTGCATGGGTGAATGTTTTTATTTTCTTTGGGTAAACACCTAGCAGGGGCCCCTGAGTGGTAAAATATGTGTTTTTAACTTTATAAGAAATGACTGAACTATTTTCCAAAGTGATTGTTCGACTTTGCATTCCCAGCAGACGCTTCTGAGGGAACTTCCTGGCGGTCCAGTGGTTAGGACTCAGTGCTTTTACTGCCATGGCCCGAGTTCAATCCCTGGGCAAGGAACTATCCCACAAGCCAGAAAAAGGAAAAAAAAAAAAACCTTCTGAGAGCTCCAGTCTAACATCATCACCAACAATGACCAGACCAGTGGGGACTGGGGATGGCCAGCCATTCCAATAGATATGGAGTGGCAGCCAATGGTGATTTTGTAAAAATCTGTATTGGGATACAGCTGACTTACAATGTTGTATTAGTTTCAGGTATACAGCAAAGTGAATCAGTTATGATATATACATGCATGTCTGGTCAGTCATGTCCAACTCTTTGCGACCCCATGGACTGTAGCCACCCAGGCTCCTCTGTCCATGGGGATTCTCCAGGCAAGAATACTGGAGTGGTTTGCCATTTTCTACTCCAGGGGATCTTCCCGACCTAGGGATTGAACCCAAATCTCCTGCACCTCCTACATTGTCAGGTAGATTCTTTTTCAGATTCTTTTCCCATATAGACTGTTACAGAATAATGAGTAGAGTTCCCTGTGCTGTATAGTAAAGTCCTATTAGTCATCTATTTTATATATAGTAGTGTATGTCATTCCCAATCTCCTGACATATCACTTCCCCCCACTTCCCCTTTGGTAACCATAAGTTTGATTTCAAGATCTGTAAGACTGTTTCTGTTTTGTAAATAATAATTTGTATCATTTTATTAGATTCCACATATAAGTGATATCATATGATATTTGTCTTTATCTGGCTTACTTCACTTAATATGATCATCTCTAGGTCCATCAATATTGCTGCAAATGGCATTATTTCATTCTTCTTATGGCAAAGATATTCAGATGCCCAAAAAGCACACAAAAAGATGCTCAACATCATTAATTATTAAAGAAAGGCAAATCAAAACTACAATGAGGTATCACTACACACCAGTCAAAATGGACATCATCAAAAAAATCTATAAACAATAAATGCTGGAGAGGGTGTGGAGAACCACCCTACCCTGCTGATGGGAATGTAAATTGGGACAACCATTATGGAGAACAGTGTGGAAATTCCTTATAAAACTAAAAATAGAGCCACCATATGATCCAGCAATTCCACTCCTGGACGTATACCCAGAGAAAACCATAATATGAAAAAGATAGATGCACCCCAATGTTCACTGCAGCACTATTTACAACAGCCAATAGAGCGAAGCAACCTAAATGTCCATCAACAGAGGAATGGATAAAGAAGATGCAGTTCACAGCTGATTGTGATTTTAATTTACATTTCCTTAATAACTACTAATGCTGAGCATTTTGTCATGTGCTCATTTTCTACCCATACATATTCTTTGGTTAAGTATCTGTTCAAGTCTTTTGTCCATTTTTTAAAAATTAGTTTACTTGTTTTCTTATTTTGAATTGTGAGAGCCCTTTATTCAAGTTCTTCATTCACAAAGTTAATACCAGAATACTAGTTCTTTATCAAATGTGTTTTGCAAATATTGTCTCCAAACTGTCTTGGTTTTTCATTTTCTTGAATGAGTGTCTTTTGAAGAGTGTTAAGTTTTTAATTCTGATGAAGTCCAATTCATTTCTTTTCTTTTATGCCTAATGGCAGGGTCCCAAAGATGTCTAGGCACTTAGCCCCTGTCTGGCCTTATCAAGGCAGGAAGGACAATTGGATATTTGTCTGGAACAAATCAGACAGTCATAGACCCATTGTCTGGGGACCCAAGCTGATGCCTTGGCATCCCAGGATTCTCAATTTTAATAATCCCTTTGCTGTTGATAAGTCTATTCAAGCAGGTTTCTGTCTCGCTTTCCAGGTTTGCATTCTCAGTTCCCACTGGAAGGATCCTGGCGTTGAACTCTCTTCTCTGGTGCTCAGACACCCTTCCCACTCCTTCCAGGCCTCTCCACTGTCTCCACCACTCTGTCATTGGCTGGTGCTTCAAAGCAATGGCTGCTCAGGACACAGCCAGGCTCCCCGTGCCTGAGTCTATCCCATGGCTGGACCCACCCACAGGGCAGTTCTTTTATTGCTATCCCCTTCCCAAATCAAGCCCCGCTTTATTCTTCCCCCCCTAGAGAGCTTCTAAAATATACCCGTTCAAGCAACCCACTACCCCCACAGCTTTTGACCATTGTATATCTTCTTTGCTATCAAAAAAATGAAAACAATGCCATTTGCAGCAACGTGGATGGACATAGAGATTTTCATACTAAGAAGTCAGTCAGATAGAGAAAGACAACTATCATATGACATCACTTACATGTGGAATCTAATAAAAGTGATACAAATGAGCTTATTTACAAAACAGAAACAGACCCACAGATCTCAAAATCAAACTTACAGTTACTAAAGGCGGACAAGGATAGCAAGTTAATTCCAAAGTTGGGATTTGAAACCAGATAAAACTGTGTTTGAATCTCAGATCTGTATTTTAGATACTTAATTTTGATGTTTCCTCCTTTGTAAGATGCCCCACAGGGCTGCCAGGAGAATTCAAATGGAAGAAGGCATTTGCAGAGTCTGACACAACTGCAGGTACATAGTCATACGAAATGCTGGGCTGGATGAAGCACAAGCTGAAATCAAGATTGCAGGGAGACATACCAACAACCTAAAATATGCAGATGACACCACACTTATGGCAGAAAGCAAAGAAAAACTAAAGAGCCTCTTGATGAAAGTGAAATAAGAGAATGAAAAAGTTGGCTTAAAATTCAACATTCAAAAAAATGATAATTATGGCATCCAATCCTATCACTTGGCAAATAGATGGGGAAACAATGGAAACAGTGACAGACTGTATTTTCTTGGGCTCCAGAATCACTGCAGATGGTGACTGCAGTCACAAAATTAAAAGACATTTGCTCCTTGGAAGAAAAGCTATGACCAACCTAGACATATTAGCCTATTAAAAATCAGAGCTATTATTTGGCCAACAAAAGTCCGTAAAGTCGAAAGTCACGTTTGCTTTTCCCGTAGTCATGTATGAATGTGAGAGTTGGACTATAAAGGAAGCTGAGCACCAAAGAATTGATACTTTTGAATTGTGGTGGTGGAGAAAACTTGTGAAAGTCTCTTAGACAGCAAGGAGATCAAACCAGTCAATCCTAAAGGAAATCAACCCTGAATATTCATTGGAAGGACTGATACTGAAGCTGAAGCTCCAATACTTTGGCCACATGATGCGAAGAGCTGACTCATTGGAAAAGACCCTGATGCTGGGAAAGATTGAATGCAAGAGGAAAAGGGGGTGACAGAGGACAAGATGGTTGGATGGCATCATTGACTCAATGAACATGAGTTTTAGCAAGCTCTGGGAGATGGCAAAGGACAGGGAAGCCTTGTGTGCCGCAGTCCATGGGTTTGCAAAGAGTCAGACACGACTGAGCGACTGAACAACCACAAGGGTTGCAAAGATTTCAACTGTAACAAAGGTTACAACTGAAGTGACTTAGCACACACGTGCCTGATGATAATAAACTCTATGTTGGTCCCTTGACTCCAGATCCCCATTAGGGTCTGCCCCCTTTCCCCACCCACCCACACCACTGAGAAGGTAGCCCTCCTACAGAACCCCCATTGTATCACCAGTTCAATGTCTTCTCCAGCCAATCATGTGGAAACAACCTTGGAAATATTTGGCTGCAGAAAATTTAAAAAATCCTCCATCACAAGAACAGCGATCTTTCCCCTGTAGATCCCTCATGCTGACTTGATTAAGAAAAATGGCCATTTATTTTTCATGATCCAGAAAAAAAAACTCTATCATACTTAGAGAAAGGGACTCAAGCCTGATATCTGACTCTCTGGATAGACCCATTCACTTTTAACCCTGAATGGCCAATGAGAGAGCTTGTCTCCATCCCTGAAGGACCATAATGAGTGTTTAGATCTCATTTTCTGACTTACAGCAGAGCCAAACAAGAAATTAGTCTTCTTTCCCAATGACAATTCCATTGACTTGTGAACAGAAAAGCTCGAGACTGTTTTCCAATGGAAGTGATGGCCAGTGCCTGTCTGCCCCTGCTTCCGCTCCTCCATCCACACCTGCCCTCCTCCTCCTTGCCT
The DNA here is from genome assembly GCA_024291935.2 of Okapia johnstoni. Classification (NCBI taxonomy): domain Eukaryota; kingdom Metazoa; phylum Chordata; class Mammalia; order Artiodactyla; family Giraffidae; genus Okapia; species Okapia johnstoni. The sequence goes on along the minus strand of CM044326.1, from coordinate 14,435,692 downwards.
CCAGTTAATATGCTGTCCACCATATTCACCCCCATCTTATAGATCCTGATTAATTTTCCAAATGTTGGTCAGCTGCCTCCTCCCTTATAGCAAATCTCACTCACCACATCTAAGGGGCCACCACATGTCAGCCTTAGCTGAGAACACGCTGACCTCACAAACCCCACATCTCTACCCCAGCACAACCTGAGCAGAGCTAGTTCCACCACTGGGAGGGTGCAGGTGGGATACCAAACCCTGGTCCAGGGATGGCAAATACCTCATGGGTGCAGGCTGAGTTACTTCAGCCATGTCCAACTCAGTGCAACTCTATGGATTGGAACCTGCCAGGCTCCTCTGTCCATGGTATTCTCCAGGCAAGAATACCGGGGCAGGTTGCCATGCCCTCCTCCAGGGGATCTTCCTGACCCAGGGATCGAACCCGAGTCTCTTATGTCTAACCTGCATTGGCAGGCTGGTTCTTTACCTACCTTTAGCACCACTGGGAAACCCCAAAGAGAAAGGTACTTAGGTTCAGCTGAACCACCAGCCTGCTCCACCCAGAGAAGGTCACTTAGTGAGAATCAAAGAGCCTGAACTTTTGGGGCCCATTCCCTGCTGGCTCTCTTTCACATCCTTATCAAATTGATCAGCAATTTCAGTTGGCTCTACTTTAAAAACATATCCAGAATTAGACCATTTTTCCCACCACTCCATTGATGCCACCCTGATTTAACCACTCTCATGATGGGAGTAAAGAAAGTAAAAGACCTGAACTGTAGGACAACAAAAAGTAGGACCCTCAGTGGTCAGAGGGCCCAGATGCCTCTCTATCCCACACACCCTTTATGTGCCTGGGTTTCAACATGAGACTATTTCGGGCTGGCAGAAATAAAACCAAGAGAACCTAGGAACTCCACTCCTGGATATGTAGCCAAGAGAAATGAAACGTGTTCATGCACAAACTTGAACATGAGTGTTCATGGCAGTGTCGTTCACAAAAGCCAAAAAGTTGAAACAGCCCAAATGGCCATCAACTGATGCACTGATCAAGTGTAGTACATCCGTACAATGGAATACTGTTGTTTAGTCGCTAAGTCATGTATGACTCTTTTGTAACCCAATGGACTACAGCCCGCCAGGCTCCTCTGTCCATGGGATTTCCCAGGCAAGAATACTGGAGTGGGTTGCAATTTCTTTTCCCAGGGGATCTTCCCAACTCAGGAATCAAATCCGGGTCTCCTGCATTGCAGGCAGATTCTTTTACCACTGAGCCACCAGGGAAGCCCTAGTGGAATATTATTCAACCCTAAAAAAAGAAATGAGGGACTGATACATGTTGCAAAAGGGATGAAATCTAAAAACATTGTACCATATTTGCATCAGGCACAGGAGGGCAAATATTACATGATTCCATGCATATGAAATGCCCCGGATAGAAAAATCCATGGAGGGGTATGTGGGAATGGAGAGTGGCTGCTAACAGCTACAGGGTTTCTATTTGGGGTGATGAAAATGTTCTGGAATTAGGTAGTGGTGATGCTTTCATTATTTTTGAATATACCAAAAACCATTGCATTGTTTTAGATGGATTTTATACTATGTGAATTATGTCTCAATTAAAAAAAGAGAGAGAAAGAGAAGGATAACTTGTTGCCACTCTGCTCCCCACCCAGGCCCTCCCACATCTCCCTGCCATCCTCATTGGCCCCCTCCATAGGCCCCTGGCACTACCCTTGCCCCACAGCTGGTTGGTGGGTAGCAAGAGAGCACATACACAGCAGTTGCTATGGTGACATGTGACCGGTCCAAGCCTTGTTTCTGCTCCTCATCTCCAAAGCAGGTGGGCAGCTGTGCCCAGGACAAGCACAGATGCATTGATACCATGTGGTACCATTGATCTTCATTTCTGCAGGGCATTGCCAGGGCATCGGGGTTTCCAAGTGAACCACGGAGCTTCTGGAAACAGTAGCCTAAAAGGTTTCTCTGCCATCTGGTCTTTTAATGACCCTTCAGCTCAAAATGCAGAGGCTTCTAGAGAAGCAGTCTGTATTAAAATGCTACTTTTTCTTGCTGGAGCAGCTGCAGAAAGTTCTGAAGATACAGACAATCTTTAGATTTCTTCCTTCTAATTCCTTTAGATTCTTACTTCTTTCAGGAGTAAGAATTCCTTGTCCCTGAGTAAGAACAACTCCTTATTTTTGTATCTGTGGTTTGCACCTTTTTTAATGAAGTATAGTTGATTTACAATGTTGTGTTAGCTTCAGGTGTACAACAAAGTGAATCAGTTACGTACACATATATTCACTCTTTTTTTAGATTCTTTTCCCATGCAGATAATTACAGTGTTGAGTAGAGTTCCCTGTGCTATACAGTAGGTCCTTATTGGTCATCTATTTTATACATAGTATGCACAGAGTCGGACACGACAGAGCGACTAACACACACACACTCACACACACACACACATTGTGTACTAAGCCAATTCCAATCTCCCAATTTATCTCTCCCCCTCTTCCCTGCTTGGTAGCTATAAGTTTGCTTTCTACATCTGTGATTCTATTTCTGCTTTGTACATAAATTCATTTGTACCTTTTTTTTTAGATTCCACATATAAGCAATATCGTATGATATTTGCCTTTCTCTGACTTACTTTACTTAGTATATAATCTCTGAATCAATCTGCACTGTGCTACGCTTAGTCGCTCAGTCGGGTCTGACACTCCATGGTCTGTAGCCTGCCAGCCTCTTCTGTCCATAGAGGTTCTCCAGGCAAGAATACTGGAGTGGGTTGCCATGTTCTCCTCCAGGCTAAGTCAACCTATGTCACTGTAAATGACACTATTTTGTTCTTTTTATGGGTACATAATATTCCATTGTACATGTGTACCACATCTTTATCCATTCATCTGTTGATGGGCATTTTGGTTACTTCTATATATTGACTATTGTAAATAGTGCTGAATTAAACATTGGGGTACAAGTATCTTTTCAGATTGTGGTTTTATCTGAATATATGCCCAGGAGTGGAATTGCTGGATCACACTGCAGCTCTGTTTTTAGTTTTTTAAGGGAATTCCACATTGTTCTGGGGCTTCCCAGGTGGCACAGTGGTAAAGAATCTGCTTGCCAATGCAGGAGACACAGGAGATGAGAGTTCAATTCCTGGGTCAGGAAGATCCCCTGGAGGAGGAAACGGCAACCCACACCAGTATTCCTGCCTAGGAAATTCCATGGACAGAGGAGCCTGGCAGGCTACAGTCCATGAGGTCACAGAATACAACACGACTGAGCTAACACACACACACACACCACTATTCTCCCTAACACCTTCTTTTCAATTCACTGTAACAAAACTACTCACAGCAACTCCGTGGGGCAGGGGTTACTAGTCCCATTTTCCAGACTAGGTGAGTGAGGCACAAGGGGAGCAGGTTTGTTCAGGATCAGCAGCTCACGAAGAGTAGATCTTGGTCTCAGAGAGTATTGGAGTCAAAGGAATCTACACATTCTCAAGTCCAAACCCTTTACTTTACAGAGGAGAGAACTCAGGTGCAGGGGGTTAAGTGTCTGGTCTGCAGTCGCATAGCCGGACCCAGAATTTGGGTCTTCTACCCCAGCCAGGAGTCCCAGCTCAGCATCTCCAGGAATGAGATCACGTGACAGCACACACCAGCTACAGTGATGCAACAGGAAGGACACCTGATCAAATTCTTGTCAGAATATTGAACTTGAATCTAAACATGCAGAAACAGCAAAACAGATCCAGGGTGACGGACATTCTGCAAACCAAACGAACTGGACTGTCAAAAAGAATCTCAAAATCCTAGAAGAAAACTCCCCCCAAAAAAGAGGGAAGACACCTCTAGGAAAAAAAGAAAAAAGGCGACTAAAGAGACACGATCACTAAATGCAGTGCATGGGTCTTGAATGGACTCCAGACCAAGACTGAAAATCCCTACAAAGGACATAAAGGGACAAGCAAATACGGTATATTAACGCACACATGCGGAATGTAGACAAATGGTACAGATGAACCTATTTCCAGGGTAGGAATAGAGACACAGAAGTAGAGGACAGACATGTGGGCCCTGTGGGGGTAGGGGAGGGAGAGAGGGAGGAATGAACTGGGAGAGTAGCACTGGCGTACGTATGCTGCTGCTGCTAAGTCGCTTCAGTCGTGCCCGACTCTGTGCGACCCCATAGACGGCAGCCTGCCAGGCTCCCCCGTCCCCAGGATTCTCCAGGCAAGAACACTGGAGTGGGTTGCCATTTCCTTCTCCAATGCAGGAAAGTGAAAAGTGAGAGTGAAGTTGCTCAGTCGTGTCCGACTCTTCGAGACCCCATGGACCGCAGCCCACCAGGCTCCTCTGTCCATGAGATTTTCCAGGCAAGAGTACTGGAGTGGGGTGCCATTGCCTTCTCCATACATATGCTACCATGTGTAAAATCTATAGCTGGTGGGAAGCTGCTGTAGAACACAGGGAGCCCAGCTCAGGGCTTTGTGATGACCTAGAGGGGTGGGACGGGGGTGGGAGGGGATATATGTACCCAAATAACTGACTCACATCTTGTAGAGTAGAAACTAACACAACATGTACAGCAACTATACTCCAATAAAAAGAAGACCATACCTGGGATTACAGGGGCTATTTAAAAAGGACCATATATTACATGGTGGTCGTTTAGTCACCAAGTCGTGTCTGACTTTCCACTCCATGGACTGTAGCCCGCCTGGCTCCTCTGTCCATGAGATTCTCCGGGCAAGAATACTGGAGTCGGTTGCCATTTCCTTCTCCAGGGGATCTTCCCAACCCAGGAATCAAACCAGGGTCTCCTGCATTGCAGGCAGAGTCTTTACCAACAGAGCTACAAGTATTCAAGTATTGATAAATTGTTTGAGGGTAACAATGATGTTGTGCTCGTATGGGAAAATGTCTTCATTCTTAGGATGTTGAATCACTGCGAGATGAAACAGCAGAATGTCTGCAAGTTACTTTAAAATGTTTCAACCAAGAAAGGGAGAGAGAGAGAGGAGATAAACGTAGTTAAATGTTAATAATCGATCGATTGGAGTGAAGAGCAAGCATGTGTTCATCTTCCCACTTGTCTATAGGTTTGAATTTTTTAGAATAAAAAAATAGGAGGTTGTAATTATGCTGCAATAAAAAAAAAAATAACTGAGAGGATGGGAAATATGTAAACAAATGAGTCCTCTGATTACACAGAGATTGGAGGAGCTCCTTTCCCTGACCACTCTATGACCAGGATGCTCACACTGATTCAGGCCCAGACAGTTCTGGAAGGATGGAGGCAGGGCCAGCATGAAGGATCTTTCATGGTCTTCTCCAGATTGCGGATATTATTTTTTTTAATTTGGAAATCCCCAGAGTAGCAGGGACAATGTGTGTGATGCTTTAGTGGCTGCTGCCATCTCGTGGATCTCAGAGTCTCGCAAAGGATGAAAGCCAGAACTTCAGGGTCACCTTATGCTAATGAGCTGTCCTCCTCCTCCCGGTGGTCCAGTGGCCGAGGTACTGGAGGCTAAAGGTTTAAGCACTTCTGTTAACTTCCTTCCGGACTGAGCATCAGTGAGACACAGCCTCCATCCTTTAACCCACTCCCCAGATGCCCAGTGTCTTTTGCCTTTAAAATAACCAAGACTAACAGAACTGTCATTGATTTCATTCTGTAAAACCAGAGCCAGGGAGCCAGGGAGTGGGATTTTACTGCCGTTTGCACATGAGATTGACTTGCTGGCATTGTTTTCTTGTTTGCAAAGACTCCTCAGAATACCAGGCACTGTTGATATCCTGATGCTGGAAAAGATTGAAGGCGGGAGGAAAGGGGGATGACAGAGGATAAGATGGTTGCATGGCATCACCGACTCAATGGATATGAGTTTGAGCATACTCCAAGAGATAACAAAGGACAGGGAAGCCTGGTGTGCTGCACTCCATGGAGTCACAAAGAGGCAGACACGACTGAGCGACTGAGCAGCAACAACTGTTGATACCACCTCTTCAAACCTCTTAACTAGTTCACAGACAAAACTCATAAGGCAGGGCAGAGAAGGTCCCCTTGATTGAGAGACGACCACAAAAGGGAGATGGGGTGGGCTGCCTTGGGGGGAAACAAGAGTATTAGGAGGAGCTGGAAATAAAAGTAGATTCTGGATTTTCTTTGCAGGCAGGATGGGTATGGTTCGAGCTCTGAGGACTTTGGGGCTGGGCTGACTGGGTTGTGTATTTCAGTTTTGTGAGGCCACTTCCTGTTTGGGGTAACTTGGAAATAGCACCTTCCTAAGGGTTCACTATCTACATGATAATGATAACACATAGGGTTATTTAAAGGACCGAGGATGTTTCAGGCAGTGCTTCTCAAACTTGAAGATCTGGGGGCTTAAAACGTGCACTTTGGGGCCCACCTCCATAGTTTTCGATTCACCAGGTCCCAGGTGGCATGAAAATGATCATTTCTTTTTTCTTTTTTTTGGTGGGGGACATTAAACAACAGAAACTTACTTTCTCATTTCTGGAAGCTAGAAATCCAAGATTAAGGTGTAAGAAGGAGTGGTTTCTTCCTTTTTTTTTTAATTTATTTTATTCAAGTACAGTTTCCCAGGTGGTACTATAGTAAAGAATATGCTTGCCAATGCAGGAGACACAAGAGGTGGGTTTGATCCCTGGGTTGGAAAGATCCTCTGGAGGAGGAAATGGCAACCCACTCCAGTGTTCTTGCCTGGGAAATTCCATGGACAGAGGAGCCTGGCGGGCTAGAGTCCATGGGGTCTCAATGAGTCAGACACAACTGAGTACGTGCTTACCTTATAGTTGATTTACAATGTTGTGTTAATTTCTTCTATATAGCAAAGTAAATAATTTATACATACATATATATACATATATATATATATCCTTTATATATATATATACACATCCTTTTTCATATTCTTTCCCATTATGGTTTATCATAGAATGTTGAATATAGTTCCTTGTGCTGAAAGGTAGGACTTTGTTTTTGGTCCGTTCTATCAGTGGTAGTTTGCATCTGCTAACCTCAAATTCCAATCCATCCCTGTCCCATCCCCCACCCCTTTGGTAACCACAGGTCTATGCTCTGTGTCCGTGAGTCTGTTTCGTAGATAAGTTCATCTGGATCATATTTTAGATTCTGTATATAAGTAATATCATATGGTGTTTGTCTTTCTCTTTCTGACTTACTTCACTTAGTATGATCATCTCTAGGTCCATGGATTGCTGAAAATGGCATTATTTCATTATTTTTTATGACTGAGTAGTCCGAATGTGCATTTCTATCTATGTCCCAGGTGATGCTGATGTTGCTGATCTTGGTACCATATTTGGGGAATCAATGCTTAAAGGATTAATCATCACAAAAATCAGGTGAGCACCTAGTAGGTATCTAACAGGCAATAAAATGTCTGCCTGACATCTCACTCCACTCCACACTACATATCCTTGTTCCAGTGTTGACGCATGCATTTCTGAGACTGAGGCTGTCTCTAAGAGCATGCAGCAAAGTTCTTCATAAATGTATTTCACAGCATTTGTGAATGGATTTGTTGCTGTTTAGTCACTAAGTTGTGACCACCAGGTTCCTCTGTCCATGGGATTTCCCAGGCAAGAACACCGGAGTGGGTTGCCATTCCCTTCTTCAGGGTATCTTCTCGGCCCAGGGATCGAACCCACGTATCCTACACTGGAAGGAGGATTCTTTACCACTGAACCACCAGGGAAGCCCATTTGTTTTATTGACCTGCCCTAAAGGGTCACCCCACCAGCTCCCCAGGACCCAGGCTCACTGCCTCTCTGGTCACAACCATCAAAAGAATCACCACAAAATACCTTATAGAGGAGACTGTTTCAAGAGCAGTGTGTGTGGAAAAGACCTGAAGGTTCAGTTCTTCCACAAACCCAGTGAATTAACCAATAATAGGTGAAGCTGCCCAAAAAGCTATTTAAAGCAAGAGCCATCTTCAGCCACCTTTGTGGAATTCTAGCCTTCAGCTCAAAGGGAGATGCAGATCCAAACAGGTTTACACAGATCAGGCTACATTGGAAAACTCACATCTTGAATAAAAAATCAGTTCTATGAAAGACTAAAAACACAATAATCAAACACAGCCTCCAAACGCAGGTGATGAGTAAATTCTATTTGTTCATTAAAGGTTTAAAACAGAAGATCTCAACCCTCATTGCACATTAGATTCAACAGAGGAGCTTTTAAAAATATTAGTGCCAGAGCCCCCCACCCCCACCCCAGAGACCCTGGTTTAATTGGTCTGGGGTGGGGCTCCAGGTAAGGTATTTTTAAAAGCTCCCCCAGTGATTGTAATGTGCAGTCAGGAATAGAAGCCACTGTTTTAATATTAGGCAGACACTGCAGGAAATGTGCACATTAGCTAAATAATGCAAATATCACCTAACCCAGGAGTTCCCAACCCGGAATGATTGTAAGAAACATCTGAGGCTGTTTTTTTGAACTTCAGATCCCTGGTCTAACTCATAGTCTACTGAATTAGAGTCTTCTATGACGAGGCCAGAACTCAGCATTTTTTCAAAGCTCCCTGCTTCTTTGCAATAGTCAGCCAGTGATCTGTAATAACATTTTTTTCCTGCTAGGGGTGCATGTCAGCCTCCTCTAGGACTCAACCCAAGTGAACTAAGTCAGCATGAGGGCTGAGCAGTATTCTAGAAATTCCTCTTCCCTGTGATTTAGCTGTGCACCCTGTTAATATCATTAACCAGAGTTAGGACAGTTAAAATAATAAACATACTCTAGGGGCTACTGTGTCAGTTAGCTACTGCTGTATAGCAAAAGATCCCAGAACTTACTGTCTGAAAAACAGTGTTTGTTCTCTCATGGTTTCTGTGGGTCAGGAATGCAAGTGTGACTTAGCTGGGTCTGGGTTTCTCCCATGCTGCACTGAAGGTACCACTGGGGTTGTATTCATCAGTAACTCAGCCAGGGGGTGGATCTGATTCCAAGCTCATGTAAGTGATTGGTGGCAGGCTTCTGTTCCTCTCAAGCTGTTGAATTGAGGGCCTCCATTCCTCACTGGCTGTTGCCTGGAGACCTTCTCCTGATCCTTGCCACATGGAGCTGGTAAACAGAGCGAGCAACCAGAGGACCAGAGAGAGATAGAACTAACAAGATGAAAGCCATGGTTGTTGTGATCTAATCACAGAGTGGGTACCTCATCACTTTTGCAGTGTTGTTTATTAGGTCAAGTCACTGTACAACACGAGAAGCCACTGCACAACTATTAGAATTTCCAAAATCCAGAACACTGACAACACCAAATGCTATGCTACTGAGAGTGTGGAGCGGCAGGAATGTCCCCTCATTGCTCGTAAGAACACACAATGGTACAGCCACTTTGGAAGACAGCTTGGCGATTTCTTACAAAACTAAACATCCTCTTACCATATGATCCAGCAATCACTGTCCTTGGCATTCATCCCAAGAAATTGAAAGCATATGTTCACACAAAAACCTGCACACAGATGTTTATAGCAGCTTTATTCATAATTGTCAAAACTTGGAAGCAACCAAGATGTCCTTCAGTAGGTGAATGGATTAAAAAAAAACTGTGATACATGTAGAGAATGAAATAGTATTCAATACCAAAAAGAAATGAGCCATCAGGATATGAACAGACAAGGAGGAAACCTTAAGTTCATATTACTAAGTGAAAGAAGTCTATCTGAAAAGGCTACATACTGTATTATTCCAACTACATGACATTCTGGAAAAAAGCAAAACTGTGAAGTCTGTAAAAAGGTCCTTTCAGTGGTTGTGAGGGGTTAGAAGGAAGGGAGAGATAAATAGGTGGTGCACAGAGGATTTTTAGGGCAGTGAAAATACTGTGTGTGCAGGATTTCCCTGGTGGTCCAGTGGTTAAGGCTCTGGGAGGCTAAGTCTTAGCCTCCCAATGCTGGGGGCCCGGGATTCTACCCCGGTCAGGGAACTAAGATCCCGCATGCCACAACTAACATCCAGCACAGCCAAAAAAAAAAACCCTGTCCGCTACTCTAATGATGGATACATATCATTACATAGTTGCCCAAACCCACAGAATGTACAACACTGAGTGAACTCATGTAAACAATGGACTTTGGGTGACAGTGATACACCAGCGCAGGCACATCGATTGTGACCAAGACACCACTCTGGCCAAGGCAAGAGATATAAGAGACTCGAATTTGACCCTTGGTTTGGGAAGATCCCCTGGTGAGGAGGGCATGGCAACCCACTCAAGTGTTTTTGCCTGGGGAATCCCATGGACAGAGGAGCCTGGCGGGCTACCGTCCATGGGGTTGAAAAGAGTCAGACACGACTAAAGCAACTGAGCACGCACATTTTAAAAAAGTCTTTAAAAATGTTTTAAAGCAAGTCAGTAGACTAAGCCACTCTCAGGGGATGGGGGGGTCAGTGGGGACCACCGTGGGCGTCGACATGACACAGCTACCATGTCCCGAGCACTCAACAGACCCCTTCCAGGACTCTGCACACCTAATTCATGGAATCCTTAGAACACGGTGAAGAGAGGAAACTAAAGCCAAGAGTGGGAGGAAATGTCCTTGAAGCCAGGTGGCTGGTACGCACAAGGCTGGGACACCAGCCAGCTACCCACCGCCGTGGACCCCCCGCCCCTGACTCCTCATCAGGACAGCATCTCCATACAGATCCTGCTTCAACTCACATGTGAGCAGCCGTAGGGAGGAGTGCAGGGGACAGACTGACTGGTGCGTGTCGCAGAAGGCCATGATCCGGTCGTCCGGACGGGGCAGGAACATGGCTCCCTTAGCTGGGCCACAGTCGGGAGGTGGCCGCTTGCAGCCAGGCCCAGCTCTTCTGCTCCCAAAGGGGACTGTGAACACCATCCACCTCTGCCCAGCAGAGGCCCAAAGCACCGTCCCAGTTAGCATGAAGAGTATTCATGGGCTGCTTCTGCCACCCGAGTGTTTCTTAGGAGCCTTGCATAAGCTGGATTAATAAACTATCTTTCATTTGCCATCCATCCTTTGGCATGAATGTTGCATTAGGCTGAATTCAGCTCGGTTCCAGCTGACACCATTCTAAAAGACAATGTGCTCCACTCCTGGACATGGTTGTGTTTACAGGAGGATGCCTCCAGGTGTGGGAGAGGGGTTCCCAGCGCCTCTTCAGAGCATTTTTATGAACACGTGGGCCCTCCGTGCTTAGGTATTAAAACTGATGCAGCCCTCTGGGATTTGTGTTGTTAATGAAGTAGGCACCTTTCTCTTTGCGCTAGGGGAAATGACTAGGCTTTCCGCTGAGTGGCGGGCTTGGGTCAGCGCTGGGGAAGATGGCCCACCTGGAGGAGAATGCAGGGTCAGAAGTGGCCTTGTGAGTGGGGAGAGGCCACAGACACAGTGTCCTCAGGGCTGTGGGCCCCACTGGGTTTCAGCGTCCTCCACGGGGGCCTAAAGTCAGTCTATGGGTCTCCTGGAGGCTCCTGGGGGTTATGATGCATGAATCTGACCCCTGTGCTCAGAGCAGAGAGCTGCTTACCTAGGGCCCCTGTGTCTATCACTGAGGGCCTGGCAAGGGGGGCCCCTCAACCACCGACACGCATACCATGACTGATGACCACTCACCCAACAGGCCACGCTGACCACACGGGTTTCACGGGGAGGACGGCAGCCCCGTGGGGCTCGGGCGCAGACCTGGGGTGGGCCGGGACGCTGCCGTTCCAAAGAACTCCAGCTGATGCTGCTGGTCCACGCACCACACTTTGAGTAACCAAACCCAGTTCAGAAGTTGCCAGATGACGCAGTGATTGGCCACTCATGCGGGTGACGGGAACAGCGGCATGGCACTGCCAGGGTGCCCAAGGCACTGCCTCACGGTGCCCTCCTGCCCTGAAGACACCATTCATTTCTCTTCTTAATATTTATTTATTCATTTATTCGGCTGTGCCGGGTCTTAGGTGCTGCATGCGAACTTTTAGTTGTCACGCGTGGGATCTAGTCCCTGACCAAGGATCAAACCCCGGCCCCCTGCATTGGGAGCGCTCTTGGCCGCTAGACCACCAGGGAAGTTCCCAACAGCATCCATTTCTGAGCAGGAGTGAAAGTGAGAAGACAGAACATGTCAAGAGAACAATCCCCTTTCCATCCTGATTCTTCCACCATCAGCTCAGTGACTCCAGGCGGGTCTCCCCAACAAATGTCTCGCCTGCCACAACAGACTGGGTACCAACTAATGGAAAAAAAATCTGAGAGGATTTAGAAAAGCATAAAACAGAGACATAATACAAGGTTAAAGAACCAAAACCTAGCTCAGAGGTTTAGGGCAATGAGCTGCCCGCAGCATCCTCGCAGCCTTGTTCTCATGAAACCCCTTGGTCGTCACTTCCATCAGTGACCCCAAGAAGCCCCGTACACTTGTCAAGAAGCCATGCTGTATACACAGCTCGTGATATCATCAAAGTGGTTACCCCAGAGACGAGAGGCTTTCAAAAGGGATGCCCGATTGCCTCCTAGGCCTTCAACTCCTAACTGCTGTATTTTGTTCTTTCGATCCTCCAGTCCCTGAAGCGGTTATGGGGAAAGCATGTTATTTTCATGGATCTTCCCCAGAGGCTCAGATGGTAAAGAAACCACCTGCAATGCAAGAGAGGCTGAGACCAGAGTTCGATCCCTGGGTTGGGAAGATCCCCTGGAGAAGGAAATGGCACCCACTCCAGTGTTCTTGCCTGGAGAATCCCATGGACAGAGGAGCCTGGCAAGTGCACGGGGTCACAAAAAGTTGAACACGACTTAGCAACTAAACAACAAACAGCATATGCTTTGTGGGCAGTGAGGCAAATATGTATGAGTACTGTCTGCATTTGATAGATAAGGAAACAGAGGGTGAGGAATACAGTTGGGGAGTGAGACCAGACAGAGGGCCATGGATTTAGGAATATCTGGATGTACCCAGAAATGGGGCTTCCCCAGTGGTTCTGTGGTAAAGAATCTGCTTGCAAGGCAGGAGACATGAGTTCAATCCCTGGGTCGGGAAGATCCCCTGGAGGAGGTCGTGGCAACCCACTCCAGTATTATTGCCTGGAGAATCCCATTGAAGAGGAGCTTGGCAGGCTGCAGTCCATAGAGTTGCAAAGAGTCGAGTCCTTCCCTCCGGAACATAAAACTGCATGTAGAAATGTTACACTAAAAACAAAAATTGCAAGAAATGCCAGAATATGCCAAATGCCAAGTGAGATTTCCGGTTGCTCTGCACTCAGGAGTCCCATGAAGGAGACGTTCCTGACCTGTGGCTGTGATCTAGGGGGAGAAGCAGCAGGTGTAGCGGCCGTGATAATAGCCGTGGTCTGTAGCTCTGAGCTGCAGCACAGAGCACTGTTCAACCCCGCGGGGCAGGGCCACGGGGCCCCAGGCGGCAGCAGGAGCAGGCCACACTGCCCCCTAGAGGTCACCTGAGGACTGGTGCTGAATACTGCAGACAAGCCCAGAGGCAGCCACTCCCTGATGTGCCTGGAGTTTGGGGGCATCCTACAGGGAAAGATTTGAGCCTGTCTCCCATTTGGTGTTCATACCTCTACAGACCTTCTTCTGGGCTGCGGGTCCCCCTAGGTGAGGCTGACCTCTGGACTCAAAGCAGAACGGAGCTGAGAGCAGGGCCAGGACTCTGGAGTGGGCAGGCCGGGTGCAGAGAGGCTGGCCAGATGGTCACAGTCCCCACCTGTCTGCCAGTCTGGGCAGCCACTAGACACACACACACCTGCACACAGCTGCACGCAGGCAACCTGATGGGAACTCTGGCGCAATCAGTTAGCGCATTCAGCTGTTACCCAAAATGCTGGTGGTTCGAACCCACCCAGGGATCGTGGGATGAGATTTTGGCTTCCCTGTGGCTTAACTGGTAAAGAATCTGCCTACAATGCCAGAGGCCCGGGTTCAATCCCTGGGTCAGGAAGATCCCCTGGAGAAGGGAATGGCATCCCGTTCCAGTATTCTTGCCTGGAGAATCCCATGGTCAGAGGAGCCTGGCGGGCTACAGTCCATGGGGTGGCAAAGAGTCAGACACCACTGAGTGACTGACACTATGGAAAACTAACACCAAGAGACATAAGCTCTTTCTCCATCTTCCAGTGAGCCCACTTCAGCAGGAGGGAGGGCTAACCAGAGCCCAGGGTGGGACCAGAGGTCTGCAGGCTAAGGGCAGGTGATCAGCCTCTGGGGACTCTGTTTAAGCCCAGGACACACCTGTGCCAACCTACCACCTACCTGTGTCACCACCTGTGTCAACCTATACCTACACACCTACCACACCTGTGTCAACTCACTAACCTGCCGTGATACTGAAGAGTACAGTCAGTCACCTTCCTTCTTACAAATCAGAAAAAGTAAAAGACCACCATCCCGTTCCCAGGGCCACTAATTTAATTTAATTAGTTTTAGCAAAGCCAAAACCCACACTGTGAAGTGGCTCCATGTCTTCCCAGGAAGGAGTGAGTAGCATCCGGACCAGCATTCAGGAGTGAACACTAATGGAAAAAATAAATTACACCATTGGAATCCTGGTGGGGGAAAAAAAACATATAGCTTGAACATGCCTGAGGTTTGAATGGGTAGCAAACTAGTTAAATTACCTTCCTGCAGGTCAACTCAGGGTATCCTAAAAACTGCAAACTTGAGGTGTTCAGGGAAGTTCTAACGCAAATCAGTTTCCAACCTGCTGCCCCGTTTCCACGTTTATTTCTATTAGCGCTGCCTTGGCTGTGTTGGAAGTTAAATGGCCAGAGGAGACATAGTTAAATTCTTATCCCACAGCCAAGAAGGGCAGAAAACTTTCCCTGACAGCCAAATGCAAAGTGATTTCCCATTTTCCTAGTGAGAATATGTTATTTAAAAAAAGTCTGGGGGTCAACTTGACAACCCAGACTTTCTAGGGATGTGGAATGAAGAGTCAAATGTCAGTTTACAAACAGTTCATTTATTCACTTAGGTGCTAAATGTCCTGCCTGGCATAACTTGAGTTTTTACATCAAGTATTATCATTTAAGTCTGCGCCAGGAGCCATAGCTCATTCATGGCCCCTCGCCCATCTGCCAATCACAGCTTCTCTATAGTCACTTATACTTGGGGTTGGTGCTGCCTTTCTTAGGTCCCGTAACTGAAGGAAGTGCAAGGTCTGAGCACCAAAAATGCAAAACTTAAGCTAGATTCATGAAACTTGCCAAAATATTCCTCTTGGATTTGCTTTTCTTAATTTTACAGAATTGGCAATTTTGAGAAAAATCATTATGCCTCAACATTGCATATTGTTAGAGATCCCACTCCAGGGTATCTTATCAATGGTTGGGAAGTTTTCATATTTCAACAATTTTTTTTCTTGAGAATTGTTTTGTTTTTAGTACTCTCACTATTGGAAAATAAGAATCTCTGATTTCAAGTTTTGGAAAGGTTTTCAAAAAAAAATTTTTTTTCTCAAGAATTGCTCTTTTAGTGGAAATACAGACCAGCCTGACTACTTTCTGGCCTGGAGAAGTTTGTGTGCCCTACTGTGTGACCCACTTAACGTTCAGTTCAGTTCAGTCACTCAGTCATGTCTGACTTTTTGTGCCCCATAGACTGCAGCACGCCAGGCTTCCCTGTCCATCACCAATTTCTGGAGCTTGCTAAAACTCATGTCCATTGAGTCGGTGATGCCAACTGAACTGTGGACCAACTTAATGTAACTCAAGTCAACTAAGCTCTGGAAAGCAAGCTATAGAGCATGACACACGATGCAGTGTATGTTTATTACTAGCCAGCAATAAACAAGGAACAGCCATTTCTCCATGCAACATGAATCTTCAGAGAGTTAGTTCAGTTCAGTCGCTCAGTCGTGTCCGACTCTTTGCGACCCCATGAATTGCAGCACACCAGGCCTCCCTGTCCATCACCAACTCCCGGAGTCTACCCAAACCCATGTCCATCGAGTCGGTGATGCGATCCAACCATCTCATCCTCTGTCGTCCCCTTCTCCTCCTGCCCCCAATCCTACCCAGCATTAGGGTCTTTTCCAATGAGTCAACTCTTCGCATGAGGTGGCCAAAGTATTGGAGTTTCAGCTTCAACATCAGACCTTCCAATGAACACCCAGGATTGATCTCCTTTAGGATGGATTGATTCGATATCCTTGCAGTCCAAGGGACTCTCAAGAGTCTTCTCCAACACCACAGTTCAAAAGCATCAATTCTGCAGCACTCAGCTTTCTTCACCGTCCAACTCTCACATCCATACATGACCACTGGAAAAACCATAGCCTTGACTAGACGGACTTTTGTTGGCAAAGTAATGTCTCTGCTTTTAAATATGCTATCTAGGTTGGCCATAACCTTCCTTCCAAGGAGTAAGCGTCTTTTAATTTCATGGCTGCAATCACCATCAGCAGTGATTTTGGAGCCCCCCAAAATAAAATCTGATCCTGTTTCCACTGTTTCCCCATCTATTTCCCATGAAGTGATGGGACCAGATGCCATGATCTTAGTTTTCTGAACGTTGAGCTTTAAGCCAACTTTTTCACTCTCCTCTTTCACTTTCATCAAGAGGCTCTTTAGTTCTTCTTCACTTTCTGCCATAAGGGTGGTGTCATCTGCATATCTGAGGTTATTGATATTTCTCCCGGCAATCTTGATTCCAGCTTGTGCTTCTTCCAGCCCAGTGTTTCTCATGATGTACTCTGCATATAAGTTAAAGAAGCAGGGTGACAATATACAGCCTTGACGTACTCCTTTTCCTATTTGGAACCAGTCTGTTGTTCCATGTCCAGTTCTAACTGTTGCTTCCTGACCTGCATACATGTTTCTCAAGAGACAAGTCAGATGATCTGGTATTCCCATCTCTTTCAGAATTTTCCACAGTTTATTGTGATCCACACAAAGGCTTTGGCATAGTCAATAAAGCAGAAATAGATGTTTTTCTGGAACTCTCTTGCTTTTTCGATGATCCAGCGGATATTGGCAATTTGATCTCTGGTTCCTCTGCCTTTTCTAAAACCAGCTTGATCATCTCGAAGTTCACGGTTCACGTATTGCTGAAGCCTGGCTTGGAGAATTTTGAGCATTAGTTTACTAGAATGTGAGATGAGTGCAATTGTGCGGTAGTTTGAGCATTCTTTGGCATTGCCTTTCTTTGGGATTGGAACGAAAACTGACCTTTTCCAGTCCTGTGGCCACTGCTGAGTTTTCCAAATTTGCTGGCATATTGAGTGCAGCACTTTCACAGCATCATCTTTCAGGATTTGAAATAGCTCACCTGGAATTCCATCACCTCCACTAGCTTTGTTCGTAGTGATGCTTTCTAAGGCCCACTTGACTTCACACTCCAGGATGTCTGGCTCTAGGTGAGTGATCACACCATCGTGATTATCTGGGTCATGAAGATCTTTTTTGTACAGTTCTTCTGTGTATTCTTGCCACCTCTTCTTAATATCTTCTGCTTCTGTTAGGTCCATACCATTTCTGTCCTTTATTGAGCCTATCTTTGCATGAAATGTTCCTTTGGTATCTCTAATTTTCTTGAAGAGATCTCTAGTCTTTCCCAATCTGTTAAGCTGAGTGCAAAAAGCCAGTCTCCAAAGGTTACATATATAAGATTTCTGAAATAATGTAACTACAGAAATGGAGAACAGGTCCATGGCTGACGGGTTATGGAGGGGATGAAGGAGAGAAGGAAGCAGGTGTGACTAGAAAAGTGCAACAGGAGGAATGCTTGTGTGACGGACACGTTCTGCATCTCAACTGCATCAGTGCCAGTATCCTGGCCGAGATGCTCTACCAGTGTTTTGCAAGAAGTTCCCAAGGGGGCAACATGGATAAAAGGTACATGAGCTCTCTCTGAATTATGTCTTTTAACTGCACATGAATCTGCAATTATTTCAAAACAAAAACTCTCATTTATAAAAGCACCACTGGGAATTCTTTTGCCCAGTGGTTAGAACTCTGTGCTCTCACTGGTGAGGGCCTGGTTTCAAGCCGTGGTCAGGGACCTAAGATCCCACAAGGCTCATGGTATAGACAAAAAAAACAAAGCACCACTATGGAGAACAGTATAAAGTTTCCTTAAGAAACTAACAATAGAGTTACCGTATGATCCAGTGATCCCACTCCTGGGCATATATTCAGAGAAAACTCTAATCCAGAAAGATGCATGCACTCCAATGCCACTGCAGCATTGTTGACCACAGCCAGGACATGGAAGCAACCTAAATGTCCACTGACAGGCAAATGGATAAAGAAGATGCGGTTCAATGGAATATTACTTGGCCATTAAAAAGAATAAAATAATGCCATTTGCAGCAACATGGATAGACCTAGAAATTATCATACTAAGTGAAATAAGTCAAACAAAGATAAGCATCATATGATATCACTTATATGTGGGATCAAAATGTGATACAAATTAACCTATAAAACAGAAATAGACTCACAGACATAGAAAACAAACTTATGTTTACCAAAGGGAAAGCAGAGGGAGGGATAAATTAGGAGTTTGGAATTAACATATACCAAAAAAAAATGTTATAGAGATCTTTTAAATGTTTACAATGGTTGAAAAAGTTGAGGTAATGAGCAGTCTTTAAAAGTTTACTTAAACTACTTTGTGGCTTAAATCTAACAAAATGAAAACACAGTTTCAAATATTTTGAGCATTCTTGAATACTTTTAATATAAAAGAATTCCCTCTGGGAATGGGAGAAAGTGCATATAGAGCTTCTTTCACCAGGCCCTGCAGTGGATAAGGTTTCATTGGATATTATCTATTTCATTTACCCTCATACTGACTTTCCAAGACTCAGATTATGATCTACAGTTTGTAGAGGAAATTCCTGCTCAGAGAAGTGAAGCAATTTTCCCAAAGTCACACAGCTAGGAACTGACGGGTCTGAATTCAAGTTTGTGTGGATTTATAGGGTTTATTTGGCCATGCCCCACAGTGTGTGGGAACTTCATTCCCTGACTACCTGGGCCCTCCTCACTGAGAGCGTGGTCCTAACCCTTTGACAACTAGGGAATTTACTGGATTTATATATTTTCCATCACCAGATCTGCCAGCCACTTAGGAAACAGCCATGAATCCCCAAAGCAGAAAAACTTTCAATTGCAAGGCCCTGACTCACAATAGCAAGAAAAGGAAAAAATAAAATCAAAGGCCACTATCAAGTAAAAAACAAATTTACTTATTTTTAAAGACACAAATATACATGAGAACTAAATGCAATATGTGATCCTGGATTAGGTCCTGAACTGTGGGAAAATGTTTGAAATGAAATTAAATGAAAATGAAATGAAAAACACTAGTGTAAAAATTGATAACATTTTAATAAAGTTCATTAATTAAATATGGGGCTTCCTTTGTGGCTCAGACTGTAAAGAATCTTCCTGCAATGTGGGAGACCAAGGTTCACTTCACTCCCTGGGTCGGAAAGATCCCCTGGAGAAGGTAATGTCTACCCACTCCAGTATTCTTGCCTGGAGAATCCCTTGGACAGAGGAGCCTGGCGGGCTACAGTCCATGGGGTCACAGAGAGTCGAACATGATTGAGGCGACTAAGCACGCGTTGATTAAATAACAGTATTGTGTTGATGTTAATTTCTGGCTTTGGGTAATTTGAGAGGATGTCCTTGTTTGGGGGCTTTCCAGGTGGCGCTAATGGTAAAGAAGTCACCTGCCAATGCAGATGGCTTATGAGATGCAGGTTTATCCCTGGGTCGGGAAGATCCCCTGGAGAAGGTAACGTCTACCCACTCCAGTTTTCTTGCCTGGAGAATCCCGCGGACAGAGGAGCCTGGTGGGCTAGAGTCAATGGGGTCACAAGAGTCAGACACAACTCAGCAACTAAACAACCACCATCATGGCAATTCTTTGTACTTTTTAAATAACTTTTCTCTAACTCTGAAACTACTTCAAAATATTTTCAATATTAAAAATATTCTGTGAAATATTCAGAACAGATATCCAGGTAAAACTCCAAGATGAGCATATTCTTACAAAGAAAGGTCTGCAAAAATATCGCTCAGGTCCTGTTTTTTCACTCTTTCCTCTTTCCCTTCTCTCCAAGAAAACAAAAATTAAAGAATGATTTGGGAGGCTTCCCTGGTGGCTCAGTGGTAAAGGTAAAAAAAAAAAAAAAAGAACGATCTGGCTCCACTGTTGTTCAGTTGCTAAGTCATATCCAACTCTTTGTGACCCCATGGACTGCTGCACTCCAGGCTTCCCTGTCCTTCACCATCTCCTGGAGTTTGCTCAAACTCATGTCCATTGAGTTAGTGGTGCCATCCAACCATCTCATCCTCTGTGGCTCCCTTCTCCTCCTGTTACTGTTGAAAACCAACACAAATTCTACACCAAGGCAAGCCCTCTGCAGGTGTAACCTGGTCATCTTAAAAAAATTCTCTCACATGTATGGCAGAAATCAAACCAGTACTGCAAAGCAATCATCAATCAATTAATATTAAATAAATATATATATATTTTAGAAACATTTCCTCACTACTAAGTAACTGGATGGGGTGGGGGGGTTCTCCAGAGCAGCATTTATCTACTCACAGTCAGCATGGGAAGCATCTCTGCAGCCCTGCAGGTGTCAGAGCTACTGCCATCTTGGCCCAGAATCCAAGTCAAACAGCACACAGTGAATAGGGAGCCCCGGGCACCTTGCCGGTGAGAAACTACAGCACCAGGGAGACGAAGACCAGGGAGCTGGGCTTATGATCAAGCAAGAGGGGTCTGGAAGGTTAGCAGAGCCACATTCTGGTAACGTTTAATACAGAGAGCGTGGGATACTCACATTCAAGAGAGAGCGATCATAAACGCCTGGATACCCACATTCAAGAGAGAGCGATCATAAACGCCTAGACACGAAATAACAGGTAGAACTGGCTGTCTGGGCTTACGTAATATTTTATGTAATAGAATACCCACAATTCAAGCCACTCCAGCTCCCCCCGGCTGACCTCCTGCAGTGTTATCGTGCACAAAAGCAAACCCAGCCTGCAGCCCACCCCCAGGCTCCCAGCCTGCCTCGAATCCCTGCTTCCAAGTCGCGTGCGTTAAAGAGCATCAGAGTCAGGGAAAGCCGTAAGAAGGTGCTTTGTAAATGTATTAGAAGGAGCGACTTCTCCGCTCTCACGTTCCTTATCGCCTTGCACAGTATGATAAAGTTTCCGTGATTCTCTCTTTGACTCCTACATACCAACAGTCCCTGCTGCACAGAGCTGACTTCTCTGAACACTCAAAACTGCTTCCTACACCACGCACACACCCAGAGGACGAGGCCAATTCTCCCCGTAAATTTGTAAACTTGTTACCATAGAGACAGGCGCCGGGCGCTTCAAGGGTGGACCCTCAGTGCCACCTAGTGGGTTACCGGTTATCCTGCAGTCCCCCAACCACACTGTTGGATGACAGATTTTTTTCTTCTTTTTTCCTGTTTTCTTTTTTCGCTCTCTGGTGTTCCCCTTCAAGATTTCTAGGGATGTTTCCACAAATATCTACTTAAACCAAGGGTTTTTTCATTCTGGTTTTATTTGAGATGTAATTGACACACGTACAGCACTGTGTAAGTTCAAGGTGTTGGCTGACTCACATCCATCATGAAATGATTATCACCATAAATGTAGTGATCATCCATCACCTCATATAGGTAGAAAATTAAAGAAAAAGAAAAAAATGTTTTTCTTTGTGATGAAAACTCAGGATTTACTCTCTTAACGATTTTTGTGTAACATATATCATTATATATCTTAATTACATATAAATTATATATATCATGTCATACATTACATCCCAACATTTATTTATCTTATAACGGGAAATTTGTACCTTTTCATCACCTTCATCTACTTTCCTCTCCCTCTACTCCTGTCTCTGGTAACCACACAGCTGATCATGTTTCCTGTGAGTTTACTTGTTCAACCAAGTTTTTCGAAGCTATTTGCTTCCCCCATGCAGAAATAATGTCTGATGTTAGACCTGGCGCAAGCGTTCTACCTCATTTTCTGAATGCCCTGCCCTTCTAGTCCATACTGACTCTAAAGAAGTCAGGAGCAGCTGTGGAGGTACCTTGAACGTCACATACAGTGACAAAGATAAACCAATGCCTGACATGTAGGAGAACAAAACTCATCGGGGATTTCAAATAAATGATTAAGTCCTCCTTTATCACTTTATTCATTTGTTCAGCCAGTGTGGCTTCTACTTCACTCACATAGATGTGCAGGGTGTAGGACTTTTTTTCTTTGCTTTTCTGTAAATGAACTTGTTACCAAAGAGTGTTTGGGGTCCGGTTGCTTGCCGCTCAAAAGTCAGTAAACAGGCCAGGTTGGAGGAAAGGCAAGTTCGCTTTATTTCAGATGCTGGCAATTGGGGACGTCTGTACAAAGGCCAACTTCCCCAACCCCTTGGCAACCAATGGAGCAAGAACTTTTATAGACAGAAGGAGGGGGCTACATGCAGAAACAGCACAGTCATCTCAGATAGTCATCTTCAAATTGGTCATCGGTGGTCTGACCAGCCTCATCTTGGTTGTTTTAGGTACAACTAATCTTCAGTTCCAGGGTCTATTTGTTGTCATTTCTCTGAGGCCAATTCTTGGAATTGTGGCAACTCATGTCCTGGGTACCGTCTGGTCAGTCAGTTCAGTCCCTCAGTTGTGTCCGACTCTGTGACCCCACAGACTGCAGCACGCCAGGCCTCCCTGTCAATCACAAATTCCTGGAGCTTACTCAGACTCATCTCCACAAAGTCAATGATGCCATCCAACCATCTCATCCTCTGTTGCCCCCTTCTCCTCCCGCTTTCAATCTTTCTCAGCATCAGGGTCTTTTCCAGTGAGTCAGTTCTTCACATCAGGTGGCCAAAGTTTTGGAGTTTCAGCTTCAGCATCAGTCCTTCCAATGAACACCCAGGACTGATTTCCTTTAGGATGGACTGGTTGGATCTCCTTGCAGTCCAAGGGACTCTCAAGAGTCTTCTCCAACACCAGAGTTCTTCAGTGCTCAGCTTTCTTTATGGTCCAACTCTTGCATCCATACATGACTACTGGAAAAACCATAGCTTTGACTAGATGGACCTTTGTTAGCAAAGTAATGTCTCTGCTTTTTAATAGGCTCTCTAGGTTGGTCATAGCTTTTCTTCCAAAGATCAAGAGTCTTTTAATTTTATGGCTACAGTCACCATCTGCAGTGATTTTGAAGCCCAGAAAAATGAAGTCTGTCACTGTTTCCATTGTTTTCCCATCTGTTTGCCATGAAGTGATTGGACCAGATCCCATGATCTTAGTTTTCTGAATGTTGAGCTTTAAGCCAACTTTTTCACTCTCTTTCACTTTCATTAAGAGGTTCTTTAGTTCTTCTTCGCTTTCTGCCATAAGGGTGGTGTCATCTGCATATCTGAGGTTATTGATATTTCTCCCGGAAATCCTGATTCCAGCTTGTGCTTCATCCAGCCCAGCATTTCACATGATGCACTCTTGCATGTAAGTTAAATAAGCAGGGTGACAATATGCGGTCTTGACGTACTCCTTTCCCGATTTGGAACCAGTCTGTGGTTCCATGTCCAGTTCTAACTGTTGTTTCCTGATCTGCATACAGATTTCTCAGGAGGCAGGTCAGGTGGTCTGGTATTCCCATCTCTTGAATTTTCCACAGTTTGTTGTGATCCACACAGTTAAAGGCTTTGGTGTAATCAATATAGCAGGAGTAGATTTTTTTTCCTGGTATTCTCTTGCTTTTTTAATGATCCAGCAGATGTTGGCAATTTGATTTCTGGTTCCTCTGTCTTTTCTAAATCCAGCTTGAACATCTCGAAGTTCATGGTTCACAAACTGTTGAAGCCTGGCTTGGAGAATTGTGAGCATTACTTTGCTAGCCTGTGAGATGAGTGCAATTGTGCGGTAGTTTGAGCATTCTTTGGCATTGCCTTTCTTTGGGATTGGAATGAAAACTGACTTTTCCAGTCCTGTGGCCACTGCTGAGTTTTCCAAATTTGCTGGCATATTGAGTGCAGCACTTTCACAGCTGGAATTCCATCACCTCTACTAGCTTTGTTCGTAGTGATGCTTCCTAAGGCCCACTTGACTTCATATTCCAGGATGTCTGGCTCTAGGTGAGTGATCACACTATCGTGATTATCTGGGTCATGAGATCTTTTTTGTATAGTTCTTCTATATATTCTTGCCACCTCTGCTTCTGTTAGGTCCATAACATTTCTGTCCTTTATTGTGACCATCTTTGCATGAAATGTTCCCTTGGTATCTCTAATTTTCTTGAAGAAATCTCTAGTCTTTCCCATTGTATTGTCTGGTCATCGTGTAGATAACTTCTTCCACCTGCTGTTTTAGTGTCTATAAGACAGCTCACAGGATATGGCTCAGAATATTATCTATAACCCCTGAGCAAGAACTAAGGGTCCTTGAGTATGCTTAGAGACTACATTATTATTATTTAGTCTCCTTTGACTGTTTTCCCTTTGTTTCCACATTTCTCACTTCTCTGATTAAACTTATTCTTTGACTAACGTTTTCCACAGATAAAAGGCAGGCGGAGGATATGATGGGGGAGGGCAAGGACTATAGGGTCCTGCTCCATTTCAAGCTTTCTCATTCCATCAGGGAGCAGAGAGTTGGTATCAGTAAATTCAAGGACTCCTGCCCCCATTTTATCCTGAGTCCGGGGGCAGGGGAGGGGTGCGTCTTCAGGGTCCACACCTCCTTCTCATCTAGGGCTGGGACCACCCCCTCCACCAGGCCACAGTGTGGCACATCTGCCTGGTCCAGCCGTGCTACATCTCTTGGTCAAAGCCACCCTGTACAGCTCAGCACTGCCACCCTCCCTGGTGGTACAAGAGAACAGAGGCACCCTCAGTGAACATCTCTGATTAATAATCTGTCAACCAATATTTTTCCTGCTTATGGACATGACCCAATCGAGGGTCCTGGCATATAAGGATGAAACTAGGCTCCTCT
The DNA here is from genome assembly GCA_024291935.2 of Okapia johnstoni. Taxonomy (NCBI): domain Eukaryota; kingdom Metazoa; phylum Chordata; class Mammalia; order Artiodactyla; family Giraffidae; genus Okapia; species Okapia johnstoni. The sequence continues at coordinate 14,410,705 of CM044326.1, read as the reverse complement.
CGTAAGCTCATGGGCTCCTGTGGAGACAGACTTTTCAACAAAGTCAGAGCATTTACTGCAAGAAAGACCCACGTCCACAATCCCTTAGTCAAAATACTTGGGCCAGAGGGCTTCCCTGGTGGCTCAGAAGGTAAAGTATCTGCCTGCAATACGGGAGACCTGGGTTCAATCCCTGGGTAGGGAAGATTCCCCTGGAGAAGGAAATGGCAACCCACTCCGGTATTGTTGCCTGGAGCATCTCATGGACAGAGGAGCCTGGTGGGCTACAGTCCATGGGGTCTCAAAAAGCAGCCAGATGGGTTTGGAATTCCGAATTTGTTGGTTTTAGGAAAGTAATCTGTCAAAAGATTATTTATTTCCTACTATCTGCAGCAGGGTCTGGGATGTCATCTGTAATCAACCACACCCAGATTTTTGTAGCGAAACCCAGGAGGAGGAGTAAAAGAGAAATAAAGACGACCAAGAGTTTCATGGGAGCTCAGGCAGGATTTGCCACCAAATGAGGTTTAGCCTCAAAAAAGGAAAAAATTCTGCTTCTCAGCATTTTGTTTGAGATGAGACTGGGAAGTGAGACCTGGCCAGAGAGGCTTGTAGATGGTGGGAGGCCAGGTACAGGGACCCCGGGGAGGGCCGCCCAGTGTGTCAGGCACCCTCAAGGGGTCAGCGTCCTGGAACCTTCAAGCCAGCTCTTCCTTGACTTAGACTCCTCAGCTCTGCCTCAAAACTTTGCAGGATGCCTTCCCTGACAGCCCACCCTGACCTATGTAAGTTACATTGACATGCCAGTAAAAAGTGCCATGTGTTACTTCTCTGATCCTTAGACCTGAAATTCTTTCTTTCTGTCTCTGTTTAGTTGCTCAGTCATGTCTGACTCTTTGCAACCCTGTCCATGGGATTCTCCAGGCAAGAATACTGGAGTGAGTTGCCATTTCCTCCTCCAGGGGATCGTCTAGACCCAGGGATCAAACCCGAGTCTCCTGTGTCTCCTGCATTGCAGGTAGATTCTTTACCCACTGAGCCATGAGGGAAGCCGCTGAAATTCCTTAAGTACAAGCAACATTTTCTCTCCCTGGCGCTAGCTGCTATTCAAAGTTTTTCGATCGCAGTCACTCACACCCCTGCGAGTACAATCACATCTGCTGCTAGTAAGAATAACAGCAAAGCATTCTTCAGGAATTTGGGGGGTGGGGGGTGGAGGTTGTGACTTTAGTCTCAGACACAAAAGGAGAGGAGATGAAATCCCTCCAGGGTGGCCTGGGCTTGTGTTTTCTCTCATCCTCAACTCTCAGGATAAAAAGTTGTCTCCCACTCTGGCCAGGAGACAGAATCTTTTTCTGTACATTCATCCTTGAATTGGTGAAACTTCCAAAGCAGCAGTGTAAATATTCATGCAGTAAACGGGGGTGGGGGGGGGGAGCCAGATGGAGGGGGTCTCCACAGTTATTTTTGCTTCGCTGTCAAAATATTTAACTGATACATAAATCTTTTAAGGCACGTTCATTTGGCACTGCGTGCAAACATTTCCACGCACATTCATCACCCCTCCTTTGCTAAAATGCGCCTTCCACTTCGGCGTATCTTTCCCCACTTATCCAAAAAGGCTGGATCCAAAACCCAGAGTATAAGACCCAAAAGGACTTGCCTGGAATAGGGGGCAGGACACCCTCTGGGCAGCCTTGGCAGGCTGACCCTGGCTCCTGCCCTCCCAGCCTGCTTGGAAATTATCAGGCAAAGCCACTCCTGGAGTTGTAAATAGATGCCAAGGCAATTCAGAGAGCCAAGGGGAGGGCCAGCAGAGCGGGGATATTTCTGGAACATGTCTGTTCTCTGAGGTTGGATAAGTCAGCCTGAACTGCTCAGAACTCTATTTCCTGCAAACAAGGGGAATGTAAAACCACATTACTGGTTCAGCGTGGGTTTTTTCTCAGGTTTTGAAGACATGCACAGCCTAACACCAAATATATTCTTAATACACTGGAACCGTGCGGTGGATTTTAATGAAAGTGATTAGGCCCAGGAAAAGAAGTCACGGTGATATGAAGTCGATCCATCTGCCACGCTTCCCTCCCCACCACCCCAACCAGGGCAGAAGTCAGGTGGAGCATCTACTCAAGTTCAGGGGAACTGCACCATGCCCCGCAGAGAGTGCCCAGGGCTGTCCCCTGACGCTGAGAGCAAAGCTTCCAGGCAGGAAGGCTCCAGCTTTGTCAATTCCCTTCCATGTGGCAAGCTTCCTTGGTGGCTCAGGTGGTAAAGAATCTGCCTGCAATGCAGCCTGGGTTTGATCCCTGGGTTGGGAAGGTCCCTTGGAGAAGGGAATGGCTTCCCACTCCAGTGTTCTTGCCTGGGAAATCCCATGGACAGAGAAGCCTGGTGGGCTACAGTCCATGGGGTCACAAGGAGTCAAACACGGCTGAGTGACTAACAGTTTTCACTTTTCCCGCAGCAAGAGCACATGAAGGACCAACTTTACATTCAGCCCTATCCTAAGCACAGAGGGTAAAACAACGCCTACACTTCCAGTGCAGCCAGCATGGCAAGATGCTGGTTCAGGTAGGCAAAACAAGGGCCCCCAGAGATGCTCACCTGCTAATTCCCTGAACCTGGGGCCACACGCTCTTACACGGCAAAGGGAACTCGGCAGCATAGATTTTTTTCAAATTTATTTTTAATTGGGGTATAATTACTTTACAACGCTGTGTTGGTTTCTGCTATACAACAAAGTGAATCAGCTGTATGTACATATAGATTCTCTTCCTCTTGAGCCTCCCTCCCAACTTCCATCCCATCCCAGTCCTCTAGGTTGTCGCAGAGCACAGGTTTTAGATCCCTGTGTCATACAGCAAATTCCCACTATCTGTTTTGCATATGGTAGTGTATCTGTTTCAGTGCTACTCTCTCTATCTGTCCTACCCTCTCTTCCCCCACTGTGTCCACAAGTCTGTTCTCTGTGTCTGCATCTCCACTGCTGCCCTGCAAATAGGTTCATCGGTACCATCTTTCTAGATTCCATATATATGCATTAGTATATGATATTTGTCCTTCGCTTTCTGACTTACTTCACCCTGTATAATAAGGCTCTAGGTTCATCTACCTCATTAAAATGGACTCAAATGCATTCCTTTATATGGCTGAGTAATATTCCATCATATACACATACCGAAGCTTCTTTATCCATCCACCTGTCGATGAACACCTAGGGCAGGTGGCGTTAAGCTGAGCATCCTGAGAGGGGAAATGATCCTAGATTGTGAGGATGTACCCAGTGTCATCCCAAAGGTCCTCACAAGAGGAGGCAGGAGGACCCGAGTCAGTAGTAGGAAACGTGGTGACAGCAGACGAGGTTAGAGGGACGCAGAGAGGGGCTGTGACCAAGGGACACAGGCGGCTTCAAGAAGCTGGAGAAGGCAAGGAAGCAGAGTCTCCTCTGAAGCCACCAGAAGCAATGTAGCCTTGCTGGCACCTTGATCTTGGTCTCTGACCTCCAGACTGTGTCTTCAACCCTAGGGTGGTGATGACTTTCATTATTGATAGCTCTGGGGGTGTTAACATCTTTTATTTGTTCCTTTAAAACCTGTCCAGAAACTCCCTTTATAATTTGCTTTGTTGCTTTTTAGTCGATAAGTCGTGTCTGAGTCTTCGTGCCTCCCTGGTCCCACTAAGCCACCCGGGGAGCCCACCCTCTGTGATTAGACACTTCCTTAAAAGTCTCCTCGTTTAAACCATCTGAATGAATTCCCCTTCCTGTCTGGACCCTGACTCATGCATCCGAGGAGGAATACTTCTTCCCCTTTGACGAGAGAGTCAGAGGCAAGAACAAGTGAAGATGCGGATGGGCTGGGTAGAGATGAAGTGGACAGGAAGTCGGGGGAGGTCGCACACTTGACTTGAATTTTCTTTATGAAGAAAAGTGACAGTGAAAGTGTTAGTCGCTCGGTCACGTCTGCCTATTTGCAACCACATGGCCTGTAGCCCACCAGGCTCCTCTGTCCATGGGATTCTCCAGGCAAGAATACTGGAGTGGGTGGCCATGCCCTCCTCCAGGGGATCTTCTGGGATCAAACCTGAGTCTTCTGCCTTGCAGGCAGATTCTTTACTGTCTGAGCCACCAGGGAAACCCTTATGAAGAAAGGTGGAAAATTAACTGCTAAAATGGAATCGAGGCAGTGACGCTTTGAAGCGAGTGGCCAAAGAAGTGGAAGGACCACCGTGAATTTTCAGAGGCAAAACTCTGCCTCTTTGGGTGATTCTTTTTATCGACTGAGCTGCTGAGTCAGGTCACATGTATCTTCAGGGCTTTGCACTCTTTCGCTTAAGAAATCCCAAAGATAGCTAACAGTCAAAATGATGTTCAGGGCAGCATATGTTCATGGACTGAATAGGGCTCACTGTATTTGTCACAAAGGGATTAACAGTGCTGGGCACATCAGTGAAGATCAAATGCACAAAGACTGAAGAGTAAGGGCCCTACCCCTTCATATCTTACCTTGGAATATGTCATGGCTTGAATTATCAGAGGGGAGTTTATGACTCTTAATTCATCAAGGGCCAGGTCAACTGACTGTGTAATCCACAAACACCAACTCCCATGTTAACGCCTTGAGACAGCATGGTGTGGTGGGACAAGCAAGGAGTCTGGATAACTTGACGACTCACTAGGTGAGTTTTGGCAAATCCCTTAAACTCCTTGCCTTTCCTCTTTCCCACCTTTAACATGAGGACACGTGCGTGTGTGCTCCGTCACTTCAGTTGTGTCCGACTCTTCACGACCACATGCATGGTAGCCCACACGGCTCCTCTGTCCATGGGATTTCCCAGACAAGGATACGGTTGGGGGCTGCCATTCCTTCTCCAGGGGATCTTCCCCAGCCCAGGGATCGAAACCAGGTCTCCTGTATTGTGGGCGGATTCCTTACTGACTGAGCCACCAGGGAAGCCCCAAAGGAAGAATGACTTTCCTTCAAGTGATCTGAGCTTTTGAGCCCTGAGAACCAGAGCTGAGCTGGGAAAAGAAGGGACGCAGCGTTCGACTCGTCAATCCTGGAGCAGCACCTACTGCAGCTCCCGCCGCAGAAAGAGCACTGAGTGAGAGAATCGTCTAACGCCCACACATTGAGCAGATCAGCCTATACAATGGACCCAAACCTGAGGCTCAGAAAAGGTAAGTCATTTACCCAAGGTCACACAGCCAGAAAGCATTCTTCCTTGGTGTTACAATGGCTAGGTGTGTCCTACTCCAATTTTCTGTATTTGAACTTTCATCTACTTGATCAATGGTTGCAACTGACATATATCCACTACTATGAAATATATGGGCTTCCCAGGTGGTGCTGATGGTAAAGAACCAGCCTGCCTATGCCAAAGATGTGGGAGACACAAGTTCAATCCCTGAATCAAGACGATCGCCTGAAGAAAGGATAGGCTATCCACTCCAGCGTACTTGGGCTTCCCTGTACACAGGGCTCAGATGGTAAAGAATCTGCCTGCAATGAGGGAGACCTGGGTTCAATCCCTGGGTTGGGAAGATTCCCCTGGAGGAGGGCATGGCAACCCACTCCAGTATTCTTCCCTGGAAAATTCCCACGGACAGAGGAGCCTGGTGGGCTACAGTCCATGGGGTCAAAAAGAGTCAGACACGACTAGTCAGACTAAGCACAGCATAGCATAGCTGATTCACTTTGCTGTACAGCAAAAACTAACACAACATTGTAAAGCAACTATACTCCAATAAAATTTTTTTTAAAAAAAAGAAAAGAAATATCTGATTTTCTACGATGAGAGACAGCACTCTTGGATCCACCTGTCTCCAGATGGTTCAGACAGTGAGCAAATTCAGCCAGCCCCATATCCCTTTGCTAAAACCCACACTGAAGCAGCTCAATAATAAAAAGATGAATAGCCCAATTAAAAACTGGGCAAAGCATCTGAAAAGACATTTCTCCAAGGAAGATATGCAAATGGCCATTAAGCACATGAAAAGATGCTCAACATCGTTAGCCATCAGGGAAATGCAAATCAAAGCCACAACCAGATTACCACTTCACAGCCACTGCTACGGTTGTCATCAAAAAGTCAGATAGTAGGGAGTTCCCTGGTGGTCTAGCGATTGGGATTCCAAGCTTTCACTGCCTTAGCCAGTGTTTGATCCCTGGCTGGGGACTGAGATCCCAAAAGCTGAGTGGCACAGCCCCCCAAAAAAAAAACCTTAAAAGGTCAGATAGTAACAAATGTTGGTGGTGATGTGGAGAAATTGGGACCCTGAGACATTGCTGGTGAGAACACACAATGGTAAAACCACTTGGGAAAACTGTCTGGAGGTTTCTCAGATTGTTAAATATAGATTTATCATATGATCCAACAGTTCCCCTCCTAGGCACCTACCCAAGAGAAATGAAGACGTATGTCCACACAAAAACTTGTACATGAACGTTCATAGCAGCATTATCCATAATAGCCAAAAGGTGGAAACCCACCAAGTGCCCATAACCCAATAAATGATTAAATAAGATGTGATATATCCATACAATAGACTATTATTCAGCCATGGAAAGGAATGAAGTACTGATACACGCTACCCGTACATGAACTTGAAATCCTTGTGCTACGTGAAGGAAGCCAGTCACAAAGGACCAAGTGGTGTGCGACCCCGTTTCACAAGAAATGTGCAGAGCAGACAATTCTATAGAGACTGAAAGCTGGTGAGAGGTTGCCAGGGGCCCGGGGAGGGGAGATGGCACTAAAGGGTATGGGGTTTATTTTTGGAGTGATGAAAGTGCTCTAAAATTCACTGTGATGGGGGCTGCACAACTCTGAATATATCGAAAGCCACTGAATTGTCCACTTGGAATGAGTAAGCTGTATGGTGTGTGAATGACATCTCAGTAAGCCTTTAAAAAAAAAAAACCTACCATACTGTGCTTGCTTCAGCCACACACATACTAAACTTGGAAGATGACCATGGCCCATGTGCAAGGGGACACGCAAACCTGTGACACGTTCCATGTTTCATCTATTGTCAGATCCAGACCCCCTCCCAATAAATGCGGCAACCGTTTTGGTATGCTTTGCCTAAAGAGAGAATCCACCAACATAACTCAATTTTAAATGTTTTCTTTGTTTGATTTCACTCTATGCAACTGTATCATTTAAAGTCAAAAGCACACATTGTTTTTAAAAGCTGGTGTGAGCTTTTGAAACACACAGTCTGGTTCCCAGAGCTGCCCATGGCTGATCCTTGTGACATTAGGCTAGTCACTTCCGCTCTGGGCCTGGGTCTCCTCACTGCAAAGGGGGAACAATGGTGCCTGGGCTACACTGTAATGGGGTTCAGGCTGCACCTCACCAGGGACATCCTGAGAGGAGGAGAGCGGCGCCACTGGATGTATCTGCTCAGTTGTTGCTGTGGTATCCGACACTTTGTCAGCCCTGGACTGCAGCACGCCAGCCCTCCCTGTCCCTGCACTCTCTCCCAGAGTTTGCTCAAACTGACGTCCACTGAGTAGATGATGCCATCAACCATCTCGTCCCCTGCCACCCTCTTCTCCTCCTGCCCTCAATCTTTCCCAGCGTCAGGGTCTTTTCCAATGAGTCAGCTCTTCCCATCAGGTGGCCAAAGTATTGGAGTTTCAGCTTCAGCATCAGTCCTTCCAATGAATATTCAGGGTTGATTTCCTTTCAGCTTAACTGATTTGATCTCCTTGCAGACCCTCAAGGGTCTTTCTCCAGCAACACAGTTTGAAAGCATCAATTCTTAGGCACTCAGTCTAGAAATACTATTTCTAAAATGCTAAGCAGGGACTTTCCTGGGGGCCCAGTGGCTGGGACTCCTCAGTCCCAATGCAGGCCACGTTTAATCCCTGGTCAGGGAACTAGACCCCACATGCTCAACTAAAGATCCCAAATGTCCAACAGAGGTCGAAGGTCCCACATGCTACAACTAAGACCCAGCACAACTAAATCAAAATTTGTTAATGACACACTGACAATTTCTTTAATTAAATGAAATAAAATGCTAAGCAAACTGATGGTATAAGCTAAGTGAACAGCTAAACACAAAGGATGCCTTCAGCTGCAAATAACAGAAAACTCTCTCACGAAACCGCAGAGCCTGAAGGACAGTGGAGACCGAGGGGTCCGGTCAGGCCCCCGGCTCAGGCGTGCCCTTCCCTGAGCTGCTCTGTCTTCAGACAGAAGCAAGGTGGCAGCAGTGTTTGTGCTGTGTGTGTGTGTGAACACTCAGTCATGTCCAGCGCTTTGCAACCCCCTGGACTATAGCCCACCATGCTCCTCTGTCCATGAGATTCTCCAGGCAAGAACACTGGAGTGGGTTGCCATTTCCTCCTCCAGGGGATCTTCCCCAACCCATGTCTCTTGCATCTCCCACATTGGCAGGCAGACTCTTTACCACTGTGCCACCTGGGAACCTTGTAGACTGACACTCAAATGTCCCAAGATCTCATATCTTAGAGACTTAGCGGCTCAGGAAGCTGAGCAGAATTCTACATGTATCACTTCCTGAATGTCTTCCTTCAGGACTGACACATGCTGAGCCCACTTCTAGGTCCTGGAGATCCTTACATCCCTGGGAGAATCAGATAATGATCAGAAAACAGTGTAAAGACACAGTAATTCCTGATGGTGAACAGTGTTAAGAAAGAAAGAAAACGTGGTGAGAGCGCAGCATCCCTGGGGGAGGATACTACCCAGGGTGGTCTCGGAAAGCATCTGCATGTAGAGTGTTGGGGAGGGCAGGGCAGGAGGGGACAGATGATGCCAGTCCTGGATGGCCGTGTGCACAAGGAGTTCTGCTAAATTCCAAGAAAAATGTAAAGCCATCAGAGGACAAGTGGGGAGGACATCTGATGTGAAAGACACAGATTGAATCACGGCTCTGTCAAATGACTCACCTTTCCTGACCCTCAGTTTCCATGCCTGTAAAATGGGATTAAAAAGGGACTTCCCTGGTGGTTCACTGGTTAGGAGTCTACCTACCAGTGCACGGGACACATGGGTTCAATCCCCAATCCGGAAAGACTCTACAGGGCAGGAGCCACTAAGCCCACGGATCACAACTCCTGAGCCTGTGTGCCCGAGAGCCCATGCCCCACAACAAGAGGAGCCACTGCAGTGAGAAGCCCGAGCACCTCAACCAGAGAGTAGCCCCTGCTCATTGCAACTAGAGAAAAGCCTGCACAGCAAGACCCACCACATGCAAAAATAAATAAATAAAATAATAAAAAAATAAAAAATTTTAAACTGGGATTAAAAATTCCTACCTCCAGACTTCCCTGGTGGTCCAGTGGTTAAGACTCCTCATTTCCACTGCAGGGGGCATGGGTTTGATCCCTGGTTGAGGAACTAAGATCCCACGTTGTATATTTGAAAGATGCTACCAGAACAGAAGGAGAAGGAAATGGAAACCCACTCTAGTATTCTTGCCTGGAGAATTCCATCGAGAATACATATCAAAATTCTCATCACAAGAAAAAAAAAAAGAAATTGATCACTACCTATGGTGATGGATGTTAACTAGACTTAGTGTGGTGATTATTCCACAATATATACAAATACCATTATGTTGTACATCTGAAGCTAAAGTAACATTATATATCAATTATCTGAACTTAAATAAATAACTCATTCACAGGGTTACAAGGACAAAACATGAAAATGGAAATGTACATTACAGCCCCACAAAAATATTAGCAACCTCTTCCACTTGTTTTTTTAGAAGCTGAAGCCTGAGATGTTTTGGGGGAGGTGTATGCAAGCTACTTTGAAATGCATCAGAAAAATAAACTGTTTTGATGGGTGGGGAGTGTGGGTGAGTGATGGGTATGTATGCAATGAAACAAGTAGAAAAAAATGTTAATAGATGAGTCTGGGTGATAGATACATGTCTATCCACTGTAAAATTCTTTGCACTTTTAGCTATTTTTGAAATTTTTAGTGATAGAATTTTGAGGAAGGAAGAGAGGTACCACTTTTTTTTTTAAAGAATTTGCAAATGCTCGTCGCCTCCCTCTCCAGTTTCTTTCTTGTCTGATGGCGTTAGCAAGTCACCCTGCAGTCTTGCAGCGAGTGATTCGGTCCAAAGCGGGATAGCCACCTAGGCTTGACGTGGGCCCCGCCGTGCGCTGACCTTGACGGTGACAATGCTCGGGCTTTGCAGGGAAGCCCCAGGGGCTAAACCGAGCCTTGGCAGCTAGAGAACATGCAGGGATGCCGCCGCCAGAGGACGCGCTCGGAGCGTCCTGCCCTCAGGGCCGCGAGGAGCGCGCGGCGGGAAGCCTCGCTCCTCCCCTGGAGCCCACGGCCCTCGCGACGACGTGACCTACAGAAAGCAGCCCTTCGACCGGGACGGCCTCCCCGCAGATCCTGATGAAGGGAAGGAGGCAGCGTGGGAGGGAGCAAAGTAACGAGCAAGTGTCAGACAGTGCGAGATGCCTTCCATCACTTCTATTTCATGTTTTAGTCATGAATCCGTCTGAAAACAGAACGGGAGTTGAAGCGCAAAGGATCCAGACGTCGTTCCGGGCACAGACTCCCTGGCTCTCCCCGGGCAGAGCAGCTTTTTTCGAGGTACTGACATTTCTCCCCAACCCCACCCCTCCACAAAGGGACTCGGAGTAGCTGCGTCCCCAGGCTGACAGAGCACCTTGTGGCGGCTTCCGGTGACCTCACCCAGCATCTGCAAGGAGCCTACGCACCCCACCCGGGTCTGCCCATGGGGCTTCTTCCTGTGGGGTTGAGGGTGGTGGGACGAGGGAAAAGGAGGGCGGAAGGGGTGGAGAAATGGATGCTAACCTCGAACTCTTCCACAGCTTCATCTAATGGAGACACTTTCAGAGACTGCCTATCTGGTACCCTAGTTAACGGGGATTCAGACATAAGTTATCAATACCTCGGTATTTTTAAGTCATAATCACGCAAAGCCACTCTATACAAACCAGTAGTTTGCTCAAATTTTCTTTTTTGTGTAACCAGAGCCTGCATGGGTGCTAAGTTGCTTAGGTGAAAGTGTTAGTCGCTCAGTCGTGCCCGACTCTTTGTGACCCCGTGGATTGCAGCCCACCAGGCTCCTCTGTCCATGGGATTTTACAGGCAAGGATACTGGAGTGAGTTGCCATTTCCTTCTCTGGATCTTCCCGACCCAGGGATCGAACCCAGGTCTCCTGCACTGCAGGCAGATTCTTTACCGACTGAACTAGGAGCTAAGTCGCTTTAGTCGTCTCCAACTCTTTGTGACCCCGTGAACTGTAGCACCCCCAGGCTCTTCTGACATGGGATTCTCCAAGCAAGAATACTGCAGTGGGTGGCCATTCCCTTCTCCAGGGGATCTTCCCGACCCACAGATGGAGTCCAAGTCTCTTGCATCGGCAGGTGAGTTCTTTACCACTAGCGCCATCTGGGAAGACCTGAAGTCTCAAATACTATCCCCAGAAGCCTCTACCCCCATGCCCCCATCGCTCTACCCAACAGAACAACGCAGAGCCTCTGGATGTGAAGCTCCAAGCCCAATAGGACTTCTCAAATGTCAGCCACCTTATCCTCCTCTAGAAAGGAAGAGGGATTCTACCAGAAAAGTCACCTCCTGACTTTAGACTTGCCAGATTGGGAGGAGAGGAGTTCTGAATCCCATGGAAATTTGGTTAGAAAGGATGGTATGTCCCAGATTTTGATTGGTGCTTCTTTGGTGTTTAAAAACTTGTATTCACAAGTAATACGTGTTAAGCCCAAGAAATAAGATGAGCATGGAAACAATTAATTTCATCCATGAACCCATCCTGAAATCAACAGTCCTGCATTTTTGTGTATACTGCACTGAACTTTTTATTTCTGTGCATCTATTAACACACATGCCATTTTTCTTTAAAAATATAAGGTACCTTATTTGTAACTTGTTTTTGTTATTTAATAATGATCACGAGTAGCTTTCAATGGTTAAAGGATAATTTTTTAAGGATGAAAGTACGACTCTCCTACATATGTAAAATGAGCACGTTTAACATTTTATTTAATTTGTTACTAATGAGGGAACCATTAAGAGGTAACAAAGGAGGAGTCAAAAGCAGAGACAGGGATTTCCCTGGTGGTCCAGTGGTTTGGAACCCACCCGCCAATGCAGGGAACACAGGTTCCATCCCTGATCTGGAAACTAAGACCCCACACACCACAGGAACAGCTAAGCCCGAGTACCATAACTATTGAACCCACCATCCGCAGCTATTGAAGCCTGCGTATCCTAGAGCCCGAGCTCTGCAACAGAGAAGCCACTGGAACGAGAAGGCCTCCCATGGCAGCTGGGGAGTAGCCCCCACTCTCCACAACTAGAGAAAGCCTTCATGCAGCAAGGAAGACCCAGCACAGCCAAAATAAACAAGTGATTTTAAAAAGAAACAGAGACGTTTATGAGAAATACTGCAATGGATTTAGAAATGAATGCGAAAGTAGGTTCTTCCACTGGAGAAGGGCTAGTCAAATGAACCGCCACTGGACACAATTTATTTGCATGTCTATAAAGAATTATTTGCATGGCTATCTGTTGTGACGATACAAAATAGCCCAAAGGCGATTAAATATGAAGAACCCCTTAGACTCAGAATTGGTTAACCCAGGTGCTTCACTGGCAGTCCAGTGGTTAAGAATTTGCCTTGCAATGCAAAGGACAGGAATTCGATCCCTGGTCCAGGAATACAGCACGTGCATCAGACAGAGTAACTAAGCTCGTTTACCACAACCAGAGAAACCCTGAGGGCAGCAATGAAGACCCAGCAGAGCCAGAAAAACAGAATCAGTTAACCAAAGTGGCTATGTTTCCCATGATGCCTAGATTTCAACTGAGTCACAAATTTTCTCTTACACTGCATAAACAAATATATGTCCATGCTCTCTTTTTCAGTTCAGTTCAGTCACTCAGTTGTGTCCTACTCTTTGCAACCCCACGGACTGCAGCATGCGATGCTTCCCTGTCCATCGCCAACTCCCGGAGCTTGCTCAAATTCATGTCCATCAAGTCGGAGATGCCATCCAACCATCTCATCCTCTGTCATCTCCTTCTCCTCCCCAATTTAATCTTTCCCAGCATCAGAGTCTTTTCCAATGAGTCAGTTCCTTGCATCAGGTGGCCAAAGTATTGGAGTTTCAGCTTCAGCATCAGTCCTTCCAATGAATACTAGGACTGATCTCCTTTAGGATGGACTGGCTGGATCTCCTTGCAATCCAAGGGACTCTCAAGAGTCTTCTCCAACACCACAGTTCAAAAGCATCAATTCTTTGGCACTCAGCTTTCTTTATAGTCCAACTCTCACATCCACATGTAACTACAGGAAAAACCATAGCTTTGACTAGACAGACCTTTGTTGGCAAAGTAATGTCTCTGCTTTTTAATATGCTGTCTAGGTTGATCATAGCTTTTTTTCCAAGAAGCAAGTGTCTTTTAATTTCATGGCTGCAGTCACCATCTGCAGTGATTTTGGAGCCCCCCAAAAATAAAGACTGTCACTGTTTCCACTGTTTCCCCATCTACTTGCCATGAAGTGATGGGACCAGATGCCATGATCTTCGTTTTCTGAATGTCGAGTTTTAAGCCAACTTTTTCACTCTCCTCTTTCACTTTCATCAAGAGGCTCTTTAGTTCTTCTTCACTTTCTGCCATAAGGGTGGTGTCATCTGCATATCTGAGGTTATTGATATTTCTCCTGGCAATCTTGATTCCAGCTTGTGCTTCATCCAGCCCAGCATTTCGCATGATATACTCTGCACGTAAGTTAAATAAGCAGGATGACAATATGCAGCTTTGACGTACTCCTTTCCCAATTTGGAACCAGTCTGTTGTTCCATGTTCAGTTCTAACTGTTGCTTCCTGATCTGCATACAGATTTCTCAGGAGGCAGGTCAGGTGGTCTGGTATTCCCATCTCTTGAATTTTCCACACTTTGTTGTGATCCACACAATCAAAGGCTTTGGTGTAATCAATACAGCAGTAGTAGATTTTTTTTCCTGGTATTCTCTTGCTTTTTCAGTGATCCAACAGATGTTGGCAATTTGATCTCTGGTTCCTCTGCCTTTTCTAAATCTAGCTTGAACATCTGGAAGTTCACAGTTCACATATTGCTGAAGCCTGGCTTGGAGAATTGTGAGCATTACTTTGCTAGCCTGTGAGATGAGTGCAATTGTGCGGTAGTTTGAACATTCTTTGGCATTGCCTTTCTTTGGGATTGGAATGAAAACTGACATTTTCGTCTTGTGGCCACTGCTGAGTTTTCCAAAATTGCTGGCATATTGAGTGCAGCACTTCCACAGCATCATCTTTTAGGATTTGAAATAGCTCAGCTGGAATTCCATCACCTCCATGAGCTTTGTTTGTAGTGAGGCTTTCTAAGCCCCACTTGACTTCACACTCCAGGTTGTCTGGCTCTAGGTGAGTGATCACAGCTTCATGGTTATCTGGGTCATGAAGATCTTTTTGGTATAGTTCTTCTGTGTATTCTTGCCACCTCTTTTTAATACCTTCTGCTTCTGTTAGGTCCACACCATTTCTGTCCTTTATTGTTCTCTTTTTAATGGTCACATATTTTTATTATATTGATATTTCTATAATTTATTTAGCAAACTGTTACTGGACTTCCAAATCTTCATTTGTATAAACAATACAGGGGCATTTCCTTCACTTTGAACATCTTTGAATATTACCTGATTAATTCCTTCAGATAAATTCCTAGAAACGAAAGTCTTGTGTGGAAGGATAGGCACATTTCCAAGGTTTCTGATACCTGACAAATGGCCTTTATAAGCCTCTTTCTAACCCACTTTAAATCTGCCCTCAAGTCCAAACTCTCTCAAGTCTGATATAGATTCAGAGACTTTATGCTCCATTGAGGTAAAACAAAGATTACCAGTTATTTCTCCAGCAAAAATGGGTTTATTTAGGATCAGAAAAGCATAGCCGTTTAAGGGTCTGCAACCATGACAAGCCACATGCAAACCCCCGGCAAAAACCACGAGGAGCACTCTTATAGCTGGGAAAGAAGTGGGTGGGCCACAGCGTAGTCAGTGGCTTTTCATTGGCTTGGTTGTGATGGCCTCTCATTGGCTGAGTTCCTGTGGCCATTAAGAGGGAGTTCTTTCTTCTTTACAGAGCCCGAGAGCTCCTTGATCTTGTCTTCCAACTCTATTTTAATTGAAGTTTCTTTTTATTAATATTTTAGATGCCCTTTGGCAAGAAATGATTCTTTGCACTGAAATTTCACTCGGTTTCTCAGTAAAATTATTTGCTAATGAAGGGAAACACTACAGAGTGTGAAATCAATGGAGAATTCAAACAAATGGGCAGATAAATCAACCTGAAGTTTCCCTCTTTCGTGCATGCTAAGTCGCTTCAGTCCTGTCTGACTCTTTGCAACCTCATGAACTGTAGCCCACTAGGCGCCTCTGTCCATAGTGATTCTCCATGCAGGAATACTGGAGTGGGTCGCCATGCCCTTCTCCAGTGTCCCTCTTTCATAGTCTGCTCCTAATAACCCTCTCCTCCCTGTCTCCAACACTACAGGGAACTTCTCCCCACCCCCTAGCACCCTCTCCTCAGAAGCAGAGAGGAAAGAATCCTTCAGAACACCAATACCAGGACTTCCCTGGTGGTCCAGTGGTTAAGACTCCATGCTCCCAGGGCAGGGGACCCAGGTTTGATCCCTGGTCAGAGAACTAGATCCCACAAGCGGCAACTAAGACTTGGCACAGCCAAATATATTTTAAAAAAAGAGAAGACCATCAGTGTCTTGAGACCCAAGTTTTCCCAACCCTACTTTTTCTCAGTTAGAGTGATTTCCCAGCACTTTTGAGCAAAGATTGAGGGTGTCTTGTCCTACCAAGCCTGTTATAAAATTACTCTGACAACATCCATCAGGCAAGGTCACTAGGAGATTTGGACAATGTTGAACTTTACCCAAACCCCATTCTTCCAGCAAACAAAGATGGTTAAGATGTTTCCCCCCAAACTTGTATGTTCCAAAGTGCTTCCATCCTTTTGCATTCTGGAAAACAAAGCGTACCACAAAGGACTGTCTGTCCCATCTGACTTAGATAAGACTTGCTGTCAGGCTTGCTCATGACTCCCACAAGGCTCACGGATACCCCACTTACTACCTGTGATGAGGCCAGACACAGCCCCTCCCCCTTCCCGTTCTTTGTGATTGCACAAAGCATTGGTCTGCCTGAAACTAATTAGACGCAGAGGCGAACACTTCCTGTCTGGCTGACTGAGCCGCCCTCCTGATTACAAAAACAAGTCCAGTTGTACAATCACCCCATCGATAATTTGCTCCTCCCTAGGCAAGTTTAAGGTATTTTTTTTAAGATTCTTTTTTTAAGTGGACAATTGTTTAAATCTTTATTGAATTTGTTACAGTATTGCTTCTATGTTTTGGTTTTGGTTTTTCCACCACGAGGCACGTGAAAGCTTATGTCCTCAACCAGGAATCGAACCCACACTCCATATATTGGAAAGTGAAGTCTTACCCACGGGACCAGCAGGGAAGGCTCCAGGACTTTTCTACTCTCCCCTACAAGACACTCAAATCTTCAGATCTGGAGTATCCTGCCTATTGCAATGGCTTAAACAAAGTCAGTGATATTGGTTTGATTTTTGTTTGGTTTCATAGAGGAGGGTGGGAGTGATGGGGGACCTTTAACACACTTCTTTTAACTCAGAGTGCAATTCTCTCTCTCCCTGGCTCTCTCTCTCTCTCTGACTGCCAGAAGCTATCAGCTGGGGGTAATTTCTAGAAACTCCCAGCAAAAGCCGAGGTGCATCTGCTCCCACCAAGGATCCCACCCCAGGACCTCTCTGCCTATTTCCTTTCTTTAAGAGGTGCCTCCAACTCCAAGAGTCAGACACGACTGAGCGACTTCACTTTCACTTTTCACTTTCATGCATTGGAGAAGGAAGTGGCAACTCACTCCAGTGTTCTTGCCTGGAGAATCCCAGGGACGGGGGAGCCTGGTGGGCTGCCGTCATGGGGTTGCACAGAGTCGGACACGACTGAAGTGACTTAGCAGCCAACTCCTGAAGTCTCCTACTGTTTAGCAAGCCCCACCAAACCCTTGGACTTCCCAGGGGGCACAGTGGTAAAGACTCCAGCTGCCAAAGCAGGAGATGGAGACATGGACTTGCTCTCTGGGTGGGGAAGATCCCTTGGAGGAGGAAATGGCAACCCACTCCAGTGTTCTTGCCTGGAGAATCCCGTGGACAGAGGAGCCTGGCAGGCTATAGTCCATGGGATCGCAAAGAGTCTCATATGCCTGAGCACACACCCACACACACACACACAGCCCGTAGGAGTCTTGTGCGCATTAGAAGGAGTCCACCTTGACAGACCCAGCACCCTGGTCCTGTCACAGGGCAGAACCTTTGTAGTATAAGTTAATCATTAAAGGGATAGTGCCTATAAGCGTTAATTATACATAATGGCCCATCTCTGGGAAGCCTGCCTCCCAGGTAATGAGCATTAAGCTAAAACACCTTTGTTCAGCTCACAAGCAACATCTCCACCAGCTCCACCCATGACTGGTTATAGGCAGGAAGGCATTAACACATCCCCCCTCCGCCTTCCTCTCCAGAGTCTGGTCCAACCAGGTCTCCCCACTCCGCTTTTAAGTATAAATGAAGCCTGAATTCTAACTCAGGGAAGATGGTTCTCTGGGACACTGCTCTGCTGTCTTCTCGGTCAGCTGGGCTTTCCCAGTAAAGGCACCGCGGCTCGCTCCAGTAACTTGGCTCGCGCTTTACCAGCCCAACGCAGAGCGAGCCGTAGGAGCGTGGGCTCCGTGATAGGCTCAGAGTCTGGCAATCAAGGAGCGAGCTGGCTTTTAAACCCCATCCCTCTCCTCGCCCCCTCCACTGGGCACCCCAGGTCAGGACTCAGCCGGCTCCTCTGTGAGTGGCTTCATGGCAGGGAAGCCGTGGAATCTTGTGGAAGGACGGGCAGGACAGGTGGAGATGGGGAGGTGGGGGGAGGGGCGTGAGAGCAGAGGGAGGGTCTTCCAGGCGGAGGGGGTGCTGGAGCGGCGTCCCAAAGTGGGCAGGCAGGAGCAGCCCCTGGGGGCGGGGAGCTGCTACTGGAGCCCTGCTCCGTGGGGTCAGAGAGAGGTCCCCCTCAGGCTGAGTGCTCCCAGCCCACACCACCCAGACGGGTCAGGCAGGGCAGCCTGGTGACTCAGAGAGCACAGGCCTAGGAGCTGTGGACTAAACTGGCCCCCAGATCCGTCATCCCCAGGACCTTAGAAAGTGACTGTGTTTGGAGACAGGACCTTTAAAGAGATGAAAGTGGAAGTCCTGTTCAGCTCTCTGTGACCCCATGGACTGTAGCCCACCAGGCTCCTCTGTCCATGGGATTCTCCAGGAGGAATACTGGAGTGGGTGGCCATTTCCTTCTCCAGGGGCTCTTCCCAGCCCAGGGATTGAACCTAGGTCTCCTGCTTTGCAGGCGGATTCTCTACCATGTGAACCACCAAGGAAGCCCTTTAAAGAGGTGAGTGAGTGAAGTCGCTCAGTCGTGTCCGACTCTTTGTGACCCCACGGGCTGTAGCCTACCAGGCTCCTCCGTCCATGGGATTTTCCAAGCAAGAATACTGGAGTGGGGTGCCATTTCCTTCTCCAGGAGATCTTCCCAACCCAGGGATTGAACCCAGGTCTCCTGCATTGTAGGCAGACGATTTACTGTCTGAGCCACCAGGGAAGTCCACTTTAAAGCGGTAAGAAGGTTAAATGAGGCCACCAGAGTGGAGCCCTAGTCCCATCTTACTGGTGTCCTTATAAGAGAGATCCCCAGGATGCACAGGCACAGAGAAGAGCCCATGTGAGATCACAGTGGGAGGGCGGCTGTCTGAGAGCCAAGGAGAAGGGTCTCGGGAGAAACCAGCCCTGCCGGCGCCTTGGTCTTGGACTTGCAGCCTCCAGAACTGTGAGAAATCAATGTCTGTTGTTTAAGGCACTGGGTCCTTAGACCGGGTTTTTGTTAGAGCAGCCTGATCAGGAGTCAGCCTCAGACTACAAACCTCCATGCATGCGTGATCGATAGCATGCAAAGGGTCCAACTCTCTGTGACCCCATGAACTGGAGCCCACCAGGTGCCTCTGTCCATGGGCTTCTCCAGGCAACAATGCTGGAGTGGGTTGCCAGTTCCTTCTCCAGAGGATCTTTCTGACCCAGGGACCGAATTCGTGTCTCTCGTATCTCCTGCACTGGCAGGCGGGTTCTTCACCACTAGTGCTCTGTGGGAAGTCCCCAGACCTCCTTACTGGGTTCCAAAGGACTCGCTCAGTCTCTCTGAGCCTGTCTCCCGATCTGATAAATAAAATAGAGAGAAATCCTACCCAGGGCAGCCATGAAGCTGGAGTGAATCATGTGTGTGAAACGAGCAACTAATAAGCGTGCAGATGTGGACAGAGAGTATAATCTCTCAAATGAGATACAGGGGCTTCCCTGGTAGTCTAGTGGTTAAGACTCTACACTCCCAAGGCAGGAGGACCCAGGTTCAATCCCTGGTCAGGGAACTAGATCACACATGGCACGACTAGAGATCCCACATGCAACAACCAAGAGCCTACATGCTGCGACTAAGGCCTGGTGTGGCCAAATAAAAATAAATAAAATGAGCTACATGTACCTGGGGTAGAGGGGGGCAGATGCATGGGGTGGGGGGAGGAGGAAGAAAAGCTAAGAACTTCTTTATACATTTATTCTACATCTTCCCAGTACTTGTCCCTTTTTGCCTGTGGTGTTCATGGCGTAATACAGAAACACATGGGTGTTTCCAATGTATGAAGAAACATCACCCTTGTACATTCTTAGTTTGTGCACAGTCTTAACGCACCTTATACATAAATGCAGTGCTGTGTGTATGTGTGTGCGCTCAGTCTGACATGAGTAAACAGGTTCACATCTTGTAGGGGTCCATGATTCTTAGACAGACTGACATTGTTTCTGTTGTTTAGTTGCCAAGATGTGTCTGACTCTTTGCAACCCCATGGACTGTAGCCCACCAGGCTCCTCCGTCCAAGGTATTTTCCAGACAAGAATACTGGAGTGGGTTGCCATTTCCTTCTCCAGGGGATCTTCCTGACTCAGGGATCAAACCTGCATCTCCTGGATTGGCAGGTGGGTTCTTTACCACTGAGCCACCAGGGAAGCCCCAGATGTGCTGATAGAATTGTGCGATTGAAAAAAAAAAAAAAAAACCTCTGGAGACCTGTGTAGACCATAACAACTTAGCCACTAAGATTTCTCTGCATCCACTGATCTGCCAGGGGAGGGAGGGATTGTGGATGTGGCTAGATGGCATCAGGAGGTGGGAGTTTAGTGAAGGGCAGAGTACCTGTGTCCACCTACACCTCTGGACAGGACCTCTGGGTGGGAGCTCCAGATCTCTCCAAAGAGTCACTGTGAGATTCCATCCATGAATGAGGCCTTCTGGGCACTGAGGGCGCCTCGCTGGCACAGATATTGGCACGAACATCACTCTTGAGATGGTCCACTTTCATGATTAATAATAATGTGGTTAGAACCAGAACATGGTTAATAATCCACAGAGGGAAAGCCGTGAAGAGTAGACAAATAGGAACGAGAACACAGGAAAGGGGAAAGGGGTGGGCGCTGAGTGAGGGCGCCTCTGGCAGCCTGGGCATGTGTGAGGCTCCCTTGGAGGCCTCCCCAAAATGAGCAGAGGCACTTTGATGGGGCAGGACTCGTGGGGGGAATAACATTCTTGTTTGGAGAGATAAATGGCTTGGGACTTCTGTCATTTGGGCATCAGTGCAAATGTGGCCAGTGTCACAGACACAGACCGATGAACAGACAAGGCTCTGTGGCTCGTGAGTTCTGTATTTCACAGGATCTCTGTATCCAGAGAGCTCAGTGTCTAGAATCCTCACAATCAGGCAGTCCAGGGATCCCCAGAGCAGACCCCGAGCCGGGAGGAAATGGGTCTGCATTCACTCAGTGAGCAGTTTTTATCTATTTAGTCTGAGAAACACAATACAGACCTCTCTGGGTCTGTGATGCTATGTTGTATCCAGAAAAAAAAAAAATCCCAGACTTTGGTTTCACCCAGTTGATTGAAATTCCTGGCTGTGTGACCCTGGACAAGTCACTTAATGACTCTAAATCTCAGATGCTTTGTCTGTTGTTCAGTGACTCTGTCACATCCAACTCTTTGTGACCCCATGGACTGTAGCCCACCAGGCTCCTCTGTCCATGGGATTCTCCAGGCAAGAGTACTGGAGTGGGTTGCCAGTTCCTACTCCAGGGGATCTTCCCAACCCAGGGGTTGAACCGGTGTCTCTTATATTTCCTGCATTGCCAGGCAGGTTCTTTACCACTAGTGCCACCTGTGAAGCCCTACTGGATTGGGGTCCAGCCTTCATTTTAACTTAATCACCTCTATAAAGATGTCATCTTCAAATATGGCCACATTCCAAGGTGCTGGGGGTTAAAGCTTCACCATATGACTTTAGGGGTGGGGGATACAAATAGCCCATAACATTGAATAAGTAAGAAAAATTCTCTACCATCTGGGAGCTCAAAGAGGTTCTATGACTCCTGTCATTAAAGCATGTGCATGCATGCTAAGTCACTTCAGTTGTGTCTGACTCTGTTTGACCCTATGGAGCCTGCCAAGGCTCCTCTGTCCACAGGATTCTCCAAGCAAGAATACTGGAGTGGGTTGCCATGTCCTCCTCCAGGGGATCTTCCCAACCCATGGATCAAACCCCTGTCTCATGTCTCTTTCATTGGCCAGCAGGTTCTTTACCACTAGCACCACCTGGGAAACCCTATCATCTAAGGCAGTTTTCAAATATATTGTAGGCGACCTATCTTACTATGTAAAAAAGATAAAAACTCTGATATCTCTGGTTGCAGAAGCAAGAGCAGGAACCCACATCACCCCCCCAGGACCTGCAGGGAGTTCTCAAACCCTTATCAGGGCTGTGAGATCTTGAAAACTAGTAACAGCTATGGTTGATTAGACAATGATTACAGGCCAAGTGCACTTCTAAAAACAGGAGCACATAACTCAGGCAGCAAACACCTGAGATGAGAACTATAATCCCATTTTACAGATGAGAAGGCGAGCACAAAGGAGAAGATCACTTCGCTTCTACACGGGCTGACTCTGGAGCCAGGACTTACGCTGAGCTTTCCCATGAGCTGCAGAAGTACAAGGTAAGTAATCCTGACTCCAGGGCCATCAAATATGATGATGATGATGGTAATAATGATGCAGAAGCTCTTGAACTTCATCATTCTGGAGGGAATGGCTGTTACCTCTAGACCAGGGGTCCCCAACCTCTGGGCCCCAGACTGGTACCTGTTATCAGATCAGTGGTGGCATTAGATTAGAAATAAAATGCACAAGAAATGGAATGTGCTTGAATCATCCTGAAACCATCCCCCTCCTTCTCAGTTCATGGAAAAACTGTCTTTCACGAGACAGGTCCCTGGTGCCCAAAAGGTTGGGGACTGCTGGTCTCAACTGCTTTCTATGCCAGGGTGCCCGTCCTAATGTACGTGCTCTTTGTGATAAGATACCTCTAATGTTTGGGGAAGGAAACAACGTGTTCATTAGGAAGGAATACCGCTTGCCTAGGCAGCCCCTTTTTCTTCAGCCAGGCACAGGAGAGTGAGACAGACAGAATAAGAGAAAGTCTGCGAAAGACGTGACCTAGGCAGTTAGTAAACATTAGAGGACAGACAACTCTGGGGCTTTTCACACCATCCTTCTTCCCAGGCATCTGACCCACCTTATACTATACAACATCAGGCAAACACTATCAGTTTTCTGAGCTCTGATTTCCTTGCCTGTAAAGCAGCAGATCCCATAATGGGTTTTTCCCACATCAAATGAAATGATAACAACTTGCCCAGGACCTGGAATATGGTGGAACCCAGCAGGCATTGCACCACCACCCCCCACGTCCCCCAATTGCCCCCACCCCCGGAAGGCTGCCTGGAGCCTGGTCCAGTGTGGTTCTGCACTACTTCCGCCTCGTGGGTAGAAAGCTAAGAACTTTGAAACGCGGTCAGGTTTACCCGCCTGCGGGCACCGCACTGGGGATGGGACACAGCTCTCTGAAGGCGCAATTAAGCATCATTTGCATTTCTTATAGAGAGCAGATGCTCATCTCCATCAAAAAATGTTCCCATACGGCTCTGGCCTCCTTGCAAATTCCATCAAGGGCCGGTCTTGAAACTCGCAATTAAAGGTGTCCCTAGGCTGCGCCAGAAAAGGAACTGATTTTCCATCTGGCCCAGAGGTTCTTTGTTGCGCTTCAAACAGGAGGGAAGCCGGCTTTCTTGCGTGCAAAGTCCCCAGCAGCTCTCCCTGGATTCCCACGTCGGGGGAAGGGGCGGCTCCAGCACCAGGCTCACGTCCGTCCGCACACGCCATCTCCACCTGGGGGCGCCCCTGGGATTCTGCCCCACCGTCTCCCCACCCCACCCCAGATAAATTTGTGTGCGCGCGCTCAGATGTGTCTGACTCTCTGCAACCCCACCCTAGAGTTGGCTATAAAATGAAGAATCGGATTTCCAGATCATGAGACTTCTTCACACTGAATATGCAAAGGCAGCTCCCCTCGGAGCTGCCCAGGTCTGTGGTTTACCCGGCATCCTCAGAGTACGAAGGGATCTTCAGGCAGCCTCCACCCCCGTGACCTGGGTGCTGGTCCAGCTCTCCCTCATCTGGGCCTCCAGTTCACTGTAGCTTTTTCCCAGCCTCTCCTTGGCATCGCTCCTTCAATCTGATTCCCGACCGTGCCCGGCTTCCCTCACCTCCACCCACCCGCCTCCGCAACTGGCCCTCCCCTTCCCGGGACTGCGTCCCCCATCGGTAAATGCAACCAAGGCTCTGCCCGCATCTCAGCCGCCTTCCCAAGGATCGGCCCCACCCACCTGCCACCCCGCAAGCTCGCCCGGCTGCTCTGGTGGGAGAGCTCAGCCCCGGTCGTGCCGTGTTTTCCCAGAAGCGGCCGTCAGAGGGCGCCGGTTACCTCCCGTCCCCTGCCCTCCGTCCTCCCAGCGCAAGGCCTCCTGCTAACTCCAGTGCGGCCACTCAGTCCCCTCCTGCGGGGACCACTCAGCCTGTCCCCTAAGCAGGGATCCGGCTCTCTCCTGACTTTCTTCTTCCACCGCAAGATCGTCTCCTTTTTCGTCAGGACTCGCCTGGGCTCCGAAACCCTTCACTGGAAGTGTGAACCGTGTATATTCCTTGTCCTGTCTGAACCCCACGCTCCTTAAATGTAAACCGGTGGATCGGGTGTGGTCACAGCCGATTCGCTGGCTGTTCGATGATTCCATGAAATCAGTAGAAGAGTCTCTCTCCCCTTTCTGGGAGGCAGGGAATGTCTTGGAGGGGATGAGCCAGAAAGCGCCCATCTCTCCTTTTGTTGTTGTTGAAGTCGTTAAATCGTGTCTGACTCTTTGGTGACCCAGGGACTGTAGCCCGCCAGGCCCCTCTGTCCGTGGGGTTCTCTAGGCAAGGACACTGGAGCGGGTTGCCATTTCCTCCTCCAGGGGATCTTCCGGACCCAGGGATTGAACCTGCATCTCCTGCACTGGTAGGCGAATTCTTGACCACCTGAGCCACCAGGGAAGGTCCCATCTCTCCTTTGTGTCTCCTCTAACTGTCCCAGGAGTTCCCAGCAAACGTCCTCTCAAGGTTTGTTGGCCTAATATATGCCATATGCCCTATCTACATCCACCACCAGCGAAGAGTCTGGGCCTCCATGACTGACTTGGATCTGTCAGGATTGTTCCCCTCTGCCTGGGGCTGAGATGAACGCCCCCCAAAGCCCAAAGCTGACTGAAGGAGGACAGATGGGTGTTCTGATCCAACGAGGAAGGGCGGGTGGGCGAGAAATGAATGTCGAGTGGGCAACTGGCAAACTTCTGGTCCCCAGATCCCACATGGCTGTAGGGCTCTTTCCACCAGATTTTTTCAGATCACGCCTAAACACCCATCCATGTGTTGCAGGCAAAGTTTGACAGGAAGTGGCAGAAGGTAGCATCCCACCAATGTTCTGCTCTGTGCCTCTGACGTCAGTAGCACGAAGGGTGAAAAACAACTCAATCAGCTTTCCTGCTGGTTGCATAAACTTGGAAGTGGCTTTTTGAAAGGTGGCTTTAGGAGACCCATGAGAGGAGGGGCACACTTCCCTGCTGTAAGTCCACGGACCAGGACCTGGACTGGGCATGCTCCTGCTGCGTTTCTCGGTTAGAGCCCTTTGAATGCCCTCCACGTAAGCTCCACAGCAGAGAATCCTATTCATTACCTTTTCAGCTGGGAAAAGAGCCTGAGAAGGTGATTCCAATCAGGCCAGTTGGTTTAACCTCATGAAATCACGTGGTAAGCAGTTGAAAAAAAATCTTTAAAAAAAAATATTCATTGTATTTTTGGCTGCATTGGGTCTTCATTGCTACGTGGGCTTTCTCTTGTTGAGGCGAGTGGGAGCTATTCTTTACTATGGTGCACGGGTTTCTCATTTTGGTGGCTTCTCTGTTTGCAGAGCACAGGCTCTAGGCACACGGGTTTCAGTAGTTGTGGCTCATGGGCTTAGCTGCTCCTCAGCATGTGGAATCTTCCTAAACCAGATATCGAACCTGTGTCCCCTGCATTGACAGGTGGAGTCCTATCCACTGTACCATGAAGGGAGTCCAAATGTGTTCTTTGCTGTCAGTCTCCAGCCATGGCAGCCTCTAAAAGGAGCTGCCACAGTGGTAGCCCAGGCCTTGTTAGGTCAATTTGTGGAAAGCTGTTGAGCTCTGGCGGTGGGAAGTGAATCTCCTTTGAACCCAGCCCTTACAAGGGGGAGCCTCAGCCCAGTTTTCCTGTGATCTGTAGGGCTGGGGCAGGGGCCTCTGGACTGGGGTAAGGGAAGCCACTTGGCGGAGGGGCAGGCTGGGGGTGGGAACCTCGTCCCTGGTCAGGACTCCTGGCACAATTCTCCTTGCCCTTATAAAGAGAGATAAACGAGAGAGGGACGCTTCCTGCCTCAGAACTTTGTACCTGAATATGATACCTGGACCTGCTTCAGCCACCCTCTGACCACGCAGGAACCCTAGCCTAGGAACGGTTCAGACACGTGGAGAAGTGCGAAGCCAGGAGACTCGCAGAGAAGCAGAACTGGAGAAGGGGTTCCCTCCTGTTATGCTGGTTTAATTGAGGTTGGCCACGTAGATACCTGTACAACTCGCTATGTGTGCTTCATCAAGTTGATCAATATGGCTCCAACCCCTACTGGGGCCCATAAAAAAGATATTTATTTATAGTGGCAGCTAATAGAATTGTGACAACTGGGGTCTGTATTATTTTATGCATATTAAGAATTCTTTTGGTTGTCTGTAACAGTCACCAGGTAGCTCAGCGGTAAAGAAACCACCTGCTAATGCAGGAGACGTGGGTTTGATCCCTGGCTTGGGAAGATCCCGGGAGGGGGTCACAAGCTGAGCAGCTGAACAAAAACAACAGCAACAGTCACCTAACTTGAAGGAGGTTTAAACACAAATGAGAATTTATTGTCAGAATACGGGCCTGTCTGAGAACACGCAAAACTTGGAATGTGGTTTTGGTCTTGAGAACACATTGAAATCAAGGTTCCAGATGCCCTTGGGTCACCCGCTCTGTACCTGGGTTGTGGAGTGTCCCCAAAAAACTCATGTTGACTTGGAAGCTCAGAATGCGGTCTTATTTGGAAACAGGATCTTTGTGGTATGATTAGTTAAAATTAAGGTGAGGTCACGCTGGGTTAGGTTGAGCCTTCATCCAATGACTGGTGTCCTTATAAGAAGACATGGAGAGGGCTTCCCTAGTGGTCTGGTGGTTAAGAAGCCACTTGCCAATGCAGGGGACATGGATTCCTTCTCTGATCAGGTAACTGAGACCCCGCATGCCATGGAGCAACCAAGCCCAGGAGCCACACCTGCTGAGCCTGTGCTCTAGAGCCGGGGAGCCGAAACTACTGAAGCCTGAGCGCCCATGCTCCACAGCAAGAGAAGCCCCCACAGTGAGAAGCCCATGCGCTGCAACCAGAGGAAGCCCACATGCAGACAAAAATAAACAAAAACAAACATTTTTTTTTTTAAAAATAGGAAGATATGGAAACAGATGCAGAAAGCAGATGTTGTGAAGACACGCAGTGGAGAATGCCATGTGAACACAGACATTGAAATATCGGAGTGATGTGTCTACAAGCCAGGACACACCAAGGACTGCCAACAGAAGCTAGAGGAGAGACAGGAAGGATCCTCTTCTAGAGACTCCGGATGAAGTATGGCTCTGCTGCTGTCTCGATCTGGGACTTCTAACCTCCAACTATGACACAATTTCAGTTGTTTTAAGCCCCATGGGTTGTAGTAATTTGCTACAGCAGCCCTTGGAAACAAATATACCCTCTTCTTGCTTATGTCGGCTTCTCTTTTCCCTCTGGCTACAGACCAGCCCCTCTACACCTTAATCCACTGAGCTGCCTAAAGCTTGCAGATTGGATACTTGTCAATCAAGCTTCAAAAAAAGAGAGTCATTCCTTTCTGCCTCCCCAGTGGATTTCTCTGGGAAAGAAATTAGCCCAGCTTATTGCAAGATAAATCTGGACCAGTTGGGACGTCCCTGGGGGTCCAGTGGTTAAGACTTCACCTTCGAATGCAGAGATGCAGGTTCCATCCCTGGTTGGGGAGCCAGGATCCCACATGCCTCGTGGCCAAAAAGCCAAAACGTGAGACAGAAGCAGTATTGTAATAAATTCAACAAAGACTTCAAAAATGGTCCTCATCAAAAAACTATAAAAAGAAATCTAGACCAATTAGCTGTGGCCACAGAAAGTGACGTCGCACCAGGATGGCAGCTTGCAAAGTAGTCATGAGGACTGGAAAGGGGGTAAAGGAGAATTTCTAGGGTAAAAAGTGCTCACTGCAGACACTCTTAAGTCATTATTCCATAAATATTGGCTTCTCTGGACCATGTCCATCTGTCCTTAGTATGTTCATGTGTATCTATCTGTTGATGAAAACTGTGGTAAAAAAATGGAGTAAAAGCACTGAATCTTAAAAAGCCAGAAATCTAGGCTGACTGATGGAAGACTTTGGCAATGTGCAACGTCAGAGGAAGGACCCCAGTGTTCCTGGAGGGACTAAAGGCACAGCTTGCAAAGTAAATAATTTGATGGTCCTTACCCCATGCTGTCTGCCTGGAATGGTGAATTGATGGCATTCAGCTCTGTGGATCTCAAGAAGTGGTCAAAGAAAATGGCGCTTCCTTCAGTCTGTCTCTGCGGGTATTTCTCTTCTCAATTGCAGTGTGGGAACTGAGACAGTCACAAAAGACAAACACTGTGTGATTCTACTTACAGGAAGTAACCAGAGTAGGTAAATTCATAGAGACAGAGGGTGGAGTGCTGGTTGCCAGGGGCTGGGAGGAAGGAAAAAATGGGATTTATTGTTTAATGGGCACAGCTTCAGTTTTGCAAGTTAAAAAACAGTTTTGAAGACAGATTGCGCAACAATGTGACTGCACTAAACTCTACTGAACTACACACTTAAACGTGGTTAAAATGGAAAACTTCATGTTGTGTGTATTTTGCTATAGTTTAAAATATTAAGTCTCCACTGAGAGCATCATTCAGTTACTGCCCCAACTAAAGTACTGAGGAATGGTTAAGAGCACTTATTGGGTTGACCAAAAGGTTCGTTTCAATTTTCGGGTTATGGGAAAACCTGAATGAAGCTTTTGGCCAGCTTAATGCATTGATGTGAAATAGACCTGAGTTTCCCACAGACCTGAGCATGAACTTGGTTGGGCAACAAAGATGCTCAATTTTCAAAAATGTTTATTGAAACAAAATATACATTTTCTCTTTCAAGTTATTAACTCATATTGAGTGCCAGGTTCCCTGCAATTCTTTGAGCCACCATCTACAAATTTACAGTAGCCTCTGATTCCGCAGCCTAAGCTGGAGTTGGTAAACTGCCCTAGCCCAGAAACACTTGGGAGTGTGCGCTTTCTCTGCTCTGTGTGTAAGGTCCTGACAGCATTGTAACTCTGGTTTCAGAAATGAAGAGCAACGTAGCTCCACTGCCATTAAACTTGTCAAGTTTAGTTTCCCAAAAGGTACTTTGCACATCTAACCCTGACACCTAACGGAGACCCTGGTTGGTTACGTGGACTCATCTAGCCCAGCTCGGCCATGAGGTCATTGACATTCTCATCAGTCTATTGGGTTCACATCAGGGAGGAGGTGGAATTCACCCCTTAGGATGCTCAACATGGAAGGGTCTCAGCCATCATTTAACCCTCCCCTTGTTTTTATTTTATTTTAATTAATTTATTTATTTTTGGCCATGTGGGGTTTTAGTACCAACCAGGAATTGAACCCATGTCCCCTGCAGTGGAAGCACAGAGTCCTCTCCAGTGGCCCTCCAGGGAAGTACCCCCCCACACACACCCCTTATTTTAATTGATTTAGTTTAGTTTCAGCTGCATTAGAACTTCACTGCTTTGCCCGGGGCTTCTCTAGTTGAGGAGAGCGGGGGCCACTCTTCGCTGGAGTGTGTGGGCTTCTCATTGCCGTGGCTTCTTTAGTTGCAGAGCGCAGGCTCTGGAGTGAAGGCTCAGTCATCGTGGCGTGCGGGCTTAGTGCTCCGAGGCCTGTGGGATCTTCCTGGACAAGGGATCGAACCCGCGCCCCCTGCATTGGCAAGGGGATTCTCATCCACTTCACTACCAGGGAAGTCCACCACCTCCCTGCTTGTTTTTAAAAATGAAAAAACTGACACCCAGAGACAGTTAAGGGACTTTTTAATAGAAACAAAAGGTAGAAATGGGGATCAAACCCAGACCTTTGGAGACCAAGTACAGACAGATTTGCACTACAACAGGCTGCCTCCTAAGTTTTTAAGTCATCTCTGCTCAGGAGCCTAGCCAGTTTTCTTTGTACTTCTCCAGTTTTAATGTATGCACTGTCAAAGTAAGCGTGTATAAAAATGTACATTGTTAACTATGATAATTAAATCCTGGACTCCTCTGTACATTTTACTATAATAGCATATATCACAACATTTTATAATTATCTCTCTGTGGCCTGTCTCCCATTCCTCCCCCACCAGACTGTAAATTCCCTGACAACAAGGACCGTCTTGTTCTCAGAACCTAGCAGGGCAGCTGACACAAGTATGATTCTGGATAGATGGTAGTTAGATCATTAACTGCCAGCGAGACGTGTATTGTTCGTAATAACAAACGTGCGTTTCATCTCTTAGCCTTAGGAGAAGCAAGTTGTCTGAGAAAGCTTAGGGCATACATAGAGGCCCCAGTAAACCGTCAGAAGTGTAACAGAATTCTGCAGATTCCTTGTGGTTTTTTTGTTTGGGAGGTTTTTGTTTTATTGCTCTGTAATAAATTTCAAGTGTCCTCTATGTGTCAGGAGACAGGATAACTGAATCAAACATTTCAGCAGGACCCAGATTTTAAGCATGTGATCTGCTCTATTTTCAGAATTAATTCAGTTGTTTGTTAATCCTTTATGCGTTAAGAAGCTGGGTGGCCCAGCCAATGATATACCCATCTGGGAACCAAAAGCAGTTTCAGAAGAAGTCAAATCCTTCACTTGTGTTTCTCAGAAACCAGAAGGTACAGCTTAACACATGGTCCAGAGAAGCCCTTATTAGAAAATCCTCTCTTTTCCTAATTCTCTCTCTCATATCCTGCAAATTTTCAGCATCACCTTCTACACATTTTTTGTGTGCTTCTGGATCAAAGTGGTGAAATCATATCACCAATGCATCTCCTTTCCAGCCTCAAGCCAATAAAATGGTACTAAATTAATTTTAAAGGTACAAACACCCAATAGAAAAGAGATGAAAAAAAAATACAAAAAGAAAAGAAAAGAAAATGAGGAGATGGGATACAAAGAGGCAAGAGATTTCAGCAAAGTCTTGCAAGATAGTGAGCCCACTGAGACACCAGAGTAACTATTGGGTGAGAAGTCCCAAGAATATCCTGGACACTATTACACTCTGAGAGGCTCCCAGCCTGTCATGCAGACAGAGAGACTCAGGACTCAGAAATGCTTGGTGCAAGTGAAATGTGAGACTGAAACAGAAAATTATAGAGTATGTGCCCGGGGAGCCCGTGGACTCGCCACCTCACACGTGCACATGTGGACACGCTGACACCTGGAAGCAGTACATCCCCCCACGCGAACAGTCAGACAGCTGCTCCTTAAAGAAATGGAATGTTCCAGGGGAAAGAAACGCTGTGTTCTGGCATTTAGGCACACCGGATAATGAACAACAGCTCTCTTGATCATCTTTCTCGAGAAGCCTCACCTAGGAAATGCAACAGGGTATAATCCTTACACAGGGGAATTTAGCAATCCCAAGGGAAATGACATATGTGTTTATTCTCTCACCAGCAGGTCAGGTTCCACGAATCTACTCAAGACACAAGCACAAGAATATTTTGTAATAGCAACAGACTGGGCCCAAATATCATCCATAAGAATGTGTTGAATAAACATTGGTACATCAAGGGACTTCCCTGGTAGCCTGGTGGTTAAGACTTCATCTTCCAATGCAGGGGTTTTGGGTTTGATCCCTGGTCAGGGAGCTAAAATCCCTCATGCCTGGGGGCCCAAAAACACAACATAAAACAGAAACAGTATTGTAGCAAATTCAATAAAGACTTTTTAAAAAACGGCCCACATTAAAAAAAAAAACTTTATAAAAAAAGAAACAGTGGTACCTCAAAACAATGGGGAGCTTTACAACCACAAAGAGAAATGAGGAGGTTGCTTATAAACTTAAGACCCCGTGGACTGTAGCCCACCAGGCTCCTCTGTCCATGGGTTTCTCCAGGCAAGAATATTGGAGTGGGCTGCCATTTCCTTCTCCAGAGGATCTTCTCAATCCAGTGATCAAACCTGCATCTCTTACATCTCCTGCTTTGGCAGGCGTGTTCTTTACCACTAACACCACCTGGGAAGTCCTGCAACAATGCCGATCTGCCTTAATTATACATACATCCCCTCCCTCCAGAACCTCCCTCCCTTCCCTCCAATCCCATCCCTCCAGGTCATCACATTAACAGGGGGGGAAAAAAGCAAAGTACAGAGCAATAGTTAGAATATGTTACCTTCTGCATAAGAAAAGAAATATGAATATAGAAACATATCTTTTAAAGAATAGAATGATAAAACCAGTTGTAAAAACCATTTACCTAAACACCTCACTTCAAAGGTAGATATTGACAGACTCAATAAAAACAAAACCTAACTGTATTATTTATAACACACTTGAAACATATAGAGACAAGCTGAATGTAAGAGGATAGGTTAAGATCTGTCACACAATCACTAAGCGTAAGAAAGCTGGTGTGACTCTAAAAATAGTAGACAAGGGACTTCCCTGGTGGTCCAGTGGCCAAGACGCCACACTCCCCATGCAGGGGGCCCAGGTTCCATCCCTGGTCAGGGAACTAGATCCCTGTGTTGTAACTAAGACCTGGCACAGACAGGTAAATTAGAAAATAGCTGCCAAGGTAAACTTCAAGAGAAAGAATACTACTAACAATTATAAAAGGGCATTTTGTTAGAATAAAAGGGTCAATTCATCAAGAAAATATAGCAATCTTAACTGTGCATGCAGCTCATAACATAGCCCCCAGATACATGAGATAAAATATGAGAGAACTGATTTTCATAACAGATTCCCACAGCTTTGGGTGGTAAGCTTCTCATTTGTCACTTTGAGTTGACAGTTGGCTGCCCCGATTTATCAGTTTGTTTGTTTGCTTGTTTTTAAGACTTATCCTGCTGTTAACAATAGTCACTATGCTCCACATTCCTCATGCTTTTCTTTGCTCCCTACCATCCAACTCTCACAGCCACTGCATCAGTAGATGCCTTGCTTTCTACCCACATTTTACCCAAATTAACCACAGGTTAAAGGCTTAATAATCACAGTGCCATTGCATGCCAGGTGTTAATCACACCCTCTTATCACTAACGATCCTCAAGGCTTCAGTTGGCGAGTAATCCAGCTCCAAACATCTGTCTGCTTTCTAGGGTCACACCTGTTATGACTATCTATCTGAGCCTCCCAGACAGCCAAGCCTGAGGCCATCTGAAGGAGCTAGAGTGTGGGGGGCAGTAGGCGGGGGAAGGAGGGGGAGAAGGAGAGTTGGCTGCAGGGAGGAGAGGGGAAGCGAGGCGGAAGGAGAAAGAGCCAATACAAAGGTGTATTGCCAGCTGGGCATTGCCTATTAATGTGCACAGCCCTGTGGGACCACCCACTTCTCAGCACAATCTGTCTAGGAGGGGAAAAAAGGGAAGAATTGATCAGTTGGCTCCATCTCCACCAGTCAAAGGTTGGCCCTAGAGTTGCCCTTGTGGGGACACCCAGCAGGGAATCACAAAGTCTCCCACCTCAGCATCAGTAGGGTAGCCCTCTGGCTCAAGACGAGAATTGCACAACATGGTAGTTGTGAAGGAAAGTGCTGTCAAGGCGTGTGATGGCAGTGAGAGCCCGTGAAGAGAGGCTTCTTGCAGCAACAGCTAGGAAAGGACATCTGAGGCAGAGAATCCAGATGGTCCATAGGAAGGGTCTGATACCAAGTATCTACAAAACCTGAAGAGTAAATTGGTGCAGCCACTATGGAAAACAGTATAGAGAGTCCTCAAAAGACTAAAGATAGAGCTACCATATGATATGGCAATCCCACCCATAGGTATATATTTGGGAAAAAAATGGAAACAGTAATTCAAAAACATGCATGTTCATAGCAGCATTGTTTACTAGTGCCAAGATATGGAAGCAATCCAAGTGCCTATCAACAGATGAATGGATAAAGATATGGATAAAGATGGTATGTATATACAATGAATACTACCCAACCACTAAAAAGAAAAAAAACAAATTCTGCCTTTACAGTAACACGGATGGACCTAGAGAACAGTATGAGAAAAATGAAATACTGTATGATATCACTTATATGTGGGATCAAAAAATAACAAAAGAATGTATGTGAATGTAAAACAGAAACAAACTCACAGATATAGAGAACAAAGTAGTGGTTACCAAAAGGGAGAGGGAAAGGATGAGGGACAGATTAGAAGTATGAGATTAACAGAGACAGGCTATAATCTCTAAAATAGATAAGCAACAAGTATATATTGTATAGCACAGGGAATTATAGCCACTATCTGGTAATAACTTATAGTGGAGTATAGCCTGCAAAAATACTGAATCACAGTGCTATACACCTGAAACTGATATAATATTGTAAATCAGCTATACTTTTATTTTTAAAATAATCAAGTGGAAAATTCTTACTATCAAAAAAGAAAAACCCTACAAACAGTACACTTAAATGTGAAGTATCAAATGCTTTCCCCTTGAAGTCAGAAAGGAAACAAGGTTGCTAAGAGCACCATTTCTGTCTACAATGTACCCTCCAGAGCAGTTCAATAAAGTGTGAAAAGGAAAGAAAACGTTTAAGGATTGGACATGAAGAAATAAAGCTATTATTATTCACAGAGAACAAGGCTGTATTCCTAGAAAATTCAAAAAATCTATAGATGAACTATTAGAATTAGTAAGTGAATTTATAAGGGACAATGAGAGAAAAAGTTCCATTTAAAAAATCAATTTTATTTCTACATGAAAGCAACAAACCAATAGAAAATGAAAAATTTAAACATATACCATTTACAAAAGTACCAAAAACACCAAATATTGCTCTGCTATGGAGCCCACAGATGAGCAGCTCAGCGCTAATTCAGTTCAGTTCAGTCGCTCAGTCTTGTCTGACTCTTTGCAACCACATGAATCGCAGCACGCCAGGCCTCCCTGTCCATCACCACCTCCCAGAGTTTACCCAAACTTATGTCCATCAAGTCGGTGATGCCATCCAGCCATCTCATCCTCTGTCGTCCCCTTCTCCTCCTGCCCCTAATCCTTCCCAGCATCAGGGTCCTTTCCAACGAGTCAACTCTTCGCATGAGGTGGCTAAAGTATTGGAGTTTCAGCTTCAACATCAGTCCTTCCAATGAACACCCAGGATTGATCTCCTTTAGGATGGATTGATTGGCTCTCCTTGCAGTCCAAGGGACTCTCAAGAGTCTTCTCCAACACCACAGTTCAAAAGCATCAATTCTGCGGCACTCAGCTTTCTTCACCGTCCAACTCTCACATCCATACATGACCACTGGAAAAACCATAGCCTTGACTAGACAGACTTTTGTTGGCAAAGTAATGTCTCTGCTTTTAACTATGCTATCTAGGTTGGCCATAACCTTCCTTCCAAGGAGTAAGCGTCTTTTAATTTCATGGCTGCAATCACCATCAGCAGTGATTTTGGAGCCCAAAATGTCTGACACTGTTTCCCCATCTATCTCCCATGAAGTGATGGGACCAGATGCCATGATCTTAGTTTTCTGAATGTTGAGCTTTAAGCCAACTTTTTCACTCTCCTCTTTCACTTTCATCAAGAGGCCTTTTAGTTCCTCTTCGCTTTCTGCTATAAGGGTGGTGTCATCTGCATATCTGAGGTTATTGATATTTCTCCCGGCAATCTTGATTCCAGCTTGTACTTCATCCAGCCCAGCATTTCTCATGATGTGCTCTGCATATAAGTTAAATAAGCAGGGTGACAATATACAGCCTTGATGTACTCCTTTTCCTATTTGGAACCAGTCTGTTGTTCCATGTCTAGTTCTAACTGTTGCTTCCTGACCTGCATACAGGTTTCTCAAGAGGCAGGTCAGGTGGTCTGGTATTCCCATCTCTTTCAGAATTTTCCACAGTTTATTGTGATCCACACAGTCAAAGGCTTTGGCATAGTCAATAAAGCAGAAATAGATGTTTTTCTGGAACTCTCTTGGTTTTTCGATGATCCAGCAAATGTTGGCAATTTGATCTCTGGTTCCTCTGCCTTTTCTAAAACCAGGTTGAACATCTGGAAGTTCATGGTTCACATACTGCTGAAGCCTGGCTTGGAGAATTGTGAGCATTACTTTACTAGCATGTGAGATGAGTGCAATTGTGCGGTAGTTTGAGCATTCTTTGGCATTGCCTTTCTTTGGGATTGGAATGAAAACTGACTTTTCCAGTCCTGTGGCCACTGCTGAGTTTTCCAAATTTGCTGGCATATTGAGTGCAGCACTTTCACAGCATCATCTTTCAGGATTTGAAGTAGCTCAACTGGAATTCCATCACCTCCACTAGCTTTGTAGTGATGTTTTCTAAGGCCCACTTGACTTCACATTCTAGGATGTCTGGCTCTCGGTGAGTGATCACACCATCTTGATTATCTGGGTCGTGAAGATCTTTTTTGTACAGTTCTTCTGTGTGTTCTTGCCACCTCTTCTTAATATCTTCTGTTTTGTTAGGTCCCTACCATTTCTGTCCTTTATTGAGCCCATCCTTGCATGAAACGTTCCCTTGGTATCTCTAATTTTCTTGAAGAGATCTCTAGTCTTTCCCATTCTATTGTTTTCCTCTATTTCTTTGCATTGATCGCTGAGGAAGGCTTTTTATCTCTCCTTGCTATTCTTTGGAACTCTGCATTCAAATGGGAATATCTTTCCTTTTCTCCTTTGCTTTTCGCTTCTCTTTTCACAGCTATTTGTAAGGCCTCCTCATACAGCCATTTTGCTTTTCTGCATTTCTTTTCCTTGGGAATAGTCTTGATCCCTGTCTCCTGTACAATGTCATGAACCTCCGTCCATAGTTTATCAGGCACTCTGTCTATCAGATCTAGTCCCTTAAATCTATTTCTCACTTCCACTGTATAATCCAGAGAAGGCAATGGCACCCCACTCCAGTACTCTTACCTGGAAAATCCCACGGATGGAGGAGCCTGGTAGGCTACAGTCCATGGGGTCACGAAGAGTCGGACACGACTGAAAGACTTTACTTTCACTTTTCACTTTCGTGCATTGGAGAAGGAAATGGCAACCCACTCCAGTATTCTTGCCTGGAG
Organism: Okapia johnstoni; assembly: GCA_024291935.2. Classification (NCBI taxonomy): domain Eukaryota; kingdom Metazoa; phylum Chordata; class Mammalia; order Artiodactyla; family Giraffidae; genus Okapia; species Okapia johnstoni. The sequence goes on along the minus strand of CM044326.1, from coordinate 14,373,680 downwards.
AATCCCAGGGATGGGGGAGCCTGGTGGGCTGCCGTCTATGGGGTCGCACAGAGTCAGACACGAGTGAAGCGACTTAGCAGCAGCAGCAGCAACTGTATAATCATAAAGGATTTGATTTAGGTCATACCTGAATGGTCTAGTGGTTTTCCCTACTTTCTTCAGTTGAAGTCTGAATTAGGCAATAAGGAGTTCATGGTCTGAGCCACAGTCAGCTCCCGGTCTTGTTTTTGCTGACTGTATAGAGCTTCTCCATCTTTGGCTGCAAAGAATATAATCAATTGGATTTTGGTGTTGACCATCTGGTGATGTCCATGTGTAGAGTCTTCTCTTGTGTTGTTGGAAGAGGGTGTTTGCTATGACCAGTGCGTTCTCTTGTCAAAACTCTATTAGCCTTTGCCTTGCTTCATTCTGTACTCCAAGGCCAAATTTGCCTGTTATTCCAGGTGTTTCTTCACTTCCTACTTTTGCATTCCAGTCCCCTATAATGAAAAGGACATCTTTTTTGGGTGTTAGTTCTAAAACGTCTTGTAGGTCTTCATAGAACCATTCAACTTTAGCTTCTTCAGCATTACTGGTTGGGGCGTAGACTTGGATTACCATGATATTGAATGGTTTGCCTTGGAAACGAACAGAGATCATTCGGTCGTTTTTGAGATTGCATCCAAGTACTGCATTTCGGACTCTTGTTGGTTGATCATGATGGCTACTCCATTTCTTCTAAGGGATTCCTGCCCACAGTAGTAGATATAATGGTCATCTGAGTTAAATTCACCCATTCCAGTCCATCTTAGTTTGCTGATTCCTAGAATGTTGATGTTCACTCTTGCCATCTCCTGTTTGACCACTTCCAATTTGCCTTGATTCATGGACCTAACATTCCAGGTTCCTATGCAATATTGCTCTTTACAGCATTGGACCTTGCTTCTGTCACCAGTCATATCCACAGTTGGGTGTTGTTTTTGCTTTGGCTCCATCCCATCATTCTTTCTGGAGTTATTTCTCCACTGGTCTCCAGTAACATACTGGGCACCTACCGACCTGGGGAGTTCATCTTTCAGTGTCCTATCTTTTTGCCCTTTCATACTGTTCATGGGGTTCTCAAGGCAAGAATACTGAAGTGGTTTGCCATTCCCTTCTCCAGTGGACCACATTCTGTCAGACCTCTCCACCATAACACATCCGTCTTGGGTGGCCCCACATGGCATGGCTTAGTTTCATTGAGTTAGACAAGGCTGCGGTCCGTGTGATCAGCTTGGCTAGTTATCTGTGATTGTCGTTTCAGTCTGTCTGCCCTCTGATGCCCTCTCACAACGCCTACCGTCTTACTTGGGTTTCTCTCACCTTGGACGTGGGGTATCTCTTCACGGCTGCTCCAGCAAAGTGCAGCTGCTGCTCCTTACCTTGGACATGGGGTATCTCCTCACGATCATCCATCCTGAGCTTGAACGTGGAGTAACTTCTCTTGGCCGTTCCTGCCCACGCAGCCGCCGCTCCTCGGATGTGAGGTAGCTCCTCTCGGCCACTGCCCCTGACCTCAGACGTGGGGTAGTTCCTCTCAGCCGCTCCTGCGCCGTCGCAGCCTGGCGCTCCTTACTGAAAAGCGAAAAAGCAAGTCAAGATAAAATGAAGTAAAATCACTCAATGCCCAAATGGGCTCTGAGCTGTTAATTTCCATTTCTGCTTCATTTCATTCGTTGCCTCCAGCCTAGCCCAGGTCCTGTCTACAGTAGTATTCCTCCCTGGGAGGTGTAATTGAAAAGTGATAAGACCTATTCTGTAAACTGAAAGATAAATATGAGTAGTAGAATGAATGCCATCAGACCACTCTGAAGTCCTTCTGGGGAAAAGTCAAAGATATTCCCTGGGTGAAATTTGGCTCTCGCACCTGGAGGCCAGAATCTGAAAGAAGAGCTAAGAAACTTTACAAACTGCATGATGGAGCCTCTGACTCTCCTTTCCTTCCACTCAGACATAGCATCAGGAGACTCTGCTCTACACCTTTGTCAGTCAAATGGGAGAAGAGCCTTTCTCACCCACAGGAAAAGAAACCTGTCCATTGTTTGAGGAATTGGGCCAAAGTTCCCCTGGGGTTGAAAAGTGAAAGTGAAAATGTTAACCATTCAGTCGTGCCTGGCTCTTCACAACCTCATGGACTGTAGCCCACCAATCTCCTCTGTCCATAGAATTCTCCAGGCAAGAATACTGGAGAGGGTAGCTGTTCCCTCCTCCAGTGGATCTTCCCAACCCAGGGATCAAACCCAGGTCTCCTGCATTGCAGGCAGATTCTTTACCATCTGAACCACCGGGGAAGCCCCTGGGGTTGGCTGGAAGCTACTTGAATACATCACCCACTTCCCCACCCAAAGCCCCAGAACCTTGCCTCTCACTCTCCACTTATTTTGCCCATAGCACCATTTAGTTTGTTTCCCTAAGATAAGCCTTCCAAGTTTGATGTTGCAACCCTCAGTCCCACATTCTTTGTCACATTCTGCCAGGACATTCCCTGGGCTTCAGGAGCCTGTGCTGGCATGTTAGAGCTCCTGGACGTTTTATCCACAAGGCAATTTGGTTTCCTTAACTAAAGTTGACAAGGTTTAAATGACCTACTGACATGCTAGAAACCAGGGGAAATGCATGGACTCTAAAACACAAAAAGGCAGTGCAGTGGCGAAGACTCCACACTTCCAATGCAGGGGTACAGGTTTGATCCCTGGTCAGGGAACTAAGATCCCACGTGCCAAGTGGTGTGGCCAAAATAATTTTTCTCTTTAATTTTAAAAATATCAATGTGAATACGTATTTAAATGTCCACAAAATGGAACCTAAGCAGCTAGGCAATTTCAACTCCCTTCAGCATTTCCTTGGTTCTGTATGAATTACATTTAGTGTGGCTCATGGATACATTTTAACATGCTTAGGGAGAAGACACTGTCTCTAAAATTCAGAGTGCTCAGTGGCCTTCTGAAGTTTCATATGGTGGTTTAGTCGCCAAGCCATGTCTGACTCTTCGCAACCCCATGGGCTATAGCCCACCAGCCTCCTCTGTCCACAGAATTCTCCAGGCAAGAATACTGGAGTGGTTTGCTGTTTCCTTCTCCAGGGGATCTTCCCAACCCAAGGATCGAACCTGGATCTCCTGCATTGCAGGTGGAATTTTTTTACCCACTGAGCCACCAGTGAAGCCTGGGGTCTTATATATGGGCCTCCAGAATTTCCAAGGTGGGCTTGCAGGGAATTTCACAAGTTGAAGATTAAATGAGATCATAGAAAGTAAACTACTCTGAAAGAACAAGAAGTATCTGCATAAATGCCAGTAAATGTTTTTTTAGGCTCTTTGAGGATCTCTTCTTATCCTCTGCTTTTCTGATATTAGAGAATGAGTCACGATTCCCCAGGCCTCTTCCATCCCCAACTCCTACTCCTGTTTCCTCCACTAACCCAATCCCACTCTAAATCTGCCACCCAAGCCTAGACAAACTTCAAGTAAGGAAAACTTTGCTCTGTCATTTCTTGTGCCCCAGAGAAACATGGTTTTTCTAAGGGCTCACAGGCTCACAATGTTACATCACCCGTGCATAAAGTGAAAAAAGTGTTAGTCACTCAGTCGTGTCCGACTCTGTGACCCTGTGAACATCAGCCCACCAGGCTCCTCTGTTCATGGGATTCTCCACGCAAGAATACTGGAGTGGGTTGCCACTCCCTCCTCCAGGGGGTCTTCCCCACCCAGGGATGGAACCCAGGGACTCCTGCATTGCAGGCAGATTCTTTATCATCTGAACCACCAGGAAGCCACACCCATGCCTAAGTTATCAGCAATTGATTTAGGAAGATTTGGGAACCAAGATTAATAGGGGCAAATTTGGGAACAAGTGGGTCTCCTCAGTGCCCTGCACCAGGGACAGGCTTGTGGACGACAATTTTTCAATGGATGGGGAATGGAGTCTGGTGGTGGTGGGGAAATGGTGCAGGCGGGAATGCAAGTGATAGTGGGGGTGGAGAGAGGCAGATGAAGCTGTCCCGCAGCTCACCTCCTGCTGTGTGGTCCAGGACTGGGGGCTGGGGTCCCCTGCCCCAGCCCATTGTCATCTGTCCCCCTGGAATCCTTCCCTTTACCCCTAAAATATTCCTGACACACTTAGTTCTCATACTTAGTCCTCCAGGATTGAAGCAAAAGGGCATTTCTTTCCTTCTTCCTATTTTTCGAGTTTGAAGGCACTTATCAGCAAAAGCAGGATTGTCTCTCATTATTGTTAGTTCACGGGCAGAGGATGGTAGTGATTATGATGATGTGTGTGTGTGTGCGTATGTGTGCTCAGTTGTGTCAGACTCTGTGCGGCCCCATGGACTGTAGCCCACCAGGCTCCTCTGTCTGTGGGATTGCCCAGGTAACAATATGGAGTGGGTTTCCTACTCCAGGGGGTCTTCCCAACCCAGGAGTCAAACCTGTATTTTCTGCATCTCCCACAGTGGAAGGCAGATTCTTTACCATTAGCGCCACCTGGGAAGCCCAATAATTATGATACTAATAATTTTTGTGTCGTAGAGTTGTTTTTAAGGGATGCAAGACCACACTTTGTATCTGCGATTTCTCCAGCAGCCACTTGGACTATAGAATCCATATTCTCAAGCTCTAGCATTTATTAGAGAATGTGTAATTAATCTAAGTTTTGCTCATGGTTTAAAAAAGTCCCCTGGGGTGTTAGAAGACCTTGAGTCTGAAGCGATGGGGATTCTTTGAGGAGATAGTATTTCCCCACACTTCACATCACCTGTGGAGTTACAGACAGATGGACAGATTGAGGAATTTTCTTCCCTACCCCCAAATCTGCTCTTCCTCCTCTGCTCTGTTTCTGAGTCTGAAATTACTCATTGATTCACCCTCTGAACCTCGGAGTCACTTTCAATTTCTCTTCTGTCTTCATGGTGAAAGCCAATGTCAAGTTTCTCTTCTGTGACGCCCCTCTTCCTGGCCAGCCCTGCTCTAAATCCTTGCCCTGTGATTGATCCCCACATCTGGAGCCCTACCCACACTGGTCCCTACCAAACAGTCCAAAAGTTGATGTTTTCCCAACCAAAGTAGTTCCTTAACTGATTGTCTATCAGGTTAAGGAAATTTTCTTTCATTAGCAATTTTTAAAAATAGGAATAAGGATTTACTATAAAGCACATATGCAGTATCTTTTAGCATCCTGTCATGGAAAAGAATCTGAAAAAGTACATATATATATGTATTCATATATGTGTGTATGAATATGTATATATACATATGTATTATAAAAGTATATATTCTGAATGTTTGTTTGTATACTGAATCACATTGTCATATACTTGAAACTAACACAATATTGGAAATCAACTATACCTCAGTTGGGCTTCCCAATTGGCCAAAATGCACAGGGAATCCCTCTGGACTAGGTGGCACTAGCGGTAAAGAACCCACCTGTCAATGCAGGAGACATAAGAGATCCGGGTTTGATCCTTCTGTCGGGGAGATCCCCTGGAGGAGGGCATGGCAACCCACTCCAGTGTTCTTGCCTAGAGAATCCCATGGACAGAGGAGCCTGGCGGGCTGCTGACCGTGGGGTCTCAAAGAGTCAGCATGATTGAGGTGACATAGCACAGCATACCCCAATTACATAAATAATTTTTTAAAATCAGGAGTAAGTATTAAGTTTACTATTTTTTTTTTTAGTATCTCAAACAGCATGTGGAATTCTTATTGGATCTACTGGTATGCTATATCTTATTAAAATATTTTCTATTTTTACACCATTTTTACCCTCCTATGACAAACCCTATTTCATCATCATAGCAGATAATTATTTTAAGTTGAATTTCGTTTCTCAGTGTTTCATTTGGAATTTTCACAGATATGATTCTCAGTTAGCACATTACAATAGTAATGATTTTCGAACAGTGAGCTGTATGGCCCTTAGTTTCCATAGAGGCCTCAAATATATCTGAGGGTGAGAAATAGGAATAGGCAGGGGAATAGAAAAAGGAATAGCAACTCTTTAAATTGACTTTTATTGAAATGATTGTAGATTCACATGCAGTTATAAGAGATAGTCCAGAGAGATTCACTGTGCATTTTGGTCAATTTACCTCATTCGTAACATTTTCAAACTTATAGTAAAACATCAGAACCAGAATATTGTCACTGATATAAGCCAGGGTCTTATTCAGATTTCCTGAGTTTTACTTATACTGTGTGTGTGTGTAGGTTTGTGCAAGTCCACCTGTGTAGGTTCTTGTATCCTCCAGCACCATCAGACTACTCAACAGTCCCAGTACCACAAAGATCCCTCATGTTGCCCTTTTAAAATCACTCCCATACCCCCTCCTGACACCCCTTCACTCTGCCCTTTTCTAATCCCTGGAAACCTCTATTATGCCCTCCATTTCTTTTTTTTTTTTTTCCACTTCAAAAAATGTTACTTGAGTGGAACCATGCAGTGTGTAACCTTTTGGCACTGGCTTTTCTCGCTCAGCATAATTTCCTGGCTATTCATTCAAGTCATTGTATGTAGCAACAGCTGGTTCCCTCTTCATTGCTGAGTGGTACTCCATGGTATGGATGTTCCAAAGTCCGTTTAGCCATCTGTCTGCTGAAGGACATCTGAGTGGTTTCCAGGTTTTGACTATTACAGATAAAGCTGTTATGAATATTTGCATACAGGTTTTTAGGGAAATGTAAGTTCTCATTTCTCTGGGATAAATGCTCAATTGATGGGCTGTATGGTAAGTGCATATTCAACCTTATAAGAAACTGTCAAACAGTTTCCCAGGGTTGATGGTACCATTTTTTATTCACTTCAGCAAATTTAAGAGTGACCCAGATTCTTTGTTTCCCTGCCAGCATTTGGTGTTGTCACTCCTTTTTATTTCAGTCATTCTGATAGGTAGGTAATAATAGCTCATTGTGGATTTTTTTCCTTTGAGATATAGTTGTATACAGTAATTATTAATTTCAGGTGTTTATCATGGTTTTATTTTGCATTTCCCTGATGATTGATGATGTTTAAGACCTTTTCACATGCTTATTTGTCATCTTACACCCTTTTCAACGAAGTGTCAATTCATGTCTTTTACCCATTTTCTAATTAGATTGTTTGTTGTTTTTTACTGTTGAGTTTTGGGTTCTTTATACATTCTGGAAATTACTCCTTTGTTGAATATGCTTTGCAAGTATTTTCTCCCAGTGTGTAATGTCTCCTCTTCAGAACAAAAGTTTTTAATTTCAGTGACTTCCAGTTTATCGATTTTTCCTTTTATGGATCATGTTTTTTGTGTGTCAAGTCTAAGAACTCTGTCTCTAGTTCTAAATTCTAAAGATTTTTGCCTGTTTTTTCTCAAAGTTTATAGCTTTATGTTTATGTCTATGATCTGTTTTGACTTAATTTTTGTATAAGGTGTGAGATTTAGGTGAAAAGAGATTCTTTGTGGATGTTCAGTTGTCTTAGCACCATCTGTTATAAAGGCTATTTTCTCCTCCATTGAATTGTTTTTGCACCTTTGTCAAAAAACAGTTGAGGATAGTTGTTTGGGTCTATATCTGGGTTCGCTATGACCTTGTGTTTATCTGTCTGTCATTAACACATAACCTTGAACACTGTAGCTACATAATGTCCTGAAATCAGGTAGATTGATTTTTCGCACTTTACTCTTCCTTTTCAAAATTATTTAGGCTGTCTATTTTGTTTTGTATGTCTATATAAATTCTATTTTTTTAATTTTTATTTGTTTGTGGCTGTGCTGGGTCTTCATTGCTCTGCAGTGAGTGGGGGCTACTCTCTTGCTGAGGCTCGTGAGCTTCTCGTTGGAGGGGCTTCTCTTGTTGCAGAGCACAGGCTCTAGAGTACAGGCTCAGTAGCTGGGACGCATGGGAAGATCCTATGCCCCAATCTTCCCGGACCAGGAATTGAACTGTCTCCTGCATTGGTAAGCAAATTCTTTACTACTGAGTCACCAGGGAAGCCCTCCATATAAACTTTAGAAAAGGCTTATCTTCGTCTGCAAAAAACCTTGTGAGATATTGATAAGAGTTGTTTTAAACTTGTCAGTCAGTCTGGGGAGAATTGGCATCTTTATTGAGTCTTCCAATCTATAACACAGTATGTCTTCCCATTTACATGGTTCTTCTTTGATGTTTTTCATCAGCATTTTGCCGTTGTTAGCATTCAGATCCTGTACATGTTTGGTTAAGTGTATAATATAAGTATTTCATTTTCATTAGACTGACTGAATGGCATTGTGAAAATATCTTTATTAGTTCTCAGAGGGTTGGGGGTGGGGATTTTCTATGTAAACAGTCATGACACCTATAGATAAAGGTAGTTTTCTTTTTTCCTTCTTAATCTGCATGCCTTTCATCTATTTTTCCTTAGATTTTTGGGCTGGCTAGCACTTCCAGTACCATGCTGAGTAAGAGTGGTGGAAGTGGACACCTTTTGCTTAGTCCCAGATCTTAAAAGGCAAGCAGGCAGTCTTTCACAGTTACGTTTCTGTAACTGTAAAGTTAACTGTAGGATTTTCATAGATGTTCTTTATCAACTTGTAGAATTTCCCTTCTGTCACAAACTTCCTGAAAGTTTCTATCATAAGTGGGTATTGGATTTTATCAAATGCTTTTATGTCATGATTCTGGGTGGCACTAGCGATAAAGAAACAGCCTCCTGATGCAGTGAGATGCAGGAGACACAGGTTTGATTCCTGGGTGGGGAAGATCCCCTGGAGAAGGAAACGGCAAGCCGCTCCAGTATTCTTGCCTGGAAAACTCCATGGACAGAGGAGCCTGGTGGCTACGGTCCATGGAGTCGCAAAGTGTCAGACTGGGTGACTAAGCACAAAGTATAATCATATGAGTATTGTTTTTTAGCTTGTTGATATAATGGATTTGATTGAGTGATTTTGAACGCTGAACCAGTCTTGCATACCTGGAATGAATCTGCCTTGGCCTGGGTATATAGTTCTTTTTATATTTTGCTAAATTCCACTTGCTAGTGTTTTGTCAAAGAGTTTTGTGTCTGAGTTCATGAGAGATGTCGGTCTATAGTTTTCATTTTTGGTATTGTTTTTGGTATCAAGGTAATACTAACTTCATAAAATAAGCTGGAAAGTGTTTCCTTCTTGTCTGTTTTCTGAAGAAATTATATAGAATTATATACAAATTATATAGAATTATATAGAAATTATAGAATTATAATTATATAGAATTAGATAGAAATTATATAGAAGAATATTAATTCTTCTTTAAATGTTTGGTAGAATTCTCCAGTGAATCTATCTGAGGATGGAGGGTTTTTTTAAGACTTTTTAAAATGACTAATTCAGTTACTCTCGTGGTTACAAGACTAGTCAGACTGTCTGTTTCATCTTGGTTGGATTTTGGTAGTTTGTGGGGTTCTTTTGAGGAAATGGTCCTTTTTTACTAAGTTGTCAAGTTTATCACTGTGAAGTTATCCAGGATAGTATAACCTTATTGTCCTGGTAGTAAAATATCTATAGTGCCCCCGTGTTTTTAAAAGAGAAAAACAAAGAGTTTGTTACTCTGTTGTATGTTACGAAAGAATTATAGATTGTGGCATGCAGTTTAAAGATGACATATGCCAACAAGCACTTTGTATTATATGGCACTGCCATAATTCAAAATCCTTTTATCTTGGAATTGTTTGGCAGTAAAAATTAAAATTTGTGTTCATAGGCACACCAAGGCGTGTTATCCTATAAGGATGATATCAGTGATTTTTTAAAGTTGTTATCATTCTGGAGCCTCAAACAAGTATATAACTTCTGTGATAATTATTTCTTTAACGCTTTAATTATTTAATTAAAGTATTTGAATTATTTAATTATTTCTTTAACGTTTTAATGTTTATTTCTGTAACACTCTACATTGATTTTTGGAAAATCATCCCTTTTTTTTTCCAACAGAAGGGGTTAGAAAGTTTGTTACCCTATTGAATGACAAAAAATTGACAGAATCTGTAATGATATCCTCTATTTAATTCTTTTTATTGTTAATTTATGTCTTTTTCTGCTTCATCAGTCTTCCTACAGCCTTATCAGTTGTACTGATCTTTTCCCCAAGAACCAGATTTTTGTTTCATTGATTTCCTCTATTCTCCTATTTTCCATATCATTGATTTCTGCTTTTGTCTTTATTCCTTCCTTCTTGTTTTGGCTTTATTTTGCTTTTCTTTTTCTAGACTCTTGAGGTAGACGCTTGGGTTATTAACTTGAAACTTTTCCTCATTTCTAATGTAAGCATCCATTGCAGGAAGCATCCCTCTCAGCACTGCTTTTGCGTCATCCCAACATATTTTGGAACATTGTATTTTTTGTTTTCATTCAGTCCTGTAAGGTTTAATAGAGTGAGCTTTATTCATTCTCCATGACCCACTCTTCTACAATGACGCCATGAAAAACTTCAGTTTACAGACAGTTCTAAGCTATGTCCTGTGTAAAAAAGAAAAAACCCAAAAAAGTAGAAATGCTCTCAAACTCAAGTGTGCATCTGGAAGCAATTCAAAGGTATCACACTGACCTTAGAGGACAGTCAGTATGAAATTATGTGGGAAGAAGTGAATGTAGTGGACAGTCAGTCCAGCCATATGTCAGCTTCCCGAAGACCTGCTCTGCTCCTGTGAGGAGAAAATATGAGGCATTTACTAGCTGGTGTATATGAAATTCAATCCTCTTTTCATTATGCCAAAAAGCTTCTTATTAAGACCTCATTTTCTCTGCTTAAAATAGTTTTACAGGGAATTGGACTTCTGTGGCCTTGAATATTGAAAAGATGTCTTATTGAGATTGATTGGGTGTGTGTTCTATTTTTTTTCCCTACCGAGAGGAAGGCTTCTGTTTTGATCCATGGTTTTTTGAAACTGAATTGTTTAATTCCTACATGTATCGAAATGTTCTAATTGTCTGTTATTGATTTCTAGTTAAATTCCATTATGGTCAGAGAATATTGTGTGATTTCATTTTATTTATCTATTTTTTTATTAATGTGATTTTGTTTTTTAAAAAATTTATTTAGATTTATTTTATGTCTCAGGAGATCATCTATCTTGGTGAATGTTTCATGGACACTTGAAAAAGAACTTATATTTTATTGGTGGGTGGAATGTTTTATAACTATGAATTAGAGCCTGATGATTGATTATGCTGTTCAGACCTCCTGTATCTCTGATTTTAAGTCTGATTACAACTCTAGTTGTTGTTGAGTCACTAAGTCATGTCCATCTCTTTGTGACCCCACAGCCTGTAGCCTGCCAGATTCCTCTGTCCATGGAATTCTCCAGACATCTAGCCTCCTCTGTCCTCTACTATCTCCCAGAATTTGCTCAGATTCATGTGCATTGAGGCAGTGATGCCATCTAACCAGCTCATCCTCTGCTGCCCGCTTCTCCTTTTGCCTTCAATCTTTCCCAGCATCGGGGTCCTTTCCAGTGAGTCAGCTCTTTGCATCAGGTGGCCATGGTATTGGAGTTTCGGCATCAGTCCTTCCAATGAATATTCAGGGTTGATTTCCTTTAGGATTGACTGGTTTGATCTCCTCACCATCCAAGGGATTCTCAAGAGTCTTCTCCAGCACCACAGTTTGAAAGCATCAATTCTTCACTGCTCAGCCTTCTTTATGATCCAACTCTCACATCTGTAAGGGGCAAACACCTCCAAAATTCATCTTTCCCTCCTCAGCTCTGCCACAGTCTTTCATTCCAATCTCTGTGGAACTGTCAGTTTCATTTTACAATGTGTGCATTTTCCGCCCCCATTGGGTCTGGTTTGTGCTATTTTTAAGGACAACTACAATGATTCATTGACCTCTGTGCCCCATCTCCCTTCAGATCTACTCAGCTCCCAGCGTTGTTCTAGAACCTGCTGGGTGCTTGATCCACATTTTTCAAATCAGCACATCAATGAACAAAGCCTGCAGCTTTTAAACAACTTCTACAGGCCACTCCCACTCAGCTATGAAGGGACTCATTTGAGTGTGGAATAAAATCCCGCAGGGCACACTGGCTGTTTTCCTAGAGAAGCTTTTCTGGAGCCAGACTCAGGAATCCTGCAGTCCAGTCCTGGCTGCACCCTGCACTGCTTATGTGCACGTTTGAGAGAGGTCCTGAGGGGTGGAAGTCCCTCATCCCAACAACCGGGAGGGATCAGACCCCTAATTGGAACAGATTTTCAGGGCTGGCCAGTGAGAGGTACAGGGCTCCCACCTATCCAGCTGGGGGGTCACCAGAGACCACGTGCAGAGTTTGGTATTCCCGAATAATAATTACAATTAATTCAATACTTAGGGTAAGTCACCCAGGAACATTCCTCAGCATTTGACAAATCCCAGCTGCTAATCGTTTATGGTTTATTAGGTCCAAGACTCTGGGCTAGGTGCTCCTCACAGACTTTTCTTCTTAACTGAACCTGTTTAAGTACCCTATGTGTGATCCCCTGCTGGATCATTGGTCAAGAATCTGCCTACAATGCGGGAGCCGCAGGAGACCTGGGTTCAATCCCTGGGTCTGAAAGATCCCCTAGAGGAGAAAATGGCAACCCCCTCCAGTATCCTTGCCTGGAAAATCGCACGGACAGAGAAGCCTGGTGGGCTAAAGTCCATAGCATTGGACGTGACTGAAGCAACTTAGCATGGCATGGCACAGCAAGAACCCTATGTAGTAGGAACTAGTAGCAGTGCTAGGAGTACCATTTCCACTTTACTGATGGAGAGTCTGAGGCTCAGATGAGGCAAAATATCCTGCTTATGGTCACACAATAAGTAGCAGAGCTGGGATACAAGCCCAGGTGAGTCTGCTGTCTCCAAATGCTGTTTTTCCTTCCCTCCCACCCTCCCTCCCTTTCTTCCTCCCTTCTTGTTAAACATGATTCTTTATCATACAAAGAAAACCTGATTCCAGGCTATATACCTAGAGTACAAATGGCCTTTACCCGTCTCCCATCCTGGGGCTTCCCTGGTGGCTCAGATGGCAAAGAATCCGCCTGCAATGATGAAGACCCGGGTTCTATCCCTGGGTTGGAAAGATCCCTTGGAGGAGGGCATGGCAACCCACTCCTGTATTCTTGCCTGGAGGATCCCATGGACAGAGGAGTCTGGGAGGTCTGTAGTCCACAGGGTCACAAAGCATTGGACATGACTGAGTGACTAACACTTTTTCTCCCATCCTAATCTGAGCATATAAACACGTGGCTCTGTTTCATTTCGAAGTCCCTGACTAGTTTTTAAATTATATTTTTGGGGAGGCGATAGATTCCCACTGCTCAGAAATCAAACTCTCTAACTCTCCAGCACTGTCAACACCTCTACCCGGCACCAGCCCCACCTCCCCTCCTCACCCACTGGGCTCATTTTTCCAAGTCCTCCCAGAGCATCTTCATTTGCATCCATGCGTTGACAAGTGCCCTTTCTGATTCCTCCTACTTTGGGCCCCAGAGATAGCATGCTCTGCACACTGTTTTGCATCTTCAACAGTTGTTTATGAACCATTGTTCCATACTGTGTTTTGCCTCTGGTTTTCGAGAAGGAAGGGAGTGGGTTTAGGCCCCAGCCAACATTTCTCAAAGGAGGCGTTTGTTCTGAAATGTTCTCTTATCTTCCTTCCTGCAGTTCATTCCCAGCCCCTCAGCCCGGCTCCTCCTTTGCTGGTCCCTGGATGTCTGAACGTCTTCCCTAGTGTCTCTGCATGTGCCCACTGCCCCACTGACCAAAGGCATTCCTCCCTTTGCCCTTCCCACACTGCCAGGATGAGCTGCTTGATACAGAAGCATGAGTGTCCCACTCTATTAAGTAAAAGGGGCTTTTCTGGCGGTGTGGGGAGAGTGCCTGTGAGAAATGGGCTTCATTTGTTGTTGTTCAGTCGGTCAGTCATGTCCGACTCTTTGTGACCCCATGAAATGCAGCCTGCCAGTCTTCCTGTCCATCACCAACTCCCTAAGCTTGCTCAAATTCATGTCCATTGAGTCAGTGATGTCATCCAGCCATCTCATCCTCTGTCGCCCCCTTCTCCTCCTGCCTTCAATCTTTCCCAGCATCAGGGTCTTTTCCAGTGAGTCAGCTCTTTGCATCAGGTGGCCAAAGTATTGGAGTTTCAGCTTCAGCATCAGTCCTTCCAATGAATATTCACAGTTGATTTCCTTTAGGATTCACTGGTTTGATTTCCTTGCAGTTCAAGGGACTCTCAAGAGTCTTCTCCAGTACCACAGTTCAAAAGAATCAATTTTGTGGTCTTTATGGGCACTGCTGAATGGAGATCGCCGAATAGCTACAGCATCTTGGGGTGGAACAGGAAACCCAGAGTCCTTCTTGCTCATGCATTCCTGCTCTGCCACCAGTGAAGGCAGGACACTGTCCCGCCTCTCGGAGCCTCTGTCCTGCCAGCCCCAGCCCTGCCCAGCTCCTTTGTACTCCCAGAGCTGAAATGATGACTCATCAGTGACCTTGATCCCTGCTGCTCCCCCAGAAGGGCTATCACTGCCTCCTGGCCCCTCCCTTGGGAACCAAAGCTGACAAAGCCATCTTTGGCCACAGCCTTGCCCTAGGTGGGGCCCACCTGACCAGGAGGTCCATTCTGGGGGAGCTTGACCAAAAAATGCAAGGCCTGATTGAATTTATCCAACACTGAGATCAGCAACTACTGACTTAATGGTGGCTAATACTGCTGCTAAAGCTACATTTAATTCATTCTGAATTCATTCAGTACAGATGTATGGAGAGCCTACTATAAGGCAGGCACTCTTTAGGTCTAGAAATGGAGCAGTAAATACAAACGCTTGTTCTCATGGAATTTACATATTGGGAAAGCAGGCAGCCAGTTAGATACCCCCATGCCAAGTAAAGTGTGTGTGGTGGGGGGTGGGTGGGTACTGCCAATATTTGCATATTTGCATGGTCAGTCAGGAATACCTGTAGATGAACAAGTTGAGTTTATTACTTGTTGCAATAAGGGAGCCCACATACCATGGGAGAACTGAGGGCATATTGGCCCAAGGGTGTTAGGAGGAACCTAGAGTAGGATTTGGGCTTTGGCTGTGTAGTTTGGGAGAGAGCCCAGGGAAGTGGGGACATTGATCTGGATTGTGTGCTGTCAGAAAGCAGTGATGAGTCCATGATGGTATATCTTAGTAAACCCCATCTAAAAGGAAGGAGACCAGATGGAGGCCAAAGCTGTAAGTCATAAAGAAACAGAGGTCACTCCTATTAACCAGGAGACACAGATTTGAGTATTTTGTGGCTTGGATGGTGCTCATGTTTTGCAGTGTTCAGATGTGATTATGGTCTTGTTTTTGTCTTGACCCATTGTGGTCACAGAGAGACCCTGTCTGATGGTGATGTCCTGCCAAATTATTTACATTCAACTTGAGAACAGCAAAGCCTAGCTGTGCATACAGGGCCAGCTCCCCGGGGTCACGGCTGCTTGTCTGTCAAGCTCTCTCTCACTTATTCACTCTACCTTGTCCAACTCTTTGCAACCCCATGGACTGTAGCTCACCAGGCTCCTCTGTCCAAGGTATTTCCCAAGCAAGAATACTGGAATGGGTTGCCATTCCCTTCTCCGGGGGATCTTCTCAACCCAGAGATCAAACCCATGTCTCCTGCATTGCAGGTGGATTCTTTAGCGTCTGAGCCACTGAGGAGCCCATATATGCCAGTATACCTGTTTAAAAAGATAAATAAATTAAAAGCCCCCTCCAGCTGCTGTGTTGAGAATGGACTCTAGGGAGCAGAGATGGAAGATGCTTTGGGGGAGATGCTGAGATGGCTCAGGGGAGGAGAGATGATGGTGGTTTGGATAAGCTTGGCAGAAAAAGTGATAGGAAGAGCTCATATTGGACACAGATTTAGAGGTGAGGTAAAACAGAATGGTGCCAAGAGTTTTTATTCAAGCAAAATATTGAATTGTCCTTTCTTGCTATGGGGAAGCCCCTGAAGAAGCAAAATGTTTTTTGCAAGGTAATGCATCAGGAGTTCACGGGGGAGGGGGCGTGCCAAGTTGAGGTGTCCCTAGAATCCAAGCCCAGCCATTGAGTAAGCAGGTGCACCTGTAGGCCTGAAGTTTCTGGAGAAGTTTGGTGGGACTACAGGTTCGAAATCTGCCAGTGTTTATGTCAATATAAGGCACGGTCCTGGATGAAATCACATAGATCTGGGCACATATAGGGAAGAGGTTTTTTCTATCTTCACTCACTTTCTAAGCACTCCAATATTTGGACATCTGGAAAGTGAGGAGGAATCAGCAGAGGAGACTGGGAAGGAACATCCAGTGAGGTAGAAGAACCAAGAGTTTAGTCATCTATTCACAAATATGTATTGAATTCTGCACATCATCTCAGAATTTCTAAGACTTTAGATTTTGAGCTACTGGAATACTGAACACGTGGCATTGCCAGGTTGGGAAAAAAGGAGTGAGCCAAGACTGTTGGCTGACACCAAGAATTCGTTCCCTCTTTCTAATAAAAGAACCACAACTCTGTTTGGAGAGGCAGTGTACCCATATAAGTGTCTACATAAAATGTAAATGGAAGTATCATGTGGGACTTTTGCAGCCTGCTTCAACAGAGTGAATACAGTTGGGAAGCACACACCTGCTCTTCTACTCTTATTCCTTCCTGCTGTCTGAAAGATAGATGTGACAGTTGGAGCTCCAGCAGCCATCTTGAATCATGAGGGCTCAGCAAATGGAAACCAGGCATTAAGGGTGGCAGAATGGAAGTACAGGAGCCCATAATCCTCATAACTGTGGAGCTGCCAACGAGTCATAGATTACTTAACTTTAGATTAAGTTAAGAAAGAAACAAACTTCTATCTGTTTAAAATTCACAGTTATTTTAGGTTTTCTGTTATACTGTAGCAAAATTCAATTCTGACGTGAGATTTATTCACAGTATTTCAAAACTATGTGGGCAACTTGTGTGAGCAACCAAGCTGTCTACAGACTTTGTCACGGCCCCTGCTCTCCCAGTACTCCCTGTGCAGTCGTGTGGACTAACCGGTACCCCACTGTTACTTGGGCCATAACAGCATTGGCTGGTGGGGGCTGTGATGGTGGGTGTGCTCCGGGGTCTACAGTGAGGATTGAGACAGATGGCAAAGCAAGTTCCAACTTCTCATTTCCTTTCAAATCATATCTAAATGCAATGACTCAACACGTGTTCTTGGTCTGATTTTTGTTCCATTGCCTACATTTAATTTTAATTTATTCCAGTACCTAATTTAAGCTTGGAGTTGAGGAGGGGGAAGAAATGATAATGTGGACCAGATTTTAGATGGTTGGCACTAACAATTTCACAGAGAACCTCGATGGAATAATAAGCAATGGTTATGAACTTGCTAAGAATCAATTTGGTATGTGGAGCTTCATCCAACTGACAATTATATAAAGACGCACGCTCTAGAAAATTGGCAGGAGGCTAAAACTACAAATGTGATCTGTGTCATTTCTTTAATGGACCAGTTATTTTGATGCCTCTTTTTCCCCTTGGAAGGCACCTTAACACACACTTGGCTAACTTCTTACCTCTGGCCAAGACTGCTCCTGACTATCAGAACTTTTGTGTCTGACCTGTCTCCAGATCTAGGCCCAGTGGAGACATAAATCTATTACACGTATATGCTGTAAGTGCTCAGTCGCTCAGTCATGTCTGACTCTTCCTGACCCCATGGACCGTAGCCTGCCAGGCTTCTCCAGGCAAAAACACTGGAGTGGATTGCCGTTTCCTCCTCCAGGGGTTTTTCCCTACCCAGGGATAGAACCCGAGTCTCCCTTGTCTCCTGAGTTGGCAGCTGGATTCTTTATCACTGCACCACCTGGGAAGCCGAAATCTGATATGCTGAGCACTCATTTGGTACCAGGCCCATTGCACGTGTGCTCTCATCTGTTTACAATAACCCTGCAAAATAGGTTCTAGAATCTTCCTTTCACCAGGAAGAACCCACCACTCAGAGAGCCTGAGCACTGTCTCTAGTCCTCAGCAGCTCTTGAGAGTAGAGCTGGGATTCAAACCCTTTGCTCTACACTGCAAGGCTTCTCTCCCACAATGCCTTGTGTCTCCCTCTGTTGTCTTAACAGCTTTCGAAGCCTGGAATCTCTTCTGTTCAATCTAAATGGCTTCCTACCCTTGGGGTCTCCTTGCCAGTGTCCACCAATCACAATCCCACCCCTCACCCAAATCTTTTGTGTAATCTCCTCCCCTCCCCCGTAAACTTCCTTGTGCTCCCCTCTGTGTGAAGTCTGCATCCTGGGAATTCTCCCCAACCCTTGCGTGGCTCTTACAACGCATCATTTTCTGTACTTCACCAGGGCTTTTTGTATCCTTAAGTGACATACCTGAATGATCCATTGTCAGTGGGAGGGAGGAAAGAAAGGACATTTTTTGTGCACTTAATTTTGTTACAGGAGTTTGTTTCTTTTCATTCCTCAAATAATCCTTTGAGGACTTTTTAACCCGCCACTTTACAGATGAAGAAGTTGGATACACAGCAACCTAAAGTGGTGCAAACCGAGGAAGCAAGAAGGAGAAATTATAATTCTTGCCCCCGCCCCCCCACTCTGAGCCTAGCTCATCGCTCAGGCATCCAGCAAATGTTTGTGGAGTGAATTAATGAACGGATGAATGAATGAATGAATGCCGGTCAGCTTACAAAAGGAACTCGGTGAGAAATGATACTGGGAGGAGATCTGCAGTACCCTGAAAAATACATATTCCAAGTACAGATGGGGTTCAGTGGCTGAAGAAAATCTCAAACACCGAGGCAAGCTCAGAATAAAAGAGAAACGTTTGTTTAACACTTTCATGACTAAAAGTATGTCTCTGAAGAGCCGGCACAGAAGAGGCATTTGCAGTACACAAAGCTCGCTCCTTAGGAGAGCTCCGGAACACCCGTCGGGTTTTGTTCACCAACTTCGGCCGGCCGCGGGGGCGGGCGGGTGCCTGCCCCTTTAAGAATCTGGTCGAAGTCCTTTTCCTCCGACTGCCCCGCCCCCTCGAGGAGCCGGCGCGGCCCGGCGCCCACCCCTTTCTCCCCCGGAGGGCTTAGCTACGGGCTCTACTGCCCGTCCGTCACAGAGGCACCGTCTCTGATTGGCTTCTGGTCGGGAGGCGGGGCGGGAAGGCCGGAGAAACTAGTTTGTTGGCGGCCCCCGAGCTGAACCGCAAAGCGGCGGCGCGCTCCGCAGCGTTAGCGAGCCGGGGGAGGGGAGCGGCAGCGGGGAGGGCTGAGGGACCTCGCGCGCGCGCGGCCGGGAGGGCGGCCTCTGAGCGCGGCGGGCGAAGCAGCCCTGAGCGGTGAGTACCGGGACCGGGCTGAGGACGAGAGTCGATCTAGCCGCGCTCGCGGCCCCGGCGTTGGCACTTGTCACTACCCACCCCGCTCCGGGGCCGGGACCTGGGACCTGGGGCGCCGGGCCGGAACCGGGGGCGCCGGGTCCTGCGCGCCCCGCAGTGTGAGCACTCCCCTAGGGCAGAGCGAGCCTCGCGGGCCCGCCTGCCCGGGGAGCAGCGCCCCGGGGCTCGAGCCCCCGGTACCCCCTCGTGCACCACGGGATCTCGGGGCCGGGGTGGGGGGCTGGAGTCGGGGACAATGGTGGGGAGTGTAGGTCTGGAGAGAAGCACCCCTTCCAGCTTCGCTCCTCCGGCCTCGTGGGTGCCTGGGGACCCGGCGAGGGTATTTGCTGAAAGCTCTGAGCGACGGAATGAATTGTTTTGCAAATAGGATGTTGCGCGCGGGAGCTGCAACTCTTCCCACCCCCGCTACCCCCCCGGGAGTGCTTGATTCATTGAGTCCGCAGACTCTCTTTTTAAAAAATTACTATCGATCCTGAAAAGAGGAGGCTGCCTGTCTTTGAGGATGTTAGCGGCCCGGGCTCTGCGAGGTAGTCCCCGCGCACTTGACGGCGAGGGGCCAGATGGCTGCCTGCTTCATGCAGAGCGAGGGCCGAAGGGCTTCCCCCACGGGAAAGATCGTCCACGCGAGCCGGGCCCCGTTTGCGTCCCACCTGACAGGGCCCCTCGTCCTGTGCTGAGAGCTTGGAGCCGCCGAGGAATGGGCACCCGCCCGAAGTCCCGCCCCCCGGGGTCGCCGCCACCCTAGCGGGTGCAGAGCCAGCCTCCTTTGGCCCGGCTGTCCGGTTCACCCCATTCTGCCCTGGCTCCGGGACCCCGCTGCACCTGGGCACTCCCTCACTCCTTTTCCCCCTTGTGGTTGCTTGAGGGACCTTTGGGTTGGGAGTGCGTGCCTCTTAGGGGCACCTTGCACTTCTGCGCTGGTGTTTCAAAGCCGCCCCCGACAAATTCATTTCCGCTCTCTTTGAGAACAGGAATCTTTATAGAGACCTTAACAAAGGGGTTGGGGTGGGGACCGACCCGGGACCCCCGCAGGTTTAGTGCAGCGGCTCTTGGTCCTGCTGGGTTGCTTTGGGGCTGGGTCAAGGCTCCCTGAGCTTTGGCCCTCCCTGGTGAGTCAGGGCCGGGAAGGCCAGGTGTCTGGGCCTTTTGGTTTCACTCTGGCGGCGTGCCTGAGGGAGGTAAGTTGCCAGTGGCCGTGGGAGAGGAGGTGGGAACCCCAGCGGCTTGTCATGGGCCAGACTCCGGTGACTGTGACTTGGGGTCAAGCCCTTTCGGACCCAGGGCCTCAAATTGCCCCATTCACAGGTGAGTCTGATGCTCCTTGAGCCCAGGTGCTGTTCTGATTGCTCCAGAGTGTTGCTCAAGGCTTGCATTTGAGGACTGGGAGGAGCAGGACCCAAGGCCCACCCCACCCAGGGGGCAGGTTTGTTATTCTTCTTAACACTGGGGCCTTGAATCCGCAAGACGGCCTTTGAGGATGACGAGTCAGTCTTCTTACAGGCCGGGCATCTGTCTCCGCCTTGAGGCATTCCCTTTGTCAGGAAGTGACTCCTCGGAGGTTGTTGAAAGGAAGGTAGTTAATGGTAGAGACCTTGGTCCTGAGGCTGCAACCAGTTTTATGTTTGCGGTGCTCAGAGAGGAGCTGGGGGTGAGTTGCACACTCCCCCTCGGAGGCGGTTTCTGCAGTCTGATGCCCCTTAATAGCATCTTAGACCTGCGGGCGCTCCATGTGGGAGAGGAGAACAGGAAGAAAGACCACATTACCCAGGCCTTGGACTTCCTGGGCTGCAGGGAAAGTAGGCTTGGCTCTTTCCATCTCTCACTGTGATGGGCTAGGGGTGTCAGAGGGAGTGTCCTTTAGTGGGTGGTGTGTTCATCCGTGCATTAATTGATGAACTGGTTCATGGTTTGAAGGGGCTTGATTGGGCTCACGCCTTCCGGGAGCCCCCCTGGACCAGGATATGCTGCCACGTGGGGTTAGGAGGTGCCCATGGTACCCCCAGTGACAGAGACAGCGAGGGGATCTAAGGGAGGGGCACAGGAGGGGAGCACGGGTGGTGAAGGCTTCCTGGAGAGAGGATGCTCTGATTGAGTAAAGATGAGAAAGGCAGGTCCTGGGCTACCGCCTCCCCCCACCCAGTCATGCTTCTCCCAGAGGCCGCTTCATTGCCAGCCTCCAGGCTGGTGCAGGTTGAGGGCAGAGAGCAGGCAGGTGGGAGGCAATGGAAAGGTTCACCTGGGACTGGGGTGGTCTGGCCCAGGAGTCCCCCAGGAAGACGAGGGGGGCTCTCCTGGATGCAGCTTCTCTGCTCAGGGAATCCTGGGAGGTCCCACCCCACGAGCCCCCAAGACCAGCCGGTCCCCTGAGCCCTTAGTTGCTCTGGACCGACCAGTCCTCAGTGTGGGTGTGGCCCATGAAAGGAGGGGGCCAGCAGGTCTGGCACGAGAAAACAGGGTGACCAGACACAAATGAATTGGCTGATTGAGATGCTGGTTTTCATCTAATGTGGTAAATTTCATAATTGAATTGCCTTAGGCAGCCCAGGCTGTTGAAGCGTTTTCCCAGCCAGAAAACATTTAGTTTTCCCAGACATCTGGGGGGCGGGGGTGGCGGTGGGGAGAGTGCGTGTGTCCGCAGCTTTTTACACCCCCTCCCAGCAGGCCTTTCCCCTTAGGAACCTGGGTCTCTCCGCAGGTGATGGAGTCAGTCCCGCCTCCCCAGCAGGTTCCAGTCCCTCTCCTGGATCCCCTGGCCCCTGAGCCACATTCCTTCCACCCCGACTGAAAGGCAGCTGAAGCTGATACCTGTCGCCTTCAGGTGCTCACCTTGCTAGCCTGACTCCGGGTCCCTCAGCCATTTGTTAGGAGCAGGGAAGGGGGCATGATGGAGGTCAGAGAGGGACTCGGGGCTGGGAGGGCTCCCTGTTACGAAGTCTCTTCAGCACCAGGTTGGGGAGAGGGGAGAAGAGCATGGGCTGTTTGATCTGGACTCTGGTTCACGTGAGGCTTCTGTGTCTGTGGTCAGCCTTCTCGAGGGGCCCCAGCCACCTGCAGCCACCCTGCCCCCTCCCTTTAGTGCCAGGAGACTGTTCTTTCTTACTGTTAAACCTTTCCTTCCCAGCCCTGTCACTACCCTTTTGGATGAAAAGTAGTAGGCGTGCGTGGCTCATCAACCTGTTTTTAGAAGTGCCAGCTCTGTGGTCTCAGAAACCCAGTTAAGCTGGGAAATTTCACTGCATTTTCTGCAAATATGCAACCATCCCCCAAGCCATTCTTTTCTCCACGATCGTCTCTTGCACCCCTGGACTGGACAGAGTTTAGAAGAGGGTCTCTGGGTCCCACCTTGTTTCAATGTGACCGAGGCCAAGGCCAAGGCAGCCTCTTCACTGGCCATCTCGTGGTTGGAACCCTCACACCTGGAATGTGTTGGCAGATAGAGCCCTGACGATGGGGCCTGGGGGTCCTGCCCCGCCTGGCTGTGTGACTTCCCGTAGGTCCGCTTACCTCTCTGGGCCTCGATTTGCTCTTCTGCAAATTGGGTGGGTGCTCTTCTGTACAGTGCTTCTATTAAATGTCTTGCTGTTAAATCTCAAAAAAGATTTTTGGTATCATATCGTGTTATAAGGCATGACTTGCATAGCCCTCCTGGGCAGAAGGGGCGAGGGGCAGCCGGTAGAGTGAAGGGAGCTGAATGAGAAGGCAGGAGCCTGGCATCCTGGTTCCCAGCTCTGCCTCTGATGACGGGTGCTGAGCCTTTGGGCAGATCACCTTCCTTTTCTGAGCCCTCATTTTTTCCACCTGTAGGGTAAAAGGGGGGTAGTAGGCAAGCGCCCCACTTCCTTTTCTTTCTGAGTGAGTGGAAACTGAGTCAGACTTTCCCGGTAACTCCAGAGGGACAGGGCTGTCCCCTGCCTCTGTCCCCTTGGAGTTTGGGGCCCAGGGGTGAAGGGCAGCAGGTGTGGGAGGACTGAAGTTGCTCCCTCCACTCTGGAACAGATGGAGTGAGATCTCGCCTGGGAGGTGTCCTCTGGGCATTTCCAGGGAACACCTCCCAAAGGAAAGAGGGACAGAGAGCTCCCAGGAGCAAGTGGGATCACCAGGGAGTCCGGGGGCACAGAGGAGGACACCAGGCTCCCCGCACTTCGCCAAGGAGGTGCCTGCAAGACCAATCTGATGGCTCCTTGTGCGAGGAGGTGGGTGGTGGGGGCTGAGCAGGTCCGTGGGAGAACTGTGTCAGACGCTGCCAGAGGGAGGCCCACATTGGCCACGGTGGTGCTCCCCACCCACTTCCACCTGCTGGGAAGGCACCTCCGACTGTCGGCTGCCCCTCAGAGTAGGATGCAAGGGATAGGGTGGAAACTAAAAGCCTGGCTGGTTTTCTGCCTACTCCTTGAAGGACAGGCTGACCACAGATCAACGTAGGCTGATCAGAATTGATCTCCTAGTTAAGATAAGGAAGGCTCTGCTCCTTCAAACTCCAGGAGGAGCTGCCTGCTAGGTTTGCAGTTGGCCAGGTCAGATTCATCTGCTTCTTCTGGGCTGGGGTGAGGGCCAAGAGACAGGGGAGCTCTTTTTCTCGAAAGCCATGGTAATCGCATCCTCCATCCAGAGTTCAAGTCCTGCTGTGTCCCAGGTGGGCTTGCAAGACCCCGAGCAGCAAGTCCCTTAACCCACGAGTGAGCGCCTGTGTTGTTTGCAGCTTTGGAAATCCGAGGAAGCCAGAGGTATAGCTCCGTTCAGGCAGTGAATATTCATTTAGCACCTTCTGAATGGCTCACCCCGGACTAGAAACTGGGAAGGGAAAGTCAGGTTCAAAGAGGGTTGTACTTGGAAGCTCAGACTCTGACTTGGGAGACAGACAACTAGCCAGGTGGTTATGGCTCAGCACTGGGTTGTGAGTGATGTGACTGGAGCCACAGGACACATGAGGAAATGGACCGTTGGTGTCCCGATTCTTCATGTGGCCAATAAATTTTTAACATTTTGTTTATTATCGGCTGTGCTGGGTCTTTGCTGCAGCACACAGGCCTTCTCTAGTTATAGAGAGTGGGGACGACTCTCTAGTTGTAGCGCTCAGCTTGTTGCTGTGGTAGCTTCTCTTTTACAGGGCATGGGCTCAGTTGCTCCATGGCATGTGGGATTTTCCCCGACCAGGGATCAAACCTATGTCCCCTTCATTAGCAGGCCGATTCTTAGCCATGGGACCACCGAGGAAGTCCCCGATGAATGTTTTTTTGCAAGCTGTTTTCTGCCAGGCTCTGCATCTCAGCAGAGAACAAGGCAAGGTCCTCACCATCCTGGAGCCCCCATTTAACTGGAGGAGTCCTCCTCCAGGATAAATAAATAGAGCTGAGGTTGGGCTGCAGGAGGTGGGTGGGGTGGGGTGGCAACAGGAGGAAAAGGATCGAGGTGGGGCATCCGCTTAGACTAAGGAGCCTAAAGAAAGCTCCTCTAGGCTGACGACGTTGAGCCAAGACCTCCAGGACAGCAAGACGCAGCCGTGGGAGGATCTGAAGAAGAGGCTGTCAAACAAGTGCACAGGCTGTGAACATTGTGTGCTGGAGAGGGGTTTGAGATGAGACCCAGAGATAAGCTGCTCTTCTGATTTGTACGAAGGCCAAGAAAACATGTCCCTTTTAAGATGTTTTATTCTCTTTAATGTCGTACATTGGTGGATTCCTTTATCAACAGACAGTATTAGAAGAAGTGGAGCCTGCTATGAGAGCAGCCTGGCCCTTGGTATCTGTCTGCAGTTTGGGGCGTACCCTTCTCGTCCCCCTTTTCATGTACAGATTTTGTCCGTATGTAATTTGGATCACACTCAGTATTCCAGTGTCTATCACTTAGTGTGTGGGTGGATCTTGTTCCCTTTTCACAGTTGCGTAATGTTCCACAGCATGGCCAAACCACTATCTTTTTTTTCTTTTAATCTCCTAACAGGAGACTTTCGGATTGTGTCTGATTTTTTTTTTTTTTTTTTACCCTCCATACAATCCATGAATTCATGTACATCTTGATCATGTATCTTTCTGGTCTTTGAATTTTCACTGTCAAAACTAAATCCCTTTAGCAAAGACTAGTAAGCCAGTTTACTCTCCTACTGATGGTGTCTGGGAGCCCACCTCTCCACCCATATTTGCTATTATCTACATTTTCCCTTTTAGCTAATGTGATCAGTAAAAATGATCTCATATCCCATTAAAAAAAAAAGTGATCCAGTTTATTCAGGCTTCCAGTTTTTATTGTAATCCATCATTGTTTTTTCCAGAAGATCAAGGTTTAGCGAGTGCTGGCTCTGCTGCTCGCTGGTCTCCTGACCGCTGCTGGGACTCAGCCTTCACCCTGCATGCTCATCTGTGAAATGAGGCCCTTTTAATCCCTGCCCCCTGCCAGGCTGCTCCGTGTTACGCATGGGGAAACATTCCGGAAAGTTCATTTTATGCTGAAAAGCTCTGCAGACATCATGGGTTTTACTAGTGAAAGGCGACTATCTGGAGCCTGGAACATCTGAACAGATGTGAGTGTTTCTAAGCAGCTAGTATGTCCAGGGGAGGGGCCGGGGTGGATTTAGGTGGGACGTCCACCTTGCATTCCTGAGATGGAGGAGGACTCATCCAGCCTAGGAGGGTAGAGAAAATTCTCTAGCTGGTCCAGGGAAAGGCTCAGAAAGGGGCATTGATCACTACAGACTGATCCTTCCTTTGTCTGTTGTTCAGTCGCTAAGTTGTGCCCAACTCGGTGAGACCCCATGGACTGTGGTACGCCAGGTTTCCCTGTCCTTCACCGTCTCCCTGAGTCCTCAAACTCATGTCCATTAAGTTGGTGATGCCATCCAACCATCTCATCCTCTGCTGTCCCCTTCTCCTGCTTTCAATCTTTCCCAGCATCAGGGTCTTTTCCAGTGAGTTGGCTCTTTGCATCAGGTGGCCAAAGTATTGGAGCTTTGACTTCACCATCAGTCCTTCCAGTGAATATGCAGGATTGATTTCCTTGAGGATTGACAGGTTTGATCTCCTTGCAGTCCAAGGAACTCTCAAGAGTCTGCTCCAACACCACAGTTTGAAAGCATCAGTTCTTGGTGCTCAGCCTTCTTTATAGTCCAACTCTCACATCCATACATGACTACTGGAAAAACCATAGCTTTGACTCTACAGACCTTTGTTGGCAAAGTAATGCTCTGCTTTTCAATATGCTATCTAGGTTTGTCATAGCTTTTCCTCCAAGGAGGAAGCATCCTTTAATTTCGTGGCTGCCGTCACCATCTGCAGTGATTTTGGAGCCCAAGAAAATAAAGTCTGTTACTGTTTCCAGAGGCCAAAGGGGGGGTGCTCATAGAACTTTGTGGATTGCCATGTTTATTACTTTGGGGGTCCTTGTCTGTTCTTCTGTAATGGGAAGCTTTAAAATAAGCAAAAGATTGACCCAAGAGCTTTTGTCCTTGATGACAGGAGGGGAAACTGGGGGGCCTGATGAAGGAAAGATGGGACCTGGGGCATCTGGCCCCCTAGTGGGGGAGGTAGGGGGCTGGTGGACCGGGGTCCCTGGAGAAATTCATCTCCACTGGGATTCAGGAGCCTGGGGACATATAGCCAGGCTCTCCTGTCCTTCCCCAAGTGGGCTGTGACATGGCGGACCCCTGCCTTGGGGAGCAGACAGCATCTAGGCTTGGCTACAGTTCCCCTGCAGCTGCCTGGGACCTCAGGCCTGGCAAAGGCGTCAGCCTGACCTGGTTGGGACAGCTGCAGGGCCACGGACAGGAAGGTGAACTAGGGAGGGTGACAGCATATGAACAGGGGGACAGTGGCACACCCAAAGGGCTCTGGTCGGGAGGCGTCCTGCCTTTTTAGCTCTGCAGCCAGGGGGCAGGAGGAGAGGAGGTGGGGACCGTGGCTGCAGACATGTTTCTGCATTTATTTGTTGTTCAGTCACCAAGTCATGCCCGTCTCTTCTGCGACCCCATGGACTGTAGCCGGCTGGATCCTCTGTCCATGGGATTTCCCAGGCAGGAATAAGGGAGTGGGTTGCCATCTCCTCTTCCAGAGGATCTCCCAGGCCCAGGGATCAAACCTGCGTCTTTTGAATTGGCAGGCAGGTTCTTTACCACTGAGCCACCAGGGGAGATCTTTTTGCAGTTACTGGGGTTGGGTTTTTCATAGAGTGAGGGGAGCATCTTATGCAGGAGCTGGCAGTCAGTGGGGGCAGAGCAGGCTTTTCTGGCTAGGTGCCCCCTCACTACACGCCCAGCCCAGCTCAGAGGGGCTTTGTGGAGTCAGAGTCAGATTGAGTCCCCAGGTTCAGTTTCAGGCAGTGGGATGGACTGGCCTGTCCGTGTCGCAGGAAGTTGCAGCTGCTATTTTTACTGCTCCAACTAGGACTTTTTACAGGAAGGTACAATTACAATACAAGCAAAATGTCAGGGTTTGGCTGGTCAGCTGAGCCCTGGGAGGCTGCCACAGCTCGAGGCCAGGACCGCAGCACAGTCTGTGCGTGTGTAAAATGAGACTCATTTGCATGTGGACACATACCTACCCTGAGTGCTGGGTGACTTCCTCTGAACTGCCTGCAGTGTCTGGAGTTTTTGCCTTTGCTGGGCTTTTCCCGGATTGGTGCCCCTGGTTGGAGCACCTTTACCTTGTGATGGGTCACACCGTGGTGAAGCCAGCCTGGACAGCTGTAAGCCATTCTGTTCCTGACTGCCCAGGAAGTTGAAATCTTATCAAATGAAACTATTGAGAACCTACTGTGTGATAGCCACACTGCTAAGTGCTAGGGGTAGAGGTGGGTTAGACAGACCCTGCTCTAGAGCATCACCCGTGTAGCAATAAGGACACAGAAAGTGCCAGTTGTCCCCAGAGTGTTTGGAGAAGCACCTGATTTTTTTTTAATATTTATTTATTTGTCTGTACCAGGTCTCAGTTGTGGCACACGAGGTCTTCAGTCTTTGTTGTGGCATGCAGGGCATTTAGTTGCAGCAGGAGAAATCTTAGTTGCAGCATATGGGATCTAGTTCCCTGACCAGGGATCAAACCCATGGCCCCTATATTGGGAGCTCAGAGTCTTAGCCACTGGACCGGCAGAGAAGTCCCCACCTGATGTTTTTAATGTACATGTGTTATGGCTAGAGTTCAGGCAGGGCTTATGTTAGCTTCTGTTGCTGCCTAACAGATCAGCACTAACTTAGTGGCTTAGACAGTACCTGTCTATTTGCTCACAGTTCTCTGGGTCAGGAGCTTGGGCTGACTCAGCTGAATTCTCCACTTAGGCTGTCACAAGTCCAAGGTCAAGTGCCAGCTGGACTGGGCTTTTATCCTGAAGCCTTGGTGGAGGGCGGAGGGGAGATTCTGCTTCTAGGCTCATTCAGGTTGTTGGGAGAATCAAGTTCCTGGTGGTTGTGGGACTGAGGTCCCCTCTCCTCCCTGGCTGTCAGTAAGTGCTGATACTGAATCCATATGGGCTCCTTAACTCCATGCCAAATACCCCTCCACCCCACCCCACCTCCAGGCCAGCAGCAGACCCTTAGGTCCTTCCCTGCTTCAGATCTCTGACATCCACTTTTGCAGTCAGCTGGAGAAGACTGCTTTAGAGGACTCATGTGACTAAGTCAGGCCCACCGAGAGCATCTCTCTATTTTAAGGATTCCTGATTAGTTAGTAACATCATCAGTTATGTCTGCAACTCACTTTGCCATATAGGTAACATGGTCACAGGGGTGGAGATTGAGAGAGTCATCTTTGAATTTTTCTGCTAAGGGCTCATGCCAACAGGGGTTACGATAACAACAGTATTAGTAACCTCTGTTCTCTTGAATGGAGTGAATTTTGTGTGTCTCCCTGTGCTCTTTACATGGGCTGTCTCTTATTTATTTGGCTGTGTTGGGTCTTAGTTGTGGTGTGTGGTCTTTCCCTGTGGCATATGAGATCTTAGTTCCCCAAGCAGGGATCGAGGGCAGACTCCCAACCACTGGACCACCAGGGAAGACACTGGACTGTCTCATTTAATTCTCAGGATAGCTGTTGATATCAGTTCAGTCGCTCAGTCGTGTCCGACTTTTTGCGACCCCATGAATCGCAGCACACCAGGCCTCTCTGTCCATCACCAACTCCTGGAGTCTACCCAAACCCATGTCCATTGAGTCGGTGATGCCATCCAACTGTCTCATCCTCTGTCGTCCCCTTCTCCTCCTGCCCCTAATCCTACCCAGCATCAGGGTCTTTTCCAATGAGTCAACTCTTCGCATGAGGTGGCCAAAGTATTGGAGTTTCAGCTTCAGTATCAGTCCTTTCAATGAACACCCAGGATTGATCTCTTTTAGGGTGGATTGATTGGATCTCCTTGCAGTCCAAGGGACTCTCAAGAGTCTTCTCCAACACCACAGTTCAAAAGCATCAATTCTTCGGCGCTCAGCTTTCTTCACCGTCCAACTCTCACATCCATACATGACCACTGGAAAAAACCATAGCCTTGACTAGACGGACTTTTGTTGCCAAAATAATGTCTCTCTTTTAAATATGCTGTCTAGGTTGGCCATAACCTTCCTTCCAAGGAGTAAGCGTCTTTTAATTTCATGGCTGCAATCACCATCAGCAGTGATTTTGGAGCCCAAAAAAATAAAGTCTGACACTGTTTCCACATCTATTTCCCATGAAGTGATGGGACCAGATGCCATGATCTTAGTTTTCTGAACGTTGAGCTTTAAGCCAACTTTTTCACTCTCCTCTTTCACTTTCATCAAGAGGCTTTTTAGTTCTTCTTCACTTTCTGCCATAAGGGTGGTGTCATCCGCATATCTGAGGTTATTGATATTTCTCCCGGCAATCTTGATTCCAGCTTGTGTTTCTTCCAGCCCAGTGTTTCTCATGATGTACTCTGCATATAAGTTAAAGAAGCAGGGTGACAATATACAGCCTTGACGTACTCCTTTTCCTATTTGGAACCAGTCTGTTGTTCCATGTCCAGTTCTAACTGTTGCTTCCTGACCTGCATACAGGTTTCTCAAGGGACAGGTCAGATGGTCTGGTATTCCCATCTCTTTCAGAATTTTCTACAGTTTATTGTGATCCACACAGTCAAAGGCTTTGGCATAGTCAATAAAGCAGAAATAGATGTTTTTCTGGAACTCTCTTGCTTTTTCGATGATCCAGCGGATATTGGCAATTTGATCTCTGTCGATATAGGAAAAGTCATTTCCCTGCCCCCACCCCCACCCCATTTTCTAGATGGAAATACTGAGCCTCAGAGAATGTAAGTACCTTGGGCCAGTCATATGGGCAGAAACAGCAGTGCTGGGGTTCGAAATCAGGGCCTTAGCACCTCACCACCCCATCAGGGTGCTTGTGGCCAGCATCTCCAATTTGAGTCCTGTGATTGGCAGAACACCCTTTAGAACACGAATGAAGGTTGCTCTTTTCCATCAAACCTTTAAAATACTTAGATGTGAAATATACCAGTCACACTACAGTTTAACACAGCAGATACGGAGGCCACTCATGTGAATATTTTTGAACCTTATTGCAGTGGGTATTTGTGGTTCATCTACTTCCTTGCTTAGCAATATTATTGAACATCTGATGTACTCCAGGCAGCAAAGAAGACACAGAATACCATCCTCAATGAGTGGCGATAAAAATAAAGGCAGGGTACATGATACCCTGAAGGAATAAATATTGCTGGGCTAGAGAAGAACTGTCACAGCGCTGCTGCCTAGGCCAACAGTTATTAGAATGTTAATTGCAGGAGCTAGTGTTGTTTAGTCACTAGGTCGTGTCCTACTCTTTGCAACCCCGTGGTCTGTAACCCGCCAGGCTCCTCTGTCCATGGGATTTTCCAGGCAAGAATACTGGAGTTGGTTGCCATTTCCTTCTCCAAGCGATCTTCCTGACCCAGGTGTCGAACCTGGGTCTCCCACATTGGCAGATGGATTCTTTACTGCTGAGCCACTGGGGAAGCCCTAATTGCAGCAGACAAGACAAAAATCTCTTAATATTCTGCTGTGTTCCTGGTGCATAGCTCAGGGCCCAGCAGCTAGCAGGTGCTCAGAAATTACTTGGAAGGTTAATTTTTTGAGTATCTGCTGGGTTGGTTAAAAAGTTTGCCTGGGGTTTTCTGAAGGATGGAACAGAAAAACCTGAGTGACCTTTTTGGCTGACCTAATACTATGTCTGAAGTCCTGTACACTCCAGACAGATGTCAAGTCCAGAAGGCTTATGGAGAGAGGGAGTGGGGCTTGAGCAGGAGAACGGGGGAGGAGAGAGCTTGAAAGTCCAGTGTGTGTCCCAGCGAGGGGCTGGAACACAGAGGGAACGAGGCTTGGACGTCAGAGCCTCCTTGAAGGCCTTTGAGCAGGTGATCCAAAGCCAAGTGTCTGGCACCGGAATGCCAGGAGAGGAGGAGCCCAGCCTACAGTGGTCAGGTCCTCCCCTGGTTTCTGGAAGAACTAGCCACACAAGGGACCCGGGAAGGAGGATTTAATGGAACTTGGTGGGACCAAACGATATGCTAAAAATGTATCTATGAATGAGTTGCAATTTCTGGGCACCCATGTATTTGGCTATAAATACACATTGCATGTGTAATTTCAAGAGACCAAGAATTATCAGCTGCGAAGGCCAAGGGTAGCAGCCCACGCCCAGCCCCTGTAGTTTGCTGTCTCAGGCCCTACCCTCTGCAAACTGCCAAGGGCTGTTATTTGGGGGGAAATGAGGGGTCCTGTGGCGAGAAGACAGTCTGGTGATGGGGGGAGGCGCAGAGGGGCCTGGGTGCTCCGAGGGGAGGCTGGCGAGTGGGGGTCAGAGGGTGTGCCCGGTGCCCACGCGCCAGGGAGGGGCTCTCATGACACCCTCCGAGCAGCTGATTGCACTGTCACTGCCCATCACTCTCCACGGCAGGTTCTTTTTCCGAGTTCTTATTTGAAAAACCTGGTCCATGTGGAGGGTGAGGAAGTCCTGCTTCTCACAGTGTGGTGCTAGAAGGTCCTAGGATTCTTTTGGGGCCCACAGCATCAAAACTGTTCTCATAGTAACACGCAGATATTATTTGCCTTTTTCACCCACTGTCTCCAAGTGCAAAACCCCGTGAACCGATGTTTTCCAAGTAACCATTGCACAAAGCTACCAAGTCACGCATGGGTAAATGAGCCAGAGTGCAGGACAGACCGGAAGATGGGAAGGTCAGCGTATATATATTCACCACATGGCTCAGGTCCCACACTACAATCGACCTTTAAGAAACTGCTGTTCAGGCTGACCTGGTGGCTCAGTGGTAAAGAATGCGCTTGCCAATGTGGGAGATATGGGCTCGGTCTCTGGTCTGGGACAATCCCACAGGCCGCAGAGCAAGTACTGCTTGACAAGTCTTTGTGTTTTGTCAAAGAGAAATATCCACAATAATCTGGAAAGGCTCTTAAAATCTCCTGCCTTTACCAACTCCCTATCCGGGTGAGGCTGTATTTTCTTCTAGCCTTCAATGAAAATATTTTACAATGTGTAGAAGTATGGAATTCATAGATACATACTACTAAATACAAAATAAGCAAGGAAGATTTACTGAATAGGACTGGAACTACATTCAGTATCTTGTAATAATCTATGATAGAAAATAATCTAAAATATATATATATGTAACAGTCACTTTGAACACCTGAAATTAATACCATATTGTAAATCAACTATTTCAATTAAAAAACACTTAACAATAAATTGGATGCAGAAGCAGATAGAGAATCTGGCTGTTAATCAATAAAAATTTTTTTTTGAAATTAGATTTATGAAAAACAACTCATTTATGCTAACATAGTGAGTTTATTATTTTTTCAATTAACTAGTATACATTTCAATTTTGTCTCAATTTTAATTTTGTATGTGATAAATATCAATAGATTGAACCACATAACAGAAGCCCCTTAGGGCCCTCAGTCACTTTGAAATTGTGAAAAGACCCGGAGACCAAACCATTTGAGAACAGCTGTGCAAGGCAGAGCCCCTGCGAGCTGGGGCCGGATATGAGCCCAGCACCCAGCTCTGTTCATCTGTTCTCCCCTTCAGTCCCTCCGGGATCCTACGAGGTTGGTGTGATTATCTTCACACCCATTTTACAGACGTGGAAGCTGAGGCACTGAATGTCTGAATACCTGGCATAAGCTTTGCAGTACAGAGGTGGCTTTGCTGGCAGCACCAGCCAGCGGGGAGGTCCCAGACCGAAGTCCCTGCTCCCCAGGCAGGAAGGAAGGGAGACGCCCAAGAGAGAGCCTGTTAACGCAGGCCGGGTCTGCTTCCTCAAGTTACCGTCAGATGTATCATGCGCTCTTCAGAGTGGCACGGGGCCTGGCCAACTGCGAGCACACATCCTCACCCTGCCTCCTCTCCAGAGGCCCAGGAAGGAGGGCTCAGGTTTGCCAAGTGGCAGCGAGGCACTTGAGAAATCAAGTACTTTTCATTAAAAACAGCATCTCCTGGTCAGGCACACCTGGCCTTGGCAGCCAGGAAGTTTCTTCTTTCTCAACAGCCCATGAGGTGCCATTTGAGCAGGGACTTTGTTTGGGGTTTTTTTGGTGGGTTTTTTGGTTTGTTTGTTTTTTCCCAAGTTTTAATAATCAGGCATAAAGCTGCTGTAATAATTTGTGTACAGGTTTTTGAGTGAACATGGTTTCATTTCTCTTGGATAAATACAGAGAAGATAGTGCTGCCACTTACTGAACAGTGATTTGTGTATGGCAGTTTCCTGGTGGCTCAGATGATAGAGAATCTGCCTGCAATGTGGGAGACCTGGGTACGATCCCTGGGTTGGGAACATCCCCTGAAGAAGGGAATGGCTACCTACTCCAGTATTCTTGCCTGGAGAATTCCAGGGACAGAGGCGGGCTACAGTCCATGGGGTCGCAAAGAGTCGGACCTGACTGAGCGACTAATACTTCCACTTTTCATGAATATTGTATACATAAAAATGTATTATTAAATGGACTTTCAGTATAGCACAGAAACACATATGATGTTTTGGAAGCTAACTTTCCAATTCTTTAAGCCTGCTAACTTCTGAAGACTAAAATTTCACATTAAAACCTTGGTCCTTTCTTTGCTGAAAAAGGTATTAGGTTGGCCCAAAAGTTCATTAGGGTTTTTCTTTTTTAATTTCTTTTTTATTTTTTAGTTGGAGGATAATTGCTTTGCAATGTTGTGTTGGTTTCTGCCATACAGCAACCCAAATCAGTCACAATTATATATATATATATCCCCTTCCTCTTGAGCCTCCCTAGCCTCTCCTACTCCACCCCTCAAGGTCATCACAGTGTGCCAGACTGGGCACCCTGTGTGAGCAGGGACTCTGGAGCAAAACAGCTTTGAGTACTGAGGCTGTGTGCACATTTTTTACCTTCTCTGAGCCTCATTTTTCCCATCTGTGTAATGGGGACAATGAGGGCCTTGAAGAGGTGCCATAAGAATACAGTGAAAGAAGGCTTGTACAGGGCTTGGCAGAAACACTCGCTCAAAGCAGGGTTAAAAAAAAAAAAAGTGACCCCGTGTCTGGCATAGCATCCGGCAGGTTCTTGGGGTTGTGAGGTGAAGACAGTCTCTGCACCCTCCTCACCAGCAGTGCCTACTGTCAACTGGCTTTCTTGCTCAGCCTACTGAGACAGTCTTCATCCCTAGCAGGTGTGTGTGTACTACAGGTCTGTGTGTGTGACTAGGTAGTCGGTTTTTAACAGATGTAAGAGACAGCCTCCTATTCACAGCCCTTCTCATTTTAGCAGCGAAAGCCAGTTGCTTATTGTGTGTGTGTGTGTGTGTGTGTGTGTGTGTATAAAATATAGTTCTGTAGTACTCCACTGTATGAATGAACCACCGTTTCTTTAACTGGGCCTCTCACCCATGAACATCGAGGCATTTGCAATCTTTTGCTTGTAGCCAAAAGGCAACAGAGGGCACGATTCCTGGGTGTGGAGAGGCTGGGGCAGAGGGCACATGCTTCTGTCCTTTTGAAAGATCTTGCCAAAGTGCTGTCTAGCCACACGCCCCTGCCCTCCGCCTCCCCATGGGAGGGGAGAAACAGAGCTGTGTCCTGGGCTTCAGCACTTGAGGCACCTTTCCATTCTGGTTCGACACTGCCAGCCTGGACTAGAAGAAGCTTCTGGAGCACTGGGAGAAAGCAGCTCATGACCAGTAAGTGGCTGGTGCTTGACTATTCTTTTGTTCCCCCTTCTGTCCTTTTCTGTATGTTCATTTTCCTCCCAGGCTGTCACTCCAGGTGGCTTGCTGAAAGTGATATCTAGGCCAGAGTGCTCTTAATGGCTCCATCTGTGGGCCTCTGCAGATCTTTCAGGGGGCCAGACAGGAAGAGAGACAACCTCCCTCCCAGTCCCCAGCCTCCGCACCACCTCTGTTTGCCAAGGGCCCAGCCAGTCCTGCTGGCAAAGGAGGAACCCAGGACTGGGTGGTGATGTTTGCTTTGCACGGGGGCTGTTCTCTGCCCCCTGCTTTGTTTCTCTGCTCTGTCCCACTCTGGGTAACTGAAAGGAAACAAGCGATTTCAACAGATGGGCGAACCTGAGCACCGAGCTCTTTGTCCCCTCTGAGAGCCGGGATGTCCATTTCATTGGCCCTGCTCCTGTCTGCAGCAACAGCTGGGCTTGCAGACTTGCAGACCCCCAGTCTCGGGGCCAGAGATGGTCCAGGGGGGCCTCACTGAGCTGAGGAGTAGCAGGACACAGCAGTGGAGCCCAGGTGTCAGCGTCTCTCTGCCCCACCGAATTTGGAGGCATCTGAGCCATCCCAGTCTAAGCTGAGAGAAGCCTCTTTGTTGCCAGGTTGGTTTCATGAAGCAGGGTAAACAGCTGCTAGGACAATCTGACATCAAACTTCTGTAATAATTCTCCAAAGATTTTTATATCAAAGTGAAAGTTGCTTAGTCATGTCCGACTCTTTGCGACCCCATGGACTATGCAGTCCATGGAATTCTCCAAGCCAGAATACAGGAGTGGGTAGCCTTTCCCTTCTCCAGGGGATCTTCCCAACCCAGGGATCGAACCCAGGTCTCCCGCATTGCAGGTGGATTCTTTACCAGCTGAGCCACCAGGGAAGCCCAAGAATACTGGAGGGGGTTGCCTATCCCTTCTCCAAGGGATCTTCCTTACCCAGGAATCCAACTGGGGTCTCCTGCATTGCAGGAGGATTCTTTACTAACTGAGCTATCAGGGAAGCCCTCAAGAGAGTAGCATAATTCACAATTCACTGCAAACAAAGGCAGTGGGGGAGGGGGCTTCCCTGGTTTCTCAGACGTAATGCAGGAAACTCGGGTTCGATCCCTGGGTCAGGAAGATCCCTTGGAGAAGGGAATGGCTACCCACTCCAGTATTCTTGCCTGGGAAATCCTATGGACGGAGGAACCTGGTGAGCTACAGTCCATGGGGTTACGAAAGAGCCGGACGTGACTGAGCGACCAAGCACACCACAACACAAAGACATTGTTGGATACAAATTCAAAACTATGGATGAATGAATTAGTAAGTCAGGGTGGTTCTATGCTGCATAGACATTAAAAATTACAGCCAGCAATCCCAGAGAGACTGAGCAGGTTCATCCCAGTGTTTGCACACAGGAGGCCCCAATCAATCTGTGTTCTGTGATGAATGGAGCATGCCAACTATGTGAATGGGTAAAAACAATGTAAAATAGTGTTCCGTAACTGCAACAATGTAAAACGTTTGGGGATAAAGGCTGCAAATAAGAAGCGAAAGTGAAAACAGTTATTCTGTTTTCAGTATTTCTCAACCTTAATCACCTCCCTACCACAAACCTCTTTGGACCTTTTGTTTCTAATTGCATTCAACCTTGCCCTTCCCCCACATAAATTTTAATGCCAGGTATACTATAAGAATATATTTAACCTTCCCTGGTGGCTCAGATGGTAAAGAATCTGTCTGCAATGCAGGAGACCGAGTTTGATCCCTGGGTCAAGAAGATCCCCTGGAGGAGGGCATGCAACCCACCCAGTATTCTTGCCTGGAGAATCTCGTGGACAGAGGAGCCTGGCGGGCTACAGCCCATGGGGTCACAAAGAATCGGACACGACCTAGCGACTAACACTGTATGTCTGTGTTCAGTATGTGTATCTATGCTTTGTACTGAAAACAAATAAGAGTTTTTTCTGTCTTTCAAGAACCAGTGGTTGCCTCCTTAGGACAGCGTTCCTGCCCACCACCTCCTGACTGCCTCACTCCTGTGAGAATGTCTGTGTTGGGGCTGTGATTCCTGGGGATCTTCATCTTTTGTGAAGATTTCGCCTTCTCTTTTGTGTTGTCTTTTCAGTATAATGACTGAGCTCTGGGGTGTGCCTGTTGGCCTGTCTCACTTGGTTCATGGAGCTAATACCCAGAGGAGGGGGTCTTGGGCAGAAAAAAGGGCACCCACCATCTGTGGCTGCATCTACTGGGCTGGATGTGTGGCCCTGGCAGTAATTACAAGGTCATTCCACATCTCCTTGCCCAATGTCCCAGCCTGTAAAAAGTACTCAGTACAGAGCCTAGTACATAGTCAGTGCTCATCGCTATGGTTTATTAGTAGTAATACTGTTGTCATTCCCATTCATCTCTGAGCTGCTGTTTTCTTATTTGTAAATTACAGAACTGAGAGGCTGTATGGTAGGATCCCACCTCTGATGCTCTTCTAGGTGAGTGAAGCCACATGACTGTGCGTGCTAAGTCACTTGGGTCATGTCTGACTCTTTGCGACCCCATGGACTGTAGCCCGCGATGCTCCTCTGTCCATGGGATTCTCCAGGCAAGAATACTGGAGTGGGTTGCCATTTCCTCCTCCAGGGCATCTTCTCAACCTTGGAATCGAACCCGTCTCTTAAGTCTCCTTCATTGGCAGCTGGGTTCTTTTACCACTTAGCGCCACCTAGGAAGCCTAGTTTTGGCCAGTGAGATGGAGGCAGAAGTGATGTATGTCCTTCTAAGCCAAGCACCAGTGCCACACTTGCCAGAGCTTTCTCTCTTCCCAGTGGCATGGTGACTGGCACTATGGTGTCATTTGGGTCGCCGGGAGTGACAGTGATGGGAAGAGCACTCTCTCCCCCTCCCCCTCAGCACCAGCTAACCCACAGAGCACGTCGCATGAGCAAGGAATGTCTCTGCCTCCAACGCCACTGAGACTCAGGGGTGCTGGTTGTTGCAGCACAGCACAGCCCATCTTGATTAAAACCGAGTCATCACCTTGTCAGGCTTGGCTACGAGGATGAAATCTTCCATGTAAGATGCCCAGTGCAGTGTGGGTACATGGTAGTCAGGCGCTCCGTCTGGCTCCCTTCCCAACCAAGTTCCCTGCTGATTCTTTGCAACAGGTGTTGCTTCATCTTTCAGCAGCCTTTCACAGGCTTTGACCCCTTACCTCCTGTCCTCTGCCTCTTCTGGGAAGAAAGCCTGTTGCCTGGGAGATGCCAGGGCAGCGTGCCACCCAGACCCTTCCTCCGGGGGCAGCCCACCCACCCCGGTGGAGCTGGGGTCCATCCACAGAGCATCTATCAACTCAGAATAATAGTCCTGACGACCAGAGACCGCTGTCCGCCTAGGACCTGGCTATATCAATCATGAGAGCTCAGTGACTGTACTTCAAGTGTGCTTAACAATCATGTGCATCAAGTGAAAAGGCCGGAGCACATGGAGAAGGCCCTGAGGCGTCTGCCCACCCCTCTGGGTCCTCTAGGACCCCCTTTCCCTTCCTGACTTTGGCTATGGGCGGACAGGGTCACTGCCCACCTGGGAGTGTGTGTGAGTGTGTTCAAGTGTGTGAGATGCTTTGGCGGTGGCACTGGTGCTCACGACCTCAGGACCACAGTTAGGTCCCTGGCTGCCCCACAGGGTGCCTTGTCAGAGGGTGTGGAAGGGTTGGGCTTCTGTCCTGTGGGGGTGACTTCAGGGGCGGCCTCTGTCCCTCTTGGGGTTGCTCTTTGACACAGGGCATTCTGTACTGCCCGAAGAGAAGCCCCACTTACTGCCGAGCTGTGTATGTGGCAGACAGCCTCACCACTTGGCTGAACCAAGTGTTCTAGAACCGCCCCGTCGGCCAGCCCAGGGCCCTGCAGGAGGGCTGGGGCTTGTGATGAGGCCAGGGTGGGGTGAGGCCGTGGGCTGGGGCAGGGCGGGGCGGAGCAGCACCCAGCAGGCGCTCTAACCACGAGAGACCAGGAGGCGTGCCTTACACAATTCCCAGGACTTCCCTGCAGGTTTGAAATCTTTCACAATCCCAAGCTGAAAAATGAGATCAAAATAAGTAAACACAGTGGAAAATATCAACAGTTTTAAAACTGTTGCAGGTATGTACGATTTTTGAATAGATGTATAGGTTTTTTTTGGTTCTCTGTTTTCAAAGAAAGGACCATTGGAAAGTAGAAGCATCTAGGGAAAGGCCCCATTGACAATTGACTTGTATCTAGAATGATCTGGGGTTCTGCTTCCGTTACAGTGGTCATACTGACTTTACTTTCAGTTAGCAGTGAGATCTGCCTGCTTCATGAGGCGCTTAGTTTGTTTTCCACTTGAAACTTGGACGGACGGCTGCCCCTGCACCCTGGAGGCATGCGTCCTCCAGGCGTGGGCAGAGCGGGGACGTGGGCTGCAGCTTCATGGGGCGTCCTCTCGGAAGCCCCCTCCCTGGACCCTGGCTGCAGCATGCGGCCCTGCGTGGGTGTGTTACCTGATAGCATTGGAATCCTTCGTTATCACAGTTCTAGAAGTAACCCAGACCCAGCAGGCTTGAAGAAAACCTTTAGTGTTTTTCCTGACTACAAAAAATACTCTGTAGTCGTTAAGAAAAAAAATTATCAAAGAACTTAAAAATGAACAGAGTGGACAGTGAAAAAGCCCTTTATTCAGAAGTGAAGGTTGCGGTTGGAGCAAGGCTGGGGGAAGTGTCTTCTGTGTTTGCTCCGTGACAGTGGTAAGGGCAGCAGTAATGAAACAGCTGACTGGGTGAGAAGGAGAGGGCCCGGCCGTCCCAATGCTTATCATCGGCTTGTCGCGTGTAATCTCCCAACAAACCTATGAGGCTGCAGCTGTTTTCATCATCACTTTTGTGGCTGAGAAAAATAGGCCTAGAGAGGTGAACTCACTTTCCCAGGGTCACACAGGAAGGGCTGGGCTGTCTCCAGAGGTCCTGTTCCTCTGTGGGAGATCCAGCTCCAGAGTGCATGCTGCCCCTCCCCTCTCCGGGCCGGGGTCCACTTGTTACAGCCGGGATGTCCGAGGCAAATTCTTCACGCGCACATCTGGCTCCGGGGCTCAGAAGTCCCTGGCCCCATGTGATGGTGTCCCTGCCCATCCCTGGCCTTGCTCTTCCCTGCAGGGCCGGCGGTTTCCGCCTGGCCTTTGCACCTGCCGCTTCTCCGTCTGAAGCCTCCCTTCCCTGCCAGCACATCCTGGCTCCACGCATCACTTAAGCGGGCAGCCCTGCTGGGGCAGGAACCTGTCTCCCTGCCTGGCACATGGGAGTTGTTCAGAAAGTTTGTGGTGGATGAGCAGGTCAGAACCACATTGCCTGCAACCCCTCAGCTGGGCCCTGAGCTTTTCCAGCTCCCTCTGGCCTGGAAGGATGGAGTTGACACCCTCATTTAGAAAATCGCTGACTCCTGGCTGGGGGTGGAAGGCGGGGAGGGGTGGGTGATACAGGGCAGAGCTGGACCTCCCAAAGAGTGACCTCCAAAATGCAGCTCTGGTCTCCTCCGGTGCCTTTTTCTCTGAGAGTGGCACTGGAATCTTTGGAGAGCTTGGCAGGTTTTCTTCTGAAGGTTTTGCCCCTTGGCTTGTTTTCTTGTTTATTTGGGTAACTTTCCAAGGAGCATGGAAGGGATGAGCTGGACCCCTTGTTATTTGGCGCCTTTTTTTTGGAGGAAAGGGGGCAATTTTAAAACATTTATTTTTATATATTTTTTTTATTTTATTGGAGTATAGTTGATTTATGATGTCAGTTTCAGGTGTACAGAAGAATGATTCAATTAGACACACACATATATTCATTCTTT
This sequence comes from Okapia johnstoni, assembly GCA_024291935.2. Taxonomy (NCBI): domain Eukaryota; kingdom Metazoa; phylum Chordata; class Mammalia; order Artiodactyla; family Giraffidae; genus Okapia; species Okapia johnstoni. The sequence goes on along the minus strand of CM044326.1, from coordinate 14,332,313 downwards.
TTTATTGTGTGAGGTGATGTCTCGTAGTTTTGATTTACGTTTGTCTAATAATAATAAGCTATGTTGAGCATCTTTCCATGTGCTTGTTGGCCATCTGTATGTCTTCTTTGGAGAAATGTCTGTTTAGATCTGCTGCTCATTTTTTGATTGAGTTGTTTGTTTTTTGGATGCAGAGCAGCAGGAGCTGTTTGTATACTTTGGAGATTAATTCCTTGTTGTCACATTGTTTGCAAGTATTTTCTCCCATTCTGTGGGTTGTCTTTTCATTTTGTTTATGGTTTCCTTTGCTGTGCAGAAGCTTTTAAGTTTAATTAGATCCCATTTGTTTATTTTTGTCCTTATTTTCATTAGGAGGCAGACCCAAAAAGATACTGCTGTGATTTATGTCAAAGAGTGTTCTGCCTGTGTTATCCTCTAAGAGTTTTATAGTGTCTGGCCTTACATTTAGGTCTTTGATCCATTTTGAGTTTATTTTTGTGTATGGCATTAAATAATGTTCTAATTTCATTCTTTTACATGTAGCTGTCCAGTTTTCCCAGCATCACTTATTGAAGAGACTATCTTTTCTCCCTTGTTCTTCCTGCCTCCTTAGTCATAGATTAATTGAGCACAGGTACAGGGGTTTATTTTTGAGCTTTCTAGCCTGTTCCATTGATCTATTCAGTTTTTGTGCCAGTACCATACTGTTTTTATGACCATAGCTTCATAGTATAGTCTGAGGTCAGGGAGTCTGATTCCTTCAACTCTGGTTTTCTTTCTTAGGAATGCTTTGGCTGTTCAGGGTCCTTTGTGTCTCCATACAAACTTATGAATTTTTTGTTCTAGTTCTGGGAAAAATACTCTTAGTAATTTGCTAGGGATTGTATTGAGTCTGTAGATTGCCTTTGGTAGTATAGTCATTTTAACTATTGAGTCTTCTAATCCTATCTCTGTGTCATCTTTGATTTCTTTCATCAGTGTCTTATAGTTTTCAGTCTACAAGTTTATTTTCTCTTTGTGTAGGTTTATTCCTTAGTATTTTATTCTTTTTGATACAGTGGTTAATGGGATTGTTTCCTTAATTTCTCTTTTTGATCTTTTGTTGCTAGTATATAGAAATGCAACAGATTTCTTTGTGTTAATTTTGTATCCTGCAACTTTATCAAATTCACTGATGAGCTTTAGTAGTTTTCTGGTAGCATCTTAAGGATCTTCTGTGTATAGTAGTATCATGTCATCTGCAAACAATGACAGTTTTACTTCGTTTCCAATTTGGATTCCTTTTATTTCTTTTTGTTTCTTTGATTGGTGTGGCTAGGACTTCCAAAACCACATTGAATAAAAGTGGTGAGAGTGGACATCCTTGACTTGTTCCTGATCGTAGAGGGAATATTTTCAGGTTTTCACCATTGAGAATGATGTTAGATGTGGGTTTGTCATATATGGCCTTTATTATGTTATAATATATTATATTATATATATAATAATATAATATTATTAATAATAAATAATATTTATATATAAAAGTTTATATATTATATTATATTTTATATTTATATTTTATGTTATATTATATAATATATAATTATATAATATATATAAATATATAATAAATATATAAATATATATATAAGTTTTATATATATAGTTTATACATTATAATATTTAATATATATATTAATATGATATGTAATATATATTTTTTATATAATATAATATAATATATAATATATATCAATATATATTAATATAATATTATATGATATATAATATAATTATAATATATATCAATATATATTAATATAATATTATATTATATAATATATAATTATATAATACATAATATCTATATTAATATCTATTAATATAATATAATATATATATCTAAATATATATAAATATATAAACTTTATATATTATATTTAATATATTATATATTAATATATTTTATATTATATAGTATAATATATTATAATATATTAATATATTAATTATATGGATTATTAATTAATATATTAATATATAATACATTATAACATAAAATAATATATAATTAATATATTAATATATTAATATAGTATATTAATATATTAACATATTATGTTATAATATATATTAATAAATAAATATATTTATTTAATATAATAAAATAAGGTATATTTTCTTTGTGACCACTTTCTGCAGATTCTTTACCATAAGTGGGTGTTGAATTTTGTCAAAACCTGTTTCTGCATCTATTGAGATGATCATATGGTTTTTATTCTTCGGTTGGTTAATGTGGTATACGACATTGAAGAATGTGGTGACATTTGCTAATGTGGCGTATAATATTGAAGAATCCTTGTATCCCTGGGATAAATCCCATTTGATTATGGCATATGAGCCTTTTAATGCATTGCTGGATTCAGTTTGCTAGTATTCTGTTGACTATTTCTGTGTCTATGTTCACTCTCCATGGAATTCTCCAGGCCGGAATACTGGAGTGGGTAGCCATTCCCTTCTCCCGGGGATCTTCCCAACCCAAGGATTGAACCTGGGTCTCCTGCACTGCAGGTGATGCGTTACCATCTGAGTCACCAGGGAAGCCCCTCATCAGTGGTACTGGCCTGTAATTTTCTTTTGGCAGGGGTGGAGGGGGGCAGTGTAGTGCTGATGTCTTTGTCTGCTTTTGGTGTCAGGTTGATGGTGGCTTTGTAAAATGAGCTTGGGATGTGTTCCTTCCTCTGCAGTGTTTTGAACAAGTTTCAGAAGGGTGGGTGTTAACTCTTCTCTGAATACTTGATAGAATTGCCTGTGAAACCGCCTGGTCCTGGACTTTCGTTTGCTGTAAGTTTTTAAATCATGGTTTCAATATTAGCACTTGTAATTGGCCTATTCATATTTTCTATTCGTTCCTGGTTCAGTCTTGGGAGTTTGTATCTTTCTAAGGGTTTATCCATTTCTTCTAGGTTGCCCATTTTACTGGCATTCTGTGGTGTTCACTCTAAGTTCTCCTTTTTCATTCCTGTTTTTATTGATTTGAGCCCTCGCCCTTGTTTTCTTGATGAGTTTGACTAAAAGTTATCAACTTTGTTCACATTTTCGAAAACCAGGTTTTAGTTTTATTGATCTTTTCTGTTTTCTTGTCTATTTCATTTATTTCTGTTCTTTATCATTTCTAGGCCTTTGGGCTAAGATCAAATGTATTTCTGCTCTGATCTTTATGATTTCTTTTCTTCTAACTTTGGGTCTGTTCGTTCTTTCTCTAGCTGCTTTGGGTATAAGGGTAGGTTATTTGAGATTTTTCTTGTTTCCTCAGGTAAGACTGTACTGTTGTAAACTTCCCTCATAGAACTGCTTTTGCTGCATCCCATAGGTTTTGGATTATCATATTTATGTTTTCACTTGTCTCAAGGTGTCTTTTGATTTCCTCTTTGACTTCTGTGATCCACTGATGGTTTAGTAACATATTGTTAAGCCTCCAGGTTTTGTGTTTTTTATAGTTTTTTGCCTCTTTAATTGATTTCTATTCTCACAGCATTGTGGTTGGAAAAGATGCATGATGATATGATTTCGATTTTCTTAAGTTTACCAAGGCTTGATTTGTGACCTAAGATGTGACTCTGTGCTGGAGAATGTATGATGTGCAGTTGAGAAGAGAGTGTGTTCTGCTTTTTGGATGCAGTGTTCTAGAAATACCAGTTCAGTCCATCGGGTCTAATGTGTCACTTAAGGCCTATGTTTCCTTATCTGTCTAGGTGTTCTGTCCAGAGAAGTCCCTCCCTATTATGTGTCACTGTCAAGGTCTCCTTTTATGGCTGTCAGTGTTTGCCTTATGTATTGAGGTGCTCCTATTTGGGTGCATAGATATTTACAGTTGTTACATCTTGGATTGATCCCTTCATCATTACGCAGTGACCTTCTTGTCTCTTGTAGTCTATTTTGTCTGATACGGGGATTGCTGCTCCAGCTTTCTTTCGATTTCCATTTGCGTGGAGGACCTTTTCCCATCTCCTCACTTTGCATTTGTCCCTAGATCTGAAGTGTGTCCTTTGTAGACAGCATATCTACAGGTCTTGCTTTTATATCCATTCAGCCAGTCGACGTCTTTTGGTTGGAGCGTTTAATCTATTTACATAAAAGCTAATTATCTATATGTATGTTCTTATTGCCATTTTAATTGTTTTATTTTTGTGGGTCTTATTTCTTCTCTTCTTTTGTAATCTTTTGATTTGATGTCTATTTTATTGTTGTATTTGGGTCGCTTTTTCTGTATTACATGTGTATTTACTGTAGATTTTTGGTTGTGGTTCCTGGGAGGTTTTGCTATTACAGTCTATTTATGTGCCGGTTTGCTGGCTTCTTTTTTTTTCCAATGCATTTCCAGTATCCTGCATTTGTAATCTCATCTACTCACAATTGCTGGCTTTGATATTATATTTAATGTGTAGATGTTTAATTTACTTTGTTTGCCTTTACTTTGTGTTTGCCTTTACTGATGAGCTTTCCCATTCGTAATTTTCTTGATTCTACTGTAGTTGTGGCCTTTCCTTTTCCACATAGAGAAGTTCCTTTTTTAGGATTTGTTTTAAGGCTTGTTTGGCGGTGCTGAATTCTCTTAGCTTTTGCTTGTCTGTAAAGCTTTTGATTTCTCCATCAAATATGAATGATGAACCTTGCTGGACAGAGTATTTTTGGTTGTAGATTTTTTTTTCCTTCATCACTTTAAATATATTGTGCTACTCCCTTCTGGCTTGCAGAGTTTCTTCTGAAAAACCAACTGTTACCTTATGGGGATTTCCTGATATGTTATTTGTTGCTTTTCTCTTGGGCTTTCAGTAACTTTTCCCTGTCTAATTTTTTTTCAGTTTGATTAATATATGTCTCATTGTGTTCCCCTTTGGGTTTATTTTGTATGAGACTCCATGCTTCTTGGATTTGAGTGTTTCCCTTCTTGTGTTGGGGAAGCTTTCAGCTATTAGGTCTTCAAATATTTTCTCAGGTCTGTTCTTTCCTTTTGGGACCCCTAAAATGCCGTTGTTGGTGTGTTTAATGCTGTCCCAGAGGTCTCTGAGACTTGTCCTCATTTGTTTTCATTCTTTCTTTATTCTTTTCCATTGCAGTGATTTCCAGTTGATCTCTTTCAGATCAATTATTCGTTCTGCCTCAGTTATTCTGCTATTAATTCTTTCTAGTGTATTTTTTTTAAGTTTAAAAAATTTTTGAATTTAAATTTTTTTTTGGTACATTCTATTACAGAGGTACATCTTGTGGTCCTTTCTTCTTGCTTTTCATCTTTAAAGATTTTTTATTTATTGTTATTTTTATATAATTTTTAAAGGTTACTTTCCATTTACAGCTGGTCCTGGGGCTTGTTCAGGCTTCCTGGTGGGAAGGCCTGGTGTCTGCCCACTGGTTCATGGAGCTGGGTCTTGTCCCTGTAGCGGCCAGAGCGGTGGCCATTGGTGTGTTTAGAGGTGAATGGGAGCTCGGTACCGCTTTAGGCAGCCTGTCTGTCGACATGTGGGGCTGTGTTCATATGCTGCTGTTTGGCCTGAGGCGTTCCAGCACTGGTGCCTGTAGGTTACTGGGTAAGGCCAGGTCTTGATGCCAAAACGGCAGCCTCTGGGAGAGCTAACGCTGATCAGTATTCTCTCGGGCCTCTGCCATCAGTGTCCTGTCGGGCAGTCAGCCACCGCCTGCCCTTGCCTTCCCAGGAGGCCCTCCAGGACTCATAGGTAGGTCCAGCCCTGGCTCCTATGGAGTTATTGCTTTGGGCTGGGTCTCGGAGTATGGGAAACCCTGTGTGCCCTCCCAGAGTGGAGTCTCTGTTTCTCCCAGTCCTGTGGAGCTCCTGCACTCCAGCCCCACTGGCCTTCAAAGCCAAATGCTCTGAGGGCTCCTTGTCCCAATGCCAGACCCTCAGGCTGGGGAGCCGACCAGGTGCTCAGGACCCTCTGGTGGGGGAACCTCTGTGATGTAATTACTTTCCAACCTGTGGGTTGCTCACCTGGTGGCTGCAGGATCTGATGATGTCATGAAAGCACCCCTCCTACCATCTCTTGGCGGCTTCTTAAAATGTCTTTTTTTTTTTTGGTAGGTTCCTGTCTTTTTCTGCTGATGGTCGTTCAGCAGTTCGTTGTGATTTTGAGGTTTTTGTGAGAGGAGGTGAGCTCGAGTCCTGCTCTGCCGTCTTTTCCAGCCGAGAGCCTTCCTTCGTTTGAATACTTGGCGTCTCTTCGGCCTGTGTTGGCCGTTCCCCCCTTGACATGGGCTGTGCAGGTGCAGAGGCCCTTGTGCACCGTTGGGATGGCATGGGCACCGCGTGGCGTCTGTTTGCAGAGGCCCTTGTGCACCGTTGGGATGGTGTGGGCACTGCGTGGCGTCTGTTTGCAGGTCTCGTAGTGGCAGCGTTTGTCCATGCCACTCCTGGGACAGCAGGAGCAGGCTTTGGAGCCTGCTCATGGGTCTCCTTGGGAATTCCCTGGTAGCTCAGTTGGTAAAGAATCTGCCTGCAGTGCAGGACACCTGGGTCGGGAAGATCCCCTGGAGGAGGAAATGGCAACCCACTCCAGTATCCTTGCCTGGAGAATCCCATGGACAGAGGAGCCTGGCGGGCTACAGTCCACGGGGTCGCAAGAGTCGGACACGACTGAGTGACTAAACCACCAGCACCACATGGGTCTCCTGGGGGCAGCTGCCGTCTGTGTACTCCCAGGACAGCGGGCACAGCGCTTGGCACCTGCTTGCGGGTCTTAATAGCAGCAACTCGCTCCCACCCCCAGAGCTCCTGCAGGCCGTGTCCTGTTGCCTAGGAGCAGTCACAGGGAAGGACACCCTTATGAGGGTCTGGCCCCTCTCCCGGGGCACCCCCTAGAGATGGCGCCTTACCTCTCTGGCGGCCCTCGCTGCTCCCGAGCACGCCCTCCGAGCACACTCCAGCCTCTTCAGGCCGTCTCCACGCAGCCAGCGCCGTCCTCTTCTGACCTCTGAAACCCGAGCTGGCACCCAGCCCCACCCGCACCAGCCGATGAGTGAGTCGGGGGGAGCTCTGGGCAGTGGTGCCCACCTCCCGTGCAGGTTACTCTCTGCGGTGCCTTCTGCAAACCGGTTGCCACGCTGTCCTCCTCCTCGGCTCCAAAGCTCCCCCTCCATCTAGTCTGATCTCCCTGCCAGTGAGACGACTCCCCAGCTTGCAGGGACCTTCCCTCCTCCACAGCTCCCTCCTTGGGGCACGGGCCCTGTCCTGATTCCTTTCTTTGTCCTTTTGTCCTGCGTGGTTACACGGAGGTTTTCTTTCCCTTTGAGGAGTCTGTGGCCTTACGGCGGCATTCAGTAGGTGTTCTGCATGAGTCGTTCCGCCTGTAGATGTATTATTAGTGTTTGGTGGGAGCAGGTGAGCGCCCCATCCTGGTCCGTTGCCATCAATTCCATCCCTTCTGTTTGGTGTATTTTAACCACTTCCCTGCAGGGAAAGGCTGTGATCACAGGAGCAGAGGTGTTGTAGGAGGTGAATCAATACTTCTTAGCAGGATGATAAATCGCTCGTCGGGAGCCTGGCAGTGTTGTGCAGGTAATTTATGTGCCTGGTATCCATCAAAGCCTGGGATGACGCTTAGGTCATCAGAGTAATCCTGAGATGCCTACAGCTCGAGAGTGTCTGACTTACTGGGGACCCTGAAGACAGGAGGCCATGGAGACAGGCTTCCAAGAGCTAGGACAGACCTGACTCTGCAAACACACTGTTGCTGTTGTTGTTTTTCCCCCTTCTTAAAATCTTTAGTTTTGAGATAAGACAGAAGTCTTACAGGTACTCATGGAGAAGCAATACACAATCACAGTTGAAAGGGAAGACAGTCCAGTCGTAAAGCTTTTACACTTGTGAGCAAATGCTGAAGCTGAAGCTCTGAGCATGGCACAGTGCAGGGCACAGAGGAACAGTAGGTAGTATTCCTCCCCTTTTTCCTCTCCATCTCCCAAGAGAATCCACGCCAGCCTCGTCAAGGGCAGCCATGGCCTCACGGGCCCCAGAAAACGCTCCTTCTCCATGCCCTCACCCACGTGGCAGTGACCAGAGGCATGCTGGGCATCCATCAGGTCAAACGTGTGGTCTAGGCCGCAGTGACGGCAGTGGTGTTGCTCAGGAGGCACCCAGCTCGCTGGACTTGGCCCATGCTTTTGCGCTCACCCCTCCTGCCGCTGGGAACCTTCCATCTCACAGTCTCCGGGTCCTCCAGCCCTGGCAGAGGGCTACATGTGTCACCGGTACCGGTCACTGGAAATCATCTCGTGAAACCCTTTCTAGGTAAAGGAGTGGCCTCCCTTGGTGGTGGGAGGGGTAGCAGGACTCACCCTGTTGAGACCCCCTAACCAAGGCTAGCATCCTGTTCCCTAGTCCCAGTGAGTCCTTGCCCTCGCTGGGACTCCTGGCGGCCAGCGACGGGAAGAAAGAGGCAGATGGCCTCACGTCGGCGGTCACCAAGCCCCCGCGCTCCTCCTGTGCACAGCTCCCATCTGGGACAGCGCTCTGCTCCCAGCCTGTGTTCAGCCTCTCAGTGGCCCCGGGGACAGATGCCGCGTCACCCCGCAGCTGAGTCAACACTGCAGACTACAGTCTCCAGGCCCCTTCTGGGTGTGGGGCCCATCACCACGACTGGGCGGGTGCTGGGACCTCAGGGATGCGACGCGTTGGCCAGCCCTGGATCCCATGGATCCCATGTCTAAACAGCCTGGAGTGGGAAGAGAGTGGTTCCTGAGAACAGGCGGGTGTCAGGGAAAGCAGGAGGGGGCGCCCTGCTGGCTCAAGGGCCTACCACTTGGGCTCATTGTCACAGTCGGCCTGGCAGCATCCACAGCTGTCTCAGCCTGGAGCGCGGCCATGCGAGCACTGCAGTGAATGTTAGTAAGGAGAGCCTGTGCGCTGTGTGCATCTCATCTTGGTCATTCAGTCCAGCTGAGCCTCCGCTCTGTGCCAGGTCCCGTCAGTTAGCACCACACACGGTCCTGGACTTTGGGGGCCGGAGATACAGAAGGCAGATAAGCCTGTGATTGTAAGTTGTGACAAGTGCTGTAAGTGGGGGAGGTGTGGGGAGGAGATGACCTCCACAAGGCGGCCACAGTCGGGAGGAGAGCGAGCGAGCCATTCAGGGACAGCAGGGTGGATGGCAGAGCATTCCAGGCAGAAGAGCAGCACATGCAAAGGTCCTGAGGCCACGGACACGTCCAGCACACCTGGAGGGGCAGCTCGTTGGGAAATAGCAGGATATGTGGACCCGGGGGCCATGGTGGGGACCTGGGATTTTACTGAGAGTGCTGAGACGTCCCTGGTGAGTTTAGAGCTGGGTATGGTGTGAGCCAGGTGATGCTTTTTAAAGGATAACTCTGGTCTCTGGGTGGACTCAGACCCAAGCAGAATCAGAGGCTGGTGTGGGGGTTCCATTAGTTGGGGGTGGTGGGGAGGGTCAGACAGGGACTCGTGTAGGAGGTGGGGCCACAGGGCTTGTGTGAACTGGTGTGTGTGGCAGGGGTGGATTGAAGCACGAGGGAGCGTGTTGGTGCTGTTTCGCAGGTTTGGGGGAACACTGAGAACTTTCCCAGACATGTCACAGTGGAGGGAACAATTCGGCTTCTGGGGATCTTGTAGCTGAGGTGAGGAGCCCAGGGTGGGGTACGCAGCCCCGGGAGCCCCCCAGCTCCCAGGCCTGACCGCCCACACTGCTGATCCGGAGCTGAAGCACAGCCCTGGGTACCTGCAGGCCTGGGTGGAGACTGCAGTCCCCTCCCTGTGTCTGGGCTTCAGTATTCCTGTCTGTAAACTGGGGCCAGTGTGTGTCTCGCTCCCTAGAATCCTGGGGCTTCAGGGCTGTTGCTGAAAGGCTGGCTCAGGTCCCGGCATCTCCTGAGAGGACGTGAGGCAGACGGGGAGGCGGCCTGCCTGGCAGGCGCCCCTCCTCCCGGCTCTGCTCTGCGGAGCCAGGCCGGCCACCCGCCATCTGGGGGCAGGAGCCCGCTGGGTGTATCTGGGCATCTCAGGATCTTGGCCTGGGAGGGGGTTGGCGTTAGCAGGCAGGCATCCTCTGCCGAGCGAGACAAGAGTCAGCTCTGGGCCCCAGCCGCCCACTCAGCGCTGCCCTCGGAGAGGTCACCTTCTGACCTCGTTCTCCGGGCCCACGTGGCCACTCTGTCGGGGTTTGCCGTGCTCTGGGGCACTTTCTCATCTTGGAGTCCTGCTCTGTCCTGCCCCTAACGCCCCCCCAAGGGGGTCTCCACCTGGATCCCTCTGGGGTGGCCGTTCACAGCACCCCAGGGCAGAGGCAGGCCTAGCCCAACCCCACGGTCCCCGGGCCGGCCACCCCAGTGTGGACTTGGGCCCGGGATGGAGGGAAGCAGGCCGAATGGGGCCAGAAAGCCTGCGAGGACCTCGCCCAATGGGCTTAAGAGTGTGTGTCCACGTGTCACTGCCTGGGGAGAGCAGGGCTGTCCACTCTCTGGCTAGTCCTGGGGCCAGGCTCTGTGGGAAGCAGCCTCCAAGTCCCCCACCCCCTGCAGGAGCAGGTACTGGTGACATCCTGGTCACACAGCTGGCATTCCGCCCTGGTGCTGTCTGTAAAGTGAGTCCAGGAGGAGCTGGGCACCCACAGCATTCAAGACCACACTCCAGTGGGGCTCAGCAGCAGCCTGGCTTCCTGGCTGGGTGGGGCGCTGGGCAGAGGTGCTCAGGGACCCAGAGCAGGTGGGGCTGTGGGACAGCAGGAACTGAGGTCAAGCCTCACCATCAGGGCCCTGAATTGGAGTCCTTGGAGCCAGTCCCCCAGGCATCCCCACATCAGAGGCCACATCCCTCTAAAGGCCCCAGCACACAGGGGCGCGGTGGATGGTGTCACCCAGTTGCACGCGTGTGTGTGCTCAGTCGTGTGCAACTCTGTGCAACCCCACGGACTGTAGCCCTCCAAGGGATCTTCCCGACCCAGGGGTTGAACTCGGGTCTTCTGCGTCTCCTGCATTGGCAGGCGGATTCTTCACCACTGAGCCACCTGGAAAGCCCCAGTGGACGGGCACATTTGGGAAAGTGTCCGATGATTGAGGGGCAGAAGCTGGAATGAGGATTAAGCAGTCACACAAGATGTGGGGACCATGCTGTGCGGTCTGGAATCGAGGGTGGGCAGTTCAGACCTGGTTGGGGGGTTGCTGTTGCTGAGCTTGTGAGGCCAGGTCAGCCCAGCCTGTTGCCTGTGATGGCCGGTCCCAGGGCTGGGCTTGGGGGTTAAGCTCTGTAAATTTGCCAACAAGTGAGGGGCTCTCAGGAGGCCTGAACAGGGCAAGGACTTTGTCTTATAAAAGAGGAAACTGAGTTGCCAAGGAGAGCGGTGCCCCTTGGGTGGGTGGGAGCATGGGGACCACTGTGTATAGTCTGGGCGTGGGGTCCTGCACGCTCCCACTCCTGCAGACTGCACACGGACAGACACACACCCCTGAACCTGAGCACATGACCCGAGCCCCGTGGTCCATGGTGGCTGGTTTGTACAGCAGTGTCCCTGGCGGGCTACCAGCTTACAGTCGGCCTGGAGCTCAAGGGCCAGAGCAGCAAGGCCAGGCCCAGCCCCGGTGACTTCCCTGCCCGGCCCGGGAGCTGGGGCCTTGCCCGGGCAGCTCTCATCATGTCACCGTGGCTTCCCTGGTTCTTTGCCAGGAGAGGAGTGAGCAAGGGAGACAGCCGTGCACTTGGACTCTAACTTACAATCCACGCTGAGAGCTCAGCTTTCCTTCGTCAGGTCATCGTTGTTGTTCAGTTGCTCAGTTGTGTCCGACTTTTTTCGACCCCATGGACTGCAGCACACCAGGCTTCCCTGTCCTTCACCAACTCCTGGAGTTTGCTCAGACTCATGTCCATTGAGTCGGTGATGCCATCTAACCATCTCATCTTCTGTCGCCCCCTTCTCCTCCTGCCCTCAATCTTCCCAGCATCAGGGTCTTTTCCAGTGAGTCAGCTCTTCAATTCAGGTGGCCAAAGTATGGAGCTTCAGCTTCAGTCCTTCCAATGAATATTCAGGGTTGATTTCCTTTAGGATGGACTGGTTTGATCTCCTTGCTGTCCAAGGGACTCTCAAGAGTCTTCACCAACACCACACCAGTTCAAAAGCATCAGTTCTTTGGGGCTTAGCTTTCTTTATGGTCCAACTCTCACATGCATACACGACTACTGGAAAAACATAGCTTTGACTAGATGGACCTTTATTGGCAAAGTGATGTCTCTGCTTTTTAATATGCTGTAGGTTTGTCATTGCTTTTCTTCCAAGGAGTAAGCTACTTTTAATTTCATGGCTGCAGTCACCATCTCAGTGATTTTGGAGCCAAGAAAATAAAGTCACCGGATCACTGCTTCAGTATAAAAGTGACTTGGAGTGAGGAGGGGTCAGGGGGAGTTATACACTTTTGAAAGTAAAAATGAAAAGGGGGATTTTCTGGCCTTGTTACCAGCTGGAAGCACAGACTTCTGGGGTCAGGACGCTAAATGCAGTTTGCTTTTGGCCACTTCAAGGCCTAGGGTTTTGTCTGCCTGTTGGCTGAGCCTTGTTTCCACAGCACCGTCATGGGGTCTGGGGTCATGTCATTGGCCAGACTTTATTAAAGTGCTTTGGAATCCCCGCCTTTGAGCCCGTGTCTGCTCTGGGGACCAGCGCTTTGAGCCCCAAGTCCCTGGTCCTGCAGAGATGGGCAGACCATGGCACATGGGGCGCTCTCTGCGGCCCAGGAGCCCGGAGTCGCCTGTTGGGACCAGGGAGGCTCCACTGGCTGCGGGTGTTCCGGCTGCTGTGGTTGAGGCAGATCCAGATTCCTTTAGGGTCCTGCTGTTGCCCAGGACTCGGTCTTGGCTTCCCGCTGGGATTCAGAATTGAGCAGGTGTCCAGGGGGTGAGCCACAGGCCAGCTGGCCTCATCGCCACACCCCTGCTCATCTCAGCTGGGTCCAGAGGCCTCTAGAGACCCCTGGATTTGCAGAGTGTCTCTGCACTGAGCGCTTGGGCTGTGACAGTGGCTCGTGGGGAGCTTTCCAAGGGCAAGGGCGATGAGGAGTGTGGCCACGGCTGTGTGGAGCCCGGCTCAGGACAGGGCCCCGCTGGGAGCAGAGCGGGGGTGTGAGGCTCTGTCTGGGGTCTGTGGCTCCTTGGGGACATTTTGCAAAAGTCCTCCTGCATGAATCCGAGTCTCCCTGGCCAACAGGGTGGCTGCTGGGCTGGATGGGAATCCTGGCTGCAAGAGTCAGGCAGCCAGGGCACCTCTTTGAGCCTTGGCTTCCCCAGCTGCAGAATGGGGCCATGCAGCAGCATCCCTGAGCTGAGGAATGTATCCAGAGTACATGCCGCTTAGCGCTTCCCTGCTGTCCTCTTTTTTATTCAGATTAATTTATTTTTGGCTATGCTGGGTCTTCGTTGCTGCGGGAGCTCCTCTCTAGTTGCAGTGCACGGGCTTCTCATTGCAGGGCCTTCTCTCATTGCAGAGCACAGGCTCTGGGGCGCAACGTCGTCAGTAGTGGCGGCACGTGGGCTCAGTAGGTGAGGCTCCTGGGCTCTAGCGCCCAGGCTCAGTAGTTGTGGCGCACGGGCTTAGCTGCTCCACAACATGTGAGATCTTCCCGGACCAGGGATCCAACCCATGTCTCCTGTATTGGCAGGTGGATTCTTTACCACTGAGCCAACAGGGACGTGAGCCCACCTGCTGCCTTCTTAACCGGGCGGGGGACACCGTGGCATGTTCTTGCAACCATGGGAGATGACTGTCGGTCAGGGTCACCTGGGCAGGCTCCTATCCAGGGATGAACCTCAGGCTTTGCCACCTGCCTCATCCTTTGGCCATCAGATTGAGGGGCGGGGCTTGGGCTGGGTGTGGCAGGGGTGGAGGGGGCCGGCCGGCTGGGTTTTGGGAGGGGCCCAGCGGGGAGCTGCGGGGGGCGCCAGGGCCTGGCCCCTCTCACCTGTGGCCTCGTCCCCACCCCCACCCCCAGCAGGTCGTCTCAGCATGTCGGTCAGCGTCCACGAGACCCGCAAGTCGCGGAGCAGCACGGGCTCCATGAACATCACGCTGTTCCACAAGGCCTCGCACCCCGACTGCGTGCTGGCGCACCTCAACACGCTGCGCAAGCACCGCATGTTCACCGACGTGACGCTCTGGGCCGGCGACCGCGCCTTCCCCTGCCACCGCGCCGTGCTGGCCGCCTCCAGCCGCTACTTCGAGGCCATGTTCAGCCACGGCCTGCGGGAGAGCCACGACGACACGGTCAACTTCCAGGACAACCTGCACCCCGAGGTGCTGGAGCTGCTGCTGGACTTCGCCTACTCGTCGCGCATCGTCATCAACGAGGAGAACGCTGAGTCACTGCTGGAGGCGGGCGACATGCTGCAGTTCCACGACGTGCGGGACGCGGCCGCCGAGTTCCTGGAGAAGAACCTGTTCCCGTCCAACTGCCTGGGCATGATGCTGCTCTCGGATGCCCACCAGTGTCGCCGGCTCTACGAGTTCTCCTGGCGCATGTGCCTGGTGCACTTCGAGGCCGTGCGCCAGAGCGACGACTTCAACAGCCTCTCGAAGGACACGCTGCTGGATCTCGTCTCCAGCGACGAGCTAGAGGCGGAGGACGAGCGCGTGGTCTTCGAGGCTGTGCTGCAGTGGGTCCGGCATGACCTGGAGCGGCGCAAGGCCCACCTGCCCGAGCTCCTCCGCGGCGTGCGACTGGCCCTGCTGCCTTCCGACTGCCTGAAAGAGGCCGTGTCCGGCGACGCCCTGCTCATGGCGGATGAGCGCACGCAGCTGCTGGTGGACGAGGCGCTGCGCTGCAAGGCCCGGATCCTGCAGAACGACGGCGTCGTCACCAGCCCCTGCGCCCGGCCGCGCCGGGCCGGCCACACGCTGCTCATCCTCGGGGGCCAGACCTTCATGTGCGACAAGATCTACCAGGTGGACCACAAGGCCAAGGAGATCATCCCGAAGGCGGACCTGCCCAGCCCCCGCAAGGAGTTCAGCGCCTCGGCCATCGGCTGCAAGGTCTACGTCACGGGGGGCCGGGGCTCCGAGAACGGGGTCTCCAAGGACGTGTGGGTGTACAACACCGTCCACGAGGAGTGGTCCAAGGCGGCGCCCATGCTGATCGCCCGCTTCGGCCACGGCTCCGCCGAGCTGGAGAACTGCCTCTACGTGGTCGGGGGCCACACGTCGCTGGCCGGCGTCTTCGGCCTCACCGTCAGTCTCGCTGAAGCAGGTGGAGAAGTACGACCCTGGGGCGAACAAGTGGACCATGGTGGCCCCGCTGAGGGACGGCGTCAGCAACGCCGCGGTGGTGAGCGCCAAGCTGAAGCTCTTTGTGTTCGGCGGAACCAGCATCCACCGGGACATGGTGTCCAAGGTCCAGTGCTACGACCCGTCGGAGAACCGGTGGAGCATCAAGGCCGAGTGTCCGCAGCCCTGGCGGTACACCGCAGCCGCCGTGCTGGGCAGCCAGATCTTCATCATGGGCGGCGACACAGAGTTCACCGCCGCCTCGGCCTACCGCTTCGACTGCGAGAGCAACCAGTGGACGCGGATCGGGGACATGACCGCCAAGCGCATGTCCTGCCACGCGCTGGCGTCGGGCAACAAGCTCTACGTGGTGGGGGGCTACTTCGGGACCCAGCGGTGTAAGACCCTGGACTGCTACGACCCCACCTCGGACACGTGGAATTGCGTCACCACCGTGCCCTACTCGCTCATCCCCACGGCCTTCGTCAGCACCTGGAAGCACCTGCCCGCCTGAGGCGCACTGCGGAGCCAGCCAGGTGAGCCCCCACTCCCCTGCCCGAACCCACGCGGGGCAAAGGCTGCATCTTCCAGGGGAGGCTGGGCCAGTCAGGAAGCAGGTGACTGGGAGGGCCTCTGGGACCCCTTTTTTCTACTCTGGAGCCAGAACCTAGGCACCCCACTCCTTACTTAGAGTTAATCCTGAGCAAAGCATGTCACCCTTTTGCCAGTTGGGGGCAACTGTCTTAGACTGGATCCTGGGGCCTGGCCGCAGATCAGCCATTGGGGGTCTGTGGACACATCGAATGTGGTGTTTAGGCTAACTTTCAAAGTCTGAGGGCACAGTCTCCGTGCAAGGGCACCCTCAGGGAACGGGGTCTCCAAGGATGTGTGGGTGTACAACACTGTCGCAGACACCAGCTGTGAGGTGAGGGTTCCCCAGAACTGTCTTAGATCCAGCACCCACTGGAAGTGCTCGTGAATGTGTGCTGAAGGTATATATCCCTGGTTATGGTTTAATTATGGGGAAGGGATGCGGATTAAGAGGAGAGGGCGGAGAATGCCTGGGGCAGAGCCCTGGACTGGGGTCCAGACGAGAGCACCCCTGTCCACTCCCTGTGTATTAATAGCATCTGTGAGTGACGGCACGCGCACAGTACCGCCCACCAGGGGAGATCACACAGCGTTGGTGTCCAGAGTTTTTATCAGGGCCCCATCGTGTGGGCATGACTGATTGATTGGCCACACGGTTACTCTCAGCTGGTCCAGCATGACCCAAAGCCCCCACCCTAGGTCACACGGACGTCAGTCTAAACAAAGACCCTCCTATCGGGTATGACACAGATCACCTCCCAGAAGCTAAGAGCGGGCCTCTGGGGATTGCACCCGGGTCAATTACAGGCAGATTCTTGACCGTCTGAGCCACCAGGGAAGCCCCTCTGTTTGGGCAAGGCCACCGATTCTGTCCTCTGCAAAAGCTGGGCCCAGACCGTTGGAATCGGGGCGTCTGGGGCCGGAGGCTCAGAGCCGTGGTAGCTCAGGGCGAGTCCGGAGTGCAGCCAAGGTGGGCGCCCCACCGGGCGGGCCCGTGAGGAGCAGCAGGAGGGGAGTGGACAGGACACTCGGGGGGTGGGTGCGGGTGGCGTGGGGCTGGACGCCGCTGCGGGGATTTAGTGGGGGCCGGGGCGCTGGGGCCGGCGGCCCTGGAGGCAGCCTGTGCTCCCCAGTGCGCGGGGGAGCCTCTCGTCTCCTCCCTCCCCTCCACAAGATGGAGAGGAGGCCTTCCTCGGAGCATGGGAACAGCCCCCCAGTAGGGCTGCCCCAGTTACCCCGGGTTACATCACTCTCTGATCTCGGCAACGTCGTTCCATGTCACTGCGTGAAACAGGAAGGCCACAGCGGAGGCCAGGGGCGAGGTGACATGTTCAGGTGCTCCTTGTGGGCATCAGAGGGGCAGGGGGCTAGCAGGAGGGGCTTGTCCAGGGTGCAGGATGGATGCAATCAGGGGAAGGGGGCCAGCCTGTCCTGGCAGGGCCCTTTCTGGGGGGGGGTCTTTCCTGTAGTCCCCTGGAGTGATCCAACCGGCGCTGAGGTTGGATTTGGGTGTCCTGAGCCAGCCTGGCAGGGGTGCAGGGGCTGGGACGGGGTGGGCATCGGAGAAGGTCGTCCATTGTCAGGTGCCAGCTCTCAGCTCGCCTCGGGTCTTTGTCCCTTGGGGCAATGAGGTCCCAGGACCCCCGGTGGGTGGAAGGCAGAAGGCGTCGGTCCTGGGGGCTCCAGGAAGTGCAGGGCAGATTGGGAGAGGGGCACCTTGACGCCCCCCGAGGCTATGCTGAGTCTCCAGCCTCTCCCTGCCCACAGCTGCCGCCCCGTGCTCCTGCAGATGGGAGGAGCCAGCCCTTGACCCCAGGCTGTTCAGGTCACAGCAACCTCGTGAGGAGCCGGCCTGAGCTGAAAATTCATTTCCTCAATGGCCCGGCGGCTGCTGACAAGAATGCTGAAAGCTCCAGGCGGTGGAGGCGGTCGTACTTGGCTGGGTTGCTTCTGAATGGGATCTGATGTTTCAGCTGCTAAATCAGATCCAGCCAGGCCTTCGAGGCCCTTAAAGGGCTCCATCCCCGGCAGGCAGGCGAGGCTGGCCCCCGCAAAGGCGTCAGATCCGTACAGGGTGTGAGGCCTCGTAAAGAACGGCCTGGGTGGGAACAGGCTTTGTTCTCCTTTAAGGTTTCTCTGCTTTGTTTGTTGAATCTGCTCTCTTCCTCTCTGGGAGAAAAATCTGACCGGCCACAGATCTTGGTCCCCTGGGGAGTAGGCTTCAAAGAGAACGTTGGCGTCTCCTTGTTGGAAACCTGTGGTCACCTGTGGGCCCTGACGTCTTGTCCCATCTCAGGCCCCCCAGGGCCAGGGGCTCTGACCTTGCCTGGTGTTGGCCTGTCCTCGGGACCCTGGAGGGCAGTTCTTCCCAAGTGGGAGAGGGTGGGCGGCGGGGAGGTCAGCAGGACCCCATGAGCCTGCTACTTTCCCAGGACTTTCCCCTGTTTCAGGGACTGGGGAAGGGAAGCAGGCATGGGCCCTCAGCTCTGACTCTTGCTGGCTGCTTGACCCCAGTTGCTTAACTTCCCTGAGCCTCAGCTTTCCCATCTGGGAAATGGGGATAAAAATTGTGTTAGTCACAGTAGTTGAGTAGAAGAGATCAAGCGAGGGGCCGGGTTCAGATTCAGCTTTCCTTTGAGGTTGTGATGAGGCGGGGATGGTGGTGATGGTTTTGGAATGCTTTGGGCGGCCGGGGCCTCTGGATCGGAATGTCCCTGGGCCAGCCCCTCCTTCTGGAAGGGTCCCTCTTGCATGGTTGGGATTGCCCTTTCTGCACCCTTGGCCGAGTGATGCACAGGCCTTGTTTCTTCCGTGCTCCCCAGCCCGTGGCAGGGTGCTGTGGTCTCAGATGAGGACCTGGCAGGGATGCTGGGGCAGAGGGTGATGCCTGGGTATGCCCGGCCCGCCCTTGGCTCTGGGTGGATGGCACAGTTGTGGCAGGATGGCCACCCACCTCTGCTGCTGCCAGGACCCGCACAGAAGGCCCCGGCTCAGGTCCTGAGGGTGGTCCTGGGCCGGGGGTGGCAGGTGGACGGGGTGGGAGGGGCCCCGGACAGCAGCGGTGGGTGAGGGGGGCTGTGCTCAAGCACCCTCAACAAGGCTCACGGAGGTCGGGATGAGCAGAGACTAGTGCCCCTGCTGCCCCCTGCCCCTTCCAGCATGGACCACCCCCCTCCACCCAGCCTGGCTGCCAGCCGGGAACCCCCAGTGCCGGGGCCAGAGAAGGGGGTCTGTACCCAGCGTGTCCCCTGAGTGCTCCCCTCCCTGCGCTGTCCCAGCCCCTCCTGCAGGCATTGGACCGGCCTGGGGTCCAGCCTGCAGTGCCTCTCTGGTCCCCGAGCCAGAGACTCTGCTTCAGGGACCACCAGCTGGAGAGCCCCGCACTCTGCAGCCCCTCCTCACCACCCTGGGTGACTCCCGCGGTCATCCCCAAGTGCTCTGTTTCTCAGCTGTGAGTTCCTTCCACCTCGGAAGCGTTTGTCAGAGGTGCTGCTGGTACTGAGACCCGGCTGGTGTCAGGCCACAGCTGGTGAGGGCCGGAGCCGGATCTGAACCCGGGCCAGGCCCCAGGCCCTGAGCATCCCTGTGTCTGTGCCCTGGCACCTAGCACTGCCCGCTGCAGCCCACACGAGTGCTGCCAGGCAGTGGGGGTCGGTGTTCTTTGAAGCTGACCGCCGGCAAGATCTCCAGGGCTAGCCCTTCGCTCTCGGGTCACAGTCTGATCCTTGTCTCTAGGTGACAGCGGCCAGGAGGCCACTGGAGCTGGGGTGGGCGCCCATCTCTCTGGGCTGCCTGCCAAATGTAGACCATGCATGGACATTCTTTTCTCTTGTTCTCTCTCCCTGCCCTGACCCTGCCTGCCTCTGGCCTGTGGTCTTTAGAGCATCAGGGCAGAGATCCAGGCTGCCAGGAGCTGTCTTCTCCTCCTGGGCACTGTGGGGGACCAGCCACGGGGGTGGGGGTGGGCAGGGCACATGCTCCAGTCCCTCTCTGGGAAAGGCTGAGCCTGTGATCCCCCCACCCAAACTCCTGCGCAGGGGCACCGCCACCACTGGAGGGCAGATTCAGCACATCCTGTCCTGCCTTATAGAGGTGGCGGCCAAGAGGAAACCCCCGAGCTTGGGGTTCAGGGCTGGGCTGAAGGGGGGTGAAGCACCCTGCGTCCGTCCATCCATCTGCAGAGCTGTGGCCCTGTGCCAGCTGGGATGGCGTTGGTGGCTGTGGTCCGCCTGCCAGGCCCCCCGTGGGTGACCCTCAGGACAGCGAAAGGCGGGCACAGGGCTGGCGGGGCGGCTGTGCATGGCGGTGGGGTGACCGCTGACCCCACGTCTGCTCTGCGGGGTGGACACGGGTCCTGTTGACTGGAAAAACAGTGCATAACCTAAGGGTTGAGAATTACGTTTTATTCGGCAGACAAAACTCAGGACTTAGGCACAGAACACAGCATCTCAGCTGTGACGGACCACTCTGAAGATGTCAGAGGGGGAGCCAGGATATATAGGAGATTGTGCAGCGAAGACCAGGGAGTCTGACCATGAAAAGATAACTGTTAATTAAAGAAAACCAGCAGCTCAGCTGGTAAAGAATCCGTCTGCAACGTAGGAGACCCCGGTTTGATTCCTGGGTCTGGAAGATCCCCTGGAGAAGGGAATGGCAACCCACTCCAGTATTCTTGCCTTGAGAATCCCATGGACAGAGGAGCCTGACAGGCTACTGGCTCTGGATTCGCAAAGAGTCGGACGTGACTCAGCACAGCACAGACATCGCAGAGTGGCGCCCTGCCCCAAGGGGAAGTCCAGGTCCACCTTGTGTGCCAGGACGATGAGGGGGGCCCAGGCCCCCGAGTTTTGGGTTCACCACCTTAGAGCATCTCCAGGTGTTCAGGGCCCATGAGGAGCTCTGACTAGCTCTGACCTTGGAGGGATTGGGGGCCTTCACCAGCCTCACTGAGAAAAGAGCAGTCGCCCTGCCCAGCCCACCCTTCTGGGAGCTTGCTGACCCCTGGGCTCCACCAGCTTCTGGCAGAGCCGGAGTCCACCTTCCAGAACTGTGGGAGCGAGGGCTGCATCCCACTGAAGGAGAAATGTGCACAGGTCCCTGCGCCGGCTGGAATCGTGTTCATGATACTGTTACTTAAGCAAGTACAGACTTAGGACTAGATGTGAGCTCCCTGCCCTTGTGGCTCTTTCACAGCTGTGAGGCTGACAGCTGCACAGGTGAAACGCACCCAGAGCTGTGAGACTGAGGATGCGTTCGCTGGTGACTGAGGCTCTTCCTGAGGCTCTGCCTCTCGGATGGCTGAGTGTGCGGGTTTACGGGGGGTGGGGGAGAGCCTGCCTGTGGAGGGGAGCGGGGAGCCTCCGGCTCTTTCCTTTTGGAGTCCCCATGAGCCCCCCTCCGGCAGCTGGGTGTCATGAGGGGGGTCATCTGTGTCCCTGGCACAAACCTGCCTCCTTGGTTTAGGGCCAGCTCTGAGCCTGTGGCGCTCAGCTGGCCAGAGTGAGAAGCATCTGGCATGGAAATGGTGTGTGGGTGGGTGTGGACCGTCGGGGTGGGGAAGACCCTTGGCGAGTACCCCAGCCCTGGTCCCAGTACTCCAGAGAGCCTGTTTTTGTTTTTAGTATCTATTTATGTATTTGGCTGCGTCAGGTCTTAGTTTCATCCTTACTATCTGAGCCACCAGGGAAGCCCTCAGTTTCGGCGTGTGGGATCTTTGATCTTCGTTGCATCATGCCAACTCTTAGTTGTGGCATGCAGGATCTAGTTCCCTGACCAGGGATTGAACCCGGGCCCCCTGCATTGGACGCATGGAGTCTCAGCATCTGGGCCACCGGGGAAGTCCTCAGAGAACCGGTTGTTAAAACAGAACCGCACAGAGGTGGACAGCCCCTGCGCTGCTGTCCCGCATGTTCCCCGCTCCGCACCCGCTCCAGCTCCTTCCTGGGCCTGCTGTGTCCTTTCTCCACTAGGTGAGCATCCCAGGAGCTGAGCTCCAGCCAGGGACCCCACCTTCTGGACGGACACACGGCCACGGCCACCTCCCTGCTTGGAGTCGGGCCAGATTATGCCGAGCTGTCGCTGCGGGTTGGGTTTTAGAAACTGACCGTACTGGCCAGTTGGCTTTTCCTTGTTGCTCCCAGGACGTTTTACACTAGACCGTTCACGTGCGTTAGATGGCCCCATCCTTCTCTGGGAGGCAGGTATCTCTCCTCGTTTTCCACAGGAAAATGTGAAGCTCAGAGCAGATGCCGCACTGATCCAGAGCCCGGCACTAGAGTGTGAGCTCTGCGACCATCTGACCTCGTCCACCACTGCGCCCGTCCCGTGGGGTCTGGTTGTCAGGCTGTGCAGGGAATATCTGTCAAGTGCAGGAATGAATGCGTTAGCTGCTGCCCGCAGCTGTGTTGTTCTTCCTGACGACGCGACTAACCGTGCCCACGTCTGCACACCTCCCCCCGTTCTCTGACCATGTCCGCCCGCGCTCCCTTACCATTTCCACCTCACTGGCCTCCGTTCAGTTCTCAGAATTGCTGGACTCCCACCCCAGGGTCTTTGCACATGCTACTCCTTCTGCCTGGACTGCTTTTTGCCTCTCGAACAAACTCTTGTCTGTCCTGCAGGTCTAAGGGTGTCCTTCCCACAGCCTCTGCCAAAGTAAAAGTCCTTGTTTCAACCTCTTTTTCTTTTATTATTTAAAAAATTATTTTATATCGGAGTATAGTTGATTAACAATGTTGTGTTAGTTTCAGGTGTACTACAGAGTGATTCAGTTATATGTATACTTGTATGTATGCTTTTTCAAATTCTTTTCCCATTTAGGTTATTATAGAATATTGAGCAGAGTTCCCTGTGCTATATAGTAGATCCTTGTTGGTTATCTTTTAATTATTTTATTACTTAAAAAAAATCTTTTTATTGGAGGATAATTGCTTTACACTATTGTGCTGGTTTCTGCCATACATTTTGTCTGTGCTGGGTCTTTGTTGCTGCGTGGGCTTTTCTCTACTTTTGGGGAGTTGGGGCTAGTCTCTGTTATGGTGTGCGGGCTTCTCTTGTCCTGGCGCACAGGCTCCAGGGCATGCGGGCCTCAGTAGCTGTGGCTCCCGGGCCCTAGCGCACAGGCTCAGTTGCTCTGTGCCATGTGGGATCTTCCCAGACCGGGGATCGAACCCGAGTCTCCTGTATTGGCAGGCAGATTCTTTACCACTGAGCCACCAGGGAGCCCCTCGGTATCGTTTTAAAATACAGCAGTGTGTACATCTCAGTCTCAAACTCCCAGCCTATGCTAACCCCCAGCTCTTCCCCTCTGGTAACCATAAATTCACTCTCTGAAGTCTGTGAGTCTGTTTCTGTTCTGTAAATAAGTTCATTTGTATCATTTTCTCATATCTGTAAGTGATATCCTATGATATTTCTCTTTCTCTAACTTCACTTAGCATGAATCTCTAGGTGCATCCATGATGCTGCAAATGGCATTATTTCTTTTTTTTTTTTAACTTCAGTTGCTCAGTCGTGTCTGACTGTTTGCGACCCCATGGACTGCAGCACGCCAGGCTTCCCTGTCCATCACTAACTCCCGGGGCCTGACTCAAACTCCTGTCCACGGAATTGGTGATGCCATACAACCATCTCATCCTCTGTTGTCCCCTTCTCCTCCTGCCTTCAGTCTTTTCCAGCATCAGGGTCTTTTCCAATAAGTCAGTTCTTCACATCAGGTGACCAAGTATTGGAGCTTCAGCATCAGTCCTTCCAATGACATTCAGGACTACTTTCCTTTAGGATTGACTGGTTTGATCTCTTTGCAGTCCAAGGGACTCTCACGAGTCTTCTCCAACACCACACTTCAAAAGCATCAGTTCTTCGGTGCTCAGCTTTCTTTATGGTCCAACTCTCACATCCACATATGATTACTGGAAAAATCATACCTTTGAGTAGATGGACCTTTGTTGGCAAAGTAATGTCTCTGCTTTTTAATATGCTGTTTAGGTTGGTCATAGCTTTTCTTCTAAGGAGCAAGTGTCTTTTAATTTAATGGCTGCAGTCACTATCTGCAGTGATTTTGAAGCCCAAGAAAATAAAGTCTCTCACTGTTTCCAATTGTTTCCGCATCTGTTTGCCATGCAGTGATGGGACCGGATGTCATGATCTTTGTTTTTTGAATGTTGAGTTTTAAGACAACTTTTTCACTCTCCTCTTTCACTTTCATCAAGCGGCTCTTCAGTTCCTCTTTGCTTTCTGCCATAAGGGTGGTGTCATCTGCATATCTGAGGTTATTGATATTTCTCCCAGCAATCTTGATTCCAGCTTGATTCCAATGCTTCACCCAACCTGGCATTTTGCATAATGTACCCTGCATATAAGTTAAAGAAACAGGGTGACAGTATATAGCCTTGACGTACTCCTTTTCCCTATTTGGAACCAGTCCATTGTTCCATGTCCAGTTCTGTTGCTTCTTGACCTGCATACAGATTTCTCAGGAGGCAGGTAAGGTGGTTTGGTATTCCCATCTCTTTAAGAATTTTCCAGTTTGTTGTGATCCACACAAAGGCTTTGGTGTAGTCAATGAAGCAGAAGTAGATGTTTTTCTGGAACTCTCTTGCTTTTTCAATGATCCAACGGATGTTGGCAATTTGATCTCTGGCTCCTCTGCTTTTTCTAAATCCAGTATGAACATCTGAAAGTTCTCAGTTCATATACTGCTGAAGCCTGGCTTGAGAATTGTGAGCATTACTTTGCTGGTGTGTGAGGTTAAGTGCAATTGTGTAGTAGTTTGAGCATTCTTTGGCATTGCCTTTCTTTGGGATTGGAATGAAAACTGACCTTTTCCAGTCCTGTGGCCACTGCTGAGTTTTCCAAATTTGCTGGCATATTGAGTGCAGCACTTTCACAGCATCATCTTTTAGGATTTGAAATAGCTCAGCTGGAATTCCATCACTTCCACTAGCTTTGTTCATAGTGATGCTTCCTAAGGCCCACTTGACTTCACATTCCAGGATGTCTGGCTCTCGGTGAGTGAACACACCATCGTGGTTATCTGGGTCGTGAAGATCTTTTCTGTATAGTTTTTCTGTGTATTCTTGCCACCTCTTAATATCTTATATTTCTGCAAGGTCCATACCGTTTGTGTCTTTTATTGTGCCCATCTTTGCATGAAATGTTCCCTTGGTATCTCTTATTTTCTTGAAGAGATCTCTAGTCTTTCCCATTCTATTGTTTTCCTCTATTTCTTTGCACTGATCACTGAGGAAGGCTTTCTTATCTCTCCTTGCTATTCTTTGGAACTCTGCATTCAAATGGGTATATATCTTTCCTTTTCTCCTTTGCCTGTTTTCTCTTCTTTTCTCAGCTATTTGTAAGCCTCCTCAGACAGCCATTTTGCCTTTTTGCATTTTTTTTCCTTAGGGATGGTTTGGGTCACCACTTCCTGTACAGTGTTACGAACCTCTGTCCATAGTTCTTCAGGCACGCTGTCATATCAAATCCCTTGACTCCATTTGTCATTTCTACTGTATAATCATAAGGGATTTTATTTAGGTCATCTCTGAATGGCCTAGTGGTTTTCCCTACTTTTTTCAATTTAAGTCTGAATTTTGCAATAAGAAAAAATTGTCTCTTGTAACAGACTTAATAAAGTCTATTTTGTCAGATACAATTATTGCTACTCCAATTTTCTTTTGATTTCCATTTGCATGGAGTACTTTTTTTCATCCTCACATTTTCAGTCTCTAGGTGTCCTAGATCTGAAGTGGGTCTCTTGTGGACAGCATGTATATTGTCCTTTTGCCATTTTGTTAATTGTTTTGGATTTGTTTTTGTAGATCTTTTTTCATCCCATTTTGTTCTCTTGTGATTTGATGACTAACTTTAGTGTTATGTTTGGATTCCTTTTTCTTTTTTGTATTTATCTATTGTCAATATTTGGTTTGCAGTTACCTTAAAGTTCTGATATAGCAGCCTATATATAAACAAGTTTAAGTTGCTGGTTTTTTAATTTCAAATGCATTTCCAATATCCTGCATTTGTATTCTCTTCTCACAGTTGATGTCATATTTGTGTGGAGGTCATCCTACCTTTACTGTATGTTTACCTTTATCAGTGAGTTTTCCCATTTGTAACTTTTTTGTTTCTAGTTGTAGCCTTTTCTTTTCCACCTCCAGAAGTTCCTTTATCATTAGCTGCAAAGCTGGTCTGGTGGTGCTGAATTCTCTTAGCTTTTGTTTGTCAGTGAACCTGTTGATTTTTCCACCAAATATGAATGAGAACCTTGCTGGGTAGAGTATTCTTTGTTGTAGATTTTTTTCATCAGTTTAAATATATTGTGAAGCTTCCCAGGTGGCTCAGTGGTAAAGAATCCTCCTGTCAATTCAGGTGATGTGGGTTCATTTCCTGGGTCGGGAAGATCGCCTGGAGAAGGAAATGGCAACCCACTCCAGTATTCTTGCCTGGGAAATCCCGTGGACAGAGGAGCCTGCTGGGCTATAGTCCATGGTGTCACAAAGAGACGACTGTGTTCTCAGGAGGTGTCTAAGCAGCCCACCTGCTGATGGGTGGGGCTGTGTTCCCACCCTCTTGGCCTAAGACATCCCAGCACTGGAGCCCACAGCTTGTTGGGTGGGGTCAGGTCCTGGTGGGAAAATGACGCCCTCTAGGAAGGCTCACATCAGTGAGTACCCCCCAGAACGACCGCCTTCAATGTCTTTGTCCCTACCGTCTCCACAGCTGCCCCCACCTCCACAGGAGACCCTCCAGTACCAGCAGGCAGATAGATCTGGCCCAAGCTCTTACAAGGTCACTGGTTGGTTGTTTTTTACTGGGTCCTTGTGTGCATAAGATCTTCCGTGCACCTTTCAAGAGTGGAGTTTGTTTCTCCCAGTCCTGTGGAATTCCTGCAGTCCAACCCTGAGCCTGACGGGGCTCAGAGCTTTCACTCCCGTGGGACAACTTCTATAATAATTTCCAGTTTGTGAGTTGCCCTCCTCGCGGGTATGGGATTTGCTTTTATCGTGATTGCACCCCTCCGACCATCATATTATGGCTTCTTCTTTGTCTTTGGACGTAGCGTATCTTTTTTGGTAGGCTCCATCATTTTTTGTTGTTGTTGATGCTTGCTCAGCAGTTAATTGTAATTTTGGTGTTTTCGTAAGAAGAGGTGAGCTCACATCTTTCTGCTCTGCCATTCTGTCTCCACTACTGTTTTATGCACTTGCTTTCTTCCATGTTTTATTGGCTTTTTTTTTCCTTTGAGTGGAGCTCAGTTTCACTTGCTCATAGGTTGTTGGTGCAGAAGGCTCTCACCCAGGACTTTAGACCACAGTTCCTGGTGCAAAATGGCTCTCTGATCTCTTTAAAGTTTTGTGTTTTTTTTCCCCACATATAGCACTTCTTTGTGTGTTGGCTGTATACATTTGTTCGTACAAGCCTGCAGTTTCTCCCACTGGAGCACGATCCATGGAGATGGCAGCTGTGTCTGCCGTTCCCTTTCTCTGGGCCTGGCACGGTGCCTGCTGGGTTGAGGGTGTGCAGTGTGTGTGTCTGGAGAAGCTGGATGGAGGTGAGCAAAGCACAGCTCAGGGAGGTGACGGGCGAGCTCCATTCTCAATCCAGGCCTTCCGCCTGGGGCCTGAGCCCCAGCCCCTCCATGTGGCCTTGCATGTGGCCTTGCCATCACGTCTGGCTCCAGATGAGGACAGAAGACGGTGGGCGATTCACCTTTTCTCTCTCGTTCCTCTGCAGATGCTGCGTGTTTCTCCCCGCCCCACGGCCACGGCCCTGACCTTGTCCGTGGGACGCTCCGCCCGGCCCACCAGCCCTGGGAGCGGCGGCCTCGGGGGCTGCTCTGAGCTTCAGGGAAGAAGAGCCGTCTCCTGCGTCCTGTGGGTCTGGTTGAGGCCTTGCCTGCTTTGCAGTGGTTTGCAGAGGGGGAGAGGACCTGCCAGGGGGGTGTGGACAGACAGCAGGATGCCCTCAGCCTTGAGGAGAAAGACACGTCTGCAGAGCCTTGAGGGCATCCTGGACTGGGGCAGGGGGCTGGGGTGTCCCTGGAGGGGGTGTGGGGCGGGGGCAGCACAGCCTTGGGCTCCGGGCTTCCCTGGCGGTGTTGTGTTGTAAAGTCTCCCCACAGAGGACGCCCCCAGCCCCTGGGAATGGGTGCTGCGACCAGATTGTGCTGTGGAGAAACTCTTAAGGGAGAGAACTGTTCAGAGACACCTACCACGTTTTCCTAGCAAATGACCTCCAGGCCACCAGTGTTAAATAGGCTCCCGAGAGTCGGGCCTCACCCCCAGCAACCTCACCATCTCCCGGTCAGACCAGCCATGCCCCGGGTGCACTGCCCGGGTGTGCAGAGGCCCTGGGTGGCACGTGCCCACGGGGCTGCCCAGCCCAAGAGGCCATAGTGACCCCATTTCCTGCCAGGAGCACACCAGCCCCAGAGTGGGACCCTCCCTGCCCAGACCAGGAGCAGATGTGAGCTGGGGACCACTAGGGGACTCCAGGGTGCCCATGACAGACCCCACCATGGCTGGACTCAGCCTGGAGGGTGACAAAGCCCCGTGATGCTGGCCCCTCAACCAGGGCCCACTGTCCTCTGGCGTCTCGACCTTCCAACTGGTGATGGGATCTGGCTCACGTGTCCCCTAAGCTCAAAATGTGACAGTGGTCAGGAGAGAACTGCCAACCATTTGTTCATTCTCCCACCTCCCAAGTATTAGGCACCTCACAGGTCCAGCCGCAGCCTTGGGTTTCTGGAAAGGTCTGCTCCTACCTGCAGCCCCCTTCACCTGGTGTTTGAGGGTCTGGGCTTGTCCCTCACCTGCCCCGGTGCACCGTGCTGGCCGGAACGGGTGGTTTCCCAGGCTGCCTGCCATGTGCACCGTGCGCCAGGATGGCTCGGGCTTGGGGGCTCCCAAGTAGGCTGTAGTACTCGTGGGACCGGTTGCTTTCCAGTTGGCCCTGCCCCCTTATAGGACCTCTGTGCTTGCTCCGGGCCTGTGGGCATCTCCTGGGGCCCCGAGGGCATCTTTAGGGCAGGATTTGCCCACAGATGTGCACCAGCCATAGGCCATCAGCTTCCCCTGGGGAGAAAGCAGAAGGCATGTCTCCAGGTTCCAGGGACCCCACGGCCCCCGCCTGTGTGAGGCCACCCCTTGCTCTCAGTGCTTCCTCTCAGCCACCCAGAATCCAGGGGCCTGGTCCCAGGAGATGGCTCAGCCCGAGAAGCCGGGGAGGCCCGGGGAAGCGGCAGCCCCAGTCCAGTGCCCACACCACCTGGAGGGGCCCCCGCGGCCTGTTGGATTGCTGCGCTAAGCACAGATCTGACAGCACAAAGGACCTCACAGTGGTGCTTTCTCCAGAAGTTGTGTTGTTTTTACCCATTTCTAACTTAATAAAAGAGTTGAGAAATCTTGCCTTCCTGGGGTGCCGAGGCCAGTCTTCGGGGATGCAAGGCGTGAGCAGGCTGATTTCCGCCCTAGCAGTCAGGGCTCAGGGCCTGCTGTGCTGGGGGAGACCCACCCTCCCCAGGGACCCACAGTCACCCAGAGGACAGGGCCTCCTGTCCTCAGCTCATTTCAGCAGCACAAGCCTTACAGTGATCCTCATGTGGAGTGCCGAGTACTCCTTCCCTGAAGCCCATGCATGAGTGTCAACTAAAGGTGTTATTCCGCTGATTGCCACTTTGTGTGCTCTGAGCCCCCAGTTAGGGCTAATTTGTGTGACAGAAACACAAGCAGCGTTAAGGGAGGCATCACTACTCCAGTGTCTGGCATCAATTACAACACTGATGCCCATGGTCACCTGCTCTCCTTTCATGCATTTTCGTAGCGATTAGGCACTGTAAACTCAAGAAGGTGGGACAGACAGGGCTGTGACAGCCACACAGTAAAGAGGAGGCCCTGTACAACGTCCCACCACAGGCTCTGGACACCAGACACACCCCTGATCAAGGGGACAATGGCCAGCACACCCTGGGGAAAGATGATTCTGGCGTGCTTTCCAACAGTGGCCTTCACACCTAAAATACTGGACTCACACAGTCTATACAAGGATGCTCCCACTTAAAAACACCCCTTCGGGAGCACAGTAAGTAACTTTTCCTTCTAAACTTATAGAGACGAAAGTAAAGTAAAAAAGCAGAGAAACTAATCCCAATTAAAAGAACGAGAAATCCTGTCAAAGAACAAATAATGAAGCAGACCTCACCAGTCTACTAGACCCCACGTTCAAAGAGCAGGTAATAGAAGTGCTAAAGTCATTAAGAAAGATTATTGATAGAAATTACTTCAAGCATCTTTTCTGGACACGGTATGAAGCTCAAGATCAATCGCAGAAAGAAAAATGGGGAAAAAAACCAAATACATAGAGACTAAACAACATGCTACTGAAGAAGCGCTGCTCAAGGATCAAGTCAAAGAGGAAATCAGAAAATACCCCGAGACAAAAGACAAGAACGCAATCTTAGAAAATCTATGGGATGCAGCGTCACAGTTCTAACAGGGAATTTCATAGCGATACAGGCCTTCCTAGAAAAACAAGAAGAATCACAAGTAACCTAAAAGAACTAGAACGAACAAAACTAAAGTCAGCAGAAGGAAGGAAATAAAAAGTTCGGAGAGAAAATAGAGATTAAAAGAGAACAATGAAAAAAAAAAGTGAAACTAAGCTACTTTTTTAAAAAATAAAATCAACAAACCTCTAGTCAGGCTCACCAGGATAAAAAGAGAGAAAACCCAAATAATCAAAATAGGAACGGAAGAAGAGAAATTACTTCCAGTACCACAGGAACACAAAAACATCATGCTAGAATACTAGGAAGAGTTGGTGGTGGTGTAGTCGCTAAGTGATGGCCAACTCTTGCGACCCCATGGACTGTAGCCCGCCAGGCTCCTCTGTCCAGGAGATTTCCCAGGCAAGAATACTGGAGTGGGTTGCCATTTCCTTCTCCAGGGGATCTTTCCAACCCAGGAATCAAACCCGGGTCTCCTGCATTGCAGGCAGATTCTTTACTAAGCTATGAGGGAATCCAGTGAACAGTTAGGCGGCAACAAATTGGACAGCATAGAAGAAACAGCCAAGTTTACAGAGACATACAGCCTGCCAAAATTGAGTCAAGAAGAAACATCGTTTTAACAAGCCAATCACTAGAAGTGAAACAGAATCTGTAATTGTAAAAACTCCCTGCAAACTGAAGTCCAGGACTGGACAGCTTCACTGGGGCATTCTACCAAACAAAAGAATTTATCCTGATCCTTCTCAAACCCTCCCAAAACACTGAAGAGGAGGGAACAATCCCAAAGTCACTCTATGACGCCACCATCACCCTGATACCAAAACTAGACAAAGCCACTACAAAAAAAATTTACAGGTAAATATCTTTGATGAATACTGATGCAAAAATCCTTAACAAAATACTAGCAAACCTTGACAACCGGCAGTCTAATGAGAAGGATGTATCGGGATCATAGCCGCAGGGACTCACTATGGGATCCCCCGGCACATGGCTTGGTCCATATCTTTCTAATGTGCATTTCTTGGCCTGGGATTGGGGCTGGGGACCAGGAGACAGGGCGTCGGTTACCTTTTATTGAATGTTCCTGGGCCAGGTACAACTGCCAGGTGAGGGTGGACTGGGTGGGTTCCTCTCCAGCACGTCTCCTGGTCTGTGCCGGCTGGTTCCAGACACTGGAATTCAGTTCGAGTTTCACTGCAGGCATCCTGCTGGGGTCACCCTCAGCCAGCCCAAGCACTCAGAAATTTTTACCAACAGAAAGATGTCCTTCCTACAGCAGCTTCTGTCATTTGGACACCCTTTGTGCGTGGAGAAAGTACTTTTTATCCTCCACTATTGCTGCAATGAAAAAAAAAGTCAAATAAAACTAATAAAAATATGGGAATATTTAAAATAAAAAAATCAGCACACCGAGGGACTTCCCTAGTGGTCCTGTGGTTAAGACTCCTCACTCCCAATACAGGGGACAAAGGTTCAATCCCAGGTCAGGGGACTAAGATCCCACATGCTGCATGGTATGGTCCTAAAAAAACTAGAAAACAGAATTCAGCAGTACATAAGAAGGATTATACACCATGGTCCAGTTGAATTCATTCCAGGTCTTAAGGATGGTTCAACATACATAATAAATGTGATATACCCCATTAACAAACAAAAAGACAAAAACTACATGATCATCTCAATAGAGAAAAGGCATTTGATAAAATTTAAAATCCATTCATGATAAAGGCTCTCACCAAAGTGGGTATTGAGGGAACATATCTCAACATCATAAAAGCAATTTATAACATCCCCACAGCTAATATGACACTCAGTGATGAAAAGATAAAAACCTTCTTGCTAAATAAATTGAGCAAGACAAGGATGCCCACTCTCACAGCTTCTATTCAACACAGTATTGAAAGTCCTAGCTGTGGTGAATGAAACAAGAAATAATAGGTATTCAAATTGGAAAGGAGGAGGTCAAACTCCGTGCAAACCTAAGGCCCAGAATAGAGCCAGAAATAAACCCACACACCTACGGTCAGTCTACAAAAAAAGCCAGAATATACAGTGTGGAAAAGACAGTCTCTTCAGTGGTGGTGGCAGGAAAACTGGACAGCTACATATACTAACAAATGAAATTAGAACACTCCACATACAAAAAGAAGCAAAATGGTTTAAAGGCCAAAATAAAAGACATGATATCCTGAAGCTGCAAGAAAAGTTGGGCAACAGTGGTGGTGTTGGGAAAGCTGGACAGCTACATATACTAACAAATGAAATTAGAACACTTCATATACAAAAAGAAACAAAATGGTTTAAAGACCAAAGTAAAAGACATAAGACTCCATGAAAACATGGGCAAAACATTCTGTCATAAATTGTAGTAATATTTTCTTAGATCAGTCTCCCAAGACAAAAGAAATAAAAAATAAATGATACCTAATTAAACTTAAAAGCTTTTGCACAGCAAAGGAAACCATCAACAAAATGAAAAGGCAGCCTATGGAATGGGAG
Source organism: Okapia johnstoni (assembly GCA_024291935.2). NCBI lineage: Eukaryota > Metazoa > Chordata > Mammalia > Artiodactyla > Giraffidae > Okapia > Okapia johnstoni. Next base: position 14,299,490 of record CM044326.1, on the reverse strand, counting down.
AAAATATTTGCAAACAACGCAGGTGATAAGAAGTTAATATCCAAAGTATACAAACAGCTCATACAACTCGATAGGAAAAGAACAAACTACCCAATCAAAAAAAAGGGCAGAAGACCTAAATAGACATCTCTCCACAGGAGACAATACAGATTGCCAATAGGTACATGAAAAGATGCTCAACATCACTATTAGAGAAATGCAAATCAAAACCACAATGAGGTATCACCTCACATGGGTCAGAATGACCATGATCAAAAAGTCTATGAATAAAGAGGGTGTGGAGAAAAGGGTACCCTCCTACACTGCTGGTGGGAATACAGATTGGTACAGTCACTACAGAGAACAGTATAGAGGGTACTTTCAAAACTAAAAATAGAGCTACTATATCATCCATCAGTCTCACCCCTGGACATATCCAGAAAAGATGAAAACTAATGTAAAAAGATACATGCACCCCAGTGTTCATAGAGGCAGTATTTACAATAGTCAAGACATGGAAACAACCGACGTGTGCGTCAGCAGATGATTGGTTTAAGAAGACGTGGTATATATAAACATATTAATAGGCTGTAAAAGATAATGAAATATTGCCATTTTTAGCAACATGGATGGACCTAAAAATGATCACACTAAGTGAAGTAAGAGAAAGACAAATAGGATACCACTTCCTTGTGGAATCTAAAAGATAATACAAATTAATCTATATACGAAACAGAAACAGACTCACAGATGTAGAAAACAAACTTGCCGTCATCCAAGGGGAAAGGGAGGGGTGGGGAGCGATAAATCTGGAGTATGGGATTAACAGATACAAGCTACTATGCATAAAATAGATAAGCAACAAAGATTTACCATATAGCATGGGGAACTATATTTAATATTTTGTAATAACCTACGATGGGAAGTTATCTGAAAAAAACATACACACACACACACACACAGCTGAGTCACTTTTGTGTATACCTGAAACCAACACAATATTATAACTATACTTCCAATTAAAAAAAAAAAAGGTTGTGGGCACAGGCAAGACACACCACTGGGCGGTGTGGGCGAGCTGACCTCATGGTGCCCTGGTGGCAGGGCGAGGGCGCCTCTGCTCTAAACCTCAGGGTGTCCAGGCCCCCGGAGCCAAAGCTGGGCTTTAACACTGAGGTAATGCCTCAGATGCTGAACTTGGGGTATTACAGTACATTTCTCATAAGATTGATCATCACCTGAATGAGTGAGTGGATCTCAAAAGTACAGTGCTGATAGAAGAGCCAGGAACAGAGCTGCCCTGCGTGGCCTCCAGGGCCGCCCCTGGGAGGACACTGGCCCCATCACACTGTTCACTCCTGCTACAGTGCTGAGGACAGGCAAGGCAAGCACTGTCTCCTCCCAGGCCTGAGACCTGGACACTTGGGATTGGCCTTGGGTCAGGCTGCTCTAGAAAGAAGCCCAGACAGGAAGTAGAGATGTGTTGCTCATTTATGCAGCTGTGCTGTGAGTGGAAAGAGGCCAAGACCAGAGTGGCTGCACACGGTTGGGCCCAACCTCTTCCTGTCTTGTGGATCTGCTGACTTGCATTTAGGACTCTACCTCCTGGCCCAATATGGCCACCTAGGCCCCGCCATCTCTTCTGCATTCCAGACACTGGGAGGGGAAGACGATGATATGACCAGCAAGCCTCTTTAAGGACACATAATTTCTGCACGCTCTTAAGGAAGGCTGGGAAGTGTCAGTAAACCTGTATTACTGAACAAAGGGGAGGGAGGCTATCAAGGGACAATACCATCTCCATCTACCTGCCTGGTGTGGAGTGGAACCTGCCTATGTGGACCTGCTTCCTCTTCTCTGAGTAGGACATGTGAGTCCAGCTATTAGCCCCTGACAGACCCTGGCCCCGCATGTGCTGGCATCCGTCAGGTGCCCCCTGACCACTGCTTTACATCACCTCCTTTAATCCTCACAGTGACCCCCTTGGAGGTGGGCATCCTTGTCCCCTTCCTGCTGGTGAGGAAACAGGCCAAGAGGTTAAAGCTGCTCATCACAGGCTCATACTGGTGAGAGGCACCAGGCTGCAGTAGGCAGAAAGTGGCCTTCGTCGCTAGGCCCACTGGTTTGGGTCTCAGCTCTCTCATTTGTGTGCGGGCTCTGATAAACCATTTGATTCTCTGATAGAGGCTTACCGATGGCGGGGTTAACAGAAGGGATTGAGGTTAAGCTCTGTAAAGCACTAAACACCCCGGGAAGCCCTGGATACAGTAGGAATGGCCACCACCATCGCAGTGGGTGGGATATGCGTCCACTCAGTGCCCCGCAGGCCTGACTCCAGGCTCCTTGGCTTCCCAGGGGCCAGACCAACTCTGGGATGCGAGCAGGAGCCCTCCCATCCATGATGGGATAAGAGTCCTGGGGACCTCGGTCCCAAGAGGGCCGACAGAGCCTTCAAGGGCTGTGACTTCCGATGCAGGAAAGAGGACAGGACTAATTGGCCGTAAGGCAACTTGGCCATAAAAAATAATGAAAATTAAAAGGTCTGTTTGATCAAAGCTATGGTCTTTCCAGTAGTCAGGTAGAGATGTGAGAGTTGGACCATAAAGAAGGCTGAGTGCTGAAGAATTGTTGCTTTTGAACTGTGGTGCTGGAGAAGACTCTTGAGAGTGCCCTGGACTGCAAGGAGATCAGACCGGTCGATCCTAAAGGAAATCAGTCCTGAATATTCATTGGAAGGACTGATGCTGAAGCTGAAGATACTTTGGCCACCTGATGTGAAGAGCTGACTCATTAGAAAAGACCCTGATGCTGGGAAAGATTGAGGGAGGGAGGGAGAAGGGGATGACAGAGGATGAGATGGCTGGATGGCGTCACCGACTCGATGGACATGACTTTGAGTAAACTCTGGGAGTTGGTGATGGACAGGGAGGCCTGGGGTGCTGCAGTCCCTGGGGTCACAAAGAGTTGGACACGACTGAGTGGCTGAACAACAGAGAGGAATGTTTGAAAGGATATGCTAAAGCATGAGAAATGAATAACAAAATTAAACACCCTCCAACAGCAGGGTCAGTGTCTCTGGAGCTGCCGTGTTCCCCAGGGTGAGGGGGGGCGCCTACTGCCTCCTCTCCCTCCTCCTCAGTCAGGCCTTCCTGGGCCAGGGGGCCCTCCCGGAGGTTCCAGGAACTTACTCCGTAAGGATCTTTGCCATCGACATCTTTGTCCCCAGCATTTTCACTGCCTAATAGGTCATAAGGCAGTGTTGGTGTAGAAAGTAAAATAACTGGTTGACGGTTGCATTTTTCCCTTGATGCAATCCTCCCATTTGCATATTACATAAATCTTAGGAATTTTTAGGAACCACTGGCATTTAGCATTTTCATAATGATGTATGCAGTGACAGGTAGATGTCGGGGTCCGAAAATAGTGGATGACGGACCTCCCTGGTGGTCCAGTGGCAAGACTCTGAGCTCCCAACGCAGGGGGCCTGGGTTGGATCCCTGGTCAGGGAACTAGATCCCACATACTGCAGCTAAGAGTTCACATGTCTTAACTAAAGATCCTGTATACAACAACTAAGACCTGGCGCAGTCAAATAAATATTTTTTAAAAATCGTGGATAATAACCACTACGTATATGGCCATGATGGGGCTTCCCAGGTATAGAATCTGCCTGCCAAGGCAGGAAACGTGGATTCAGTCCCTGGGTTGGGAAGGCCCGCTGGAGGAGGAAATGGCAACCCACTCCAATATTCCTGCCTGGGAAATCCCATCGACAGTCCATGGGGGTTGCAAAGACTGAGCAACCAAGCACACGTGCCAATATGGACATGTGATGAAACTTCCTGGAGGTGTGAAGTAAGAACGCGAAGCCATACTGCCTGCAATACTAGGAAATGATAACACAGCAGTTTGCAGATCCTTCTGTGATTTGAAGACGCAGAGATGAAGCTACATTTCCAGTAGAACTTTGGGACATCTATCAGTGGACATGTGACAAAATGCCAGAAACAGTACGGAAAGAAGTTTTCACAACACAACACAGAGCTCAGCTATGAATATGCTCTTAGCACTTGGAAAACAGGTAGAAAGGGAACATTTTAATGAAAAAAGTGTGATGTCAGCAAAACAAATAAATAAGTCAAAAAAATGTATAAAATACTATGACTTGGAAGATAAGTATTTAGGAACAACTCACAAAATCAGCTATTTCTGCAGTATTGCCATGAATCTACACATATTTTAAATATATTCAAATATTTTGTGTGTCACAAAAGTGTTTTTAACTTTGTTACTCATTTCTCATGTTTTACTATGTCTTTTTTAATGTCCCTCTTATTTTTCATTATTTTATCTTCTTGGGCAAAGTTGCCTTATGGCCAATTAGGCAAACATGCTTAGGGCAAAAGAACCAGACATGCTTCCTGGTACACCCGAGCCTGTAAATTATAGTGAGGAAAGAAGGACCTTTAAAAAAAACACACACACAATTGAAGTGCAGTTGATTTGCAATATTGTGTTAGTTTCAGATGTACAGCAAAGTGATTCAGTTATACATTCATGTGTTTTATCTGTGTGTATATATACATGTGTGCGTGCTGAGTCATTTTAGTCATGTCTGACTCTTTGTTACCCTATGGACTGGAGCCCACCAGGCTCCTCTGTCCATGGGATTTTCCAGGCAAGAATACCGAGTGGGTATTGTATTCATCAAGGATACTGAAGAGCCCTCCAGGGAAATCTTCCCAACCCAGGAATTGAACCCACGTCTCCTGCGGCTCCAGCATTGCAGGCGGATTCTTTACCAGCTGAGCCACAAGGGAACCCTAAGAATACTGGAGAAGGTAGCCTATCCCTTCTCTAGCAGATCTTCCCGACCCAGGAATCAAACCGGGGTCTCCTGCACTGCAGGCGGATTCTTTACCAACTGAGCTATGAGGGAAGCCCCATAAAGGTGAGCTTCCTGTTGGTCAGCACCTTTCCCTGAGTTGAGACCCCACCCCGGCTCTTTCTCGCGCACGTATCCCGTGCACGTCGTCTGCGGTGGAGGTTAGGGGTTATCAGTTGAATCACCACCAGTATTTCTGCGAACGTCACTCTTTCTCCTGTTGATGCTTTGGGCCATATTATACCCAGAGGTCAGAGTGCCGTGCAGTTTTCATGGAAAAGATGCAGGCGTGGAGGTGAAAGGGGAGGGTCTGCACCGGAAGAGCATCTAGCTTCAAAGCCAAGCAGATCCGGACTGATCTCTGGCATCACCACCAGCAGCCTGGCCTTGGGCAAGAGACTCTCTGAGACTCGTTATAATAAAGAAGAATCCTTTTACCTACCTGGAAGGATTGGTGGTGGTGGGAGTGGTGGTAATTTAGTTGCTAAATTGTGTCCAACTCTTTGTAGCCCACGGGGCTCTTCCGTCCATGGGATTCTCCAGGCAAGAATTCTAGAGTGGGTTGCCATTTCCTCCTCCAGGGGATCATCCCGACTCAGGGATCAAACCCACATCTTCTGCACTGCAGGTGGATTCTTAACTGCTGAGCCACCAGGGAAGCCTGGAAGGATTGTTAAGGGGCTTTGTATAAGAACATGCGTATTTTTTTTCTTTCCTTAAAAGTCGCGTTGGGTTGGGAGAGATCTGGGGGTTGTGGTGGGGGTCGTCCTCCAGCTTCAGGCTCTGCAGGGGGCTTCAATCCCTTTGGGATGCAGACCTTGGGCCCTCAGGCATCAGGGAGCTTGCTTGTCATCTGGAGCACAGGTGTCTGCCCTGTCTAGTTTAGGGCATTTTTTTCTAGGTGGGCTGCAGGGGCCGGTGGGGGCTGTGGGGGCGCCTTCAGAAGAAGGCTGAGCGGAGCGGAACAGCTGCGGTCAGGACCTGGGTGGTTCCAGGGAGCCTTGGCACAGAGTGGGTGGAGTGGGATGGGATTTCCTGGGGAGCATTTGGGATTTGGTTTAGAGAGTGTGGGCATTTGTGCCTGTGTCCAGGGCGACCACATATCCTGGTCTCAGGATGTGGGAAAGCCCCCTGGAGACCAGGACAGTCGCTCGCTCCTCCCGAGGCCCCTCTGCTGACCCCTGGCCTTCCAGACCCCCCGAGCCAAGGGAGCCTGGCTCTGGGGCTGACCTGGGCACAGCAGCTGGAGGTCAAAGCCCTGGGGTCACAGCAGAGGAGGGGGCTCTCGGGCCTCCAGCCACATGAGGGCCACTGGAGGACCCCCGCATCTTTCTGGTCCTGCGTCTGTCAGGACCGGTGACCACTTCACTTGGTTGATTACACACACTCCTGTCTGAATGCGCCCAGGGGCGGTCCCCCCAGGCAGGCGCTCAGTAACTGGCTTGTTGAGCTGAATTGGGTAAGGGAGCTGAGCTGGCCTTTCTGCAACAGAGAGAGAGGAAGGGCCTTGTTCTGGGACCCCAGAAGAAGCTTCTGGACACCCTGGTACTGTACAACCAACTAATTCATCTGATGCAGGGGGCACTGCCCCACACCAGGCACTGGCTCCACGTGGGGGCGTGTTCCCCTCCCGGGATCCTGCCCCTCCCTGTGGGTGCCAGGCCCACTCATGTGCTCACATCACACCTCTGCCCCCCTCCCCCGCCCCAGCCAGACCCCCATGATTGTAAAGTTGTTTGCAGGTAGACCTGCCCCTGCGTCACCTGTGACAGCCAGGGTGGTCCCGCCCGAGCAGCACCTTCTGGGGTGGGGAGCCAGGGGAGGAGACAGGCAGCTCTCCTGTCCCCAAGATTCATCCGAAGGCCAGCATGGAGGGGAAAGCTTGCTCTGAGACTGGGTGCCTTCTCTCCCACAAGGGGGCTCATTTCAGCTTCGCAGTATCTTTGAGGCAAGCCTACCCCGTGTCCGCAGAGGGGACACGCTCGTGCTCTGGGTCACATCTCCTGCGAGGGTCTTGTCGCTTCCCCTCTCCAGCTCCCCGGTTCTCAAGGAGAGACGTGAGAGTGTAACATGAGCGAAGAAACGATACCCCAGAGGCCGGGCTGCTGGGTTCAGCTGGGGGGCCGGCTCCCCCTCTGTTCTCCAGGCTGCGCTCCGATGCTCCTGTGGGCCACAGCATACCTGGCCCCCGGCCCCTCCCGGGGGAGGCTGAGCTGTGCTTCAGCCTCGCGGACGGTGTGTGCCGTCCCCACAGCTGAGCCTCCGGGGTGCATGGCGCCAGGAGGTATAGGGGTGCACTGGGAGTCAGGCCAGTGGGGGCCCAGGTTGCAGCCCCCCTTGTCTGTGGATACCCTTATCCAGAAGGTTCCTTTACTCCTCAGGAAAATAAAGACCTCCTTCCACAGCGTCCTGTGCCCCAGAAACGTTTCCAACAGAGTCATTTTGGGGGACGTGTTAGGAAAAGCATTATCAGAAAGGAGAAAGCACTCCAGAATTCTGGGGGTGGAGGAAGGGTCAGAGGAAACTCTATCAGAAATCCACGTTTGCCCCTCAACCCTGGCTGCAGGAAGCCCGGAGCAGCCTGGGAGCCTCAGTGCTGAGGCCACCATCTCCCTCGTCTTGGTATACATGCTTCCTCCTCCTGCCGCGGCCCGGGTTTTCACTTCAGGAGCCAGTGCTTCCTGCAGTCATAGGACCTCGGCTCCTTCCTGGAAAGCGAGCAGAGTCTTAAGGAACCCATTCTGGCTCCTGATGCAGAGACTTTTCTCCTCAGGAGGCTGACTGCCTCCAGGAAGAGCTCAAGCTGCAACTAAAGACTCTGCATGCTGCAACTGAGACCTGGCACAGCCAAATAAATAAATGTGTGTTGGCCGCTCAGTCATGTCTGACTCTTTGCGAGCCCATGGACTGTAGCCCACCAGGCTCCTCTGTCCGTGGGATTCTCCAGGCAAGAATACTGGAGTGGGTTGCCATGCCCTTCTCCCGGGGATCTTCCCGACCCAGGGACTGAATCCAGATCTCCAGCATTGCAGGCAGATTCTTTGCTGTCTGAACCACCAGGGAAGCCCCAAATAAATAAGTTAGTTAGTTTTTTTTTGTTTTAAATCAAACTTCTTCTGGGGGAAACAAATTCTGAATTGGCCAGTTTGTCAGTAAGGACTGGCTTTGTTGATAAGGTTACGTGGTAGACGTCTCCTATGAAGCAAACAGCTTAAATCTTCGGCCCTGAATCTATTCAAAACACATAAATACTGTGACAACTTCTAAACTTTGTAACTACTAAACTTGTGACATCATTTTAGAGATCAACTTAAAAACGCAAGAAGCGCATGTTGTTCTGCAATCATTTGCAGAAGGACATGTGACCCTGAAAGTCTGCTGATCACTGCCTGGGCTGCCTGCCCTGTGCTGGCACGGGGCCCAGGTGAATTTCTCTCTGCCTTCTGGGCCCCCTGGGGTAGAAGAGCCCCTGGAGCCAGAAAGGCTCAGAAGGATCATTTTGGATTCCCCTGTTTGGAATAAATTTACTGCATTACTGGACTTCCCTAGTGATACAGCAGATAAGAGTCTGCCTGCCAATGCAGGGGACGTGGGTTCGATCCCTGGCCCAGGAGGATCCCACATGCCTCAGAGCAACTAAAGCCTGTGTGCCACAACTATGGAGCCTGTGCTCTAGAGCCGATGAGCCACAAATACTGAGCCCACGTGCCGCAACTTCTGAAGCCTGTGAACCCTAGAGCCTGTGCTCGGCGACAAGAGAAGCCACCACAATGAGAAGCCCACACACCGCAACTCGAGAGTAGCCCCCTCTCACCGCCAGAGTCCCATGGACTGGGGAGCCTGGCAGGCTACAGTCCCGAGAGTCAGACACGGCTGAATGACTAAGCATGTGTGCGTGCATCACAACTAGAGAAAGCCCGCACGCAGCAATGAAGACCCAGCGCAACCAAAAAAAATAATATATATATAAATGACAAAATATTTCACTGCATTATTCAACATAAAAGGCCATGCGGCCACCAAATATCTCCTAAGCTCTTAATGATGTGGAAAGACAATCATGATACATTACCAAGCGGAAAAAGAGCAGGTTTACCCCATTTTGTAAAATAAACTGTGTTCAGAGAAAAGACATTGGAAGGATATATCATACTGTGAAGTGTGCTTATTTCTAGATGCTCACTGTAGGTGATTTTTAGAAATAGTTTTATGGGGTGTAATAGATATGCCATAAAATGCACGTATTTAAACTGTACAATTTTATACCATTTGAGATACGAATATACCCATGGAAATCATCACAGTCATCAACTGTCGTGCCATATCCATCACCACAAAAGTCCTACACCAAGGGTATAACTCAGGGGCTGTTAGTGTATGCACAGAGCTACATGACCACGATCAGAGTCTATTCTAGAATATTTTCATTCATCCCAAAAGAAACTCCATCCCCATGAGCAGTCACTCTCCTTCCCTGCCAACTGCTGCAGTCCTAGGCAACTGTGGATCTCCCTGCATTTGCCTATACTCTGACGTTTTGTATAAATGGAATAAAACAGTATGTGGTCCTCTGTGACTGGCTGCACTGACTTTGCACGATGTTTTCAAGGTTTATCCTTGTAGCAAGTATCAGTACATTATGGTAAACCACTTGAGAAACTCAGAACATTTTCAAAAGCAGCCGCATCATTTTATATTCCCAGGAGCAGCACATGAGGGTTCTCATTTCTCTACAGCCTCCTGCACACTTATCTGTTTTTTTTTTTTTAATTATTATAGCCTTCCTAGTGAGTGTGAATTGATATTTCATGTTTTGATTTGCATTTCTCTGATAACTAATGATGTTGAACATCTTTGCATGAGCTTATTGGCCATTTATTATCTTCTTTGGAGAAATGTCTGTTCAGAGGCTTTGCCCATTTTGAAATTTGGTCATTTGTCCTTTTATTATTCAGTTGAAAGTGTTCTTTATATGTTCTAGATAAAATTCCCATGTCAGATTAACAATTTAAAATATTTTCTCCCATTCTGTGTGTTGTCTTTTCACTTTCTTGATGGTACCTTTTGAGGCACACAAGTTTTTAAACTTGATGAAGCCCATATTATTATTATTATTTTTTTTACATTTGTGGTTTTAGCCTAATATCTAAGAAGGCTTTGCCTACCCTCAAGTCATGAAGATTTGACCCTGTTTTCTTCTTAGCTCTTACAGTAGTGTTAGTCCCTCAGTCGTGTCCAACTCTTTGTGACCCAATGGACTGTAGCCCACCAGGTTCCTCTGTCCATGGGATTCTCCAGGCATGAATACTGGAGTGGGTTGCCCTTTCCTTCTCCAAGGGATCTTCCTGACCCATGGAGAACCCACGTCTCCCCCATTACAGGCATAATCTTTACCATCTGAGCCACTGGGGACCAGGTTAGTTATTATGTGTGGTGTGTGTGTGTGGGGGCAGTGTGTGTCTAATTTCATTTCTTTTTCCATGTAGGTATCCAGCTGTCCCAGCATGATTTATTGAAAAGACTGCTCTTTTTACATTGAATAGTCCTGACACCCTTGTCAAAAATCAGTTGACCACTGGAATTCCCTGGAGATCCAGTGGCTAAGAATTTACCAACACGGGGAACACAGATTTGATCCCTGGTCAGGGAAGATTTCACATGTTGCGGGGCAGCTAAGACCATGTGCCACAACTACTGAGCCCATGCATTCTGGAGACTGTGCTCTGCAACGAGAAGCCACTGCAATGAGAAGCCCATGTACCACCACTAGAGTAGCCCCTACCCCACCGCAACTAGAGAAACACATGCCCGGCAACGAAGACCCAGCACAGTCGAAATAGATAGATAAAAAATTTTAAAAACATTTTTGGACTCTCAATTCTATTCTACTGGCTTAAGGATAGATCTCCATGTCTATCCTTGAGCCAGTAACACCCTGTCTTGATAACCATAGCTCTGTAGTGAGTCTTGAAATTGGGAAGTGTGTGTCTTCGAACTTGGCTCTTTTTCAAGATTGTTGTAGCTGTTCTGGATTGCTGGAATTCCCATATGAAGTTTAGGGTCAGCTTGTCAGTTTCTGCAGGGAATCCCAGTTGCCGCTGGGCTTTTGACAAGGACTGTGTGAACCCATAGATTAATTTGGGGAATACTGGCCTATTAACAATGTTAAGTCTCCTGATCCATGAACACAGATGTGTTTCCACTTAGGTCTTCTTTTATTTCTTTCAACAATATGTTGTTGCCTTTGGAGTATCAGTTTTTCACTTCTTTTTGTTAAATTTATGGAACATAGTTATACTGACTTTTAACATCCTTGTCTGCTAATTCTAACATCTGTGTCAGTTCTGTGTCAGGTTACATGATTTTTATCCTCACTATGGATTAAATTTTTTCTTACATGTGTAGTAATTGTTCTGGATGCCAGACACTGTGAATGTTACTGTCGTGTGCTGGATATTTTCATGAATATTCCTGAACTTTGTTCTGGGACACGGTTAAGTTATTTGGAAACAGTTTGATCCTCTTGGATGTGTGTGCACTCAGTCATGTCTGACTCTTTGCGACCCCATGGACTGTAGCCCGCCAGGCTCCTCTGTCCACGGGATTCTCCAGGCAAGAATCTTGGAGTGGACTGCCATGTCCTCTTCCAAGGGATCTTCCCGACCCAGGGATTGAACCCGTTTCTCTTCCGTCTCCTGCACTGGCAGGTGGGTTCTTTACCACCAGGCTCATTTCTTTGGCTGCACTGAGTCTTAGGGCTGGGATCTGTCCTTGCGGCCCTCTGCTTCCTCCTGGTGGCGTGCGGGCTTCTCTCTAGCTGTGGCACGTGAGCTCTGTAGTTGCAGTGTGGGGGCTTAGTTCCCCAACCATGGATGGAACCCGTGGCCCCTGCAATGGAAGGCACATTCTTAACCTCTGGACCACCAGGGAAGTCTCCTGTCCTGCCAGATCCATCTGCCTTAATCTCATGACTCAGCTCCATCCCCTCAACTTGGGGAGTCTTCCAGATTCCACCTGTCTCTTCATCCTTGGCTGCAGCTGGGAAACTCAGGGCAGTTGCAAGGCTTAAGGCAGGCTCAGACAGGACCTTGGTCTCTCAGGGGTACCTGTACTTTGTTGTTTGATTTCCAGTGTCATTCCACGTATTTCATCTGGAGTTTTGATTGTTTCAGGTAGGTGAGTAAATTTGGTCAATATTACTCCATCTTGGTTGCAGGCAGAACTTCCTACTATAATTTTTATTTATTTATTCAACTTATTAATAGTTTCCACATTTTCTCTAATAAACATGTATTTACTTTGACATAGGGGGGAAAGCGGTGCTATAAACCAGCCCTGCATGTTATTTGTAAGAGTGAAAAGTTGGAAACACCTAAATTCCCAACAGTGACATATCTATAAAGTGGGACATTAGGTACCCAATGTTCATATGAAAATGTGAAATGCAGTAAGTAGGATATAAGTATCTATATAGAACATGACTTTAATTCTGATAAATAAAAATGTGTACAAAGACTGTTGGTGGGAATGGAACTTGGTGTAGCCACTATGGAGAACAGTATGCAGGGCCCTTAAAAATGAAGACAGAGTTACCATATGATCCAGCCATCCCCTTCCTGGGCATATAGTTAGAAAAGATGAAAACTCTAATTTAAAATGATACATGTGGGACTTCCCTGGTGGTCCAGCGGCTAGGACTCTGTGCTCCCAATGCAGAGGCCTGGGTTTGATCCCTGATCAGGAAATCAGATCCCTGCAACTAAACTGATCCCATGCCTGTAACTAAAGATCCTGCATGCCACAATGAAAAAGATCTGGGATGCTGCAACTAAAAAAGCCCCCCAAACAAAAGGATACATGTACCCGAATGTTCACACAGCACAACTTGCAACAGCCAGGACACAGAAACAACCCAGCGACCTTCAGCAGACGACTGGTTTAAGAAGGTGCAATACGTGTACACAGTGGACTACTACCCAGTCATGAGAAAGAGTGAAACACTGCCATTTGCAGCAACATGGATGGACCAAGAGAATGTTATGCTTAGTGAACTAAGATGGAGAATGACAAACACTATATACCACATCACTTATATGTGGAATTCAAAAAATACAAATGAATCTGTATACAAAACAGATTCACAGACACAGAAAGCAAACTCATCATTACCAAATGGGATTGGCGGCGGGGGAGGAATTAGGAGTATGGCAGTAACAGATACAAAGGACTACAGGTAAAACAGATAAGCAATGAGCTTCCCTGGTGGCTCAGATGATCAAGAATCTGACTGCAATGCAGGTGACCCAGGGATCGAACCCTGGGTCGGGAAGATCCCCTGGAGGAGGAAATGGCAACCCACTGTAGTGTTCTTGCCTGGAGAATCTCATGGACAGAGGGGCCTGGAGGGCTACAGTCCATGGGGTCACAAAGGTTCACACACAGTAAATAAAATAGATAGCAATTGAGGATCTACTGCATAGTACAGGGCCAACATCTTATAATAATCTATAATGGAATATCATTTGCCAAAACAAACCCCAAATCACTATGCTGTACACCTGATCTACATATAAATTAACTATACTTCAATTTTAAAAAAATGAGTACAAGAAAAACATGACAAAATATTAGTGGGTAGTTTTTTTCTGACTGATGGGATTATAGGTGTTTAAAAATATTTAAAAAATAAATCTCAATATTTCCCATGTTTTGGAGAATATGAATTATAATATCAAACAATGACCCCCCCATCACTCCCCCCGCCAAGCAAACATTAAGACAGCGTCCTTGCAGAGGAGTGGCTCCTATCAGGTTGGGATAGGGGGTAGGTGGAGAGCCTGCGGGTGTTGAAGGGCAGGTGGGGCTGGAGAAGCGGCCCTGTGGTCTAGAATCCTTGGGGGAAAGTCACATGGAGGTGGGCACCAGAAGCTGGGACTTGCAGGCGGCACTTGACTCAGCCCCCAGAGTGGGCTGGGTGCCCTGTCTTCTCTGCCCGCCACTTTCACTACTTCTGGAGGCCCCCGGATGGCCCCCTGGGGCTGTGCTCCCCAGGGCAGCACTTCTGCCTCCTGCTCCCTCGTGTTCACCCTCCTGCCTGTTTGTGTGTGTGTTCAGCTGCTCCGTCGTGCCCGACTCTGAGACCCCGTGGACTGTAGCCCACCAGGCTCCTCTGTCCATGGGATTCTCCAGCTAAGAATAATGAAGTGGGTTGCCATTTCCCCCTCCAACGGATCTTCCCGACCCAGGGATCAAACCTGAGTCTCCTGCATTGCAGGCAGATTCTTGACTGTGGAGCCACCAGGGAAGCCCTTGGCAGCCTCTGGCAGGAGTCAAAGGCCCAAGGAGAGAGCTATCCCCCTTCGGGCCTGGAGCATGGAGGGCTCAAAGCTTAGGCTCCCAGCAGAGACAGAGCCAGCTCCATCCATCTCAGGGGCTCATGGAGATGCCAGGGAGGGAGCCTTGTCTGCAGAACAGAGCTGATCTCTGGGATCAAGCTTTGGGATCAATGAGCCTCTCAACCTCAGCCACACGTAGGAACCAACCAGAACTGCTCAAATGTCGGGATGCCCAGACCCCCATCTCCAAGGTTCTGGGCGGGGCGGTCCCCCACCCACCCGACAATGAGTCCAACGTGCGCAAGGCCAAGAGTCTAACTCTACTCCAACCACCTGCTTTGTGGATGTGACACATTCAGGGCCACCCAGCCCTCCAGTGACAAGGTCGGTGCACACAAAATTGGAGGAAGAATCTACGGCGCAATCTACGGTGATTCTGTGCTGCCTGGTCATCTCAGCAGGCCAGTGGGGTTGTAGGGGTCCCACCTTGCAGATGGAGAGACTGAAGCCTGTCTCTTCAGCCCAGGGTCGGACAGCAGCTTCCATGATTTGTCAACAGACTCGTCAATAGCCAGAATGTTCGCGGAGAATTACCTGCAGAAAAGAGTGGGATTCCATGGAGGGAAGTTCTGTTTGTAGAGTGGAGAGGACCTCACTGCTCCGAGGGGTGGGATATGAGAGCTTCTTTCTTCACCTCCCTTTCCTCACACTTACCTTTCCTGGGTGGGGGGAGTATGGGGGTGTACCCAGGGTCTCCTGAACTACCCCCAGGGATTTCATGAACCCTGCAAATTCCCCAGCTTCCTCCCTGGAGACTCTGAGTCATTAAACTTGGGTTGTGCCCAGGGAGATGCATTTTTAACAAGCAGACAGACAATTCAAATGCAGAGATCTAAAGACTGGTTTGAGAAGACGTGCTTAAGGGAGAACCTTGTATCTACACGTTGGCAGGACGGCCTGATGCTGGCTCTGGCTGGGCTGGTCTAATTCTACGAGCCTTGGTGTGATCATCCCCACACAGGGAACTTGGACCCCACTCAGGCATTGAGGATATGAGACCTGTGGGTCTCCAGCCAGTGAGTGCCCCTCGCTCTTGGGCCTTCCACAGGGAGGTCATCCAAAGCAAAAATGAGACACTGGCAAAGTTTCTTTGACCCAGAAGAACCTGAAACACTATAGGAGCCCTGAAGTCACAGTAAATACTTCCACCTGCAGGCCCACATGTCTGCACATCCGAATATCCACGCCTTTATCTTGTCTCTTCCTGCCAAGTAAAAAGAAAAAACATGCAATTTTCTGGGTCTTTTTTACAATAAAAGGATGGGGGAAGGTGCCTTCATTCCCATTTTACAGACAAAGAAACTGCACTCAGAGAGGTTAAGCATGTTAGCCCAGGACACACAGGAGTGGGGCACCGGGGTATGAACTCGAGGGGATCTGTTTCCAGACCTGGCTACTTGCGCTCGCCCAGTCTGAGCCAGGGGCAGGGGACGCTAGCCTTAGGCCGGTGATTCTAGGTGCCAAACAGTTCTATCGGTTCTATCGGCAGCTGGGTTCCAGATGCTAAGGGACAGAAAGGACGGAGGGGCTGGGCTTGCCCTGGTTGCCAGGGAAGGCTTCCTCTAGGAAGTGACAGTTCAGCTGAGCCAAGTGATGGAAGGGGGGACAGGTATTCCAAACCAGAAGCCCAGAGATAAGGAGCAGTGAGCCACGCCCGGGGCAGGGCGCTGGGGCCAGGTGACGGGAAGTGGCATCTGCCTCCGGGTGCTCACCTCCAGATGTGGAGATGGGGTGGGGGACGGACAGGCTGCTCTTGCAGCCACAGGGGACAGGCTCGGGGCTCAAAAAGCAGGTGCTAGGGACCAGCTTCTAGCCTCTCATAGAACTGTCACAGCAAGTCTGTGAGCGACACCCTGGCTGCTGCCGCATGAAGAGGAAACGGGGCAGACAGGACCAGTAACTTGTCCAAGGTTATTCGGCCATCAGATGGCGAGACTGGACGTTGAGCCCAGACTGCAGTCTACGCCCGTTCTCCCACTCACCGTGTGGCCCCCAGACTCAGTCCACCGTCCCCTCAATGGCGCGAGACCCCAGCCTGGCCCCGTCCCCAGCTCCTCACAGCTGCTGGGCTCTGGGGGTGGAGGGAGCATTGTTTCAGGTGACTGGGGCCCCGCCACCCTGGATGCAGAGAGGACTCCAGGCTGGGAACCCGGTTGTCCAGGCAACCGCCCAACTCCAATGCTGAAGCCGTGGGGGTGGGGTGGGAAATTCAAGGCCCTGGAGGGGATGGGCTGACGGAGGCAGACAAAAGCAGGCGCTCTCAGCGGGTCTGCAGAGCCAGCCTGCTGCTCCCTGCTGCTCCCTCGTGCCCCTGAGTCCCACCACTCAAGGCCCTTCCCCTGCTTGGGTCCCTCTCCCCTCCTCTCCTCCCACCTCCATCCCTAGGGACCAAAGACGCTTTCCCAGGAAGAAAGGAAGCCTCTCAAGGCACCTGGAGGGAGAGGCAGCCCAAACCAGAGTGGGACTTTTTGCAGCCGTCTGAGAAAGTGATTATGAGTCCCCAGAAGGACCTGGGGATGGCTCGGGTTAACTTAAGACACCGAATGACTTGGGAGGCCGGTGGGGCCCACACCCTCCAAGTCTGGGGTGCACCAGGTTCCACCCCTGTCCACTGGGGACTCCTCTCAGGGCCCCCAAGGAGGAGGACGAGGTCCACCTGGATCGTTCTGCCTCTGGGGCACCTTCTGGCCGTGACCTGAGGCCCCTGAAGGAGTGGGGGGAGGTGCGCAAATTCTCCAGGCAAGAATACTGGAGTGAGTAGCCCTTCCCTTCTCCAGGTGAATTTGCCCAATCCAGGGATCCAACCCGCTTCTCCTGCATTGCAGGCAGATTCTTCACTGAGCCACCAGGGGAAGCCCAAGGAAGAAGGAATCTCCCAAGAAGCCTGGAACGGGATGGGTGGCTGGGGAGGCAGGGGGACTTGCTGGGAAGGTGGCTGTGGCCCCAGGCCAAGCGAATGTGGTGACAGACGGAGCTTTTGGATTTTTTTTTTTTCTTAATTAAAGTTTTTTGGCTGTACTCGGTCTTTGTAGCTGCAGAGGCTTTCTCTGGTTGTGTTGAGTGGAGATGCAGTGTGCATACTTCTCACTGCGATGGCTTTTCCTGCTGGGGAGCACAGGCTCCAGGCACAGTACGGGCTTCAGCAGCTGTGGTGGGTGGGCTCAGCAGTTGCAGTCCCCGAGCTCTAGAGCACAGGCTCAATGGTTGGGGCGCTTGGGCTTACTGGTTGCTCCGCGGAAGGTGGGATCTTCCCAGACCAGGGACAGGATGAACTTGTTGTCTCCTGCATTGGCAGGCGGATTCTTGACCACTGAGCCACCAGGGAAGCTACTCTGATCTTTTTGACCTTAGATCTGCTTCTAATTCCAGTTCCAAGGAAGTAACAGAACCGGGGCACTGTTCCGCCCTGCCCAGCAAGCTCTTCTCCAGCTTGCTGGCTTCGTTCATGACTCTGTTCTGTCCTGGGCATCAGTTAGCATACTCGCTTCCTGGGTGCACGGCTGGGTTTCCCTTTGAGTGGACTCTGGGTGGGGTTCCTTGGGCAGAAGTGGCCCCTTCTTCAGGAGCAGGTGGGGACTCCACGCCTCGCTGGATGGATGGCTGGTCCTCACGGAGCCCTCCGAGGTTTGTGCCTCTGCTCTCCTGGAACAAAGGATGGTACCTCCTTCCCTCTCCTGCCTCCCGGGCGACGGGAGCCTGTCCTTGGCTCAGACTCAAGTCAGGAGTTGGCGGGGGCAGGGCAGCAGAGGCGCGCGGGGCCGTGGGAACCACTCTCCTGCCCTACTGGGGGCGTCCAGACGCTGCAGCTGCCCTGACAGCCCAGAGCAGGCGGCGGAGAGAAGGGACCACTGTTCCTTGGCTTTTGGGGCGGCAGCTATTGCCAGGGCTACAAGACGCTTTAGAAATCCCGGCACGTCCAAGTTCACCAAACGAGAGAAGGCACTTGGCAACCAAGCAGGACTTTCTTCTTTCTGGCTGTTGCTGCGTGGGGAGGGACGGGGAGCTTGGGAGCAGAGAGTTGCAAATCTGGGCTGATTCTGTTTTTCCCATCACACCAGGTGACCAGCTGCACCCAGGAGCCTCAAGCGGGGACAGCAGGGCAGGCTCAGCTCCAGGAGGCGCCAGCGACGCAGTAAGAGCAGCACAGGTGCCTGCAGGCGGGTTTGGGTTAGGAACAGCAGCTCCTACCATGCATTCCAGCAATTATCAGACCCAGTAAATCCCTGCAGAGCTACATGCAAATGAGATTCTTCTCCCTGAATTCGTTTTTTTGGCAATTGCCTCGTTTGGGGGTGGGATGGGCTGGAAAAAGTCAGGAGGGAGATGCAGACTGACATTGATCTTTTTTATGTAGTAGGATCTACAGCAGCAGGACCTGTAACAAGGATGTTTCTCACCGCACTTTTCTGAAGGGAAGTGGTTCTGACTCTTGGTGCCTCCAGGCTACGGTCTGGCTCTGGGGTACTTGAGTTCCCCAGGAACCACTTTGTGCTCTGGGGTGGTCCTTCCCAAAGGTACAGAAACAAGGCTTCACTGGGTAGAAGGCTCCCTCACAGCTGGGGAGGGGGGCGGGCCCTTCACCAGGAATCAGAGTACCCTGGGACTCATTCTAGGAGGCCCACCAGGACAGGAATAAACCAGAGTCGCCATTGAGACTTAAAGGACATTTATTATTATTATTATTTTTTGGAAGGTGGAGGGGGGCTTTACAAGGGTCTGAAGCCGATAACTAGAAAGGAAGATAAATAAAATACAAACCCAGTATGTTGTGGCAAAATTCCAGGAAACACACTGAAAAAAAAAATCTTTACAGTTTAAAACTGCTTTTATACATAATTACAAATTAATATACAGCATCTGGGTTTTAACCCCTTTTTATTTAATAGGATTCAGCACAGAAATGTTCCTTTAGCATCTGAAAACGATGGAACGACAGCAGAGGTATCAGGTGTCTGGGAACCGCCCGCCTGCATGTCCTGGGGTGCCCTGCGCATCGGGTGGGGTGACACGCTGGAAACCTCACACGGAACGGTGACCGCGGTGGCCCATCGGAGCCCCGGAGCCTCCCGGGGCGGTCTAGGCGGGGGTGAGTGGAGGCCCGGTGCGGCCCGGGGGTCTGCAGCAGGCGCCGCTGTCCGCGGCAGGAGACACATCAGCCAGCTGGGTCTGCCCGTCTTTACACCTTAGCAAGATGGAGAATGAACTCAAGGCCTGCTAAGCTTCTGACAAATTAAATTCAACTGGTACATGGAAAGAAGCCTTTTGTGTGGTTTTTTTTTTCCTTTTTTTCCCTCTTATGGCAGCACTGAAAGACTTCTCCTCTTAAAACCTGGCCAGCAGGCAGTAGATTCCAAAGCGCTGGTTAACTAGGAATGTTACGCTACATTGAAAGAAAGAAAAAGAAGAAGCAAACCAAAACGAACCCCTGGCCTTCTTCCTTGTCTCTGAGGGTCGACCGGAGCGGCAGCGCCAAGCAGGCCCCAGGCCTCAGCCACCGCCAGTGAGACACGGAGGCGTTCTTTCTGGGTGTCCACAGTCCAAGTGTGTCCAGAGCCCTCGGCAGTGGCTGCGGTCCCCTCCAAACCAACCTCTTTATCGGCTGCTGAAGCCCACTTTCCAGTCCGTTTCTCCCACCTTCACGCTCCCCACCAGCCCCTGGGCATGGCCGTTCGCAGGGCACGCTGGGCCCCCCATCAATGCTGTATCAACAACCACAGCTCCAAGCTGATAACAAATCTTTGGGAGCAAGAACTGGCTATGGAAAAAAGAACCTTGGGGTTCGAGGGATGAATTACAGAGTACTTCTGTGAACCACACCTTCCGGGTTGGAGGTCTGGCCCGAAGGCTAATGGTGCTACCTTTTAGTTAAGGTGGGGCCTATTTATAAACCCCTAGAGACTAACGCCCACCCTGCAAACAAAGGGACAGCAAACCCCATGGGTCTTGAAGCGCGTGCTCCCCACTGCTGATCCTAGGGGCTTGGGGAGACAAGTACAGGAGAATGTCCGCAAAGCACAACTTTTAGTGGTATTACCCTGAGACATGAGAGGATAAAAGGTAAGGTTCGTACCTTTCCAAATAAAAACCAAAACCTCGTTAAGGAGTTCCTCCCCACAGACAGCTCTTGTGGTGGTAGAGGGGGGAACGTTGGCAAGGCTGGATGACGGCAACTGGCTTGTTCACTCTCTCCATTTTCAGTTAACAGTTAACCGCTGATTGTCGCGGAAGTGAAGGCAACCGTAGGGAGCGTTTAAAGTGCACACGTCGCCTGTTGCCCGATTGGACAGCGACCACTGAGATGACGGAAGTCCTGAGAGAGGGCGCAGCCTCCTTATGGGTGACTCACTAGATTCTGGGGACCGTGGGTAGTGTCTCCATCTGCTCCCCAAAGTCTAAACGCAAGGAAGGTCAGGCCCCTGATTTCCTAAGCTGAGAAGCTCGCCTTCCCAGCTCGAGGACGCTGCAGAGAACCGAGTCTGAGTTGCCTGGAGAGGCGGCCCCTTCTCACAGGAAAGAAACCTCAGCAACCAGGTCAGGCCTCAAGGTCGGAGGAGGCCTCGAGGTCACAAGCAAAAGCAGAAGCAGCAACACCCCTAGGTGGTTCCCCAAACCCCACCCCGGATGGGAGAAGGGACCAAGGCACGGAGAAGCACGGGTCTGGGTCAGGGGGAGACGCCCTCGGATTCAGAGTCGAAGCCTGTCTAACCACAACACGACCAGGTTATTCTTTAAGTTATGGGCACAGGTGGAGGGCTGATCGTTTCAGAAAACCACCACCAAACAGCCAAGGCAACCGCAACATCACAACTAGGTGGGAATGAAGGACACTTGGAAACTGAAATCTAGCTGTGTGGCGACAGACAGAAACTCGGTTTGGGGCGCTTCTGGTGGAGAGCCTGTGTGAGGGCAAGGCCGCCAGTGCCGAGCCCTGGCTTCGAGCCCAGAGCCAGCAGGACTGGGCCTACATGGATGCCCGGAGGAGCACGCCAGTCCTCGTTCACCGGCCCCTTCTTCCAGCGGAGCTGTTCTCTGTGGGACGGGGACCCACAGCGGGCAACGCGAACCAGTAACAAGGACAGAGCGCAGAGCTCCCCGTGGGTCTAAGGCAGGCCACGGCAGGCCAGCCATCCTCGGCGCTGCAGGGACTGGCAGCGGAGGCAAGCTAACCTTCTGATGTTCAGGGTCTTTGGTCGGGGGGGTTGGGGGCGGGGGGCATATCAAGGTTCAATAGAAAATCAGCTGGTTCTCAAAGCATTTCTGCAGGGTAAGAAATTGCAGTGACAAAACGAGGCATGTGGAGCCCATGGGTGGCAAGTTTTTTTAACTCTCAAGCAAGGAAGAAGACTTCTCTTGGTCAAAGAATGAGGTTGGGGTGGGAGGAGGGAAGGAAAGGGACTTCCCCCCAACACTTAATTTTCCTTTGGGCCTTCAAGGCACTTCGACCTGGAGGAGTGAGGATGCAGCGCGGGCTGCTTGCCCGGACACAGTCAAAACCGTTGGGCTGGTGTGTTCACTCTTCACGCACACACACGTACGCGCACACACAGACAGACACACACACACACACACCCGGCACACAAATAAATAAAACAAATCTAAAGCTAAAACTTTTAAACCAGACCTCTTTCAAATAAACTGAAAGATAAATATCTCCATCTGCAAGGCCAGCTTGCAATTCATAAACAAGCACCAAGTTACAGATTTGTTTGTTTTTAAAAAGGTTATGTTCAAAGACCCATGCTCCTGAGGGGTGAAAGGCAGGCATCAAAGGCCACATGGAAAGCACAGAATTTTCCAGGGTGTCCCCCAACCACGAGGTGGGTAACAAGCGTGGCAGGTGCGGGGGCCTCACGGGGAAACGCTCTGCACCTGCCGGCTGGTGACGAGCCTCAAGGAATACAGATGGAAACACGGAAAAAAAGAGAGAGGAGGAAAAAGAACAAGCAGGCAGCACTTGCAGCATCTTCAAGGGACAGAGTACAATAACCATCAGAACTTTAGACTGCAAAACTTGGAGAAATCAAAATTGTGCCAGGCCTCCTGACAGGAGACCCTTCCAGGTCATACCTTCTGGGCCAGCTCTTCTCCTGGTCTGAACTGCAGGGAACCACTTCATACGCCCAACGCGCCCACCTGAACCTGCTTCTCGGCCAGTTGTCTCGGATAGGGCGGTCACCCCACCCCGGAGGAAGAGGCAGGTGGCCCCAGGGCAGGTGGAGGAGCGCCGGGGGGCCACCCTTTCCCCTGGCAGGGGCGCAGGCAGAAGCAGCTTCCCTGGGGAGCCCCTGCGAGGCCCCAGGGGGACTGCCGGGGGTCGCGGTCATGTGCGAATGGCCAGTGATGACCAGAAAGTGTCACTCTGCGAGGGTCACGGGGAGGTGGCCTCTCTATCTCATCTGTGCCCAGAATCCATAAGCAAATAGATTTGGAAAGCCAAATAGGAAAGCCAATATAGGATTTCTTTTAGATCTGATGACATTACATGTTTTTTTTTCCAAAGTGACTGAAACACCAAAATCAAGGTGTTTCAAGATCATTTGCTTTTTAAAGATATCAAGCCTTCTTTCACTGGTTTTCACAACTGTTTGCCATCCCTTCTGAATGAGAAATACACGCAGAAGTGGGGGGTGCAGTGTGCACGGGTGGGTTTGCCAGGAGACAGCCTGGGAGGACCGGCAGCTGAGACTCGGAGGGCACCCCCCGAGTGGTGGGGGGCAGTGCCCTCGTGCAGAGCCGAGCTGAGCCCACCAGGCGTCTGGTGCAGACCATGCACGGTCCCGTCATATTCCACGTGTCTATACAGACGGGTACTGTACGCGTTCAGACGAAGCGCAAACTACCTGCTGTTTGATTTTTGGTTCTGTTCCCCCATATCAAAAGGCAGCCAGAGATTCAGACCACATTCGGAAACACCCTCTCGGCCTCGAGGCATTCCTGACATGTCCACAACCATCGCCTGGACTTCTGGGGCCACTATCCTCATTGTAATGTGACCTCAGCAGGGCTGGCCAGTGGTTGGGTCGCAATCCTGGGCCTCCTTCCCCACCCTGACCCCCAGGACTGTTTGTCCCTCGGGTCCAGGCCCCGGGGAAGTGTGGGAGGGCCGCCAGGCGCGGGCGTCGGTGGGGGGGAGTGAGCACAGGATGGCAGGGGTGGATGGTCACCGTGCAGGACAGCAGTGGGACCGGTCAGCAGATAATCTCTTCCTCATCCGCGGGTACCTCTGACACGGGGCCGTCTGGAAAAGGGAAGCCAAGACGGAGAAAGAAATTCAGACAAAACTGCTCCTTTCATTGGTAAATTCTGTCCTCTTTTCCCTAAACACAAGTCCCCCGGGATGCGAACAGATGCTGGGCAGGTGGGCGATGACTTCTGCTGCGGTGCCCCCGCCACTGATATAGTGAATGAGGTCCTCAATGATGTCCTTTGTGTCTACAGATCCTTGAACTCAACAGAAGACAAGCCTGGAAACGGATTTCTCTGCACCCTCCTGCACAGAAGGGCGAGGCCAACCCTGATGAGAAGGACTCAACCTCGTGTCGTGTGGTCTGATCGTGTGCCCTGCGCTGGCAGGCACATCAGCTAATCCTGAGCTGCAGGGTTCCCATGGGTCTGGGCTCCAAAACACCTGCCTCACTGCCTCATATCTCCTGCAGGATTAAAGCTGCCCTTGGAAAATGCTCACCAAGCACCTATTAGTTTATTATTTTTCTTTTTCCTCCTGGGTCTTTTAGAAGACAGCATCAGTTTTATTATTTTTGAAATGCTATGTAAAGCCTTAAATTTTACAATAGCACATAAGCAATTTGCAACTTTTATGTTTAAATATACGTATGTGGTAAGGGAAAGTATTGCATATGAATATATAGAATCTTAAAAAAAAAATCATCCTCATTTACAGTAGAAATTTCCTTATACAAGTATCTCAACTTGTGTCTTTAAACAAAAAAGTTAGTGACTGGTTAAGCATCTTCTGAGATTGCAACAAATTCAGCTTTACATTGAAGCAGCTTATTACTGGACCAGGCTGAAAAGCAGGGAGGACTGTAACTGATTCATTGAGTTTCCGCTCCTCATCTGGACAGGAAGTGTGAGAAAGAAGCCCACTCTCTGTACTCTGCACACATGCCATAGAGAGTGGGTTCCTAAAGGCTCCCTGAATTGCAGTTCTCAGTGTAAGTTCCAACAGTCCTCTGTGGGCAGAACCAGTGGGTTTGGTGAGACGTATGTGGGTCAGCTTCTATGCGCCTGAAAGGCAGGCACCTCTTTTTAACCTCTCCTGTGCTGCTAAAGCACCCAGGGATGGCGTGGCCAGAGGGAGACCAGGTGTGTGACTCACCCCCGAGCTGTGAGCGGCTTCCTTTGCCCTTCTTCTTTTTCTCCTTCTTTTCCTTTGGCTTAGCTAACCCGAACAGGCGGGTGGACGTGGACGTGCACACTGGGGTCTGGCTCTGAGCCTCTGGCGACTTGTTTGTCTGGCTGGCGGAACCCAGCATGTGAAAAGGCCCCTTTTCTTTGTGTGTCCGAGAGATGCTGTTCCTTTTGGGGGACACCGAGAGTTCTGAGTCCAGTGACCCTGATTTGGCTATTGAAGGTGCAGGTGGCGAGGGGGTCTCTTCAGGGTTCGGAGAGAAGGATGGGATCCGCAGCAGCTTGGTGTTTTGATACGAAACCTGTACATGGTTGAGAGAAGGGGTATGACTTGGGGGCCTGGCAGTGTCCTCAGTGACTGCTCAGTGAGCACGGCACAAGGTCACTGGGGACGTTGGTGTCAGCCCTGTGTACACCCACTGCCTTGGACTCTCGAGAGCTTGAAATATCCCGAACTTCTCAGTTCCACTCCCGCCCCCTACAGTATCTAGGCAAGTGCTAAAATGACCATCGTGGACACCTCGACTACTTCTACTATTAGCACCGTAGAGAGTGAGCGGCACCTCGGAAGAGGAAGCTCACAATCCCCATGCCCTGCAGAAGCAGGAAGAGCTGCATACCCGAGGACTGATTCACATGCAGGAGTGGATAATTATTGCAGGGCTAAGAGATTAGAGAGGTCGGTTCAGGTTAGAGGGCAGGTGGAGACGTGCTTACACCAAGATCCTGGTCAAAGGTCAAACCGAAGATTAAAGACATATACTCTGTGTTCTCTGGGCCAGGCAGCCTTCCCGGGGGAACTCCTTCTTGTGTCACACAAAGCACGGCCCGGCCCCTGGCTGCTCCCCACACACTGGAAACCTCTGCATGAAGCCTAACTGCCCCCTCTGGAAGACGTCAGGGTCCTTTTCCTTCACTGTTCGAGGTCAATCGAGCAAA
The DNA here is from genome assembly GCA_024291935.2 of Okapia johnstoni. Lineage (NCBI taxonomy): Eukaryota > Metazoa > Chordata > Mammalia > Artiodactyla > Giraffidae > Okapia > Okapia johnstoni. The sequence goes on along the minus strand of CM044326.1, from coordinate 14,273,921 downwards.
CGAATGGCAACATGGGTATCAGGATACCCAGGAGGCTCTGGCTTCCTGTTCTAGAACAGCCAGGGACGACCACAGCAACAAACCCGGGGGTCAGCGTGCTCCCCACATACGGAAGACCTTCCTGAATCAGCAGCGGCTGCGGGAAAAGGCTTCATCCACAGTGGAGAAATGTACTGGGAATGAAGCAGAGCCCAGATGTCTGAGCGTCCCCGAGCAGGAATATCCTCTCTCCGTAAGACAGCTGCCTCCCCTCCGGCTGGGATGGGCCCGTCCCTGTAGCTGATGCCCACTGACCACACCACGCGCGTTCTCTCACTAACCTGGCATCGGAGCCCTTACTGCTCCGTGAGCTCAGGCACCGTGTGTCCGGTGTCTGCAGTGCGTTGTCTCTGTTCAGCTACAAGGTCCTTTAGGTTCTGCTTTTGCACGTGGCAGAGAGCAGAGGGGTTGCTCCCCAAATCCCGGATGGCTGACTGCCACCCTCTGAGACACTGAGGCTACCCCAGCCTAAACGGGCCAGGCTCAGGGCAAGGGCCAGGTACCCCCTTTACTGGCCTGACCAAACTCCAAGCTTTCATGCACTTCTCAACCCCTTAGAGACAGAAAGGAGAAAAAGACTCACTTCCTCACCTGCCCCTCTGCTGATGCATAAACAAATTCTATAAAACCAGCCTTTATATACTGTATATTCTATCTGCCTACTTTTCTCCGGTGCTAGGCACACAGGGGGTGATTTTTTAAATTGGAGGATAACTGCTTTACCATGCAGTTAGTTTCTGCTGTCCAACAAGGCGAATCAGCCATTTGTACACACACACCCACTCCTTGTCGGGCCTCCCTCTGACCCCCGCACCCCGCCCCTCAAGGTCATCACGACACGGAGGGTCCCACCCGGCCCGCGCGGGTACCTGGCTGAGCCGCTCGGACTCCCGCCGGAGCCGCTCGCGATCGTGCTCGAGCGCCTGCTGGTCTCTGCGCAGGCGCTCCAGGTCGCCCTGGTAGGTGCCCTTCCGCTGCTGCAGCTCGTCACGCTCACGCTCCAGGTCCTGGAGGCCGCGCCGCAGCTCATCCTCGCGCTGCTCCAGCCGCGCCTCGCGCTCCTGCAGGGCCCTCTCGCGGGCCTCCCACGCGCGCTCGTGCCGGCGCTTCTCCTCCTGGTGCTGCGCTTGCTGCCGCTGCAGGTTGGCCAGGTCCTGGCGCTGCTTCTCCAGGCTGCGCTGCTTCTCCTGCTCGATCAGAGAGCTGGGCCGCGACGCCGTCCGCGTGAGCGCCCGCTCGCTCAGCAGCAGCTTCTGGTCCTCGATGTAGCTGTCCTGCTGCAGCACCACACCCTGCGGGGAGGCGCACGAGGTGGGGATGGGCACGAGGGGGGACAACGCGCCGGGGACGGGACGATGCCCACGGGAGAGGACCGTGCGCCTAGCCTGCCTGGAGCATGGCTGGGGCCCGCACCCAGACTCCAGCCCTCCCTTGCTTTCTAAGCTGCTCTGGGAAAAGTACTCTAGGATAACCCTGGGCAGCAACCAAGTGGGAAGGTCAGTGGTGCCAGGACTTCGATTTTGTAGTCAGCGGCCTTGTTTGGGGTGGAGTGTGCCTTTGCAGTGGGAGGAGGTATGAACTGGATTGGTTAGATCTTTAAGAAAGGAAGGGACCCGAATTTCAGGATACTGTGTGTGAATGTGCGCTCAGTCGTGCCTGCCAGGCTCCTCTGTCCATGGGATTCTCCAGGCGAGAATACTGAGTGGGCTGCCATTCCCTCCACCTGGGGATCTTAACCACTGCATTTTGGAACCTTTCTCATCATGAGAGCCAGTCTCTCTTGTCTGAGGGCTGTATTTACCCATAAGAAATGTATAAACTTCAAAGATCCAGGCCAGCCACACCCTTGTTGGTCTCCCTCTCAACTAGGAAGTGAAGGGACAAAAAAGGCACCTACCTGTAGAGTGCTGAGGAGCTCGTGGAGATGGACGACGCTCTGGATGACCTGCTGCAAAAGGAATCAACAAGCCGTCACCTCAGACCCCAGCACGCTGTGCGTCACCCGACAGGAACCCACCCTACCACACAGCAAGGGGCCTGCGACTGAATCAAGCAGTTTCAAACTGAAAGCACCACACAGAATAAGCCAGTGCCCAAGTAGCCAAGAGAAACAAAATAAGATCAAACAACGTAACTGTGTGTGTGGGGGGGAATTTATGCACAGTGAAAAGTATTATAAAGCTCCATTTAAAATGACTGGTACAAAAATGGCACACATCCCAGTTTAACCCAACAGAAAGCTCAGAAGCAAACCACAGCATTTAGTGTAGGAGATAAGAAGCATTTCTAGTCAATGAAGAAGGAAAAGAATATTCAGTCAATTATTTTGAGGAAATTGGGTAAATCTTCGGAAGAATTTAAGTTGGGATCCAGGCTCACAGAAAAAAAAATATTCAGAGAGCTATAAGAAAATATGAGAATGTTTTTTCATCTTGAAACGGGGAAGGCTTTTCAAAGACAGCAACAAGAAAGAACACACACCCACACATGAAATTTCAACTTTTACTATGTAAAAATGTATAATAAAAATCTGGCAAAGAAGCCAGTGAGCAGAATGAGGCAAAAACAAACAAACAAAATCTTTGATTTAAAAAAGGCTCTCAGATCAATAAGCAAAAGAAAAAACATTCTAATAGAAAAACAGGCAAGGAACATGAGCCTGCAATTTACAAAAGAAATAGAAATGGTCAAATACGTAACATATTAAAAATGATTCAACCTTATTTGAAGTCAGAAAAATGCAAAAGTATATAACTACTTGAAATTATCAAGTCAACAAAATGTCAATTAAAAAAGGATTCCCAGTGTTGGTGAAAGCATGATGAGAATGGACGAATCCTCTTGTAGTGACAGGGTTGAATGCAGTATAACCTTTCTAGGGAGAGGATGGCATGCTGAGGAAATAATCATAGCCTTGCCAAAAAAAAAAAAAAAAAAAAGGTACGAGGATGCTCTTGGCCGCATCATTTACAAAGCCAAAAAGCAGAGAAAGAATAGCCCGTTGGAAAGATTAAATTATGGCAACCAGCATATATACAGCTGTTAAATAGCATGTTTTGTACAAACGTCTCAGGAAAATGCTTGTCGAGTGTGAAGAGAAAAAAAAAAGCAGGATATGAAGTTCCAGGGAGTATTGAAACAAACTGTGCAAAACTATTTTTATGCAATTCACACTCACATAAACTTAGACACATAAATACATGTCCTGTGGAAGAAAAGGCTGAAAATAGAACACCACACATTTAATAATAGTAGCTATTTCTCAGTGGTAGGACATTTACTTATTGTTTTCCTGTTTTACATTATTGAATGTTTTTCCAATCGTCTACCATGAACATGTATTCCTTTCATCTTATTTGAAAACACAAAAACTTAATTATCAGGCTTAGCTCTTGGGAGAATCCTTCTTGCCCCTCATTTAGGTTTATTCTTAATTAACAGAGAGGAGAAGTCCCCGCCGGCCAGCTGACTGGCTGAGCGCCTGCAGGGAGCAGTCCGTGCCGGAATGCCTGGAAGCCACTGGTCTCGTAAGATCTCTTACCCGACTCTCCTCACTCAACGTGGGGTGGGGCGGGGGGAGTTGGCAAGTGGAAAGAACAACTAAAAGGCTGCTTTTTAAGCAGCACAGGAGCTGGACAATCTGTGTGAAAGCAGGTTTACTGAAGCAGGTTCCTTCCGGGTGTCGCAGTGTGCAGACTAACAGGCCAACACAGAAGACAAACAGCCTTCTGTGTTTTAGGGGAAAAAGCAACGATCCCCTGCACCTGAAATTCTGACACGAAGCCCCGCAGGGATCTTACGGTGGTCTCTGAAAAGCAGGGAGACGCACAGAGCACACGCTGAGAGGTCCCCCCTCGCCCCTCCCTGTCCCGGGGCCAGCCCCAGCCTGCTGACGCTGCCACACGCGCAGAGTCAACGAAGCTTGGAGCCTTCAGGAGAGTTTCCTCAGAGGGACCCAAGGAGACGGGGAGATGGTGAAAGACCCGGGTTACCCTCCAGGGTCAGCCGAAGGCAGGGAACCCGATCTCTAGCCAGGGAACGCCTGGGCGACTTTTTAGAGTGACATATGGAGACAGAAGCAGTGCTCAGAGAAGAAGACTCAACTTGGGTCACAGGATGAGAAGAAAACTCAGCTTGAGTCACTGTGCAGAATCACTCACAAGTTACTCTGTCACGCTTCACACTGCAGCTTTTGGGGCCAGGTTCAAGTTACAACCAAGCTGGCGACAAATTCTGCTCAGCGTGCATGGACAGAGAGAAGCTGCTGTGGGAGCTTCGCGGCCCACGTTCAAAGAAAGCCAGGGGCTGCTCAAGGACAGAGGAGCAGAGGCTGGCTTAGAAGGTAGCGATTTTCTGGCAAAAAATCGACAGGACGATGCCCTGGGGCCGACGACCGCAGTTTGCTCAACACGGCAAAGCAGAAATGAATCTGCTCAACCTAGCAACTACAACAAAATCATACTCCTTTAAAGAGCTCCTTGTGTTCTTACCTCACTGTTTCTTTTAAGCATAAATACCAGGTTAGCATTTCCGCCCTATAAAGTAATAATAAAAAAAAGCACATGTAAAAAAATGAAGATTGAGGCAAAAATTATATTCAGTGTCTAAGTTATGCTGTGACGCCCCATGTTCGTTCTTGTCTACATTAGGGCAGTGAAGAGGTGAGGCTGAACTGTTACGGATGCCCTGCAATGAGCTCAGGTGGGGGTGGTGTGTGTTTACACAAGGCTCTCAATGGAACCGGTCCAGCCAGCAGAGCTGTGTGCTGGAACGTGATGTCCAGAACCAGAGAGGCCCGATGGCCAAGAACACAGGGCTCGGAACGGTGCTGTTTGCTTAGAAACATGCTTTCCTCTCAAGATGAAGTAGGAAATGAAAAGGGCAAACTGGGTGTCCAAAACACAATCACGGTGGACTAATTTCAAGATGATCAATTTAGAGGAAGGGCCCGGGAGGACTGGGGCGGGGGAAGTGTCTCTTAGAAAGAAATACCTTTTTCAGACCGCTGTCTGACTCAGTCCTTCTGAGGTCCTGGCCATCATCTCCCTCCTCCTTCTCACCTCCTATACAAACAAACAAACAAGTATTTTTTTCAAGTTGCAAAACACATTAGCCAAGAAAATACTACATACACAGCTTAGGTTCAAAATACTCCCGAATCCTAGTAATGCCAATAGAAGGGCAGCCACGTGATTATTAAACAGTTTTACTGATACAGAAGAACTAAGAGCAGAAAGGAAAAAACCAGTCTTATTACCCCTTTGGCTATAGCTTAGCTGAGGTCCCAGGAAAACCTCTTATTACTCAAAATGAACTCGACACAGATGGAGGTCCCTGAGTTCCAGCAGCTGGATACTTAGGACCTCACTAAATAAAACCTTCACCATCTGAGTGGGACAGAGGCGATGGAGCCACCAGAGTACAGATGGTTTTTCGCTGTGACGGTTAAGGACTGTCCAGAAGAGCACATGAGCTCAAAACCACTGACCTGGGGGCTTCTGTGCCAAGAATCCACCTGCCACTGCAACAGACCTGGGTTCGATCCCTGATCTGGGAAGATCCCACATACTGTGGGGCAACTAAGCCCGTGGGCCGCAACGATAGAGCCCGCGTGCCCGAGAGCCGGTGCTCACAGAAACCACAGTGAGAAACCCACCCACCAAAACCAGACAGTAGCCCCCGCTCAGCCCAACTAGAGAAAAGCCCGGGCAGCAACAAAGACCTAGCACAGCCAAAAATCAATAAAATTATATTAAAAAAAAAAAAAAAACACCCCACTGACCTTTTGAAGCACTCATCTGATGGCTGTCAAACCCTCCAAAGGTCTCCGCTCTCCGGGGCAGGGACACAGGGCCGACCCCGCCCTCCTGCTCCACGGGGCTGCTGATGACCTGCCCAAGCGAGCCTCTTAGGCTGCTGCTTACCAGACCCTGCAGGATCTCCACTGGAAGAGAGGAAACACACAACACTGATACCTCCCCTTGCAATGGGAAAAAGAAAATCTCCTGATTAACACACTATATGCACAGGGAAGATGATCAGAAAATCCCAAAGTGACTACGAGACTTCCTTTGCTCAGAGAAGGCTCTCAGCTCAGGATAGGTGTTGTAGTTGGATTCTGTTGGAAATGCAGAGATTAAACCTCCAGCCTTATTCACGTGAGATCTAGGAAATGTAAAAGGGTACGAGGAAGGCTGGAAAAGGAAATGGCAACCCACTTCAGTAATCTTGCCTGAAAAACCCCATGGACAGAGAAGCCTGGCGGGCTGTAGTCCAAAAGGTCACAAAGAGTCGGACATGACTGAGTGAGCACAATACAGGGAAGGCAGAGTAATTTACTGGAAGGAGCATGGCTCCTGCAGTCAGACCAGAAGTAGCCAAAATGAAATCCCCAGGAAGTGAGGTGTGCCAATTTGAGAACAGCAGTGGAAACTGGCAGGCTTTCTGCCCCTCCTGTAGTGAGGTCAGGGGGCTAGGGAAGTCTGAGCATCTGAATTATCAAATCTGACTAGCCACGGTTCTCTTCTAGAGCAGCAATGTCCCACAGAAAGGAGAAAGAGCTGAACGTGGCATAGAAATTGAGCAGGAGAGATGCAACAGAGATGAAGGAAAAAGAAGCTCCATGTGGAGTAAGGAAGGAGACAAGAGGCCAGGAATCTCCTAAGAAAAGTCAGTCATCTTCTAAAAACACTGCAGGAAAACAACAGACGAGTCCAGTGAAGTGAAAAAACCTATCTGAGCCTAAAAGGTTCAGTTCAGTTCAGTCACTCAGCTGTGTCTGACTCTTTGCAACCCCATGGACCACAGCACGCCAGGCTTCCCTGTCCATCACCAACTCCCGGGGTTTGCTCAAACTCAAGTCCATCGAGTCAGTGATGCCATCCAACCATCTCATCCTCTGTCATCTCCTTCTCCTCCTGCCTTCAATCTGCCCCAGCATCAGGGTCTTTTCAGATGAGTCAGTTCTTCGCATCAGGTGGCGAAAGCATTGGAGTTTCAGCTTCAACATCAGTCCTTCCAATGAATATTCAAGACTGATTTCCTTTAGGATGGACTGGTCTGATCGCCTTGCAGTCCAAGGGACTCTCAAGAGTCTTCTCCAACACCACAGTTCAAAAGCATCAATTCTTTGGTGCTCAGCTTTCTTTATAGTCCAACTCAAATATCCATACATGACTACTGGAAAAACCATAGCTTTGACTAGATGGACCTTTGTTGGCAAAGTAGTATCTCTGCTTTTTAATATGCTGTCGAGGTTGGTCATAGCTTTTCTTCCAAGAAGCAAGCGTCTTTTCATTTCATGGCTGAAGTCACCATCTGTGGTGATTTTGGAGCCCAAGAAAATAAAGTCTGTCTCTGTTTCCACTGCTTCCCCATCTATTTGCCATGAAGTGATGGGACCGGATGCCATGATCTTAGTTTTCAGAATGCTGAGTTTTAAGCCAGCTCTTTCACTCCTCTTTCACTTTCATCAAGAGCCTCTTTAGTTTTTCTTCACTTTCTGCCATAAGGGTGGTGTCATCTGCATATCTGAGGTTACTGATATTTCTCCTGGCAATCTTGATTCCGGCTTGTGCTTCATCCAGCCTGGCATTTCACATGATGTACTCTGCATATAAGTTAAATAAACAGGGTGACAATATACAGCCTTGATGTACTCCTTTCCTAATTTAGAACCAGTCCATTGTTGTATGTCCGGTTCTAACTATTGCTTTTTGACTTGCATACAGATTTCTCCGGAGGCAGGTCAGGTGGTCTGGTATTCCCATCTCTTTAAGAATTTTCCACAGTTTGTTTTGATCCACACAGTCAATGGCTTTGGTGTAGTCAATAAAGCAGATGTTTTTCTGGAACTCTTGCTTTTTCTATGATCCAACAGATGTTGGCAATTTGATCTCTGGTTCCTCTGCCTTTTCTAAATACAGCTTGAACATCTGGAAGTTCTTGGTTCACATACTATTGAAGCCTCGCTTGGAGAATTTTGAGCATTACTTTGCTAGTATGTGAGATGAGTGCAGATGTACGGTAGTTTGAACATCCTTTAGCATCGCCTTTCTTCGGAATTGGAATTTTTACATGAAAATGAGCGACAGAAAAATATCAAGGTCAAATCCCACATTAAGTTAAGAAAAGAGAGAGAGAAAGAAAAAGGGGTGCCGCTGCCCTACACAGAATAAAAGCCCATCAGAAGGACGTGCCCATTAAGTGAGCGAACGAGGTAAAAAAAAAAGACTCAAGATAGGAAGAACCTAGTCAGGATGAGGAGACCCAGAAGGGAGGTGGCAAAACCCAAATAACTGGAAACAAAAGGGGAAAAAATACCCCTTTCTGAAAACTAAACTAGAATCTGAGAGCACGTAAACCCAACAGAAAATGACTTAAGAAAACAGAAGGTGAAAGGATGTATTTACATGTTAAAAAGATGAAGATATAAAAAAAGCATTCTGAGAAAGCAAGAAGTGCTGAAGACAGGCAAAGATGGTCCCATAATACGGACAGTGGGAGTTCTTGAGGACGAAAATCAAAGCAAGGGCACAGGAAAAACACTAACACCTATGAGATAAGAACACGCCTGAAATCTGAAAAGTCTGTGACTACAAATCAAAACAGAACACTGTGAACCTGAGAACATCATTCCAGAATCACCATCACCAAGGCGCAGTCTAGTAAAATGACTTGGGATTTAGGGGAAAAAATTCCTTTGGGCTTCAAGGCAAAGAGCATGTGACTTATATATGGGGGAAATCAAATTATGACTGGACTCTGAAATGTTTTACATCAGAGAAAAATGAATAACACATAGGGGCGGGCATAGCATTTAAGAGTCCTATTTAGTGACAGTAGTATTAGTACCTGTGTGTTAGGGTAAATATAGGATACTTTATTTCTATAATGTATCCTTAAGAATGAGGATTCACAATATGGAAGAAAAGAGATACAGGCGTAATACAGAAGAGATTAAGTAAAAGCAGGGTTTCCCAGGTGGCTCAGTGGTAAAGAATCCACCTGCCAGTGCAGGAGACATAGGTTTGATCCCTGGGTTGGGAAGATCCCATGAAGGAGGAAACAGCAACCCACTCTAGTATTCTTGCCAGGATAATCCCAGGGACAGGGGGCCTGGAGGGCTACAGTCCATGGGGTCACAAAGAGTCAGACACCACTGAGCACACAAGCAAAAACACTGTAGTTCACAAGGTGAACTGAACATATATCATTACCTTCCCCCAAGAGGTCCACTGAAAAGGCTCAACCTTCTAACAGTGAAAACCCCAGCAGTGACAACCACTCCCAGCACCTAGATAGTGGTCTTGAGACATCATTTCCCACTAGAAGAAACCAGAGCTTCTCAGAGGAGGCTAATGCCAGACACGTGCGGAAAACAAGATGAGCCCGGAACGTCTTAACAGAGCGAACAGCGGAGCGGCTCTCAAAGACCGCTGGGGTCGTGTCAAAAGGGTTCAAGGCAACACGACAATGTGCACGGTGGCAGAGAGGGAGGCCCTTTCAAACTCTTCAATAAGGATAAGAAGTGCAATGGCTCAAAGCCCATCGATATATTTAAATCAATGAGTCTATAAGAATATTTTAAAAGTACTGGTCACTTTCAGAGAGTGACCATAAGTCAGTTCACTCTTTTTGAAAACTGGTAAATAATTGGGGGTAAAAATGATTTATCCTTTTATCGTGCTTCTCCTACATGTTACGAAAAATAATAAAAAAGACAACTAGACAGTTTGTGTTTCCAGATGAAAACACTACAGGAACACAGCTTGCCAAAGGGATTTCACCTTTGAGCAACTGAGCCCCCAAATCCAGCTAAGCATCTGAAGGAAATAAAAGGCAGAACAGAACCGCTGCATGAATAAAGTCCAAAAAAAGAAACCTGTAGGCCAAAAAGCTCACGGATAAACTGTGTGGAAAAGAAAGGGATAGGGGGAGGGTGGAGGCCTGTAAGTGAAAAACCTTAAAGATGAGTATCAGAAACCACGAACACAACTAAATCACAGTGTCTACAAACATGCTTAAAGCCACATACATGGTTTTACAGGGCCACATAAAACCATAAAGAAACCTAAGTAATTACTCTAAAAGTCATAATACCTGTTCCTTGTGGGAGGGAGGGAGAGAGCTCTGATGGGGACAGGAGATGCAGAAAGGCTTTTAGGGGTCTGGCCACATTGGACCTGGGAAATAGTTACAAGGATGCTCACCTGATAATCATGTACTAAAACAAAGTACGTTTGGGGTTGTTTTCTGTCTTTTGTGCTTCATTTTACAATGAAGCAAAGTACTCACTGGGGGGGGGGGGGCGATGCTGAATGTGAATTACCTTCATTTATTGCACTTTTCATTAAAGGTCCTCCTCTGAGAGCCTCTTCTGTGTTGGAGCGGAAGAGGGTTCTAGAGCTGTGGGGTGGGGAGCAGTCCTCTGGCAAGGGAGTGCTGCACTCGGTCATGTCCCGGAAAATCACCTCCTTCTCTTCCAGCAGGAGCAGGATCTGCTGGTCCTTTTGCTGAAGTTGCTCTGCGGGCGTTCGAAGAAGGGATCTGGTCATCTGACAGGTCAGTGAGAGGCCACGACTGAGACATGCGCGCCACCTCGTGGCAACGCCCGGGACGACAAGGAGCACAGCTTCCCCCACGCCCCCTCCCTGTTTCATCCTGAGGGCAGTGTCAGATTTTTTATCTGTCACGTCTACTTAGAAAACTACCCTGGGTCTTTTGCGGCAAACCTGGGAATTTCCTGTGTGACACGCGTGCGCTGTGTCCCACTCTCCCACCACCCTGCTCTTTGCTCAGCCCCTGCACTCTTCTCCGGCTCTGCCGGTCACGGTGTCTGCTCTCTCCAAGGGGACCTTTCACGCCTGCATCCAATCTTCCACCTCATCTTCTCCAGCAACATGTAAACCTGTTCCCCGCCCCGCGCTCTCAGACACTGCTAGGCTGGCTCTCTTCCTGCCACTCTTTCTCTGGCACGTTACAGACCTGCCCTTGGTACCCCTGCTCCCCTGGACCGCTTTCCACAGCTTACACACTTCCTTCTCAGGGATCTCATTCACTCCCATGGCTTCAGTTACTTCTCATGTGCTGATAAACTCAGAGTGTTAGTCGCTCAGTCATGTCAGACTCTTTGTGACTCCATGAACTGTAGCCCGCCAGGCTCCTCTGTCCATGGGATTCTATTGGAGTGGGGTGCCATGCCCTTCTCCAGGGGATCTTTGCGACCCAGGAATCAAACCTGGGTCTCCCGCATCACGGGCTGATTCTCTACCATCTGAGCCACCAGGGAGGCCCATTAACTCACACAAGACACCCAAATCCTACTCACTTTTCGGGCACCGGACTGCTGAGTCTCATTGTCAAGTGGCCCCTGCACTTAGATGCCTAGCTCTCTGCAGGTCAGAAGCCTCTGTCCTCTGCTCCTGCCCCCAGCCCGCCCACCTCCTCCCTGGAGCCCTGGCCTCTTCCTCAGTCAGCGGCATCTTCACCCCCGGTTACCCAGGCTGGAAACCTGGGGAGGTTTCTCCCCACACTCTGTCCCACGCCCCTCAGCGGCTCCTCATTTCTCATCCCTCCACCCCGTCTCCAGCCCACTTCTCACCCAACTTATCCAGCGAGTCCCCCAGTTGGCGTTCCCACTCCTAGTGGGCTCTCCCAGTGCCTGCAAGCAATCCTCCCAACTGGCATCAATACCGATTTAACAAACTTGTTTACATTTTGCTAAGAAACTGTATCATTCCCTGCTTGCACTTCAACATGTGGTGGCTTACGGGCTTTCTCCCATCACTCAGCCCGGACTCCCAGACTCCCTAGACCCTTCACTCCTTTTTCATTTTCCTCCGAACTGCTCTTCACCTGGTGAGTTGTTGTTTTCTCAGATGTAGCTTCCTGTGGCAGTTTCTCTGTGAGACCGCCTACAGGCAGGATTCCCAGGTCCCACACACTTTCTACGTGCCTGTGGTCTACTACGGCAGGGACCCCAGTTCGGGAATCACTGCATCCCCAGCACGAGCGCTGTGCCTGGCCAGGTGCATCAGGCATGTGAAGAGAAGGCTGTTCCCTTCGTGCTCATGTACATGGCAGAAAACCCAACACGAGACTGTAAAGCAATTATCCTTCAATTAAAAAGCAGGCAGTTCTCATTTCTGCCATCCTACTCACAGGAAGAGATAGCAATGAGACATTGGCTCCAGTCTAAATCTGTCCATCTTTTTTTTTTTTTTCCCTCTCACTGTTGAAAGAGAATGAACTGAACTCCTTGGGAGCCCACAGGTACTTGACTCTGGGCTTTACTTCTCTACAAAGCACAACACGCGCTTCTTTCAGAACACCCGGTAGCACCAAAGGGGAAGATGCACGCGCTGCTCAGCAGACAGAGCAGAACCCGGCTCTGCAGGGAGCGGGCTGTGAGTCCCTGGGCCGCTCCGCCGTTGTGGGCCCAGCTTTCTCACCCGCCTAGAGTACAGCCTCACAGGGGTGGAGACAAGACCGCACGAGACAGCAGGCCTCGACAGACAGTGGTCAAAGCTCACCCGGAAGCACACTTCGCCCCGAACCACCTAGTGAGACACCTGGACCGCAGGGCACCGTGGCGGGGGTGACCGATCAACGATTAACTGGGAAATTCTTTCCCTCAAGCACCTTTCCTCTCTCCTTCCTGTTTTAATCTTAGATGTGCCTGTGAACTCCAGCAACCTCTTCCGTGACAAAGTACCGAGCCTGTCACCAGGGCCCAAGGACACTGACCCCAAACAGAGAACCGACATCCCCGCGATCTGGCGTCAGGTGCTCCCCCGGGTAAGGCTCACTGCACAGGGTGTTCCTGCAGGACCTGTGTTGGCTCTGACCTGGGTTCTCTTTGGTGAGGAGCTATCCCCTCCCTGGTTCGCACGCCTGTCCGGCCGGCTGTGGGATCTACTGAAAATCTGCAGGGGTTCTGTGGGACCGCAGCCCCGTCTCCCCGCACCCCGCTGCCCCGACAGGCCCTTGGGCCACTTCTACCAGCTTCACCTTTTAACTCCCGGGCCTTGGTGTCCAACAGCTTCTTTTCTTCCTCGTTCTCACTAGGAATTCCTTCATCTTCATCTCGGTTCCTGACAGAAGCACAACAAAACAGCGCGTTATTCAGAGGTCCGTTATCCTGACGGCGGCCCGTCCATCAAGCGATCCTGGAGGGCGGGGTGTGACTCACAGGGTGTTGATCGTGTCCTGGATGATCTGAATCCAGCTGTTGCGCTCCTCCTTGGAGCTGGCGTGCACTTCCACCATCTCCGGGTCCTTCATCCCCATACTGATGAGGAACAAGCCTTTCTCCTCGTGAGCTACTTCCCTCACAATCAGCTTCTTCAGAGAGATCACTGTTGACTTCTGGTCCTGGAAAGAGGGGAGAGCGCAGCTGGAAACACGTGGACGCAACAATCCAACTCTTGAGACAGCTTCCACCTCAGGGCGGACCACATGCCCCTAAGAGCCCGCGGCTCACACGCGGTGGTGTGTATAGGTCAGTGCTGCTCTCCCAAGGCATCCCACCCTCCGCGTCCCCCGCTGGGTCCACAAGTCCGTGCTCTACATCTGCGTCTCTACTCCTGCCCTGAGACAGGTTCATCAGTACCATTCTTCTAGATTACTAATATATGGGTTAATACATGACATCTTCTTTTTCTCTCCAATTAAAAAAAACAAACCATATGGCTTAATAAACAATGGCAGATGTAGGAGAAAAACCAAATAGCCCATTGTTTCACTCACATTTTATCCAACAGGAAATGATGTCCAAAAAGGAAACAAAATTTAAGGCTAGCAAGGTTCGAGTCCTTTCTGGTTTTTGTCATAGACTCTGGTTGGTGAGGTTATAAGGGGAACGATTTGTAAGACATAATACATGAGAAATACTACAACGACAGATTTCTCTTTGGATCAAATGCTGAAGGCTCTCAGAAGGATTCTGAGAGAGCAGGAAAATAACTGCAGGGGAGGGAGGTGGGCAGAAAACTGCAAGGGTAGGTGAGCAGTGCCCCAGAGGAACCTGCCCTGGGTCAATTTTGAGAGGGTGACAGAGCAGCAACACTGAACCACACTCACCACCTCCCCTCACGGTTGTCAATCCTGCTACTTACAAACAGTAGAGATGAGGAGCTCAGCTTACCAATGACGCAAAGACGTACTTCTGGTCTTTTTCTTGAAGGAAGACCAAGATGTCAGTCAACAGGACTGCTTGAACCTCTGCAGAGCGGGGAGAGGAGGGGGAACAGCCATCACTGAGCAGGGAACCACCTCCAGGGCACTTGACTAGATGATAACCCAGCAGCTCACCCACACGGCACTTTATCACACTCCTCCCAGGCAAGGGCCTGACACTTCTGCAGGATCCACATCTGGCCACTAGATTTTTTAGAGGCATTTTGAAATGGGATTGATCACCAAAACCCTGCTCTGGGAAGGTCTGAGCACTCAGTGCTGGAAAGACGGATCCCACAAGACAAGGTTTTTAAGAATAAAATAAGAGTTGGGAAGCAGGACTACAGGAACACATTCCACACAACACTCTTGGTCACAGTGTTTCTCGGCTTCTGATCATGGTAAGGGGAAAGGCATGGGACAGCAGACAGGAAGGCTGCCAGGAGGTGATGCAGAGGACTATCTCAGCCTAATCATGAAAGGCAAGCTTCTTCCACAGGCCCTGGAGGACAAGGGGGCCCCACGACACCCACACACCATCTCAGGTACACCAAGCACCATGCTCTGCTCGGCCCAACATGGCGCTGGCAACCTCAACCTCTCCGTGCCATGGAGATGGCCTGCTCTTCTCAACTGAGACGTAACAAGAGGCAAATTAACATCTCTAACTGGTTGTGCTTGCCGGGGGGTGGGGGGAGGACGGGACAGTTAGAGCGTTCGGGATGGACATGTACACACTGCTGTATTTAAAATGGATAACCAACAAAGACCTACTGTCTAGCACAGGGAACTCTGCTCAACGTGATGTGCCAGTCTGGATGGGAGGGGGGTTTGGGAGAGAATGGATGCATGTATATGTGTGGCTGAGTCTCTTTGCTGCCCACCTGACACTATCACAACATTGTTAACTGGCTATATCCCAATACAAAATGTTTTTTGGTGTTCAAAATAAATAAATAAAAAAATAACATCTCTAGTTGGATCCAGAAACCAAATAATGCCACCAACAGTTGCTCTAATTCTCGAGGAGTATCCAGTGACACTTCCCAGCGCTCCCTTGAGGACAAAGTGGGACGTCCCTGGAGGCAAGTTGTCTACTGAGACCTCACAGGCTGGCCCCTATTGGTACCACCTTCAGCCAGGAAAGGGGCTGGGAGGGCGCCTATGACTCCCCGGGGAAAACAACAGGCTGACTTCTCCAGCTCCCTCCTGGGTGGTCAGGCCCCTTCTGGCCTTTTCCACCACTTCTGCTAAGACGGGGGCGCCCCACTGTGTAATTCACGGCAAAGCTACAAGGAAGAGAAGCAAGCAGGCCCAAGTCCTGGGGAGGTCTAGTCTTCAGCACAAACCACAGTAATTTTCCATGCACTACCATTAGTTTTGACAATTTTGTTTTTTTAAAGTTTACTTTTAAATAGTTCAGGTGTCTGCCAAAAAAAAAAGTCCTAACACCTAAGTTTCAACTTTAGTTTTGATCCTGAAGTTTATGTGATCAGTGTCAGTAGATCAGAGAAAAACAGTTTCATCCCCTTGCAAAGGTTACTTGACACAGAACTGGCTGTTCTTGGCGCAAGTTCACGGAGCGGGGGGGAGGGAATGACTAGAAACCACCTCCTCTCGCCGCTAGAGACGTTTTGGGCCAGGAAGCCTATCGTTCCGCCACTGCTTGGACCACGACTTTGTTCCCACAGCTGGAATCGATTATTTTTTATTTCGGGAACAAATGAATCAGCTGCTGTGTAGAGAAGGAGCTCGGCGCTCGCTCCAGGCAGTGGCCGCTCTAGGAAGCCTGCTCTCACGAAGGGACTGGCACTTCACTGCGGCGGGGAGGCCAGACTCCCGGCTGCGGCCTCAGGGTGTCACAGGGCATCAGGGCTGGAAAGAGGGAGCCCCGGGGATCACGCAGTTCATCACAGAGCAGGGAGATGCAGAGCTGGCTGGGGGCCAGAAGGGGTGTTTCTCCTCTGAAGGGACCCTGCCTGGAAGACCCTCCGCTGGGTCCCCGCACCAGGGACTGTCCTCAGCTCGGTCAGTGGTCCCCCTGGGCCCTGGCTGTCCTCGGCCCGACCCCAGCAGTGCACCGCCCACACTCGAATCCACCCGTCCTGCTCAAACCCTCTGCTGTGAGCCCCTCCTGCCCCCGGGATCACGGTCAGCCCCTCGCCTGGAGCTCGTGTCCACCCCCAGCAGGCCCCAAGCTCATTCCTCAGCCGTACTTCCTGCCTCGCTCTGCTGCCTGCCCGCCCACCCCTCCCAGGGGCCCTGTGCTCTCGTGCTTCCTCCTCTCCATCCTTCAAGACGAGACTCAAAGGCCCCTCTCTTCGCCCCTTCTCCTAGCCCCCAGTTCACACCTCTTTGCTAGCAGCCATCGCACTGCAGAGCAAGAACCTCCTTAAACGTCTCTGCAGTCCCAGCCCAACTTCTAAGTGGGGTGTCCTGAGTCATCCACCTTCACGCCTCGCTCTGAGCAGGGGGAGACCCAAGCTGGCTAAGGACGCTCGGGCGTCATCCGGCAGCGGCTGCCTATGGCATCACCGACACTGTGGCCGTGGGTGCTTCACTCCCTTGAGTTTTATGCCAGGGGGGCAGCTTTGCTCGCTCAGCTCGCTGAGGCCAGGGAGGCAGGCTGGGGGTACTCAAGGCTACTGGTGAGGTTAGAGTGACCAGACAGACCCGGAGGATATGGGTTTGATGAGAAAAATTATTAAAGAAACAAAACAAAAAACCCAACAGACCAGATGCACAGATGAATGAACAGGCCTAACTTCCTTAACTTGATGGGGCTGATCATTTAAAACAAAACAAAAAGAACAAAACTGAGATCAAACAGGAAATGAGTATCTTTCATGAGCTCTTTTTCTAAGAGAAAAATAAAAGACATGAACAACAAATTTTAATAATAAGTCGAGTTGTGAGTTAAACGTTTCTCTTAAGGTCTCAGGAACTGAGAATTCCTCTAACATTTCTTCAGAACAACTGATGATGTATTTTTAATCTCAGAGTACCTATGAAATGGTGCAGCTGATGGCGCTTCCCTCCTGGCAGTGGTTTTGCCAGAGACCCCGACCCCAAATTTGCTGCCCGTCTCTCATGGGGGATTACATCTGCCTTAAGAGCTCACATCTGGGTATGAAGCTGACACTTTGCTCTTTAAAAATCTTCTCATGCCCCTGACTGCACCAGATCCTTGTTACCTTACTGTACTCGGCGTGGTTTGTGAGCCATCTCAGACCAGGCCTTTCTGATAACAAGACTAAGGACTGAATGACAGCTGCTCCTCGGGACCGTCTGGACCAGGGTCCCCGGAGGCGGTCTGGGGACACCTGCATCCTGCCTGCTCCCTGCTGGAGCGCGCGGAGCCTCAGACGCGAGCGGGCCTCACCTTTCAACCTCCCGGTCGTGCTCTTCAGAAACACGCTTCCGTCCCGCACCAGGTTCTTCCGCTTCAGGTCCTCCTTGGCGAACATCTGGCCGCTCTTCATCCTCATGATCGACTTGCTGTCGGTCTTCGTGTAAATCTCGTTCAGACGGACCTTCTTCTCGTAACTCGCCACTTTGCTGTCCACGGCTCCGATCACGTCCTTTACCAGGCCCAGGGACTGCGTCAGGTCCTGCTGCTCCACCTCGTTGTCTGAGGGGGAGAGGAGAGCTCGGTCCCTACCGGGCAGGAGGACACCCTGCCTCCAGGCCCCACGGCACTGTCTGTGCTCTGCGGCCACGCGGGCAGAGCGAGACCGACACGCTGCAGTCACGAGCCGACCTCTTGCTTGGTCAGAGTTTAACTCTAATTAAGGTTAGACGTTTCAGTGAGACAGATGCTGTGCTTAGTCACTCAGTCGTGTCCAACTCTTTGTGACCCCATGGACTGTAGCCCGCCAGGCTCCTCTGTCCATGGGGATGCTCCAGGCAAGGATACTGGAGTGGGTTGTCACGCCCTCATCTGGGGGATCTTCCTGATTTAGGGATTGAACCCAGGTTTCTTGCATTGCAGGCAGATTCTTTACCGCCTGAGTCACCAGGGAAGCCCCACATATACATATACAGACGTATAAATATTTATTTACTTGGCTACACCAGACCTTAATTGCAGTACATGGGACCTTTAGTTGAGGCATGTGGGATCTAGCTCTCTGATCAGGGATCAAACTTGCGCCCCCTACACTGGGAGTGAGGAGTCTTAACCATTGTATGACCAGGGAAGTCCCACAAGCTACCTTCTAAAGTGGAAGGAACCCAACATCTTTAGGGAGGGAGAGAAGCCTCCAGTTTTTTAATCTATGTCTTTGTTTTACCTAATCCTTAATGTAACTGTGGTGGAGCAGGATCAGCAGAGAGAAAAACGAGCAGGGACTGATTGAGAAACAGTAGCGATCCCTGCCCTTGCAGGTGAGACAGGGGTCCTCTCCCCAAGAGACAAGTGACAAGCTCTTCAGGCCACTAAACTCTTGGCTGGGATCACCACGTGGTTCCTTCCCTGCTCGCTCTCATCCACTCTAAGTCTGGTGACGTGATATTTCATGTCTGTGCTCAAGAAAACCATTTTTAAGAGAAAACACAGGCTTCTCTTTTAGCCCGACTTGATGTGAAACAGTCCTTCTAAGGGGCCTCTGCTGGACAGACAGGGAACAGGCCGTTGGCAAGTAAGACTGATTCAAGAGAGAGACTCACCTTTGGTACACTGCAGTATCCTCTGGAACAAAACTGGGTATTTGGTGATCCGCTGAGTTACAAGCAATATGCACTCGGGGATTCCCAGCCTCCGGACGACGGAACTGCTCATCTTCTTCTGCAAGGAAGGAGACCGAATGTCAGGAGCGACCCGGAGGGGAAAGCTCGGGCTAAACCTCACAGGGACACGGGCTCCAGGCAATGGTGGGGAATTCCATGTTTCACGTCACTACCTTCACGAAGGCCTGAAAGCGCTTGTCTTTGGTGTGGAGGTCTTTGAAGTAGTTCACGGACTGGTTGTGCTGCCCACAAAACTTGCCATAGGTCTTCTTTAAGCGTTCGGCATTCTCCCCCGAGAACTGTGGAGGAAAGTGAGCAGAGGTTACGCCGTCACTCAGGGCGCTAAACCCGTGTTACCACCGTGTGCCAAGGGTCCAGTCTGCTTGCACAACCCAGGAGGGCTTCCTCACTGTGCTCACACTGGGTGGCCCAGTCATGTCTGACTCTCTGCAGCCCCATGGATTGTAGCCCGCCAGGCTCCTCTGTCCATGGGATTCTCCAGGCAAGAACACTGGAGTGGGCTGCCATTTCCTCCTCCAGGGGATCTTCCTCATAACTTCCCCCAGAACAGTGAAATGGTGCAGGAGATTTGGAAAACAGGCAGTTCCTCAAGAAGTTAAACACAGAGTTACCATATGACCCAGCAGTTCCACTCCTGGCCATAAAAACATGTCCACACAAAACCATGCATATAAATGTTCACAGCAGCATTGTTCACAACAGCACCCAACCAAGTGGAACTGTTCCTCGTGTCCATCAAAGGATAAACAGATAAAATGTGGTACTCACATATGAAAAGTCCAATCACTGAGGACAACATACTGTTTTATTTCATTTATACACAATGTCCAGAACAGGCAAATCCAGAGAGAAAGTACATCAGTGGTTGCCTAGGGCTGGAGAAGTTGGGGAAGCAGGTATGGGTGCTGATGATAAAAACGTTCTACGACTGACCCTGGTGACGGCTGCTCAAATCCATGGATGTACTAAAAACCACAGAACTGTACACTTTACATGGGTGGATCACGTGGCTAATGAATTTTATTTCAATAAAGCTGATATGGATATTTAAAAAGTAATAAACACAGAAGTATCCATGTACTGTGCAAAACGTGTTCTAACTCCCATTTGTCATAAAAATAGCAATAAAAGGAAGGGGCTCACTAGAAGTCTTTCATGAGGAAGCAGTCTTAAGAATGTCACCTTGGTATGTCAGAAAGCCATCAGAAACAGCCATGGTAACTAGGGCTGTTTATCCTACTTAGCTCGGGCCAGCGGTCCCAACAGTTCTGCGTGGCCCTTCCATCGTTCCCACGTGTGTGCTACCTCATCTGAAGCTATGCTCACTGTGGGGCAGCCATGGAGTTTCTGTAAGTGGCCCCTACAACACACACTAGCAGCCATTCCTGCTGGACTAAGTCTCTGGAGCCAGCAAGGCTTGATCCTTACCCCAAAGCTTCAAGCTAGCCTTTCCTTTGCCCCTGACCAACAGAGAAGCTGAAAGCAGAGACATTTTAAGTGATCACAAAGCAAGCACCCCCCAAAAGCAAGGAAACCTGACTTTTACTGCATACCTAGCATGTATGCTGGGTACTTTATATATACATGGCTTTTAAATTTTAAAATAGCATTAGAAGAGAAAACCTACTGTCCTCAATTTCAGAAAAGGAAACCGAGGGCTGGAAACATGGAATCACCTGCCCAAGCTCAGAGAGATCACAGGCAGTTCAGCCGGGATGAGAACACACAGCTACCGGTCCCATGTGTGTGTCTGTGTGTGTGCCTGTGTGTGTGTGTCAGAGAAGTGCCCGGGGCCCTGCTGTGAGTGTGTGTGTCTGTGTGTGTGCATGTGAGTGTGTATCTGTGTGCATTTGTGTGTATTTGTGTGCATCTGTGTCTGTGTCTGTCTGTGTGTGTGTGAGAAGTGCCCAGGGCCCTGCTGTGTGTGTGTATGTGTCTGTGTGCATGCATGTGTGTATCTGTGTGCGTGCATTTGTATTTGTATTTGTGTGTGTGTATCTGTGTGTATCTGTGTCTGTATTTGTATGTGTGTGTGTGTGTGTATCTGTGTGTGCGTGTGTGTCTGTGTGTGTGAGAAGTGCCGGGGCCCTGCTCCTGCTCACCTGCTGCACGAGCACGTCCCCGATCCTCCTGATGAGAAAGTTCTTCTCACTTTTATCCACCAGGGAGTCCTTCTTCCTCTCGAGGATCCGCTGGAAGAACTGGCTGTGGATGCTGATGAGCTCGTCCAGGCAGGGGAAGAGCTTCTCCACCATTTGCTGCTCGAAGAGCAGGTCGGCCATCATGCCCCGGCTGTAGACGTCGCTCATGATCTTGAGGGTGCGGAGGTGGTGGAACTCCGTCTGCATCAGCTCTGGGGAGCGACAGGGCTGGAGCATCAGGGACGCCCCCTCGCCGATTCCCCTCCTCCTGAGAGCCTGGGCCTGCGTAAAGGCTGCTTACGGCCCAACTTAAACTTTAAGGCTGGGTCAAGAGCTGCCTTTTCCCTGAAGAGTGTTCATCCTATTTCTCTTTTTCATGGGACCTCACACTACAGGCACACTGGACTCCATCCCTCTCCAATGGTGGTTTCCAAAGTTATCTTCACTGGGATTCAGGACCTTCCATAACTGACTGTCCCCAGAAAGGACTTGTATTTAGTCTAGTTTCCGCTGCAGCTGAGGAATTCAACTGTGCTGTCATAGGGGATCTCTTTCTAAGAATACTGCATAAATAAGTACTCATATTCAATAAAATGTTCGATAAAATTATATACCATTTTACAGAGAAGGAGGGAAGGATAGAAATAAGATCATGTCTCTATACCTCAACACTTTCAGAGAAAATCTTGGAGATGGCTATAATACATACTTGAAAACTGACTTGCCATCGTGTAATAAACCACCCAACAGACAACGTGAATCAGATCTTAGCAGAGCACGTGAGGCATCTCACCGTAAATCACTTCTTGCCGCTTGACGACATCTTTCTTGTGCTGTTTCAGAAACTTGCTGTCCACGATCTGACTCCAAGACTCTGCTTCCAGCTGTTTGGACTCAGTCTCAAAATCTCCCATTAGCTGTCCTTCATTCATGTCTGTACCTACTCATCAAAAAAAAAAAAAAAGAAAAAAAAATCGGTGTCAGAGTCCTGCCTGCATCAGTGACCTCTAAAAAACCTCTGCTGGACATTCCTCAGGGTGATAAACTTCATGAGACGATGCACTCTGCACTAAGACAGTGATATTCACAGAACATATATATTCTATTAGAAAGGAGCGTTTTCTATTCGAAAGTGACATACACTATATTCAAGACTTTGGTTAAGGGTGATAAACGTCACCTAAATTGAAAGTGATTAAGACATGATTCCTACGTGAAGCAGGAGCTAGAAGGGTCCTGGTGACTTTCCTTGTTTAAGAGAGTAGATTTACAACTGTGAATGGAACGTGTACACAAGTCTAGGGGAAGAAGCAGAGTCTGCGGCAGACTCTGACCACATTAAACTCAATGATGCCCTTCAGTGGACGAGTACCCAACAACTGGACAAGCAGGTTCACCATCTCACTCTAAAGCATCTGATGCTGCACAGCAGTTCAGAGAAGCGTCACAGGGGCCAGGAGGGCAGGCACCACTACTCCATCAGCGCCTGCATTCCAGCTAACGGCACAGAGTCGCTGCAGATGCCCAGCACACAGGCCGTGGCCTCTGCTTACCCTCATCGGTGAGGGACTCTGTGGACTCGTTGACCTTGCTGATTTTATTCAGTGAGTCTGTTGAGTGGGACAGGAACCTCCAGGTGTTCGATATGTTCTCATCATTGGCAACTCTAGGGACATAAGGAAACACATACTGTCAGATGCATTCTGAGAAGCCACGGTTTGTGAAGCTCTGAAAAACTGTAAAATGACAATGTTGAAGGCAAATTACTTGTCAGGTACCTAGCAATGTGCAACATGAACTATGAAGGAGGTTAGAGGCTTTTAAATACAACTGCAACCATGAACTTTTTGAACCTTGCAGTTTTATTTTCTAAACCATAAGTAACAAGAAGAATGCTCTTCTTTCAAACTGTGTACACATTATAAATGAAATTTCTCTGTTTGAAACTCACGTCTAACCACAACACCTTTTCCTTGTGTTCCCTAAACACCTACAGAGCCAGCACTTATGCTAAACCATATTCTTTGGACTTTTCTTGATTCTAGCTGGCACATCAGGCACCTGGTATATGTTTGTGGTATGGCACAGAAGTAAGCCAGAGTCACTTAAAACTAAATTTTATTTAAAGGCCAACTTTTAAAAGTCATAATGTAAATCAATTGAGATGAACTTAACAACTCTGAAAAGAAGATAATCACGCCACTGAGACAGGATGATATAAAAAAAACTTGGAATTTTTTTTTTTTTTTTTAAGGAGGAGGAAGCGTTATCCATCCCAGAGGTTAGGGAACACAGACAAAAGGAGATTTGCATCCTTCAGCTAGGAATTTTCCTCCAGCCTGGGTGAGGAGAGCTGCCAGGGATGCTTTAAGCCCTACATTTGAGGTGACTTCTTTACTTGGTGGGAAGGCAGGCACCTGACCCAGAACAGCCAGCCATATCACAATCAGCCCTGTGCTAACCACAGACAGCTGGGGCCTCAACAGCCAGGGGCCACGGCAGCTTCTGCAGGGACCACAGAGGAGCTCAAGGCAGAGGAGGGGCTGGGAGCCTACTGTCTTTCTCGGCCCGTTACTCACTCCCATGCCTGAAGAGGCAAGAGGCAAGGACAGAAAATAGAATTTAAAAAAAAGGTAAAACAAAACAAAACTATCCTCTCCTCCCAGGTTCATCTGACCAACAGAAAAGTATGACATCTGAAAATGTAAGTGGTTGCAGCCCAACATTCTGCATTAAATCACCCCCCCTCCCCCATTTCCACTTTTTATTTTGATCTAAGAATCATCGTCTTAGAAGGCAGGCTCTTTAAAGGCAGGACTGATCATGGACAAAACCTTACCTGAGATGGTGTTCAACGGGGATCGTTGTTATAGAATGGCTGCATCAAATGTAACTCTCACCCTGCTTGTCCCTATTACTCAGCCGTGCACCAACTCGTTAGGTTACACGTTCTTTCCCAAAAGCATCTTTTTGTCAAATGGTATAAATTATGATGCTCTTGTCGCCTAGATGTCAACTGTGCTGTCTCCACACCCCCACTTACCCAGCGATGTTCTGAATGGAGACGCTTTTGGAAAGCACGACGCTCTGCTGGGACCGTCTGTTAGCAAACACGGGGGCGGCAGTGGTTTCATCGGCCAGGAGGACGGCTGACCGAGGGCGCTCCTTGGGCTGGGAGGCTGCACGGGACGAGAGGACACCACTGAAGGGTCAGGGACTCGGGCCCTCCAGCACGGACCCGCCTGACAAGTGTCAAATAGGAACAGATTGCTTTAAAAGAGATCCGCCCTGGGAGTATAAATGGAGACAAGCACTCTTCGGAGGTCAATGTGGCAACAGTCACTGAAACTGTAAATGCCTATCCCTATTGATCCAGGGGTTTCCTTCAGGACATGTTCATTCCACAAGATTTACTTGTTTACACTTGCAATGACATATGACCAAAGGTATTCAGTGCAAAGTTCAGTAAAAGCAAAATGAGTTATCAAATAAGGTTGGTTAATAAATCATGGTATATCCTACTGGTGGATACTATGAAGCTTCAAAATAAAAACGAGGACACCCTGCATGAACTGACACAAAACTGCAGGATAATATATTAAGGGAGGAAAAAAAATCGAAGTTCAGCATAAAGTGCACCACAGACCATTTCTGTGTTTTAAAAACAATAAGTAATCCAAATCGGTATCTGCTTTAAGAAAGAAACTTGGACAAGATAAACATAAGAAATGGAGTTACCTGTGGAGTGTGATGGAAATGAGGCAGTAAGGATAAAGAATCATGTGAAAGTACCTCAAAGAGAAAAGGAGATTGAAAGAATTTTAAGGACACAAGCAGCCTCAGAGATGACCTAGGCCAGTGTTCTTAGGGAGTTTCTACCGAGAAACCTGTGCGGGGCTTTTTAGTTATGCAAATTCCCAGCCCTGTCTGTCCTGTGTGGGTGGCACCTGGGAGTCTAAGATGTTTTTAACAGCTTCCCAAGAGTTTCTTCTGTACCATGTCTGAGAACACAGATTTTGACCAATTCCTTTAGTTTCAGAGGAGGAAAATGCAGCCCGTGTTCGATGTCACCCAGCTAATCTGTCCTCCTGAGTATTTCTCTTGCTATTCTGTCGCTCAGTCGTGTCCGACTCTTTGTGACCCCACAGGCTGCAGCACGCCTGGCCTCTCTGTCCCTCACCATCTCCCGGAGCTCGCCCAAGTTCATGGCCATTGCACACGCCCAGTGAGGACACTGGAGCTCTCATTTCGGGTCAAGCAGTCACACTGGCATCTGGGTAACAGATGATTTTTCCGTAGTAACGAAGCTGCTGTCCCAGACGCATTATCCGTCCAGCCCTTGGAGCGTCAGGAGCTGAAGGAAATGACTGAGCAGCTGTTACAGCTTCACAGTATTACAGGATGTGCCTGACTTAATAAAATGGATAAAACCATTCATATTCTATTCAGAAGAAGGTGATGTAATCACCAGAAACCTCCCACACGACGGCATGACCAGACCCTTCTTGCAGGAAATATGCAGAACACCAGGAGATGGGGGGCCTTGCCCAAGAGGGAAGAAGGGCAAGAGGCAGAGAGGCGAACAGGCTCCAGGGTGCGGGAGCCTGGAGCACACCTCAGGGACTCAGAGGGAAGTCAGTGAGCAGATAAAATATGATAGAGGAGCAGTTCCCTGGTGGCTCAGTGGTGAAGAATCTGCCTGCCAACTGCAGGAGGCATGAGTTTGATCCCTGGTCCGGGAAGATCCCACACGCTGAACGACAGGTAAGCCTGAGCGCTGCAACTACTAAGCCTTTGTGCTTGAGAGCCTGAGCTCCACAACAAGAAAAGCCTCCACAATGAGAAGCCCGTGCACCGCAAGTAGAGAAAACCCTGCACAGCCATGAAGACCCAGCATGGCCAAAATACAGTAACAAATAAAATTATATAAAAAAAAAAAATCAGATGGAGGGAGAAACATCAGTCCTTGAAAGGGGAAGTCCCTGAGTGAGGCCATGGCCAGGCGGATGGGAAAAGAGGCCAATCTGAGGAGGAGGACTGTCTGAAGGAAGCAGAAACGCTCAGGCAGTGCTACCATGAAGTAGAGATGGCAAGCAGATGAGGAGGCAGGCAGGGGGCGGGCATGCGGATCGGGGCGATGGCCGGAGAAGCAGGACCAAGCCAGGCCACGCAGAGCCCTCACGGTTATCAAGAGCAACTTGCATCTAACAGCAGCATGGGTGTGGGGGAGGTGGAAGTGAGACCCTGTGACTGCTGGAAATCAATCCTTCCCCGCTCAGGAGAGCTGCTCACTGCCTCTGAGCCTCGGCATCCGCGCCGCGAAAGCGACGGCAGCGAGAACGTTCCCACTGAGGCAGGCCCGCCACCAAGGGCTTCATGGGCGTCACCTCACTTAAACCCGACAACCGCCTGATGATACCACGACATCCTTCCACAGAGGAGGAACATGAGGTACGGGGGTGTGGGAGGGAGCAGTAAATGTTTGTCTGAGGTTATGCAGCTGCTAACACATTATTAACTAGAGGATTTTTGCAGAAACTTAATGCCTGTGGCCGGCAGTTTGTGAGGTAGGTGGATACCAATAAAGTCTCTGGTCAATAATGTTCAGGTAACGAGAGACGTATTAATGCGTCTCTGGTCAGTAGTTTGTCAAGTGGGGGGCTAGGACTCAGACCCACACGATCTGAGTCCACCACCTGGACTCCTCCTGCTGCGTTACCGTGGTGGGTGAGAGGGGAATGAGCACAGGCGGGGGCGGGAGGTAACAGGATAGGTAGCTTTGGGGAAGACCTCTTGCATCTGATTTGAAAGAAAGCAGATTTCTGAGAGAAGAGATAAATGTCACTGAGCCAAGAAAAAAAATTTAAGGAAGAGTATGCTTGTAAACCGGAGAAGGCAACGGCACCCCACTCCAGTACTCTCGCCTGGAGAATCCCATGGACGGAGGAGCCTGGTAGGCTGCAGTCCATGGGGTGGCTACGAGTCGGACACGACTGAGCGACTTCACTTTCACTTTTCACCTTCACGCACTGGAGAAGGAAATGGCAACCCACTCCGGTGTTCTTGCCTGGAGAATCCCAGGGATGGGGGAGCCTGGTGGGTTGCTGTCTATGGGGTCGCAGAGTCGGACAAGACTGAAGCGACTCAGCAGCAGCAGCAGGCTTGTAAAAGGTGTTGGGATGGGTTGGATCACTGGTTAAAGGGGGTGACAGTCTGGCATAACTTTTCCTCTAAGAATTTACATGCAAAGATGGGTAATAACCAGACTTTCATCTGACAGGACCGCACACCCTTGCCGGCAGCACAGCCTGAGGGGCTGTTCGAGCCCGTCTGGAAGTGCTCAAAACAGTCGGGCTTGGGGCAGTGGTTCTCACACTCAAGTGTGAACATCACCATCACCTGGAGTGTCTACTCAACAGAGCACCGGGCTCCACCCTGGACTCTCTGATATCGCAGGTCTGGGTAGGGCCCAAGAACTGGCACTTATAATTGATCCAGGAACTAGGCCTTGAAAAACACAGCCTGGGGGCGAGTCTCAACCGGGTTCTGTGAGCTAATTAACGTGGTATTCATTACTGTGTTATTTATGGCATATATATTGGTGGAGACAACTCAAGTCTTTGGGGAAACTGGTAATTAAAATGTGGTGTATGTTTCTGAAAGAATACCACGCAGCTATCTTAGATGATAGCTTTCATATAATATCGCATACAGATCTCAAAACCATATTGAGTGGAAAAGCAGCAGCAGAATGGATAAGCATAAGCCATACTGTCTAATTTTAATTCAACACACAAAACAGTAAGAGATATTTTCAGAGGTACACATACGTCTGAAGATATGGCAGACTGGAGAGGTCTGCATTAAATATACCACAGTGTGTACTAATGAGGGGAAAGGACTGAGATAGAGAACGGAGAGTGAAAAGCGGAAAACATTCAGCAAAATCAAAGTGGAGCTTTGCACAGACTGGAGAAGATAGGTTGATGTGACGGAGTGTGATGAACTCAATTTGTGTAGCACTCGAAGACTTTGAAAAAAAGAAAAAAAATCACCCCCAAACTATATAATTTCGCAGTCTGTCAAGGAGTTTAATAAGCAAGATCTCACTTGATGTTGAGAGAACTAAAAGCAAGTTTCACTGTTGACTCATGGAAAAGGAGTTTCAAAAAACATGGGGGTCTCTCGCTTAAATAAACAGGACTCAGTGCTGCCTTGTAAGCTCACACACATACACAATTCTCAGACCTTCCAGAGGGTCTGATGGTAGACTGCCAGGATTTCAGTCAACGAAACTGCAGCCTTCTCTAAGTTACCACAAAATAGGTATTCAAACCGTAATTAAGAATAACAAACAGACACAACAGAAGCATGTGTGAGTCCTGAGCCAGAGAGGCCGAGAGGAGCCGTGAGGGGCAGGCGCACTACTTACATTTGCTTCTCATGATGACCGTGGGCAGTGAGGACGTGTCGTGTGCCTGCAGGTTCCCTTTGGGCTGCTGCAAGAAGAAGAGATTTCCATCAATTTCACAAGTTTTGATGAATTTTACAACTTATCTCCTGTCAAGTCTCAAGAGGCCTAGAACACAAAGCCAGCTGCTCCCATTCCTGCCAACGGCCCTCGCCTGAGCCCGGCTGGCCCTGCGACTCTGCGAGCCGGCTCCTCTGCGAGCCGGCTCCTCTGCCTGGAACGCTCCTCTCCTTTCACAGGCCAGGCAGTCTCCCGCGTCAAGGTCGACCTCGGAGGCAGAGCCACCGTGAGCTTCCACCTTCGCCTCCCGTGAGGCAGCGGCTGGCACCCCTCACAATGCTATGCGTACCCCCCTCTAGTTCTTCCTTTATTTATGGTCATTGTCTGCACGTCCATTGTACCCACCACAACGCTGGTTCCCTACGAGCAGCATCTGTGCCCTTTTCATCTCCATCTCTCCAGTGACCCGCCTTTATGTATAAGGTGTTACATAATTCTTAGGGAAAGTGCTAATTTTAAGACTTTTTTGTGGCATGGAACAGAGACACCATGTGAGAAACCTCCCGGGTTGAAGCAATTAGTCTGAGTTAAATCATCAGTGGAAAAGGGTCTGTTTAGAATGGGACTCCCCCTCTTCGATGACACTCTTTCACATGGGATAGGCTATGTCCCCATCACTGTCCTTCTCTGGCACAGTCACGATGATGACATTCTTACCAGAGGTCACAAATTCAAAGGCCCGTGGGGTCAGGCAGGTGACAAGGACAGAGGCAAGTTGGAGGGGCGGGAGGCAGCAGCCTGGGCCTGCGCATCTTGTCTGGAGGCGGCGGCAGCCGCTCAGCCCAGTGGGCTGTCACCTCCATCCACCTCTCCAACGTCTAAGGACCTACAGCCCAGATTCTGTTCTACAGCCTTAGGAGCTGCCAATGGACCAAACGCTCCTGACTTCAGACTGCGTGGCAAGTCTGATGCTTACATACATTCTAGTCGGGGAAAGGTACAGATCACAGAACATAAATGTAATAAATAAACAGACCCTAAGAAGGTGATATTTTGCATGAGTCACTCAGTGGCATCTGACTCTAGACGACCCCATGGACTGTACCCTGCCAGGCTCTTCTGTCCATGGAGTTCTCCAGGCAAGAATACTGGAGTGGATCGCCATTCCCTTCTCCAGGGGATCTTCCTGACCCAGGGATTGAACCCAGGTCTCCTGCACTGCAGGCCAGTTCTTTACTGTCTGAGCCACCAGGGAAGCCCCAAGAAGGTGATAAATACTGTGGAAAAAAAGAAAAGTTCAGCCCATGGACAAAATTTATGCCCGCGGGCTGACTAAGATCCAGGGTACAGAAGCCTGTCATCTTTACACTAGTTCAGTGCTTCTCAAAGTGTGGTCCTCGGACCAGCAGAAATGGCATCTTCTGGGAAGTTATTACAAAGGTGAATTCCTCAGCCCCACCCACCCAGAATCGGAAATTCTGGGAGTGGGTCACTGGCCCAGTGTCATTTTGTAACAAGCCTCCGAGGTGACTCTCAAGTTTGAGGCCACTTCACTAGATAAATGTGTTTGGTTATTGGAAGCAAACAGCATGCTGAACACATGTGTAGATGGTGCTGGAGAGCACTCTTCTGACAAGAACGAAGAGTGTTGAGTGACTGAAACACTGAAAAGCCACCTGGGCCACCTAAACGCCCATCTGCCCCCAGGCTCGTGCCCCACAAGGGCCTCTGATGTGCACTGTGTTATTACGTCAAGTGCATACTCAGAGCATGGACCACAATCTACTTCTCTTCTCGTCGTGTGATCTACGTGAGCCTGTGGAGAAAAGGGATGCCGGGCAGGCTGGCTCAAAACCCTGCCCCCCCGGCCGTCAGCACGTCAGAGCCCCTGATTTCCACCTGCTGCCCTCGTGGTCCCCAAGGAGGAAGGCAGGAGTGTGACGAGCAGAGCAGGTCTGCAGACATGGCTAAGAAGAAAGTCACTGTACTGGTGACACAGATTACAATCACAGAGAAATGTGTGTTTAATGTGGACAAGTTCTGAAAGCATTTCATCTTCCGAAAGCCACAAATTCCCGACTGTGTCAAGAAGAGATGAAACGTTTTGGGTTACTGCAGTCTCAAAGGAGGTACTGAATGATAAAGAGACAAACAGAAAATCTAACCCCAAGTCTCCCTACTCTGAGGATTTCATTGGTTCAGGCAGAAATGTCTTACCTTCATTTTGACCTTTGCACAGGAGATCAGACTTTCTCTGCAGCCTTTGTGGACAAGGGCGCCACAATCTGAAAAGAGAGCAGAACGCCGGGTGACATTAAACACACAGTGACTAGAGGCCCACACTGATTTTCACTGCCACGGCGGCCTATGGACCGCCGGTGAAGTCGCTCACATGTCAGGGTGTGACTACCTGGGATTACAGATTGCGGCCCTCTTCCAGGAAGCAGGCTTGTGACATCATTACGAGGAGGAGAAACAAGAGCAGGTGCAATCTCCGATTAATAAAAATGAGAAACCTGGCGCTTCTCGGGCAGGAAGCTGAGAGGCTACCAAAACTAAAAGTGAAAGTGTCTGCTGCTGACATGTGAGTCTGTGTCACAAACAATACATAAGTGATACGGAACTATATGTACATACCTGGAGGAGAGCATGGCAACCCACTCCAGTATTCTTGCCTGGGAAATCCCATGGACAGAGGAGCCTGGTGGGCTACAGGCCATGGGGTTGCAAAGAGTCAGTCACGACTGACAACACACGCATGCATGCACACACACTCATGCACAGACATTTATATAAACATGTAAGAACACCCACAAATGATATGCAAATACACCCCCATCACAGGGGCTTTGAAATCTGTACGACTGCGTCAAAGGTGGAGTGTGAATCTGAAAATCCACCTGTTTGTGTCCTTTGATTTGGACTCCTATCCACCCTGAGCTTTTTCCAACACCCTGGTTCAAGAGCTGCAGGAGAAAGGTCATCAGAACCACCCCGCAGCACCTCCAGGAGCCCTGACTCAAGAGAAAGTGGGAGACTTCCTGAAAGATGAAGTGGCGCCCACGATCTGCTGAGGACATGATTTTTATCTCAACTCCTAGACCCACAAGGGCTGCTGACAGAAAAAACCCAGCCTTCAGGGCCTCTCAAGGGCCAGCATCAGCTTGTACTGCTGCTATGAAGTCATAAACCGAGCTGTGCCAGGAGGCTGGAGGGGAAGTAAAGCAAGTAAGAGAGCTGTCTGTGGGGATCCCACGGTGAGAGCCTCCCCAGGGAAAGGCTCCCTGAGAAAATCAACAGACACCGCCCTTCGGCAACGCTCCCCATTCTGACTCAGGAAGGACTGCAGGTCCTTGAATGGTCACCCTTGAATCAAGGGCAGGATACTCTCCTGACTTATATGCCTGGGTTCCGAGGATATGAGCGTGGAGAAGGCCCGAGTCCCAGTCTCCAGGGGCTTTCTCCATTCCTTCCTCAACATCTGTTGGGTTCACAGGCCTCTTTCGTAACACCACCAGTCACAGCGCATTGGATGATCCTATGATTTTCTCCTCCACTGAGCAAAGAACCTGCCTGCAATGCAGGTTCAATCTCTGGGTTGGGAAGATCTCCTGGAGAAAGGAATGGAAACCCACTCCAGTATTCTTGCCTGGAGACTCCCACGGACAGAGGAGCCTGGCGGGCTACAGTCTGTGGGGTCACAAAGAGTTGGACACGACTGAGTGACTACCATTTTCTCCTCCACCGAGTGTTCCTCCAGGGCAGGGTCTCTCTCCATCTACTGCTGAAACTTTAAGTAAGTCTCCCTAGCACAGTGCCTACCTCATGCCACCATTCCAACGTCTGTTTTAGACTTTATGCTTATTTTATACAAAAGCCAAGCGCCTTGTCACAGCCTTGATTCCAGCAGGTCAAATACACACTTAACACAGCGCTAGAGGCACAGCTGTCACACTAAACGTGTTTCGGGTCCTGGCTCCTCGAGTTAGTTACTGCGACTCTAGTCCGGTTCCTCCTCCACAGGCCTCCGTTTCCTCAGGTCTCCAAAGTCAAAGGACTGCATCTGCCCTCCCAATTCCCTTTCTCTGTGCTTCTGTTAAGACTCCTTATGCTGCATCTCTTGAAAGACATGATTTTTTGAAGTACATGACTTCAAAATGTTCTATAAGGCTCATGCTGTAGTAGAGTTTTCAACTTCTTGGTCATCTGAATCATCACTAGGACACACCCATCCTTCAGGGCCTGGTTGGGGCAAGTTCACACTGGAGGAATCATGGCGGATATGACCCCCGTGAAAGAGGCCACCAGGAGCAACTCTATTTTGGTCAACAGGGCGGCCCAGAGCAGGAACCAGTTTGGAAGTGGGATGGGGTGAAGCTTGATTCTGGGCCTTTAACTCTCAGGCCTACCGAGCCTTCTGTCGAGTAACCTCTTCCAGCTTCACCCCATGAGAAATCGACTCTCATGTTTCTGATGCTCATCAACTAGAAGAGACACTCAAGTTCATTTCCCAGTGTCAGCCTGAGGGGAGACTCTCCTGGGAAAGGTTTATTCAGGGAATCAACATGATGAAGCAACCTGGAGGGTTCCCAGTCAGAACTCTATCCCTGCTTCCTCTGCCTTCTTCTCCAGGATGACGCTGCCAGGGAGCCGCACAGACACTATGCTCCTGGCCGTTTCTACTGTTTGTCATTATGAACACTGCCACGTTAGGCCGTGAAGTTGCTCCAGAGGTCAGCAGTTACAAAAGGGTTATACATCCCTGAATATTAATGCCAGGGTTTCTCAGCAACATCCCTTTCTGGGCACAAGGAAGCCTTTGCAGAGACAGCCCCCTGGGGAGTGACTCATTCTAATCAGCCAAAAGGAAACCTTTTGAGGATACTTTTCTCAAGAACCGGAAAACCACTGGTCCTTGTTAAATTGTCGAGTTCTTTGCTATATGGAAATAAGGATACATTTTCACAAAGAAATCATCCTACTGCTCCCAGAAAAGAGACGAATCACAAACAGAAATCCAAGTAACTCCTGAAACGCCAACGCCTTTGCGCTCTTCTATACATCATGCAATGAAACTCACATTCCAGATTTACAGTCTGGTGAACTTTCATTAAAGGCTTTAAGCCCCACAAGCCAATGGTCTTCCAAAAAGGGTCAAAGAGGAAACAAGTGGGCTGGACCAAATTTGTCTTTACTGACTTACATTCAAAACTTTTTTCCTCTTACTTCTCAGAAAGTGACTCTTTTAATGGTCCCCCATCATCTTTAGGATAAGTGAAAGTGTTAGTTGCTCAGTCATGTCTGACTCTTTGCCACCCCATGGGCTGTAGCCCACCAGGCGCCTCTGCCCATGGAGTTCTCCAGGCAAGAATACTGGAGTGGGTGGCCATGCCTTTCTCCAGGGAGCATCTTGACTCAGGGATCGACCTGGATCCCCTGCACTGCAGGCAGATTCTTTACCGTCTGAGCCACACTCCTTACTTGGCTTGATTAAGCCCATGACGTGTGTGTGCACTTCTAGCCCCTTGCCGTGTTCTGTCACACCTCTGAGCTCTGAACAAACTCTTTCCTGCAACTGTGTCCCTTGCTCCCTCTTCCTTCCCTGACTGGGCTGGCAGGACTCCGCTCTCTGCAGCCTCTGACTCTCCCAGGGAAGCAGACTCCCAGTGACCTGTGGGCTTCTGGTACGGTACTGCACCCCTGCCTCCATCATGTCCTGCACCGGCCTGCCCTCCTTGTCCCACAGATGCCTGAGACCATGGCGCAGTCCTGCTGACGTAACGTGTCCTCATGCACAGGCTTCTCAGCTCCCCTTCCTACCTTTTTTCTTTGTCTTTCACATACGTTGTCTTTAATCCCATTCTTCCTTGCCCTCTCTGAGTCTTGCCTAAGTATCCTAAGAGAACCTCTTCTTCATAACATTTTACTTACACAAAATAATACTTTGAAACATGGGTGAAAAAAATATGAGGAAAACTAATGAATTCGTATCATGGCCAAAGAAACCACAGATTTTGAAATGGAATTAAAATGGGAGTGCCACACCTAACCATCCTATCTTAAAAATGTTTAAAAGCTCATCATAAAACAGTAAGACTAAGAACCAAATAGAAAAATGGAATAAAGATTACGAACAGGCAATTCACAAAACCCACAGTTTCTTCACCCTATAGAGAATTAAATAGTGGGAATGGTGCAATTACTTTTACATAGATTTTAGGAATATTCAAGTTCTCAGACCAGTGTTTGAGATTTAAAGGACAGCTCCAATTGACGTATCATAAAAGCAAAAATGTACTTCTGGTAAACAACTTTTCACACAATCCACTCTTCTAGTTAACTGAGACACACGTCCCCAAAGCCACAACCCAGCTGAAGTTTCAACATACTTTATAACGTGGCCACAAGTCTGAGACATAAACAGTTTGCATGCATGTCTGCTTAACACACTCGAGTACCTACTTAAAAACCACTCAACTTGTTACCCAGTTGACCTGGACTCAGTTCATGGTAATGGTTTTAGCAGGGTATGTGGGTGATTTAGAAACTTCGGCCCAACTGACATCAGCTGAAGTCTTGAGGTTAAAACCTCTGTTTTGGAAAACAGACAATTACCAAGAACATACGAATTGAAGACAATCTAATACCACTTTCAAGCTCCCTGTCACAAACTCTATACCATGTTAGGGAGATCAAAGAATTATTTGGCCTTTTATTTATTTATTTTTCAAAAAAGATTTCCTAATAGCAGTAAGCAATATGCTTTCATTCTTCAAAGTTCTTCAAAAAGGCCCTGGCACCATGGTTTACGGGAACAGAGCCGACCCCTACTTAGACTCCTCTGAACTTAAAGGCAAACAGCACAGCCTCCAGCTTCTTTCTCGGCTACACGGAGGCATCAAACAAGAGAGTATGAAGGAAAACCCACACGGCTGGGAGCTCGCATCTATTTGTTGCTTCATCTTTTTAAAACTCTGCCACCAGAGCTTTGGTGAATATACCATACACCCATTCACTTTCAGCAGAGAAATCCAACAACCCACTAGAGAGACTGGCCTAAGAAAATCAGCTTTAAAGAAGAGTTAAGAGGAGAGGCCAGGTCAAACTGAAATGACATTAAGAGAATGACGTGAATACTCCAGGCCTGCCTGTTAAAGGAAGGATTCATCTTCCTGAGTTGTGTCACGTTCTGAAGAAAGGGATTGCCCAACGCTTTTCCAGGGAGGGCTGTGCTGAACAGCTTTGACTACCCTTCCTCCTGGAGAGCGGTCTGAGCAGCAGAATGCACGTGGGGGAGAATTCTCTGATCCTTCTAAAGGTTAGGGGTTAGAGAGACTTTTCTAACTTTAAGGAGAGAAAGGTCCAATTTCTTGCTATCACGTCAACTCACCAACAAAACAACAGCAGAAAAACGTTTAAATACTGATAAATTTAGAAATACATGCTCAAAAAGGATTTCTGCAACTTCTGGTTTAAATTCTCTGGGGAGTGTGAGACACGGCTGGTCTGGACTGATAGAGCATAGATACAAATGACTTGTAAGATATTCTCGGTAGCTGGTGTAATAACCACAGTACTGGCTGTACAGAACAAGACAAAAGCCACAAAACAGAGCTACATCGCCGTAACTGGAGGGCTCACCTAGCAGCAGTTTTTGTAAGAATGCTGGTAAACAAATCAACAAAAACCAAAACCCAAAGTGCTCTGCTTGGATAAGAGCTGGTTTTATTGCTGAGGCTCTTCACTGTCCTTTCTTTAACCGGTTATACGTATCTCACCATCTAAGCAATGAACTCTTAAGTGGGAGAAAACTGCTTGTCCAGGGAGCTGCCTTTTAGGACAGAATCTCAAGGTGACTCAGACCATCACAGGCAGTCTGAACTCTTTATGTTTCCTACTTGGGTTGAGGCTGGTACACTTGTTTCTTTTCTTCTAATCAAGAGAAGCAACCTACCACAAAAGTACTTAGAAGCTGCTAACACAACAGAAAATAAATCCACAGTAATCTCAGTTATCATCTTGCATGTGTTTAAAGCAAACAAAACGGAACCGCTGGCAAGATCTGAAAACCCGAATGTAGCCGATTCCTTGCACTGAAGGACTCCACCAGGCATTCCAGAGACCAACTTATTTGTGGTGGCTGGAAAGTATAGCTGACTTATTCAAGGGAAGCTTTACATAACTGCAAGGGGGACGAAGTGGAAAGATGCTCTCCTCCTTTCTCTATTAAAGTTACCAAAATCCTAAAATAAGAGTAGAGTTTTGGCAGAGTTAAAACAAACAAACAAACTTGCCAAGTTTCTCCTAAATTAAATGATTCCCGACAAAGGGGGACCTCTGCTTTCACCGTGTGTTTATTTTCCGGGAGTAAACTGCAGAGGAACCAACTTCAGGGAGCCTTTGCTCCTGCTCCTGGGCTATTTCTAGCGTCTGTGATCTTGACCATTTCCACCTAAGTCCACCAAAGGAACTCAGCTTTCACCACGACTATGACTTCAGACTGGTCCAGGTGTTTTCCAGTGGGGTCAAGAGATGTTGACTTGTTTTAAAAGTTCCAGCCTGCTGAATCTCTCAATATTTGCATGCAGAAAGATGTATTAAAGTGACTACAGATGTCTGAAAGACAGGCAAAGACCAACATCAGCCATCGTCACACCAACCACGATGGACCAACTGGCTGATCTTTCTAAACCACAAGTCAAAACTGACTGAGCAGCCACTTGGGGTCTGAGGCTCCAGGGTCGGCAACCAGGATTATGTTAAACCAAGGAAAGGGCTGCTAACAGCACAAGGGTTTCCTAGGAAGTAAAGGAACTGGAGGGATGCTGCTGTTTCCTGAGATTCCTGGGAAGATCCCGGACATGATGGGGGATGACGGGAAGTGAAACAAGATTCTGAGTCCTCAAATTACTCATAGTTTCCACTTCCTGCCAAGATCACAAATGGTGCTTCACACCCACAAACATGCACTGCAGGCCCTGTTCTTCAGGAAGCTGCAGAGAATCAGCCCATCACCTCTGTTCCTTGGGGAAGATGACTACATGTTGTTTCCTTTGCTTTCAAGCCTTGATTTTTCCTCCTCTTTTTACAAGTGGCAGGCTGTACCCTGTCACACACAGACCTTAAGGCCACCACTGAACGTTGAGCTTCTTTCAACACTAACTCTGAAACGGACTGCAAAGCTATAGTTGAGACCGGGAGTCCCTAAGTTTCTGAGGTGGGGTGGTATGCAAACTGAAAATGTTATTTTTGCACCTAGGTATATACTAGGGTAACCAGGCCCTACCAAACAGTTCCTTTTTGTTATCTGATTCTTTTAGTTTAAACCTAAAAGTATTAACTCTTCTTCCTTGTTGTGCTAAGCAGACCTAAGATAACTGGTGACATCTGTAGTTAGATCAAGTGACTTCCGTTAAGTCAAAGAACTGCTGGTAGAGGACATCAGGACAATATTTCCTCCTCCTGACAGATTCTCCAAACAGAAGACTCTTGTGATGACACACTGGACTCCATGAAATAGTCCGCTTCCAGAAGAAGCAGACACTTGGGCGACTCAACATTAAAATTACAAATTAAGACAAAAAACTTCCATTCTACTATTATAAACACTGTTAACACAGAACTAGTAGTCAACCCACTATTTTATTGGTCTTCCATATTTAAAAAGCCTTAATAAAATATTGCTATATTGTGTACTATCAAATATGTAAAATATTTAGCAGAGACATTTGAACTATAATTTCAACATTTACTTTTGCAATGAAAGAGAACAGTGAAGCTGTTCTGACAGATCAAAATATGAGCAATCAGGTGCATATTATACTTGCTGTTCACGTATCTACCTCAGCACCTACTTTATGTCTGTATTTTTGTGGCTCAGACGAAGAATCCGCCTGTGATGCAGGAGACCTGAGTTCGATGCCTGGGTCGGAAAGAGCCCCTGGAGAAGAGAATGGCAACTCATTCCAGTATTCCTGCCTGGTAAATCCAACAGACAGAGGAGTCCAGTGGGCTACAGTCCATTTGGTCGCAAAGAGCTGGACACAACTGAGTGACTTTCACTTTCACTTTTCATGCATAATACAGAGTATAGTATCTTCATTTTCACAGACAGGTAGGTACAAATATTAGTAGTTTTCTTTTTAAAAAAATGGCTTGCCTTGCAATATTACATTCTTCAATTAATTTAAGATGGAAGGAAAAATTCAAACAAAGTAGGTAGACTGACAGCTAAAGTTAATATGTTGATGTTGAAATTTGGTGACACTTTTGAGAGTGTATTTTTAAGTGGGTTGTAAATTAGTTCTAAAAATACATAAATCCCACAATCTGTGGAACTTCCAAAACATCAGTTCCACAAAAACCATTCTGAAAACCACTGTCCTATCAAGCTATTTAACTACTACACAGACCAGTGGCTGAGAACTTCAGTCTACAAGCCTCAAATCTCTTGAGTCGGGGCTGTTCCCCATCAGTACCAGCCCCCGCAACGTGATTCTTCGTGGTGGCTCAGTGTCCTTGGGCCACAGACATTTCCCAGAGGCAACATGGGTCCCCTCTCCAGGGGGAATCCTGTGGACACCATTACTGACAGCCCTAGCTCTATTTCATCATGGAGTGAGTCCGGTAAAAGAGAACTTCTATTTATGTTTAACAGAAAAAGGTATGGAGGGAACAAAAATGGGTTTAGGATGCTTGGTTCCAAGAGGGGCATTCTCCTCCATCAGAGTGGATATTGCAGTCACATGCCAGGTACAGGTTCAATTCTGAGTCACTGTACTCTAACACAGACTAACAATACAGTCAAAGAGAGTAAAATTCAACTCTTTTCACCTGAAAATAATGCATATGCAAAAATCAATGACAATAATAAGATGGTTCATATACTGACAACATCAGACAACTTTTTCCAGCCTTCACTTAAATTGAAAAGTTATCTGGAGCTACTTGTGGAAGCGTATAGTGAGTCATCCACTCACTGTAACCATAAACCTATGGTTCTCTATGAAAGTCACAGACTTGGTCGCTCAGTTGTGTCTGACTCCTGGAGACCCCACAGAGTGTAGCCCTGCAGGCTCCTCTGTTTATGGAATTCTCTAGGCAAGAATACTAGAGAGGGTTGCCATTCCCTTCTTCAGGGGATCTTCCGGACCCAGGGATCGAGTCCGGGCCTCCTGCATTGCAGGCGTCCCGGAGTCTGAGTTCACCGCTCCCCATCTGAGTCACCAGAGAAGAGCACAAAGAAAAGGATTCTCTGGGTCTTCAAACGAGATTTTCTTCCTCTTTTGTCCCTCACCTTTCGGAAAGTGTTTCACAACACAACTCAGAACCGAGAGCTGGTGGGGTCTGCTTCTCGTTCATGCTGGTGCTATCAGGACAGTGACAGAGAGACTCTCTGAATCTTCTGTCCAGCTAACTGCTGAAAGCCATTACGTTCTTCAGTCAACATCAACATATTCTGCGCTTTCATCAGAGACAAGCAGAAAAACCTTTGAAACTACCAGTGATATGACTTTTTTTTTTTTAACTCAGCCAATATTCAAGTACAGTCTTAAAAAGTTCAAACAATGCCCAAGTATAGAACAGAAACTTAGTCCCCTTTAATCTCTCCTCTCCTAACCCCTTTTTCAAACTGTTAACAGTTTGG
Organism: Okapia johnstoni; assembly: GCA_024291935.2. NCBI lineage: Eukaryota > Metazoa > Chordata > Mammalia > Artiodactyla > Giraffidae > Okapia > Okapia johnstoni. The sequence continues at coordinate 14,233,696 of CM044326.1, read as the reverse complement.
TGTATATCCTTTTAGACATTCTCATATAGCTACATAAACAATTACTATTTACTTATCTGTTTTCTATAATTTGGGATCATACACATAGTTCCATTTATTGCCTCTCAAGTTTCCAAAATGTCTTGGGAGATCTGTCAGTACCTACACATCTATTCCACTGGCTGAGAAACCACAGCCTGGGGGCTGATGTCAAACCACACCTGTTTTGTAAACACGGATTTATTGGAACATAGTCAGGCTCACATTTATGTCTTGTCTACGGCTGCTTTTGTGCTACAAGAGGCGGGTAGGGTGATCACCACAGATGCCTAATAGCCTCCGAAGCCTAGTGTCCTATCAGTTTCTTCACAGAAAAACTTTTTTTTAATTAATTAATTAATTAGGCTGTGCAGGGTCTTAGTTGTAGCACGTGGGATCTAGTTCCCCAATTAGGGATCGAACCCAGGTCCCCTGCATTGGGAACTCAAGAGTCTCAGAGCCACTGGACAACCAGGGAAGTCCCCACAGAAAAACTTTGCTGATGACCTTTGAGCTATTCCATTTTTACCACTGGCCTAATATTCCACCAAAAGAATATATTATATTTTACTGTTAGATATTTAGCTCCTTTGAAGTTTTACACAACATGAAAAATGCTGCAATGAGTAAGTACCAAGGATTATACCTTGAGAGCTCTTATTCTAAGCCACTGTGTAATAAGCAACTTGAGAAAGGTGTTTCTAATTACGTATTCCAACCACTAAAAAGGATCATGTGATGTGACAGAGGTGCTAAATATGGAAACATTAGCACCAATCAGATTATAATACACAAATGCATCAAGTTAATGCCTGGCACTTTTAAATTTGCACAGTGTTACATGTCAAATATACTCATGGAAAAAAAAAAAGAGTAAGACAAAGGTGCCAGGCACATAGGTTGCTCAAAGAATATTTGCTGACAAACAGCTTTTGAATGAATTATACTGTGTCTTGCATATTGCAGGCAACTGATCTTTGCTGATTAAATTCATTTAAGATAAGGAACTCAAACGCATACTTATTGGTGCTGTTAGTCAGTCGTGTCTGACTCTCTTGAAATCCCATGGACTGGAGCCCACCAATCCACTGGCTCCTCTGTCCATGGAATTCTGCAGGCAAGAATACTGGAGTGGGGAGCCATTCCTTTCTCCAGGGATATTCCTGACCCAGGGATCAAAGCCAAGAGTCCTGTGTCTCCTGCATTGGCAGACGTATTCTTTACTGTCTGTGCCACCAGACTTATTGACAGTTGAAAGTGAAAAAAGAAATTCAGTCTGAAGTCATCAAGATCTCCTAGAATATTCACTCAGCTCTTCCCCCCTACCGAAGCAGATGACAGAATGGAAGCCATCTGCTCCTTTATGTATATAAAATCTAAATCACAGCAACCCATCAATGATGGAGAACACTAAAGCATACGAAAATTCTCCATGAAGATTCTTCAAGAGCTACCTTCATTGTTATTTATTTTTTATTATTAGTTTTACTTTTACTGTGAGCTTTATTCTGTTATTTTTCAAGTCCACCCGCTGGTTGTGCAGTATTCTAAGAAGCAGAGCGCGTCCCCCTCAGACACATGGTCTCTGGGCACACAGTGCAGAGCGCGTCCCCCTCAGACACGTGGTCTCTGGGCACACAGTGGCGGCTGGAATTGAGACCCCTGAATATAGTCAAGAGCTTTAAACTGAAGACTGGAACAGCCCTGCCAAAGGGCCTGGAGAAAGCCATGCACACCTGCCCCCCGCCCCCGGCCTGGAGTGAGAATTCTGTGTTACCCATGAATCCAGGGTCCAGATTTACACCATTCGTATCTCCTAGAACCCTGAGTTAAGGAAATGTCTCCAGAGGTTTAGTGGAATTCCAGTCTGGCAATGATGAACCCCTGTGGGATCCCCGCTGAAACACATGCAGGACTGCGGCACCACAGGGTCCCTGCGACAGAACAGGGACTCCAGAGAGTCCCACGGGAGGGGAGAAAGTCTTATGAAGCTGAAGCTGAACTTATGACAAAAAGAGACAAACCCCAGATACCACGTAAGGAAGGTAAACCGTTATGAAGGAGCATTAGCAAATGCAGGCAGGAGAAGATGCTGACAGTTATTAAATGGTTGGAATGAATCAAGTCCTTAATGGAAGAACAGGATGTACACTGCTTGGGGATTTTCTTTTCTGCGTGCTCAGTTATGTACTAGTTTTGTAAGAAACTTATTTTGTTGAAAATACATTTTTAAGAACTATGTTTCATAGCAGAAAGAGGTGTTCGGCCAGCTGTACCGCTGGGAGTTGCTGGAATATGAATTTCATGCAGCCAACCAAGAAATGTGGTCTCTCCCTGTTCTTCTGAGGCCAACGCTCCTGTCATGGAGAACAGACACTTCACAGGGGAGACGATTCTTTGCAGTGGAGGAGGAAATTTCCACAGCTCTCACTGGTACCGATTTAAAAGAGAAATGCAGTATACAACACACAGACTGATACATCGGTGGCTCACTCTGCTGTGTTGTTAGGCAGACTCATGGTATGTGTGATCCTAAAGGATTCTGGAGGGAAGAAGAGGCACCGGGATGGTAGGCCTGGGGTGTGAACAGCAGCGTCCTCCTTGTGTTTGAGCACTTTGCAACGAATGCAAATTTACCTGTGCTCAATAATATCACTTACAAATGATATGTAGTTTCAACTAAAATAAAAGACAAACTCCTGTAGAAACTGTGCATCTGAGAATATTAAAGGAACTAGCAACTGATCAGCAAACAAGAAAATGGCAACGCTGACTTCTCATTCCTAGAATGAGCTCTTTGGAAGTATAATATAGGGCGTGTATGTAATCTTTTTACATTACACACACACACACACACGTAGCAGACTCTTTTGCCCATGGAATTTTCCAGGCGAGAAAACTGGAGTGGGGTGCCATTTCCTACTCTAGGGGATCTTCCTGACCTAGGGATTGAACCCACATCTCTTGCGTCTCCTGCATTAGCAGGTGGATTCTTTACCACTAGTGCCACCTGGGAAGTCACGGGTAGTAGGCTAAGAACGTTTTAATGGTAGATAAGCTACCAAAAAGGACCTTGTGACCACTGCCCCAGACAACCAAGTCAGTCCAGTACTGAGAAACTGCGTCTAGCCGCTAAGACACGATCCTGGCGACAAGTGACCGGTGTACTAAGAATGAGTCCTTTTAGAGCCCGAGCTCCAGACTAGCGTGCTGGGGTCATACTGGACAGTGACAGCCTTCTGTCTCCTCGAGGTCGCATAGGACATGTGACAGTGCTGGAGTCATTTCCTGGTAAGTCACACATGGCGGAGGGCATACGTGTGTGATATCTGCCCACGAGGATAAACACAGACACAAGAGCTCCCCAGAGGCTTTCTTTAAGGAAAAACAGGACAGGAGAACAAAGAGGGCTGCAGACAACATTTGGAGTCAAATATATCCATAAAAGGCATTTTATGAACATGTGTGTGTGAACACCAGTTGTCTAAAAAGTCACAACAGCTGCAGCATGGATAACATGGGCTCTGTGCCAGCTGTCACTCCACTCTGCCTCTAAAGTTTAAGGAAGCAAGCGACTGGAAATTATTATTGTAACTCTTGACTCTGCTCAGATACAGTTTTAAAAATTTTCAAATTTCAGAAAGTTAGCTATCTTGAGTTAACAAGTGACTAGTGATATTTCACACAGATGACTGAAATCAAGACCAGGTCGTGACATCATGGTCTGGGCAGTGCTTCTTGGGGACTGGGTTAGTCACTGTTTGGTCCAAACTGGTTACAGGTGTAACGTGACGCCCATCACACCTCCGCCTTCTGGATGACTGGCCCGTCACATCAGCCACATCTGACCGCAAGCAGCCTCCTTGATTTTCCTCAGTGTGCACGATAAGCACTATTCCTTTCTATGTGCAACCGTATTTTGAGACGTAATGCCTCATAGCAAGGGTCTGCAAACTGCAGCCTGTTTCTGTGTGGCCCATGAACTGCAAGTGGTTAGTGCTGGAGTAAAAAGTGAGCCGAAGTGACTGACAAGGGACTGCTGGGAGGCCTCAGGGTTTGAGGCCACGAGATGGTTTTCATGCTGACACGGACTTCCGGAATAAGGCAGTGGCTTAGGGACAACAGGAGAGGATATTTGAAATCGGGCTCTTTGAAAAACATGAAGGGCTCTGTATTCTCTTATCTGGAATGTGTGTCTTCAATGCTGTTTAAAGGAAGACAGAAAAAGGGCTACTTCTCCACATCAAAGAGGAACAGATAAGGGGTGGGAAGGACCGGAAACTAGAAACGAACGTTTCCGAGCCTAGAGCGTTCTACTGCACAGGGACAAATGCATCTCTTACTTGCACATGTGTAGGCGTCTTTGCTGGTAAAGGGCTTCATGCACTGGCTGCAGACAATGGGACCCACAATCGAGATGGAACTGAAAGCGTGCCCGTTCACAGTCTTCTTGTCCTTCTCCTTCTCTTTAGAGTCTTTCTCCTTCTCCTTAATTTTATCTTTCTCTTTTTCCTTTTCCTGCCAAAGGAAATAATTGACATTACATTGTTAACCCAACACTAGAAGGCCTTCCCTTCTAGAAGGCTACCGGGCTACCTGTGGTCAACAGTGGCTGGTGAATGTTTTGAATCAAAGTTAGGAATGCTGTCCTGGATGTAAAAAAAATTTTTTTTATTAAGTTGTGTACATTCGAGTTGCATTAGGAAAACCTTAGGAGGACTGGGCAGGTTGAACAGTTTTGTCCCTGGCTTGAAAAGTCAAAGTGTTAGTCACTCAGTCATGTCTGACTCTTTGCAACCCTATGGACTGTAACTCACTAGGCTCCTCTGTCCATGGGATTCTCCAGGAATGAATACTACAGTGGGTTGCCACTGCCTTCTCCAGGGGATCTTTCTGACCCAGGGATTGAACCCAGATCTCCTGCACTGCAGGTGGATTCTTTACCATCTGAGCCACCAGGGAAGCTATGCCAATAGACACGCTCATTGCCTAGGGACCAGCATGGGTGCTGGAGGAGGAGGAGCCTGCGGTGGCCCTGGGGCCTCCTGAGACAGCCACGCCAAGCCCACGGGGGAAGCCAGGGCCGAGCCCAGTTGTAGGGCAGGGAGCAGAGGAAAGGATGCGATGGTTCTGGGGCCAGCCTGAGGGAGACATGATTAAGCAGCGTGAAAAATGACTCAAGGTTCCCCATGGCTGCCTCCCACCCATCACATACCCTCAAGAGAGGGCATGTATCTGATAACTGCCTCCCCTACTCCAGCCGGAAATATGAACTATCCACCACATAGACATTTGCTGTTCTTACTAATTAGAGTTTCAAGGTCCAGCTTTGGCCCAATTTTCAAACTGGAGGAGGAGGGGTTTAAACCCTAAAAATGCAAAGAAATACTAATGAGTGCTAGATCCTTAATGAAATATCCAAAGCGGTCAGGGGCACTGCAGGTACATACTACCCTTAGGAGATGAGGACCATGCGATCTAACCATACACTCTTCATAAAAGGTCCTTCCCAGACACGGTTAGACAGACACTTGGCTGGTTAATCAACAGCAAATGAATAATTTTCTTTCAAACTAACTAGACCCTGAATTGCAATTTACAGAGGTAGGAGGAATGCATTTAGTAGTGGTCATCATCACCAACTTTAGGGTAGCCATTTTCCAGGGCATATAACAACACTATTGCTGTCATCTAAAACAATTCCTGAAAAGAGAGATACCCGAAGTTAGTGCTCATGAGAACTACCAAAGGCCTTAGATTTTCAATCAATGCCTTCTATCTACATTATTTCATCTGATTCAATAACTCTGAAGTGAGCAGGGTGGGCATTATGCCTCTCATTTCCTAACTGAAAAGACAAATAACAAAGATAATATAGCAGGCAAGAGTTGAAACAATCACTATGTGCCAAGCACTGCAGAAAGCAACTGACATGAAATTTCTCATTAACAACCCAATGGCATGTAAGGACCAGCTATGATTTCCATGTAACACTCAAGGAGCCAAGGCTGAGAGATGGCTCATATACTGGAGGTCACACACCAGTTACTGCCCAAGCTGGAGCTAACTTCCAGATCTGCCAACTGCAAAGCTCAGCTCTTGGTCACTGCACTCTACTGCCAAGGACTAGAGATGTTTGTGGACTCACAGAATGTCACACAGCAAATGATCTGCAGTTAAAATCAGAAACTCAGGTCTTCTGACTCTGTATTCAGAACCCATCTGCTATCCTGAAATGGTGAACGTTTCCTAAGTCTGCGATTCACGTAAAGTCCTTTGTTAATAGCATGCATATAATAAAAATCTAAGAATCAAATTGCTACACTTTAGAACTATAAAAAACAACAGGAGAGGAAGGGAGGAAAAACAAACCACTTCAATTTATAAAACAGGAAACTGTTCTGAGTGAAAATTTGTTAACTACTAAAGTACCTAAAACTCTAATAAAAATCAGTTTGAAGAAATTGAGTTTTTCTAATAATTTTTCTTTGAACTAAATTTTGCTAAAGGCTTCTCATATACAAAATGTTAAACTGAAGAGCACCTGATCTTTTTGCTCAAGAAAGCTTAAAAAGTTGCTCTAAGAGTTAAGAAAATCTGTGGGCAACTAGCTTCTTCTCTCCAGCCTTGCTATGCTCTTCAAATCACAACAGATAATCTCCTCATCCTCTGTGACCATCTCAACCAGCTCCTCCAAGGATAAAAACAAAACAAAACAACAAACCCCACTGTCTCTGTTGATCGGAAGCTAGTGCTGTAAAGAAGTCAGGCGCTTACCTCCCCATGCTTTGGTCCTATGAGTCTCACTGTTATGAGGGGTGCTTCATGAAACCGACCCCATTTCGCCGACATGATTCGACCCCCATGCCAGGAAATATGCTCTCATGGGAGGAGGGGCTCATGCCGGCAGGGCAGGGGCTGGCAGTTTCCAGCTGCCATTAGAGCAACCACTAGAGAAACTGTAAGAGGAAGCTGGGGACTGGTTGAGAAAAGGAAGGGGGGAGGGCTGAGGCTGCGGGTTTCCTCCAGATAAGCTTAACTATTTGCATGCTGCCGCTGCAGCCGGCCACCCAGTGACAGAGGACCCAGGGCACGACACGGAACCAACCCCCTGCACACAGCGTGAGCGGACAGTGCTTGAGTGGCGAGATGGGAGCTCTGGCAAAACTGAGGCAGATTTTTTTCTCCACACTGGAAGTTAAGGAACACATCTATTTAAACAGAGGTCCTCCTTTTAAAAGCCACATGTTTCTAAAGAAAACTTTTTTGGTGAAGTTGTCTATGGAAAGGCAGTGATTGGCTGTTTTCTGAAGTTAGATTTTTCCAGGTTTAACTCCTGCCAAAATGCCTTGAACCCGTGTGCTGGGGAAACGGAATGTAATACCATTTAATGGGAATACTGCAAGAGACAGCTACACTAGGATACTATGAGGGAGAATGATATTTTGATTCTTCTAAACCTACCATTAGACAAGCAATTACAATTAAGAAAAAAAGAGAGCTCTCTGGAAAACTGTGACGCATGCTATGATTAAGCAACTGAAGAAAAGAGAGAGAAGAGATGATGGTATCTCACATTGATTTAAGCCTTGGCAAACACTACCTTACCCGAGTTGGCACCTTTGAAAGGCTAAGGTGTTCAGTTCTTTTTTAGACACTTCACGGGAACTGGGAGGTGAAATTGAATGTCTTGTCATGAAGTTGGGGAGTATATTAACATCTGTGCAGGAATCTAATCCTTGCATCCAAAAAGGCCTAATTCAAATCAGATTAAGAATCTGTCTCAAACATCTCTGACCATTTCCTACTTGTCTGCAGAGGAAAGCTTAGGAAAAAAAAAAAATCCATGTGACAGACTGGTTTAGAGAGGGTCACACCCCACTTCCCCTGTAATGAGGACATTTTATATACACACACACACACACACACATATATATTATGTGTTGTGTCTGTTATGTTATGAGTCTGCAGCAAGCAGACTCACTTAGCAGGAAACAGCACTACCTCTTAAAGATACTAAAACACAAAAGCAGAAACTGCCTGCCAGTCTTCCTGTTTTATTTCCTGTTTAGGTTCTCTCTTTCTCACACACACGCGCGCGCGCGCACGCACACACACACACACACACACACACACACGACTCAACATATTTACCTATTAACTCATGCCAGTTAATGAGAATTCTCGAAAGAACCTATAAAGGATCAGTACTCAATTTCCCCCAAATTTCTCCTACTCTCACGGCTACAGATATGAGAATATATATATATACAGTGCATCTTATGTTATACATATACTATTATTATATATACTACAGAGTGCTTACACTAAAAAACTAGTGCTAACATCTATAGTAGCATTTCAGTTTTTTAAGCATTATGGAGAAGTAACATTATTCAATGGATAAGAAAACCATCATGACACCAAGAAAATATTCACTTATTTTTATGTTATCCTTTTAGAGAATCAAACATTTCTGAATGGAAAAGCCCTCCTGTAGGTACAATGGCAAAGACAGACAAGGTATTTAATGCAATCTAACATAAAATGTGGAGCTTTCCTGATGGCTCAGTGGTAAAGATTCCCCTGCAATGCAGGAGATGTGGGTTTGATGCCTGAGTTGGGAAGATTCCCTAGAGAAAGAAATGGCAACCCATTTCAGTATTTTTGCCTGAGAAATCCCACGGACAGAGGAGACTGGTGTACTACAGTGCCTGGGTTCGCAAAAGAGTTGGACACGACTTAGTGACTAAACCACGATATTATCATAAAATGCATTACTTCACCAATTCTCCTGTTTCTTACTATCTTTTGGACCATGGACAAAAGCTGAGCTATCCTTTGTGAGGACGAAACAATCTTATTTGAAGTGAGCTGGTAACAACGATCAAAGGTGACTCTTAAGCTTCTTAATACACTGAAAATATGGCTAAAGGGGTGCCCTCACCTTTGATAATGTGAAATGGATTGCAATCCAGGGTTACATATTTGTAACTTTTGGAGAATTTCCATCGCTAGAGATAGCACAAGCTGCCAGAGACCAAATCTTGGGGCCAAGAGCCTGAAAGAGGAAGCAGTCTCATTGCAAGAGTGCTGTCACTGTGACAAGAGAGGAGATGGGAGGTGACAGGTCATCGTTCTACTGCTGACGACAGGCTTTGCCTGCCCCCTTTCTCTGCGTCCCTCTCCCAGCAAACTCCAGACTCCAGTCCCTCGAGGTTATTAAAAAAAAATTAAAGGAAAGAGACATTGTGCAGCTCACTTGCGCTGAAGAGTGAACATGAAATGAACAGTATTACTTGGCAGAAGTCAGATCACAAGATATGACCTAGTCTGTGACCTGAAGCACACTTCTCTGTGCCGTGGTCAGTAAAATAAGGAGACTGGTGTGAGATGTTTTTAAAGGTCAGGTCCCAGTTTCTGCTTTCAGTCTCATGTCTTTTCGTTCACATCTGCTTGCACTGCCTTGCCAAAGCGATCAGTGATGTATTCACTACTCTGCCCCTAAGCTGGTGTCATGAAGGAGATGGATGGAAAAGGGGGAATTTCTCCACTTTACCCTGTTCTGGTTAAAAGTTGGTTTGGAGAAAAGATTTCACGGTTTAAAACCAAAATAAAAGGCAAGAGAAACACTTGAAATCATCCGAACAGATGGTAAAAATCGTCCAGGTAAAGACTGTGTGCTTTGGTTCCTCCAGCTGCTTGTCAGCACTGAGCAGAAGGCTGACTCCATTCAAACACACTTGGCCAGTTAACACTGCTCTTTCAAGGAGGCCTTCTGCTACTGATGCCAACCAGTGGCCAAGCCAGCTGATAAGACAGAGGTGGCTCTATTTTGAGCCCTGCTGCCACGCAAAGAATAGTAAGTGTTCTGCCCTCTTTAACCTTAACTGTTTTGAATTATAAAATAAGGCTAAGCATGAGGTTAATGATTAAAGATGAGATGATTTTAGAAACAATTCACTAGACTCTTCATTCGTCTTCGAGTTTGCCTGCTTTCTGTCCATTCTGCACTTGGGCAGGTGAAATGAGGAGAAAACATAATTGTGGTGGCAGGTTTTATGGAAAAATTTGAGTGATGACCAAACCTAGTATTTGCTGAAAGAAAAGAGCTCTTATCTTGTTTACAAAACTAAGTAATTATGTACCTGTGTGTATGCATATAACACAGATACACAGTGATTTTCATGCAAGAAGTCCTTAATTGAGTCCCAATTTTTTTCCTACTTATTTTGTTGGAGGTTAGGTGGGTGAATAGAGTGTAGGAAAGTGGGAGGCAGAAAGTTTTCCCCAAAGATTTGAAATGGAATCTTCCGGTTTAGCAATGGCAATCAGTATAAGAAAGTTAACTTTTTTTTTCTTTCTAAAAATACATTTAAAAAATATTAGAAGAGTATTTATCTCTATGTGGGATTATTACAGGTACTTTTTGTTTCTGATTTTTTCCCAGATGAGGTACCTTACTCCTAATAAAGGGAGATAATATTTACCTTACAGTGTGTGGAAAGGATTAAATGATATAATACATGGGAAGCTCTCAGCATACAGTAAAAACTCAGTTGGCAGTGGTATCTCTTATTGTTGTTTTTCTTCTGTTAGTTTTGGATCTTAGCCTCCTGCAGCCAGAATCTCTCCACTCAATCCCACAGGACCTGATCATGTAATTAGTTTCTGGGTTTGTGCTGTGCCCGGAGCCTACTGAGGGCTGGCTGTGGGGGTCACACAGAAACGCCCACCACATACTTACCTTGCTCTTTTTACTGCTGGACATTTTGTTCTTGATGTAGCTGAACGTACGACTGACTTTGGTTCCACTCTTTATTTCAAAATCTTTCTTGGGGCTTTGTGGCAGGAAATTAAAGTTCTCTTCTGTTATACTAAATAGAAAACAGAAGAGTTTTTAAAAAGATTACACAAGTTGGTATTTTAAAAATTAAAGTTAACAATATATATAATTCTTTGCAACCATCATTGTCAGGTATTATTTTGGCTACAAGTCGTCACAGCCAACTTACATACTCACGTGCAAATGGGAAAAGGAGTGAGAGGTGGCCAGAGGCTGCTGAATGGTTTTATTTAATAATATCAACCCAACAACAGAGCTTACCACAATGCTCATGTCCTATTGTGAAAACTTAGCTAAGTTTTCTTATATCAGTTATCAGTGTTTTACTAATGGGTTTTCAGGGATCTGATGCTAATTGCTGATCATAATGAATGATCAGTTAGTCATTAATTACTTTATCTGAAACTGCTTAACCTAAAACAGCACCCAATTTATAAACTTCTTTGCATTAAACAGGTGTCTGAAAAGAAACCCACAAACACTGTGATGCAAACCAAGGAGTTTTAATGACTGAATGCATATACAAGTTCCCTCATAGCAGAGATCACACCTTTTATTTAGGTTTCTGGAACACTGGACCATCAATATGTGAATTCAGCTATGCACGATTTTAGGAAGGACTATATTGAATGGCAGGTAGAACTGATGCTGAATGCAGAAAGATCTGCTACAGGAGTTTCACAGAGACCTGGAGGTACTGACCTACTTGTTTAGGACACCTATGTCCTAAGTCCATCCACGATGGGTATCTCCAGCCCCTGGGAAATTCACAAAGGTTGAGTTCCTTAAAGAATGCTGGGCCCTTGTACACATTATCATTTGTGTACACAGACAACTACGTAGAACTGTTACATAATACATCATCTATTATATAAAAATCTATTCAAACCACTTTTCTTAGGGTCCCAGAACAGTTATGCTAGAAGTTTTCCATGGAAAAGTAGTGTTTGCCTCGAGGGCTTCTGTGAGAGGAGAGACAAGCAGGACCACTTGGGTCCTGTTCAGTAGCTCAAGTCTATTTATGTTTAAAATACTGCTTGGAATATAAAGCAGTCTGTTACTAAGACAGGAAATGAAAATCACTGCTCTAGAAAGAACAAAAAGTAAGCAGAATATGGTAAGTGCGAACAAGATAACTCATATTGAGAGAGTTCTGGATTACCAGGTTATAACTGATGCCTTTGTGCAAAGGAAGGCAGACACTGCAGGGCAACAATCAGAACCCCAATTGTGCTTAAAGCTGAATAGTTAACCTCGTAAGCTTGGAAAGAAGAATATAAAAATAAACAATGAGCCAGAATAGCAATCTTTTGCCTGCTGTTAAAAACCAAGTCATTTCCCTGGACAGAGGTGTGTACTGTCTGAACCTATACAGAAGAAAATAGCTTTAAAGATTACAAGGGCTAAGTAGGCAGCAATACTGCATGAATACCAATACACACAGACAGACACACACACACACACTGTGAAACAAAATGTTCTTAGACACAGAAATTAAAAATTCCCATAAGCAAAGAGCACAAAGTTCATAAAGTTAATGTAAGTGTATCCTTATGTGAATAAGTGCAACCAATAATCTTTATCTATAGGATGCTATAAAGAATAAAGGTAGAAAACTATTCAGACCATAAATTAAAAAACCAATATTCCAAATTTATCAATCAAGGAAGTAAAATTCCAGTAAGTTCAATTAACTTATTTTGCGTAAATGTGTTAAGACATTTCGGATTTCCTTCATTTGATCTTGAGAAAAGGAGTAGCAAAATAAATGTATATAGTACCTCCCAGTTAGATTAGCGCTGGTGCTGTGGAAGGGCCGTGAACCTAGGAAACAAGAACGGCAGGAAAAAAGTTAGAACAAAAGCATTTTACCTGGATAATAGATAAAATGTTTCGTGTTTATATGACTGACACAGATAAAGCAAAAATAGCCTCTGAAAGCCAGTGTGGGGTGCTTTTCCTTCTGAGGGTTTGGAAGAAGGAAAAATTAAAAATGAAACCCTCAAATTAGAACTGGAAATTGGCAGCAATTGTCAGTGAATTTCTCATGGGGAAATTTTTTTTAATCAGGATTCAAGTATCCAAAGAAACCCCAAAATGAAACAACAAAAATGCTCAAATGAATGTTTAATTCCTGTTCTTAAGAAGGTTCACCAGAGTCCACAGACCATCCTTCTGAGATGCTGTCTAGAGGAGGAATATACAACAGGAAATGACATGTCATTTTCTGTATACTGTTAATTTTGTGTTCATGTATTTCTATTCTAAAAATCTAGCTAATATATGCCTGACATTTTCCTGAGCATTCCTAGAAATGGATTAGAGCATTAGACCCAACTTATAAGGTCTAGTGTTTGCCACTAATTTGGGGTGAGATCTCCAGATTTCATTTCTTCATCTCTGAAATAAGCAAGATAAAACAGATGCTAAGGGTCTTTCTAGGTTGATACTGATCAGATGAGTAGGGCAGATATATTATTCCTCCTTCCATAACCATCAGACCATAAACTCAGTCATTACATCAATGGCTAAGTCAGACAGGGCATTAAATAGAACAAATACAGAAGTAATGATTCCATTATTTTACCTATGATATGTTAATGATAAATGGTTTCCAAGTTTTAGGAGATCAGATATAGAAACACCTTCTGTGCATGATTCCAGGTAGACAAAGGTTGCTCTGTGTAACTACTGTTATAATGTGGACAAAACACACCTTTCTCCTTGAGGTTACTGTAAGTGAAACTTCAATTTGATAGATTTGAAAAATGTTCTACTACCAGATTATCAACATTTGAAACTCCTAAGAACTCCCCAATTGTTTCAGATTTTGAATAGAAATGCAAAGTTGAAGTCATTACCAATACGTAGCCAACAGGTGTAAATAATGCATTAGAAACTTAAAAATGAATTCAAAGGCTTCAAAGGATCGTTTTTATAGTTTTTCCTTTTCCTTATTTGGGGTTCTCCTTCTATTTCACTTATGATGCACAATAACAACAGTCAGAAGAGAGAGGAAGAGTCAGAGTCAGAGTCAGACCTGGGATCTATCTTCCAGTTCTGCAGGATCTGGTGAAAACACCAGCATTTAAACCTCAGAATGCCTTCATTTACCTAAACAAAAATCAAGAGTGTGGTTTAGATTGGGGGGTTTTAAACTTTTACACTTATGGAGCCCCGAATGATACAAGCACCATCAAGTTCTCTCAGGCTGCCAGGATTCTGTTGTACATGTAATCAATTACCTAGTAAGTTACCACCTTAGTAATATGAATAAAGTAAAAATAAAACTCATAAAGAAAAACACCAACCAGCAGAGAGCCTGGCCAAGAATAAGCTCCCAGAAGGTTTCTGTCAAATAAACTAAGAACTCAACAAATATGTGATACAAATACTGTGAGAATCTGTAACTCCTATAAGGATTTCCAACTTTTTTGCTGCTAAAAGATACTTCAATTCATTTTAATTCATTTACTATGACCTCTCAGGTATGGTTCTGAAAACAGTGATTAATTCATCAATGTTTCTAAAATAAATGCTTCTGACATTCCTGAAGTGTCAAGTTTTCAGAGCATCTAAGAACATGATATAACCAACGTTACTTCCATGACCTAATTACAGACAGAAGCAAAGAAATCTGTCATTGAATTTAGCCTATTAAGTACTATTGCAAGTAAATAGCATATTTCAATGAGACTTTTTTTGTTTGAAGGCATGAAACAACCTGCAGCCCTAACACAGTAACATTCCAGGACTGGAACAGTTAGATGGACAGAGTATTTTTAAAGGTGTGTTCCATGGAACACTTGTCTCATGAGACGTCATACATTGTCTTGCACATACTGTGGTTTACCTGGTTAATACATTTTGCAATCACAGCATATTGAACACTACCTCAAAATTCACAAGATACACATAAGCCTTTGAAACCTGCTTAAAATAGTTTCCTAAATTTATATGGTTGAGAACCAACCCTTTTTTCCTCCCTCTCTCTCATCCCGATACCCCATAATTTTACTGTATTTTTGAGTTTAAGGAACACATTTTGAGGAATGCTGGATATTTGATTCAAGGGTTTCTTTGAGCTTCTATACTTCATGATGACATCAGGTTGGATTAACTGAGTAACCAGTGCTGATTAACTGAATAACCGGTCATAATTTTATATCAGTGGCAGAAGAAATACTACTGGAACCTTAGTTTTATTTGCCATGCTAACCTATTTCCAAGCATATTACAAATACTCAACAGTCTCGGGAATTTGTAAAAACTCAAAAGTTGTAGATGGAGTTTCACAACTTCCCTCCTATGACAACTGGTATGGAGTGAAAATCTTATGTGCCTATACCAAAGGCCTTTTACTTGTGAGAAAGTATTGAACATATAAGATCTTCATTTGTGCCTAAGCCACTTTCCTTTAAGAACAATGCAAAAATGTCACCTTGATATTGCTAAATATTAAATTTTAATATTTAAGTATTAAATAAATACTGCTCAAACTTAGGATCAGCAAATGGTGCTGAATTAGCATGCTTAATCATATTTATAATTTCCTGAGACTAATATGGTTTATATGAAATGAAAACAATTCATTATTTAGCTTTATATAGCAAGTAGTTTCTCCATTAAAAACAGCAATCTTGGAATTGTCTAGAAATCTCGTACAACTGAAAAGAGTAATTTTCATGGGGGTCGGGACTCATTTCCTCTCCAAGTTTACTAAAACGAATACTAACTAGGTTATTATTAAGTAATGATATGATAGTCTGAAACCTACAGTGTAGCGAAAGGATTGAAAAATAAAAGTTCCAAAGGAACTTCTTCCACGCAGTTAATTTATGTGGTTTAATCTCAAAGAAAAGATATGCAGAAACGGTCTGAGGTAGCTCCCTGGTGGCCTAGAGGTTAGGATTCGAGCTTTCACTGCCATGGCCTGGGTTCAGTACCCAGCTGGAGAACTGAGATCCCACAAGCCATGCAGCACAGCACCAGCCCCCTCTGCCCCCCCCAACAAATAAACACAAAAACCTGACAAAGATGGTGGGGGGGAGGTGAGAAGAAAACAGTCTGACAGTGACTTGTCAATGTCACAGATGGACATCTAGGTATCTGTCCCATGAGACAAAAAAGGGGAAACCATGACAATGAAATTTACATGACTGAATGGAACGTTTCGAGAACTTAGTACGCAGTGTCACAAAAGGCACAAGGTAGGATGGGAGCCCCTTATGCCTCTGCAGGTATCTCTGTTCTGAGACGATGTCTCGGGCCCTGGAATTGGGTCACTGGATCAGTCAACATTGGTGGTGTACAAGACAAAACTTTGTTCTTTTATCCAAATTCATTTTCAAAGCAAAGCATGAAGGCGAATGATTCAGCAGTAGTGACATGCAAGAGGATAAAAGCCCCCCAGTCTCTTAGTACCAAGCCTATGGCATTTTCAGTGCTGGTCAGGCCCTGGAGAGCAGCCACTGGACCCCAAAGTTGCTTACTTACTATGCAACTCCTCCTCCTCATCACTGGAGTAAGAAGAGTCAAGAGAAAAGAGAGTTTTAGACTTAAGGAGGAGAGGTGAGATGCTGACGGAGAGCGAAATCCGCCTTGCTGGCCGCATCTGCTGCTGGGCTGAGGAACAGGTTAACAGAAGACATTAGCGCCTGCGGATCACACCAAAACAAAGACCCACGGTGCCAAGAACCATGTCACTGGCCTGAAGGATGCCAGGGGAGGCTGTCTAGGCCTCTAGGTGTCATGCATCCACATTTTCACCTTTCTTTCTCAATATGCAGAATGGTAACGCGGCTTAAGAAAATGTATCCAACAAAGACACGTACTTGTTCGATTGTGAAAACAGGAAGTGCGCTACTTTTCACAGCCATCATTTACAGCTGGAGGGTTTTTTTTCCCTTCAAGGTAAGGAAACACCTTGCATGGTGGTGTTCCTTGGGATTCTGTATCGTCTGTCTTCCCGCCCACCCCAAACCTCCTCATTCACTGCTGCCTCTTCAAGTACAATCTGCAGGTGATACAGTGATGACTCACAACTTTCTATTTTCAAGTCTGGTCTGTCCTTTGAATTCAAGCCTCATTCATCTCACTGCCCATCTGTGGGCAGACATCCCACAGCAGCTCAAACTCAACAAGCACATATATCAACTCAGCCCCTTCCTCCAGAATTGTTCCTCTTTGTTTACTCTTTCCTTTGGTGAATGGTACCTAACATCTAGCTCATCATACAGGACAGAAACCTGGACACCACCCTTGAATCCTTCTATAACCTCTCACTCAGTCCTTTTAATTCTGTCTTGTAGAATTCTCTGAACATCAGCTTCTTCTCTACTGCCACCGGTTTGCGCCTGCTTCAGACTAGCATCTGCTCTCACTAGAACTCTGCAAGAGCCTTCTACTCACCTACCAGCCTCTCTTCCCCAACACGGTCTTCAGTGAGGTCTTTCTGCAGTGTCAGAATCAATCAGTTGACCTAACAAAATTATCACTCCATTGCCCTCAGACAAGAAGCCCAGAGTCCTCAGTCTAGCTTTCCACCTGCTAACAAACCCAGTGATTTCCTCTTGGTCTGGACTTTGGTATCACTTCTCCCCAGGGCTTCCCTGGTTGCTCAGATGGTAAAGAATCCACCTGCAATGCGGGAGACCTGGGTTTGATCCCTGGGTTGGGAAGATCCCCTGGAGGAGGGCATGGCAACCCACTCCAGTATTCTTGCCTGGAGAATCCCCATGGACAGAGGAGCCGGATACGACTGAAGCCACTTAGCACGCTCCCCAGGGAGGCCTCTCTGACACCTCAAGTCTGGGTTTCTAAGCACCCAGTGTTTCTGCCAACTCCTGCATGTATCATCTTCTGCTACACTCCACTGTTCTCACCTCCTTGAGCTGAAGTGTGGTGAGAAAAGGAATAGTATCTGGAAGGTCATGCCTCTCCTTCCTCTGTCTCGCCTGGTGCCTAGCAAAGGACAGGTTCTTAACTGTTGAATAATTTAACAAATGAATAAATGAATTTCCTTTTGTCAGGCTTTTTGTAAGCTCAACATCCTAAATAAAATGAAAGAAAAAACCCTGTACCTACCCAGCACAACAGACACCCCACACCCCAGATAAATGCCGAGCGATGGCAGACCACAGGGTGTAGCCACAGCTCCTAAGAGAGTGCAAAGAACGCCTGCCACAAATTCATATGCACTGGCTTTTTCAGCACTGACAGTCCAGTGCAAAAGTAAGATACCATTTTAATGTGTGTTCTACAGTATTCCCAAATGTGAAGCACATATAAGAAATGAAAATAACCTCTCTTAATCACCCAAATCTCAGCATATCCCCTTCTGTCACACGATCATGGATCATAAAGAAAAACCTGGTTGTAAGAATAAGGAGTATCTTCAACATGTATGGAAAGAATATGTTCTGTTAACACAGGGATTCAGTTTTAAAATGCACTCAAATTTAATAACCATGAATATATTCCAGCCTCATAATTTATTCAAAAGGCCAATATCAAAAGTCAATCTGGGGATTTCCCTCGTGGTCTAGTGGTTAAGAGTCCGCCTTGCAATGCAGGGATGTGGGTTTGACCCCTGGTCGGGGAACTAAGATCCCACCTGCTGAGAAGCTTATAAACCCACGTGCCACAACAAAAGATCCTGCTTGCCACCTAAACACACAATTTGCTTGACCGAATTTCTGTTCTGCTGTACTTGTCCAATGTTCTCTTCTCCAAATAGAACTACCCTAAGAAAATAAATGTATTCCAATAGTCTCCTCCCACTGTCCAGTTGAGAGAGAGAGACTAAGCGCAGAAAGTAGAGATAAAATACCCTCACTGGCACCACTGCCCAGCTGCCCACTCCGGTCTTTGGCCATGTGGATCACTTTGTGTTGAAGATCTGTTGCATTTTACACATCAAATGCCACAGTTTGGTTCTTAAGACCCACTCAGCTTTCGTGGTCAATTACAAGCGAGTGCTACCATCAAAGCGGGCCCAGGAACTTGGCCAATCCACCCACCCCGAGTGAGGGTCTGAGAATGATCCCAAGGACAAGTGCCACCTGGGGACGCTGTTCTGATAACAAGCCACGTGAAATGAAGGGCAAAATGAAACCTCAGTAAGAAGCCCAGGAGGTTTCATGGTCCAATAGGTCTCATTCTCTTTTGATATTACCACCACTGACATGCTTAGCAGTGCATGCGTGTGTGCATGCTAAGTTGCTTCAGTCGTGCCTGAGTCTTTCCAGCCCGATGGACTGTAGCCTGCTAGGCTCCTCTGTCCATGGGATTCTCAAGAATACTGGAGTGGGTTGCCATGCCCTCCTCCAAGGGATGTTCCCAACTTAGGGATAGAACCTGAATCAATCCCACAGTTTATTGTCTGTAAGCATCTTCTGGGTGCAAGCAGTGACAACTTTAGAAATATAGACTTGTGAAGGGATTGTGTGTAAAAACTGGCTTATTCTGTGTATGCAAAAATAAAGTTAATTCTTAAGTTCTGATGAGAAACCATCAGAGTCCTCCACCACTGCTTAGACTGGACAGAGAAAAATGGACCCCTACACTGCAGGACGATGAACACACTCATTCCATGGTGACAACAAATGCTTCCCACAAGCCAGGAAACATGCTGGTGCAAATTTAAAATAAATACACATTTAAGCCCTACCCCATTATTAGCCCTGCTGAACAGTTCAAGGACTCGAGGTCACACAGCCACTAAGTGTGCTTACCATAAAGCATTAGTTAAAATACCTGAAGTGTTCCACACACTTTAGGCTTTAAAACCACTGGGTAGGTTTTAATTCTGATACTTTCAACAGGGAAGACCATGACCAAAGGTGAATCATGCAGGGTATTTAAGAGATCTGGAGTGAAGATTGTGTGTGTGGCAGAAACCAAGAACCATCCAGTTACCCTGAGGCTTAAGAGGCATAGCATGCAAGAGAGAAGTTTTATTAGCCTTCTGTTTAACAGCCAGAATTTCTATATCTGCCAAAAATGTTTCCAGAGCAGAATAATTAAAAAAAAAAAACAGTTGGGAAATTAATTCAATTGTATGTGAGGAGGGACCTAAGAGAAATACTGTCGTTAAGAGTGGATGGGCCCTCCAATTATAGCCTGTGCTCACTTAGGGAAGTAGTTTGAGCCAGTTCATCGTTCAAATCTACATGAAATGCACATTAGAAATCAGAATGAGGGGATTCCACTTTGATGAAAGGGTTGAACTCTCTCGCTCCAAGCTCTACGCATGACAGCCACCAGCCACGGAGTTCAGTCACCCTCAGGGAGGGACGGGCACGGGCCACAGCGCTTGCTCCCCCTCAGGGAGGGTCGGGCACCGGCCACGGAGCTTGGTCCCGCTCGGGGAGGGACAGGCACCGGCCACGGAGCTCGGTCCCCCTCGGAGAGGGATGGGCACTGGCCACGGAGCTCCGTTCCCCTCGGGGATGGACGGCACCGGCCACGGAGCTCGGTCCCGCTCAGGGAGGGACGGGCACTGGCCACAGCGCTTGGTCCCCCTCGGGGTGGGTCGGGCACCGGCCACGGAGCTCGGTCCCCCTCGGGGAGGGACGGGCTCCAGCCACGGAGCTCCGTCCCCCTTGGGGAGCTCAGCTGCCTGGTCCCCACAACAAGATAAGCCAGAGTTCCTGGTGCTCAAGGACTGTGCTTCCTGTGGGAGGAGCCGCACCACTCAGACTGTCTGGCTAGCAACTGAAAGCACAGTCAAAGACCATCTTGCTTCTTGGAGGAAAAAAAAGAAGAGTTTGTGTGTCATCAAACACTGGCCACTGGCCACCTTCTGTTGGTTCTGGGTAGCTGTTGCTATAGAGACACAGGCCCTCCCCCAGGCCTCACTGACTGTCTGTCTTGGATCATCCAGTTCTAGTACTCCAGGTTCAAAGCCACTATAAACTGTTCTAATAAGGTCCCCCCTATACCAGCAGAACCACTCTCCCAAAGCCAAGTCAAAAGCAAACCAAACCAAGATCCAAACAAGAACAGGAACAACTACTTCAGTCACAACTCTGTGAGTCTGCACCTATTATCTGGCAGAGTAAGTCACTATTAGGCACCTTTATTCCAACAGGCCAGGTTGATACTTGAACTACTAATCATATTAAAATGAGAATGAAGCTATTAATACAACCATCCATTTATGCCTTAACGCCACTGTATACAATAAAAAGATGAGGCCTCTAGTAAGTCATGAATTGAAACAAAACATCCCATTAACACAGGGCAGCTACTTCTGTCCTCAACTCTTTTAAGATGAGTTCTATATCAGGAGACAGTGAAGAAACAGCAGAAATTACCAGGAGGGTTTTATACCCTTTATTTCAGCTTCCTGAATACACGATCTCTGAGCAAAGAATGTAATGTACCATACTCTCTCTGACGAGAATTTAAATCTTCATATCAAGATCCCACACTGCAACTACTCATGAAAAAAATCTATTTTGAAAATAAAAAAAAAAAAGTGGGGCTTCCCAAAGACACCTGTCTGTGGCAAACATCTGGATCAATCCAAGTATATTTTTGAGCATCTCTGATCTGCAAACGCTCTGGGCCTGTGGATGCCAGACGTCTCTATGTAACTTTCATAGCTCATCGATCTTGAATCTGTATACAGTTCCAGTAATCATTTTTGGTTGTAATCCTTTTGGCATTTGCTTAACTAAAAACGTATCTCAGTCTCCTCTGTCCTTCATGAGCATGACATTTTTAAAAAGCTCAGGAAACTAGTATTGGATAACATTTGGGTATCTGCACTGTGGTAACACATTACTTTCCTGTTTCAGAAATATCTTTAAGGAAAGTGATAAAGCCACGGAAGGGAGAAGGATGGATAAAGCAAGTGTTAAAATAACACTTTGGAGGCTCCAGGTGAAGACTATATGGTGAGTGTTAGTGCTGTTTTTTGCAACTATTTTAAAAGCCAGAAATTATTTCAAAATAAAGTTTTAAAAAATAATGTTTGTCAGGTTTAGGCCCAAGAATACAATGAATTTAATGTGGTAAGGAGATTTTTATGTAGTAAAAGGAGGAAGGTCTCCAAACTGAATTCTGTGTCATCTTTTCTGTAAATGATCAGTCATTCATTCAGGGGAAGTCAGGCAAATGCTGTAAGGCAATGTCACAGGGCCTTAAAGCAAAAAAAAATAAAGGGAAAATGTTCTGAATATATTTAATGAAAAAAAGTAGCATACTCACTGTCCAACCCAGGATGGCTGATTGTCATTAATGAGACGGATTTTGTCAGTGGAGAAGAAATGGCTGATGTACAGTAATTAAATCCCTGTTGTTTAGATCTGTGACATGTCTGTGAAGGAAATAAAGGTAAAACAGTTCTCAGTTCATGCTCTTATATTTCTAGGTTAGTACAAAACTTGACATGCCAACTTCAGAGACTGCAAACTCAACTTCAGAGAAGCAATCAAGCTTTTCTGAGCCTCAGTGTTCTCATCTGTAAAATGCGAACAATAAGAGAAATAAGGCAGTACGCAGAGTCTCAAACTTCATAAGCGCTTAATACACGACCACAAGCTGGAAATTGTACAGCCTTTGAAAATTTAAATATCATGTACAGATATAGGAGGATACCAGTAATATCATTCTGATGTTGAAGAGTTAGAAACAGAGATACAAATAGAAAAGGTTTTAAGATCACAAGCAAAGTAGGCTCTACTCAGAAAGGCCACTTACACAGACACCATCACTGAAAGAGAGGGTCATCACTCAGACCCCTAGGAATGTCAATTCAGGAGAAGGTTATCACATAAACATGATTAAGAAAACGGAAATGTTCTCATTTCCTCATCAAATGTCGTCTACTTCAAAGTGACAGTGAGACTAAAAGCCTGCCATTCTGAGTTTAATACTGTTCAGCTAAGAGCCAGTTATGGGGCCTTAGGCAAGTCACTTAAATGGGCTTGACTTTCTCACATACAAAGGCTTAAGCAGAATTTGAGGGGATTTACTGGCTCTAAGTAAACTCAAGTTGTGGTATTTCACCTGGTCTTACTAGTGATTGCCAAAGGACTCTCTACACATAAAATGCAACATGTTTTTCAGACTTGTCAGAGATGCTCTCTGCAATCACCAAATTTATTGTTTTTGATTTTTCCCTCTTTTCCTGTTATCATTGGGCTGAATAAATCGACATCATCTACTCTAATAACTCTATCCTCCATATTCTTGTTATTTCTCTTCACTTCCAAGAAACCACAAAGAGGGGACAAAAGGAGGCAAAATTCCTTTAGGCTTTCAATTTCATTTATCTTAGGCCTAAATCCCTTTAGACCCTCACATGACCATAAGGGATATATTCATGCTAGATTTAAAATATATGGTCGCATCACTGCTATGTAGCAGGATGTAATAAAAAACTAGATTTCTACACAAAACCTCAGTCACTGATTCGAAGAACAGGTTGTTTCAATTTTTGTTTGTTTAGTTTGAAATGATGCCTTACGTTTCTACCTGAAATGAAAGTCACCTACTCAGAGACTGGCGTTTCAACTTTTTTGTTTGTTTAACTAGAAAAAATTTCACTTGGAAGTGTATCCCAGAACACTCTCAGAAGTTCATCCAGGTGTTAGTTTTCAAATTAATACCTTAATTTTACAAGTTTGCTTTGCTGAAATATTTAAATCTGTGCAGATTAATGGTATTCTTTAATTAGCACTGGGCTTCCCTGATAGCTCAGCTGGGAAAGAATCTGCCTGCAATGCAGGAGACCCCAATTCAATTCCTGGGTCGGGAAGATCTGCTGGAGAAGGGATAGGCTACCCACTCCAGTATTCTTGGGCTTCCCTTGTGGCTCAGCTGGTAAAGAATCCACCTGCAATGCAGGAGACCTGGGTTCGATCCCTGGGTTGGGAAGATCCCCTGGAGAAGGGAAAGGCTACCCACTCCAGTATTCTGGCCTGGAGAATTCCACGGACTGTATAGTCCATGGGATTGCAAAGAGTTGGACATGACTGAGTGACTTTCACTTTCAAGTAGCATTAAGTGCTAAAAACTGCTATTTGCAACACTGAGTATATGCATAATTATAGCTACTAACCTTATGTGAACATTAAGTCTTGCCTTCTTTGTTCCTAATATGAGGATGTATTTAGGGAAATGAAACCAATTTTTTCCCCCAATTAGCAACATACACCCCTTTCAGCCTTACCTGCTGACTAAACATTCTATGTTCCCTCTGGCCTGATTCAAGATCCTCTTCTGAAAGTGACACCAGAGAGTCACCCCTTTCCTGGCCACTGAAAGGGTGCCTGAGTTCTTTGGTGTTTGAAGAGTTTCCTTCTAGAGATGAGGACGGCTTGTTTCCAATACCAGCTCCTCCTGTCAAGCCTTCTAGACTGAAACTGAACACAAGACACAAGAGTTAATTCATTCTGAGACTCAGAAAGGAAGGAGGATACAAAGCCCCTGCATTTGTGTCTCCCTTGCTTGTAACTTTGTCACCCGGCAAAACTGTCTTCAAGGGCTTGGCCAAATGAGTGCCCCCTACCCTTCCCTCTAGATCTTGGTCAGCTGAGAAATATACTGCACTTGGTTTGTTTGGTTTTTTTTTTAAAGAAACCTCATTCAATTTACTCAAATGCTGAACTACTTCCAGTCATCTTCTCAGACATTTTTCAATATGCCATGTGGACAGACTGTATTATCTATAGATCTTTCATTTATGTGCTCTTTTTTTTTTTTTTTACCCTTGATCTGATGTGATCAATTTTTGTCAGAATCTGAAGCCTGCCAATGCCAAAGAATTAAATGGCACAGAGAAAATATGAACATTAAGTGACCTTCTGGAGGAAAATAGGGAAGATCCAGATTTGCCCTTGCAGCCGTCAAGTGGACCTTTGTAACTTCACGTTCGCCTATAATCCAGGTAACTTTCGTAACTTCACGTTCCACGACAGTCTAGGTGACCTTTGTAGCTTCACAGGCATGCGCCGCCCCAGAAAGCCCACGTTACCATCTGCGCACCTGCCCCAACAAGCACGGCTTTGGCACGTTTCCTGAGAACTGTTAGTTGCAGACAGCCACACGGGACACCTCAAAGGGCAGAAGCTGAAGAGGCGCTGTGTCTAAGAGAGGCTGGATTTCTTTTGCCTTGATACTGACAAAGTGGCGGGGGGGTGGGGGCGGGGAGCAAACTTAAGGTTTGGTATCGAAAACGGGATCCCTGGAATAAAGACTGGTTTGCAGAGTGAAAAGCAATTTTTGTGAGGAGCAGGCTATAGAGAGAGGTTGGCCAGCTTTCACCCTTGGGGATGCTGGCCAGAATAAATCACATGTGTTACACTGGATCTCAGAATGCAGGGGGTGTGCACCATGCCCTCGGTTACAAGCATGTGGAGCTGTATTTGAAGGCATAATGAAGCTCTTTTGTTATCTCTGCTCAAAGTGAACTGCTACAAAAAAAGTTCATGTATGCCGGTCTAGAAGGGTTTCTATTTGCCCTTTTTCCTATGAATCACTTATTATGAACTGAAACCATATGCCTCTATAAATTAAACAATGGATTTTATTCTGATTTCAATATGACGAGAGAAATCATGACTAACTCCAAGTAAATGTCTCTGTAAAACTCATTTTTAATAGCAAGGGTAAGAAGACTAATTGAATAAGAAATTTAGTTCTCTGTTATGAATTATTTCTAAAGCCTGAGAAAGCCAGATCCTATGCTTACCACAACATTTAATCCTGAAAGTGATTAAATCTGGCTGCTTAGTTGAGAGAAGAATATGTAATGATGAGCAATCTGTGAGCTTAGAATCTAAAGAAATGATTGGATTTGGAAGCGTAATTAAGAAATGAGTGCATCTTATTAGCGGCCTTGTTTCTGTTATTGCTTTCCTCAGGATGTGCTAATTCCTAGGAGCTGGGAATAGGGATGGATGAAAACAAAAAGAGAAGTGGTCTACCACAGCACGGAGACAAGTCTGTGCAGAAAACACCCGAATCTATAGCCACTGGAGACAAACAGAATGCATTGGGGAGCACCATCCGGCTCCTAGGCTGCACCCCTTGAACTGGATAGGATGCCCATAGCAGAGGCAACAGAACACCGTGCTCACAAACAAAGCAGGCCGCCATATGCATTCTAGCCACACACAAGCCAGTTCAAAGCCGAAAGCTCGGGTGCTGTGTTTTATGATTCCCCCTTTGGTGGCTGGACACATAACAATACCATACCTTCTGTAATTAAAATCAGCACGCAGGGCAGCAGAGTATTGCACACCAGAGGGACACCAGCTCATACTGGGGATGACATCAAAGGCAGAAACAGAAATGCAAGAGGAAACAGGGATAGGATCATTGGGTTTAAAAATAAGGGACACAGTTAGAGACAGATGGATTTTCTGATCATCAAAAAATTAGGAATGTAACACTGATTTAGAATTTAGAAAATAGCTGGAACAAAAAACACAGTTCTTCTATTGATGTCCATCTACATATTGTGTTAGAAATGACTACGTGAACTCTTTACAGGTTAACAAGTCCAGTGTTGGAAACCCCAGAATTCCTCCTAGCAAACTCTGAACAGAGTACCCACACTCCCTGTGGCTTCCTGGCTGGGCATGCTCACAGCAGTGTTTCAACCAGACTACTGGGGACAATCTTTCTATACTGCCCACCACTCCTGCATCCATTTAGGCTTGGATGCTAAAGATAAAGCATGTAACAGTGGTCCTATTTCCCTGTGTTTTAATAATGAAGGGAGGTCTTTCCTTGAAAAGGAATTTTATAGTACTGACAAAAGGGTCCCCTAATTTTAGGTACATTTTCCCACAAAACTAAAAAAAAAAAAAATCCACTTGATCATCTCCTGACCACAGCATCTCTAATCCTTCACTAAAAGGAATGACGACAAATTGCACTGCGGTAGGCTCACTGAGTCAGGGTTTCCTCCCCCCAGGTTTCCATTAAGGATGCATCTAAGCCAGAAAATTCACGTATCTTTCATATCGATACTCAATCAACATCTACATCCACCTCCAAACCCTATTCACCAGGCTTGGATGCTAAACATAAAGCATGTAACAATGGTCCTGTTTCCCTGTATTTTAATGATAATGAAGGGATGTCTTTCCTTGAAAAGGAATTTTATAGTACTGACCAAAGGGTCCCCTAATTTTAGGTATGTATCTGTTTTCCCACAAGATTAAAAAAAAAACCAAACCCATTTGGTCATCTATTTCCTTGACTATCTCAGCACTTATATTTATTCTCATGCAGCAGCAACAGAAAATCTGGGGTTGGTAATGGTAAGTAAACATAAGCAGACAAAAAATAACTAACTCAGAGTATTAGGTACTCTGTAAAAGGAGCTGCATCCATAGGTCAGGATTTTTGATTAATAAAAGCTAGTATTTAAAAAAAATACACTGCTACTATTTCGGCCTTAAAGTTCTAAGTGACATGCTTTTGTTTTCAGAAGGGAGACAACAATAAAACTCATCTGCTCCCTGAACCTTTAATGGGAAGACCTGCAGACATCAAAAAAACCAACCAACAAACAAAAAGAAAGCTAAAAAAAACCAATACAAACAAACAAAAAAACCCCCAAAACAAAAACCACCTTGTCTTGAACACCTACAGCTGATAACTTTATGCTGACAGGTGGAAGGTTTTGATAAACGAAAAAAAGACAAGGGAAATGATGGGGGAATAAACATGAGCTAAACCTATGGATCTTCTAAGAGTAAATCTTTAAAATAATACCATTAAAAATAAAGTAAATGGTAAAACATTTTAAATCGGATTATATTAATAGTACAAAGCTCACAAGTACAAAAGCAGAGAGTGGAAGTACACAGCTGAGACATGTCTCTACAAGTCTGCTAAGCAAGGCCAGACTGACTTAGGGTTTACGTGTGAGGGAAGCAAGCCTTGAAACAGTTTACAAACACGCATGAGATTCACAAGTCTGTTCTTTGAAAATTATTACCTTAATTTTATACCTCTAAGCTGTTAGTAGAAAGGCATATTATGTCTACATGGTCAATTTACTAAAAACAGAAAGCGGAAAAAATTAGAAAGTGAATATACATGCCAATTTATCATTCAATAAAAATTAAATAATGTCTATGGATTTTAAACATCCCTTTACTCTCAGAAAATGATAATGATGTGAGAGACTGGGATGAAATTTAGGAGAAAGAGGAGGAACAACAGGGAGACAGAAGGAGCATCAGAAAAGCCTACGGATCCGGGGAGGAAGCTGCAGATAGTCCTCAAGTCACAGAAACTCCTTTCACAGCAGTAGGAGTATTTTTCAGAGCATCCTAATTTCCTTAATTCCTCAGCTGGGGGAGTAACATTTCATGGTTCTTTAGCTTTGAGATTTAGGTAGTTACAGATTAAAAAAAAGTATCCTGCCTTTTAATACTTGCTGAAATGTTTCCATTTTAGTAGCTAAGGCTTAACACAAAATTTAAAATCGTAACTCCTGTTCTTCGTACAGAAATACGACGAAGGGTGAAACTGTCACTGAAGTGGCTGTGACGGCTGTGTCTACATGCTAACCTGGACTGCATCCAGCAACAAGTCATCTTCCAGGGTCATCCGGGGCATGTTTTTAGTAAGTCCATGTTGAAGAGTTTAAAAAACAGTCAGACAAATAAATCTCTAAAGGTTTTAGATACTTCTACTGAAAAAAGGCCTTTAATAACTTGTTCTCCTGGAGACAAATGTAACCAGACTCATGATTATCTGAGATTCATAACAACACTGTACTCGAGCTTAACTGTGTGCCTAAAATCTGAAATTAAAGGAAACACCCACTTAAAAAGACCAGGTAGGCAACAAAGATCATTATCTGCCCACTTCCCAAAAAGACAGCCTCAGCTAATAATTTAAAATATCTCTTTAAAACTATCTCCTAATATGAGACACTAACCATAATCAAACCATCGTTTCCAGATTTCTAAATTTTTTTTCCCCAAAAATTGGAAGAAAAAGTCACAAATGACTTCTGTACAGGAAATGTACTGATAAAAACTCAGCATTTGAAAAAATTAAAGCAAATCAGTACTAAAAATGACTTTTCACCTGATAAATCACAACAATTTTTAGCTTTGAAATTTTACATGACCAAAAATCATTATGGGACTGAAAGACTGAAGGAGCCCTGAGAAATCAGGACCACATCAGCAGTGGACGGGGGACTGCCAGGTGGCCGAGGAGGAAAGGCTTTCATCACGTCATCGAAGAATGTGCTGAAAACAGTCAGGGCCTGGTACATGAGCACACTTCTATTTTTGGTTCTTCCTCTCCCCCTCTTCTTGGGAAAGAAAGAAAAAGTACTCCCCAGGGTCCATTACCTATGCACAATAGACACTTCTTGGACTCCTCCTTAGACAAAATTGGGAATACCCTATTATCAAAGTGATCTGAACACCAAAAAGAACAAGATGGAAAAAATATTTCTTAAACTTTTTTTTTTTTTAAATAAAAGTAGAACAGGGAAAAACTTCAAATTCGAGAAACCATTTCATACGGGATGGACATTAGCAATTAATAAGTACCTGTATTTTACTTGTCTGAAGCAGACAGAACGTATTTAAAATTAGACTGTTTAGTCGTGGATGAAGCAGAATGAGAAGCTTGTTAGTATAATAAGCTCAGAGGCAAACAGTTAGTCCATCAAGTTAGTGAACTCTGTACCTTCTCCTATGAATGGGAGGCCTCCTGACAACATCCCCAAGAACTCGCATTGAACTGAAAATGAATGGTGGCAGAGGTCAGTGTCCAGGTGAAACAAAAGGCATACAAACGCATGAGACACACAAACATCACACTGGGAAGAGACAATCACCAAAGAGAAATGGTTTGGGAGTAAGGGAATGAAAGAATGCGGAATAAGGAAAACATCATCACCAAAAAGGCCTGATCATCTCTGAGAAGGGCTACTTTAACTCCTTGGAGCATGGAGGGAGCAATCAGGTGCCCAGGAATGAGGTCTGTTAAATTATAAAAGCAAAAGGACTTTTTATAAAAGCCATCCAGGAATAACTTTAACAGGGTTTTCTTAAAGACTTTAAAATCGAGGTAATTCTCTGTGCAGGTAATAATGTAAGAATCAGTCAAACTGATGAAAATGACCCCTAACTCTCATTCCATTATCTCCAGAGGTACTAGGACAGTGGTACCAGGCAATTCTGAATGATAACTGCAAATAGGAGAGTCCATGATATTATACAGGCTGAAAACACAAGCAATTTAGGTGATAGGGTTCTAATTGTAGCTCTAGCCTAAAATTACCATGTAATCTTGGGCAAATCTTTTAATCTGAGCTTCAATTTCCTCATTGGAGCAACATGATGCAAAAAGTCACATCTAGCTTGGAAATTAAGTCATGGCAAAGGGATCCATCATGGTTTATAAAGGAAAACAGATTCCATATAAAATGAATCCTCCTTTCTCAATGCTGTTGTCATCTAGGACACGTGTATCCCGTCAAGCAGATTCTCTTGCCTCAGGAAGGGAATTCTGCCTGTAGGGATCATTTCCCCATCCTTATTTTCTCTTGTGGTATGAATGCTTGGAAAAAAAAAAAAAAATTACAGCTTGAACAAAGCTGGGACGGAAAGCTTTTACAAACTGCTTTTTACATAAGCTAGGATTTCAAATACATAAAAACTGCCCATCAGATAGAGCAACTGCTTATGTTATTTTTAAGGTTTGCACCCTGAACTGTATCCCAGAATAAAATGGGAGTTGTAGAAAGACTACTTGACCAGGATACTGGAAACCTGGATTCCGGTGACATTGGGTAAATGGTTTAAACTACCTACGTAGTCTCATCTGCAAAAATGGGGATAATCCCACCTGACTCATGAAGAGGATGGGAAAATTACATGAGACAATGTGTTATTAAAGGAATCTGAACAGGTGGCAAATCAGGAGGGTGTGAGGTACTATATGAAGGTAGGACTTCATTCACCTTGGGGCCTCCAGAACCTAGGAATGCCTGCTGTGCTTAATACATGTTGGCCGAATAAAGAATACATGAGTAAGTGAATGTAATCAGATTACATATACTCATAGCTATGAAATCTGAGCCAAAATATTAGGAAGTCAAGGAATTTTTAAAAAGCAAACAAGCCAGTAACCACTCCAGGTGAACTGTTTGTATCAGTTGTTTTACAACAACTGTCAGCCTCCTCCCTTGGCTGTCTGTCCTCATTTAGAAAGTAGCCTTGGCGTAGGCACACTTTTACACATATAGTAGGCATCATGGCACCTGTTCTTTAAACTTAAAACTTAAATTCATCTAGGCAGCCAATGGTTAGAAACCACATCCACATTTTCATACAGCCTGCTTGGCAAACTGAAAGCATGAGACTGAGTGACACAAGAGACC
Organism: Okapia johnstoni; assembly: GCA_024291935.2. NCBI lineage: Eukaryota > Metazoa > Chordata > Mammalia > Artiodactyla > Giraffidae > Okapia > Okapia johnstoni. The sequence goes on along the minus strand of CM044326.1, from coordinate 14,202,449 downwards.
CCCAGACTGAATGATACCTGGAAAACCAGTAACAATTTAATAATTATTATGATCTCTTTAAGAGTTAAGTACTGGTAATTTAGACTTTATCAAAACTTTCTGCACTAGAACAGATGGCAACTCCTATGAAGCACTGTGAAAAAACTTGTGTTGAAACTGTAAGATTTCAAATTTATTTCTTAATTCAAAATTGACATTAAACTGTTCCCTTCAGATTTTCTAATCTTTTAATTTTATGAACAAACCTGGCCTAAACAAACGTTACACCCGTGTTTAACTCACTATGTGACTTACATATTTCATTGTAAGCTTTACTCTTACAAACACTCTGAAAGGCAGGTGTTTCACAGATGAGAAAATTAAAGCTCAGAAGGGTCAGGTAACCTGCCCCAGGTTACCCAAGTAGTAAGTTTCAGAGCTGGAGCTGGCACACAGCTTTTCCTGATTCCTATGGGAAAGTCTATATTCTTTCTTCTATACCATGGTGTCTCCTGACATCTTTCACTAACAGTAACATCAAATCGAAAGCAAGCAGACACTGAGAGACGAGACGCACGGCCTGCCGCCTCACCTCCGGTGGTTCATCTCTGCGTCGCTGGCTGCGTTCTTCCCGGGACCCCAGCTGTGCCTCCGGAAAGGGGACAGAGAGCGCATGGAGCTCCGCAGCACAGAGCAGCTCGCGGGCACCTCGGTGATGCTGTCCATCTCCTCCTCCTCCATCTCACCCGGGCCAGCGGGCTCGCTCTCGCGCCCCTCAGCTCCCACCCCATGGCTGTAGAAGCCGTTGAGACACTGCGGGTCTCTGGACCTGTTCAAATTGGAAATCTGGGGGAGGGACACGTCACTGCCATGAGACGAATGTCGGTCCAGGGACGCCGTGTCATCGGTGGAGGAACTGGATCCAGTGATATCGCAGGCCAACTGCTCCTCCTCGGGCTGCAGTGGAGAGAAAGCATGCATGGTCGGAAACAGCAGGACCAAGAGGCCTCGGCTACTCTCCACGGACTCAGTGCCTTTACAGGGTAGGACAGGCAACATCACAGCTGGCTTCAAACAGCCTCCAGTAAAGGTACAGTCCAGGTCTATTCTTTCTACCCTTTTACTAGAGGTGCAAAACGGTAAATATATTGTCTTCCCTTTCTTGGAGAGGAAAAGATCTAATTCTGGGCAGTTATTTTCAGTCAATACTATCAACTGAAATGAAGGGAATCTATGTCTCTGAGGTTTCTGATGTATGAAAACTCGAACTCATACCATGTAAAGTTAAATTTTTTTTTTTTTTTTACAAGCCTTAACTAAAAACAAGGTAACGTGCTTGGCTACAACAGTGATATACTGAAGTTTATATTCAAAAAGCATGTTTATTTTCAGTGGCATTTTCAAAAATGCAAAACAGCTTATGATCCCACCTAAAGTTGCCACAAATGTCCAAATTCTGGGCCACAAATACCTAAATGCAAGAAATTTATCCCCCCTTTATTCCTTTAACTGACTACTGGCTGAGTTTTATCACGCCAAACTATTCCTAAAATAATCAGTCCTTTGCAGTCTTTGATAAAGTGATGGTGCTCTTTCCCTGGCCAACTTCTAGAGCCTACCAGGAATTGTGTCATTCTGATCCAGCAGACTGACAACCTCTACCTGCTGAAAAGCACCAGAACACATCATGTGATGGGTGACGGAAAGACGAGTGTTGTGGCATTCAAAAAATAAGTTTACCCAGAAGATAAGTAAAGTGTCTAAAAGACGCATGCTCATGCTCTCAGCTACACAGGAGGGCACTGTACTGTCTTCGTATCTTTCTTGTGTATTCTTATGGGACAGGGAGCACAGAACAGAAAAAGACATTGTGATTTCTGCCCCCACCCCGCCCCCTTCTTCACAGTATTTCCCTAATTTGGCAATCTATTTAGTTTTAATTAGGAGTAAAGGAACTTACAGTTCTTCAAAAGAAGTTTTAAAAATTATAGAAATTCATGAGCCTTTTTAGTCTTGAAACAGAAAATAACTCCTATACTAAAGAGGCTGACTCTTTAAAGGCTTAACAAAACACTTCAAAAGCACTCTACCTTCTCAAAGCAATCTTTATACCTTTAGGGTTGGATCTCACCAGCTCATATGAGGTTTTTCTTTCTACTCTCTAGAATCCAGCTTCCCAGCTTAACTGTTCTTTAAACAATCAGTGAGGGATGAGACTGAGGGAGGCACGAAGGGCTGGGGACTCAGAACTCTGAGGCCCAGACTGTCTCCTGGGCTCCCTCAAGTATAGCAGAGGCAAGATCTGAACGCAAGCTGATTTCAACTTTTAAAAACGCCCTGTTCTTCTATTACTATCTTCATCACTTAGAAAACTAAAAGACCCTGTAAGAAATAAGATCTCAAAGTCTGTATCAGAAGTCCTCAGTGTTCCTTTCACTGGCCATATATTTTTATTTTATGGTAAAATAAAACTACACCGAGTAGATTCTAAAATAGGGTAAGTTTTGGTTTAAAATAAAATTGTCAATGACTCCTTTCAAGTTAGCGAGGCGTCCTGCAGTTGCTATTCCTGGGGCCACTCTCCACTGAGAGGAAGAATATAAATGGTCATGAATAGCAACTTCAGAAGACACTTTCAGGATGTCTTAGCTTTTTCACTGGACTGGGTTGAAGACTGTCCTCCTCAAATTCATATCCTTCTCAGAATGTGACCTTATTTGGTTGCGTCTTTGCAAATGTTGTTCGTTAAGATGAGGTCATACTTCACATGAGAATATTTCCTGAATCCTAAAGGAGTAGTATCCTTATGAGAAGAGAGAGCAGCCCCTCAGAAACACGGCTTTTAGGACCCCCTGCCTCCAGAACTATGGAAGAACAGATTTATATTGTTTCAAGCCACCAAATGTGTGGTAATTGGTTACAGAGGCCCTAGGAAACTAAAGCTGCCTAAATGTCTAATTCTCAAAGCAATATCGAGGGACAAACAGAACGGGCAACAGAAAAGAAAAATGTGTGACAAGTCTGTGTTAAGATACACAAGCAAGGCTTCAAAAACAGTGAAAGTTTCCATTTATCCATGTATCGCACGTTCTTCTTACAAGTTAGCTCTTCCCAGCACGGAAATGACTTGCAGATGGGAGAGCAGGTATTTCTCTCCAAAAAGGAGAAACCTGCCTAGCATATATCATCAACATGGTCTTATTCCCGGTGTGTGCTTTTAACTTTGATCTTAATTAAAAAAGAAACAAAAACCACAAACTAAAGGACAGGGAGTTGTTTTGTTTTTTTTCATAGTAACTGCAGGATTTCTTTAGTTTTGCATTCCTGATTCTGATTTAAGAATGAGGTTCAGACAGTATAATACTCTTACACTCAAGTATTTTTATGAGCCGGTAGTTGCAACTTGAAAATGGAGAAATAGGAGAAATTCAGAAGTTACGAGAGAGCTCATTTGTTAACTATTTGAGACAAATGGTGTTAACTTTAGATTGAATCTAAAGAAGGCTGTAATACTCTTTTCCAGGTTTTTTTTTTAGTGTTCTCAAGAGTTTCCCAACTTCATCACATCCTTACACTACGTTTGCAGACTAAAAAGTAGTCGGTGGCGTAACAAATCAAACCTGGAATGTGACCATGGCCCTTCTACAGCTAGGTATGTGTCTAGGGATGAGTCATGCGATAATCTTTAGATCTAAAGAAGTTAGAAATTCATACAAGGTCTGTTGACAAACATTACCTATTTCAATCATGGATAACAGAGGAAAAAATAAAAAACAGGCTTTTTTAAAACTTTTGTGGGGTTTTATTTTTTTTTGCAATGTTCCCTTTCCAGCCCCTAAATCTGTAGTGCTAAAGCTCTCAGAGAAAGCTGCCAAAAAGCAGATGGGAGAGGCACGACTTACACCATTCTTCTCCCTCCTCAAAAAAGTACCAGATCTTGGGGAATGCTGTTTTTCTATTTTTATAAATTAGAAGGGGGAATGGTTTCTGACACAAAACAGAATGTTCCATGCTTAGTATTTAAGCCCCTCTAAGAGTTTTTGAGCTGGTCTGTCTGTCTTTCTTTAGAGAGGTCTTTTCTCTTAGAACATCTGCTAATTAAACGACTTTCAAGACTCAGGAAATTATTCCTGATGGTCTGGAGGAATGGTGCCATGGGATCAGTTTAACTTACAAATATTTTAAAACTTAGTTTTGAATCCACGTCAATCAAATGTACCAGTTAAACTGACCCATGGCACCATTCCTCCTGAGAGCATCAGGAGGGATAAATCAGGAATAATATCCCATATATATACACACACACATATATTTATATGGAATAATATTACATTTAAATACATAAGTATTTATATATAAATACAGTGAATATCAAAGAGTGAAAATACATGCATATATATTAAATATTTTTTCATTCTTAGAAGCAAATGGCCGAAAACAACTGTGATGAGTATTAAGACTGGGTTAGGGCAGTGAAGTAGAAGTGACATGAAAAGGCAGACACAGGAGAGATGGGATGGATGGAATCACGTATGGGCTTGGCCACCCTCTCCAGTATTCTTGCCTGGAGAATCCCACGGACAGAGCAGAGGGGTGGGCTACAGTCCATGGGGCCACACAGAGTCAGACACGACTGAGAGGCTAACACACACACGTGCAAGAAAGCAAGCTTACTGGGGAAACGAAGACCACGTCTGTCCCTGAGGCTGACAAACGAACTTGTCCTCTCTTGAGTTTTCATAACTGCTTTTCCTCCTGCATACAGCAGGATGGAACACACACAGAAATTATCACCTCTACCATAAGCTTCTCTTTCCTTGGGGTTAATAAAATTATGAATATCTGTAAATGGTGATCAGGCTAGAAAAACCCACTAGGTGCTGGAGAGCACACCCTCTGGGCAAAGAAAGGTCTCAGGCTGGCTGCTCTTTCCAGCACTGGCTTTCTGGCTTCAAGGGCAGGGCTGAGCTGACAGACTGACCCAAGGACACTTAGGTTTTGCTTAATTTAGACTCATGAGAGTCCCTTGGACTGCAAGGAGATCCAACCAGTCCATCCTAAAGGAGATCAGTCCTGGGTGTTCATTGGAAGGACTGATGTTGAAGCTGAAACTCCAATACTTTGGCCACCTCATGCGAAGAGTTGACTCATTGGAAAAGACCCCAATGCTGGGAAGGATTGGGGGCAGGAGGAGAAGGGGACGACAGAGGATGAGATGGCTGGATGGCATCACCAACTCGATGGACGTGAGTGTGGGTAAACTCCGGGAGTTGGTGATGGACAGGGAGGCCTGGCGTGCTGCGATTCATGGGGTTGCAAAGAGTCGGACACGACTGAGCGACTGAACTGAACTGAAACTAGGGAAAATGACATTAGAAAAGAATTACGTAAATAAAAGTTAACATAGAAGTCCAAAATAAATGATGTTTATAAAAAGCTTGAGAGAATATATTTCTTAAATATACGTGCGGTATAACTATGACATAAATTTGAATGTAATTATGTACTAGATACTCATCACTGTGAGGCTTTTACTAAGAGATTTAGATGTATGATTTCTTTTAATCCTCACAACTGTTTGATTTAGTAGCTATTCTTATTTGCACCTGATGAGAAACCTGAAGCTCAGTGAGGTTACATAATAAACTCAAGTCTCTGAGGGACAGGACTCTTTTTTTCTTCGTCTATTTCCTTTCTTCTCCAAGCTCTCCAGGTGATTCTAGGTTCAGCTAGGATTCATACACCGAAAATATATGAGTTTTATTTGTCAATTATATCTCAGTACAGTTGGGGGGAGTCACTGAATGGTATCCCCGAGACCGTGTACTTCATTTTATGTAAATATTATAAAAAAAAAAAATCTTATAAACAAATACTGAATTCTAAGCATTAAGAAGTGGAGTGCATTGATATCTCTAACTTTGAAGTGTATTAAGAAATTAGATGACATAATGGAAAGAATGAGGGACAGATGCATAATTATGTAACAAAGCAAATAATAAAAGATTAATTGTAGAATCTAAGTGGTGGGTATTCACTGCAGAATTCTTCCCACTTTTGTTTCAAAATTTTAAAAATAAAGTATTGGGGGCAACAAAAATGCCTGATTGGCTTTCTTAACCAGAGTTATACCATTGCAGGTATGATACAGATATGTATAGGGAGGGGTGTAAACACTATACACACTTACATATATAGAAGTCTAGAAACAGCTATGCACTTTGTATCTTATTACTACACCTGAAGGAATCACTCTTAACAATGCCAAAATACTAGTCCTTTAATTTTCATTCATTTATTCAAATACTTATAAATTATTATCTGTTATAGTATACTCATGGAGAAGGCAATGGCACCCCACTCTAGTACTCTTGCCTGGAAAATCCCATGGACAGAGGAATCTGGTGGGCTGCAGTCCATGGGGTCGCTAAGAGTCAGACACGACTGAAGCGACTTAGCAGTAGCAGCAGCATAGTATACTCAAGGCACTTGGCCATGTGCCTTGAAGATAAAAGCATATATTTTAAATGCCTAGTATATGCAAATCACTTAATCCATTTATGTGCTATACTGGTGGCAAGCATTAGCCCCACTTCACAGTTCTGAAATTACAATCATTTCAATACTTATGCATTAAGAGTTTACAGGTTTTCTAATCTGGATTCTGTAAATATATTTACTTTTATCTGAAAGTTTAAAAAATATAAGGTAAATTCTTGGCTTGATGTTTAAGTACTGGAGAGCAATTGACAGCATACGAAATAAAGGATATTCCTTTAAGAGCTAGCATGTTGGTGGAGTCACTTTGCTTTTTCTTGATCAGTTGTGGATAGTATCTTATGATTTCGGAAAAAAAAAACAACAACAAGGTGTAAGGGCTTTATCTTTGGGTAAAAGAGGCAGCAACTATTAGTATAATTCTGTGGACTTCAATTATCCTTTTGGGTAACAGAGTGGCCCATATCATGTATTTTACAACCACATTTTCTTTCTTAGCTAGTGCCAGAAAGAACCCTAGGATTTCTTCTTATTTTAAAAGCAAAAATTAAAGTTCTATGCTACTGATCTATGGAAAAGCCAAGACCTCAGGAACCAGAAAATATCCATCAGAAAAAAACATGAAGCTCGCAACACTCACCAGAGAATCATATTTGCCAGGAGGCCGGCGTGCCAAGTGGAAACATGAGGTTAAGGTGGAAAGTTCTGACAAATACTGTGGGCTGATGTTAAAGAGCCCTCTGTGAGGCTAAAGTCACACAAGGGGCTGCAGGAAGTGACTTAATGCACCACTCATGGTTCACAGAAAAGGATGGTGCAATGCCTTGCGTACAGATTAGTTTTTAGAGAAGGGAGTGTGGGAGGGCTGGAGCCTGCGAAGAGACTCTGGGAGGGTCTGATGCTTCACAGCAAATGCTGTGTGGATGACCACAAGGGAAGGCCTTTAAGGAAGTAGCTGAGGGCCTGTCTGCCACCACTGCTGCGTTTCTGTATAAAGTACTGGTTACTAAAGCAGGTGCTTGGAGATTGCGAGCAAAATCAATGAGTGGATTTCAGAGTCGGGCCCAGCTACACATCTCAGTTTTGTCCCTTACTAGCTGAGTAATGTTGAATCAACCTCTTTACTAACCAGAGCCTCTGCTTCCTCAGGAGTATAATGAGGGAGGGGTATAATGAGGATAAAACCACCCACCTTGAAGGGCCGCTGGGAACATGAAATGAGATCACCCATGTAAAAAAATTCTGCTCAGTGCCTCACATAAAGTAAGCATCTTGTAAACATTAGCCTGTCCGTCTCCTTTTCCTCTCACATGTAAACACTTGGTTTTGTGAATGTTAGAGAAAACGTGGTTGCAAAACCTTTCCTGGTCACCAACCGCTGTGGCAGGGTGGAGACACTAAGAGGAAGGACCCTCCGAACCTCACCCCCGGCCACCAGACATTCTCGTGTGAGCGTGAAGGGGGGAGAGCGTCTTCACCATTTCTAGACTTCCTGAGGAACCCCAGCGTGGAATGTTGGCGAAAGTTTAGTCAGGGATATGCTTCAACTTTTAAAAATGCTATCTGTGCTGTCATCCTGGAAAAAAACTCCTAAAATTGAGTGCAGGCCATTTTTTTATGAACAAAACCTAAATGGTTTTGGCAAGTTGGAATAATTAAGTAACACGTAGTCAATTCTAATTCTCCTCGGCTAGGAAAATCATTCAACTTAGAGAAGGCAACATTCAGGGCAAGCTGGCATGCACCTAGGAGGTTCAAGCAAGTGTTTCTTCATGGAGGAAACTTTACAATTGGTTAAAAAGTTTTTTACTGAGTAAACGTCACACGTATATAAATGTTGAACAAATCCTCACATATCCAGGACCCAGTGTGAGTGATTACCAATGATTCCATTTTAAAACTGAAACTTAAGTATTCAGCAACGCCTTTTAAGAGACAGGCACCTAGAGAATGGTATTCCCCTTGGGGAGAAGCAGGCACTTTTAGGAGTCCTTCCAGTGCAAACCTCAAAATCACACTGGAAATTACCTAAATTCTGTTGGTTAAAAACAGAGAGAGCATGGTGATGTCCTTCTCTGTAAATAACTTCAGAGAAGGATAGCTCTGCCAAGTTAGTGGGCTTTTCTACGTTTCCCCCTTCTACAAGGAATGATGACAGGAATGCTGAAGTCCCTGAGTCTTTCCAAGGCCCCCTGGAAGGGAAGGTACACAAGGAAAAGGAAAGAGGGCAAGAGTAAGGGGAAGCCTAGCGGACACATGAGAGCCGCTGAGCAGGAGGGAGGGAAAGCCCAGGCACGCTCAGAGAAGCTCAAATGTGTTCCGGACCAGAGTTCCAGAAGGCTCCTGGCGTAGCTTTAGACCCAGCACCATCAGCCTGCCTTGGGGACCTGAGGAGCCACTGACTCAACCGCCCGCCGCTCCTCCCACGAGCTCCCGCACCCTCACAAGGGCGTCGGCATGGCCACTATGTGTCTGCCCCTCCCCAGCTCTCTGCTAAGACAACCCCCTGCAGCAGGTTAACAATACCCTGTGCTGACCCGGCTATGGGAAAGGCCTCTATTCTTGGGAGACAAAACGGATCTTGCTCCAACTAGACACAAACCTAAGTTAAGAGAGCACGCCTTGGAGCCTCAAATACTATGAAAACGTGAAGTGACTCATGTGGATGGGTTTGGCTTTCCACCAGGGAGAAAGCTGGATTCCCGAGCAGAGGTCTAGAAAGTTCCAATTAAGCAGGCAATGAGGAGGGCTGACCTCACTAAGCTCAGCCATGAGCTTCAGGCCTAAACACATTAACCGGCCAGGACTCTGTGGTGAGCTTATACACATGACGTCTTTCAGTCCGTCCTGTGGTCCTTCCTGCCCCCTGAGAAATAGTCATCATCATCTGACTTCAAATTCACTTGAAAGGAACGTCCATTTCTTTAGGCCTCAATGTGAGCTTCACAACCTGCACGGAACCGGCCGTGATTCTACAGAAAAGAAAGTAGTCAAGGCCTCTTTCTAAGGTCCGGCCATCTGGAGCTTCCTTCTCCAGAAGGGAGCCTTTACATGTCTCAGAGATCGTCTAAGAGATAAAGGCTAGCCGGAGTTGCACCCTGAGGCCGACGGTACCTTGGAGAAGACAATGCTGTCCACGTCTTCACTGGGCGAATGAAAAAGGTCAGAATCGCTCCCAGATTCTCTTTTAAGGACACCTGGTTTTGAGGCACACTCTCGGCCCAGTCCAACATCCAGGAAGCTGTCACATTCTGAAAAAGAAAATTCATTCAACCACTGCTTTAAAAAAAAAAAAATCAGTTTCTTTTCATTCCAGTCATCAGCCTTTTAAATCAATTGACTACCCAATCTCCCTCCCTTCCTATATATATATATATGTGTGTGTGTGTGTGTGTGTGTGTGTGTGTGTGTGTGTGTGTATATATATTTAATTAATTCTTTTAATTGTAGGCTAATTACTTTACAATATTGTAGTGGTTTTTGCCATACATTGATATGAATCAGCCATGGGTGTACATGTGTTCCCCATCCTGAAATCCCCTCCCACCCGCCTCCCCATCTCATCTCTCAGGATCAGCCCAGTGCACCAGCCCTGAGCACCCTATCTCATGCATCGAACCTGGACTGGTGATCTATTTCACATATGATAATATACATGTTTCAATTAAGAAGCTGTAAAGGACACAAATTTAGTAGCTTTCAATTCTCTGTCAATAACCTGAGTCTGTCATATAAATAAATCATGGGCACAAAAATGAAAAAACAGTGATTTAGAACTAAAACACCTATGTATTTAAACATACATCTTTTCCTCTTGGTAGTTAGAGAATTTCTTTCTTTTGCTACCAAAATCTGAAGTTCTTCGTTAGGAAACCATGTGATAGGGTTTGCGGGCAATTTCTGCTTTGAGACTTAAGTTCTTTCTGGAAACTTGTTAATTTATCAAAATACTAAGATGAAAGACAAAGAGGAAGCATAGCTAATAAGCATAGCAGTGTATTAAACTTAGAGATTTTATTATGCAATAACAGAAATATAACTATTTAACTTGTCCTAGATAGATCGGATATTGGATGAATAATGTGATGGAGAAAAATATATAAACTAGAATCTGTTTGCAGTTCCACAACTAGGATACGAACTCTGGGGAAGCAGAGGGGGGCCTTGACAGAAATCTTGCACTGGTACCCCAAAGAATTCTAAAGGCTTAGCATACCTCAATTAGCTCAGTATTTAATTCATTCTCTCCCTTAACTTTGTAACCAAAAGGGACATGTGACCTGGTAACGATAGAAATTAAAACACTGGTACATAGTGATACCAAGAAAGGTATCAACCTCCTTCAGGAAGATCAGGAAAGATCAAACGATTCCATTCCAGTTGGCATGATGCGTGACTTGGAAAACATATGTGAGTTTATCCAATCTTCAGGTGCTACTCAGTGATGAGGGACAGAGTAGACAAGCTGGCTGCCTAGCAATTCAAGAGAACTCTACCTGGAGGTTTTGCGCAAAAGGAAATTCAAGAGGAGTTGACAACACAAGGTGATGGCAAAACAAAGCCACTAACAGTTCCACGCTCTATTCATGGACAAAGCACAAGCGTAACAGACGGTGTACCCAAGTCCAGCACAGGGACAGTCCGGCCACGGCCAGCGGGGGGCCCCAGCGCTGCACCTCCACGGCCGTGACTGCTCCTGAACAAATCAAGCTGAAGCACTGATACACGCGGTCATGAGGTCACGAGAGTGGAAATACCCGGGATACATGCAGGCTGCAGAGGAGCTTGAAGAAAACGTGTCTGAGGACAGCGGGAGGCTCGCCCAGTGAGACCAGAGCTTCACTGCATCTGGGCATCCGGGCCACAGGCTGGCAGACACCTGCAGTCATCAGGGTCCTTCACCAGAAGGGCTGGAGCAAAGAACACGCGCCTGCGGCAAGAGGCCTCGAGAAAACTGTCTACACACAACAGGGAGTGGAGGTTCAACTAGATGATGCTAACGTCTCTTTTAATTCTTCGAGTCGATGCTTAGACAATGTGCTTCCCAAGTGGCGCAGCGCTCAAGAATTGGCCTGCCAATGCGGAAGATGCAAGAGGCGCAGGTTCAGTCCCCGGGTCGGGAAGACACCCTGGAGAAGGGAATGGCAACCCACTCCAGTATTACTGCCTGGAGAATTCCATGGATAGAGGAACCTGTCGGGCTACAGCCCATGGAGTTGTAAAGAGTCGGACACAACTGAGCACGCATGCACATCACACATATGCTTAGACAGTAACTGTGTGTGTACACGTCTGTGTTCAGAGATGAGAAGAGAAAGGTTTTATCTAAATTAACTAATAAGTGATCATTAATAAATTATTAGCCCTGGATTCATGTTGATGTTTGACAGAAAACAACAAAATTCTGTAAAGCAATTATCCTTCAGTTAAAAAATAAATTTATTAAAAAAAAATTATCAGCCCTGGATTAACCAGGAATCTAAGACAAGGTCAAAAAGGCATTGCACTGATACAGGTCATGAATTACTTGTCAACAAAATTACCCTTTTTGTTAGTGAAGCGTTTGACTGGGGACTGGGGATTATCCAAATAAAGAGCTGTTTCATGTTTGTGTGTGGGAGGTTAGGGGGCAGTTTACAATCTTGGGGTAGAAATGAATATATTAAGAGGCAATTTCAACACCGAAGTATTAATACCCAAATCACGCCACAGGAATTGAGACAGGGCTTACAGATCAATCTGAAAATGTTTCTGTTTAAAGTAGAAAAGTAGTCCATTTCAATCTTGGTCCAAACTGTTTCTGCATGTGTTAGTTCAATGGGGATAGCCCTGCTTTTAAAAGCCTGGAAATCACAGGTATTCTAGAATTTTGGGTGTTTCTTTCCCCCCTCACAGTTAGAGCGTGTACTAAGTTAGGAGGAGTCCGTGGCTGTGGTTTTTCTACTTGCTCCCCGCACCCCCCACCATCCTGGCTTTCCCCAGCTGGAAAAATCAAACACTCCACTCTGTGGCTGAGGGGAGAGCGGCGGGGCGGGGTGGGGGCTGCCCAAGAGCAGAAAGGGCTGTCACAGCAACTACGCCGAGCTGCTGGCTGGCCAGCTGGCAGTCAAACAGACCACGTCGAAATTCCAGACTGGAAAACGGAGCAGCTCAAGACATTCTAACGGAAAATTCACAGGGAAGATCCAAACTCAGTCCCAAGAGGAACAACTCACCCCGGGAACGAACCCGAGTCTGGGATGAGAGCATGCTGCCGGGATACGACGCTGACTGTCGAGCTGGGGCGCAGGGAAGAGGATGAAAACAAGGAAAAGGGGAGAGAAGAGGACCCGAAGGCGCTATGAAACCCCCCAGACGGAAGCGTGGGGACCCTCATCTCACATATGCTGGCAGGTTTTCAAAATGAATGGAATCTTTCTTCTTCATCCATAAGGTGGAGCATAAGGAAGGTATCACAGAAACAGCCATCTCTGGGCTTAGACAGAGTGAGGTGGATATGGCTTAAATCCAGATCTGACTACTAAAAGACCCCCAGGCATGAAGTCATTCTTGACCTCTAAGACTCAGTCTCCTTACCGATGAAACAGGATAGCATGTCCCTCCCTAAAACAGTTGTAGTGATGGTGAGAAAGAATTTATACACTTAGTAATGGAAGTCTGCGCCTCAGCAAACAGCAGGCATAATATGATACACACACCTAACAGGGTTAACGCTTCATTAACCTGTGATGTGTGACCTGACAAATGTCCGGTAATAAAATAGGACATGACACTTTGCAGTGGGTCAGTCCTATTTTATGACCCGTTCATAAATCTGTCTCTTACTTTTGTGTCCTGAGCCACCACCTTTTTAAAAGCAAGCAAAATGTCAGGTGTACTTTCAAAGTGCTTATCAAGTCACTTGGGCTTAAATTTTACACATGAAAACAAATTATAGTTGGGGAAGGGTAGGAAAACTTATCAGGACCCCGCTCCCTGGGCTTTGCTGAACCATGTTAACTGTAATCCATGTGCACTTATTTCTACTTAAATAAGTGTGCATTTATCCTGGACTGAAGATTATACAAGTGAAAGTGTTAGTCACTCATTCACGTCCCACTCTTTGCAACCCCATGGACTCTAGCCCACCAGGCTCCTCTGTCCATGGGATTCTTCAGGCAAGAATACTGGAGTGGGTTGCCATTTCCTTCTCCAGGGGATCTTCCTGACCCAGGGATTGAACGTAGGTGTCCCACACTGTGGGCAGATTCTTTACCATCTGAGCCTCTAGGAAGCCTGAAGAGTATACAAAGTGACTTTAAATACAGGTTATTATCTTATTTAGTCTAACACTATTGTTCTCTTGAGCTGCATTTAAAAGCAAAAGAAAGAAACCTGTATGATTGAAAGTATCTAGAATTCACAAAGAAACTATGCCTACAATTATAGTCTCAGGCCTCAAGTTCAGGAGCATAATTCAGGATTTTGTTAAACTGAGGTTTAAAGAGATTCGAAAGAATCAAAGTCTTTCGGGGGGCTGGGTATGGAGAAAGTCAACGATATTTAAGAATATGCCTTGGGGAAAATGCTCAGGGGTTCAAATTCACCTCTTTAAAGGAGTAAAAATAAACTGTGGCATGTGGAGAAGCTTCCTGTGAATATTCTAACTGTGAGGCAACCTCTACGGGGCAGAAAACTTCACGACTTGAGCGGCTGAGAGTAATTGCATTTCTAGAAAAAGCCCCTGACAGCTAAGGAACTAGAACAGAGTGAGTAGCACACTGTCACGTAGAAGGTTCTAGGGGATCAGATGGGGACTGGGTCAGTTTCATCTGTGAACAAGGTCGATCTTACAATATTTGGAGACCCTAAACACAACAGCAGTGTAATAATATTCTTTAACTTCTGTATGAGAGAGAAAAAAAAAAAACTCTTCTCATATTTGTTTCCAACACTTTCTTTGGAGCAAAGTCAGAGGGTTGAGAATCAGCAGGAAACTTCTCTTTAGGAAGAGGATTTGAACCATCTTGTTCTCAAATTTCCTTCTACTGCCATACATCCACAGCTAAACTGTTTCTAAAAAGACCAGCAAATGAGAACTCGGTAATTTTTCAAGCAAGTCAGGAAAAACTGAAAAGGTTAACAGAGGTTTTGTTGGGTAAAGCAGACTCAAGAGCCCAAAATGCAAATTACCAGCTGCGAGAACAGGCATTGGGTACTTGAGTTACTCACCAGTCATTTGGACTCTTCCCCTAAGGAAAGCCAGGAGGCTTCAGGGATGGAAGACAACAGAGCACAGACATTAGGGAACAAACCTTGCGTCACAGTGAATTAGTGGCTCAAGTTGGGTAAAAAGTCAGGACTCCTAACGACCACAAAACATGTACTATGTCATTAACCACCATTAAGGTCTTAAGGGCCTTTTACCTTCATCTAATGTCACTAATACCTCATGGGTGCTTAAGGAAAGCCTCAACTGCTGACACTATTTCCAAAGATTATGATTCTCAATCTAGGCTACACAGCAGAGGAACCAAAGGCTCTTTTAGAGATCTGATGCCTAGACCACACCTCAGCCTAATTAAATTAGAATCGCTAGGGGGTAGGACCCAGACATCAGTATATTTTTAAAGCTCCCCAGGTAATTTCAATGCACAGTCAAAATCAAGAGATCTGGGATTAGTCCTTAATAACACATATTTATAGTTTTACCATATTAAGAAACTACTATCACATGTACATATACACACAGCACATATGCTTTCACAGATGAATTAATCAACCATAAAGCCACCTGTGGAACCTTACTGCTAAAATGAAATTTAGGTAATTACACGTTCATTTTCAGCTGTGAGATAGATAAAAGGCCTACAAACCCAAATCACATAACACTCTTCTCATTTATCCCACTAATGCTCACGAAGGACAGATCTCCAACATTCTGCATCAGAGTGGGATAGTGGCTCTGGAAAAGGGACATTTTGGATGCAGTTATTCAAGCAAACCAGGAGATGGAGAATCCCCGCTTACCTGGGCTCTGCGTGGGAGCCAGAAGAGATGCTGCGTCAGGGCACGGCTCAATGGTACACCAGTTTTCTCGGTTTATCTGAAGGGAAAGAAAGAGAGATTGAGTAAAAGTCATGCATAAAAAAGCGAAACGGAAAAAGACATACAAAGAGGAAGATCATGGTGCGGCGAAGGGAGAAATAAAGAAAAAAGAAGTTAACAGGTAAAATGGATCAAATGTTGAAATATGTATCTCACATCTTGGTTTGCAAATCAGAAAAAAAATGCAAAAATAATTTCTGTTTATTCAAGGATTACTATACGTTGGGTATCAGGTTAAGAATTCTACATACATTATTTCATTTCATCCTAAGAATTCTACATATTTCATTTTATTTAATCCCCACACTAGCTCTAAGAGGTTTGTATTATTTCTCTTGCCAAAGAATAACTAGGCTTGGAGGACCTACATTTGTCAATTTCTGATCTTTGGTGAGAAGATGCTAAACTATATGGGTGAGAAAGAACAAGAGGTTTCCTAAACATGCTGAGCGAGATAAGGTAGAAAGCTATGGGGTATTCTGTCAAATTACAACTGTCTGACAAAGAGCAAATACAAGAAATTAAACTGCTTGCAAATAAACTATGCAAACCTAAAGCCACAGGAAAGAAACACCAAATCATTGACTGTTTCAGCTCTTTTCCCAGTAGAGAGGAATGGAGGCTGGGACCAGGGGCCATCAGTGTTTCAACTCCTGGTGTGTTACAGAATGATGCCCAAAATTTGAAAGTGATCCTTGAATGGAAAAGAATATTCAGCAGGTTCCCTGGGATTATGCAAAGTATCCCCTTTCAAAATGCAACTTGAGTGTGTATAAGGATGAAACCTCAAATTCAGTAACCTTAACAAACCCAATCCCCATCTTTCAAAGAATGGAAACAGCAAATTTTCCTTAAAAAACAAAACAGGACCTTTCATTTAGAGAAAGATTTTCTGACTGTGAACTGCACCTCATTTGAAATGAGCCAAATTTCACTTCCAGTGAAGTAAGTTTCTCTGTCAACAGGAAAAGCAAGAGTCCACAATTACTGTACTTTTGCTCCATGAACATAGCAACAAATTGTAAATAGATAACAGAAATTTTAAAAGCAGATCTTTTAACAACAGTGAAGAATGCTGAGCAGCTCTGAATTATCATGACATTGCTCTCCCCCAGT
Source organism: Okapia johnstoni (assembly GCA_024291935.2). Lineage (NCBI taxonomy): Eukaryota > Metazoa > Chordata > Mammalia > Artiodactyla > Giraffidae > Okapia > Okapia johnstoni. Next base: position 14,185,769 of record CM044326.1, on the reverse strand, counting down.
CCATGACCTTCAACACCTCTCCAGTCAACATTTTTAGGAAACTTGGTTAAAACTCTTGATCTGACAATGTTTTCATCACCTTTTCAGATGTTACTCTATGGCCAATGAGTAGACAGAATTTTCTTCATTGTCAATACATGAGGGACTAATTGACTTTTCATGTCATTTTAGGCATTGGTGTGTTACAGAAAATGAGCTACACATTTTGCAAAATAACAAATATATAAATAACACAAAAAATAATGTATTATTTAACAAAAAGTTAGCAGAGTACTATTTAAAATAATACACAATAAATACTGAAAGAAAGAAAATTAAAATTAAATCAAATCCCTTTAATGAAATACACTGATTTCTGAATAATAATGACGAGAAGATATTAGTGATGGGAGACAACTCCTCAAGGATCTCCCTGTGAGTGTCTAGTGAGCAAAGGACACTGCCTGTGCTTTCATTCTAGGTTATCTTGTTAAGAATGTCTCCATATCACACAGCCTCGAGAGATAGAGATATTCTTTCTGTGTGAAGACAGATGTGTGAAGTCAGAACAAAAGTGAGGCAGGCTTACTGCACACAGTAAAAATTCAGCGGTCCCACGGCTGTGACACAGCATCTCCCTGTGGAGATTGGATACAGGATCCAATCCAGGACCATTTAGTTCAGTTCAGTCGCTCAGTTGTGTCCTACTCTTTGAGACCCCATGGACTGCAGCACGCCAGGCCTCCCTGTCCATCACCAACTCCCGGAGCTTACTAAAACTCATGTCCATCAAGTCGGTGATGCCATCCAACCATCTCATCCTCTGTCGTCCCCTTCTCCTCCCGCCTTCGATCTTTCCCAGCATCAGGGTCTTTTCAAATGACTCAGTTCTTCGCATCAGGTGGCCAAAGTACTGGAGTTCCAGCTTCAGCCTCAGTCCTTCCAATGAATAAATATTCAGGACTGATTTCCTTTAGGATTGACTGGTTGGATCTCCTTGCAGTCCAAGGGACTCTCAAGAGTCTTCTCCAACACCACAGTTCAAAAGCATCAATTCTTCGCCACTCAGCTTTCTTTCGGAGAAGGCAATGGCAACGCACTCCAGTACTCTTGCCTGGAGAATCCCATGGACGGAGGAGCCTGGTGGGCTGCCGTCTATGGGGTCGCACAGAGTCAGACACGACTTAGCAGCAGCAGCAGCAGCAGCTTTCTTTATGGTCAAACTCTTACATCCATACATGACTACTGGAAAAACCACAGCTTTGACTAGATGGACCTTTGTTGGCAAAGTAATGTCTCTGCTTTTTAATATGCTGTCTAGGTTGGTCATAGCTTTTCTTCCAAGGAGCAAGTGTCTTAATTTCAGAGCTGCAGTCACCACCTGCAGTGATTTTGGAGCCCAAGAAAATAAAGTCTGTCACTGTTTCTATTGTTTCCCCATCTATTTGCCATGAAGTGATGGGACCGGATGCCATGATCTTCGTTTTTTGAATATTAAGTTTTAAGCCAACTTTTCACTCTCCTCTTTCATCAAGAGGCTCTTTTTTTCCATCAAAGGCGTTGGCGTAGTCAATAAAGCAGAAGTAGATGTTTTTCTGGAACTCTCTTGCTTTTTTGATGATCCAACGGATGTTGGCAATCCAGCATACCACATTACATTTTGTGTGTGTGCATGTGTAATTTTGCATTTTAAGACCTTTATTGAAATATATGACAAAGGTTTGTATAGTCAAAGCTATGGTTTTTCCAGTAGTTATGTACAGATGTGAGAGTCGGGCCATCAAGAAGGCTGAGCATGAAAGAAGTGATGCTTTCCAGTTGTGGTGCTGAAGAAGACTCCAAAGTCCCTTGGACTGGGAGGAGATCAAACCAGTCAATCTTCATCAGAAGGACTGGTGCTGAAGCTCCAGTACTTTGGCCACCTGATGCAAAGAGTCAACTCACTGGAAAAGACCCTGATGCTGGGAAAGATTGAAGGCAGGAGAAGGGGATGACAGAGGATGAGATCGTTGGATAGCATCACTGATTAAATGGACAAGAGTTTGAGCAAACTCTGGAAGATAGTGAAAGACAGGGAAGTCTGATGTGCTGTTGTCCATGGGGTTGCAAAGAGTCAGACACAACTTAGTGACCGAACAACAACAACAAATTGAAACATAATTCATACACTCTAAAACTCATCTATTTAACTGTCTATTAAATAGTCTATTCAATGGTCTAGTGTCCTAACACAGCTGTGAAACCATGGCCACTATCTAATTTTAGAACATCTTCATGGCACAAAAAAGAAACCTTGCATCCATCAGTAGTCACACCCGACCCCAAACCCCTCCCCTCTCAGTTCCAGGCAACCATTAATCTGTGTTCTGAATCTATGTATTTGCCTACTCTGGATATTCTGTATAAATGGAATCATACATTTTGAAGTCTTTGGTTACTGGCTTCTTGCACTTAGCTTGCAAGGTTCAAGGCTTTCAAAGTTCATCTGTGTCTCAGCATTTATCAGTACTGTACTCTACTGACAAATAATCCATAACACTGTATGGATATGCCCACACTGTATTTATTTATTCTTCAGCTTATAGACTTGTGGGCTGTTTTCACTTTCTGGCTGTTATGAATAATCCTGTCATGAATATCCATAAACGAGCACTGGACATGTTCCATTTCTTTTGAGTGTACACTGAAGGGTGAAACAGCTATGTCACATGATGATAACTTTACGTTTAATAAAGTCAGGGTTTGCCAGACTTTTCAGGAGTGGCTGTGCTATTTGACATTCCTACCACCAACGTCCGAGTGTTCTAATTTCTCCACACCCTTGCCAACACCTGCTACTGCTCTTACCTGTGTTTAGATGTATCCAACTTGGCAGGTGTGAATGGTATCTCATGTGAGTATATAAGATACACTTTCAGCTTTTCATTTTTTAAAATATATATATTTTACCAAAGTACAGTTGACTTACAATGTCTCAGGTACACAGCATGGTGATTCAGTTATACATATACACATGTATTATTTTTGAAATTATTTCCCATTATAGGTTATTACAAGATACTGACTATAGTTCCCTGTGCCATACAGTAAACCTCTGTTGCTGGTCGCATTTTTTTTAAATTAGAAATCTAGCATTCTATTCATACTAAGTAGAATCAAAATGTCATAAATTTTTTTAGTAGGCAAAAATTCATAAGTTTTCTAAAAATATATGTATTATACATATTATTTATATATATGTATACAAAAGCTTTTCTACTAACCTTGATAGAGGCTTGAGAAAAAAAATTAAAAAAAAAAAAGAGATGAAGAAACTAGAAAACAAAGTAAAGGAAATCAGAGCACTGACTATGAAATAGAAAAAGTGAAACAAACTAGATAAGAGTAAATAAAAGATGATCATGTAGTTCAGCTAGTTTTAAACACGACTGCTCATTAGAAACATACTTCCAACTTTTTTTAAAAGAATGGAAACTATTTTTTAATCTATTGATTACTTTCTAGGAAAAGGAAGACTCTATGAAGACATAATGCTAAACACTCTCAGATTTGTTTCTTTCTTTCATTAAATAAACAAGTACTAAATATCTTCAATGTATCAAAACATTTGTGTCAAGCCTTAAAAGCAGCAGTAGTAAAAGAACTGAGTCCTCAAGGAACTCAGTGGGTGTTAGAGAGATGTGGAAAAATTAACTAAATAAGTCTTCCACAGCATCCTGCACACATCAGGCACTGAAATGAGTGTGGACAAAGTGTCCTGTGATCAGTAGAAATGGGAATCATACTGAATGAGACACTCTAATGACAAACTATATCTGAAATTCTTTATACATTTCTGCCCAGGTCACAAATGTAACACACAGAAACAGTGGGCCAGATAACAACCCCTCTCTTTCACTTTACACAAGGCATTATTGCACAGTATACGTGGGGGAGGAGCCAGAGACCGGCACACCCTGTATAAGAAGAAGAATTCAGAGATCAGAGTTTCACGGAAGTTACGAAAAGCTGAGGGCTGAAGAGAGAAGGTAGGACCACAGTGCCAACTGCTGCTGAGAAGTTGGAACTGATCCATTTTTAAGAAGAAGTCACTGAATTGGGCAACCGTGAGGTTTATGGTAACTTTGGAAAGAAGAGTTTGAAACAAGACAGGTGATACCAGAATTAAAACTGTAAAACATCTCACTGTATTTCTAAACTGATGGTACTTTCAAGTTTGCAGACTATTACCGCCTGGATGGGACCTTTTGCCTGTCCCATTGGGAGGCACGTTGCCATTTTTGAGATGAGGCCACACGCTGGGTGAGGCTAGATGTGGGGATGACAGATTTGTGTGCGAGCCATATTGTACTGGTAACTGCACCTGCTCAAAAGACCGTAAGCTCCTTGAGAAGTGAATCCTATCTTTAAAAATTCCACAGATCTCCCCATGAGCAGATAGCAGATGCTTAACGAATAATCTTTGAATTTATTATCCTCAATGATTTTTATATAGAACTAAAGGGAGAACCTTTGAGATTATTACCCTGCCTCCCTTCACCAGGTCCATCAGAAAGGGGGGTGGGCACAAGGGGTGGAGGGACTCGCAGGAGGTACAGAGCATTGCGAGATGGAGGGAGGACTCCTCTCTCCTCACTCCCAGCCCGCGGCTCTTTCCCCACCCTTGCAAGTATCTCTTCTTGTTCTTAACTTTGTCTCAGAATTCCAACAACTGTTTAAACAATTTTTACTAGCAATATGAAACTGAAAAAATCTGGCAAAGGAGCATTTAACATCTCTGGAGATTACTGGCTAGAAAAGAGAGTCACTGCTTAAATTAGACAAAAATATTTAGAAAATAAAGTATTATAATGAGAAAACTAAAATATGAAACTGGGGGTGCCAATTTTTGGAACATCAAAATGCTGTAATTGAAAGAAATGTTTTCTGCTTGTCTTGGCTTTGTCTGCTTTCAGGAGCCTGTGTTTTCAGTCGCTGACAGTTACTCACCTACGATGTGCTGAGCAGGCTCACTGCCTCCAAGCGCTCAAGGGAACCTCAGGAAACCTGACAGCTGTGCAGCCCCAGCTAGTTCCTTCTGTGCGATCAGGACTCGTTCACAAACATTTCAAACTAGAAAGGAAACCTCAGGAAATCTGACAGCTGTGCAGCCCCAGCTAGTTCCTTCTGTGGAATCAGGACTCATTCACAAACATTTCAAACTAAAACCTACACTGAAAATCAGTATCATTTCAGGTAAATCAGAGACTTCCTCACCAGGAAAGGGTGAGCAAATCTAGCTCAAGAAGCCTTCTTCCTGTTGCTGTCTTGTTGATTAAACCACACAGCTGGCCAGTCAGCTTTTGGGGAGTACTATGCCCACTTTAGGCAAGAAACAGTGTCAAGGTACAGCAAGAGAAAGACGAATTGTGATCCTGGTGACAATTTGTACAACAGATCCCACGGTTTAAAAGTATGAGGAATCTTCGTTCATTTAAAATGTCAAGGATGGACTTCCCTGGTGGCTCAGTGATTAAGAATCCGCCCCCCAATGGCAGGAGACACGGGTTTGATCCCTGATCTGGGAAGAGCCCACATGCCGTAGAAAAATTAAGCCCACAACTACTGAGCCGGTGCTCAAGAGCCTGGGAGCTGCCACCGCTGAGCCCACGTGCTGCAAGGACCCAAGTCCACGGGCCCTAGAGCCTGTGCTCTGCAAGAGAGAGAAGCCACCGCAGTGAGAAACCCGCAGTGAGAGAGGAGCCTCCCAACGGAAGAAAAGCCCGTGCAGCAAGGAAGACCCAGCACAGCCAAAAACAAACAAACAAACTATACAGCGTCAAGGGTTATTGCACCTGCCTCCACATCCCAGGGCAATGCATATAACCATATGGGCCCGTGGATTATCAGGCCTCATATTATAACCCCACAGCCATGGACTATACGCTGGATAGCACTGATTAGCTTGTGAAATACAGTAAGTACACGAGTACCTGAAACCCAAAGAGGAAAGGGCGTCTCTAATATAAAGATAATTTCTGGCTCAGAGATTTGGGGCAAGCTTAATGAGGCTGGTGGTGGGCCCTCCAAGGGGGAAGTGTGCCTAAAAGGGAGATGGTGACACAGGGAATTCCTGCCACGGAAAAAAGGAGGCTGAGCAAGGCCGCCAGGACACCTCAGAGCTGGAGTTCGTGGCCTCTGGTGGCAGAGACTCCTTCAAGGATCTAAGGGAAGCCAGGGACTACTCCTCCCCAGAAACACGCATGTGTGTGCCCAGTCAGTGGTTCTGGAGCACGGCTTCACAACTCATAGTAGAGACTTCTCCCTAGAAGTTTTTGAGGAGCACGAAAAGCCCAAGGGTGTCCAGAGGTATGACTGAGGAAAGAATGGGAGACTCGGCAACTGTGAACCTAAGCTTTAATCGCCACCAAGGTGAACCCCTCACCCCAGTTACATACCCGAGGCAGTAAAAAAATCAGTATTATCCTAGGAAAACTGCAGAAAGTTTTCCTTTCTACAAGGAAGGAAGGAAGGAAAGCATGGAGCAACCAGGACACAGCCCAATAAGAGGAGTATAGGCAGCTCTGGTCTGGAGCAAGTGTGTCCCTGGGCTGGGGACGTGTGACTCCAGTGGGACACAGAGGAAGCAGCAGGTCAGTGAGCTGGTACAAAGGGCAGAATCCACAGAAATGAGAGAGAGACAGAAACTCCACACTTAGAAAAAGAAAGGAAATCCAGAGGAGACGGTGATGGTGCCTTCTCTTTGACATTGAGTCTGGAGTGTTAAGATGTCTTTCAGATGCTTAACAGTTATTTTTATTGAGAGAAAGACTAGAGCCAGTTCCATCTGCTCCAGTAAAAACGTGGTGAGAAGGACGTGAAATGGAGTGGGGTCCGAACGGACGTGCCGAGAGAGGAGACACGCAGCTGCAGGTGAAGAAGCCCGAAGGCTGGCCATGTGCAGACAGCAGCAGCACAGGAGCGAGTGCGCAGTCACGAAACGAAGCACATCAAAATCTCAGTGAGGCACCACATCATACTCGTCAGGATGGCCGTATTTAAACCACACACACACACACTCCAAAACAAAAACACCTCCAGAAAATAACCAGTGTTGATGAGAATCCAGAGAAACTGAAACCTGTGTGCACGTAAATTCCTGGGAATCTAAAATGTGGAAAACAGTACAGGGGTTCCTCCAAAACTTAAACAGAATCACCATACGATCCGGCAATTCCACTTCTGGGTACACACCCCAAAGAGCTGAAAGCAAGTTCTCATATTTATAAATCAACACTCACTATTCACAATAGATAAAAGGGGAAAACAACCCAACTGGCCATCAACAGATGAACGGATAAACAAAAGGTAGTATATACATGCAATGGAGTAGTATTCAGCCTTTAAATAAGGAGAGAATTCTGATACCTGCTTCCACATGGATAAACCCCAAAGACATTATACTCAGTGAAATAGGCCAGTCATGAAAGGACAAATACTGTGCAATGCCACTTATATAAGATACCTAGGGTAGTCAAATTCTAGAGCCAAAAAAAATAGAACGGTGATTGCAGGGACTGGGGGCGGGGGGAAACGAGGAGACACTGTTTATCGAGTACAGAGCTGCAGTTTGCAAAGACGAAGAAGCTCTGGTCAGTGGTGATACAACAGCTGCACGACAGTGTGAACGTGCTTAATGCCACTGAACTACACACTCAAGTGTGGTAAATGTTGTTATGTACTTCCTCACAACAACAACAGAGTGAGTGTGCGGCAGTTCCAGAGAAGCGAGCATGTTTAGAGAAAAGCGGTCAGGCAACCCGCAGCTAGAGGGAGCGCTGGTAATCTGGGCCAGATGCTACCAATTGTGGTCAATGCCATTAACCAGAGGACGAGTGTGGAAAGAACGTCAAAACTGGCATCAGCGTTTTTCGACCACATCCTGTACACAGTGACAGCAGCACCAAGCAGATCACACTCATGTGTGACAAACACTGCCCTGAGTATATACAAGTCAGCCGTGTAAGAGGCAGAAACTGAATTACAAAACCTCCTCCCGCCTGGTTTCAGAAACACTGATGTGACCGATCAATTTGCCCTCGTCTCGGGTCTATTTTTTCAACAACTCCACTGTTTCGCACTCACACAATGAGATAACTTAAAGGCCACACACCCAACGTGGTCCACTGGAACGTTTTCAGAGTGCTTGCTACAGACTAGAGAAAATGCCAGGCCCTGATTATACTCATGGTAACACATCTCTTCTCATGTTAGTCTCTTTTCCAAAAGGTGACCTCTAAGACCCAGGTTCCAGGTTACTGGATGACAGGCTGGTTCTCTACCACTGACACTCTTCTTAGCCATCTTGAGACTAGGCTTGCCAGGAAATTCTGATTGCCAGCAGAATTAGGAGACGCACTAGAAAGAAACAACAGCATTGAGACTGCTAATAATTTGAGCTTAAGAGGAAAACAAAGATAATAATAAGTCCCTTTATCCAGGTTTTGCTCTATGGAATCTTCGAACTATTAGCAAAATACAAGATTGGCAACTGATTAAATGGGTAGGAGAAGGAGTAGATCAAAATTATTCTGAAATTTTGTTTAGCAAGTAGCTGGAAATGAGGAAAACAGAGACGGCGCCATTAAATATCCACATCTTTGGGAGGAATAAGTCACCCAAAACTTTCTGGCTCTGACTCCATTTGCGATTCTTTAGCTAAAAAACAAACTTAGTCCTCTGTCCACATTGTATCTCCATGACAATCAGACTGTGAACATTACAGGTACGGAGCATCCAAAGTTCTGGTGAGTTACAGTGCATGTGGAACACGGGATGGGAGAAGTTAATTCAGAAAAAACGTCAACCATCCTGGTTATTTTTCATGCCTGTCATGAAGCCTTGGGTCCCTTGTAATGATCTAAACCACACCTAAATTGTGTTCCCATCAGTCTGAAAATAGAGCTGTGCATATTTGCAGTGGAGAGGGAACTGCCTTGTTTTTGGCAGTGTTTCTGCTGCTGTTTATATTTGAACATCCTAATAACACAGCTCATGGTTACACCCAGCCTTCCCAGCCACTGCCTGTATTTACTTCCTCTGCAAATGTCTCAGGAGATGTAGCTGGAGTTACAAGGCTGAACAAAAGGCAGCAGAAACCCCACCATCCGGAGAGGGGAGCCAACACTTGAGTCCAAAGTCTTTTCAGGGAATCAGACTGTAACTGAGCAGACAGGCAGAGCTGCCTGCAGTCGTCTTTTGCCTCCTAATGTCTTTTGTTTGAAGCAGCGTGGAAGTGTCTTTGAGCAAGTAAACTTGTTAAAGGGTGTGTATTTCCCACACGATGACACTGGCCTTACAGACAAACAACTCCTGCGCTCTCGCTAATGAGGCAGGAGGCCGGCTTAAACATCATGGATGGGAGGGGGTCGTCATCCTCCACACACACTGTCACTCAGTGTCTACAAAACACGGCTGCAAACGTTTTAACGACTCATCTGCTACTCTGACTTACTAGCTATAAAGTATGCTGTCAATAAATCATCAGTAACAGGAAGAATCATGTTGTTACTAGTAGGCAATCTTTTCCCAAGTACCCAAGGTAATAAAACTAGTGAAATGGAAATGGTCCCTGGATTAAAGTCAGTAGCTGAACTAGGATTCTGACTTCTTTGTCTCTGGCATGCGAGTTTTGTGGCAAGTTCCTGATACTTGGTGTGATGTCCTCTGTGTTAAGAACAGTCTCTTAATGTGATCACGAATTAGCTATTGAACTGTGTTAAGACAAAGGTTCCTCTCACCAACTTGTGTAGGCTTTAGAGGGACTTCCCTGGCGGTCCAGTGGTTGAGAGTCCACCTTCCAATGGAAGGGACTCAGGTTCGATCCCTGGTCAGGGAACTAAGATTCCCACATGCCAAGGAGCAACTAAGGCTGTGCACCACAACTACTGAGCCGATCTGCTGCAAACTACAGAGCCCACACGCCCCAACTAGAGAGTCCCGCACAAGCAAAGGAAGAGCTCTCTTCCTGCAATGAAGGCCCCGTACGGCCCCCAAACAAAAAAACACAAAACTAGGTTTTTGAAAGATGCTGAGGAAAATGGCCTGTTGATACCAAAGGGCGTCTGCCAATGATTCAAATTCTTCCTTATCCCATTCTGTGCAATGATTCATAGTTACTAACCACTTACCTACCATAAGAAGCCAGAAGTCACACAGGCACTGCGGGAGAGGTGTAACTAATATGGTGAGGAGTGATAAGTATGTATGCATGTACTGGGCTGGCGGAGCCAAGACTACTATTAACCTACTTTATTATTAGAAAAAAAAAATTCAAGGAGGAGGTAAGATTTCAGCATCGGCTGGGTTTGATGATGGGAAGCAAGGGCTGATGTGAGGATAAAGACCAGTGTACCCAGCCTTGGGAAAAATCCTAAGGGAAGGCTTTGATGCAGAAGAGCTTCCATGAAAGTCACTGAACAGAACTGACAAAGGGAATGGGTCAGAATGCAGAGTAAGTCTCAGAAAGGAGGGGCACATAACAGAGGATAGGATTTTCAAGTTAATTCACAGTGAATTATCCAGATGCCAGTGGGAAGGAATGGAGCTGTAAATGTTATGATACCAGAAGGACAGGGTCACGGGGAAAATTCTGTGCTGTCACAACTCATCTCTCTGTTCTTACCCCAATCATTAACCACAGTTCACATACCATGATGCTTTATGAACCCATACTTACAAATCTTAACAGATTAACTCATTCAACAAGCAAAACTTATTGAGCATTTAACACGAATTAGGGACGCTGTTTTGAGTGCTTAGACATAATGAATAGATAAATTACAAACTCCTCGGTATAAAAAAAAAAAAATCTTCCACTGAAAAGGGGGAGTGAGAAGGTAGTACATGGTCACTTGGGAACTCAAGCAGCATGTACATCCAATTCAACACATTTTTTAAAAACACTGAAATTCAAAATGGAAGATAAATGAGGAGACCACTTCTGAATGAATTAAAAAAAAACAGTTGTGGGGAAAGGTTGCTGAAAATGGTGGGTTCATATCTGAATTCAAAGTGCTGTAGAAGGAATTCCCACACTGGGAAAGAGGTGAATGAGATCAACTTTTCATACTGAAAAAGTCTTAGCAGTTAAGACTTTAAAAGATATATACAGATACAGATACACACATTCATGAAATAAAAGTGTTGGCCAACTCAAAGAAGAAGCCTAGGGGACTAAGAAAGGACATGAGCTTTGGAAACAATCACATCTGGGGTTGCATCCTATTATCTAGGATGAGCTATGAGAACTTTGGAAAGTTACCAACTATCTGAAAATGTTTTCCCCATAGATGAGACAAACACTAGGGATGTAAAGATTAAGTGCCTGCACCTCACAGTCATCCACTTCTTCCCACTGGAGACCACAGGGCCATGCCGCCACGCCTGGCCTACTGTAATGGCAGCCTAAGTGCCTCCCACGTGCCAGAACGATCTTTGGAAAACATAAGGTGAGAAGTAACACACCCCAGCACAGCAAACCCCTCACGACGGCGGTCGAGGCCTGGCTCTTCCAGGCCCGGCCTGCCCAGTGTTGGCCCCTCACCTCGGCCTTCCCCATGCTTCCCCGCCCCAGGGCCTCTGCCAGTCCTTTCAGAACGCCTTCCCTAGTGCAGCGCTGGTGTCTTCTAATTCTCTGGAGACCAGTTTTCTAAGTGTCAGAACCTCAGAATGATCTCCCACCTAAAATGTCTCCCCATCACTTCTTATAGTGCCCACTGTTTATTTCTAGCAACTCCCTTACAGTAAAGTGTACTTTCTCTGTCTGTTGCCTGTCTTTAAGCAATACGGGAACTTTGAAGACCCACGTGCCCCTTGGACCGAGCACCAAGCCTGGCACTCAACAAGTCATTAAAACTGTTTTCATGTAGATCTCAGTGACGTGACCTTCTGTCTTCAAAGCAAAGAATCAGCACCAAAGCTACCCGTCTCATCTCAAACTGGAAATCGCGTATTATCAGGACTTTTTGTGCTTCCTTATTTATAATCAATGCCTGCTTTCTGAGAAGTGAAGTGTCTTCTACTGAAACTCTTTGGTTATGTAAAGGCAGTATGGTGCAAAAAGAAAAAAGAATACAAATACAGGCACATCCAGAAAAAAAAAGATAACGAGAGAGAAAAAACTAATTATGTCCTTTATGAGCTGTGGCCTTGGCGGGGTGGGGGGGAGAGGAAATCACATCACTCAAGCCTTCTACGTTCCTCAGCTGGGCTCAGGAGACGCCTCAAACTCTTCCTAAGAAAAGGAGTCGGGGGGGGGGGGTGCGGGGACCACTGCTGCCTGACCAATCGTCTCAAATGAAGCAACGTATATAAAAGTGTTGTGTTGAACCTGTAAAACAGCATCTGTGAAGGCAGTAAGCCCGTGCTGAGTTAGCTCCACTACTAAGGGCTTTCATGCCCCGTGAGGGTGGAGAGTATTACATATTTCTGCATGGTTTTAAATGTACCACATTCCTGTGATACTAAGACTGAGGTTTTCTATCCTCCCTCCCCTCTTTCCCCTTTTTCCCCCAGACAGGGAACATCATAAAGCATGCAAAGTGCTCAGTCATGTCTGACTCTGTGTGACCCCACAGACTGTAGCCTGCCAGGCTCCTCTGTCCACGGGATTCTCCAGGCAAGAATACTGGAGTGGGTTACCATTTCCTCCTCCAGAGGATCTTTCCGACACAGGGATTGAACACTCGTCTTTTACATCTCCTACGCTGGCAGGCAGGTTCTTTACCACTAGCGCCACCTGGGAAGCCCAATATCATAAAGAGTCAAGCACATAAAGGCCCTAACAACTAGACTCTTCTAAACAAAGGAGAACAAAACCCAAAAAAACATCACTGTGATTTCATTGCGGAGCTCACATTTCAGAGAAACTAACATGAGTAAGATCTCGGATCAAGTTCAAAATGCCAAGTTGCCCACTGCTCTGAGCCTCAGCCTGGCAAGTCAGAGCACCAGCTGATAGAGGCTATGGAGAGACAGACAGCAGCTCCCCACGATCACAACCCCTCTACCCAGCCCCTCACTGGTGTGGTGGTCTTAGTTCACTGGCATCTGTGTCTAGCTTTCTGAGCCATGCTTGGCCTCAGTGGATCAGTGGAAAAAATGAGGGAGTCTCAAGTAATAAACTGAATTATCAATCAATGCGAGAGCGCCCCTACCGGGACAATACACTCCTACTGTGCCTGCACTCCCCTGGTTCCACACCCTCATCAGTTCAGGTACTGAGGTTCTCTGGCAACTGTGAAGCACTTGGTTGGCTTCCAGTTTCCCCTGCCTTTGCTAGAAAATGGCTAAACTTCCAAAAAGTGCTCCCTGAGTCGTCCAACATTCCCAGACTCCCACCTTATGGCTGGAGGAGTTCTTACTAATTTTAGACTCAAGGATGCCTCCTGTGAGCAATTAGCCATCCAGAGGCCCCGCCCCCATCCTGCCGAGACAGCCAGCATCACTAACGGGAGACAACAAACACCGCAATTAACAGAGGCTAGACCTGTACAGCAGTCAAACCAAGCCAGAACAGCCACTGTGCCACTTTGATAAACAGACTGAGAGGGGATCTTTCCAAAGGAAATAAGTACTATCTTTCCCCCAAGAGTTCTGAGTACAGACAGCAGAAACAGCAGAGAAAAAAAAAAAATACTCAGGCAAAAGACAGACTAGGAGACAGAGGCAGAAGGGGAGAGACCCACAGATAATGATGCCTCTACAGATGGGGTCCTGGGGTGGAGGCGACAAGGGACAGAGGGACACAGACCTCTCTGGAAAAGAGCAACTGACGAGGAAGTTCTCCATCTGTGACTCACAAGAGTAGGAGGTTCTCTTGAGCAGAAGAATCCATTTTAAAGCAAGTAAAATGACGCTGAAACCTAAGTGACTAGATGATTCTTAAGTCCCCAATGTTTCTGGTCAGATATCCTGCTAAGAGCCTTAAAATCACCCACCCAACTCCACAATCCCCACTGTACATGCGCGCGAGCGTGCACACACACACACACACACACACACCTCTCAGCTTTTCTCCCAATCAGGGTGGCCAGAGACCCAGCCACTGGATTCAGAGACAGACAGAGGCTACGGTGAGGCCCCTTACCTTCAGCAGCACCACGTCCACAGTCCTGTCTACCTTGGAGATGTCACACAGGCTGTAGCGCCTCTTGTACCGTTCATACATTCTGTCGAAACGCAGAAGAGAGGACACGAGATGCAGGAGAGGGACCCACTGTGCCTGGGGGGGTCAGGGGGCTTCCACCGTCCGGACTCCTCTATGAAGAAAGCCTTGAGGGGTCAAACCGTGCAGGACCCCAAGTCCCTCCCCGGACGGAGAACTTCCTGGCAATGCCTGAGCCCTGGGGTGATGCACGCACAACTCACAGTATCCACAGTAAACGCCCCTTGATGCTATACTTTAGTCAGATCTCGACGGAGAGAGAAGCACAGACCGTTTCCATCACGGGCGATAAGTCCAGGAGAAAGATGAAGGCTTAACGGGCTACGCATGCCGGCCGACGCACGTGGCAGGGAACAGCCCAGAGCAGGCAAGAAAAACTCCAGTATGTACCTTGTCGGGAAAAGACAAGCCGAGAAGGGAGAACAGCTCTACTTTGAAGGGATGACAGGACGAAAATTTCTCATGGAAACCTCTTCTTGCTTAAAAAAAACAAAAGCAAGGGAAAGCAGTATTTCCTTCACAGCGCAAAGAAAAAAAAAAGCAAACAAGCAAACTGAGATTCTGTCCAGAGAAAGAGTCTCTAGTCAGCCTCCTGCTCGCCAGGCAGTAGGGCTTGGTTCTGATTTCAGTTGAAAAGATCTGATGACAGCGGAGTGAAAGCAGGAAGGAAGAAAAAAAAAAAGCCCACTCCTCCCTCCGTGCTCCCTCCCGTCTGGGGCGCGGGCCCCTCGTCCCTCCCTCCCTCAGGAACGTCACCACTTGCCCTTTCGGCTCAGCACCAGCAGCCTCTGAGGCCTGAAAACCTAAAGGCACTGGTGGGAACATGATTCATCCCCAGACGAAGAGGAGAAAAACAGGGCTTCCTTTTCCAGCCGGCTTCCTCCTCCTCCTCTCACGCTGCTTCCTATGAAAAAGGCTCTGCAGGGCACCTCCAGACGCGCCCGGGCTGAGATCGGGGCGCCGCGGTGACAGAAGGGGGGGTGTCACCCTGCACACCGCGGGCGAGCACCACACGCTCCTCTGCCCCACCAAGCCAGGGGAGTGGCCACTACCCCAGGCACGCGCTGCAGCGCCCTGCCAGGCGCAAACCAGTGATTTGACGTGAGAAAAATGCTAGCCTGAGACTTCAGGGACAGGTCTCCAGGATCCACAAGGGCTTCCGGAAGTGGCCGGCCAGGCTTAGAGATCAAGAGGTCAGTTAGGTTTCTCTCTTTGCGGAGAGGAAGAGGGTGATGGGGGTGGGTGGGCAGGAGCAGTGCTCTGAAGACAACTGAACAGCGGAGCGAAGGGACAGGTGCGCGGGCACGGGTGCCAGCCGCACTGCCTGGGACCAGGAAGAGCCCCTGGCGGGGGCTGCTCCCACTCTCGTGACCGAGCCTGCGCGGGGCTCCGTCGCCCCACACGCCCGCCCTCTCCCACCCGGAGCTCTCCGGCCCCACCCTAGCCACAATTATCAGGGGCACACCTGCTCCAGAACTCATCTTCTCACTGGTGTCAGAAACGATCTGCGAGGGAAAGGAGGAGAAAACTGAGGGGGACATGGGGGTGGGGGTGGGGGGAGAGTGGAGATGGAAAAACTGAAAGGATGTTTTCCTTCCAGGAGCGTCAGGCTGCTGACGTTTCCCTCAAGGGGCCACGGGAGGAGTCCTTGGCTTGGCCTTGCCAGCGTGAGTGAGGGGGCTCCAATGCCACAGGCGAAAGGAGAAGAGATTTAATACCGAAATTTCTGTCAGTATCACCAACAGAGCCGATGGGGAGGCTTTCCAGGAGCAATAAAAGAGGCAGAGATAGGGCCGGTGAGTCACCATGTCCTCTGGCCAGGCCGTCAAGTGGCTGACCAGCTCAGAGGAGAGCGAGGCAGCGAACCCCGCTAGGACGCCCCTCCCTGCTCCCCCGGACACACGCAGCTGTGGCTCAGCCAGCTCAAAGCCTGCAGCCCGTCCGTCCCAGTCTCATCCATGGGGTGGGGTGGACAGGCCCTTCCCTTCCCCATACGCCCACAACGAGCATCAAGCTGTGACGCTACCAATGTGGACAGTGAACCAGATGTTGCTTTTCATGAGAGTGACGATGGAAAACAGACCATTGGAGAGACATTAGAAAGTTGTAAATAAAATTCGAACTCAGGCTTACCCAAAGGGTGGGAACCTGGCCAGTGACTTACGACGACTTTGAAAACTATGTGGTCTAGGACACGAATGGAAAGAGCCTTTAGGTTTTGGTGCAGGGAAAAATGGATGGTTCATTATCTTTTCTGCATGAACTTTCACCAAGCTGTAACTCAGAACTCTCCCTCCTCCCCACAGAAAGACAGAGCCGTCTCCCCTCTGTCCTCAACATGGTTTACTCCCCACTGCCGCGCCCTTTTGCTTTAATTAGAATCAAATGCTTCCTGCTTCCAAGGTTCCCAGGCTTCTCCCTCGGGATCATAGATGCTTTAATCACCATACAGCCTTTCTATTCCCAGTCTTGCCTAACTACTGACTTCAATGCAGATAATCTACACTGATTGGACAGATACTCTGCATTCTGCGTTATCTGCATTTATACTGCCTTGCAACAAAGGCAAACAAAAGAAACAAACAAAATCTCTGTCCTCGAGAAGTTTAAAAGAAATCTGTTTCACAGTAAGACAACTGTCTAAAATGGCCCAGGTTACGGTTTTGAGACAGTTTAATTTTTTTTTTTTTTTAATTTCTGCTGAGATGCTGGCTTCGTACTGCAGGCTGGAAATTGAGAGTTCCTAGTTGTTCGGTACACATAAACATGTTAAGAGGATTTGGAACTGTAATTGCGTGCTCTGTTCCTTCTTGGAGAACAAATCCTCTGGGTAGGGAACACATGCCCTGGGTGGGGAACACAAGTCTGCTTTGCTGTCCCTCTGGATCTGTTCGATACTCACCACAGAAGACAGTCTGCGGTCCTGTGCTTTTGCTGTTGATCTGACAATTCCAGGTTTTTACCAAAAACATCTGGAACTTTTGAGCAGTTATTCTGTTAGGATTTTGAAAGTCAGAAACCAATCATTTTATATCCAAACCAAAGCTGAGACCTATGAAGCTTCGTTTTGAGGACATGTCTCTTTTCCTTTAATTTTGGGAACTTAAAGAGTAAAATATGTTTATTATCTACAACCTCTTTTCACAATAGTAATTATTCACAAGATTACTTATATCTCCCTTCTCTCTGTGCCCTCCATCCCACACGCCAGCCACAACAAGGAGGCCTCAGTTCAGTCAGTCGCTCAGTCGTGTCCGACTCTTTGTGACCCCATGGACTGCAGCACGCCAGGCTTCCTTGTCCATCACCAACTTCCGGAGCTTGCTCAAACTCAAACAAGGAGGCCTACATTCTTCAACAGAAGCAACCAGTGCTAAAAGTCTGTTCATACCACAGGCCTGACATATCTTATTAAAGATTTCACAAAACAAAGTATAAAAATATTTTTATGAATTTTACTTTAACTAGAGCCTTTCTGTTCACGAGTTAAATTTTTCCTCGATATTTAATTCTAAGATCGAACACTTTATCCAAATTATTTAAACATTCTTATGGGTCAGCGTTATTTGGCTGCTTTTTAGTGAGGGCAGAACCCTACCTGAAGCCCCATAGCAAAGTTTCTGAAATAGGACACCATCTAGTGGGTGTACTGAAGACCCGAACAGAACACAAAGGCCAGTAAGCATTGTGGTCGGAGTGTGGGGTGTCTACTGTTACTGAAACATTTGTTCTGTAACCTCAAAGTTTGAACATACAGCAGTAGCATGTCACTGGCTCAAAGACACACCAATGATCAATTTCGTCTCTGCAAGGAGCACAAGGTGAAAATCAAAGGTTCTTTCCATCCCTAGGTCTGTCACATCTCACCGAGCACCCTGGGATAATTAGACTGGCTCTCGGACCTAGGTTTCCAGAACTAGGGCGTGAGAAGTACTGGACACTAGGTCATATCTGAAGTTCCTTCCTGATCTGATACGGTCAGCCCGAGACTAACAAATCTTTATCACTTGCCATGTAACTCACAGGATGTGGGTGCAGCGGAGAAAGAAAAAGGAATTGAGAAGTTCCCTCAAAACCTGTTGTAGAAAACATGCAGCGTGTTCTTCGTAATTCGATTTTCCACCTCCACGTTTCACATGAAATGAAAAGGAAGGAAACGACTGGCAAAGTCGTCGATTTTCACCAATCTGTGATTTCATTAACTTAAAAATAGACATCAAGAGCTACAAACTTGTTGCTGGCAAATTTTACTATAATACAGATAAAACATTTATAATGTTTTTTCTTATTAACAGCCTCCACTTGAGCAACGCCAGTCTGCTTAAACTGAGTCTGCTTCATATAAGAGACCTGAGGATTTGAGAGAAGACGAGGATTTACAGCAGCTGCAGTGCCCCACAGAGGGTCTCCAGTTCAGTTTAGATGTTTGATCAGGCGCTGCTGACCCAGCAGGGCGAGGCCCGAGGCCCCCTCCGCTGCATTTCTTCCACACCCAGCGCTGGAGGTTGCAGGAAGGTTAAAAGAGGAAAGGGCAATGGGAAGACCTGTAGGGCAGCGACCAGCCAACCAGCAATTCTACCTGGCAGTCCCTCTGCTTTAATCCTTTCTCACCTTTTCCAAGAAGAAACCTTAACACAACTTAGCTGATGGCAGCAGCAAGAAGCAATTAAGATGGAAGAGAGCAAGAGAGAGCTTTAGAAACGTCCCTTCACCAACCTGTGTGCCTCACAGGAAAACAGGTCTCATGGAACAAGAACACACATGTTGAATTTTACTGAAATCACCAGCAGCTTGATGACAGAAAAGGAAGGAGGGAAGAAAGGCAGACAGCCAGATCAGACTTCATCTGGAAAAGTGCTGATAGGATAATTTAACCTCTAGGACAGGTCTTCTGGGGGCAAGATTTATTAATAACATTTACTGAGTGCTTCCTGTATGCCATGTGCACCCACATGTACCATTTCGTTTATTCTTCATAAAAAGCTAAAGGGTGAAATGTCACTGTCCACTTTACAGATGCAGAAAAGTACCACCGAGTGTAAGTCAGTTGTATCAGGTCAGTGGGCTCCCCTGGTGCCTCAGCAGTAAAGAATCCCCCTGCCAATGCAGGAGACGCGGGTTCGATCCCTAGATCAGGAAGATCCTCTGGAGAAGGAAATGGCAACCCACTCCAGTATTTTCGCCTGGAGCATCAATCTCACGGAAAGAGGAGCCTGGTGAACTAAAGCCCATGGCGTCACGAAGAGTTGGACATGACTTAGCAACTAAACAACAACGAGGTCACACAACTAATGAGTCTGCATTAAATTCAATTTAAGAAATCTTTCTTTCCATATGCATCTTTCTTGCCTTGCTGCTGCTGCTGTCGCTTCAGTCGTGTCCGACTCTGTGTGACCCCATAGACGGCAGCCCACCAGGCTCCGCTGTCCCTGGGATTCTCCAGGCAAGAACACTGGAGTGGGTTGCCATTTCGTTCCCCAGTGCGTTAAAGTGAAAAGTGAAAGGGAAGTCGCTCAGTCGTGTCCGACTCTTCGCCACCCCATGGACTGCAGCCTACCAGGCTCCTCTGTCCATGTGATTTTCCAGGCAAGAACACTGGAGTGGGTTGCCATTTCGTTCCCCAGTGCGTTAAAGTGAAAAGTGAAAGTGAAGATGCTTCAGTCGTGTCCGACTCTTCATGACCCCATAGACGGCAGCCCACCAGGCTCCCCCGTCCCTGGGATTCTCCAGGCAAGAACACTGGAGTGGGTTGCCATTTCCTTCTCCAGTGCATGAAAGTGAAAAGTGAAAGTGAAGTCGCTCAGTCGTGTCCGACTCTTCGCGACCCCATGGACTGCAGCCCACC
The DNA here is from genome assembly GCA_024291935.2 of Okapia johnstoni. Lineage (NCBI taxonomy): Eukaryota > Metazoa > Chordata > Mammalia > Artiodactyla > Giraffidae > Okapia > Okapia johnstoni. Next base: position 14,165,739 of record CM044326.1, on the reverse strand, counting down.
AGACTCCTCCGTCCGTGGGATTTTCCAGGCAAGAGTACTGGAGTGGGGTGCCATTGCCTTCTCCGAGTAATCCCCTAAACTGAAAGAAAGAAAACTCTCAGGGAGAAAACGTAAGTCAAAATTTGAGGAAACAAAACTAGCACTCGCTTCTCATATCACTGGCATCCTTTTTTTTAATCATTGGCATTCTTACATGTGATTTTACAGAAACGAACAGAAACAGAAAAAGGATAGAAAAAGGCTATTTTTTCAATAAAAATGACAAATGGTTCCTAATTTTGGAAAGTACTGGTAGAAAAAGTGTGGTACTACACTAAATGGACTCAACTTCTTTGCTATCATTTTAATACTTGATGTTTAATTTTTGTTAATAGCTTCTCACTACGTTAATGTTACAAAAATCAGAACGCACACGTCCAACAGAGAGATGAAGAGCTTTACTGACAACAGTCTCCAGGTCTCCTTCAGAATGAGTGGCTGTACTGTTCTCCATTTTCCTCTTGGGAACAAACATTAGTTACTTCTCATGGCGGCTTTTAAGTGAGTATCTGAAGGTACTCATCCTGACTCACCACCCTCGTCAAAGCTGCTCCTCTGGCCCGTGGTTCCCACAACTGTCCCCCAAGCCACAGGGTACCCGACTGAGGGCCCTTCAATGGTGGGTGTCCTTCGTGTGATGCGAACACTGAGACAAAATCCCTCTGGTGCTGAGTACACCGGGACGACTAAGATCAAACTGCCTTTCTTAACACACATACCACACTGCCAGACGAACATAAGCTTGGGGTGAGGTGAGTCACCTCTCATACCTTTTCGTTGGACATATCAAAACAGGTCTATTTCATACTATAATCACGTGATTTTACTGTGAACCCCGCTTTATACATTTTCCTCTTTAAAGTGTACTAGGTATTTTGTAAACATTTAATTTTTTTAGAATTTTCCAAGCGTCCCAAAGAATGTGGCTTTAAAATACATCAGTATTTTAAAAACCTAGACTGCTACGGATGCCAAAAATGGGAGTTTAGTATCAATAACCATTTAAACCAACAAATTTTACATGGACGAATACTGCTGTGATTGCTACAGCGTCTCACGAGTCACTGTCCGGAACCTTCAACACGCTTTTTGAAATTAGTTCAATCATGAGACAAGTACGCACTGAACACTATGTTTGGCACTGAGAATATAACAGAGAACCAGACGGACATTAAATAGTAAAAATAATGTATGTGAGAAATGCCCGAAGAGAGGACTCCCAGGCTACCAGGAGCTCATCTGCCTTCTGATGGGACATGAGCCTCTGTGTCTGGGGCTCGGAGAACGGCTGGGACGCGCACAGTGATGATGGAAACCGACACAGAGGCGTGACATCAAGAAGCCAAAGAGCAAGTGGTAAACAGAGCCCGAGGCTGTGAAGCAGTCAGGTCACAAGAGAGCTGGGATTGGCTCCGGGAATGTTCCGTGGACCCTGGCTGGGGAGAGCAAGTTCTGGGGCTGTAGTGGAGTGAGGAGGGCTGAACTGCAACTTCTGTTGAATTTCTACCATTTCACAGGGGAAATCTGAAGTTCTGCCGTACACCCCGCTTCTTCCGGTTGTCTCGTGAGACGTCTTACCCTTCAGACAAAGTGCCTTAGTGAATCCTTGAGGAATGGCTGCTACAGGGTGGCTAACCTGGGAATAAACACTTGAGTGCGTAGAAACCTTTCTGAGAAGGAAACGAAGCATCAGCAGAGAAAAGGACTGCTGACACGCAGTGAGCTCTCCGCCCATTATTTCAGTTTTGTCCGACAGAGCGTGCCAGAGACCGTCCTGCTGAGGAACGTGAACAAAGGCCTGAGGAGAGAGCAGGGCGGACAGTGTGTGGCAAGGAAATGGAAACAGAAGGGAACGGCTGACAACTGAGAAACTCCCTTTCCATATGATCATCTATGAAAATGAGAACGGACCTCATTCTATAAAACAAAGACAGTGAGGTCAGGGAGACAGCACTGACAACTGCAGACCATAACTTCCCAAGGGACTATGTCATCACCAGCGTGTCACGGCCAACTAGCTAGTATCAGCCAAGATTATTTATCCGTTCGACAACATTTAAGTATCGGCTGAAGTTATAGGGCTCTGTGAGGTGTCATGAGAGATGTCAAGATGGATAAGACATTTGGGGGACCTTAAGGAAACAAACCAGGGACCATGGCATGAAATGTACATATGAGAAAGCTTGGGTAGTACAAATAAAACGCAGGATTTCAGCAAGGAGTAAGGCACTCTCGCTGAGCTGACGAGGTAGAAAAGTTTCATGAAGGTGGTGGTTTAACATGAAGGGACAGAAAGACAGAAAATGGGAGGGAGGAGGCAGACACCCCGATGCACACAGCGACTGAGGTACAGGTGCTGATGCGCTGCAGGCATGAGCGAGGACTGGCAAGCCGTCCGTTACCTGCATCGGACTCAAGACAGTGCTGTGACATTGGTCTGGACAAGCGTTCACAGCCTAGATTACAGAAGCGTGCAATGCCTGCTAAAGAGTCGAGATGCTGTTCAGAGGCAACAGGGAGCCACCGAAGATGTTACAGCATGGAAGTGGCACAATCTGCGCTGTAATTCAGAAAATCTGTGCGAGTCTCTAGCCTTATCAAGTCTCCTGCTTGTGGGGATACCAGGCCATGATCCTTATCCAACCTTGTCTGCTGTCGGTCAAGATGAGTAAACAGTTGGTCTCTCGAGGTTCCACAGCTAGGATGTGGGGGGTTCTTCCTACCTCAGTGACCCTGGTTCTTAGGACAACTGTGGTTTCTGTAATTCCCTACCTTGTCTCTCCACCTTCCCACGTTTCTATTAACCGTCACGCTCCCCGCCAACTCTAAGTCTCCTTATAACTCTATGCTGTGAACTAAGGTGTCCTTAGACCGCCGCACTGGTGTTGTGAGTTCCACCCTGTGCTCTTCCTTGCGGCTGCACGCAGCTCTCTAAGTAGAATGCTGAGGGCAACTGAGCACTTCTTAAATCCCTCCCAGGACGCCAAAACCGGTCCTAGACATCTGAGGGCTACAGGAGAAACTGATTATACATTCGCTTCCTGCCACAATCACAATCCTAAGACTTTTCACAACGCTGGCCAGATTTAGCTAGTAAATGAGAGAAAAGGTCTCTGTCAGTGTTAACATACACAAAAGGTGAGCCGTCTGGAAGAGTTTTTAGACTTAAAGAATAGAAGTCCTGGCCAGACATGAAAACTGGTGCTCAAAATAATCATACCTTTAGGAAAAATCTGAACCCCACATAAAATGAAAATGTGTCACTTTAGGAAATCACTTGACTGATTCTTATTTTTCACTTCACAGAATGAAGAACAGCTCCAGCAGAGTCAGTCAGACGAGCCAAAAAGTGAGTCAGCTTCCCATGGACAGTGTCCCTGGGCCCTCCCAGGCAAACACACAGTACAGTCATGCCTTCCAAAAAAATGAAGAGGGATAACTTGCTTTTTATATCAACTGTCGAAAAGACAAAACAAAGGGAAAAGAGAAAAACTCTCCAAGAAGAAAATCTACTTTTTAACACTACTGTTGGGAGATAAAAATAATAAAAAGGCATACAGTAAAAAAAAGAATACACAGAAGTATTTTGTATATTCATGCCTATGGCATGAATACAATGTAAGTATTAGTTGCTATGATAGCTTTATTTTTATTATCATTGCATCTTTGCCTTATTTTTTTAAGGAGGTATCTAAGTCAGCCTACAATTGATGCCTTCAAATTGTGGTGCTGGAGAAGACTCTGGAGAGACCCCTGGACGGCAAGAAGATCAAATCAGTCAATTCTAAGGGAAATCAACCCTGAATATTCACTGGAAGGACTGATGCTGAAGCTGAAGCTCCAATACTTTGACCACCCGGTGCAAAGAAGAGTCAACACTGGAAAAGACCCTGATGCTGGCAGCAGGAGAAGGCAGAGACAGAGGACGCGATGGCTGGATGGCATCACCAACTCAATGGACATGAGTTTGAGTAAACTGCAGAAGACAGTGAAGGAGAGTGGAGTTTGATGTGCTGCAGTTCAGGGGATCACAAAGGGTCAGATACGACTTAGCAAGTGAACAACAATAACAACAAAAGGGTGCATATGAGAAAAAAGCATGTAACTGAACATTCCGACTCAAGTTATAGCTGAAAGAACACAACACTTCTGCTTTGATTCAGATCACCCTGTTCCCTCTGAAAATATTCTCTATCATGAGACGGGAAACCAGAGGGAAAAGTCAGGCTTTTGTTCCTCTGCTAAGTGGAGAAGCTGGGGAGCTGCCCCGGAAGCTAAGACTAAAGGAACTCCTCAGTATCTGAACCTGAATGCCGAGCAGTTTTAGGGGGAAGTGGTTCTGTGAACTTTAAGGTCAAGACAGGACTGGGAACCCAGATGGAAGAGTTAGCCTTGGGGGGAAAAAAAGAAAAAAGTCTCTTCATGTGGGGGTAAGGGAAAGAAGAAAAAGACAGATATTTATAGATGTTTTTTCCTGGCCAATCCCCAAGTGCCCAATTTGGACTGAACTTAAAATGTCCCTGAACAGTCCCCCTCCAGACGGCCAAAATACCAGTGACCGCTGGGACAGAGAGCACGTGGCCCTTGGAGGCGACTCTGGGAGGAAAGCTGAGGACCACGCCAGCCTCGAGGGCCTCTCCCCTCACCTGCCCCTGGAAGACTCACCCCCCGTGCTCAGGTGAGATGCAACACCTGCCTGTCTCGAGTCCATGCTCCTTCCCTCGCACTCCTCCCCACAGAAGCAACACCGGTCAGAAGACGCCTTCAAATGCTATCACAGCCCGATGCCTCCACTGAACACCTCATCAAAAAACTGGCCTGTCCTTCCTCCGACTGTCACAACTGTGCTAGCCCTCCTATCACATCTAAGTCACCCACACATTGATGATCACCGTTTTCTGGAAAGCTGCGGTACAAGTCTCCTGGACCAGGAGATCTGTTTTCTTGGGCTTTCCTATAGGTTCTTGGGCTTACTGGGCATTCGACAAACAGTTCCTATGTGAATGAAACAGTATCTACCTCTCTGTCTGAAGAGGAACTTGCAGGGAAGGTCACTCATTCTTAGGAACAGATCAAACTGGGGCAGGCAACCTAGATTCAGAAGCTCCTTTATTCATGAATTTACATAATTCATGGATTTTTGATACAGAGACATGTGCTCTTGTATCAAAGGAGTGTCTGCTCTGCTCAACACAAACAGATGGTGTTAGTTAAACCTCATCAATAAATGGGACACATTAGAAATTAATCAGCAAGTAAAAGAACAGAATCCTCTGCCTACCCTGAATGTTTCTTTGAAAACAACTGCAGTTTGGGTGGCTTCTGTAAGATCATCCCTGCTAGAGATTTGTCTAACTAAATATATATTAATTTGGGATTATTACTTCATTTGTTCATAATTTTCACCTGATATCCCACTATGTATTTTATACATATTTATATAAATGTAATACATGTACACAACAGTCAATTCAGGACCAAGTTTCATGGAAGCATTTTGATACTTTCTCCAAAGCTATCCACATGTGTATGCAGGCGTGCACACATACATGTGTGTGTATGGGTGTTTATGCATGCAAATTTAACACCTCAGAAGACTGCACATCACTGACTGGCCATGCACTGTGTCAAGAATAGCACATCTAACCAACCAGGGAGCCCGTGGAGACAGTGTAAGTAACAGGTAAGAGCATGAAGTACTATTAGGGTCACCTCGTGAGCTCCTAGCACTGAGCAGGAAGGACACAGCAGGCTTTGCTCAGTCTATCTTTGCAATCTGTACATTTAAGAGTATTATTAACCCTTCTCTTTTGCTTCCCCTGTGAGGATTTTATAACAGTAAGCACTGGGTCCGTGCTCATTCACTCAATCCTGTCTGACTCTTCTGTGACCCCATGGACTGTAGCCCGCCAGACTCCTCTGTCCATGGGATTTTCCAGGCAAGAATACTGGAGTGGGTTGCCATTTCCTTCTCCAGGGGAATCTTCCCTACACAGGGATTGAATCTGTGTCTCCTGTATCTCCTGCATTGGGAAGGTGGATTCTTGTACCATTGAGCCACCTGGGAAGCAACAGTAAGCATTAGTATTCTGAAGAGCACAATTTGTTTAATGTGGCTTGCTGTTACTATCTTTCTTTCATACAAGTAGACTTTCCCCGGGTCTGAATTCTAATGGCTCTATGCCATTCTTACACTGATATACCCTAAGAAGCTTTGATCTGTTCTGTGTTACTACAAAAGTCACTCTCAATTCTACACAGAGGTTCAATCCCAAATACTCATGTTAATGGGTTATCAATATGAAACTTCCTATTCTCCACATAATTTTTAGCTGCAATTCCTGGCATGCTAATTAAATCAGTCTTTTTAAGCTGTACTAACAAAATGTAAAAGCCTCAAATTATATTTGCTATAGAAATAGGAAATCAAAGAAAAAATTAAGGGGAAAAAAAAGAGAAAGAAACAGGAAATCAAATTTCAGAAGAATGGGAATTACTTAAGGTTTTAACAGTGCCCTAAGGAGAGATGTTGATAGATGAAGTATCATCTTCAGTCCAATGAAGTCATACTTACAAAAAAACTGTCAATTAACTAGAAAATACACCTTGTCAAACTACTTCCTGTGTTCCTTCTTCTTTCAAGACACCCACCAGGCACCCTACATGATAAACGCCCATCGTGTGTGGGACGCTGTGGCAGGTCCCTAACATGGCTAAGGGAGCATCCCTGGCAGGAGGGGCGGTACTGTCAGGTCTCTTGGTTCCTAGCAGCTCCACCAAGAGCGAAGAGGAGGCTACACAAGAGGCCTGTGGTGCAGGATGACACAGCACTTCCAAGAAGGGGCTCAAAGAATCAAAGACTAAGTACCCAGGGAGGTTCCCAGGATGCATTTCACTCAGAACACCTGGTAGAAGGAGAGGAGTCTGGCGTGGCTGGCAGCTGGCCTGCGGAACGGAACAGCAGAGCTGACGGGACTGTCCAGGTAACCCGAGGAGCAAGACCGTGAAGTCCCTGCCACACCACTAAGTTCAGCAAGCAGCTCTACCATGACCCAGAGCAGTGGATCTCGACGTGTGGTCTGCAAAACCTTCAAGGGCCTAGAGACCTCTTCAGGGCATCCATGGGGTCAAAACTATTTTCACAGTCATCCTAAGATGTCATTTGCCCTTTTGCTGTACTGACATTTGCACTGACAGGCCTCAGCACAAAATAAGGCAGAGGTACCAAAGTGAATCAGCACTTTGTATTTCTTCACAGTACAAAAAACAAAAAGTAACAACATTTTCACACAGAACATCCTTGAGGAAGCTGTAAACATTATTACTATCATTCAATTTCAAGCTTTAGGTACACATCTTTCTAATACTACGTGACAAACGGGAAGTTGACATAAAATCCTTCTGTTATGGAGGAATGACTGTTGTCCTAAGGAAATTCACTAGTGTAACTGTTTTAAGTTGTGAGAAACTATTAAAATTTCCCTTCCTTTCATGCACTGTATTTGTGAAAGGCTGGATTTTTCCCTATTGCAATGGCTTGAGTGTATAAGAGATGTGAAAATCTGTTTTCTACTGAGCCAGAAGTTTGAGTAAAATAATGTCACCTCTTCTAATTTTGTTTTAGACAAGTTGTTTTTCATAAAAATATACTCTTTATGTTTACAAGTAGTAAGTTTGCTACTGCTGAAAAGTGAAGTATGAAAGTGTTACTCGCTTAGTCGCGTCCAACTCTTTGCGACCCAATGGACGACAGCCAGGCTCCTCTGTCCATGGGCTTCTCCAGGCAAGAATACTGGAGTGGGTTGCCATTTCCTTCTCCAGGGGATCTTCCTGACACAGGGATCAAGCCCAGGTCTCCCACTTTGCAGGCAGGTTCTCTACCATCTGAGCCACCAGGGAAGCCCCGATGTTATCATGAATTAATTAATATTTTAATGCACCAGTTTTAATTTTTAAAATAGTAAATATTTATAGATATAACTCATATAAACAAAATTTCTTTGGAGTCCTCAATAATGTCTTGAAGTATTAATGAATCTTGAGACCAAAAAGTTCAAGAACAGCTGAGTTGTAAGGCAGGAAGAGATGAGTGCTAAGGAAACCAAAGGGCCCAGGTGAGAGAAGATGAGGGCATAAATATTTAAACCAGAAGTTTGAAGGGACAAGATAAATTTGACCAAACATTTTTTTTTTAATTTGGGCTGAGAAGGAATTTGGGCTAAGATTGGTTCCAAATAGGAAAAGGAGGACATCAAGCCTGTATATTGTCACCCTGCTTATTTAACTTTTATGCAGAGTACATCATGAGAAACGCTGGGCTGGCAGAAGCACAAGCTGGAATCAAGATTGCTGGGAGAAATATCAATAACCTCAGATATGCAGATGACACCACCCTTATGGGAGAAAGTAAAGAGGAATTAAAGAGCCTCTCAATGAAAGTGAAAGAGGAGAGTGAGAAAGTTGGCTTAAAGCTCAACATTCAGAAAACTAAGATCATGGTATCTGGTCCCATCACTTCACTTCTGGTGAAACAGTTTGGTGCAGCCACTGTGGAAAACAGTGTCAGACTTTATTTTTGGGGGCTCTAAAACCACTGCAGATGGTGACTGCAGACATGAAATTAAAAGACACTTACTCCTTAGAAGGAAAGTTATGACCAACCTAGATAGCATATTAAAAAGCAGAGACATTACTTTGCCAACAAAGGTCTATCTAGTCAAGACTATGGTTTTTCCAGTGCTCACGTATGGATGTGAGAGTTGGACTATAAAGAAAGCTGAGCACCAAAGAATTGATGCTTTTGAACTGTGGTGTTGGGGAAGACTCTTGAGAGTCCCTTGGACTGCAAGGAGATCCAACCAGTCTATCCTAAAGGAGATCAGTCTTGGGTGTTCACTGGAAGGACTGATGTTGAAGCTGAAACTCCAATACTTTGGCCACCTCATGCGAAGAGGTGACTCACTGGAAAACACCAGATGCTGGGAAGGATTGGGGGCAGGAGGAGAAGGGGACGACAGAGGATGAGATGGCTGGATGGCATCACCGACTCGATGGACATGAGTTTGGGTAAACTCTGGGAGTTGGTGATGGAGAGGGAGGCCTGGGGTGCTGCGATTCACGGGGTCGCAAAGAGTCAGACATGACTGAGTGATTGAACTGAACCGATATAAGGAGGAATTTGGAATGAAAGCTTTCTAGCTTAAGAGACTGCATGCAGTCTCTTCAGCAAGTGGTGTTAGGTAAGTTGGACAGTCACATGAAAATCAATAAAGTTAGAACACACCCTCACACCAAACACAAAAATAAACTCAAAATGGCTTAAAGACTTAAATATAAGACATGACTCTTATGGGCCCTAATCAAACTCACAAGCTTTTGAGCAGTAAAGGAAACCACAAACAAGAGAAAACGACAGTCTGCGGAATGGGACAAAGGCTTAGTTTCCAAAATATGCAAACAGCTCATTCACTCAACAACAACAGAAAACAAACAAACCAATCAAAAAATGACCCAAACAGACATTTCTCCAAAGAAGACATACAGATGGCCAAAAGGCACATGAAAAAATGCTCGGCACAGCTAGAGAAACTCAAATCAAAACTACAGTGAGGTACCACACCTTACACTGGTCAGAATGGCCATTACTAAAAATCTACAAATAACAAATACTGGAGAGGGTGTAGAGAAAAGGAAATCTTTCTTTTCCACACTGCTGGTGAAACACAGTTTGGTGCAGCCACTGTGGAAAACAGTATGATGGTTCCTCTAAAAACAGCCTTGCCGTATGGTCCAACAACACCACTCCTGGACATAAACCCAGAGAAAACTATACTTCAAAAAGAAACAGGCCCCTCTATGTTCACAGCAGCACTATTCACAAAGGCCAAGACATGGAAAACCAGCTAAATGCCCATCAACAGATGAATGGATAAAGATGATGTAGCCTGTGTACATACACATACACAGAGAAATACTTGTCAGCCATAAAAAAGGAAGAAATAATGCCGTCTGCAGCAACATGGATGGACCTAGATATTATCGTACTAACTGAAGTAACTTAGAGAAAGACAAATATCTGGATATCACTTACATGTGAAATCTAAAATATGACACAGATGTACTCATCTGTGAAACATAAAGACTCACAGGCATAGGGAAAAGACCTGTGGTTGTAGGAGAGGGTGGGTAGGAGATAGAGGGACTGATCTGGAGTTTGGGATACAGAATGGATAAACAAGATCTTACTTTATAGTACAGGGAACGATATTCAATATTCTGTGATAAACAGTAACGGAAAACAATGTATATATGTGTAACTGAATCACTCTGTTGTTTAGCTGAAATTAACACAGCATTGTAAGTCAACTGTATTTCAATAAAATACATTTAAAAAAAAAAGTAAAATAGAGACTATATGAAAGCCAATGCCTATAGTTTTATGGACGTGAAGCGAGGGACCAACAATTTCCTAATATGTTGAATGAAGCTGATGAACTGAGAGAAACTACAGCAGGAATGAAAAGCAGAGATGGTTTTCTGAAGAGCAAATAAAACTCTTTAGGAAAAGACTATTTCCATGAGCTACATGCAAACAAATTTACCTGAAAGGCACTTTCTCACAGACTATATGGCTAACTGTGTCTCATTCCATTTTTGGGAGACTGAGGCCCCTGACCAAGCTGTAACGTGATACAAGTAACTCCTTCACTCAAGTTTCTGAACTGCTAGTGAGACCAGTGCCCAGTGATGCTCTGTGACCCAACAGTCTAATGACAGTCATGATGATGCCGGCAAGCCATCAAGGAGGGTAAACCTTTTTCAGAATTTAAGAAGCCTGTCAAATACATGGGTATTTCAGAAAAACATGACAGTAAAGACTGTTAAATGGAAGCTCCAGCACTTGAGGCTTTACCTCCAGCTATCTGAAAACTCTGCCATTTCTAAGACTCCTGTGTCCAAGCTTCCAGAGTGGAGATGCTACCATCTAATTGTACAGTGGTCTTTGCTCCTGGGCAGGTAGTATGAGGAGCTGCAAGCCACAATGCTAAAGAATGGATGCTAAAGACACGGCAGGAGGCTTCATAGATTTTCCTCTCCCTGACAAGAGTCGAGTTGTCTCAGCTCTGCTATGCCCTGTGGTCATCAGCGCATACACACACTTGGGAACAGGGGGCAGGAGGAGTTGTAACTCTTTAAAAGGCCATCTTGTAAAAATGACAAGCATTTGTTACAAGTCTTAATTAGCCGTTCTTTATTAAAAAGAAGTTCCCGAAGAAATACTTGTTTGGTGCAAATGGATGCCAATAATTTATAAAGTCCTATTTATTACGTTAAAGGTGGCCCAGCAGTACCTATACTGAGCAATAGCTGTTAAAATTTCCTCTGAGTACCAGTTTCTATCTAAAAGTTAAAAACCTTGCTTTAAAAAATATTTTGACAATTCCCACTTTTTCCTTAGCTAAATTTGTGCAATTATCATCCTCCATTAAACTAACTGGTTAGATGATAAAATCCTTTTCACAAGAAGGATCGGCCAGCCCTTCTTTTTTTTTAATATCTCATTTTGTAAACTCTTCTTCTCCAGTCTACCCTGGGGTGACGAGTTACAAGAACGTACATGAACAACTGCTAGAAGAACTAGACAACCCGGGTCTTTTCACAGCTGCTACCATTTCATGCCTTGGTCAGCTGCAGATGCTGTAAAGAGACTCATGCTGCATTATCCTTCTGCTTCCTCAGCCCCCACGTTAAAGCTCTCCTTCCTCTTCCCTTTCCTTCTTGCCACCTCCCTCTTCCCTGCTCCACGCTGGCACTAACTAGCTTGAGGGAGGAAGGATCAAGGCAACTTTTCACATCTGTCACCTTCAGGGCACCTTCATGTTTGCCCACCAATAAACAGGTGGCAACCCATGGGTACATTAAGGTTCAAAGAACAGTAAGACTGATTCAAAGATTATCTTGCTTTTACTAAACAGCCATGCCATGAGATAAGATGTGTGGCAATAAAGGCAAAAATTCCCCACTGGGAATTAAAGATGAGAAAACTTGGCATTTTTCACATGCCTAAGATGAGAAATTCTTAGGCACTGATGAGGTTTCCACCTCCGGCCCCCACCCCGGCCAAGGACAACTGCAACAGCAGCTTCCAGTGTGACACCAAAACCAAAGCGGGCAGGCAGAGCGCCATGGCAACGGCGACACTGGGCGGCAGGTGTCGGTCATCTGCACGCAGCGCTTCTCAAGACCCTCCCCCGGCTTCACAGAGCCTGGGGGCCAGGCGGGTGGAGTGTGCCAGGGACAAGCTCTTTTTCAAGGCCTGTAGGACACATTCTTTGGACTTAAAAAGCAAAGCAAACCTCAGAGTATAGTCCACGTTATATGCCAACCATGAAACAGTGATTTCTGCTCACAGCCTGTACGCTGGGTTCTGCTGCAATAGCAAACACATTAAAGTCCCACGTCAAGAGAGCCTGGCCTGAAACCCTCTTCCTGAGTCAGCGAGGAAAGAACAGTCTCAGGCAAGGAGAAAAACAATTCAATGAGCTTGACGTGAGGCAGACACAGCACTAATGAGGGAGCAGGGCCAGAGCTCTATTTTCTTCCTCTTGATCATCTCATTAGGGAAGTCTAATGACTCCTAGGAAGGAACGCAGCCCATCGTGTTGCTGGACGATGGTGCTGTGAGACAGGAACTGTTCCCTGGCAAAACTGTGGCAACACGAGCATCACTTTCTGGAACTGGAATGAAAAGACTGGCTCCTTATTTTAAGGCCAGCAAGGCTGTCAACAGGGTAAAAATCCCCAGGTGAAACTTTTCGGGAGAACTCCACTGAACGGCTGATGGTATAATGGCACCAAAGCAAACTGCAGGGACACGGGTATAAATAGGCCTCGGGGAGAGATGGCTCCTTCTCTAAGCTCCCAGGACTCAGAAGCCAACTAGCGGCTCATTCCTTCGCCTCTCCCAACACGGCTTCTTGAGGGGTGGGATGTATCCTACTCATCTGACCATCACAGCACCCCCAGCTTCTATTACAGAGCTCAACACACAGAACAGGAGATGTCTGCCGATGGAAGGTTTGATTTAGTTTTGGAAATGCACAACAGTGAAGTCAGACCTGTAGGAAGGGAACACATCCCAACAGTCTCATTTACCACTGGAATCTTTTGTTATAAATGTTTAAAAGCAAGGAACCTATGCATGGATACACACGCGCTCTCCCCATGCGGCCCCTGCTGACAAGTCAAGCTGTGGCCTTCCACCAGCCCTGGCCTCACAGGGGTGGAACGAGAGAACAATCTCCCGAATATCTTGGAATGAATGTCCCGCTGCCCACAGAGTGGGGGTCGCATGCAACAAGGTTCTGGTGGAACCTCAAGAAGCCAGCAGCTGAGGTGGTGACCTGGCTCTTCTCTCAACACCTGTGCGACTAGCCTGGTGGGGGGGGGGGGGGAGGCCTGATGCCAAACCCTTGTCCCAAGACCCCTAGACCCCTCCGCCTACAAGGAGCTCGGCTTGTAGATGATTCAACGGGGAAATGAATGTGAGAATTTGACACAAACGAATTTACTTACAAAACAGAAGGAGACTCATAGACTTCAAAAACGAACTTATGGTTGCTGAGGACAGAGGGGGGAAGAAAAGATAGTTAGGGACTCTGGGAGGTCATGTACACACGGCTGTATTTAAAATGGGTAACCGACAAGGGGATCTACTGTATGGCACAGGGAACTCTGCTCAGTGCTATGTGGCAGGCTGGATGGGAGGGGGTTTCGGGGGAGAGTGGATACATGTACATGTATATGGCTGAGTCCCTTTCCCTGTTCACCCGAAACTACCACAACGTTGTAAAATCGGCTATGCCCCAATAAAAAATGAAAGACTGGGTCAAAAGAAAAGAAGAAGAAGAATTTGAGGTGGCAAAGTAAGGAGGAAGGTTGGCAAAGAAATAAACTGATGATGTCAGAAATGAAAAAGCGCACAAGCCCATTTACAGAAATTATTATTTTCATAGAAACAGAAAGATGAAGGGTGCTGCAAAAGAGATCCTACCTTTGTGCTCTCCCCAGGGCTGCAGGGGCGTCTCTTGAGTGGAGGATACGGCACGCACAGGGGAGCACAGGGCCCTTCCCCGTCTCACACCATCCGTCTACCAGGGCATAGCCAGGAAGCAAACACTGGGAGACCCACGTGGAGTCCTGACCAGCTCACACGTGCGTATTTAGACCCAAAGATCCCCTGCCTCGGTAGATGATGACCTGCATTAAGTCACAGGGAAGGCAACGTGGGTCAAGCACATGTCAAAATCAAGGTGCCATGCTCTGGAGAGGGGAAGGCCACAGGGGTGTAACTCATAAGATGGCCCAGTACTGTAATCTGGCACCAGGCCCCAGCCTGGGCCTCCAAGAATCCACGTGGGGCGGCAACCTGCTGAAGGCGGAGCTGCAGAGCCCCCCGGGCAGCAGATGACCCCAGCACAGGAAGCAGCGTGCAGATTCAGCTATGCCCATCCTGCGACTTCTGTGTATGGGGATGGCACAAGGGCTCCATGAAACAGAAGAGGGTCACTGACCAGGAGAGCTGGTCCTATTTAAGGACTGCCCCAGCAGAGGAAGCCCAGGCCGGGAGAGGTTGGCAGGGTGCCTCGGCTTAGGGTGGGACACAGAAGAGCTGACTGAAATGAGACGAGGTGGCCTCGCAGGTAGAGGCGGGCAGGAAGGGAGAGGCCAGGCTCCAGGGTTTGGGGTCTGGGCTGGGCTCTATGCCAACCATCTGGGCAAACACAGGCAGGCGCTTTGAGCACTGGGGCACTCTGGGCTCCAGTCACTTCCTTGTAAACTACAGGGCAGAGACTGCGTGACAGAGATGACAGTGCCACCCCACACTAAGATTCTATAAGGAGAACAACTTGTTCTAAAAGATTTGGGGTTCCTGTAACGGCAGAATCTGCAATACAAACAGAAAAGACCTTTAAATGCCCCCACTACACATCTTATGATCCCATGCTTGCTATTTCTGCAAACCAACCAAAGGGGTGGCGAGGTGTCTCCAACTTTCAGCCCATTTTTCTACCGGACAAGCTTCTTCAAGGAGACGGCAAACAAGAACAGTAAATCCTGCCCAGCAGCCACTTTGTAGCTTATCTGGTTATCAGCATGACTATCTCAGTATCACTTGGCAGTGTTCAACTAACCCTTGTTTTATTTCATGAGTCCCAAAGCACAAGAGTAGTGAGGCCGGCAGTTCGGATCTACCCAAGATATAAAGTGCTCTAAGTGAAAAGGTAAAAAAGGTGAAAGTCGCTCAGTCGTGTCCGACTCTTTTCGACCCCGTGGACTATACTGTCCACGGAATTCTCCCGGCCAGAATACTGGAGTGGGTAGCTGTTTCCTTCTCCAGGGGATCTTCCCAACCCAGGGATCAAACAGGTCTCCCGCATTGCAGGGTGGATTCTTTACCAGCTGAGCTACCAGGGAAGCCTGAAAAGGTGAACGTTTCAGACTTAGTAATGGGTGAAAAAACAACAACAACAAACAAACCATATGCTGAGGTTGCTAAGATCTACAGTAAGAATGAATCTTCTGAGAAACTGTGAAGCAGGAACAAGCGCTAGTTTCGCTGTCTCATCTCAAATTACAAAAATTACAGGCATAGTGCAATGCTAAGTGCTTAGTTCAGATGGAAAAGACATTAAATCTGTACAATAAGGTAGGTCTTTTGAGAGAAAAATAACACTTGTGTAACTTTTATTACTGTATATTGTTACAACCGTGACATTATATTACTGCTGTTGTTAATCTCTTACTATACCTAATTGATAAAGTAAACCTTATCACAGGTGTGTATGTACGCAAGAATCACAGGATATATAGAATCTGCACCATCCCAAGGTTCGATACCCTGGCCATCTGATGCAAAGAGCCAACTGACTGGAAAAGACCCTGATGCCGGGAAAGACTGAGGGCAGGAGGAGAATGGGGGTGACAGAGGATGAGATGGTTGGATGGCATCACTGACTCAATGGACATGAGTTTGAGCAAACTCTGGGAGATGGTGAAGGACAGGGAAGCCTGGCGTGCTGCAGTCCATGCGGTCGCAGAGTCGGACATGACTGAGTGACTGAACACAACAACAAGGTTTCAGGTGTCCAATGGGTCTGGGAACATACATTCCACGGATAAGGAGGAACTACTGTTTATCTACATAAGTGAAAGCTCCAAGTCAAATTTAGACATTCAAATAAATATTTTCCACAATGTCCATTTTGGGAAGCTATATACTCATTCTAATTATTCCTACCATAAGTAGTTCAAACAGTTTCAGAAAACTTCTAACTATCTCAATAGAAATCTAGGAAACAAAGACAAAAGATCTGTTTCATTCTTATATTAATACTTCAGTTCGACTCCAAGCTCCAACCCCCGAATGACTAGGTTTTCAAAACTATTAAACATGTATAGTTCAATGGCTCAGGACAGAATGCCAACTGCCACCCAGACAAGGAAGATCAATATAATCAACATTTGGCTTAGCTGGACTTCTTATTAAGGCTTGAACTGAAGACATTTTAAATGTGTTCATCAGGGTATTTTCTGTTCTGAACTTTATTTTTTCACCATCGACTAAAGACTACATGTGTGGTGTGGGCACATGGGACTCTCGGAATGGAAGACAAGTGGCTATATCATTGCATGAAAGAGGCCAAGAATGGAAATGTTTAAAAAGAGAAACTACTCTTTTTAAGTCCTACATGATTCACGTACTGCCGAATACTTCCATTCTTTATACATGCATGTGTGCTAAGTCGCTTCGGTCACGTCCGACTCTTTGCGACACTATGGACTGCAGCCCACCAGGCTCCTCTGTCCATGGGATTCTCCAGGCAGGAATCCTGGAGTGGGTTGCCGTGCCCTCTTGCAGGGGCTCTTCCTGACCCAGGGGTCATGGAACCCACACCTCACCAGCGCCACCTGTGAGTCGCTTCCCCCCCCACCCCGTTCCTATACTTTTGGTGAATGCTACTTTTCTGAGATCTTCCAAGGGCTGAGCCATTGTGAAAGCAATAAAGAACTATCAAGCCGGGGAGCACATCAAAAGTTCCCTGAACCCATCCCTACTCTCTAGTGAATATTTCGACCACGAGTGTTACAACAAGGTGATACTAAGGAAACATCACTACATCCAGACAGGCATGTCTCAAGAAGAACTCACCTGAGTTCTGTGAACTTCTCCTACAGCACCCTGAAGGCACCTTCTGGCACATCTCACGTACAGCAGCCATAGAGAGTGAGTGTGCCGCTGCGTGCTTGCTTTATTTAACTGGACTGGGGGCAGGGACAATATCTAACCTCTTTTTACTTCCCTACATATTAGATGCAATACCTTGAGAGGGAAAGGAACATTCACTTAAGGCTTGCTAAATGAATAAGTAAATTGAAACTAAAGCCACAGGCCCCATCACAAAGTTGAGCAGCCTAAGAGGACCGAGATATGAGAAACCAGTACCTCTGAATCCTCTCCTGGATAGAGTAACAAGCCCACATACAGTGCGCACCTTTCACTCTTAAGGTGGCCAACCAGCAAGGCCTCCTTCTAAAACACACAACCAAAATCTAATCTGAGAATATAACTGCCCCAGTTGTGCACATTACCAAGAGGGACCTAAGCCTTTCTTCACAGATCAAATGGTCACTTAAAAATATATGGCCATATACAATGGTATACTACTCAGCATAGCAAGGAATGAGTTTTTGCCAGCTGCAATAATATACATGAACTCGGAGGGAATTATGTTAAGTGAAGCTAAGTCCAAAAGAGAGAAAAACACATACTGTATGATATCGTTTATATGTGGAATCTAAAAAAACCTAGTGAAGATAACAAAACAGAAATAGACTCAACAGATACACAGAACAATCTAATTGTTATCAGAGGGAAGAAAGAAGGGGAGGGGGCAAGACAGGGCAAGAGGATGAAGAGGTACAAACTACTATGCGCAGAATAAGTTATAAGGGTATACTGTACAACACAAAAAACATAGCTTATGTTTTTAATAATTATAAATGGAACATAACCTTTAAAAATTGTGAATCACTGCTAAGCAGCTAAACTAAGGTAGTGTATATCAACTGTACCTCAATTTTTTAGAAAAGGGGAAAATTATGCTGTTTGTTTTAAATTAAATCATTAAATTATATTCTTCCATAGATTATCTATAGATATTAAATTATATTCTTACAGATCATTAAATTATACTCTTACATGACTGAGCACACACACATGAACTTACAAATATTATCTGCAGATATTTTTACACTAAGGTTGCAGGTTTTTCCACTTGTGGCTTTATGATCTGGGGTTCTTCAAGGCACTTCTTTTTGGCAACTATCTTCTCTAGAATATGTTGTTGTTGTTGACTTGCTAAGATGTGTCCGACCTGGCAACCCCATGGACTGCAGCATGCCAGGCTCTTCTGTCCTCCACCATCTCCCAGTTTGCTCAAATATTTGCAGAAACTTCTTGTTAACTCCATGTCAGAAGAGACATCCAGAGTATCTCTAAAAACTCTCTATGAGAAAGCTGAGGAGTAAGTTCCCCTGTGATTAAAGCTAGCTCTACACTTGGACCCCAAACAAGATAACCGGCAACGGGGGCAGAGAGGCGGGGGTGCCAGTTCTCTGAAATGTCAGATCTGCGTAGAGAAGGCTTACTGGGGAGACCACTCTGCTTTTCCCTGGGTGACACATACACCGCAGAACTCTACATGTAAATATGACAGCACAGACACTTTCAAAAATCTCTTTTTAAAAATTGGAAACTGTCAAATAAGAGGGTAGGCTGTGTGAGCTATCTTGTGTTATCAGTGCTATGACCTGTCCAGCCAGTTACTAAATAGTCTGAGAGAGCTGCCACAGTTTTCTATGGCAGCTCGGTATAAAGGCTGTCAAAAGCCACACAAAACCAAGCCCTTTTTTAGACTCCCGGCCTAGGTATGGAAATGCAAGCTCGCCCCCTTGAGACAAGAGGAGGAAAACACAGAGAATAATCAAAGCACAGGGAGAATTCAAAAAGATTTTAACCAAAAATAGTCTAACACTGCCCTTACCAAAACCATGCAGAAACAAGTATTAACACTGTTGTAAAAATAATTAAGAATGAAAATCGAGCTAATTAAATGTTTGGCCATGTCGGTTTTTTTTTTTTTTTTTTTTTTCAAGGGACTGGTTCTGACTGGGGAGTGTGTGTAAGTGAAGATTAGACTTTCCCAGTAACATAATACTCAACATACGGGATTTTATAGTTGTGCTTGAATATATTTCTTCTTGAGTGTTTGGCTGCCAGGACCATGGGCATCCTGACAAGACACTCTGTCTTGCTGAATTAACTTCCGTATGGCTAACAAGCTTTTGCAATGATCATTTGGAAAAGGAATTATCATAGAAATACTTCAATGAACAGATAGTCCTTCCTAATTAACTTGGCCATATACTGAAAAGATCCACAGAAGACATGGAGTATGCTGGTTTGAAGCAGCGTACTGGGAAAGTAAAGGGCAGGAAAGTAGGAGTCAGAACTCCTTCGTGGCCTCTGTGGAGCATATTCTCAAGGTGAATTGTCCCAGAGGCTTTCTGTGCTGGACTCAATATTCAGAGTCATCTCTACACAGCATCCTTTAGGAGATAAATAGCAGGTCTAGAAAATCTTAGTTATTTATTCAGCAAAAGCAAACTCTTTGGACAAATAACATCTTGATGGTATTTAGCTACAGCTGAACAAATTATAATCAGAACACGAGACTTCTTTTTAAAGCAAGTGAAAGTAGGTGCTAAAGTAGTCAAAGGAACTTCTCCGACTATCATTGAAAGCACGGGAGTATAAAGCAATGGTTTCAGAATCTTCATGTGTGTATCCATCATTCAGGGCTGTTTGTTTAAAACACAAAAACTCAAAGTGAACTGAAGTGCCCAGACGTATATCCTCAGGATGAGTTTTCTGAAAACCACAGTGTAACAGAAACATTACCCATACAGAAATGAGTTGTAGTCTAGCGTACAGAGTTAACCAGCTGTGAAATGACGCTAGTTGCTTAACTTTCCAGAAACCATTTTTTCCCTTCCTATATAGCAAAGGTATTAGATTTCAGATAATCTTTCAGGTTCATTCAAATTTCTAAAGATCTCAGAACTAAAACAAGTACCCTGTCTCTCAACTTAAATTAATGCTTGCTGCTACTCCTGAAACTTTTATAACAATGTTCAAGAAGCAGAAACTGCAGCTTGATTGCTTTAGGAACCACTGTAAGTCACCGATTACTTCAGTGAGCAAAAAGGGCACTGGGATATGAGGTTATGAAACTAATGAATAACAAGGATGCTAAGCTATACTTACTGCATGTCGAGCTCTAAGTACTTGATAGACATTAACTCACTGGGGGAACAAAGGACAACAAAATCTAGAATCCTGAAACCAGTCATGTGTGGAAGAAGGGATAATGCGGAATATTACAGTGTAACTAGTATTAAAGCTTTGACAATACTTAGTGACAAACCATGAATATAAAATGCTGATAAAATGACTAATGGGAACAGACCATTCTGTGTATAAAACTGGGCCTCTGGAATTGTGAACTATTTTTGATTCAGTGGGGAAGTATCTGTCAGGACCATGTATCATGTGCTGAGAAACCTGAAGCATTTAACACATACATGTGCTTTCTCTGGGGATACACAAGTACTATTCTTGATACTGCCCGATTCCTTTATGCATCCTTTATTCCTTATGCAAAACTATGTTCCAGGTTTTCAAGACAGTAGCAAAGCGTTAAGACACACAGATTTTTCCCCTTTTACATTTGGAGGAGGTTGATTCAGAGTAACAATGAGTCAATGAAGCAATGACTGGTTTATTCCCAAGGGCAATACACAGAACGGGCATGTGTCTGAAAGATCAAATTAAATAATCCTGAACGAATGCCGCTCCGCCCTCAACTACAATCACAATCTCAGACTGCAAGCCCAGGCTCCAGAAGGTTGAGGCCAGAAGACAGACTAAGGAAGCTGAGCCCTGGAGATGCCAAGTCAAAAGACACACTTAGGAGAGATATGAAACTCTCTGCTTCCTCTGTGCGGTTAGTAACAAGCTGTTCCACAGGCTGAGACCATTTAGAAGAGGAAAAATTCTACTTGCTTTCTCTTTCTTTTCACCCACCGATGCACACATATTCTGCACGCCAGGGGCCCACCACAGATTACCACCACTTGTTTTTGTACAGTACGTGGGAAAAAAAAAAAACAAAGAGCAGATTTTTACATTTTTTAATGATGAAAGAAAAAATTAAAAAAAGAGTATTTCATGATATGAAATCATTTCACAATATGACATGACTTTAGAATATGAAATGATTTCACAATATGAAATTCAAATTTCAAAGAAAAGAAAAAATTAAAAAAAAAAAGAAATTCAAATTTCTGTGAAGTTTTTATCGGAATGATCAGTTAAGTGCTTGTTTACAGGCAGCCTGTGGCTGCTTTCGCATGCAACAGCAAAGGTGATTAGCTGTTACAGAAACTGTACATCCCACAAACTCTGAAGTGTTTCTTCTCTGTCCTTTACAAACGTGTTCGCAAACTTCTCCAGGAAGAGAACATGCAGAAAGTTAGATGGGGGTCGGGGGGAGAAAATGAGACACGGGGAAGATGCGAAATGTGTGTCCACACTTCCTCCTCTCGATCCACAGCAAGGGAGGGCAAGTCAGAGGTCAGATTTCACGTCACTGTAAGAACGCGGTGAACGCTAGACCTGAAGATCCTCATGAACTAAAAATCCCATTAAAGTATGCTTTCTCTAACTACATGGAGAGGAGGCAGACACAAAGCAAAGACATACCCCAGCAACAACAGACAAATTACATGGTTCTTGAATCCTGAGGCTCCTTAGGATAAGCCCATAGCAGGGAGCCTGGGGTAAGAGTCGGGGAGGAGGGCACCCCACTGGGCAGATTCTAGGTTAGAACCAAACTAGAAGCTCCCTTTCCAGCATTCCAGCAGGCCCTGACCTTGAGCTAGCCAAGGGAGTCTACTTGGGGGTCTACTTCTTCTATCTGTAAAATGACGCCTGATGACCGACCAGAGGAGTGTCCTCTCTCTCAGCTTCTAAAAGTGGAGGGAAAATGAGAAGAGGAAGAGACAAGGGAAGGAGCAACTTTAAGTCAGCCAAACAGAGCGAGAAACATCCCATGACAGCCCTTACATATCTGGAGTCTAAAAAGAAATGATACGAATGAACTTACTTACAAAGCAGAAACAGACTCACCGACTTCCAGAAGGCACTTATGGTTATCAGGGGGAAGGGTGGGAGGAGGGGATAGTTAGGCAGTCTGGGGTGGACAAGTACACACCGCTGTGTTTAAAATGGATAACCAACAAGGACCTGCTATCTAGCACAGGGAACCGTGCTCAGTGTTATGTGGCAGCCTGGATGGGAGGGGAGTTTGGGGGAGATGGATTCATATGTATGCACGGCTGAGTCCCTTCAATGGTCACCTGAAACTATCACGACATTGTCTGTTAATCAGCTATACCCCCAATACAAAACAAACAAACAAAAACCTAAAACAAAACAGAGTTTTGCTTTCTTCTTTGTAATGGTTAAGATACAGTCAGGACAGAGCTATCCTCATGGGAAATCAAAGGGTCTGTGGTCAAGCATCAGGCTGCACACAGGACACTAATCACAGGACTTCACGTGGAGGATGAAGAAACAGAGGTATCTGAATTCAAGGATGTGAGTTTGTTCCTTCCCTTTTTCAGGGGCTTCTGGAAACAAAGACACATGTTACCCATGCAGGGCGTGTTCTCTTTTCTTTCTCCAAGGGCAAAAGCAACACTTGTCTGAATAATGCCTGCTGTACAAGTAGCCACCCAAGCATTAGTCATGATTATCGGTAATAAGGGGTGGGTGAGAACAGCCGGCACCTCCCTACCACTGCACTCCAATAAAATGAAGCTTGTTTATCCCAGTCCATACACTGGAAACAGTTTGGAAGGGCACGGTTCTGTTTAGCTAACTGGGGTAATTCTATGAAAAATACTTAGCCCTCTGAAGAGCAAAAAAAAACACACCCTCAAGTCTAGACAAGGATGGCTGATTTTCTGACGGGCAATGTAATTTACTCTAGTAACTTGATTTTCCAGCCAGATGTGTGGGGTACTTTTTGTTTGTTTTTGTTGCTTTTTAAAAAAAAAAAAACAATCATGGCATCTAAAGCTTAGAGCACCGTTCAACAAGTTTATAAGTTCTCTTGTTTTACAAGTTAATAGCTTCAAACAAGAACAATAATCAAGACTCTGAAAAAAAAATCATTTTTGAAAACTTACTGAATACTAAAATATAGAATTACCACATAAGCCAACAAAATAATTACTAAGCACATAAAAACATATGTCCATACAAATGGACAGTTCGTCAGCAGTTACTATTCACAACTATTCAGCCAAAAAGTAGAAACAATATAGAAAAAAATATGGTACATCCATACAATGGGGTACTACTTGGTGATAGAAAGAAGTTAAATACTGATCCATGTTACAGCATGGATGAACTTTGAAATAATACACTAAGTGAAAGAAACCCAGTTACTGAAGGCCACATATTCTGTAACTGCATTTATATGACGTTCTGGAAGAGGCAAATCCTTGGAGACAGAAAGGAGACTGGTGACTATTGACTGAAGTGGGTAGGAGTGAACTACTAATGAATATGGGTTTCTTTCTGGCTTGATGCCAATGTTACAAAGTTAAGACAGTGGTGATGGTTGTACAACTCTGTAAATATGTTAAAAAAACTCCTGCACTGTGCACTTACTGAGTGGGTGAATTGTACAGTTATGTGAATTATGTCTCAAAAGAGTTGTGTTGTTATGAAAACCCAACCAACCTTTTTTTAAAAAAATCATTAAAAATGACATACTTCCTATTTCAGTCAATATTGGCCTTCAAATTAAAATATCATCTTTGCTATCAGTTTCTATATAAAGAAAGAAGAGTCAGGTTTAAGAAGAGTCAACAGATCCCTTTTTGTGGTAATTCCCATCTTGAGACATGTTAAACCTCATGACAAATTGGAAAGTCTTGTGCTCACAGGGGAAAAACCTTTTTCATTACAACCTCCAAGGGGTCCCTGCAGGGATCTAACACATCCATTCTGAAATGACGCAGTGTAAAAGCTTCACCGCACCGTGTCCACACTTGTACATCAGGGAACAGGGAGGAGGGGAAAAACCCTACTGTGAATTTAACAAATCCCCCAGACCACGCCGCAGAGCAGACATGGCAGAGCGGGCCGGACACACTCTGCGCTCGGACAGACTCACCGCCTGGGCCTCCGGGCCTTGTTTCACCTCTGGCGTAGAAGTTCTGTTTCCCAGAGCCACCTCTTCAGAAACTGAACTCTCCCGGGTGTTCCTCAGAAAATCCACTTCATCTTCAGCTTTCGTGTCGGGCATCTCTGGAGAGAGCGAGGTGGTTACAAAGTGCATTTGAAAAACTGACTCCCTGGGCCTTTCTGTTTACACAACTTGCTCCAGGTTTCATGCATTTTGTTTGCTTTTGCTTTTTTTTTTTTTTTTTTTGCATTAAACAGAAAGTATTGTTTGGGAGCTGGTGTCATTTCTGGCCCTGTGCTGAGCCCTGATCACAGGGTTGCGTGGTTTTCTCCAGCCTGTGTGTGGGTTTCTAGCTAAGGGAAGATCTTGTTCAATGCCTACTGAACTTCCGTTTTCACTACTGACTTTTCATGATGATTCTATGAGTGTGCTGCTTACTTGCACATGGAAAAGAAAACTTACAAGCTTTAAGGGAACCCGATTAACACTACAGTGAGAAGTCAGTCCCTCTTGATTATCATCACAGAGGCAAGAGATACCTGCACACAACAAGAAGAGCAGCCAAGAAGGACACAAAGCCTTTGGGAAGAGTTTTTCTTTAAAAACGTCCTACACACACCCATTCACCCAAAGTATCCTGAGTAAATTAGTTTTTGTTTTAACTTTTGTTTCTTTGCAAACCAAAACAGAATTACAAACCAGCAGATCCTTTCTTAAGAAAAAGTTTCTCATGTTTTCTTTAGACTGATGCTTAACAGACCAAACAGCAGTGGTTTTGTTACCTGACCACCATATGGTCAAGCTAATACAGGAAGGAAGTGATAAAATGATGCCTGAGACAAATTTAGGCTTTGACGGTTTTTTTACAGGGGACTCTGACGGCTGAACAGTCAAAATTCATCTTGATAATCCAAATACAAATAGAACTATCATTTCGATTTCATTTTGAAAATTTTCTATGATTATTAATCTAGTGACACTACTACTCTGGCAGAGAAAAATGCTCCCTACAACAGAGGGCACAGAGGTTTCTCTCACCAAAGAATAAACTTTATAGTATAGTATATAGTTATTATATAACAATGATGTATATTAAGATTGTATTCTAGGGGTGGGAGGTGGGAGAGAGGCTCAAGATGTAGGGGACATATGTCTACTCACAGTCGATTAAAATGGCAGAAACCAACATAATATTGTAAAGCAATTATCCTCCAGTTAAAAATAAATCTAAAAAATTATTGTATTCTAATAGCACTGTGACATGTATAAAGCTCTACTTTAGATTTAGGAAAGCTACATTACTATAAATGAATCCTCATAAGTCTCCTTTCTTGGCCTTTATTTCTAAATACATGATCTTACTAGCAATTAAAAAAGGGCAAATGTTTTATTGTCCAAAGGAAAAAAATCTGTCTTCCATTTCATAATATGTGATTAAAGTTTAAAAAAAAATCTGACTAAGCAATCCCCTTAAATATTCCTTGATTAAAACATTTCTAAGTGAGTAAGACAAGTTTTTTTGGTGGGGGTCGGAGGGCAGGTGTTGATTTTTTATTTCATTTATTTGGAGATATGATTTCTCATAAATCCTTTCTATCCTGATGATAATATCCATCACCTGAAAATATGTATCTTGGCAAGCAGCAACCAGGCACAGCAGTAAGCAGAGATTACTGGGACTTGCAGGGTGCTGGCAGCCCCCACACGACTGGCCTGGCTTCGTCATGCAATACCAACTTCCCAAAGCACCGCAGGCAATGCTCTTGATACATATCGGGCCCCGTCCCCTCATTTGAATTGAAGGTATGTGATTCCCTCCGCCTGATTTCTACTTGGCTCTGCCGACAGCAGTATATAATAAAAACAGAGGCCAACGCTCTGTGGGCCCTTCCAAACCAGCAGTTACACGGATGTCTACCCACTTACAAAGCAGTAGGGTTAAATTCATAAGTGGAATGTAAACTTCCTAGAAAATACCCTTTGGTCTGAGATCACACTTGGGTGCTTTTTGTCTGGGGCAATGTGACCAGGGACTTTCCCCAGTCCTGGCTATTTTCTGAAAAAAGCACCCATTGCTTCATCACTGGCTACTTCTCCCTGTCCTTGGAGGCCATGAGCATGGAACACACATGACTCCTCCAGGCACCAGAAGTAACTCTCCCACACACACCCACCCACTCCAAACCCACAGACATTGTTAAAACTTGATTCTGTCTCCTTTTCCTTCCTACAGCCTTAAAGTCTTAGATGAAACTCCTTGGCGTCCTTAATGTATCTGTGTACCACTAAAAACCAAAGTCTGAAACACTTCTCGGTTTCCACCTTTTCTCGTAAGGTACTCGAGACACAAACCTTACTTAGTTTGTACTTACTTGGGTTAAACTCGGACTACTGAGCCGGAAAGAGAAATAATTCCAGCCCGTGTGGCCAAAGACACAGCACCCAAACGAAAAGAACATAGCCGGGCATCAGCTTACGGCCACTCCCATTCTTCTGAAATGCCAACCTGCCAGGGCCCCCAGGATAGCCCTGTTGTTGTGCCTTAGTTTAAAAATTAGAGACCTTCTCATTTAAATCCTGAGACTGACAGTGGCAGAAATTTGTTCACGGCTAACAATCCAAGATATTAAGAAAACAAAAAGCCTGAAGCCACCAAAACTACTACTTTGGGTTTCTTAAATCCCTCAACTGGTATGATTATAAATAGTTAAAAACCCTTTATCAGGAAAAATGGCCAGTGTGTTTAAACGGCTCTTTTTCCAAAGCAACTTCTTTCCTTCTTCTGTTCGTTCATTTCTCTTCCTGCCCCACTCCCACAACTCTTAACACAAATCTACAGTAAAGGGGTTTTTCAAAAATTAGAAGGAATTGCAAAAACAATCGGACGACAAAAACAAAACAGGCTTCTTACCTATGAGAGTCTAAGAGTGAGCATGGAGATAGGTCCTCTGTTTATCTCCGGGAACAGGTGGTGGTCTCAAAGTGTGAACTCAACTGACCTTGAACAGCATCAGGAGTCAGAACCCAGTCTGACTTCAGTTTAAGCCTCAGCCTCAACCCCCAGTAAGAAGTTCTATTTGGCTGGTCTCTTTCCACCGAGCACCAGGGGCTTCTCTTTGCTCTCTCTGGACATGGTTACCCGCAGATGGACCCAGGCTGCTGCCGTGTGAGCAATCTGCTCGCTGCAGCTGCTTCACCAAGATAAGCAGACACAACGTCTGCCCTGTGACAGCAGCGCGGCAGACCAGGCTCGGGCGGAAATCCTGTATCCTAGGCCCTGCGCAGCACGGGGTCCCCAGTTCCCAGACGGCTGGCTGCCCAAGAGCCACCGGCAATGGAACAGGAGGCCTGTTCCTCGGGCAGGAAGAGTAGGGCGTTTCCTCTCCCCCAGCCTCCACCAATGACCTAACGCCACCATGTGGGATGCGGGGCCATCGGCTTAGAAAGATACTGCCAGCTGTTCCGAAACCACCCTGACTCTAAATGTGCTCAGGACACAGACTAGGACGGTGGGCAAAGAAAGGGACTTTCAGGTTTATAAATAAAACGCACTTTGTCAGCATTGTGTATCATGGTTTTTGAGAAAAAGGACTAAGCCACGTGACTCAAAACATCTGCTCTATTCCTTTATCATTTTGGAGCACCTGGGATCTCAGTACTGTTTTCCAGGTTAGGAAAGTTGCAGCTACTTCAGTGGGACAGACAGAGCATTTATAGGCTCTCAGCAATCAAGCCGGGGCTCTGGAATACAGGAAGCAAAATCTGTCCCAGTCTGACACGATGTGTCTCTCCATATGGTATTGACTGGTAGCCTGGCAACCGACCCAGTGAACACACGGTCTCTGAACAGCAGTGACACTTGTATTTTTACCAGCACATCCCAGAGACTCTGACGGAATCTATCCCACAAGCGGTTGCTTGTGTATTCTGTGTGACGTACCTGTCCCTGGTGCAGGGCCTTGGACCGGCAGAATAATCTCCCGCTCCTCACTTCCAGCAAAGCACCGCTTAAGGCTCCCAGAGGCTTCTCCGCCACCACTGCCCGCCGGCGGGGTCTCCGCAGGCTGCAGGGCGCTCGTCTCCCCGGCGGAAGCACTCGCTGTGGGCTCCATCCCTGGGCCCGCCTCGGGAGGCCTGGGCGGTGACCCGAGCCCGAGGGCCCCCTCTGTCATCAGTGCTCTGGAGGCCTTGACTTGCTCTATGACGGAATCCACGATGCGGCTGGCAGCCTCCTCGATGGAGTTGGCGCCCTCGGGCCGATGCAAGGCTTCGGTGGAGACAGTGCAGGGCAGGGGGGGGGCACCCCTTGCCTCACCCGAGGGCCCTATCTCTGGGGGGCGCTCTCCATCTGCAGGCTGCAGTGGGTCGTGATGTGCCTTACCATCCCCCTGGGCCTCCTGGAGGCCGACAGAGCCACAGCCTGCTCCCACCAGCTTCTTCTCCCCACCCGGAGGCACCACCAGCTCTAGGGGTGTGGCGCCCCGGGGGTCAGTCACACCTGCGGCTGGTGAAGCTCCGGGCAAACCCAGGATCATATTCTCCTCCTGGCAGCACGAGGCGTCTGGGGCGGTGTGAGAAATATCCTTTGTCCCGGCCCCAAGAGTTTCTTGTAGACCATGGACCCGGGCACTGTCCAATGCTGCATCTCCACTCACCTCACGCCCGGCTCTCTTCCCTGGGGACGGGGTGTTTTCCACCTCAACATCTGGAGCCGAAGAAGCTGGACTGCAGTTCAGCGCCTCGGGCCCACCTGCTAACAGACTTGGCGGTGGAGCTGAGCTGCTCGGCTCTGCACCTGGGGCGTCCTGGCTGGAGTCAGCAGCCAGACCGGCTCCTGGTGGCACCAGGCTCTGTGCGGCCCCACCTCCCGTCGGCCGGGAGGCTGGTGGGGCCACTTCCTTGTTGGGTTTAGCTTCTGCGTGAAGACGGGCCAAGGGTGTGCCCAGGGAGTTGCCGGGCTGTGGGGCTCTGTCCTCTGCCCAGGCCGCTGCGCCGGGCTCTTCAGGGACCTCCAGGGCCTCTGGCCCAGGAGGCGGTGGTCTGTGCTCTTGCTGCGATGCTCCTGAGCAGAGAGGGCCGTCCTCAGTGGTAGGACAGGTCCCGGCTTTACCCTCGCCCCCTGGGCCCTCAGGAACCACCTGAGTTTTTCTTCCTTCAGTCACAGCGGAAGGACAGGCCGCAGCGGCCTGACCCCCAGGAAGAAGGGCGGAGGCGGTGGCCCCCTCGACAGTCGGGGCTTCGGGGGCTGCTGAGAGGGAGGGGCGCTCCTGCTCCCCAGCGAGTCCTCCGGGGCCAGCGTTCCCCATGCTGGGCGGCGGGTCTAGGGCCGTGGGGGGTGGGCCCAGGCCCGCTGCGCCGCCTTCTGGAGGCTGCCCCTCCGGACCTCTCACATCTCCATCAGGCCCATCTCCACCATCTGTGTGTGGTTGGAGGGCTGCTCTTCCCTTTTCACTCTGGGAGGGGACGAGCGAAAGTACGTCATCTTTGGTTACTGATTCACTGCCGGGACTGCCTGCCAGAGAGAGAGTCCCGCCTGGTGTCACAGCTGGGCCTGACGCCCCTTCTTTCTCAGCCTTGGGGGGAACGGCCTGCGGGAGTGGAACCACCTCAGCTGGATCTGCTGACGATGTCTCTGCTTTCAGATCTTCTCCTCGGCTTTCTTTATCTGAAACTTGGAGAGGAGAAGTATCCACACGCTCTGGGGTGTCTGGGGTGTTCTGGGTGGAGTCGGCCTGTGTGCTGCTGGGGCAGCTGGCAGCGGGCGGGGGCCATGTGCCGAGCCGTCCTGTGGGCGTGCTTTCAGGCCAGGGGGCTGTGTCGTCGCGGTGTTCTGCAGGCAACACACCACTAGACGTCCCTGGGCTTGGCTGACACCCAGAGGCTGTGCAAAGTTTATCACCCCCAGCTGCGGAGCAGATGGGTGACTCGCTGTTTCGGCTGTGAACACCAGATGACTCTGCTTCTGATTTCGGGTTAGGTGTTACATCTTTGTGTGGCCCGCGCAAGGTTAAATCACAGGGCGACCCTGGCGCACACACGCTGGCTAAGGGAGTGTTGGGTCGGAGCCCTTCTGAAACGTCATTGCCTGCAGCAGCTGGAATTAACTGAGGGTTCTGGGCTCCTGGAGTGTGAGCACTCTCTTCACAGCTTTTAGACGTTTCGGTTTCTGCAGTTTGGTCAATGGCAGCTTTGCCATTACTAATTGCAGGTATCGATTCTGCAGGTTTGTTAGCATCCAGGGGATTGGCGGCCAAGACACCGTCTGGAAGGCTGGCTTCATCCACAGGCTCGTCTGTGACTTTTCCATCAGAGGCTCCAGCCATGCTGATACTGGAGTCCTCAAGTCGTTTCTTCATAGTCTCTTCCACTTCAAGCACATTCCCCCCGATGGCAGCATCAGGGTGCACAAGACCACGGTCTCCTTCTCCTGCAGCCTCGGGGGCACTGGCACCAGCTGGTGAAGCAACCACCAGCTGGCCTCCAGAGCAGGCCTGGGCCACGCCCCCCTGCAGGATGCTGCCTGAGGACCCCAGGTCGGTGGGCCCTGCTGAAGACACAGTTTCTTCATCTCTGACTCCGCAGGATGGAAGGCCGTCTGAGCCCTCTTCTCTGCCATCAGGCACACTCTGAACGCAGCTGTCAGGAGCAGATGCCGCCTCAGGTGCTGGCCCCACCTCACTGCCTGTTCGCTCCACGCCTGTGCTCTTCCTCCTGCAGGAAGGGTCTGTATCCTCCTCCTTAGCAACACCTGAAAAATCACAGGGACTCTCAGTCTGCCCCACGGTGCTCCCCCGGGAGCGCTGACAGCTCTCAGAATCTTCAGGAGAGGCAAGCTGCTGGCTGGCTGTGGGCTCGGACGCTTGGGGAAGAAAGTGACAGTCTGCATCCTGGTCACGGGGGGGACTTGAAGGTTCCTGTTCTGTCACCACTGAGGGCACGAGACTGTCCATCTGCTTGAGGTTTGTTTTCTAGGAGGAAATAGAAGATATATTTTTTTTTTTAATTGACCATGAGAAAAGATGTCACTGACATCTGTAAGCGAAAATTCTATGGGAGAGAAGTCGGCATGCCAGCCCTTCTAAAGTCACGGGATAAGCCAATCTAAATAAATACTAATAAATGCTCCCTCAGTCCTTACCTCAGTTTCCTGTGAGAACTGTATAATCGCTAGAATGATAAAGATGCCAAGAAAATACAACATGGAGATTTTCTATATTATCAACTTATTTTATAAAGGAGATTAAACTGAGCCTCAAAAAATCTTATTTTAAAAAAACACAGAACTGATCTTCAAATGAGCAGCTGAAAAAGGTATCTTTTATAGGGGCTTTAGAGGGGCAGCTTCCATCCTGCTTTGTATGTTCAAGTAAAAACAAATCCTGACCAGTCTGGTAAACTCTCTTCAATCACAAGGAACAGACATATGCTCCCATGCCCTGACTTCTTACCTAGGAGTTACATGGCATCCTTCAATTTCCAAAATAGGCTCTGTCCAATCTAGGTTAACTATTTTAGTTATGCGGGTATAATAATTTCAAAAGAGTGGCATGATTCAATTCTTTCTTTCACTTTCTGATAAAAAGAGTTCCTCTGTTCCTCTACTACTGAATATTAAACAAATAACATATCAAACGAGCCATAGGGAATTCTTCATTATTCTCGGATGGTACCGTGCTTTGAGGATATTTTATAGATCATCTCAAAAACAGGTCTTTGCAACTTGAGAAACAGACATGACCAACTATATGGGAACGGTTAGAACAATCATGGTTAATAACCTGATGGAGAATGCTATGTTGTAAATGTTAACAATGAAGACTACAGTGAAATCGGAAAAAGATATTTATAATGTTTTAGAAAATAAAACACAGTTAATCTAAAGTTAAAATTATTTAAAAACGACAAGCACACATTAGACGAGGCTTAGGGAAAAAATGGAGAGAAACAAAATACGTCTGATCATTAGAGTGGGTTTACCTTTGTATCAAAGTTTCAGGAACCCTTATAATGACACTGTTTTTTAATCACATGGTTTTCTTATTTATTTTCGTCTGCACTGCACAGCCTGCGGGATTCCTGGCTTCCTGATCACAGACTGAAGCCAGGCCACAGCCGAGAAAGCCTGAAATACCAACAACCAAGCCACCAGGGAACCCCCAGAACTATTTTTTGAGACTCCTGGCTCGCTCTTCACTCATCATCGCTGTCAGGATAACCTCTTGCACACGCCGTGTGCCGCCGGCTCACTCCTGCACCCACTCAGCCCCTGTGCTGGGCACCTCCAGCCCTCGACCATCCACCTGTTCCTGTCTGCGCGCTGGGTCTCACGTGAAAGCTCACACGTGTAAGTGTGAAACACGTCAAGCTCACTCAGGTCCTTCTAATAAGACAGTACAAGAAAAACGGAACCTGCTGTGCTACGCTTCTTTAAGAGAACTCAAAATCGCTTGCTTCCTTCCTCCTGAGATGGTGACCAACTCCAAAGAATTTGAAGATGGGTCACTGAATTCAACAAAGGGTCCACATGACAGAACGGGGATTTGGAGAAAAAAAGTGGTATGGCTTGAAAAGTTTTAGATACTCCTAACACATGCATCTTCTCACAGTTTTAATTTCTCATGGTTTCCGGGAAACTATTCCCACATCTTGTGGGTACCTTTGGCATCTGCAAACTGCTATTTCTGAATGGACTACCATTCACCCATTAAGAAGAGCTCTCAAGAAAACCTGACTTTTCAGCCATCTCCACAGAAGAAAACAAAATGACACCTAGTTTGGAATAAACACAACTCGGAGAGGCAGGGGCGAGTGCGACTACAAGCCTGCTATGAAGTGTCTTGGCCGGCCGGCCTCTGAAATAAGGTCTGCTCCCAGAGAAGACTCTGGCGGTGAGCTGACCCCAGATGACCTTAAATGATATTACTGCCAAGATTTTTCCAAATCAAATCAACTCTGAAATAAAATGGGTGGAAAAATTATCTAAACTTAGCCTTTTAGATGTTATGGCCAAGAGAGATGTATCCACATGACGTGTATATTATCCATAATAAATGTCACCAGGGAGTCTGTAATGTTTTTATGTCTGGCAACAACTTTATCTTGAAGGCTTGAGTGGATTATAAAAATCTTTATTTTTTTTAGTGATCTCTTTACCACACAACTATCAATTTAAATATAGCAGCATGGTCATCACTCATTTAAAGAGTTGAGGAAAGACTGTTTCTTAGTAAATTTGGTTCCTGTTCTTTAGCAACAATCTCAGAAACAGTTTAGCTCACTTTGTTTTATAAAGTTAAACCAACAAATTTATAGTGTTAAACAAATTTCCTTTTAAGCCAGAAAATTTTAGCTCTAGTTGTTGCATAGCTCTCTGTCGGCAATGTCTATGTGCATCTTCCATTATTTTAAAAGCCTGGCAAAAACCAGTGAGGAATTTTCCCAGTCTCCTCTCGTTACTACCCCAGTGCTAAACTCCAGCTCTGTAAGTGCTGACTTTGGATGCAGCTAAAACTGCTCTGCAGGTTTCACAGTCTCTGAGGGAAGCACGGCTAGGGTCTCATTATGGCAAAGCTCACTGGGGGAAGGGGTGAAGGTACGAAAGACTGAAGATGGAAATTTTCTTCCTTACCATTAGCTGCTGTTGGATGTTCATAAGTTTAAAAATATGTCCAGTGCAACTGTCTCCAGGAAATGGGGGCTCCTGGTGTGGCTCAGACTCGGAGGTCAGCATATAGACGTCCAGCTCTCGGTGATGCCTCACACAACCGTCTCCATAAGGGATTTCATAGGACAAACTGCTCCAGGAGTCTGGTTCTCCAGCATTCTCCCTGGAAAGAAGCAAATGCTGGTTAACGTATACATATGCATGTGTGTGCTCAGTCGCTCAGTTGTGTCTGAGTCTTTGCAACCCTACGGACTGTAGCTTGCCAGGCTTCTCTGTCCATGAAATTCGCCAGGCAAGAATACTGGAATGGGTTGCCCTTTTCTTCTTCAGGGGGTCTTCTGGACCCAGGGATTGAACTCACATATCTTAGGTCTCCTGCACTGGCAGGCGGGTTCTTCACTATTAGTGCAACGTGGGAAATTCCAATACA
Source organism: Okapia johnstoni (assembly GCA_024291935.2). NCBI lineage: Eukaryota > Metazoa > Chordata > Mammalia > Artiodactyla > Giraffidae > Okapia > Okapia johnstoni. Next base: position 14,131,223 of record CM044326.1, on the reverse strand, counting down.
TGTGTATATTCTCTACATAATACATGTGAATACACTGTAATATATACATTAATGTATAAAAACATACTAATATAATATACATATATAGTCAGCCTCTCAGGCATAGGTTAAATTCTCTAACTCTTATGTAAAATTTCTAACCTCACTGCTCTTTGAGGCTCTGCTCCAGAAAGGTGGTTTGCACAGTTCCCAAGTAATTCAGACACGTAACTTCACAAGAAGTCACAAATGGGCTAAATGGAAACTGCAAGATTCCTTCCTAAGGATGTTCTTGGATAAAGATACAGGGAAGAATGGGATCCTGAAAGAGTTAATATTATGCTCACAAACAAACAATGAGGAAATGTAAGGAGAATGGTTTTCCTCTGGTTTTTAAAAAAAGAAAAAAAGCAAGTCTTCCTAAGCGTTTGTCTTAAAATGGGTTACAGCATATGCTAATTGCGGTCAATTTTACTGAGAAGGGAAGAAATTAATCACTTCAATCTATGCAAGTTCAGTCCAATTTTTGTTAAAAACAACTGGAGGATGTATCCTCAAAATTCTCAAAGTCAAAACTATATAGAGAAAAATACTATAATGTCTTATCATATTATACTTGTCAATATAATTATCGAATCCTATTTTGAATAAAGCACTTGGTCCCAATAACATAAATTATAACTTTTTAAATTTAAAAGATGACCAACTCAGCTCAACTCACATCACTGCAGATACACCTCATATTCAAATAAAACCGAAAAAGGCATAGGTAAGAAAAAAAGCATTTCTGGGACAGACCTCAAAACATGAAATCTCTTTACATGGTTCTAATAAACCGTATGTTGACAAAGTGTCCCAGAGATCCTGGAAGAAGGCAGAAAGTGGTGTTGGGGATCACTATCATGTTTTAAAAAGGAAGACACGCAAGAATTGAGACATGTCACCTACTGACAAATACGAGAGGGAAACATTACTTCAACTCTCAATCCAGTGTTTCGTCCACTAAATCATACCTGTCTGCCCTTAACAATTCACCAGGGAATACATGGAATTTGAAAACTAAAAATATGTTATAGCAGAAAATCTGTAACGAACCGGAGAGCCACATACTGGCTGAGGGTGACAGTTAAGGCTGTTCCAGAAGAAAACTTTGACAACTTCCACACTCAAGCAAGACTCCCAACAGTTACCTAAAATATTCCATGCTAAATACCTTACATATTTACCAAGTAAGAGTGTTAGTCACTCAGTCGTGTCCAATTCTTTGAGTCTCTAAGGACTGCAGCCCACAAGGCTCCTCTGTCCGTGGGATTTTCCAGGTAATAATACTGAGGTGGGTTGCCATGCCCTTCTCCAGGGGAATCTCCCCGACCCAGGGATCGAACCTGTGTCTCTTATGTCTCCTGCATTGGCAGGCAGGTTCTTTACCACTGCGCCACCTGGGCTGAGGTGACACTGTCTCGGGCTCTGCTTAATTCAGACATGACCGGCATATCTGCTTACTCAGATTACCACATACAACCTTGCTCTGATCAGGAAAAAAAAATTCTTTGAAAACACAACTTGACTTATACAGTACCATACGGTGTGAATCAAATACATAGCAAGCCAAGAGGGGGCTGCTGGCCAAGGCAGAGGCAATTAAACAGCGATACAGTCCATTTCCGGCAAAATGGCACCTTCTACCAACCATGTCACTATTAATTCTCAAACTACTTCTTTTGTAGTATGGAAACCTTGGGAAATTCCCTGCTGGAACCACAATCCGCTTACTTCCTACCTCTTCCACACTCTCCTGCCAGAGGAAATGCGCGCCTGCTGTCACAAGCGCTAACCCGACAACCTCCCAATTCATCAGCCACGTGGACTGCTATTGCTTTCGAGCCCACCTGGAAAGCAAGTACTAGTTAGTGCAATTATCTTCCCACGGGCTTCCGTGAATATGCACTGCTATGGACACTCTTCAAACCCATCTTGCCTGTACGTCTGGGTAAAGCCCACAGCTCAGCAAGTATTTATGTGCCAGTGAACCAAACCCAAATCCCTGTCCCGTGGGAGTTTGTGGACTTAGGAAGGGAGGTAACAGCAATCAAGATAAAACACCCAGCGTTCTGGAGACGGTGGGTGTGGTGGAAAAAATGAAGCAGAGATGGGGTTTACAGTTTTAAATGTGGTGGGTCAGGGAAAACCTCAATGAAGCGACACTGAGGCCAACACATTTTCTGCTCTGCATTCAGCACTGTATAAAGCTTTTAATGGATCCACAAATAAAATCTGGCAAGGCTCCATGAAGGTATGCTACAACATTAAGGACAACTGTTACTAAGAACTGGATACAACCTAACCAAGTCAATAACTAGAGGGCTATATGATTAGTTAAAGAAAATATCTACACAGTACTACCTGCCTGCATAGTCTTATAAGTGAAAGCCACTCAGTTGCATCTGACTCTTTGCAACCCCCACGGACTGTAGCCTGTCGGGCTCCTCTGTCCATGGAATTTTCTAGGCAAGAATACTTGGGTAGCCATTTCCTACTCTAGGGGATCTTTCCAACCCAGGGATCAAACCCGTGACTCCTGAATCTCTCCTGCACTGGCAGATGGGTTCTTCGTACCACTGAACCACTAGGGAAGCCCTACAGACTATTCTGTAGCCATTAAATATAACTGAAATAACAGTCAGTAACGCTGAAATCTCTATCCAGCAAAACAAAAAAGGCAAAAAGCGTTAACTATAAACAGTGAAGTGTACAAATTAAAACAGTGTTACAGTGGTTGGGTTATAGGTTTATTTCTTCTCTGGGACTTTTGTTTTCCTTTTTCTTTCTTTTCTATTTTTGGCTGCGCTGGGTCTCTGTTGCTTTTGCATGGACTTCCTCTAGCTGTGGTGCACAGGTTTCTCACGGTGGTGGCGTCTCCTGTCGCAGAGCACGGGCTCTAGGCACAAAAAGGACCTCAGTAGTTAGGGCTCCCGGCTCCAGAGCACAGGACCAGTAGCTATGGCACGCGGGCTTAGTTGCTCTGTGGCCTATGGGATCTTCCCAGACTAGGAATTGAACCTCTGCCTCCTGCACTAGCATGTGGATTCTTATCCAATGAGTCACCAGGGAAGTCTTCTTCTCTAGGATTTTAGTTAATGTCTTAAATAATTTTTTAAAGTCCCTATTCAGCCAGGCCTCGCTGCTGCTCTGGATGGCTTTTTAATCCATCCCCACAGAGGTTACCAAAATGTTCTCCAACTCCCGCAAAGACCCAACATTAACCTTATCTACTTCATCCTCAGCTGATCTTCCTCTCTTCAGAGAAGCTCGAGGCCATGAACTAACATGAACTAAGCCCACCTTTGCCCACCATTAAACACGTCTGCCTGGCACCTAACTTCAGGGCACCTCTCTGAATGGTGGGTTTGCCCTGTTCCCCTATCAACTGCCCTCAGGTAACCAATTCAGTCATCACCCCCTGGATGCCTGTAGATTCCCACCTGTTTCTGGAGCAGTTCCCTCCCCATCTGCCTACAAGTACCATGAACACCCCAGCAGACAACAGAGCAGAAAAGAAAAAGGGGAAAAGTGTGTGGGTGCCAGCAGCAATCTTGACTCAACCCTGCAGACCGGCCCCCAGGGGACCCCTGACAATGTCTGCAGACATTTTTCATTGTCACACGTGGGGGCGGGGTGGTTGTCCTCCAAGGCACAGGACAGCTCCCTACGATACAACAGAGTCATCAAGCCCCAAACTATCAGTAGTGCTGGCGTTGAGAAATCCCTGCTGTAACCCCTCTAATCTGCATACAACACCCCACCCCCCATTCCTTCCCTTCTGCCTCCCCACTGGCTGTTTAAACAATTAAAGGCTTTGCTATTTGAAGCCTACTCTCTCCCTTGGCTGCTTGCCTGGTGGCACAGTGGTAAAGAATCCACCTGCCAAGTGCAGAAGATGCTGGTTTGATCCCTGAGTTGGGAAGATCCACTGGAAGAGGAAACGGCAACCCACTCCAGTATTCCTGCCTGGAAAATTCCATGGGCAGAGGAGCCTGGTGGGCTACAGTCTAAGGGGTCGCAAAAAAATCTGGCATGACTTATTAGAGACTAAACACCACCACCATCGCCTCTCCTATGGCTACTAAGACTTCTCTGTCATGGGTCTCCATTGACAAAATAAACCCCCAAATCCAGTGGTTTTTTTCCCCACCGAGTTTGAGTTTCATAGAATTTAAAAATGGTGACCTGATTCTTCTTTTAAAAACTTTTTCTCACCTGATGCCTTTAAGAACCTTCCTATTCATTCACTGTTTTCTCTGGCTTTTTCTTCCTCTTCTCACATCTTAGTTGAACACATGTCAACTTCCTGAACTTGGGCTTCTACTAAATGGCAGGCACTTTGGTAGACGCCAGGGCTACCAGGATAAGCATGATACCTTTCTCAAGGATAAACAAACATCGTTCTAAGGTCAAACGTGGGATTCCTGTCCAGTGACCACAATGTGGCTTACTGTTGTTACTGCCACCTCCGTGGAAACAAAAAGCAGAATGAATCTCAAGGGGGTTTTACCCCTGTGTGGCGTATTATGCACTAGATATATTTCATCGCCATTACAATGCTGTTACTTGTAATAATAACATCATTTTTATGTATTACTAAGAAGGAAAATAATGGTTTTGAGTTAAATTATGATACAAGCTAGAAAAATTTATATCTTAACAGAGATAACAGAGTATAAACACAGTCAACTGTCGCTCTAAATACTGGTAGGGGTGGTAGAAACAGTTCAAATAAACAAATGGTCCCAACGTCATCTGCTTAACTTCATATAGACACTGGCCTGTGAGCCCCTAGTCTTCAACAAACCGGGCAGCAGACACATGTGAAAAAGGCCAGCTCAGAGGCTTGAGATAAATGTCAACGAAAGTCACCCAAGACACTAGTTTTCCCACTTTTATGTAAAGAGTTTCAAACAAAAACATGTACAGAAACAGAGCTGCCCTGGCGATGGGGCCAAGAATGGGCAGGAAAGGCAGAGCCCAGGCCTCCCCAGCCGCTCTCCCGCCGAGGTGGGCTGGGAGGCTCCCTCCTCACGCTCTCAGTTCCCGAAGGACAGGCTTTCTTTACATACAACCATCCTTCTCATTTTGAGTTCACTTTCCTTGTTCATAGAGTAACTACTCCCCGCTCTCCTGATTAGAAGCCCTCTCTATGCCTACAGTTGGTAACTGACTTGACCCGCGGCCTCGTACTGCCATTTCGGCCACAGAGAATATGCCTCTGCGTGTGTGTGCGTGTGTGCGCACATACTTGTGCTCAGTTATGTTTGACTCTTTGCGACTCCATGGCCTGTAGCCCGCCACACTCCTCTGTCCACAGGATTTCCCAGCAAGAATACTGGAGTGGGATGTCATTTCCTTCTCCAGGGGGACCTTCCTGACCCAAGGATCGAACCCAGGTCTCCTTCGTCTCCAGCGTCGGCAGGTGGGATTCTTCAGCACTGATTCAGTCACCTGGCCCTTGGCCTAGGATTTCTGCCGTGAATAAGGATATGCCTGGGTATCTAAAATTTACCTTAGAAACACACACCAAGATGTTATGTCATCAGGTCTGGCAGGACAAAAAAAAGCACACCCGCAAATTCACTAGAATTTCTGGTTATTTCAGCTGGTGGATTAAGAGGCACCAGAGCCTCAGGTGAGGCTTTGAAAAGAAAGATAAATAAATAAAAAGGAAAGAAGATCTGTAGACAAAGGCGTGTAAACACTGCTGGGGGTGGGGGGAGGAGGGGAGCACTACAGATCTCCATGACCTTTCCTTTTTCACCCCATGAGGACACCACCACCGTGAACCAAGGTAAGGGTGTTTTTACTACCAGTGGCGTCAGCGGCGCAGTAGAGGCGTTCCTTGCTTATGACAACATCAGAGGGTATTGTGGGTCTCAGACAACGTCTCGGATGGTTACACCCAACCACGGCCCAGAACAGACTTCAAGATATAAAGGACTGACGCCGTGAATATGGGAAACTTTCAAGCAACCTGTCAATAAGGTAATTCATATACTGTTTTCAAACTGTTCTTGGGCACCCTGAATTTTATCTGGAGAGTCCAGCTCGACTGCTAGAGTGGTTTCCTACCTCTGAGATCTGAAAGAAGTGCTGTCCTGCAACTTCTCCGCTCCCTGTAACCCCTAAGGAGGGCCAGGACCTCCAGCCTTCTGATTTGCCAGGTAGCACTGCCCTGTTCCATCTCCTGACACATGGCCCATACTCAAGTATCTGTTGGGATTTCACTCCAGGGCAGAGAAGTAGGGATATACTTTGTAAACAAATGGTTTTGAGATCACCAAGAACGTATTCTCTCCGAAGGGACAGATAAACCCTTGCTTCAAAGGATAAAATGCTATCCATCTATTGGCATGTGCATGCTAAGTCGCTTCAGTCATGTTCAACTCTGTGACCCCACGGACTGCAGCCCGCCAGGCTCCTCTGTCCACAGGATTTCTCAGGCAAGAATCCTGGACCGGGTGGCTGCGCCATCCTCCAGGGGATCTTCTCAATCTGGGGATCAGACCCACATCTCCTGCACTGGCAGGCGGATTCTTTAGCGCTGAGCTACCTGGGAAGCCCCAGCATGCATGCGTTAAGTACTCATTAAATATTGGATTCTGTTTTCTTCCACAAGCAATGGGCATAACCATAATCACTCCTTTACTGCTCAATTATTCAACAATAGATCAAATGTTGAGCTGTGTTTTACATACATCACCTAGTTCATTCTTCTAACTACCCTGGGAGGGAAGATACTATGATCCCAATCGGCAGATGAGGAAACTAAAACCGTAAGACATTTAATAATATGCCTAACAGTCTGTTAAGCCAGAATTTGGGCTGCCATTCTAAACCACATAAAATATCTCTGCTGCCTAGTTTGCACTGGAAAATGCAGACCAATGAAACAAACTAAATATTTTTTAACATGTGGACTTTGAGGGCTTAAGCTTTGGAGAGATGTGCGTTCTGGATTACTACGCATTACGGACTTGGAGTACAGTGTGTGGTCTGTGACTTTTGTGGGCATTGTTCTCTGTTGCTCTTCACTCTTGAGGGGAGACTTGGGCTTACTCCATGGTTCCATGACTTGCAGAATATCATGTTCCTCTGATGGCCAAAGTTCTCCATTTTCTAGCTTCAACTTACTGCTCTGAAAAATGGTTTTTAATATCCTACCATGATACTAGTTGTGTATACATCAAGACCTAATACATCCCCAAGATAAGTAAAAAAAAAAAAAAGAAAAAAAAAGCTTACACTAGATTAACATCTAAGTATTTATTGATGTGATCAAGCTATTGATACTTCATTGTTGATTCTTCTTAATCAGATTTAAGCCATCAACCTAATTCAACAAACAGATGCAATGTTAAGCAAAGGTCTTAATCTTAACTGCATTTCAGAATTACTTGGAGAGCTTTTAAAAATCCTAGTCCAGATCACACCTCACGCTAATAAAACAAAAGTCTCAAGGAGGCCTTGAGGCATCAATATTTTTTAAAGGTTCCCAGGAGACTATACTGTACAATTAGAATTCCCATGTGATTCTAATGTGCAGCTAAGGACGTGAAACACCACATTAAAGTAACCTATAGGTGTCAATTCATTTAAAAAACAAAAGTATAGCTAAGGCTGGTAAGACTACAATGAATACTGGTTTGTTAGTATATATATATCCTTTCACCTAATTATACTGTTCCCCGGAGTTTATCCTACAGAAATAATTTAACAGAGGTAAAATTTTGTAAGTAAAAAAAGAGGTTTACTGCAGCATTCATTAGTTAATTTCTGTTGTTTTTAAGGTTAAAATTACCATTCAACATTAAATGGTTTGAATACTTGTGATAAACAAAATGCTTTAGAGAACCTCAAAAATAATTAGAAAGACCAGAGAAATAGGTAGAAGTATCATAAAGTGAAAATATATCAGAATACATAATGGAGTATCAGCTACAACTATTTAAGAAGCTCTGTGCAATGTGGAAGGTAGTATCTGACAATGAAATAAACCTGTCTTTCGGTGGCAGCATTATGAATAATTTTTTTATGTTAATCTAGTTGTTTTAAAAAAAGGCTAATTCTCCCTCCCTATCATCTTCCTTGCTTCTGGCCTAAGTCACAAAACAGAGGCAGCTCAGTGCAGGCGTCACTGTGACTGCTTGAAGGGAACATGGAGAAACTAACCACAACACAGAAGTCTCAGCTTGGACTCTGACACAGTCATATTTAATCCGTCCCCGGGACAACAGGCACTTCTAACAGATCCTCTGCTAAGAAGTGACCCAGATGGACTGACCTCTACTAGCTCAGTGCATCCTCTCTTGCTCAGGCCCTCTCCCCAGATGACTTAGGTCAGCTAAGTGAGAGAGATTTCTATTCAAATATGACTTGGGTTGATCCACTGATCGCTCACACAACTTACGGTTCTTTGCCTACTGCATGACAGTCATTGGCTTAGTACCTACTTATTTTCTTTGTCTGGGATCCCTGGTGGCTCAGACGGTAAAGAATCCACATGCAATGCAGGAGACCCTGTTTCGATCCCTGGGTCGGGAAGATCCCCAGGAGAAGGGAATGGCTACCCACTCCAGTATTCTTGCCTGGAGAATCCCATGGACAAGAAGAGCCTAGCGGGCTATAGTCCATGGGGTTGCAAAGAGTCAGACATGACTGAATGACTAAGCACACAGACACATGTCCTTTGTCTACAAAGAGCCTGATGTTACTTAATGAGAATGAGAAACACAGGCACATGGAAATTATTTCGAAAGTGAGAACACTGTCACTGCTGACTAAAATTAACTGCAAAGTTGGAAATGGACGTGCTAAGTATTTATTAAATAAATGTTATTTCTAGCATGATAGAAATGCTTACAAAACAGCAATCCTATATTATTTACTGATTTAAATAACCTATTTGCAATAGAGGGAAAGGAATACACCCCTCCATTTTTCTCTGACAAGCATTTGAAACTCAATATGACAGAAAAATTAAGAGCCAAATACGAATCCCAAACGCCAATGTAACAACGGTGACCATTAAAATCAGCTGATTAACAGGCTTCAAACAGTGACGATTTCGTGATTCTACAGATAAACTATTTGCCTTACTTATGCAAACCAGTAACTTTAATCACAAGTCATCACTCTGCAAACTAGCTTTTCCAGTTCAGGAAAAAGAAAAACTAATTTTTGTTCATTCTGGGCAGGACTCATCTTAAGGCATGAAGTTCACATGACTTTATAGTAGGTTACAGTCATTAAAAAAAAAAAAAATTTAAGAAAGGAACCCATACTTAAGTCGAACAAACTTCCAATGATCTTGTCTATCTTTCTAAGTCCCACTGCCCTTATTCAGCACTTTTCATAATTCAATTGATGAAATGGATTAACCTTATTTAGAAGCAATCAGACAAGTAAACAAAGTCAAAATAAAGACTGGTCACGGCCTGTATGTGACATTTTTCTTGGTAACTCTCCTCTACTTTTTTCCCCAGAAACTCTGCTACCTACACAGAAACCATAAAACATTGATCCACTCTGCCTGATTTACAGCACTGCAAAATAAGTAGATTAAATGCATCAGGTGAGAGCTCAAACTATTTATGAAGGGTCAGATTTTTTCTTAAATTTCCCATTCATCACAAAAGTAAAAATTCTAAAAATTACTAGAAAAACAAAACTTACAAGATACAAAAAACTTATGCTCAAAGCTTTAATAGATTCAACAGATATATAATTATTCTAATTACTGTGTGTGTGTTCAGCTGCTCAATCATGTCCGACTCGTTTTGATCCCATTGACTGTGGCCTGCCAGGCTCCTCTGCCCATGGAATTTCCCAGGCAAAAACTGGAATGGGTTCCCATTTCCTCCTCCAGGAGATCTTCCTGACCCAGTGATCAAATCTGCATCTCTTGCATCTCTAGCATTGGAAGGCGGATTCTTTTCCACTGTGCTACCTGGAAAGCCCATGTCAGATTACTATAAAAGTTTCTAAACACATACTCTCAGTGTACTTTATACTCATTTCATCATGGAGCAGGGACAAAGAGGTGGCAGATCAGCCCTGATTCAGGGCCTGCCTCATGTTGAACTGCAGCGATCCCTCCAGTCTGCCAGGAACCACACTTCACATTCTTAAAATCTACAGACCCTGGGGAGACAGGCCAGTGGCAGCAGAAAGAAACATCACAACATGGACGGAAACATGGAATGTGGTACCAGCTACAGATCCACTGGACAAATTTCCTTTTCTCCCAAGGAATACTTCACATAGGCCTGGAAACTAACTCAAGGATATTCAAGAGTATTTTAAAAGTTCGGTCCCAACCGGTGTTTAATATATTTTTAGAAAACCAAAAGCATATAAAAACTACTTTAAAAGGCATGTCACAAAGAGCTTCTTTCACTGATACAATGACATGATTTTCTTTAATAAAATGTGAAATATAGGGAGCTAATCAAAGTACATAGTAAAAATAGTACAGCTGATCCCTGAATAACTCAGGTTTGAGCTGTATGGGTCTCACATACATGCGAATATTTTTCAATAAATCCACTAAAGTACTACACAATCTACAGCTGCTTGAAACAGGCTACAGTACTACAGATACAGATGGCCAACTATGGGACTTGAGCATTCATGGATATTGGTATGAGTGGCAGGTCCTGAGGGACTACCATACATTGAACAGCAGGACTCAGTTTTTCAGAGTTCTTTCATTATAAATTTGCAATATTCCAGGTGACAAGGTTGATGTTCTACAAGTAGATGGAGAACAAAGTTCAGGTAAACCAAACAAGGTTTCACAGAGTTAGGGTTGCCTGAGGGCTAAAACATGATTTAAAAAAAAAAATTCATTCCAAGCAATCTATTCCTAAGCAATTTAGTATAGTAACTCATGTGGATTAATGAGCTAAAAGAAAAGCTAAATGCTTCTTTACATTACCTTTTAATAAGGTATTGAAAGTATTCTACTGAACACTTCTACCTTAACAGAACTATTTTCATATTAGCACACATTCTTTAAAATGGTCTGCATATAAAAAGATCTCAGAAGACATTTGCAATATAAATATACAGAGAATTTTACCTTACTCTGTACAACCTTAAAATGAAAATCTATACCCCATTAAATAGGAGCAAACTGGGTTATACGTGTAGCAATTACAAAAATACTGTTTCTCTATATATGAAAATGTATTAAGATCTATATGAATGCTTGTTTTCAAATGTTCTAATACCAAATAAAATGCTTCCAGAAGTCCACTGAAAAGATAACACTACAGGTAGTATGCCATTGTGTTACAAATGCATTCTACCGGAATTTAGTCTTCTCTGTACTGTTCTAAAGTTCTTATTTCAGGATTATTTTAAAAAACAAAAACAAACAACCAATAAAAACACATACATTTTCAGAAGATGGTCTAGGCTATATACTTTTTCATTTATTCAAACATGCATACTCATGCAGTATCTACTATGTTTCCAGGTGTGAGAAATAATATTGACGAATAAATGAGATAGCCAAGATTCCTACCGTATTGGAGGTTACAGTATAGAGGGGTATGATTACAGTTAGAGGTAAGTGCTTTAAAGCAAATAAAACAAGGTGCTTATGGCAGAAAATTCCTTGGAGTGGAGACACTGGCTCTGCAGACAGGTGCCAGAAAAAGGTCTGAGAAGATATGGCAATTGATCAGAACGACATGAAAGCACGAGCATGTGAAGCTGCCAGGACAGAATGTATGAGGCAAAGGGTTCAGCAAGTACAGAGAGCCTGAGAGGTGGCAAGCAGCTGGCCAGCGCAGCTGAGGCCAACGTGGCTGTGCAGGGAAGGCGACGGAAATGAAGAGAATGTTACGAAACGAGGTCTGAGAGTTGTACACAGTTCAGATCTCACAGAGCTTCGCCAATCATGCAGGAACTAGAATTGTCTTCCGAGTAGGGTGAGAACATACTGGAAGGAGTAAGCAACAGGGGGGAAAAAAACCAAAAGAATGAAACTAATGATATAGTGTAATGGTTAGTTAGTGTTAGTTGCTTTGGTCATGCCAGACTCTCTGTGACTCCATAGACCACAGCCCGCCATGCTCCTCAGTCCATGGGATTTCCCAGGCTGGAGTGGGTTGCCATGCCCTCCTCCAGGGGATCTTCCTGACCCAGGGTCGGAACCCAGGTCTCCTCCACTGCAGGGAGACTCTACCATCTGAGCCACCAGGGAAGTCTGGTCGTGCAGTATCAGGTGAACAGTACTGAGTTCTAATCTTCACAAGCACTCTGACGCACGGGCCACTGTGTTTCCATTTTTCCTGTGAGGACAATGAGGTTCGACGAATAACTTGCCCCAGTTCACAGTAAGTGAAAAACCCAGAATCTGTACTAATTCAGATCTAATTCCAAAACTTCTCTACCACTTTAGACTATCCACAGTAATACTTACCCCCAACCCTGTCCAATTATGAAGTGAAATGAAGTGTTAGTCACTCAGTTGTGTCTGACTCTTTGCAACCCCATGAACTGTAGCCCACCAGGCTCTGCTGTCCATGGGATTCTCTAGGCAAGGATACTGGAGTGGGTTGCCATTCCTCCTCCAGGGGATCTTCCCAACCCAGGGATTGAACCCAGGTCTCCCACACTGCAGGCAGATTCTTTACCGTCTGAGCCACCAGAGAAGTCCATGTCAAATTATGAGGACACATTCAAATTCTGAAAATTCTAAGTCCGATATAATATTTATCAGAAGCTAGTCAGGTGTCAGGTATAGTAGGGGCTTCCCTCCTAACTCAGTGGGTAAAGGATCTGTCTGCAACACAGGAGACCCAGGTTTGATCCCTGGGTCAGGAAGATCCCCTGGAGAAGGAAATGGCAACCCACTCCAGTATTCCTGCCTGGAGAATCCCATAGACAGAGGAGTCTGGCAGGCTACATGGTCCATGCGGTCCCAAGAGTCAGATACAACTTAGCGACTAAATCACCACAATTGGGTATAGTAGGCTTTCTGTTAAAATTTTTATAATATCCATAGCAACTTTTCAATTGTAGAAAAGCACAAATTAAGATGCCATTCCTCAGAGAAAGGGTTACATCATCCACATGGAGAATCCATGGCTGGCTCCAAACCTCAAGGTCTGGTACAACAGGACTCAATAAGCCCAGAACGAACTTCGGCTAATTTGCCAACGTTCCAGCTGTTACACAACAGTCAACCACCAATCAACCTCCGCCTTCTTGCCCTGTGTGTCGCAATTCAAAAAGAAAGTTCAGTTTGATGCTAACATACACGTAAAACCCTGTCAAATCAACTGCAGAGAAAAACATTTTTCCAGTACTAACAACACGCGTCATTCGGGGAGGAAGCTCAAAGATACTTGCTGAGACGCAGCAAAAGTCCCCATCAAATGGCAGAGAATACACAATGAAGGTTGGCGGTGCATCCGTTTAGAAGCTGATACTCACTCACGGCTGCCCACGCACCACGAGTACCGCAAGCCCATCCTATCTGGGTCCTGGCTTTAAGAGCAGAGGAGGAACGGCTGGGTCAGGCCTCCTCAAAGGCGTGTTTTGCTGAGTCTACTTCTGACAGGAACTGCAGCATCTAGTTCCTTATTTGAGGGTTAGTGCAATATCTTCCATGAGACCACATCACCCTCACAGTGCCAGACCTCAAGGAGTCCTACAGCGTTAACCACAACTCCACGGAGATGGAGCAGAGAAGATAAGCGCTGCAGAGGAGAGGGGAGGGGGAGGGGGAGGGGAGAGGGGAAGGGGGAGGGGAGGGGGAAGGGAGTGGGGAGGGGAGGGGAAAGGGAGTGGGGAGGGGAGGGGAAAGGGAGTGGGGAGGGGAGGGGAAAGGGAGTGGGGAGGGGAGGGGAGGGCAGAAGGGGGAGGGGGGCCACTGATCCATCGTGAAATGAACAGAAGGCCACTACCTTAGGTGTTACTAACACACCGCTGGACTCCCCATGCTTCACACACACGTGCAGATTCACTAGGAATCTTAGCACTGATATCTCAGTTTCTGTCGTCCCTCCTTCCTTTTTGACACAGTACAGCCACCTGCCCTTAATGACAGAATGGGAACAGCGCAAAGGAAGAAGAGCCCATCATTTGAACAACTACTCTATATCAGCAATTTGGCACAGATTCTATGCTGCTGAGTAATTTAAAAGACAAGTTTTATAAGACGACGGTTAGAACATGAGTTGGAAAGTCTAACAGACTTGGTTTGACTCCCTACTCACACTGTACCACCTGTGGGATCTTGGACTAGTTATGCTTCAACTTCTCAGCAGCTCAATTTCCCCATCTGTAGAGTGGGAATACTAGGTTTGCTGTGAGATCAAGTGACCTTGACTGTAAAGTGTTACCAGCATAGCATTTGGTTCTCCCAAAGCGCTCAATAAACTGTGATTCCATGGGACGCCAGGGGTGGTGTGGCTCTAACGAGCAAACCAGAAGGCAGTTTCTGAGTATTAGACATTTAAAAAGAAAAAGGCACGGAGACCCTGCTTGTGGGGTAACGGTCAGGCAGCCACCCCTAAACCACTCTACCGCTAGAAGAAAACAGGACTCTCAATTCCCTGCTGCTTCATGAGATAGCATTACAGTTGTGCAGGGAACCTGACGAGGAAAAAATATGTCAGAAACTGGATGGCGGTGTGGAGAGATGTCATGTTCACACGAAGCTGAGTGCTCATCTCGGCGCCGATGAATCTTTGTTCCCAGCTCTCCAAACAAACGGATGGGCTAAGTTCCTGAGAACTTCACAGGCATGTTCTCATTTAATCTGAACAGACCTACGAGGTACATGCTGTGACTTCCTCTGTGACAGATGAGGAAAACTGAGGCTCAAAGATGACAAACAATAGGGATGCACCCAACTTCTGCTTTGCTATTTTTTAAGGCCAAACAGCTGAATGCCTACCCAATGTGTATGTGGTCAACAATCAAGTACATAAAGTGCAAATCTCCTTATACACTCCTGCTGCAAAAATTCTAGTAACCAATTAAAGCATACAGGTATTTACTGTTAAGAGTAAAACACTACAATAATTAGTGATTGTGAAAACTGTTAATGCCACTATGCACTATACAAGAGTGTTTCAGATGGTTAAATTAATAGAGAAATAGCTTGACAGTTAATATGAATATTAAAAGAGTGTTCTGGCTAGATAGCTTTATGAAGATCATCTTACCTTTTCTGAGACGCTACTGTTTACAAAAAAATAAATGATACAAGGAAGAATTATATTAGGATATATAAAAACTCTCATTCTGATTAACTGTTTGCTAACTTGTTCATAACATCAAATAAACATTCACTAGAATAAATGCTTTAAGTTGCACATCTCTCATTCCATTTAAGCCATGTGCCTTCCAAGGAAGATTCTATTTGTAAATTATTCACGTCTTATAAGAGAAAAAATAGAAGTTGAAAAGTCAACATTGCCACCTCCAAATTTTACAAAGAGGAGACATGGCCAAAACCATGAATAACCACTATGACAAATTATCCTCGATCCAAATATAAATGTATAAAGAAATAACAGAAAAAAATGAGGTACCTCAAATATGTTTTGCTAATCAAATGTCAAAACAACAGACTTGATTAAGAATACTTCAAGGACATCACAATATACAGCCATGCCTCTGTATCTGCAGGAATTGGTTCCAAGAACCCCCACCTATACCTATATCCGGAGACGCTCAAGCCCTTTATAAACGGCGTATAAAGTGTGTATGGACAACAAAACCGTTGAAGCAAAACCTTGCCAAAATGACTTTTCTAATGCTAACCATGTTCAGCAGCTCAAGAACTTTTGAGAATCACTAAATCAAGAATCCTAAGTACAAAATTCCTCTTAGAAAACATGCTCTGGAAAAACTCTCCTGAATTATAATTTTCTAACGCCTACCTATTTAGGGACACTGATGTGTCAACAGAAAGTGAGTATGCTGTTAATGAATCAAGTGTGATGCAGACAGAAGCTGGAGATGCTGAGAAATTACTGCTTTTCCACTATAAGACTTTTAAAACATTAAACCTTAATAAGCATATAGAATTACTTTTTATACTGTTTCATATTTATTCATGTACAATACAACTTCATTCTACACTGGTGATAGTCAGCTTTGGCCAAATACTGATTTTAGCCACAAAGGTTTATTCAACATTCCTTTTTGTCTTTGCTTAAAAATCACTTTCATTTCTGTTAATAATAAATTCAGGTAAGATGTTCAAGTCATTCTTTGTCCTGGTATGCCTTTAAACAAATTTCAAAATTCATCAAATAAAAATAATGTGTAATATACTAAAGGTGTGTGTTGTTTAGAGGGTAGAAAGTGCCAACTGATCCTTCATTTTCTCACAAACACCCATCAAGTCCTATGCTTCAGAGTTACATGTTTTCTTCCACCTGGGTCTATAGTCAAGTCAGAAATACTTTCAATATCACATGCTGCTGGCCACAGAAATGTCACCACAAATTAAGCTGTGTAAATTCATAATTCTTTGAAGAAAACCTCTGAGGCGTAAATGTTACACCAGGAATACACACAGGCTGGGACTATTTGCATGCATACAGTAGGAGTCACGAGACACGTGGAACGGCTCTGTGGTTCCAACCAGCCACCAGGACCCACTCAGCTTCTTAGAAGATCAAGGCAGTGTAAAAGACCATGGGTTTTAATTTAGATTTGCGATCTGGTTCAAATTACTGCCCCATTACTTGCCAGCTACGGCGATCACCTGTTACTTGAGGATAATGTGCCCACCCCCGAAGGGTTTGGCAGGGGAGAAAATATATGAGAATTTACCCAAAATGCCTGACACAAATATAATAAATGGTAACTAGTGTAATTGTTAGATAAATACAAACATTATCCTCAGAAAGTATATTTTGCAATTTGCCAGCAGGTTGCCAGATAAGGAAATCCTGAGATTAGGAGCTGAATGGCTGTTTAAAAAGGCCAACAATGAAATGTCAAAATTCTTAAAATGCTTCAGGTTAGAAATTTACCAAAAAAGGAAGGGGGAAGAGGGGGGCAACACTGAAAATCAAAGCTATGAATCATTAGTTTGGTTAAAAGTCTGACAATGTTACCAAACATGCCTCCTCACAAAATTTTATTAAAAGAGTTTTAAAACAACTAACAGACAAGCTTCTGAATAATGCCACCTTACTAACCACATGGCCTTGGGCAAACTAGCCTCTCTGGGTCTATCTTCTCATCTGTAGAAAAAATACTGATACTACCTGTATTAACTGTATCTTAGACATTTGCTAAGAGGTTTCAAGCAGAACACAGTGTAAAGCGCCAATGCAGCAGGTATTCAACACTCAGTCACTGTTACTACCCCTCTTGCTAATTTCCACTCAATTCTACCCCCCTATCTTGACCAAAACACAAAGCCCCAGGTGACACAATGAGAAAAGAGGATGAGTGAATGGATACATGGAGGAAGGGACAGACAAACATATGGCTGGATGGGACTTGGGCCAGAGAAAGGTAGTTAAAAATTGTTTGCTTTTTTATCATTTTGAATGTAAGTTTGTACACCTGTTTCATCCTTCCTCCTCCTAAGCAAAAGCAAAGGCTTCAAACTTGTTTTGTACCTGATAGGCTACCAAGGACCCACTTGTCAAGTGCTTGAAGAGGACCCTAAAAAGGCAACCACTATGTTCCCAGGACGTCTTGCTCAACAGGACTGGGTGCCATTGTGAAATGTGTACACTTGAGTACCAGTTATTCTACCACCTGACCCTGAACTCAAGTTTCAAGAGGAAAGGTGTCAGAAGATGGGCGTGGGCGCCACACCCCCAGACTCTCAGAGGGGGGTCAGTGCTGCAGATGCTACAGCCATAAACCACCCGCTGAGGGCCTCTGTCTGCCAGGCCGCTCTCTGCCCTGCCCACGCGGTGCACACGCGGTCGTGTCATCCCCACCCGGGCACACTGGACTCTAGGCCTGGTGTGTAGCCTCGTGACGTTGGGCCACTCCACCTCTCTGGCCTCAGTTCCCCCGGTTACAAAACGGGGACAATACCTACCCTACCCACTCACTAGGCTGTCGGGAGAATCGAAATGCAAAAAGGTAACCTAATGGTAACCAAAAATAGATTCAAAACCCTATGATGGGAAATGTATACGTTAGGCTATTTCAGTGAGGATCTTGCTCTGCTCGGGAAAGTAGGGGCTGGGACTAAATGGGGAGCTGGTTGTCCCTGAGTGAGTGATTCTCACCCAGCATCCCAGGGGCCTTTCCCAAGTCTCTCTCCTCCTGTCAAATCTGTGTTGAGGGAAGTACAAGGCCCTGGCAATTCCACATTGTGTGTGTACCAGTAGCTCCACCGTTTCTACACAGCCTTGGGCCAGTTACTTCAATTCTCTGAGCCTCTGCATTTCATCTATAAAACAGATCAAACCTATTTCACATGGCTGTAATAAGGTTAAAATGAAGTATGACCTGCAACGTACCAACCATGATTCCTAGGGCACTGCAGGCATTCAACAAATACAGATTTGTTAAACTGATACGGAAAATGAGGTGAAGTACTGTTAGGACAAATACTTTCAAACTCATTCTTTGGGCAAATAAAATATTTCAGCACTTTTATGTCAACACTAGGGAGTGGAAATTCCTCAAAGAAACACTCTTCCTGTAAGGGTGATAGCACCGTAAAGGATTCCTTATCAATCTAGTTCCAACAACCCAGAGGCACCGACATCACTGTATGTATGAGAGAGCTACACTAATTTTTTAAAGTGTTAGCTGCTACACTGGGAAATAATTTCAAACTCTTATCAAATAGCAATGTTCAAATGTTGCCTGAAAAGACTTCCCAACACTTTGGCCATATTTTTCTTAATATATGAAGGAAAGGACAATTAGGAAGGAAAGGAAAAATAAGAAAAGGGTAGATAACATCTCTGTCAGCCACTGTGTTCTGCCCCTCTCCCCCTGAAACGCTATGTATTCTTTGCTCAAAGCAACTCCCTGAAGCTGGTTCCTCTTATTCTTCCCATGTTGTAAACAAGGCACTAAGGCTTTACATGAGTGGATCACCCAACATTACCCAGCTCTAGCTCTACACAGGCAGACCCTGGACTCAAAATCAGACTGCCCCACTACAACTCTCCTGACCTTTCTACTGACTGTAATTCACAGACAACTATAATTAACATTACAAAAAGGACAGTGTAGGCAGATCAATCGGAGAAGGCAATGGCACCCCACTCCAGTACTCTTGCCTGGAAAATCCCATGGATGGAGGAGCCTGGTAGGTGCAGTCCATGGGGTCGCTAAGAGTTGGACACGACTGAGCGACTTCACTTTCACGCACTGGAGAAAGAAATGGCAACCCACTCCAGTGTTCTTGCCTGGAGAATCCCAGGGACGGCGGAGCCTGGTGGGCTGCCGTCTATGGGGTCGCACAGAGTCGGACACGACTGAGGTGACTTAGCAGCAGCAGCAGCAGGCAGATCAATCAACGGGAAGGTGAGCTTCACTGATCAGTGAAAATTATTTCACTGATTTTATGACTACATAGGACACTTACATACAGAGTCCCTTTGAGTTTAGTAAGGCATCTGCACAAATCTCACTTGGTTGTAACAACCTATGGTGTAGACAGATGAGATATTATCCATAAGGAATGAGAATGAGATTCAAGTGGGAAAGTGACTTTTTCTGAGTCACCTGTGCTACTAAGTGGGGAAACTTAGATATTAAGTTTTTCATCCCTAAGCAATTCCACCATACTATACCGTCTCTCTTCAAGCTGGTATATATTTATAGCCCCTTTATGTGCTCCAAAAAACGACCATAAACTGTGTGATCAATAAACCCTGATTTTTGACACTGCACACGCCCAGCCCGTAGTCATCATTCTAGGAAGTAGATATTACTGAAGCTCAGGGAGGAAAAGTTACTTCATGGGTCCAAACTAACACAGCTAAAAATGGCAGAACCAAAACGCAAACTCAGATTTGACCCCAAAGTTTGCACGCTTTGCGTTTACCATGAATTGCCTCTGGGTCTCAGCTCTAGTGAGTGACCCAGGTCCTAAGGTTTCTTATTTGTCATTAAGTGAATGAGCTATCAGGTAGCCCCCGGCTCTAACGTTCTCCTGTTAGCCAATGCCGATGCAACACTTCTGTAATGCCATCATTCCCGAGCACCCTAACCAAAGAGCCTGAAGACCTGGGTTGTCTCTGCTCTGCCCATCACTGAGGGATCTTGGGCAGAGTGTGCAACTAGCTCCTCAAAACATGGGAGGTGACTGTGCACCCACCTAAAAGAAGTAGGTGCAGATGTGCAGGGTCCTCTTCGAGGAGGAAGATTTCTCAGGCAAAACTGGTAACATTTTATTTAAGGTGAATTTTCAGATTACAAATGCCTCCATATTCACAATGTACATCAAAATATGAAGGTGTGTGCTTAGTTGTGTCCAACCCTTGTGACCTCATGGACCATAGCCCACCAGGCTCCTCTGTCCATGGAGTTTTCCAGGCAAGAATACTGGAGTGGGGGTGCCATTTCCTATTCCAGGGGATCTTCCCAACCCAGGGACTGAACCCACATCTCCTGTATCTCCTGCACTGGCAGGCGGGTTCTTCACAATCGAGCCACCTGAGAAGCTCTAGTCACAATAAAAACTAAAGCAGAAAAGCTGTAAGTCCACCAAATCTCTCTCTTCCCTGTCACTGAACAAAGTGAAAATTAATAGCTACAGGTTACAGAAAAGGGGAACTCCCAAAAATGTCCTAAACAGAGGTTCCCTATAGACATGAGTCTTTCTTAAGAGAAAGCTTTTAACCCGAAGCACATTTCACACAGAAATGACTCAGTCAATCAAAACAGACTATGGAAATAAGCCTTAGGGACACAAACGCAGAAAGAACCTGGACCTGAATCAGCACAGCACCCTTCCATTCCCTGCTCAAAACACTCGGTATAAGTAGCAAAGAATCAAAACAACGCATTTATCTTGGGAGAGGTATAAAAGGACTGAAATAAACTTGATGTTTCAGCTAAGGCTAAACTGTAACAGTTATAACTAACGTAAAACGGATACAAACAATACTTCAATTTCCTATTAACTGAAATGGGAGGGTAAGAGACAGGCCTACATGAGAATTTACAATTTGAAAGGGAGAAGGAGTAAGCACATCCAAGTCTAAAGACTTTAGCGAACTACTTAAGAAAGATAACCATCACACAGTGCAGCAATTCTTAACTTCCCACAAATCTCATTGTGAATTTCACAAAATGAACTCTTTATTCAGAAACACACATGCATAAACTCCTGTTAATTTCAAAGACTGTGGATCCCATGCAGTCTACTCTTGGGTTCTCCGAATCCTGGCGGGGAGCCCGGCCACTCTGGCCAGCCTCGCAGGAGATGTGGCTTCTGTTTCTGGCTCGGCCACCTTGTCACTCTCGTCCCCTCACTCTACCACTCTGGATCCCAGCTTCCTCATCTGTTAAAGATGATCTCATCTCTCCTGACTCTTTATGGTGGAAATTCTAGAAGAGTCTACTGACATCACAGGAAGAGTGAGGGATTTGGTAAAATCACCTCCTGATCATTTCTTAAATTGCTAACTATGACTCTTGAGAGTCCCCAGAGTCCCTGGGACTGCAAGGAGATCAGTCAATCCTAAAAGAAATCAACCCTGAATATTCACTGGAAGGACAGATGCTGAAGCTCCAGTACTTTGGCCACCCGTTGTGAAGAGCTGACTCACTGGAAAAGACTCTGATGCTGGGAAAGATTGAAGGCTAAAGGAGAAGGGGGCGACAGAGGACGAGATGCTTGGATAGCATCACTGATTTGATGGACATGAATTTGAGCAAATTCTGGGAGACAGTGAAGGACAGGGAAGCCTGGTGTGCTGCAGTCCACAGGCTGCAAAGAGTGGGACACGGCTAAGCGACTGAACGACAATTAGGACTTGGCAGTTTTCTAGGCTGCAGAACAGTGACAGCCAAAAGACTCTCAGTTCAGAGTCAGCCTTGTAACAGCGTGTTCCTACGGCCCAGCTGTAGCCCTACTGTGGCCGAGACTTCTCAAGTTGGCTTTCCTTTACCTACTCCCTTTCGAGAGGAGCTAAGCGGCTCTCTCACATGTACAGAGGTGGCAGTATAAAGCAAAGCAAAGTCTTTCCTCCAAAAACACACACTCTAGTTTCCTTAAAGCTGTGCCGCAAGAATGGTCTTGTGACATCCTCTCCCGGCATATAAAGAAGCTGTTGTAATCATTCTATTTCCCCATCTGGATGGCAATCCGTAAAGGTGTGCCCCCTCCTGCTGTCACTGGATCGGAGGCACCCATCAGAAAGCTTTCTGCAAGGAACCTCGTGTTTGGAGTGACTGGGGACGTTACAACCAGGGGACAGGTAAAGAAAAACAAACAACGCCCCCCCCCCACTTGTATAACAGGAAGTTACATTACATTGAGATCTCTTCTGGGCCCTTCCAAACTACCCCCCACCACACACACACACACAGCTTAGAATAGTAAAAAATAAAATGCAACTAAATCGAATTTTACATGGGTAAAATACCTGAGAATTTGCCAAGACTAACTTAATTTACAAGGGTCCCTCGAATGCTAAAGAACACAGATCCAATGGGACTGATTCTTGCTCATGCGGTGGAAAAGATGGTGATGATCATAAAGCAGTAAAAAATACATTAAATAAGAGAAATTATAGTTGACATTTTCTGTCTTTTATAAATACTCCAAAGAAAAGTACTGGCTGGGGAGAATGGATACACGTATATGGATGGCTGAGTCCCTTCACTGTTCATCTGAAACTACCACAACTGTATTTGTGTGATACCCCAATACAAAATAAGACGTTAAAAAAAAAAGTGTTGGCTGTCCTAATGCATTTATTTTTCTATTTATTCAAGAAAAAAGGAAGAAGAACTCTTTGAATGTTTTGACGAACGGCCTTCCTTCCAAGCACTCTCGGAACAGTCAGAATGTGTAACAACCGGACCCACAAACACACAGGCAGGATTTCCGACAGCACGTTTCCAGGACAACTCGGCTGCTTCTTACTGCTCCTCGTGTGAAGAGACCACTGCTCTCAATTTTATTTATAGAAATTACAGTCAACCCCAAACTTAGTGGTTCAGCATATTTACATATGCAATTATTAAAAGTATTTGTTTCGGGTTAACTGTTTCAAGTCTTAAAGATGTATCAGGGAAAAAAGTATATGGCACAGAAAAACTGTTCCCTCTTGGACTGAGCTGGGGAAAACTGGATACCCTGGTCATAGAATGCTACCCCTACAGACCAGACTTATTTTGAGTTTTCAGTAAAATTTAAGAGGCAAGAAACAGTGAGGGCAGAGAAAGCTGAGGAAAGGAAGAAAAGGGAAGGTGACTTACGTGTGTTCCTCTCAGACAGTGAAGTGCTGAGCAGGAGCAAGCTTACCGACCTCCAGCAAAAGGCACGGAGCAGAGCTGAGAGTTCAGCTCCCAGCTAAGGCTGGCGATGCCATGTGGGCGGGGTCCCTGTGAATCCAGGGGCGGGGCGGAGCCCAGAAGGAGGAAACAGGGAGAAGGCGCACTTACTCGGTCAGAAGCCGGTGCAGCTTGTGAAAACCCCGCTCCAAGGCCAGGCTCACAGGTGTCGCTCCTTCCTGGTTGTGGATGCTCAGAGCTCCGCGGCCACCTGGCTTCTGCAGCAGGAACCACGTCAGCCTCAGCAGCCCCAGCCGCACTGCGAAATGCATCAACGTCTCTCGGGGGCCACCATCTGCACACAGGGGACAAGACGAAGATTAGGGACGAGAATGTGAAAACCCAGAGCAAACGAACAAAAGGATTGTTTAGGTCAACGCCAACTGCCTCCAAGCCCCTGAGAGCATACCATTAAGCCTCAACATACAGCATGAACAATTTTACCGTGGCAGAGTAGAATCAGCTCTCAAAGACAAAAAGAACCTAGAAAACAGGATGAGATGCTAAATCTCCTATAGGAGACAGTCCTACAAAAAAGGAACCATTTCTATATTCTGATTTAATGCAGACATTAAGGGTGACTGCACACATATGGGAGGGGAGGAAGCGAGGAAGGGAAGGAAGGAGACAGAAAGACAGGCAGACAGACAGAAAATATTTAAGAAGTGAATGCAGCCTCGCTACATGGGGATCAGGATCCAAGGGGAATAGTTGTTGGGGCTCAAATGGGTGTATCAAAAAGTATAATTACTTTAAAAAAAAAATATCACCCAGAGAGGAGTTGGCTAGTTAAACACTAAAAACAGGTTCTGCTTGCTAAGCACACACAGGTCTTTTTATTCTCCCACACGAAGGGCAAATCAAATTGCTGGCAGTGGCAGCTTTTTTTGTTGTTTGTTTAAGAAAGAAATGCATCTTCAGGCATAATAAGAAAGACCGACTCCAAGATGACAGGCTAACAATTTCAGAAGGAAAAATATGTGCCTGTTTCACCTGAAGTGAAGGCCCCTTCTTGGTGCAGAGTCACTCTGAAAGTGGCAGAGTGAGGAAGGGCTTTGGAGTCAGACAAACCTGGGTTCTCATTTGGTGTTTACTATACGTGTGACTGGACACAACCCGTTTCAGCTCTCGGAGCTCCACTCCCTGCCTCCCTTGAGTGGGGTACCACCACCTCCACTCCCACGGCCGCAGTAACAGCTCAGAGTGGTGGGCGAGACACTTGTCAGGTGACGGGCTGCAGCGGGTATTCAATGAATGTTGGGTTCCTGCCCTTCCTGCTCTCTGCTCTGTCCCTCCTGACCTCCAATCACAATCCAGGTTTGCTGGCAACACTCTGCGCCTCGGGCGTCCCCGTGTCCACTTGGAATGACGAGGCTGGGCTCACCTGACCCCAAGGAGTACCACTCAGAGTCCAGAATGGGAATGGTGCCCTGGGATTGTGCCTGCTTTCGTCCCCTCAGCTGAGCTAACACCTCTCATTCTCCAAAGCTCCCCGGAGGTCTCGACTTACCCACCTGCGCACGCTCAGCCTTCTTGGACCTCAGTGTTTTCCCCTTACATTTAAGTCCCTGATGCTTCAGATGTGAGCAGCAGGGTAAGAATAAATGCATCGCAACCCTGCAATTGTACGTGGACTGCACTGTCGTATAATGTCACCCGTGCCTTAGTCTAGTCTCCTGACTCCTTATTGTAAGTTTCCTGGGAGGCAAAAACCATCTTTCGTATTTTACACCGTCCTTACAGAACTCGGCACACTAAATAGTTTATATGATGAGCAGCAGAGGCACAAGGCTGGAAAGACATCAACACGACGGAAGGAACCAGTGCACATGTGGGTGCCAAGGTGAATAAACAACTCGGAGCAGGTGGCCAGGCCAGAAGGACGGACGGAAAGAACTTTCAGAAAAGATCAAGTATCACCACATGACTTGTGCCTTGCGCTTGTTCACAGGCACTCTGACACCCTTACCAAATACAAAAAAGTGAGTAAGGCACTGCCGGGGAACTCAGTGATCTTTTGAAGACTGGTTAATCCGGCCTCACTAGATGGCACCTCCTTAAAGCAGTTCCTCTGCACCCCCAGTCTTCCTCATCCCTCACTTGCTCTGAGTCAGCTCAGCCTTCAAAAGGCAGAGTTCCAATAACAAGGCCATACACTTGCTTGAAGCTGGCACCCCGATTCCAGCACCTGGAGGACCCCAAATCTCATCCTACAGTCCTTAGGAGCAGGTGCCACGTCTGCTTTTAGGTTACCCCGTCTCTGTGATCAACAGGTAGTAAGTATCGTACTATCTGGTGAAGGCTGCTCAATGCCATGCACTGGGCTAGGTGATTTGTATTCACTCTTTCCATTCTCACAATAACCCTATGAGGCCTCGTTATCCTCTTCCTGTGGATGAAGACAGGTTAATAACTTCCCACAGCAAAAATCAGCAAGATCTGAAGATGCTTCTGTCTTGAGTCTAGAAACCAAACCCTCTGTTACTCCATCCCACCTCTTTTTGTAAAAAAAAAAAAATCAAACAATCACACAAGCATTCTCATGCTGTAGCTTAAGAAGCACCTTCTCGTTTTTCTCCAAAAGTAATTTTTCTTACCTAACACACACTTTCATCATTGCTTTTGTTCCTTTCATCTCAGTTTAAAATCCAGAAGATCCACAATTTAGAATTGACCTCTGTTCTGTTTTTTTCTCTCTTGGGATCTTTGTGTTTTCTCTGTAACTGTGAGAGCTGCTCAACTTCGTTTTTCAGATCACTAACTGCATTTCCTATGATGTCAATTGGGTCCTTTGTCCCCAGTCTGAATTTAATTATGCTATGGCATTCTGGTTGTCCTTGCATCATTTAAGACAACTCCCTTCCATCTTTGCCCTCATTGTGATGGCTTTTCTGCAGATGTAATTAAAGGGCCTAATCAGTTGATTTAATAAGGAAGATTATCCTGGATAATCTGGGAAGGCCTAACCGAACCAGCTGGAAGGCTTTAAAGACAGAGCTGAGATTCCCCTGGAGAGAGAAGAACCCTGCCAGCAGAGGACAGTGCCAGCCTGTGGCCGTGGAGTCCACCCAGCGCATGACAGCCCCTTCCTGTCCAAGGAGGACAGCCTTGGCTCACACGCTGGTGGGCTGGAGCTTGCCCCGATCTTCTCTTCTACTCTCTACTCCAAATTTTGGACTTGCTTAGCTAAGTCCCCACAACTGTGCAAGCCATTCCCTGACATAAATCTTATCTTCCTACTGGTTCCAGGTCTCTGGTTGACCCTGATTAACACAATCATTAAACTTATTTTCTTCTCCCTCATTGCTTCCTTCTCTGATTTTATAACAGGTCTGACTTCTTCAATTTCTTAAAGGACAAATGAAGAACCTCTTCTGAATTTTTCTTGGGTTTCTTAATGAAAATCAGAGAGGCTCCCATCTGAATACTCATGACCCTTTTCCATTCCCTTTCTGTTTCAGTGTTATTTCAAGGGTCTTACGCTGGTTGGTTGATGTTCCTGTTTAACTATTTTCAACTGGGTAAAAATCGCTCTGTGGGCCTGGGCCCAGCTTCCCATGGAGAAGGTAGGAGGAAGTGTCTTGCTTCCTATCCGCTCATGTGCTGGAAGCCTCCTTCACACTCAGCTCGGCAGAGAAATGGGCTGTGCCCCGTCCTCCTGAGAGACGGCTGCACCTTTTTAAGTCATCGGATTTTCTATTTAAGCAAAGGGTTCTGAATTCTGTGAACAAAATGGTAACCCAAGGCTATGTGTGTGCTTTTCCTACTGCACTGGGCCACCCTGCTCGCAGCGCTCTTTGAATGTGTATCTGGGAGAGTCCAAAATCTCCATTCCTCCTACTGTCCTGGTCTCGTTAAATAAACCTCAGGTCCAGCGTGATGCAGGAATTCTCACGCCTAGTGGGGATGGGCAACAGCAGGACCATGCGAGAAACGGGCATTTGGAAAAACGCCACTCACAAACCTGTGACGAAATCAAGGTTTGAGAGGCAATAAAACCTTTTGGAGCCGAAGTGCTCCATAATGAGGAAACACTTTTCCTGGAGTCAATCCTGTAGATTATTATTATATATTATAAAATATCTTTATTAGCTTATTTTCTTTTTTAGCAGCTACAAATAGGTGGAAACATACCACAATTCTAGTGAGTGTAACTAAGGAAAAATTTCCATGGAAAGCTATCAAACAATCCGGAAAAGGTATGAAGTTAAAACCCCAAATGATTACCGTTGTGGTTTCACTAACCAAACACCAGATACAAAGAGCTGAGAACACAAGGGCTGTGTTTAGTGCAAACTGGCTTAAACCCGTCTCATCCTTCTCTCCACCCCAAATCTATCCCCCAGAGATGATCCGATATTCTTGGTTAGTTGTACAACACCATGACTAAATAAGAATGCGGGTATCCCCCAGGACCTTGCTCCTCTTTGCTTTCTTCAGAGCAGGGCTTTCAAGGCCCGCCTTCTGCTACTAGAAAGTTATGGCCAATGCTAATGCACGACGGTCTTTCAGGGTAAAAACGATCTTAATTCACCCTTTCACTAACCACAGAGGTGCTGAAAACCTGAGACTTGGTAGCTCAGAGGGGAGATACTCCCACTCCACCATTCACCCTCCACCCAGAGGAACCCATATTATTTGCCTTCAAGGCAGAAAAGTCCAGTGCTTCACGTAACTATGGATTGAAGAACACTGAGGAGGAGAAAACGGACAAACTCCCTCTTGATGATGTGTGGGTAAGCAAAGACTTTGGAAATAAGTTCAAAAAATCTCATTCTGCTTCAAAGAGGTTTTTTTTTAAGTCCTTTTATAGAACATGATGCTTTCCCGAATCAGAGCTCGTTACTGTTTTGTCTCCAAAAGGTTACTGGATACTGGTAACGGCCTGCTAAAAATGAAGAGCCTGGAACTTCCCTGCTGGTCCATTGGTTAAGAATCCACCCTGCAACGCAGGGGACATGAGTTCAATCCCTGGTTGGGGAACCAGGATCCTATGTGCTGCCGGGGAACTAAGCCCACGCGCTGCAACTGCAGAAGCCTGCACATCGCAACTACCAAACTTGCGTGTTTTAGAGCCCAGATGCCACAGCTAGGGAGCCCAGCGCAGCCAAAATTTAAAAAAAAAAAAAAAAAAAAAGAAAAGAAAATTTTAACAATAATAAATTTTTTAAAAGCCTGCAAACTAGCACACACCCCAGGATATACTTTCCTCCATTTTACAGATGGAGAAATTGAGAAACAGAGAGATTAAGTATTCTGCACATACTCTTGCAATGAAGCCAGGATATTAACAAATTGACCCTGCAGCCTATGCTTTTTCCACTTCATAATATCAAGCCCAAGTCAAGAGTTCTTTTTTTTAAATTTATTTTTAATTGAAGGATAATTGCTTTACAATATTGTGTTGGTTTCTGCCAAACATCAACATGAATCAGCCATAGGTATACATATGTCTCCTCCCTCTTGAACGTCCCTCCCCATCCCACCCCTCTAGGTTGATACAGAGCCCCGGTTTGAGTTCCCTGCTAAAGCCAAGAGTTCTTAATGTCATGTTCACGCCATTGGTTCAGGGAGATTGACTCCTAAAGCAACATGTAAAATTTTGTAGGTAGGTTCCTATGTGTATTTTTCCCTCCAGAGAAATCAGAGCTACTTCCAAAGGAGTTAGTGACCTGAGGAAAAAAAGTTAAAAAGCACTGCATCTAAATGACTAGAGTGGGAGGATTAACCATAAATCTTCCCTGACTGACTCCTTTGTACAAGTATTAGGCTGGAACACCTGTAAACACCCAGCTTTCAACAGGAAGCCGTTCTGTTACATAACAAGTGCTCTGTTAAGCTGCGTGATTACCCCAGGCATCAAACTGACTCACCTTCTTCCTTTAAACATCTTTCAAAAAGCATCTGATGTGTAACTCTCTGCTCTAAGCAAACTGTTTCTTTGCATTTGTCCCCCTTCTCTGGTGGCTCAAGCTGTAAAGAATCCACCTGCAATGCAGGAGATGTGCAGGAGACCCAGGTTCAATCCCTGGGTCAGGAAGATACCCTGGATAAGTGAATGGCAACCACTCCAGTATTCTTGCCTGGGAAATCCCATGGATAGAGGAGCCTGGTGGGCTACAGTCCACAGGATCAGAAA
The DNA here is from genome assembly GCA_024291935.2 of Okapia johnstoni. NCBI lineage: Eukaryota > Metazoa > Chordata > Mammalia > Artiodactyla > Giraffidae > Okapia > Okapia johnstoni. Next base: position 14,101,582 of record CM044326.1, on the reverse strand, counting down.
GAGTTGGACACCATTGAGCGACTAAAGCCACCACCACCCAACAATAAGCAAGGACCTATTATTGATGCTTTGTTGTTTAGTTGACCCTTCTGCAACCCCCATGGACCATCGCCTGCCAGGCTCTTCTGTTCATGGAAATCTCCAGGATTTTCAGGATTACCACCAAGACACACAACCATCCAATACCCGAAGAATTTCCCCAGGATACCACTTTGTGGTCAGACCTTTCCCGTACTTCAAGCTCCTGGAAACTACTAATATATTTCCTGTCCCTACAATTTTACCCTTTCTATTGAGTGAGTGAAAGTCGCTTAGTCGTGTCCGACTCTTTGTGATCCCTTGGACTGTAACCCCACCAGGCTCTCTCTCCTCTGTCCATGGGATTCTGCAAGCAAGAATATTGGAGCGGGTTGCCATTCCCTTCTCCAGGGCCCTTTCTAGAGTATCATATAAATTGAGTCACAGAGAAACTTTGGAAACGGACTTCTTAGTGCAATACATTTAAAATGCATTCAGGTTCATGCACACATCAACAGAGTGTTCCTTTGTATTGCTGAGTAGTATTCCATTGTATGGATGTACCACAGTCTGTCTGTACAGTCAGCTAGTGAGGGAGATCTGGGTTGTTTCTAGCTTGGGGTGATTATAAATAATGCTGCTATAGGTACATTAGGGCAAAGATTTCTTTAAGTAAATGTAACTTTTCATTTTTCTAGGACAAAGAGGGAAAAGTGGGAACACTAGGTCACATAACAAATTTAGCTTTACAGGAGACTGCCAAACTGTTTCCTGGGGTGGCTCTATTCCGGCAAGGTATGAGATGTTGTTTTGCACCCTCGCCAGTGACCGGTATTTTTAATTTTGACCTTCCTAAAAATGTGTAACAGTGCCTTATTGTGGTTTTCAGGCATTTCCTTAAGCGTCCAAATTTGAGTTAGCCTTCCTGTACAACAGAAACTTAAGAAGTACATGGAAAGACCATAAAAATATTAAATCTGGTAAGCTTCCTATTAAAGACAAAGATGCCAAGACCCAGAGAGGGAAGGAAGGATATGTCTAACATCTCAGACCTGGGCTTTTCCTACCCAGGAAACTACTTCTTTTTAACCAGGTGACATGAACAAAGTATCCAATTCCTGTGCCTTCTTTAAACAAGACAAAGCAAAACCACACAAAACAACTTTATGCCCCATAACTAACTAATGCAACCCTTCTTGATACTGATTTATGCATGGCAACCAGAATAATCACTCCAATCACAACACAGAAACAGCAGGAGTGGACTTCCCTGGTGGAGCAGTGGATAAGAATCCTCCTGCCAATGCAGGGGTCAGGGGTTCGAGCCTTGATCTGGGACGATTCCACATGCTGCAGCAACTAAGCCCACGAACCACAAGCACTGAGCCTGCGTGCTGCAATGCCTGAAGCTGACCCAGAGCCCATGCTCTGCAGTGAGAGGAGCCGCTGAAGAGAAGCCCACACACCACAACGAAGAGGAGCCCCCTCATCGCAAGCAGAGAAAGGCCACACAAAACGATGAAGACCCAGAGCAATCAATCAATCAACAAACAAATCAATATTGGAGAGGGGGGAACAGCAGCAGCTAGAAATGTCTGAACATTAGGTTTCTGGAAAAGTGCCCACCATCGTGTATAACGGCAAATCTTCTGATCTCTAGATCTCAGCAATGCAGAGGTTTCTTAGACACTATGTTAAAAAGAAAAAGGACAAATGCTTTTTCCCTTCATTTGCACATCTAAGGTTTCTTCTGCATTTTACCTAGCAGGAGTGCCTCGGTCTTATCTTGACAGGAAGCCCCTGAGAGTGGGGGCCTCTTCCTGCAGCTGGCCATCGCCCCAGTGGTTAAATTCAGTGGGTCTAAGAGAACCAAAGCTAGCAATACCTTGCTACACTTCTTCCATGAGAGGAAGAACACAGTTATTTGACAGGTCTAGAGAGCGGGAAACTGAGCGCTCCTCCTCAGTCAGAGGCTGCCTGCCTGCGGGGGGCCAGGGACTTCCGGACGACCCCTCCATAACACAATAATCAAAGTCGAGAACACTGGAGGGCGGGCCTGTGACTGTCCTGTTCTTCCAGAGATAAGAGGAGAGAGGATAAGCAAACCTTTCCGGCAAGCAGACTGAAGTCAGCCTTTCCACTCAGTTTTTGTCAGGAACAAAGCAAACACTCTGATCTCTATGTAACTCCTAAATCTTTCCGTTAGATCTGCACTCGGGAGGGAAAGATGACGCTGTTAGCTGGGCTCCAGGTGTATGCTGCTTCATCAGATGTGTGTGTGTGTGTGTGTGTGTACACACAGACATTCACAACATCTGATAGGTGTCATCTACCACAAGAATAATGACACAGGAAATCCCCTGTCAGAAAAAAAGGAATATCTATAGACACCTACTACATCACTGCTTTCTAAAAAGTGGAGCCCCTCCTCCCATGAACTCTTAAGAGGGAGAGCGAGCAGATGAAATACACCCGAGTGCGGGTACGCTGGTTAAAAATGTGGGGGCAGTTCCAGGTCCCGGCTTGCTGCCCTGCACGCCCCTCATGACGACTCCCCTGCCTTTTCCTTCTTCCAACCTCAAGGAATCCCTAGAGACCTTGAGAATACAATAATAAAAATCCTGTCTTTGAACTTTAGAAAGATGTGTCAAACGTTCCTGTGCTGCCCTCCTCATGAAGGACAGGCCTCTCTCTACACACGGGAGATCAAATGTGAAGTCTGGGCCACAGAAGGGCAACGGGCCGCCCACTATTCACTCGCCGCTGCGAGTGAGCGCTCTGCGGGGTCATCTCACGGCAAGAACAGGCCTGACAGCTCAGCAGGAGGACCTAGGAGAGGTGCCACTGAGGCCACACTGCTCCTGCAACGGCACAGTCTACGCAGCCACCGTGGGAGACGGGAGGATCATCCCCATAGGAAAGCAGCCCCATCCAAAAACAACGAATCCCAAGCTCAAAGACTGCGGGTCATCCGAGGTTCTTACCCTGTGAGGTTGCGTCCGTCCCCAAAACATTCCACTCTGCCGGCAGCTTCAGGTGCCTGAAGGCCAGGGCGACTTTCTCATCGAGGGAGTTCACGTCCGTGGACGGGGGTCCTGAGCGATCCAGGAAACGGGTGAAGTTCAGGGCCTGCTGGTTGCCGGCGCTGGTGGCCAGGAACTGGGCTGCGTCGTAGGCCTCGTCCTGGATGAACTGGAAGTCCTCTTCCGCCACCACGAACACGGGCAGGCCCTCTTTGGAAGCGCAGAGCAGCACTTTCACTGTCTCGCAGCAGTCATGACCTAAGGAGACACAGCAGCAGGAAGACAGATCAGAGCCCTCCTCCTGAAAGTCGGGGCAGCAGCGGGAATTTCAGCTCTTCCTGCATGACATACCCGCTCCCCCTCCTGAAAGGAACCCCCTCCTTCCCTCAAGCTCTGATGGCAATCTTCCACACTTCACAAAACTCCATCTCCAATTCATTTTTACAAGTGCTATTTGCAAATATCAATTGGTTCCCCTGTGGTTCATGTCTGAGACCCCATGGACTATAGCCCACCAGGCTCCTCTGTCCATGAGATTTCTCCAGGCAAGAATATTGGAGTGAGTGGCCATTCCCTTCTCCAGGGGATCTTCCCAACCCAGAGACTGAACCCACGTCTCTTTGTCTCCTGCACTGGCAGGCAGGTGCTTTACCGCTGAGTCACCTGGGAAGCCCTGGTTCCCCTACCAAATAACAGATTAATTTTGTATTCCAGTTGCCACCATGCCGGCAGCATAGTGTCTCTGGCACTAGCAGTCTCTGAAAATCTCAATATACACTAATTTGTTCAACTTGACCAAATTAAAGAATGACTGCTCAAGGACCTTGCAATGAGGCCTAGCGTCCAGTGGGAAGGCTCCTGAGCCACCCTGGATCTAGAAACCCAGCAGGGAAAAAGTCACATCCATGGGTTAACCCGGCAGGAACTGGACTGAGGCCCCAGCGCCCCACGGACAGAGCCTGGCAGGGTATGGTCCAAAAGATGGCAAAGAGTCGGACACGACTGAAGCGACTTAGCAGGCACCACACACACGACCTGATTTCACCTTACTATTGTGAAGCAATTTAAGGCTGAGAAAATAACTTTTGCTCTGAGATGCCCATTCTTTCCTGTAATGCAAAGAGAACTTCAAAGAAATCACCCTGTTTGCACAGGGATGATGCAATGCTGGGGCCAGAGGCCACAATGCCCACTGTCCAGAGGGGCAGAGACTGCATGAGCTGTGACATCAGGCAGCAAGCTACCCGCCACCCCAGGGTGCTCCGCTGGCGTCTAGACGGGGAAGGTGTGAGCACTGTTCTCGCGGGGAGGCATTCCTGGAAAACCAGAGGTTTTCAGCCTCACAGTGTTATGCACTTCTAAGCTGCGGAATGTATTCATCAAAACACACTTTTCCTCCACCTTCAGGCACTGATCTCAGCTGCCTGGAACTATGCTCCTAATATCATCATTTCTTCCATAAACATCTTTCTGATGAGAAAAGAAACTGAGTTGGTGTTTCTGTGTGAGCTGCGCCCCCTGGTGCACTGCCTGAGGAACTGCAGGCACCTGAGGGCCAGGCTCCCAGAGACCACCCCCACGCAGAGCCCTTCCTTGTGACAAAAAGTCTCTCATTGGTGTGTAATCTAAGGATGGGAACAAGTACTAACCAAGAACCTATGACACACCAGGAATCTGACGTGTCATTTTCTCAACACAACAAATTTAATATGGTGTGTACTGTCCTCATGTTACAGATGAGAAAACTGAGACTTCAAGAGGTAAACTGCCCAAATTCACACGACCATGAGGCAGAATCTATCAGGTCTGATGCCAAACATCATGGTGTGAGAGTTCTGTAAAACATCGCTTATAAATAAAGGTAACAGTGACAGTTACATCCCTGTCTGCAAGGGGCCCACCCTATACTTGGAATGACAGGCCAGTCTGACTATTAAAGCCAGAGAAACAGGCTCACAAACCCCAGAGATCTGTCTCCATACAAATGCATAACTCCACCAGTTGCTCCCACCACCTTTCCAGCTGAATTCCTTCTAGAAAGGCTGTGGAAATCAAACATCCTTTGCCCGCATGGGCGTGGCTGTGTGTGTTTACTCAGGTATGCATTTTAATTCAACAAATACGCTGAATGTATACATCTATTATACAAAATGAAATTGGGGGGGAAATGCTCATCTTTCTTTGAAGGGCAGCCAGCCTAATCATGTAAGACAACTTCAGCAGGAACAAATCAGCTGGTTCAGGTAGTTAAGGTTCGGGTGGCTTTCCTGGCAGAAAATATTTCTTTGAAACTGTTCTGTCACATTTAACAACTACCATCTGGGGAGCTCCCTGGCGGCCCAGTGGTTAGGACTCGGTGTTACACTGCTCAGGCCCAGGTTCAATCCCTAGTCAGAGTGGAAAAAAAATTACTGATATCTAACCAAGCTCAGCCAAACACACACACACACACACACGCACGCACACACACGCACCCCACACCACCCCCGCCCCCCAGCAGCAGCTAATCACAGAGATCTAAGCCCTCCAGAGGTTTAAAGAAACACAAACCATGCCACTCAAGGGTGGGGACCAGGGCATTTCACAATGTCACATGTGGTGAAAGGTGGCAGTTAAGGGCCTCCCCCTCCCCCTCATTTATAAAGTGTTTATTGAATCTGTTACACTGTTACTTCTGCTGTTTATGTTTTGGGTTTTTTGGCTGTCAGGCAGGTGGGATCTTAACTCACCGACCAGGAATCCCCCTGCATTGGAAGGTGAAGTCTTAAACACTGGACTTTTCTGATAGGTGTCCTGCTCCTAACTCTCCAACCCCAGAGGTTCTTAACGGCAACCCTCAGCCTCAAGATGCTTGGTCGGGTGCCACCCTTCCTTCCTACCTCTATCACTTCGCTAATAGCCTCTGTTCCAGGCACCACTCTCAGTGCTTTCCAAATAACAGCCCATTTAACCCTCATCACAACCCTAAGCGGCAGGTACTACTATAATCCCCATTTGTCAGATGAGGAAATCAAGGCACAAAAACGTTAAATATCTGGTCCAAAGTTCTAAAGCTCTTACAAGTGGCAGAATCATAATCTGAACCCAAGTTTCCTTGTTCTCAAGTCTGCCCCACACCAAGACTCACGGAGACAAGACGGCTTAGAGAGGAAACAGTGCAACCATGGAAGAACCAATGGGAAAGGACAGAAAACTCCGTGTTCGAGTCCTGGCTCTGAGACTCCTAAGCTGCCTGGCCTCAGACCACCTCTGAGCCTCCGGGCCTCACTTCTTCACATACGGCAGGAGGGGCATCCTCTGCAGGTGCTGTGCCGCCTCGGGTCTGTGGGTTTCAGCAGGCAGAAGGCGGGGAGGGAGAAACTCAGGTCCGAGGAGTAGGAAACAGCTTCAAAAACATAAAAATGGAAGCAGAGTCCAAAGGATGGAATAATTACTGTAAGAGACGGTTTCAGTAAATTAGGCTACTTCTAGATGCTCTGTGTGAGGACAGACCTCGGTTCAAACCTAGTTTCTTACTTCCTAGACTGTGTGGCCTGAGGTAAATGACAACCTGTCTAACACTTTTAAATCTAGAGAGTACCCTAGTCTTGAAAGTGAAGACCTATACTTAGAAGACTCCTCTCAAATTCTTTAACACTTATCACCCCAAACAACATACATACAGCCTCATTTCATTTCCAAATTAGACAGACAACCTATTTCAGTCAGAGTAACTATAGCTGACCCTTTAGAAAGACAGGTTTGAACTGCATGGGTACACTGATAATGTGGATTTTTTTCCCCACACATATGTGCTACTATAGTTACGACCCACGGTTGGCCGATGGAACCATGGACTCAGAGGGTGGACAAAGGGACCAGAGCGTCTGCAGATCCTGGTGTCTGTGGGGCTCCTGAACCCAGCCCCCTGCAGATACTGAGAGGCGACTGGACCTGAACAGTGTGATGGTTCTCACTCACGAATCTCACCAGTAATAATAGCATTTCCCATTTATTCAGGGCTTCCCAGGTGGCTCATGCTTAGCCCTTCAAGGTTATTTTTCTTTTTTAAAGAGAACTATTATGTGTGTGCACATATATATATACACACATATAACACACATACACATAGGCTGTATGTACATAGATATGCTTCCCTGGTGGCTCAGCAGTAAAAGAATCCACACCAATGCAGGAGATGTGGGTTCGATCCCTGGGTTAGGAAGATCCCCCGGAGAAGGAAATGGCAACCCACTGCAGTATTCTTGCCTGGGAATTCCCATCGACAGAGGAGCCTGGCAGGGGCCACAACAGAGCTGGACACGACTCAGTGACTCAACAACAACAAGAAAGCTCCTTTTAAAACTCCTGACAGTCCTTCGAAGTGACTACGAATAAATGTCAACAAAAGCTAAAATTTGAGGTTTCACAACTCAATGATGAGAATGTGAATAATGTGGGATCCAAATCGAATTCTACCTTCATAACTTGAACACACTCTTAGCAGAGATCTTACACTGCCCTAACCTACAATAATAATACCCACTGCCCCACCCATCTCCCTTACCCGTCTCCTTCCCCAAGCCTGGGCAGAGGCTGAGACACCTGGGAGCCAGGTGCCACGTCGTCACTCAGGTGAGCATCAGCGCCGCTCTGTGACGTCACCTCCTGTACACACAGGGGCCAGGCCACCGTCCGGATCCTCAACTGCATCTCGCACTCCCCTGCACAGGCGCGCGCGTACACACACACACACTCTCTCTCTCTCTCTCTCTCACAGCCATAGGCCACGGTGAAGCAATACCCACGTAATCCACAACTGGAAAGTGCAGAAGTGATGTATCCGCACAGAGATCTAAAACTGCTAAAATGACTATTTACTTGGCTAATAGGGTGGGGGCAACAAAAGGGGCAGAAATAGAAGGTTCAAGGGTGTGCGTGTCCGAGTGCGCGCGCGCATGAGCTCAGCAGCAGAAGCACGCCTAATTCTTTCTGCTGCTTTAGCTGTTAGAAGGCGGATGGGTGCGTGCGCACCCTCTATGGTCTGCTCTATGTGGAACTAAAACAAAACCGTGTAACAGACGAGGCAGAACGTCAGAAAAGGCCATGAGACGATTTTCAGGAGAAGTCATCCAGCTGTGTGCCCGATATTCTCCCCTGAGACATGAATTCACAATCTGAAGGAGAAACCATGAATCATGCTAAGTACAATGTGCCGTATATCTGGAATCTGTTTCGTATGGTTATAGGCTTTCAGCCTTAAAAGACTGGAGAACTCAGGGGTCCCGGCACAGCCTGTCAAACTCTCAGCCAGCTGGTAGCGTCACTGCGGAGCACGAACCAAGGGCCTCCCCTACGTCTGGAAACCGCCCTGCAAGGCTGACAAGGCTACCCTCCCACATTCGTGTTTTCTATTAGGCTCAAGTGGTTCACAGAATTGGTTTTTGTTTTTGTTTTTTTACATAAAAAGGGTTTTATTTGCAGGGCAGCGGGACTCTAGTCAAACAAGCCAAAGCCCAAATCGTCATCTGACTCCTCCGACTCTTCCTGGTTTTTAATCCCCATGACCTTTCAGATTAAGTATATATAGGAAATAAAACATTTTTCAAAAGCAAAGGTTATATAATAATATGGACCCATTAATAAAACTGAAATCACTGCATCTACCCACATAAAATATCTTACTACCACAAATTAGCTCTAAAGACTCAACTATTTTCAGGGGCCATTAACTTAGGACTGCCTTTGTACACACAAAATACAAGGTATTAACAATGTCTACATCTTCATGGCAAAAGAAGGGATGAGATGGGAAACCATATCCAATTTGACATAATGGCCACAATTTAACTCCTTTTTTCATGAAACAGAAGCTGCAGCATAAAGACGAGGAACAAGGTTTTTGGCTTGTTCACGGCGTTTTTCCTGTCACTCAAGTTCCTGGTAATTGAGAGAGGAAAGAAAAATCAAAGTCCTTTTAAAGAGGGGGGAAGTACTGGAAATTCTGCTGAGACCCTTCTGAGGGAAAGACCTTCAGAGAATTAACAGAGGGGAAGAAGAGAGACAGACTGTTAAAGAAACAAGGCCTGAACCTCAATTCCATTTTGTTTTTTTAACACTGACTTCTGAATATAATGCACAATCAGGTCTGATAAGTTTTACGTCAGAAGTATGAAGTAAATCATGGGCTGGGAGAGGTCTGACTGTTACTGGATGACTAGGGGGCGAGTCAGAAAGTATCATGTTTGAGATGCTGTATACACAGCAAGCGCATTACAGAAACAGGTGTCTAATACTACTGGTAGTTAAAATCATTTTAATACTATCAGCTATTGTTGTTGTTCAGTCCCTAAGTTGTATCCAACTCTTTGCAACCCCATGAACTGCAGCACGCCAGGCCTCCCTGTCCCTCACTATCTCCAGGAGTTTGCTCCAACTCAGGTCCGTTGAGTCAGTGATGCCATCCAACCATCTCATCCTCTGTCGTCCCCTTCTCCCCCTGCCCTCAATCTTTCCCAGCATCAGGGTCTTTTCCAGTGAGCTGACTCTTCGCATCAGAGGGCCAAAATATTAGAGCCTCAGCTTCAGCATCAGCCCTTCCAATGAATATTCAGGACTGATTTACTTTAGGACTGACTGGTTGGACCTCCTTGCAGGCAGTCCAAGGGACTCTCAAGAGTCTTCTCCAACACCACAATTCCAAAGCATCAATTCTTCAGCACTCAGTTTTCTTTAGAGTCCTATTCTCACATCTATACATGACTACTGGAAAAACTACAGCTTTGACTAGAGGGACCTTTGTTGGCAAAGTAATGTCTCTGCTTCTTAATATGCTGTCTAGGTTGGTCATAGCTTTTCTTCCAAGGAGCAACCATCTTTTAATTTCATGGCTGCAGTCACCAGCTGTAGTGATTTTGGAGCCCGAGAAAATAAAATCTGTCACTGTTTCCATTGTTTCCCCATCTATTTGCCATGAAGTGATGGGAACAGATGCCATGATCGTCATTTTTTGAATGTTGCGTTTTAAGCCAGCTTTTTCTCCCTTCTTAAAATGCTCCTACTCAGGTGACTCAAGGCAAACAGATCTCTATCACTGTACCAAGAGCTTCCACATAAGCGCAACACAGCTTCTGAGCTCAACGCTGCCCCTGACACACTGGAGAACTGAAAATATACAAGGGGGAAGAATGAAGAAAAAACAACATACAACCGGGAGCACCTGGGCGGGAAACAAAAATTTAACTGCTCAAGGTCCTCTTAAAAGCATCTAATCCTTTTTTTGAGCTCAGAGGTCAGGAGGTGGTGTGCTCCTGAAGTCAGCGAGCTTTTCCGCAGGCTCCTTATCACTGTATGAAGCACCTGTATCCATGGCAACGAAATGGTGCTACAGATAAACAAAAGTGCTTAAGCATGACCCAACAATTACTTCATTTCCTATTAGGCTAAAAGTGGCACACATCCCATCCGGGCCTTCTCTTTGGAGGATGAAACAATCGGGACTTTGTTTCGCCTTCGCACCAACAAAAGGGAGCCCTGGAGTGCTTGCTGGGCCAGCCAAGCCCAGACCCACTCAGCCGTTTCCTATGACAAACACTGCATTCGTAGTCAGTGGTGGAAAATACCAAACTAATACACTCTACCACTTCAGTTTGGCAATGTATTTGAAACTTTGGTGTCTTTTTCTTCGCTCTGGAGTGGCTACACAGAGTTAAAGGAAATTTTTGGTCTTCAGACCCACACTCTAACAGGAGAGAGGACTGTTTGCTAAAGTATGTATCTATTGCTAGTTTTCAGCGGTTTAATAGTAGATGTGCAACTTTGCATAAAGTTACCAAAGATCTCTGTGTGTAGAGAAGCATTTAAGGAGAGGCGGAGAAACAGCAGGCACAGGAATCATGTACATTTGGGAGGAGAAAGGGCTGAAATGACACTAAAAATCTGCTGAACCATAATCTAGCTTATTACTCCAAGGCAGTATTCTCAACCTTTTAGTCACTGACATCTCCCAAGCAGCTTTTCTAAACATTTCTCTCTGTTTGACATCCCCACCCCATGAAATTTTAATACTACAGACATACCATACATTTCTATGTTATATCTGGGCTTTATATGTGAAGAGTAAGATCAGAAAGTGGGCGCTTTCCTGGTGGCTCAGTAGTGAAGAATCTGCCTGCTGATGCAGGACATGTGGGTTCCATCCCTGGTCCAGGAAGATCCCATGTGCTGCAGAGCAACTAAGTCTATGTGCCACAACTACTGAGTCTGCACTCTACAACAAGAAAGTAGCCCCCGCTCACCACAACTAGAGAAAGTCTTCATAGCAACAAAGACCCAGCACAGCCAAAAATAAATATATAAGCAAACAAACTTACAATTTTTTTTTTTTTGGAAAAAAATTTAAAAAAAAAATGTTTTTTTTAAACCACCTAAGAACCAACTCTCACCCATCGGGGAGGACACTGGCCCCACTGTGACACGTGAACTCCATCCGAGAGCTGTGTCCATAGCTCAGGATGATGCAGGGGCCACACAGTATTTCACCTGGACACCAGAGAGCACATGGCTTCCTTCACCTAGTCCTCCCCAAAAGCTGCCATGCATACCGATTAGCACTGGGACAGAAATTTAAGTCTTTTAAGATATAAGATCACGTCTGTCTAGAGATAGCCTTGTAGTAGGAGTATTTTAGGATAGGGAGACTTAGAAAATGTCCAATGAAAAAGTAACTGCTCACGATGGCAGAGAGCAAGGGCATCTCTGATTGGGCCAGTTAAAAGCCTAGAACTTCTTCTCAGGTGTTATTTGGAGACCTCTGGACATCTACTGCCAGAAACAGAGCCTTGGTTCACTGGAACTGAGAGATACGGTGATTTCACTGCAGGCTACCTGTTGAGGCCTCGGCTGTAAGCAAAGATTTTTAATTAAGCCCCCAAGGACTTCTGATCATGGCAGATGTACTTTTTTCTTTCCTTTCAGTAACAAATCTGCTTTATATAGTACCTTCTCTTGATAAGTGAGAAAGAAATACCAAAGAGCTGAGTCAAATTCTGGGTCAAGGAATGTTTGCTATTTTCCTGTCAAACAATAACCTTTGCTGTGAATTCTAAAAGTAAATGACAGACATGTGGGGCGATGCTAGGATTTCATGTTACGAGAGATCCTGCACCAAAGCCCTTCACAAGGCTTCACCCACTGAATACCCCGTCTCAGTTTCCATCCTGCAGTTACTGTTTGCTTGGTCTACCTTCACATTTAATTAATAAAAATGAGCACAGGACAGTACCTCATATCCCCCAGGAATTACCATCAGCCGGTACTCAGATTTCTTTATATTACTTACTCATCCTACAGCCTTTTAAAGAAAACATCTCTACCTCATCCCTCAAGGAGAATCACTGTTTTGTTAAAATGAGATTTGGGGTTGCATTTGTTTTATATGAAGAGAAAAGAATAGAGGTATTTTATTTTTATTACAAAGGCAACACCTTTTGTCTTTAGACGTATGTTTCACAGCAAATTATATTCTTAAACTAGTCAATTTCATAGGTATTCTGAATGTAGTATTATACCATAAAACTTTTTCTGGTCTAGTGTTAATTAGCACAAAGACAGCTTTACTTTCAAAAGAGAGGACAGTATTTCCAAAGTCTTCATATGTTTTTCTTAAAAATTACTATATATGTTAAAAATTACACATGCACTTTAAAACAGTCGAACAATTTAAAGGCAGATTAAAGTCTCCAGGGCTCCAGTTAACTGTCCCAAGATGCTGCTACTCTTAACAAAATTTCATTTTTTAAAAAGGGGGGACTGTATCATGTCTATAGCCTGTCTATGGTGATAAGGCAAGAAAATGCCTTTATAATTTCTTTATAACTAAACATACATATACAATTCATTGTTAAGCTTATCATCAGAAAAGCCAAAAAGTGAGAAAATATGGAAAAAAAAAAATGGGAGGGATGGACTTTAATCTCAATATCTGGAGTGAAAGAGTTTTTTTTTTTTTTTTCAGGGACTATCAAGAAATGTCTCATCTCCTTACCCACCAAAATCATAAAAGGCCACACATGAATGAACATCAAGGAGTAGCTGTCCTAGGAAGGCCAATCAATCATCTCGTTTTTGTGAAAACTAAAATATTGCACAACAGTGACAGTGAAACACACAAAGGACTCCAAGAAAAATCAGAGCCAGCAATCTGGCTGAAACCTGACATGTGAGGAGACAAAGCTCTTTTTCCCTTGGTCGGCCGGACGGCTAGGACCCGAGGAGCGAGCCCCACACGGGAGGAGGGGCGGGGACATCGGCCCTGACGGCAGCTGCTGCGACCAGACCAGGCGCGTTCACCCTCTAACCAGGACGTGCAAGGCAGGTGCAGACTCTCCAAGAGGAATCTTGACTGATCTGACACTGCACTCTGCACAAAATCTGAGGCCATCAATACGACACACAGAAATCATCAGATGCAGCTCCGGACAGAAAACAGACTCCTGCCCCAAGAAAAGAAAGCAACTCGAGAAGCCAGAGAGGCCTCTGGCAGTTTTCAAAAGAAAGGGGCGGGGGGTGTTGTGTGTGTGCACGTATGTGTGTGTGTGTGAATATGTGTGTGGGGTGTGGGGGTGTGTGTGTGAACACACGTATGTACAACCTTTCTAGTAGGGCAGTTTCTGAGAACCAGGATGAGTTTCAACATGGTAGAAACCCGGTCCCATCAAGTGGGAGGAATTCACAGATGCACCAGTGAACGTGAGAGACACAAATCCATGCCTGGTGAAGCTGACACTGCAGCAGAGGCAAGCAGAAAATAAATAAAACGTATAAATGAGTCGGAAGTTGATCAGTGCAATGGAGAAAAGTAAAGTGTGGAAAGGGACCAGGCAGTGTGTAGAGGAGGCAGGTTTATTTATATATATATAAACATATATATATATATAAAGGAGAAGGTAGACTTTTATAAAGTGGACAGGAAAGGCCTCACTGAGAAGGTGATTATCTGAGTAAAGACCTCAAGGAAAATAAGAAACAAGTCAAAGAAATCCACCAGGGCAGATTTAAGGCAGTTTACTTCTACACGAAAACATTAACTCTGTAATATAAACAAGAAATTCAAAACTAGCTTATTAACCCCAAAGTCTGCCTATCTCTCCCCACTCCTCCACAACAGTTCCTGAGCCAGTCTGGACAACAGCAGCTGAAAAAGACAAGAGAAGAGGAAACTCACACGCCTGATGACCAGAGCAACGAGATCCACTCAGAAGTCTTTCCTGCTTCAGTAGCTGACAGAGGTCCTCCTTTACCAAGGAGGGAGGCTCACTTGGACCCCTGCACATGTATCAAAGGCTCACGGGGCGCCTCGCTCTTCATTTGGTCTGCTCGTACAACAGGGTCTTTCAAGGACTAGGATCCTTTGTCACCTCTGCTGTGAATAAGGGTCTCATGCAGCAGCCTGACTGACCTCCGGTGGGCTGCAGAACACGCAGGCCAGCTGGGAGCAGAGGGGACACGCTGAGAGAAGATGGCACAGGTAAGATCATAATTTGAGGGGAGGAGAGCTGCTTAGTGGTGAACCAGGAGAGGCCAGGCACTGGGATTCCAAGCCCCAAGCAACGGGGTCAGGAAGGTACTGAGGATTCGGATCAAACTAGGGAGAAAGGGCAGAATACAATATCCATCCTGGCGCGCTGGAGCCAGCAGAACGAGGGTACCCAGAGTCGATCGGTACAAAAGGACACCCAGCCATGTGTGGGACTGGGAAAGAAGGGGTGCTGAGACCTATTACAGAGGTGGTGGCCCAAAGGCAAGGGGGAAATGGAAACTGAAGTCAAAAAAGCAGGCTGGGGACAGCATACAAGGATCTGGTAAGAACCTTGAGCTCTGGGCTGTCATACGATACCATGGATTTGCGAACCAAAGACAGTAACTGCTTGCAGCCCACACTAGCTGAAGAACCTTCACACTGAAGGTATCAGGGCCGCCAAGCACAGCCCTCTCCACCACGAGGCTGGACCCTGCTATGGCTGAGGGCGGCATCGAGGACACAGGGCTATGTCCTAACAGCTGTCCTTCCTCTGTGTTAGTCGCTCAGTCGTGTCTGACTCTGTGACCCCCATGGACTGTAGCCCACCAGGCTCCTCTGTCCATCGGGGTTCTCCAGGCAAGAATACTGGAGTGAGTTGCCACACCCTCCTCCAGGGGATCTTCCCAATCCAGGGACCGAACCTGAATCTCTTGCACTGCAGATGTTTTCTTTACCGTCTGAGCCACCAGGGAAACCCATTCTCCTGGTATCTGCTTACAGGCTTTCTTGCTATCTATCTTATCTACCTACATACACACACACACATATACATCTACACATCCATAAACACACAAACTGCTACAGTACTTCTAAATCAGAAGAAAAAGTAAGTTTATAAAAATTATCCTCATTCGTTTCCTAATAAGAGCGCAGCCAGGCACTGATTTTGTTAATACCCAGCTGAGGGGCTGTTTCTCACTGTCACGCACACAGAAGATGTGTCTAGCAGGGGTGACACTGGATAGCTCCCGCTCAGCAGACCGCAAGTTCCAGATCAGACCCTCTGACATGATATCCATCACAGGAACAAGACGACTGAAGCTTTAAGTTACAGAGGAGGATACATAATACTCTTTAGGGGAGAGAAAAAACCATCAGTACCTATCCTGAACTTCTCGCTGAATCTCCTATCCCTAAAAGTTTGAGGGAGAATATACATAGGAATTGCCAAGAACCTTTAAATCCTGTATTTTCAAAATCACTTTTGTCAAGTAGGAAGATAAATACAGCTTTTAACTGTCAGAATCTCAGTTTGTGAATGTGGTATAACTTCCAGGATCTGGTAGGCATCAGAAGTAAAGTCAGTTTATGTAAAACGGCACAGCAGCAACCAAAACCTAGCGGTTTTTTACATGATCTATTTCAACAAAAGTGGAATTGATGTTACGTAAAAACACTGAAGACAGGAAATGTTTCAGTAAGAACTAAATCCATTTTGTTCTCTGAAAGCAAATGGTTCAACTGTCAACACTTTTTATGGGTTCCCCCTAAACGGGACCCCTCTTTTGTACTCAGATGAAATTTCACCAATTATTAACTTTGAAGCAAGGTTGAGGAATGACAGAATAAGTTCATTTCCAAACACAAATCAATATACCTTTAGATGCCGGTCAAAAGCCGTTTCTGGTGGAATCAGCAATGATATAATGACTTTGCAAAGAATTTTTAATAAGTAAACACTTTTCTTTTAATTCCGTTAAATGGATAAATGCAACAGTGATTAAGTATTCATTCCACCATGAACTATAATCTGTTAATTTGGGGGAACTTTGGTTTTTACAGTCTTCCCCTCAAAGATACAAAGGAATGTGGTAGTAATCGCATTTTACCTTTGCTTTGGCCACAGTGAAAGTCATAATCAAAACTGCAGTCACACCACAGTGACCGCATGAACTTTTATCTTTTAAATGTATTTTACTTTGCTTCAACATTTCAATAAATTAAAATTTTTGTTGATCTTAATGACTGTCTTCTAATTTATGACACCATTTTATTTCAATTATTTCTAGTTAGGCTCAGATTTTGTGCAACAAGCAAGAAATAAACAAAATGAAGTGTATTTAAAACAAAATTCCAACTGCAGTTTCATCACCCTGATTCGTTCTTCCTATCACTCTATGCTAGAACACAGAATAAATAAAGGCAGGTGAAGATGGTGTTCAAATACTTACCAGGAGCAATGGTCTCCAGCGTATTAGAACTGACCTTCCGAGTACTTGTACAGTGGTGGAGGGTGGAACCCGAAAACACCAAGTAAAAAACTACATCATCTTCAACTTTGTCCTCTTCCGCGAGCAGTACAGTAACAACACAGTCGCCCTAGGAAAGGGGAAGAGAGGGTAGGTTTTCATTAGTAAGTTTCTTTGGGGGAGTCGATTTTTACAAAACATCAAACTGAAAGGGAAATCAATGTATCATACAAACTGCACCCATTCTAGCAAGTTTATACGAATACAAATACTGACTGAGCCCTTAATGTGCCAGGAAGTGGTCTAGGCATTGAGGATACGAAACCATCTGTCTTCTTTCAGCTTACATTTTAGTGGAGGTGATGAGAAAAACAAGTAAACCAATAAGATAATGGGATATTTACTTGGAAAATTTTTTAAAAGAACATAAAACGGCTCCCTTAAAAAGTTCTGTAAAAATTCCAGGAAAATCTAAAAATAAGGCAGAGAGGATGGAGGAAGTATATTAAACAGCTACATCCTTATACTTCAAATGCCCCTTAACCTCTGTGTTCTGTTTGCGGCAATAACTCTCTAAACTCTACATCCCACGAGTCACTGCCAAGTCCACCCGTTCTCCAGTGAACACGGAGCGCCTCTAAAGAGCTGGCCTGGAAGCAGTAGTGTACAAAGAACTTGGGCTCAAGACCAATCTGGGTTTAAAATCCATCTAAAAAGATTTTACTTAAATCCTCTAAATCTCAGTCTCCTTGACTGTATAAATGAAGATAATATCTTCTCTTCTTACAGCTAATATGTGAGAACTCTTGAAACACATTCACCACTCAGCCCAGGATAAGGCTCTTAACCTGTGAGGAGGGGAGGGTTGCTTTTCCAACAATGTGTATTTCCAGACCTTCTGGAACGGCTGTTCTTCTTTATCCCACCCCTGCATCAAGCCATAAATCTAATCCCAGTAACTCTGCCTGTGACTCTGCAACTATTTAGAAGTTAAGACATCTTCATCCTTCACTTGCTGATAATCTTCTTCCTGGAAAAGAATCTGCCTGCAATGCAGGAGACCCAGGGTTGATCCCTGGGTTGGGAAGATCCCCTGGAGAAGGGAAGGACTACCCACTCCAGGGTTGTTGCCTGGAGAATCCCATGGACAGAGGAGCCTGGCGGGCTACAGTCCATGGGGTTGCAACTATCATTTTCAATAATCTTCTAACAACTTTTTTTTTGGCTACACCACACAATATGTGGGATCTTAGTTTCCCAACCAGGAACTGAACGCACGCCCCCTGCAGTGGAAGCTGAGTCCCAAACCTCTGGACCGCCTGGGAATTCCCTCTTCCAGCAATTTTTATAGATTAATTTTTATAAACTAAGATCAGTGGCTAAATTAAATTTATTCTATGAAAGAGAGTCCTAATTACCATTCTCCCAAACATTATATAATTAATGTGGTAACCATAAACAAAGGACTTTAAAGCACTGAGGTTTAGGTTGTGTACATCTTTAATGATGTGCCATGGGAAATCTAATTAAGAGAAAGTCAGGCCATTTTAACATTAAATAGGGGAGAGCATTCTCATTACTTGCAGCATTTTTTCCCTTTCTACTTTAGCAGTAATAAAGCCAATTAAAGAACCATGCCACTCTGTGGCCACAACTTAATGGCCAGCAGCAGAACAGAGGAGCAGGTAGTGTTTCAGTACATAATGAAAACCAAACATCTTAAAATCAAACTTGGGATCAAGGCTAGTAATAGGAATGCTCTGAATTTCAAGCAGCTCCCATAGCCCGAAGTGCCTCTAATTTTTCCCCAGGGTTCTGTGCAGTGCCCTGTGTCTGATATGGGTTCCAGTCTGCTGTAAGAAGTCAGAATGAACTACAAATAAGCTGTAACTTACTAAGACTGATGAACCGGAAAGTTCCCAAGCACCCTAACACAGAAATAGCACGGTCGGTACAACAGCATTACCACTGACTTCAGACACTATTTAGAATTAAACTTTAGGACTTGAAAGTCTCTATTTTGGAAATGTTTTTAAAAAGTTTAGGCTGGTAAAATGTTTACTATCCTTTGGCATAATAAACTATAACCAGTTAAAAAGTCTGCAGCATACAGAGAAGAATCAATTTTTCAAGGTATTGAAATATCACTATAACCTGAAAAAAAAAAGTTACTGGAAGTTCTAAAGTTTCATTTTTTAGAGCACAGGTTGGCAAAGTATGAGTCATGGGTCAAGTCCAGCCCTCTTGTCTGTGTACGGCTCACAAGCTGGGAAGGTTTTTACATTTTTAAGTGGTTGAAAAGCATAAATAAATATGTGTGTGGGGGTGTATATGTACACCCCCACACACATGTGTGAGTGCCAGGTTGCTTCAGTCGTATCCAACTCTTTGTGACCCCATAGACTACAGCCCATCAGGCTCCTCAGTCCATAGGATTCTCCAGGCAAGAATACTGGAGTGGGTAGCCATGCCTTCTTTCAGGGTATCTCCCCAACCCAGGGATTGAACCTGTGTCTCCCGCACTGCAGGCAGATTCTTTAATGCTGAGCCACCAGGAAGGGAAATATATTTACGTATACACAAATACACACATATACACATATATGTATATATATGGAAAAGTAAATGGCAACCCACTCCAGTACTTTTACCTAGGAATTTCCATGGACAGAGGAGCCTGGTGGGCCACAGTCCACAGTGTTGCAGAAGAGTCAGACATGACTTAGCGATTAAACACACACGCGTGCGCGCGCGCACACACACACACACACACACACACTTAGGACTTGTAAGCCCCTATTTTGGAAACATTTTTGAAAAGTTTACACTGGTAAACTATTCTTTGGCGTGATAAAACTACAAGCAGTTGAAATGTCTGCAGCATACAAAGAAGAATCAATTTTTCAAGGTATTGAAATATCACTATAACCTGAAAAAAAATTTTATTGAAAGTTCTAAAGTTTCATTTTTTAGAGCACAGGTTGGCAAACTATAAGCCATGGGCCAAGTCCAGCCCTCTGCTTGTTTGTGTGTAGCTCACACATATTAACATGGGAAAATTCTATGACATTCAAACTTCGGTATCCAGAAATAAAGTTTTATTGGAACACAGTCACATCCATTTGTTTACACAGTGTCTATGGCTACTTCTGCAATACAATGGGCCAAAGAGTTGACTTTGCTCTGTCACTTAAGTTGTATCTGACTCTCTGGGACGCTATGGACTGTAGCTCGCCAAGCTTCTGTCTCTGGGATTTTCCAGGCAGGAACACTGGAGTGGTTGTCATTTCCTCCTCCAGGGAATCTTCGTGACCCAAGGATCAAACCCAAGTCTCCTGCCTGCATCTCCTGCATTGGCAGGCAGCTTCTTTACCACCTGAGCTATCAAAGAAGCCCACTGAAGAGTTGAGTTATTGCAAAAGAGATCACACAGTCTGCAAGCCTAAACTATTTACAATGTGGACTTTTACAGGGGAAAATTTTCACTTAGATATCTAACCTGAAATTCGAGGAATACATCTTTTTTCAAGATCAAGAAGGTCCTCTCCACAAAAGCCCCTACATCTTGCCAGGAGACTTTCTGTGCCCAAGATACTGGAGACACCCAGGGCCTTCTCTTAACCGGGGTCAGAAGCAATGGCTAATAAGCAGCTGAAATTCCATTTAACAAAGCTTTCAGGATCAACCTCTTTTTTCATTCCCAAGAAAAAAGTAAGTTTTAAATTGCTTTCATAGCTCTATTAAAAAAAAAAAAACAAAAAACCACTGAGTCAGTTATCCACAATATTAAATAGAAGTGAACATAGAAGCCTAACTCACCGCAAACTCACTTGAAGTTTAGGTTCTGAAGGCACCTGGAATTAAAGCATCTGTTCCCCTTGAAGGAGTATTCTCGGCACCCTGATAAAGTTGCTAAGAGCAAACAATAAACATTTGGACTCATTTCAGCCGCATGACTCCTGTTTCACTGCAGTAGTAACCAGACACTAAACTACTCGAGATGGCCTTAAAATAGGTGATTAAAAAGTAAAAATGGAAAACAGGTCTAAGTAAGAACTTCAGTTGAGGTGGTCGCTTTGATCACACCTTCCCCTAGAGATACCCTGGTAATGGATCTTGCTGCTCAGGGGAATGGCAGGCCCCGGGGAATAAACAGTCCATCAATCCGGTTGCTACCCAGTTAACATGTCTGTTGTGTTTTTACCTATAACAGATGAACTTATTAAACAGGAAAACTTTCAAGACATTCTTGATCAAAATTTTAGTTTGACCCAACCCCAAGAAGAGAATGCCTCTACATCCCGTTTCTCCAGTAATCTGAACTCAAAAACCATGGCGTGGGATCCTTACAAAAATAATCCCATGTTTTTTCATTCATGAGAAATGTATCCTTGAACCTGACCGTTTCTCCAGGGTCCTAACTAGTTTCGCTGACAGATGACACAAGAACTAATGGAAACTGCCATCTATGCCTGGCCTCGCTTTGTAAGTCACAGGTCCCCGATGTACCTGCGCTGTAATTCCAAATGCCGCGGGTCAATCGTTCACATGGTTTTAAACGGCAGCTGTGATCTCTGCGTCCCATCCTTAATTCATTTACACAGTAGATGGACTGTATCAACAGAACTAAAATCATCTTTATGTACCTATTAGTAAGAAAAAAAAATTATTTTCTACTTATATGTGTATCTTGGAGTCCTAAGAATAGATATTTTCTAGATCAAGGATTCTCTCTCTGCATTAGGCCTACCATCTTGCTGAGAGACTCTCCTTGCCCCAAGATACTAGTCATGTCTGGGGCCTTCCTTTAACTGGAGACAGTAACTTTCTTTAACTGGGGACGGTAACGTGACAAGGGACAAACTGAAATGGGGCAAGAAGATCATCTGAGGCATGGCAAGAAGCGACTCCCAGTGTGGGGACAGACAAGGCCCTGCAAGCAGGCAAGATGCTGGGTGGAGATGAGGTGGGGTGAGCTAGACAGAGCCCCGCGGGAGGAATGCTGAAAGAAGGGACAACCCTGATCTCAAAGACAGCAAAGACAGTGTCCGTCACAAGGTTCCTGAAGGTGGGCCCCTTCAGCAGCAAGATAACTGCAGTGGCATGTATGCTGGGGCTGGCCCGTGCAGGCCTGCGAGGGCGCATCATGTTTTCAGGAATTCCACAAGCCAGCTGTTAAACACGGCCATTATTAAAAGACTATGATATTTGCTTTCCTGAACGGAGAAAGTAGCATCAACATATACACGCTATCATGTGTAGAATGGATAGCCGTGAGAAGCTGGTGAATAATGCTGGGAGCCCATCCTGGTGCTGTGATGACCCAAAGGGGCGGGAAGGGAGGTGGCTCAAAGGGAAGGGATGTGTGTGTCATTATGGCTGATTCTCATTGCTGTATGGTGGAAACCAAGACAACACTGTAAAAATTAAAAAACAAACAAAAAAACAGACATGTAATTAAACGCCAGATGAAATGCAAAAAAAATAAATGATATAAATTTATATAAATATTAAAAAGAGATGTAACAAACACTCAAAACATCATGTTGCAATTCTTTTGCCACCTGAAGCAAGTGACACAAAAAATAAAATGAACTAACATCACCTGTCTCCTGATCCTACCCACTGAGGACACAGCATCATAGTGTTCCTGTTAAAAAACGCATGACCTCAACTAAGTCGGAAGAAAACATCACACAAAACCAAATTGAGAGGCTTTCTATTTAAAAAAAAAAGTTAATCTGAACCTTTCAAAAATATCACTAATGAAAGACTCAGATTACAGAGACTGAAAAGACTTTCCAACTAAATGCAGTGCCTCGTCCTAGGCTGGATCCTGAATGACAAAAACAAACTGCTATTAAGGACAATTAATGGGACATGTGTCCAGATTTAAATGAGGTTTACACACATTTAACACTGTACCAATGTTAGAATTTTCCTGATTTTGGTAACTGTGCTGTGATTTATATAATCCTTACTCTTAAGAAATGCACAGTGAAGTATCTGGGGTAAAGGAGCATGTCTACAGGTTACTCTCAAATGATTCGGGGCAGGGGGGAGAGAATGATTAAGCAAATGAGATAGAATGTTAACAGTTGGTGAAGCTGGGTTTAAGGCATATGGGATTTCTTCATACTATTCTTAAACCTTTACTGTAAACTAAAATCATTTTAAAATAAGTTTTCAAGAAACAATTTTTCAAATAATTTATATGGCCACATATTCAAAGTTAAAAGGTGCAAAATTAAGTTCCATTTCCGAGACTTTTATATATATATTTTTTTAACATCTTGCACTAATCTTAGTCACTAATACCATTCTCCATTAAAAGGAACTAAGGCTGCTGGAAGAAGTGGCTGTTTCCAGGTCTAGGTCAGGATATGAAGCTTGGAACATCTTGTTTTGACAAAAAGTAAGGAAATGTCCTCCTCCCTCCCCACAAAAAAGGACAGGGACATGCTGACATGATGCACGTCGACGTAGCTTCCTCTGGCCAAATCTGGGACAGTTTTAGATCAAACTGTCAATTAAGAACAGCACTGAATTATAAACAATTTAAAAAAAAAAAAAAAAAAAGGAAGGAAGCCATGACTCTGTACTAACAATAGACAAATAAAGAGGAGAAAGGTGAACGCCTATGTATAGTGGAATGAGGAAGGCTGATGGTCAAAGTAATGGAATTACTACCATTTCGCCATCATAATGGGAGGGATTGAGTCTGGCAAAAGTTTTCAGTGAGTACTCAATTTGGGGGGAAATTCTGATGAGGAACAAGCTATTGACATTGCCTTCAAAGTGTCTCCCCCCAGGCCGTCATGCTACTTGGCAGCCTGGATGGGAGGGGGGCTTGGGGGAGAGCAGACACGTGTCCTGGACTGCCGAGTCCCCTCACTGCTCACCTGAAACTCACAAAGCTGTTCATCGGCTCTACAACAATGTCAAGTTAGAAGGAAAAACAAGGGAGAGGGGCACTGTATTCTTCAAAATGGTTGATGCAAAAAAGAGAGAGAGAGGCTGTGGACTTGTCTCAGATAAGGAAGGCTAAGAGACATGACAGCTAAAAACAGTAATTACCTCTACTACGATTTATAAGAGAAAAGCTCCTGTCTTTGGAAATTCATGCTGAAGCATATAAGGGGTCAAAATCCATTACCTGTGGCACTTTAGCAAAAGACAGTAAAGGAAACATGGTGAGTGTGTACAGGTTCTTAGCGAGAGAGCACAAAAGATAAATCAAACGGGGTAGAATGTTTGCGAGTGTTAACTACCCTGAGTGACTAGTATCTGGGTATTCTTTGCCCTGTTTGTTTTTTTTAACGCCTTTTTATGAATTTGAAATTATTTCCACATATAAGATTTTAAAAACAAAGATAAGGAAAAAATGTTTAATTCACAAAGATTTAAAGGACTCACGGACTAGGGCATATGGTAAGCTCAATCAACACAGATGTGGACAAAGGTCTACACCCACAGCAAACTTTGCTTATACAGTTCCCCTGGTGCTCCGGCCGAGAGTGTGGAACCTCACCCCTCACCCCATGCACAAATGCCTCTCACCCAGCAAGAGAGGGAAAATAACTAACACACCACAGCAACCATTTTACTCACTAAATTAGTTTTCTACAAACAATGAATATATGGGAGCCTGGTGACAGGAGAAAGGGATGTGGGCTCACCACAACCATCTTCTGAGTGCCCCCTGCGGGTCAGAGGCAGGACCAGCTGCTTTGCAAACGCAAGCAAGTATTTGCAAGGCAAGTATCTTTACCCTTCCTGGAGATGAGAAGAGCAGCCCAGAGGATCCTAACGTCTAAGAACAAAGCTAGGAAGGGCTAAAGCTGGGATTCAAATCCAAGCAGGATTCCAAAGTCGGTATTCTTTCCACAATTCTGACACCAAAGTTAGTGCAGGAGACAGAGATAAGTGGCAGAAAGGAGAGAAATGCAAAGAGGTAATCCTCAGAAGAAACACATGTTCAAGAGCAAGCGACAGACACCCGACGGGCTGCAAGCAGAAGGAAGAGGGTGCTGAAAACACGAGTGACAGAAGGATCCAGAGGTGATGTGAGAGAGTTCAGGCAGGAGACAAGCTTAAACTGAGGGTCAACTCAAACCTGGGCACACTGGCTGCTTGGCCCCAAGGATGTGTGACAAAGCCGAAGAGCATGTGTAAGTGTACACTCTGCACACTAGGGCTTCCCTGGTGCCTCAGTGGGAAAGAACCCACCTACAGCAGCAGGAGACGCAGGTTCGATCCCTGCGTCAGGAAGATCCCCTGGAGGAGGGGACGGCAACCCACTCCAGAATTCCTGCCTGGAGAATCCCATGGACAGAGGAGCCTGGTGGGCTACTGTCCATGGCGTCACAAAGGATTCAGACAAGAATGAAGTGACTGTGCACGCATGCACGCACAGTCCACTATGTTGTACGTATGTCTCATCAACATCTAAAGTTTATGGAAAGCAAGAACTATGTCTCGGGGGGCACTTCACACAGTGTCTTTGTAGCAACAACAAGTTTCTGAGTAACTACATGAATGAAGGAAGGAAGCAGATATCAGTTTACACAGAATATTAACGGCAAGCCAAAATATTCATATTTGAACCTGAATGTACGCCAGAAAAAGAACAACAACAACAAAAAACAAGCTGTGAGTGGCATGTTTTGGGAGAAAATTGGATGCAGCAAATGTTCTAGAAAGGTGTATCTCACACAAGTATTCGAAGAAGGAAAAAGAGAACAGAGGCAAGGAAAGTCTGGGAAAATATTACAAAAATACAGTGCAAGGAAGCAAAAGGGACTTAAACAACTTTGGCACCAAGATGACCTCCAAAGAAATAAATGTGAGAAAGGCATGTGGCTGAAAATAATTTGATGAAATATGACAGCTGACGATGGGAGCTGGACAAATATAGGAAGAGAATAGACATGAAGCAACACTAGGAGAAAAAAAGGGGTATCTCTCCAAGGAAAAATGGGAGGGGGTTGTGGGAATGATTTGTGAGAAGGTCGATGATAAGCTTTAAATGCCAAGTTTCATCTACCAGCAGCAGGGGAAACTGCAGACATTCTACAGACCGGACGTGCTCGTGCTCAGTCACATCTCTTTGCGACCCCGTGGACTGCAGCCCGCCAGGTTCCTCTGGCCAAGCAGGACAGGGTATCAGAAAAGGTCTGGGTTGGTGAGGCAGATCTGAGAGTCAACCCACACTCAGTTAAGAAGCCTTGCCCAGCAATGAGGTCACCATGGTAACAGAGAGCCAAGGACTAGACCCCAAGTTCCTGTAGAGGAGGGCAGGGAGGGAGAAACAGACCAAGCAAGGAAAGGCCAGCCAGAGAAGAGAAGAAATCAAAGAACAAAGCATCAGTGATGCTAAAAGAAGTGAGGTTTAAAGGATTCACAGCTTTAAAAGGAATGATGTTTAAGCAATCTTCAGAACACACAAGGCAGGAGAGCTGGGAGGACAGGAAAGCAGCAAACTCAAGAACCGTTTCATTTTTCTCCAGCCGTAAATGGGTCTTTTCACAACATACTATTCCAGACCATCAACCCCAGAAACAGGATCCTTTGGACCCAACAGGAACTCAAACTCAAATGCCATCAAGGAAGAGTACGAGACTTATCGTATTTCTCTGCTTAATGGCAGCCACAATCGAGTCCTCTCTAACCAAAAACTTAAAATACTGAGATTTTTTTTCATTTTGCATACTCCAGAGAGCTCACAACTGAAATAAATATCACTTCCTAGATTCATGAGGCAGTTAATTTCCAACCATCAAAAACATTTCAAATTTCTCTTTAACCATTTTACTAATAATAACCTCAGCAATTACAAAAGTCTTTGCAAGTAATATGATCTCGGAAAAAAGACAACTGTTGACCTGTACTAATGAGGTAGAAAGCCAGACTGAATTAATGAAAATTAAAGGACTTGCTATCATATACACTATAGGACCACTAACCATCAGTTATTACTCAGTTATAACCATGGGGTTATTTTAAAAATATGAATATTTGAAATTCTGAACACTTTAATACATATTAATGTTGATATACAAATAAGCCTTAAAATATTGAAAATATTTTATTACTTGAAACATTTCCTTGAGTGTGTTTTATTAGTTCATAACTTTTTACTGCTAGTATAAATTTTTATTCCAGTCCTTCCATCAAGTAGGTAAGTTAAACAGCTGAAAGATATTTAACAGCCCAATATTAATGTGTTCGTTCCCTTCCCTTCTGCTGTTCCCATTACCAAAGCCCTAAGTTACTCATCCATTGATGCTTAACAAGCACGCGGTGCCTCTGTTTAATACAGTTCGTCTCTGGTATCAACTGGTACTAGAATTATAAATACTTCCTGTCCGCCAGGAGCCTAGACAGACATGCCTACGGACAGAAGGCCACTCGGTAAGTGCTATAATTAGCATAAACACAAGCCTCTCGTCTCTAAGCACCCATACTCTGTCCTGAGAGGGGTACTAGGAAAGCCTCTGCAGGGAAGTGGCTCAGGACGGATCACCCAGGGAGGAAAGGGTCTTCTGAACGCTTGGCCGTTTACAGGGGAGTTGGGGCTGGGCCCTCATCCAGCTCATCTCTGTACACGAGACATCTCTTCAGAAAGCCTGAGACATCACAAGTGCTTAATGTCTGCTGGGCTGAACCAAAAACAGGTCATCCTTTTTCAAAAACAAAATGTAAAATGCCACAAATAAACCCAACACTGAGTCCGTCTTCCTTATCACTCACGTTAACAGTGGTGGAGCATCTGGGGAGACCACCAGAGGGTGAGACGGTTGGATGGCAGCACCGAGCCAATGCACACGAGTCTGAGCAAGCTCGGGGAGCTGGTGATGGACAGCGAGGCCTGGCGTGCTGCAGTCCATGGGGTGCAGAGAGTCGGACACGACTGAGCGACTCAACAACAACTCATACTAGAAAATACAGTAACCATTTTATCTGACATTTGAAGTTAGTTTTTATTTCAACCAGGCTAATCTTTTGCCAGATAAAGATACAGGTCAGTGAAATCCTATAACCTGCTTTCATTTTTGATCACGTCTATATTCCAGCCAAAAGGCATTCCTCTTCCCAATGCTAACATTAAAGTTTTAAATATTATTACTAATTATGATCAAAAGTCATATTGTCTTCCAGCTTCATAATTTTGCAACACTAAGACATACATAAATACTTAAAAGATTTCCAAGCACCACCGACATGCTCCGTTAAAATCAGTAGATGGCGCTCCATTTGTCTGCTCTGTATGGACTGGTTTTTTGTTTCAATGTACAGCCCTGCCCCTCAGTCTATTCCTGTTAATAAGCAAAGCTAAATTGGTCAAAAGGGTGTTGGCTGGCGGCTTTGAAGAACAGCCTCACCCTCTCACAAATGTTTCACAACTCTCCGTAACTGCTCAAGTAATTGGGTCAACACTTAAAGAGACAGTCCCCCTTTGCTAACAGGACCAGGTGTCTGGTTAAAATGCAGACTCCGTGAGGAGTTTTTTTTAATTAATTCTTGACAGAACATCTCTCTCTTCCTTCTCTGGCCTCCCAGGAAGCAGATGATTGAAGTGGGAGCATTCTATCATTAAAATCTGGCAACTGGACTTGCGTTCTACCCACCTCCCATTCTTATCTGTGAAGCTTCCTTGGTCAGGTCTCTTTTATGCCTCTAAGGCATCTATGAAACTGGGTCTCCAGGCTTCCAGACTCACCCTCCAAACAATACAAGGCAACAGGACAAATCTCCAAAATGCAATCTGGTCAAGTTACTCTCCTGAGACTCGGGGAGGACCAACACGATGACGTCCTAACTCATAAGTGTGTCCCTTCAACTTGCAGGAAGCGAGGTTCCCCTCAACACGACCCTTGCTCCCCAGCCGCCTCCGCCTCCCAGAGCCCCTCCCGCTGTTAGCAGTGGTTTAGTCGCCAAGTGTGTCCGACTCTTATGATCCCATGGACTGTAGCCCCCCAGGCTCCTCTGTTCATGGGACTCTCTAGGCAAGAATACTGGAGGAGGGTTGCCACGCCCCTCCTCTCTTCCCAGGGATCGAACCCGGGTCTCCTGAGTTGCAGGAGGATTCTTTACCAACTGAGCCACCGGGGAAGCGCCACACAACCACTGCAAGCATGCAACACATGGACAGGAGAACACCCAGGAGGCTGAAGCCTCACTCTTACCGCGTGTGTCTCACCACCTGGGCACATGGCTCCCTTCACCTGTCACGTCCTCCTCTCACTTGACTGACGATGCCCAGGAGGGGAGGGCATGAAACCAGCCCCGCCTTTCTTTTCTGAGGAGTCACCTGGTCTCGTTCCTCAGGTGAAAGGCCTGCTTGCTGATCTAACACCCTGTGCCTCCCTCCCGGCATGGAGGCCAAGGTCTCCAATTACTTTCCTGTCTGTGCAATGGGCAATGTCTCCATGGGGGGACCCAGTGGGGCCAGGGCACCTGCTCAGATCTCACTCCCAGCCCAGGATACGACAGGCCACGAGACCATGAAGAGAGAGAATCAAAGCTGGAAGCAGGGACACTGTCAACTACACCAAGATTTAGGAAAGTGGTAGTCGCTCAGTCGTGTCCAACTCTTTGTGACCCCATGAACTGGCCATGGAATTCTCTAGACAAGAAAACTGGAGTAGGTTGCCATTTCCTTCTGCAGGGGATCTTCCTGACCCAGGGACTGAACCTGGGTCTCCTGTTCTGCAGGCAGGTTCTTTACTGTCTTTAGGAGGGAAGATGCAAATACAGAATGGGGGGCATCACTGTGGAGGGAAAACCATGGGCCCTAAGGCCCGTGACTCAGAACTCCAGCGCCAGTTGCTATCAGCTCTGGGATTCTTCTGGGAACCACTCAAGTCCTTCTGGAGAACCACAGAATTGTCAGCTCCACAAGGGTAGAAACTGTATTATGATCTTCACATATTTTGAAGTGCATGAAATAATTTAATAATGGCTCTTTCATCAGGTGCTAACTATAACAAACCAGTACTACTGTCTTACACAGATTAGGGTTACTATTTAATCCAAAGTACTAGTATTTTAACAAGTACCTAGCATACAGCAGCGGAGAAGGCAATGGCACCCCACTCCAGTACTCTTGCCTGGAAAATCCCATGAATGGAGGAGCCTGGTAGGCTGCAGTCCATGGGGTCGCAAAGAGTCAGACCCAACTGAGCAACTTCACTTTCACTTTTCCCGTTCATGCACTGGAGAAGGCAATGGCAACCCACTCCAGTATTCTTGCCTGGAGAATCCCAGGGATGGCGGAGCCTGGTGGGCTGCCGTCTATGGGGTCGCACAGAGTCGGACACGACTGAAGTGACTTAGCAGCAGCAGCATACAGCAGACATCAAATACATGTCCCCACTCATTCAAAGTAAACAAAAATACCCCACATTTCAGAATCTCCATGTCTTTACTTTCCTTTATACTCTCTTCTAGTGAAATATATTTCTCAAAGTCAAATAAAGTAATACATTTTACTGTTTTTTTAATTTAATTACTGGTGAAGGATTTTAACTGGATGACAAAATTGGTTGTATGACACCCTCTCAAAAGCACTCAACAAAGAAATGTAGAAAAAAATTAAAAACTCGATTAGCTTTACAGGTAAATTATGAAGCTTTCTTAAAGCTGGCTAAACATTCTAACTGATATTAAATAGCTATATGGACACAGAATGACCCACAATATTTAAAAATCATAAAGTAGTAAGAAGAAATAGTCTACCATTTCAGATAACAGCAAAATTTACCACAGTTCAACACCACAGTTCAAAAGCATCAATTCTTCAGCTCTCAGCCTTCTTTTTATAATCCAGCTCTCACACTGATACATGACTACTGGGAAAACCACAGCTTTGACTATACAGACCTTTGTCGGCAAAGTAACGTCTCTGCTTTTTAATATGCTGTCTAGGTTTGTTGTTGGAAAGATTCCTGGAGAAGAGACAGCTACCAACTCCAGTATTCTGGCCTGGAGAATTCCATGGGCAGAGGAGCCTGGCAGGCTACAGTGCATGGGGTCGCAGAGAGTCAGACACGACCGAGCGACTTTCACTTTCAACCAGAGGTGTGTACACATGTGCCCTCCCTCAAGACTCTCGCTCCCACCTCCCGCCCATGGCTGTCATTTTTAAAATCACATTTAGCCTTCAAAGAAAACCTATAATTCTGGCAGTACCCTGCTGAATTTTACAGAGGAAGACTGTAAGGCTCCCACAGCTGATTAGTACGAGAGCAGGAATTTTACCCCTTTCTACTTGACACCTACAAGGAAGTTACATTTCTTGACCCAGGTTCTCCAAGTGTTGTCCCAGAACCAAAGCATCACCCAGAAGTTGATTAGAAATACATGTTTTCAGCACTCCCCAAAATTAAAGAGCAACAAAAAATGAGGCCCCTTAGGATTACCATTTTTTCCTTAATATATATATTTTACTGAAGTGTAGTTGGCTGTTTCAAGTGCACAGCAAGGTGATTCAGCTATACATATGCACATATGGTATTTTTCAGATTATTTTCCATTATAGGTTATTAAAAGATATTGACTATAGTTCGCTGTGCAACACAGTAAATCTTTATTGCTTGTTGCCTATTTATGTTTTTAATTAGAAATCTAGCATTCTATTCATACTAAGTCAAACAAGCGGAGTCAATGTGTCACAAACTTTTTAGCGAGGTAAAAATTTATTCGTAAGGATTACCATTTTCATACAACCTGCATTTCTGCTGTCTTCTCCTGCATACACATAAACTAGAGCAAGTAAGAGATCAAGAATCAAATCATCTTTAATCAAAGTAGAAGTGAGGAGTGCAGGAAGTGAGCAGAGAGGAACGCACAGTCATAAGGGGAAGCTAAGATCACCCCTGGCTTTTAACTAGCTGAAGATGATAACAGGAATGGCAGAAAGTAAGTCCACAATCAGATCGATGGATCCCACAGACCGAAAAGGGAATGTACCAGTGCCTGGGTTCAGTTCAATCGCTCAGTTGTGTCCCACTCTTTGCGACTCCATGGACTGTAACACACCAGGCCTCCCTGTCCATCACAAACTCCCAGAGTTTACTCAAACTCATGTCCATTGGGTCGGTGATGCCATCTAACCATCTCATCCTCTGTTGTCCCCTTCTTCTCCTGCCTTCAATCTTTCCCAGCATCAGGGTCTTTTCCAATGAGTCAGTTCTTTGCATCAGGTGGCCAAAGTATTGGAGTTTCAGCTTCAACATCAGTCGTTACAGTGAATATTCAGGACTGGCTGGATCTCCTTGCAGTCCAAGGGACTCTCAAGAGTCTTCTCCAACACCACAGTTCCAAAGCATCAATTTTTCGGTGCTCAGTTTTCTTTATACTCCAACTCTCACATCCAAACATGACTACTGGAAAAACCATACCTTTGCCTAGACGGACCTTTGCTGTCATAGCAAATTCCAAAGAGGACAATAAAAATCTTATAGTGAATAGACTAGAACTTTCTTTTACACTGACGTATAGTTGATGTACAATATAAGTTACAGGAGTACAATATATGGTTCACAATTTTTAAAGGTTATACTCCATTTACAGCTATGATAAAATGTTGGCTATATTCCGTGTTGTACAATATATCCTTATAGCTTATTTTATACTTAATAGCTTATACTAAAATTTTAAAATACAAATCTTTCCCCATCTGTAAAATAAGAAAACAATTCCTCCTAATTCACAGGCTTGTCAAACTAATAAAATGAGATTAGTATAGAAAGAATAGAACGCAGAGTTCCAAGTAAATAGACCATACACAACACAGAAGTATTAAACTATTTAGAATGAAATGCAGTTTTTCATTGAGTATCATTCCCAAGTTTTCTTAGAGACCCTATCTCAGAGGTCAAAGTGACACAGTGTCACTGGTTCCAGGTCACAAAGTGCCCTGGGTCACTTCATCTGAGTGGCCTACCCTTGCGGATCTTAAATATTATCACTCCCCTGCCCCAAATCTCACCTTGACTAATCAGACATTTATTACTGTCCAGGAATGCAGCAAAGCTCTTTCTTGAAGAGGTGTGTGTGTGTGTGTCCACACGTGCACTTAGTTGTGTCTCTCTGTGACCCCACGGACCATAGCCTGCCAGGCTCCTCTGTCCATGGGATTCTCCAGGCAAGTGGGGTGGGTTGCCACACCCTCCTCTCCGGGGGGTCGTCTGGATCCAGGGATCAACCCTGAGTCTCCTGCGCCTCCTGCACTGCAGGTGGATTCTTTACTACTGCACCACCTGGGAGGCCCTGAACAGCTTTAACTCTAATCAAAAACACTGAGAACCTATTATGTGCAAGGTACTGTGATAGAAGGTGAAGTGAGAGCAACAAGAACAATTCAAGTATAAAGTTTCTGTCCAATTTAATCTGCAGGAAAGGGGCTTTTAAGACCATCCTTTTTGTTTACTGGTTCATGCTTAAACACTAGGGTGCAACAGAATCATCTGGAGGGCTTATTTTAAAAGTGGCTTGCAGGGTAATGTGCAAGTCAGTTTATGTATGAAACAATTCAGAAGGCTGCAGAGTCAATGACCACCACACCCAAATAACTGGAATTGCTTACAAACAATCTACAGTCTGAGATTTTTATCAGTGAACTTATATGAACAGGGTTTCCCTGGTGGTTCGGCTGGTAAAGAATCTGCCTGCAATGCGGGAGACCTGGGTTCGATCCCTGGGTTAGGAAGATCCACTGGAGAAGAAAATGGCTACCCACTCCAGTATTCTGGCCTGGAGAATTCCATGGACTGTATAGTCCATGGGGTCGCAAAGAGTCAGACATGACTGAGCAACTTTCACTTACATGAACAACTATCATTAAACTTCCTCTTTTTTTTAAATGAGGACTTTCCTGATGGTTCAAAGGTTAGGACTATGGGGTTGCAGAGGGGGTGCTTCCACTACAGGGGATGAGGATTCAATCCCTGGTCGAGGAACCAAGATTCCACACGCCTCTTGCATGGGGGTGGGGGTTGGGAGGCGAATACACACACACACACACACACACACACACACACACACACACACACACACACACACACACACACACACACACACACACACACACACACACACACACACGGTTTGTAGGGCTCCACCCCAAGCATCTGATTCAGTAGGTCTGGATGGGGCCTGAAGATCTGCATTTCTAAGAAGCTCCTAGTGATGCTCATGCTGGTGGGACCACACTTTGAAAACCAGTGCTCTAGAACAATTCAGCTGCAAGTCAGTCTGGGCAACTCCTCACACCAATGACTGCCCTGAGTAAACAATGTTTACGAGATCTCCAGCTTATATTTGAAGAAGCAACAGCAAGTGGAATCCAGTACTGACGCCGACCTCTAAATGTAGAATGTGATACAAGCATCAGGCTTCGGGTTCCCAGGTTAAGAGAGGGTGGCAGCAATTTAAGGGACTGGGAGTGAAACCATTCTTATTTGGCGAGACTAGACAAGAAAGGGCGAGAGTTCTGAGTTCAAAGCTCTGCTTCACCTCTTCCCAACTATATAGTCCTTCACCTATAACATGGGCCTCATGCGGGTGAAGAGGTAATATACGTAAGTCACCTTACATGAAAAGTACTCAGTAAGTATCATTTTCCTCTTTCTAAGCAAAGGAAAGAGCTACCAACCCAAATGCTTGTGCAGAGATGCAAGAGGAAGCCACACAATTATGTTTATATGCTTTCGTGCTACGCAAAATAAAGGAGATGGGTCTCTTTAAAAACTAGCTATATATTTAAGGTTTCTATCCATCATGGCACCCCTCGCTCTGGCTCTACACCATTATCTCTCTCCCTTTTTTAGGAAAATCCTTGGTGGTCACATCTGTGGCTCTTTGATGCTTTCCACCACTCAGACAAAATCCACTTGTTCTCTAGAACCGCCTTCCCGTCCTCACGTCCACCCCGCGTGCTCTAATGGTGACCAGGCCCACCTGCTCGACAGGTCCTTGCGGCCCTCCTCTGCTCTCTCCACACGACTCCTCCATGTCCTTTGGGCATTGCTCCCATCGTGTGACCCCCTGCCTAGTCAGAAGACCTCCAGTCGTTCCCTGTCCTGCTTGTAAAATGCCATACTCCCTCAATCAGTGCTGGCCAACAGAATTTTCTACACTGATGGAAATATTCTACCTGCGCTGTCCAATGTGGCGGCCGCCAGCCAGCGTGGCAGCTAAGCTCTCTACAATGGAGGAACTGATTTTTTAATTTTCTTTTATTAATTCCCATGGCTCCACAGCGCCAGTGGCTACCCTAGTGAACAGAGCAGATCTACGCAATCTCCTCTCCACGTACTCTACCATGTGAACTGTCCTCTCCAGTCAAGCCAGGTCCCTCACCACCCCTGACAACACCATGTCCACACCCTGCTTTGCAGACTCTATTCCCCTCTCTCACTCTGCTCCTTGCTTTCTCCAGAGCCACAGCTGTCCAGGCTAACGGAATCCCATTTTCCCTGAAGGCCTTCCTATCATTTCTGCCAACATCTCATCCCTCTTCTTACCATGAACCATCACTGCCTGTGTAACAAATCCAGCATCTGAGCCAATATTACCTGTACTGTCATTTAACTCCTCACACATGTGAGCTCCTGCGAAAGAATCTATTCCTCGAAGACCAGGTCCTCCATTCACTTAGCAAGTGCTTTACAAATACTTGATGAGTGAGCTAAGGACACAGAGCATTACATCTTGGTCTTCTTTGGAAAGCAGGACTTCTCTTCTCTGGAACCAAATGGAAAACTTAATTCTATTGCCCTGTCCCCTCCACCACTCCCCTCCCCACATATCCAGATGCTTGGGAAATATCAAGTTAGTGTAAAAGCATCCTGCAGCGAGACCCTGAGAAGGCTTTTGGCCTTTGTGTATCTCCACCTGCTCAGAAAATGCCAACAAAAAAGAAGAAAACGCTATCTGCCAATGCAAAATCTGTTAACTTCAAAGCAAGTTTCTGCAGATGGGCTAACAAGCCCAACAGAAGGAAACTGAAGCTCTTGCTCTGTAAAGTCATCAAAAGCTAAACTGAGGAACACTCGACTTCCTTATTTCTTCTGGCACTAGTGACAAAGTTGTCATTATTTAAAACACAGTACTCAGATCTGGCTGGAAAGAGCCTCAGTCTACAAAACATTGCAGCTGACCCATCAGATATGTATTGTTGAGGCAAAGACAGGTAATTTATTTAAGAGATCAAAAAGCTGATAAAGCTCTCTTTGTAGGAGCAACATGTAACACACAGCCAAGCAAGAGGGACAGCCCTGTTATTTCAACTCCTGCTAGGGAAGCACATTTATCCGGAAGAGATAAAATGTTGCCACTACCAAATAGGTCCTATTCCCTCCAAAGATGCAACTGAGGACATTAAAGTTGGAGGTAACCTACAGTAAAGAATCCACCTGCAAACCATGAGAACTTGGTGTGATTTCTGGATCAGGAAGACCCCCTGGAGAAGGGAATGGCTCACTACTCCAGTACTCTTGTCTGGAAAATTCCATGGACAGAAGAGCCTGGTGGGCTACAGTCCACGGGGTGGCACAGAGTCAGACAAGACTGAGCAGCTAACCCTTTCACTTTTCTCAACTGTGATTATTTATGCCAATTATACTTATGCAAAAACAAACTGTTTTAATTGCTCATGTTAAACCCCCTTCTTTCTCAGCATGACATCTCCATGCGGACTCTCATCTTCTGGCACTGAAGTCAGTTCTGATTAATACACAGTTGTTGTTTTCAGTCACTAAGTCGTGTCCAACTCTTTGCAACTCCATAGACTGCAGCATGCCAGTTTTCCCTGTCCTTCACTATCTCTCGGAGCTTTCTCAAACTCATGTCCATTGAGTCAGTGATGCCATTCAACCATCTTGTCTTCTGTCGCCCCCTTCTCCTCCTGCCCTTGGTCTTTCACACCATCAGGGCCTTTTCCAATGAGTCTCAAGCACAGAACAGAGAGTGACATCATCTAAAAAATCAGTCCCTATTCTAACAGAAATAGTTATTATCACTGGATATTCTTTTGTTTTTTAAGTTTTAAATGGAGAAAGGAATCCAGTGCCAAAGATACGTCACGATGCTTTTCCTCCTCCCAGAAGCAGTTACAGGCAAAAACATTCAGTGCTATGGAAAAAGAGAAATGTGAAAGGACATAATAAACCAGATCTGCTGGGGTTCTGAACATCCGCTTAGTAATTAGAATAGCTCTTCCCCTTGAAAATCTAATAAATGTGGGTTTCATCCCAATCACATGGCAGCAGGTAATGATAAGTATTCCATACATAACCTACATCTCATATCTATCTCTATCTCTCTGCTTTTAAAGGAGTATGTAGTTTTGGGATGGGAGCTTTTGGTTTTCCTGAGGGAGACCGTGAGATGGGTTCACCCGAGCACAAATCTTGGGGACGCCAGCAAGTTTATAACTGAAGGATCTGAGAAATGAACCCCAAGTTTTTCCTCTTTAAATGTTTTCTTATGGTGATTTTAGTTAGCGGATCATCAAGCATCCAAGATAAACCTTCTGAGTCAGTGTCAGAGCCAAGCCATCCATTCTGGGGTTTCATTAACCATCAAGTGCCCAATGCCCACTGGAACACTTTGGCAACCAGTAAGGATATTATTCTAACACAAAAAAGCAGCCAAAAAAAAAAGAAAGGAAGGAAGAACCCTGCAGGACTATGCTTTACACAGAAATGCCTCAGTCATCACTCAAGAGCCTTGGCTACCTCTTGCTTCCACTGGTCCAGGGCTGAAGAGCCACCCCCATTCTCCTGTAGACAATCTAGGGATAAAGATAAGTATCTGACCAAGTAATTCACCAGGATGGTTAGTAATGACTTCTCTACACTCAAGTGTTACAACACACATTTTATTTTTACTCGTGGCTCAGACAGTTAAAAAATCTGCCTGCAATGCTGGAGATTCGGATTCAATCCATGGATTGGGAAGATCCCCTGGAGAAGGAAATGGCTACTCACTCCAATATTCTTGCCTGGCAGGCTCCTCCATGAGGTCACAAGAGTCGGACACGACTTGAACGACCAACACTACTCTGAAAGCGAGTTCAATGCTCTTTTCAAATATTTCTCTCTCTTTCCGGCATTCCCATTGTTCTCTGTTTTTCTCTTACACAGCCCATGTATTCCCAGACGTCTACCACAACGGCTCTGTGTGTGTACTCTGATCCCTAAATTCCAACCTCCGGCTCTGGCACACTGGCTGGGCTAGTTATCTGCAGATCCTGCTACCTGGCCAGAACCATCACAACCTCCATGAAACTTGGGGCAGACCCGTCAGTCTCGCAGTAGCTCAGTTTCCTCCCTCTTCCAGGGGAGTGAGGTCAACCACCCCGAAAATACAATGATTCCCCTGACTCATCTCACTGTTCTGCAGGCCTGACTTCGGTCACAAAGTTCATTCCCACACGAGGCGCCGGCCGCGGGACAGTCACTTGGGGGCATCAGCCTTGCTTTTTCTCCAGAGAAGTCAAGTCAGAGCGGGGAAAGAAAGAGACCTTCACTGTAATAATTCAGATCCTGCTTATTCTTGACCCCTATTGTCTCCTTGTGCCCCAGAAAGGACAGGGTGTGAGGGATGCTATCAGATGACAGAAGAAAAAGCCTTCAGGGCTGGTCTGCCCAGATTTCTTCTAGAACAAGCCTGGGGGCCTTAGATAAGAGGCATGTAAAGCAAGTTTAAAAATCCTGCTTCCTTTTCAGCTGTTGGTCTGGGGGAGGATTTGTTTACTGCTTTCTTCTCCAGTTGCTAGGTCCGGCAGTGCTTAGTGTGTGGGGGTGGTGGCGGGACCTATTTTGTTTGTTTTATAAATACCAACTTTAGTTTCATGTGCCTGGCTTTTTCTTTCATCATCTGATAGCATCCCTCACCCCCTATCCTTTCTAGGGCTTTTATCTTGACAGTGAAAAGGGCTCTACAGCAAAAGGGTACATGTACTATGCTTATAAAAACTATCTGCTGTATGTTGTTTATTGTAAAAAGTGGTTCAGACCATGAGTCCCATAAGGACTAAAGATAGTGATTCAGGACTCTATGTCTAGAGTGCCTTTTCAACTGGCTAAATGAATGAGTAGGTTATTTATTCACAGAACACATATCTAGAATAAAATTGGACATTCTTAGCTACACTTTGCAAGGATGCTGTACACATCGCCTTACAGCTGTAAGAAGTTGGAGGTGCACAATAAAGACATTGTTATCACATTTATTTCCTTGTGAGGAATACTTTTAATCGCAAAGATGACAGCACTGTCGATTCAGAACTCACACAAGGTAAATCTAACAATGAAACCTGGAAAACAAGTAAGCATCTTTATTTTACTTTTTAATGAGCAACTTTGAAAAGGCAATTGTCATTTCAAAAAGAAGCAAAGTTGACTTGAATTTATGTAGTATTCCTGACCAAATCCAGAAAAAATTCAGCAAAATAACTGGCTAACTGGCCAATTCTCTTCCAAAATGTCGGCCCCAGGAAAGACAGACAAAGGAACTGTACTCTAAGAGACTGTAAATAAATACTGGGTGTAATCCCGGATTAAACCCTGAATGGGGGAGAAGCGGGAAGGAGAATGCTTTAAAGGACATTTTGGGATGATCAGAGAAATCTGGACACGGACTTACATAAGAGTATTACGTAAATGTTATGATGCCTGTTTTGTTAATTGTACTGTCATCATGAAAGAGAATGTCTCAGTCTTTAAGAACTATTGATACATGCTGAAATATTTAGGGGGAAAAAGGTATGATGCCTGCAACTTTCACACAGTTCAAAAAATACGTAATAAAGAAAATGGTAAGGAAATCACATTGAGGCCACACTTAAATGCTAATAAAAGATGAGCGGAGGCGAAGCTGCTTTCTTGTCACTTTTCTGTAAATGTGTGCGTCTTTCAAATAAAACATTAAAAAAATTTAAAAACATGAGAAATGGAAGATTAAAGGTAGGTTACTTAGTTTAAAAAGGACTTTATTCGTTCAAGTCTGTGCTGTGCTAAGTCACTTCAGTCGTGTCTGACTCTCTGTGACCCCATGGGCTGTAGCCCATCAGGCTCCTCTGTCCATGGGGATTCTCCAGGCAAGAATACTGGAGTGGGTTGCCATGCCCTCCTCCAGGGGATCTTCCCAACCCAGGGGTCGAACCATGTCTCCCACATTGTCAGCGGATTCTTCACAGTCTGAGCCACTGGGGAAGTCTGTGCAAATCTCTATCACATAAAATGTAGTGAGATTTGTCGTGTTTTAGGTAACAATTATGGATAGCAACCTTGCTTAACTTGGTATACGGAAGAAAGACCATGGATTTGAGATTCACCATCTCTGGGTAAAGCATATACTAAATGAACCATCTTGGACTCTCATGTCTTCAAGTTTACGAGGGTAAGAATGAAGCTTCCTCCCCCCTCACAAGGTTGTGAAAGAAAGAATGTGAAAGTTGCTTAGTCGTGTCCGACTCTTTGTGACCCTGTGGACTATACAGTCTATGGGATTCCCCAGGCCAGAATACTGGAGTGGGTAGCCTTTCCCTTCTCCAGGGGATCTTCCCAACCCAGGGATCAAACCCAGGTCTCCTGCAGTGAAGGCGGATTCTTTTACCAGCTGAGCCACAAGGGAAGCCCAAGAATACTGGACTGGGTAGCCTATCCCTTCTCTAGTGGACCTTCCCAACCCAGGGATTGAACTGGGGTCTCCTGCATTGCAGGCGTATTACACAAGGTTGTAATGAGAATCAAATGATATTCTGTGTGCAAATGTGCATTTTAAACCTGGAGGCAGTATACAAATATGAACTCTTGTTTTTAAGGAGCTGCCATCCAGAAAGGTTATGGGAGATGCAGGTGAGTGCTATGCCAGCTGGTGAAGCATTCACAGAAAACCACAGGCTGAAGGAACCACTGTGAAACCACATCACACGTCGTTCATGAAGGTTCACAATAGCAGGTTTGGGGAAAGACTTCCTTTTCTCCCCAAAAACGATTCATCCATGAAAGAAAGAGCAGAAATGTTTAATCCCACTGTCCTCAGACAAATGAGAGTCGGATCTCCTTTAAAACATTCTTCCATTCAAGGATGTTCCATTTACATCAAAACATGGACCTTAAAAATGACTACAGAATACGATAACTGTTTCTCCTCAAATGGGGAATCCAAAACAATATGCTTCAACTGCCTAAGAATGCAGCCTGCCCCGGGCCCAGCGCACCGCCTTATGACAAATCCACTGTCCCTGAGGGGCCAGACCTGACCACGAGCCAGAGGCCGGGGCTCAGAGCACACTCAGAGGTGGGCCTCAGCTGTGAGAGAAGGCAGGCCTGCGGGAGTGACCCAAGGGTCTGTGAAACCAGTCCGGTCAGGCTTTCCCCTGTCT
Organism: Okapia johnstoni; assembly: GCA_024291935.2. Classification (NCBI taxonomy): domain Eukaryota; kingdom Metazoa; phylum Chordata; class Mammalia; order Artiodactyla; family Giraffidae; genus Okapia; species Okapia johnstoni. The sequence goes on along the minus strand of CM044326.1, from coordinate 14,060,392 downwards.
CCTCCCTGAGTCTCCAGTTTCCTCCAGGAGAGGACACACTCCGCCCCCTCTCCGCTCAAGCCCAGCCCTGGCTTCAGAGCTCCGCACTTGTTGCCTGGGGCTGGAACACTGGGCCAAGAGCCACACACAGCTGGCTCACACAGGTCACTCAGGTCTAAGCCTAAACGGCCGGTCCACTCCGCCCCCTAGCTAGAGATATTCCCCCACCCCTTCCCCGAGCACCCCTGAAAGAGCCCCTACTTAGACACCCACATCACATTTATCTTCATGAAACTCTTCTTCCGAGCATTTTCTTGTTTAAGAGTTATGCCTTCTCCTTGCTATAATGCAAGCAGCACAAGAGCCTTCCGCTTTGTTCACGGCTAAATTCTCAGCCTCCAAAAAGGGGTCTACACAAAGCAGGCATCTAAGAACTCCCCAGGTCCAACCCCAAATTCACTCCCAGTACTAACGTGTGACTGAAACTTAAGAATTCCAGGGACAAAAGGCCAAAAGTTCAAATGCAGCCCAGATTTCTGGAACTCCTCCTCTCTCAACTCAACTTCACCTTCTCTTGCTATAGTCCACCATCCTAATTCCATTCACTCTTTTATCTTTCTGAAAGAACTCGTCTCTTCTTAAGAGTCAAAAGTACCAATTTCTTACAAATAAGTCAAACTCTACTCCGAAACCAACTTTCTCAGCCCACAGTTCCAAGCCCACATCTCCTGCTGTAAACGGAACATCAACATGCCCTTAAACGTGCTTAAAGAACAAAGTCATCGCCTGCTTCCTTTTTCCAACCTGGCAATGGCACAGGCTGCCATTCACATTCAAGTTCTCAATCCACCATCATTCTTTTGTTTTTTAAGAATTCTGATCTACTGCTTCTTTTCAATATTTTCTGCACCTGCCACTGCCTCTCCATTTTTACTTCCACTAAACAATCCAGATGGTAAAGAATCTGCCTGCAATGCAGGAGACCTAGGTTCGATCCCTGGGCCGGGAAGATCCCCTGGAGACCTGGGAATGGCAACCCACTCCAGTGTTCCTGCCTGGAAAATCCCAGGGACAGAGGGGCCTGGCGGGCTACAGCCTATGGGGTTGCAACGAGTCGGACACGACTGAGCGCCTAGCACTTTCACTTTCCAACACTCCAGGCCCTCACCACCTAGAAGGGTGTAACTAAACCTGTACAAGTTTTTAACGCCACCACCCAATGGTCCTGAAACTGCGATTCTTCTAAACATTCATCTGGCAATCATCAGTGTCTTTGTAGAGGCTGAGGCAAACACCTGACCTGCTAACGTAACTAGCTGATCTGACACAAAGGGTACAGTTGTGAAATCAGAGAGCTGACAGGCAAGGCAACCGAGGCACAGCCAGGTTACAGTTCCTGACACCCGAAGTTCCAGCTTCCGTGTGTTCCACCATTAACAGTCCACAAAAATCACCCATTACAATAGCTTCACTGAAGCATTCGACAGTGCTGCCACCTGTAAAATCTGGGACATTCCTTACATTTTAACTATGGCAGCTTTTTGTGGACTCATATTATGCAAAGCCTGGTTAAGATGTTTATTTGGAATATTTGGAATCCAGCCTATTTTTCTTAACTTTCAGGTAAAAGTTATTCTCAATGTACAGCATTTTTCCGCATTAACTAGGAGTTTTCTCTCTCCTGTTGATGACATACACCCTAGCATATCTCAAATCATCAAGAAAAATTTCAACACACTCTTTCTATTATTTTGCTTAGTACTTGTCAAGGTGCAGAGAATTGACCCCCTCACCAATGGACTGCCCTGTAACAGTTACAGCAGCTCTCCCATCCTGGGGGTTACATTCACCAACCCCCAGTAGATGCCTGAAACCGTGGACACTCCTGACTCTATATATATGTAACATGTTTTTTTCCCTACACACACACACTTGTGATAAAGTGTACAAATTAGGCACAGTAAAGAGATTAACAATAACTAATAACAAAATAACAATTCTATACTGAAATAAAAGTGAGGTGAATGTGGTATCTCCCTCCTCCTCTCAGAATATCTTACTGTACAAATTTAATGCCTTTTCCATCTTAACTAAAGCACCCATCACATTTTGTGCCTGTAGCTTTTGCAGTTAGAGGTGTGAAAGCAAAAATAGCATGAATTTATTTTTCCTTCCTCACAATTTCACGGATAGAAGATTCATTCTTATCACAGATCTTAGCAACCTCAGCATATGAAATTTTTTGTTCTTGTTAAGTCAAGAACTTTCACCTTTTCACTTCCAGGCTTCTCTTTTGGTGTATCTGAACTGCCAGCCTCACTACTCTTGCGCTCCGGGGCCATTATTAAGTAAAATAAGGGTCACCTGAACACAGTACCAAGATACACCACCGATGATGATCCGATGACCCAGACAGATGCTAAGTGACCAGCGGTCAGGACACACTGGAAAAAGGGATGATTCATATCCCCTACATGAAGCGGGATGGTGCAAGATGCCACCACACCACTTGCAACACTGGGAAACTTAAAATTTATGAATCGTGGGGCTTCCTGGTGGTCCACTGGCTAAGATTCTGTGCTTCCACGCAGGGGGTGGGTTCGATCCCTGGTCGGGAAACTAAGATCCTGCATGCCTCCTAGTGCAGTCATAAATAAATAGATAACACACTTGTTTATTTCTGTAATTTTCCATGTAATATTATCATCATGGTGACTGTAGGTAACTGAAACCACAGGAAGTGAACCTGCGATGAAAAGTGATCACTAGAAAAGTGAGGGGGGATGACTATACTTTGCTTCACCCCAGACTTGGCTTAGTTCACCGAAAATGGTCTTCCCAGTAGAGCCTGTCCAACTACACTAAACACCTAAGTCATAAATAAAAGCACTATGTTAAGTATATTCTTCAGAACTGATTTTTAAGAGCCTTGCTTCCCTAACAGAATGAGCTTCTTTATGCTTCACAAGTTTTACAGTGATTTCTATGACTAAGCCCCCCAAAATACAGATGTAAATCACAACTTACCACCAATAAGCTGCGTGACCTTATCATGGTATCTTCAGAATGCATTTCCTCATCTCTAAAATGGAGAGGTTGAAGCAGGTATCATCTATAGCCTCTGTTAGCTCTCAACTGCTCAGATTCAATGATGGCAAGGCAAGAAAATTTCTAGCTAACCTCTCAGCCTCTACTCACTCCTTCTAAATTATCCTGAACACTACTAACTGAGTTTTCCCAAACTACCACTGTATCAGCTTTCTACTGCTGTTACAACAAACTACCATAAACTCAAAGGCTTAAAACAGCACAGGTTTTATTACCTTATAGTTCTGAGGGTCAGAGGCCTGAACGACGTTCACTGGGCTAAAATAAAGATGTCTGTGTTCCTTCTGAAGGTCCTACGGAAAAGCTGGTCCCCTGCTTTTCCCAGCTTCAAGAGGCTGCTTATGGACCCTTCCTCGTTCAAAGCCAGCAGCGTGGCATCTACAAATCTCTGCCTCCCTGTCTCACTTACAGGAACCTTCGTGATTACACTGGGCTATCCAGATAATTTAAGGATAAACCCTGGTTTCAAGATCTTTAACCTACTGAAATCTGTGAAGCCCCGTTTGCCATGTGAGATAAACATTCGCAGGTTCTGGGAATTAAGACACGGACACACTTGAACCATTATTCTGCCTACCACAACTATGCACTCATATCAGCCCATAATTAAACTCAATCAATGGCCAAAAGCAGACAAAAACATCAGAAGACTATGCATAGACACAAAATTCCTCAACAAAACATTAGCAAACCAGATCTAGCAACACACAAGAAGGATTATACACCATGACCAAATGCGATTAATCCCAGGAAAGAAAGGCTGGTTTAACATTTAAAAATCAATCAACGTAATACAATAATGGAATGAAAGAAAAAACCCACACAATACATCTCGACAAAGGAAAACATTCAACAACAAAATTCAATAGTTTTCATGATAAAAATATTCAAATTAGGAATAGAAGGGAACCTCCTCAACCTGATGAAGTCTCCTATGAAAACCCACAGCTAACATCACACTAATGTTAACAGTGAGAGACTGGATGCCCTCACTTTACGATTAGAAGCAAGACAGGCATGTCTCCTCTCACTATTTTATTCAACTCTGCGTTGAATTGAAGGTTCTCCTCAGCGCAATTAGGCAAGAAAAAGAAATCAAGTAAAAAGACTGGAAAGAAGAAAACTATGTCTATCTTCAACAGGGTTTCCCAGGTGGAGCTAGCAGTAAAAACCCTCCTGCCAATGCAGGAGACCTAAGAGACGCAGGTTCGATCCCTGGGCTGGGAGGATCCCCTGGAGGAGCACGTGGCAACCCCCTCCAGTATTCCTGCCTGGAGAATGCCACGGACAGAGGAGCCTGGGAGGCTACGCTCCATGGGGTTGCAAAGTTGGACACAACTGAAGCGACTTAGCGCACACAGCACATTTTCAGCTGACATGGTCTTGGATATACAAAATCCTAAAGAATCCACTAAAAAAAGTACTAGCTAATAAAAACTTCAGCAAGGTTCTAGATTAAAAAATCAACGCACAAAAATCAACTGTATTTATACACTAGCAATGAGCAATCTAAAAATGAATTTAAGAAACAGTATCATTTACAATAGCATCAAAAAGGATATAATACTTAGGAATAAATTCTACAAAAACTGAAGACACGTACACTGGAAACTATCAATCACTGCTGAAAGGAACTTAACCAACAGAGGATGACCTACATGAAAGGAACAGAACTGAGCGTCTAGAAATAATTCCTCACATTTAATAACCAACTGATTCTCAACAAAAGCGCCCAAGAAAAATCAATGGGGAAAGAATAAAATCGGCGCCCACACAAAAATCTGCCGTTCACAGCAGATTAACCTTAACAGCCAAAAAGCAGAAACAGCCTAAATGCCCATCAACTGAGGAGTGGATAAATAACATGTAATATGTCCATATAAAAGGGACAAAGTACTGAAACTCACTCTAATATACACCTTATATATACAATGTTAAGTGAAAGAGACCAGTCACAAAAGGCCAGATACTGCATGATTCCATTTATATGAAATTTTCAGAACAGGTAAAACCATAAAGACAGAAAGTAGAGAACAGATGCCTAGATCTGGAGGAAGGAGAATTGGTGAGTGGCTGCCAAGAGGTGTGGGGTTTCTGTTTAGGGTGCTAAAAAATGCTCTGAAGTTAAGATGACACAACTGTGAATATACTAAAAACCATGGAATTGTACACTTTAAATGGGTGGATTTTATGGTGTGTGAATTTTATCTCAAGTGTTTTCTTAAGTCCAAGGTATTCAATTCAAGTGCAAACCCACTGGTGAACATAATAAATGGTCTCCAAGTGGTCTGGAAGGAATATAAGAACAAAAGATATCTCTTAAAAACACGTGTTTTGCTTTGTATGAAGAGCAATCATATGATCGCTCTATGTTAGGAAAGTATGACTTTTACTAACACAGCATTGGTTAAAAAAATAAACACATAAAATGAACAGCCGGTTTGCACACCATTAAAAGTTCCTCAGTGGTCACGAAATAAACTCCACACACTTTTGTGTGCTTTCACAACTGAGCATCACCCACCTCTTTAGATACGACTCGCATCACCACGAACACCAATTCGGCAGGGCCAGACTGCCTGCTCACTGAACACCAGGCTCACTGCTGCCCAACCCTCCACCTTCTGGTGTGTGTCCTCAACAAATTCCGAGCATTTTTCAGCCAATGAAACGACCCTTAATAAGGGTCTGACTGAAGGACTGACTGAAGTCCTGTGCCATCAAAAAAACTTTTTTCACCCCTCCAGACGACACGAACAGCAAACCCCCGGCCCTCACAAGGCCGAGCTACACCTCTAAGACGGCTGCTCCCCAGCCAGGCACTTTCCACCACCACGGTTCGGCTCACTCACTCTTAAAACAGTTTTTGTTTTTTTTTTTTTTAAACAAACAAAAACACCTAGAACTTACTTTTTCCAGCCTCAATTCATTCACTTATCCATTTCATCTTATAATTTCCTCACTTTAAAGGCGATGATGGCTTTCACCCAGGTTCTTAAAAGAGAACAGCACTTTTGCCAATGACAGAGCGCCACCTAGTCGTGGCACAGAGAAACTCACAACAGCAGCAGGAAGCACGACACACTACTTCTACAGAAATGAACTGTGGGGTAAGATAAGAAGTTGTAGAATCATTTTGCAGCGCAATGCGACTGTTTTATACATGCATCTTATCTACCCGATCAGTCTACCACACAAGGCTTACAGGTGTCATTTGTCCTCCGCTCAGAATCACGCATTATTCATCATTTAATATTCACTAAATCAAACCCAATTTCTGAAGTGCATTATGCCAATATATTCATATGTAGATGGTTCAACATTCCCTTGATAATCACAGGAGAACATTTTTGTGTTTATTAAAAGAATTAAACAGCAAAAGTAAAGATACAGTGAAATCTGGTGATTTACTCACATATACTGGAGCTTGCTGTGGATTAAGTTTCATGACCCAGGACACTGGAACAGAAAAGAGAGAATAAACGAGAATAAAATTAAACGTCATCATCAAAGATTTAAAACCCACTGGGAAAGTCCTAGATGTCAAGCAAGGTTACATGAGCAAAGTCAGGTGTCTGGGTACAGATACCCAGCTTTCCTCAGAGGTTTGGAAATGGAAGTTCAAGCACTGCAGCATGCCTTGTGGCCCAGATTCAATCTTTACAAAGGGAGAAAGATGTTCTGATTGAAAAACAAAGACAAAAGTCTTTGCAGTCATAGATGTTTCAACAACCAACCAACAGGATATTAAAGGCAGTTACAAAAAAAAAGAACAGTGCGTGAGCAAGGTACACTTTTATATAATCCCCCAAGCCCGTAAGATGCTTCCCCCAGTTATCACTGGGCACTCGGGGCGGAGGGGAGACCACGAGACAGTCCTCTTCCTCCCAGGGGAGGGGGCTACTGGTGGCCTCCATCAACTAGAGGCTGCCACTCTCCTCAAAATCAGCGGCTGGATTCCCTGTCATTACTTGCTCTAAATGAACTGTCACAAAAATCTCAGGCAGAACTTTAGAGAAGACTTACAGCATTATATAAGACATTTGTGAATACTGAGAACAGCATGTTCTGAAAAGTTTACCTTGGTGATTTGACCAGGATTTCATCTAAGCTAAAATTATCATAGTCCAGAATTACTTCAGACGGGCAAATCTTTTGTTAAACGAATCTCAGAATAAGCTACCCCCATCTTCATAAGAATCAGAGAAGATGACCCAAGTAATTTCATTCTCATAGATTTTGAGTGTCTTGCTCATAATAGAGGATCTGATCAATTATGATCTAGCAGTATTAAAAAAAAAAAAAAACGTACAGGAACAGCATTCAAGGTGCAAAAAGAGAAAGATAAAATCCCATACTTGGCAAGACGCCAGACCAGATCACAAAAACCTAACAATCAAAATGCCAACGGCATAAATTAGAAACCAAAGACCAAATTTTAGAATAAAAAGCAATGCCTGAGCAACCACACATAACTCAAATAACAGAATCCTCTCAGTATTAAAACTTTTTTTACAAATCGGCCAATTCAGTTAGGTTGTGTGTCTGAGGATCAAGGGCTCACCCCCAAAACAGTTAACACACACCTCTAGGGAATAAGATAAATCTATAACCAGGCGCCCACACATGATCATCTCCAACCAGCAGCAGGCCAGGGGTCCCCCAGGGACTGACCACCGCCCCTGCCCGCCCCGTTCATCCTCTAGTCTACACCCCCAGCCCACCAACACACACATGCTGACAGACACACACACACTGACACACGCTGACAGACACACACACACTGACACACACACTGAGAGACAGACACACTGACACACGCACAGACACACACACACACTGACAGACACACACGCTGACAGACACACACGCTGACAGACACACACACTGACACACTGACAGACACACACACGCTGACAGACACACACTGATAGACACACACACGCTGACACACGCTGACACACACACACTGACACACACTGACAGACACACACAGAGACAGACACACTGACACACACACACACTAACAGACACACACACTGACACACTGACAGACACACACACGCTGACAGACACACACTGATAGACACACACACGCTGACACACACTGACAGACACACACAGAGACAGACACACTGACACACACATGCTAACAGACACACACACGCTGACACACACACTGAGACACACACACACGCTGACAGACACACACTGACAGACACACGCTGACAGACACACACACGCTGACAGACACACACACGCTGACAGACACACACACGCTGACACACGCTGACAGACACACACACACAGACAGACACACACGCTGACAGACACACTGACAGACACACGCTGACAGACAGACACACGCTGACAGACACACACACACACACTGACACACGCTGACAGACACATACACATGCTAACAGACACACACACGCTGACACACACACTGACAGACACAAAGACAGACACACACACATGCTGACAGACACATGCTGACAGACACACACACGCTGACAGACACACACACGCTGACACACGCTGACAGATACACACACGCTAACAGACACACATACACAGACAGACACACACACTGACAGACAGACACACTGACAGAACACACACTGACAGACACACGCTGACAGACACACACACGCTGACACACGCTGACAGACACATACACACGCTAACGGACACACATACACAGACAGACACACACACTGACTGACACACACTGACAGAACACACACTGACACACACTGACAGACACACGCTGACAGACACACACACGCTGACAGACACACACACTGACAGAACACACATTGACACACACACACACACGCATGGCTTAGGGCACGCTTTCCTCCCTGCCAGCCTTCCTTTAATGATTCTGTACCCTTAGGTGCTAAAATCACCTACAAAAACTCACACTGAAAACCAAACTTGAGAAATGGAGCAATAGCCAACTCTTTTAGAAAATCTGTTTTTCTAACCAACAGATTCAAAAAGTAAGCATAGATGATTTAAAAAAAAAAAGAGAGAGAGAAAAGAAAGATTGAAGACCGGAGTACTTTCTCAACACGTTAAACATCCATTTAACTTAAAATTAGGCACCGTGCTCACTAGTCTTTTAATCAGCTTTCTAGGTCCTGTTCAGACTTGCCTGGGACAAAAGACTGAAAGAATCTATAAATGCACGAACCGAACCCATTTGTTTTAACTGACTTATGAAGTATTCCTGACCATCCCAACAGAAGAAACATCAGTGGAAACCAAAACAAGAATTAACACCTTGTGACCAGGCCTGCCTGTAAGGTTTGGAGAAATCTATGGAGACAAACTAGTGACCTACCAGCCTTCTGATGTTTCTTGATTTGCCAGCAGACCTAGAATGACTGTGTGTACAAGGAACACAAACTTCTCCGGTGCGCCCAATGCATCTGGGCGAAAGGTCTGGTGATGCCCTCTGAACTGTCTAGAATCGTGAACTTACCTAAACTTATATCAAAGCCAGAACCCATACAAGTTATTCTGATATGAGGATTAAAGAGGGCTGACAAACTGTCTGTCCACCCACACTGGTCAAAGGGAAAGTTCATTGTTGTGCTGGCAACACAGGCTGCTGGAAGAATAAATCTGTCAGAAGTCATCAAGGCAATGACCCTAGAAACATCGGATTGCTAAATTCAGACTGCCTTTAGGCTTCTTCAATGCTGACAAACCAGGGTAAAGCAAGGACTAACATTTATAGAGCTTTAGAGCCAATATCATTTTTTTTAACGTGGACCACTTTTAAAGTTTTTATTGACATTGTTACAATTTTTCTTCTGTTTCATGCTTTGGTTTTTTGGCCACAAGCATGTGGATTTAAGCTCCCCGACCAAGGATCGAACCCACAACACTCCTGAGATGGAAGGCAAAGTCTTAACCACGCGACCGCCAGGGAAGTCCCTTCAACATTATTTTTAATCCCCTTTTAAAAAATACTATTTTCCCCATTTTTCCCCATCTCACTGGATGGGGAGGGAGGTGTTTGCTTTCAATGATTAAATTATTTAACATCAACATAAGAGGTGGATGAACCTAGAATTCAAACTCAGTCTGATGTCACCAACCGAGCTGCCTTTAGCCCTCGCTCTACAGAAGGTACAGACTTGCCTCGATTTCGTTAATTCAACCATCACTGGGCATGTACAGTGTGCTGGGGACCCTCCTCAAGGCACTGAGAATAGACAGAGCTCAGCTGAGGACTGAGAGAGAAAGCAACAGTGAGTGCTAGGGAAAAGCATCAATGAACAGGGAACAGGTAATGAGTAGGATACAGCTTTAAATACGCGGCTGAGGGAAGGCCTCCTGAGGTGACCTTTACCCCCACAGCCAAAGAGATTAAGGCAAGTAATACAAATTATAGATGAAAGACCCTCAAACTGGTCCTAAAACCGAGAACTCAAAAGAGTTCTGATGCTAAACCATCAAACACGTGCTATATACAGTGCATCAACTTAGTTCACACATTTAAACAGACTTAATTTATTTGAGAACTGTGTTCTAAAAAAAGGAGCCTACGCATTACAGGAAGGCAATCTTCTCAGTCAGAGCAAATGCACTTGAAAACCAACCTATACCCCAAGACCAATTTGGAGACCACTGGAGTCTTTGCTTTGTCAACAGACGTTTTATCAAGAAGAAAATTAAACAAAAGCACCATGTCTATCTAATCATTTCATCAAGGAATTTTAAGAGAAAGTCCTAAAATGTCTTCTGTCTCCGATAACACATTAGTGAATGGCTTCACAAGCACAACCTGTGACTGACACTACGGGGCCAGTAAAGGCTGCACATCATTTGAAAGAGACCATGAAGAAAAATAACTATCAAAATGCAAAGATTTAAATGAAATGCTGTTAGGTATGTCTACCAACTCTGCCACTCCGCAGTAACCTGTTACAGTTCTGGGGAAGTCATGAACTCGGGTGTGTGTGAAAAAATAGTAATAACAAGTGCACTAAGTATATTTATTCTTCCCACATTTTGAGTTTTATTTCAAAACGCTCCAAGAAAAACCTAACAGTTTGCTGTTGTATAAAGGGAACATGTTCACTTTATGTCAAAACAGGCTCACCCAATTTTAATGCAACTGTGTCAATTATATAAGTCTACACACCCTACCACAACACTCACATGCAAGAAGTCTCGGGGTGGACATCTAGGTTGCTTCCATGTCCTCTCACTGTGTTTATGCTCAGTCACGTCCAACTCTTTGCGACCCTATGGGCTGCAGCCTGCCAGGCTCCTCTGTCCATGGGATTTTCCAGGCAAGAATACAGGAGCGGGGTTGCTGTGCCCTCCTCCAGGGGATCTTCCCAACCCAAGGATCAAACCCAGGTCTCCCACACTGCCCACATTGCAGGCAGGTAGTTTTATTCCTAGTTTTTTAAGGAATCTCTACACTGTTCTCCATAATGGCTGTAATCAATTAACATTCCGACCAACAGCACAAAAGGGGTTCCCTTTTCTCCATACCCTCTCCAGCATTTATTATTTGCAGATTTTTTGGTGAAGGACTTTCTAACTGGTGTTAGGTGACACCTCATTGTAATTTCGACTTGCATTTCTCTAATAATGAGCTGCCTTGAACTGCAAGGAGATCCAACCAGTCAAACCTAAAAGAAATCAGCCCTGAATATTCATTGGAAGGCCTGAAGCTGAAGCTGAAAATCCAATACTTTGGCCACCTGATGCAAAGAACTGATTCACTGGAAAAGACCCTGATGCTGGGAAAGATTGAAATTGGGAGAAGGGGATGAGATGGTTGGATGGCATCACTGACATGAGTCTGGGTAAGCTCCGGGAGTTGGTGATGGACAGGGAGGCCTGGTGTGCTGCAGTCCATGGGGTCGCAGAGTCGGACACAAGTGAGCGTCTGAACTGAATAATGAGCAACCCTGAGCATCTTTTCATATATTATTGGCCATCTATTTGGAGAAATGTCTGTTTAGGTCTTCTGCCCATTTTTTGACTGGGCTATTAGTTTTTCTGCTGTTGAGCTGCATAAGCTGTTTATATATTCCAGAGATTAATCCTTTGTCAATTGTTTTATTTGCAATTATTTTCTCCCATTTTGGTGGTGGAGCTCAATTCATGCTCTGTAACAATCTAGAGGGGTGGGAGAGAGGTTCAAGAGGGCGGGGACATATGTATACCTATGGCTGATTCACGCTGATGTACAGCAGAAATCAACACAATAACAAGCAATTATCCTCCAATTAAAAATATAAAGAGAGAAACAGGAAAAAGAAGTCTCAGGGTGCTGATGATTAGAGAAGCAAAGACTATTGCAACGATCCCTTCCTGTACTTGAACATGAACGAGCATCAGCCTTTTCCTCATAGGGTGCAAAGCACAGACCATCATCAGAAAATACCAGCACTGGGCGTGCGGTGCTGACAGAGTTTACAGTAGCAAAAGTTTTGAATGTTTTGCACCTTGCTCTACCTGAAAAATGACTGTGCAGAAACTCAGTCACTACACAGGATCACAATAAGCCTGTTTGACTAGTTTGCGGGAAGGACAGGACAGAAAGCACTTCCAACAACCAATGTGCCTGAGCAAACAAATGCAAAATCTTACCAGGTACCCCCACCACCACCAAAATACACACCTAAATAAAAATTGGAATCAATAATAGGTGTCAGCAAACATTTTTGTAAGAAGTCAAACAGTAAATATTTTATGCTCTGCAGGTCACAGGAGTTCTGCTGCCATTTGTATGACTGGGTGTAGCCGTGTTCCAATAAAACTTTATTTACTAAAAGAGGCAGAAGGCTAGATTCAGCCAGTGGATCACAGAATGCCAGCTCCTGGTCAAAAGCTAAAAAAAACCTCTCAATAATCCAAAGAAACATTATGTCCTCATTCAACAGTTTTATATGTCTCAAAGATATTTTCCATCTTATAAAAAAAAAAAAGTAAAGCATGTCTCAATACAGGAAAGGCATAAGTCCCCTGTTACAACGGACCTAGAAAGGAGTGAAAAGACCTGTTTTTTTCCCTCAATGTCAAACTGAATAAATCTACAGGCTTTACTTGAGGTCTCTAGAGCTGATAAAAAGAAAAGCAATTAAAACATGAATGTCTGCACCCGCATGTCTGTAAACATAAACCAAACTCACTATTCTTCGGTCACAGTCACACTTAACACTAAAGAAGCCTTTAACAGGTGCTCCTGTTAAAGTGAAATGTTCAAGGAGGGGAGGCGGGCAAGTCACAGGCGCCCCCAACGCCATAGCAGGTAATTACACTGTAAACCCTCTTCAGCCTGTTAGCTTGGAGACCTCAGCCTGTTCCCTAAGGACCAGGTGCCCACGCCAGACAAACTCGCCGTGGTTTTTTATCATTCACAACAGGGAAGCGTCTAAATCCACAAAAAAGATGTGCAAACTGCCCCCCCAAACACAACCACCCCAGCCTCATTAAGGGAAGGACAGCTGTTTGGGACGCAGCCAAGCATAAATAGAGTATTTCTACCTGCAGGGTATTTCCATGGAAAAGTGTGCTTCAGATGAATTTCCATGGCCAGGGACCCGGCTACAACCGGGCTAGAATAAATCCTTCAAAACCCACAAACATCTGGGTGGGGGTTGACATGGAAATGACAACGCATACTCCGGATTCTTGCAGAACAGTCAACATTCAGGTCTTCCTCAAGGAAAATAACAAGATTCAAAAGACTCTTTCCTTCATTCCTAAGGAGTTTGGGCTGCTGGCTATAAACATGTCATGCACTGGCTGAGGGTAGGAGCCAGGAACTCTGAACAACAGAAAAAGCAGCACGGTGCAAGGGGTAGATAGGCTTTTCCTGGTGAGGATGTCAAGTTCTACAAAAAAAAATACAAAATACTACACATATCAAGTATATTTTCTGAATAAGGAACTGAGGAAATCTTATGGAAGCCTCGTAAATGTCCAAGCTCTTCTGTTTAAAGATGCAATGATTAACTGAGAAGTGAGCTTTAAGCAGTGATGCTCAAACCTCATGGCACATGAGCATCTGTTGGCGCTTTCTCAGATAATGCCGATTCTTGCCCAGCCCCTCCCTGCCTACTTTCACCATCAGAGTCCAAATCAAAAAACCAAACCCTATGATGTTTTCCTTTGAAATCACAGCCCACACTTTTGGAAACAACAGTGTTGAGACTCGGATCGGGTGTCTGATTCTCACGGCACAGTGAGCCTTGCCCTATCCTACCCTCCCATGACACGGCGCTTACTACACACCAAGAAAAAAGCAAAGCCCTAGTCAGAAGGGGGGCGGGCGGGGAAGGAGGTGCCTAGGAGAGCTTGTCAGGACACAGAGTCTAACAGAGGGCAACACTCACAGGAAAACGGAAGGATACAGCAAACTGAGACAAAAACCCAACAACAAAACACCAAGAGCCACATTCCCTCATTCGACTTATTCTTTATCAGTGCTGGATTACCCAGTAGCCAGAACGACCTGGAATTTATGGCAAACATACACACACAATCAAAGTAATTATCGTGGAATAAAACAAATCAGAACTTTGCCACAACAGTTTATCAATTAATTAAAATAATTAAAGAAATTAAATTTAATTTTAAAACTCTTTCTTACATTCATCTTAGAACTTGCTCTAAAATTCATATGGATGAGCACACCAGAGTCTTTAATGATTGGAACCTCATTTTCTTTATATATGTTTATAACATCTGCCTGGCACGTAAAGACTTAATAATGGTAGATAATCTCATATTACTGAGCCCCTAAAACAGTCCATGGACAGCTAGATGCTGAGCTTTAGGGACAAATAAAACTTTGTTGCCATTCACTCACTAAGTCATGTCCAACTCTTTCTGACTCCATGGACTGCAGCACGTCAGGCTCCTCTGTCCTCCACTATCTCCCAAGGTTAGCTCAAATTCATGTCCACTGAATTAGTGATGCTATCTAACCATCTCATCCTCTGCCACGCTCTTCTCCTTCTGCCTTCCATCTTTCCCAGGATCAGGGTCTTCTCCAATGAGTTGGCTCCTCCCATCAGGTGGCCAAAGTATTCGAGCTTCAGCTTCAGTCCTTCCAATGAATAAAGTGAAAGTGAAAGTTGCTCAGTCGTATCCGACCCTTTGCAACCCCTATGGACTATACAGTCCATGGAATTCTCCAGGTCAGAATACTGGACTAGGTAGCCTTTCCCTTCTCCAGGAGATCTTCCCAATCCAGGGATCTAACCCAGGTCTCCCTCAAGGCAGGTGGATTCTTTACCAGCTGGGCCACAAGGGAAGCCCAAGAATACTGGAGTGGGTAGCCTATCCCTTCTGCAGAGGATCATTCTGACCCAGTAATCGAACTGGGGTCTCCTGCATTGCAGGCGGATTCTTTGCCAACTGAGCTACCAGGCAGGGCTAAATTCTTTTAGGATTGACTGGTTTGATCTCCTTGCAATCCAAGGGACTCTCAACAGTCTTCTCCAGCACAATTCAAAAGCATCAATTCTTCGGCACTCAGCCTTCTTTACAGTCCACTGTCACATCCATACATGGCTACTGGAAAACACATAGCTTTGACTAGATGGACTTTGGTCAGCAAAACGATGTCTCCACTTTTTAACACACTGTCTAGGTTTGTCATAGCTTTCCTTCCAAGGAGCAAGAGTCATTTAATTTCATGGCTACAGTCACCATCTACAGTGATTTTGGAGCCCAAGAAAATAAAGTCTGTCACTGTTTCCATTGCTTCCCCATCTATCTGCCATGAAGTGATGGGACCAGATGCCATGATCTTCATTTTCTGAATGCTGAGTTTTAAGCCAGCTTTTTCACTCTCCTCTTTCACCTTCATCAAGAGGCTCTTTAGCTCCTCTTCACTTTCTGCCATTAGACTGATATCATCTGTATATCTGAGGTTGTTAATATCTCTCCCAGCAATCTTGATTCCAGTTTGTGATTCACCTAGCTCTGTATTTTACATGATGTACTCTGCACAGAAGTTAAATAAGCAGGGTGACAATATATAGCCTTACTGTACTCTTTCCCAATTGTGAACCAGTCCATTGTTGCTTCTTGTTCTGCATACAGGATGTTCAGGAAGACAGGTAAGGTGGTCTGGTACTCTCATCTCTTCAAGAATTTTCCAGTTTGTTGTGATCCACACAGTCAAAGACTTTAACATAATCAATGAAGCAGAAGTAGATGTTTTTCTGGAACTCCCTTGCTTTCTCCATGATCCAACAAATGTTGGCAATTTGATCTCTGGTTCCTCTGCCTCTTCAAAACCAAACTTGTGTAGCTGAAGTTCTTGGTTCACATACTTCTGAAGTCTAGCTTGAAGGATCTGGGGCATAACCTTGCTAGCATGTGAAATGAGCACAACTGTATGGTAGCTTGAACATTCTTTGGTATTGCCCTTCTTTGAGATTGGAATGAAAAGTGACCTTTTCCAATCCTGTGGCCATTGCTGAGTTTTCCAAATTTGTTATCATACTGTGTGCAGCACTTTAACAGCATCATCTTTTAGGGTTTTAAATAGCTCAGCCGTAATTCCCCAGGAGCCTACTGGACTCCTTCCAACCTAGGGGGCTCACCTTCCGGTATCGTACCTTTTTGCCTTTTCATACAGTCCATGGGGTTATTGCAGCAAGAATACTGGAGTGACCGGCCAATACCTCCTCCAGTGGACCATGTTTTGTCAGAACTCTTCACTATGACCCTCTGTCCTGGGTGGTGCTGCACAGCATGACTAATAGCTTCACTGAGTTCCACAAGCCCCTTCGCCACCACAAGGCTGCGATCCATGATAGGGAAGTAACACATGGGCCTTATCCGTATCACAAGTGACACATATATTTAAATACTTAATTTATAGTACACTATGATAAGTGCAATAAAAATTTTACAAGGATCAGGAAGGAGCTATAAACCCTCTAGAAGGTGGAGCCCAGACATAGCTTACTGTAGAAGGCCAATGCCAGGGAGGGTTTAACCGAGGAGACACAGCAGGCGAGTGTAGCACAGAAAAGAAAGAAAACAAAGACAGCGAAGCCAAAGACAAGACGGGGCAGCTAGTTCGCAGCAACTGTGCAGGAGAATGAGAAGAGCAAGCGGGAGGGGAGGGAAGAAGTCAGGAGAGACACCTGCGTTAATCTGCAAGCCTCCAAACTGCCGAGGAAGGAAGACAAGAGAAAATACACAAACCGCTGTGACACGGTGCTAGCCCAAAGAAATGATGGCCGCACGGTGACAGGGGCATCAACAAATCTCTGCTTTTTTATTACCATCATTTTCTTGGTTGTGCTTTGTCTTCTGTTTTTTTTTAAGCTCAGCTCAAATGTCTCATCATTCACCACTGGAAGGTAATCTCCTGTAGCCTAAATTCAAACCCTGAGAGTCCAAGTATCGACTGTGGGTTACAACCAGGAAGGCCAGGCGAGAACCTCATGGTGGCTTCCCCGAGGCGCAGCAGGCAAAGACTGGCTTTCCAATCAATGTCCAGGGGCCCTGGGATCCTCCCCCCAAAACCGAGTCAAACCCTGTGAGCCATGAACTCTATAATTAGAAGGGGTCCCAGAAGCAGCCCACATCACCTCCTTCCCCAGGCAGGAATCACCGCCAGTCTGCCTGCCTCTGCTTGTAGACCTGAGTGCCAGGGCCTTATCACCTTGAGAAAATCTCTCCATGCTCCATGCGCACCTCTGACTCAACCTTCCTAAAATGCTGCTTTCATTCTGCAGCTTCCTCTCTGCCTACACAGTGGTAAGCCATCTCTTACCTCTTAGAAGGTTCTCTGGGGGCACCAGTCTCTTCTCTTTAGGAAGTTCCAGGCAACGGCGCTAAGATCTGCCAGGCCTCATAAAAAGGAGCATTGCGTGCATGCTCAGTCGTGTCCGACTCTTTGCGACCTCATGGGCTGTAGCCCCTCAGGCTCCTCTGTCCATGTAATTTCCCAGGCAAGAACACTGGAGTGAGTTGCCATTCCCTTCTCCAGGGGATCTTCCTAATCCAGGGATCTCCCGAGTCTCCTGCATTGGCAGGCAGGTTCTTTATCACTGAGCTACCAAGAAAGGGAGAGAAAAGCCTAAAAACAAGAAGTGATCACAGTCTGGGGAACACATTTAACCCATGTTAGTTTTCCTAAAGGAGGAGCCCTGAACCTGAGGGATCAGGCCCAGATGCTGCATCTACACACACACACACAGGCCGCTTGGGATGGGCAGCTGCCAACAGGGAGGTTAATAAGCTTGGCACATTTCCTCTGCAAAAAATTCAGCATCAAATTTATTTTACCCCAACTCTCTATAAGCCACTCGGATGAATAATGAAGATATTTAAGGAACAGATGGCTGAAAAGTGCCCATCTAGATTGGGAAGACAACCTTCTAGCATTTAAGGATTCTTTAGCAGCCCCTACTAGAATACTGTATACTTCTGTCCACCTTATGCAAACAGGTGACTCAATGGAAAAGACCCTGATGCTGGGAAAGACGGAAGACAGGAGGAGAAGGGGGCAACAGAGGATGTGATGGTTGGATGGCATCACCGATTCAATGGACATGAACTTGGGCAAACCCCACGAGATGGTGAAGGACAGGGGAGCCTGGTGTGCTGCAGTCCATGGGGTCGCGACGAGTTGGACCCGACGTGGCGACTGAACAACAAAAACAACTAGAGTAATGCAAGAATAAAAATGAGAAAGGCAATACCATTCAGAGAAGGACACAGAGTTGGATTTCAGCTGTATAACTCCTGCACTTCTGGCTGCACTGCCTCCAACAAGCTATTTAACTGCCAAGCTTTAGTCTCATGTGTAAAATGGGGAAACCTAAGAATAAAAGATGTATATGAAATGTTTATACGATACTAAGCAATGAGAAAACACTCAATAAATTACGTTCCTATCCTTACTGCCAGGCACGAGTTACGTCTTTAGCCCTCTCAGCATTAATCTCACATCACGTTCAAGGAGCACTTCTCTTGGACCATCCTAACTGCCGTGCTGACCCCTAATTCTAAATGAAGGGTACTGATGAGAGAAATGGGAACCCCAACAGACACAGCACTCTATTAAACATGTCCTTCATCTCCGGTGACCTCTGAGAGGCCATCCAGGCTCCCCCAGAGACCCACTCTGACTTCTCCAAATACTATTCAGTGCACTATCTACCCTGCCTTACTGGGCGCTCCTCTCCCCCCACCCACAGCGGCCCTCCAGCTCCTACACACACCATCTGCGTGCACCACCCTCAGCCCAGTGCTCACTCCTCTGGCTCAAGATAATGCCCTCCACCCTGCTGATTACCGCTGATAGGCTAATCCACACAGCCAGCAGTAACTCACACGCTGGTATTTTTCCCCCTTTATTCCGTGCCTGCCACGCGGCAGATGTCCTCTGGAGCACTCCTCCTCTGCACCACCACAGCTCCTGACAGCATCTGGCACAGTACTGAGCACCCAGTAAATACTAAAGAGACGCCTGACTGACATGAACATCAGAGGCAGAAATGAATGAGCTTCCCCATACCATCTGATGGCCAAGGGTCCACAGCGTGTAAGAACAAAAATCAATCTCCCCCAAAATATCTAAAAAAGTCCCAGAAGGCTTACCTAGTAGCTCATTATGAAACCCAGCCTGGTTCAACTTGCTCAGTTGGCCGGAGAGGTAATAGAGACCAGAGAAGGGGGGAGTGAGCATCAGCTAACAAGAACCTCAAAGCAAAGGGGAGGGCAGAAGGCGGCTCTGCACCACACCGAGGCAGCGCTCGCACAGTGATTGGTACCTTCGGGAAGAGGAACACTCACATATGTTATTTCAATTCTCCCTTGGTGTTTAACACAGGCCTGTGGTTTCCTGCAAAAATGGTTTCTGCTGCTTTGCAGAGACCTACACGGAGGAGAGAGCTCCAAAGGGCTATTCCACAGGTGAGAATTCAGCCACCAGCTGTATCCTGTTACCCAAAGGAAACGGAACTGTGAGCTGCCAGGACGTCCAGAGATAGAGGAGAGCGAGCCGGTAAATTCAAGGAGTGCTGACAATCTTATCACTATGGTAATAAGAATAAACTTTAAATTTAGAAAACTTCACTGCGCGCGCACACACACACACAGCTGGGTTTTATGTAAATTAACCTCAGCAGGGGTTAAAAGAGACATCCTGTAAAAAGACTGCCAAGTTCAAGCCTTTCTACTTCCTTCATCCTCCCCAACCTGTATCATCCAAAAAGCAAGCAATCCAATGGGATGAACCAGTTATAAACTACTTGGAAAGACTAAATCTAGGCAAGTGGGTGCGCACACAAATGCAGACATTACTGAGCTGGAGGACCTCACCTGGACAAATCCCAAGGCCTAGAGTGGCTACTTGGTTAGAAATCATTTCACAGTGACCCACAGTCCACCTTCTCAGTCATGCTGCATGTCAAAAGCACTATCCCATCATTCCCAGAAGGGGCAGGCAGATGAGTGTATCAGAAGCAGATGCTAAGGATGTCAACATTAGCTTTTAAATTGTTAATATGGTTCTCATACGTCGAAGATAAATAACTGCCTTCAATATTATGATTCTCCAGTAGTAGGTCTTCAAATTAACATCTTGAGAATAGTAGTATTTGAAAACACAAGGCTGTTTTTTTTTTTTTAGCCATCTCAAAATTGGAGGGAAGGTTTTTGAACAATAAAGACTTTGAATGAAAGAAATTTGTGTATTATATAAATAAATGAAAATTCTACACAGTCAAAGAAACTTCAGTATTTTTCAGCAGCCCTCTAGTAGCTTTTATAAAAAATATATCACTCTATAAAGTGAAGTCATTTTTAAAGAAGAATTTCTATTCATAAAACATCCCTTGGAGAGTCATTTTGCCTTTATATCATACAATGAGCAGAGTATTTTTTTTTAATTCCTGATAAACTTAGTTTAGGTGGAAACAACTAGGGCCGGTCAACTAAAAGCACATGAAAATTATCACCCCCACTTCTGACAACCTGGAAGCCACAGGGAACCGTAACATGTTGTAGAACCTGTGGTAACGTGATCAGCGGTTCCAGCAGAGAATTCAGCTACTTGAAGACCAACACGTACCCGTGTTCTGACACAGCAATCCCAGCCCCGGCCCTCTATGGGAAGGTCCCCCTCAGTAATCTCTCCCCTAAGTCACGCTCAAGGCGAGTGTAACAGTGCACTCACGGGGTCCACAATAGAGGAGGAGGAGCCCAGGAATTTTGAAAATGGTGCTTTTAAAGAGCTGTGTCTAATTCTGTTCGGATGTTAATAAAGCCAACTCACTTTCAATGCGGACACTCAGCGTCACAAAACAAACACAGGTGTTTGACAAAGGTAAAGAATTGGTAAGAGGCGATCTCGGCTGAACTGAAAATCAACTACAATGTGCTCTGCAAATTCTCCTCACTTGATTAGTTCACTGAAAACGGTTTTAAAGCTAATGATTCAAAAGAGAGTTCTTCATCAAATTATTAAAAGGTTAATTGCCCAGCTAAATTTAGGTGATATTACACTTGCTCTGGAATTAGAAATAACAGGGTTAAGAGAAACTTCCTAGATCATTCCCTGAATCTAGAGTTTTCTGAATTCCTCTTAAAAGGAAACTCTTAGAGGATCACATATATTAATAACTTACACAATTAGAAAAGTAATTTCCCCACTTGAACTAAGTTAAAAAAGAAAATTGTTGCTTTAAAACATTTAGCATTTCTAGCTATGTGCAGAGGCAAGTGACACACAACAGAAATGCATAACAATGAATTGTTGCTTCTAGCTAATGTACAAAAAGACAGTACTGCTATGCACTGTGAAACTTCAAATACTTAATATATTTAGAATGTACAAAAAAATAGCTAGAGAAAGTCAAGCTGTACTACACAGTACCCTTTCCTTTACAACTACGTTTCAGAATACAATATATATGTGTGTGTGTGTGTTTCATACAATCAATATTATCACAGAATGACCCAAGTGCTGATAATTTGATCATTATCAATGCTTCAATTGGCTGCTTTTCCTGAAAATCTTTACAATCAAAAGGTAAATTAATGTAGAGGAAAAAGAGTAAAAGATTGCCTGACGTACTGTCCCCAAAGTAAAACTGTGGCTTTGCAGGTTTTGTTAAGTGGGCGTGAGGTGGGGTTGGTGAGCAGGTCCCTGTACAGGGGTCTCCAAGGACCCAGCCTGTCCAGAAGCCAATCTGATGTGGAAGGGATGACGAAGACAGACATAAAGGATGCCAGACAGAAGGTATGGGAAAGGAACCGAGAGGAAACAGTTCAATCCAACAAGAATGTGAGCGTGTACTCTAGACAAGGGACTGCAGACAGAACAAACTATAAATAGTTCAAATAAACTCGCCTGAGAGTTCTGAGATCTTTGACTTTCTGACTCTCCACATAAATTAAACAGGCCCCCCAGCCCCCCCTCGCCCCACGCCACGGCAGCAACAGTGGGTTCGGTGCTGAGTCAGTCATGGTGAGAAGACAGCCAAGGACTCGGACAGCTCTGAAAGAATCAACAGCCACGGCTGCTGCAAAGACCCCGGGGGGGAGAGAGAAGAGGCCACACCTTAAACGCCCCCGGCCACCTGATGCATGCAAGGACTGATCTGACCAGAGAAGAGGCCCCCGGGGGGAGGGCGCTGAGGTCAGTCAAACGTGGGCAGCGCCTCAGGACAGCGGTGACAGAGCAGGTGCTCTCTCTATACACTGTCCTGCACCTGAGTCCAGACAACCAGCAAGAAAGCCATGCACGATGGAAGCCACTGCAAGGCAGAACCGGACTCCGTACTTGCAGCAACAGCAGAATCTCTGAGACACGGAGGCCGCTCGACTAGCCACCTGTTTGGAAGCTTAGAGTTAAAACCTCAGTTGGTGCCGCCTCTCCCTCTGAGCGACTTGAATAAAACGAAAAGGGTGATTTCAACCAGCAAACTTGGGCCCAGGAACAGCTGACTCTGCCACAGGAAGTAAGATGGTGGAAACCGCAGGCCAGCGGTCTCAGCCCCTGCCCCTTGAGGTAGAAGCTCATAGGTCAATTTTTTTTTTCAGAGTTTTAAAAATATATTCCTGGTTCCTCTTTCTTTCCCTCTGTTCCCCTGCCCAAGTGCTGTTACAATCAAACTGAAGATGGCATTTCTAAAATAATCTTCAGAGGCTTTTAAACAGAACGCAGTGGCCCAGTGCCTACTACAGGCTCAGCATGGGTGAAGGCTGAAGGCTGACTCTGGGCTCTGCCCCTCATCCCCCTCGTCCTGGGCGCCACCCTCTCCAGTTTGACACACGACATATCCATGGAGAGATCTAGTCGTTTTCTAGCTTGTGTGTTTCTACAGAAATAGAAACACTAAATGTTCAGAGAACAGAGTAAAGGGATTATCAACCAGCTCCAACTATACAACTGACCTCATCCTCTTGTTACAAGCTGCTTCCTGGCATCTGAAATCCACTTCTGAAATTCAATCAAGGGCATTTTAAAAGAAAAAGACTTCTTCCTCCCCCGTTCTCTCTCTCTGAAGTATAAGCTGGAAATAACACTGGTGGAAAGGAGCACACACTGGCTTGCAGAAGTCATACTCATCAAAAGGCACACAGTGTGTCTGTACCTCACTGACAGATACGGCACAGTTCTCCCACTTCATTCCTCAATGGGTGTTCTCGTTGGTTCATCCAAAAGGCAAACCCCGTAAATTCTACGTCCTGACACCCTACAGCTTAACAACTAAGCAGAGCTAACTACCATCACCATCATCTTTACGGGCACTTAAAAAAGAGTTTTCTAACTCTGCTTCAAGCATCTACGAATCCTCACATTAATCCATTTCACAAGTGAAGAGATCCATGTCTCTTTAACACATCATAATTTCATGAATAGAAACACTGGGTACCGTAGGTCTACAAGCAAAGAGGTAGAAAGGTGATTTTGAGAGCTGGGAAATAAACCCCGTGAGGATGAGAAGAATTTAAATGGAAAATGCTTGGTGGTGGAAGCCGTGCTTCACCAATAAAAAAAAAAGACTGACGGGAGAGGAAAAAGGCAAAGACATACTTGTTCAGCACTTCTCTGTAGACTAATTCATCTGTTTCATCTCCCCCAAAACTCAACCATTTCCGACTCCTTTATAGACGTGCCTTATTCTGTTTTCCCACAGTAGTAGGTAATGGCCTACAGGAAAAGTCAGCTTCGCAACCCAACAAGTAATGCAACTCAACAGACCAACATGTTCCTACCCACCTCCAAATGGAAATGTTTACAAGCTTGAGAATCGGCGGGGAATGGACAAAATCCCTTTTACACAAACACAGGCTAACATCCGCCAGCTAAAATCTGCTGGCCCCCAAAATTCAGCTGCTGTTACGTAAGCAACCGGAACTTCTGAGAATGTTTTCCCTGAAACCCGACGAAACTCTGATAAAGCAAATAATCAAGCTTCAAAACCAAAGCCCAGGCTTCAAGAGAATGAACAGGGAGTCTTTCCCATTCAAAACTGCAGTCAGAGTGAAAAGCCTCGTTTCTGCTGGTACGATATTAAATTTTATAAACCATAAGTACTGTAAGAACCATACCATCCTATCCCATCCATACCTGGCACATACACTGGCTTTTCATACAGCTGATTAGCAGTCTTGAAGTCTGCTACTCAAGTGAACAGAAAATTAAAACACAAAGCAGTTAAAAGCAAAATGGACAGACCAGAGACAAGCTCTGCGACCTTCCATTACAGACCTTGATGGCTATCCCAGGTCAGAGCAAGTAGCAAGTCAAGAATGCAGCCACCCACAGAATACCTCCCCACCCAGCCCAAGAGAAAAAAAGAATACCAAAGGGCTGGGGAATCTAAAAACTCAGTTATGGAATCTCCAAGGAGACACTCCTTATGGGCTAACAGCCTGAGGCCTAGAGCTTTAACAAACAAAACGAAACACCCCACTCAGGACCAGCATCAGCCGCACTATGAAGACAAGCTCTGCCCTTCAAGGAGTCAGGTCAAAACAGATAAGAAGCAAGGAAAACATTTTTTAAACCTTGCAGAGCAAATCAACCTATTTATTTCACTTTCAAAAATCTGAAGTCTTGAGTTAGGCTTCCAGTCCCTCATTAGAAGACATACACTATGGAAAGTTAACTGCAGATGACCGAAAAAGAGTTTCACTATTTAAAAGTCGACAAAAAAATAAAGGCCAATTACCCTATATTAGATCACTCTGCCTGCGTGTGTACATGCTCAGCAGCTTCTCAGTGTCTGATTCTTTGCAACCTCACCTTACAAACCCCCTAACCTATCAAATTCCTTTCTAGATCACTTCCCTTCTCAAAGACCTTTCCTTGCTAACTTCCTCTCACAGAAGTGGAAGTGAACGTGTTAGTAGCTCACTCGAGTCTTGACTCTTTGCAACCCCATGAACTGTAGCCCACCAGGCTCGTCTGTCCGTGGAATTCTCCAAGCAAAAATACTGGAGCAGGTTGCCATTTCCTCCTCCAGGGGATCTTTCCGACCCAGGGATCGGACCCGCGTCTCTGCATCTCCAGCACTGCAGCCGGATTCATTATTGCTAAGGCACCAGGGAAGATGTGCTCCTGGATAAGCAATTGTAACTGACTTAAAATACACAAAGCTACCGTTTCAAGGCACTGGAAGGAGATAAAAGCAGACAGAAAGCTGAAGAAAGAGAAAAGCACTGAGTCAAAGATTCACTTTTACATTGCTTTTCAACTCTGGTTACTTCCCAGATCCCTTAAGACAGTAGACAGAATTAAAGCAGAAAGCTGCATTCTTAAAATCTGCATATAAGCTTTCCCTAAATCCGTGGCAGTCCCCTGAATTGTACATATACTGAGTCTCAAGATTTCCGGCAAAAAGCAAATCCGTGAGGCTAAAAGAACTGAGCAGAGATCAAATTAAAGTAGGAGTTTAAGTCCAATTCAATTAGCTGCCTGTCAGAACAAGTTAACACTTTTAAGAAGAAGATAAAAAACAGGCCAGTCTTTAAACATATCATCCAGAATGTGTAAGATATAATAAAAAATTACTAGATATGTGCAATCATATATCACATTTAACATCTTGCTGGATACCTCATTAATAAATGAATTAGATAAAATCTTCAACACATGTTCATTTTGTATTTGACTAAGATTCATAGCTTTACCTCTGAGAAGCCAAAGACAATATCCACAAATCACTCACATCCAGGATTTCTAAGGAACTCTTCCAACTCAATATTAAGAGCCCAACTAAAAATGGCTCTTTTTCACTAAAGAAGATACATGAATGGCTAGGAGGCACATGAAAATATGCTCAATATCATCAGTCATCAGGGAAGAGGAAAACTAAAACTACCATGAGCAGCACATCTACCAGAATCACCCCATTTCTATTACAGAACCTGAATTCTTAGCTAAGATATATCATAAAGAAAGCTGGCCCAGATGGCATCAGTGACATGTACCAAAAAGATAAGCAAAAAAAAAAAAAAAAAAAAAAAGACATCAATATCAAAAATTGGAGGGGTGTGTGGGGATTTTCTAAATTCCTTTACTTACATTACCCTGATACTAATACCAAACAAAGACACTATAAGAAAAAACATACAAGCCAAACCTCTCATCAACCCAGACACAAAAACCCTTAATAAAATGTTACTAATTCAAATCCGGAAATACGAAAAAAGGATAATATGCAATGACCCAACTGGGTTTATCCTGGGATACAACGTTGGTTTAGCTTTTGCAAATTCACCACATCAACAAAATAAAATAGAAAAATGGCATTACCTCATTAGCAAAAATCCACTGTATTTCTACTTGCTACAACAGACAATTGGAAGTTGAAACTTCAAACAGCTATAACAGTACCAAAACCATGAAATACTAAGTATAAATTCAACAAAATGTTGTAATTTAAAATATGCTTTTAAAAAATACATAAGATATTTTAAAAAAAAAAAAAAAACCAACATACACACATCATAGTTCAATGCCAACTCTCCCCAAATTGAGCTACAGATTTAATGCATTTCCAATAAAACAATAAAAAGCAGTATTCTTTATTACAGAAATCAACAAGATGATTTGAAAATGCATGTGAAGATGCAAACGATCTATAATATCCATATGAATTTTGAAAAAGAACAAAGTTGGAGGGTTTACACTACCGTCCTCAAGACTTAACCACAAAGCTATCAAGCTATTTTAACTAACACAGGGTAGTACTGGTCTAAGGAGAGAGATTAAGACCAATGACATAGGACAGCCCAGAAAAAGACCCACACATAAATGGGTCAAGGTAATTCAGGAAGGAAAAGATGGGTTTTTTCCAACAAATGGTGCTGAAACAAGTGGGTATCCATAAGCAAACAGTGAATGTCAACCCTTACCTCACATCAGCTGTAGTTAAGTTAACTCCAACAGACCACAAACCTAAATCTAAGAGAATTTCTCACAGTGAAACACATGAGAAAATGCTTGTGACCTTCAGTTTGGCAAAGATTTCTTATACAGAACACAAAAAACATTAACTAGAGAGAAAAAAAAAAAACGGGTAACTGCTAACAAAATCAGTAACTTCTTTCTGTTCTTTAGAAAACATCTGGCAAAGGACATGTATTCAGAATATATAAAGAATTCCTACAACTCAGGAAGACAAATATCTCCAAAAAATTGATTAGGGCACACCGACTTCATTAGTTATAACAGCAAAGGCAGAGAGGCGGGAGAGAAGTTATTTTGAACAGGGAAAAGTTACTTTCAAAAATCTGTAAGCTAGGTAAGGACTTGGAAAAACCTTGTACAAGCCACTTAACCTCTCTAGGCATCAGTTTATTCCCCTATACAACAAACTATAACCCCCAGGCTAATGTTCTGAGACTTTCTGTTTAGGATCGAAGGTGTCCTGGGTGAAGTTTATATGCACGGTTATTAGAACAGATCTGCTGTGTTATTTAATACATGCTGCTTAATAGTCACAGTGTCCTTGGGTTGAAAGGAAAGAGGTTTGTACTTAATCTGTATCTGAATGGTAGCAGAGTATATCTACTTCTGATTTCTTGACTACGCCAAAGCCTTTGACTGTATGGACCACAACAAACTCTGGAAGATTCTTCAAGAGATGGGAATACTAGACCACCTTACCTATCTGCTGAGAAACGTGTATGCAGGTTAAGAAGCAACAGCTGGAATCAGACGTGGAACGACGAACTGGTTCCAAACTGGGAAAGGAGTACAAGGCTGTATATTGTTACCCTGCTCTTTTAACTTACATGCAGAGTACATCATGCAGAATGCTGGGCTGGATGAAGCACAAACTGGAATCAAGAGAGAAGTATCAATAACCTCAGATATGCAGATGACACCATCCTTAGGGCAGAAAGCAAAGAAGAACTAAACAGCCTTTTGATGAAGGTGAAAGAGGAGAGTGAAAAAGCTGTCTTAAAAACTCAACATCCAAAAAACAAAGATCATGGCACCCGGTCCCATCACTTCATGGCAAATAGATGGGAAAACAATGGAAACATTGACAGACTTTATTTTCTTGGGCTCCAAAATCACTGCATATTCTTGGGCAACCCAATTGTACCTCTGAACATCAGTCAGTTCTCTGTAAAGATAGGTAAGAAAGAGAAAAACTATCGGTTTTAGAGTCCTCCTGTAAAATTAATTACTTAAAACAGAATTACACAAAAACATACAAAATTAGAGATGACCTAATAGCTATGATGAAAAAAACAAGACGCCTATTACCATATTATCTTATTTAAATCAAATAAATTAAATTAATTGAATTATCATACACAGATTATTTTAAGCTTCAATAGGTATTATCCCTATTCTACAAGAAAATGGACGTCAGGGTTCAAGGATCTAAAGACATTCTGCTCAAAACTGGTCGACTCTGGGGTCAGTCTGACTCCAAAACTCCTTTTTAATCCTTAGACCACACGATCTCCCCAAATTTCTAACACCTATATAGGACACACACTGGTGCACTCACAGGGATGGACACAGAACTAGAGGGACAGACAGGCCAATGCTGGAAAATTTATGGCCAAGGAAGCCACTAGTCTGATGACGTCTAACAGAGGCACCCAGCCCTCATGCCAGACTTGAACCCTTTGGCTACTGGGTCACAGGGAGATGAGTCGGCAGTGGCCAGCTTCAGGGGAGCGTGGTTTCCATAGGCAGGCAGAGCGAGGAGGAGTGGGAACAAGGGCTTGGGGCAGTATTTCAAACTTTTAACAGTCAGCACGGTCTCACCAGTGAACACTAGCTGGATGTGAGCATGCTAGCAGGCTTTTTTTTAAAGGTAAAGGTCAGAATTACAGGACTGTGGCTTCCACATTTCAATCAAGGCATATTAACACTGACTCATTACCAAATGACTCCAAGCCCTGCCCGCAGCTACGGCATCTAGGAGAGAAAAGCAAAGACGCGACAAAGGTCTCCCTAGTGGCTCGACTGCCAAAACTGACTGGGATCTCAACAGGACTCACTGCCTTTGATGTGGCCAGTCCAGCTCAAGTGCATCAGGCTCCTTTCTCAGAAACAAGAGGGTAGCAGGAAAGGAAAGCCAAGAAGGCAGGCAAAGTGCACACACAAAAGGACCCAGTGTTCACTGCAGACCTCCCCAAGAAAGCAGCCCTGGCACGTTTCAAAAACCACTCGATTCTCCCACTCTGTGCAATTCAGTCTTGGCTGCAACTTAACCTCCTGATCTCCTGACAGTGTAGAAAGGCCCAGAAACAAACACTCTAGGGATGAAATCAGTCAAGTGAGGTAAAACCAGACATTTGGGAGAAAGAAGGGCAAGACCACCTCAGTCCTTCCTGGGCTCTATGGTCATCATCCCTTTTCCCTTTCTTCTCATAAACAATGTCAGAGTAATGATTTCTGGTTAATTCACTAAATTTAGTTAATACTGGTATCCATATTCCCTCAAATAATTCTTCTGTCCCATTCTCCTTCTCTTCTCTTCCTGGAAATTCAACTGCATGCATATTACAGACCTTTTAAAAATTGCCCCACAGGGCTCAGTGGTTCTGCTCATTTCTGTTTCAATCTTTCATCTCTCTGTTGTTCAGATTCTTCTTGCTGATCTAAAAGTTCAGTGATTCTTTGTCTATCCTCTTCTGTTAGACTTATCTTGTAAAGTTTTTATTTCAGACAGGTTTTCTTCATACGTTCTATTTTGGTTTTGAGATTTCATAGTTTTTCATTACAAGTAGATCTCCCTGTACATAACTGAGTATAGTAGCGATACTGCTTAAGAACCCTCCTCCCCTCAACCCAAGCTTTAGGACATATTGGGATCAATCTCCATTGATTAGATTTCTTTGGAGAATGGGTCACTTTCCTGTTTCTTCACATTTTGAAGAATTTTAGAACGTATCCTAGATACTACCGAGGCTTTGAATTATTTAATTCCTCCAAAGAATCTCTATTTTTGTTGTTTTAGCAGGCAGCTAACTGAACTCAGACGACAAACTTCTGCCTTTTGGATGGCAACCCGCATCTACAGTTTAAGCCTTAGCTTGGCTGCCCTGCTCATGCACGGATCAGGGGTCAGGCAGAGTCTGAATATAATTTCCACGCAGAATTTGGGGCACCTCCTCTTGGGGCTCTCTCCTCTCCTGAATTGTTCCTTCCTGCTCAATGGCCGTGACTGTCCTGAACTGTGCCTTCTGGTGATACTAGCCAAAAACAAATACTGGGGCTTTCCTATGAACTTAAAAATGAGAAATTCACCCATGGATTGAATGCTTCCACAAGTCAACTGCCCTCCAGAATCCACTCTGTAGGTTACTCTCTAGTACCTTTATACTGTTCTTGTATTTTACCAAGAATTTATGGTTGATAAATGACAGCCTAAGTGGACCTGAAATTCATGCAAGATTTACACGGAATGCAGTTTAACAAAAAGAGTGGGAAAATCAATAATTTTGCTTCATTTATAGAAATTACTTAAGTAAAATTTTGGTTCAGATTTGTGAGAAAGAAGTACACACTACCTGTAAAGAAGGACTGATTAAATAAAATAAGACTCTGTATCTACACAAGCTTGGCTCCCAAGGGACAACGCTATTCTAAACTGTCACCTGCAAATGAGGTAACAGACTTTACTGGAAGCAAAAAAAAAAAAAAAAAAAAAAAAAACAGGAAAGTAACCACCACAGTTAAAGAAAACAGGAACAGAAGGACTTCCCTAGTGATTCAATGGTTAAGAATCTGCGCTCCCACTGCTGGGGCACAGGTTTGATCCCTGGTCAGGGAACTAAGACCCCACCTGCCACACTCTGTGCACCCTCCTGCCCCTGGCCAAATATTAACAAAAAAAAAAAAAAAAAAACAGCTAGAGGAGAAAACAGGAGCAGTAGAAAAGTAAGTTAACAGGAAAAAGGAGACAGAAAAACTATTCAAAACGAGAAAACATTAACTCAAAAAGTAGCTTGGGGAATTTATGTGGCAAAAATCCTAGAAGATATAGGGATACAAGTACTGTTTCCCTGGTGGCTCAGATGGTAAAGAATCTGCCTGCAATGCAGGAGACCCAGGTTCAATCCCCTGGTTGCGAAGATCCCTGGAGAAGGGAATGGCTACCCACTCCAGTGTTCTTGCCTGGAAAATTCATGGACAGAGGAACCTGGCGGGCTACAGTCCATGGGGTCGCAAAGAGTCGGACCTGACAGAGCAACACCTTTTCACTATATTCACTAGTTCGTATGCTCAAACTTTAGGGTGTTAACAATGTGTTAGCACTTGTACTACATACTGAGGACAGAGGTGAAAATCAATACAGTCCTGCTCTTGCAGAGCTTCGGAGAAGGCACTGGCACCCACTCCAGTACTCTTGCCTGGACAATCCCATGGACGGAGGAGCCTGGTCAGCTGCAGTCCATGAGCTCGCTAGGAGTCAGACACGACTGAGCAACTTCACTTTCCCTTTTCACTTTCATGCATTGGAGAAGGAAATGGCAACCCACTCCAGTGTCCTTGCCTGGAGAATTCCATGGACAGAGGAGAGTGGAGAGCTACAGTCCATGGGGTCACGAAGAGTCGGACACGACTGAGTGACTCACACACACACACACCACAGTCAGGAAACGTTCTATGCACTTAAGGACCCCAGTGGTTAGATTGGCCCACCTGGATAATTCAAAGTACTCTCCCCACTTCAAGATCCTTAATTACATCTGCAGTGTCCTTTCTGCCCTGTAAGGTAACTTATTCACACACAGAAAAAGATGCGGCCATCTCCAGGAGGCCATTAGTCTGTCTACCACAGGAAGTATCATAAAAGGTTCAATAAACATGAAGCAGGAGAGGTACTTCTGGCCAGCATGGGCTGCCACGGTTCATGAACAGTGACACGAGTGAACTCCGCTCTATCCTGTAAGAAACTTATCAAGCTGGGGTAATGTAATTACAGGGGCTTAACCTGGTGGCTCAGTGGTAAAGAATTCACCTGCCAATGCAGGAGACGTGGGTTTGATCCCTGGATCGGGAAGATCCCCTGGAGGAGGGCATGGCAACCCAATCCAGGATTCTTGCCTGGAGAATCCCACGGACAGAGGAGCCTGGCCAGCTACAGTCCATGAGGTCACAAAAGAATCGGGCATGACTTAGCAACTAAACAACCACAACAAGCTATGTGAGGAGCTGTGTAGTCTCCAGCAGACCAACAGCATGTGCAAATGGGTATGCACATTAGAAGTTCACACAATATTCACACAACTGTACAACTATGAGAAGTCCAGTAGCAAAAGTGCTGTGATTATATGAGAGACTGTTGACTGAGCAGGTGTTGCGGTGTGTTTGTGACACAGACAGGAGATAAGACCAGAAAGATATGAAGAAACAATTCTAGACTATTAAGAAATTTACTCTTTACTCTCAAGGCAATGAGAAACCTATTAAAGTCTGTAAGCATTAAAAGAGCATGATATGCATGCCGAAGTGTAATTTCCAGCCACTATGTGAAAATAGACTCAAAGAGGTAACAGTCTATAAGTAGGAAGTCGAAAGACTACAGCAATTGTCCTGGTAAAAACTAGTGAGTTTAAATATAATAGTAAGGATGGCAAGGAGAAAACAGATTTTGTGAAAGGCAGCCTAGCTAGAATTTAGTGATCAGATATCCTTAGGAGTGAAGACTAATCTGGAGTCTAGGAAGATTTTTACCTTGACGACCAGGATGATGGTACTTTGAGGAAAAAAAATAGATGAGCAGGTGGTAACTTAGGGGTCATACATGAGTTAACTAGATATGCTAGTTTTGCAGTACCCTTGATATAGACAAGCCATAGCTCTTGACAATGAAGTTCATAAGAATCACGTGCATGCGTGCTCTGTCACGGCAGTCAAGTCCAACTCTTTATGACAAAAGAAATCTAGAAATAATCATTTTCCTGATGTTACATAGGTTAAGGTTATTTAAACCATATGAGGAACTCAATAGTGTGTGAATTGCTTAAAATGTAAAGTGATAAAAATCGGAATATAGAAATGCAGCTTTCTCAGACATATAGTAGAGATAGAGGGAATAGACTCAAATGTTCAGTGATTATTCCTGGAAGGTGCGATTATGGGTAATTTTAATTTTCTTCTACTTCATATTCTAACATTTCCACAATAAGTTCATACGTTCTGCATATTCCAGAATTTCCACAATGAGCATCACCAAAAATAAAGGGGATGTTTATTTTTAAAGAATGCTTAAAAGTTAGTATTTTCCTCAAAACTGCGTAAGGCAGAGGCCTCATCCATTAACAGGACCTACTTACATTTGGCAAACATTCAAATCTCTTTTCTTGACCCCTCGGCTTAGAAAAGTCAAACAGGGAGTTTGTGACAATTTAGCAACATGAATAAAAATCAAAGTCACCCTCCACCAGGGGCTGGGGTTCTGTATGTGAAGACAGACACAGTAAACGGAAGAGCCTAAAATAAAGGCCAATCATTTTGTCATCACCCAACAGGGCAGCAGTGGACAAGGCCTGAGCCGTGACCAAGCGGAGGATGACACGCAGACAGACGGCTGCAACAACATGGTGCTGAGACAGGTGATGTCTAGCGGCATCAACTACAGATCCAACTCCGCACACTCATCAGCACACTCACAGATTCAGCCCACTGCTTCCCAAAGAAAGGTAGATCCTCTCCTAAAAACCCTCAATGGCTCCCCTTGCCATCATTCTTCAAAAAAGTCTTCAGAGGCCAAGAATGTGTTCTCTTCCATTTCACAGCCTCCAAAGCAGCGCACCACAGCACAGTAGGCCCCCAACGGCAATAAGAAAACTCACTTCCTCTGGAGGTCAAACAGACCTAGGTTAGAACTCCCGGTACGCCTCTTACCATTTCAGGTAAGTCGGTTTCTTAAAAAGACTGATAGAAACACACAAGTATCAAACAGATTATTTCAGTGAGGTCTGGGGCAACTCATTTAATCTCTCTAAGCTTCCATTCCCTAGTCAATAAAAGGGTGGTCATACATTTCTTACAAGGCTGTTGGGAGGATTGGGTTTCCCTGAGAGCTCAATTGGTGAAGAATCCGCCGGCAATGCAGGAGACCCTGGGTTGGGAAGATCCCCTGGACAAAGGATAGGCTACCCACTCCAGTATTCTTGGGCTTCCCTTGTGGCTCAGCTGGTAAAGAATCCACCTGCAACGCGGGAGACCTGGTTTGATCCCTGGGTTGGAAAGTTCCCCTGGAGAAGGGAAAGGCTACCCACTCCAGTATTCTGGCCTGGAGAATTCCAATTCCTGGAGGATTAAGCAAACAAATTTATGTAGAATGCCTGGCACACAGGAGACAGTAAGCTGTAGTTACTATAGTTTTAAGTATTGAGTGGACTGAGGAACATCGCCCCAGAGCCATAACCTTCAGGGAACTCTGAGGCAAAGTTCATGATTACAACAGGAGCTCCTGGGCAGTGGTCTTACATGAGCCATAGACTCAGTGTAGGGAAGAAAGCTGCCAACCTGAGCAAGAAAAAAACAGAGGAGGAGGGCAGAGTCTCCCACGGACTCTGAGGCGGCAGGAGCCTGATTATTTGGATTCTGATTAAGGAGGAGTGGTCAGGATTAGCTTTCATCTCTAACACCTTATTAATTGTCATCTCCAACCCAAAGCAGAAAGGCCTGTTTAACTAAAATGTTCAGTGTATATGGCAGAGTGACTGAATAATCAAACACTTCTGATTTTTTGCTTACAACAAGAAGGGTGAACTTACAACTGTTTAGAGTAGAAAGGCACAAAGCGTATGAGTCTTTACTCCAAAAATGACCTGAAGGCTGGGGAAATGTCTTGGGACTACAAAAGACCTCTTCAGGTTTTCTACGTTTGAGACAAGACAAGGAGGGAAGATCTAAGACCCACTGCTCAGGGTGGTGGTGTACAAAAGGAAGTACACAAAAGAGCTCCTTATCTATTTTACTTCCTCCTTTACTCCCAATCAGAATGAACTTCAGGCTTCATTATTTATAGCAAAGAAAAAAATTAACAGCGCAAGACAGGGAGACACTGTAAGAGTGTCTGACTTAGAGCAGTTTGTCCCAGGCTAGAAACAGAGACCTCCCAAGTCCTGAAGACGATTTAAGAATAAAGGAGATGCAATATTCTACAATAATCCACATGAGGAAAGAATCTGGAAAAGAGTGAATAGATGTACACGTATCATTGAATTTCTATGTTGTACACCTGAAACACAGCACTGTTAGTTGACTATACTCCAATAAAATTTAAAAAAAAGAATAAAAGAGATTGGAGATTAGACACAGACAATGGCAGTTTGCAGTAAGAAAGCAGATTCCACAAACTGTAATCTATTGAATTTTATCTCAGTATCAGACACAGACTGTTAAAGGGATGTTTTGTAAGCCTTGGGGAAACAATAACCTAAAAACCCAGCATACAGCCACAATTAAGACACACAAGACAGTTTGTGGCTTGGTTTCTATTTTTTTAGCATCATTTATTCATCCTAGGGATGGATAGTGGGTCTGAATTTAAACAAAACACCTGCCCAAATCTCCCATGATAATTCTGAGAACAAATGAAATCTGGCAGCCTCAGATAAAAGCACAGGGTGACTAAAATTCTCCATCTCCCGGTACATGATTTTGTCTGTATTTCGGAAGCCACAGGGTATGCTTCTGGGCTATAGCATGTTCCAGGAACTTGAGGAAACATTTTAGGAGGGGTAGAATGTGCCCCACGCCCCACTGTTTCTATCCTTACCCTATAACAGTTTCAACAACAAAGCAAAAGGAAAAACCAAATGAATGACTACAGGAACAAGGTTCTATTATAGTTAACTGCAACTCTTCCCTACCCCGCCTCTGTCCAATTCTGATGAACACTTTTACCAAGGGCTTGAAATAGCTAATGATAAAACGATCCAGTGTACAGACTATCTGAGATTCATTAAGAACAGTGATATACTGAGGTTAAGACTGAAGATCCAAAAACCCTAACGACTAAAAGGGTGGACCAAAGAAATACAGGAGAGACCAAATGTACTGAGATGAAATTTAATGTGAGTTTAAATGAATCCTGCACTTTACTTCAAAAACACCCAGAATTTACATCAAAACACCCAAAGGAAGAGGGAGAAGAGAGAAGAAACCTACCTTGTCAACATACGTAGAAAAAGACCTGTGACTTTGGATAACCAACAATTTCTCCTTTGTCAATAGTGATCTGGCTCAATTTCTTGACAGTTGTTAGGAGATCAAACAAGAAAAGTGAAACGAGCCTCAGAGAGCGTTAAGTGGGTTGAAATGAGGCTGGAAAGGAGTGTAGAGGCCAGACCATATAAGGCCTACTGTCAACTATTTTGGTCTCTATTTTAAAAGTAAGGGTCATGATTAGATTTTTATTTTAAAAGGCTCACTTGTTTATGTAATGGACAGACGTGAAAGAAGGCAGGAAGTGGACACAGAGACTCCAGCTAAATGCTGTGCAGGAATTCAGGTAAGCAGGAGCAGCCAGCGCTAGGGTGAGAGCGACGAAGACGGAACCAAGGGGGCAGATGACAGATACATGGACACTAAACACTAAACACTAAACAGGATCTGCTGATAAACGTGATAAAACAGGGAGTAAGAAAAAGGGAGTATTAAGGATGATTTCTAGATTTCTGTGTCACATGACACAGACTGACAGTGATGCCAGTTGTTGAGAGTAGTAAGGAGAGAATCACAGATTCACACGGGCGGGAGAGACTTTCGATTCTATGACAGCTGCACAGTGGATCCCCAGGTGCTAATTAACTGATTAACGGTACACATTGCCAAGAGCCCTGTTTAAGTGACTTCTCCATTTGAGTCAATATTGAAAAATACCATTTAAGCAACAGAATAGAAAAAGTCTTCATGCACCAAATGATCAAGCTATGGTGACATTCTCAAATAAAAAGATAAAACACTAATCATTTTTACATCTGCTTTCTTATTCTCTACATTTTTTGCTAGGATACACTTGATTCCTGTTTCTAGGAATGACATTTTCAGAGCTCGATGGAAATGCTGCTAATGAAGACCCTGTCCCTTTTCTCTTATAGAGAAGGACAATGAGGCCCTGAAAGATGACGTGTTCAACAGTACAACGGGATAACGGGATAACGTGTTCAACAGGACTCAAACCCTGACCACCCACCCAACCTCCCACATTAGCCAGTCTGCCCAACACAAAATATTACTTTTACTTACCTGCCTCCTCTGAAATTTCTAGTGATTACAGCAGCTGACTGGAGGATTAAAAGTACAAAGTTCAATGAATTGCAGTTCATCTTCAAGCCCCAAACAGCCCATGCAGGGACAGACAGCAGCATCCACACAGACAGAAAGAGTAGAATGAGGAGGGAGGAGAAAGCAACAGGCTCACATCTACTCTCGCTGTGGCTACACCTCCTGTCTCATCTACAGCCAAGGGGGACACGGAGCTGCTCCACTTCGCCTAAAACACAGCAAGCAAAAAAAGAGGACAAGAAATTCAAATCCACTTCTGCTCACTCGTTTTTAAAGTTACTGGCAAGGGAAAAAGATCTGGGGAGAGTAATTTTTAACTGCGAGTTGCTGGACTCTGAATGTACTGGATTACCACTGGAATCATCTAGAACAGATATCAGAGTGTATGATGACAATAGCTAGTTAACTGTAACTTGAGCTTATGACATATCAAGCTCTGGTATAAGGGCTTTAAAGTAACAAATCATTTAATCCTTGCGATAATCATTTTATCTCAGCTTTACAAAAAGAGGCAATGGAGCAACAGAGGTGGAAGACACTGTCCAAGGTCGCACAACTAGTACTCTAGAATTTATGCTCTTATTCATCAGGCAGGACTGCCTCCACAGTGTACATGGTACAACCCAAATATTGATGCTGTCATATATTTATACAATGATTAACGATACGATGGATTTTAAGTTATATTCTCATTAGAGCCCAGTGCTTTAGGAAGGGTTGGGCAAAACAGGGAGGAAGAAAAGGCGTGTTTACCTCGCCAGATGACCTAGGCAACAACTTGCTACCTCCATCCAGACAGCCCTCGCAGCCAACAAATACTTTTCCCACCCCACTCCCTCAGTTCAACCATCACTCATATGCAGAGTGCTCTTGACATGGACTCCCTAGCTCTAACTTAAAAGTGGACACCCTCCTAATTGCCAACTGTCTGCTAGACATCCTATTCCCCATGAATGCTCCCTACCAATCCATCTCCTATACTCTCATTCTCTGTCCTTCACCCTCATTAATGATCTCACCTCAAGCTCTCCCACGCCTTGATTTCTCTCTCCTTCAACTCCTACATAGTTTCTCAGCAAACTCTACTTTACCTCTGTTGTTGCTGTTACTCAGTCTAAGCCGTGTCCGACTTAGCAACCCCATGGCCTGCAGCACATCAGGCTTCCCTGTCCTCCACTATCTCCCCGAGTTTGCTCAAACTCATGTCCACTGAGCTGGTGATGCCATCTAACCATTACCTCATCCTCTGCTGCCCTCTTCTTTTGCCTTCAATCTTTGCCACCCTCAGGGTCTTTTCCAATGAGTCAGTTCTTTGCATCAGGTGGCCAAAGTACTGGAGTTTACAATGTTTCTGTATCTGTTCCTATTACCCAAATCCTAACCCTCTCTCTTGGACCATATAGCTTCCCTACTGTTCTCCCTGCCACTAAGCATAACCACCAGCTATCACAAGGTTCAACTTCCCCACAATTTGATTACGATTTGTCTGTCAGTTCTCTGATGAAACCCTCCCAAGGATCCCTTGCTTTCTTCACAGTAAGGTCAAACTCGAGGGCCCCAAACTATATCAGGATCTTTAGACCCTGCTGTCATTGCTAATCTAGCAATACCAGGCTGCGCACCAATCATGGTATTTCTATAACTAAGCCAAATACATAGAGAGAAAAACATCAGGTAGTGCCATTTACAAGACAAATATAAATATTCTTTGGCTCTGTCCCGTTATTACCTTTAGTAATTTAATTATAAACTGGCTTTTTTTCAGTTAGTATCTTTCATCCCAAGTCAGTCTAAGGTAAATTACAGTGCTGTGGGAGCCCAAAGGAAGAGGTAATTAAATGAATTTATACAGATTATACTTCTATATAAACTATCTTCATAATAAGACAAGCAGACAGGAAAACAGAATTTAATGACATTTCAGGACACAGACTACCTTCAATAACAAATTTCCTGCATCAACAATCACTAAAAATTCTAAGATATATTAGTTTACATTTCTGTTCCAAAAAGAGAACACATCAATCAAGTTTTTTCTAGGCTGACTCTCAGGAGTATCATTATAACCTGTAACTTCCACTGTGAGTTCTAGAATATAGGTTTAGAGACAGTAAAGTGCCAAGCTATTACCACTTTCTTCGGTGTTTTAGGGACTTCAAAAACAAGGCCCACGAACTATGCTGAGTATTAATTAAAACTACCCAACATCTTTAAAACAATGCAAATAACCTCAAAGAGGCTCATACCAGAGAACTGTCTTGATCAGATGATAATTTCCCAGTACTTATCAGAGATCAGAAGATAAGAGATTTGGGGTTGATGAGAAAGCATGAGGAAGGTGAGGGAAAAGTAGGGAAGAGTTCAAGTCTCAAATCCTGCAAGAGAAGGCAAGATGTGAGATGGGAACACAGTATGCACAATGCTGTGCAAACACTCTCTGCCTTCGCCGCCTGATGACTGTGCCACATGAAGACTTAACCAGGGCTTCCCTGGTGGCCCGGTGGGTTAGAACCAGCCTACCAAGGCAGGGCACACAGATTCGATCCCTGGTCCCAAGGATTCCACATGCCGCAGAGCAACTGAGCCCGGGCACCCCAAGCACTGAAACCCGGGCGCCCTCGAGCCCCCGCTCTGCAACTCGCGAGTAGCCGCTGCTGGCCACAACTAGAGAACGCCCGTGCGCAGCAACAAAAGCCTAGCACAGCCAAAACAAACTAACCAAAAATGAATAAATATAGCAGTGTGTGCATGTCAAAACAATCATAATAAAAAGACGTTAAATTTTTTTGAAAAAAAGGAAGAGTTAACTATTCTGTGGTAACAGAATATTCCAGGGCACAGGGGCTGGGAGAGAATGTGGCTGGAAAGAGGTTTTTTGAAAGACGTTCAAAAATGGAAAGCAGAAGCCCACCCAGAACAAAATCCGATCACCAGGACGTGCTGCAGCATTCCTGGTGTTAACCTCACTAAATTGTAATACCTTTCCCACAAAGCCTACACAGCCAGTGTCTTCTGAAAAGGTAGAACCAGATTCCCACATCCCAGATGGACACTGTTGAGCTTGGTGGGATTTCAGTCAACCACTGACAGCCTTTTTCCCGCCTCCCAGTTCTTCTGAACACGTGAAGAGCAAAAGCAACAATCAGTGCAAAGTGAGGGTTTTACTCTCAACAACTTCCTATTCCGATGTGGATGTCTCCTGCAACCAAGTCAGAGTTCATCGGCACTGAATGAGAGAGTTAAATAGTGCCCCACTTATTTCCTTTAGAATTTCTCTTCCTCATCTCCAGAACCACCTTTTATCATTTTCCACTCTGATTCACTGGTCCAAATATGTTAAGAGTGGTTGCAGCCCACTGTCTTCGGTTGCTTTGTTTTAATGAGTCTGATACACCAAGCAGCAGAAAGATGCTCCAGTCTGAGTTCTATATGTTCTGCTCAAACATGACATTTGTCAGGAATAAATGTAATTCCTATGACAAGTAGATGGTTCCAGCAGAAAGACTTAAATCACCAACAAAACAGTTTAGTGATTAACAGACTGGGTTAATATAAAGACTCTGCTTTTAACTGTCCAGAGTCCAAACATGCCACCCCACCCCCACCCCAACCCTTAGCACTAATTATACCCCCAGGCCTTAGCCTGAATCATGAGAAAAAAAAATATATCTGCTGGCAAATGTCAATGAGGGGGAAAAACCTGGATTCCTGTACAAACTTATCAACCACCTTTCTGTTTCCAGACAGGATACTATGGCAACAGCACAAGCAAAAGATTAGAGTAAGCTATGCTATCTGATGAAACAAGGGAAGAAGGCCTTGACAGTCACCAACACTTCCTAAGCAAGAAGGAAGAAACCCGAGACGCCAGGATTACAAATATCCGACACAGAGCACACTGCAACTGACACTTTTCACCCATTAACTCCAGTGCAAATAGTACGATGACTGGAGATTCAAGGATACTGTGGAGAGAACAGGGGCTTCCCAGGTGACTCACTGGTAACGAACCCGCCTGCCAATGCAAGAGACACAGGAGATGCAGGTTCGAACCCAGGGTTGGGAAGACCCCCTGGAGGAGGAAATGGCAACCCACTCCAGTATTCTTGCCTGGGAAACCCCATGGACAGAAGAGCCTGGTGGGTTACAGTCCAATGGGTCAGAGAGACTCAGACACGAATGAGCACCCACACACGCAGGAAAAGACAGAGGTTCTCTTAATACTAATCCTTATGGCAATTACTCTCAACCCTATCAACAGAAATGTATTAAATTTCATGGTTCCACTAACACAAAAATCTAGAAACACTAACGTACCATAGAAAAGTCTATGTGGAGCAGCTGATTCATTTTAGAGACAAAGAAATGGAGTGGCCTGCCTGGTAGTCAACGTCTAGTTATTAGTTAACGCGAACTAAAATGACTGATGAAATCACTCCAGTTCAAGAGATTTTCCTTGTTAAAAATCCTAGCTCTCTTCTTCATCTTTCTATTCAATTAACAAATACCAAAGTTAAAACTAAGGCTCTTGGAGCTGCAGGGAGTGGCAGAGAGAGCAGAAGCCTTAATTTGAGCAGGACATAAGGAGACCAGGACCTCCCTGGTGGCTCAGACTGTAAAGCGTCTGCCTACAATGCGGGAGATCCGGGTTCAATCCCTGGGTCGGGAAGGTCCCCTGGAGAAGGAAATGGCAACCCACTCCAGTATTCTTGCCTGGAGAATCCCATGGATGGAGGAGCCTGGTGGGCTACAGGCCATGGGGTTGCAAAGAATTGGACAGGACTGAACGACTTCACATTCACCTTCACTTTAAGGAGACTGGGAACTTCTAATTCTGACAGACAATAAAAGGTAGGCCACAGGAGCAGGACAATAAAAGGAAGAAAAGAACGATTCCATCCTCTTGCTTTTAAAACTTTTCCAACCATGAAAGAAAACGCAGCTTAACTATTTTAAATGAATGATGCTCACACTTTCCCCCCGATATTCAGATTTATCACACTCGCTGCAAGACACTGGGCAAATAATTTAACCCAAGACTAAAAAAGCAAGGGGGAGGTAAGGAAGTCGAAGAGGGGGAATAAATTTTTAAAGCTGAATTGTTTAAAATTTAATAATATTTTAAATAACACATATTATAATGTAATTTTAATACTTCATGGAGCTTTATGGGGTACAAAGCTTGGCTCACAATAGATTCTCATCAAGCATTAGCTCTTCTTCTTTTCCCTTCCCAGGAGAAATGCAAGAAGACAGGCCTGAATTCATCAGGGGATCAAAATACTGTTCCCCAAAACTACACTGTACAGGGTCCATATACCAACCACACGAAATTTAAAGTAACTGGCAGTACCAAAAACAGGTTGATAGTGGTGAGGAAAGAAAGGTTTTTCTTTATACTTGGGTAATTTCCAAGTTTCTGTAATAAGCTGTTTCACTTACTCAGTTAGAAACAACTGTTTTAAAAAAGAAAAAATGTTTTCAGTAGGGTTTCATCACTCTCCGGTTAGAACTAGTTTTTTTTTTTTTTTTTTTTAGAACTAGTTTTAACAAACGTGCAAGTTAGCTTGTACTATCCCAGGCTTATCCAACCCAAACTGTGTGTTAAAATAAGATTCCATAATTACCCTCAGAGGGAGAGGATAACAGAGCATC
Organism: Okapia johnstoni; assembly: GCA_024291935.2. Classification (NCBI taxonomy): domain Eukaryota; kingdom Metazoa; phylum Chordata; class Mammalia; order Artiodactyla; family Giraffidae; genus Okapia; species Okapia johnstoni. The sequence goes on along the minus strand of CM044326.1, from coordinate 14,016,894 downwards.
ATCTTAACTGAAGCCAAGCTGGCTAAAACTCTACTGCTTACAAAGACTCTGTGGATGTCTTAATGGACGATATCAGAATCAAGCAAACTATGGTACCAGATCTCCTCACAACAAGGCCAAGACTCAAGACAAACCGCCTCCCTCCTCCTTCCCCTAACTTGGCCAGTAAATGAAGGCGTCTGCTCTTTAGTGAATCCCAGACTGAGATGTAGCAATATAGCTTAAAGCAACTATTAACAATCTTTTCAACAAATGACACTAGAACAAGTGAATATCCACATGCCAAAAAAAAAAGGAACTTAAACCCTTAGCTTGCATCACACACAAAAATGGATCACAGACATAAGCGAAAGAGCTGGAAGTGTAAAACTTCTGGAAGAAAAGCAGGAGAAAATCTTCGTGATTTTGGCTAAAGCAAAGATCTCTTAGATATGAAGTCAAAGGTACAGAATGCATAAAATATACGACAAACTAGACTTATTCAGAATTAAAAACTTTTCCTCTCCAAAAGACATCAGTAAGAAAATGAAAAGACAAGCCACAGAGAAGGAAAAAATATCTGCAGATCAAATATATGATCTGTATCCAGAATATATAAAGAACTCTTAAAACTTAACAAAAAGTTTACTGGTCAATTGGTACTTCATCAAAGAAAATAAATGGCAAATGAGTACAGGAAAAAACGCTCCACGTCAGTAACCATTACCAACACACACCCACCAGACGGCTACAACGAATACGACTAACAGAGTCCATATACCAATCACATGAAACTGAAAGTAGATGTTGTTACTTTAAAATAACAAGTGTTGGCAAAAATGTGGGGGAAAAAAATGAAACCCTCTAGTACTGCTAGTGGGAGTGTAAAATGGTATAGCCACTTTGCAAAACAGTCTAACCCAGCAATCCACTCCTAAATATTTACATGTGTGAAACCATAACCACATAAAGGCCTGAATAGAATGTTCAAACTTGCAAATGGCATGAGACTGAGCTCAGTGTGAAGTGTGTTTTTTGCAGTTCCTCCTGCTATCATATCGTTGGCTCTCATAACCGCTACTGCAGTCCCTTTAGTGAAATGCACTTGTATTGTTTAAACCACTCTTTTTTTTTTTTTTTTTTAATTTTATTTTTTATTTTATTTATTTATTTTTTTTTTAGCTGTGGCTTTTTATTTTATTTTATTTTTATTTTTTTTATTTTTTTTTATTTTTTTGTATTTTACCACTAATTACTTTACAATACTCTTAAAAAAAATTTTTTTTTTTCCGATTTCCACCACACTAAGCCATTCCTAAACTTAACCCTTGGCCTCTGAATGGCCATCATTTACTTTGCTAGAGGCTGGGCAATGAGTTGCAAGCAACTTTCTTCCAACTGCATATGAGAAGAATAAGTGAATGCCTGAGAAAGTAGTTTTGCTAGGATAAGAGGTGTGTGAGAGCTCTGATGCACCACCCTACTGACATCTTTGTGAGTGCACCTGACCAACCTTAAGGTAACTGAAAACTAGTGAATTAAAGTAAAGATTCACCCATCTAATATCAGATGGAACCATTTCTACCAATGAATTGAGAAGAATTGCTCTTTTTATCCCTATGAAGACTACTTGTTGAAGATTTTTGCACCAGTTCTCTCCACAGTATCAAAGTCAAGTCCTCCCTGGGTAGGATCCATGAGTTTACAATATCCGTCAGTTACAATAAGTGAAGCATTTCAGAACACGGGACGAAATTCCAGAAGGAGAGAAATTTAAATAGTTTTACCTATACAACAGAAATAGGCCTAGTAAATACAGAGCTGAAGTTGAAGAAGAGAGTCTGTATGCAACCTGTCAACTAGCTGAGAACCTCTGAGTTACAGTCAAAAGAAAAGGCAACAGAAGGGGACGACCAGGTGTCGGCTTTGATGAGGCGAAGGGCAGAGAAGTCTGGACTGCTTCTTCTGGATGCACAAACTGGTTCTCCAAAAGTAACTGCTAACCATACAAGGGATGAGCACAGAACACCATAAACACCCAGCTTTGCTGGGTGTTCTTTTTCCTTCACGGAGAGTTTGCAAATACTTGCTTAACTATTCAGTGATAGTGGGGTTTTATTGAACCCACTCCAGATGTGGTCTAACACACACACTCAGGTGTTTATTACAAAGCTTAGATAACAATATTGAAGGGATGATCATGAAGTCCCCCGAATTGGGTTCAGACCAAAACAAAGGCCAAGGAGCTTATGAACTGACCAGGCAGTCACAGCATTTCTGAGAGAGATATAATCTCACTGCCTTTTTCCACCTATAAAACAAGAAATGGAAGGAAAAGCAAAAGCACCTGCTGATGACAAAGATGTAGCAAAATATTCTCCTACTCAGATGACAGGTATGAAATATAAAGCAGTCAAAGCATTTTAGATACAACTTTATGATTTTTATAAAGAGACTTGAAAACTCTCAAAGTTTAACTCGGTAATTTTACTGTACCACAAGGAAATAATGATCAAATTGAGGAAAAACTTATTTTGGAAAAAAAAGTTTTTTAACTAACAGAATTAGTTAAATATGTTAACTCCAAGCAATAGAATCATGTGATCCCTTAAAATAGTCAAAACTGTATTACATGGGAATACACGATTAAATGAAAAAAAGCAGAAAACAGTTTATATAATCTGATTAACAGTGTATTTTTTTTAAAATCATGTACAAGGAAGAAAAAGGCTAGAAGAAAACCAAAATCTTAACTATCTCTAGGTAACGGAACATTACCTAGGTGATTAACTACTCTTTCATATATTAGCCAAATTCTATGCATCACTTCTATAATTGGGAGGTGGCGGGGGAGGAGAGAGTGCCATCACCACCACATGATGGCAAATCTTTGAAGCATAAGAAGCAGAGTTGTTGGAAATCTTCCCAGAGCTCTCTCAATAGTTTTCTGCTTTTTTGGAGTAATATGATTCTGCATTATAGAGATAGTCTGCGGCAACACTGGCAGGATTGTACACCATTTCTCTCACCTTAGAGTAGCTTCATCAAGTCCAAATTTGCAAAGTGAATGAAAATCTAGTTGTATAATGAGGCTTACATACACCTAGGTCTTTTTTGGATGTCAAACTTTTCCTGATTTCTACACTGAAGTAAAACTCTAGTTGTTCTTGTTGTTATTCAGTTGCTAAGTCGTGTCCAATTCTTTTCAACCCCCTCAAGTGTAGCCCACCAGGCTCCTCTGTTCTCCAACTGTCTCCAAGAGTTTGCTCAAATTCATGTCCACTGAGTCGATGATGCTATCTAACCATCTCATCCTCCATCACCCGCTTCTCCTTTTGCCTTCAGTCTTTTCCCAGCATCAGTCTTTGGCAATGAGTTGGCTCTTCACATTAGGCAGCCAAAGCATTGGAGCGTCAGCAACAGTCCTTCCAATGAAAATTCAGGGTTGATTTCCTTTAGGATTGACTGGTTTGATTCCCTTGCAGTCCAAGGGATTCTTAGGAGCCTTTTCCAGGACAACAGTTCTAAAGTATCAATCCTTCAGCACTCAGCTTTCTTTACGGACCAACTCACACATCTGTACATAACTACTAGAAAAACCACGGCTTTATGGACCTTTGTCGGCAAAGTGATGTGTCTGCTTTTTAAAACACTGTCTAGTTTTGTCATAGCTTTCCTTTCAAGGAGCAAGTGTCTTTTAAACTCTAGCAGACTCTTTCAAAACCTAGAACTATCCCAGAATAGTAAGCTGGAATACTAGTAAGCTGTACTCTATCACCAGTAAGCTGCTACGGGACAATGCTTTGAGAGAGAATTTGCTAGAATTCTCCCACATTTCACAAACCACTCCTACATAAAAAAATGCTTCAGCTATCCTCAAATTCAATCAACTTTTTTTAAGACTGGCAGAGGCATGGCAAGGGGTTATAAAAATAATGGGAGGAAAAGATAATCCAAAATAAATACGTGTTCACTTGCATTTTTTCCCCTCATTGAAGGAAAAATACATTTTTACAACAGATAAAAAGTGGGCAGGATTTTGCAGCCAAAATAAACTATGAAGTTAGGTTAAGTTAGAAAAGGAGGCTAGAATGAGTTAAGACAGCTAAAAGTAAAAGCTGTTGTCTATTGTTCTTAAGGAAAGTACATAGTCTACTGAAAAGGAAAAAAGAGAGAGAACTAATCTGGTATGCAACATTCAATACTCAAAAACACAGAATTCCAGAAACAGAGTTGGAAAGAACTCCTGATCTAAATTGCCTCTTAACCAAATTCAGAATTAGTTAAAAAAAAAAAAAAAGTCTATCAATTGAACTTTTGAAATTTTCAAGTATTCAGCTATTTCAGTCATTATTTCTATCAGATGATAACAAAGAATCATAAAATCCTACAGCTGGAAAAATTCTTAGATATTCTCCTGCTCCAGCTCATCAGCAAAATTGTCACTTTTCCTGCAGTTGTAAAAATGCAACACAAGTTTATCCTTTAACTGACAAAAGGCCTGAAGATGAGGTTGACACTGCACTCTGTCCCTTTCTCGTCTGAAGAAGGTTTTGAATATACGTCCCACTCTACAGAAAAGTTAGCCAACAGCTTCCAACACTGCTGTCTGCCTCACTCTCCATTTCCTTCTCCCTGGACTGACCACAATATATAAGGAGCATGCTGCTCCTTAAACAGTTTTAAACAGTCTATGTTTATAATTTCAAACATGGAAACTGAAACAAAAAAAATCACCAATTAAGTCATTTACAAGTTATTATTAAGTTGGAGATCCTACAGTGAAAACTTCTGCACGGTTCAGAGGCCTTTGTTAAGAAGTAAATGGTTTCCCACCCCCACCTTTTATGGCAAGACAGAGCCAGTTTTCTTTAATGGCTTTCTTTTGAAAACTTATGACGTGTTTAAATATTACAGAGAAGACAGAGTTTGGTTAGATAAATGCTATTTCTCAAAGTCATTTTAACATTAAAGGCATCTTTTTCATACACCAAGCCCCACAACTGGCACGATTACATCAACCCTTCCTTCTGGTCAATAACTGTCACTTGGCATCACTTCTCCCCACACCCTCCAAACAAATACAAACACACAACAGCTCTACTTCATATTTTTCAAGTTTTAGCTATCCTGCGGTCAGTCTACTAAAATAACCTAGTAATCGATTTTCTTACCATTTACTTAACTATCATATTAACAAGCATATTTTTAAACATAAACCACTCTAAAATGTTTCAAAATATTTCAGAACTTGGAATTTTTATATTCCTGAAATTACTATCTAAGGCTATAAAACAGCAGACCTTAAGGCCACAGACATAAGTCTGCTTAACACTAAGGGACAAACTTGATCATGTCCACCTCAGAGCTTTTACATAATTTAAATTCAGTACAATACTATGATCTCCTATTGGCTCACAATAGGAAGGCAATATGTGAAGTTTACTATTTGCAAACTACTCTGGGTAATTCATATTATCTTATTTCATCCTCAAAATCTCTCTCTGGAGGAAGGCACTAGTAACACCCTTGTTTCACAGGTACAGAAACCAAGGACTGGACAGGTTGAATCGTTTGTCTGGGCTCACAGGACTGGCAGAGGTAAGATGCAAATGTACAACAGCTCAGCTCCCCGCCTGAGTTCTTAACCATTACAATGGCATAACCAGTGGTAGCACTGATTTTACTGATACACCCAGTTCCTAAATTTATAGCAAATATGCTTCTACTAAATGAGAAGGAAATGGCAAACAGCTCCAGCATTCTTGCCTGAAACGTGCCATGGACAGAGGAGCCTGGTGGGTTGTAGCCCAGGGTCACAGAGCTGGATGCGACTCAGGGACCGAGCACATACTTCTACACAGTGTTCTAATGGTGACTGTCCTGGACTGAGCGTGACCCTAGACATCATCAGTGTGAATGTCTGGGAAGTAATACACTCGTGGCTGGCTATTCCATCCCCCCTGGAATCACAATCCCCAGTGATCCTTAAAGAAAAAAAGGGCTGACTAGTCACTGACTATAATCTCTCCCGGTTAGTGTCACCAGGAGACGTTGATGCTTAGCAATTTGAGCAGATGAATACTGATGATGAAGACCCGGCGTCGTCCTGGTACAGCCAAGCTCCGAGTTGGGTTCCCAGCACAGACGTGAATCTGCATTAATTTGTTACCTCTATGACCTAAGGCAAACACTTAAATCCTCAAAACTTTCTCATGTGCAAAATATGGCAAACAGTACTACACACATAGGTGTTAATATTACTACAAATGTTAAGCTAGCAAGTATAAAGCCATCAAGCACGATGCCTGGTAAACAGTAAGTATTCAAATGCTGGCTGTTATATGTAATGATTAGGGACAGGAATGGAGCAGGCCAGATCAACAGTGACTGTCAGACAAGTTAAAACAGTATGAAAAACAGAAACACGACCAAGGCCCACAGTACCACTTCAAGCCCAAGTATAGGAATGACTAAGAGCTGCAAGACATGCTGTACAGCTGGAAATCAGACAGGCTGGTTCAGTGAAACACAACGTACTGCTTTTAAGAAACAAACCCACCAATAGCCACTAACGTACATATCACTTATCTCCCCTGATTGGAAAGACTGAGTCATACACAGCATCTCTGCACAATTAAAGAGAAAGTGTCAGCACATTTCTGTACAGAAAACAGTTCACAATTTCAACCAGTTTCAAACTGCTTTGGAAAGATAAGCTCCATAATAGTTCTGACTAAATTTAGAAAGCTTTACTACTTTAATGCAAATAAGTGGAAACTGGGAACCAGTAAAAATTATCAAAAAGAGGTTCTATTTGACCTGCTACAAGATTAAAACATGCAATCAGCACACTCAGTAAACACTGGTGCTGTCTGCCTCCAAAATACAAATTCAAATTGAGTCCAAATTAATAAGACTTTAAAGAATATGATGATGCTTTGCTATTAAACAGATGAATTTAATCCCAAAAGATACACAAATAAATGAAGTATACCTCACTACATTCTACATTAACTCCTTAAAAGACTGAATGTACCTCTACTCTACTCTGGAAATTCTGTTAAGTGAGCCACAGAGCACGTTCACAGATCTACAAACTAGACGAGGGGAATGAGCCAAAATGCACCTGGATTCAACTTAAAGTACAGGCTAGAGGAAAATGCAAAAGTTTATTCAGAAGAGAAAGACAAACCTGTTCCTGAGAACTAAGTGATACAAGAGATTCTCCTCAATGGCATAATCACTGTGTATATCAGAATCACCGATTCCTGCCCTACACCATACCTGTTGAATTAAAACCTCCCCCAATATTCTGATCCTAAGCCAGGATTAATAACCACAGCCTCTCCGTAATATCTATATTAAGTTGTGCTCCTTTACCCTTCTAAACAATTGTTTGGTTTTGGGTTGTTTGGCTATAAGACAATCAATCAAGTGCTGCACTTATCACAATGCCAGCTATGCATCAGCTCCCAATGCATGCACGTGTGCTCAGTCAGCAAGTCGACCCCTGGACTACAGCCCACCAGGCTCCTCTGTCCATGGGATTTCCCAGACAAGAATACTGTAGTGGGTTGCCATGCCCTTCTCCAGGGGAGATTCCCAACCTAGGGAGCAAACCCATGTTTTCTGTGTTGGCAGACAGATTCTTTACCACTGAGCCACCAGGAAGCCTGTTAGCTCCCCAACTAAATCCTAAATCTCCGGAGGGCACGTCGGGCCACATCATGTCCATACCAGATGCTCAGTCAATAAAGGAAATTAGTCCAATAAAAACAAAATATTAAGAAGCAGTTTAGGGAATTACCTCCCATGCTTCCCTCTTCCCTGTTCTGAAAAACAACTCCCAGATGGACCATTCGTCTTACAAGGGAGACAGGAAGGGAGAAGATAATCCGGGAAAACTCTAAATTAGAAACTCAAAAACATTAAAAATTCAAGAAAATTCACCAGGGAAAGAGGGAAAACACGGATAAAGGGCCTGAGAAGTAAAAAAGGAAAAAATTGGATAGAAAAGAATGGCGGTTGTTAGGCCATTCTAAATAAGAAAAATATACTAATTTGTCTTCCTTGCTCATAAAATAAACGTGACCCAATATTAAAAAGCAGAGACATTACTTTGCCAACAAAGGTCCGTCTAGTTAAGGCTATGGTTTTTCCAGTAGTCATGTGTGGATGTGCGAGTTGGACTATAAAGAAAGCTGAGCGCAGAAAAATTGATGCTTTTGAACTGTGGTGTTGGAGAAGACTCCTGAGAGTCCCCTGGACTGCAAGGAGATCCAACCAGTCGATTCTAAAGGAAGTCAGTCCTGAATATTCATTGGAAGGACTGATGCTGAAGCTGAAACTCCAATACTTTGGCCACCTGATGCGAAGAACTGACTCATTGGCAAAGACCCTGATGCTGGGCAAGACTGAGGGCAGGAGAGAGAAGGGGACAACAAAGGATGAGATGGTTGGATGGCATCACCGACTCGATGGACATGAGTTTGAGCAAGCTCCGGGAGTTGGTGATGGACAGGGAAGCCTGGTGTGCTGCAGTCCGTGGGTCACAAAAAGTCGGACACAGCTGAGCAACTGAACTGAACTGAAGATCTTTTGAGTCAAGACACAAATGAATTCCAGTACCTACTTGGCGTGACTCCGTTCATGAGCCAGTTTCTTTATCCTACTCTGTAAATGGGGTAAGACCATTATTAGAAGATAAAGAGATAGTTGTAAAGCATCTGGCTTCTTATCCAGATGCTCAATGAAGATTAGCTCCCTTCCATGTAGGTGGAAATGCGTAAGGTCAGATAATAAAAGACAATTATCTTGCAGAAAAGGACCGCGTGGTCACTCTAGCATCACGTGAATGTGTGTCTTCTCGGGTGTCTGTTGGTTTTTGATTCCTGTAGCTGCGTCATTCCTCAGTGCCGTCCTCAGCTACCATCTCTGATATATGTATGCATAACCCCAGGGAAGCTAAAAGGTCCAGAAATCTCTAAAGTCCTTTCTGGAAATAAAACCTTAACAGCAGAACTACAAACCATTTAAAACCTGTGCCCCAGCCATCATCCCCTAAAAAAGCAAAGAGGCTTCATCTTTACTGAGGTTCAGGGCCTGACTCCACAAGACAGTGAGAAACAATCTTCTACCCTTCACAGCTTTAAATTAGGGTACCAGGTCCTAACCAAGCCTGGAGAAAAGTAAAAGGTGATCCTGAGGCAGTAGACAAGGCTAGAGAATCATGTTAAGGAAAAGAAGAAAGAAGCCAGCCTTGCTCTGGTGGCCAGAACACCACCTGAAGTCAATCACCTGGGGAGCTGCCTGGGGCGCTGGGTTTCAGGCAGTGCTCAGGAGTATCAGCTGGATAGTAAGACAAACTCATCTGTCAATGTTTCTCTGAAAACAGATAACCCAGAACTAAGTACCTTAATAGCGTGAATCTTCAGGAGTGGTCTTCTCTCTAACACACCGCCAAAGTCTCTTTTTTTTGGACATTATGCTTTTATTACTGCTATTCAAGATGAATTTAGTGATTCTGATGGCCATGCCACTCATAACTAAAATATGCCTATTATGGTCAATTAATGCTCTAATTAAATCAAGACCTCCTCCATCTATAGCTGCGCAACTGGTTTTCTGAACCCAAATGCAGATCTTTACACATACTTCTACTACAATTAGTCTTATCAGATCTGGCATGCTATTTCAGTCTCTTTCCACTCCTTTGACCCTTAGTTCTCTCATCAATGAAACGAACAAACTGGACAAAATGGTTTCAGTGATGTCTTCAAGTTTTAAAACTATATTTTAGCATTTACCAAACATTTATGGCAAACATTTTACTTTAAAAGCAATTTTACTCCACTAGGATTTTCAAAGGATTAAAAAAAAAACAAAAAAAAAACCCACACAAACAGCTACAGATTTTTGCCTAAAGGAGTCATTATCTTTGCATGCCTCTCATGCTCCTGTCTAAAACCACCCTTACTGGCTTTTGGTTCAGGATAGAATAACCTTCTCCAAACTTCCTATACTGGGAGAAGGAAGAAAAACAAATCCCACCATTTCTGATGACCAGGATTCTCTACTCCTGTTACAGCATGAAGAACAAGGTTTTAACTCCTGTAAACCAGAAGAAGATCGTGTTGAAACAGGAATTCAAACGTGCAGTCTAAATCTCTAGTCAAAGTAACAATGTACACAAGAGATGTCCACAAGAATTACCGAAAACTCCTCAGAGATGGTGATGAAGGAGAGGGTCTGGTAGAGAAGGAAGCCAAAATCTCCTGCAGGGTACCGCCCTTTAAAAAACCGTTAGAGGTGGGGATAGAATTGTGGCTAGAAGTCTCTCCTCTTAGGATTTTAAATGACAAAACAGTGGCTCAGCAGGTAAAGAATCATCCTGCCAACGCTAAAAAAATTAAAAAAGATTTGTCCACAGACTATATTAACTTAATACATACAAGTGAAACTGCCTAAACAAAACTTAACTTAGATTTTTACCTAGTTTCATATGATCCTTGACGGTAACGTCAAAGGCCCCCAACAGTAAAGCCTCATTCATTCACTGTAAGAGATGATTAAGTTCTCATCTTAATGATCACTGAACACTGCCCCTCTGCTTTAATTAGCACTTGGCTTAATAATTATCAAGGCCCCATACAACAGTGAAACCTTACATTTCCATTAGTTAAGGGAACTACCCATTAATATTCCTCAGTAAACCAATACACAATATTAAAAGATTTTGATAACAAAGAATTCTAACTGAAAAGGGAAGCCTTCGAGAGAACCACCACACTTTCTTATTTTCAAATTAGCCATTTAGTACACCAAGCACTCAAAACTGGCAACGGTACAATGAACCATGGATTATCCTATTCAAAGTCCTTTTGGAAGCATCAGTTCTTATTCCACCAGCACTGCCCATTGTGCAAAGCATTTTTTGGATCTTCTCCTTTATAACAATCTTCAAATAGCATTAGATATTTATAGATACGTCTATTTTCTTTCTTTGCACAAAACCGTTCTTATGCAATTTATTATCAATCTTTTTTCTAAATATCTTTGGGGCTATTTTTAAAAACCAAAACTATCTTTCACCCACAAAAACATATCTATCCTCCCAGTTAATATTAATACTTTCAAAGAGGCTTTGTCCTGAAATGAAGATGACAAGTCTTCCAAGTGCTAAAGTCTCTAGAGGACTTTTTTTAAATGAACAAGTACTGTCTGATACTCCAAGAATTACTTCCCAAGAACTGAAAGTTTTTACCTTTTATAATTTAAACACGCTCCCCAATTACTGTTTGTAATCAGGCTCTTCATTACAAGTAACGTAAAGGCAATTTCAATAAAAATACAATAAACCCGCATATAACACTGTACAATATTCAAGGAGCTCACTTGTACACTGGGCATGCAATATATTAGAGTTAATAAGGTATCAATATCATATAGGAAAATATGACATTAAGAACTTTTCAGTTATCCATTTGACTACAGAGCACCCACATTACTGCAGTGGACCTGCTGCTAATGTAAGTAAGTATACAATAACACAACTTCTACCCATAAAGCTGACATAAGTTTTTTCCTTAATTTAGAATCATGTACAGGAATATAATGGGAAGGATACAACGATGATTTGGTTTGATTAGGTTAGTAGGATTGATAAAAGAACCTATTATTTTTTAATTTTAATAATGCATTTTATTTAACTCCGTATATCCAAAATATTAACACTTTAACATGTATAGAGCCTATTTTGTTTCCTAAGCCTTGAAATCTAATGTATATTTCACAGGAATAGTAGAACTCAGTTTGGAGACTGATAAAGAACTTACTCTTTCTTAAACCCGGCCCCACTGGAAAGGAACTTTGTTCACATAACAAAAAGAGTGAAATCCAAATGAAGCCAATTACTCCTTACAGATGAGTCAAACTGGTGGGTGACCTGAAAACAATACAGCACTTCTGCACTGCAAGGGACAGGGCCTCCACGCCTCTCCTGCCCTAACCCAACTCTTCCCCAGCTAACTCCCCCCCTCCTTCAGGACAAGGTAACATAAACATCATCACGTTCAGGAAGCACTCACTAATTCTCTCAATGCATGAAAAAACTGGGTCAAGTGGCCCCCCTCTATACTCTCCAAAGCACACTTTCAAACCTCTTAAGATAGCACCTCCATACTGTAGTCACTGGATGACTACTCTAGCCTCTCCTACTAAAATACAAACTCCCTGAGGGTGAGATTAGGTCCTAAAAATGTAGATCCCCAGGACCACACACACTGGTTGGTATATAGTAATCATTTAAATGACTGTGGGTAAATCATTTGGGGAAACAATGACTGGGCCCACTCTCTCGGGTATTACTCACATCAATCCTCCAGTTGCAGTGTAACAAAGGCCTCGGGCACACTAATGTGTACTGGAGGAGCTCCTATTTTAGTGCCAGTCCGTGTGTTCTGGGAGGTGGATATGAAAAGGGGATGAGGGGAGGGCAAGCCTTACTCACAGAGCAGCAGCAGTGGCATTACTGGAACAAAGAGTCCCTTAGTCAACATGCAGCTGTTAAAGGACGCATCCAAACTGAAAAGCCGTAACTTGAGAAATGAGCTCTGATTCAAAGACTTAAAAACAATATTAATAAACCTACGAAGTAATAAGTTCCCTCCAGTACCCTCCATGCACCTATGAAAGTTTGCAACTCACTTACAGAGAAAGATGAGTTTTTGTCTGATCCATTACACTGTCAAAGTCTATACAAGAAAGAGTATTAGACTGGAAGAGAGAAAGGCAAAGGGAAAAGAAAAAAAGAACGTGAACGTGCACACACACACACACTCTCCGCCATGAAAACATCAGCCACTCTCTTGCAACTTCTCCCATCAAATTTTGCGCTTATTTTGACATGGCAGAAATCATCCAATGTTCCAAGCCACTCAATCCACTTTCTGTACTCCAGCCCAAGCCCCTTTCACATCTTTCTCAACAATGCCCTCAGAGCTGGTGAAGACTTCTCAAAAAGCTGCTGAGAGAGAGGGAGAATTACTCTCTGGGAGGGGTAGGGGAGTTAAGAGACCTGCTCCAGCTGCTCCAAAAGTTCAAATGTGCAGATAAGCCTCCAACTATTTTTAGGTTTAGCTCTGCCCACCCTTGAAGATCTCTGGCACACTACAAGAGCTCTAAGGCAATCTAAAGCAACATTCGCCCTTAACTGACCTCAATTCTACGTGCGTCAGGGTCTGTCTGACACCTAGATATCTCACAAAAGACTTGTTTACTTTATGAGACTCCTGTGCTATTTATTTTTTGGTTACTGTTTTTTAAAAACTTAAGAAACCAAATAAACATAATCAAAATCATTATCGTCAGGATTTCTGAGTCACTGTCCATTTGCACCTTTGTTTAATGAGAACGGAAATGGTTTGCAGTTTTCCACATAATTCAAGATTTCTAATCTGTGAAAAACTAGGAATGAGTCATAACCCCATTAAGTGTGAAATCTCATTTTTTAGGTGTAGTCCCTTAAAAATATTTTTTCCAAAACTGAATAAAGGAGTGAAAAGAAAATTTATTCTATATTTCAGCTTCTCTTCCTACAATTCCATGCTGCTCAGGTAACTTCTTCTTTTTAACGAGTAAGCTCGTGAGCCCCTTCATTTTTACCCTCAACAGAATTTCCTGGCGTCATATTCTGGTAAAATGAAGTATTCCTCCCTCCATGTCCCAGTAATGGTATGAGCTTTAAGTATCAACTTCCAACTCGTACTGGCCTTTTCTGTCTTAGCAGATGGTCAACTGACTAGCAAGCAGGAAGGGTCAGACTGGACCAAAGACCCCAACAAAGGCAGTCCACACTGGGACTTTCCAAGAAGCTGTTCTGCAGATCATCATAAAAATGAAGTGACAATAGTCTGCATACGGAAGCCACCACTGCTCTGTAAAGACTGTTTCGAGGGCCAGACACCCTGTGGCATCTAGAAATGACATGGCAATACAAATGGTACGTCTTCCCCCTCCCACCCGCTTCACTTTATAACCCCAGAGGGAAAACGAAGGCACCTTCTCACCGCCCTATTCACCTGGAGCCAACGGCCTTTAGCAACAGAAAGTAGGACACACATGCATGTTTACCACGGACAAAAGACATATATTATCTTTAAGAGCTTTTGATTTTTTGAAACAACAAATAAATGCTGATTAACTGATCATTTCTCTTCATTTCCCCTTTCCCCTCATCAGAAAAATGAGTGAATTTGGAAAACCATTACTCTCCTTCCCAGCTCAAGTCAACCAGAATGCAACCAACTCTTTAAATTTAAATGATGAGGCACCTCTACTTCCATCTGGCAACCAAACAACCCTCCACATAACGATACCCAGCTCAATACTGACATACAGTCACACTCAAGACGATACTTGTATGAAAAGCTTAGGGGAAAATACACACCAAGTTAATCAGCATGATCACAGTTCAATTTATCAGGAACAGAAATGTGGCCCCATAATGGCAAGTCACAGACTATCAGAAGGAGAACAGTATTTTTTAAACTTGTTCTGGGGCTCGCAATTTAACCCTTTCAGTTCAATATAACACCTTCTTAAAATGCACACAGAGATACACAGTTTGCCTCTTCCCATCAATACCAATCAGATGGGGAAATTTTTTTTTCTTTCTGGAAACAACTGTGGTTTTTTTTTTTTTAAATAGTTTTATTTATTTTTCATTTTTATTCTTTCAATTTTTGGCTGTGCCAACTTGGCATGTGGGATCTTAGTTCCCCGACGAGGACTCAAACACCAGTCCTTGCATTGGAAGTGTGGAGTCTCAACCACTAGACCGCCAGGAAAGTCTCCCTGGAAACAACTGTTCTAATTAAACCCTTGGGAGTGAGATTCTTGAGTAAGAGTCAATTTCTTATTTTAATCTCTAAACATGTAACAATGCCTGACACACAGCAGACACTGAAAGTAGACTGCTGAATTTAATTATCTACCTTAAACCCGTGTACACTATTTCAGCTGTTCTTTTGCGGTTACAAGCATTCTTAGCCACTTGTGGTCTTTATTATTAAGGACAAGTATATGACTGAATTCCTTAAAGCCTCTAGGCACACTGCTTGAGCAGTCAATGCTACGACTGTAGCTCTAAGATGAAATCAAAAACATGCACAACTTGGGCGGACACTGAACTAGACCAGCAGCAACGTCACAGGCCCTAGGACTGCACCATCCAGCGCAGAAGCCACCGGCCACGGGAGGCAGTCAGTCTCTCCCGGTGGCCCAGTGGCTAAGACTTCACCGTTCAGTGCAGGGGCTGCAGGTTGGATCCCTGGTGGGGCAGCTCAGATGCCACGTGCCTCAGGGCCGAAGACCGAAACAGAAAAACAGAGGCAATATTGCAACAAATTTAATAAAGACTTTAAAAATGGCCCCCATTAAAAAAAAAAAAAGGCAGTCCAAACTGAGATGTGCTGTATGTGTGAAATACACACTGACTTCCAGACTTAGTGCCCCCCAAAAAAGGTACAATATCTCAATTTCCATATCAATTATATGTTGAAATAGTATTTTTGTATATTTTGAGTTAAATATTAAAATTAATATCACTTGTTTTTTGCTACTACAAAGTTTCAAATTACATGAGGCTCACTTTGTATTTCTATCAGACAGTGCTAAGATGCAGCCAGACAGATCTGGGTTTAATTCCCAAGACCAATAACTCCCTTGGTTTTGTGCAATCTGAACATCTGACCAATACCTGGGTTTAATTCCTCCTTCTATGAAATTACAATAATGTCATCCTCTTCACTGGTCACGGCTGAGGATAAGTGAGTACTTAGGACCTAATGGCCAGAACACAGTGGAAACTCAGTGAATGGCAGCAAACACACAAAAAAAGAGACGGTAACACATTCCGCCACCGATGCCACCGCGCTCAAACAAGGGTCACAGAAAGCCTGTCGATGGCTTAGCAAAGGACTGTTCTTTTAACACCGAGTGACCTGTCATTGCATTTCAATATTTCGATGTCTGGAAACTACCCTTCAATCACACCAATTAACTTAACTCAGCAACACTGACTAATACTCCAAAACCTATTTCAGTGATTTCTGGTTTATTTTTACATAAATAATATTTTCTAACCTAAAGGTCTATTGTTTGAATGCTGTTCCAATTTTATCAAAAGAAACATGTCAGAAAGATTCATTTGGTCATACACAACAATTTTAAGACAAAGAAAAAGCAGTCAAAATCCCACACAAAATGAGGTTTCTAAAATTTCAAAGTCCAGAAACTACTAGAACTTACTTGGTATATATTTAGGAGGGAGGAAAGACCTCACCCCTACCCAGAATGAACGTATGAATATTTCTAATACCACTCTAGGATTTACTCAACAACAACAAAAAAAACAGAAAGCAAGAAAAAGTTATCTGCTGTTCGTAAATTGGCAAGCTTGTAAGAAAAAATTATTACAAAAATCAAGTTAAGTTGTTCAAGCTAAGCATTAATAATAATCTTCTGGGAAGAAAGGAAGCAAGACCGTTTGGTGAATAAAATCCCATATCATATACTGAAATCTTACACATCTCTACGATGCCAACACATCAAACTCCACCACAGATAACAAATGTCAATTCTAATAAGTATATAACCCTTAGAGGACAGGTCATCTTCCCTGTTCTAGTAAAATGTTAAGGAAGCCTATGTGTAGAATGCCTAAAATTGACCTGTAAGTGGAGAAGGAAGAAAAGGAAGAGACAAGGAAGCTATGGCCTTGGTGAGATGGGACCAGAGCGAACATACTAGTTCTCAGATGGGTCAGTTTTCTGGAGAATGACCTTGACACTATCTCCAACATTCCAACAGACACCAAAGTTCTCATAATCTATCATGATGTGATGGGATACTTCACATGTCTTGCAAGTCACAGCCGATTACCCAAATGCTCTCAAATTTCCTTTTCCCCACTGAAAACTAGTCAGCCGTAGAAGAAATTAAGAACCGTGGGCACACTCATTGACCACCGAAGGCCTTGAATTATTGTGGCTACCAGCCATGACCATGGGGACTCACGGCGAGGGGCATAAGGTGTGATTTTACATTAAGGAGATGGATGATTTCCAAAGTGAATTAATAGCAGTAAGAGCGGAGATTAACAGAATGAATAAAAAGGCACCAGTCTGCCACAGTACCTGGCTACCCACACGTTGAGTCTTAAACCCAAAGTTAATCAGGCTGTTCACAAGTACCCCCCCAAAATTACTGAAGTAATTTTAACATATATTTCTTTTGTGACTCTTTCCCCAAGCACATATCACAGAGCTAAATATAAACTGCACAACAAATAGTTGTTCAGAATAGTATTTCTTAAGTATCTGGCGGTCCAGTGAACTCCCGAGTTTATAAAAGGATAATCTCGTCCCATTCTTCTTTAACACTCTTGAGGTTTCAGACTGCAACAGCTGACCCTTGCACAAAGCATGGGTTAGGGGTGCTGATCTTGGGGCTAAGCTGAAAATCCACATAGAACTTATAGTCGGCCCACCATACATGCTCCTCGGTATCCACGGTTTGACATTTGTGGACCATATAGTACTATAATATTTACTACTGAAAAAACCCACATGTAGTTCCACCCAGTGTTGTTCAAAGGTCACCTCTACTTCCCTTCTTCCTTCTCAAGGCAGACACAGCTGCTCTGTCATATTTCCGCCTCTGTTCAGATCCTTCTAACGCCCTTCACCACGCCGACTCAGCACCGTTCTGTGTATAAATCGGTCTTGATCCATGAATTCCGAGCTTAGTCAAAGCACCAGTTCTCTCAGAAACTTCCTGTCACATTTTTGGAGCTAATCTTCCATCTATGACTATCTCACTTTAAAAAAAGTCATTGCTCTCTGAAATTTCACAGGAGACTAAACAAAGAAAAATATGATCAAACTTCTCGAGTAAGTTCCCTACCACCCCAAACCTGAAACTAAATTAACACACAAAACACCCCAATCCCAGAGAACTCAACCAAGAAAGCTCACGTAATACAGCCTGTGTCACAAGTAGGTTTTTCCCTTCATCAAAAAGCTGCAAACCTATGCAACACAAAGCCTGGAATCAACTTGAGAAAACAGAAAACTAACCCTCCTCCCAGGCCATGCGAGTCTCATCCAGTCATGTACTTCCCGAATACAACGGGAAGGATGAAGAAAAAGTCTCAAACAGATGCCAAGAGTCTCGGAGTCAGGACATCTTTTCAATTTGTCATTTGCTCAAAGACCGTCACTGAAAAGAACCAAGAACAAATTAACCATTCATCTTAGAAACCCATCCACAGGAAGAAGGGCGTTCTGACATAAGAGTTAACAAAACACGGAGTCCACCAACTTGTTTATCCAACTCTGCAGCTCCCTACTCTTCCCAAATTACTAAATAAAGGAACGCTCTGCAGCCGTATCATTTGTATTTATAGTACATTTTCCATCTTTGTTCTATATATAATCAGCTACATCTCACTAAAACTCATTTTCATTATGTCTGGGAATCTTTTTTGTTAGTGATCATTGGAATAAATGGCTATTGACCAGTTCAGAGGAGAAAAAGCACAATGTTCATTTCCCTCTTCTATTTTTTTTTAAACTGTGCAACTATTCATAAGTTCTTGTTTTGTCTTCTTCTCATTTCAAAACTCCTTCAACACAATTAGCAATTCAATTCTACCACAAAATACAGTTTTAGAAATGAATAGGCAATCTTCACGACAGTTTAAATTTGCCCTGTCAAAGCCTATTTACATAATACAAAAGCCCAAAAGACAAGTTCCAGTTATACGCTGGCCGCAGCAGTGCTGAGCAAAAGGAAGACTCGGGCTTGGAGGCACCGTGTGAGAAACCTGGGACTCACACTAGAGCTGGGCAAGACCAAAACACGAAGACAGAATCACACCTCCTTCCCCTGCTTCTTGGGCTAAAACAGATACTCAATTCCATTTCCTTGGAGGGGGTTAAAAAGAAAGAAAACAATGAGGGTTTAATAATTATAATAAAGTATAAACAATATGGGGCTTCCCTGGTGGCTCAGGGAATCCGCCTGCCAATGCAGGAGCCGCGGGGTTCAATTCCTGTGTAGGGAAGATCCCCTGGAGGAGGAAATGGCAACCAACTCCAGTATTCCTGCCTGGGAAATCTCACGGACAGAGGAGCCTGGCGAGCTACAGTCCACGGGGTGGCAAAGAGTCGGACACAACTGAAAGACTGAGTACACAGGTACATAATAAAATACAGACACTCTTTAATAAAGCGTTATAATGTGTAGTATAAATAAAATTGGTCCTATAATTAATTCAAAACAAATTTACAAAGACAGTTTTGAAGTATCTAAACAGTAGAATGCCCAGTTGCTTGAGCATCTGGGACAGTGAGAGTACAAACGCTGGTGACATTCTCTCAGGCAGCAAACCGTTCTACCAGGCAGAAGCAAGTGTTCTGCAGTTGCTCCCAATCGAGCGGGTCGCACACCATCCAGAAAGGAAACCGTAGCAACGTAGCTCCTGTGTGAGGTGTCTGGGTGGGCCGGCTTCCCCTTTTCTCAATCTGCTTTCACGCTTGTCTCGAGGTCACCTGATGCTCTCAGCAAGTAACACCCAAGAGCCCGGGGTCAGACACACAGCACTATCCTTGCTTTACGGCCTTCAACCCCATTCCCGTTTCCTCTTCTGCCAGTGGGGAAACCAACCACTGATCCAAAGCAACACTTTGATGACCCAAAGTTTCCTGTACCCCCAAGTGAAACCGAGAATGACAACTAGCCCAAGCAAGGGTCTGTTAACTGCAGCCGCCCTGAGAGTCTCCCCCACCTTGAGCTACATCACATACTAACGACTACTAACCTAGGAGACATAAAGCCAGCTTCCCTGGTGGCTCAGCGGTGAAGCATCCGCCGGCTGGTGCAGGAGACTCGGGTTCGATCCCCGGTCTGGGACGATCCTCCATGCTGCGGAGCAACTAAGCCTGTGTGCCACAAGTAGAGCCCGGGAGCCACTGCTAGAGAGGAGCCCCCTACCCGCAGCACCTAGAGAAAGCCCGTGTGCAGCACGAAGACCCAGCACAGTCAAAAATAAATAAATAAATCTTCAAAATAAAGCAAACAAAGACACAAAGCCTACAGCCTTCCAGGCAGGGTCTGCTGTGAAATTCTGCTCGCCTTCTAAGGATCTGGTTCCACGAAACAGCAGCAGACTATGGCCAGGGTTCAAAAACAAACCAAAAAAACCAACCATAGGCAGGACCTTTAGCCAAGCTGGAGCCCTCCATGAGCCATCTCCAGATTACGCACTCTTCAGGACATCCCTGGCCGTCCAGTGGTTAAGACCCTGAACTTCCACTGCAGCGGGGCACGGGTCTGACCCCTGGTCGGGGAACTAAGATGGTCCTGCGTGCCATGGCACAGCCCAAAAAAAAAAAAAAAGATAATGCACTTTTATTCCAATGACTGATCCGCAGTATGTTTATATTGCTGATTCATGACACACAGCTTTCTGTGCGGTGGTAGGGAATTGCAAAGAGCTCAGGCTTTTGAATCAGACTTGAGCGAGCCCCAAAGCATGGCTCTGCTACTTAACCTCCTGAATAAGTCTGAGCCAATGACTTAACCTCTCTGTCTTTCTGTGCCTCTGCTTCCTGATTTGTAAAACTGGGGAAATATATGCACTGCAAGATAAAGGTTAGAGGAAGTAATTAATATAGGTACTTTGGCGCAGGGCCAGACACATGTTAAGTGCCCAGTAACTCGGCACAATACAAACAGAAACTAATTATTTCTCTTTTCTTGTGTGTTGTTCCTATATAGATTTTCACATATGCTGGAATCTTAAGTTTTCCCTCAGAACCTAATTTCAACCTGTAACCTACAATCAGTGGTTTCAAACTACAGAATAAACTCTGAAATCATCAGATAGCAAAATAATCTGTTTTTATGAAAAATAACTATATTTTCCCAAAACATAAGTTTAATGAAAAAGTGGTATTTTTGCATATATTTTCTATCTGTTTAATGTCTGGCTTAAAAGAAGACAACTATTAGATTCTCATGTCTGCTTCTGCATTCAAACTATGTAACATATGAAGTTCTGACTGAAGTATATGAAAACAAATTCAGCTTCAGATCCACAGCTGGGAAAAGAGTTTTTTAACAGCCTTTTCAAATAACTGCTAGTATTTTCCTTTGATTTGACAATGGCAGGTAGTTCCTCATAGGTTAGGTGTGGTCTCTCACTTTGAATGAATCCTTTACCTACGGGGTACCATATGGACTTCCCTGATGGCCCAGTGGTTGGGACTCTGTGCTTCCACTGCTGAGGGCACAAGTCTGATCCCCGGTCAGGGAACTAGGATCCCGCATGCCATGCAGTGTTGGCGGGGGCATGGGGGGGGGGGGTGGAGAAAGGTACTAGAAAGGCTGAGATTTGATAAAAGTGAAAATTTACTGCTTCATGGAGAACGTTAACTAAAACTGGCATTATTTTTCACTGGGAGCACACAACTGTTCAGTTACCATGACTATTCAAGCTCTCCTGAGCACCCCCACCTTGGCTCAGGCTAGCACACCAGCAGTCTTATCCAACGCTGCTTCTGCAATGCCGGGCTTCCCCAGTGGCTCAGCAGTAAAGAATCCGCCAGCAATGCAGGTGACACAGGAGATGTGGGTTGGATCCCTGGGTTGAGAAGATTCCTCTGGAGGAGGAAATGGCAACATACTCCAGTATTCTTGCCTGGAGAATTCCATGGACAAAGGAGCCTGGAAGGCTATAGTCCATGGGGTCACAAACAGTCGGACACAACAGAGTGACTAAACCCAAAAGAATACTGGCTGCATCAAAGGCCACAAACACAAGAACAGACTAGAAGAAAACATTTATAAATCATATATTCAATAAGGGGTTTCAGTTCAGTCACTCAGTTATGTCTGACTCTTTGCGACCCCACGGACTGCAGCATGCCAGGCCTCCCTGGCCATCACCAACTCCTGGAGCCTATACTCATATCCATCACGTCAGTGATGCCATCCAACCATCTCATCCTCTGTCATCCCCTTCTCCTCCTGCCTTCAATCTTTCCCAGCATCAGGGTCTTTTCCAAGGAGTCGGTTCTTCACATCAGGTGGCCAAAGTATTGGAGTTTCAGCTTCAGCATCAGTCCTTCCAATGAGCATTCAGGACTGATTTCCTTTAGGACTGACTGGTTGGATCTCCTGGCAGTCCAAGGGACTCTCAAGAGTCTTCTCCAGCATCACAGCTCAAAAGCATCAATTCTTCGGCGCTCAGCTTTGTTTATAGTCCGACTCTCACATTCATACATCACTACTGGAAAAACCATAGCTTTGACTAGACAGACCTTTGTTGGTAAAGTAATGTCTCTGCTTTTTAATATGCTGTCTAGGTTGGTCATAGCTTTTCTTCCAAGGAGCAAGCGTCTTTTCATTTCATGGCTGCAGTCAATAAGGTGTTAATGTACAGCATAACTCCTTCAACTCAATAACAAAAATTCAAAGAACCCAATTTTTAAAAATGGGCAGAGAACTTGGAATACTTCTCCAAGGAAGACAAACAAATGGCCAATAAACACATGAAAAGATGCTGAATATTACTAATTATTTGAGAAAGGTAAATCAAAACCACAATGAGATACCACCTCACACCCATTAGGATGACTACAATTGAGGGAAAAAAAAACAGGAGGACGTGGAGAAATTGGAATTCTTGTGCACCGCTGATGGGAAAGTGAGACTGTGTTGACCACCATGGGAAAAAAGTACGGCAGCTCCTGAACAAATTAAAAATAGAACTACCATATAATCCAGCAATTCCATTTATATGCGTATACACTCCAAGAACTGAAAACAGGAACTTCAAGAGATATTTGCATGCCCACATCCACAGCAGTATTATTCACAAGAGCCAAGAGCCAGAAGCAACCCAAGAGTCTATTGGTGGATGAATGAATAAAGAAAACATGGTACATCCATACACTGAAATGCTATTCAGTCTTAGAAGAATATTCTGAGACACAAGTGGACTTTGAGGACCTTATGCTAAGTGAAACAAGCTAGCGACTAAAAAGACAAACACCATTATGATTCTACTTATATAAAGTACCTAGAACAGCCAAACTAAAAGGAAGAAAGGAGAATGGTGGCGACTGCGGGGTTAGGAGAGAACAGGTAGTTATTGTTTAATAGGTACAGAGTGTCAACTCAGAAAACAGATGGTGGCAATGGTTGCAAAACAGTGTAAATGCACTTAAGAATCCATCTGCAAGGCAGGAGACCTGGGTTTGATTGCTGGGTCGGGAAGATCCCCTGGAGAAGGGAAAGGCTACCCACTTCAGTATTCTGACCTGGAGAATTCCAAGGACTGTACACTCTATGGGGTCGCAAAGGGTCAGACACGACTGAGCGACTTTCAGTCACCACCGAACTGCACATCTAAAAATGGTTAAGATGGTAGATTTCATGCAACGTGTTATTTCAGCAAAACTAACTTAATTTAAAAAATAGAGATTACTGGTGCACAGTAAGCTGACAGTGTTTTCCGGACGAATAAATGACCTCTAAAAGACTGTAAGCAAGAACAAAAACCAAGGAAAGAGGTAATCTAAACCCGGCTCCAATGTCACCTCCTCTAGGAAACCTGCTCCTCCGTACCCACCATGCCTGGGTGAATCAGGCCACTCAGTGCACAGTCATTCACCCCGCAGCCTGAGCTGGAACCGTCCAGTCACCCTGGACACCTGGCACCCGCTGTGTCCCACCACCTACTCACCAGGCTTAATCCACGCAACCCTGACAACGTCCAGTGGATCTGTTGATGCCCCCCTCCTCTCTGCACCAGCCAGGCCCTCAGCACCGCTGCCCCAGACGATGCTCACTGTCTCCTCCCCCTCTTCTGGGGGCAGCGCTCCCCTGTCCCCAAGTCACTATCCATACTGCTCCCAGAATGAACAATCCAAAATAAAAACCGAGGACCCTCCCTTTAGCTGCAAGAGGACAAACTCAATTCCTAGTGTGACACGGAGACAATCCACCCATTCTACCTTAACCACCCACACGACACAACGCCGCCCACTGCTCAAGCACGCAGGGCTGGCTGTGCTCCTCTGACCAGACTCTGTCCCGGTAGGACCACTATTCTATCCCTTCTCTCCTCCACCCACGCCTGGCCAACTCCTACACTCATGCTTTAAGATCCAATCCAAATACCCCATCCCTCACCTGTGTCCCTTAGAGCTTTATAGGTATCACTGTCATACAAGTTTCCACCTCACTCAAAAATTATCTGCGGGCCTTCCCTGGTGGCCCAGAGATTAAGACTCGAGGCTTCTAAAGCAGGGGGTGTAGGTTCCACCCCTGGCTGGGGAACCAAGTTTCCACAGGCTGTGCAGCGCAGTCAAGAAAAAAAATTATCTTTGCATTCCTAGTGGCTGGTTCCATCCATTTTGCTCATTTTCTTCAATGTGCTAATACTACTTTAACTGGCATAATATTAATTTTTGTTTTGTGAGCAAGATGCTTATCCTCTAGAGATGCGCTTTTAGTGAGATGAGACTGTGTCTTACTCTCCATCGGTTCTTTCAGGGCCTGGCACATAACAGGATGCTTCAAATGTCTGCTGAACAGAATCCCCAGATAATTTACCCCTAGAAAGTTAGTTTGATGCTCATATACTTTCCCCTCAAAGTGTCTATGCAGAAGGAAATGGCAACCCACTCCAGTGTTCTTGCCTGGAGAATCCCAGGGACGGGGGAGCCTGGTGGGCTGCCGTCTATGGGGTCGCACAGAGTCGGACACGACTGAAGCGACTTAGCAGCAGCAGCAAAGTGTCTAAGCTCTGCTTTAAGATGTTGATTATTACACTGTGCCTTCTGTGTAGGTCTTCTCTTAACTTCCATCATCCTGGACCGTGATTTGTGCTGAAAAGTTTTTTTCCCCAATAACAGCTGCAACTACAGACGAAATCCAGCAGCATGTTATAACAGGTATTGTTTACTCCATTTTACACACACAAAAACTACATTTCGGAAAGGCTATATATGCAGCCCAAGGTCGCAAAAACTACTGAGGAGCAAGCAACACTTAAACCCACACAAAGTTGTGGGGACTTCAGTCAAGTCCCTTCATCTCAGGACGTAAAGCACATTAACAAGAACAAAGGTAATGACTCCACTCTAACAGAGTACACAGGGTAACAGAAGATCCAGAAAAAAAGAGTTTATCCAGTCACTCTCCTTTGTATTCTATGACTATTCCACAAACTATCATATGCAACATGCAGTGCTTCCTTCAAGACACATCCAGACCATGCTTCATTTTGCCCCAAAGGCCACTCTGTTAGCAAAACCAAGAACTGCCTGCAATTTACAACAGGCTTTGTAAGTGAGACTTGGCTTTGGAATGAGACTGATTTGGACCAGTGTTCTGGATCCCGCTCTTACCAGCTGTGTGGCCTACACAAGGATCCTCATAGCTTCTTGGAGCCTTAAATTCCTTAACTGAAACATAGAGATAAAAACTCCCTCACAAGACAGTGAACAGACGGCATCCAGAACAGAGTAAGCACTCAATAAATCCATAAATCCACAGGCTCCTTCATCCTGTCCCAACTCTAGCAGGATGCTGTCTCCAATTCTTGCATCCACACCAAATCAGAATTCAAAGTACTTGGTCCTGTGCAAAGTCAGAAAAAGAATCACAGATTCTTGTCCAGCCCACTTGTTCTGTGGATACCAAGTTCACGACCGAAACCACCACAGTTAGCTAACAGCCAAACCAGAGGAGGATCTGGGCCTTTTTTCACCACCCATTTCGAAATTCGGAATCAGTGGCACATATTTTTCAGGAGATTGTCAATAGAGATAGCAAAATATCAAGACAAAAAAGTTTGAACTGGTTAAAACATTTGACCCACACATTCTTATGCCCTAGAATTATTCCACATGTCACATTAAGAAGCGCTATGATAATTCTTTAAGAAAACACAAGCCAGACCTTACACAGTGGGAAAGAAGACTCGGTGAGTCAGTGTGTTCTAGGATACAGCATTGTAGATATGCTTTTCTTTTTTTAATGCCATTGCCACATAAGGTCCCACTGCTTAACCCCAGAAGCCAGAAGGCGGAAAGTGCAAGCAAAGAAGGCAAAATACCTCTAACAATAACACCAGTTGTCAAACAAAACCAAATTAATCATTAATTGACTTTTCAACACAATCACGCTCTAACAACCACTCACTTGGTAAATGTTACTGAGTCCCTACCCTATGGGAGGAGCTAGGGAAAAGTGTGACAGAACTGCCAGGAAAGGGAACGAGACACAGAGTAAAAATTTACAACACAGGACAGAAAGTGGTGTGCCAGAAAGTCTTGGGAAGTCAGGAGAGAGAAATGATATACCACTACTAAGAATAAAGCAGGGTTTCAGTAGGAAATACCCTTCAAGGCTCATATCAAAAGCCGAGTCCAACCTGGACATGCGGAGATGGTAAGGAACATGTGTGTTCCCAGAGGCAGATCTCAGCACAGGCATGCAAAGTGACCAGCGAGGGTTTCTCAAACGCGTGAACGGGCCAAGGCATGTCCAGTTCAACACAGCAAAGGAACAGGTTCAAAGCATGTGGTGGACCTGACTGAGGTTTTATTCTGTGGGCACTGAGGAACTATTAATGTTTTCAAGCAGGGCAGTGACAGGACCGAAGCTGTACTTCTGGAAGAATTAAACTGACAGAACGTACAATGGATGACAGCTGAAAAGAGCAACTTGGCTGCTTCATACACATTTAATATCACTGAGTTTCTCTACATCCGCACTACACTTTGCTCTGCTCCCGGCCAGTCCCTCTCCCTAGCAATCCTCTACACCAATCAGTACTGACAACGCACGTAGTAACCCACATGCAGTAACATCAGCACAGGCTAGGTCACAGTACGCAAACCAACAACCAGACGGTGGTGGAGGCGGAACTCAAAGTTTATTTCTTGCTCATCAGCACCGGTCCCGGGAAATTCTCTACAGAGGCTGTCCTTCTCAACTCAGCATTCCCTCTGCACCAGTCACGTGGTAGGATCCCACCAGCAGGGAGAGAGGATTTCACATCAGCTTTTAAGTGCTTTCGTCCAAAAGTGACAGGTGTCATTTCTGCTCAATTTCATTGCGTACAGCAGGACAACTGGTCACGGGTGGACTTGAAAGGGACTGGGTGATGGATCTTTTCACATGAGTAAGGAAGAACTAGAAGCCCTGGAGAGCAGCATCACAAGGTGGTGTCTTTACAATGCCCAGTAATCAATTATTACATTTTGAAGGGAAAAAAATGCCTAGTTTTTTTGCAATTAGGTAATATCACAGTAAACTTGTTCTCGAGGCATCAAAGTTATCACCAAACTTGCTTAGCTTTATGGATATCAAGAATCTCACACTGATTATGAAATAATGTAATCTATAGAAGAATTTAGCATCATCTACTGCAGAATTCTGTTTGTTTTCATATCTATTATTCTTTCAGGAATCATTTCCAAGCTTTCATACAGACTATTTCAGCCTGCTCTAATCTGATAAATGTCTCACTTATTCCTTATTTGGAAAGAGATAACAGATAAGGAATATATATATTCAGTCTGATCAAGCCATTTCTGCTCTCTGATTAAGAGTCCTTGGCATAATCCGAAGCAGTTTAAGAACAGCGAGGGAGCTTCCTAGTGATCTAGTGCTCATGATTCAAAGCGTTCCCTTTCATGGACCAGGTTCAACCCCTGCAGGGAGCTGAGATCCCGTAAGTCACCCGGCGAGGCAAAAACAAACAAACAAAAACAAGGAAAGCTGCCGATTATTCATATTGCCTGATTTCATTAATGATCACCATGAGCAGTCACGGCGCTGTAATTTCTTCGGCTACAAGTCTACTCTAAATGTAGGAGAGGCGAGCTAACAGCAACGCGTGCACGTATTTTAGAAGCGCAATCCTACTTTCAAACCCCAGCTCTCCCCGTTACTAACTGCGGGAGCTCGGCCAAGCCACACGATCTCCGTGAAGCTGGCTGGTCTACACCTACAGCACAGTTAACCCCAGCTGCTTCACAGGGCCATCCCAGGGTTAAAGGAGACAACTTACACGAAACGATAGAAGGCAGATGCTCAAAGAAGTGGCAGGCAGTACAAAGGTCTTGATAAGCAAGGAATATGGTTTTCTTTACCATTTTATTAAAATTCTCCAAGCTAGGAGAGGTAAAAAGCACTTTTGATTTCTAATTGTGTAGTTGAGAAGTCTCTCACATAGAGTGGGCATCAGAGCAGAGCCAAACAGTCAAACAGCACACTTTTATCCATTGTTCTGCGCGGTGACTTCACAACTGAACCAGAACCAGTATCCCCCTACCTCTGAGAGAGTCACACCAAGAACAGACACTATGCAGGAGTATTAGGAAACACCATTTCTTAGCATCCAAAGGCATTTTCAAGATGTTTCAGTCTAGATGTTTCCAACTGATTTTGGCAATGGGACTTTCTTCAAAGGAATTATCAGAAGAAATCCACAAAAGTAAAATTTTTTCAAGTGGAGTTACTCCACGGGGAACAATTTGGTCTCTTTCTCATGGCCGCCCCAACCCTACTTGGACCCCTGATGTAACTCTTAGGAATCCCGAGGGATTGAAAATACCTTTCGAAAAAAGAAAATAAACTAAAAAACAAAAATGGAGGCACTTCACTTTTAACGGCAGAAACTGGGGATGGGAAGGGTGTGTCTAAGTGACTTGCTCCAGGTTGTCAGTAAAAAAACTAAGTCTAGAACCCAAATCTACTGAATCTGAATCTATTGTCTGTCCACTAACAATCAAGTTTTTCTCAGCTACAGAACGCTCTGCATCAAAATTTACCTTTACCTCTATCACAGTCCAAGAGTTTTGATTCTCAAATTTTGTATCTGACATCCTTACTTTCTTACTAATTTTATATTACTCTATTACTCTCACATTATATTCTGCTAATACTTTTTTTAATCTTAAAATTTTATTTATTTTGTACTGGAGTATAGCCGATCAACAATGTAATAGGTTTCAGGTGGACAGCACAGGGACTCAGCCATATATATACATGTATGCATTCTTCCCCCAAATTCCCTTCCCATCCAGGCTGCCACATAACATTGAGTAGAGTTCCCTGTGCTAGAC
The DNA here is from genome assembly GCA_024291935.2 of Okapia johnstoni. Taxonomy (NCBI): domain Eukaryota; kingdom Metazoa; phylum Chordata; class Mammalia; order Artiodactyla; family Giraffidae; genus Okapia; species Okapia johnstoni. The sequence continues at coordinate 13,987,702 of CM044326.1, read as the reverse complement.
AGTAGGTCCCTGCTGGTTATCCATTTGAAACAGAGCAGTGTGTACATGTCTACCCCAAACCCCCAAACTATCCCTTCCTCCCAGCAACCATAAGTTTCTTCTCTAAGTCTGTTTCTGTTTGGTAAATGAGTTTATTTATATCATGTCTATTCTCTTACTACTTTGTTCCCCAGTAATCTGGTCATGTGTCCCAGAACAACTGCAGTGAAACACGTACCTCCTAGCGCTTCTGTATTACCAGGCCTTTTAGGTTAACGCCCCAAACCATAGGCCAAGAAAGAAAAAGTAACCCAGACTCAGGGGGCAAACCCTCTGAAATGTTACGGGCTGAGATCCTAGTCCTCACCTGATCTGCTAAATGGTGTTACCCCCCTTTTCATCTCCCAAAGGGCAGTGTGTCAAGAAAAAGCTAGGATTACAACGACTCAGGTTGCCAAGGGGGAGAAAACAGTGAATGCAGGATGACAAACTTTTTAAGATTCAAGTACAAGCAATGTGATTGTAACAGGGAAAAGAAGAAGGTGAAAACTCTTCTGACCCCGAAAGATTTCCAAAGCAGTAGCCCTCTGAAAATTCAGGTCAGCGGAGAAGATGTCCTCAAAACTCCATTTCAGAGGGTTCCTATGAAACCAAAACAACACCCAGACACATGGATGAAATCTGAACAGTTCAAGAATCAGGTATGCTACATAAAAAACTGGGTGTTTCCAAGAAGATCACAGTTGTTCTCCCTCAACTGAATAACAATCTACAGGTTCCAGGCAACACTGTTATAGAGCTATCATAAATCAACTCTTCTAGGAATGATTTATCTACTAAGTCAACCAGCAAATCTTTCTCTATAACCAGGACTAGGATAAAGATCAGCCACATAATACTGGTAAGAATGCCCAACAGAACTGACACACTTTGGTGTATCAACAGTGCCCAGAGACCAACTTATACAACCTATCTGACTTATAATTTGCTATGCAACTGATTCCTACCTATAGTACAGAAAATTCTGACAAACGTCACCTAATTAAAAATCACTGCTATCATAGTTGAGACCAGTTAACTCATCTGTCTCACAGAAAACTGTTTGGCCATAATAGTCAAGAGCATGGACCTATGTTTAATTTAATTTTTATTTTCCTGTTTAAACCACACTGTCAACACATGACTGTGATTTTGGGCACATATGTGAATTCTGCATGTTCATTACTAGATACAGTATTGATTTTTAAAGCTTTTCATATGCATTTGGATGTGCAACAGAATGGCCACAGATCCTCTCTCATGGATCATTCTGTGTAGTTGTGCAGTCGCCCAGTCATGTCAGACTCTTTGCAGCTCCAAGTACTGCAGCACACCAGGACTCTAAGCAAACTCAGGGAGATGGCGAAGGACAGAGAAGCCTGGCGTTGCAAAGAGTTGGACACGGCTGAGTGACTGAACAACAAAGCCTCCCTGTCCTTCACTATCTCCCAAAATTTGCTCTAACTCATGGCCACTGAGTCAATGATGCCACCCAACCATCTCCTCCTCTGTCACCCTCTTCTCTGTGTAGTGGGAGGTTACCTAACTCTATCATCTCTATAAATCTCATCTCAAACACTTCTGCACCTCATTCCTGGAGTTAATTAGGACTGCTAATTAAGGTGCTGCCAAAGAACATGACCATCAGAGACTTTATTTGAAATTTCCCTTATGGGCCTTTTAATACTGAGAACCAATCTTAGATTAACTCTCAGTGCTTAAGAGAGTAGGGAATATGTTTCATGAGTTTGTTTCTTTCTATTCTTTCAGAAATACAGAGTTCTTTTACTTATAATTGGTTGCCAGTAGTTCAGTAATTCTACTAGTAATTTTACTATGGCATTTAAAACTTCCTTTTAAGGGCTGGATTAAAAAACCAACAACAACTTTAAAATTATGGAGAGTTCGTTCTCTGGTGGCCTAGTGGCTAGGATTCCAAGCTTTCCATCTCTGGGTTCAATCCCTGCTTGGGGAAGCTAAGATCTGGCAAGTCACACAGTGAAGGCAAAAAAAAATGACAGAGAAGTAAACGGTAAAGAGGCACTCATATTCGGCCAGTGGGAGTGCAAATGATAATAAACTTTCTGTAGATAACAATGTTTATTAAAAGCTGTTGAGGGACGGAGGGGAAGGAAAACAAACACCACTCCTAAGGAAGCCATGAGGGCGTTCCCTGACGACCCACTGGTCAGGGCTCCGGGCTTTCACCGCCAAAGACGTGGGTTCAGTCCCTAATCATGGATCTAAGATCCCACGAGTTGTGTGGCGTGGTCAAAAAATGAAAAAAAAAAAAAAAAATTAAAAAGGTAATGAGTGATCTGAGTTTAAATCTAAATCCATACAATGAAATACTATATAGCCATTATATTCACTTGACATTGTGTAAAAGTATAGTCGTGAAATGTACTTTATAATCTGGTTATACATAAGAGCATATAAAATGCAATCACATATGATATATATAAATGCACACACCCCTTCTACAAATTTAGTTTGGGAAGAAAAACACCAGTTGTACCCAAAATATTTTCCAGGCAGTGTCACTTATTCTCATGTGTACTTTTTTGTTTATGGGCAATTCCTGAATTTCTGCAGGGACTGTACATTACTGCTATTAGTAAAAATAAAACAAAAAATCTCTCTCATGAATCATGAAAACTCTGATGACTTCTAGAGTAAGAGATTATACAGCAGAAATTGAACTTTAAAAATAAATCTACTGGCAAAGTCAAAGTTACACAAAGTTCTGCCAAAATCAGAGCTCACAGTGGATGTTCCTTTCACATAATTACTTATTTCAACTCTTGGTAGCAATGTTCTTGATGCATGAAGAGCTCGGGCCCTGAAGTCAGAGACTGGCATTCAAGTCCTAATTCTCCCACATGCTGTGAGACCCCCGAGCAAGTTCTCCAGCCTCTCTGGGCCTCAAGTCGCCTCGTCCATTAACGGTGGGTGTGTAGATGACCCCATCTTAGAGCTCTGGGGATTAAAATGAAATAAGGCTGTACAGAACACAGAGGACTAAGCTTGGCACACGGAAAGCAGTAATAAATGACAGCAGTTGTTACTATCATTGTTGCTGTCACACATTAATTAAGAAACAAAATCAAGAGCACTTTAAGAACAGGAATGGTGTCTTTATTTTTGATCATCCCTGGACCCCAGCACCTAGTCAGTTACCTAAATGCCTGATTAAGTATACCTATTAATACAATTAATTAATTTATTAGCTTCCTTGGACCTCAATCTCCTCTGGCAAAATCATACAAACACCCTGCAGAGGTGAGAACTGATAAACGTAAGATACCTAGCTCAACAGAGGCTCCCACTAAATGATAGCTCTTGTCTTCAGCAACAGGGCCTGTAGATTTCCAAAGGCATCAAGACTGAAGGGACAGAATAGATATAATTTTTCCTCCAAATTTCCTTTGGTTGTATGGGTCCTGAGGTATCTCTAAGGTAAATCATTACTTTTATTCGGACTCAGGAAAGAAAATTCTCCGTTTACAGGCACATATCCTAGAGAGGCAACTATCAAAGTGGTAATCTTTAGACAGCCACAAGCGCTTTTGGCAAAGCAACCCAAACAACACCTGGGGGTGCGGAGAGTGGGGAAAGTAGGGGGTGGAGGCAGGGGGGTGGTATTTCAGAGAATTCATGAGCTTAAGGACAGAATGTATACAAATAGGAGCCATGAAAAACAGTGGATCAATTGTTCTCGGGCTTCAAATGAAAGCTTCTAAGATGACGATCTGAATTAGGAAGCAATTCTAAAATCAACACTACCTTTACATACACTGCCAAATGAATTCTTAAGGAAGTACTAAATTTATGAAGATATTCAATTACCTGAAAAGTATTTCCTTCACAAAAAAATCAAAATAAATAGGAATGCATTTTAGGAAGAAAAAATAGATTCTCAAAAGAAAAAAAGAACCATTAAATTCTATGGGGGGTGGTGAAAAACTACTGACATGAATCCAACAATAATTTCATACAGATCGTAACATTCTTGTACTAGTATCTGAGAAACAGTCATCCAAAGAAGGGGAAAGAAAAACCCTAACCTAAGGGAGAACTCAAAAACTGCAAAGATCAGTAACTTGTGCAGCTCTGTTTAATTTTCCATGTCTAATTTCACAGAAACCTCAGATTGCATACAAAAGTGCTTAATAGAAGGTTTATGATCCTATTTCTGAAATGATTCTATTGAAAGGGAAAAAAAAAAATCCTATTCAGCACTCACTAGCTTTGAGTTAAAGTTGTCTGTTCTGTATCCTGGAAACATACCATGCCATGACTTAGAGACATTTCATGGTTTACAAGCATTAAACACTGGAGTGCAAGTCTCATGTAAAATTCACTGTTAAGAAAATAAGCCTGGTAGGAACTTTCAAAACAACTGGAGTAAACATATTGTTTTATTCTATACCGATTATATCACAATATGACTGTGATTTAAAAAGGGATGTGGCAGAGAATGGCGAAATCTCACTAATTCTCCAGAATCTGAGTAATGGGCCTGCAGGGATCAATTCTACTGTTCTATTTTGAATACAATTTTAAAACACATTTTTTAAAAATTAGGCAGGCAAGCCACACCTACACCCATGTGTGAACCACACTAATATGACAGTGACAAAGCTGCTGAACAGGTTAAAATATAAAACAACAGACAGAAAAAACAAGGAAGAGCTGAACAAACACTACTGCCAGACTAGGTCACAACCCTGGTCAACCTTCCATTTAACATGGTGCCCTTCACGTCCCCCTAAAAGGCTAATTTAACTCACCATAATCAAACTACAGGTGATGCTGGGATTGAAAAAAAAAATTCTGTTCATTTAGTCTCAAAAAATAGATTTTATTAATATTGGGTTGGCCAAAACGCTGATTCAGTTTTCATAGCATCTTATGGGAAAACCCAAACAAACTTTTTGGCCAACCCAATATCAATAATAAGCACATGTTATTCATATATAGTTGTATTACAAACTCATCCATCCATCCAAATATGTCCTAAGGAGTAACTAACTGCTATGTGTCATGAACAATGCCACGTACTGGGAATACACCAATGAACAAAGCAGATACAGTCTGTCCTCCAGGACCTTATAATTGAGAAAGAAATACAGACACGTGGGTTTGCCTTGTCCCCACCTAGTCAGTGAGCAACATGACAACGAGTCCTACTGAACTAACTGGGAGAGGGGAAACAGTGGGCAAAGAAAATATGGAAAAAGTAAAGAGCTCACCAAAAACAGTACAAGCCAAGGTACTCAAAAAACAGGAAGAACATTCTTTTCACCTAGTTGCTGGCATAGTATCTTAGAAAAATACATTTAGTTCTGTAGCTTATGATACTTGCCATCAGATCAGTTCAGTCACTCAGTCGTGTCCGACTCTTTGTGACCCCATGGACCGCAGCACGCCAGGCCTCCCTGTCCATCACCAACTCCTGGAATTTACCCAGACTCGTGTCCACTGAGTCAGTGATGCCATCCAACGGTCTCATCCTCTGTCATCCACTTCTCCTCCTGCCCTCAATTTTTCCCAGCATCAGGGTCTTTTCCATAACCACCTAAAGTTTCCAAAACTTCTATCTTGTCTAATTTATACAAGTGTTAATTGCTCAGTCGGGTGTGACTCTCTGAGACCCCATGGACTATAGCCCACCAGGCTCCTCTGTTCATGGGATTCTCCAGGCAAGAATACTGGAACGGGCAGCCAGTACTTTCTCCAGGGGAATCTTTCCAACCCAGGGATCGAATCTGCGTCTCCGGCATTGTAGGCGGATTCTTTACCATCTGAGCCACGGGTGAAGCCCAAATTATACAAAACTTGGCCCAAAGAGAGTCCTTTTTCAAAAAAGTATTAATAAATGTGTTACCTACAGGCATCCTCTAAAGTAAAATGGTGGGTTCCAAGATTTAACTAAGTCAATCTCAATTACTCAAAGTTCACAATACAGTATTATTATTTAACAAACATTCCTTCCAAGTTACCAAAAATTTAGGTAAAACAGGATGAAAAGCTTAAACCGGGGTGTATTTAACGTTACAGAAAGGTTCAAAAGCCAACTCATCTCACTTGTTAAGTTTTCAGTGAAGAAAAAGGGCAGTGGAAAAAAATATCTGAAAAACAACATGATTTGACCGAGTAAAATGTTCAGGGCCATTCCTACCTGGCCCCATTTAAAGACGGATTCCCACCCATAATAAAAGTGTTACTAAGTATACGGGCCAAGCGCTCAGAATCCTTCTTTCTGCCATCACGTACTAAGGTTTTCTGGCAAGATCAGCTCAACAAAGATTCATCAGCAGGTTCCTCTGAGCGACAGGGCTATAAAGCAATGCTGACAAGGAGCTTGCATGTCCTGCCTTAAGGAAATCACTCAGACACAATATTTACCAAAGGGTTCTATTCATTGTTCTGTATTAGAAAAAGGGCGGTGGAGGGGAGATATCTGAAGTGCAGCAGGGTGGCTGGCAACAACAGTGAGAAAATTAATCATCTAAACCGAAGTAGGAAGGGCGAAGTCACTGCAACTTTGAAGAATCTTCACTGATGTGAAAATACCATCTGTTCCACTTCACGTCCAAGAAGTTCTGTAGTGTCCTCCCAGTCACCCCCGGAGGGCTCAACGAAAGGTGACTTTAACACATTATTTCACAGAACAAAAGAATTCAAGGGCAGAAGGGGGGCAGTGACCGGCTCAAGGTCGCACGGCTGGGTAGGTGACAGACACACAGCTGAGTTATCGTCTTCCTTTCCAATCTTTTTCCAGCTACACAACTTTGCCAGGTTAAATGTCATTTTATTGGGTGTGGAGAGGGGAGGAGAAGGAATCAGGTGACAAGTGAGGAAACTAGCAAGGGATTCAGTTACAGAGTTATTATCTCCTAAGCCAGGAGTGAAAAGGAAAAGAATTTCCCCAGAAATTCGCATGCATAACGACTCTGTTCACTTGACAAAGTAACTGTGCCAACTGCTTCGCAATCACTTCAAAACCCCACAGGAATTAAGGACCAGTCACGTCGAAGGGGATGCAGGAAAGAAAACTGCACCGCAGTTCACAGAATCATCCAGATCTTTGCATCCTGTATCTTACAGTCCACATAATTCCATCCCCTGGCATTAAGCAAAAGATGTGCATACCACCCCCAAAAATCACTCCTGGTGTGAGAAAAACTGGGCGCAAAGCTAAGGGACCGGGGAGAGATGTTTAATATTTCACGGTTCATACCTACATTTTTCTTACTGAAGACTTACGTCCCTAACATTTCAGGACTGTTAAAATGAACCTAGAAAACTGGTCTTTCAACTTCCAATATAGGTTAAACATGAACTAATTAACTGTTTGTAAAACACTTTGAAGTCGTGAAAGAGTATGTAAATGTTAATTATTAATGCTGATCCACAAAGCCCCTGCATCTGAAGTAGAATACAATTTTTCAGGCAAGTTTCTGCTACTTTCAAGGTACAAACATGGAAGCCCAGCATGCTTTTAGGAATTCTAGGAAAACTTGAAAGGCAGACCACAATGATTTCTATTTACAACAAGAACAAGCTGGAATTTTAAGCCGGCTGTGTTGGGTATAATTATATCAGAATGAATAAAAAATGTGACTTATGCCATATATAATAAAAACTAGAGTATGTTTATAGTCACAAAGCCCTGGATGAAAATTATAGTCCATTAACCTGAGAGGGGCAAAATCAAAGCTCTGAACCATACTTTTCTCATCAAAAAGGCAGGGAGGATAAAACCTATCTTACAGGATTACTGTCAAGAATTGAGGGAATGTAAATCAACACACGATAATACACATGCAGGCATCCAGTACTAAGTCTCTCCTTCCCTTTAGTGACTTAACTTTTCAGAAGACACTTTTTGGGAAATGGCCTGATCTTTAGCAAAAGATCTCTCTAGAATGAAAAAGTCCTTTAAATACACATATCTTATGTTCTAAGCACACATACAGCACTCATTTAGCAGGAGGGCCCAGGCAAAAACTTTTGGTCATTCCTGTCCACTGACCCATATACATTCTTAATCCTCAGAGGCAGAAAGCACCTCGGCCAGGCCCCAAGGCTTCATGTGACCAAGTGAACAATTAGGACTCGGCTTCTCAAACTCGAGCTGTCCCATTTTCCTCCTAAATAACTCCCAAACTGCAAAGCCACAGGCAGAGTTCCTTTGTATTCTGAGCCCACCCTCTCTGTGCACAAAGAATGCAAGGTTAAAAAAAACCCACTTTCCTCCAGACAGATTAAAGGTAACAGAAATGATCCCCGCGCAATGCCACAATGGGTCTCTCTTCTCCAACTCCAGAAACGCAACTACCTTAAACAGGGCAGAACTCAACAGGCAACACTAGGTACGTGGACTGATTCGGAGATATTTCAAATTATACTGCTGTGTTTTCAGAGGTGATTCATCAATTACAGAAAATGTCAAATCTACAAAAACTCCCTGTCACCTTTGGCACTGTTATCACCTAGGAAAGAGAATGCTTCTAATGATCTAAGTTAGTGAGGAAACTTATAATTCAAATTAGGGAGAAAAAAAAAATTCACGCTTGAGTCAATTTAGCTGAAGTGATCTGCCCACCACAATACGAACACAACACAACGTCCCCTTTGAACATGGTGCCTCAACTAGCTTGGTGAGGAAAACATGTGCTAACAATTTTCGCAGGAGCTGCTGTGAACTCTTCTATCAAAACCACCCATAGTCTCCCCTGACTTTCCCCCTGGTGATCAACGGCTCAGATTTTCAAGACAAGAGACCACAGTCAAAGACCCATCTGTGGAAGACACAGTGTGAATAACCACAAACAAATGAAACCGCGTAGCCCAGAGACTCACCAACTGAGCAGATGCTGCAAAGCATGAACTGTTTGAAAGTGAAACATTAAACTATATACAAAGATAGATACAAATATAGCAAAGTATTTAGGAGATCCAAAAAAATCCATTCTACCATCATCTCAGTCTGCAAACAAAACTAGAGTTAACACTCTGTGATAAACTCCTTCCAAACTATCTTGTGTGTAAAAATTACACACAATACACCCCTGTGTGTCTGTGTGCTTAGTCACTCAGTCATGTCCGACTCTTTGCAACCCCAAGGACTGTAGTCCAACAGGCTCCTCTATCCATGGGGATTCTTCAGGCAAGAGTACTGGAGTGGGTTGCCATGCCCTCCTGCCGGGGATCTTCTCAATCCAGGGATGGAACCCAGGTCTCCCCCACTGCAGGCAGATTCTTTACCATCTGAGCCATCAGGGAAGCCCCAATATACGCCTGCATCACATTTAAAGATCACTGATAGATGGGCACAATAAAGGACAGAAGTGGTATGGACCTAACAGAGGCAGAAGATACTAAGAAAAGGTGGCAAGGATACAAAGAAGAACTATACAAGAAAGATCTTCATGACCCAGATAACCACACTGCTGTGATCACTCACCAAGAGCGAGACATCCTGGAATGCAAGTCAAGTGGGCCTTAGGAAGCATCACTGTGAACAAAGTTAGTGGAGGTGATGAAATTCCAGTTGAGCTATTTTGAATCCTATAGATGATGCTGTGAAAGTGCTGCACTCAATACGCCAGCAAATTTGGAACACTCAGCAGTGGCCACAGTTTTCATTACAATCCCAAAGAAAGGCAATACCAAAGAACACTCAAACTACCACACAATTGCACTCATCTCATATGCTAGCAAAGTAATGCTCAAAATTCTCCAAGCCAGGCTTCAACAGTACATGAACCCGTGAACTTCCAGATGTTCAAGCTAGATTCAGAAAAGGCAGAGGAACCAGAGATCAAATTGCCAACATCCCTCAGATCATCGAAAAAGCAAGAGAGTTCCAGAAAAACATCTACTTCTGTTTTATTGACTACGCCAAAGCCTTTGACTGTGTGGATCACAACAAACTGTGGAAAATTCTTCAAGAGGTGGGAATACCAGACACCTTACCTGTCTCCTGAGAAATCTGTATGCAGGTCAAGAAGCAACAGTTAGAACCGGACATGGAATAACAGACTAGTTCCAAATAGGGAGAGGAGTATGTCAAGGCTGTATACTGTCACCCTGCTTGTTTAACTTATATGCAGAGTACATCAGCAAAGTGTCAGGCTGGATGAAGCACAAGCTGGAATCAAGATTGCTGGGAGAAATATCAATAACCCCAGATATGCAGATGATACCACCCTTACGGCAGAAAGGGAAGAACTAAAGAGCCTCTTGCTGAAAGGGAAAGAGTAAAAAAGCTGGCTTAAAACTCAACATTCAAAACAGCAAGATCATGGCATCTAGTCCCATCACTTCATGGCAGATAGATGGGGAAACAAGGGAAACAGTGACATTTTATTTTGGGGGGCTCCAAAATCACTGCAGTTGGTGATTGCAGCCATGAAATTAAAAGATGCTTGTTCCTTGGAAGAAAAGCTATGACCAACCTAGACAGCATATTAAAAAGCAGAGACACTACTTTGCCAACAAAGGTCCATCTAGCCAAAGCTATGGGTTTTCCAGTAATCATGTATGGATGTGAAGGACTGTAAAGCAAGCTGAGCACCCAAGAATTGTTGATTTGAAACTGTGGTGTTGGAGAAGACTCTTGAGAGTCCCTTGGATGCAAGGAGATCCAACCAGTCCATCCTAAAGGAGATCAGTCCTGAACATTCATTGGAAGGACTGATGCTGAAACTGAAACTCCAATACTTTGGCCACCTGATGCGAAGGACTGACTCACTGAAAAAGACCCTGATGCTGGGAAAGATCGAAGGCAGGAGGAGAAGGGGACGACAGGGGATGAGATGGTTGGATGGCATCACCGACTTGATGGATGTGAGTCTGAGCAAGCTCCGAGAGTTGGTGATGGACAGGGAGGCCTGGTGTGCTGCAGTCCACGGGGTCGCAAAGAGGCAGACATGACTGAGTGACTTAACTGAACTCATATCCTTAGAGACTGAAAATGAACAACAGATTTCACTGATAACACTTTTATTGTGCTCAGAGGAGAAAAGTTTTCATCAGGTTTGGAGTCTTAACTCCCTTGGGCACAAATATACAAGGTGTTTTAGGTCACTACTATCTTGCTTAAACCCACCTCCCAAGGAAAGAGACAAGGCTTAATCCCTGGGTCAGAAAGATTCCCTGGAGGAAATGGCAACCCACTCCAGCATTCCTGCCTGGAGAATTCCACGGACAGAGGAGTCTGGAGAGTCCGTGGGGAAGAGGTGGACACAACTCAGCGACTCAACAACAGCAACAACTACCCGCATACACACTGCTCTCCCCTCCCGCCCCGCCCTCGGCCTCCCTGTTCAAGCTCCCGCCTCAAGGTCTTTGCCCCTGATGCTCCTTCCACTCAGAACACCCAGAGCCCTTCAGGTCTGCTCTCACCACCGCCCTCGGGTCTCGCTCAGAAAGCTCATCTCAGCAAGTCTGACACCCCTCCCCTAGTTTTCTGAATGCTCTTCATCTTCTTCCCACAGTCATCACGCCCGGCCTTCTACCTGTTCATGCTCTGCTTCTCTCGTTAAGATGTCAGCCGCTTGACAGCAGCAGCTGCCTTCTGTCACTGAAATCCCACCACCTAGAACAGTGCCTGACGACAGAGGGCTCCCAAATACGTGCTGAATAAATTAACAACCCTACAAGGTAGGTCGCGGTGCCTACTTTACAAAAGAGAAAGCTGATTTTCAGAGACAATTTACCTAAAGCCACAGAGCAAATTAAGTCGCCAGACACATCTGAAAGAGCCAATATTCTACCCACTGACTCACTTCATCCTGTGCCATAGAAGGAAATTACAAATACAGGTTAAGAAACAAAGATGTAACAGAAAGCATCGTTATATCCAAGTATCAGACCACTTTTCTGCTCATCACTAGAGCATTTCACATCTTTGATTAATCTCATGTATATACTACAGAGGTGGTAAAGAATCTGCCTGCCAGGCAGGAGACACAGCTTCGATCCCTGGGTTGGGAAGATCCCGTGGAGAAGGAAATAGCAACTCATTCCAGTATTCTTGCCTGGGAAATCCCATGGACAGAGGAGCCTGGCAGGCTACAGTCCACGGGGTCACAAACAGATGGACATGACTTAGTGACACGACTTTTTCTGTATTCCCTACAGAGTAAAGGCTAGCTACAGAAACATTTAACAAACATTTCTTTGATATTTATACACACAAAGACTTGAAGACTCCTGTAAGGAGACCTTGAGCATCATCAATAAATTATACTCTTTCAAAGGATTTCAATTTCCAACCGTGATGGAGTACCTGGATCCAGATTCCTTCCTGCTCTCACCCCCCACCAACAACCAAAAAAAACGGACTGCCAAATGGCAACATCTTTTAGTCACTGGACCACCAACAGCACAGGACTGGGAAGAGGTGAACTCCACACATGTACCAGCTCCCTCAGCCTGGAGACACATCCTGGACCATGTGCTTTGAGGAGCCCAAGCAGAGCAAGGCAGGCTTGCTAAGCAGGAAGTCCAAGAGCATGAGAAGGCTCAGGAACCTAAAACCAGAGTGCTAGAAAGGAGGGAGTTGCATGAAGAAGGATCTCCAGAAATCAGCAAAGAGGCCTGCCTGAGTCTAACCATCAATAATAAGCTATGTGTGCGTACTGTAAATCTACAAGGGCAGGCAAAGAAGGACCCAAGGACCATATGCTACATAACCTCAGAGCTCACACAGGGCTGGCAGACACGCATATTCAGACCAGCAAGAACAGAGAACATACCATTCTTCAATGAAAGCTATGGAGGCTTCATGCCTTAATAAAGGGGTGAAACAAGTCTTAGAGTAAAAGGATACAGCTAGGGTTGATGTAACTTGGACCAATCAACAGCAATCAACAAATTAAAACTCACCATTTCTAGGATCTAACAAGAAATTACCACAATGTGACCCAAAAATGGGGAGGGAAAAAAAAGGCCTATAGAAACAAATAATGGAATTAATGAACTAAGACTTTAACAACTATGATGAGTATTACACACATGACCAAGAATTTTTTAAAGGAACATTAATAGACAAATAAAGGAAATAAAAAAGATTCAGTAGCAAATTGAATCCAACAATATATTAAAATACATCATGACTGAGGATTATCAAAAAATTACAAGGCTAGTTCAACACTGAAAAAGCAGTGTAATTCACCATATCTACCGATTAAAGAAGAAACAATATATGACCATCTCAACAGATGCAGAAGAAGCCTGTGACAACATTCAGTACCCATTCATGATAAAAACTCAGCAAATTAAGAAACAGAACTTTATCAACTTGATAAAGAACACCTTTACCACTACAAAAACAAAAACTATACACAACATCATGTTAATGGTGAAACATGAACGTTTTCCCCTTAACATCAAGAAAAGGTCCACTTTCAAAACTCCTATTCATCATCATACAGGAGGTCCTAGCCAATTCAATAAAGAAAAAGAAATAAAGGCATACAGACTGCAAAGAAGAAATCAAACTTCCTGTATTTGCCAATGACATTACTATCTACGAACAAGAGTCCAAGTAAGTTTAGCAAGTTTTTAAGACAAAAGGTCAGCATAAAAAATTCAATTCTATTTCTACATACTAGCAATGAACAGGAAATTGAAATTTTAAAAGCATCATTTACAACAGCACCAGAAAATATGAAATACATAGTAATCTTATTTTGAAAACACGCAAGATCCAATTACTAAAATCTACAAAACACTAATTAAAAAACTAAAAAAAAAAGGTCGAAATAAATAGAACATCATAAATCATGTTCATGACTCAATATGACTAAGCTGTCAATTCTACCCTAAGTCATTTACAGATTCAATACAGGGCCAATCAAAAATCCTGGCGGGATTCTTCTAAACAAGCTGATTCTAAAATATACTCGGGGGGAACTCCCTGGCGGTCAAATGGTTAGGATGCCATGCTTTCACAAGGACCCAGATTCAATCCCTGGTCAGAGAACTAGGGTCCCACAAGCTTTGAAGTGCAGCCAAAAAATAAGTAAGTAAATAAAACGTACTTGGAAAGGCAAAGCAACTAGGATACTCAGAGATAATTCTGGAAAATAACACAATTGGAGAACTCGTACTACCTGATTTCAAGACTTACTCTATAGATACAGTAATCAACAGTGTCGTAAGAGAAAAATGAAAGACGCAGATCAACATGACAGAATCCAGAACCCAGGAACAGACCCACACATACATGATCAACTGGCTTTCAGCAAAGGTACAAAGGCAATTCAATGGAGAAAGATGTCTTTTCAAAAAACAGGCTGGAACAAACTACACACCCACGTGCAAAAAAAAAAAAAAAAAAAACAATCCACACTTTGCACCATTAGAACATTAACTCAAGTGATTCATAAACCTAAACTGTAAAATTTCAAACTACAAAAATTCTAGGAGAAAAATAATAGAGCAAAGTCTTTGTACTTTCAGGTGGGGCAATAATAAGAAGGCAAACAACTAATTTGAAAAGTTTGAAACTCTAATTCAAAAAGATACAGGCGCCCCAATGTTCACAGTGGCACTATTTACAGAAATACGTCCAAATGTGCGTGTGCCCACACACATATACACACATGTGATGGAATACTATCCTGATTTTTTTTTTTAAATTTTCATTAACTATAAAAAGCTATTTGGAGGACAAACAGGAAAAGTTGAATATGCAGTGAATATTACAGACCCGTTCAGATGTCATCTTTATAATTAGTTATACAGATCAAGGCTCAACTTTTTCTGTGAGATAGTAAAGATTTTCAGCTTTGTGGATCACAGGGTGTCTTGTAACTGCTGTCACTGTAGCACCAAAGCAACCACAGACAATATGGAAACAAAGGAACACTGCTGTGTCCCAATAAAACTTTATTAAAAAAAAAAAAAACAGTAGGGCACATCTGGTCTGTGGGCCACAGTTTGTAAACAAAACTCTGGTGACAGGGAGCAGAGTAGTGGTTGCCTGTGGTGAGCTAGGCCACAGAGTGAGGGGTGAAGGCAGAACTCTCTGGAGAACACAAAGGAACTTTCTGGGGTGATGGAAACATTCTATACCTTTATTGTGCTGTTAAGTTACATGCATGAATATATTCGTCAAAACTTGTCAAACTCTGTACATTCAAAATGGGTGCATTTTATCATATAAACAATGACTCAACAAACCTGATTCGTTTACAAATTGTACTCTCTTCAGGTGACAATGTTAGTGATGTGAAAAGCATGCCCTTTGCAGCCAAAATAAAGTGAATTCAGATTATTCAAATTTTAGCACCAAAATTTAAAACTATGTGACCACTATCAAATCATTTTCGTGGGTGTTTCCGCCTTCTGAAAGTGTTAGTCACTCAGTCATGTCCAACTCTTTACAACCCCACGGACTGTACCCTACCAGGCTCCTCTGTCCATGGAATTGTGCAGGCAAGAATGCTGGAGTGGGTTGCCATTTCCTTCTCCAGGGGATTTTCCCAATCCAGGGATCGAACCTGGGTCTCCTGCATTGAGGCAGATTCTTCCATCTGAGCCACCAGGGAAGCCCTCCTAAAATTCGTCAATAATTCCTGCCTCATAGATTTGTTTCAAAAATGAAATAAATTGTAGGATTTCCCTGGTGGTCCAGTGGTTAAGACTTCATGCTCCCAATGTAGGGTTCAATCCCTCGTCCGGGAACTAATATCCCACATGCCACACAGCTCAGTCATGCATAAAATGTAAGACACATAGTATAACATCTGACACATAAGAGGCACATTCCCTGATTTGAGTAAACCAATTTTTAAAAAATAATTTTTAAGAAAATGAGTCAGAAAAGATTAGACAGTGACTAGGCTAGCTTCTTTTGTACCCTTCTGAAACACTCTGCCATTCTTTGTTCACTGTTTATAGTGGTTTCACCTGACTTCAAGTACTGGGATCCAATGTCAGTTCCTTTGATTTCAGAGTAATGTGGGTCTCCCAGCAAGCACTGAATTTAGAAAAATATCCCATAACAAATACATTGTAAAAGAGGCAAAGAGGCAAAAGTGACAAGTATCCATTTTCCTAAGTAAGAATGGCAATAGAAATGGTATAATATTTATAAAAAAAAAAAAAAAATCAATAAACTTCATTGGATGTTTTCCCGTTTTATAGACTAGGATTTGAATTTTATCCAAACCAGTAGGGAACCAACAAAACTACAACATGACAAAGCACTTGTATAGTGCTTTATCTCCAGAGTTTCTCACTGACAGTAGAGGGCAGGAGATTGAATGACAGTATCAAATTTGTCCTTATTTTATAAGTAAGGATGCTAAGTCTGAGACACATGAAGTGGCCTCCTCAAGAACACACTGCCAATAATTGGTGAAGCTCAGGAAGTCCATGGGGTCGCTAAGAGTCAGACATGGCTGGCTTCACTTTCACTTTTCACTAGCATGCACTGGAGAAGGAAATGGCAACCCACTCCAGTGTTCTTGCCTGGAGAATCCCAGGGACGGCGGAGCCTGGTGGGCTGCCGTCTACAGGGTCGCACAGAGTCGGACATGACCGAAGCGACTTAGCAGCAGCAGCAGCAGGAAGTCAGCCATGCGGTCCCGTATCACATGCTTTCAGCAGATATCACCAGCAATTCCCTTGGGTTGATGGAACACTACATTGCATAACTCCAAGGTACTTTTCTCTTGCTTGACATCTTCAGTTGTCTAAAAGACTAACTCATTACAGTGCAACATACTTAATTCCTAACCATTCAAGAATAACTAGCCTTTTGAAGTGGTAAAGATGATTTCTGTGGCCAAACACTGGCTTACAATAGGATCATAAGTGAAAATTCAAGAGGACTGATTACTAATGGGAGAGCTTACCGAGTGACATAAACGGTAAATCCCTCACACTGTTTCCTTCTCCCCACCCCAACAGCTGCATCACGCACACTGATATCCGCCTTTCCAGGGCTCTGAACACAGCTCTGAAGTCATAAAAAAGGGAAACACACCATTGTCCTACACAACCATTTGTTAACAATCGTCGTATCTCAGTATCAGGCCTACTGGTGCCTTCTTTGAGCAAGGACTGACCAAAACGGGTTACCTGCCCACCTTGTACTCACTGTCCCAATCGACCCCGAGGTGGACTACAGGACCACAAACGTGGAGACACGTGAAGGAAGCAAACTTCTTTCCAGCAACAGCGTCCTCCTCTCGCCCCACGGACAGCCGGTAAGACAGCCCGACAGTGACTCGGGAGCACAGATTCCAAATGGATGCTGTCCCCGTCAGTAATAACCCTGTGTGTTCAAGTGTACGGCAAGGTTAACTTTAAAAGGGGATTATCAGAAGTCCAAGGGGGTTCATCTAACTTTGTCAGCTTTGGTTTTTCCCCTCAATCTGTGAGTCTGGTCAAATATAATTTTTAAAGGTTTACTGTAATCCTTCATGATTAACTTTTTGCCTTTATTTTATTTAAAAAAATGGAAAGATGAGATTCAATATACAGAAATGCCCATGACAGGTTAATATTTCTACAATGTATGTATCTCACTTGGTACTGTGAATTTTCTAAACAATATGCTGGTATAACTGATTTAAATCACTGCTTCCTCCCACAAATGGTGGCACCTTCAAACGTGTTTTTGAAGAGGAAGTAATACCACCTCTGTTAAACCACAGGCCAGTTCCATCTTAAGCAAGTTTGAGAAATGTAGTCATAATCCATATCTATTATTTTTCAAAATTAAGGTAAAATAAGGAAGAAGAACTGGAACTAAATAACTCAGATACCCTACTCCAAGTCTTGAAAACAACCCATTTCTGACCATTTCCTAAACACTATAAATGCAGAGTTCTGTCCTACTGAGTCACACTGCAAGGCGCACTCAAAGATTAACAACGGACTGAGAAGATAAAACTGGTAATTCTATTAACATTCAGTTCAACTTCACCTTTAAAAAAATTGCATTTAAGACTCAATTCTCAGAAGCATTCCCTCTTTTTTTTTATTGTTATACTAGGGGCAGTACTTTTATTTATAGAGTTAACAAATCAAAACATAACAAATGATTATATATATTAGTATCAGTAGGAATACCAAATATTATTTCACAACAGCCACCATGTATTTCTTTTTTTTTAATTAATTTATCTTAATTGAAAGCTAATTACTTTACAATATTGTGGTGGTTTTTGCCACACATCAAGATGAATCAGCCATGGGTGTACATGTGTTCCCCATCCTGAACTCCCCCCACCTCCCTCGCCACCCCATCCCTCTGGGTTGTCCCATAGCACCGGTTTTGAGTGCCCTGAGAAGCATTCCCTCTTTATGATAAACAGCTAAACCACTATGCTCAGATGCATCAGACTTTTAAATATCCTTTAAATCATACAAAAAGGTACCCAAATCACTGTCATTACAGCTACCAGGTAACAGGCATACTATGAAGATCATCACACAGCTTCATTTATTTCTAAGAATGCTCTAAAGTATGTTACTACACCTTACACAGTAGGAAACCAAAGCTTCGAGGGGATAAGGGACCTGCCGGCTCAAGGCTACCCACCTAGTCGACGGAAAGGTGGGGATTTGAATTCAAATTTACCTAATTCCAAAGAATGTGCATTCTTCTACACTGTGCTACCTGCCCAAGTCACAACAGAGGTATAAACAGGCAGGGGAGGGAACGCCATTTGTCCGGCAGTCTTAGCCATTTCCACAAAAAAGGGAGAAATTTTCCCAATCAGAAACCACTTTACAAAATCCACAGCACACGATTTAAACCTCGATTCTTTTCAAGATGTAATTAATGGGTTAACAGGAAAGGTCAGACATCCTTGTATGAAGTACACTAAATCGCATTACAGGCCTGCAAGTAAGCTGTCACCGTGAACGAGTCCCCAGGTTCAGTGGTTCTCTGGGTCCCATGTTCGGGTGAAGTACCAATCAAGCCACTTCACCCAATACAAATACCTCCTGAGCACCTGTGCTGTGTTAAGACTCCTTCTGGGCCAAGAGGCACACAGCTGAGACTCATCACAGCCCTCAGAGTTAACAGGTTGGAAGAGGAGTCCATTTATACTACATATGCAGTTACTAGTCCTCAAAGAAAATGAAGTTCCAGAAACCCTGAAACAAAGGTATGTATAACATGCTATCAGAGAGGCAGAGCAACTGATCTGCTTGTCACTTAAGGTTCTAAGCAGTGTTTGTTTACATTTTGTCCCTCCCTGACAACTCCCTCCTACCTCTGTCAACCCCTCCTCCCAGCCCCCACCCCATCCCCTACACACAAGCCTTCTGAAGCTGCACAACTTTGGGAAGGAGAGCCCAAAGAGCAAGGATTATGACTCCTAAAAACAACCTTGTGGCTCTACCTCGAAAATCCAAGCTTATGCCATCAGGACATTTTTCTTTAGCTTTTTCAGGTGAACAAAGTTGCAAAATGAGGCCAAGGAAACCGGAAAAACCCAGGGCACACCTCACATGGGTCACTCAGCAGGAGAAACCAATCGAAAGGAAACTGACCGGCACGGTGTTTGGTTCGAAGTTTTCTTGTTAATTTACCAGACGGCAAAGGAACACTTACAACTGACAGAAACACATTCTGGTCATTTTCTTCCACCACGCAATTTGACAGACATTTACGCTGGTTCCACCGTGGGGATTTAAACAATCATTCTGACTTCACAAGCCAAATGAACCGAATTCAGCAGAACGAAGCACCCAAAGCTTGACAACAGGGCTTGCCGTCTGCAAATCCCCAAGAGACCACGGAAGCCTGCCTACAGGGCTGTAACAATGATTTATCACAGCTGATCACAGTTCCTTTACAAACTTGCAGAACATGATTTTTCCAGCGTTTATCCTGATCTGGGCGATCCAACGATTAAAAAGAAAAAATAGAAAAAGTTACTTATGAAAATAAAAAGGGAGAGGGGTTGCTGAACGAGAAAAAAGGCACTGTTTTTTACTTTAGCTCTGTATGCCTGCGGCAACAAACTCAAAATAACTTCACTGAGGAGTGCTAAAGCTAAGACCGAACACCAAATATTGCTCAATCCAACTTAACATTTGTGAACTCCTGAGTTCACAGTTAAGATCTAGAAAGCTAAATATTACGGAGTCATTTTGCTCCAAGCACTATTACCAAAAAAACCCAAAAAACCCTATCCTTTCTTCTGATGGAAAAACTCTTGAGGACTTCCCCCGTATTTATTTTAAAAGTTTAACCTACTGGTTGACTTTGGGAAAAAAGAGGGGGGAAGGGAGAGGGGTTCAGTAAGTCTTACTTACCAAGAAAAAAAAAAAAAAAAACGTATTGTTCGGTTTCAAAGTTTGGCTGCACTAGAACTCGAGAGCGGAGCCCAGGGCACGGTCCCAAGGCGGGTCCCCCCGGCTGCACGTCTCCGACCCCGCGCGGCGCTCCGGCCGCGCCCCCGGGAGCAGCCGCCCAGGGCGCCCCCGCGAGGCCGGCCCGGCCGGCCGTGTTTACCGCTCGCCGCGGCCCGCGAGAGCCGCTCCCTCGGGTCCGCGGCACTTGTTCGCCGGTTCCCGGACCGGAGGGACCCGCGGAGCAGCCGCAGCTCCCGGGCGGCGACTGCGGCCCCCCGCTCCGGAGGAGCCGACCCGGAGAAGACCGGGGTCCCGGCCCCGCGGGGATGCCTAGCGGGAGGCGGGCACGCAGCCGGGCGGGATCGGCCGCGCCCCCCCAGCCCGCGAGCGGAGGCGGCCCCGGGCAGACCATGCGTGAGCGGGACCCGGGCGGGGGCCGGGGGGCGATGCCCCGCGCCCATGCATCCCAGCCCCGCGCGCGCCCCCGGCCGCGCCCCGGCAGCCCCGCGCCCCCGCCCGCAGCGGCCCGCGCTCCCCGCCCGCGACCCCGCCTCTAACCGCAAAACTTCCCCCAATTCCGCCGAGTTCAGTCGCGCTCTCACCGTGCGGCGCCCGGGGCTCCCCCGCGGGCCGAGCTGGAGCAGCTCCGCACCTTGGCTGCGGAGAAAGACAATAAGCGGCCGCTCCCCCGGCGGCGGCGGCGGCGGCGGCGGCGGCGGCTTGGAAACTGCGGCGGCCGAAGCGAGGAGCGGGCGCGGCGACCTCGGCGGAGCCCAGGAGCCTCTCCGCAGCTGCTCCGGCTCGGCGCTAGCCCTGCACACAGCCCCAAACCGCCCGCGCATGCGCCGCGCGCCGCGCGCCGCTCGGGGGTGGGCGGGGCACCCGGGGGGGCGGTAACGCCTCCGAGCCCTCCCGTGAGTGAGCGCGGCGCCAGGGGCTGCGCGCCCGGGTTGCGCGGCAGAGCTGCCCATCAAACCCCTCCTGGCCAATAGGAAGGCCCCTGGGCGGCCCCTCAGGTTGCTAAGGGAGGCTGAGGTTGACCGCAGCTGCTGCGCTGCGGCGAAGTGATCCAAGTCGGGTGGCTGGTAGAGGTGCTGACTGAAATGCTCACCCAGCCTCTCCTCTGCTCCCTGACTCCGGAAACCGCCCTTCCTCTGTGTGAGGGTGCTCACCTGAGCTGCAGCACTTAAGCATAACACACCCTGAAATGATTTACTCTTCTCTTGCCCTCCCCTTGAGATCAGAAAGTGGGGTCTTTACTAGGAGGAGTGGAGTGCAGTGCCTTGAGAGTCGCTGCTAGGGTATTCAACAAGTGTTTTAGGTAGATGGGTGGCTGGCCCTATGATGGCATCGGGATTGTGACAGGGTATTCCGTAAACTTTGGGCTTTGCACCGCGAATCTTCAAGTTGCAAAGACCTCAAAAATCATCTGGCGGCTTTTGAGAAACAAAATGTGGTCTCTTGGTACGCGAAGCAGCTCATTTTGAAAGTTGTGCGTTTATTTTAGTGTATGTTGTGGGAAAATGTCTATCACATCAAACGACTATTTCATTGGTGTTATTTCTTAGATAAGTTGTAAAAATGAATCTACTTAGAGAAAAACTTTAAGTAAAAAATGAACACACTTTATATGACACACTTTATATGAACTTCATACAAGTTTAGAGATGTGCAAATTGATTGTAATCAAAGCAAGAACAGTGGTTACCTAGAGAGAGAAGCATTATTGACTGGAAAGAGTAAGGAGGGTGTTGAACACGTTTGGTATTTTGATCTGGATGGTAGATAACAAAAGTATAGACTTACGGTGAAAATTCATCCAGTGTACAATGAAGATTAGTGTACTTTACACATATTCATATTTTTATATCAATTTAAAATACTTACAAAAGATATGGCCCACAAAAATGTGAAGACGCAAATGACTATCTTTTGTGAAACCCTGATCCAGTCAAGCTCCTACCAGAACGGGGGTATTGTGGATACTTACTGCCTGTATGGGAGACGGAGCTGCTGACCCCACCATCGCTGCAGCTCAGGGCTGTCTTCCTTCTCCTCTAGTCTCGGCGGGGGTGTCAGGAATGGGCCCCAACTGCCTCGGGCCCCACACACTGCGCCAGCCAGTCAGTCCGTAGGCCCCAGCAATCTGAGGTCTGCCAGCCCTCCCCTCACCAGCCCTTGCCCCAGCCGAGCCTTCCCCACCCCAAATCTCTGGGAAGGAAGATACCTCCTGAGAAATCTGGATGCAGTTCAAGAAGCAACAGTAGAACCAGACATGGAACAACAGACTGGTTCCAAATTGGGAAAGGAGTACGGTCAAGGCTGTTTATTGTCACCCTGCTTATTTAACTTATATGCAGAGTACATCATGCGAAATGCTGGGCTGGATGAAGCACAAGCTGGAATCAAGATTGCCGGGAGAAATATCAATAACCTCAGATATGCAGATGACACCACCCTTATGGCAGAAAGCAAAGAAGAACTAAAGAGCCTCTTGATGAAAGTGAAAGAGGAGAGTAAAAAAGTTGGCTTAAAGCTCAATGTTCAGAAAACTAAGATCATGGCATCCGGTCCCATCGCTTCATGGCAAATAGATGGGGAAACAATGGAAACAGTGTCAGACTTTATTTTGAGGGACTCCAAAATCACTGCAGATGGTGACTGCAGCCATGAAATTAAAAAATGCTTTGCTCCGTGGAAGAAAACCTATGACCAACCTAGACAGCATATTAAAAAGCAGAGACATTACTTCGCCAACAAAGATCCATCTAATCAAAGCTATGGTTTTTCCAGTCATCATGTACAGATGTGAGATTTGGACTATAAAGAAAGCTGAGCGCTAAAGAATTGATGCTTTTTACTTTACAATATTGTAGTGGTTTTGCCATACATTGACATGAATCAGCCACGGGTGTACATGTGTTCCCAAAATGAATAAATTAAAAAAAAAAAAGAATTGATGCTTTTGAAATGTGGTGTTGGAGAATATTCTTGAGAGTCCCTTAGACTGCAAGGAGATCCAACCAGTTAATCCTAAAGGAAATCAGTCCTGGATAATCATTGGAAGGACTGATGCTGAAGCTGAAACTCCAACACTTTGTCCAACTGATACAAAGAAGAGACTCATTGGAAAAGACCCTGATGCTGGGAAAGATTGAAGGCAGGAGGAGAAGAGGATGACAGAGGATGAGATGGTTGGATGGCATCACCAACCCGACAGACATGAGTTTGAACAAGCTCCGGGAGTTGGTGATGGACAGGGAAGCCTGGTGTGCTGCAGTCCATGGGGTCACAAAGAGTTGGACATGACTGAGCGACTGAACTGACTGCCTGCCTGCCTGTATGAGGCACTTTCAATTGTTTGGCTCTAAATCTTAGCAAGGTTCCTAGCCTTGAGCTGAAATTTGCTTCCCTGTAAGTGAACCTGGTTCTCATGTATATTTTCTTAGTTCTGCCTCACAGCATGAAACACCAAGGCCAGCCATTTTCCAGTGCTGCATGTGAAAATATTTCCCAATCACCTTATAATTCCCTCCTCCATTCTCACTCTAATCTGTCTGTCAATATTTGAAAGGTAGCCCAGAGAAAGGAAACTCCTAGATCCTAGATCCTGCCCAGACTGCTAGATTCTGCCCAGAGGCACCCACCTTGGGCAGGTCACGCCTTCTCCAAGAACCTCAGTCTCCTGTAAAGCAAGGGGACTAACCTAGAAAACCTCCAGGACCCTAACACGTGAAAACCTCACGATCTTCTCCAGCAGCCCGGCTGGTCTGTTACAGAAGCAGCAGCAGCTGTTCCCATTTCTAGCAACTGCTGACAGCAATATTCCCTACTCCCTGTCTCAGCAGGTTTTATACCTTCCCAGTGAGCTGCAGAAAAGATCAAGAGTCCAGCATTTTTCAAAGTTTACCATGCCTACGAATCACCTGGGCCACTTCATTAAATGTGGATTCTGACTCAGTAAGGCTGGGGTGAGTTCTGGGATTCAGCATGTCTAACGAGCTCCCAGGTGATTCTGATGCTGCTGGTCAGGGATCTCCCCTTGAGGAGCAAGGTGCTACACATTTCCCAGCTACACCCTCTGTCTTCTTGGGAAGTCCTAAGTAGTGATCTGTATAGTCGGCACTTTCTCATCCTTCAGGCACCAGCTCTCATCCCACCTCAGAAAAAACATCTATCTAAAATAACTCACTCTTGGTCCCTCTCATTCATATCACTCAGACTTACTCATAGCATTTATCTCAGTGTGAAAGTATCTTGTTTGTGTTTCTATTGGCTCTCTCTAATGTGTGCTCCCAAAATCTGTTTTGCTTACCCCTCTCTCTCCTACACCTAACAGACTACCAATGGGAATAGTTAGGCACTCAGAAGTTTTGCATGAATGAATTTGTACAGAAGAAGCTACTGTGAGGTGCCCTGAAACTGACAGTCCCTGATACTAAAGACTTGCTCTTCCAAGGGACACCAACTGTCTCTGTTCAGTGTGCCCCATTTCACCAGAAAGAGATTTGTAGTTCAGTCATTCTCTTGCTTTCCCGGGGAAGTTTTCAAGCCAGGAAAGATACCAGGGTCTTATCAAGCAGCAGTAGAGGATTTTGTGTCTCTCAACTATCTCTAATCTGTCTTTCTAGTCAACTTACATAGCTCTCCAGTTGATTTACACAAGGCTTCCCTAATGGCTCAGCAGTAAAGAATCCACCTGCAATGCAGGAGACCCAGGTTCAATCCCTGGGTAGAGAAGATCCCCTGGAGAAGGGCACGGCAACCCACTCCAGTATTCTTGCCTTGGAAATCCCACGGACAGAGCCTAGTGGGCCAGTCCATATGGTCACAAAGAGTCGGACACGACTGAAATGACTGAGCACAGCTCAGCACATAATACCTGTACCTCTAACAAGACTAACTGCCATTTTACAGAGTCCCTTGAAAATACAAAAGCAAGGAAAAAAACAAAATCAATGCAGTTGTAAGAACATGAATTTCTCTTGAGATCTGTGGTCCTGAAAATGTCTACTTTTGCAGAAGAAGGCACTCTGGAACCAACTTGCCTTGGGGCTCTTCTTTCACAGCAGTGGACTCTTTCCTCCCTTTGAATATGAAGAGTACCCTGCTGTTGCCCTTAGGAGCTTTTGCTTTCAGTCTCTTGCTTGGGGTGAAGTCAACTGCACCACAGTCTCAATTCCATTGCTTCACCATATGATTAAACCTGAGCCAATCAATGTTTCCTATCCACAGGTCAACAATTATTAGTTCAGACTTGGGCATATGACCCCCAGACAGGCCAATTAGGGGCAGCAGGAGTAAATTCTACCCTCTGTTCAAACATCAAGGTGGCTAACATTGTTTTTGTCAACTGGAAACTGGAAGATAGGCTTATCAGCCATCTTGTTGCCTTAAGGACAGAATCTCTTCACGCAAAACCAGCACAGTGGAGACGTAGAGAAATGGAAAAAAAAAAACCAAACCAACATCTCAGTGACACTGACTGGACAACCAAATCCAGCAATTCCTGAAGCTAGAACAACACATAGGCTTTTCAATCCCGTAAGACAATCAAACCAGTCAGAGTGGAGGTTTCTGTCGCTGGCATCCACAAGAGTTCTAACTGATACACCATTTGGGAGTGGATGATCCCTGGTCAGTTCTCTGACCTGCTTCTCAATTCAGTTACAAGTAGCTACTGACTGTTCACTGGGCGCCAGGCTTAGGCTTGGTCCTTGGATTTGAGATGACGAACAAGGTTCCTGGCTTTAAGGAACTGAGTCCAAGAGGGAAACAGAGGATCAAGCAGGAAACCAGAAGTGTCATTCCCTCACAAAGGCAGATGTCGGGTGTTAGGGGGCTTAGAGAAGAACACTTAAGGGGGTGAAAGTTCCGGGGAGGCATCAACAGGAGCGACTGTAAAACCAGGTCTTGGAGGACAATCCACCGGTTAAAGGACAGTGGTTGGTATCGCTAGTGCAGGAGGTTTGGGTGTGTGTGGCAAGCAGAGAGGACATCGCCAGGAAAAGGAAGAGCCAATGCAAAGACGCGGAGGTATCAGAAACACAACACACACAAGAAACTGAGCAGTAAGGGGGAACAGGTGAAGCTGGAAGAAGTCAGCCAAAGCCAGGTTACACTGCTTTGCTAAGGATATGGCCTGAAAGGCCAGGACAAAAACTCTAAAGGATTTTAAGCCATGGAACCAGGATGAAAACAGATTTTTATCTTGAAAGATCACCTTCATACCATGTGTTTAAACTGAATTTAAGTGAGGGATGACAATGAGGGTGGGGAACAGGAGAATCTCTAAGAGAAACTGGGCTCTAGTTGGAAGGTTCTGCAGTCCAACACTTTTTCACTTCATGGGTGGTTGAGAGAAATTTTCTTTCTCAATATCAAGCCCAAACCTGTCCAGTAGAAATATATGATGAGCCACACATGTGATTTAAAACTTTCTAGTAGCCACATTTAAAAAGAAACAGAAGAAATTAATTTTAATGGTATTATATTTAAACAAATGTATCATAAACATGGTCATTTCAACATGTGATACATACAAAAATTTATTAATGAGGTATTCTTTTTTTCAACTTTCAACTAGAAAGGGTTAATTTTTGGTTTGTTTTTAAATTTTTCTTTGGAGTATAGTTGCTTTATAATGTTGTGATAGTTTCTGCTGTACAACAAAGTGAATCAGCTATACGTATACATATCCCCTCTTTTTTGGAATTCCTTCCCATTTAGATCACCACGGAGCATTGAGTAGAGGTCCCTATGCTATACAGTAAGTTCTCATTAGTTACCTATTTTATACTAGTACTGTATGTGTCAATTTCAATCTCCGAATTCATCCCACACCCTTTCCCCCTGGTATCCATAAGTAGACACAGACACTACATCTGTGTCTCTATTTCTGCTTTGCAAATAAGTTCATCTGTACCATTTTTCTAGATTCCATATATAAGCGATATTATAAAATAATTGTTTTTCTCTTTCTGACTCCACTCTGTTTGACAGTCTCTAAGTTAATTCATATTTCTGCATATGGCACTATTTCGTTCCTTATGGCTGAGAAGGGGTTTTTTGGGTTTTTTTTAAGTTTATTTATTTTTGGCTGCATTGAGTCTTCATTGCTGTACAAGGGCTTCTCATTGCAGTGGCTTCTCGTGTTGAAGAGCACGGGCTCTAGGTGCATGGGCTTCAATAGTTGCTGCTCGTGGGCTCACTAGTTGTGGATCCCGGGCTCTAGAGCACAGATTCAATAGTTGTGGCACACGGGCTTGTTAATAGTTGCTCCAAGGCATGTAGGATCTTCTTGGACCAGGAATTGTTGAACCTCTGTCTTTGTGTTGGGAGGTGGATTCTTATCCACTGCACCATCAAGGAGGGCTTCCCAGGTGGCTAGTGGTAAAGAATTCACCTGCCAATGCAGTAGATGTAGGAGACACAGTTTCAATATCTGGGTCAGGAAGATCCCGTGGAGGAGGAAATGGCAACCCACTTCAGTATCCTTGCCTGGGAAATCCCATAGACAAAGGAGTCTGGTGGGCTAAAGTCCACGGGATCACAAAAAGTTGAACACAACTGAGCATGCATGCACACACCACCAGGGAAGTCCGAGGTAGTTTTTTTTTAAATCATACTGAGTCTTCAAAAGAATACAATATGTTTTATACGTACAACACATCTCAGTTCAGGCTAGCCTCATTTCAAATGTTCAAAACCCCACATGTGGCTGCGGCTACTGTGCTGGACAACATAGCTCAGGTTGACTGATTCTGATAGAGTGTCCCTCTGGACATTTGCTACAACCATAACATGTGCCTAGGCCATAATACAACAAAGTTCTGTATAGTCAAAGCTATGGTTTTCCAGTAGTCACGTATGGATGTGAGAATTGGACCATAAAGAAATCTGATTGCCAAAGAATCGGCGCTTTTGAACTGTGGTGTTGGAGAAGACTCATGAGAGTCCCTTGGACAACAAGGAGATGAAACCAGTCTGTCCTAAAGGAAATCAACCCTGAATATTCACTGGAAGGACTGATGCTGAAACTGAAGCTCCAATACTTTGGCTAGCTGATGCAAAGAGCTGACTCATTTAAGACCCTGACATTGGATGGCATCACTGACTCAATGGACATGAGTTTGAGCAAATACCGGGAGATGGTGATGGACAGGGAAGCCTGGCGTGCTGCAGTCCATGGGGTCGCAGAGTCGGACATGACTGAGCGACTGAACAACAACAACAAAGGCCATAATGCCTTTACTCCACCTCTTTCACCTAAGGTGTCAGGGTGCCGATTTAAGTTCTGTGTTAGACAGAAAGACCAGAACTTTAGAAGCATCCCAGGGCTGGCTTCAGATCCTGGACGCTCAAATTCTTTGTAAAGCGATCACCCACACTCACTAGCCATTCGATGGCCAATACATAAAAACAGTCTCTGCATAGCCCTTAGCACATTGCCTGGTGCCATGCAAGTGCTCTGCCAGATTTAACTCCCTCCTCCACTTCTTTTTTTTACAGATGATAAAAAAAGACTCTAGGAGTAGACCTTATCATGCAAAAAAAAAGTGCTATTAGAGAAGTTCAGGGAAACCTGGACTCTGTCACAATCTTAATGGTAATTTCCAACAAAAAGCACATATTGTCATGTATTGATCTCTCTCTCAATATGTGTGGCAGCCACCTACTCTCTTGCCCCAGGGTGTTTCCCAGTCTTTAATATCTGCCAGGTGTACCATTTAGTGATGGATGATTTATTTAATTTCTGGAACCCCTGCTTTTCTCTATATGACCCTTCCAGCAACAGGTTTGATAAAGTTTGCTCATGGGATCAAAATAAGCTTCTGAAGTCATTGTATTTCCCAGGGGAGAACAGTTGGGGGGGGGTGCTGCTGGGTTGATGGAAGAAAGGGAGCCCCAAAAGCTTTAGGATTAGGGACATCCTGCCCTCCAAAAAAAGCTATTGCAGTATTTCTCAGTTTGGAGTCAGGGGAATTTAATTTGAGGGCCCAGAGATTCTCTCCCTATAACTGTAAAAGGAAACCAGACTCACTTTGGGGGGTAGCACAATTTTGATCTGGTTAGGTTTGCTTTGGTGTTTGCTTTAAACATATGTTCCAGTTTGGAGAAGACGGGGAACTGTTATTCTGATTGCAGAGAGATTTATGGACTGACTCCAGCACTGCACATTTCATCCTATGGTTTTTTTCTTTGTGCCTGGGCTTTTCCAGTTTATTCAGCTGCTCTCATAATTATCCCCAATTATTTATAATGGTAGGTTTCTGAAGCTGGAGTTAAAGAAACACCACGGGTTTTTTTTGAGCCTTGAACACTATTTAATGAAAAAGGACTCCAACAATTCATGGGAGACCTAAACTTGGGTTTTTTTGGGAGGTGGCGAATTTTTATTGGTGCATAGTTGATTTACAATGTTGTGAAAACTCAGGTTTTCCTGGGAAGATTTTTTTTTAATTTTCATCTTTAATACAGTATTGTTCCCTAACTTGTATGGAGTTTTTAAAGAAGTTTTTATTTGCACATACAAGTGTTCCCAATAACTACAGTTTCAGTATAGCTTAAAACAGTTTTTTTCTTTTTCTTCTTCTCTTTTTTTGATCAAGGGGCATGTGGGATCTTAGTCCCTGACCAGGGATCAAACTCACACCTCCTGCATTTGAAGTGCAGAGGCTTAATCACTGGACCATCAGGGAAGTTCCTTT
This sequence comes from Okapia johnstoni, assembly GCA_024291935.2. NCBI lineage: Eukaryota > Metazoa > Chordata > Mammalia > Artiodactyla > Giraffidae > Okapia > Okapia johnstoni. Next base: position 13,957,628 of record CM044326.1, on the reverse strand, counting down.
TCTTTTTCTTTCTTCTTTTACGTGAAACTAACATACTACTTGGGCTTCCCTGATGGCTCAGTGGTCAGAATCCACCAGCAGTGCAGGAGACACAGGAGATGCAAGTTCGATCCCTGGGTCAGGAAGATCCCCTGGAGGAGGACATGACAACCCACTCCAGTATTCTTGCCTGGGAAATCCCACGGACAGAGAAGCCTGGCTGGCTACAGTCCATAAGGTCACAAAAGAGTTGGACACGGCTGAGCACATGGCACATACTGCTTATAACTTTCATGTGTTTAGGTCTTACAGTGTAGATTCCCAGGTACCAAACTGCTTTGGGAAAGACCTGGTGAATAGAGTGTAACTGAGTCAGAATCTTATTTTCCTCTACTTTGTATTATCTAATGACAGTGTATTTTCAAACTTTACCAGTTGTTCCAATGAGGATCTTTACAGCTGGGCTTATTTGTCCCCTAAGTGATCTGAACAAAACTCATTCATTGCATTTATTAATAGTATCTCTTTAGATTCTCATATCAGGACTTCCCTGACAGCTCAGACAATAAAGCATCCACCTGCAATGAGGAAGACCTGGGTTCGATCCCTGGGTTGGGAAGATGCCCTGGAGGAAAGCATGGCAACCCGCACCACTATTCTTGCCTGAAGAATCCCCATGGACAAGAGGAACCTGGCGGGTTATAGTCCGTGGGGTTGAAAAGAGTTGGACACGACTGAGCGACTAAGCACAGACTCACATAATTTAGAAACATTTCCCCCCTCCCTTTTTTCTTTTGGTCTTCCATGACATTGACCTATTTCAGGAGTCTAGGTTGTTTGTAGTTTGTTGCATAAATGGATTTGCTCCCTCCTTGGTAGAATAGGGTGGTTTGTTTGTTTTTATAAGAATAATACATAGGTGATGGTATATTCATAAAATTAAACTAGTTTCTTTTTACAATGCTGTCCTTAAAACATTAGTTTCTGGAACTCTTCCTAAGAAAAACCATTGTCTATTCAAGATAATATGAGAAATGCTTTATATTCTGTAGTCCTGTCTTCTTGAGAATTCACTGTGCATAGTACCATTACATACGAAGACTCTGAGAAGAACTGCCTTTAAAAACCTGTTTAGCTTTTTTTTTTTAACACTCTATTTCCCAAACTTCTTTCATCATGAAACCAATTTCTCTTGGAAAATGCATTAATATCTCTCTCATATTGCATTAAGGAAACATTTTGAGAAACGATCCTTGGAATTCATTCAATTCATCTTCCAGAAAGAACAGTACATGTGCATGTTCAGTCATGTCTGACTCTTTTGTGACCTCATGACTGTAGCCTCCAGGCTTCTCTGTCCATGGGATTTCCAAGGCAAGAGTACTAGAGTGGGTTGCCATCCCTTACTCCAGAGAATCTTCCTGACAAAGAGAGTGAACCCGCATTTCCTGTGTTTCCTGAATCAGCAAGCAGTTTCTTTATCACTGAGCCACCTGGTTGAGTCTGAAGCATTATTTATGATTTATCCATTGTTGTCAACCAAATGTTTGAGTCTCCTAAAAATCACATGTTGAAGATAGAGGAAGTGACATTAAGATATCAGATAAAGGTGGTATCTCCTTTGGGAGGTAATTAAGTATAAATGAGTCATGAGAGTGGAGCCCCCATGATGGAATTAGTGCCCTTGTGAGAAGAGAAGACACCAGAGCCTCCTCTGTCCACTATGTGGGGATACAGAGAAGAATCCATCTGCAAGCCATCTGCAGCAGGCCAGGAAGAGAGCCCTCACCAGCAAACAAATTTTGAACTTCCTAGCTCATGATCTTGGACTTCTCAGCCTCCATAATTGTGAGAAATAAATGTCTCCTGTTTAAGGTACTCAGTCTATCATCAGTGTTAGTCACTCAGTCGTGTCCTACTCTTTTTGACTCCAGAGACTGCAGCCCACCAGGCTTCTCTGTCCATGGAATTTCCCAGGCAAGAATACTGGAGTGGGTTGCCATTTCCTCCTCCAGTCTATAGTATTTTGTTATAGCAGCCCAAGCTGACTGATACACCCACACTGTTATCCATTTCAAAGAGTCTTGATTCTTCCATCAGTAAAGGAAAACAGATCCTTCCTAAATCTCAACTCTAGCCTAATCCAATTATTGCTTTGAGATTTCTACTTGCAGTCCCACCCACAGCAAACACCATTTCACTTGGATAGTCTATTGAACCTCAGACTTTATTCCAAAAGTGAAGTCTCTTTCTCTTCCTCAACTGCTCCGTTTTCTGCTTTTCCCTTCCCTCAATTCCATCTAATTTCCAAAATTCTACTTTTTCATATTCCTCTATCTCTTTTACAGGGCTTCCCAGATGGCACTAGTGGTAAAGAACCCGTCTGTCAATGCAAGAAATGTAAGAGACGGGTTTGATTGCTGGTTCAGGAAGATCCCCTAGAAGAGGGCATGGCAACACTCTCTAGTATTCTTGCCTGGAGAATCCCATGGGCAGAGGAGCCAGCAGGCTATAGTCTATAGGGTTGCAAAGACTCTGACACAACTTAACACACATGCATCTCTTTTACAAATCAAAAAGCCAAGTTTTCTTTTCTGCTTCTCTCATAATCAATTGCCAACGTGTGACTGAATGATTTCAATAGCTTTGTAATGGGTCTCCCTGCCCCTGCTATCTCCCATCTAGTCCATGCTTCTCTCTGCTAGAGAATGGTTTGCCTAAAGCACAACTCTAACCTGTTGCTTCCCCTATCAAAAGACTATAATTGCTCCCAGTTGCTTACAGAATAATACTTAACACCTTAGAAGACAATTCAAAAATAATTTACTTCCAGTGTCAATTTGCACAAAAACTCTATTAGACTTCTTTACCTGAACCCAAGTCCCTGTCAAAGCTTCTTACTCTCCCTGTAGCCATCTTTTCCAGGAAGTTTTTCACTATCCACCCAAAATAAAATCCTACTTAATATAAGCTATGTTTGTCCCACCTAGAATTTTATTTTATAATTTAAACTTTTTGTTTTACACCTTTAGTTCTTATCCTCTGCCTTCAAACTTATTCATGTCTTTATTACCCTAAAAGATAAATAAAATCCCAACACAAATACATTCTTAAGACATTGTCCCATCTTCTTGCCTGCCCCATTATACTTTTTCGCCTATAGTCACTGATTCCATTTCTTCATTAACAGCCCTCTTTTCTTAAAGTCAATTTTATTTATGGAAAATAAACATTCAATAAATAACACCCATTTTGAGTGTACAATTCAGTTAGTGTGACAAGGTGTGTCACTGCCCTCACAAACAAAAAAATAGAACATTTTTTATGATCCTCGAGTCCTCATGTGACCCATCTTGTCAAGCCCCACCACCACCTATGGTCCCAGACAACTTAGATTTGTCTTCCCTAATATTCATTTAGATGAAATCAGAGAGTTTATGCCTTTGACAAGTATATTGCTTATTGTTGTGTAATGAATGATCCCAAGATTTGTGTTAAAATAGAACATTCTTTATCTACACAGTTTCTGAGGGTTAGGAATCTGTAAGTGCTAAGATGGGTGGTTCTGGTTCGAGGCCTTTCTTGAGGTCGCAGTAAAGCTGGCTGCTGCGGCCACAGTCTCTGGACTAGGGCTGGAGAATCTCCTTCCAAGTTCACTCCCCGGGCTGTTGGCTGTAGGGTTCAGTTCCCGGCCACCTGGTCCTCTCCATAGGAATGCTGACTGTATAACTTCCGACAGACTGAATCATGAGAAACAGAGAAAAAGGGAGAGACCCGCAGAGAGAAAGAGACGGACAGTAGAAGCAACACTACTTATTATGACATAGTCTCCAAGCCATGAACCGACATTTCTTCCTCCTTATATCCATTTGAAGCAAATTGCTGGGACTTCCCTGGTGGTTCAGTGGTTACAAATCCATCTGCCAATGCAGGGGACACAGGTTCAATCCCTGCTCCAGGAATATTCCACATGCTGCAGGGCAGCTAAGCCCAACTGAAGTCCAAGCACCCTAGAGCCTGTGCTCTGAAGCAAGAGTAGCCATTGCAATGAGAAGCCTGCTCATCACAACTAGAGAGTAGCCCCTGCTCACCGTAACTAGAGAAAGCCTGCACACAGCAGTGAGGGCCCAGAGTGGACAAGAAATAAATACATGAAAGAAGCCAGTTGCTAAGTCCAGTCCACATTTAAGAAGGGGAGATTATACGAAGGACTGATTTCCAGGAGATGGGGACCAGTAGGAGCTCCGTTGGGAGCCATTTTGGAAGCTATTAGAGTCTGTTCTCTGATCTCCCACTGATTCACATTCTTCTCATATAAAAAATGTACTCATTATATCCCAAGGCTGAAAAAAATATACTCATCACTTCCTAAGGTCTTCAGAAGTCTCTAGACCATTGTAACATCAAAGTCTAGAATTTCATAACCTAAATGAAATCTGGGTATGAATATGGCTTCTCAAGTGTAGACCTTAAGTATAGTTCCTTCAGTATAGTTCTTAATCTTTAAACATGTGAATCCTATGAAATAGACAAGTCATCTTCCTCCCCCCACCCCAGAGTACACACCCAATGCATAACAGGCATAGAATATTGGTTACAGCCACTCTGTTCAAAAAGGAAGAGATTGGGAGGCACAAAGTCATCACTGGTCCATAGCAATTCTGAAATCCATCTTGGAAAATATTATGAGTACCTAGATTTGGACTCAGTCTTATCTCTGCCCAGGAATGATTCTCATGGTTCTTGGTTCCATGGTCTGAGTTATCTTTCCTTTTTAATGAAATGTAGAGCGTATCCACAACTAAGCAGTTCCCTCAGTTTGGTTCTGTCTTGTTGAATTTCAAGAGCCCAAGTTCCTTTCTACATTTTGTACTGTTTTCACCTTTTTTAGTGCAATCTGGTAGTATTTCTGCTGATTGCTGTTGTTACTGTTCAGTCGCTAAGTTGTGTCTGACTCTGCGACCCCATGAACTGCAGCATGCCAGGCTTCCCATCCTTTACTGTCTGCCAGAGTCAACAGATCTCCTGTGAATCTTGTTGGGGGTCCAGTCTGTTAAAATTAAGCCACACTCACAAATCTCTTTGATATAATTCTTCTCTGCTTTTAAATTCTAGGGCAAGACAATACCCTTAAGCTTCTTAGAAGTCCTATTCTTTGATTGAGAGGACCTATTAGTCATACCCTCAACATCTTAGAGGGCTTTTTGTTTGCCTGAACAGTACTGTGAGCAACACCTTTCAGCTTTCCAAGTATTAACAAAGCATTTTACAGACACACCTTGGGCTTTATCTCTGGACCAGGTTTTCCCAACAGTACTCTGGATTTGATCTTTTCTCAGAAGCCATTTTTAAATGTTGACATCTTTTGGCATCTACACACGATGTGACTCTTCAAACCTTTCAGTTCCTTTTTTGTTTAACAATCCTTCCATTAGCGTATGCCTCTCATTTGCATTTTGTTATAAGCAGCTAGAAGAAGCCAGGTGGCACCTTCAACACACTGGTTGAAAATCTCCTTAATTCAATCACCCAGTTAATCAGTTACATTTTCTACCACTCACCTCACTGAAGACAATAATATTGCTAAACTCACTGCTGTGCATAATGAAGACTCCCTTTTATACAGTTTCTAATAAGGTTTTCTCCATTTTTCTTTACACCTTTACTGATGGGCTTTTCGAAATCCATAATTCTACAAATCCTGTGTTTGTGGCCCTTTAAGCTTTCACTAACACCCTCCTCAAAATCCTTACAGCTTTTCTAGTTTCCACTCAAGTTGTGTTTCCAAAACAACCTGGACATCTTAGATTTTTATTACATCAGCACACCATTCTTGGTACCAAAATCTGTATTAATTATCTGCTGCTGTGTAGCAAATTAGCCATAAGCCCGTCAGCTTAGAACAAATAATAACTTATTATCTCACACAGTTTTTGAGGGTCAGGAATTGAGAATGGCTTAGCTGACTGGTTCTGGCTCAGAGTTTCTTAAGAACTGAACCAATCAGTTAGAAGTTATAGTCTCTGAAAACTTGACTGGGGTTGGAAGATCCATTTCCAAACTCACTCTGATGGCCATTGACTAGGAACTTCAGTTTCTCACCTCATGAGACATTTCATGCGACTGATCACAACATGGCTTTCCTCAAGATGAGTGATGAGAGAGAGAGAGAGGAGTGCAGAAGCTATACCATTTTAATGACTGTCTCCAAGTCACACACCATCACTTCTGTCTTATTCTAGTCATCAGAAGCACGTCACTAGGTCCAGCCCAAACTCAAGGGCTAGGGGGAAGGGAGAAGGGAATAATGGCGTGAATAAGGAGAAGCAGGTTTCTCATGAGAGTAGTCTTGGAGTCTGGCCACCACAGCAAGCTACTTAACTTCCCCAGTGTGTGCACTAATGTCCTCCTCAGTAAAATACAAATAACAGCTTTTTACTCACATAGTTTCTGTGAGGTGAAATGAAAGAATGAATACAAGGCCCCTTAGAACAATACCTGGCACTAAGCAAAAATATGACACTTATCTCTTATTATTGCTTTTTTTTTTTTAACTGTATGAATGACTTTTAAAACTCTATCTTCAGGCTCAAGGAAAGTGTCCAGAGCACTAGTTTTGCTTTGTTTTTTGAACTGTCTGGGTGATTCCCAGTACCTAAAATAGATATGTCCAAAAATAGCATCTGTAGGACTTCCCTGGTGGTCCAATAGTTAAGAATCTGCCTGCCAATGCAGAAGACCGGGTTCAATCCTGGTCCAGGAAGATTCCATGTGCTGTGGAGAAACTGAACCCATTTGCCACAACTATTGAGCCTGAGAGCTGCAACTACTGAAACCCACATGCTTAGAGCCTGTGCTCCACAACAAGAGAAGCCACTGCAAGGAGAAGCTGGTACAATGCAGCTAGAGAAAGGCTGCACGCAGTAATGGAGAACCAGTACAGCCAAAAGTAAAATAAATAAACATTTTTTAAAATGGCATCTTTATGCTGATTTCTAACATACTTCCACAGTGATATGAGAACAGACTCTGTACAAGTTCAATACCGTTAGACCCTGAAATTTTGACACCTTGTTTTATGTCCCTGGATATGTTCCAGTGTCTCCCAGTTTACAGTCTATGGGAACTTGAATAAAATTTGTATCCTACTGTTGTGTGAAAATTGTATAAATCTTAATTCTGTTGAATTGGTTCATGGTGCTTTTCAAGTCTACTATATCCTTCTACTTTTCTGTATATTCATTCTATTAATCTTTGAGAGTTTGATATTGAAACTCCTGCTAAAAATCTTAATTTACCTACTTTAAAAATAACTGTACTCTAAAGTGGAACTCTATGTACATTTGTTCTGTAATTTCCAAGTCACCAGTAAATGTGTTATCTTGCATTCATAATTTTGAAAATAAAAACAAGAGGAAAAAATAACATCTTTATATTCAGTAAGACTTTTTTGATTCACTGGTTCAAGAAAAAAAAGAAAAAGGAGAATTAAATACAGTGACAGACTCCAAGCAAGTCTGATGCCAAGTGATTTAGCGATGACGTTAGCAGAAATCTGTCTCTCCCCATCGCCTTCTTCTCTTTCACCACCTCCTCACGGCTCTGCTCTCTTCTGTCTTGGCTTCTCTCTCAGAAAGTTCTTCTCTTATAGTAACAATGTAACTAGCAGAAGCTCCAGGCCCCCACTTCATCAGCTTTGGACCCCCAATGAAACGAGAGCTCCTAATACTTTGATCAAAAGTCTCAGGGCTATCTTTCATTGGCTCAACTTTGATCACATGTCCATCCCTGAATCAACAGCACTGGCAGCATAGCACTGCAAACAGGTCACTGAAGAAGACCTAGCTTCCCTGTAATCACATCATCCCCCTATTTTTGGTGATTTCTTTATCTTATAAATCACTATGAAATTTTATATAAAAGTATAGAGTCCTGATGGCCTGAAAGATGAAGTCCTGATTAGTTGGGCCTGGGTCATGTGTCTGCCCACTGAACCGAACATGGCATCAGTTATACCCGAACCACATGAACAGAGGATCCAGGATGGGTGTTTGCTTGAAGGAAAACTGAAGTACCATGGATAGAAGGATGTGAGATAGATGCTGGGAAGGCAAAATCAACAGATACCCATCTCAACCACCTCCCATTCCAAATTCATTCCTTTTCCTATTATTCAATTCTTCAATACCCGTCACCACTGGACTGAAACCTACAAGTCGCCTCCAACATCTCCCTCTGCCCTGCCCCAAACATCCAGACTGATGCCAAGTCCTTTCAGTCCTTTATCTTCACATGTCCAGAACATTTCCTCTGTTTTTTTCCTTCCCTCCCTTGTTGCTACAGCTACTTTGACCCAAAAACTCTTTCTACTGCATCACTGCCTGGATAAGTCTTAAGAATCAGCTCAAGAACACCATCTCTGTGAAGCTCCTGATTAGGGAAGAGTCATATTAATCATTGACACACAGGAAGGTAGTTCTGGGTCTCACTTAAAGTTGGGAGTTTGAAGAGGTCCTTTGTTCATGTGCTTAAATCTTGACCTGCAGACCCCAGAGGGTGTACGATTCCTAGCTGAGCTGTGACTAGAAATTCTGCTTGCAGAGGCCTTGGCCTCAGCGTACATTAGGGACAAAGCTTGTGGACACAAGACACTCTGTAGCTGGAGTAATTTCAGCTGGTCTCTTGAAGTGGATATCAGGTCAGTTTAGAAATCTGCTTTCCTCCCTTTGTTTTTCTCTTGAAGATCTTAGTTTCTCTCTTCATTTAAAGTATGACATTACCTCCTGATTTTCTACTTTAAGTATTCAGTGACAGAAAGACAACAGCTGTGTAACACACACACATGCGTGTGTGCATGTGCGCACTCCTGGGGAGACTGATTTTAAAAGTAATCTCAAACCTAGGCTTCCCCGGTGGCTCAGTGGTAAAGAGTCCACTTGCCAATGCAGGAGACACGGGTTTGATCCCTGGTCTAGGAAGATCCCACATGCCTCAGAGCAACTAAGTCTGTGCACCGCAATGATTGAGCCTGTGCTCTAGAGCCTGGGAGCTGCAGCTATAGAAGCTGGCACTCGCTAGACCCCATACTCTGCAGCAAGAAAAGCCACCCCAATGAGAAGCCCTCGCACTGCAGCTAGAGAGTAGCCCCTGCTCTCCACAACTAGAGAAAAGCCAGTGCAGCAGTGAAGACCCAGCCCAGACAAAAATAAACACAATTGAAAAAAAAAAGAAAGTAAGCTCCAACCCATCTGACTTCAGCCGGGTGGCCAAATCAGGACCTTGCCTGTCTGAGCTGGTGGTTACACATTCCAGCTACTCATTTGTTCCTGACTTGCTCTACCAAATGCTTCCATTGAGTTATGCCACTTATCATCTGCCCAGTATGTGACACTTCATCTGCCAAGACAAATGTGACATTAGAAAAGCCTTCCAGTGAATGAGGGCAATATAGGATTGCAACACAGAAAGTTTGTGTTTTCTTTTTTCATCCACTTTCTAAGTCTGCTTTCTGGATCTTGCCTGCTGTTGCGGTCAGGATTTTCATGATATGTGGGCGTGTTGTACTGAAGCTATAGAGACAGAGCCTCAGATAAATGGGTCCTGATTGGTAGGATAAACTGCCCTTGAAACTCCAAAACCCTGACAGTTGATTTGACCAAAAGAAGTGACGATGATTAAAAACAAGTCATCACGAATGCTGTGGATTTACCAAAAAAAAAAATGAAGTCATCAGATTTTCAGAGCACTTCGGTAGATTTCTCATAATCGTAATCTTTTTTTAATTGAATGAACTAAATGCTTTTGAAAGTGAGAAGCTAACAGCTTCAGTTAGGGCCAGAGATAGAAGGCTAGCATTGGGGTGCCTTAAGCGTGAGACTTGACAGTTGTAAATTGATTCTGCTAATAAATTTCAGGGTTTGGTTACAGCCCTCCTGCTTTTTCACTCTGGAGAGGCCTCTGAAAACTCATTTGTTAGAGTGAATATCATTGTCTCCAGATTTGGTAAAAATCTCAAAACTCCTGTTCATGTTATAAGAACCATGGACTCAGGGCTTCCCTGGTGGCTCAGTGGTGAAGAATCCGCCTGCTAGTACCAGAGACACAGATTCATCACTAGCCCGGGAAGATCCCAAATGCACATGTGTGCATGCTAAGGCACTTCAGTCGTGTCCAACTCTTTGTGACCACATGGACTGTAGCCCGCCAGGCTCCTCTGTTCATGGGATTCTCCAGGCAAGAATATGGGAGTGATTTGCCATTTCCTCCTCCAGGGGATCTTCCTGACCCAGGGATCAAATTAGCGTCTCCTGCATTGGAAGGTGGATTCTTTACCACTAATGCCAACTGGGAAGCCCCATAAAGTCAATATTCCTATTCAAATCCAATCTCTTCCACCCCCAACAGCACCCTCAACACAAAACCAAAATCCCATCTAGCATGTGGTTCTTTGAAGTTTTTAATTTTTGAAGATATAATTTTCTCTTTCCATGGGATGAGGGTAGTGGGATATTTTTTTTTTTTGCTCAGTCGCTTCAGTCTTTGCGATCCTATGGACTGTAGCCTTCTAGTCTCCACTGTCCATGGGATTCTCCAGGCACGAATACTGGAGTGAGTTGCCATGCCCTTCTCTAGGGGATCTTCCCGACCCAGGAATTGGGCCTGCATCTCCTGGGTCTCTTGTATTGCAGGTGGGTCCTTTACCCACTGAGCCACCTGGGAAGCCACCTGGGAAGGGTAGTGGGGTGCGTAATGTCATAATTTCCTAAAAACAAGTTAAATCTGTGGACATAAATTGTCATGGAACTTATTTTGGTTGTGCTGGGTGTTGGTTGTGGCACAAGGCTTCTTTCTAGCTGTGGCTCTAGGGCACTCAGGCTCAGTAGTTGCAGAGTATGGGCTTCCCTAGTGGCTGCACAGGGGCTTAGTTGCCTCATGGCATGTGGGGCCTTAGTTCCCACTTTGGAAGGGATGGAATCCACGTCCCCTGCATTGGAAAGCAGATTCTTAACCACTGAACCATCAGGGAAGTCCCTGTCATGGCAATTTAGAAAAGCAAATTTGATCATGTTACCCTCCTGCTTGGAATGCTTCAAGGACTCACTGTACATGTCCTGTTAAAAGCCAAAAATTGCATAGCATAGCTCCCCAGGCCCTGTGCAATCTGACCTCTGCCCAACTCGCCAGCCCCTGCTCTGGCCCCGCCCCTGCCTTGGCCCCGCCCCCTAATATACTCTGGTCCCTTTGATCAGAACCAAAGGTGATTTCACACTCTGTGCTTTGGCATTGTTCTCTCTACAGGCAGAGCCAATCCCACCTGCCTACCTCACCTGGTCTACTCCTGCTTGCCCTTTCAGGCTCCCACCTGCCCCCATCTCCTTCATGCCTTACTTCTCAACACACACACATACACACACCTTCAAGCCGTTCCTGAGAATCCTATTTAAATACTCTTTCTGGGATATGCACAAACTCTAGTTCTGTCCTTATAGATATCCCAACTATAGTCTGATTTGTCTGTTTCCCCCTCTAAATCAAGATCCACAGCTCATTTATACATCCCCAGCTCCTAGTTCAGTCCCTAACCCAGAATATGTGCTTCATCATTTTATAGAATAAAAGAATAATTGAATTGCCCATTTCTGTTTCTGGGACACAGAGAGAATCCCAGAGTGGCCTTTGGTGCATTTCTGATCAACGATTCCTGTATCATAAAGAATAGATGGTGCAAGGACTCTCAGAAGGACTTGGGAATGCAGAAAGAAGCACAGGTCAGCCAAGGAGACTGAGTGATGAAGATCTAATTAACTACAAGCCAGCCATCATCCTGGGCATCTTAACATGTACGTTCTCACTTAGTCTTCTCAACAACTTTCCAAGGTTAGGTCTCATTTTCTTCATTGTTACAGATGAATAAACTGCCCAGTGCTTATGCAGATGGTAAACAGCAGAGTTTGTTTCCAGATCTTTATGATTCTAAAGTCCTCTTCTCTTTCCACAAGCATGGATGGATAATTCCCTCTTCTTTCTCTAGAAGGATATGAGAAAATTTCCTAGTTTCTGTGTTTTGAAAGAAAGAAGTACAGATTAGTCTCTCTATAAGAGCCTAGGTCTGTCTGAAGTTGGAGCACAGGGTGATTCTGACACCTTCTGACACTAGAATTTATTCACAAAGTTCAGATCCAGGTGGACCTGGAGGCTATGCGGAGAACCCAGACCAAGGACAAACTATGACAAACACTTTTTCATTTTGTTTGCTGCTGCTGCTAAGTCGCTTCAGTCGTGTCTGACTCTGTGCGACCCCATAGATGGCAGTCCACCAGGCTCCACCGTCCGTGAGATTCTCCAGGCAAGAACACTGGAGTGGGTTGCCGTTTCCTTCTCCAATGCATGAAAGGGAAAAGTGAAAGTGAAGTCGCTCAGTCGTGTCTGACTCTTCGAGACCCCTTGGACTGCAGCCTACCAGGCTCCTCTGTCCATGGGATTTTCCAGGCAAGAGTACTAGAGTGGGGTGCCATTGCCTTCTCATTTTGTTTAGGTCTCTATAAACCCATGTGGGGGCTTCCCTGGTAATTCAGTTGGTAAAGAATCAGCCTCCAATTCAGGAGACCCCGGTTTGATTCCTGGGTTAGGAAGATCCCCTGGAGGAGGGCATGGCAACCCACTCCAGTATTCTTGTCTGGAGAATCCCCATGGACAGAGGAGCCTGGAGGGCTACAGTCCATGGGGTCGCAAAGAGTTGGACAGAACTGAGTGACTTTTGCTTTCACAAACCCATGCCATTGTTTTTAGGATAGCATGCAAGCATTGTATTGACATTTTATTTTTGGTTCGTTCACATTGCAAACATTGTATTAGTAATACAAACAAATCTGTGCCTCCATTTTGAATGCATTATACACACCTTTACTGAGTATCTGGGTACAGTGCAGAGGAGAATCAAACAGATACACCGCCATCTACCTGACTATAGGATTGTCTTCTGCCACAGTAGCACCAATAAGATTCAGTCAATGACAACAATTTCTATGACTTGTCCAGTGGTCTCTCTCTGGCCCAGTAGAACTGCTCTTTCTCCTCAGGGCAGTCCACTTTGGTCCTCTGGAGTTTGTGAGAGCAGCTGCACCTTGGCAAGCCCTGGCCTGGGATTAACTTGGCAGGAGGTTATCCTAAGTCTTCTCTGACTCATAACTTTGGGGCTAACTCTAAGCACCAAGCCCCAGCCCTGCCCTCTTTCGCTTTTTCTCTGTGCTGATTCACACTGGGTTGGGATTTTATTGTCAGCGGTCATAATTGTGCATGGGTGGAACTTGGATTTTAAAGATGACAGGAGGCCAAGTCCAGGGCTTCTGTTAGCTTTGTTAACCACGGTGTCATTTTTAATTGAAAAGAGGAAGGAAAGCAAGGAGGGAGGATAGGAGAGAGGAAGGAAGGAAAAAAAGAAATGTCCCCCAGGGGTTTCCCTGGTGGTCCAGTGACTAAGATCCCGTGCTCTCTATGCAGGGGGTCTGGGTTCAATCCCTGGTCAGGGAACTAGATGCCATATGCTGCAACTAAGAGTTCACATGCCATGACCAAAGATCCCACATGCCACAACTAAGACCTGGAAAAGCCAAATAAATGAACAAATGTCCCCAATCCATGCTAAATCTATTTTCTTTCACCCTCTGTATTTTCTCTAAGCCCTTGGAAAGACTTATTCTGAATCTAGCTCACAGGAAGCCAGGTATACAAGAAAACGTCTGGATATTGGAGTCAGCATATCTGAATAATTGGGTGATGGTGGGTAAATTATTTAACTTCCTTGAGCCTCTGTTTCCTCATCAGTAAAATAGCAGTAATAATATTGACCTTGTAGGATTGTCATACTGCTTAGGCGTATCATATATAAAGCGCCTGGCACATTAGAAAGCATTTCATAAATGGAGGATATAATTGTTAGAGCTCTGTTTATTAAGACAGCCTTTAAAGCAGTGAGAATGTGGCCTCACAGAGTAACTGGAGGTTTCTATTTCCTTTCTCTGAGATTGTGGCAGATTGTCATAGCCTCCCCTTGAACAGGGCCTGAGCTGTGTCTAAGGTCATCGTGGTGGTTCGGTCCTAGGGCAGACTCAAGCTGTCAAAATACCCCAAACAATCAGTACAAGAGAGAATGAGGCAATAGATGGGGGGATAAGGAGCTCTGTCTGGCTCAGAGGCCAGCGGCTTTCCCACTTACTATCAGCATAATCACGAGCAAGTTGCTTAAATCACTGTGGCTTAGTTCATTTAGCTGTATCTGTCCTTCTCAGTCGTCTGGAGGAAGTCACACATGTAAAATACCTAGCACCAAAAAAAGTTGCTCAGTGAAAAAATATCTCAGATATTAAAAAAACACACAGTTGAAGTGTATGAAATTCAAGTGAAGTATGGTGTATGACTTTGGAACAATACTGTCTGGTTCAAATCTGATTTCCCCTACTCTGGGCTTCATTTTCTCATCGTAAAATGGGTATAATAAATTCCTTATCTGTATTTATCACATACTTTTGTTATGAGAAGTAAATGAGTTAATACACATGAAGCCTTTAGAACATGACTTGATATATGGCCAAATACTATATTAATATGTGTAAAATGGATAGGAAGGTCAGTGCTGGGACAAGATCAGAACACAAAACTGGAATAGTAGAAAACAAAATTGGTTGACCCTGCACCAGAAGGCAGCATAAAGAAGAAAAACAGTAATGAAGCAAGAGTTTCCAAGGCAATTGCCCTAAGTGGAGCTGAAATGTTCACATTCAAAGCATCTTTTTTGTTTTTTTAAATTGTGTGTCAGCCTGGGTAGTTACAGACCAGGATCTTAGCGGACGCAGTCCTCCTTACCAGCTGTGGACTCCAGGAGAGGACCTTGGCCTCACTGGACCAGCAGGTCCTGTCTGCTCGGCTTCCAGACCTGGTGCTTGAGGAGCGTGGCTGGAAACATTTTCCAGGGGGATGGGTTTGCTCAGGGCAAGGCCTGCTCTTCAAGGAAGGGCCACTGCTTCACAAAGGCCCAGGAGCGTTTCCAAAGTCAATGCATGGAGCTGCTGAGAAACCTCGGCCGCTTCTCCTGCTGTCTAACTCTGGTACACAAGCACAATGTGAAATATTGAAATTCCAGCGACAGAGCCAACTGCGCAAATTCCTGGTGGGCAAATTGAGGCCCATTATCCGTAATTACACTTGCCCGAATAACATGCCAGAGAGACCCTGTTTTCCAGCCGTCAGTAATCGCAGCTGCTGCCCTGTTGCCAAATGCGTCCAGGGAAAGTCCCAAGAATGGAGATGAGCAGCCCTCACAGATGAGTCTTGGCAGCCGCCATCAGGCAACCCAAGTCTCCTCTGCTTACCACCTTCGAATGGCTCCATAGCTCTCAGGATAAACTAGTTAGTTAGACCTGTCATCACTTGGTCCATCTCCAGCTTGAACTTTTTCTCCCCTTCTTCATTCAAGTCGTATTGAATGACTTCTTTATTGTACATCACCTGGTCTTCAATTCCATCTTCAATTCCATTCCAACCTTCAATAAGGTGCTTTCCCAAATGTGATTTAGTCCTTCTGCCTGGAGTTGCCTCATTGCTAACTCTAGTTCATCCATAAGCACCTGGCTCTGCCCCTTTCTCTTCTCTGTGAAGCCTGTCTTGACTCCTTCAGGCTGGATTTAATTCCTGGTTGCCAGGACCCCCTAGTATTGGGTTGGCCAAAAAGTTCATTCAGGTTTGTCCGTACCATCTTATGTAAAGACCAGAATGAACTTTCTGCCCAACCCAATACCTGTACCCACACAACACAGCATGATCGTTCCATTTGATTTGTTTATCTCTCCAACTAGGCTATGAGCTCCCCAAGGTCAGGGACCATATCTTACTAGGGTATCTTAGAACCTAGTGCGATATCCAGCATCATTAGGCAACCATCCAGTAGCCGTTGGCCGCATGAATAAATGATGTCTTCCTGTGTGCGTGTGTGCCATGTGTGTGCGCTCAGTCATGTCCAACTCTTTGTGACCCCATGGACTATACTCCTCTGTCCATGGGATTTCCCAAGCAAGAATACTGGAGTGGGTTGTCATGCCCTCCTGCAGGGGACCTTCCCGTCCCAGGGATCAAACCCAAGTCTCTAGCATCTCCTGCATTGGCAGGTGGATTCTTTATCACAGTGCCACCTGGAAAGTCCTATGTCTTGCTTGAGCATTAACGGATTACTCCTTCATTTAGCTAGATCAAAAGATTCCTTTCTTGGGATTACTGCTCAAACCAACTTTAAAAGCAAACAGTGAAAATCCAAAAAGAGTATTTCATTGATACACTGAGGATAAATGCAACTTACCACATGCCCTTCTGTCTTTAATATTGTTTAATCTAAAGAGGCTGGGTTCCCTAGGTATATAATAGAACATAAAGACTTAATTAACCTTATTGCTTCTGTTTCATCATGATGCACTTATGAAGGCCTTATTTAAATATGATTTGCTATTAGTCTGCTTGTAGTTATCAAAGTCCAAAGGTTTTTTGTTTGATTTTTATTCATGGCATTGCTTGAAGTGTAACTATTAAGAAATGTTTATTTTGAACAGAAGAGCAAAAATCTAGCTATTTAAGTGATTGTATCCCCTCACTGCAGACTTTTTGCAAGTCTAGCCATATCTCTTGTGATAACATCATGGCTGTTCAAAACAGTCTGGGGTCTCAATGTTTTCTTTTGCTTTCAGAAGCAGTGGATGAGCCTTTCTTAAAGATTGGTCTTGTTACTCTAGAACCCAGAACAGCAGCAACAAACAGTATTGTTCATTGAAATGTTCACCTTTTTTCACTTTCGGACACTGTGTAAGGTTTTCCAAACGTTGAATATGCACGCCATTAGAAAAATATGTTAGGTCGTACGCACATGACTTTAAATTTAAAAATTAATAGATTATATAATTATTTTAATATGCATTAATAATATTGTTAATATAGGGCTTCTCAGATGGAGCAGTAGTGAAAAATCTGCAAAAGAGACATAGGTTCAATCCCTCGGTCCGAAGATCCCCTGGAGGAGGAAATGGCAACCCACTCCAGCATTCTTGCCTGGAGAATCCCATGGACATAGGAGACTGGCAGGCTACAGTCCATGGGTCGAAAAGAGTCAGACAAAACTAAGTGACTGAGCATACACACACAATAATATTGTTGATACAACATACATACAACAAGCACATCAAATTCATAATTTCATGAATACTTCTTAAGGAAAAATTAAACATAACACAGAGAGTTAATTTGCTGAAAAATGTTAAACAATCATGCACGTTAGAGGGTAAGACAAAGATAATGAAGAAGGCACATATAGTAATAAAGCGTGAGGAACACTGATGGAATGAAAAGAGCAGAAGCTGTTGGGTTCCCATTATTTTACATATTAGCTGGAAGCCTGCAGGCAAATTACTTAACCTCTCTGAGCTGGGATTGCTTATTCCTACAATAAGGAGAGTGAGGTGCAGAAAGGTTTATGGAGTAACTAGGATAGGACCTAAAGGGCTTCATGGTGAGAACTGTTCTTTAAAAAACTCACATCCACTGTCATAAGACAAAGATGAGTCTATTTAAAAAAAGTTGCCTGGGCTTCCTTGAAGGTCTAGTGGCAAGGACTCCATGATCTCAATGCAGGGGGCTTGGGTTCCATGGGGTTGGGGAACCAGAT
The DNA here is from genome assembly GCA_024291935.2 of Okapia johnstoni. Classification (NCBI taxonomy): domain Eukaryota; kingdom Metazoa; phylum Chordata; class Mammalia; order Artiodactyla; family Giraffidae; genus Okapia; species Okapia johnstoni. The sequence goes on along the minus strand of CM044326.1, from coordinate 13,939,948 downwards.
CCCACAAGATTGACGATGCCACATGCTGCAACTAAGATCTGATGCAGCCTAACAAATATTGTTTTTAAAACTTATAAAAAATAATAAAGAAGTTGCCACCAACTCAGAAGAGAAACTTCATTAAATGTGATAAACCAAAGCAGGTGGCCTATTGGATAGAAAAAGTGAAAGTGAAAGTTAGTTAGTCGTTCAGTTGTTTCCAACTCTTTGCACCCCCATGGACTATAGCCCCCCATACTCCTCTGTCCATGGGATTCTCCAGGCAAGAATATTGGAGTGGGTAGCCATTCCTTTCTACAGGGGATCTTTCCGACCCAGGGATTGAACCTGGGTATCCTGCATTACAGGCGGATTCTTTATCATCTGAGCCGCCAGGGAAGCCTCAGCCTACTGGATAACTTCTCAACAATTGTTTTTCTTCTTTTTATTCTGGTTGTGCCATGTGACATCCTGGTCAGGATCTTAGTTCCCTGACCAGGAATCAAACCTGGGCCTCGGCAGTGAAAGCACTGAGTCTTAACCACTGGACCGTCAGGGAGCTCCCTTGGCAATTCTTAAAGTTCAACATGTTCATTTGAACCTACTCACCTGAGATTGTTTGTTAAGGCCCCAATTATATAATGATGGAGTCAAGTAGCCAAATCTTACATACTGCTAAATAATTGATGTTGCCCTCGAACTCTAGAAGTTTCTAAACCTCTAGAGATTAAGCCAATGGGAAACTGCTCTTTGCTGACCCTTACAATGTTTCCCTCTCTCTCTTTTCCTTGGCCAACTGGAAGCTCATAGAAATGTAAATCTCAGTGCTAGAACTCTCTATTACCCAATGAACTACTTGCTCCTCCCCTTCCTCTACACTTTCTGTGCTAATGTGCACTGTCCTTGCCCCTGACATTTTTGATTCTCACTTTACTTTTAATTACACAGATTCTCATTTTTTCGTGCATGCAACAAGAAAGGAAGAGCACCCAAGTGTGTTTGTCAGCTTGGGCTGCCATAACAAATACCATAGACTGCGTGGCTTAAACAACAGATACCTATTTTCTCACAGTTCTGCCGGCTAGCAGCTTGAGATCAGGGTATCAGCACGGTCAGATTCTTGTGAGGTCTTTCCTCCTGACTTGCAGATGGTCACCTCCTTCTGTGTCCTCATTTGATGGAGGAGGTTGGGGTGGGGGGAGAGATAAAGAGCAAGCCCTCCTTTGTTGTTGCTCAGTCACTAAGTTGCGTCTGACTCTTTGTGACCCCATGGACTGCAGCTCGCCTGGCTTCCCTGTCCTTCACCATCTCTTGGAGCTTGCTCAAACTCATGTCCATTGAGTCGGTGATGCTATCCTACCATCTCATCCTCTGTCGTCCCCTTCTCCTCTTGCCCTCAGTCTTTCCCAGCATCAAGGTCTTTTCCAATGAGTCAGCTCTTCACATCAAGTGGCCGAAGTATTGGAGCTTCTGCTTCAGCCTTGAGCCATTTATTAATTTTTTTAAAATGCATTATTTTTTACTGCATTGGGTCTTCCTCGCTGTGCTCCGGCGTTCTCTAGGTACAGCGTGCAGGGCCTACTTGTAGTTGTGGCGCCCAGGCTTCTCACTGAGGTGGCTTCTCTTGTTGCTGAGCATGGGCTCGAGAGTGCAGGCTCAGTAGTTGTGGCTCGCGGGCTTCATTGGCCCACAGGATGTGGGATCGTTCCAGACCAGGTATTGAACCAGTGTCTTCTGTATTGGCAAGTGGATTCTTTACCAATGGACCACTAAAGAAGCCTGGACACCACCTTAATTACCTCATCTAACCTTAATCACCTCCCAAAGGCTCCATCTCCAAACACCATCACATTGTCAGGGAGGGGGCTTCAATATAGGAATTTCAGGGTGGACACAAACATTCAATCTACAGTATTAAATAAACAAGCAGATAATACAAGTCACATCATCTTTTGCCAGGAGACAGCAATTTATCATCTGTGTCCCATAAGAACTCCCACACCATCCAATAGCCTTCTTTCTTGGATCAGTCACTCTAAAACCAGGTAGACATGCTAGCACTGGACAAAAAATCCTGGTTGTCATACTGAGTCAAGTATATACCCTTGGTTGTTCCTCAGTCATCATGGATTCATAAAGGATGAGCAGGATCTTTTGATGAATCATTTTAGTGAGTTCTCTTTCTCATTCTGGTTGGTTGCCCTGTGTGTAGGTAACCTATAATGGGAGCCTATAGAGTGGCAGGCAAGGATGTTATCATCTCATCTGATCTCACAATAATCCGGAGAGTATCAATTGTTACCCCCACCCTACTTTATATGTGAGAAACTGAATCTCATCGAAACTTACATAGAGCAAATAATCAGTCACTGGGGAGTCCAGATTTGAACCCAAGTCTGTCTGAGTCCAGTGTGTTAGTTGCTCAGTCATGTCCGACTCTTTGCGACCCCATGGACTGTAGCCCCCCAGGCTCCTCTGTCCATGGGATTCTCCAGGCAAGAATACTGGACTGGGTTGCCATGCCATCCTCCAGGGGATGTTCCCAACCCAGGGATCGAACTCGGGTCTCCTGCACTGCAGGAGGATTCTTTACCATCTGAGCCATCAGGGAAGCCCAGTGGAGACGTAATGAACAAAACAGACTAAAAAACCCCACCTTTATGACTTACATTCTAGTTATAGAAGACAGGCAACAAACAAACAAAGAAAAAAGTCATGTATTGCATGGTGAAAACTTAAAAATAGAACAGGGTGGGGGACAAGGTTACTGGGTTGGAGGAAGTCATAACTGAAATGACTTTAGTCAGGAAAGGCCTTACTGAGGAGACAGTTAAGCAAAGATATGAAAAATATTCAGTTCTATCAGACTGTCATTAACTCTGAGGGCCCAAAACCTCAAGAGAGAGGGACTTTTTCCCCCTCAGAGGGCCTTCTGTTTTGAAAAGCCATTGTGTCAGGACTTTTTCTCTTACAAGTGATACAAAAATAGATTCAAACTGACTTAAGCAAAAAAGTGGGAATTTATTAGCTCAGGAAATTGAAAAGTCCAGGCCAGCTTTAAGGGTCAAAGAATGTCATTAGGCCGCAACCTGTAGGGTGCAACCGCAAAACAAGGTCATTAGGACCTTCTTCATTTGTATCTGTCTTATTCTGTTCAAGCTGCTATAACAGAAATATTGATGCCATAGACTGGGTGGCTTATTTTGTTTATTTTTGGTTGTGCTGGGTATTCATTGTTGCTCACGGGCTTTTCTCTGGTTGTGGTGAGCTTGTTTTGGTGCTCAGGCTTCTCATCTTGGCGGCTTCTCTTGCTGCAGAGTGCACGCTACTTTAGGCACTCAGGCTTCAGTTAGCTGGAGAGCAGGCTCAGTAGTTACGGCACACGGGCTTAGCTGCTCTACGGCACGTGCAATCTTCCCGCACCGGGGATCGAACCCATGTCCCCTATATTGACAGGTGGATTCTTATTTACTGCACTACCAGGGAAGTCCAACTGGGTGGCTTAAGCAGCAGACATTCAGTTCTCTCAGTTCTGGAGGCTTAGAAGTCTGAGATCAAGGTGCTGGCAGGTCAGAGTCTGATGCGGGCTGGCTTCCTGTTTCATAGATGGCTGTCTTCTCACTGTGTCCTCACACGGCAAAAGGAGCAAGAGAGCTCTCTGGAGTCTCTTTCATAAAGGCATTGAGCTTTACCCATTGATGAGGGCTCCACCCTCGTGCCCTAAACATCTCCTAAAGGCCCCACTAACTGATACCGTCACACTGGGGTTAGGATTTCAACATACGAGTTTTGGGGCCAGAGTACAACCATTCAGTCCACAGCAGTATCTCTGCTTTCCTCTGTGGTGATTTTTTTTTTTAAATAGTAGAGCTATATATATATATATATATATATATATATATATATATATATATACACACACACACACACACATACATATATATATATATATGTATATACTACATATATGGTTTAGCTCTACTATATATCTATATATAGTTGCTTTGAGGCATGTGTGATCCTAGTTCCCAGACCAGGGATCGAGTCCCCTGCATTGGGATCATGGAGTCTTAACCAATGGACCACCAGGGAAGTCCCTCCTCTGTGGTGACTTCATTCTCTAGCTCTGCAAAGAGGAGAACTGGCTGCTCTCAATTCTAAGTCAACATCATGCCAGGTGAAAACCCAGAAGGAAAGAGAGGGTGTCCTTCTATCTACAGTGCAAGCAAAAGTCTCACTGGATATCACTGGGTTGCAGACTCATCTGGACACATAACTGTGATCCAGAAGAGAACACAGCGCTCTGATTGGCTGGGTCTGGTCACCTGCCTGCCCTTGGCATCACTGGGAGAGTCAACTTACTGACAGCAGGGAAGGGCGGGGCTCAGAGGAAACCTGGGGTGTTTCAGGAAGGAAATGAATGACTGCTAAACGGAGAATGCAACAAGTATTTGGTATAGCTCTGATTTTAAAATGATTTGTGTTATTCCATTGTGTGCAATGTTGATCCAGCGAGCTCCATGCCCAAAGGATGGTTCAGCAGAGACTTCTTTCCAAGAGATGGCCTGCGGATAGTTGTTTAAACTTATCCAGTGGGACTGGTGGTTTCTGGGGTCTCTTGCCACCATACGGATGTATGGGCAGCACACTCATGGGCAGTCAGCCCCTGGAGGATGGCTGGCTGTGTGGTTTTGGCTTGGGACCTCCTGCGTTTCCTCTTGTGGTCTTCAGAGAGCCACATCATCACAATAAGTGTCTGACATCATCAATGTTACCAGTTTGTGGCTTTCAGAGTCTTATTCCACTTACATGGAAAATCACGTTACCGATTGGGTCTGACAACCTGCCAAAATCTTAGTCCTAAATTCTGAAAACAGAGCCCACCACTTTATTTTTTCTTATAATTATTATTTTTAAAATGTATTGTGTATTAATTTTTGGCTGTGATGGGTCGTCATTGCTTTGCGTGGACTTTCTGTAGTTGCGGCGAGTCCGGGCTCCCATTCAGGGAGGTGTGCAGGCTTCCCATCGCAGTGGCGTCTCTCATTGTGGACCACGAGCTCTAGAGCACAGGCTCAGTAATTGTGGCGCCCGGGCTTAGTGACCTGAATGGGAAGGCAGTGCAAAGGGGAGGGGATATACAGAAATGTGTTACCGAGCCTAGCTGGCAGCGCTTGCCCCAGAGAGGCCAGTAAATCCAAGGACGAGGTGTTGAGACAAGGAATATGACCTTATTTGGAAAGCCAACTGACAAAGAAGATGGCAGAGTAATGTCTCAAAATAATCATCTTGTCAGGGTCTGGATACCAGGTTCTTTCATGTATTAGAGATGGGGGGAGGTGAGAAAACAAAGTAAAAAAAGCCATTTAATCTTGCAAGTATCTTCTAGAATGGCAAGCCTCAGGCAGGGGAGCTATGTTCATTCCTTCCTTTCTGCCATCTATAGGTGGACAGGGTTCTGAACGAAAACACTTTAGCTTACCTGAATGAAAGCACTTGAGCTTAACAGTCAAGCAAAAGAGGAGGATTCTCTGCGGCAGGCCATTTGGTATGAATATAATAACAAAAGCGGCCAAAGAAATAGATCTAGCATGAAAGAGTCAAAACTGACTCTTCTCTGTTTAAAACAAAAAACTTAAAATAAATTGTAGGAATATCTTATGTTCATGACAGTGAGGAAGGAATTCTCAAACAAGATACAAAAAGTTAAATCATAATGGAAAAGACTGATGGATTCAACTATATTAAACTAAAAAACTTCATCAAACAGCAATTTGAAAAAATGAACAGCTAAGACACCAAAGAGGCTTCCCTGGTGGCTCAGTGATAAGGAATCCATCTCTGGCTCAGGAAGATCCCCTGGAGTAGGAAATGGCAAACCACTCCAGTTTTCTTGCTTGGAAAATTCCGTGGACAGAGGAGCCTGGTAGCCTACAGTCCATGGGGTCGCAAAGAGTTGGACACAACTGAGCAACTGAACAACAAGATCATCAAAGAAGAAAAAGAAGAAGCTAGCATATGGCCTGGCACACATGGAGCCTCAGAAAATTTTTTTCCTCTTCCCTACTCCCTTTTATCAGGAGGCCATTATCATTCTCCCTTGGAGTCGATGTTATGCAACTTACAGATAAGCCTGTCAATGAAGAGGAATGAGCAGGTCGGGCAAGTCAGCCCTGGGGCATAGCTGGGGGCTGTGCAGTTGAGTCGAAGGCAATAGGGTTTGGAATTAGACTGGGCTTTGAATCCAGAAGGCCTTGGGAAAATAACTTAAATATCTCAGAGTCATTTTTCTCATCTCCAAAACGAGAAAAACATTTATTGCTCTTTATGGTTGTCGTGAGGATAACTGAAATAATGTGTGTGAGAACCTGGCACACTGAGGTCTTCAGTAAGTCTTAATCCTGTTTCTGAAAGTCACTAATGCCTAAGTGAAACCTGATTAGCAATCAAGGAACTCATACAAAAATGCCCAGAGAGAATTATCTGTTTTTCTACTAGACTGGAAAGCCCAGACCTTTCCCCTATTTGCTCGTGTGATGTTTTTCGTTACTTTGGAGGCTGGGCCAGAGGAAACAAAAGGTGGCCAAGCAATCTGTCATGTGTCAGGGGTGGGAAACCAAGTAAATAAAAAGATAAGATCCTTTTCCTTGAGGAGCTTCTGACTTAAGAGAAATAAAACATGCAAGAGAGGCAATTTTAAAAACTCATGAACAAAAAATAATAGCCTGTTTGCCAAACGCCAAGGTAGAGTGAAGGTGTGACCAGAGCTGGGTGTGAAAAGTCAGGGAGATTTTTTTTTGCCTTTTTTTTTCCTAAAAAAAAAAATTATTTATTTGGCTTCACAAGATCTTTAATTGTGGCACGTGGGATCTAGTTCCCTGACCAGGGATGGAACTCTGGCGCCCTGCATCGGAAGTGTGGAATCTTAGCCATTGGACTGTTAGGGAAGACCAGGGAAGTTTCTAAGGACAGAGATCAGCAGGGAGAAAGGGCCCCAGCAGAAGCCCAGAGAAAGAATGAAACATCACCTGCCTGTCCATATACCTGCACAGAAGGAAAGATTGTATGGAGATAATGAGATAACAAGTCAAGAGGCTCTTAGGCAATTGAATGAGGTCAATCAAGTCAGTGTTTTGACCTGTTACTAGTGCTGGTAACCAAAACAAATCCAAACAGTCTCCCCAGACAGACTGGTTGGAAGAAGAGTTGAAACGCTCATCCATACAAGGTGGGGACCATCCCTGTGGTTTTATTGAACTGTGAACTTTCTAGCGATTATTACAAGGGGGCAAGGCTACCTTTCTCTGGGTAGGGTTGCACTGAACAAGAGCTAGAAGTCTCTTCAGTCAGTTCAGTCACTCAGTCATATCCGACTCTTCGTGACCCCATGGACTGCACCACGCCAGGTTTCCCTGTCCATCACCAACTTCTGAAGCTTGCTCAAACTCATGTCCATCGAGTCTGTGAGAAGTCTCTTAGGTGCTGTATTTCAGCCTAGAGCAAGTCATGGTGTGGCCTCTTATTGGAGTTTAGGTCACTGGATTGTTACCCTCACAGTCCAGGACAGAGGATGCTGAAGACAAGGTTTCTACTTCTGGACACTGGTCTGCAGTTTCATCTTCCCAAGCCTGCCAAAGCTTCTGAATACAATTTCCTCTCTGCTATTCTCTACAACTAGGTGACATCATGGCATGCTAGTTCTGGGCATACGGCTCTGTGTCTTACTGGCTGGGTAATTTAGGCAGCTAACAATAGGAACCTTGATGCTGGGAAAGATTGAAGGCAGGAGGAGAAGGGGATGATAGAGGATGAGATAGTTGGATGGCATCACCAACTCACCGGACATGAGCTTGAGCAAGCTCCAGGAGATAGTGAAGGACAGGGAGGCCTGGCATGCTGCAGTCCACGGGGTGGCAAATAGTCGGACACGACTGAGTGACTGAACATCAACAACAGCTATAGTGATGATCTGAATACATTGCAAACGTTGACAATACTACTGATTTGGTTCCAGACTGCAGCAATAAAGCGAATATTGCAATAAAGCGAGTCACATGAAATTTTGTTTCCCAGTGCATATAAAAGTTATGTTTACACTATGTTGCAGTCTGTTAGTGTGCAACAGCATTATGACTAAAAAGAAACACATTCCTTAATTAAAAATTGTTGTTATTTTTTAATTGCTAAGTCACAGATCTCCTAAATTAATCCTTTAATATTCTTATATTTTTATTCTTGTTTCCATTTCTAGATTTTTATTGTATTTTGGGGGTGATTTCCTTTTCTTCTCTGTGTGTGTGTGTTCAGTCTCTCAGTCCTGTCTGACTCTTTTGTGACTCCATGGACTATTGCCCCCCAGGTTCCTCTGTCCATAGAATTTCCCAGGCAAGAATACTGGAGTGGGTTGCCATCCCCTCCTCCAGGGGATCTTCCTGACCCAGAGATCAAACCCACATCTCCTGCACTGCAGATGGATTCTTTACCACTGAGCCACCAGAGAAGCACTAAATTAAGATACTTAATTGCTAAAAAATGCTAACCATCATCTGAACCTTCAGCGAGTCATAAGTTTTTGTAATAGTAACAGGAAAGATCACAGATCACATAATGAATATAATTATAATGAAAAAATTTGAAATATTGCTAGAATTACCAAAATGGGACACAGTTACATGAAGTGAACAAATGCTGTTGGAAAAATGGTACCAATAGACTTGCTTGACACAGGGCTGCGGCAAACCTTCAGTCTGTAAAGAATGCAGTCTCTGCATATGAAGTACAATAAAGTGAGGGGCAATAAACGAGGTATGCCTGTCATGTAATTCTTTTCTATGATTGCCGGGCAGTAATTCATTTAAAAGTCTTAGCCCAGTGTCTGGAACACAGTAATCACTTAACTAAATAGTTATTTTTTAAATTATCTTAGACTAGTTTAGCGTTTGGTGTAGTTGGCATACTGCTTTTCTCTAGAGCAAAGAGGACAGATTTATCTGGCCCAAAATGAACTTAAATTTAGGTTAAATTCAGGTATGATTCAGGGACTTCACAGGTGGCGCTAGGAGTAAAGAACGGGCCTGCCATGAAGGAGACATAAAAGATGCGGATTTGATCCCTGACTTAGGAAGATCCCCTGAAGAAAAAAATGGCAACCCACTCCAGTATTCTTGTTCATGGGAAATCCCATGGACACAGGAGCCTGGCGGGCTACAGTCCATGGGGTCACACAGAGTCGGACATAACTGAAGCGACTTAGCATGCACATGCATGAACTGCACTGCGTTTGTTAACCTTCAGTATGACAGATCAGGTACCACTGGAGACGGAAAGACTCCACACCGGCCATATCACTCACTAAATATGTGTCTTGGAGAAAGTTATTTTACCTCCTGCCTCAGTCTCCTCAATTGGCAATTGTAGTTCTCAAACTCTTGTGAGGATTAACTGGGATGAATGGAACACATCTGGCTTAGAGAAGTACTTAAATTTATTTTTTCCTGTTCTTCAGTTTAATAAGTTAAACTGGGATCTAGAGCATTGTCAGCAAGTCTTGGTGGTCTTCTCCTGCTCCTTTACGGTCTAGGACAGTTTAGAAGAAATTATGGAGAAGCAAAGGCCTACTTGGTAAGGAGAAGGACTGAGTGGGTGAATATATTTGATGCTTGATGCAATCCCAATGAATGTAATGACTGCAAGTTTTTCTAGACAGATGAAGACATCATGTAGCCTACTTAGGTAGCAGGTTTCAGAATGAATTGCCTTGGCAGAGTTCCTAGGTTGTTTAGATAAAAGATTCCACTTAGAACCTAGGTCCCCATCTCTGGCCCATAGTTAGCACATGGAAGCCACTGGATTCTCAAGGTTTCTGTTCCAGGAGGTTGAGAGGATGCAGTTCTGTAGCCCTGGGCTGGGAGTGAAGATGCCTGCCTTCTGGTTCCACTCAATGCTTGCCCATGGGCGTGTCACTTCACCCTGGGGTTTCAGCTTCCAATTGATGTTCTCCAAATTCCTTCCAACTTCTAGTATCTTGTAATTTTACGAATGTGTGAGTTGTTTCCTGGCTACGGGATACGGTCTTAATGGATCCAGGCAATGCCAAAATGAAATTGCCTCATTCCGTTATGAAATTCCTCTGACTTTCTAAAAGGGGCAGGGAAGAGTTCTGTGAGGTTAATAATGAGGATGAGCAAATACATCACTAAATTCAGGATGCAGAGTCTGGCCTTTAATGACTTGGAGGTGATGTCCTGTGATGCCTCCACTGCTCTTGCCCCACAGCAATCTGATTCTTCTTGGTTGGGAAAGATCATTTTAAATCTCTAGCTGAAATTGTTCTCTTACATTCGGAGCTGGTTTTCAAGCCATGTCATTTCGGAGAGGCTTCCCTCTGCTCTCAGACACCCAGCTGGGGCAGTCTGCGACCTCTTTCCACTTGTTACTGTGGATGGATGCGTCAGAGCGGGTCGAGTCATGGGGAAAGCATGAACTCTCCTACGTGCTCCCCAATCAGGTCCCCTCAGGGCTGTTTTCTCTGGAACCAAGCTCAGTCACTTGCCAAACTGTCCAAACAGAGATGTCTCTAAAGTTTTATGAGGTCTCTTTGTTCCCAGGTGAAGCTCTTTGCTGTGTTTATAAAACTGATAGCTTCTTCTGCAAGAAGCCACCCGTTGAAGGGTGAGAACTGGCCACCCAGAATATGACTGGGAATTTTCTAGCATAAATATAATCAGCCATTTTTACATTTTTAAAGTACATTGAAGGGTGAGAACTGGCCACCCAGAATATGACTGGGTAGCACAGATATAATCAGCCATTTTTACATTTTTAAAGCACATGGCCATTGATAAAACCCCTTCACACGTCTTGGATGACCTTATTGGCTTCATGATATCTCTACTTGGTAGGTATTAGTAAACTCATTTAGCAGAGGAGGAAAGTGAAGTGTAGGGAGAATACATTTTGCTCAAAGTCAAAATGGAGTGGATCTGGGACTGTAAAGCCAGCCTTCTGATCCATGAACAAAGCAGCACCAGGAAGTCAACTCAAATCCACATCCCCACAGGAAGAATCTATGAACAGCTCAGTTCATGATCTCATGACTCATGGGCGCAATTTGTTTGCCAATACCATTTTTATGGAGGTTTAGTCATTTTCCTGACACTCTCTGTCTCATGCAGATCTAAATTAAGTAGATAAGATACTGGGACTGCTCTTAAGAAGACTGCATTCCAGAGAAACAATTCAAATGGGAGAACAAGCTGAATTTTGTTTTTTGTTTCAACTGAAGGCAGAATAAAGGAGAGGAAACTAAAAAAAAAAAGTTCCTATAGGAACTTGTTGTTCCACTAAGGCAAGAGGAAATCATCAATACATTCTTTCATTCATCAAATATTAACTAGGCATCTATTATGTGTCAAGCTCTGTACTAGCAGCTTGGGATACAATGAATATAAGACTTAGTTCCCACATGAAGTAACTGATAGTACCATGGGGAGACAGAAAAGTCAATCAGACACTGCAAATAGCTGTGATAAAGATTCCAGGAGAGATATATATGTGAAGTTTATGGTACACCAAGACAGGGAGGCCTGACAGAGCAGGTAATATGACCCAGATTGTAAAGGATTAATAAAATCTTGCCAACTAAATAAGGGGCAAATTATCATTTCAGAAAATCATCATCAAGGGACTTCCCTGGTGGTCCTGTGGCTAAGACTCCAAGCTCCCAAAGCAGGGGGCTCAGGTTTTGATCCCTGGTCAGGGAACTAGATCCCACATGCTGCAACTAAGACTCAGTGCAGCCAAATGATTTAAAAAATTCATCATAAATATCAGCACCATCCCTGCTACCATATAGTTATACTTCCTATATGCCAGACACTGTGTAAACATTTAGACATGAACTTATCTGATCCTTACAATAAACCACAAGGAAGTTTTGTGACTATCCCCTTTATTCGGATGAGAAAAGTGGACAGAGATTAAGTGGCTTACCCAACATCACACAGCCAGGAAGTGGCAGACTCAGGATCTGAACGTGGGCCATCCAACTCCAGAGCCCTTGGGGATGCCCACAGAGGAAGGCCCCGCTGGTGCAGAGCTGAGCAGGTATGTGTAGGTGATTGTGTGAAGAACCGGGAGCACAGAACACAAACTGTGTCTGCCTTCGTTGTCCTCCACCTTACTTTTCTTACCTCTCCTCTCATTTTCTCACTGTATTCTTCTTTTTAATTTTTAAAAAATTAATCAGCTAATTAATTTGGCTGTGTCAGGTTTTAGTTGCACAATCTTTTGTTGCAGTGTTTGGGCTTCTCTAGTTGTGGGTTTAGTTGCATATGGGATCTTAGTTCCCCAGTCGGAGATGGAACCCGAGTTCCCCTGCATTGGAAGGCAGATTCTCAACCACTAGACCACCAGGGAAGTCCCATGCAGTACAATTTTAAGCGCACAGCTTGAGCTTTTGAACCATACCAGCAATGCAAATTTAGGCAGTGCATCTGCAAAAATGCCAGCCCATGGTTACAACCCCTTAGAGACAGTTGTCTTCTCTTCTTTCCTTCTGACTCAGCTGAGCATCAAGACCTCACTCTCTGCTGTCCAGGGTGGGTATTATGGGAAGGGCCTGTTCAGTTCAGTTTCACCAGTTTTTGAAAAAGTGCCTGTGGAAGCTCTGGCAATCCCTGGCCTGCCTTGACTTCTGTCCCCCTGAGAAGCCAGTAAAATCACAGCTCATTTTCACAGCTCAGATGATCCAGACCAACAGATGCCTTCAGAAGAAAAGTGATGCTTACCCTCTGCTTACTTCTCTGAGTTCTTGCAGCCTTTTAGATTTAGGCCTGGAACTTTTTTTTTTTTTTTTTCCAATATTTTACCTCTTCTTTGATGATTTTGTGGAGATGAAAAGAAAATTTATCCAGCATGCTTAGTTATTTTCAGTAGGAGCGTTCATCCAAATGACTAGTCCTTCAATTACAGGAAACTCACAGTTCCAGGACTCACCCAACTTTCACAGCAACCTGATGATGGAGCTAACCTGGTTTTTTCCAGGTGATTTGGGGATTTTAAGTAACTTGCAGAAGGTCACACAGCTAACAGATAATGGGGCCAAGATTCCAACCCAAGTTTCTCTAAACTGAATCTTTATGTTTCTCACTCCACGTTCTCGCATTTACCACTCACTAGCTGTCTGACCTTGAGGAATTCATTCTACCTTCCTGTTCTTAAATTTCTTTATTTACAAAGTGAAGGCTGTATTGGGCTGGCCAAAAAGTTTGTTCAGGGTTTTCCATACCATCTGAGACATAAACCTGAATGAACTTTTTGGCCAGCCCAGTAAAATGCTCTACATCAAAGGTTGTGCAGATGTAGATTTCGGAAAGATTCAGAAAGAGAAAAACAACTATCATATCTTAAAGCGTATATATGGAATCTAGAAAAATGGTACTGACGAATCTATTTGCAGGGCAGGAATAGAGACATAGACACAGAGGACAGACTTTTGGACACAGCAGGGGAAGGAGAGGGTGGGATGAACTGAGAGGGCAGCACTGGAACGTACACATTACCATGTGCAAGACAGACAGTTAACAGGAAGCTGCTGTGTAACACAGGGAGCTCAACGTGGTACTCTGACGACCTAGAGGGGTGGGATGTGGCAGGGAGCTGGGGAGAGGTTCAAAAGGGAGGGGCCGTATGGATACTTGTGACTGATTCATGGGGCAGAAGCCAGTACAATATTGTGGGCTTCCCTGATGGCTCAGATGGGAAAGAATCTGCCTGCAATGCAGGAGATCCAGTTTTGTAGTTACAGGATTTGTTGATCTCATTTCATAATTTGTTCTCCTGTTTTTGAAGTCTTCTTCCTTCCAGCCTCCAGACACACAGTGGATATGTTTGAAAACAGGGATTTACTATTGTGAAGGCTCTACCATTAGGCCTTTCCTCTCCCAGACTACAGGACTCCTACAGCATTAGTCAGTTGTCTCTCTTTCTCTTTTTAAGCTTTAGCTACCTCTTCAGAGGCTTCCAGACTCTCTCTGAAAAAAGAGAACCAAAATTCAGCCGAGTCAGAGTTATCCATGAGATGAATATCCATTGAGTACCTGCCATGAGTCAGGTACTCTATGTTGGCATTGTGGAGGGGATGGGGGTAACCATAACACAGTCCTACGACAAGGGAAAAAGTGTATAGGGCCACAAATGATGTTTTATTTAACAACAGAAGATTGTCATAAAGCCACATTTAGGGACAAGGTACATTGAACAGCTACTTGGGTTGGATGCAAGGAAGTCAGAGGGGTGAAAAGGAAGTGTGTGGATGTGTGTATATGTTTTATAATTGGTGTTAGGGCCCCTCTTAGGGATTCCCTCGTAGCTCAGTCAGTAAAGAATCTGCCTGCAATGCGGGAGACCCGGGTTTGATTCCTGGGTATGAAAGATCCCCTGGAGAAGGAAATGGCAACCCACGCCAGTATTCTTGCCTGGAAAATCTCATGGACAGAGGAGCCTGGCGGGCTACAGTCCATGGGGTCACAAGAGTTGAACATGACTTAGGGACTAAACCATCATTATCACCATTAGAGTCCCTCCTGGGAGGCTAATTGAGTGGTAACACTGTGCATGGGATGAAAATGAAGCCATGGTGGGTTTCAGGTTCAGGAAAAATGGGGAAGAATGACTGGAGACACATACATCCTGTTAGAATACAGAGATTCTCACGGAGTTCCTTTAGGTTAGCTTAGTTTTCTTTATATTCCGCATATAAGTGAGATCATGTGGTATTTGTTTTTTTCTTTCTGACTTATTTCACTTAGAATAATGCCTTAAAGATCCATCCATGTTGTCACAAATGGCAAGATTTCATTTTTTAAATAGCTCAATACATATACCACATTTTTTCACCCATTCATCCGTCGATTTACACTTAGGCTCTTTCCATATTTTGGCTAGTGCAACAATGCTGCAATGAACATAGGAAGCAGACACCTTTTGCAATCAGTGTTTCTGCTCTTTGGATAAATACCCAGAAGTGGAATTAATTCTCGGATCATATGGTAGTTCTACTTTTAATGTTTTTGAGGGACCTTCATGCTGTTCTCCACAGTGGCAGCACCTGTTTACATTCCCTGGAATGGTGCACAAGGATTCCTCTTTTTCCACATTCTCACCAACACTTATTTCTACCAAGATATAAATTTATTGAAATTTTTAATACTAATAATCCCATAATTTAAAAATGTTTATAATTTTGTATATGTGTGTGTGCTTAGTTGCTCAGTCGTGTCCGACTCTGTGAGTCCATGGGCTGTATCCCGCCAGGCTCCTCTGTCCATGGGATTCTCCAGGCAAGAATACTGGAGTGGGTAGCCATTCCCTTCTCCAGGGGATCTTCGCCACCCAGGGGTCGAAAGTGGATCTCCTATATTGCATGTGGATTCTTTATTGTCAGGAGCCACCAGGGAAGCCCATTATGTTGAAGCTCTGTTTTCTCTGTATTTTTTTTTAATTGGAATGTAATTAATTTACAATGTTGTGTTAGCTTATGCCTTAAAACATTGTGAATCAGTCATATGTATCCATGTATCCCCTCCCCATTGCACCTCCCTCCCACCCTTTCATCCTGCCCCTCTAAGTCAGGTCCCCCAGCAGCGTTTGGTGAGTACCCTAGGTGTGGAGAGACACTGACTGCATGTACTCCCTCCCTGTCATCTTGGCTCCCTGTATTTCTTCACCTTAATGTCTCCAGTTAAATGGTCGTGAGGTATGTCCAAGGCAGTTCTTCTTTGCATTACTTTGAGAGAAGGGATGAGGGAATCAATACAGCAGGATGAGCAACAGGAAAAGGAGAGTGGGATTTCAACCCTGGTGTCGAGGAGGCAGCAAAGGAACAAACAATACAAAGCAAATGAGAAATCCAGAAAGTCACTGAAAGTAGCGGGGAACGCCTCAGGAAATGCAAGAGAAAGCAAAGGCCAAGGAGTAGGAAACAGACAGAGGTTGAGAGTCCCAGTCACGGGCAATAAAGGGACTAAGAGAGTCCCAGTTGGAGACGGAGGTGTTTTCCAGAAAGATGAAAGCCTGTCATGGTGGAAAAGAGACGGAAGCAGAGGGCGTGATGGAGTGACTGCTGTGCCATGGTTCACGCGATAGATGTCAACTGAGGTGAGACTATTTGAGTAGGAGCTAAGAGGAAACCTGTTCCTTCTCCATGGGCAGACAAATGCTGCAAGCTTGGAAATAATTCCAACACAGACCCCTTAAAAAACATGAAACAGTATGTGGAAGTGGACTTCCAACGACTTACTAAGTGTTCAGGGTTACAGCTGGGCTGAGCTGGAAGTCCCTGTAGATTTGTGTGCAGTAAATTTTTTACCACAAAGGGGAAGTGAATGGACATCAGTTGAGCAGCACAGTGATGCCATGAGAAGGATGCTATTATCTCCATTCACAGGTGAGCCCAGAGATGGAGTCTAAGGTGACAATACATTATTCATCCATGCCCAAAGTCACACAGCTGAGAAGTGTGAAGCGGAGAAGCCCAGGCTTCCCATCCTTAAGCCTTACCACTTACATCATGCTGGGCATTATTTCATTCTGGAACTCTCACCCAGGGCCACGTTCTTTATATACTTTCTCTGAGCTATAACAGGATCCAGCCATGCACTTAAGTGTCAGCATGTCAGCATTTCAAAAACTTGCCACTTCCACATGACCCTAACACCTAGAGCTAAAATTGGACAGGATCTCAGAGCCCAAGCGGCTCTTTCCTTTTCTGATGATTTCATGAGGGTGGAGGGTGGGGCTCGGATCCCCGAATGGGTAGAGTTCAGATTAGGAAATGTGTCCTTAACTGGCACTAGGGTTTGTTCTCACATATTCTATCCTCGTATTCATAGTCTTGTTTAAGAAGTATAGACCCCAGAAGCAAAAAAAATAAATCTGTAGGTTTGTTTTCTGCTATATTGAAGAATGATGTGATATAATTATATCATTATCAAAAAACACTTGACTATGTCTTCTGTCTGAAATTATTGAAAACAGAAGCATATAAAGAAAGGAGAGTAGAAGCATTTTCAATAACAGTATCAGCTGTTTTGGGGAAGGGAAGTGACATTCACAGTGAGCTTCTTATGTCTCGGGTACTTTATATTATGTTACTTACTTCTGGGAGGGAGGTATTAATACCCTCACTTATAGATGAGGAAACTGAGGTTTAAGGACATTACAAAAATAGTAGGTGGCAGAGCTGGGATTTGAACCCAAAGACACTTGAATCTTAACAAGGCAGTGTGCCAGGTTTTAAGAAGGAAGTCTGGGGATTAAAGGAGATAAAACCATTAAAGAGTGATCTTTAAGGGGCTTAGAACAGTACCTGGAATATAAGAAGTGTTTTATTCATGTTAATTACTGTTACTGGCATTATTATTACCAGAAGACCATCTGAAAAACCATGCTTTGCAGAGAATCTCTGACACATGCATTCCTCAACCAAATCTAGCATATCCACTAATACCTGGACATATGATACCTGGAGATTATGCTGATGATAACATCATCTGTTCCGTTCATAGAGTGATGTTGGCTCTGTAAGCTTTCCAGTGTCTCCATTCTTGGAGGTAAAGCATTGTCAAACAGGCTTCCAGAAAGCTGTTGACTTGTCCTGGCATAGACAGCTGGAAGGAAAGATAAAGGAATTGCCTTAAGTTCAGAGCGCTGGTGGCAGTTTTTAAAAGGCAAACTCTGGCCGTCCTTGTGATTACAAGAAAACAGTCACGGGTCAGAGATAAGAGACAGAAGGGCTGAGGGAGTTGAGAAAGGCTTGCCTGGAACTCTGTCTGCCTGACATGTTCTGAGGTTGGGGAAGATGTTGGGGGAGCTTATTGCTGAAGATCCTTCCAATTAAGGTAAGAACAGAAGGAATGGCTAATATTTAAGGACTGTAGAATCGAGTTCAAATTTATCTCAGTTTTCACCTTTAAAACTTGCTCCATGTGGGCTACCAGCTTGCTAAACCATTTAAAAAAAAAAACACAAAAACTTAGGGACTTCACTGGCAGTCCAGTGGTAAGGATGTCTCCTTCTAATTCAGGGGGCATGGGTTTGATTCTTGGTTGGGAGCTAAGAACCCACATGCCTCGCAGCCAAAAAAATCAAAACACAAAATAGAAGCAGCATTGTAAAAAATTCAACCAAGACTTAAAAAAAATGGTCCACTTTAATAATAGTAATAATAATAATAGTAAAGTTACACCAGGATGATAGGGCCCCTACTCCTTCCTTCGTCTGGGCCTTTGCTTATGCTGTTTTCTCTGTTCCCCCTTGCTGGAGCTCCTCCTGTTTTTCCCCAGGACTCTGTTCAGCACCATCTCCTGAAAGAAGTCTTCCTGAACTGCTTCCCCATCTCCCTATGTCCCTGCTCTGGGTTAAGCACCCCTTCTCTGAGCTAGATAAGACCCTGGGCGTACTTGTCTACCTACATCACGCCTCGCGTCACTTTGATCTCTTGTTATGCACTGACGGTATCTGGTACGGGCCTGACTTTCCTTTTAGACCAGAGCATCTGGGCCTTCTGTCATTCATCAACACAGCCACTGGTGTGCAGGAAGCTCCCAAGAAGGAGAACTTGGCTCAAACTGCATCTGAAACAGGGTGAACCCATCTTGGTGAACTATGCAGACAGTAGCTGGAGTCACATGCATAAAAAAAAACCTACCTTCTCTTTTTCCTGCCCCACCCACCTTGCCCAGTACTCTCTCTAATCGCCATATCCTGTTTTGAGAAACAAAAAGCTACCTTGAAAGGCAAACCTGAAATCTAAACATAAAAAGTGATGACAAAATGACCACAGATGATGAGGATGAAAGACTGGGGGATGCGTTTCATCTTTTCTGGAAGGCAGTCTTCCTTGGGCCTCCCTGATGCTGCTGCCGTTCATTTCATGTCCCCTTAAGTCAACAGCCATAAATGACGATGGATGCTGGCTCTCAGCAGTAGACTGCCTCAAGCTCATCCTCCTTCCAGCTCCAAGCTGGGATCCAAGCCTGGTGTGAGCTGCGGTATGCAGGCTTTGAACTTGCCTGGCACACATATGAAAACAGTGTGATCCAACTGGTAGCAGAAATTCCGTGTTTATGCAGAACAACATCTGCAGATTTTATCTCCAGTTACAGTCACACTTGGTATTTGAAGAATGAAATGAAGCAACCACAGAAAGAGATAAAACGGCAAGTATTCTCTGTCCGGACTCTCTGTAGCTGTTGCAAATACAAATAGGCTTCACAACGAGAAAAGGAAAATAGAAAGATTGGGGGCTAGAGGGAAGACAGAGATATGGGCATTTGTCTATCAGAGCTGGCATAGATAATTGGTCCTGTGTGAGTTTTGGAGTGGAGGGAACATAAACTGCTTAGAGCTAGAAAGATGTGGGCTCCTGGCTCTGGCATGTGCAAAATGACGTAGGTACAAAGTTATTCATTGCCCGACTTGCCTGGTGGCTCAGTGGTAAAGAATCTGCCTGCCAATGAAGGAGACATGGATTCGATCTCTGGGTTGGGAAGATCCCCTTGAGAAGGACATGGCAACCCCCTCCAGTACCCTTGCCTGGAAAACCTCAGGGCCAAGAGGAGCCTGGCGGGCTCCTCTTGAGCCAGGCTCCTCTTGACACAAAGAGTCAGACAAGACTTAACAACTGAAAACAAATTCACTGCAGCATTTTTGTTTTTACAGTAACAAAACATTGGAAACAACCCAGGAACCAAGAATGAAGCCCTGGTTAATTAAACTGTAGTATGTCTGTACAATGGAATATTGTGCAGCTGTAAAAGGAAAAGAATGAGGAAGGTCTTCATGCACTGATGTGGGAAGATCTACAAGATAATTTGTGAAGTGAAAGAAGCAAGGCACAGAGCAACAGGTATTGTACACCACGCTTTGTGTACACGTGGAAGAAAAATAAGACTATATAATTCTCATTAACTGGTATACATATAGAGAAATGCTGAATGTGTATCTATAACAAGCAACATATGACAGTGGTCACCTGTGTATGTGGCAAAATAGACAAGATGAGGGCAACTGGATATTTGGGGGTCAGTGGGGATGAGGTTTATTTTTTTTTTAGCTTTTTATTTCATGTTGGAATATAGCCTATTAACAATGTTGTGATAGTTTCAGGTGGACATCAGAGGGACTCAGCCATACATATACATGTATCCATTCTCCCCCAAACTCCCCTCCCATCCAGGCTGCCACATAACATTGGGCAGAGTTCCCTGTGCTATACAATAAGTAGGTCCTTGTTTGCTATCCGCTTTAAATATAGCAGTGTATACACGTCCATCCTCAACTCCCTAACTAGATGAGAGACTTTTTATTTTATCTCTTTCTAGCCTTTATGATTTTGAAAGATGTGACTGTATTATATGCTTATGTGCTGTGCTCAGTCGCTCAGTTGTGTCCAGTTCCTTGTGACCCCATAGCCTATAGCCCACCAGGCTCCTCTGCCCATAGAGTTTTCCAGGCAAGAATACTGGAGCAGGGTGCCATTTCCTGCTCCAGAGGATCTTCCCAACCCAGGGATTGAACCCACATCTCTTGTGTCTCCTGTACTGGCAGGCGGATTCTTCACCCCTAGTGCCACCTAGGAAACCCATTCGTGTTTATAAATTAAATCAAACAAACAAGCATCATAGTTCTGCCACTTTTGACTGTGTGGATCACAATAAACTATGGAAAATTCTTAAAGAGATGGGAATACCAGACCATCTGACCTATCTCTTGAGAAACCTGTATGCAGGTCAGGAAGCAACAGTTAGAACTGGACATGGAACAACAGACTGGTTCCAAATAGGAAAAGGAGTACGTCAAGGCTGTATATTGTCACCCTGCTTATTTAACTTATATGCAGAGTACATCATGAGAAATGGTGGGCTGGAAGAAGCACAAGCTGGAATCAAGATTGCCAGGAGAAATATCAATAACCTCAGATATGCAGATGACACCAAACTTATGGCAGAAAGTGAAGAAGAACTAAAGAGCCTCTTGATGAAAGTGAAAGAGGAGAGTGAAAAAGTTGGCTTAAAACTCAACATTCAGAAAACTAAGATCATGGCATCTGGTCCCATCACTTCATGGGAAATAGATGGGGAAACAGTGGAAACAGTGTCAGACTTTATTTTTTTGGGCTCGAGAATCACTGCTGATGGTGATTGCAGCCATGAAATTAAAAGATGCTTACTCCTTGGAAGGAAAGTTATGACCAACCTAGATAGCATATTTAAAAGAAGAGACATTACTTTGCCAACAAAGGTCCGTCTAGTCAAGGCTATGGTTTTTCCTGTGGTCATGTATGGATGTGAGAGTTGGACTGTGAAGAAAGCTGAGCGCCGAAGAATTGATGCTTTTGAACTGTGGTGTTGGAGAAGACTCTTGAGAGTCCCTTGGACTGCAAGGAGATCCAACCAGTCCATCCTAAAGGACATCAGTCCTGGGTGTTCAATGGAAGGACTGATGTTGAAGCTGAAACTCCAATACTTTGGCCACCTCAAGCGAAGAGTTGACTCATTGGAAAAGACCCTAATGCTAGGAAGGATTGGGGGCAGGAGGAGAAGGGGATGAGATGGCTGGATGGCATCACCGACTCGATGGACGTGAGTTTGGGTAAACTCCGGGAGTTGGTGATGGACAGGGAGGCCTGGCATGCTGCGATTCATGGGGTGGCAAAGAGTCGGACATGACTGTGAGACTGGACTGAACTGAACTGAACTGATCCTGGAAAATTACTCAACATCTTCCAGTCTGGATGTTGACTTCAGGGCAATGAAGATATTTATATTTGCCCCCCTGGCCTGCTAGGTCCTTGAGCAACAGTAAGCGGAAAGCCCTAAGCCCACTGCCTGGAGGAGTGCTCACAAATGTTGGGTGAGTTTCCTTCCCTATGGGAATGCCAGGGTCTCTCTCTGTCCTGGGGCAGAGCTGTGAGCCACTGGCTCAGAGTTTCTCAGGCAACAGTTTAGGTGCAACCTTCTCCTGCTTGCCTTGTCATGCCTTTATCTGAATCCTGGCTCTCCAAGTAAAAATGTCCAGTGACCTTAAGAATTCAGCGGCCCCTGAACACTCTTTCGGAGAAGGCAATGGCACTCCACTCCAGTACTCTTGCCTGGAAAATCCCATGGATGGAGGAGCCTGGTAGGCTGCAGTCCATGGGGTCTCTAGGAGTCAGAGAAGACTGAGCAACTTCACTTTCACTTTTCACTTTCATGCATTGGAGAAGGCAATGGCAACCCACTCCAGTGTTCTTGCCTGGAGAATCCCAGGGACGGCGGAGCCTGGTGGGCTGCCGTCTATGGGGTGGCGCAGAGTCGGACACGAGTGAAGCGACTTAGCAGCAGCAGCAGCAGCAGCAGCAGCAGCAGAACACTCTTTTGGGCGGGGAAGGCTCTAGAAACCTCTGCTTCATTTCCTTGTTGGTCTGTCTCTTCCACATCGGCTCCGCTTGTAGTCAACTCTTGTCTGACTTCCTGCGGAGCAGTCCCAGGGCTCAGGTGCCTCCCCCGGGGGGGAAGGAGGCTGCTTGCCTGAGCTCTGCGGTTCGGTCTCTCTCTCCACCTTGCTCCACTGCTTTCTCTCCGAATCAGGTCTCTGGGCTTCTCTCCTAGGGAAGTGGAGGGGACCGATGCCTGTAATCAGTCAATCAAGATTTCTGCCCCAGGGGAAGCCTTGGGAAGAGAGCTAGGAGCCGGAGGAGGGGCTCCGAGGGACGACCCAGGATCCCAGCCCGGTCTTGTGATGCAGGGGTCCCGGGGTGCTCTGGCGTCGAGGCTGGTGTGTGATTGTTCGCAGGTCAACGCCGAGAGAGTCGCAAGCGGAGCGCGCAGGTTAGGAGAGAACCCGCAGTGCTGGGCGGAACAAAGCCCGCCGCACACACGCTCGCTCCGGCCCTTTCGTGTCCTCGGGGAAGGGACCGCGCGCGGCCTCTAGCGGCCCCTAGCACCGGCACTCCCGATGATGGTTCATGCGCAACTCGGCCGCGGGTACGTGGGCAAGAGGCTGCGGGGCCGCGTGACGTGGTCCTCGGAAAACCCTAACCGAGCAGAGCTGGGGCGGGTCCGGTCGGCAAGCGTGTGAGTCAGGCTGGGCCCCACCCGCCCCTCGCCGTGCAGCTCGGGGATCCACCCACCCATCCACGCTGCATCCGGAGCTCCTCCCCACGCCCTTCCTCCCGCTCCTCTCCCAGCTCGGTTCCCCTCTCCGCCTCGGTTATCCAGGGGCTGTCTGCTGCACTTAATCTTAGGCAATGCTTTGCAGCACTGGTCGCTGCGTGCCTTCTGGCCCTCCTCTGCACAGATTCTAATATTTCTTGAATGAGTGAAGGAAGCCTGTTTGAATAAGTTGAGAGAGGACCTGAGGTTGAGCTGGTTCCATTCACCTTAGTCTATTTTCTAAGTTATTTAAAAACATGCAGCATTGACTCTTTTCTGCCGATTGTTATAAAATTTTGGTATTATGAAATGTGCTGGACACAACGATCAAATCAAATCCTTTGATTTTTTTGAAGATCAGTGTAAATCCTATCTTTGTTCCCTGTTGAGAAAACAAAAAACGAAACAACAAAAAACCACAAAAGACAAAAAAACCACCCAAACGCTTGCACGCTCACTGAGTATATGAAACTGTTTAAAGGACTAGTACTACATTTTCTTGAACCCAAGGTAGATTCCTTTAGGGCAATTAGAAAGATATAACATGGCATTGACTTTTTGTGCATATTCTTACTTCAAATTTCTGTTTTCTGTATTACAAGCTACTGTCCACGGAGGATCATAAATCCCCTGGAGAAGTCATATGTTACACCACGTGATTTGCTTTGCATCTGTTTTGCAGCTGTTCACTTTGCAGTTTTATTTTGCCTGTTGGAAACCCTAGAGCAGTACTTCTGAAACATGAGTGTGCATACGAATCACTTGGAGGATCTTGTTAAAATGCAGATTTTGTGTTAGAAGGTCTGGGGAGGGCTGAGATTCTGTAGTTGTAAGGAGATGCCAGGTGGTGCCGATTCTGCTGCTCCGGACACCACCCTTAGAATGGTAAGGTTGTGGAAAAATAGGAACAAAAGGACTGAACACTCGTGGGATTAGTGTGGACGCGCTTGCATGGAGAACTGGCTGTGGAGGAGTTTTCCTTGGAGAGTCTGGTCTACTCTTCCTCTTGCCCTTCACTTTCCCTTTTCCTTTAAATATTCTTTCCTATTGTCTTGATTGGAGAGAAATGGAGAAAGCAAAGCCAGAAGCTCTGTTGATCCAGGGTGTGTGGGTAACATCTTAGGCTTCTTCAGGTCATCTGGGCTGGAAGAAAGTGAAAGGGTCTGCAGCTTAGCTGTGCTGAACCCTGTGTGGCCTCTGCACTTTGTGTAAGGGAAACCAGAAGGAGACCCGGAACCACGGTTTCAGTTTCCTCAACTTTGTTTTACTAATGTGAGAGATGCAGCAGGCGTTTGCAAGGGGCTATGCTCTGCTCTTTTCTTTCCGTGTGCTGTGATCAAGGGCAGGGTTTCTCAGCTGCAGCACTGTTGAAATTTGGGGCTGGATAAATATTTGTTGTGGGAGAACCTGAGTGTCCTGGGTGTTATAGAATGTTTAGCAACATCTCCTGGACTCTTACCATTTAGAAATATGCAGCACCTACCCTGCCCCCGCCACTAGTTTCCAGTTGTCACAACAAAAAAAAGTCTCCAGACATTTCCTAGATAACATCTTGGGGACCAAAATTGCCCTTGTTTGAGAAACACTGATCTAAGATAAAGAATATTCTGTCAGTTCTACTCAATGTCTATCTTTCCCAGCTTTATCTGTTTTTTCAAATAGCATCTTATTTTCCACTTTCTAGGTGGAATGTTTCTAAGTGGGATACCACAAAATGAAATTTCCAAATTAGTGAAGCTAAGGCATATCGGTTTGTACTCTGTGCCTATTCCAGTGGATTGGTCCTGGCTACTAGAGACACTAGGTTGAAAAGGGTTCTGAGGATTCCATACGCAGCAGGAAATAACACTGTCTGCCACGGGTGTGGGGTAGAGGGGCCATTATGTTTGCCATGAATTTGTCTCATTTAAAACTATAAATTGCCAGCTTCCTCAGCATTCCAGTTTATTCTCAGGGAGGGCAGTAGCTGGAGTCTGTTAGAAAGCATGTTGGCTTTGGGATCTGAAGATCTGAGTTGGAATTCCAGCTATGCCATTTACTAAATATGACCTTGAATGAGTGGATCATTTAATCTCCTCGAGTTTCAGTTTCCTCAGCTTAGAAAATGGGCTATTCATTCCCAGGTCATACAGTGGGTGTGGGGATTAAAGGAGACAAATGAAAGTTTCAAAATAGTACCTGTCTTACAGCGCAGAGGTCCCCAACCCCTGGGGCCATGGACCGGTACTGGTTTGTGGTGTGTTAGGAACTGATCCGCACAGCAGGAGGTGAGCGGTGGGTGAGTGAGCAAAGCTTCGTCCAGGTGGCACTAGTGGTAAAGAACCTGCCTGCCAATGCAGGAGACATAAGAGATGCGGGTTTGTTCCCTGGGTCGGGAAGATCCCCTGGAGGATGGCATGGCAACCCACTCCAGTATTCTTGCCTGGAGAATCCCATGGACGGAGGAGCCTGGCAGGCTATAGTCCACGGGGGTCACAAAGAATCAGACATGACTAAAGTGACTTAGCATGCACCCATCACTCAGATTACTGTGTGAGCTCAGCCTCCTATCAGATCAGCTGTGGCATTAGTTTCTCATAGGAGCATGAACCCTACTGTGAACTGTGCACGCAAGTGATCTAGGTTGTGGGCTCTTTATGAGAATCATCCTGAAACCAACCCCCCCCACAGTCTATGTCTATGGAGAAATAGACATATTTCTATGTCTATGGAGAAATTGTCTTCTGCAAAACCAGTCCCTGGTGCCAAAAAGGCTGTGGACTGCTATTACAGGGAATGCTCAATAATATATATGTATTGATATATTATTTATTCAGTCAATAAATAGATGCCACAAATATATGACCTGGGAATATTATGCTATATTAAATGTTTGGAAAATTTCAGAAGATAAAAGTAGGGTCCTGAAAGAGCTCATCCAGAAGAAGAAAGAAAGGAGCCAGAAGGGTTGGGCCAAGCATCTTTCAAAGTGAACTTATACTTGGAAGCTGTGAAACTGGCCCTCAGTGAGGAAATAATTTAGAAGAAGTAAGAAATATTTGTAAAGATGACTCACTAGGGAAGCCCTAGAGAGTTCTCAAAGTTTGTCCCCAGACAAGCAGCAACAGCATCACCTCGGAGCTTGTCAAAAATGAAGTCATAGGACTTCCCTGGTGGTCCAGTGGTTAAGAACCCATCTGCCAATGTAGGGGACACAGGTTGGATCCCTGATCCAGGAAGATTCCACATGCTGTGGGGCCCGGGTATCACAACTGCTGAGTCTGCACTCTAGTGCCCAAGAGCTGCAACTAGAGCTGGTACTTTGCCACAAGAGAAGCCACCACAATGAGAAGCCCTCGCATAGCAATGAAGACAAACACAACCGAAAAAAAAAATGAAGTTACAATGGCCGGGCACAAAAGCACTTGATTCATAGGCAAGAAACTCAGGACCTCTCTCGGAGCTATTTTCTCTTAGTCTTGCCTCTTACAAAGTGTGAGTTTGCTAACCCACAGTAGAGAAGAAACAGCAAACT
The DNA here is from genome assembly GCA_024291935.2 of Okapia johnstoni. Classification (NCBI taxonomy): domain Eukaryota; kingdom Metazoa; phylum Chordata; class Mammalia; order Artiodactyla; family Giraffidae; genus Okapia; species Okapia johnstoni. The sequence continues at coordinate 13,913,260 of CM044326.1, read as the reverse complement.
CAAGGATGTAAAGTGGAGGTCGTGGATCCTGAATGCAAAGAGTGATGAATGATAAAGAATGGAAAACCCTCAAATATTAAGAAAGTGACAACTGATAGAATAGAAAACCTCCAGATATTAAGACTGGACTTGGGTTATGTTAAGTGGGGCAAACAGCCATGTACCCCTCAATAAGTCCTTTGGTTATTGTTTAATATTCCAAAAGTTGGTATCTGTAATGTGTCCTAGAATCAAGAAAGATTTAAACCATGTTTTTTGTTCTTGGTTTAAAATCATAGGAAAGTGTAAGTTTCAGAAATATTTTTTATCCACTGAAATCTGTACGAGAAAATTTAGTATTTGGCTCTGCAGTTGCCAGTTATATAGTAATCTATTTTGCATATGAGAGTTTGTATTTAACTGTTTTGTTCATTAAAAACCTTGCAGTGGTTATGCATATTTAATTTCAGAAAGTTGAGAGTTGGTCAGAATATATTTTGCAGTACCTACCATTGCTTTTCTGAGGTAATAAAAGGTTGTCTGGCAGAAACTGAAAAAAAATAAGAGAAATATTGTTAATTTAAACAAAAGGAACATTTCAAATAAATGAAGTCTGAGTACTTTAAGGAATCATTGCTGTTGTTCAGTCACTAAATCGTATCTGACTCTTTGCAACCCCATGGATTGTAGCATTCCAGGCTCATCTATCATCCACTATCTCCCAGAGTTTACTCACATTCATGTTCATTAAGTTGGTGATAATATCTAACCATCTCGTTCTTGGTCTCCCCCTTCTCCTTTTGCCTCAAGCCTTCCCAGCATCAGGGTCTTTTCCAGTGAGTTGGCTCTTCCCACCAGGTGGCCAAAGTATTGGAGCTTCAGCTTCAGCAATTACAATGAATATTCAGGGTTGATGGTATATTAACCATAATTATAGATCTTCAAGAGTTAAGTGAATTTCATCCCATGTTACCAGCTATGAAGTTCAGTGCTTCAGGGATTGGCTATTTGTTGAGATGATTTATTAGGCAAAACACTGAGTTCTCAACATGTGGTCCTCGGGCCAGCAGCGTCAGCCTCACTTGAGAGCTTGTCTGAAATGTGAAATTTCAGGCGCTGCTCAGACTTCCTGAATTAGGAACACGTGAGTGGGTGGAGCCCAGAAAATCTTGGTTAACAAGCCTTCCAGGTGATTCTGGTGCATGGTCAAGTTTGAGATTCCCGGCTCTAGACTGGGGTACCAGCCTTCATTCATGTCACCCCAGTGGGCACAAGTTGTTCTCAGTTCAGAATATTTGGACCATAAATCTAGGGTGGTGCCTAAGCCTAGAAGGAAGAGCAGATTGAAATAAACTTGGGTTTAAATTCTGGCTTCACCACTTGTTACTGATGTGCTTTTGAACATATTATTAATGCACTCTAAATACTACTAACCATTTGGAAATTTCGTTTCTTTAATGCTCTCCTCAGAGGGCTGTTTTGAAAATGGAATGAGCTGATATGTGTTAAAACACAGTGTGGACTCCCCTGGTGGCCCAGTGGTTAAGACGCAGCGCCCCCAGTGCAGGGTGCGTGGGTTCAGTCACTGGTTTGGGAAGATTCCACGTGCCGCCTGGCACAGCCCCCCAGTGGTAATAATAATAAAAGACACAAAAGGCTAATTATTAGAGCTCTTGCCTTTCCTTATTTTGGTTAGGCATTAGAGATGTTTCTACTTGGAGAATGTGATTTCCTATAAAACCTACAGGGGTGGGAATGGGTGGGAGGTGGAAGGGAGGTTCAAGAGGGAGGGGACATGTGTATGCCTGTGACTGATTTGTGCTGATGTATGGCAGAAACCAACACAAGATTGTACATCAATTATCCCTCAATTAAAAATAGATTAAAAAACCCAACATTAAGTGCTCAGGACCAAATGTATCTGATATTCTAGTATTAACACTATACTTCAAGTTGATTATGGATTAAAAACAAGTCTAGCAGGCTTTGGTGTGCTGACCTGGGACCAACTTATTTCTTGGCTTAGTCATGCCTTTAAAAAGCACAATGCAAATTTCCTATGGGGAAATATATGCAAAAAATGTCATTCACACATGGCTTTTTGGACATGCCCTATTCATTAGATGTTTCTAGGTATATATCTTTAGTGAAATCCAGATAGTTAAACTCAAGGAACCAGGGATTTGGAAGGGCCATAGAATCTGTGCCTTTCCCAATACTAATCATATACTTTGTAATTAGGTAAAAATTAAAGGACAGGACAGTTGCAACTTGTTTTTGGTGCTGGTCATGCTAATTTGGAAACGAAGAAGTCAGACATTAGGGCGACACCAGCCTGGCTGAGGCACAGAGGGAAATGGAAACGCCTGGGCTGGCCACAAAGTCACAGTAATTGTCTGCAGGATAAATTTTCACTGAGCATCCTGTCACCTCAGTCACCACATCATAGGATGGCTTCAGTGCTGTAGTTCAAAGGCAAGAGCTCCAGGTGCTTGAAATGAACCATTCATATATTCTGCCTCCCAGGGAAAGTACAAATTGTGAAAAGAGCTTACAATCTTTATTTAAGGTGTGTGACAATTTTTCTCCTCCTTAAAATTGGTCTGGGAAAATTTCAGTGGCTACATCCCAAAGGCCCTACTAACTTCGTTTGAAGCAGTGGTAGTATAGTAGACAGTGGTACCCATGGGGCAGAATACCTGGATTGAAATTCTGGCTTTACTTGTTGCATGTATCTTTTTTTTTCTTACACCTTTCAGTTCAGTTCAGTTCAGTTGCTCAGTTGTGTCCAACTCTTTGCAACCCCATGGACTGCAGCATGCCAGGCTTCCCTGTCCATTACCAACTCCCAGAGTTTACTCAAACTCATGTCCATTGAGTTGGTGATGCCATCCAACCATCTCATCCTCTGTCATACCCTTTCTGCTCCCGCCTTCAATCTTTCCCAGCATCAGGGTCTTTTCAAATGAGTCAGTTCTTCGCATCAAGTGGCCAAAGTATTGGAGTTTCAGCTTCAACATCAGTCGTTCCAATGAATATTCAGGACTGATTTCCTTTAGGATGGACTAGTTGGATCTTTTTGCTGTCCAAGGGACTCTCAAGAGTCTTCTCCAACACCACAGTTCAAAAGCATCAATTCTTCGGTGCTCAGCTTTCTTTATAGTCCAACTCTCACATCCATACATGACTACTGGAAAAACCATAGTTTTGACTAGACGGGCCTTTGTTGGCAAAGTAATGTCTCTGCTTTTTAACATGCTGTCTAGGTTGGTCATAGCTTTTCTTCCAAGGAGCAAGTGTCTTTTAATTTCATGTCTGCAGTCACCATCTGCAGTGATTTTGGAGCCCCCCAAAATAAAGTCTGTCAGTTTCCATTGTTTCCCCATGTATTTGCCATGAAGTGATGGGAACAGATACCATGATCGTAGTTTTCTGAATGTTGAGTTTTAAGCCAGCTTTTTCACTCTCCTCTTTCACTTTCATGAAGAGGCTCTTTAGTTCTTCACTTTCTGCCATAAGGGTGGTGTCATCTGCATATTTGAGGTTATTGATATTTTTCCCGGCAATCTTGATTCAAGCTTGTGGTTCAGCCAGCCCAGCATTTCTCATGATGTACTCTGCATATAAACTAAATAGGCAGAGTGACAACATACAGCCTTGACGTATTCATTTCCCGATTTGGAACCAGTCTGCTGTTCCATGTCCAGTTCTAACTGTTGCTTCTTGACCTGCATACAGATTTATCAAGGAGGCAGGTCAGGTGGTCTGGTATTCCCATCTCTTTCAGAATTTTCCACACTTTGTTGTGATCCACATAGTCAAAGGCTGTGGCATAGTCAATAAAGCGAAGTAGATGTTTTTCTGGAACTCTCTTGCTTTTTCGATGATCCAGCGGATGTTGGCAATTTGATCTCTGGTTCCTCTGCCTTTTCTAAAACCAGCTTGAACATCTGGAAGTTCTCGGTTCACATACTGTTGAAGCCTGGCTTGGAGAATTTTGAGCATTACTTCACTAGTGTGTGAGGTTAAGTGCAACTGTGCGGTAGTTTGAACATTCTTTGGCATTGCCTTTCTTTGGGACTGGAATGAAAACTGACCTTTTCCAATCCTGTGGCCACTGCTGAGTTTTCCAAATTTGCTGGCATATTGAGTGCAGCACTTTCACAGCATCATCTTTTAGGATTTGAAATAGCTCCACTGGAATTCCATCACCTCCACTAGCTTTGTTCGTAGTGATGCTTCCTAAGGCCCACTTGACTTCACATTTCTGGATGTCTGGCTCTAGGTGAGTGATCACATCATCGTGATTATCTGGGTCGTGAAGATCTTTTTTGTATACTTCTTCTTACATCTTAAATACATACAATTTTTATTTGTCAGTTATATGCAATTAGGACTTCCCTGGTGGCTCAGTAGTAAACAATCCACCTGCCTAATGCAGGAGACACAGGAGATGAGGGTACGATCCCTGGGTGGGGAAGATCCCCCAGAGGAGGAAATGGCAACCCACTCCAGTATTTGTTCCTGGAAAATCCCATGAGCATGGAGTCAGACATGATTAAGCAACTGAGTATACACACACAGAGAGAAACACACACACACACACACACATACTCAATAAAGCTGAAACAAAAACAAAAAATTAAAATAGTAAGTTATGAACAGAATTATTAAAATTAACAAATTTGACCCCGTGTGAATCAAGTTTGACTTGCTATGAATCCCACTGGTGCGGCTAAGGTAGTGAGCGTAGTTAGAGATCTAAGTTAGAAAACACAGCAAACTCAGCTCCTTCAAGTACAAACTACAGGACCATTAACGTGGGCACTGCAATAGATTCCCATTGTCCTGGAGGCAACAGCTCCTTAGAAGCAACCAGGAGCCCAGTATGCCAAGCCCTTGCATGACTTGCTATATCTAATCCCAGTCTTGCCTCTTGGTTCATCTGGATACGCTAAATGCTGGCACATTGCGCCTAAACACAGTGGACTCTGGAAGCCACCAAGCTATCACTGACAGAGACCAAAGGGAACTGCCACAGTGAGATAGCTTGCAACTCTCTTGCTGCTCTGAAGGTTGATATTGTTCATAGTTGGGGGGGGAGGAAAGAAAGTATCTTGCAGGTAATCTGGCCTTTGAAAAGTCCTCCAACCTTTCTGAGCCTGTTTTCACTTCTGAAAGGGTGATAGTAACGGGTCTTTCCCAGTAGCTCAGCTGGTAAAGAACACACCTGCCAATGCAGGCACGGCAGGAGACGTAGGTTTGATCCCTGGCTTGGGAAGATCCCCTGGAGAAGGAAATGGCAACCCACTCCAGTATTCTTGTCTAGAGAATCCTGTGGACAGAGGAGCCTGGCAGGCAACAGTCCATGGGATTGCAAAGAGACACCACTTAGCGACTGAACAACAAAAATGATAATAGTAGAAACAGTAACAATGATACCCAACCTTGTTAATTCACAGGACTGCTGTTATAAGGAACAAACGAGATGATGTATATGAACATCTTAAGCATGTCTATACAGACCTGGAATATTTAGCCAAAAAATCCCTAGAAAAGCCTTTTTTTTAAACCGCAGGAAGACCTTTTGACGACAGAAGACACAGGAAGCAATTACAGATGGAATTGTCTTGGATAATGAGAGAGATTTTTTCAGCAACATTTAATCTAGGAATTCTTTTTTCCTGGGCTTTCCTTGTGGCTCAGCTGGGAAAGAATCTGCCTGCAATGAAGGAGACCTGGGTTTGATCCTTGGGTTGGGAAGATCCCCTGGAGAAGGGAAAGGGGGCCCACTCCAGTATTCTGGCCTGGAGAATTAATTCCATGGATCGTATAGTCCATGGGGTCGCAAAAAGTCGGACACGACTGAGCAACTTTCACTTTACTTTCTTTTTTCCTACCTACAGCCAAGAATTCTCGATCGCGTCTACCTCAGCTGGAGAAGGTGTTCGCATACATTTCTCACGACCTTTGTAGGGGTGGTTCTGCAAAAGGCATTTGCAGAATGGCTTAATGTAAACACTTAGCGTATTTCACATTTGTGTGCAGATTTTCAGCAGTCAATGGGAAGAAATTACTTCGAGCAAGGGAAATGCAGTTGAAGACTCTGAACTTCAAAAACTGTGAACAGTAAAGCTATGTTGCCCTGTCACTCACAATTGCCCTTTATCTATCCCGACAGAGATCTGGACATTTAGTCTCAGGCTAGAACAGAGGGCCTCTGGATGGGTTATTTCAGATATATCTGTGGGTGGGGGCACTATACCATGTCAACACTGTACCAGAAACAGAGTAATTAAGTGACTGTGTGTGTTTGCTCAGTCGCTCAGTCATGTCTGACTCTTTGTGACGCTATGGACTGTAGCCCGCCAGGCTCCTCAGTCCATGGGATTTCCCAGGCAAGAATACTGGAGCGGGTTGCCATTTCCTACTCCATAAGTGATTGTATGTACGATAAATTCAGAATGAGGAGACCTGTTCCTCTAGTTAGTGTCCAGAATATTGGACAAGGGTCTGCCTCCAGGCAGGAGAAGATTACAAGGCTCTTCTTTGAGATATTGACCAGCCCAACAAATTGAGATCAGGGTTTTACCCTAAAGGGACCACACATACAATCCCACAGTGAAGCTCAGAGTCAACAAAGCTCATCATATGCTCAGAGCTTCCAAGCAGGTTTTCTTCCCTTCTGGTTATTAAGAGTAGATGGTCAGAAGGCATTAGATAGCTAAGACAAGTTACTATTGTGATAGGTTGACATGAACAAAAAAGGAAACAAACGAGCTTAGGGAATACAGAGACAGGACAGGGAGAAAAACGTAGTAAAAAAAAAAAAATCAATATTTAAAATCCTCAGAAGGAAAGGAGAGGATACCACATCTATGAAAAAGGAACATGAAGTTATAAAAAAGAAGCACTCAAAGGACAAAATGTGCTTATGGAAATTAAAAAATAAACTCAGTAGAAGAAAAGGAGGGCTTTCCCTTTGGCTCAGCGGTAAAGAATCTGCCTGCAGTGCAGGAGACATGGGTTCAATCCCTGGGTGGGGAAGATTCTCTGGAGGAGGGCATGGCAACCCACTCCAGAATTCTTGCCTGGAGAATCCCATGGACAGAGGAGCCTGGTGGGCAATAGTCCATGGAGTCACAAAGAGTTGGACATGACTGAGAGACTGAGTGATACACACACAGAAAAAAAGGAAATCACCCCCCAAATATAGTAAAAATATAGAAATGGGGATAAGAATAAAAATATAAGAACATTAAGGGATTACTTTAGGAGATGCACTATCCGAATAATATGAGTTTCCAGAATGGGAGAACAGAGAAAACAAAATTATCAGAAAATAATTTAGGAAATTTACCCTGCATTGAAGGACATAAGTAGCCAGATTGGAATGGTCCATTCAATGTACAGCAAAATGGATAAAAACAGATTTAACTACAAGGCACATATTGTGATATTTCAGGACACTGGCAACAAATACTAAATTTCTACAAGATTCCAAAGAGAAAAAATAAATTAATTAAAAGAACTGTGAACAAAAATGGCTTTTGACTTTTCAATGGTAACACTGGGGGTAAGAAGATAATAGAGTCAGGCCTTCAAAATTCTGAAGGGAAATGATATCCATCCTAGAATTCTATACCTAAACTACCCTTTAAGTTTGAGACTCAAAAATTTTACATCTTCAGGCACACACAGTCTTGAGACCTTTTTCATAAAGGTTGGATAGCATCATCGACTTAATGAAAATGAACTTGTGCAAACTCAGGGAGATAGTGTAGGACAGGAAAGCCTGGTGTGCTGCAGTCCATGGGGTTGCAAAGAGCTGGACACGACTTAGTGACTGAATAACAGCAAAACCTTTTTCAAGAAGCTCATCTCAAGAAGGATGTACTCCACTAAAAATGAAAGAAAAAATCAGAAAAGACATGGGACACAGGAATTAGGGGATCCAGTTAGAGAATCTGAGAAGGAGCCCCTGGGAAGAGGGTGAGAGAAGATTCCAGAATGCGAGCTGCACAGGATTGGCCAGCTGGTGCAGGTGGGAGGAGTGGACCTGAGAGGCAGGTGAGGGCTGCTGTCAGCAAGACCACCACTGCCGTTTCCTCTTTTTTTCAACTTGAGAACGACATGTCAAAATTTCATATTCTGTTCTGATTGTGGCTTGTCTTGACCACATACTAATGAAATGCTTACATGTACAACCACTTAGATGTGCTGAGAACATTCATTTCACTGCACAGAATTTTTCTGTTTCCACTTACTCCTGACAGCTGGTGATAAGTAATGGGTTTAGAAGCAGAAAGTGCTCAATAGTCCATTTAGATGCTGGATGTCCTGTGCCTGGTCCACACCCCAGCCCTGCCCAATGCCCCAGCTCTGGCAAGCTCTGCATTTCTGAGGACTCACTGACAAGACCTGGCCTTTCCACCTTCACCAGAAAGGGCAGAAGTTACAGCCAGACTATGACTCAGCAACTCAGTTCAGCTTTGCTTTTCTTGGGCGCCTTCATCTAAAACAGGCGATAATGCCTGCTCCTTCCAGGGTATGCTTAGACTGAGTTTTCTAAAATGGAATAATATGTTGTATAGGGAGATGTACAATCACACTACAGTTATGTTTTTTAAATGCAGAAGCATGTTTTCATTAAAATTAGGATAGTGGTTATTCTCCCAAGAGTGACAGGGTTGTTGTTTTAGTCCTTAAGCTGTATCTGACTTTTTTGTGACCCCATGGACTGTAGCCCACCAGGCTCCTCTGTCTATGGGATTCCCCAGGCAAGAATACTAGAGTGGGTTGCCATTTCCTTCTCTGGGGGATCTTCCCGACCCAGGAATTGAATCCGCGTCTCCTGCATTGGCAGGCAAAGTTCTTTATCACTGAGCCGTCAGGGAAGCCCGAGTGCCATGAAGCAGGATGCAATTAGAAAGGGACATACCGTGGAGTTTAAAATGACTTGTAATATATTTCTTAGGGCTTCCCAAGTGGCTCAGTGGTAAAGAATGCAACTGCCAATGCAGGAGATGCAGGAGTCATGGGTTCGATCTCTGGGTTAGGAAGATGCCCTACAGTAGGAAATGGTAGCCCACTCCAGTCTTCTTGCCTGGGAAATCCCAAGGACAGAGGAGCCTGGTGGGCTACAGTCCATGGGGTCACAGAGTTGGACAGGACTTAGCGACAGAGCACAATATGCTTCTTAACCCAGGGGGTGGGTGCATTGTTGTGTAACTGTGACTTTAAAGGGTACCTATAATTTTTATAGTCTTCTCTGTGTATTATACATATAGTAATAAAAGTTTTGAAATAAAAAATGGACTTCAAGTCCAGCAGATGGGAAATTTCTAGAGTGGCTGCTTGAGAGATGTTGGGCTCCAAACTGGATGACTGAAGGTGGAATTATTTTGACTCTGATAGAGGTGGAAACTCCCAATTATTTAGGTACTAAACTCTCTTACGAAGGTTTTTTTTTTTTTTTTTTCCTGACTTGCAGGGACCTGTTCTTCAGGAATTGAGTCATGGAAACATCAAGCAAGATGTGGTTACTTCTTTACAGCCTGCTGGGCTGTGCTATACTCTCCACCTATGTGAGCATATTACTGGTGGGGAGAAAAGCCCCTAATTATAGCCAGTTACTGACTCATAACCATCCTTTGCTTGTGGTTATTTCCCTTAAGAAGAAAATACGTGGTGTTCTTGCTTAATGGGTGTGTGTGTGTGTGTGTGTGTGTGTGTGGTGTTGTTTACTGTATTATCTCTCTAGAATGTCTTTGCATGACCCTTAGCCGTAGGGTGGGCCTTCTTAGGAGCTAAGTCAGCTTCAGCTGGGTGCATGGCTGTTGGATTGCTTTCACGGACACTCTCAGGATATGGGTGTGCCTTTGAAACGCTCAGCTTTCACGAGTGTTCATTTCTTTCAGCCTGTGGTGTCAGTAGTAACAGAGCTGGAGGTGACAGCTGACCTATTTCCTCTGTCCTGGTTAGGACTCTGGGTTACAGAGGGCAGAATCCCAGTTCACAGATTTAAACACAAAGGTTTTCGGGGTGGGGGAGGGATGGATGGGGAATTTGGGACTAGCAGATGCAAACGATTATATGTAGAATGGGTAAACAACAAGGTCCAACTGACTAGCACAGGAAACTATATTCAATACCCTACAAAAAACATAATGGAAAAGATTGTGAAGAAGAAGATATATATATATATATATATATATATATATATATATAACTGAATCATTTTGCTGTACTGCTAAGTCGCGTCAGTTGTGTCCGACTCTGTGCGACCCCATAGATGGCAGCCCACCAGGCTCCCCCGTCCCCAGGATTCTCCAGGCAAGAGCACTGGAGTGGGTTGCCATTTCCTTCTCCAATGCATGAAATTGAAAAGTGAAAGTGAAGTCGCCCAGTCGAGTCCGACTCTTAGCGTCCCCATGGACTGCAGCCTACCAGGCTCCTCTGTCCATGGGATTTTCCAGGCAAGGTTACTGGAGCGGGGTGCACCAGAAACTATATATATATGTATGTATAACTGAATCATTTTGCTGTACACCAGAAACTAACACAACACTGTGTATCAACTGTGGTTCAATAAAATACATTAAAAACAAAAAACAACAAAGAAATTTATAGGCTTGGTGCACCGCACAGCATAGGAGGAGATTCAGGTACAGCTGGATCCAAATGCTCTAAGAAAATTAGGACGTCTGTTTCTATCTGCTTCCTTCCACATTGGCTCCCTTCACAGGCAGGCTGTCCTCAGTGAGATGGCCCGAAGCAGCGACAGCTTGTATTTCACCTGCTTAGAAAGTCCAGTATAAACCCCACTCAGGACTTCCCTGGTGGTCCAGTGGTTGAGAATCCACCTTCCCATGCTGGAGACACCAGTTCGATCCCCGGCCGGGGAACTAAGCCCTGGTACCACAACGAAGACCTGCTGCAGCCAAAAATCAATCAATAAACAAAATTATTTTTTTAAAAAACAGTCTTCCTCAATCATTCCAGCAAAATCACGGAGCTCTTATTGGCCCAGTTACAGCCATGTGACCAACCCTGGGCCTGGGGACAGCACGCATGCCTACTCCTATTCCCAGGGAGGGGCTTAGATCCATCATTTCACCTGGACTGAGAGCAGGAAGGTAGTTTTCATTATAGCAGCTATTTGTATATAGAAACTTCTCTTGGACTTAATTTTGAATATATAAGTTTTGAAGGTAGTTATGCTTGAAATGATACATCTTAGGACTTAGTTATGAACTGCTGTTCTGTTCTGACTTAGCCATACTTCATAAATTTCCACACCTAACAAAACATAGTTTAAAAACAGAGAGGTTTCTAATTCAGATGAGTCAGGAAAGCCTAAAGAAATTTGACAATAATAGAGCCCTGTATCTTTATACTGAACAGGAGGGAAAAACTTCACCAGAAGAAATCTGCTGCTTCAGATATATTGCAGTGCATAGTTTAGTCTTCAGTTCAGTTTGATTAATCAGCTCATGACTTTAGTTCAAATGTTTGTGCATTTAGTCTTCTTACTGAAGGCATTTCTGATACAGTACCTGGAAAAAGAAAGTGCTTTTACAGCTAAGGAGTTTATTCCAAAGCTTCTTCCTTACTAAAGGGAAGCTCACATTAAAAAAAAAATTCAAATTGTGCATTTGTTTGTTTATCTTTTTCTTGAATGGAAGTAGAGTTGGTTTACAATGTTGTGTTAGTTTCAGGTGTATAGCAAAGTGAGTTAGTTATACATATCTGTATCTACCCTTTTTTAAAAACTTTTCCCTTACAGATTATTACAAGATATTGAGCAGAGTTTTCTGTGTATGCAGTAGGCACCTTGCTGGTTATCTATTTTATTATAGTAATTGTGCATGTTAACCCCAAAGTCCTAATGTGTCCCTCCCCCTCCCTTTCCCCTTTGGTAACCATACGCTTGTTTTCTCAGTCTGTGAGTCTATTTCTGATTTGTATATAAGTTAATTTGTGTCATTTTTTTAGATTCCACATCTAAGTGATATTGTATGATATTTGTCTTTCTCTGTCTGGCTTATTTCACTTAGTATGATAATCTCTAGGTGCATCCATGTGGCTACAAATGGCATTATTTCCCTCTTTTCCATGTCTGAGTAATAATCCATTGTATGTATGTCCCACATCTTCTCTATCCATTCATCTATTGATGGGCATTTAGGTTGTTTCCATGCCTTGCCGTTGTGAACACTGAGGTGCACGTATCCTATCAAATTAGCATTTTCGCCAGATGTATGTCCAGGAGTGGGATTGCAGGATCATACAGTAAATAGACTCACATTTCTGTCTTCATATTTTGCCTTCTCAGTGAAGACTTGTGTTACTCTCTTTCACGGTTAAGCAGGCAAACATACTTTGGGGAAGTACTGGTTGGTTTCAAATCCCTTACTAACTGACTCTATCATGAAGTCACTTTGCCTCAATACACTTCCCTCTCCTCTGTGAAAACCTCCTACGTAGGATTGCCTATATAAACTCCTTAAGACAACGCCTGGCACGTATGAGCCCTCTGTGAGTATTTGCTACCATCGTTGTTATTTCATGAGCTCTCAGAGCACGTAACCATGGGCCTGTTTTACTGCTGGTTGAGATGGAAGCTAGGAGGGCAGAGGGCAGATGCCTGAAGCTAAGCAGCCTATTAAAAGCAGAATAGAAAGAGAGGAGAGGGAACCCAAGCGCTTTTCTCTTCAGATAGTTATCAAACCACGCTTCGCTGCAGACTATGGGCTTGGGTATGGCTAGAGATCAAAGGCCCGCTTATGTGCAGTGACATTTGTGAGCACAGGGCTGAGTTATAAAAGTCTTGAATGGAAGGTTTTGGCACTTGGAACAGCTTGGGATAGAAAGGCAGGGTTTTTATAGAGGCGATTCACGGAACTGCTTATGCTGGTGGAGAATCCAGACTGTTATGACTCACTTGTCTCTTTATTGCTTTGGACCAAGAACTGTTGTTTTCCTTTTAAGTCCCTCTGTAGGAGCTGAGCTACAGCCTAGGGCCAAGTAACTCCTTCAGGAAGACAGTGTGGCTTCAGTGAGTGTGAACAGGAATATTCCTTTGTTGGGCTCTGGATCAAGTGGACTGGACAAGCAGAACAAGAATTTTATTTTCACCAGGGGATAGAATTTCTCTTGGAAACCAGCAGCATCCTTAATGCTTTTTTCTAACTTGAGATAGGCTTTCCTTTTGTCTGTCTGCCATTTTCATTTTCTGAAAGCACAGGCTAAATCTGCTGGCGTGACTGGAAGCGGAGAGGAGAATAACTTTGGAAAGTAGGAATCGGTGTGTCTGGATTGCCATATGCGGGACTAAGGAGAGCAGAAGGGGTCATTGAGAGTCCAGTTTGCATTGCTAGGTCTCCCGGGAAAAACTAGGAAGAAGAATTTTGGACTGATGGTAAGACCCAGCGGTAGGCGGACTTTTAAGATAGCTCCCAATGTCTTCCACCTCCTGGTACTTATTCCTTTGTGTAATTTCCTCCTCTTGTGTTTGGGCTAGGCCTCATGACTGTAATTTGACAATATGAGGATATTCTCATAAATAGAATACAAGAGTAATGAGATGTCATTGCCATGATCAGGGTACAAAAGACTGTGATTTCTACCTTGCCAGGATTCTCTCTCTTGCTGCCACTTTATCTTTCTTGCTCTCTCAGCTTGCATTTGTAAAGTGGAGAGCTGTACTTGATGATCTCAGAGATTCCCTGGCCTCACATTCTATTACTCCAGGAGGGAAAAAAAGGAATTAGTTGCATTTCTTTGAACTCATTTCCTACTCTGATAAATAGGGATGTTGCCTCTTCTGTTCCACGGTCCAATTTTTAATAGCTGAAATATCAATAACCTCAGATATGCAGATGACACCAAACTTATAGCAGAAAGTGAAGAAGAACTAAAGAGCCTCTTGATGAAAGTGAAAGAGGAGAGTGGAAAAGTTGGCTTAAAACTCAACATTCAGAAAACTAAGATCATGGCATCTGGTCCCATCACTTCATGGGAAATAGATGGGGAAACAGTGGAAACAGTGTCAGACTTTATTTTTTGGGGCTCCAAAATCACTGCTGATGGTGATTGAAGCCATGAAATTAAAAGACGCTTACTCCTTGGAAGGAAGGTTATGGCCAAACTAGATAGCATATTTAAAAGCAGAAACATTACTTTGCCAACAAAATTCTGTCTAGTCAAGGCTATGGTTTTTCCAGTGGTCATGTAAATAAATAAATAAATACTTTGGCCACCTCATGCGAAGAGTTGAGTCATTGGAAAAGACCCTGATGTTGGGTAGGATTGGGGGCAGGAAGAGAAGGGGACAACAGAGGATGAGATGGTTGGATGGCATCACTGACTTGATGGACATGGGTTTGGGTAGACTCCGGGAGTTGATGATGGACAGAGAGGCCTGGCGTGCTGCAATTCATGGGGTCTCAAAGAGTCGGACACGACTGAGCGACGGAACTGAACTGATAGTGAAAATTTTAATAATTTAGATAAACTTTTAGTTTGAGAAATAAAAAAACTAAGACAGGCTAAAACATTAGCCTGTTGCTTTTTTTCTGGCTTCTGAGGAAGCCAGATGCTGTGGTGGAGAAGAACATGTGACTAGGAGGCAAGGATGGCTTCTGGTCAATGTCCTGCAAAGAACTGAAATCCTCATCTGATACCTGCAAGCAACTGAATCCTGCTAACAACCGCTGGGTGAGTTTGGGAGTGCGTCCTGCCCTGTGGAGACTTGAGTTGATGACGGCAGCCTCAGCTGCCACCTTGCCTTTTTTTTTGACATGTACACACTGCTTTATTTTATTTATTTATTTTTGGCTGCCCAGGATCTTCATTGCTGTGTGCAGGCTTCCTCTAGTTGTGGAGAGTGAGGGCTTCTCTTTGTTGCGGGACATGGACTTCTCGTTGCAGTGGCTTCTCTTGTTGTGGAGTATGGGCTCTCGGGGACAAGAACATCAGTCATTGAGGCACTTGGGCTCAGATGTTGTGGCGCACAGGCTTAGCTGCTTTGCAGCATGTGGAATCTTCCTGGACCAGGGATCGAACCCATGTCCTCTGCATTGGCAGGCAGAGTCTTATCCACTGGACCAGCAGGGAAGTCCACTTTGATTTCCTGAGGGATGCCCTGGAAGCTGAGGAACCAGCTAAGAGTATCTAGCTTCCTGACTCTTCAAAACTGTGAGATAAACTGATGTGTATTCTTTTAATCTGCTAAATCTGGGGAAAATTTTGAATGCAGCAATAGATTAGTAATACATCAGTACTATATGTTATTTTTTAAATAATGATTTATTTGGTTGTGTCTGCTTTTGGTTTCTGCAGGCAGGAGCTTTCGTTGCAATGCTCAGGCTCTCTAGTTGCGGCACATGTACTCAGTTGCCTTTCATCATGTGGGATCTCATTTCTCTGACCAAAGGTTGAACCCGAGTTCCCTGCATTGCAAGGTGGATTTTTAACCACTAGACCACCAGGGGAGACCCCCAGTACTGTATTTTAAACTGTGTTTTCTTTCCCCGGTGGTTTCAAATGCCATCACTATCAAGTTCCAAGTTACCATTCATATGGGAGTGGGTCTGTTGCCTGTTTCTAGGCTTCTTATACTGTGACTTTTTCATGTTTTGGTCTTTGTGTCTCTTCTATTTTCTTCACTTAATGTTACTTCATAGGAGTTTGTGAGCTTGCCAGAGGTGTCTGGATCATGGAGAACACAGCTGTAAGAACTGGGATTTTGAGGGACTTGGGTTCCCAGTGAACAAACCACAGATAGACCCAGGAGACAGAGAACACTCTGGATACGGGACTGGCCCTCTCACTACGAGCCATGATCAGACTTCACGGCTGGAGTTTGCTTATATGTTCTTAGGAAAAAAGGAAAAGGGAACATTAGCCTGTCTTAATTTGGTATTTCTCAAACTAAAATTTTATCTAAATTATTAAAATTTTCACTGTAGCATAGCTTATTAAAAATTAGACCGTGGAACAGAAGAGGGGACATCCTTGTTTATCAGAGTAGGAAATGAGTTTAAAGAAATGCAACTATTTCCTCTTTTTCCCTCCTATGGTGATAGAATGTGAGGCCAGGGAATCTCTGAGACCATCGAGTACACCTCCCCCACTTTACAGATGGGCAGAGCAACCACATGCAGAGATGCCGGGGACGGTTCCAGTCTATGCCAGTTGCTCAAGAATAGCAATGAAGAGCAACTTCCTTTCATTACCAAACTGTCTTGTCTTAGATAATAAATTATAGGATCATCTGTTGGAGGAGAAAACAGATTCTTAGAAGTGAAGGAACTTTCTTCTCTTTTAAACTTTTTCATCAGTCATAATAACTGAATAATGTCGACAACAGATTTCTCTAATCCCTACCCTAGGAAGTACATCCAAAGGTAAATATGCTTAACTTTTTTCTCATTAAGTATGATGTAAATTTGAGGCCTCGACTAACAGAGCCCCTGGGAAACTAGTTGATATTTAATTGGTTTGAAGACGTGTAATAGAGTGACAGAATGATTGAACTCAGAGCTAAACTAAACACAAGGGGTAGGTCATTGTCAATAGGTCATAAAAATACTCTAGATGGTGTCATGAGGGCTATACTTTAAGCTCCTTGATTGTTTATTGCTCTTTCTATGGAGTTTTCCTTACAAGCTGTATGATAGGTTTTGGCAAAATCCTGGACTAAGCTAAGAGATATCCTCATCTTCTACTGCAAATGCACAGAATAAAGGTAAAGAGCAATTTCTTACGAAGAATAAAAAAAAGACATCTCAGTTCAGTTCAGTTCAGTCACTCAGTCATGTCGAACTCTTTGCAATCCCATGAACTGCAGCACACCAGGCCTCCCTGTCCATCACCAACTCCCGGAGTCCATCCAAACCCATGTCCATTGAGTCGGTGATGCCATCCAACCATCTCATCCTCTGTTGTCCCCTTCTCCTCCTGCCCTCAATCTTTCCCAGGATTAGGGTCTTTTGAAATGAGTCAGCTCTTTGCATCAGGCGGCCAAAGTATTGGAGTTTCAGCTTCAACATCAGTCTTTCCAATGAATATTCAGGACTGATCTCCTTTAGGATGCAATGGTTGGATCTCCTTGCAGTCCAAGGGACTCTCAAGAGTATTCTCCAACACCACAGTTCAAAAGCATCAATTCTTCGGCGCTCAGCTTTCTTCACCGTCCAACTCTCACATCCGTACATGACTACTGGAAAAACCATAGCCTTAACTAGACGGACATTTGTTGACAAAGTAATGTCTCTACTTTTTAATATGCTGTCTAGATTGGTCATAACTTTCCTTCCAAGGAGTAAGCACCTTTTAATTTCATGGCTGCAATCACCATCTGCAGTGATTTTGGAGCTCAAAAAAATAGTCAGTCACTGTTTCCACTGTTTCCCCATCTA
This sequence comes from Okapia johnstoni, assembly GCA_024291935.2. Classification (NCBI taxonomy): domain Eukaryota; kingdom Metazoa; phylum Chordata; class Mammalia; order Artiodactyla; family Giraffidae; genus Okapia; species Okapia johnstoni. The sequence goes on along the minus strand of CM044326.1, from coordinate 13,895,855 downwards.
TTTGCCATGAACTGATGGGACTGGATGCCATGATCTTAGTTTTCTGAATGTTGAGCTTTAAGCCAACTTTCTCACTCTCCTCTTTCACTTTCATCAACAGGCTCTTTAGTTCTTCTTCACTTTCTGCCATAAGGGTGGTGTCATCTGCAGATCTGAGGTTATTGATATTTCTCCCGGCAATCTTGATTCCAGCTTGTGCTTCTTCCAGCCCAGCATTTCTCATGATGTACTCTGCATATAAGTTAAATAAGCAGAGTGACAATATACAGCCTTGACGTACTTCTTTTCCTATTTGGAACCAGTCTGTTGTTCCAAGTCCAGTTCTAACTGTTGCTTCCTGACCTGCATACAGGTTTCTCAAGAGGTAGGTCAGGTGGTCTAGTATTCCCATCTCTTTCAGAATTTTCCACAGTTTATTGTTATCCACACAGTCAAAGGCTTTGAGAAGTAGATGTTTTTCTGAAACTCTCTTGCTTTTTCGATGATCCAGCAGATGTTGGCAATTTGATCTCTGGTTCCTCTGCCTTTTCTAAAACCAGTTTGAACATACTGAAGTTCACGGTTCACGTATTGCTGAAGCCTGGCTTGGAGAATTTTGAGCATTACTTTACTAGCGTGTGAGATGAGTACAATTGTGTGGTAGTTTGAACATTCTTTGGCACTGCCTTTCTTTGGGATTGGAATGAATACTGACCTTTTCCAGTCCTGTGGCCACTGCTGAGTTTGCCAAATTTGCTGTCATATTGAATGCAACACTTTCACAGCATCATCTTTTAGGATTTGAAGTAGCTCAACTGAAATTCCATCACCTCCACTAGCTTTGTTCATAGTGATGCTTCCTAAGGCCCACTTGACTTCACATTCCAGGATGTCTGGCTCTACGTGAGTGATCATACCATTGTGATTATCTGGGTCGTGAAGATCTTTTTTGTACAGTTCTTCTGTGTATTCTTGCCACCTCTTCTTAAAATCTTCTTCCTCTGTTAGGTCCACACCATTTCTGCCCTTTATTGAGCCCATCTTTGCATGAAATGTTCCCTTGGTATCTCTAATTTTCTTGAAGAGATCTCTAGTCTTTCCCATTCTATTGTTTTCCTCTATTTCTTTGCACTGATCACTGAGGAAGGCTTTCTTATCTCTCCTTGCTGTTCTTTGAAACTCTGTATTCAAATGGGTATATCTTTCCTTTTCTCCTTTGCTTTTTTTTTTTCATAGTTATTAAAAAATCTTTATTTAGTATATTCTCTTATTCAGAGAATAAATTTGATAAACATAAGTTGTAAAATATTGTAGCAGTAGTTTTTTGATACGTAATTTGATTATTAATAGTTATAAATACAAAAAGATTACCAGAAATAAGACATTGTTTCTAATAAAACTTCAGGAAAAACTTGATTATTAAAACCCTTGTATCTTACAAGTTTTGCATATACAGTTTTAGCTCTTCTCAATAAGGCACCTGCAATAGTTAAAAAAAAAAATTGCTACTGCAGCCTTGCAGAACACCTCTTAGTGTTGTGTTGTTTCTCTGGCAAAGTACACTGTTAATCAAAAGTCATATATTTATATACATCCTAAATTCCAAGAATAAATACTTGGAGGGACTGGAATAAAATCATAAATCCTCAGATTAACCATAGTGGCCTCTCACGAATTAACCTGAATTTCATAAAAACATGAAGTGGTTAACACAGAGGTGGAATGGCAACTGATTTTATGAAAGCTCACACATTGAAACACATGAAATTTCAAGCTGTTGTGTGGAGCTATTCTGGTACCAGGCAGCATCCCCTCACTGTATACATAGCAACTAGCTACTGGGTTTCTTAAAGCCAAAGTAGTGATGGTGTTGAAAATCAACTTTGTCCTTTGCCCTATCCATGACTCAAAATGGAGGACGCATCCTGTCTCTTGATTCTTTTTAGCTTATTTAAGATGAGCCCTGGAAAGGAAAACGATCACTGCGTGAAATGTGACCTCCTGGAGTATCATCTTCTTACAGCAGATACCCTTGAGAACAACAGGAGCCTTTCAGTCAGCCAGATTGCAACAGGTTCCAAGTCAGTGTCCTCTCTAGTTCCCATGCTCCTGGAGGACATCATGCAAATTTCTTCTTGGTGGCTGTGAACCTCTCCATGTACTTATCATAGCCTTCCAGTTCTCGAAGTTTCTTAATTTCAAAAAGGTTGCCTTCCACAGCAAGCAGACAGATCTGCGAATCACTGAGGATGCTCTGTGGAAGCATACTGAGCTCAAGACAGTTCTCCTCCAGACGAAGAACTTTAAGACGAGGACAAGAAGAAATCTTCACTGAGATCTGAGATATCTGGTTCTGGTTGAGGTTGAGTTCGATGACCTGCAGCTCCCCAACTGTGGCAGGTATGCTCCGAATCTGGTTCTTGGAGAGATCCACTACATCCAGGTGCCGTAGGCTACACAGCTGTGGTGGCAGAGCTCTCAGCTGGTTCCCAGAGAGGCTCAGGGTCTTAAGGGCAGACAGTTGCCCAAAAGTAGATGGCAGCTCTCTCAACTGATTGTTGTTTAGGCTTAGTGTCTCCAGTTTCTTCAGATTGCATAACTCGTCGGGAAGAGCAGTCAATTTGTTATTGTTCAAGGAGAGGCTCTTCAGCAGAGTGAACTTCCCTATGATCATAGGCGGTAGATTCTCAATCTTGTTGTTGGACAAGTCGATGGTCCTGAGATTGCTTGTCAGCTTCTGCAACTCTGAGGGGAACTCAGTCAGCCCACGGTCCTTAAGTTTTCTGCGCGGTTTCCACATGAGCGCGGAGGGCACTGTTTCCCATCCTAGCGCCAAGGCTCAGGTCCCTCCTGCTGCTCAGCTCACGGCTGGTTCGGCAGGGGAAGACCCGGGATCCGCGCTCACTGAGATGCGCTGCCCAGGCTTCCGCACGGGCGGAAACGCCCTCTCCTTTGCTTTTTGCTTCTCTTCTTTTCACAGCTATTTGTAAGGCCTCCTCAGACAGCCATTTTGCTTCTTTGCATTTTTTTTCCTTGGGGATGGTCTTGATCACTGCCTTCTGTTTGTACATGTCATGAACCTCCATCCATAGTTCATCAGGTGCTCTATCAGATCTAGTTCCTTAAGTCTATTTCTAACTTCCCCTGTATAATCATAAGGGATTTGATTTATGTCATACCTGAATGGTCTAGTGGTTTTCCCCACTTTCTTCAATTTAAGTCTGAATTTGGCAATAAGGAGTTCATGATCTGAGCCACAGTCAGCTCCTGGTCTTGTTTTTGCTGACCATATAGAGCTGCTCCATCTTTGGCTGAAAAGAATATCATCAATCTGATTTCGGTGTTGGCCATCTGGTGATGTCCATGTGTAGAGTCTTCTCTTGTGTTGTTGGAAGAGGGTTTGCTATGACCAGTGTGTTCTCTTGGTAAAACTCTATTAGCCTTTGCCCTGCTTCATTCTATACTCCAAGGCCAAATTTTCCTGTTACTCCAGGTGTTTCTTGACTTCCTACTTTTGCATTCCAGTCCCCTATAATGAAAAGGACATCGTTTTTGGGTGTTAGTTCTGAAAGGTCTTGTAGGTCTTCATAGAACCGTTCAACTTCAGCTTCTTCAGCATTACTGGTCGGGGCATAGACTTGGATTACCGTGATATTGAATGGTTTGCCTTGGAAACGAACAGAGATCATTCTGTCGTTTTTGAGATCGCATCCAGGTACTGCATTTTGGACTCTTTTGTTAACTATGATGGCTACTCATTTCTTCTAAGGGATTCCTGACCACAGTAGTAGATATAATGGTCATCTGAGTTAAATTCACCCATTCCAGTCCATTTGAGTTTGCTGATTCCTAGAATGTCAACGTTCACTCTTGCCATCTCCTGTTTGACCACTTCCAATTTGCCTTGATTCATGGACCTAACATTCCAGGTTCCCGTGCAATATTGCTCTTTACAGCATCGGACTTTGCTTCTATCACCAGTCACATCCACAGCTGGGTATCGTTTTTGCTTTGGCTCCATCCCATCATTCTTTCTGGAGTTATTTCTCCACTGATCTCAGTAGCATATTGGGCACCTACCGACCTGGGGAGTTCATCTTTCAGTGTCCTATCTTTTTGCCGTTTCATACTGTTCATGGGGTTCTCAAGGCAAGAATACTGAAGTGGTTTGCCATTCCCTTCTCCAGTGGACCACATTCTGTCAGACCTCTCCACCATGACCCGCCCGTCTTGGGTGGCCCCACAAGACATGGCTTAGTTTCACTGAGTTAGACAAGGCTGTGGTCCGTGTGATCAGATTGGCTAGTTGTCTGTGATTGTTGTTTCAGTCTGTCTGCCCTCTGATGCCCTTTCGCAGCGCCTACCATTTTACTTGGGTTTCTCTTACCTTGGACATGGGATATCTCTTCACAGCTGGCCAGCAAAGTGCAGCCGCTGCTCCTTAGCTTGGATGTGGGGTAGCTCCTCTCAGCCGCTCCTGCGCCCGCGCAGCTGCAGCTCTCCTTCCTCCTTTGGGGGCATCCAAGTTTTTATGAGGTAGAAAGAATCTTCCATCCTTGGAAAAGTCCTTCAAGTAGTACCTCAGTTCATCTCTTCACAATTCTGGTATCCAGAGAAGGGACCGAAGAAGGTCCCTGAGGGTTGCCAGGAACAACAAGCAACCAGGCTGAGGTACCTTTAAGCTGCTTGAGCACCCCACTTTCTCGCTGCCTCGGAACATCTCGATTGACCATAAAGGTGTAGGTTGATAAGTCTAAGTTCATTAATTAATGTCTATGTATCGAAAGGTACCATTAAGAGAGTGAAAACATGCAGCTACAGAGTGGCAAAAGGTATTCACCACACATCTAATTGATGAATGAGTTGCATCCAGAATTCTTATAAATCATTTAAGAAAAAGAGCTCAACAGAAAAAGTTGACAAAAGCATTAAGAGGCACTTCAGTAAACAGGAAATCTCCCTCTCTCTTCTAACTTAAGATGAATCTGAGTGAAGAGCATATAAATGTTGAGCATACTATTCTTTTAACTTACTGAAAACTTTTGAAATAAAACATTGAGAAAAGTAAAAATACAGCAAACTCTAAGGAAAAAAGGAAGATGAGATGGCAGAAATGAAGAGGTAGTTCACAAAGGGAGCATTAGGTATACCAGCCAATGCTACATGACTTAGAAATAGACCAGTCTTTGGTATGGACCCCAGGCACTTGGGGACAGGTATTAAACTCCCTTGCAGTGACAGGAGGCTTGTGACACAAAGAACTAAAACTGAGCCTCCTGCATACAATCAGATCTCAGAGAGTGGCTGCTTTCTCTAAAAAGGGAAACAGAAAACTCCTCCTATTACAGAAAACTCCTCCTATTATCCCCCCAAAAGCAGTGAGGAAGCAAATCCAAGCCTAATATTCTGGGTGGAAAAAAGTCTTCTGTGGAAAAAAGAAACATCTTTCCTGTGCCACATGTGAGTGTTGAATCCAAATGGACTGTAGCTGTAACAGTGTTATAGATAGAATGGCTCCAGACCAATGAATTCTAATTAGTCAACAGAAGCAAATGCAAACTACTCTGAAGGGATACTTTCATAACCTCAGGTGCATGGTGGCTCAGATAGTAAAGAATCTGCCTGCAATGCAGGAGAATTGCACTCAACTCCTGGGTCAGGAAGATCCCCTGGAGAAGGGAATGGCTACCCACTCCAGTGTTCTTGTCTGGAGAATCCCATGGACAGAGGAGCTGGTGGGCTACAGTCTATGGGGCAGTAAAGGGTTGGATGTGACTGAGTGACTAAATCACACACACACAACAAAAAATGACAACTCACATAGTGCAACCATCCACCATGTGGGGTGGTTGGTAGGCACAATGTGAGGAAGGATTAGCACTCTAGGGACTTCAAATTGTGTAACTGCCTGAGAGAGATGATAACATTAGAATCTTTAAAACAATCAAATAGATTTTAGAAAAAGAAATTGAAATGGGAGACTGTGACACTATGAAAAATGAAAAGGTATATTTGGAAAAAAGCAAATTGAGCTCCTATTGATTAAAAATAGTTGTTGGAATTAAAAAAACCTTCTGTGATGAGGGTTAAATAACAGATTAAATGCAACTGCAGGAATGTTTAGTGAACTACAAGGTTTTTGTGAAGAAATTACCCAGAATGCCACATAGAAAAATTATGTGGTGGGAAAAAATGAAACAGAGGTCATGAACTTGAAATAGGATGATAATAGAATGAGATGGACCTGTGTTACATGTCCAATTAAAATTCCAGAAAGAAAGGAGAAAGGAATTAGGGAAAGCAATATTGAAAAAGATAAAGACTGAGAATTTCCCAGAAAAGATGAAAGGCATGGCTAACTAGGAAGATACACCCAACTAAAGGCAGAGTTCCAGAGAACAGTAAGGAGAGACAAGAAGGCCTTCTTCAAAGAACAATGCAAAGAAATACAGGAAAATAACAGAAAAGGTAAGACTAGAGATCTCTTTAAGAAAACTGGAAATATCAAAGGAACATTTCATCCAAAGATGGGCACAATAAAGGACAAAAATTTTAAAGACCTAATAGAAGCAGAAGAGATCAAGAAGAGATGGAAAGAATACACTGAAGAACTGTACAAAAAAGATCTTAATGACCCAGATAACCATTATGGTATAGTCTCTCATTCAGAGCCAGACATTCTGAGGTGTGAAGTGGGCACTTCTCCCAATAAAGCTAGTGGAGGTGATGGAATTCCAGTAGAGCTATTTAAAATCATGAAAGATGATGCTATTAAAGTGCTGCACTCAACATGTCAACAAATTTGGAAAATGCGGCAGTGGCCACAGGAAAAGGTGGAAAAGGTCAATCCTCATCCGAATACTCAAGAAGGGCAGTACTAAAGAATGTTCAGACCACCAGACAATTGCACTCATCTCCCATGCTAGTAAGGTTATTCTCAAAATCCTCCAAGCTAGGCTTTGGCATTATGTGAACTGAGAGCCTCCAGATGTCCAAGCTGGGTTTAGAAAAGGCAGAGGAACCAGAGATCAAATTGCCAACATTTGCTGGATCATAGAGAAAGCAAAGGAATCCCAGAAAAACATCTACTTCTGTTTCATTGACTATGCTAAAGCCTTTGACTGTGTGGATTACAACAAACTATGGAAAACTCATAAAAACTGTGGAATACCAGACCATCCTATCTGTCTCCTGAGAAACCTGTATGCAGGTCAAGAAGCAACATTTAGAGCCCTGTATGGAACAACTGACTGGTTTAGGATTGAGAAAGGAGTATGACAAGGCCGTTTATTGTCACCCTGTTATTTAATTTATACACAGAGCACATCATGCAAAATGCTGGGCCAAATGAATTACAAACTAGAATCAAGATTGCCGGGAGAAATATCAACAACTTCAGAAATGCAGATGATACCACTCTAGTGGCAGAAATCAAAGAGGACCTAAAGAGCTTCTTGATGAAGGTGAAGGAGGATAGTGAAGAAGCCAGCTTAAAACTCAATATTAAAAAAAACTAAGACCATGGCATCTGGTCCCATGACTTCACGGCAAATAGAAGGGGAAAAGGTGGAAGCAGTAACAGATTTTCTCTTCTTGGGCTTTAAAATCACTGCAAATGGTGACTGCAGCCATGAAATTAGATCATTGCTTCTTGGCAGGAAAGCTATGACAAACCTAGACATTGTGTTAAAAAGCAAAGACATCACTTTGCTGACAAAGGTCTGTCAAGGCTATGGTCCTTCCAGGAGTCATGTACAGATGTGAGAGCTGGATGGTAAAGAAGGCAGAGCACTGAAGAACTGATACTTTTGAACTGTGGTGCTGAAGAAGACTCCTGAGAGTCCCCTGGAAAGCAAGGAGATCAAACCAGTCAATCTTAAAGGAAATCAACCCTGAATACTCTTTGAAAAGACTGATGCTGAAGCAGAAGCTCCAATACTTTCGCCACCTGAGGTGAACAGCTCACTCATTGGAAAAGATCCTGATGCTGGGAAACAGTGAAGGCAGAAGAAGAGGGTGACAGAAGATGAGATGGTTGGATGTCATCACTGATTCATTGGATATGAATTTGGACAAACTCCAGGAGATGGTGAGGGACAGGGAAGTCTGATGTGCTGCAGTCTGTGGGGTTGCGAAGAGTCAGACACAATCTGGTGACTGAACAACAACATGACTAACTGGATGTGAAAATAAGACCATTTTTATTATCTCCTGGGATCAAAAGATCAAGAACATACTCAGTAGGTAGTGAGTATTACCCAGATTTTATTTTTTTTTTTTTTATTTTTATTTTTTTTTTTTTTTGGTGATTCTTCCAAAAACTTTATGAAACTGTAATTATACACACATTATTCCAAAAATTTGCATAGGAGGGAAAAATTACCAATTCATTTTTAAGTCATCATTACCTTGATATCAAAAGCAGACAAAGGAAAATTATATAGCATAATCTTCATGAATACATTTAAAGCTATTTCAAATTGCATCCAAGAAAATAAAAATGATATTTTATCATAACTAAATTTTCTTTCGGGAATGCATTGTTGATTTAACATTAGGGAGGAAACATATTTCATTGTGTCAACAAGAAAAGAAAAGTCATTTAAACATACACAAATGAATGATTAAAAAAAAACCTCAATATACATAGGTGAGAAAAACTCTAAGAAATCTAGGGATACAAGGGAACTCCCTCAACTAGATGAAGGAATTCGAAGGCTCCTGCAGAGATAAGATCATGTGCGTGCTTGCCAAGTCGCTTCAGTCATGTCTCTTTGCAACCCTATGGATCATAGCCTACCAGGCTCCTCTGTCTGTGGATTCTCCAGGCAAGAATACTAGAGTGGGTTGCCTTGCCCTCCTCCAGGAGATCTTCCCCACCCAGGGATTGAACATATGTCTCTTCAGTTCAGTTCAGTTCAGTTACTCAGTCGTGTCCGACTCTTTGAGACCCTATGAACCACAGATTTTAAAGTTAGCTGCTTCTTGGTCACAAATGCAGGACATGCTAATAGGTTGCAAAATTAGTTCTGACAATATGAACCAATTGTCTCCTTTGGATCTACATAAGAAATTAAAGGTGAAAAGACTTAGAGAGGGAGCTTTTAGGAGAGACTCACTGATATGCTACGTTCTTATGACCACTCACGGAGAAGAAGTAGGAAGATACTTCCCCTTCATTTTAAACCAAGACTTCAGTGGTGGTATCTGGAAAGCTTGACATGTGTCTCCTGAAGATGGAGGATCCTAGGGAATATATGTACCTGATGCCTGAGAAATCTAAAATCAAGAGACCAGGGCTGGAGGTGCTCCTGACTGGTAGCAGCGTGACAAGCAGTGACTGTACTCTGGGGACAGAGTTGCACTTTGATTAACAGTAAGAAAAGACACCTGCTTCTTGAGCCATGGAAAGAAAGATTTGATTTTGAATAAGTTTATCACTTTTATATCATATTGGACCATACTAAATTATGTAGTTATTAAGTTGTTATCTAAGATTTCATGTAGAAAGGGGGAAGGAACTGAAGAGAAAGCTTGAAGAGACTGAAGAAAGAATAGAGTGATTTTTTCTTATAGCTTTCTGGGTCTAGCTTAATAAAAACACCAATTAAATATGAATCTTCAGGTTGTTGAATCATAGCAAGTCACAGTTAAGATAAAATCAGTTCAAGTTTGCACATTTTATTAAAATCACAAAGAGAAAACATTCTTTCTCTTGGAGTATGATGTGCTTCCAAATGTGCTTCCAAATACACTCTTGAGTGTATATCACCTATAATCAAACTCCAGACAAGAACTTATAATGTGAATCTAGTGAATAAACATCAGAAGGCCCCCCATAATGAGGAACATTCCATGTAAAAACTGGGGAGTGGGTGTAATAATACTGTCAATGTCATAAAAACAAGGAAACAGTCCAGATTTACAGATATGCAAGCAGTAGAGATTCTTGGAGGTTAAGGACACAATAGAACTAAATGTAATACCTGAGATTAGACTGGGGATAGGGGAGAATATGCTATCAAGGATATTACTGGATCAGTTGAGAAAATCAGAACAAAAATGAAAAATTAAATAAAAATGTATCTTTTAAACCTTGATAACTATACTGAGAGTTATCCAAGATGATATCTTTAAAGAAATGTACATTGAAGTATTTAGGGGTAAAGAGCATGATATATATGAAAGTGAAAGGGAAAGTGAAAGTCTCTCAGTCGTGTCCAACTTTTTGTGACCCAATGAACTATACAGTCCATGGAATTCTCCAGGCCAGAATATTGGAGTGGGTAGCCTTTCCCTTCTCCAGAGGACCTTCCCAATCCAGGGGTTGAATCCAGGTCTCCCACATTTCAGGCAGATTCTTTACCAGCTGAGCCACAAGGGAAGCCCTGATATATATGCTGCTGCTGCTGCTGCTAAGTCGCTTCAGTCGTGTCCGACTCTGTGCGACCCTATAGACGGCAGCCCACCAGGCTCCTCCGTCCCTGGGATTTTCCAGGCAAGAACACTGGAGTGGGTTGCCATTTCCTTCTCCAATGCATGAAAGTGAAAAGTGAAAGTGAAGTCACTCAGTTGCGTCGGACTCTTCGCGACCCCATGGACTGCAGCCTACAGGGCTCCTCGGTCCATGGGATTTTCCGGGCAAGAACACTGGAGTGGGTTGCCATTGCCTTCTCCATGATATATATGACTTATCCTCAAATTATTCAGAAAAAAAATATGTGCTACACGTGTGAGTGTGTGTGTAGGTATGGATATATAAGGGAAACAAACAGTAAAGCAGATGGAGTGAAAGGTTAATAGCGGATGTATTTAGGGAAATGGTATACAAATATTTTTAATATTTTGCAATTTTTCTTTAATTTGAAACTATTTCCAAACATTCCAAAAAACAAAAACAAACAAAACAAAGTACCAGAGAGACAAAACAGATTACCTACAAAGGAGATACATCAGTGGGGAGCAGATTTCTCATCAGCAAGAGTAGAAGCTAGAGGCAACAGAACTGTATCTTCAAACTGCTAAAGGAATGCAGTTTTCACTGTAGTAATTTTATCCTAGCTAAACTATCATTCAAGGATGAAGGTGAAATGAAAACATTTGGAAAGATAAAAACATAGGAATTTCTCTGATGGTCCAGTGTGTAGCATCTGCCTTACAATGCAGGGGGCTTGGGTTTGACTCCTGGTCAGGGAACTAAGATCTCAAATGTGCTGGGGATAACTAAGCTTGCACACTGCAACTACTGACCCTGCATGCCCCAACTAGAGAATTCATGTGCTACAATGAAGACCCCACATGATGCAGCTAAGATCCAGTGCCACAACTAAGACCTGATGCAGCCAAAATAAACAAAACAAGAAAGCACTTACAGAATGATTAAAACGATTATTCACAGTTTCTTGCTGAAAGAATTACTAAAAGATGCACTTTCAGAAGAAGGAAACATAGCGCAGAAGAAAGAAATAGGAAACAAGGCAATTAGCAAACATGTAAACTAATATAGTTTGACAAAAACATATTTTCTTTTTTTTTTAATTTTTTTTTATTTTTAGAGAGAACATTTTTATTGAAACAGATTCAGAAATTTAACAATTTGGGTAGAAATTGTTATGATTCTTGCTGGCATGTATTGTTATTAAAGGAATTTATTAAACATGGTGGAAGTATTTATTAGGTACATCAAATACAATAATATTGACAAGAAGACATCAAAAATGTCATTCCACCATGTTGAAGATTAAAATTAAACAATATATGCCAGCAAACAAAATACAGCATGAGTGATAGTCGCTCAGTTGTATCCGACTCTGTGACCCCATGGACTATAGCCTGCCAGGCTGTCTGTCTATGGAATTGTCCAGGCAAGAATACTGGAGTGGGTTGCCATTTCCTTCTCCAGGGAAATAAAGTGTACCTTCCATGTAATTATACAAGGTAACTTCAACTCTACCGCAAGTGATAATTCCTGCTGATTAAAAGAACAATTACAACTATACAGTATACCTCTGTGTCTTTGATCTTTCACCCAAAGTTCAAGGCCATAGAGTTCTGTGATTGTCAAAGTTACCAATATATAAGGAGCATCAACTGCATGGTCTTACATCTTAAAAACATATTTTCAAATGATTATATTTTATGGTTAAAGATGTGGAACTAAAATTCTAGACAGCAATAACATGGAAGGTGGGAGAGGATAATTCAGAGCTCAAATAGTCTAATATCTTAATATTTTCTTTAGGCCAATTATGCATGTTAAAAAATTAAGATAATAAATTAAAAGAAAAGAAACAGAATCTGTAATTCCTTAAATGGTTAAAGGAAACAGAGGAACTAAAGAAAACATGGTTCTTCCCTTCTCCCCCCCACCCCCTGCAAAAAAAAGGGAAGAAAAACAGAAAATAGAAAAAACACAAAATAAAAATGGTAGAAATAAATACAAATATATTAGTAACATAGGGAATGTAAATATTCATACAACAGAAAACTACATAGAAGTCAAAACAGACTACCCAGAGCTGTATGTATCAACACAAATAGTAATCAATCTCAAAAACATTGTGCTGACTGTATGAATAAGATTCAAAAGGACATACACAGTATGGATCACTTTGTAAATTACAAAATTATACAATGTTATATATCATTTATGGATACAAGTATATGTAGCAAAATTGTGAATAGAGGAATACATACCAATTTAGTGATTATCTCCAGAGCAGATGGGAGAGGGGAGGGATTAGAGGCAGGAAACAGGGTACTCCCAACTTCATCTGCAATTTTTCTCTTTAAACTATAATATCAACTCTGAAACAGTCATGAAAAAAAAAAATTCATATGTTACATCTGAGTTGCAGGTATGTGAATATCTGTTATATTTATTTCTGGACTTCTCTGTATTTTAAAAGTATTTAAGGATTGAAAAGATTAAACACTAAACTCTATATTTTATATTTAATTACATTTTCCCAAGAACACAGAAAAGATACAGTCCTGCTCTCAAGGATGCCTGTTTAGGTAAGGATGTGGGTTATTCTTCTTTTTCCTCTTTCAGATTCGTGCTGTGTCCTGCTAAGTCCTGTGGACTGCATCACTCAGCTCCCTTACCAGCAGGCTTTCAGGTTCAGCCAATGAGCGCCATCGAGGGCAGGGCAAGGTGTTGGGGGAGATGACTGGTGGAGTGAAAAGAGGCCTGGGTGTTTCTTCTCTGCTTTCTTCCGGTTTTGGTGACCTGTGGCTGTAGTTGCATCGTTCCAGAAGCATAGCTCCCACTGAACAGCCCTTCTGCCAGGGTTCCTGTTCTCACTGGACTCTTTTTTTTTTAATTTATTTATTTTAATTGGAGGCTAATTACTTTACAATATTGTAGTGGTTTTGCCATACATGGACATGAATCAGCCATGGGTGTACATGTGTTCCCCATCCTGAACCCCTCTCCCACCTCCCTCCCCATCCCATCCCTCTGGATTATCCCAGTGCACCAGCCCTGAGCATTTGTCTCATGCATTGAACATGGACTAGCAATCTGTTTCACATATCATAATATACATGTTTCAATGCTATTCTCTCAAATCAGCCACCCTCACCTTCTCCCACAGAGTCCAAAAAACTGTTCTATACATCTGTGTCTCTTTTACTATCTCACATATAGGCTAATCATCACCATCTTTCTAAATTCCATATATATGTGTTATTATACTGTATTAGTGTTTTTCTTTCTGGCTTACTTCACTCTGTACAATATGCCCCAGTTTCATCCACCTCATTAGAACTGATTCAAATGTATTCTTTTTAATGGCTGAGTAATATTCCATTGTGTATATGTACCACAGCTTCCTTATCCATTCGTCTGCTGATGGACATCTAGGTTGCTTCCATGTCCTGGCTATTGTAAACAGTGCTGCGATGAACATTGGGGTACACATGTCTCTTTCAGTTCTGGTTTCCTCGGTGTGTAGGCCCAGCAGTGGGATTGCTGGGTCATATGGCAGTTCTATTTCCAGTTGTTTAAGGAATATTTCCTCCTCTTGTCTCAAGAGGCCCTGGGGGTGGTAATAGCTTTTCACCATTGCTAGTCAGTCTCCTTTACCAAGCCTTGTGTATTCCCTCAACCCATGCAGGAAACTCTATGAGGAGTAGTCTCTTTGTTAAAGTCTTTGCTTTGCTTTGCTTTTTATTATTTTATTTTTTAACACATTAAAAATAATTTTATTATAAATTATAAAAAATTTCTTTTTTATAATTTTATAATTTTTTTGTATTGCAACCTTTTTTTTAAACATGTAGACACTGCTTTACTTCTTTATTATTTATTTTTGACCGCACTGGGTCTTCATTGCCGCAGGTGGGCCTTCTCTAGTTGCAGAGAGCAGGGGCTACTCCCTAGTTGCAGCACAGGAACTTCTCATTGCAGTGGCTTCTCTTGTTGTGCGAGCACAGGCTCTAGGTGAGTGGGCTTCAGGAGCTGTAGCATGTGGGCTCAGTTGCTCTGCGGCATGTGGAATCTTTCTGGGCCAGGGATCAAACCAATATTCTCTGCGCTGGCAGGCCGATTCCCATCCACTGCATCACCAGGGAAGTCCTGCTTTTATTTTTTTTAAGTTTATAGAACTTCTTTCCTATAGATGAAAAGCTTGATTAAACCGTCTTCACCAAGCCTCTGACTATCTGTCTCAAAACAACTTGTCTTGAGCATGTATGGTTGACAACTTGATGAAAAGGAATTGTGGCTGGCATACACAGGAAGATCTGCTTTCCTAAAATCTCATATCCTAAGAATCTTATGATTCCTTCAATGGTGTCAACTATGTTTTATGATTTATTCATCTATTCAATTTATTTTGATTGTGTGCTGCTGTGTACCAGGAACTGTGCCAAGAAAAGTGGATACGTTACAAGAGAGAATCCTCACCCTCAAGGAGCTTAGAGTAGTCAGGGGAATACATGCACATTTTTAGTATAAAGAAATATGGCAAATGCTACAAAAATGAAAGCAGAGGGTGGATGGGGGTATCCAGGAGGGTTAGTCAATCCAGTCTTGTACTATCAGGGATCATTTCCCAAAGGAAATAGCATCTAATCTGAGACCTGAATGATAAATACTAGTTAGCCAGATTAAGTAGAATAGCTGGTCAGAGGGAATGGGTTTTTTAAAAGTATTATTGAAATATGTATTTATTAGCTTATTTCTGCTGCACTGGGTCTTAGCAGCAGCATGTGGTATCTTTAATCTTTGTTGTGGCATGAAGGATCTTTATTTTCAGCAAGCGGGATCTTTATTTTCAGCATGCAGGATCTTGGCATGTGAACTCTTAGTTGCGGCATGTGGGATCTTAGTTCCCTGACCAGGGATCAGACCCTGGTCCCCTGCACTGGGACTGCAGAGTCTTAGCCACAGTTCAGTTCAGTTGCCAAGTCATGTCTGACTGTTTGTGACCCTGTGGACACCGGGCTCCTCTGCCCATCATCAGCTCCCAGGGCTTGCTCAAACTCATGTCCATTGAGTCGGTGGTGCCATCCAACCATTTCAGCCTCTGTCTTCCCCTTCTCCTCCTGCCTTCAATCTTTCCCAGCATCAGGGTCTTTTCCAAGGAGTCAGTTCTTTGCATCAGGTGGCCAAAGTATTGGAGCTTCAGCATCAGTCCTTCCAATGAACATTCAGGACTGATCTCCTTTAGGATTGACTGGTTTGGTCTCCTTGCATCCAAGGGACTCTCAAGAGTCTTCTCCAAACCACAGGATCACCAAGGAAGTCCCGAGTTTAGTTGTTTTTTCCCTCCTGGGTTTTAGTTTTAAGGTATTTAAGGCAGAGAGAGAAACAACTTGGGCTCAGACCAGCAGGGAATAAAAAGCATTTGGGAAATTGAAAGTAATTTCTTGGGTTGATACATTGCGGGGGAGAGGAAGAGAGATGAAGCAGGAGAGGAAAGCAGAGGTCAGATCATGCAAAGCCTTATAAGGAAGATGAAATGTATGGGGGTTATTATGAGGACAGTGAGGAGCCATTGAATCATTTTACGTGTAGAATCATATTTGTGTTTCAGAAAGCTTACCCTGAGGATGAGCTTGAGATAAGACTGGGACTAGAAGGGGGTTCTGTTAGGAGGTGGTTGCAGTAACTTGGGCCAGAGATGATGAGTTGGACTTGGCTGGAGACAGTGGGCCTGGGGAGAGATGGCTATCCATGTCTCTAAGACGGTGTGAAGCAGGCAACCCAAACCTGGCATCCTATCACATTCAAACAGTTGCTGTCATGATTGGACTGGCAAAATGCAAGCTGTCATCTCCTTGCTTGATTTCAGCTAACTGTGAACTCCCTGGGGGTGGGGGTGCGGGGCAGGGAATATTTTGTATTCATCTGTGTGTCTCCAGAGGCTTCCCCGGTGACTCAGCAGGTAAAGAACTCGCCTGCAGTTCAGGAGATGCAGGTTCAATCTCTGGGTTGGGAAGAACCCCTGGAGGAGGGCATGGCAACCCACTCCAGTATTCTTGCCTGGAGAATCCCATGGACAGAGGAGCCTGGTGGGCTACAGTCCATGGGGTCGCAAAGAGTCAGACATGACTGAGCACACAGAACACTGAGTGTCTCCAGTATCTCAGAGATGCTCAGAGAATGAATGTTCTTCTTTTTTTTTTTTTTTAATAATTCATTTATTTATTGCTTTCATTTTTGGCTGTGCTGGTTCTTTGCAGCTGCTCAGGCTTTTCTCTAGTTGTGGGGAGTGGGAGCTACTCTCTAGTTGCGGTGCTTGGGCTTCTTGTTGCAGTGGCCTCTCTTGTTGAGAGCACAGGCTTTAAGGTGTGTGGGCACAGTAGCTGCAGCTTAGCTGCCCGCGGCATGTGGGGTCCTCCTGGACCGGGGATTGCAAGGCAGGATTCCTAACCACTGGACCACCAGGAAAGCCCATGAATGTTCTTGAGTAAGTATTTTAGATACAGTTGCTGCTCTCATAATTTTCCAGACCCAAATTCATTAGGAAAAATCAGTGATGATCAGGAAATCAAGGTCTAGAGTTATTTCAGCCTGTACACTGAGGTGTGAATGCTTACCTTGGTTCGCTGTGCCTGTTGAAATGCCCTGGATGATTTTTCTGACTCAGTTCTCTTCTGCCATCTGCTGGGACAAGCATTTCATAACATACCAAAGTGAGATAACCAATGAAGACAAGCCTAAAAGCTTCACAGCGGGAGCAAGGGATAATACCTGGACAAGTTTACAATTTAATTGGAGAAATAAGTATTGCACCCAGGCTACTTTCCATCTGCAACTTATCTGTGAGTATTTTCGGTAACCTTTTCTATTTTTTTCCTCATGCAGACTATCCTAAATATCTGTTTTTGCAGCAGCCCTATGATAACAGCCATTGTTGCCATTAACAGTTTTGAAATGAGGAAAGAGAAGCACAGAGATTTAAATAAAATGCCAGTTCAAAACAGTAAATAAGTGGTTGAGTCAAGACTGAAGCCTGCTTTACTCCTAGTTCCACTTTTCTCACAAAAAATCTTGATCAAAATAAGAGAGAGTTCAAGAGAGGATGAGATGCCCTAATGTCTGTGGCGTGGACAGGACATATCTGCAGGACAGAGGCAGAGAAGGCTGGCAGCTCCTCAGGGTTCTGCGCTTAAAATGCGCAGTGTTGGTGTGAGGATTCGAGGGTGGAGAGCAGTACGTTATATGTCTCCCAGTGAAAAGGCAAGGGGGACTTCCCTGGTGGTCCAGTGGCTAAAACTACACACTCTAGTGCAGGGGGCCCAGGTTCGATCCCAGGTCAGGGGATGAGATCCCACATATTGCAACTAAAGGTCCTGCAACTAAGACCCAGCACAGCCAAATAAAAAGATAAATATTAAAAAATTGTGAATCAATATATTGTACACCTGTAACATATATAATATTGTATAGAAACTATACTTCAGTAAAAAAAGACAAAGACAATAGTGCACCATCTTTTTCTCATCTAAACTTGAATGTGCATGCATGTTGAGTTGCTAAGTCGTGTCGATGCTTTGGGACCCCATGGACTGTAGCCTGCCAGGCTCCTTTGTCCGTGAGATTTCCCAGGCGAGAATACTAGAGTGGGTTGCCATTTCCTTCTCCAGGGGATCTTCTTGACCCAGGGATTGAACCCCTGTCTCATGCCTCTCCTGCATTGGCAGGCGGATTCTTTATCACTGAGCTACCTGGGAAGCAAGCTTGTTATTTGTATATAAATACGTGCTTACGTAAATGCACAAATATATTCTTGGACTTAAAAACCCCAAACATTGAGCTAAAATTCTCCTTTACTTTCCCCAGAGATACCACTGTCAGTGGAAAGCTTCCAGTTCCTTTTTCATGTGTTTACACAAACATGTGTGTTGCCATGGGAACGTGGAGTATTGTTCGGTGTTTTATTTCAGTATGAATGATAGCTCTCTGTACTGCCCTGCCTCTGCATCTGAGCACTCTGCACTTTTCCGAATCACTGGGACATGCCATGTACTTCACATGAGGCCCCTCCTGGGGCTCCACCTTACTACCTCGTGACAGTCGTCCTTTGCCCAGCCCCGGTCCTCTCACACCATGCCTCCAGCCTGGAAGCTCTCTGTAGCTTCTACCCAGTTTCATGATTGGTTTTCTTTCTTTTTTAAACTGGGGCAAAACACACATAGGACAGATTTATTATTTTAACCATTTTTAGGTGAGCAGTTCAGTGACTCTAAGTGCGTTCACACTGTTGTGCAGCCATCACCACCATCCGTCTCCAGGACTTTTCCATCTTCTCAGACTGAAACTCTACCAATCAAGCAACTTCCCGGCCCCCCACCCCTGGCAACCACCATTCTACTTCTTGTTTCTATGAATTTGATGACCCTAGGTACCTTATATAATTGGAATTATACAGTATTTGTCTTTTTGTGTTTGACTTCATCCACTTAACATAATGTCCTTAAGGTTCATGCATGTTGTAGCATATGCCAGAATTTTGATTTCTTTTAAAGGCTGAATAATATCTCTTTGTATGTATATACCACATTTTCTTTATCCACCCATCAGTTGATGGACACGGGTTGTTTCCTCTTTTAGGCTGTCTTGAATAATGCTGCTATAAATACAGGTGTGCAAATATCTCTTTGAGTCTGCTTTCAATTCTTGTGGATATTTGCCCAAAAGTGGTGTCAAAGCTTTCTGAGCATATTTCGAGCTGTGGTTTCCTATTTTACCAAGTTACCCACCCACAAAGGGTACTCCTCTTTGCTTTCTAGGATAGCTATGGTGTTCAACACATGTTTTTCCATTTCTAAAGATTTTGGGTAAGAGAGAGATTGTCCTCAAACTCCTATATTTCAAGACTCATTTCAGAAGTCCTCAGTCCTGCTGACTCTTCCCTGATCCGTCCTTAATGCACTGAGTTTCCTTTTCCTTGGTGCTGCTTTAGCACCGTGTTCTCCTGCAGAACAGCATTGTCTCTCGTCGAAGCTTTACCTTCCACACAAGACTGTGAACTTATTGAGGGGGAAGACTCTCTTTTTAATCTTTAATCTGCTATATTGTATATAGCTATCAGTGTCTGTTTTTAATTTTTTTTAAATAAAATATTTGGGGACTTCCCCGGTGGTCCAGCAGCTAAGACTTAATGCTCCCAATGCAGGTTCAGTTTCTGGTCAGAAAATTAGATTCCAGATGCTGTAACTAAAGATCCTCATGCTGCAACTAAGACCTGGAGCAGCCAAATAAATAAATAATATTAAAATATCTTTAATAATTATACACAGTTAAAAATTCAAACAACAAATAAAAGATTTATAAACCTTAGCCCACCCCTCCCCATCTTGATACTGATCTCCAGAAGGAAACAATTCTGCTTCAATTTTTAGTTCTCTGAATGTTAATTTGACCTGTGCTGCTACACCATCCATCCTGTGGAGTATCGGCTCAGGTTCTGCATTGGGAGTATTTAATTCACCTATATGATAATTTGACTCTTTTCTACTGCCACTCATCTTTTCTGCCCCCAATGATTGCAATTCTTCACCCTCCCTATCTCCATGCCCACTGCCATCAGGCTCTGCAGATCCTCCCACTTCTACACTTCACCCTTTGACTTTGGGCTCAGCCATACAACATCCTTTCACTAATGGGATGTTTGCAGACATGATGCAAGCAGGGATTAGAAAAGTGCTCATGCAGTGGGTTTGCCCTCATGCTGATGTACCTGACTAGTCTACTCATCTCAGAAGGATAAAAGATGTGGGGCAAAGTTCTCCCAGTTGGGTTGCAGACCCATAGAGGGAAACAAAACCATCCAGCCAGATCCAGTTTAGATATGCTCAACTTTGGTTCATCTGCAGATGAGTGAGTGATAATAAATGATGGTTGTACTAAGCCATCATTCAGTTTTGGGGTAGTTTGTTATGCAGCCAGTAGCTAACAAATGCATACTACTATCTATCCTATTATCTATCTTGTCTGCCTCCTCCAGTTATACCATCATTTCCCCCCATCTATTGTTGCCATTTCAACTTTCTCATTCCATTAATTGCTAATGGTAGAACAGAGCAGGACCCTATGGTCCTTACCCCTTCATGTCCTCAGTCTGCCTTTTGCCTGTGGAACAACTTTAGCCAAAGAATAAATTTAATCAGAGAAGTGAGAAAATGCAGAAGCAAAGGAAAACAGTCAAGAGAGACCTAATAGCGATAATTTAGCCATTAAACAAAGTCAAGGACCTTTAGTTCCTTCTCAAGAGCTATAGAGAATCTTCTGAGCCATATCCTGTGAGCTGTCTTGTAGATGGGGGACCCCTGCCACATGGAAGGGGTTAACCACATGATGACTAGACTGTAGCCATGACATGAGCTGCCAAAATTCTGAGAACTGGCCTCAAGGAAGTGGGAACAAACTGACCCTGGAACTGAAGACTCACTGTACTTAATCAAGATGACACTGGTCTGACCACCGATGACCAATCTCAAGATGACTGTCAGAGCTGACTGTGCTGTTTCTGCACGCAGGCCCTCTCTGTCACCCTTGAAAGCTCTTGCTCCCTTATTGTCATTGAGGGGGAGTTGGCCTTTGGATAGGAGTCTGCCCCCATCCCCCTGAGTTGCCAGCATCAAAAATAAAGCAAGCTTCCTTTCCACTAACTTGGCCTCTTTATTGGCTTTTCAGAGGTGAGCAGCCTGACTCTACTTTCAGTTGCAATGGTATCACTTTTCTTCCCATTTTGTACAAGTTTATTCTCACGCCTCTTCCTTCTACCTCCACTCACCATTTCCTGAATCCTGATTTCCATCAGCTCCACCTTAGCTTTTAAACTTTGAGACTGATTTCACTAACATTGTGTCTGTTATGGAAATTTTGGACCCTTGCTACTTTCTAAACCCATTATGTTCCTATGGAGGAAGACTGAGAAAAGATTATTTTAGAGCATACCCACAATTTATGATGAACCAGTTTGGTGTGTTTTTCTTCCTTATAACCAAATGAGCCCAGATTAATACATCCCCAGTTCCATCAAGGCTCCTGGGGACCAAGACTCAAAGAGAAGGAGGAGCAGGGGGTGCACAGAAGAATTTAATGTCAGGATGAGATTTCTTTGCATTGGTTTTGCTGGGCTATTAGAAGAGGTAATAGAAAATAAATATTTCCTCTGTGACAACTCTTTCTTTCTATTGCCACACACACTTGTGCTAGTAGCAGATGGCTATGTCACATCAATTTAATGTAACAACCATACTTTACAAAGCTCTAGCTTAATTAATAAAGATAAATTAGACCAAGTTGGGCATTGTGCCCAGAAAATCACTATGACATAGGATAGTAAGAAGAATACTATTGATATATTTTGCTATTAATTTTTGCCAGACACAGTGGGATATTGGATGTGAAAAATGCATAGATATTCTGTAAGGTTTGGGCTGGATATGGTGATGTCTGACATTGGGATTCTCTGTTGGTATGGATGCCCTCCTTGGGTTGGTGGAATCTCTTAGGTCTTTTCTGACCCCTCCACACCTGCATGGATGAGAAAATGTAATGAGGGACTTCTCCCTTCGCTTTGTGGGGCAGTGGTGACTTTCATTTACCCCTATTTTCTGGAATTGTGAAAAGAACACGAGTCAGGGAGTAGAGAGCTTTAGATTTGAGCAGCCGCTTTAGCATATCTTGGAAGTGTAAACTCGGGCAAGTCCCTTAACTTTCTTGACTTTAGGGTTTCTCCCAATAATGAAAACAAATTGTAAGTTTTGCTGTGAAGAGTAGATGACACTTCACATGCCTGTATCACAGAGGATATATAACAGAAGGCAGTTACTGTTCTTCTTACTCATCAGTTTGAGATACACATTTATTTTTAAAATTTATTTATTTATTTTATTAAAATTATTTTTGTCCGCACTGTGTCTTTGTTGCTTTCCCAGGGCTTTCTGTAGCTTCAGTGCACAGGCTTCTCATTGTGGTGGCTTCTCTTGTTGCAGAACACGGGCTCTAGAGCATGCAGGCTTCAGTGGTTGTGGCACTCTGGCTACATTGCCTTGTGGCCTGTGGAATCTTTCAGGACCAGGGATCGAACCCGTGTCCCATGCATCGGCAGGCTGATACCCATCCACTGCGCCACCAGGGAAGTCTAGAGATAGATACTTATTTTGACATTTAACTTAGGTCATCCATTAACCTCCAGTGAGGATGTATATTTTTCTTTTCCTACCAGCCTCTCTCCTCATCTCACTTGGGATACAGTGTAATTCCTGGGTAGGATCATCTTCAGCCAAGAAAACTGGAAAGCCACGGTGTCCAGGATCTTTGTTGTTTTCGCTGGTTCTGCCACACAGTGTCACTGTTGAAACAGGCAATCTGGCCACTGTGTGCCATCCTGCTGGCCAATGCCCAGGGATCTTAGGGAATGAAGCAGATACCTCCAGGAAATACAGTGATCTGAGAGCAGCTGCTGTTTGCCACTTCAGTCTCCCGGAGAGGTTGCTTCTATTTAAATATTTTTTACGATTGAAAAAAGCTGTAAGACCAGTGTACAGGAGGGACCCTCGCACCTGTGCATCCTGCCCGTGACTGGGGCTTAGCTTTGTTGCCTAGCTTCATTCTCAAATCTTTGAGTAGACTCCTTCAGAAGCTCCTTGCTGGGCGGCTTCTTTGCATGTGGAGTGCTGCCATCATGTTCAAGTAATTAGCATCTTCTCCCTGGCAGTATTGACTTGTAGATTCCTGCTACTTGTAGATTGACTTGTGGATCTCTTATAGGAGAGCCAACCATGACAAAAATTGGACAAGTTTCCTTTCTTTGGACATCTCTGCCCAGTGAGTTCCTTCTGTGCTTCCTAGGTGGCGCTAGTGGTAACGAACCCGACTGCCAATGCAGGAGAGGTAGGAGACATGGGTTTGATCCCTAGGTCGAGAAGATCCCCTGGAGGAGGGCATGCAAACTGCTTCAGGATTCTTGCCTGGAGAATCCCATGGACTTTCCTCTGGAGAATCCAGAGGAGCCTGGCAGGCATGACCCGTGGGGTTGCAAAGAGCTGGACATGACTGAAGTGACTTAGCACGCCCAGATGAGTTCTCCGGGCATGGCTGTTCCTGCCATGGGAAGTGGGCTGGGACGAGGAGGCAGACAGGGTTGAAGGAGTGCTGAATTAATATCAGTTGTTCACTTCCAGCTCTAAAGCCAGATCTCAGGTCTTTAAATGTACTGAGGGTGCTTGTCATAGGAAGGATGGCCATGAAGAGATGCCCAAGACAAACAGATTAACCCAGAAAACAAACAGACAAGCTAAATGTATAACATGATCCCATTTTCCCTTACATTTCTCTATTATCTGAATTTATTTTTATATAGTATATGCATGATGACTTTGCACATAGTAAAAAAACAATAAAGATTAGAAAAACACACTGAACTGCTGGCATATTGGTCAGGAATAGAGCCTTCAACTGAAGGAAAAATAGGCGGATAAGGCGGCATCTTTTTGACTGCTTTCGGGAAAATCGGAAAAATCATATTATCAAAATTATTTTTTAAAATGATGAAGCACAAAGTAAAATCCATTGTTGTTGTTGTTATTTAGTCACTAAGTTGTGTCCAACTCTTTGTGACCCCCTGGACTGCAGCATGCCAGGCTTCCCTGTCCATCACTGTCTCCTGCAGTTTGCTCAAACTCATGTCCATTGTGTCTCTGATGCCATCCAACCATCTCATCCTCTGTCCTCCCCTTCTCCTCCTGCCTTCAGTCTTTCCCAGCATCAGGGTCTTTTCCAATGAGTCAGCTCTTTGCATCAGGTGGCCAAAGTATTGGAGCTTCAGCTTCAGCATCAACCCTTCTAAAGAACTGTGAGCTAGGCTTTATTTCCATGAAATGATTGCAAAATGATGAAAATCATATCAATAAGCATGCCCTAAAACAGCAGAATCATACAAGAGCAGATGGTGTTTCTGCCTACTTGTGGCCAAGAAAATTGTCTGTGCCTTCTCTTCATTGAGGCTTCCTTTTTCTGTTTTTACTTTTGATTAAGTGGTAAGTGGCTCTGTTCTCTCCAGTGGATCATGCCAGAATCTGAGTAGCATCCATTATTTGATTAGAGATTAGGAACTGAGAAGATGAGGGAAACTGACATTTAATAGTACTACTGTGTGTTCAGTACTGGGCCAGTGACTTTACTGCTCTCATGACCCAAAGTCCTTGGATCCAAGAGGGGCTAAGAGCAAATTTAGAGGTTCTGACTTTCCCCCCTTTAGTTCAGTTCATATACTTTTTTTAAAGATTTTTTGTTTTGATGTGGAACATTTTAAAAGGCTTTATTGAATTTGTTACAATACTGTTTCTGTTTTATGTTATGGGTTTTTGACCGCAAGGCATGTGGGATCTTAGCTTCCTGACCAGGGTTTGAAGCCACATCCCCTGCATTGGAAGGTGACATCTTAACCCCTGGATCACCTAGGAAGTCCCCATATTTTTAAATAGACTTTATTTTTTAGAGCAGTTTTAGTTTGCAGCACGGCTGAGAGGAAGGTACAGAGGTTTGCCAAAAACCTGCGGCCCTCATGGATGCATAGCTTCACTTTTATCAACATCCCCCATCAGAAAGGTGCATTTGTTACAACTGATGAACCTACTTTGACACGTCATAATCACTCCAATTTTCCACACAGTCAAAGGCTTTGGCATAGATGTTTTTCTGTGGAAAATTCTGAAAGAGATGGGAATACCAGACCACCTGACCTGCCTCTTGAGAAACCTGTATGCAGCTCAGAAAGCAACAGTTAGAACTGGACATGGAACAACAGACTGATTTCAAATAGGAAAAGGAGTACGTCAAGGCTGTATATTGTCACCCTGCTTATTTAACTTATATGCAGAGTACGTCATGAGAAACGCTGGACTGGAGGAAGCACAAGCTGGAATCAAGATTGCCAGGAGAAATATCAATAACCTCAGATATGCAGATGACACCACCCTTATGGCAGAAAGTGAAGAAGAACTGAAGAGCCTCTTGATGAAGGTGAAAGAAGAGAGTGACAAGGTTGGCTTAAAGCTGAATGTTCAGAAAACTAAGATCATGGCATCTGGTCCCATCACTTCATGGCAAATAGATGGAGAAACAGTGGAAACAGTGGCTGACTTTATTTTTTTGGGCTCCAAAATCACTGCTGATGGTGATTGCAGCTATGAAATTAAAAGATGCTTACTCCTTGGAAGGAAAGTTATGACCAACATAGATAGCATACTAAAAAGCAGAGACATTACTTTGTCAACAAAGATCTGTCTAGTCAAGGCTATGGTTTTTCCAGTGGTCATGTGTGGATGTGAGAGTTGGATGGTGAAGAAAGCTGAGCACTGAAGAACTGATGCTTTTGAACTGTGGTGTTGGAGAAGACTCTTGAGAGTCCCTTGGACTGCAAGGAGATCCAACCAGTCCATCCTAAAGGAGATCAGTCCTGGGTGTTCATTGGAAGGACTGATGTTGAAGCTGAAACTCCAATACTTTGGCCACCTGATGCGAAGAGCTGACTCATTTGAAAAGACCCTGATGCTGGGAAAGATTGAGGGCAGGAGGAGAAGGGGACGACAGAGGATAAGATAGTTGGATGGCATCACCGACTCAGTGGACATGAGTTTGGGTAAACTCCGGGAGTTGGTGATGGACAGGGAGGGCTGGCGTGCTGCGGTTCATGGGGTCGCAAAGAGCTGGACACGACTGACTGAGTGACTGAACTGAACTGAGCTGAATCACTCCAAGTCCATAGTTTACATTAGGGCTCACTGTTGCTGTTGCACGTCCGATAGGTTTGGACACCTGTATAATGACTGGATCTAGCATTATAGTATCATACAGACTAGTTTCACTGCCCTAAAAATCCTCTGTGCTCTGACTTTCATCCCCCATAACTCCTGACAACCACTGATGTCTTTATTGTCTCCGTAGCTGTCTTTTCCTGGATATCACATAGCTGGAATCATGTAGTATGTACCCTTTTCAGATAGGTTTCGTTCAGTTAGTAAAGTGTATTTAAGCTTCCTCCACAGTTTGCATGGCATGATAGCTTATTTCTTTTCTTTTACTACTTAATTATACTCCATTGTCTGGATGTACCACAGTTTATTTATCTAGTCACCTGCTGGAGCATATCTGGGTTGCTTCCAAATTTTGGCAATTATGAATAAAGCTGCTGCTATAAACATTCATGTGCAGGTTTTTGTGTGGACATGTTTTTAACTCCTTTGGATAAATACCAAGGAGTAGATGCTAGCTTTTGGCCCTTTCTTCTGCTTCTATGAACTTGAAAACTACAAATATGTATACCTGTTTTGTTAAAAGGGCTAATTCAAATTGCCCACATGTAAATTAAAGTCTCCTTTAGTTACACATGTTTTCTGTATTAACTTGGATGATATTACCTTCTGGGGTAGATTAAAACTGATTTTTTTTCAGTGGATTTACAATAAAATAAAAATTTACAATAAAAATATATTTCTTAGTTCCCAGTCCAGATTAGCTGGAACACTTTCCATGTGGCTATTCAGGGTCCTGGTTCCTTCCATCTCCACCGGGTGCCCTGAGTTCTTTCCATTCAGCTGATGGCCTGGGAGAGGGATTATGTGGAAGTCAAGTGTGTGTCTGAATCACCTTAATCTGCAGGAGACAACATCACTTCTGCACATATCTCCTTGGTAAGAACTAGTCCTGTCTAGGTACTGGGAAATGTAGTGTTTCCTGGGCAGCTATTTCCCCCTCAAACTCTTGCACAACAAGGAGGTAGAGATTCAGATCAGTCATACTGGAGCTTCCTGCTTGAACTTATGCAAGCCACTGATTGACAGATGTGACATCCCTGAGCAGAGTGGTCAGAGAGTAGAAGCATAGCTGTTTGTCAGCAAATTCTTTAGATAGGTAAAAATCTTCCATGGATTACAAAGAATGTCAGTGTCGTGTATTTCCAAGTGTTAGTCACTCAGTCGTGTCCGACTCTTTGCGACCCCATGAACTGTAGCCCACCAGTCTCCTCTGTCCATGGAATTTTCCAGGCAAGAATACTGGAGTGGGTAGCCATTCCCATTTCCAGAGGGATCTTCCCAACCCAGGGATCGAACCCAGGTCTCCTGCATTGCAGGCAGATTCTTTACTGTCTGAGTATTTCCAAAATTATTAGTAACACTAAACACCCCTTTGTGTAAGAAGTGGCTATACCTCTAAAACACTCCTGTTGGCATTTCTAATGGGTTCAGCTATTCGGAGAACAAAGTAGTGTCATATCTTAAAGTTGAAAACATGGACATCTTATGATCCGGTAATTCCATCAGTACTATCGATAAGGATTTATTTTCCAGTCAACAAGCCCAGACAACTAAATAGTGAAAACAGCTGCATATATAAATAACTCCTAGTGGCTTCATTTTTGACCAGGTGACATCTGAAGAGCAGGAAAAAATTGACCAAGTTCTTATGAGAGAGAAATCGATTCTTTTGGAATGCCTCTGTCAGCAGGGAAAATGCACTTTGGCAGCAAGTTTCTAAATGATGGAGACCGTCATGCTATCTGTCTCACAGACATTCTCAGGGCAAGTCTGAGAGTTAGAATTTGACTAGGTAAAAATATCTGTGCAGAGAAGAATCAATGAATCAGGTAGTTCTTATGAGTAGATGGGCAAATATATGAGATGGAATCATAAATTTTACAGTAACATTTAAAAAAATTAACAGAAGTATTGATTCAGGGAGAATGGAAATGTTATAGGATTTCTCAGTTGTAGGAGAAGTGGAGATTTAGAGGTAATAATTTGCTTTGCAGACTGACTATTAAGTAACATGATAGGAGCATGATCATGAGCACCCTAATGATATATGTAGTAAATTTTCTTTTGTATGGTCACTTAACTGAGGACCTCAGCTCTTCAGAAGAGTGTGCTAGAAATATAAAATGTGTATATTTGGGTAGAGACATGGATGGACCTAGAAACTGTCACACAGAGTGAAGAAAGTCAGAAAGAGAAAAATAAATATCATATATTAACGCATATATGTGAAATCTAGAATGATGGTACAAGTGAACCTGTTTGCAAAACAGCAGTAGAGACACAGATGTGGAGAACAAACTTGGTATGGACACCAAGGAGGGAAAAGATGTGGTGGGATGAACTGGGAGATTGGGATTGACATATATATATATATATGTACATACACCACTACATTTAAATAGATACCTAAGGAGACCCTACTGCACAGCACAGTGAACCCTACTCAGTGTTCTGTGGTGACCTAAATGGGGAGGAAATCCAAAGAAGAGGGATAAACGAATACTTACAGCTGATTCAGTTTTGCTGTACAGCAGAAACTAACACAACATTGTAAAGTAACTATAGTCCAATAAAAATTAATTAAAAATAAGATTTATATAAAATAAAATAGATCTCTGAGCAGAAAACCATGTCACAGACTTCGTGGGCTTAAAGCTCTTACATTGTACTCAGAGTGGTTTCCTCACAACACTGCTTGAGTTTATCTAATTTAACTTTGTGCTTGTGTCTAAAGGAGATGACTGGCTGTTTCCTTCTTTAAATAGCATTGTTTAAGAGGAACACGTTAGAGGTGTAGGTGTGTGTGTGTGTGTGTGTGTGTGTGTGTGTGTGTGTGTACACACCTAAAACATGGTTCTTAATGGGGGGTGGCTTTGCTTCTCCCTCTACCAGGTGACATTTGACACAGTGTCCGGAGACATTTATTTAAACTGAAGTGTAGTTGACTTACAATATTAAGTTAGTTCAAGTGTGCGTGCCGGCGTGCTAAGCTGCTTCCGTCGTGTCTGACTCTGTGTGACACGCTGGACTGCGGCCCACCAGGCGCCCTTGTCCCTGAGGTTCTCCAGGCAGGAATACTAGAGTGCGTTGCCATTTCCTCCTCCAAGGGTGCACGTGTACAGCATAGCGATTCAGTTATTTTTTTCAGGTTATGTTCCATTATAGGTTATTATAAGATACTAGCTGTGATTCTCTGTGCTATACTGTAAGTCCTGGTTGCTCCTCTGTTTTATGTATAGTAGTTTGTACCTGCTAATGCCATACTCCTAATTTGTCCTCCTCGCTTCCTCTCCCTTTTTGTAACCAAAAGTTTGTTTTCTATGTCTGTGAATCTGTTTCTATTTTGTATATAGGCTCATTTGTATTATTTGTTAACTTAAAAATTTTTTTCTCTGCCTAGAAGAACAACAAGGAGTTTCTGTTTTAATTTTTATACAACAATATAGTTCAATTAAACTTTAAAATTTATATATAGTCTCTAAACCAAATACAAATTATGTGACAAAAATTATTTATTAGAAAAATTATTTGTTGGCTAATCTTGTTCTCTGATATAATTAAAGTTAATTAAACATAGTTGGAATATTTAAGTGAAAAAATAATTTTGTAATATTATTAAATATTTTATTAAAATAAACTTCATAATACCATGTTTGACAATACACTGATCTAATACAAAATGTTTTTACTCAAAATAACTTCTTTATTATACATCATGCAAAATTATAAAATTATTTGAAAAAAACCCTAAGAAATGTATTTTTTGTGAAAAGGCTTAGTATATTAAAACAAAAATTTAGCAAATGTATCTAAACAATTGTTAAGGTCTTTCCAGTTTTGAGTGTCTATAATCTATGTTTATTCCATTTATCAGTTTATTATACAAGTAAATTAAGTTATTTAATCATTCAATATTTGTTGGCTTTCTAACATATTTATAGCATAATGACCTGTATTATTATTTGTATAACAATGGATGCATTATTTGGTTATTATAATGTATATTCTTTATGGATACATTTTAATTTTTAGCTATTTAATTCCAGTTAGACTATAAGTCTTTCAAGAAAAAACTGTATGTGAGAATTCTTCACTTTCTTTGGGGAATTAATTAAAAGGACTATATCCTGCTGCTTCGAAATGTCTTGTTGAAAAAACTCTAAAATTGTGTTACTCTTTAGATTCCACATATGAGTGATATCATATAGTATTTGTCTTTCTCTGTCTGATTTACCTCAGTAAGAATACTATTCTCTAGGTCCATCCATGCTGCTGAAAATGACAATGTTTCATTCTGTTTTATGGCTGAGTAATATTCCATTGTATATATATACACTGCAACTTCTTAAGTCAATTGTGTGTTGATTCCAAGACATGGGAACAACCCAAGTACCCAGTTTTTGATTGGATTGCTTTTGTTTTTTGATACTGAGTTGTATGAGCTATTTGTATATTTTGGAGAGATTTTTGATTGTCCTGACTGGGAAGGAAAGGAGAATTGTTACTGGCATTCGAAGACAGAGGCCAAGGATGTTGATAAAAATACTAAAATACAAGACAGCTCCTACCCGAATGAAGAATAATCAGGCACAAAATATCAATAGTTCTTCTCTAGAAGCAGGCAGAAGAACATCAGAAGGATGTGTGTGGCAGCTTACAATCTAACAGCGAGGTAGGAGGCAAAAAAATGATAAAAACAGACACATGAGTTTCAAAAAATGAAGTATGCAAAAGCATGTCAGGGTGACATGGCTTAGCATGGAGGCAAAGAACTCTATGCATGTCAATAAACTGCTGAGGCTATCTCTGTATCAGTGCACTGAGTGGTAATGGCTGTTCAAATAATGTTAACGTATTCAGTTTAATAAAATATGTGGGTGATCTTTATTACCTGCAGCTAAGCCAGAATGCAGATGGCAGAGACTGACATCAGTGATAAACAAATACTTCTGAACAATGCCTGGAGCTAAGGGACTGATACCCAGTGTACTGGAGGCAGAATTTATGTGAGAAAGGACGCACATTCAGACATCCCAGCCCTGCCAGTGTGTGACCTTGGACAAATTTTAAATCTTCTGACCCTCTGCAGGGGATTATCAGATCTACCACGCTGAGTGCTATGAAGATTAAATAAAAATATTTGTGTAAAGAGCCTGAGGCATAGAAAGCACTTAATACATAAGAACTTTTACTATAGAAATGATAAAGAAATCATTCATTCATAATGTTAATAATAAGTAAATACTACCTACACTTATTAAAAAGCAGAGACATCACTTTTCCAATGAAGATCTGTATAATCAAAGCTATGGTTTTTCCAGTAGTCATGTACGGATATGAGAGTTGGATCATAAGGAAGGCTGAGCACTGAAGAACAGATGCTTTTGAACTGTGGTGCTGGAGAAGACTCTTGAGAGTCCCTTGGATTTCAAGGAGATGAAACCAGTCAATCTTAAAGGAAATCAACCCTGAATATTCACTGGAAGGACAGATGCTGAAGCTGAAGCTCCAGTACTTTGGCCGCTGGATGGGAAGAGCCAACTCATTGGAAAAGACCCTGATGTGGGGGAAGATTGAGGGCAGGAGGAGAAGGGGGCAACAAGAGGAGAGATGGTTGGATAACATCACCAACTCAATGGACATGAATTTGAGCAAACTTGGGGAGATATAGAGGACAGAGGAAGCTGGCGTGCTGCCATCCATAGGGCCCCAGAGACTTGGACACAACTTAGCAATTGAACAGCAACAAAATCTATTTATATTTATGATGTATTTATAGAATAACAATACATGAGGAATAATTGTTATAGATAATCTGATGTCTTGAGGTCTAGACGTTTCAGTATCTTGGCGTTTGGCAAGTAAACGGTGATCAGCACAATGCTGGCTACCTGAACTCTATGAGCA
The DNA here is from genome assembly GCA_024291935.2 of Okapia johnstoni. Classification (NCBI taxonomy): domain Eukaryota; kingdom Metazoa; phylum Chordata; class Mammalia; order Artiodactyla; family Giraffidae; genus Okapia; species Okapia johnstoni. Next base: position 13,863,686 of record CM044326.1, on the reverse strand, counting down.
GCCCACTGACCCATTCATCGACAGCAGTGATGAGTTTCCAGAGCAAGAGAGAAGAGTAAGGGTGCCTCTCAACCAGACAGACTTCGAGGACGGGAAGAAGGGAAACAAGCATTCACCTGAAATAAACGCTCCAGATATTGAACAAAGGACTGCAACACTCTATTGTTGAATTTGATCCACTCAACAGTCATCTCATCGGAAAAGACCCTGATGCTGGGAAAGATTGAGGGCAGGAGGAGAAGGGGGCGACAGAGGATGAGACGGTTGGATGGCATCACCGACTCAATGGACGTGAGTTTGAGCAAACTCTGGGAGTTGGTGATGGACAGGGAGGCCTGGCATGCTGCAGTCCATGGGGTCACAAAGAGTCAGATACGACTGAGCGACTGAACAACAACAACAGCCATCTCGGTGTTGGAGGGAGACTGTCAGTCTTGCCTATTCCGGCTCCTACCTGCTGGGAAAGCAAAGAAATCCTGCAGCATCTGCACATGGAATTAAATCACTTCCATCAGAAAGAACCCACATCAGTGAGGCAGTCACATACCCAAGACATGGTTAAGGGCATCAGTGACTATCTCTCTCTCCTTTAACTCCTGGACCTCTTATAGCTTCATCTTCAGACAGAACTAGGTTAGTATCCTGGCTTCAGGGCTTACTACCTTCAGGGCCTGGTTACCTTGGTGAAAAAACTGTAGAGAAGCAAGTTACTTTATCTCTTTAAGCCTCAATTTCTTCACTTGTAAAATGGGATAGTAATAATTCCTATTTCTCAGGGTTATTGTATAACAAACATTATTAAATAAAAATTAAATGCATACATTCAATACATATAAAATATTATAGATAAAATCATGTCCATGAAGTAGCTCAAGGTTTGCATATAATAAGAATTCTATGAATCCTGACTGCTCTTTTCATTATTAATTATTACCACCCTTGGAATGGCTTTGGATGAAGATCTTATTGAATATTACCCTGATGATCTGGGACCTAAGTTGGCACTGCTCTCAAGGGGTAATTATTCTACTGGATTTCCAGTAGTTAGCTTTTAAAATTTGCAAAAAAAAAAAAAATTCAACTTTGAAATTCCTTTTCAATAAGGAATAGCAACTTTTTCCTTTTCAAAAAAGTTCAAACAGTATAATTAGTCAGAATTACTGTATGAAAGTGGATATTATCAATAAATAGAAATTACAAACTCATTGTTGAAATTACAAACTCTTGTTGAAATTACAAACACATCTTATATCCTTTTTATACTTTCACATTGGTGAAAGGAACATGTCTTGGTTTATCCTGAGTTATTTCAAGTATTTTCAGTTACTGTTTTTTATTTTATCTTACTGTCTGTTTATTCTAAAATAAACAGGTAGGTCTTCACCTGCTTGGGTCCAGTGTCCCTTGTGGGAATGGTCTAGCCTTACTCCTGGGATACATGACTTTTGAACAGGTTGTGTGTACTGTATAGAAGACTGAACTTGTCTCAGTTGGGATAAACTTTCATTTTTTGCTGTCTGAGCAGATAAAGGTGAGACAGTAGCAAAAGCAGGGTTGTAAGTAGCAATAACTCTAAATATTGGTTTGCTTTGGGGCTTAGACCTGGACCAGTTTCTCTATTAATGTCCGCTTGTTAAGTGAGCTCAACCTGGCTGCTGGTTTTGAATACCATTAGCATGCTGATGACGCATTTATATCTACAGCCCAAATCTCATCCCTGAGGTCATTTTTATCCATTGAACTGCCTACTTGACATCTCAGTGGGACTGTCTACTTGGAAATCTAAACTTCACACATGCAGAACCTGATTTTATACCATGACCTTCACCAGGCCTATGCCTCTCTAGCTCAATAAGTGGCCCCACTCCAGTGATGAAGAATTGCCTTGTCTTCGTCTCTATTCCTGGGACTCTCTAAACCCTTGGAACCTCCCAGGTGATAGGACTGTCTTTGTTAATCATGGTGGGTCTCTTAGACCACACCTGATTCTATGCTAATGATGACTTAGGACAAGGGCTGGCCATGCCAGGAAGACAGCTATGTGATTTGAGGGCTGGGGCCTTGAGCCATCTAATATCAGCCCAACCCTGAAGATGGGGGAGCTGGAGAGTAAATTCAATTCTGTGGCTGAGGATTCAATCCATCATGCCTATATAATGAAACCCTCTTAAATACTCTGGGCACTAGGGAATGAGTGAGCTTCCTGATTTGTGATACACATTGATGTGCCAGGAGGGTGACACATCCTGAAAACATGGAAACTTCACCTTTGGGCTCCTCCCAGACCTCACCTTATGTGTCCCTTCATTTGGCTGGCCTTAATTTGTATCTTATATTATAAAATAGCAAATAAAATGCTTTCCTGAGATCTATGATTTGTTCTAGCAAATTGTTAAACCTGAAAGGAAACGGAAGCCCAAATAGGCAGCCAGCTGGTTAGAAGTACAGGTGACCTGAGAACCCTGGAGCTTGTGGAGGACCATGCTGTAAACCTGTGAGGTTTGAACTAACTCCAGGTAGTTAGCCCGAGCTCATCCACTTCTTCCCATCTCTACTTCCCCCTCCGCAATCTCAGCCACCATCACTTAAGCCTGAACAGCCACGATGGTCTTTTCATTGGTCCTCCTCCTTCCACCCTTGGCTCTGCAGTCTACTCTCTATTATCCTCCATACTGTAATCAGAGTGATCTTATAGAAATGGAAATCACTCAATGACATGATACTGAAAAATGCTCCTACAGTTTCCCCTCATACCGAGAATAAAGTAAAAATTTCTTCCCAGGGTCTACAAGGTCCTGCACAGACTTGTAGTTGTGTGTTTATCTAACCTCAGTTCCCTTTATTCCCCAATGGGTCAGTGGTGAAGAATCTGCAAGCAATTCAGGAGATGCAAGAGATTTGGGTTCCATCCCTGGGTCAGGAAGATCCCCTGGAGCAGGCCGTGACAACCCACTCCAGTGTTCTTGCCTTGAGACTCTCATGGCCAGAGGAGCCTGGTGGGCTACAGTCCATGGGGTTGCACAGAGTCAGACACGACTCAGCATGCACACATGCCCTTTATTCACTGTGCATCAGACACACTGGCTTCCTTTCTGATCCTTTACCACAGTGATACTCAATCTAATTGCGCTTTAAAATCACCTGGAGCACTGAAAAAATACCAAGCATTCGAGTGAAGCCTGGGCATTGGTATTTTTAGAATGTTCTCTAGGGTCATCAAATGGGCAGCCAAGGTTGAAGGCCAGAGCATCAACACAAAGAGCTCTCTTCTGCCTCTAGACTTAATCCTTGTCGTCCTGTCCACCTCGAGTGCTTTTGAAACCGCCAGGTCTCACTTCAGACATCTTCTCCTCAGAGAGGACGACTCAGACATTCTCCTAAGGTGGCCCTTAGTGTTTTCCTCTCTCTCATCCCTTTATTTACTTTATAATCCTTGCTTTAATTTGTAAGTATCTTGCTTATTTAGGTTTACTTACATCTGCTTCCCCCAGTAGAATGTGAGTACCATGAGAATGGAGTCTTCTTTGTTGCTGTATCTTCAACTGCTTAGCACAAAGGTTGGCATAGATGCTCAGCAAATACATTGTAAGTGTTTCTTAAGCAAATAATTGAATAACTGAAAAAACTAGCTAAGGTTCCACATGGAAAAATAGTACTCAAAAATGCATAACCAATGGGGTCTACTGTATAGCACGTGGAGCTCTGCTCAGTGTTATAGCACGTGAACTCTGGATGGGAGCTGAGTTTGGGGGGCAACGGATACATGTAAATGTATGGCTGAGTCCCTTTGTTTTTCACCTGAAATTATCACAACACTGTTAATTGACTATACCACAATACAAAATAAAAAGTTGTTTTTAAAAAAAGAAAACTAGTAGTTGATGAATTTAACAGCTCCTTTGTCCTTCTGTATGTAGTTTATCTGTATCTATACCTACATTTCTATTTCTACATGTCTATAGACACAAACATATGAATATGTATATTAATACACATACACATACTATATGTGTACTATATATTTTTTCCTAGGAAAAAATGGTTCTTTTAAAAATATTTGTCCAATACTGTGAAAATGTGAAGTAAATGAGTCCCAGGAGCCCTAAATAGGAGAGGAACATTATTTGGCTGTCAAACTGGAGATTGCTCAGGTTGAGGTCTTGGGCTCAAAGCCCTCCTGGAACACTGCCTTTGTTGGACCAACTTTTGGTCCTCACTCAGGCCTCAGCTTCGGTGTCACTGCTTTGCACCAAAGTTGAGTGCTCTTCAGTGACAGTCACTGTGGAGGATTTGATGTGCCTATTTGTTTGTCCTGTCTCTCAGGGGCTGTCCTGTCTCCATTCTCTGAGCACCCAGAACAGTGCCTGGCAAACAGCTGGTGCTCAAACGGGCACCGGATGCACCTGAGCACAGGGTGGCAACCGGAGAGGCTTCAGAGACACTCAGCTGGGCTCGGACCCTAGCAACGTCCTCAACCACCCCATCACCCTGGACAGAGTCACTTCATTTAGAAGACAGAGAGAATAGCATCTACCCCAAGAGTTGTGGGGCCAAATGAACACTACACTGGGAAATTATTTTTAATGGCTATGTCCATTAAGTTTTAAATTAAATTAAATTTATTGACTTCCATGGGGTACATATTAATATATACAATGGAGTATACTCAGCATACTCAGTATACTCAGCCAAAAAAAGGAACAAAACTGGATCATTTGTAGAGACATGGATGGACCTAGAGACTGTCATACAGAGTTAAGAAAGCCAGAAAGACAAAAACAAATATCTTATTAACGCATATATGCAGAATCAAGAAAAATGGTATAGATGATCTTATTTTCAGAGTAGAAATAGAGACACAGACTTAGAGAACAAATGTACGGATACCAAGAAGGGGAGAGGGCAGATGGGAGGAACTGGGAGACTGGGATTCCAGTCCATCCTAAAGGAGATCAGTCCTGGGTGTTCATTGGAAGGACTGATGTTGAAGCTGAAACTCCAATACTTCGGCCACCTCACGCAAAGAGTTGACTCATTGGAAAAGACCCTGATGCTGAGAAGGATTGGGGGCAGGGGAGAAGGGGATGACAGAGGATGAGATGGCTGGATGGCATCACCAACTCGATGGACATGGGTTTGGGTAGACTCTGGGAGTTGGTGATGGACAGGGAGGCCTGGCCTGCTGCGATTCATGGGGTCGCAAAGAGTCGGACACGACTGAACTGAACTGATTGACTTATATACATTATTGATACTATGTATAAAACAGATAACTAATGAGAACATGCTGCACAGCACAGAGAACCCTACTCAGTGCTCTGTGGTGACCTAAATGGGAAGGAAATCCAAGAAGGAGGGTATATATGCATATGTATGGCTGATTCATTTTGCTGTACAGTAGAAACTAACACAACATTGTAAAGCAACCATTCTCTAAAAAAATTAATTTAAAAAATTTACTGGCCTCCCTACTATTTTCTCAAAGCAGAGACCTGAGACCTGGCCAACCATTTCAGACCATGGGGATTCATCAGGGGGCATGACTGTGCCCACTCTGCACCTGCTCCTCCGTGGCTCTTTCAGGCACCAGCATTTCCCCAAGTTTCTTGGCTAGTAAGCAGGGCTCTGAGCCGGTGCAGATTCTGTGAAGGCCAAGCTCCCCTCCGGGTGGGGGCTTTGTGGAGACCTGGAGGGTGGGTTAGCATCTGTGACATGGGAACAGAAAATACATGCTGGGGTCTTTGGGTCACTTTTTCCCCGATCATTAAATATAGCACGTGCAGGAAAGCTGTAAGTCTGAATATTAAATGTGGGGAACTGACAATGGCTTCTTTGATGGATAATTCTCAACCTGATTCTCAGGAACTTACTGGTAAGACCTCATTGCTTGATTGATGAGGTTGTTGCCAAGGATTTCTTTTTTTAATCTTTGACATTTTTAGCTTGCCTACAATCCAGGAGCTTCAGGCACAGGCAGTTCTATTCTTTTCTGGGAAAATGAACCTCTTTCCATGAAATAAATTTGTTTCTGAAGGCTCATTTTGATGTTTTCTCCCTCTGTCTTTCTGTGATGCAAGAAAGCTGTAATAAGATAGGCTCTCTAGCTGCAAATCTGAAACCATGGGGAATGAGGTTGTGCTCAGGAAATTAAAAAGAAAAACTCATGCTAGGTGGGGTTACCTATCTGTGAAATATACCATAAGATTGTCTGTGAATGTTTAAGCAAACAGTTGGAGGACACCACAAGCTCTATCCAAGTGGAAAAACACATCTACAGTTGGAGAGAACCCATTTCAAGTCTTGGCTCCGTAATCTACTATGTGTGTAATCTTGGGCAAATTTCTTAAATTCTTTAAATCTTAGTTTCCTTATTTTTCAGTATATAGTTTGCCGATGTAAACAGCAGGGGATTTATTATAACAATTAAATGAGGTATTATTGTATCTGAAGCCCGTTGGATAATGCTTATACATCACAGGCACTGAGTATAAGGTTATTATCTCCATGGCCATCTTCATTATGAAGGTTCTTAGGGTACAGTTTCAAGGAGGTGGGAAAATTGGATGTGACTGCAACTTTGAAAAAGAATTGTTGACAGTTTTGGGGGCACTTATCTAAATGCTGTGCAATATGTATTAACAACACTGTGAGGTAGGTTCTATTCTCATCTCTATCACATAGATTAGGAAAATGAGGCACAGAAACAAAGTCACACAGCTGAACAGTGGCCAAAATAGGATGCCAATTTAGGGGGTGTAGATCCAGAACCTGTGTACCGAGCCACTAACTGCGTCAGCTTCCTTCCATGGTATAAATCCAACTAACTTGTTTCATTACGTTAAGAAAGGCCAATGAAAAGGCGGGAAAGAGTAAATTTTATTTATTTATTTGTTTACTTATGGCTGTGCAGAGTCTTCGCTGCTGTGTGGGTTTTTCCCTAGCTGCGGAGAGCAGGGACTACTCTCTAGCTGTGACGCTAGGGCCTCTGATTGTGGTGGCTTTTCTCATTGTGGAGCACAGAGCCTAGGGCACGCAGGCTTCAGTAGTTGCAGTTTCCGGGCTCTAGAGCACAGGCTCAACAGTTGCCGTGCATGGGCTTAGTTGCTCTGTGGCATGTGGAAACTTCCTGGATCAGGGATCAAACCTGTGTCTCCTGCATTGGGCCGTGGATTCTTTACCGCTGCTGCTGCTGCTGCTAAGTCGCTTCAGTCGTGTCCAACTCTGTGCGACCCCATAGACGGCAGCCCACCAGGCTCCGCCGTCCCTGGGATTCTCCAGGCAAGAATACTGGAGTGGGTTGCCATTTACCACTGAGCCACCAGCAAAGCCCCTATCTTTCTCCTCCTGACTTACTTCACTTAGTGTGATAATCTCTAATTCCTCTCATGTTGCCCTAGCTTTACTTGCATTACAAATAGCATTACTTCATCTGAGGCCCAAGGGCCCTAGTGCCTGTGCTCTGCAACGAGAAGCCGCTACAATGAGAAGCCCGTGCACCGCAATGGGAGAGCAGTCCCCACTCACCACAACTAGAGAAAGAGCCCACGCAGCAACAAAGACCCAGCACAGTGAAAAAACAAATAAATAAATTTTTTAAAATTTAAAAAAGACAAATACCATATGATATCACTTATATTCTTGTTTAGTTCCTAAGTCGTGTCTGACTCTTTTGACCGCATGGACTGTAGTCCGCCAGGCTCCTCTGCCCATGGGATTTCCCATTACTGGAGTAGGTTGCCATTCCTTTATCCAGGGGATCATCCCAACTTAGGGATTGAACTCATGTCTCCTGCATTGCAGGCAATTTTTTTTTTTTTACCACTGAACCACCAGAGAAGTCCCTATCACTTATATATGGAATCTCAGATATGACACAAATGAACCTATCTATGAAGCAGAAACGAATTCACAGACAGAGAACGGACGTTATTTGCTAAGGGGGAAGGGAGGTGGGGGAGGGATGGAGTGGGAGTTTGGGGTTAGCAGATGCAAACTACTATGCATATTAACAGAATGGATATATAGCTCCTGCTCAGTTGTTTAGTCATGTCTGACTCTTTGTGACCCTTTGGACTGTAGCCCATCGGGCTTCTCTGTCCGGGGGACCTTTTGGGCAAGAACACTGGAGTTGGTTGTCAAGTCCTCCTCTAGGGGATCTTCTCTACCCAGGGATCAAACTTGTGTCTCCTGAATTGCAGGCGGATTCTTAACTGCTGAGCCATTGGGGAAGCCCCACTATATAGCTCAGGGAACCCATATTCAATACCCTACGAAAAACCATAATGGAAAGGAGTATGAAAAAGAATATATACATGTATAACTAAATCACTTTACTGCATAGCAGAAACTACAGCAACATTGTAAATCAACTACACTTCAAAAAAAATAAATTATTTTTGTTTTTAACATCAAATTTATTATTTATAATATTGTTCGTATTAATTTTTTAATAATTTCTTTTAATCTACCAATTCTATTCTCTATCAATCATTCTTATTGCTTACAGTATTATTACTCTTAATTTTAATAATATTTTAATTTTATAAAAGTATTTAAAAATTAACAGATTTTATTTGCTTTACCGAAAACCAGTGGTCCACATATAGAAAAATTTGAGAGACATTTCCCCATCTAATCCTACTCCAAAACAGCACTGGGAAAAAAAGATGGAAAAAACATGCTATTCCTGACATCAAGGACTTGAAATCTAACTGGGTAATTTATATGCATAAGTTTCCAGAATAATGAGACGAGGTATGACATAATTATACAAAGAAATTTGTATTTGCCAAGTGGCAGGACTAAATCCAGGAGAGAGTTTTCTTGACTATATCACTGTATCAGTAGTCTTAAAATTTAACATTTAGTGTGAAGAATTTTGGTTTTTTAATTGTTCAGTCACTCAGTCAAGTCTGACTCTGTGATCCCATGGACTGTAGCCCTCCAGGTTCCTCTGTCTATGGGATTTTTTTAGGCAAGAATACTGGAATGGATTGCCATTTCCTCCTCCAGGGGATCTTCCCAACCCAGGGATTGAAACTGCATCTCCTGCTTGGCAGGTAGATTCTTTACCTCTGAGACACTGAGGGGATTTTAAGCAATACAAAAAAGAAGAGTATAGTCTGGTGAGCCACCATTTGCTCATTACACAAATTCAATAATGATTAAACCCATTCTCATTTGATATATATTGCCAGTTACTTCTTCCACCCCACTCCCTGGATTATTTTGAAGCAAATCCCAGATATATTGTTTCATGCATAAATATTATCAGAGTATCTTTAAAAGGTATGTGTCTTTAAAAAAACCTAATAATATTAAATTGCATAAAAGTTATTTACTTTCTAATCTTTGATCAATGTCCCAAATTTCCCTGGTTGTCTTATAAACATGTGCATACAAATGAGCTTTTGTGTTCTTGTGCACGCTTGGGCATGGGCGTGTGTGTGTGTGTGTGTGTGTGTGTGTGTGTGTTTGTACTTGGTTTGTTGGAAACAGGATGCAAACAATCCACATATTACATTGATTTATCTCGCAAATGTCTTTTTAAATCTACAGCTTCCCTTTCCTTTTTAAAAAAAATTTTTGTGATCATTAAGAAAAAAAATGTAATCAAATCAATCCATTCTTGCCTTACTGCTTCTGGATTCTCTGTCACGGTTAGTGAAGATTTCCCCATTCTCAGATTAGATACATTCAAACATGTTTTCTTCTGCATGTTTTCATATTTAATATTTAAACCTCTGATTCATTTGGAATTTATTCTAGCATAAGTTGTGAAGGGTGAATCTAATTTTGTATTTTTTCAAATGACTATCCAAATTTCTCAGCACCATTTATAAAATGTCCATTCCCATATTTCTCTTTTAAATTTCCTCACCTGGTCAAGGGAGAATAGCAGTGTAAGAAAGATGAACAAATATTATTCAGACATTATAACAAATAAAGCAATCCATGTGTACTGATGCAGAAAAACACCTTTCATATGTTCAATTCAGTTCAGTCGCTCAGTTGTGTCCGACTCTTTTCGACCCCATGGGCTGCAGCATGCTAGGCCTCCCTGTCCATCACCAACTCCCAGAGCTTACTCAAACCCACGTCCATTGAGTTGGTGATGCCATCCAAACATCTCATCCTCTGTCGTCCCCTTCTCCTCCTGCCTTCAATATTTCCCAACATCAGGGTCTTTTCCCTGATGCTGGGAGTCAGTTCTTTGCATCAGGTGGCCAAAGTACTGGAGTTTCAGCTTCAGCATCAGTCCTTCCAATGAATATTCAGGACCGATCTCCTTTAGGATGGACTGGTTGGATCTCCTTGCTGTCCAAGGGACTCTCAAGAGTCTTCTCTGACACCACAGTTCAAAAGCATCACTTCTTCAGCGCTCAGCTTTCTTTATAGTCCAACTCTCACATCCATACATGACTACTGAAAAAACCATAGCTCTGACCAGACAGACCTTTGTTGGCAAAGTAATGTCTCTGGTTTCTAATAAGCTGTTTAGGTTGGTGATAACTTTTCTTCCAAGAGCAAATGTCTTTTAATTTCATGGCTGCAGCCACCATCTGCAGTGATTTTGGAGCCCCCCAAAATAAAGTCTTTCATATGTTATTAAAGTAAAAAAAAGATGTCAAGGTGAATACAGTATGAGTCAACTTTTGTTTTAAAATTATATATATATACATACATATATATATATAATATAAGAAAAATATATATATTCAGGAAAAATATATATGGAAAATACCTGGAAACATATTCTTCAAACTAAATAATGGTTAACAGTGGTTACCTCTAGAGGTGGGAATAAAGGGGTTGAGTTCTAATTTTTTTCTTTATATACTTTAGCTATTTTTTTGTTACAATAAGCACATACTATATTGGCTCAAAAGTGAAATCTGAAAAAAAGATCATTAGCATATCTTTTTTTTCAATTAGTTTATCTATTTTTTTAACTTTACCATATTGTATTTGTTTTGCCATACACTGACATGAATCCACCATGGGTGTACATGTGTTCCCCTTCCAGAACCCCCCTCCCACCTCCCTCCCCATCCCATCCCTCCGGGTCATCCCGGTGCACCAGCCCTGAGCATCCTGTATCATGCATCGAACCTGGACTGGTGATTCGTTTCACATATGATAATTTACATGCTTCAATGCCATTCACCCATATCATCCCGCCCTTGCTCTCTCCCATAGAGTTCATAATACTGTTCTATTTATCTGTGTCTCTTTTGATGTCTCGCATACAGAGTTGTTTTTACAGATTTACTAAATTCCATATATATGTGTTAGTATACTGTACATTCAGCAAATGGTTATTGAGCTCCATCGTGTGCTAGGTTTGCTTGCATGCTCTGTGTCTGTTTTCCCACAATGCATTTTCAAATCATCCACTTTCTCTGTTTCTCAGTTTCCTACTCTGAAAAAGGGAAGTTTTAGAATGCACTCAGGTTGGACAGTTAGGAGACCTAGATTCTGGTCCCCATCCCTCTGGACCAGTTAGCGTATGGCTTCTCTGACCCTCTGCTTCTACACCTGTTAAAGGGGGCTTGGGTCAGGTCCTCTCTGACTGTACTGTCCCTCTCTGGAATCCTGTGCTCTGACAACATTTTCATGGACTCTGCATGCATCACGTGACCAGTCCCATTCTAGCCAGGCTGGCCAATTCCAGTAAGTCCCTGAGCATCCAGCCTGGCTGGAAAGTAGAATTCAGAGAATATTTACTCTGTCTGATTATGCCCATTCTGCAGACCAGGATAGATTATTTAGGATAAATTATTTAATTTATATTTAAATTAAATATAGATTATTTAGGATAGATAGATTATTTAGGATAGAGAAATTATTTAGGATGGATAGATTATTTAGAATGGATAGATTATTTAATTTATATTTACTTAGTATCATAGGTGACAAATGTCAGGGAAATTTTGGGGATGGGAATTAAAAAAGGATTACAAGTCTCTTGAGCAGCAAGTTTTCTTTTTGTTGGATAGTGAAGTTATTCTATTTGCTTTAATATCTTTTATTGAGTAATAAGTGCTTAATATAGCTTTTTAAAAAATGAGTACATTGTGATTATGTTATAAATGCATTCAACTTAAGCAAAATCAGCTATATGTATGTGATTTTAGTGTTTTGCATGGAGCATGGACTTTATATGCAAGCTGACTTTCTTTTCTGGTGCTTAGCTGAAGAATCAGCTATCTGTTCCAATGCCACAGGAATTACTGGTTAGATTGATCAATCAACCAGCAATTGATCAATCTTGAGTGCTGTATTTAGTGGACAATTAAAGGAATTCAATTTTAACTATATATAATTTTTCACATTATAGCTGCCATTGGAAGCTAATACTGACATAAGATATATTTCTATTGTAATATCAATATATGCTCAGTGTAAAAAGTTGAAAAAATATAGAAGCAGAAGAAACTAAAAGTCATCTCTAATCTCTCTACATGGAGATAATAACTGTAATGGTTGTTCAGGTTTATGACTCTCCAATATTTACAATAAGCACATATTAATGTGTTAGGATACACATTTGAGATATTATTCTAGGTATTTTGCCCACTGGATTCCTTTGTACTTTGTACTCTATCCTGGGGTCGTCCCTCACTGCCCTCCACTCTATCAGTTCTTAAAAGTTCAACATTGCCTTTTGAAACTTTTGTCAGAATTAAAGAGCCTTGAATATCTAGCTCTGGGATGTCAATATTTTGAAGGTCTACGTCCTAGAGAATTCAGTGCATAACATTGCACAAGTGGGGCTTCCCTGGTGGTCCAGTGGTTAAGAATTTGGCTGCCAATGCAGCGCACACAGGTTCAATCCCTGGTCCTGGAAATTCCATATGCCTCAGGGCAACTAAGCCTGTGTTCAATTAACTGTGCCACAATTACTGAAGCACTGAAGCCCTTGCACTGTAGAGTCCATGCTCTACAGGGACACAGAGCACTTGCGAGGAGAGAAGTGGATGGAGTTGAGAAAAACTATGTGGCTTGAGGGGACCCAGCACCGAGCTGCTGCCCATTCTTTGCTAGAGAGAGCCCCATCTATGCTGGCAACTGGGAAATGTGTCAAGTCCCACTGACTACTGCGCCCCCCTGGAGTAAGCTTTTGTATTACCAGGGCCAAGAAACAAAGTAGGTGTTCCCTCCCTATCATCACACTAGGATCACCCACAGGGATCTGTCAGTGTGTTTTTGGCATGTTGATCACCTGGCGTGAGTGTTGTCCATCTGTTCCCTGAGACACTGCTAGTCTCAATCAAATCACCTCGTGTGTCCAGTGCCCACTTTGCTGGTCAACAACACTTGTGAGCCCAGCTGGAGCCTGGGCCCTGGACACCTGGAGGGGCAGTGGTGAGGTCACACAGAAAGACCCAGCTGTAGTTCTTTGGTGAAATCAGCTCTCTGAAACACCAACTCATCCCTTAGACATTCAAAATTGGCACATACTCCATGGCCTATTCAGAGAGCCTTCTTTTCCACTTTATAATCTAATCATACATTTCCTCTTGTGATTAAATATTCTCCGGGAGAATGATTTTCATGGTTTCAGAGCATGTGCAGGTAGCATAATTTATTTTTAAAAATCCCCTCTTGTTGGACATGCAGATGATTTCCAGTGTTTTGCTGCTGCAAACAGTGTTATAATGACTTGCCTTGTGAAATCTTTGTAAATGTCTCTGAATTGAAAACAGACTGTTAAAAAATGTCAAGAAATCACAAAACAAGGACTATGAACATGATTGTCTGGGTTTTGCCCTTGCTTTCCAAGATTATCAGCAGCCCATAAAGCAGCTGAAGCCTCAGCTGCCTTGCAGATGGGCAAAGCCCACAGGGGCTTCATGTGGACTTAACACACACTGGAGAGGGGAAGAAAGGCAGACACAGGAGTTTAAGATTGCCATGGAAACACGCTTCCTGGCTAAATATACATCTTGCTATCTAACCCATGTCTCAGAGCCTACAATGACCCATATATGCGGAGTGAGGTCCCACTTTGGGGTCAGCAGTTTCCGAGGAGACTCTGCAGTCCCTAGCAGCATTTGCCCTCTCCCTTATGACTCAGGAAGTCCAGCTGTAGTTGTCCTCACACATGAACAGAAAAGCTGTGAAATATTAATGCTCTGTTACTGACTCTTCTGCAAACACTTGGAGAGTATCAGCCCCTTCCAAATCAATAAGCTTTGCATTATGCATGAATGCCCCGAAATCACGCTTATCCTTTTGGTTACAGGGTGGGAGGACTAGGAGCACAGGCCAGAGGAAGATGACAAACTGGGAGGGTCATAGTCCCTTTTTTCAATGTTTTTACTGCAGAAGCAGTTCAGTCAGTGCAGAGAACGAGAGTGTGTTACCCATCAAACAACCCATGACCTGGAGAAGCCCAGGGGGTCACTTTGATCTTTCTATTCTTTCATATTAGAAAGAGGGAAGTCGTGTTGTGCAGCAGAAACTAACATGACATTGTAATGCAATCATACCCTAATTAAAAAATAGATAATTAAAAAAAAGAAAGAAAAAGGCAAGTGGTAGAATTTTAACATATTTTATCTCTGTTTACACACACATTACAGTAAGTTTGGAGAGTACAGAAAGATATTAAAATTTTAAAAAATTTGCCATTTCCACTCCCTAGTGGGATGGAAAGTTCACAGTATTTGCATATTGCGGCTACCCCCACAAGAGGCATAATTATCAACATTCCCCTTTAGAGTGGTACATTTGTTACAGTCTATAACTTATACTGACACATCACTATCACCCAAGTCTGTAGGGTTCACTGTTCGTGGTATATATTCTGTAGATTTGGATAAATTATGAAGACATGCATTTACTGTATGACTGTCATAAAGATTAGTTTCACAGCCTTAAAAATTCTCTGCACTGGATTTTTAGGGCAATGGATACATTGTATATGATACTACGATGAAGCATACATGTTACTGTACATTTGTGCAAACCTACAGAATGTACAACATCAAGAGTGAACCCTCATGTAAACTGTAGACTTTGGGTGATTCTGATGTGTCAATGTACTTTTATTGATCATAACACACGTACTACTCCGGTGGGGGAAGTTGATAATGGAAGAG
The DNA here is from genome assembly GCA_024291935.2 of Okapia johnstoni. Lineage (NCBI taxonomy): Eukaryota > Metazoa > Chordata > Mammalia > Artiodactyla > Giraffidae > Okapia > Okapia johnstoni. The sequence continues at coordinate 13,848,579 of CM044326.1, read as the reverse complement.
GACTTGATGGACATGTGTCTGAGCAAGCTCCGGGAGTTGGTGATGAACAGGGAAGCCTGGTGTGCTGCAGTTCATGGGGCAGCAAAGAGTTGGACACGACTGAGTGACTGAACTGAACTGACTGATGCATGTATGGGAGCAGAAGATATATAAGAAGCCTTTGTACCTTCTTCCTTACTTTTGCTGTGAACTTAAAACTTCCCTAAAAAAAAAATAAAGCCTATTATTAAAGAAAAACCTTTCATGCTTTGCCTAGTTATCCCTTAATTTTAATTTACAAGTGTCTTTATATTTAAAACAGGATTCTTGTAGACAATGTAGAGTGGAGTCTTGCTTTTTGATCTACTCTGTCAAAGTCTATCTTTTAATTGGGTTGTTTATACTTTTGACATTTAAAATGTTTATCAATACAGTTGGATTACCATCTATGCTATTTGTTCCTGTTTTCTGTTCATTGCCCTTGTTCTTCATTCCCATTTTTGCCATCCACTCTTTTTCCCTTATTTGTAGTTTTACTCAAGCACTTTATATCATTCCATTTTCTCTCCTTTCTTAGCATATCAGTTTTACTGCTTTTTCAGCTTTATTTAAGGAGTTGCCCTTGATAGAAATTGAGCTTTCCAGGTGATGCAGTGGTAAAGAATCTGCTTGCCAATGCAGGAGACACAGGAGATATAGGTTTGATCCCTGGGTCAGGAAGATCCCCTGGAGGAGGAAGTGGCAATCTACTCCAGTATTCTTGCCTGGAGTATTCTACACACAGAGGAACCTGGAAGGCTACAGTCCATGGGGTTGCAAAAAGTCGGATATGACCACGCAACTGATTATGCATGCAGGCAGGCCTAGATGGAATTTGCAATACACATATTTACAGATGAATCCAAGTCCCCTTTTTTCTTTTTAATTTATTAATTAATTAATTTGGCTGCACCAAACCAGCTTGTGGGATCCTCGTTCCCTGACCAGGGATCAAACCCATGCCCACAGCAATGAAATCAAGGAGTCTTAACTACTGGATCGCTAGGGAATTCCGAAGCCCACCTTCAGATAATGTTATACTGCTTCACAGGTACTGCAAGTACCTATGAAAACAAAATATTCTTAATTCCTGCCTCCCAACCCTTGCTTATACCTTATATCACCGCAGTCATTTATCTCACTCATACAGAAGCATATGAAAGTGTGTATGCTTATATATACAATTACATATGCTTATATTATATATACTGGAGAAGGAATTGACAACCCACTCCGGTATTCTTGCCTGGGAGATCCCATGGGCAGAGGAGCCTGGTGGGCTACAGTTCATGGGGTCACAGAGTCAGACAGGACTGAGCAACTAAACGATGATGAAGATACTGTGTATATATAATAAACATACAGAATCAAGTACATTGTTGCTACCATTATTTGTAACAAACTATTGTCTGTGAAATCAACTAAGAATAGGAAAACATAAAAGCTTTTATTTACCTTCATGGATTTCTTCTCTAGTACTCTTCCTTTCTTTATGGGGATGTGAGCTTCTGACCCATATCAATTTCCTTCCATTGGAGGAGGAGTTCATTCAGAGGATATGACCACTTGATGACCCGGAAGCTGGACCCAGGAGGTGGGAGGCTCCTCAGCCCTCTGCTGTCCTTGCAGCCTGCACTCTGCCCACTGTTCCCACAGTGCGAGCCATTTTCAAAGATGCAGCTTTAAAGCCATCTGTTGTTCAGGCCATCTGGATGGTACGTGTGACCAAACTTTGTTCAGTCCTCTACATAAACTTTACCATTCTGGTGGGCAGGTCTGGAAATTGACTCATCTTGTGGCGCCTAAGATAAGCCTCAAGGTAAGCCTCAACCTAATTATTACCGCATTAGGTCACGTGGATGCCTACAGGAGCCCCAGCTGGCCTGGGTGGGGAAGGTTTTTCCCTGGTCAAGTGGGACAAAAACCGAAGATGAGATGGAAGCAATGTAAGCTTTATTCAGTGCCAGAGGCTGGAGAAGCAGGAACTTAGTTGCAAATCAACTTCTTGCCTGGGTGAATAATTCAGGCAAGATTTTAAGGGTAAGGTTCATGAGGGGGAGGCATCTGCATCAGTTTTTTAAGAGGCAGGATTCTTCCTGGAACTGAGTTGCTACCTCTTTTCTGCCCCGGTATGGTTCTTTGGCATCTAGGTTGGAAGCTGGTGGAACCACTGGTGTGGATGGCAGAGAGGATTATAATGAGATGGTAACGAGCTGCAGGAAGGTCTTTGCCCCACTTGTGACACTGAACCAGCTTGCCAGGGTGTTCTTGTGGATGGAATCTTGTTCCTGTGCCGTGAACAGGACATGGTTTGTTACTGTTCAGTTGCTAAGTTGTGTCCAACTCTTTGCGACCCCATGGACTGCAGCACGCCAGGCTCTCCTGTCCTTCATTATCTCCTGGAGTTTGCTCAAATTCATGTCCATTGAGTTGGTGATGTTACTTAACCATCTCAACCCCTGTCACCCCCTTCTCCTTTTGCTTTCAATCTTTTCCAGCATCAGGGTCTTTTCCAATGAGTCAGCTCTTATCGTTTGGCTTGTCAGGAGACGCTAGTGGTAAAAAGCCCGCCTGCCAACTCAGGAGACACAGGAGACACAGGTTTGAACCCTGGGTTGGGAAGATCCCCTGGAGAAGGAAACGGCAACACACTCCAGTATTCTCACCTGGGAGATGGACAGAGGAGCCTGGTGGGCTATAGTCCACGGGGTTGCAGAGTTGGACACGACTGCAGCGACTTAGCACGCACTCATGGTTTGGTCTCCTCAAAGTCCAAGACACGCTGAAGAGTTTTCTCCAGCACCACGATTTGAAAGATTAGTTGTGGTTTCCTGCATTTTACCTGGAGGAAGAGGCAGGGGTATGTTCCTGGGGCCACAGCCTTGGTACCAAGTTCCCTTGCTTATTAGACCTGCCACCTACCAGGCTGGAGTGTCTGCCTCTTTCTTAGGGCGCTCCTCGTCCTCTGTGTTGAGAATCTCTTTGAGATTTTCTATGGGAAGCTGTAGGTTGGTTTTTTTTAACATTAAAAAAATTATGTTTATTTAAAACATTTTAAACTTATTTTGGCAGTTCTGGGTCTTAGTTGTAGCTTACAGGATCTAGTTCTCTGGCTTGGAATCAAACCAGTACCCCCTGCATTGGGAGCACAGAGTCTTAGCCACTGGACCACCAGGTTGTTGGTTCTCTCTGAAGAAACTTCTTTTAACATTTCAAGGCAAGACTACACATTCTCTCAATTTTTGCTTGCCTCAGAATGTATTTATGGTTCGCTTTTGAAGAGGACCTCAGAATACAGAATCCTAGATTGGAGTTCATTTTTTTCCTCTCAACACTTCAAATATTTCACTCCTTGCTCTTCTTGCTTGCATGGTTTCTGAGGGAATAGGTGGATGTCATTTTTTTCTTTGGTCCTTTTAGAGGGAAGGCGTGTTTTCCCTCTGGCTCTTTTTAAGATTTTTATCTTTGATTTTCCTCAGCTGGAATATTATATGCTTAATATTTCCCCCCATTATCCTATCTGTTCTCTGAGCTTCCTGAATCTGTGGTTTGGTAGCTGGTGTTAATTTGGTGAAATTCTCGGTCATTATGATACTGAGTCCAAGCTCAGTCGGCTCGCCGCTTGACAGACCAGTATACAGGCAGAGGAGTTCCTGCGGCAAGGAATGACGATATTCGGAAAGGCAGCAGGCTGAGGAGATGGAGGACAAGTGTCTCAGAGAACCATCTTTCCCCAGTCAGAATTCGGGCTCCTTTATATAGGGGGGGGAGGGGCACACTGCCATGCGACGGTTGGTGAGGGCGGGAAGCTAACAGCCAATCAGGAATGGCCCAGTCTAACGGCTGGGCATCCATTCCGCCCCTATTATAATTATTGCTTTGAATATTTCTTCTGTTCCTTGTTTTCCCCTCGGTATTCCTTTTACTTGGATGTTGTACCTTCTGTAGTTGTCCCACAGTTCTTGGCTCTTCTGTTCCATTTTTAATCTTTTTCCTCTTTGCCTTTCAGTTTTAGAAGTCTCTATTGGCATATCAGGCTTCCCAGGGGGTGCTAGGGGTAAAGAATCTGCCTGCCAAAGAAGGAGACCCAAGAGATGAGGGTTTGATTCCTGGGCCTGGGAAGATCCCCTGAGAAAGAAATGGGAACCTGCCCCAGTATTCTTGCCTGGAGAACCCCATGGACAGAGGAGCCTGGTGGGCTACAGTCCATGATCCCAAAAGAGTCATGTGTATACATGGACTTGTGTATACATGGTGTCTAGATGGAGAAGATATTTGGGGATGAAAGGACAAGCACTTCACCCAGTTTGGGTGGCTTCCTTAAGTGGAAATACATGAGCTGAGTTTTTACTGATGACCAGAATTCAGCCAGATGAAGACCAAGCTGACAAAGGGAGCTTAAATAGAGGAAACAGCTCATGCAAAGCTGGAGGCGTGGAAACTGGACAATGTACTGGATGGCAGGTGAAGACTGACGGGGCACTGAGAGAGGAAAGATTAAGAACTGAGTTAGCAGGAGTTATTTTCATTTTGGTCTCCAAGAACTGTGTTTTTCCTGGAAAGAGAACAGAAACTCATAGTTACAATTCTATGCAGAGTGCATCTGTAACATGTGCTTGTGCTCAGTAGTGTCCCACTGTTTGTAACTCCAAGGACTGTAGCTCCTCTGACTGTGGGATTTTCCAGGCAAGCATACTGGACTGGGTTGCCGTTTCCTCCTCCAGGGGGTCTTCCCAACTCAGGGATCCAACACATTCTCCTGCATTGGCAGGTGGATTCTTTACCACTGAGCCACTGCATGTCAATCTCTGGTGAGGCCAAACTTTACCAAGCAGAATATGGTCCAGAAATCTTCTTTTATTATTATTACTTTTTTTCTAAGGAATCCTCTTTTATTATTATTATTTTTCCCCTCATGATCCTCTTTAAGAAGGTGTGGGACAAGGGTCAGGTGGTTTTTTTTTTGATGTGAACTATTTTTTAAAAGTATATTGAATGTGTTACAATATTGCCTCTGTTGGTTATGCTTTGGTGTTTCAGCCCTGAGGCATGTGGGATCTTAGCTCCCCCACCAGGGGTGGAACCCTCACCCCCTGCATTGGAAGGTGAAGTCTTAACCACTGGACCACCAAGGAAGTCCCAAGGGTCAGTTTTTAAAGGATTTTCATCAAACGTAGAGTTTAAAGTGAAAGTTTTGTACTTAAGATAAATGTCACTTATCTAAAAAGTCCACTTACCTGGCTTTCTTAGAAGCAGTGCTTTTAGGCTTTTTTAATTAGAAAAATGTGTAAAAGTAAATATTGAACATAACTCCGGAATAAAAAAAGCAGGCATCTCAGCTTGAAACAAGGGTGTGTGTATATGTGTGAGCGCGCGTGTGTCTGTACCAAAGCATCCAGAACTCAAGTGATATAAGCGTTTCCTTCACCTGGAAGACTAGAACTGTTGAACACAATTTACAAAATGCTGACTTAGAGAATATGAGAGATGAAGGAACTTACAGGTGATTTAATGAACTGTTAGAATTCTAAACCTTCATGTTAGAAATGGGAATTCTAAGAGTTGGCAAGGCATTGTAACTGTTTTTTTCCAGAGAATGAGACCAAATGATGTCTCAGGCACTCTAAAAATTCTGATGACTTAATTTCTCCACATGCTTTCTTTTTCCCAGAAAGGAACTTGACATACTGGGACCATCTTGGGCCTCAATTCAGGAAGGTTAATAAAAAATAACAAGTATAAATTTTGTTATTTTGGGAGCACTTTCTTTATTTCCTGTGCTGTGAAAGCATTTTCTATCTGTTATCTTAAGTCTTTTAAAAGTTGTGATAAAATACATATAACAAATTTTGTCATCTTAGCCACTTTTAAGTATACAGTTTAGCAGTATTAGGTATTTCACATTTTTATGCAACCATCACCACCATCCATCTCCAGAACTCTTTTTTACCCTGCAAAACTGAAACTTGGTACCAATTATGGAACAATTCCTACTACCCTGCTGGCAACTACCATCCCACTTTTTGTCTCTTTGAATTTGACTACTCTGGTACTTTATATAACTGGAATTATACAGTGTTTGTTCTTTGGCGATTGGCTTATTTCACTTAAGATAGTCCTCCAAGTTCATCCATGTTGCAACATGTATCAGAATTTCCCTCTTTTAGGACTGAATTCCATTATCTGTATGTACCACCGACTGCTTATCCAAATGGTTGCTTCCTTCTCTTAGCTATTGTCAATAATATTACTATAAATGTGTTTTAAAATATGTCTTTAAATCCTTGCTTCCGATTTTTTAGGCATCCTCATACATGGATTCTGGGTCAAATGGTAATTCTATTTTTAATTTTTTAAAGAACAACCTTACTGTTTTTCATGGCAACAGTGCCATTTTACATTTTTACTAACAGTGCACAACAGTTCCAACTTCTCTGCATCATTGCCAACATTTATTTTGTTTCCTTTAAACAATGATAGCCATCCTAATGGGTGTGAGGTGGTAACTCAGTGTGGTTTTGATCTGCATTTCTCTAATGATTAGTGATGTTGAGCATCTTTTTACGTGTCTACTGACATTTGTGTATTTTCTTTGGAGATATACCAGTTCAAATCCTTGGTCCATTTTTAAATTGTGCTTGGTTTTTGTTTCATTGAGTTGTAAGGGTTCTTTACGTCTGCTTGCTATTAACCCTTGATGAAATAGATCACTTGCAGATATTTTTACTCCCATCCTGTGAGTTGCCTTTTCACTCTGTTGATTGTATCCTTTGATGCACAGAAGCTTTTAATTTCATGTATAGACCAATTTATCTTTTTCTTTTTTTTTGCTTTTGTTGCCTGTTCTTTTGGTGACATATCCAAGAAATCAATGCAAAATCTAATATTATAAGAGTTCTATAGGGTTCACGCTTATATTTAGGTCTTTCCTCCATTTTGAGTTAATTTGTGTACAGGCTGTAAACCACGGGTTGCATTTCATTCTTTTACATGTAGATATCCGGTTTTCCCAACATCATTTGTTGAAGCCACATGACTTCCTTAAAGCCACCCACCTAAATGACAGCACAGATGGGAAAAAACCTTAGTTTCCTGTTTTCAAGTTTGTAAGACTTCCCCTCTATTCTTTGTCAGTGCCCCAAGGCCCACTCTTTTAGGTAACTGAGGCATTACTGTCATCACACACAGGTGTGAGGGAGCTTACACTCTTGAGTACACTTGCATTTTTAAGGAAGGATTTGTTGCCCCTAATATTTTTGAATAAGTAAAGAAATCATCCCCTGCTCAAATGGTCATCCAGTGTCCCCCTCTACTCTCCATTCTTCTGAGTTTGAAACAAAGGCAAAACAAATCACAAAAACAGTCACTTGTCATTTGTACTTTATTTCACGTAGTTATCCTTACTAAGTCCCAGGGCCCCTTAAGCACCAAGCATCTTTCCACAGGGAAAGAAAATAGGCTTGCTCAATGAGCTGTAAATATGAATTATGAAATGATTAATGTGAGAGGTCCAAACTTTGCTAACTTAATTTCTAAACTACATTCTATCTACTGAGACTCTCTTTGATCATAATTCTAGTTTGATTCATCGCTAAACTGCCTTCTATCTAATTTTCTTTGCAGGACCTGGTACTTAATATATCTCAGAGGGAAAGGTTTATGAGTAAAAATCCTAAAAGTAAAAATATTTAAAAATCTCTTTCAAAATGTGTTAAACAGTACAAATTTCATTCTGTGTAAGCCTGTGTAACTCTATATATTGAGTCCCACTGAGTCCAGTCTTTGCCTGGTGTTGTAGTTAAAGAAATACAACCCAACAATTAAAAGTAATTAGAATATTCCAGTGTTAGCAATCATATGCCTATTGATCAACAGCAAAGTAGATTCCATTCATCACCCACGTTTCTTTCAGTCTGTGGCTCTTTCACACTCTGCAACCATCCTTCCAGCTGAATCAAATGTCCCCCTCGACACCTATCCAGTAGCCTTTTTTATTTTAATCCCTTCTCTCCTTCCTTCTAGAATCCATTTTCTTCCTCAGATATTTCCTTCTTCAAAGATTTTACTGCAATGCACAATAAAGAGAATAGCCTTATCACCTTCTTCCCCATCCCTCTTGTCCAGGCCACCATCACTTCTAGCCCAAATTGCTACGCCAACATCTAAATAGTCTCCTTGCTTCCACCCCAGTCCCTTTCAAAAACTAGATGATCCTTAAGAAATATACACCAGTCTCACTTGTTCCCTCTCCTTGAGTACTCATTTGTTTACTGTCTGCTTCCCCTAATAGATGGTGCTCTTGAATGATGGAGAATCTTGTCTGTTTCTGGGTTGTATCCCCAGGGAGGAGAGCAATAATGATTGGTACATGAAAGGCACCCCAAGTTTTTTGAATGAAAAACTGAGCGATGAACTAACTTCTTGCTTGCTTTTATACATTTATTTATTTATTTTTGTCTATGCAGGATCTTCATTACTTCATGGGCTTTTCTCTAGTTTTAGCTTCCCTCTAGGTGCAGACGAGGGCTTCTCATTGTGGTGGCTTCTCTTGTTGTGGAGCACAGGCTCCAGGGCACACGGGCCTCGGTAGTTGTGTGGGCTCAGTAGTTGTGGCTCCCGGGCTCGAGAGCACAGGCTCAGTAGTTGTGGCGCAGGGGCTTAGTTGCTCCCTAGCATGTGGGATTGTCCCAGATCAGGGATCGAACCTGGGTCTCCTGCATTGGCAGGAAGATTCTTAACTATTGAGCCACCAGGAAAGCTCGCATCCTTTTTTTGTAAATACTGTTTCTTCTGTAGAGAATGCCCTCTGTAAGAACTGGCAAAATTTCAGCTTTAGGTTACAGAAAAGATAGCGTGCTTTATTTCACATAAACAAGTAGCTTATGCATATTTTGAGCATGGCCAGTGTGATACCAATAAGGCTTCACAAACAGTGAGGTGAACAAATCCTATACTCAAGGAAAACAAATGCTATGTCTCTGCTACCTTCCTACTGCTACCTGCAATGCCACAATTCATGTGAAAGTGAAAGTCGCTCAGTCCTGTCTGACTCTGCAACCCCATGGACTATATCGTCCATGGAATTCTCTAGGCCAGAATACTGGAGTGGGTACCCTTCCCTTCTCCAAGGGATCTTCCTAACCCAGGGATTGAACCAAGGTCTCCTGCATTGCAGGCGTGTTCTTTACCAGGTGAGCCACAAGGGAAGCCCAAGAATACTCGAATGGTTAACCTGTCCCTTCTCCAGCAGATCTTCCTGACCCAGGAAACGAACTGGGGTCTCCTGCATTGCAGGCAGATTCTTTACCAACTGAGCTATCAGGAAAGCCTATATATATACATTTTTTTTTCTTAGTGGTTTCCTCTTAATAAAGGGGAGATTAAGAAGAAAGAAGTGACTTAAACAATAAAGAAGTTAATGTCTTTCCATTATTGGAAAACAGAGGGAGCCAGATTCTAGCAACGGGATGATGTTGAGTTTGAAGGTGCTTTTTATGTCTCTATCTGACATCTGGTACTATGTGTGGACACCTCCTGTACCCCATCTCATATCCTCTCAGTCCACCTTCCATCCAGCCATGGGTGCAAGAGTCAGCTCTACTCAGGTGTTTTGGCACTTTGCCTCAGCTACACAGTGTATTTTTTACTTTCTGCCCCAGGGCTTTTCTGATACTACATATGGGATTCTTCTGGGAACCTGCTTGTTCAACTCGAGGACCAATGAATAATCTAGTCACAGAATCATTAGTTCTTTTGTGAAGCATCTGTGAGGCAGTTAAACCAACTGGAGCATCAGCTGATGCTTCCACATAAACAAATGTGCAAATGTGAAATTTACATTCAGTGCTCCAACCATTGATCAATGAGAGATGAATGTGCCAGATAAACATTTCATCTTAGAACATCTAAGTGGCTTTGAATAGTGCTTGGCACATAGTAGGTACTCAATAATATTGGCCTATTATTAATATGGTTGAATACAGTGTATATATGCATCAGTTCAGTTCAGTCACTCAGTCGTATCCGACTCTTTGCAACCCCATGAATTGCAGCACGCCAGGCCTCCCTGTCCGTCACCAACTCCTGGAGTTTACCCAAACTCATGTCCATCAAGTCAGTGATGCCATCCAGCCATCTCATCCTCTATCGTCCCCTTCTCCTCCTTCCCCCAATTCTTCCCAGCATCAGAGTCTTTTCCAATGAGTCAACTCTTTGCATCAGGTGGCCAAAGTATTGAAGTTTCAGCTTCAGCATCAGTCCTTCCAATGAATACCCGGAACTGATCTCCTTTAGGATGGACTGGTTGGATCTCCTTGCAGTCCAAGAGACTCTCAAGAGTCTTCTCCAACACCACAGTTCAAAAGCATCAATTCTTCTGTGCTCAGCTTTCTTTATAGTCCAACTCTCACATCCATACATGACGACTGGAAAAACCATAGCCTTGACTAGACGGACCTTTCTTGACAAAGTAATGTCTCTGCTTTTAAATATGCTATCTAAGTTGGTCATAACTTTCCTTCCAAGGAGTAAGCGTCTTTTAATTTCATGGCTGCAGTCACCATCTGCAGTGATCTTGGAGCCCCCCAAAATAAAGTCTGACACTGTTTCCACTCTTTCCCCATCTATTTCTCATGAAGTGATGGGACCAGATGCCATGATCTTAGTTTTCTGAATGTTGAGCTTTAAGCCAACTTTTTCACTCTCCTCTTTCACTTTCATCAAGAGGCTCTATAGTTCTTCTTCACTTTCTGCCATAAGGGTGATATCATCTACATATCTGAGATTATTGATATTTCTCCCGGCAATCTTGATTCCAGCTTGTGCTTCTTCCAGCCCAGTGTTTCTCATGATGTACTCTGCATATAAGTTAAATAAGCAGGCTGACAATATCCAACCTTGACGTACTCCTTTTCCTATTTGGAACCTGTCTGTTGTTCCATGTCCAATTCTAACTGTTGCTTCCTGACCTGCATACAGGTTTCTCAAGAGGCAAGTCAGGTGGTCTAGTATTCCCATCTCTTTCAGAATTTTCCACGGTTTATTGTGATCCACACAGTCAAAGGCTTTGGCATAGTCAATAAAGCAGAAATAGATGTTTTTCTGGAACTCTCTTGCTTTTTTGATGATCCAGCGGATGTTGGGAATTTTATCTCTGGTTCCTCTGTCTTTTCTATATCTAGCTTGAGCATCTGGAAGTTCATGGTTCACGTATTGCTGAAGCCTGGCTTGGAGAATTTTGAGCATTACTTTACTAGCATGTGAGATGAGTGCAATTGTGTGTAGTTCGAGCATTCCTTGGCATTGGGATGAAAACTGACCTTTTCCAGTCCTGTGGCCACTGCTGAGCTTTCCAAATTTGCTGGCATATTGAGTGCAGCACTTTCACAGCATCATCTTTCAGGATTTGAAACAGCTCAACTGGAATTCCATCACCTCCACTAGCTTTGTTCATAGTGATGCTTCCTAAGGCTCACTTGACTTCACATTCCAGGATGTCTGGCTCTAGGTGAGTGATCACACCATCATGATTATCTGGGTTGTGAAGATCTTTTTTGTACAGTTCTTCTGTGTATTCTTGCCACCTCTTCTTAATATCGTCTGCCGCTGTTAGGTCCATACCATTTCTGTTCTTTTTTGAGCCCATCTTTGCATGAAATGTTCCCTTTATATCTCTAATTTTCTTGAAGAGATCTCTAGTCTTTCCTATTCTGTTGTTTTCCTCTATTTCTTCGCATTGATCACTGAGGAAGGCTTCCTTATCTCTCCTTGCTATTCTTTGGAACTCTGTATTCAAATGGGACTATCTTTCCTTTTCTCCTTTGCTTTTTGCTTCTCTTCTTTTCACAGCTATTCGTAAGCATACACATATATTAGTATATTTAACAACACATTTTATCTTTGTATAAAGATAAAATTGGGTTATTGGGTTTCACTTCCATTCATCTCTGTGTTTCTAGAGCTTGAAGTGAATAAAGATCTGTTGAATGAAGGAATGAACAAATAGTACAGAGAATATAGGCTATATAAATATCTGGAAGGGAGAGATTACTATGGAAAGCTAGCAGAGGAAGTAAGTGTGACTGGGCAGGTTCATTGGAAGAAGCAGAATCTCAGCAGGTACTTGAAGGATAAATTAGGTTTTTATAGGGTTGAGGATTAGAAACAATATTAGTATGAGGAGCCGTGTGTGTAATGATACAAAAGAGAAAACAAGTACAAAATATTCAAGGGAGCAGACCGATTTGGGTAGAATGGGAGGTATGAGGACAGGCATGAAGAGGAATAAGACAGGACGGCTAGGTTGGAACTAAAATTATTTCTGTAGGAGAAGAGTGATTTTATGGAAGAATCCAGGCTTTGGAATTTTACTGTAATTTGACTCTTAACACCCTTTTGCTTATTGGTTGTGTGGCCTTTGAGGTATTACCTGACCACTCTAAGCTTTTAAAAAACAAATTTAGCACATGAAAATAAAGTGCATAGAGACATCAAAAGAGACACAGATAAATAGAACAGTATTACGGACTCTGTGGGAGAGGGAGAGGGCGGGATGATATGGGAGAATGGCATGGAAGCATGTAAATTATCATGTGTGAAACGAATCGCCAGTCCAGGTTCAACGCATAATACAGGGTGCTCGGGGCTGGTGCACCGGGATGACCCGGAGGGATGGGATGGGGAGGGAGGTGGGAGGGGGGTTCTGGAAGGGGAAAACATGTACGTACACCCATGGTAGATTCATGTCAATGTATGGCAAAACAAATACAATATTGTAAAGTTAAAAAATAGCAAATAAACTAATTAAAAAAAGAAAATAAAGTGCATAACTTGCAGTGTTTTGGGGAAAATTAGCAAAAATATATATAGAATGGCTTTCAAATGGTTAAGTACGTGATAAAAGCAGCTGTTAAGTCGATTGTTATGCTGGCAGGTAATGTTAAAGGCTTTTTTTTTTTTTAAATACAGGAAGAGTGGCATCTTAACATCATTTGATGGTAATATAATTGAACCATCAAAATTTACAGAGTGATAAAACCCAGGAAATGAACCAGCAAGTCTGCCAGACGCGTCCAGAGCATGGAAATCACAGTCTTCTCTGGTTGACTGGGAAGCAGCAGAAGGTAATGGAAATATTTAAAATCCTGTGATGGGATTTTGATTTTGTGGGTTCCTTTTTCCCTCTTTTAGATTTAGTTTTAAAATTCTGCTTTCAAGCAGACAACTGCTTTTTTTAAAAATGGAATTGTTTGGTTTTTCTGCAGTATCAGGTGATACTTTCCTTCCTAAGAGCCAACAATCAAATCTTTCTCAGTAAGTTCACATACTGAATTTTGCCATGGTCAAGTCTGGAATTCCTCCCTGCCTGTAGAGCAAGTGGAAGAGATTCTGATTCTTTGCATTCTAAGTTTTTCTACTGATAAGCCTATAGCCAGAAGAGACTTTATCATTATCACATTATTCTTAGGCAAAGGCCCACAAAGAGTAAACACCAGTTTTGTAAATAAGTTCACTCATATCACTTTTTAAAGATTCTGCATATAAGTGATATCATATGATATTCCTTTGCTAGATTTACTTCTCTTAGTAACTTCTCCAGGTTCATCCATGTGGCTGCAAATGGAATTATTTCATTCTTTCTAATGGCTGGGTAATCTTCCATACCATTGTATATACCTATCAGAAACAGACTTAGAGAATGAAAGTATGGTTAGCAGGGGGGAAGGGTGGGGGAGGAAGGGCATAGATTGGGAGGTTGCGACTGACATGTACACACTACTATATTTAAAATAAATAACCAACAAGGACTTACTGTATAGCACAGGGAACTCTGCTCAATATTCTGTAATAACCTAAATGGCAAAAGAACTTGTAAAGGAAAAGGTAGCTGTATATGTATATGGCAACCCACTCCAGTATTCTTGCCTGGAGAATCCCATGGGCAGAGGACACTGGCAGGCTACAGTCCTTGGATCGCAAAGAGTTGGACACGACTGAGCGACTAACACTATGTGTAACTGGATCATTTTGCTGCATACCTGAGATTAAAAAAACATTGTTAATCAGCTATCACATAAAACAGAAATTTAAAAAATTAAGTGAAAAAAAAAAGAGTAAATACCAGTGCTTTTCAGAATGTGCTGGTTTCCATACTGTAGCTTCAGTTGTGACTCACCCTTTGCAGCCGCAAACCATTGGCAGCTCTCGTTTGGTATTCGTTGGCCCTTTCAAAACACAAATTGATTGTGGATTTTCCCATTTCTACTCTAATTACCTTAGCCTTTGCTGTTCTCAGAAAGCAGTTTAGGAGTCCACCGTACTTACTTTCCAAAAGTGAAAACATAAAATGAAAGTGTTCCCTCAGATGCATTTGTATTCCTGAAGTGAATTGTTGTAATTAACACTAGAATTCTGTGGGAGGAGGACACAGAAATTTGACAGTTGTCCCCCTGTTTCCTGAAGAAAATAGGACCCAAAATGCTTTTGATTAAGTGAGGTTTATCTCTTGAGGCTTGAGGGATAAGAAAAGGTAATTTAGTTTCTACCGAAACATTTTGGTGAGAGATGTGCCTTGAATTTAAAGTAACTTACATATCTGACTCAAAACGAACCTCAAAATAAAATTTTAAAAATGATCTTCCCTTCAGATTTTCAGTTAGAAGTCAGAATTAGCATTTCTTTACCTGTTGAAAAAAGAGATTTCCATTTATTAGAAGCAGTATATCATTGTGGTTATAGTCACTCCTGGTTCTAGGATGAGATAGCATAGGTTCATCTCCTGACGTCATTACTTACTATTAAATGATCTTTGGCAAGTTACACAACTTGTCTGAAAAATGTACCTACCTCATAAAAGTGGTGTGAGAGTTAGAGTTAGCAAATCAATTTCTGCTTTCCAGTAATATTTAATAGGTGGCATGTCATTACTCTTGTGCATCAACTAGAAAAAAAGAATTTTAGAAATCATATTTTATTTTTATTATTATTTAAAAATATTTATCAATTTATTTGGTTTCATTGAGTCTTAATTCGAGGTATGTGGGATCTCTCATTGAGACATGCAGACTTCCTCTATTTGTGATGAACCAGCTCCAGAACGTGTGGGCTCAGTAGTTGCAGCTTTTGGGCTTAGTTGTCCCATGGAATGTGGGATCTTAGTTCCCCAACCAGGCATCAAACCCAATCCCCTGCACTGGAAGACGAATTTTTAACCACTGGACCACCAAGGAAGTCCCAGAAATAATATTGTAAAAGATATCTGAGAATAGTGGAAACAAAAAGGACTAAATGAACTAACATTCCAAAGAAGAAAGTGCTCTTTCTGTTGTTGTTCAGTTGCTAAGTCTTGTCTGACTATTTGCGACTCCATGGACTGTAGCTGCCAGGCTTCCCTGTCCTTCACTATCTCCTGGAGTTTGCTCAGACTCATATCCACTGAGTTGATGATGCCATCCAACTCTCTCTCTCTCATCCTCTGTCACCCGGCTGCCCTCAATCTTTGCTAGCATCAGGGTCTTTTCCAATGAATCAGCTCTTTGCATCAGGTGGCCAAAGTTTTGGAGCTTCAGCTTCAGGATCAGTCCTTCCAATGATCTCTTGCTAGGTGAGCTGATTTTACTCTTTTCTTCCTTATGGAGATTTGCTGAGTCCAAGCATGAGCTGAGGGCCAGGCAGAGGGGCTCTACTAGGGGAAGATAAATCAGCAGAGCCTTAGACCACCATATGGCTTTGTGCCTGTTTAAAATGTAGAGAAACCCCAAATGTACAGTTTGCCTGGTGGGATCTTTGCTGAGTGCTGAGTGGGGGAGTGGTGTAAGAAGCTAGGTGTTGCATTGGAAAGGCAGAGTGAGATATTTTGCAGTTTCATAGTGCTGATGAGTAAAATCCTCCTTGAGGCCATATCCTACAATAAACACATGACCACTGTCATCTTTAAGACATATGAAAACAGAGGTGAAATTAGCCTAAGTAGAGCTAATATCCAGTTCCTTGGAAGCTTATTTTTGAATGGATTGAGGTGAGTAACCCCTCATCTTATCTGTATAACAGAGGGCAAGGTAAATGATCTCTAAGAAACAACAATAATTTCAGTTTTCAATAGTTCCTTTACACACAATATCTGAAATACAATTAAAAAAAAGGGATGCATGCAAAGAGACAAGAAGATTTTTACTAATAGCCAATAGAAAAGATAATAAACTAGACTAAATCATTGCTGTATTGAAGTTAGTAGATTTTAGTATAAATGTGTTAAAGAACATAGAAAGGTGGATCAAATGGTTAACTCTGAAACTTCAGCAATGTCTGTGTCAATTAATCGAGTAGCCGTTGGAGAAAGTGTAATGTCGAGGCTTAAAAACTCATTGGATGGGATTAACAGCAAAGTGGTCATAGCAGAAAGCAAATTTAGTGAACCCAAAGAAAGGTCAGTAGAAAACTCTCAAGCTAAAGTACAAGGCAGGTGAAAAGGGAATAGAAAGAATGGAGTGTAAGACACGAGGGATAATGCAGATGCCACCACCCTCATGGCAGAAAGTGAAGAAGAGCTAAAGAGCCTCTTGATGAAAGTGAAAGAGGAGAGTGAGAAAGTTGGCTTAAAGCTCAACATTCAGAAAACTAAGATCATGGCATCCGGTCTTGTCACTTCATGGGAAATAGATGGGGAAACAGTGGAAACTTTATTTTTCTGGGCTCCAAAATCACTGAAGATGGTGATTGCAGCCATGAAATTAAAAGACGCTTACTCCTTGGAAGGAAAGTTATGACCAACCTAGACAGCATATTAAAAAGCAGAGACATTACTTTGTCAAGAAAAGTCCATCTAGTTAAGGCTGTGGTTTTTCCAGTCGAAATGTATGGATATGAGAATTGGACTATAAAGAAAGCCGAGTGCTGAAGAATTGATGCTTTTGAACTGTGGTGTTGGAGAAGACTCTTGAGACTCCCCTGGACTGCAAGGAGATCCAACCAGTCCATCCTAAAGGAGATCAGTCCTGGGTGTTCATTGGAAGGACTGATGTTGAAGCTGAAACTCCAATATTTTGGCCACCTGATGCGAAGAGCTGACTCAATTGAAAAGACCCTGATGTTGGGAAAGATTGAAGGCAGGAGGAGAAGGGGACAACAGAGGATGAGATGGTTAGATGGCATCACCGACTCAATGGACATGAGTTTGGATAAACTCTGGGGGTTGGTGATGGACAGGGAGGCCTGGCGTGCTGCAGTTCATGGGGTCGCAAAGAGTCGGACGCGACTGAGCGACTGAACTGAACTGAATGTATGTGGTCTGTCAATCTAAGAGTGTAGAGAGGGAAAACAGGGCAGAAACAACATTTGAAAAGATAGTCTGAGAATTTTCTAAAACTAGTAAACAACATTAACCCACAAATTCAAGATGCTCAGAATCAGAAAAAAATAAAGAAAATCATGTGTTCAGTCGCTCAGTTATGTCTGACTCTTTGCAAGCCTATGGTCTGCAGCTTGCCAGGTTCCCTGTCCTTCACCAACTCCCGGAGCTTGCTCAAACTCATGTCCATCGAGTTGGTGATGCCATCCAGCCATCTTTTCCTCTGTCGTCCCCTTCTCCTCTTGCCTTCAATCTTTCCCAGCACCAGGGTCTTTTCCAATGAGTCGGTTCTTTGCATCAAGTGACCAAAGTATTGGCCAAAGAAAATCATACATAGGAACAGAACAATTAAACTTATGAAAGAAAATATTAAAAGCAGCAAAATTTAAAAAGATTACTTTCAGAGAAGTGAAAATAAGACTAATAGAGTTTTAGATTGAACATACGACAGACAGCAAGAAGACAATAGAATGACGTCTTAAAAGTGATGAAAGAAAAAAACTTTCCATTTACAAATGCTATATATAGTGAAAAGGGACCTTCAAAAATAAAGGTCAAAGAAAGACATTTTTAATTGAAAAAGATCTGAAATAATTAGTCTCTAGCAGTCTAGAGAATTAGTCTCTTCCCTACAAAAAAATACTAAAAAGACCTATTCTGATTGAAGTAAAGGAACCTCCAATAGATACACAGGAAGGAATGAAGAACCGGGTAAATATATAATAATATACAGAAAAACATTGACTGTAAAAGAACAGTGATAACAATGTCTTGTGGGTTGTGCGGTTTGGTGTATATATACATATATATATATGTGCGTGCATGCTAAGTTGCTTCAGTCGTGTCTGACTCAGTGTGACCCCATTGACTGGAGCCCACCAGGCTCCTCAGTCCATGGGATTCTCCAGGCAAAAATACTAGAGTGGGCTGCCATGCCCTTCTCCAGGGGCTCTTCCTAACCCGAGATTGAATCTGCATCTCCTGCACTGTAGGTAGCAGGTGAATTCTTGACCCACTGAGCCATCAGGGAAACATATACATATTTATATACAAAATATCTTCAGTCATGTCTGTCATCTGTCTCCCCATGTTAGGGATGGTGTATGCTAAGACCTGTCAACCCTATTTTATAGCAAGGATTTTTTTTTTTTTTGCCATGCCACAGCTTGTGGGATCTTAGTTCCCTGATCTGAACCCTCGGCAGTGAACCTACACCTTTGGCAAAGGAAGCACGCTGTCCTAACCACTGGACCATCAGGGAAATTCTCTACAGCAGGTTTTATAGTGCATCAAACGGACATCTAAGGGTCAGCTGATATGATGAAATTCACTCATGTAATCTGAGAGGGGTTATTTGAAATATATATGAAGAGAGAGACAGGGAGAGAGAGACCATTGGATCTGTTTCTGTTTCTGCATGGGAAATGAATAGCTCAGAAAAACTGCTTCTTGGACAAAGCAGCTGGCCTAACTGAAAAACAAAAAAATTTAAGTCTATTTACTAATCTTTACACTTGAAGTTCTGGCATGGTAAATTAAAAAATGTTTTAAGATTTTTATATTAAAATGTATATTTTAGCACAAAGTTGAAAAAAGGTAAATGGAATTGAACTTAGATTTTTGCATTTTTTGGGAAGTGATAAGTGATGTGCTTGGTTGTGCTTAGTCACTCAGTTGTGTCCGACTCTTTGCAACCCCATGGACTGTAGCCCGCTAGTCTCCTCTGCCCATGGGTATTCTCAGGCAAGAATACTGGAGTGGGTTGCCATGCCCTCCTCCAGGGGATCTTCCCAACCTAGGGATTGAACCTAGGCCTCCCGCATTGCTGGCAGATTCTTTACCATCTGAGCCACCAGGGAAGTGATGAGGTGACTGCAATTAGAGTTGCACTATAGAAATAGACCATCTAAGATAAAAATACTAAAAGGGAAAACTAAAGTGAATAGAGTGTATATAATAATTTAATTAAAAACATTGATTAATGAAGAAGAGGGTAGGAAAATGATAGACAATGAAAATGGGACAGAAAACAAATTCCTAAAAGTTTGAAAATTACACTTCAAATAATCCTCTGGATCAAGGAAATCACAGTCTACACTAGATAATAGTTTACACTGAACAAAAATATATATGGAACATATTAAAATTGGTTAGATGTAACCAAATCAGTGTTTAGAGGGAAATTTATAGGCTATTAAAACTCAATAATCTACGTTTCTGTTTGAAGACAGGCAAGGAGTAACACAAGAGAAAGGAAAACCATCAAATCACCAAAATCAGGAATGAAAAATGAGACATCATTGCAGCTAATAATTTTGAAAACTTAAATGAAATGGATAAAGTCCTTGAAAAGTAATAGTTTAACAAAGCTGAAAGAAGAAGAAATAGAAAACCTGAGTAGTCCCATGGCTAATAAAATAATTTAACTTGTATTAAAAAGTCTCACAATAAAAACTTTAGGCTCTGATAGTTTCACTGATGACTTTCCCCCAACGGTTAAGAAAGAATACACAATCTACACAAACTGTTCCAGATAAAAGAAATGAGAAAAACTTTTCAGCTTGTTTATGAGGCCAGCACAACCTTCCTATAAAAACTTGACAGGGACATTATAAGAGCAGAATTCTAAGTTAACATCCCTCATGAACATAGAATATTTTTAATATAAAAATATTAAAATATCAAATCAAATCCAGTTATATATAAAATATGATATCATGGAGTTTATTTGAGGAATATAAAGGTGGTTTAACATTCAAAAGTCAATGAATGGAATTACCCATATGAGTTGAATAAAATGAGTAAAACTACAGATGTCTCAATGGAGGCAAAAAAACTTTCGGCAAAATTCTACATATTTATTATGAAAATTCTTTCATCTGATAAAGTTTTTAGCAATGGCTAACATCATACTTAAGGGTAAAAAATGCTTTTTTATGAAATTAAGAATAAGAAAGGCTCTTCATTATCACTTTGATAATTAAAATATGTAATAGTATGAAGACTTTTCCCCTGAATATGAATAAAACCAGATATCCAGTACCACCACTTTATTTTTTAAAAAAACACTTTAGTTTTATATTAGGGTATAGCCAGTTAACAATGTTGTGATAGTTTCAGGTGGACAGCAAAGGGACTCAGCCATACATATGCATGGATCCATTCTCCCCTAAGCCCCCTTCCTATGGAAGCTGCCATTTAACATTGAGCAGAGTTCCCTGTGCTGCACAGTAGGCCCTTGTTGGTTATCCATTTTAAATATAGCAGCTTCAGTACCACTTTAATTCAATGTTGTCTGAGAGGTCCCAACCAGAGTCGTCAGGCAAGAAGAAGTTTAGATACCAGATATAAGCATTGATCGACTTCCCTGGTGGTCCAATGATAAAGAATCCGCCTGTCAATGTAGGAGACACAGGTTCGAGCCCTGGTCCGGGAAGATACCCTGGAATAGGAAATGTCAACCCGTTCCAGCATTCTTGCCTGGAAAATTCCATGTGGAATAGGAAATGTCAACCCGTTCCAGCATTCTTGCCTGGAAAATTCCATGCACAGTGGAACCTGGCGAGCTGTAGCCCATGTGGTCGCAGAGAGTCCACACGACCGAGCAGGCACGCACTATCCGAGGATTCACCTTCCGGGAATTCAAGTCGTGCCCCACGAAGTGTCTTAGTTTGGGGCTGGTGAAAGGGAGTGTGGAAAGCATAGCGCCCCCTGGTGCGGGGCGCGGTGGAGAGCGCCAAAGAGATGCCAGTCATCAGTAGGGGATGAAACTCGAAACTCGAGGAAAAAGAAGTTTAGCGTGTATTGCTCTGCAGATCCAGAGAGCCTGGGTCCCCAGCTGGGTCCCCTGCCCATCAAGCTATCCCAAACACGCCGTCTTAAGTCAAAAGGGGATTTAGAAGCGAGAAGAGGTGGCCGCCTCCAATGCCTTTAAGGCCCAGGCCGGGAAGAAAGCGGGTTAGGATCTGATCCCGCTGAGTAGAGGACCCAGGAGCCTCCCGCCCTGGGCGCTCGGTGTGGCGGGGGCGCGCTGCGCGCTGCGGCGGCGCCGGCGCCGTGATGCAGGTGTGACACCCGCGGACTCCTGCCTCCGCCGGGATCGCCCCAGCGCCGCGTTCTCCCGAGCAGTCTGCCGGGCCACCCGGACGGACCCCACTCCGCCCGCACCCGGGGGCGGCCGCGTGCGGATTTCCCACCCAGGTAGGGGACGGCATTGCTTGCTCCGGTGCATGCAGACCCGGCCGGGGGCGCGGAGCCCGCGCGACCCTGGGGGCTCCCAGGCTCGCCTGCCTGGGCTGACACGTACACGCTGCTACCTCTGAATGTTGTTTATAGTAAATGGCACGAAAGACAGGGGAGAGTCTTGGAAAGCTGGCGCAGAAAAGCAAGCACTTGCCTGCTGCGCGGGGTTGCGCGCCTCTTTGAAGGGGGCATCCCCAAGGACTGTTTTTAAATCCTGTTTGAACTGTTAGCGCCATACATAGTTTTGTAACTTGGGCTACTGACGTTGATAACTCCCTTTCCATAAGCTTCCTAGTCACCCCTTTTAGTTTCAGTTCTTTCCAATTAGATGGATGTGTGTGTGTGTGTGTGTGTGTGTGTGTGTGTGTGGTGAATGATGTTGTTGTTGGCTTGTTCTTAAAGGACAGATTGAAGCCAGGCTTTCACCTGGTGCCTCTGGGTTGAGGTTTGTGAGTGTGTATTTGAGTGTGTGTGTGGAGGGCGCCCTCCGCGGACGTGGGAGCCGTTTCTTAGGGACGCGGAGAGGATTTGTTTATAGATGGATTTTAGCGCAAGGAAGAGAACATGATTTGTTCTGCAGGGATGGGTGAGCGGGTGTGTTTAGCCAGGGAGGAGCGAGGCACTGCCGTTTCCTCCGCAGACGGGTGTTAGATATACCTGCTGTCCAGGGTTCAGCCCGGCTGCTGAAACACGATCCTTAAACCAGAAATCACAGATGCAGACTAGCTCCTTTTAAAGGTAACTTAACCTCGATGTCTGGGGCTCTGGTAAGAGCAGACCAGCAGGGTGGGGTGGGATGGGAGACTGGGGTGGGGTGTGTGTTCATTTTTTAAAAAGCTTGCTCAGAAGGAAATGTGGGTGGTTTTAAGGTTCAGGGAGTGGCAGGCGAAGGATAGGAAGTAGATGCCTACAGGAGAGAACTGGGCATCCTAGCCAGCTCAGTGATCCTTCTGGTCTACCCTGATCTCTTCTGTTTCTGCTTCTTGCCCTTTCCAGAAGAGGTCACTTACCCTGCTTGCTCCAGTGGGTGCAGCAAGCACAGTACAGGCTCACTCTGCATCTTTCTTGAGTCAGCAAATACTGGTCGAGCACCTAGTATGTGTCAGAGTCTGGATTAACCCTGGGGGGTGCAGAGAGGATGAAAACAAAGTCCGTTTCCCCAGAAGCTCACATCTGGTGGAGAAGAAACACCTGTAATAATGAGGTGGGGTAAGTTCAGCAATGTAGGTGTGGAAAGAGTGGTGGGAGCAGGAAGAGAGGAATTAATGTGGCAGTGATTTTTTTTTAAACGAAGCTCACCTAGGTGAGGCATTACATGAATTCCGGTAGAAACGGGGTCCCTCTCTTGGTCCTTTGGTCTGTAAGTAACCCCCATCACTCTCCCCACCATCAGCATCAAAGCTGCTGTATGTGCAGAACTCTGTAAGTTACAGCAGGGTTGGCGTTTGCAGTATGTGACCAGATACCAGTAGACACAGACATAGGATGACAACCAAGAGAAAAGAGTGTCCAATGCAGGAGGTCAGGCTTTTTGTTTCTTTAATGGATTGTTTTCCTAGGTTCTAGGACCAGGAAGGTTTGGGAGCAGTACTTCACAAAGGCAAGGATTCTGGACAGTTGTGAGGGATTCTCATGAACTTCTGCCTTCATCTCCTTTGGGTCCCTGACCTGTCTGTTCTTGTCCCAGCTCAGTTCAAAAGGAAAGCTCTGAACTTGGATGTCTCTGAATGGATGGAATAAAGGAAATGTAAAGCTATTTCAACCAATGTGCTCTGGGAAATAAAAATCCAATCTGACAGATTTTTTTTTTTCCTGGACAAAATCTATGTTGGGTGATGAAAAAATGGTAGCATGAAGAACTCTTGTGTTATACATGTTGCCAGAGATGCATCTTACACGTGTCTTGTAACCTAAACCAACACTAAGGTATTTAAAAAGCAGATTGGCACCCTTCAAGGAGTGTGGGTTTTGATGCTCAAACAGACATAGGTAAGTGTCTTGGGCAGGTTTCTTAGCCTCGCTTTGAGCTTTGGATTCCTGAGCTGTAAAATGGAGATAACAGTGGAGTTCTTATAATATAATTACACCATAAGTGCTTAAAAATATGTGTTGATTGGGAAATGATCATCGTATATAAATTGCTTGGCACAAAGTAGGTGCTTAAGAAATGGCAGTTCATTCATTGAGTACCTACTATGTGTCAGGAATTGCTCTGTGTGTGGGGATACAGAATTGAATTAAATAAAGCCCCTCAAGGAGCTTACCTTGTGTGTGTGTGTGTGTGTGTGTGTGTGTGTGTGTGTGTGTGTGTGTAAGATAATGGACAAATAAATAATGAGATAATGATGCATTATAGTGGAGAGAAATAAAGCAGAGCAAGAGGAATGGGGAGTCTTGCCAGAGGGCGGGGTGAGGATTGTTATTGTTTAATATAGCTTGGTCAGGGGAGGCTTTGCTGATGAGTGACATTTGACTGGACCCCTGGGGAAGTGAGGCGCAGGCCAGGCGGATGTCTGAGGAAGAGCATTCTGGGCAATGCAGCAGCATCTGCAAAACCCTGAAGCAGGAGGGAGGTGTGTTCATAAGAAAACCCAGAAAGAAGTCCAGTGGGGCTGCGGGTGGGTGAGCGAGGGGAGCAGCAGTAGGACTCGAGGTCAGAGGGGTAAGCTGGCAGGGTCACTGGGGTATTGCCTCTCATGATTTCTATTTGTTGCCAAGATTAATGTCCCGAGCTCTTGTGGAAGGAATTGGCTGACATCCTACACTCGATGTTTAGAAGAAAGCTGGCTGGGAGACATAGGTTCCTAGGTCACTCAGCCTGAGCAAATGCAGCCAGAAGAGGCATAAATCTTTCCAAGGTGATGAGAAGCTCAGTGCAAAACAGTGTTCAGCAATCTTTCATCCAGATCAAGGATTGTTTTAGGGCTTCTTTTGAACATTTCCCCTGCAATGAAAGAAAGGGTCACCTTTAGTGAATAGTCCTGCAGGTATTGTCCTTGCTAGTTTCCAGTCTGTATTTTTTGAGGATGAAAGTAGTTTCTATGGCTATGGAAAGATGTTAGAATCAACTGGAAAAACACTGACTGTTGGTGTACCATGGGATGCATGTACATGATATTACATGGTGCACTTATTTGAGACTTCCATCTTGTAGGCTGAATACGAAGACCACAACTTGCTGCTCTGACCCTCTGGGACTTGGTTCCTCTAAAGCAGGGGTCCCCTACCTCTGGGATCTACTGCCTGATGATCTGAGATGGAGCTGATGTAATAGTAATAGGAATAAAGTGCACAATGAAGGTAATGCACTTGAATCATCCTGAAACCATCCCCCCTGCCTGGTCCATGGAAAAATTGTTTTCCATGAAACTGGTCCCTGGTGCCAAAAAGATTAGGGACTGCTGCTCTAAAGAGCATGGTTTTGGCAGACTTATTGTTACCAAAGGGGAGAGTGTGAGGGAAGGGAGGACAGATAAATTAGGAGTTTGGGATTAAAATTCACACATTGGGCTTCCCCAGTGGCGCTAATGGTAAAGAATCCATCTGCAAGGTAGGAGATGCAGGAGACGCGGGTTCTTTCCCTGAGTTGAAGATCCCTTAGAGGAGGGCACAGCACCCCACTCCAGTATTCTTGCCTGGAGAATCCCATGGGTGAAGGAGCCTGGTAGGCTGCAGTCCATGGGGCTGCAAAGAGGCAGACATGACTGAGCGACTGAGCACATATACACACTATTACATATAAAATAGATAAACAACAAGGACCTACTGCATAGCACAGGGAACTGTATTCAATATCTCGTAATAACCTATAATGGAAAAGAATCTGAAAAAGAATATATATATATATATATATGTGTGTGTGTGTGTGTGTGTGTGTGTGTCTGATAGAATCACTTTGCTATACACTTGAAATCAACTGGACCCAATCAAAAAAAAAAAAGAGCATGGTTTTGGTGATTTGAGAGCTTCCCCCCATGACTGACTCTAGTGCTGCAGGACCATTGCAGTGTGTTTCGTGGATAGAAATGGGGTTGGATGCCTGAGAACCTGTTCAAAGTTTCTGTGAAACAGGATGTGACAAGGTTGGGTCCTGGCTGGGTGGCTGGCTGGGTGTCCCCCAAGTCACTCCTTTAGAAGGTGACTTTCACCTCTGTGTATTTTTTTCCATCCAAGGTCTTGCTGCCTCAGAAAACCAATCTGTCCCTCTGGGCTATATCACAGGGACCTTGCCACCCAAGTCTGTAAATTTGCAGTGGTTGGGACCCTTGTGGCATGGTAGGGTGTCTTCTTCTTGCAGATCCCCTTGGTGACAACAACATCACAAGGAGAAGCTTTCCTGATGAGCACTTTTTCAGAGCAGAGCAGCTGAGATGCCTCTCCTGGGGTCTGATCACATGCATTAGGGCTGACCTTACCAAGGGGACTACAGGACAAACCTCCCCACAACTTAGTGGCTTAAGACAGCAACCATTTCTCATTTTCTCACATGTCTACGGGCTGGCCATGCAGTTCTTTAGGTCCGAGTTGGGCTTGATTCATCCCAGCTGGGTTTGTTCATGTGATTTTTGTCTGCTGTTGGAGTGGCTGAGAGCTGGCTGCTTGAGGGTGGCCTTAGCTGGGGGAACTTGGCTCTGCTCTGGGTAGTACCACATCTTCCAACAGACTAGCCCAACATGTTCACATGGTATCCCTGGAATCCAAGGGAGAGTAGAAACTTGCCTGACCTCTTGAGGTCTAAGCTTATGCTTGGCACATTGTTGTTTCATGTTTGTCTATTGACAAAAGTAAGTCACAAGGCCAGCCCAGAGTGAAGGTGTAAAGAGTCTGCCTGCAATGCAGGAGACCAGGGTTTGATCCCTGGGTCAGGAAGATCCCCTGGAGAAGGGAATGGCTACCCACTCCAGTATGCTTGCCTGGAGAATCCCATGGACAGAGGAGCCTGGCAGACTGCAGTCCATGGGGCTGCAAAGGGTTAGACATGACTGAATGACTGACACTTTCTCTTCAAGTCACAAGGCCAGCCCAGAGTGAAGGTGTAGGAAGTAGAAAACACTTAAAAAAATTATTTACTTATTTGGCTGTGCCAGGTCTTAGATACAGCACGTGGTATATTTGACCTTTTGTTGTGGCATGTAGGGTCTAGTTCCCTGACCAGGGATGGAACCTGGGCCCCTTGCATTGGGAGCGCCGAGTCTTAGCTGCTGAACCACCAGGGAAGTCCCTGAAGTACCCTGCTTAATGGGAGGAGCTACGAAGGCACACTACAAAGAACATGGATATGGGGGGAGGAGGGGAACTGGACTGTCTTTGCAATCAGTCTACCATAGGGACATTAATATTTAAAGTCCCCTTGACTAAGGCTCCTTTTTTCCCAAATTCTGCTTGAATGGACAATGCCTGAAACTTGCCCTTTTCTTTTTCTCTGTTGTTCTCTGTTTCCATGGCTGATCAGCTTCAGACATATGAATCTTTAGATAGCCATTCATCCACCAAATATTTACTGAGTGTTCCTTACATGCCAGGCATGAGCTTCCCAGGTGGCACAGTGGTAAAGAATCTGCCTGCCAATGCAGGACACACAAGAGAGGCAGGTTCAATCCCTGGGTTGGGAAGATCCCCTGGAGGAGGAAATGGCAACCCATTCCAGTATTCTGTGCCTAGAAAATCCCATGGACAAAGGAGCCTAACAGGCTACAGTCTGGGGGGTCTCACAGAGTCAGACATGACTGAGCACACACACACAAACATGTGCAGGTAGCAAGGTCCGTCCTCGTGATGCATTCATTCTAGTTGGGGAGATAGTATGTAAATAAGTAAATATGTATGATGTGATGAGAGGACATCAAGTAGGGAGAGCAGGATGAGGAGAGCCTGGCTGAGTGGATGAGGTTCAGGGTGAAGGAAGGGGTGGGAGTGGTCAGGGTGACATGAAGGAAGTGAGTCAGCCAGATGGATATTTGGGGAAAGACCCTTCTAGGCAGGGAAAGTGACAAGTGCAAAGGCCCTGGGGGAACAGTGTACCGGTGTATCCTGGGAACAGAAAGGGCCTTCATGTAGAGAGGGTGAGGATGGAGAAGGTGAGATCAGACAAATCTCTGACAGCTGTGTAATACAGGGTTATCTAGGGCCTTGTGTAGACTGTGGCTTTTACTCTGAGTGTGATGGGAAGCCAGTGGAGAATTTTGAGCACTCGCTGACATTATCTGATTAAAGCTTCACAATGATTACCTGAGCTTTAGACCTTAGAATAGACTTTTGAGGTTAAGGGTGAAAACAGGAAGATAAAGTCAGGAGGCTACTGCAATGATCCAGGCAAGAGATGGTGGTGGTTTGGACCAGGGTAGTTAGTGGTGATGGTGAAAAGTCTTCAAATAACAGATATATTGTTCTAGGGACTCAAGGATGACTCTACATATTTTGACCTGAGCAACTAGAAAGAGTGGCCCTTTACTGAAATGGAGAAGGAAGAGTAGTGGGGTTTAACTGGACATCCAATGGGAGATGTTAATTTGATAGTTATGTGTGGGTCTAGAGTTGAAGGAAGAGGTCCTAGAAGGAGATATAAGCTGAGTATCATTAGCATTTTTAATTTGTCCCTTCAGTGAGCCCAGTCACTGCTGTACCACCAGTGCCCTGCATATTGCTTGGCACATATTCTGTGCTCAGTGAGTATTTACTGAATGAGTGAATGGAGTCATTCAGTCACTGGAGGTGACTGCGGATCTTTGTTTCAGTGGGTCTTGAAGTGTAACTCCCTGAAGTTATTGTTTTTCTTTTCAAGGTCTCATGAGAGCCTTATTGTGGATCCCACAGACTAAAAACAGACTTTAAATGTGAAGGCTCCAATTGCTTATGTCTCATAGAAAACAATGTGTGATGACAAGTAAGAAGGAGAAACAAGTGGAAACCAAAAAATAGCTCATACTTTCAAAAAAGGAGACAAAATCCTGCAGGAGAGGAGGTTGAAATTCAGAGGTGTGATGTTCTTGGGTTATTATTATACTCCTCTTAATTTAAGATTAAGCAGAAGCAGGAAAGAATCTTGAAAAAGGAAGATGTTTATTTAAATCGATTTTGTGCCAAGTGAAAGAGTCACCAGCTTGCTTGAAAAATCCCATATCTATAGCACCTTGTGTAATCTGTTCCTGTTTATAAAAGGAGAGATATCAGCAATAGTGTTATAGGGAAAGGGAAGGAACAGCTATGGGGTTTAATTGGCGTGACTTTAATTGGAATGACTTCAATCTCAGACTCCAGGTGCTGACCATTTCCTCCTCGTGGTGTGACTGAATACGTGTGAGTGTGAGTTTTGTTGGCAGTGATATTAGAGGGGGTGGGAGTGAGGAAAAAAGGTAGGTACTGCAATGGCAAATGGTTTCCTGTTTGTGTGTGTGTGTGTGTGAGAGAGAGAGAGAGAGAAAGAAAGACAGAGAAAGAGACAGAGACAGAGAGAGAAGGAAAGGGACAAGAGTGGGAAAAAAAAAACTAAAGCTGAGAAGGAAATATGAGAAAGGGATATCAAGCTGGCCTCCGTTTGTACGTGTGGATACCAAGCTTGACCATGTTGGAGACTGGATGGAGTGGTGGGATTTGGGATCAAACAAAACTTGGTTTGAACTCAATCTTCCTTACTTTCTAGCTGTGTAAACCTTAGCAAGTTATTTAATTTCTCTGAGCCCTGGTTCCTTCAGTTATAAAATGATGATGGTGATGATGATGGCGGTGGTGGTGATGAAAGTGATGACGGCAGTAGTAATAACACCCAAGTGGTCTGCAGTTTCTTTCATGCTCCTGTTCTTGGAAATATGTTGGTCTAAATACTGATTAAAGGATTACTGAGTGCATGCTTAGTCATCAGTTGTGTCCGACTCTTTGTGACCTCATGGACTGTAGCCCACCAGGCTTCTCTGTCCATGGGGTTTTTCAGGCTAGAATACTGGAATGGGTTGCCAGTTCCTCTTTCATAGGATCTTCCTGACCCAGGGATCAAACCCATGTCTTCTGTGGCTCCTGCATTGCAGGTGGATTCTTTACTTGCTGAGCCATCGGGGTGTCCCAAAGGATCACTACATCTAATGAAAGAATTGGAAATGCTAAGTGTAGAGAGAGTATATAACCTGTCATTTAATGTTGCCAGTGCTAATGAGATTATTTGCATGAGGCCCACGATGTTCAAAATGAGACAGGTGGATAATAATCAGCCTTACAAGCTAGACATTTCTGAGGTGCCTCAAAGGGAAACCAACCTTCCATTCTCTGCAGTAGGCCAACCCCCCAGCTCAGCTCTTCCTTGTCTCATACTTTGTTAGAATTCCTTGATCAAAGTTTTTGAGTCATTTGGATTATGGAGGTGCAGAAACTCTCCATCAGATGCCTCTGGGCTATAATCCCATAAAATCTGCCCCATGATGTTTTCTACTGAAAAGTCTGCTATTCTCCCTGCTCCAGGTACATAGTAGGCACACAATACAAGTCTATTTGATTCATGAATGAGTAAATGCTGTTGTGGTTGCGTGGTTGGCTGAGGCTCCTTGGTTTTTCCTATTTGACCTGGACAAGACGGGACGATGTGAGAGACAGTGCTGAGTTTTCAGCATCTAGTAAGTATTCAGCTGCTAAGGGCTTCCCAGGTGGTGCTAGTGGTAAGAAATCCACCTGCCAATGTAGGAAACCCGAAAGATGTGGGTTCGATCCCTGGGTCGGGGTCGGGAGGATCCCCTGGAGGAGGCCATGGTAACCCACTCCAGTATTCTTGTCTGGAGGATCCTGTGGACAGAGGATCCTGGTGGGCTACAGTCCGTGGGGTCGCAAAGAGTCGGACACAACTGAGTGACTAACATACAACACACAGCAGCAAATGGTTTCTCTTGTCCCACCTCCCTGCCTCTGCTGCCTTCCCGGCCTCCTCTGGATCAAGGAGCATGGACTCAGTTCTTCTCTTGGGGCTCTCAGATGCTTCAGGAATGAAGATCGAAGCTCCATTGCTGTCCTGACCATGGATTACAGTTCACCTGCTGTGTCTCCTGCCCCAGTGAAACTCTGCACCACGGACTCCCTCCTTCAGCAGCCCACACGGAAGCCTGCAGTCCTATCAGATTTCTCTGTTTCTATGGAAGCTCCTGCTCCACCCACTTCCCATTTCCTTCAGTCTTTAGAGCTTGCTTCTGTCCAGGGCGGCAGTGGGGAGCATAGCATTAACTTTTTTCTTTTCCCCAAAAGGCAACTGAAAATTCTCCCCTAACCAGAGACTCTGTGTGTGTGTGTTATTGCTCAGTCGTGTCCGACTCTTTGCAATCCCATGGAGTGTAGCCCGCTAGGCTCCTCAATCCATGGAATTTTCCAGGCAAGAATACTGGAGTGGGTTGCCATTCCTTTCTCCAGGGGATCTTCCCAACACAGGGATCGAACCCCGGTCTCCCATATTGCAGACAGATTCTTTACCGTCTGAGCCACCAGGGAAGCCCAGTGACTCTGTAACCCCTCAGAAATAGAATTAAATTGAACTGTTTTAGGAGCTAGAACATATAGGCCATGTCTTCTCTTCCATTCCCACTTTATAGATGGGAAGCCTGAGGTCCAGAGTGAAGAAATCACAGATGCAAGTACTCTTGGACAAGTTGTGGAACAACCCCATT
This sequence comes from Okapia johnstoni, assembly GCA_024291935.2. Classification (NCBI taxonomy): domain Eukaryota; kingdom Metazoa; phylum Chordata; class Mammalia; order Artiodactyla; family Giraffidae; genus Okapia; species Okapia johnstoni. Next base: position 13,817,340 of record CM044326.1, on the reverse strand, counting down.
TCTTTCTCTTCCCGTTCTACATAGATGCAGGGAAAGGTAATTTGGCCAGACTTCTGGGGCCTTCTTGCATCACAGATGTCTGGGTCTAGGAGTTGGCTGTTCAAGCTGGGAGCTGGGGACCATTAACTGCTTCATACATCAAACCCAGATGATGCATGTATTGGCAGGAGCTCTGGTGCCTAAAAGTCACGTAAGCATGGGGAGATGTGTGTTTTCAAGTCTGTTTTCATGTCTCCCCATTACTGAAACCTGCAAATGAACACATGTTCGTCCGTCAATACCTCCAAATGTACAAATTTGTTTTAATAAGTATTTCATAGGCAGGTTCCTTTGGCTTCTCTGGTGGCTCGGATGGTAAAGAATCTACCTGCAATGCAGGAGGCCCAGGTTCGATACCTGGGTCTGGAAGATGCCCTGGTAAAGGGAATGGCAACCCACTCCGTTATTCTTGCCTGGAGAATTCCCTGGACAGAGGAGCCTGAGGGGCTATAGTTCCATCCAGTCACGAAGAGTCGGACATGACTGAGTGACTTTCACTTTGCATAGGCAGTTTCCTTTTTGGGCCCAGAAGAAGTTCAGGACAATGGAAGGACTTACCCGGACTAGAGGATCTTAGTGTTTCAGAGCTGAAGGGAGAGGAGGAATGTAAACCCCCTACTAGACAAGGGCAGGAGCTGAGTCTAGAGAAGGAAATGACTTGTTTAAGGTCCTACAGTCAGTGAACATCAGAGAGAGGACCAGAACCCAAGTCAGGCCCGCAGAAACTAAGTTCATCTGACAGTAGAGAGCAAGAGAGACCACGATCACAGCAGCATTATTTACAAGGTATGGAAGCAACCTAAGTGTCCATCAGTGATGAATGGATAAAGAAGCTGCGGTACATACATACAATGGAGTACGACACAGCCTCAGAAACAAATGAAATTTTGCCATTTGAAACAACATGGGTGGGCTTGGAGGGTATTATGCTTGGGGAAGTAAGTCAGCCAGAGAAAGGCAAATATTGTATGGTATCATTTACATGTGGAATCTAAAAAAGAAAACCAGCTAGTGAATATAACAGAAAAGAAACGAACTCACAGATACAGAGAACAAACAAGTGGTTGCCAGTGGGGAGAGGGAAGTGGAAAGGGGCCAGAGAGGGGTAGGAGATTAAAAGGTACAAACTACTGGGCATAAAATAAACAAGCTACAAGGGTATGTATTGTGCAGCACAGGGAATATAGCCAATACTTTATAATAACTGTCAATGGAGTATAAGCTTTAAAAATTGTGGATTACTGTGTCGTGCTCCTGAAATTTGTATAATCTTGTGCACTGCCTGTACCTCAATTAGAAAAATTAAGGAAAAAAGAGAGCACAGGAAATGAGGCCTGGGTGCCCTTCATGCTGAGAAACCCTCTGCAGCATGACAGCTGGTTCCCCCAGGCAGCTGAGGGCCTGGGCGGCTCCCCTGCAGCTTCCTCCGAGAGATCCTCTGGGGGTTTCCCCTGCCAGTGACCCACGCCCAGGCCCAGTGAGCGGAGCTCCTGGTCTGCCTGCGGCCCCTGCTCTCCTGCCAGGCGCAGGGTCTGACCGTGGCCTCTCGCCTGATCGGGGGTGCAGCAGATGGTGCTGATCGGAGCCCAGCTGGCACGTCGGCGGCTCTGAGGGAGAAGAAACGGCTTGGCAGGGAGGGCTTGGTCCAGACCAGAGTTCCAGGCGCCCCCCAGGACAGGGCTAAAGAGGTCACGGCCATGTCAGGAGCTCCTGACCTTGGCCCTGGAGGGCTGAAGGGACTCAGTTCCACTCCTGCACCCCCCCCCACCAGGATGAGTGATGAAGGCAGCCCACCCATGGTTGCTTAAATGTCTGTGGGTTACAGGCGGCTGCTTTGAGTATTTTTAAGCAAAGCATAAAAATTAAGCTTGAAGGAAAGGGACGATCTGGGAAAGCAGAGTAAACGTGGTAGCTTCAAAATTAAAGTGGTAGTACAGGGAACTCTCGCTCAACGTTATGTGGCAGCCTGGATGGGAGGGGAGTTTGGGGGAGAATGGATACATGTACATATATGGCTGAGACCCTTTGCTGTCCACCTGAAACTATTACAACATTGTCAATTGGTTATACTCCAATATAAAGCAAAAAGTTAAAAAAATGAAAGTAGTAAGAGGATAAGCCCATGTGAAGTGATGAAGAGGTCGATTAGAAAGGGTCAGAGCAGAGACTTCCCTGCTGGTCCAGTGGCTAGGAGTCCGAGCTCCTGGTGCTGGGAGCCTGGGTTTGATCCTTGGTCAGAGAACTAGATCCCACAAGCCGCAACTAAAAAAATCCTGTATGTGGCAACTAAGGCCTGGTGCAGTCAAACAAATAAATAAAAATAGATATTAAAAAAGACAAAAAAAGAGAAAGTGTCAGAGCAGTATGGAAACAGGATGGGATGCTGAGCTGAGCGCACCTCTCAGTCCCCACCTTGGGTGACTTTGTTTTCATTTGGGGGTCCCGGCTCATCTCTGGCAGAGAAGCTGTGCCAGGCTCCCCGCCTCACATCACGGGGTTGGGGGCCCCCTGTTTCCACAGTGACCCAGGGTGGGGGACCGGGTAGAGCTCTCACAGGCCAGCTTATTCCCATCGGGTTTCTCAGGTTCATCCGTGTCATTGCCAGGTTGGTGTCCTGGGACTCTCAGCCCATTGTCTCCAGGCAAGTGAGGTCTCTTCTTGCTGGCTTGACCTTTCAATTATTCCTGGATTCTTGATCTTCTTGGAGAGGGTAGAGAACAGAGAGTCCTGGAGTCAGTCTCTCCTGGGTTCCCAGCCTGGCCTTGCTCCTTACTCAGTTGAGATCTTGGGTGAATCATTTAGCAATGCTGGGCCTTGGTTTTCCAATCAGTAAAATGGGAATGATAACGATCTTACCTACTCTGTAGAGTCACTGGTGGCAGATACTATTAGATGCTGCATACTCAGTCCAATGACTAGCTGAGGTCCATTTACAGCAGCAGCTGCTGAAGATTGAGCCTGTCACCTCCAGATTTCCTGTGCACACCCCCAGATTCCCTGCAGCCTGCTCAGGGCTCTCATCTGCTCCCTCTGTTCTCACACTGGGGAGACGAGGAAATGCTTAGGACTTGCCCATTTGGGAAACAGAGGGAAAAGTCATGCTGGTGTTATAAGAATCACCTTCAGCATTTGCTCAGCACCTCATATTCCAACAGCAGTGTCCTCACAACTCTCAAATAGGCAGCTTATAAGTCTGTTTTATTCTCTTACAGATAAAGAAATAGGGATAGCAGAAGTTTAATCTTAACAGCAAAGTTAGCTTTGTACTGAGGACCCACATAGATGCATTAGATGTGGTTCCTCTAGGAGATTGTAGTTTGATCATGTGACAATAATGATGATTATGATGTATACATGATTTCATTTCATTTCATTCTTCCAATCCTTGTGAAGTGGGAGTTTATTGTCTCCATTTTATCATGCAGTAAACTGAGGTTCAGAGAAGTTAAATAAGTTTCCCAAAGGTTGTTGTTGTTTTCAGTCTCTCAGTAGTGTCTGACCCTTTGTGACCCTATGGATTGCAGCACACTAGGCTTCCCTGTCCTTCACCATCTCTTGGAGTTTGCTCAAACTCATGTTCACTGAGTCGGTGATGCCATCCAACCATCTCATCCTTTGTTGTCCCCTTCTCTTCCTGCCTTCAATCTTTCTCAGCATCAGGGTCTTTTCCAATAAGTTGGCTCTTCACATCAGGTGGCCAAAGTATTGGAGGTTCAGTTTCAGCATCAGTCCTTCCAATGAAAATTCAAGGTTGATTTCCATTACGGTTGATGGGTTTGACCTCCTTGCTGTCCAAGGTACTCTAAAGAGTCTTTTCCAACACCACAGCTCAAAAGCATCAATTCTTTGGCACTCAGCTTCTTTATGGTCCAATTATCACATCCATACATGATTATTGGAAAAACCGAAGCTTTGACTATACAGACCTTTGTCGGCAAAGTAATGTTAGCTTTGATTGAAGGGCAGAATGGATTGAAATGCAAGGCTGCTCAACCTCAACACATGTTCTTTGCTGTGTGCTGTGTTCCCTCCCCACCAAGTCCATGAAGGTTGGTTAGGGGCAGCAATGAGCCTCAATCCGTGTCCTTGACTCCAGCCTCTCCTGCTCCTATTGCTACAACCCACAGGCTCCTAAAGGGAGTTTGCAAATATCTGGCTACTTCCTAATGGGCTTAAACCAGGAACTGGATCCAGTTGGATTCCCAGCCTCTGAAGCTATTTTCCTACAAGGTTTTATAAGGGCTGCAGTGCCTAGGCTCTGCTGTTGGGAAGCTCATTAATTAATTATGAGACTACAAGGTGAGATGATGATGTCACAGAGACATAAATGGAATGAATGTTTGTAGGAGCATGGACTATAAGCAATGATTATTGCTGCATAAGGAGAGAAGACTGAGGGCCAGAAAAACTATTGAACAGGGTGAAGGGGCATTGCTTAACTGGGCCTTGAAGGATGAGTAGGAGTTTTCCAGGAGGGCGCAGAGGAGTAGAATGGTATTTCTCATAGAGGAAATAGTTTGAGAAGTAGCTAGACCTGAGAGTCTTCAGTTGATTTGGGAACAACAAGCAAACTGGTATGGTGAGGTGGTTTTGGCTGGCGTTGAGGACGGGCGAAGGGGATGGTAGAAGGTGGCATGGACACACACTGGAACCTCTTGGGGTTTTTCTGTTTTAACTTTTGTTGGAGTACAATTGGTTTACAATGTTTTGCTAGTTCCTCTTGGGAGTTTAAATGTTATTAGGAGTGCAGAGGAGGAAAAACCCCTCAAAATCCACTAACATACTTAGAGGAGCTGATTGTTGTCTGGGCTCCTTGCAATGGTCCATTGAATGTTGAGATAATTACTGTCCTTTGCTTTATCCACAAGGCCTGGCTGTGTGTGAACTGTGTGGATCAGAAGTCTGATGTTGTCTCCATCACAGACATCCATCCAACCAGAGAAACAACAGCTGTGGAAACTGTGATAGATGTCTTGGAGATCTTCAGTGTACGGAAAGATCCAAGATAGCGTGGAAAATATTTATGAAATATAGAGAAGTCCTAGACCATAGTTTCCCAGAACAAACAGAGCCGAAAGTTCTGTTTTCTGGATTTAGAGTAGAGGAGAGAGCTGCAAGGGGACCAAGAGGACCAGCAATCTCTTTCTTAAACCTACTTCCTACTCTTCCTGGGCACACAGACTCCATCTCCCAGCCTCTTTTGCGAGTGAGCGTGGCCATGCAACAGATCTATTAATGTGATGAGAAGGGGTGTGATGGGTACTGCTTCCAGGTCCAGCTGGTGAACTTCCATATGCCCTCCTCCATGCTCTTTTCCCAGCCACTAGCTGGCCCTGCTTGGTACTGTCTCGTGTGCAAGAAATCAGCTCTGCCTATGTTAAACTACTGACATTTTGGAGTTTGTTATAGCACTTAGCCTGCTTTCGCCCATACAAATCCTGAAATTTTAATTAGTAATCCCTCATAAGCTTATGGGAACACATCACAGAGGATCAAGAAGAGAGTTTCTTGATAACATAAAGATGAAAAAGCTACCTCTGGACTGACTGCTGGGTTGCCTGTTTCATGTGAGCTTCTTTTATTTTGACTTTAAAATTTATTGTATTCCTATTTATTAACATCTATTTTAATACTTAAACTTATTTTTAATAGTTAAAATAGTTATACTGCACAATATTTAAAAAGTCCAATAATTTTAGATAGGTAGAATTACCATATGATCCAGCAATCCCACTCCTGGGCATATATCCAACAAAACTGCAATTCAAAAAAAAATACATGCAGCCCTATGTTCATAGCAACACTATTCACAATAGCCAAGACATGGAAGCAACTGGACAGGGACAACTTAAATGTCCCTGGACAGATGACTGGATAAAGAATATGTGGTATATATCTTATGTGTGTGTGTGTGTGTGTGTGTGTGTGTGTGTGTGTGTGTGTGTGTATATACACAATAGAACAGTACTCAGCCGTTAAGAATAATGAAATAATGCCATTTGTAGCAACATGGATGTAACTAGAGATTATCATACTAAGTTGTTGTCATGGTTCAGTTGCTAAGCTGTATCTGACTCTTTGCCATCCCATGGACTGCAGCACACCAGGCTTCCCTGTCCTTCACTATCTCCTGGAGTTTGCTCAAACTCATGTCCATTGAGTCAATGATGCCATCCAACCATCTTATCCTCTGTTGCCCCCTTCTCTTTTTGCCTTCAATTTTTCCCAGCATGAGGGTCTTTTCCAATAAGCCAGCTCTTCATATCAGGTGGCCAAAGTATTGGAGCTTCAGCTTTAGCATCAGTCCTTCCAATGGATATTCAGGACTGATTTCCTTTAGGATTGACTGGTTTAGTCTCCTTGCTGTCCAAGGGACTCTCAAGAGTCTTCGTCAGCACCCAGTTTGAAAGCGTCAATTCTTTGGCACCCAGCCTTCTTTATGGTCCAGCTCTCACATCCATACATGACTACTGGAAAAACCATAGCTTTGACTGTATGGACCTTTGTCGGCAAAGTGATGTTTCTGATTTTAAATACAGTCTAGGTTTGTCATAGCTTTTCTTCCAAGGAGCACGTATCTTTAATTTCACGACTGCAGTCACCATGTGCAGTGATTTTGGAGCCCAAGAAAATTAAAATCTGTCACTGTTTCCACTTTTTCCCCATCTATTTGCCACGAAATGATGGGACTGGATGCCATGATGTTAGTTTTTTGAATGTTGAGTTTTAAGCCAATGTTTTCACTCTCCTCTTTCATCCTTATCAAGAGGCTCTTTAGTAAGTCAGAAAAAGAAAGACAAATACCATATGATGTCAGTTATATGTGGAATCTAACTATGACATAAATGAGCCTATCTATGAAACAGAAACAGAATCACAGAGAACAGACTGAGGGTCACCAACGGGGAGGGGGTTGGGGGAAGGTGGAGTGGGAAATGGGGGTTAGCACATGTAAGCTTTTATATATGAATGGATAAACAACTAGGAGGTTCTTAAATGCAGAAAAGGGTGTGGGGTTAAATAGCCAGTGTTTCCTCTGATGACTGTTCCATGAGCCAATGTACTCTGAAAAGACTAAAGTTCATTATTTTCCCTTTCCATTGTTTCTGGCTTCTATAAAATGATGAGGATATCTTGTAACATTCGATACCATTAAAAATAATAATAATTTTTTTTATACTGAAAACCGGGGAAGTTCTTGCCACATAAATAATTAAGAGTGTTGGATCTCACTGTATTATGCAATGTGATCAAGCATCTTACGTGCTGAGAACAGTGCTGGTGAGTGAGGAAAGCTTCTAGGAATTAAGCTCCATCTTTGGTGAAATGTGCCCGATGACCACGGAGCATATATGCCTCAGATAAGGCAGACTTCTCCAGGTATGTTGATCACCTGTATGCCAGACTGTAGCTTGGACCATCCACTGAAACTTGGAAGTACTTAACAGGTAGATTTGGTCTTTTGGCCCCTGATGCTATAGTGTAGATTCCCAAAGGGCTTGGTGAAACGTGTGACCAGATGCTTACTGGCCAGTGTGTTCTCAAAGGCTAGTGTTCTGAGGTTGTAGAAGGTGTTTGGGGCCCAAGTGTGGAACATTAAAAATTTGATTCTTGCTCAAAAGTACACTTTGCAGTTGTATTTCTATTTCGTAGTTTTTATCTTCTCGGATCCCACTGATCTATTATTCTAGTATGAAGTGGTGGGCTTCCTGGTTGGCCACAGTGTCAACTTTCCCTGGTGAATGCTACCAGAGTATTACAATGAACACTGGTGGAGGCCCCAGCTCATATTCCACACAGATGATTAATCTTGGTAAACAGTGATAATCCCGTTCACTTTGCTAGTGATTGACTCAAAAATGTGACTCAGTTCTGCCTAATGAGAAATGAGGATAAGTAAACAAAGCAGCGTCTGGGAAAGGCTTTTTTGTTTCTGAAGCGGAAAAAACACCCCACAGAAAACACAGTCCTTTTTCTTTCTCTGGACGTTGTCACGCGTACATATTACACCTGAAATTGTGGCAGCCATCTGGCCACAGCTTGAGGCTGAAACCAGTGTGAGAGATGGCAGAGCAGAGATGTGGAAGGAACCTGGGCTCCAGACCATGTATCGTGGCTTAGTGAGTCGGCTCATTCTGGAATCCTTCCATCTGGACTTTCTGCTTCCTTATTGCTTAAGCCAGCTTCAGTTTCATTGTGACAAAATAATTTTTTATGTGGAAAATACTGTTGGCTGCCTCTTCAGTATTTTTTTTATCCTTTTTTTCATTACCATGAGAGCCTCACTTTTTTTTTTCTTTTTCCTCCCAGAGAGGAAAGGGCAATATACTCAGCTGAAAATATTTTCTCTTCAGATTTCTTTTCAGCTAGAGAGGACTCTAGTTCTAGCTATTGAGATACAGATGAAAAGTTCTGAGTGGGGCCTTGGGGAAACTTTTTAATAGAAATAGGTTTTTTTCCCACCTTCTAAACTGTTTATCATATTAAGAATGATAGGTAACATGTGCTGAATTATGGAGTAGCTCATCTAGATATATTATTGAGCAGAAGATCTTTAGAATTTAAAGTTACGATATGTAAAATCAATGGTGGTGGTGGTTTAATCGCTAAGTCGTGTCCAACTGTTGCGACTCCATGGACTGTAGCCTGTCAGGCTCCTCTGTCCATGGGATTCTCCAGGGAAGAACACTGGAGTGGATTGCCATTTCCTTCTCCAGGGGATCTTCCTGACCCAGGAATAGAACCCAAGTCTCCCACACTGCAGGCAGATTCTTTACCAATTGAGCTATGAGGGAAGCCCAAAATCGATAAAAATTGATAAAATCGGTAAAATTGATAGAATCGATAGCTGGTGGGAATTCATTGTATGATGCAGGGACCTCAAAACCGGTGCTCTGTGACAACCTAAAGGGGTGGGATGGGGTGGGAAGTGGGAGGGAGGTTCAAGAAGAAGGGCACGTATGTATGCCTTTGGCTGATTCATTTTGATGTGTGGCAGAAACCAAAACAATGTTGTAAAGAAATTATCCTCCAATTAAAAATGAATTTAAAAAAAGTAAAAAAATGAGAAAAATATCGTACACTAACACATATATGTATGGAATCTAGAAAGATAATACTGATGAACCTATCTGCAGGACGGCAATGAAGACACACACACAGAGAACAGACTTGTGGACATAGCAGGGGAAGGAGAGGGAGGGATGAATTGAGAGAGTAGCATTGAAACATATCCAAAGCCACATGTAAAATAGATAGCCAGTGGGAGTTTGCTGTATGATGCGGGGAGCAAAAAAAAAAAAAAAAGAGTGACTTTAAGCTTTTCAAAAACACTCCAACAAATTAAAATATGGCTTTGTTACCACTGTTTAGTTTCAGTATCTATGCAGTTTATACTCAACTTGAGGTCCTTTTTCTTTTTTGAAAGAGTTTTTAAAATTCGTTTTTTGTTAACAGACTAAAACAATGAATGGTAGGCTATTTTCTGGTGTTGCTCAATAATGCACCATATATATTTACTTATTTTTCTCTTTACCTTTTGATTCCCTTCACCCATTTCTCCAATTCCTTCTGTCCTTGGAAGGAAGGAGGACGGTTCTCTGTATCTATGAGCATGTTTGTCTATTTGTTTAGTAGATTTCATGTCTAAGAGAGAGCTTACAGTGTTTTTCTTTCTTTGACTCACTTCACTTAGGATAATGCCGTTAAGGTCGTCACAAATGGCATGGTTTCATTTTTTTTTTTATGGTGGAATAATATTCTATTCTTCCTTATCCATTCATCTGTTGATGGACATTAGGTTGCTTTTATATCTTGACTATTGTAAATAATGCTGCAATGAATATGGTGGGTACATATATCTTTTTGAGTTAGTGTTTTCATTTTCTCCAAATAAATACCTAGAAGTGGAACTGCTGGATCATATGGTAGTTCTATTTTTCAGATTTTGAGGAACTTATAGCATGTTTTCCATGGTGGCTGCACCAATTTATATTCGCACCAACAGTGTACAAATGATCTCTTTTCTCTACAATCCTTATCAACACTTGTTCTTTCTTATCTTTATCATAATAGCCATTCTAACGGGTATGAGGTAATAGCTCATTGTAGTTTTGATTTGCATTTCCCTCATGATTAGTGATATTGAGCATCTTTTCATGTGACTATTGGTGGTTTTCTTTGGAAAAACATGGTGTAAGGTAGTGGCCAAGTTTCATTCTGTTCTATGTGGCTGTCTAGTTTTCCTAATGTCATTTATTAAGAGACTCTCCTTTCCGCAGCGTATATTCTTGACTCTTTTTTTGTAAATCAATTGACCATATATGCATAGGTTTATCTCTGGGTTCTTTATTCTGTTCCACTGATCTATGTGTCTGATTTTTTTGCCAATACCAAAAAACTACTGCCAATACTGTAGTTTTGTAGTATAGGAAGATGCCTTCATCTTTGTTCTTCTCTCAAGATTACTTTGGCTTTTTCAGTTTTTTTGGTGTGGTTTCATACAAATTTTAGGATTGTTTGTTCTATTTCTTTGAAAATTCTGTTGGAATTTTGATAGGGATTGCATTGAAGTTACGGATTGCTTTGGTCAGTGCAGACATTTAATACTGATTTTTCTAATCTGTGAGCACAGTGTATCTTTCCATTTATTTGTGTTTTCTTCAGTTTCTTTCATCAATGTCTTGCAGTTTCCAGGATACAAGTCTTTCACCTTCTTGATTAAATTTATTCCTAGGTATTTATTCTTTCTGATGCAACTGTCAATGGGATTGTTTTCATTTACAAATGATGCTATTATTTTAAAACATATTTCATTTTTTAGAGCAGTTATAAGTTGACAGCAAAATTGAGAGGAAGATGCAGAGATTTCTCATCCCTCTGCTCCCAAACATGCACAGTCTCTGCTGTTATAGGATCCCCACCAAAGTGATACATTTGTTACCACTGATAAACCTACACTGACACATCAGGATCTCTCAAAGTCTGTACTTTACCTTAGGGTTCATTCTTGGTGTTTCACATTCTATGTGCCATAGCATTTTAAAGCCGAGCAGCTTGGTTTGATACTTATAGGTTATGTAACCTTGGACAAGTAGCTTAACTTTTCAGAGCCTCAGTTTCGTCATCTGTAAAATGGTCATAGTAATATCTACTTTCAGCAGTTATTGGGGTGCATTTATTAGGAGATAGTGCTTTGCAGACCACACGGCACTCAAAAGGTGTTTTCCCTCAGGACTGAAAGCTCCCTGGGAGCCAGCCTTGTATCATCTTGTCTACCCCTAAAACTCTGGTGTCTAACAGTCCCTGGCATACGAGGCACCCAATGGTTAGTTATTTAGCAAACTTGAAGTACCTTAAAAAAAAACGAATTAACTTTCGGCTGCACTGGGTCTTCATTCCTGCATGAGGGCTTGCTCTGATTGTGGTGAGCGGGGATCTACTCTCTAGTTGTAGATCCTCTCATTTCAGTGGCTTCTCTCGTCGCGGAGCACGGGCTCTAGTGCTCAGGGCCTTCAGTAGTTGTGGCTCATGGGCTTAGCTGCTTCCCAGCATGTGGGATCTTCCGAGACCTGGGATTAAACCTGTGTGTCCCCTCCATTGTCAGGTGGATTCTTAACCACTGAACCGCCAGGGAAGTCCCGAACTTGGAATACCTTAAACCAACCTGTGCATTTCAAAGGAGAAATGCTGTAACCCTGGATTGTTGCAGGGTGATGGAGGAACTTGGAGAGGGTCGACCACTTTGGCCTTGGGGTGCTGAAGGGTTAATGATCAGCTCACCATCAGGGCTAGAGAACAGGACTTTGCAAGAGAAGGTGGGGGTGCTTTCCGTTTCTAATGTGTGTGCATGAGATTGCTCTATATTTGGATGATGGCTCTCTCATCTGAGGGTTAATCCTCTTTGTCCAAGTCATCCAGCCTGGGGATTAACTGCTTTAAACTCCAAGCTTCACTGTCTCTGACAATGTGAGTTTTGTGTTGCCAAGAACTGGGGCTTTCAGGGGTCAGTTTTTATTGACCCAGCACACAAGGCTCCTTTGTGATCACTAAATCCTGGCCCCTTAATACTATGGAGAGAGAGACTGAGGCCCCTTTAGGGGAGGTAACATTATTTCCTGGGGCAGATTTATGATCAGAGCCCCTGTGTCCAGCCTAGAGTTCTCTCTTCTGCTCTGTGCTAGTGTTTAATGAAGGTTTCAGGAGAAGGAGCTTAGCTGAAAGAGCAAAACAATGGAATGGAGTGCTGGAGTCCTGATGTAAATTCCATGTTGTGAATTCTCCAGTATGTGTGGGGAAAGTCTAGCCGGCTCCTTTGCTAATAGATGGTCTATTTAGAAACACTTCCAAGGGACTTGAGTCCCCCACCACTTTTGACTTTGGGTGCCCAGCTCACAATTCCCTTTCTGGGATCAAGAAAATGTGACAGGCCCCGATGGGGTCATATCCCTGTCCTGGAGACCACTCTATGAGTCCCACATGGTGTGAGGGAAGAAGAGTTCCTCAAAGGGAAATTGAGGATTTTTTACCGAAAGAAGGGGAATTGGTTGTTGGTCATGGAAACACCCACTGTCTGCCACAGATACTGAGCTGACTTCTCTTGCTTAAATAAAGATTATAAAGTATTAGCTTTGCTGGTGTGTATCAAAGACGTTAAAGTCTGGCTGTGTCTTCATCTTTCTTTCTTTTCTAAGGGGTTCTGAGTTTCATAACTCTGTCCTTTCTTGTCCTACTCTTTTAAAAAAAATTTATTTATTTATTTATTTGGCTGCATTGGGTCTTAGTTGTGGTACACAGGGTCTTCCTTGCATCAGGTGGGATCTTTCATTTGCAGCACCCGAAACCCTAGATGTGGCGTGGAGTCTTTAGTTGTTCCATAGCATGTGGGATATTAGTTCCCTGACCAGGGATTGAACCTCTGTCCCCTGTGTTGCAAGGCAGATTCTTAACTGCTGGACCGCCAGGGAAGTCCCATGCTTCCCCTATTCTTGCATTTTAAGAACTAGATTATGAAAAGTTCAAAGGTAGATTCTCCTCCATCCCTGAAACCCCCTTTACATCTATAGTCAACAAATATTGATTGACTGCCCACCATGCTAGGCATCAGGGTTAGTGGTGCACGTGGACGACTCAACCCTTGTCTTCTGAATTGTCTGGCTTCTGGCTTGTCTGTAACTTGAAGACCTATAAACCCCAATGCTGGCCATCAAGGGTACTAACTTTGCTTAAAGAAGGGAGTGCGTCATTGAATCACACTGATGAGTTATTCTGCCAAAGAACATGACTTCACATTCTCCCTGCATGCAGAACATCTTGGAAATTGGAAGAGATGAAAAAATCCATCTTGGGACCAAATGTCTTGCTACTCTGTTCCCCTGAAATGGGGAGAGTGGGTGGCTTTCACTTGTGCTGCTTCTGTTTGCAGGCTGTGAACGAGAACTGGCACTCCAGCCTACTTTGTTGTTATGTGGCGGTGTTTGAACACTGGACAGCATATTGCTTTGCTGTTATCAGGTTACTTGTATAAGCTAGCAGCTGGCAATTGTGTAATCGTTTTTAAAATAAAAAGCCAGAGATATTTGCTTAGAGAGAATTTCTAAAAAGGTAGAGAATGAGACGTGCTGAGCAATCCCATGCAAAACGTTGGATGACTGCTCTTCACAAAGGCAGGATTGTTCCTTGGTTAGAATTCCCCGTGGGACTTCCCCTCCTCAAAGTTCAGGGATGGGTCATGCATTCTGGAAGGGAAGCCTGTCTCATTTTCTCTGCACGCACTGACAGAGCTGGAAAAGTTGCCTTGGCTCTTGGGATCTAGTCAATCTTATGCTGAGAGCCTTGCAGCTCAGCGTCCAAAGTCAGTCTCAGAATACAGACCCTGAAGAGCATAGAGCTGCACTTTTCTCTCTTCCTGTTTCATGTTCTCACCATGGTCAGATGACTGTATTTGAAACTTGTCTTCTTCACTTACTAATTGTGCTTAAATGCTCTGTGCCTCAATTTTCTTATATATAGGATAAGGATAATATTAATAGGGCTCAGTCTCATACTGTTGTGAAGAGAAAGAAATTAAATGAGGTACTACAGTGCTCAGGACTTCCCAGGTGGCTCAGTGTTAAAGAATCTGTCTGCTACTGCAGGACACTTGGGACAGGGGTTCGATCTCTGGGTTGGGAAGATCCCCTGGAGTAGGAAATGGCAGTATTCTTGCCGAGGAAATCCCGTGGACAGAGAAGCCTAGTGGGTTACAGTCCGTGGGGTTACAAAGAGTTGGACACAACCGAGTAACTGAGCATGCATGCACTATAGTGCTCAGCATACAGTTGGGCAGATACGAAGTGTATCAGTCAGCTATTACTGCCTGAGAATAATAATGCTGCATAACAAACATCCCCAGATCTCTCAGTGACTGACGCAACAGACTTTATTTATCTCACTCATGAGTTTGTCAGTCAAATAGAGAGGCTCTCCTTCATGTTGCACGTCAGGTGCAGATCTGCTCTGTGTGTCTCTCATCCAGCTACTTGGATGCTACAGGCAGCTGCTAGGGACGTGTCCTTCTCATGGCAAATGGTAGGAGGACATGAGAGATGCCTAACTGTAAGAGTAAATTGAAAGCCTCTGTGCATATCCTGTTGCTGACATCATTTCATTGGCCAAAGCAAACCAAATGGCCAAACCCAACATCAACGAAGTGAGAAAGTACACATCTCTCACAGTGGAAAACACTGCAACATTATTTGGCTAAGAGTGTGGATTATAATTGTATTCCATTGGGGAGAAGAATTGGGAATAATAATTTGAGCTGTCACAGCAAGTTATTTATATAACAGGAAGTTGAGTGGAAATTTTCTGTTGTTCAGTTGCTAAGTCATGTCTGACCCATGGACTGCAGCATGCCAGGCCTCCTTGTTCCTCACCATCTCCCAGAGTTTGCTCAAACTCATGTCCATTGAATCGGTGATGTCATCCAACCCTCTCATCCTTTGCTGCCCTCCTCTCCTTTTGCCTTCAATCTTTCCCGGCATCAGGGTTTTTTCCCAATGAGTTCATATCAGGTGGCCAAAGTATTACAGCTTTAGGATCAGTCTTTCCAATGAGTATTCAGGGTTGATTTCCCTTAAGATTGACTGGTTTAATCTCCCTGCTGTCCAAGGGATTCTCAAGTCTTCTCCAGCACCACAGTTTGAAAGCATCAATTCTTCGGTGCTCAGCCTTCTTTATGGAACTTTTCTATCATCCCAGAATAGGTATTCAGAGGGCAAATCTGAAAATATGAAGTTTTAGGCACTCTACTTTTTACACTGAGCCACAAATAACCAGGGGGCTTCCCGGATGGCTCAGTGGTAAAGAATCCACCTGCTAATACAGGAGACACAGGAGATGCAGGTCCAGTCCCTGGGTTGGGAAGATCCCCTGGAGAAGGAAATGGCAACCTGCTCCAGTATTCTTGCCTGGGAAATCCCATGGACAGAGGAACCTGGTGGGCTACAGTCTATGGGGTTACAAAGAATTGAATGTGACTGAACATGCACACACAAATAACTGGGGTCCCTCATGACTTTCCAAGAGGTATCAAATCTGGCCTTGGAGCCCTTAACTCTAAGCCTCCAGGTCTACATAGGTATAGAGATGGAAAAGAAGGCATAATCTATGGAACCTTCACCTGTAGAAAGTACTTGCTTGAGGTGAAGGACTGTTTGCTCCCCACGAAGTCAAGTGAAGGGACCTTCAGAGATTGCCTTATGCAGACTGGAGTTGCTTGCAAAGAGGGACATGGGGCATCTTGTGCCAGCAGACACTCCACCCCCTGTGGTTCTGCTGGAGTGTATTGAGCTTGGAGGTCTTGACATGTCCCCTGGAGTTTAGGGCAATGAAGACACAGAGTGTCTCCTTTGAGTCTGGAAATTTTGTCAGGTAGGAAGCTTCATAGAGTAGCCCATACCAGCAGGGAAACATGGATGGTGATACAGTGCCAAGGGAAGTAAAGGACCTTTTTCTCATCCATTCACTGAGGCTTTGGAAGGTACTGAAGGCTCTTTGCGAGGAAGCATAAAACCTAGGGGAGGAGCAGGGCCCCAGGGCTGCCTAAACAGTAGCTAAATCACACCAGGGGGAAATCTACTGGGCTGGCCAAAGAGTTCATCCGGGCTTCCCCATAAGATGCTGCAGAAAAACCCGGATGAACTTTTTGGCCAGCCCAATACTTGAAGTAGTGGCTGGATGCATGGTCAGCTGGTGGGTGTGAGTTGGGACCCAGTTGCCCCTCTCTGAGAGGCTCCTCAGTGCTGCAAGAAGCTAAGGTGAGCTGAGCCTTGCCCCAAGAAAGCAGCATATCTGGGAACCCCTGGCATTAGAGGGGCCGGTATAGACCAATAGACCAGAGCAATGCCGGGAGGGACATCTCCCTGTTACCGTAATTATTGTTGTGCCTCTGCGTCACTCAGTGTTCCAGTTTGAATGGACAGAATCGATCTGCTGCCTTCTTCCACTTCCAGCCCCTCTTTCTAGTTCCTTCCTGCCTCCCTTCAACTCTGCTTGGAGCCTGGAACATCTCATGCACTGGCTAATCAGCTCTCCCCGTGTGGAGGCAGGGCCCAGGGGTGTGGGCACGCTGGCTGATCTGCTTGGAGCTCCCAGCGCTTATTCCTAATCCCCAGCTTCTGTCTGGCCAGCAGCAGATGGGATCCTCTGTGGGGAGCTCACCCAGGATGCTCCACTTTTTAGGATAAGGCGAGGTCCAAAGCACAAAAATAAAATGCTGCTACTGAGTATATCTTTGCAAGGAGCAAAGGGTTGGCATTTCTAGGGGAATAAGAGTTTCCCGGTGGTGAGCTTTTTTTTTTTGTAATGATAAATCTTTTTCTAATCTCAGGGAGAGATTCAGTGGTTAAAGTGGATGAGGGAAAAGGATAAAATGTGCCTGAGGGCTAGTCTGAGTACAAAGTTCTGGTGAGCAATCCATTCATTCTCCTGTTTAGGTCGGGGCCACTTGCTGAGTTGCCTGAATTTAGCAGATGACAAATCCCCCCACTCTGGCCCTGGTTCTTGTAAACTATTATATTAATAACACACAAAATGTTACTTATTCCAAGACTCATGTTTGCAAGGGAATTTGAAATTACCCAAATCTGTTGGTGAAATTAGTAACTATTCAAGTTTGTCATCCAGGTCACAGGTTTCTTTATGCTTACTAATTTTTTTCTCATTAGCTTGATAGTATTTGCTATTGAATAAGATTTGGAAAATAGTAAAACTTATATATTTTAAAGCTCTTTATTCATACTGCCAAGTTACTTTTCAAAAGATGGTGCTAATTTACCCTACGACCAGCAATGCCCCTCAGTGCATCCTTGATGTTTAATTATGAAAAAATAAAACATGGTCAACTTGTTCATTGAGACAAGATGTTGCTTTTCATGTATTTGATTGCTGACGTGATTGAGCACTTTCCTTATTGAATAACTGTATTTTCTTTTTTTAAGCATTGTCTTTCCATGTCCTTTGTCCAATTAAAATTGAGTGTTAGTGTTTTCCATATTTGTTAGTAAAAGCTGTGTGCATATTGAGGTTACTAAATCAGTGACTCATGATTACTGTAATCATGTTCCCAATCTATTTGCCTTTAATTTTGTACTTATATGGTCTTCTTGCCATGTAGCAATCTAATTTTTATGTATTCATATTGCTAGTGTTTTCAGTTAAAATTCCATTCTTTTCATGCTTAAGTTTTTCCTTACCCTAAAATCAGAAAATTATTCATCTGTAAATTTGGACTGTTTTTACCATTTTAATTTTATGTGTGAGCTATTAATAATTTTCACTTTATTATGATCTTATGGTGGGAGGTAGGGAAGTAATCTCTATTTTGTTGTTTCCAGTCACTCAGTCGTGTCCAACTCTTTGTGACCCCGTGGACTGTAGCATGCCAGGATCCTCTGTCTACATAATTTCCCAGGCAAGAATACTGGAGTGGGTTGCCAGTTCCTTCTCCAGAGAGTCTTCCCAACCCAGGGATCAGACCTGCTGCATCGGCAGGTGTATTATTTACCACTGAGCCACCTGGGAAGCCCAACTCTATTTCAGTTCATTTTAACTGTTGTTGATCAGTCTTTCAGTACCACTTAGTGGATACGCCTTTCCCCACTGAGTTGAAAACCTACCTGTATATTTTGTTCTATTTGATCTCTCTGTCTCAAAGTCATGTAATTATTATACTTTTACGTTCTGCTTTAATGTCTAGAAGTACAAATCCCTTTTCAATCTTACTTTTACAATGTTCCTTTGGTAGTTGGCTCAGATGGTAAAGAATCTGCCTGCAATGCAAGAGACCAGAGTTCGATCCCCGGGTTGGGAAGATGTCCTAGAGAAGGGAATGGCCACCCACTCCAATATCCTTGCCTGGAGAATTCCATGAACAGAGGAGCCTGGTGAGCTACAGCCCATGGGGTCACAAAGAGTTGGACACGACTGAGTAACTTTCACTTGGGTATTTTCACCCATTTATTCTTCCAGATGAATTACTGAGTTATGTTGCCAAATGTGTTGAGAAGCCAGAGCTGGTATATTGAATTAAGAAGATGCAAACTATGACCTGCTGAATGAGGGGGTACAAACCATCCACATAAGATTGTCAAGGGGCTCCCTCAGCATCTGAG
The DNA here is from genome assembly GCA_024291935.2 of Okapia johnstoni. Classification (NCBI taxonomy): domain Eukaryota; kingdom Metazoa; phylum Chordata; class Mammalia; order Artiodactyla; family Giraffidae; genus Okapia; species Okapia johnstoni. The sequence goes on along the minus strand of CM044326.1, from coordinate 13,798,648 downwards.
GTTCCACTTTGGGGAAGGGGAACCTCAGGGGTGGTTTTATTAATTTTTTTTTATATTTTACTTTTAACTGAATGATAATTACAATATTGTGATGGTTTCTGCCATACATTAACATGAATCAGCCATAGGTATACATATGTCCCCTTCCCCTTCAACATCCCTCCCACCTCCCTCCCCACCCCACCCCTTTAGGTTGTCCCAGAACACCAGCTTTGGGTTTTAGGGGTGGGTTTTGATTGAAGGCACAGTTTCAATACGCCTGCACCAAGAAAGCGAGTAGGCACCGTGGTGGTGGGGGGAAGGGCAGTCTTCTGTCCCAGGTCATGATCCAGCAGGAAACTGAGGACAGTGTAGTAAGCACCTGTTACTTATAAGGTGGTTGGGCCAGAGGTTGCTAATTTCTCATGGGCTTAACTCTAAGTGGTTATTTTATTTTTATTAATTAATATTTTAAAAATTGGAGGATAATTGATTTACAGTGTTGTGTTGGTTTCTGCCATATAAGAATGCTAATCAGTCATAACTATATGTATATCTCCTCCCTTTTGAGCCTTCCCTTCCCCAGCCCACCCGTCTAGGTCATCACAGAGCATCAAGCTGGGTCCTCTATGTTATATAGCAGCTTCCCACTAGCTCTCTGTTTTATAGATGGTAGTGATCAGGCTTGGTCCCCTGTGTTATATAGCAGCTTCCCACTAGCTATCTATTTTATAGATGGTAGTGATCAGACTGGGTCCCCTATATTATATAGCAGCTTCTCACTAGCTATCTGTTTTATAGATGGTGGTGTATATATGTCGGTGCTACTCTCTTAATGTGTCCCACCCTCTTCTTCCCTTGTTATGTCCATGGGTCTGTCACTACATCTGCACTCATATTCCTGCCTGCAAATAGGTTAATCAGTATCATTTTTCTAGATTCCATATGTATGCATTAATGTATGTTATTTGTTTTTCTCCTTCTGACTTTCTTCACCCTGTAGAGCATGCTCTAGTTCCATCCACCTTAATTTGATTGATTTACACTTGTCCCTTTTTATGGCTGAGTAATATTCCACACACACACACACACACACACATATATATATGGATGACGGTCACTAATTTTTCATGGGCTTAACTCTGATTAGTTATCTTAAAAGGGACCCTGGAAAAAGCAAAGTAGGAACTTATGGAGGGAATCCTAAACTCGATCCTTTTCTAATTGTCCAGACTCTAGACAGGGTTATCCTATTGTAAAATGCCTAGGCAAAAGCTCAGAAAAACAAAAGTTGTTTTTCTCATTATACTGAGTTAAGAAAAATTCCTATTGGAATTTGGATAGGAATTATAGTTTAATTCCACTACCAATTACATTTATATTTATGTAGTTACATTACTAGTTAATTTGGTGACAATTGGCATTACAGAACATGGTATATTTATTTATCCAATGTTTATTTTCAGTTTCTCCATGAAGCTTTGTATTTTAAAATAACAAAACTATTAAAATAAAAAAATAATAGGAAAAAACCTAACCCTCACTGAGGATTATATGCTAGACTTTGATTACCTTAAATACAATATCTCATTTAATCTTCCCAATTTACCCAAAATAATTCAAGTAGTAAATGGCAGAGAAGCGTAGTCAAGACTTTTAGATTCTGGAACCTGAGCAGTTAACCTCTACACTATAGCCCCTCCCTTAAGATTCCGGCAAATTATCTCCTGTAGTTTAAAGTGGCAGGGAAATAGTCTATGAAAATACTGAGTTTTGTTCTTATGTTAATAACTTATATTAAAATTTTCTCTTTGAAATTAAGAAGGTGTTAGAATGAACTTTGCTTGAAATTTGGTCAACACTATGGATTTGAAGGGGCTTCGCAGGTGGCGCAGGTGGTAAATAACCTGCCTGCCAATGCAGGAGACACAAGAGACGAGGGTTTGATTCCTGGGTCAGGGAAGAACCCCTGGAGGAGGAGATGGGAAGCCACTCCAGTGTTCTTGCCTGGAGAATCCCATGGAGAGAGGAGCCTGGCAGGCTGCAGTTTGTAGGGTCGCACAGAGTCGGACATGACTGAAGGGACTTAGCACAGCACAACACATAAACCTGAAGAATGAAGATTTTCTTCACACTAGGCAAATTTTTATCCAGTGCTTTGGTTCTCAATCCTGGCTGTGTATTAGAATCAGCTGAGGAGTCTATTTAAGAAAAAACAAAAAACAAAAAAACCCAAGCAATATCCTAACTCTCCTTACGGATACTTAAGCCAGACTCTAATGGTGGCGCTGGAAAATTGAATTTCTTGAAGAAACTGCCCAGTGATCCTGATGTGCAACCAAGGTTTTGACCCAGTGACAGAGTAAACCTTCCGTTATTGTTTCTGCTTCTGACATTTTTATCTTCCTCCTAGAGTCACCCACAGTTCTTGGCTAGAATCTCGTTTCTTTGTCTTTCATGTCTATTATATTCTCTGATCATTTTTTACCTTTTTATATTTTTAATTTTCTTCCTGAAGGTGGACTCAACAGCCAGGCAAACCAAACAGATCACCCACTAGCTATAAGGAAAGAGAGTTGGCTTAAAAAGGAAAACAGATGCGATCAGAACATCACCTCTCTTGACACTCATGAGTCCTCATCCTAGTGAGGGAATTTGTTCCTCTCTGCCATGTCCTCTCCTTCTCCATCCACCTCAGGAAAGAATCTATTTATAAACTATTTTGAAAAATATTGCTTGTTCAGGAGCCTGACTACAAGAGACTGTATTCCCAATATGTGCTTAATGGCCCCATTTGCACACCCCACTGTGTCAGGTACTATACAGTAAGTCCTCAACACGCAAACCGTCAAGTTTCAAGCTTTCAAAAATGCAACCGAGCATCTGGTTCCAGCAAAGAACCAAAACCCACGCCATCCACATCTGTCGTTTGTGAAATCACAGCTTGCACTCCATCTCCTATTATTGATAGTCCATCAGTAACTCTTCTGGCCTGTTCACTCCAGGCCAGCCCATGCATGCCAGCCGTTGTCCTGTACTACTGTACTTTTCAAGGTCCTGTACTATAAGATTAAATTTTTTTTTGTTTGTGTGTTTTTTAATGTATTATTTATGTGAAAAGTATTATAAACCTCTTACAGTACAGTACTATATAGCCAATTGCGTTTGTTGGGTACCTTGGCTAACTTTGTTGGACTTACAAACAAATTAGACTTGCCAATTCACTCTGGGAACAAAACTTGTTCATATGTGGGGACTTACTATAAATATATTTCATGAGTATAAGGCCAGGGATGTTGTGGGTGCATCTAAGATGAGCACAAAGCCCGATTCAGAGTAGGTTTCATCAGAGATGCTCCCCGCCACCCATCAAGACTTAAGTCATGGTGCTCACAAGTGGGGTCCCCAAACATCCTCACTGAGGACTCAGCTGGGAAAGCAGGGGTGCCCTGTCTGGAGCATCTTTAACTGCTCAGCTTTCTTCTGATGGGTAATGATTCTGCTCGTTTTGCCTGTGAGCCATTTGGACACCAGTTCCCTGCTTGTTCTCTGCTGCAGAGCTGGCACCCGGGTCTGACTCCTTCTCCGTCCTTTCTGCTGCTTCTAGTTGCTTCTTTTGTCTCTATGAGTGACTGAACAACACTGGACTCCCCAGTTAAGATACTTAGCACCTGGGCTTATCTTCCCCAACGTTTCATCTATTCTGCGTCCTGCACTTTCCAAGACACCTTTTAAATAAAAGCTTGAGGAAAAGACAGTGCTTGTGGGCCATCAAACCTCAAAGCCTGTATTTGTTTATCCAGGAGTACCATAGAAAGCCAAGATCCATGCAATAAACACTGTGCACATTGTTCTATTCGTGGGACACAAATGGAGGGGAGTATGTGTGTGTTCGATGCCTACCATTTCTAAAAAGTTGACCTCCTTTGCTCTTTGCCAAAAATTCCCACAAGGTAGAAAGTATTATTCCCACTTTACAGAGAAGCTGAGTCACTCATCCGGTGTCTCATGGTTGGCATGTAGTAGAGTTGTGAATCACACCTTCAGATTCCTTGTCCAGGGCTCTTTATTTTGGGCATGTCTTCACTGAGAGTCTCTAGAGATGAATAGGGAGAGATTAACTGGGAACAGGCTGGATTCACTAGATAAGCCATCTCCAGGTGAGACCCTCCTGAGCTCTGAACACACGTGGCCTGTGTCCCCTCACCATTCCTAGATTACTCTTTTGCCTGGAAGTCACCCGGGCCATGTAGAAGGCTGCTGCCCAGAGAGACGCCCTAAAGTGGTGCATAGGGCAAATGGGGGATGCATTGCTCTGGAGGTTACCCCATCATAAGGCATTTAGCTTTGCCAGTTCAAAGTTGTACTCAGTCACTCAGTTCTGTCTGGCTCTCTGCGACACTATGGATTGTAGCCTGCCAGGCTCCTCTGTCCATGGGATTCTCCAGGTAAGAATACTAGAGTGGGTTGCCATTTCCTCCTCCAGGGGATCTTCCTGACCCAGGGATCAAACCCATGTCTCCTGCATTGGCAGGTGGGTTCTTTACCACTGAGCCACCCGGGAAGCCAGTTCAGAAAGGATTCTTAAAATTCCTTGGGAAATAGTTGTGCATGTAGCCCTGCAGTGCTCTCCTCACCCTGTGGCTCCTCTTCCAGCCTCCTCTTCTCCTTGTTCAGGAGGCTGGAAGTCTAGATCAAGGTGCCTGCAGGTTCATTTCTCCTGAGGGCTCGCTCCTTGACTTGTGGACAGTAGCCCAGTTGATGTCTTCCTACGTGGGTTTCCTCTGTGTGTGTATCTCTGGTGAATCTCTGCATGTCCTCCTCACAGAATGGTCCTCCTGGGTAATCCCCAGGGTGGGCAAAACTGGGTCTTGCCTTGCTGGTGCTGTTTGCTCTTCTTTTCTCACCACATTCATTACATTATCAGAAGCTATTAAGATTTACATGAAGCCTCCCAGCCTTGGGGCCCATCTGTTCTTGCTATTTATTCCCTCAGGGGAGTCACGAGTCTGTCATCTGCGATTTTACAGCTCTCCGTATCCGAGGTGCCAGTGCCGTGTTTCCTCTGTGAGGCCACACTGCACGACTCCCCTCTCCGTGCAGGGCTCTGGGGGGTTCGTGCAAAGAATGACACCCCTTCTTCAGGAAGTGAGGAGCCTTCTCCTGAGTGCCAGGCACAGCCGCCAAGTCCTGCTGGGAAAATATGCACCCTTGCTTCACAAAACAGAGGCCCCCAGGCCCAAACAGGGATCAGAGACCTCTTTTAAGTCAGGCTTAAAACAGCTTCCTGCTGTCCAGAGATACAGCCATTATTTGTTCTTGAAAGGACAGGTATTAGTTTGCCAGAGCTGCTACAACAAAATAACACAGATGGGGAGGCTTGTTGTTGTTCAGTTGCTCAGTCGAGTCCAACTCTTTGCAACCCCATGGACTGCAGCACGCCAGGCCTCCCAGTCCATCACCAAGTCCTGGAGTTTGTCCAAGTTCATGTTCATCGAGTTGGTGATGCCATCTAACCATCTCATCCTATGCCACCCCCTTCTCCTTTTGCCTTCAATCTTTCCCAGCATCAGGGTCTTTCCCAGAGGAGGCTTAAATGACAGGAAATTTTCTCCCTGTTCTGGAGGCTGGAAGTCTAGATTGAGGTGCCTGCAGGTTCATTTCTTCTGAGGGCTCTCTCCTTGACTTGTGGACAGTAGCCCTGTTGATGTCTTCTTACATGGTTTTCCTCTGTGTGTGTATCTCTGGTGAATCCATGGGATTCTCCAGGCGAGAATACTGGAGTGGGTTGCTATGCTCTCCTCCAGGAGGTCTTCCTGACCCAGGGATCCAACCTGCGTCTCTTGTCTCCTGCATTGGCAGGTGGGTTCTTTACCACTAGTGCCACCTGGGTCACCTCTTTAAAGGTCCCATCTTCAAATACAGTCACATTCTGAGGTGCTGGGTGTTCAATGTATAAATTATGAGGGAACATAAATCAACCTATACCCGAGAGTTAATAAGTGAGAATACAAACACTGTTGAGTTTCTGTTCTGTGCCAGGCACTGTCCTTGCAGTTTCACATACATTTGCCCATTTATCAAAAAGGATCTTATAGATTATGCAGTGGCGATCCTGGCTGAACTCTGTATAATAACCACTGGCAGTCAGCACAAGAGGTGAAGCTCCCCTTGGGAAGCTGGAAATTTAACACCAGGGGATAAAGAGCAGAGAGAGAAATTTAAGTTTCCTCGAAGAGAGAAAAGGGCCCCCAGCCCCACTGCACTTGAACATAACTGGATTGAACTAACAGTGAAGATAATAATAGTGATAGTAATTGAAATTTGGTTTTTTTAAGATATTTATTTATTCACTTGACTGCATCGGGTCCTAGATGCAGCACGTGGGATCTTCATTGCGTCATGGGGGAATCTTTCGTTGCAGTGCATGGACTGTCTAGTTGTGGCACAAGGGCTCCAGAGCACGTGGGTTCAGTAGTTTCAGCTGGCAGGCTTAGCTGCTCCATGCCACGTGGGATCTTAGTTCCCTAACCAGGAATTGAACCCGTGTCCCTGCATTCCAGGGCAAATTCTTTAACCACTGGACCATCAGGGAAATCCCTGAAATTTGTTGAGTGCTTGCTGTCTTCTAAGTGCTTTTAGCATTTGTTGTTGTTGCTCAGTTGCCAAGTCATGTCCAACTCTTTGCGACCCAATGAACTGCAGCATGCCAGGCCTCCCTGTCCCTCACCATTTCCCAGAGTTTGCTAAGTTCATGTCGATTGAATCGATGATGCCATCCAAACATCTCATCCTCTGTTGCCCTCTTCTCCTTCTGCCTTCAATCTTTCCCAGCATCAGGGTCTTTTCCAATGAGTCGGTTCTTTGCATCAAGTGGCCAAAGTATTGGAGCTTCAGCTTCAGCATCAGTCCTTCCAAGCTTCTAGTGTATGACATATTTAATTGTTGCCATTCTAAAGAAAGAACACATTTAACACTCTTACAAGGTGTTGATCAGTCAAGTATGTGCAGAAAAACAAGCTTCTCAGAAGGCAATGCTGGCAGTGCCTTCCAAATACTGCCCAAGAAAGAGTACATTCTAGCCAGCAGACCCAGGTATTGGCAAGGCTGTGCCTACTGTGGGGGCACAGGTGCCAGGGTCTGAGCTGGAGGCCAGAGAGGGTGACTCATCCACCTCTGCCTCCTCCAGTTCAGTCCTTCTCAGCATTCTTCCAAATACAGATGGATCTCCCATGCTGGTCTGCCTAATAAGATGGGGGGTGCTGGCCATGCCAAGATGAGGATTCTGAGTTACCGGTAGATGTCTCCTTGCAAACACAAATTAATAGGAGGTCTTCTGGTTGCTGTCTGGAATCCATGCGGAATGGGAGAGAGACTTGTATTGCAGCCTTGATGAAACCTGATTTGTGATAACAGCCAGACCTTGGGCAGGGATATTATGTTTGTTTCTTTTGCTGCTGTAACAAATCGCCACATAGTGGGTAAAAATGACACGCGTATTATCTTATAAGGGCTTCCTGCATGGCTCAGTGGTAAAGAATCCACCTGCAATGCAGGAGACGTGGATTTGATCCCTGGACTGGGAGATCCCCTGGAGGAGGAAATGACAGCCCACTCCAGCATTCTTGCCTGGGAAATCCCATGGACAGAGGAGGCTGGTGGGCTACAGCCCATGAGGGTCAGAAAAGAGTAGGACACAACTTATCGACTAAACGGTTAATAAATTATCTTACAGTTCTGGAGGTTGGAGTTTGAAATGGGTCTCCCTGGGCTAAAATCAAGGTGCCTGCAGGGCTGCATTCTTCTGCAGGCTGGAGGAGAGAACCTGATCCCTCACCTTTTCTGGTTTCTAGAAGCCGACTGCATCTCCAGGCTTGTGCCCTTTTCTCCACCTTCAAATCCTGCAGCTTAGCGTTCTCTAATTTCGCTCTGACTCTCCCCTTCCTGTCTTCCTCTTTTCTATGAGGACCCTTGTCATCACAATGGGTCCACTCCATAGCTCAGCATAGCCTCTGCATCATAAGATCCTTTACTTAATCACACCTGCAAGTCCCTTTTGCCATGTCAAGTAGTATGTCCACAGATTCCAGGGATTAGGACGTGGACAGCTTTGGGAGGTCATTCTTCTGCCTCCCACAGTTATGCCCTTTAAAAAATTCGTGTCTCTTTGTTTATTTTTTTGACCGTGCCATGTAGCATGGAAGATGTTAGTTCCCTGACCAGGGATCAAACCTGGATTGGGAGCACAGAGTCTTAACCACTAGACTTCCAGGGAAATCCCCCCACAATTATCCTTACTGAGTTAAGAGCACCCTTTAGGGAAAGACTTTGCTGGTGGCTCAGATAGTAAAGCGTCTGCCTATAATGCCTATAATGCGGGAGACCTAGGTTCAATCCCTGGGTCGGGAAGATCTCCTGGAGAAGGAAATGGCAACCCACTCCAGTATTCTTGCCTGGAAAATCCCATGGACGGTGGAACCTGGTAGGCTACAGTCCATGGGGTCACAAAGAGTTGGACAGGACTGAGTGACTTCACTTTTGGGAAAACTCTTGGATGACAGTCAGCTCTTCACTTTAGTGACAGCCAGCCTCAACACTGCTTTCGCACTCTAATTTTTGAAGTTGGATGTCCCTACCTGGTGAGGCAGTGGGGATGTTGTCATAACCCATGTGAAAGTCCAGGAAACTGAGGGTCACAGAGGAAGAGTAGTTTTCTGGGATTGGCACCCATTTTGGTCAGTAGTCCCATCATTGACATTGCACCATATAACAGACAAGGACATCAAAACTTATTTCCATTAGTATTTCCATCATAAGAAGGAATATAATTTCCTTGTGTCCGACTCTTTGCGATCCCATGGACTATACAGTTCATGGAATTCTCCAGGCCAGAATACTGGAGTGGGTAGTCTTTCCCTTCTCCAGGGGATCTTCTAAACCCAGGGATCAGACCCAGGTCTTCCACACTGCAGGCAGATTCTTTACCAGCTGAGCCACAAGCAAAGCCCAAGAGTGCTCGAGTGGGTGGCCTATCCCTTCTCCAGCGGATCTTCCTGACCCAGGAATCGAACCAGGGTCTCCTGAATTGCAGGCGGATTCTTTACCAACTGAGCTTTCAGAGAAGCCCAACCAGGTGGCAGGAAAGTAGAAATGAGAGCATGTTGTTTAGTTGCTCAGTCCTGTCTGACTCTTTGCAACCCCATGGACTGTAGCCTGCCAGGCCCCTCTGTGCATGGGATTTCCCAGGCAAGAATACTGGAGGAGGGTTGACATTCCCTTCTCCAGGGGATTGTCCCAACCCAGAGACCAAACCTGAGTCTCCTGCATTGGCAGGTGGGTTCTTTACCATCCCATCCACCAGGGAACACAAGTCTATTTCTTCATGTGATGTGCCAAGGATTGCCCTATTTGTTTCAAAAGCTAACAATCCTTGCTTTCTGGAGTCTCTCTGTACTTCTTTAGTGTAAAACTTAATCAACAAATCAGGGTAGAGACCACCTTAAGAAGGAAGTAGGCAGATTTCTTATTTTGTTAAATTGTTCACGCATACATGGATTCTTCCATTACACATGGAGTGATTTTTCTTTGGTGGGTGTTGTGGGGAGTATAGAGATGTTGAAAGTGTGATTATTGTTCTCAAGCAGTTCAGTCTCTTCATTTGTACTGTAGACCACAGAGGAAATCTTGTAGACCAGGCTTTCAAGCTGAAAGATGGACTCAACTGCTAAGTTCCATCAATCACCAGCTGAGTGATATTTGGCAAGTTGCTTAACCTCTCTGAACCTGCCTCAGTTCCTCCTTCCATACAATGAGATAATAACCGTACCTACCTTGGAGGGTCCTTGTAAGGACCAAATGAGTGTCAAGCTCCCAACTCTGAGCTGAGGGCATGGCAGATGCTCATGAGATGTTCTCAACCTTTCTTTCTCCTGGCTGCTTAGCCTTATCTTTAGAGAAAAGAGAAAACTGTTCATGAGATGGGGTGGAGATAGTGGGAGGTAAATTTAAGCATTTCTGGGATGTTCTAATAATGCGCAGAGGCCAGGCTGAAAAGAGATCAGCTGCGCCTTTTGTGTGCCCAATGCAGAGCAAACTCGTTCGGCCTCACCCTCTGTTTGAGGCTGCCAGAAAGGCGTTCTCTGCTCCAAACCCTCATGCTGGCAGCACTGTCCAGCATCATCTTCCAGAAGAAAGGCTCAGTAGGTGTTTAGAAAGCAGACTGTCCACCCTGTTCTGATTTTGGAAAAGAAAAGCCCTTTCTGTGGAACAAATAACCTTTGAATCAGAGAGAGAAGAAATATGCCAGAGGCATAACAGATGAATAGGATAGACCCAGGGACAGCCCAGAAGGGTGTTTGTGTGTCTGGAGCTGAGATGCTAGTGGGGAGGTGGGGTGAGTTGAGGGGAAGGAGGAGAGAGACATTTGGTATAAGAGTTGTGCCAGACTCTGCGTGATGCTTTTGTAAGTGGAGTTCAGGTTTTAATCCTTGAATACTGGAGTCCAGAAATAGTCCCGGCGGTGACCAGGCTTTCTTTTTACTGATTGATTGAGATACGCTTGATGAACAATGCTGTGTTAATTTCTGCTGTAGTGCAAAATGACTCACGTATATACATACATACCTTCTTTTTTTTTTTTTAATTTTCTTTTCCATTATGATTTATCCCAGGGTAGTGAATATAATTCCCTTGCGAGATGCAGTCCGGATTTCTATGTTAACTCTGCCAAGCCAAGCAGATTCAGGAGTGGTTCTTTGAGATTTTCTTCTCTTTTTCTCATTAGATGTATTAAAGTGACTTGCATTTTGTGGACTGTAAGGAGACTTGAGTGGAGGGAGGGAAGAATGACATTTGATGCTCTTTGCACAGAGAAGCATCCCTCAGGTATTCGAGCATATTCCACAGATAAAAGAAGGTGAGTGCACTTCTGAATGCTCTTATCTTTCTTAGCCTTATCCCCAGGGCTCAAATCAAACCTGAGATGGCGGAGACAACAATGCCTCTCCACCGGGCGGGGACACATGCTGTCAGCAGCTCCGCTCTCTGTCTAGCAGAGATTGTCAGCCTCCTTCTGGGAGCTGTTTTCACCCTCTCCCACCGGTGAGTCATCCTCAGAGGCCAGTTCTCAAGAAGGTGGGATGGCAGAGCGGGAGGAGGTGTCAGAATGTGAAAGCTGTTCTGTTCTTTCCTTGAAAATTAACTTGGCAGCTTGTAAGCAGTGAGTTTTCTGCACAGAGCCAGAACACGTGAGCGGACCAGCTAGTGGGCCAGGGTCTGGAACCCACCCCCATTTTCCACTTAGTTGAGTATGAGATCCCAACGTTGCCTTATGCAAGTCTCATCATACTGCTTTACAAACAGGGGTGAAATAATCATGGTGACAGTTTCTATGGGAGACCCTTGGGATCAAGTCATTTCAACAAATATTTAATGTGCCCTGGGCCAGTGGTGAAGAACTCTGCCCACTAAGGCAGGAAACTCAGCTTGGATCCCTGGGTCGGGAAGATCACCTGGAGAAGGAAATAGCAACCCACTCCAGTATTCTTGCCTGGAAAATCCCAGGCAGAGGAACCTGGAGGGCTACAGTCCATGGGGTCACAAAAGAGTCAGACGTGACTTAGCGACCAAACAACAACAATGGGTAAGGTATGTGCTGTTTACAGAAATAAGTACATTGAGGGCATCTGCCCTCAAGGCGATGGGAAAATGAATGAACATGTGCACGACCATCATGTAACGTCAGTGGAAATAAAGGCTGTGGGCAAGGTATAAAATGCCGGGTGTGCCAACGAAGGAGAAATCCTTGTCTGCAGGAGCTGGCATGGGGGGAGGAGGGAGCAACCAAGTGAGATGGTGAAGCCAGCAAAGTCTGGGAAAAGCTCAGAACTGGAATGTGATCTGAGGGCACAGACGTGGCCATGAGGTGGACAGAAGCCAAAGGGAGTAACACATGGAGCACCCAGTGTGATGGCTATGGGGGTCCTGGGGAGCCCTGGGGGTTCTGATGCTGGGGAAATTGGTAGGCAGCAGGGAGCCACCCAAGGCTTCTTGTTTTTTTCCCTAGACATGGACCACTTATTTATTATTTTTTAAAATTGGAGTATAGGGCTTCCCTGGTGGCAGTGGTAAAGAATCTGCCTGCAATGCAGAAGACTCAGGTTCAAACCTTAGGTCAGGAAGATCCCATGGAGGAGGGCATGGCAACCCACTCCAGCATTTGTGGCTGAAAAATCCCATGGACAGAGGAGCCTGGGAAGCCTACAGTTCATGGGTCATGAAGAGTCAGACACAGCTGAGCGACACACTACTAATAGTTGCTTCACAAGGTTGTACAGTAAAGTGAATCAGCCATGCGCATACGAATATCTCCTCTTTTTTGGATTTCCTTCCTGTTTACCAGGTCACCACAGAGCACTGAGTAGAATTCCCTGTGTTATACACTTGGTTCTACCAAGGCTTCTTTGGAGGGAATTGTTTTGGTCTGATCTGGTCTGCCGTTGGAGGCAATAAGTGGTTTTAGGCTCGTTTGCTGGTTACACTCTTTGCTAATTGTGTGCCCACGAGCATGATTTTCCTTGGCCTCTACTTCATCAGCTGTAAAGTGGAGGCAGAAATGATGCCCACATGGGGGTCTTGGGAGAGTGGAATGGGATGACGTGGGGAAAATGCTTAGCTCAGTGACTGGCACTTGGAAGGCTCAGCAAAGGGAGTGCATGTCAATAACCGTTCAAGGAGAGGCTCCATGGTGGGGAGCAGGGTGGGGGTGGTACTCGGGAGATGAGGGGCTGCAGGCCTGAGGCCATGTGGTGGATTCTGTGTTGGCAGCTGGGGGAGGCCAGTGCCTGAACCTGGGTGGTGGTGGGGATGTGGAAAGAGGGACTGTGATGACGTGATGCTGAGATTGCAGGGCTAGGAGGTGTGGGAAGTGGGACTGAGGAAGGAGGGAGCAGTCAGCTGCTGGAGTTCCAGGATGAGGGCAACTGGGAAGGAGGACGGGGCGCTGCTGGAGGAATCCTGAATTCCATCTGAGCACTTCAGAGGCTGGTGGACGTGTTAGTGGGCAGAGTCGTGAGCTGATGGCAAATTCAGGGGGCAAGGTCAGGGCTGAGTTATGTGCTTGGCTAGGGTTGAAATGTGATGTATGGGAAGTGGTTGTATAGTCTTCTAGGGAGACAGAGTAGAGACAGAAGGGAAAAGTGCTGTGAGAGAACCTTTAGGGAATATTCCCATATAAAAAGGAGGTGTGGTCCAGTGGCTAAGATTCCACACTCCCAAGGCAGGGGACCCCGGTTCGATCTCTGGTCAGGGAACTGTATCCTTCACACCACAGCTAGAAGATCCTGTGTGCTGTGACTAAGTCCCAGTGCAGTCAAATAAATGAATGCAAAAAATAAAAAGGAGGTGGAGGATAATGCACACGGAATGAGAGAGAGATGGGGGGCGATGAGAGAGAGAGCATTCAGGGAGGAAGGAGAGAGAGCCAGGAGAGGGCTGGTGTCATGGACCCCAGAAGAGAGAGGTCTGCCCAAGGGGGATCCAGGAGGATGGGGACCCACAAGAGGCCCCTGAATTGGGACAGAATCAGTGGGTCTGGAGAGGACGCTGCCAGCCGAGTCCTGAGAACAAGAAGTGCAGCTCCAGGGGTGAGGAAACCAGTATGCAGGCGGGGATACAGGCCAGCGAACCCAGACGTTTCTCAAGATGGTGGAAGAAGGAAGGAGACAATTAGACTGACTTAGTGAGGAAGACCGTAGGAAGAAGTGTTTTTAGAATGTGTGGCACTTGAGCATTTTTACAGAATAAAAGCTAAGTGAGAAGGAAGACCTTGAAGATGCAGGGGAGGAAGTGGTGGACGGAGCCAAGTCTGGGAACCCACGGGGGCAGGTGGGGCTGAGCACAGTGGGGGGCTGGTCTTTAGGCAGTGATGGTGTGCAGAGAGCCTGGATGGGAGGAGGATGCAGACGTTTGGAGAGAAGGCTGTGGGACTCAGTGAATGGGGTGAAGTAAGAGGGAAGGTTTTGGAAGTGGGTGGGGTTTATGGAAAAGGTTTGGAACAGCCCTCATGGGGGATAACTAGGCACTAACCATAGTCTCAACAAACTGACAAGCAGAACTGGGGCTCAGCTGATTTGAGCATCCAAACTGGAGGCTGAGCTTAAGAGCCCGTATGTGTGTGTGTGTGTGTGTGTATACATATGTAATCCATGCATATATAGGTGCAGGTATATATTGTGTATATATACACAAATGTTTTGTTTTGATTGTTTTTGTTTTCTGATGAGCATGGTCAAGCTAAGCAATGGGAAGAAAGCGGGATTATGCAGGGCTGGCAATTGTGCCTGTCTGTGGTACCTCATGAAAACTAGCCTTGTTTCGTTTAAGGTTAGTGCCTGATAAGGAACAGCAGACTAAAGACAGGCCTGTGTTGTGTGCCGGACCTTGAGAAATTAGCTCATTTAATACTATGAAAACCCTATGAGGGAGGCCATGCTATTTTTAAATTTAGTTATTTATTTATTTTGGCTGTATCTTAGTTGCAGCATGTGGGATCTAGTTCCCTGACCAGGGATCGAACCTGGGACCCCTGCATTGGGAGCTTGGAGTCTTAGCCACTGGACCACCAGGGAAGTCCTGAAGGCCATGTTTTGCAGATGAAGAAGCTGAGGGTCATAGAAGTGACCTGAATGTGGCCCGACCTAAGATAAGCGGCAGGCTTCCCAGTTGGCACAGTGGGAAAGAATCTGCTTGCCAATTCAGAAGACACAAGAGATTTGGGTTTGATCCCTGGGTTGGGAAAATTCCCTGAAGAAGGAAATGGCAACCCACTCCTCTATTCTTGCCTGGAGAGTCCCATGGACAGAGAAGCCTGGTGGGCTACAGTCCGTGGGGTCACAAAGAGTCGAACACGCCTGAGCACACACACACACACACAGAGTAAGTGGTGGGGGGGGACAGCCAGTGAATCTGTGAGGACTTGGCCTTTTGTCTCTATCTGGTGGATGCCGCAGTAGACGTGGGTTTAGGGGTAAGGATGCACAAAAGGGAAGCAGTTCCCATGGACCAGTGAGCAGCAGGCTATGACTCTAGAAAAAAGAACAGTGCAGAACCCAGCCTCCTGTTCCACTACTCTGAAGCAACATATGTGGGAACTTTCTCTTCCCTTCTCTCTCTTTTTTTGAGGCTGTCTGCACAGGAATTGACAAATTCTAATGATAGTCTATTTTGGAGGGAGTGTTAAATTATTCAGACACAGGCACAAATAGAACGTCTCCAGCAGCCTCGACATCCTGCTTGAACCCACAGATGTCAATTTCCTGGACCCTGTCAGGGTCTGCAGACCATGCCCCGGTGGGAGGTGGAGGCAGGGATTTCATGCACTGTCTAAACGCTGCTGTCTGGAGCCAGAACTCCAAACGCTGAAGGTGTCCATCTGCAGGCTGCAGGGACTGAGGGGCAGGGCATGGCTCCATGATGACGGGGCTTCTTCAATTTCCCCTGTCCTCCTCCTCGAGGGCATCCTGAGCCGGCCAGGTGTCCCATCCCTTGAAAGCATCCACTGCGACCTCCACTTCTGCTGCGATTACACCTGAAGTTTTGCATGTCTCAGAGCTCCAAAAGGCTCATGTGTGAATCATGACAATGTTCAGGAAAGTTCCAGAAGTCAGGTGTGTTTCGATTTCTCAACCTGGGACTCTTCTCATACCTCTCTGCTACTTTCTTCTCATGGTTCCTTCTCGTCTCGGGAACTCCTTTATCTTGAAGATGCTCAGGCAAGAGGCCATTGAGGATGGCTCTGATTCTAGACCCTCCCTGTGGAAATCCCTGGAGGACTGGACAGAGCAACCATGTAGCTGCAACCTAGGGCTGTTATTTAATTTATATCCAAACCCAGACACCAGAGTGAAAAGGGGGTGCTCTTTAATAGTGACCCCAGAGTGTCAGACATTAACAGGCAGTGTCCAGAACAATTTGCAAGGATGGCCACCCTAGAAAGAATCGGAGCTGAGGGGTGGGGGTTGCAGTTAAGTGTTTTGTTTATCTTTAAACAACTTCATTTTCCTCATTGGTTGAACTGAAATCTGCTTTTGTGAGCCTGTTGAAGTAATACACATCATATGCCAGGCCCAATTCCTGGCACAGAAGTGTTCAATATATATTGACTCCTCTTTTTTCCTAAAAAAAAGAAACCCTCAAACAAACTCAATAAAAACAATAGTGACAGCAAAAACTGCTCTACGCCAAAAATCATTGGTAGGTTCCCAGCAGGTAGCGTTGAACGCTGGCCTATTTTCGCCACCTCCCCTACCCCTGGCGTTCCTGCTAGTCCGTAGGTAGAGGATTGCTTTTTCACTCAACCGTTTTCTTTTCTTCTCAGATTCTCTTGTCTCAGGTGCTTCTCACCCCACAACCCCCCCTTTTTTTTCACTTTTGCCTTCCAAAGAGATTTTGTTTTGACACATATTCCCCCTATCCACCACCCTCTTGATCCTCCTCATGAAATTAAAAAAAATATTCATTTATCTGCCTGTATTGGGTCTTGGTTGTGGTTTGCATGATCTTTAATTGTGGCATGTAGACTCTAGCTGTGACATATGGGATCTAGTTTCCTGACTAGGGATTGAACCAGGCCCTCCTGCATTGGGAGCATGGAGTCTTAGCCACTGGACCACCAAGGAAGTCCTGTGAAATATTTTTTAACTTTTAATTTTATATTGACATCTAGTTGATTAACAATGTTGTGATGGTTTCAGATATACAGCAAAGTGATTCAGTTAAGGTATACATATACATGTATCTATGCTTTTTCAAATTCTTCTCCCATTTAGGTTGTTACATAATATTGAGCAGAGTTCCCTGTACCGCACAGTAGGTCCTTGTTGGTTTTCCATTTTAAATAGAGGAGTGTGTACCTGTCCATACCAAACTCCCTAACTATTCCTTACCCCCATCCTTCCTCCTGGCAACCATAAGTTCATTCTCTAAGTCTGTGAGTCTGTTTCTGTTTTGTAAATAGGTTCATTTGTATCATTTCTTTTTAGAATCCACAATCTATTTCATATGATATTTCTTTTTCTCTGTGTGTCTTACTTCACTCAGTGTGACAATCTCAGGGTCCGTCCATATTGCTGCAAATGTCATGATTCCACGCACAGAAGGAAGTGCTCTGAATCTCTGCCTTGCAGGAGAGTGAGAGAACCCTCATGCATTCTCTCATGGCCAGTTTTTTAGATATTCAACTCCTCTTTCCCTACACACAACTTTGATTTTTTTTTTCAGAGTTAGCTATGAATAGAAATATAAACTATCACGTTTTGAAAACTTTGTAAATATCACTACCTTCACAGACCCTGAGGGGTCTGGGAATCCCAGGGTAAATCACTGGTCTCTGATACACAAAAGGGTGACCTGTGTTCTCTGGAGATAATTCAGCAGGAAGGCATTCAGGCAGCTACCGGTGGACGGTGCGGCTCAGGCGTGAACCTCAGTAAGTAGGAAGAGAGTGGGCTGATCCCAGCGGGCTGTTGGGAGTTTTGATTCAGGGCTCATGCGCCTGACAATTCCAGAATGCAAGGTTTCAGGTTGTGGGGCTTTACCCTCTAGGGACCTTTGGTATATTTTTGGAGAGAAAGCTTTTTGATTTAATTTTATTTATTTAGTTGGATGTTTTTGGCTGTGCTGGGTCTTCGTTGCTGCAAGCAGGCCTTCTCTAGTTGCAACAAGCGGGGGCGACTCTTCCTTGTGGTGCTCGGGATTCTCGTTGCGGTGGCTTCTCTTGTTGTGGAGCATGAGCTCTGAGGCGCGTGGGCCTTAGCAGTTGCGGTACCCGAGCTCTAGAGCACAGACTCAAAGTTGTGGCACCCGGGCTTAGCTGTTCCGTGGCATATGGAATCTTCCCGCACCAGGGATTGAACCAATGTCCCCTGCTTTGCAAGGCAGACTCTTAACCACTGGACCACCAGGGAAGCCCCTGGAGAAAAAGCTTTCATCTCCATGTGTTGATCCCAGCCAGCAGAGACCAGTGAGAGGGTCCAACCCTTTGGGGTGCTTGTTCCCAGGCATGGAACTGTGCAGTGGAATAAGGGATCTTGTGGGTATCTGCCAGCAATCCCCTACGTCTTTCATTTCATCACTGGCTAGATTCGCTGAGTCCTGATTGGACTGCCAAGTAGGAGCAGCCATGCCTTCCACAGTCTCTGAGCTTTGGTAGGCAAATCCTTTCTAGCTGTCATCATGTCTGTCTTTCCAGGAGCAGGGATGGCTTCCTCTTTCCCTGGGGAAGGTGGGAGCAGTGGCAGCCAGGGTTGGTTCTTCTCCTGGGCTGAGAGGCATCTGGAAGCTGGTTCCCAGGAATCCAGGGCAGTGATGGAGTGGAGACTGGCAGGTTTGGCTGGAAAGGAGAAGCGAGGTGATTCTGGGAGGACTAGTCATTCCTCATATCCTGGCCGTGGGTCACTTCTCCTGGCCAGGAAGAAACTGCTGCTCCTTAAGGAAAGGTTGAATCCTGTGCAGAAGTTGATCTGTATGGCAAAAACCAGTACAATATTGTAAAGTAATTGGCCTCCAATTAAAATATATTAATTAATTTAAAAAAAAAGAAATCAGAAGTACCTCTCATTTTCAGGGAATGAAAGTCCCAACTGAGAAACCAGTTGTTGGACAACTTGGGAAAATCAGGTCATTACTGAGCCTTGGTTTCTCCGGATGAGAGATGAGAGATTTAGGTGGGATAACTTCTACATCTCATTGAATGTTTTTTTTTTCTGGTTCTGGAAAATTTTTAAATCATTTTATGGAAAACTTGAATATGATGGTGGGGCACCCCTCCAGACTCCAATGACTAATCACCCCAATTACTAATGAGTGTTCAAGCCGTTCTTATATCCGAATCCAGCCAGCTCAGTCATTTAGAAAATTGTGTGGTTCTCAATGTGAGATGGAAGAGGCGAGTGGCATTAAAACATTTACCACAAAACTGTTACTTATTTTAAACTTATAGTTGGATTTACTGTGGATAAAATTTCAGCAAATAACTAGGAGTAGCCACATGTCAGGCATCAGATGGTGGACAAATTACGTGTTTATTTATCTTTAGACTCAGAAGTCTTACTTCTAATATTTAGTTTCAAAAACATGATGGCAAAAATATGAAAACCTATTCATGTAAGGCTATTAATTGTAGCTAAGAACATCAATTGATTCAAACATACCAAGTACATTTAGACCCACAGGTTCATAATGATTCTCAGATTAAAATGCCTCGTTGGTCACTTTTAGAGGATTTAGGAGGGGACTTCCCTGGTGGTCCCATGGCTAAGAGTTCCCCTTGTAATGCCGGGGACACTGGTTTGATCCCTGGTTGGGGAACTAAGATTCCACATACCCTGGTGCGGCTAAGCCAGCTTGCCTCAGCTAGAGAGCCTACGAGCTGCATTACAGAGCCCATTTGACACAGCTAGAGAGCAGCCCATGTGCTGCAACAGAAGATCCCAAATGCCAAAACTAAGACCAGAGGTGGCCAAAAAATACATAACTGAAAATTTAAAAAAATAAAGAAGGAAATTCCCTTAAAAAAAGATTTAGGGAGCGAACTTATTTTGAGAACTGGGGAAAGGATTAGATAGTTCCCTTGCCTTTCCTATGCAAACCAGCTTAGGACAATTGAAGAGTAAATGGCGAAAGCAGCTTCTTTTTATAGAGTTATTCTGGGTAATAAGTAAAAAGAACGATACAGCTGGAATTTTGTCACCCTGAATTTCTAAGCCTAGGCAGTGGTCACCAATGGCTGCTAACATGATGAAAAAGACAAGATGTCATGTGCTTCTTGGCAGAAATACCATACCATTGCCTGTGAAGTAGCTTTGGAAAAAACTAATCTGAGAATAAGAGCAGCAATGTCCAATAAAACTTTCTGTGATGACAGAGATGTTTTATATCTGCGTCATCCAATATAGTAGTCCCTGGTCTCATGTGGGTATTGAGAACTTAAAAGGAGACTAATGTGACTAAGGAAATGAATTTTTAAAATTTATTGGGTTGTGATTAATTTAAATTAAAAAATTTAAAAATTGAACTATAGTTGACTTACAAAGTTGTGTTAGTTTCTGGTGTATAGCAAAGTTATTCATACATATAATGGAAAAGAATATGAAGAGAATATGTATATATATACATGCAAGTTATACATACATATATATCCACATTCTTTTTCATATTCTTTTCCATTATGGTTTATTTTATGGTATTGAATATAGTTCCCTGGGCTATACAGTAAGACCTTGTTTATTTATTTTATATACAGTAAATTTTACTTTATTTTATAGTAAATTTATTATAAAATACGGGCTTCCCTTGTGGCTCAGACAGTAAAGAATCTGCCTGCAATGCAGGAGACCCAGATTCAATCCCTGGGTTGGGAAGTTCCTCTGGAGAAGGGAATGGCAACCCACTCCAGCATTCTTGCCTGGAGAATTCCATGGATAGAGGAGCCTGGCGGGTTACAGTCCATGGAGTTGCAAAGAGCCGGGCATGACTGAGTGACTAACACTTTCACTCAGTTTATATATTTTATATATCTGCTAATCTGACACCCCTAATTTATCCCTCCTCCATCTTCTTCCCCTTTGGTAACCATAAATTTGTTTCCCTGTCTGTGAGTCTGTCTCTGTTGTGTAAATAAATTAATTTGTGTCATATTTTGGATTTCACATATAAGTGACATCGTATGGTATTTGTCTTTCTCTTTCTGTCTTAATTAACTTAAATTTAGGTAGCCATATGTAGCCAAGGGCTGTTACATTGACCACACAGCTCTGGACTCACCTGTGAACTCATGGGAGACACATGGCACAGAAGAACTCGTTAAATGACACCACAGGAATGCAAACAGCAAAACATACTCTAGAGAAAAATCTATAGAATAAACTATTTTCACCAGTAAGTAAGATATGATGAATAAAAACCCGATAGTCTGGGGAACATGTAAATTATTAAAAACAAGTGATAACCACCAATTACAAGATATGGAACATCTTTGAATCATGATTTAACAAAGAAACTAAAAAAATTATAAGAAAATAGTATTACCAAGTTATCACTATTTTTTGGGTGTGAGCACAGAATACTAATTATTTTAAAAAGTATCCTATTATTTTAGAGACACTACTGATATCTTTATAAATGAAATCATATGATGTATGTGATTTGATTCAAAACAATCCGTGTATGTGTGAGGAGGGAGAGAGGGTAGAGAACTGAGTGGGTGTAGATCAAACAGGATTGGAATGAGCTGATCATTGTTCAAGCTGATTGGTGGGTACATGGGAGTTCATTATATTATTCCCTCTACTTTTGAATGTTTGAAAATTTTTGCAATAAAATGTGAAAAACAAAAAGAAGTAAGGGAAATTTCCAAGAAGCCTCTCTCCAAGTTTAAATAACAGCAACAGCAAGAAAAATTTCACCTTTGACTTAAAATCTGAGCTGGGAACTGGGGGCCGTAAAGGATGCACACATGGTACCCAAAAGGAAAGGTAGGGTCCCCTGAGGGCACATACCACTGTCAACCCTGCAACCAGGAGAGTAAGTCTGGAGCTGGGACAAAGATTTCTTTTTAAGCTGCCACCTCAGGTTAAAATGATTCCTGGTCTGTAGTGTCCCTGGTTCTCAGAGAAAGCAAAAACAAATTCTCTCTGGAGGAAAGCATCTTCCAGTTAGGCATGTGAGATTCTACAGATTAAGGTCAAACAAGTATGAACAAGTATTAGGGTGAATGTAAAAATTACCATCCAAACTAGGACACTTTTGGTGATGAAAGAAAGTGATAAAATAATTTTTGTTGTTTAGTTGCTAAGTTGTATCCGACTATTTTGCAACCCCTTGAACTGTAGCTCGCCAGTCTCTTCTGTCCTTGGGATTTCCTAGGCAAGAATACTGGAGTGGGTTGCCATTTCTTTCTCCTGGGGATCTTCCTGACTCAGGGCTGGAACCCATGTCTCCTGCACTGGCAGGAAGATTCTTTTACCACTGAGCCACCAGGGAAGCCTTGCTAAAATAATTAGGAGATACTAAATTACTGCAAAAGAGATAAATGAGGATTTTCCTGGAGAAACCAGTGATCCCCCTGGCAAAGGTGTGGAAAGAAGACCCACCTCTTCTGCTTCTGGAGTTTGGTGGGAGTGAGAGATCGCATCTCACCCCAGATCATTTGGAAGTTGCTCTCATGCTCTGGGTCAATGGTTCTCAAAGTGTGGTCCTCAGACCAGTAGCATCCTGGGAATTTGTTAGAATTGTAAATTTTGGACTCTCCCCTAGACCTAATAAAGTAGAAACTCAGCGGTGAGGCCTAACAAGCTGTTTTGGAACAAGTCCTTTTAGAACAGGTCAGTGGTCCCCAATCTTTTTGGCACAAAGACTGGTTTCCTAGAAGACAATTTTTCCATGGACCTGGAGGGAGGGATGGTTTTGGGACGATTTGAGCACATAACATTTATTGTGCACTTTATTTCTATTATTATTACATCAGCTCCACCTCAGAGCATCAGGCGTTAGATCCTGGAGGATGGGGACCCCTGATTTAGGTGATTCTAATGCCCTAAGTTTGGGAACCTCTGGCCTGTGCTCAGGTGTGGTCCATCACTCAGTTGAGTCCATCTCTTTTGCGACCCCATGGACTGTAGCCTGCCAAACTCATCTGTCCATGGAATTTTCTGGGCAAGAATACTGGAGTGGGTTGCCATTTCCTATTCCAAGTGATCTTCCCAACCTGGGGATCGAACCTGCATCTCTTCTGCCTCCTGCATTGCAGGCAGTGGATTCTTTACCACTGTGCTACCTGGGAAGCCCTGTTTGAGACCCACTGGCCTAGGTAAACATTTTTTAACTGGTGTTATCAGCTGTTAACAAAATTCGAATGAGCATCACAATACCAATGACGTTTTTCTTACAAATAATAGCAGATAGGAAGAGAGTTGCATTTTTCCCCATAATAAACATTTAAATGGCACCTGGTAATTCTATAGTCTAATGACAGTCTTTCAGTAATTATCTGTTGAGGATTTTAAACTAATACAAATGCCTTTTATCATTTTATGTAAACATTTTCTGTCTCAAAGGTCTAGTGATTCTGCCAGAGAATTAGAACAAAAATATCACTTTCTCAAAGGAGGATTTAATTAGGTGTATGCCTCTCCTCGTTGTTAGTTCCTGGAATTTATCCCTCCTCCATCTTCTTCCCCTTTGGTAACCATAAGGGGAAACAAACAGCTCTGGCTTATTTAGGTCGTTTAGGTCTGGTAGTCACTTAACCTGGGATCTAAGCTGCAGCCATTCCTGTCTGTTCTCTTTGTTGTCTTCCAACAAAAATTGTAGCACAGGGCTGATGCCACTTTCTTTTTCTTCACTGGGTTTCCTGTACTAACCAGACTGAGTTTGGGGTATGTATTGGATATATCTGTGGCTTAACACACTCTCTTCTAAGACATGCTTGCACTTGTCCTGAACAAGTTTCTGGCATGTCTCAGTGGCTGTTTATCACCTTTGTATCAAGCGTAATAGGATGGGCTCTCCCCATTAATTAGAGCCTTCCTGGGAGTTGATAAACGCACCCAGAGAGTCTCTCTGCCTCAATACTTAGGCCATCTGATGCACAGAGCCGTCTCTTTGGAAAAGACCCCGATGCTGGGAAAGATTGAGGGCAGGAGGAGGAGATGACAGAGGAGATGGTTGGATGGCATCACTGTCTCAGTGGACATGAGTTTGTGCAAACTCAGGGAGATAGTGAAGGACAGGGAAGCCTGGCGTGCTGCAGTCCATGGGGTTGTAAAGAGAGGGACCCGACTTAGCAACTGAACAGCAACAGCAGATTTATTTTGGCTGTGCTGGGTCTTCGTGGCAGCGTGGGCTTCTCTCTAGTTGCAGTGGGTGGGGGCTGCTCTTCAGCTCCCATGCTCAGGCTTCTCATTGTGGTGGCTTCCCTTGCGGCAGAGCACGGGCTCTGGGGCGCATGGACTTCTGTAGTTGTGGCTTGTGGCCTCAGTAGTTGCGGTTCTGTCTCTAGAGCACAGGCTCAGTGGTTGGGGTGCACGGGCTTAGTTGCTCTATGGTATGTGAGAACTTCCCAGACTAGGCATCAAACCCATGTCTTTTGCATTGGCAGGCAGATTCTTTACCACTGAGCAACCAGCGAAGCCCCTCTCTGCTTTCTTATGGCCACAGGCAGCAAATGGAAACCCATCTGGCCTTCAGTGGACATACATTCATGCTACGATTTCCCTCACTTCCTCCAACTTCTCTTAAAAATAGACCTATTACTGTGATGGAAGCTAGAATTCCTACAACACTAAGGGGGTAGTTCTTACACTTGAGTGGCGTATAATCAGTGTTTCTTAAACCCCACTTCTGAGATTGGCCGCATTATGGGGGGGCCTTTAAAATACAGTCTTGGAGGGATTTCCCTGGTGGTCCAGTGGCTCAGACTCCACCCTCCCAGAGCAGGGGGCCCAGGTTTGATCCCTGGTCAGAGAAGTAGACCCCACATCCTGGAACTAAGAGTTTGCATGTCACAGCTAAGACCTGGCACAGCCAAATAAATAAAATACAGTCTTTTTTGCACCCCTTCTCCCAAAGAGTCTGCTTTAGCAGGTGTGCACTGAGAAACTCCAATTTGGGGAGATTTCTTAGGGGATTCTAAGGCACAGCTTGAATTTGGAGCTGTCGATGTTGAGATAGAGCTTTTGTAGCAAAGATGATGTTTTTCCAGATCTTTTTCTGGTATCATTTTAGGGTCTGTTGCAGAATAGCAATAGTTCTTCTTCAAGAAGACCTGAGGTCTTCAGGAGCATCTTTACAATTTGCTCTTGCAGCCTAGTCTCCATCCAGTGAGGGATCAGCCTGTCAAGGTGGCCTGGACAGGAGTGCAGGCAGGGTAAGGCTGGCAATGCCACTCGCTACCTGACTCTTTGGGTAAATTACCAAATTCCTGTGAACCTCACGTTGCTTGTCCGAACAATGGTAAGAATAATATATACTTGGGATGGCTCTTGTGAAGATTAAATGAGAGAATAGGAATAAAATACTGAGTCTGACATTGAGTAGCTACTCACTAAATAGAATATATAGAAAACTTATTTGTATATGATTTATCATATGTATTTTTATATTTTTTTCTCCTTAGAGGCTCAAGCCTACAGAGTTACAAATAGTTTTTTTCTGAACTGAGGTCACATGTTAGCAACTTTTTTTTTTTTGCTACAGATTACGGAAGTTTCATTCAGAGAGGTGAATGCTATACCTGAAAGACTGTATGTCTATTTTATTTTATTATTATTTTTAATTGATGTATAGTTGATTTATAATGCTATGGTAGTTTCTAGTGTATAGAAAAGGATTTCAGTTATACATATATATATTCTTTTTCAGATTTTTTTCCATTATAGTTTATTATATTCAGTATAGTTCTTTATGCTATACCTTATTGTTTATCTATTAATATTTTGTGTATAGTAGTGTATATATGCCAAATTCCTAATTCATCCCTACCCCTCCTGCTTTCCCCTTTGATAATCGTAAGTTTTTTTCTACATCTGTGAGTCGGTTTCTATTTTGAAAATAAAGTCATTTATATTACTTTTTTAATCATATGGTATTTGTCTTTCTCTTTCTGACTTAATTCATTTCATGTAATCTCTAAGTCCACCCATATTGCAGCAAGTGGCATTATTTCATTCTTCTTTATGGTTGAGTAATATTCCATTTGTGTGTATACCACATCTTCTTTATCCATTAATCTGTTGATGGACACAGATTGCTTCCATGTTCTAGCTATTGTAAACAGTGCTGCAATGAACATTGCGGTATATGTGTCTCTTTCAGTTCTGGTTTCCTCGGTGTGCATGCCTAGCAGTGGGATTGCTGGGTCATATGGCAGCTGTTTCCAGTTTTTTAAGGACTCTCCACACGGTACTCCATAGTGGGTGTACCAGTTTGCATTCCCACCAACTGTGTAAGAGGGTTCCCTTTTCTCCACACATTCTCTAGCATTTATTGTTTGTAGACTTTTTGATGGCAGACATCTTTAAAAAAATATTTAAAAAGCATTTATTTTTTATTTATTTGGCTGCACCAGGTCTTCGTTGTGGCACTCAGAATCTTTAATCTCCATCGTGGCATGTGAGCTCTGAGTTGCAGCATGTTGAGATCTAGTTCCCTGACCAGGGATCGAACCCAGGCCTCCTGCACTGGGAGCTCAGAGTCTTAGCCACTGGATCACCAGGGAAGTCCCGACTTTTGCAGACCTCTTAGTGCAGCCTCGGTGTTAGCTGGAGGATCTCTGACTCTTCAGAGCTGGATGTGGTTGGAAACATTCAAGATTTCCTGTTGCTCTTGGGGGTTTTCTTTGACTGCTTTACTCTGCTGATTCTTGTTTTCCCCTCTTTCTTGTGAAGCTCCTTTCCTTGCCACAAATCTTTGCTGTGTAGCAAATTTTACCTAAGTTTGGGGAAATGGACATGAGTTTATATTATACTCGGGAAACAACTTAAACTCGAATATGAAGCATCTCTAAGACTCCTTTTCCTTGTTTCTCAGTCTCACGGTTCTGTCTCCCCTCCTTACTCTTTTATGCTTAGTTCTTCCAGTTCATTTGAAATGCAGAACAATTTACCTACCTCTTTTTCTACTTTTTCTCTTGCTAACCCAATCTCTCAGGGTTTCTGCTGCCCCAAGTGACCTTGCAAGATTTTTTCCTGAACAAAGAGAATTACTTCCTGAATAGAATTGTGGAACTTTCTTTTAAGATGCTAATTTATTTCTCACCCCCATCCAAACCTAATTATTTAAGCAGTGAGATGCTGAACAAATATAGACACAATAATTTAAGTGGTGGTGGTGGTGTTAGCAATGGAGAGAAAAACAGGATCCAAGGGATAGAAATAAGAGTTCACAACAAATTGAGCAGAGAAAGAAAACAGAAGGGAAGGAAAGGATCTCTTTACTGAATGCCAGTATCTCATGTGATATGACAACCCTATTGATTTTGTCCCAATTTTCCAAGAAAACCAAAGTTCAGAGCATTTAAATAATATGCCCAAAGCCACTCAAACTGTAAATGGAAGATCCAGGATCCAATCCAGGTATGATGGAAACACCTGTATTCTTTGCATTGTAGTCTTTTTTTTTTTTTTAAGTTATTAGGGTATAGTTGCTTTACAGTGTTGTGTGAGTTTCTACTGTACAGCAAAATGAATCAGCCATAACTGTACATATATCCCCTCTTTTTTGGATTTCCTTCCCATGTAGGTCACCACAGAGCATCAAGTAGAGTTCCCTGTGCTATACAGCGGTTCTCATTAGGTACCATTTTATACATAGTATATATGTCCACGCAGATCTCCCAATCCCTCCTACCTCCCACCTTTGGTATATGTATGTTCTCTTCATTCATGTTTCTATTTCTGCTTTGTAAATAAGGTAGTCCATACTGATTTTTTTCAGATTCCACATATATGTATTGATACATGATATGACCTACTTCACTGTATGTGACACTCTCTAGGTTCATCCATGTCTCTACAAATGACACAATTTTGTTTCTTTTTACAGCTGAGTAATATTCCATTGTATATATGTACCACATCTTCTTTCCTCTGTTGATGAACATTTAGGTTGCATTGTATTCTTAATCACTTCCTCTTCTACCATAGAGAATTTAAGGTTGGTTCTGAAATGATATTTTGTCTTAAGTGGGCTGTCATGCCCTCCTCCAGGGGATCTTCCCAACCCAGGGATGGAACCTGCATCTCTTAGGTCTTCTGTATTGGCAGGTGGGTTCTTTTCCACTAGCACCACCTGGGAAGCCTTATGCGAAACTAATTCAGTATAAAATTATTTTTGACAATGATAAAGTTTAGGCTATATCTTATTTTTTAGAAATTTTTTTTATTTACTTGTTTTAGGCTGTGCTGGGTCTACACTGCTGAGTGTTTTTTTTTTTCTGGTTGTGGTACATGGGCTTCTCATTGTGGTGGCTCCTCTTCTTGCAGAGCACGGGCTCTAGGGTGCACAGGCTTCAGTAGCTGCGGCACGTGTGCTCAGTAATTGTGGCACACAGGCTCCATAGTTGTGGCACACTCCGCAGCAGGTGGGATCCTCCCAGACTGGGGATTGAACCCGTGTCTCATGCATTGGCAGGTGGATTCTTTACCACTGAGCCACCAGGGAACACCCACCCTTATTTTTTGTAGCCTGCAATTTGGATCTTGGTGTAAGTCTTTATATGGTTTCTCACGTGAAAGCAACAAAAATCTGTCCCTTCACAGGTGCAAGTCAAAGGTCCACACCTCTTTGACTGACATGATAGAGCAGGGCCAGCTCTGGGGCATTCCAGGGAGGCTGGTTTCCCAGTGGTTAGTACCATCCAGGGATAGACTGATTGGCTTGCTGTCCTGGGAGGAGGCATTTAAGCCAAGACTGTAGGACCACTTGGGTGGGATGTTGTTGTGAGGATTCTGGTTTGGATGAGAAGTTCTCAAATAGGGCTCCTCATCAGAATCACTTGGAGAAGATATGTTCAAAATCCAGATGCCTGTGTCTTATTATAGATGATTCAGCATGTCTGGAATGGCTCAGGGCATTTCAAAATATACACCTCCCATGGGACTTCCCTGGTGGTCCAGTGGTTAAGAATCCACCTTCCAATGCAGGGGGCATGGGTTCGATCACTGGTTGAGGAACTAAGATCCTATATGCCGTGTGGCCAAATAAAATAAATAAATAAGGAAATAAAATAGACTCTCCAGCCGATTCTGATGCACACCAAGGTTTGGAGACTGTTGGAACAGGTTATCATTAAAATCCCCTCCGAGACAGGGTGCTCAGAGCTGGTACACCGGGATGACCCTGAGGGATGGGATGGGGAGGGAGGTGTAAGGGGGGTTCAGGATGAGGAACACATGTACACCCATGGCTGATTCATGTCAATGTATGGCAAAAACCACTACAATATTGTAAAGTAATTAGCCTCCAATGAAAATAAATAAATAAATAAAAAAAAAAAATCCCCTCCGATCAAGAGAATGGATACATGTGCATGTATGGCTGAGTCCCTTTGCCATGCACTTGAAACTATCACAGTATTGTTAATTGCCTACACTCCAATATAAAATAAAAAGTTTAAAATAAAAATTTAAATCCCCTCTATCACAAGGTTCTATAAATTCTACCTTTTGTTGGGGGTAGTGGTCTTCCCTGTTTTTTAGTCTTTATATCACAGTGTTTTACTCATGTGGGCAGGTATAGTATCTGTGTAGTATCTGGGCAACATAGTATCTGTTTCATTATTGGAGAACACAGAATACTGAGCTGCCTTTAAAACAGCTGGGCACCTTCTTTTTGTAATGGAAAGTGTTGTTTATTTTAGGGATACTTGTTCATGTTGCTGGAAGACCACACAGAGTTTCCTTTGAAGAAGCTGGATAATGTTTATACACCTGCAGGAACTAGCTAGAGGGATCAAGATGAGATGCTTAGTTGATATCACATTTATTTTTTAAAAAGTGGAAGGGTAAACACAGGACTGGGGTGATTTGGGGCATGTGACATGCTTAAGTACACTTTTCCTTGGCATATATGAATCAGAAAAAGAAAACGTCTCAAGGGATTCAGTGGTAAATGTATAGATTTGGGGCATTGGAGAATGCATTTCCCAGTATCTCTCCAGTTCTTTTCATTAATTAAAAAAAAAAAGTTTTGGCTCATTTTTCCCCAAATAGATGCATGCTAGCAATAAATAATGAAAAAAATTGAATGCTGGGAAAATGACATGCAATTTTTCCTTGCTATAAGCCCTTCTTAATAACTGAGGCACCCAGCTTTTCTAGTGACAAAAGGTCTTTCCTTAAGGGAGTATGTAACGTGGACAAAGTTGAGAGAGACTTTCTGAGTTCGTGGTTAGCTCCAAGGTATTAGACGCTAAACTTGTGCTTCTCAACAGGAGCATTTCTTGGGCAGAGACACAGTGTAGAGAAGTAATGGCTTTTTCCACTTTTTTCACGTTGTTCCATGCTACTGAGCCTTCTTTGGCAGCTGGCCTGTTCCTCATTTTTAATGTAGGGAGCCTCTATAATTAACTCAAGCCTATTTCTGCTGTGTTAATTAATGTGTGCTTACAGGAGGTTGCTGTTTTCCCTTAAGGTGTGATGAATGGAACTGGTTTTCATGGAAGTCACCTAGCGCTTTAGCAGATGGAGCAGTTGGCTTTAGGAAACATTCACACGAATAGCAAGACAAGACTAATTCTACTTGAGAAAGTCTGTCTGTCGGGGTCAAGGGTATAAAGGGTGGTCCCCAGACTCCTCTAGGCTCCCTGTGGGCATTTGAGGTTGATGAGAAAAGCAGAAGCGACTTGTTCACTGAAATCAGTCAAAGCTGGGTCTGAGTCTTAATGCTACCCCCTAGCGACTATGTGGGCTTTTTTAAGTCTTATTTGTTCATCTATAAATGGGGCATGAAACACGCATTTTGTCTGAATTAATTCAGGTAACATTTGGGGAGTTTCTCATTTCTGTAACTCAATTCATGAGCCTACAAGTTGTCTGTGAGTGTTTATCCTGTCAGACAGTAAGCTCCCTGGAAGCAGAGACTGTGTTCTATTAATATTTGATTCATGTCTCTAATGCATAGTAATAGTAAGAACTCATGTTCATTGAAAGAATGAAAGACGAACTGGTCTTATTTGATTAGTGGCTAGGGCCCGAGTGCATACAAATGTTACAGACCTAAACTCTTAACTTGTCTGTCCCTAAAGGAGTTTGAACCCGTCGCTCAGACCTCCTCAACCTCACTAGCAAAGTATTGGTTTTGCCAGTCCAATTGCACTGCCTCTTCCTGAATGGTCCTTCTAGTCTGGGAGTCTCCTCTGTAGCTCCCTGAGATGTGAGGTGGATGCAGAATTTTACAGAGATGCTGGCCTGCTCAGATGTGCCATGTAGTTACTCCTTTCTTGGGTCTTGTCACCAGCCAGTGATGGTGTGGTAGACAAGCAGAACATGACAGGTGGCATATATAGGTCTCCTCTGCTCTCAGCAGCCTCTCTCTTTCCCCATCCCCTGGGATTCTCTTTTTAACTAGCATGAAATCAACTCTCCCTTTCTGCTAAGACATCCAGTCCATCCTTAGAACTAAGGTCTTCTGTCTTTGGAACACATGACTGAGAACACGTTCAGGCAATTTATTCCCTGCTCTGCCATAAGCCTCTCCTGGGTGACCATGTGCAAAATTCACTACTTGTTTATATTTGGCAAAGGAGAGTTAGTATCTTAAACTGTTATATACATAGTACTTAGGAAAAAATCATTAGGTTCTAGAGACTGGTCTTATTAAAGATGACAAATGTTATAGGACTTTGTTGTCGTTCTGTCGCTCAGTCATGTCTGACTCTTTGTGACCCCATGGTCACACGTGCAGCACGTCAGGCCTCCCTGTCCCTCACCATCTCCTGGAGTTTGCCCAAGTTCATGTTCATTGTATTGGTGAGGCTATCCAGCCATCTCATCCTCTGACACCCTCTATAGTCCTATAAAGTTGTAGGACTTTAGGGGCTATTAATTCATTGTGGTTGCTGAAATGGTAATGAAACTCCAGATATGATCTCAGTATTTAGGGCAGGAAGAAGGATGGAAGAGACAAAAGTCTTCTTTCCAGATTTCTCCATTTTAATGAGAAATCAAATAGCATTTTATAGTTCTACTTTCCCCCGGTAGATGAACTTGTTTGTCTCATTGACCAGGAATGGGTCACACAGCTGCCTCTAACTACACAGAAAGCTGGGAAAGCAAACGCTGGATTTCCAGCCTTGATGAGGGGAGACAGCCAGAGCAAAGGGGGTCAGGAATGCTATTGGGTGAGCCTTAGTCTGAGTTCCCTCAGAAACAGATTCTGATACAAGGATTTGAACATTAGCCAAAAGCAAAGGAGAAAAGGAAAGATATTCCCATCTGAATGCAGAGTTCCAAAGAATAGCAAGGAGAGATAAGAAAGCCTTCCTCAGCGATCAATGCAAAGAAATAGAGGAAAACAACAGATTGGGAAAGACTAGAGATCTCTTCAAGAAAATTAGAGATACCAAGGGAACATTTCATGCAAAGATGGGCTCGATAAAGGACAGAAATGGTATGAACCTAATGGAAGCAGAAGATATTAAAAAGAGGTGGCAAGAATACACAGAAGAACTGTACAAAAAAGATCTTCACGACCCAGATAATCACGATGGTGTGATCACTCACCTAGAGCCAGACATCCTGGAATGTGAAGTCAAGTGGGCCTTAGAAAGCATCACTATGAACAAAGCTAGTGGAGGTGATGGAGTTCCAGTTGAGCTATTTCAAATCCTGAAAGATGATGCTGTGAAAGTGCTGCACTCAATATGCCAGCAAATTTGGAAAATTCAGCAGTGGCCATAGGACTGGAAAAGGTCAGTTTTCATCCCAATCCCAAAGAAAGGCAATGCCAAAGAATGCACAAACTACTGCACAATTGCACTCATCTCACATGCTAGTGAAGTAATGCTTAAAATTATCCAAGCCAGACTTCAGCAATACATGAACTGTGAACTTCCAGATGTTCATGCTGGTTTTAGAAAAGGCAGAGGAACCAGATATTAAATTGCCAACATCCAATGGATCATCGAAAAAGCAAGAGAGTTCCAGAAAAACATCTATTTCTGCTTTATTGACTATGTCAAAGCCTTTGACTGTGTGGATCACGATAAACTGTGGAAAATTCTGAAAGAGATGGAAATACCAGACCACCTGACCTGTCTCTTGATAAACCTGTATGCAGGTTAGGAAGCAACAGTTAGAACCGGACATGGGACAACAGACTGATTTCAAATAGGAAAAGGAGTACGTCAAGGCTGTATATTGTCACCCTGCTTATTTAACTTATATGCAGAGTACATCATGAGAAACGCTGGACTGGAGGAAGCACAAGCTGGAATCAAGATTGCCGGGAGAAATATCAATAACTCAGATATGCAGATGACACCACCCTTATGGCAGAAAGTGAAGAGGAACTAAAAAGCCTCTTGATGAAAGTGAGAGAGGAGAGTGAAAAAGTTGGCTTAAAGTTCAACATTCAGAAAACTAAGATCATGGCATCCGGTCCCATCACTTGATGGGAAGTAGATGGGGAAACAGTGGAAACAGTGTCAGACTTTATTTTTTTGGGCTCCAAAATCACTGCAAATGGTGACTGCAGCCATGAAATTAAAAGACGCTTACTCCTTGGAAGGAAAGTTATGACCAACCTAGATAGCATATTAAAAAGCAGATACATTACTTTGCCAAGAAAGGTCCATCTAGTCAAGGCTATGGTTTTTCCAGGAGTCATGTATGGATGTGAGAGTTGGACTGTGAAGAAGGCTGAGTGCCAAAGAATTGATGCTTTTGAACTGTGGTGTTGGAGAAGACTCTTGAGAGTCCCTTGGACTGCAAGGAGATCCAACCAGTCCATCCTAAAGGAGATCAGTCCTGGGTGTTCATTGGAAGGACTGATATTGAAGCTGAAACTCCAACACTTTGGCCACCTGATGTGAAGAGCTGACTCATTGGAAAAGTCCCTGATGCTGGGACAGATTGAAGGCAAAAGGAGAAGGGGACAACAGAGGATGAGATGGTGAGATAGCATCATCGACTCAGTGGACATGAATTTGAGTAAACTCTGGGAGATAGTGAAAGACAGGGAAGCCTGGCATGCTGCAGTCCATGGGGTGGCAAAGAGTCAGACACAACTTAGTGACTGAACGTACACACACACACGCAGTGTGTCTGGACTGTGAAGTAAGTCCTGGTAGAGTGGCTGGGAAGTCAGGCAAAGAGAATAGGATTCTAGCATATTAGTAAGAGTTCTCCAGAGAAGAAGAACCAATGAGACATGTATACATATCTATATCTACACATACACACATGATAAGGAGCTGACTCACACAGACATTGAAAGCTGAGATGATACAAACTCTGCAATCAGCAAACTGGAGACCCAGGACAGAAAACTGTAAGTTCCGGTCTGAGTCTGAGTCTGAAGGCAGAAGACTCTTTACAACTCAAAGACGTCCAGGTAGAGAGAAGGAATTCATTCTTACTCAGGCTTTCATTCTATTTAGACCTTCAGCGTATTCGATGAAGCCCACTCTCACTTAGGAGGGTCATCTGCTTTATTCAGGCTACCATGGCAATGCTTTGTTTTGTTTTTTTGTTTCTGCTTTTTTTTTTGGCCACACTGGGTCTTTGTTGTGGCATGGGGCTTTCCCTAGTTGCGCCATGTTGGGGCTTCTGTAGTTGTGGTGGGCGGGCTCAGTAGTTGTGACTCGTGGGCTTACTTGCCTTGCAGCATGTGGGATCTTAGTTCCCTGACCAGGGGATGAACCCATGTCCCCTGGATTGGAAGGTGGATCCTTAACCACTGGACCACCAGGGGAGACCCTACCTAGGCAATGTTAATATCATCCAGGAATCCCTTCACAGACACACCCAGCAATAATGTTTAACTAAATGTCTGGGTACCTCGTGGCCCAGTCAAGTTGACACTTAAAGTTAACCATCACACCACGAAAGAGGGTGTTGTCAAGCTGGCTATCACTTTGGACAGCTGGAGCCTTGTCCTGCTGGAGCATTTCTGGGAGCCAGAGTAACAAGTACCCTTGGGAGTTATCACATCTCCATCAGGTCTTGGTTGAGAGATGCAGGGGGAGTTTGAATCCCAGACACTTCTGTCCTGCCTGTAAACTGGCAAACAGGCATGGGCATTGGAAATAGGTGCTGGCATGGGGAGTCTGGCAGGAACTAGAAAGTAATAAGATGAAGGGATATGGGTGGGCTCAGACAGCATCAGCAACGTCAACCCACAGAGTCTGCCACAGAGGGTGGGATAAAGCACTTGGATGCTTTCTTATCTTTAAAATATTTTTTTAAACTTTTAATTGGAGGATAATTACTTTACAATGTTGTGTTGATTTTTGTTGTGCTTTGTGCTCGGTTGTGTCCGACTCTTTGCAACTCCATGGACTGTAGCCTGCCAGGCTCCTCTGTCCATGGAATTTTTCAGTCATTTTTTCCAAGAATACTGGAGTGGGTTGCCATTTCCTTTTCCAGGTTTTTGCTGTATAGCAATGCAAATC
The DNA here is from genome assembly GCA_024291935.2 of Okapia johnstoni. NCBI lineage: Eukaryota > Metazoa > Chordata > Mammalia > Artiodactyla > Giraffidae > Okapia > Okapia johnstoni. The sequence continues at coordinate 13,763,502 of CM044326.1, read as the reverse complement.
AGCCATAAGTAGATATATATGCAGCTATGAAATTAAAAGATGCTTACTCCTTGGAAGGAAAGCTATGACAAACCTAGACAGCATATTAAAAACAGAGACATCACTTTGCTGACAAAGATCAATCTAGTCAAAGCTATGGTTTTTCCGGTAGTCATGTATTGATGTGAGAGTTGGACCATAAAGAATGCTGAGTGCCCAAGAACTGATACTTTTGAACTGTGGTGCTGGAGAAGACTCTTGAGAGTCCCTTGAACTACAAGGAGATCAAACCAGTCAATCCTAAAGGAAATCAAACCTGAATATTCATTGGAAGGACTGATGCTGAAACTGAGGCTCCAATATTTTGGCTGCCTGATTCGGAGAGCCGACTCACTGGAAAAGACCTTGATGCTGGGAAAGACTGAAGGCAAAAGGAAAAGGAGGCAGCAAGGATGAGATGGCTGGATACCATCACTAACTCAAGGGACATGAATCTGAGCAAACTCCAGGAGATAGTGAAGGACAGGGAAGCCTGGCATGCTGCAATCCATGGGGTTGCAAAGAGTCAGACACAACTTAGTGACTCAACTACAAAAACAAATATATATATATATATATCTCCTCTCCTTCTTGAAGCTCCCTCACACCCCCATCCCCAGTTCTCTGGGTTGTCACAGAGCACCAGACTGGGCTCCCTGTGTTATACAGCAGCTTCCCACTAGCTGTCTGTTTTACACATGGTAGTGTATTTATGTCAATCCTAACCTCTCAGTTCGTCCCACCCTCCCCTTTCTCCACTGTGTCCTCCATCCTCTGTACAGGTCAGCATCTCTATTCCTGCCCTGCAGATAGGCTCATCTGTACCATCACATGTATCTTTAAAATATTTAAAGCTGGGGATCGATTCTAAGTCCCAGATGCTTTAACCTCTGGGACTCGATCTCAAAAGAAGAACTTGTGCTCTTATGACATTTTCTCTGGGAACAACCTACTAAAGAAAGATTCTTCAAACAGGATCTCAGGGGACTGAACTGTCGATGTTACAGCCTGGACCACTGCGGGGGTCTCCCCATCTTGGATGGGTTTGGAGCTCAAAGGGAGCATGAATCAAATTATCTTTTGTAACGTTCATCTTTAACCTTGGGCAAGATGCTGCTGCCTACTGTCCTCAAGAGAGGAAGACTGAGGCTCAGAGAGGAGAAGGAATTTGCCCTAATCACACAGCTGGAAAAGTCACAAAGAGTGGAATCTGGGGCCACCTGATGATAAATCTGGTGCCCTTTCCATGATACCCAGCTGATCCCCTCAGGAAAATGACCTTTCAAAGGCACAGTATGAATTAATAATGGTACAATTATTCACTGCTACACTTTTTCTTGTGCTGACTGATGAGCATCCAGGCTAATGGTGGAAAGTGGTTTTTCTGGTGGGGGAATGAGTCGCACTGACCCTCTGACCTCTCTCCTCTCATCTCTCCTTTCCTTTTCTCCCTTTTCCTTGTGTCAGTCCTTCCCCGCGCCCACCCTCTCCGTTCCCCCCATTCCTTCCCCTCCTTCTGCCCCCTCTGTTAGTAGGATCTGGTGTTATATTTCCGAGCCAATCGAGTCAACTTATACTGGGTAACCTATGCTCTTGACATATTGCTATAAAGCCTTCAGGTAGCGGCATCCGTGCTAAGTCGCTTCAGTCATGTCCGACTCTGCGATCCCACGGACTGTAGTCTGCCAGGCTCCTCTGTCCATGGAATTCTTCAGGCAAGAATACTGGAGTGGGTTGCCATTCCCTTCTCCAGGGGATCTTCCTAACCCAGGGATCACAAGTAGCTGCAATAGCTGAGTTAATACATAAATGCTTCCGTAACATCCTTGACTTTAGAATTACTCTTGACCCACAGCCTCGGCTGAAGGGAGGACCAGGACTCTGTGTCTGCTATGATGAGCATAGGGATGTAGCATGCCTGAGAGGGAAACAATCTCACCATATTTTCTGTCCTGAGACTCTAGTTCTGAGGCCATGAGAGTCTGCAACAGTCATGGGTGAGTGGCCAACCATGCTACCAAGCCAGTCAGTGTCTTAGATATGCAGAGCTGAGAGCTGGGTGGCGCTCACTGGGAAGCAGACATAGAGGCCAGATGGAAGGAATCTGGGCCCTGCGCCCCCATCCTTCCCTGGGCTAGACTTTCTTCCCTTGCCCAAGACAGCGGAGTGATCCTGCTTAAAGAAACCTCCCTGACTCATGCTGCTGGGTGGGGGAGTTGATTCCTTTTCATCCAGATGATTCTCCGTCCAGAGGGCTTGTGTAACAAGTGGTGGCCGTGCCCCACGATGGGCATGGATGGAACTTTGCTTCCGTGCTGACACGGAACACGGACAGCTAAGCAGGCTTATGGAAACTTAAGCCTGTGTGTATATGTGTATGTGTGTGTTTGTGTGTGGTGTTTTAATTAATTAAATTTTTGTTAAAGTATAGTGATAGAGACTTCAGTATAAAAACTTAAAGTCCAGAGTCTTCCCTGGTAGTCTAGTGGTTAAGACTTTAGTGCAGGAAGCATGGGTTCAATCCCTGATCAGGAACGAAGCCCCACATGCCTTGGGGTCAAAAAACCAAAGCATGAAACAGATGCAGTAAAGTAACATATTCAGTTAAGATTTGTAAATATGGTCCATGTTAAAACAAAACACAAAACTTAATAAAATCCATTTAAACAACTCCAAAGGTATGGCAAGAGACACAAAATAATGTGCAGAATGTACTTTAAAGTATACTGCAAGTTGCATTAGACCCCTTCTTCTAAAAAGAGCTTTTATGTAAGACAGAAATAGTCTTGAAAGATTAACAAACTTGACAATTCATGTTCTGAAAAAGTTGCCTTACTTTGCAAAATGTTGAACTAGTACCTCCTCATATCTTAAAGATAGTACCATCTATTCACTACCATCCTCTTTAAGATACATTTTTGGGATTAGATTAGAACCTAGAAATCTTTGCTGCCCCTGGCTTGGTCCTGCTATACTGATAGGTTAAATGACTTGCCCAGGGTAACAGAGTTAGCGGCAGCTTGGAACTAGAAGACTAGCTTCCAGTGTACTTGTTTAGAGGGACCACCACGCCCCACCTCCATTTTTAAAATTAGATTCTTATACAGATAACATGGGGTTCCCTGGTGGCCCAGACAGTAAAGAATCTGCCTTCAGTGCAGGAGACCCAGGTTTGATCTCTGGGTTGGGAAGATCCTCTGGAGAAGGGAATGGCAATCCACTCCAGTATTATTGCTTGGAGAATTCCATGGACAGAGAAGCCTGGTAGGCTACAGTTCATGGGGATGCAAACAGTTGGACACGACTGAGCAACTAACACACACACACACACACACATAGCTGATTTGCAGTGTTGTGTTAGTTTCAGGTGTACAGCAAAATGATTCACTTACATATATATTCCATTTCAGATTCTTTTCCCACACAGGTTATTACAAAATATTGAGTAGAGTTGTCTGTTCTATACAGTAGGTCCTTGTAGTTTGTCTATTTTGTATATCATAGTGGTAAAGAATCTGTATGCAAAGCAGGAGATGCAGGAGACGCAGGTTGGGAAGATCCCCTTGAGAGGGGTATGGCAACTCACTCCAGTATTCTTGCCTGGAGAGTCCCCGGACAGAGGAGCCTGGAGGGCTACAGTCTATAGGTTCACAAAGAGTCGGGCATGACTGAAGCGACTTAGCATGACTGTAGTATGAATATGTAAATCCCAAACTCCTAATTTACCCCTCCCCCACTTTCCCCTTGGTAACCATAGGTTTGTTTTCAAAGTTTGTGAGCCTGTTTTGTAAGTAAGTTAATTTGTATTTTTTTTAGATTCTATATATAAGTGATATCATATGATGTGTGTCTTTCTCTGACTTACTTCACTTAGTATGATACTCTCTAGGTCCATCCATGTTGCTGCAAATAAGCATGTGTGCAAATAAGCATCTGATCATGGCCAGAACTCCTAACTGAAACAAAACAAAGCTACACCCATCAAAAAAAAACACCCATCACAACAGAAAGGTGGAGTAGTGTAACCAGGTGGTTTGTATAGAAGAGCTGCAGGTTTTAAATTTTGTTCTGGTATCCCTTAGTGGGTGGATTGTGATTTGTATGTTTATTTGAAAAGGTAAACAATAACCAGAAAAGCCTGGAATAACAAGAGTTAAATATCAACTCTCTTAACCCAATCAGCCCAAGACCACCATCTGTGGCCTGACAAAGCTGTACCAGTCCATTGCATCTGAGGAGGCTGCACTTCAGAGGAACCATGAGTCTTCTCAGCAAATGTGGGAAAAGGTAGAATTGTGATAGGATTTTGGAGAAGGGTAAAGTTTAAGTGAAATGGAAATAAAGGTTCAAAGCTGAGCAGAGCTGTGTATAAAGGTGTCAGTGTCAAGTCTGGACTGTAAATTGGCCCCAGGCTTCTGTTCCCTTGGAAACAATGAGGTTATGATACATGTGAATGTTGTCTTCAGAGCCCCCTCCTCTGAAGCTCTGCACCCGAGCTGGAGAGTGAGGCTCCATTTTTGTGTCAGAGTGGCTAAGATCCTCCACCAGGGAAGAGTGAAATGTTTCATTCTTACGGATCCTATTTCCAGCAGCAACATTTCTGGTAGTCTCTGCTTTTAGAGATCAAGGTTTTTCTGGATGTAAGAAAGCAGGAGTTACTCAAAGGTTATACTGTCAGAGTGTCCTTGGGAGAAATACTGTTTCCTATTACTTTGCAGCTGATTTTATCTCTATCTGTTATCCTAGCTTGATGAATAGCAAGGGTAGATTTTTACTTTCCCAGTCTGAGCTTATTTTTACTTTCTCAAAAGTTTGGGGTTCTTGGAAGGAAAATGTGATGGTTAGGGGGTCAGTGTTCTTCAGTTTTTCCAATGCCTGTGAAAACTTGTAGCTGTTCTAAATGAACACAAACCATTAACAATATTTGAGAAGCAGCTAGGTGGCAGCTGCCAGCTTGGCTGATATGGCAGCAGGGGGTACCCCAGTCTTGGGGATGACATAACACAGGACACTTCCCCACTCTGGGGTCTTCTGTATCCCACCTTCCTGGGTTTTCCATATTGGGTATACCAGATGTTCTCTTACTGACAATTTTTTTAAGAAGTAGATTCACAGTTCAGTTCAGTTCAGTTCAGTCACTCAGTTGTGTCCGACTCTTTGTGACCCCATGAACCACAGCACGCCAGGCCTCCCTGTCCATCACCAACTCCCGGAGTCCACCCAAACCCATGTCCATTGAGTCGGTGATGCCATCCAACCATCTCATCCTCTGTCATCCCCTTCTCCTCCTGCCCTCAGTCTTTCCCAGCATCAGGGTCTTTTCAAGTGAGTCAGTTCTTCGCATCAAGTGGCCAAAGTATTGGAGCTTCAGCTTCAATATCATCTTTTACTTAAATAAATGCATCACAAAATGAAACCTTTGATTACTACCGTAAAAGGAGAAACAGTGTCACTTGCATAAATTCAAAGTAACCATAAAAAAAGAAATAAGAGGACGACTAGTGTCATTATTTTCTAGGTGATTTCCTGTCAGATTGCTGAGCTCGAGGCTTGCCTTGCCTTTAAAGAACAGGGTGGAGGTGTAGAGGCTAACAACACATGTCAGAAAGGTGTTAAATCACATCCCATTCAGCACCAAACCCAGGCCTTCTCTGCGATATCATCAGAAAGATGAAGGAGAGTTAATAGAGGAATCTCACTCCAGAATTCAGTATTAAGGCTGTTGTTGGGTACACCCCTATCATCTGTGGTGTCAACAGGACTCTGTGACTCACACACCAGGAAACTGGCTTTGTGCTCTGAGACTGCTGGCTACAGAGTCTTGATTCCAGGATGGAATCACATCAGTGGTTTGATTGGGCGTGGGACCATGGAGCAGGTGTCTAACCTCTCCAAGGCCATTTCCTCATCTGTCCCACTGGAAGAGTAGTTGTTATTACCTTTCACAATTGCTCTGAGAATTTAACGAGCTGATCCATGGAAAACCATTGACTCCGTGTCAGGCACGTACAGAGTGCTCCATAGATGTGAGCTAGGACACCGAGACAAGCTTGTGTCATGTATCTGCCAAAGAGTCAGTTCGTGGGTAGGTTCTAGGGATCAGATCTAGGTCACAAGAGACGTCTATCCAAATTGGCCAAGGGAGAAAGACCAGCTTCGTGCTGAGGGTCAGTCAGTTCCCACTGTGTCAAGGTCATAAGAGCAGGCTGCTAGAGACAAAGGTCAAAGCAAAATAGGCAGGAACCTCTGGCAGGTTCTTAAAAGAGGACATCTGCCAAGAATATGGTGGAAGCAAGAGAGAAGCCCCCAAAATGTAGACAAGCAGTGCTGAAGTGTGTCTTGTGTGTGTGTGTGTGTACACTCAGTTGTGTCCAACTCTTTGCAACCCTGTGGACTGGTAGCTCACCAGGCTCCTCTGTCCATGGAATTTCCCAGGCAAGAACATTGGAGTGGGTTGCCATCTTCTCAGAGGATCTTCCCAACACAGATATCAGACCAGTGTCTTTTAGGTCTCCTGCATTGGCAGGTGAGTTCTTTACCGCTGAGCCACCTGGGAGCCTGTTCATGTCATAGGGCCCTCCAGATAACTCCAGGCTGGGGCTTGGTGAAAATGTCTCATGGAGACTTTGCTGCAGCAATGAAGACCCAGCACAATCATAAATAAATTTATATATTTAAAATTTAAGGAAAATAAAGTCAAAACCCTGAACAGAATGGGTGAAGCAGAATAGGAACCTGTAAGCTGAAGCCAAGGGCAAGGTGATGGGAGAACATGAAGTAGAATTTGAGCCAGGTTATGGATGGGAAGATGTACAGGAGAGATTAATGCTGATGGCTCTGCCCTGTCACCCTTGATGAGCATTAGCTTGGCTTAAACATACTGGAACACATCCTCATTCCTACTTGGAAATCTCTTATCAAAGGCAAAGTCAGGTAGACACTCATCATCAAGCTGGAGTGACAATCAAAATCCCCAAGAAGTTTAGCATCACCTGCCAGTAATACTGCCTGGAAAATCTCCAGGTGTAATGTCCTTTCATCCCATTGTTCTCATATGTAACCCTCGCTCCCTTGCTTCGTGAGCCACATGGAGACTCTGCCTCCCTGATGTGGGCTATTAATGGTGATTTTTGTGTTTACCTAAAGCGCTGGAAACGAAAACCTCAGGTGAACAAGTACAGGTGCAAGCCCATCGCTGGATGCCTGGGGCTCTCTGTCGCGGAACTTGGCCCCAGCTGTAGGGTTGATCAGGCCATAGTCAGGGCATGGTTAAGGTTTTGTGTGTATTAAACACTGATGTCATGATGGCCAGTTAGGGACTAGCAGGTTGAACTTGGAAATGAGACCAGGATTCAGGGAGAATTTTCTCCTTTCCCCCATTTCCATCTGTATTCTGGAGGAATTGGGTGTGCACAGAGATACATGGTTTCTGCATTAGCTCATCTCCATAAAGTATCGAGAGAGGCATGACATCAGAAGAGGTATTCCAGATCACCCTTGGGAGACCCAGACCTTCTGCTTCCCTCTTTCTCTCTTCTCTGCCTACCCACATCACACATCCCTCATTGTTCCCTTGCTCCAAGATAATTTTGCCCAGAGTAACAATCTAAACACATAGCTTTCTTCATGACTCTCCCTTGAGTAAAGATAGTAATAAAGCAACCACTTTTTGTTGCTGACAATATGCTGGGCAGAGTTCTAAGCATTTTGAACATTCTAGCTTATGTATTCCTTGCAACAACACCATGGTGTACATACTATTATCAGCCCCATTTTATTCTTTTTTAAAATTTATTTATTTCCAATTGAAGGATAATTGCCTTACAATATTGTGTTGGTTTCTGCCATATATCAACATGAATCAGCCATAGGTATATCTATGTCCCCTCCCTCTTGAACCTCCCTCCCACCTCTGACCCCATCAGCCCCGTTTTAGAGAGCAGGGAATGGAGATGTGAAGGACTTAGTTAACTTGTACCAGGTTAGAGAGCTGATACGTGGCAGAGCTGGGATCTGAACCTGGGATCTGAATTGAGAGTCCATGCCCTCGCCCACTCTGCTTGAAGGGTGAGCAGGTTCATTAGCCTGGGCATCCTGTGTCCTCCACCACCTGGACCTCATCTGCCTCTTCCCCTAGGTATGCACCTCTGAGCACTTCAGTAGATGAGGCGTTTTCTCAACTCCACTAGGATCAACTTCGGACAAAACATTAAGTCAAGTAAGGAGAGAAGAAAACTTCATAAAGAGTACAAAGGAATTTATTAAAAATCAACAGTAAGCTCTATACCAAGTAGCATAAGCCATCTTTATTCACGTTTTGAATAAGGCAGGGATATTTGTTACTGTTATCATTAAAAAAATTTGAGGGTTCTAACTGATAGAATATAGTCATAAAAATAAATGACTTAAATATTGAAAGAGAAGGAGCTATAAGCTTCTGAAATCATTTCATACCTATAAAATCTAAAAGCCTAAATGAAAAACTGTTATAACTCATGAGATAACTTAGCTGGAAATTCAATGAATATGCAAAAATAAATTTCCCTTTTCCACCATTAAAAATGATTTTGAAAGTAAAACAGAGTAAAAATTAATGACAAAACTATAAAATATCTAATGGTAAGTAAGAAATATATTGGCAATATGAAGAAAACTCTACACTTTTACGGAAGAATTAAAATTTTATCAAAGGAATAAATGAAGGGATATGCCATATTCTTGGATAGACAAGTGACATCATAAAGATAAAAATTTTTCTGAAACCAGGGTAAACATTTAATGCAATTCTGGTAAGAATCATTGTGTTATCTTTTTTGGAGAGGTGGAAGACTGAAAAATGTATTCTAAACTTCATATCACCTACTAAATATGTGAAAATAGCTAATAAGACTTTGAAAAAGAAGAAAAATAACTAGAGGGTACCTACCATACTATATATTATAATGTAACATAAAGCTACTATGATCAAAACAATCAATGGACTGGAAGAGGGAGTGGATTGGAAGAGGGAGTCCAGAAATAGGTCCAAGGATCAATGGGATGTTAATGTGTGATAAATGTAGTAATTCAAGCTATTGAGGTTAATATTATTCATTAAATATTAGTGGAAGGACTGTTACCTATTTTGGAAAAAAAATAGACCCCTACCTCAAACCTTATAATCAGAATGAGTTTCATATGAAATAATCATCTGAGAGTATCCCCAAACTGGAAACAATCTAAATGGTCATCAACTGGTGAGTGGGTGAGCAAAATGGCACTTATTCACACAGTGGAATACTATGCAGCAACAAAAAGGATTAGACTCAACAACCTAGGTTAGCCTCAAAAACATTATGCTAAATGAAAGATGCTAGACACAAAGTACTATGTATCATATGATTCCATTTATATGAAATTTTTAGAAAAGGCAAAAGATATAGAGATCAGTTGTTTCTTGGAGGCTGGAATAGGAGCAGGGATGGACTAAAAACAGCATGAAGAACACTTTGGGGGTGAGGGATGTGTTCTGAAACTGGATGCTTGTACAACTTCATATGTTTGCTATACAATTTATCAAACTGTAGAATTGGAATGAATGAGCTTTTGGTATGTAAATAATCAACTGAGAAAGCAATTAACGATATTAGGAGTGAAAAAAGAAAAAGTGTAAAATAATTAAATTTTGGAGTAATGTATCAGAAAATATTGTTTATAAACTTGTGATGAGGACTATTTTCTTAAACAGGTCATAGGAAAGTCACTAAGAAAGATATACATTTGGTAGCACAAAATTAACAAAATTCATGGTGAAAGACATGTTTAAAATGTAAAAATGTAAATAATAGACTTGGGTAAAGTGTCTGCATCATGCGTAAAAGATGAGTGAATTTTTCTTTATACAAACCTTATAAAAATTAAAATAGGCAAACAATTTAGTCTCAAATCAGTGAAGGATATTCACAGATGACAATACAAATAGGCATTATTTGTATTATTCCATGCCTTAGGTAGCCATGGAGATGAAAACAAAACTTATTGATTGGCAAAATTTCTAACATTTGATCATACTTAGTGTTATCTGTGAGGGTGTGAGGAAATGAAGTCTGTTTTGGGGAGTGTAAATCCTTCAGCATTTTTGGAGATTAACTAGATACTAGCTATAAAAATTTTTTAAAAAAGTACATGCCTTGGGACGGATGCTCAGGGATGGAGCGTTGGGATGACACAGAGGGATGGGAAGGGGAGGGAGGTGGGAGGAGGGTTCGGGAGGGGGAGCACATGTGAACCCATGGCTGATTCATGTCAATGTATGGCAAAAACTACTACAATATTGTAAAGTAATTAGCCCCCAACTAAAATAAAAAAAAAAATAGAATAAAAAAAAAAAAAGTACATGCTTTTGATAAAATAATCCCTCTTCTGGCAATCTGTCTTCCATAAAAAAAATAGTACAGATATATCAAGACAAATGCATTTGTATGTTTGTTGGGTTATTTGAAAATAACAAGAAATAGAAACCTGGTGAATTTCTGTAAATAGGGATATGTTTGAAAACGTTTTGCTACATCAAAATAATATCCAAACAATATAATATTATATAGCCTTGAAAAGAAGTAGAAATATTTGTCTGTATTGACTTGGAAATCAGTATACACACACACACACACACATACACATACATATATAGTTATATATATATGTATATAATTTCTCTATTGCTGTGTAACAAATTACCACACATTTAGAAGTTTGAAATAACACCAATTCATTGGCATATGGTTCTGAAGGACGGAAGTCTGGTGTGGCTGGGTTCTGTGCTCAAGTTATCACAAGGCTGAAATTGAGGTATTGACTGAAATCATTTCTTGTCTGGAAGCTCTGATGAAAAGCAACAACAACAACAAAATACTTCCAGCTACCTCCTTCCTTTTGGCAGAATTCAGTTCCTTGTGGTTGTAGGACTGAGGTCCCCATCCCCTTGCTAGTTGTCACTTAGGGATTGCTCTCAGCTGTGAGAAGTCACTTACATTTCTTGTCACTTGTCCCCTTCATCTTTAAGTCAGAATAGCACTGTCAAATACTTCTCATGATCTGAATCTCTGACTTTCGCTGTCTCTGAACTTAAGAGTTAGATTTAAAGAGTTCATGTGATTAGGTCAGGTGCACCTGGGAAATCTCTCTGTCCTAAGGTGAACTGATTCGCAAAAGTCCTTCATAGTAATACATGGATTTCTGTTTGATTGAATGATTGGGAGAAGGTGTGTATTCACTAGGGCCAGAGAATACTGGAGGCTATCTTACAACAAAGCTATTCTGAGATCAAAAGACTAAGCATCAAAATACTATCAGACAATGTATAGCTTTTTGTTTTCAACAGTCATATGTATTTTAAACAATTTAAGGGGAGAAAAATAGTCTATTATATTTACCTAGATATTTACCATTTCCAATTTCTTTCTGATATTATTAATATTCTTTACCATCTGAACCACCATTTCCCTTCTACCTAATGTTTCCTTTAGTGTTTTTTTTTTTTTTTTTTGGTAAAATCTGCTGGCAACAAATTCTCTGTTTTTCTTCATCTGAAAATGTCTTAATTTTGCCTTTACCCTTGAAGGATATTTTCATTGGTTATGGAATTGTAGGTGAACAACTTTTCTAGCACTATGACAATATCATTCCACTGTCTCCTGGTCTCCATGCTTTCTAATGAGAAATCTGCTGTAATTTGAATTATTGTTCTCTTTTATCAGTGTTCTGGAATTCACTGGTGACATTTTGAGCTGCATGATTCTTTGTTTGGGGGCTGTCCTGTGTATTGTGGAGTGTTAAGCAGCCTCCTTGGCTTACTAGATGCCAAGGCATCCCACTCTCAGTGCAACAGATAAAAATGTCACCAGACATTGACAAATGTCCTCGGGGGGTGGGGGGTGAAAATCACCCCAGCTGAGAACCATTGTTATATTCTTAATATAATGTATCATAAAAAAAATCCTCTTTCTTCCCTTCCTCCCTCTTTCCCTCCCTCTGGTTCCTTCCTTCCTCCTTCCCTCTCTCTTTTTCCCTCTCTGCTTGGTTTTCAGCAGTTTGATTATAGTGTATCTGGTCCTGGTTTTCTTTGAGCTTAATCCTGTTAAAGGTCCACTGAATTCCTTGAATCTGTAAATTTATATCCTATGAATTGGAGAAGCATTCAGGCATTACTTGTTCAAATATTTTTTTTTTATGCACCAGTTTCCTTCTCTTCTTTTGGGACAAAAATAATGTAGATTTTTAGAACTTTTGATATTATTACAGTGCTCCCTGAAACCTGTTTGGTTTTTTTTTTTCCAATTGTTGTTCCTGTATTGTTCAGATTAGAAAATTTCTATTAATCTATCTTTTAGCTTATTAACTCTTTCTTGAATCATTATTTTTCTGTTGAACCCATCTAGGGAATTTTAAATTTCACTTTTATTTTAGTTTTCAGTTCTAAAATTTTGACTTGGTTTGTTTTGGTAGTTTCTACTGTTTTCCTGAAAATGTCTCTTTTTAAATTCACTCAATGGGTGTTTGCCTTCCCTTCGTGGAACATAGTTGCAGTAGGTATTTTAAAGTCCTTGTCTAATAGTCTCAACATCTAATTTACTCAGATTTGGCATCTGTTGTCTTTTCTTTGAGAATTAATGAGATTTTTCTGGTTTTTTGTTGAGTAATTTGAAATGCTACATCCATTTCCTATTGCTGATGTAATAAATTACCACAAATTTATTAGTTTAAGATAGCACACGTTTATTTTGCTTCTAGTCATGGAGGTCAGAAGTCTAAGGTGTTGGCAGGGCTACACGTTCCTCTTGGAGGCTTTCAGGGAGAATGTGTTTTCTTGTCTTTTCCATCTCCTGGAAGTTTCTATATTCTTTGGCCTATGGCCTCTTTTTCCATCTGATTTTATCCTCTGATTTTATCGTCACATCTCCTTTTTGTCTGACCCTGATCTTCCTGCTCTTCTTATATAAAGACTCTTGTGAGTCCACTGAACATACCCAGAGAATCCAGGATAATCTCCCATCTCAAGATCCTTAACTTTATCACATTTGTGGAATCCCTTTTATCACGTAAGGGATTTGCTGTCGTTTTACCTCATAAAAAAAAAAGACTTCTTTCTCTTTGGCGGTGCTGGGTCTTGGTTGCTGTGCTTGGGCTTTCTCTAGTTGCTGTGTGCAGGGCCTACTCTTCACTGCGGTACGTGGGCTTCTCATTCCAGTGGCTTCTCTAGTTGCAAAACACAGGCTGTAGGTGTGTGGGCTTCAGTAGTTGCAGTGTGGGGGCTCAGTAACTGTGGCTCACGGGCTCTAGAGCACAAGCTCAGTAGTTTTGGTGCACGGGGCTTTGTTACTCCGTGGCATGTGGATCTTCCTGGGCCAGGGATGGAACAGTGACCCCTGCATTGGCAGGTGGATTCTAAACCACTAGACCACCAGGAAAGCCCCTCTTCTACTTCATATTCACAGGTTTTGTGGGTTAAGACATGGACATCTTTTGGGGAGCCATTATTAAGCCTGTCGGGCTACAGTCCATGGGGTTGCAAAAGAGTCAGACACAACTGAGTGATTACACACACACATATATATAATAGATAATCAACAGGGACCTACTGTATAACACATGGAACTATATTCAGGATCTTGTAATAACCTATAATGGACAAGAATCTGAAAAGACTATATGTATACACTTGTACATCTATATCTATCTGAATTTTGCTATGCACCAGAATCTTGTACAACATTGGGAACCAACTATGCGTGTTTACTAAGTTGCTTCAGTCATGTTCGACTCTTTGCAGCCCCATGGACTGTAACCAGCCAGATTCCTCTGTCCATGGAATTCTTCAGGCCAGAATACTGGAGTGGGTTGCCATACTCTCCTTCAGGGGATCTTCCTGAGTGAGGGATCAAACCTGTATCTCTTATGTTTCCTGCACTGGCAGGAGGATTCTTTACCACTGAGCCATCTGGGAAGCCCATAAACCAACTGTACTTCAATTAAAAAAATAATCCCATTCTTCTGGCCACAGAGCAGGATTGTCTCTCAGGTTTTGGCACTTGTGTGGTGACAGTGCCACACCTGCTGTGGGGGTGCAGGCTCGTAGAGGGGGCTTGCTGGGGACAAGAGCAGCAGAGAGGAGAAGAGGGAAAGAGACAGGGGCGTCCCCGCAGCCCTGGTCTCCCAGCCCCCTCACCCCACCTTCCCAGTCTTCTGGCCAGAAAAAGAAAATTTCTTTTGCAGATTTATTTTTTCTGTTTGTGGCTGCCATTCAGCCCTGGAATTTGGTCCCCCTAAATCTAAGTCTAATCTGGAGAGTTGGGAGTTAAAAAAAATTAAACCAGGAAATTCACCACTATATTGGTTCTTTGAGTTTTCATTTTCCTTCCCAGCAAGCCCACTGTTATTTACTTTTTAGTATCCTCATATAGTTGCTTTATCTAGTTTGTCCAGAGATTTTATCAGTAATGAGTGGGAGAGATAGAGAGCCGAGTGTACGCATTCCATCTTCCCCAGAACTGGACGTCCCAGGTAGATTATTAATAGTATAAATGATGATGTGGCTGCAGCTTTAGATAAGAAAGTGAAATATATCATTATAGTCTTGGCTGTGGCGATTCTTCTTATCTGCAGAAAGAACCTATACTGAGTTCTCCTAGTTAGTTTGGGGGTAGACTATTGCTACTTTTAAAGGATCCCAGTAAATAGTTATTGCTCATTTGGTGTTTATCGAAATTTCCTTTATCTTCCTGCATACAAAGTAGTAATAATCACTGTCATTGCCATGGTCATCTTCTTTCTCATCAGTCCTTTAGTGCTTACTGTTTTCCAGGATCCATGCTAAGGGCTTTACATATATTATGTCTCTTTGAAATAACCCCATCAGTGTAGACTTTGCAGATGTTCCGGGTTTGAGGTTGTTCCATAATGGCTTCCGTAAGAACCTGGACTGAATCTATTTCCCTCTCCTACCCAGCACTTAGCCTTGTACCTGGTGTATAGTAGCTTCTCAGTAAATATCTGCTCAGGGAGTGAATGGATGCAAGACCACCCCCACCCCAGCCCTGCTTTATAGGCTATTTAAGAAGAACGCAGGACTTTTTTAAAATTAATTTTTATTGGCGTATAGTTGCTTTACAATGTTGTGTGAGTTTCTACTGTAGAGTAAAATGAATCAGCTACACATATATCCCCTCCCTTTCGGATTTCTTTCCCATTCAGGTCCCACAGAGCATTGAGTAGAGTTCCCTGTGCTATACAGTAGGCTCTCATCAGTTATCTATTTTATACATGGTAGCAATAGTGCATACATGTCAATCGCAATCTCCCAATTCATCCCACCCCCAGAATTTGTACATTTTTTTCTTTCCTCAGTGCAGCTAAGAGGAGAGACCCTTTCAAAGGAACACACTCATTTTGCCCTTCATCTATACTCTGAACAAATAGCATTCTGTCTGCTGGGGATGCAGTGAGGTAGGCAGATGGAATCCCAGCCCCATGGAGCTTGCTGTCTAATGCATGAAAGGCAGGCAAGAAACAAGGAATGGATAAACAAATGAGATCATTTCAGGGGGTGATAAGTGATAAAAGGGTAGTGGATAGACCCTGGGGGTGTGTAGGCTGCATTAGTTTGCGTGATCAAGAAGTTCTCTGTGGAAAAGGTCATATTTGAGCTGAGTTTTGAGAAAGACACCACCAGACGTTCATTCATCTGCAGGTTCATTCATCACATCCCAACTTGGAGTTTTCCTGTTGCTTAACCTGCTCATTCTTTTCACTAAGATGATTAAAAGTGTAATAAAACTTTAATAGGAGGAATGTTGAAAAGACCAAGGAGAATCAGCTCCTTTCTTTTTTTTTTTCTTTTCAGTTTTGGAATTTCTTTATTATTATTATTTTATTCTTTTGGCTGTGCTGTGCTGCACAGTATGTGGGATCTTAGTTACCTGACCAGGGATGGAACCCACGCCCCGTGCATTGGAAGCGAGGAGTCTAAACCACTGGACTGCCAGAGAAATTCCTCAGTTCCTTTCATATTATTAAAGGGGACCTATAAAGACTACCCAGTGATTTGTTTTAGTCCAGCTTTAAAAAAATCATCCAAGATTAAAGGAATTAGTCTCCTAGGTCCATGTTTTCAGAGTTTGACCACCGAAACTAAAAACCCTTAATTAATTCAATAGATATCTCGTGGGATTAAAGTGTCCATAGGCATGGTCTGTATAATACCAGACAAAAGATAAAGATGCTTGACTGTGTTTTTTTTTTTTTATTGCTTTTATAGCCTTCTGAGAGTAAACATGTTGGTTTGTTAGATTTTTTAAGAATTAAAAAGTACATTCTGTGTGTGCGGGCATGCTAAGTCACTTCAGTCGTGTCTGACTCTTTGTGACCCCATGAACTGTAGCCGGCTAGACTCCTCCTCTGCCCATGGAATTCTCCAGGCAAGAATACTGGAGTGGGTTTCCATTTCCTCCTCTAAAAAGAACATTATAGAAACTTAATTGAAATTACGTTAAAAAACGTAACTGCCCCTGACTGTGAGGTCTCTTATGTAAGAGACCTTGTGTTCATCACTGCATTTTCAGAAACCAGAACAGCACTTGGCTATAAATATTTGACATTTGTTAAATGAATACATGCTTCTGGGGAAGTTTTCCTGATCTAATGCAATAATAAGGCTTTAATTAAAACCAGCACAATTCATTAGTGTTTAGGTTTTTTGAGGTGGTTGGTTGACAGTGAAGCTTGAATAATATGCATCTTGAAATGCGGTTTGTAAGTCCCTGAAATAATACTATCACATCTAGTCTTCATTGTGGACTCGCTCCGTGTCAGCAGCTTCAGCGCATTTAAATCCTCCACAACTCTGCCTTTTTTTGCAGATGAGAAAACTGTGATGGAGAGAGGTTAAGTTCAAAGTCATGCAGCTAACTAGTAGCAGAACCAGAATTTGGATCTCAGTCCAATGTGGAGACTTGTGCTCTTTAAACTGCTATGCTATGCAATGGTGGGAAAGCATAGGGATCAGTCTCTGGGTTCTGGAGCTGAGTTTCCTGGGTTTGAGTCCTGGCTCTGCTGTGTGACATTGGATAAATGGCTTGAACTTTCTGTGCCTCTGTTTAATCCCTTCTAAAATGGAAATAAGTATGTGTGCTATGTCTCCTCAGTCGTGTCCAACTCTTTGCAACCCTATGAACTGTAGTCCTCCAGGTTCCTCTGCCCATGGGATTCTTCAGGCAAGAATACTGGAGTGGGTTGCCATTTCCTCCTCCAGGGGATCCTCTTGACTCAGGGATTGAACCAGCATCTCTTATCTCCTGCATTGGCAGAAGATACTCTTTAGCATTAGTGCCGTAGTCCTCAGATAATATGGTTAATTAAGTTTTTATGGAAAGCCTATCATCACCTTTAGTGGTAAAGGACCCTCCTGCCAATGCAGAAGATGTAAGATATGTGGCTGTATCCCCGGGTTGGGAAGATCCTCTTGAGAAGGAAATGGCAACCCAGTCTACTATTCTTGCCTGGAGAATCCCATGGACAGATGAGCCTGGGGTGCTACAGTCCATGGGGTCCCAAAGAGTCAGTGTGTCACGACAGAAGTGACTTAGCACCTGTATATAGTTAGCAGTCCATGGGATGAACTTCCCATCTTCATGTCCGAGCTCAAACAATTTGGGTGTGTTTGGTCTTTTGAGCTGGTGAGAGTACCAGGCTGGTGTCAGGTATGGTCTTGAACATCCTGGCCAGGCTGCCTTCCTGCCTCTGCAGTCACTCTGAGCACTAGACTGCAGTTTATGTCAAACGCTACCCTCGCCTGGTCTGCCGATCGTGTGTCAAGTTGGCAGCTAATTTTCTCAGAGCAGTTGGTTGGAATGGGACTCTGAGGCTGTGCCCAAAGTCATAAAACACTCAGACTCAGCTTAAATGGCCATCATCTCTCCTCGTGATGCGTACGGATTGCTGCGGCTTTATTAATCGGGCAACAATCTCTTGCTCTCAGGAAAAGCTCTGTGCTTAACCCACACAGATCAGTTCTGTCGTTTGGCTGTCTCTTTTCTTTTGGCATTTTAACAAAATCTGTGAATTAACACTTCCAGGGAGTGTTTTCAAGTGATTGCCTATCAGTGAATCTATCTTGCTCCATGGATCAGAAGCTAAAACGACTGGGTTTTAATGATACCATTGCCTCTTTAATCCACCTGCTGTCTGCACCCACTGTAGGATTGTTTTTTTTTTTTTTTAAGTATTTGGTTATTTATTTAATGAATTTATTTGGCTGCATCGAGTCTTAGTTGCAGCATGTGGGATCTAGTTCCCTGATCAGGGATGGAACCTGGACCCCCTGCAATGGGATCATGGAGTTTCAGCCCTTGGACCACCAGGGAAACCCCAGGATCGTCTTTCTGATACGCTAGTCTGATTGTGTCACTCTTTTGCTTAAAAGTCTTCAGTGGTGAGAAAGACTTTAAGGGTTGGTAATAGAAGTATCATGCTTCCAGTGGTGGTTAAATGTCAAAACACATCAAACTCTATGTTAGCATCGCATCATTAAATTGGTGCAATTGTATCATATGTCAATTACACTTCCATACAACAGGAGTCAGGAGCGCAAACAGCTGCATGTCCTCTTTTTTTCTTTTAGGAAATCTCTTCTCAACCCTTCCCAGTGAGGGAGTTCCCCCTCTCTGTTCCCTTCCAGATGCCCTGTGTGCCAGGCGTTGCTCTGTACACAAGAGCCACAAAGGTGGAGACGACGCGGCTCAGCCTCCCTGGGTCACCTGAGCGAGCCTCTTACAGAGCGTTTTCATCTGCAGCGAGTCTTTTTCTTCTCCTGGCACGTGGGGTCTTCAGAATGGAGGGAAAGGATGGGAAGCATGAACAGGTAGAAGGGCCTGGATGCTGGCAGGTGATGTAAATAAGCTCTCCAAAGCCTCTTTCGTGCCTCCCTCCAAGAGGTTTCCCATCCTTCCTGTAACACAAAGAAGTCAGAGAGCAGAACAGTTAAGAGGTTAGACTTTGGAGACTGTCTGTCGAGATGGCTAACCTGTGTGACTTTGTGCAAGCTGCTTAACCTCTCAGTACCTTGGTTTTCTACCTATAAGACAAAGAGGAAAATAAGAATTTTCACCTCAAAAAATTAAGTGGATTAATATGGGCCTCCTTGGTGGCTCAGACGGTAAAGATTCTGCCTGCAATGTGGGAGACCTGAGTTCGCTCCCTGGGCTGGGAAGAGCTCCTGGAGAAGGGAAAGGCTACCCACTTCAGTATTCTTGTCTGGGAAATCCCAAGAACAGAGGAGCTTGGAGGACTACAATTGATGGGATCACAGAGAGTCAGACATGACTGACTGACTAACACACACACACACACACACACACACACAGACTGATGACAGTGTGTAGCTCATAAAGGTTATATGTGACGGAGGAGCCTGGTAGGCTATAGTCCATGGGGTCGCTAAGAGTCGGATACGACTGAGCGACTTCACTTTCACTTTTCCCTTTCATGCACTGGAGAAGGAAATGGCAACCCACTCCAGTATTCTTGCCTGGAGAATCCCAGGGACAGGGGAGCCCGGTGGGCTGCCGTCTATGGGGTCGCACAGAGTCAGACACGACTGACGCGACTTAGCAGCAGCAGCAGCAGCAGCAGTATCATTAATGTCTGGCAAATATACTGAGATGAGTAAGAGCTTGCCTTGAAGGGGTATTTTTTTTTCTAATGAAGTCAGATAATCAACAAGTGAAAAAATCAATACCAAGATGATGCCACATTGTAATAAGTTCTGTGAAAGGAACAAAGAAGGTAATATGCTCAGGAGTAATTATTTTCTGGGGAAAGGAGACTTTTTGGTTGGTGTGATGGGATGTGGGTCTCTGTGAAGAGGGTGCATTTGGACTAAAGCCTGAACAATAGAATATTCTGTGATTAAGAAAGTTTGACTTGAGAGGCGAGAAACCTGGCTTTGAATCTCAGCTTTACTGACTTTGTGGTTTTAGGCAAGTTGCTTGAATTCCTCATGTTTCTTTGGGGTTAGTAATTAAACTTTGCAAACACCAGTGTGATAGTTCTGCACATGATGATTGTGTTAACTGTCTGATGGCGTGTAGTAGGTACTCTATACATTTTATTTCCATTCCCAGTGGGAAACTGAACATTTAATGCTGTGCTATCACTTAATTTTGGGTGAAAATGACTTAATTTTAAGACGAAAATCACATTCTTTTAATACTGTAAGTCCCCTTCACTACCACATCCTAATTTCCTTTATCTTCTCATTAAATAATGTTGTTCAGTCCCTAAGTCGCGTCTGACTCTTTGTGACCCCATGGACTGCAGAACATCAGGCTTCCCTGTCCTTCGCTATATTCTGGAGTTTGCTCAAACTCATGTCTATTGAATTGGTGATACCATCCAACCATCTCATCCTCTGTCACCCCCTTCTCTTCTTGCCCTCCATTCTTTCCCAGCATCAGGGTCTTTTCCAAAGAGTTGGCTCTTCGCATCAGGTGGTCAAAATGTTAGAGTTTCAGCTTCAGCATCAGTCCTTCCAAAGAATATTCAGGGTTGATTTCCTTTAGGATTGAGTGGTTTGATCTCCTTGCTTATTAAATAATATTCTACACTAAATGGGATTCAGCATGCCTAAAAGTGCTTCCCTGATAGCTCAGTTGGTAAAGAATCTGCCTGCAATGCAGGAGATTCCTGGGCCGGGAAGATCCACTGGAGAAGGGATAGGCTACCCAGTCCAGTATTCTTGGGCTTCCCTTGTGGCTCAGCTGGTAAAGAATCCAGCTGCAGTGCAGGAGACCTGGGTTCAGTCCCTGGGTTGGGAAGACCCCCTGGAGAAGGGAAAGGCTACCCACTCCAGTATTCTGGCCTGGAAAATTCTATGGTCTATATAGTCCATGGGGTCGCAAAGAGTCGGACATGACTGAGTGACTTTCACTTTCATTTTTCATGTCTAAAAGTGCTGGCTAGCTTAGGCAGTTTATACCTTAGGGAGTAGCCCATGGAGAGGGTTTTCATTCAGGCAGCAAAAGGAAGCTGATTATAGTGATAGTGGAAGAAAAGCTTTTTCTAAGACAGTTCTCCAAATTTGTGACATTTCTATGTAACTCATTTAGATGGTTCAGGTCACTGGATGGGCCAGTCTCTAAGCATTGAGACTTCTGAGCCAACTGGTGTCCCAAACGTAGGAGTCAGCTTGAGTTGTAGACCCTGAGCAGAGTGAGGGTGATTTCAGACCCAGTCGCCTCCCTCTGGAGACCTTTTCCATCTGTAATTCATAGAAGAAATGCCAAGGGCAGGTGGATGACTATGGAGTTCTCTGTGTTCATTGCATCAGAGAAGGTGAAAATCATGATGGGGAGGATCTCTGACACCATGGCTGGATGGCATCCTCTTTATCAGCCCTGTATCTCTGTCACCCTCTGGGATCACTTTTCAGACATGAATTTATAGTGTGCTGTTCTGGCAAGGATGAAGCAAGTCTGGAAAAAAATAACTTGCCAAGAAATTATTTGTCCTATCAAGTGGAACACAGTCTACTTCATCATATTACCTTCGCCCACTAGTAAAGATAAAAGAGAAACTCCATGCCATTGACATGCTACAAGCCGATCCATTGGGTTGTTTTAGTAAAGGAAGGAGCACACACATTTCCTTGTTTCCTAGTAAGTGCTGATGTTTATGTGCCTCATCTAATTTGCTTGGCACCTTCTCCCTGTGGTGTTGGAGATACTTATCTCCACTTGATAGATGAGGAATCTAAGGTTTAAAAAGTGTAAGTCATTTATCCAAGGCCATGTGGCTAGGAAACAGAGGTCAAGATTCAAAATCACATCTGTCTGACTCTAGAGACCACAATTTGCCTGCTACTCATGATGGGCACTCTGGCAAGTTGCTTTCCTGCTCAAGGGTTTTAAGGAGCCTCTTGTTAATGGGATTTTGTGACTGGACTGTGTTAAGTACTGGAGATACAGAGATAAATGAACCATGTCATCTTTAAATTTCTCTCATGCATTATGAGTTCACAATGTTGTGAATGTCAGGTGTTCCAGACCCTTCACAAAAGATAACAGTAGATACAGTAACTTCTTTACAAGATCAGCAATTAAATAAGTCCTGATGTGACTGCAGTTATTTTTTTGGCCCCAGGCAGTCATTTAGGGTGTGAAGCAAGTTGTGAATGTAAGACATGCAGAAATGATGAGCAGATGAAAATGTCAACATTTTCAAAGGCCAGGAGGAAAATTCAATTTGCGTTTCATCCTGTCCTTGGCAAATAGTCAGTTTCCTCCCCCTCTGTTTTCCTGCTAATCACAAGTGAATGTGGATCTGGCTTGTTTACTTCTTGGATCTGTTTGCTCACTGACATCCACACAGCTTTGGGACTGGAGTATTCATTTCCTTTGTCATCTTGATGAATGCTCACAGAATTATATAGCAAAACGGCTGTGAAGTACAATGAAACTGATTCAACAGTGAAGCTTAGTCTATGGGGAAGGATCATTGACATCCTACCAGTGAGGCAATAACCTATGATGGAATCTACCATGTTGTGCAAAGAGTTTTGAAGAAATGTTCCCCCGAGTTTTGACCTAGAACAAGTCATAAATCTTATGCTGGATCATAAAACTGGATGTAAAGGCACTAACTGAGGTGGAGAATCCAAGAGCTGTTTATGCAGTTGTTATTGGACTGCTTTTGTTGAAGAGTCTATATCATTAAGGCAAAAAACATTTTCTGGATAATAGTTTGGTCAATTGCTTTGATTTTTTCCACTTGATGTTCAGTAGTTCACAATAGAAAATAAAATCACGGTGTCTGGGTAATTCAAGTGAAGGGTGACTTTCTCCAATTATCTAAGTAATTTAATCTCGATTTGTATGATCAGGATCACATGGTGATCATAGCTATTTGTTACTTAGTCTTCAGCCTTACCCAAAGCTTACCCAAAGGCCATCTCCTCCAACTCAGTAAAGTCCTCTTATTAGATATCCAAATGATTTGCTTTGATCTCCTTTTTTCCCTCCTTTTTGATCTCCATTTCCAATTGTAAATGATCTCCTTTGCCTTATAAAAAAAGTCTTTATTGAATTTGTTACAATATTGCTTCTGTTTTATGTTTTGGTTTTTTGGCCCCAAGCCATGTGGAACTCCCTGATTAGGGACTGAACCCACACCCCCTGCATTAGAAGACGAAGTCTTAACCACTGGATCACCTGGGAAGTCCCTTCTCCTTTGCTTCTGTAGGATTATATATTTGCAATGTCTATCTCTTCCCTAGAATATGTACTTCATGAGGACAGGGTCTGCGGTCTCTTCAGCCTTGTCATCGGGCCTGGCACATAGGTGCTCCATAGAGGCTGATAAGAGTAACTGTGAATTGATTGGACAACTCTTTGAGCCCATGGACATACATATGAATGATAATTCTCCATAGCAGTTTCCAAACTGGACATTTCTATGTGCTTTTGAGCTTGATTTGTGGTTAACTAATAGCTGCCAGAGTTGTGGATTTTTTTTTCCTTTACAAGTGGCATTTTAAAAGATGGTATGGACAAGAAACTTCAAATGAAGTCCTTGAAATGAGGGATCCAAAGAGGTCCTCATGACCTCTGCCACGAAAATATGCCCTTGGAATTATTTATCCAGCTATGACTCAGCGCTGACCCATCTTAGATGTCCCTGTGGTCAGTGGCATGCATTGGAGAGATGGTTGACTGGGCACAGGGCACAGAGTGGTGACTCAGAGTAACCAAAGCTGATTGGCTTCTGGGGTAATCAGGTTCATAACCTTGGGCTGAAGAATATCATCTTCGTTGGATTTATACTCAGGTCTAGGATCTCATTTCAGACTCTTGAAATTGGAGCTTCTAGTTTTTGAGGTTTTTGAGGCACGTTTTATTTAGTTAATCAGTTGTTCATGCATTCAACAAATATTAATTGAGTACTTACTGTGCGCCAGTGCAAAAGACCACAAAGCAAGGCCCTTCATTCACTGCAGGCCCCCATCACAGTGGCAGGTAGATGGATGGTCACACACCAGGCCTTGGGAGGTTTCTAAAAAGGAAGTACTCCCTGTTGAACTGATCCTTGCTTTGAATTAATCGTAGGAAAAACATTCCTATTCTGTTTCACACAAGGCTTGGTTCTCCCACTTGAATTTATTTTGCAGTGTCAGCATGTTTTTCATTCGGATGCATTTTTAAATCAGAAGGCTATTGATAATGTGGTTCTAGAAAGATTGACACAGATAGATAACCTTACATCTGAGATGTGTAAGTATTTCAAAACCAAAGAAGAAAAAGTACAGATTTCCAAGGGTTCATTTTTCTCTTTTTATTTTTAGAATTAAGCTCTTAAAAATACTTATACTGAGAAATGATCTTCCTCTAGAAACTCTTTCTTCTAGTCCTGCCCCTTGTGTTGACAGTCTGTAGTGGCTCCAGTCTGCTGGATAAGTAAAAAGAAATGACAAGTTAAAAAAAAAAGCAATGGTCGTGGCCTTCCAGTCTTCCAGCCAATCTCTTCCTTTATCCACCCATATCTTAAATTTCCTGATTACCACTATTTAACTGTATGGTATGTATGTATCTGGGTCTTCCCTGGTCAAGAATCTGCCTGCAATGCAGAAGACACAGGAGATGTGCGTTCTATCCCTGGGTTGGGAAGATCCCCTGGAGAAAGGCATGGCAACCCACTCCAATATTCTTGCAGGGAAAATCCCATGGACAGAGGAGCCTGGTAGGCTATGGTTCTTGGGGTCACAAAGAGTTAGACATGACTGAAGTGACTGAGCCCTTGTATGTATGTATTTATATATCTATGTCTATCTATCATATCTAGATAAAGATTGCAGAGACATACAGTTTAACTTGAACTAAAGTCTTTCTCCTTCCAGAAGACCAACTTCTGCAAAGTTTTCTACATTAATTTACAGATAACCCAACACAGGTTCAATCATGACTCTCACGTGAAAGAAGTGACATTTGACAACTCCTTTACTCAAGGAAGTGACAGCTCCATGATGGTCATTAAACTGATTATTCCGTTTGCTCACTGTTACCTAATTGGCTAATTGGGTAAGCCATTATTTAAAGACAATGAGCTGAAATAAAAATTTTTTAAAAACTTCAGTGTAGTTAGAAGTAGTGTTCTTTTGTGTGTATAAAGAGGAAAGGGAGAAAACACTACCTAGCTTAAGAAGGTTCCTGATGCTATGAAATTCTCATCTGCAAGGCTCTGAGACTCTCCTGTGATGTCCATTCTAACCAAGGTATGACTTGGTGAGAACTTGAATCAATCATAATATAATGAGATTTTATTATTGAAGGAAGAGAGGTTGCAGGTGGAATTCTTTTTTTTAAATTTATTATTATTATTTTAAAATTTTAACTGGAGGATAATTGCTTAACAATGTTGTATTGGTTTCAGCCATTAAGTATACATATATCCCCTCCCTCTCAACCCTCTCCCCATCACACTCCTGTAGGTGGAATTCTTTCTCCTTCATTTCATTAGGTTGAACTGTATGAATTTTTTAACTTTCAAGAAATGTATTCCATTGTTTATCCAGAAATGTAATTTTGAAGTTAAAAGCATGGACTCTGAGTTTCATTTCCTAGGTCATATCTGAGCACCATTGATTTGCTGCGCGTCCTTAGTCAAGTCACTTAATTTCTCAGAGCTTTAGTTTTCTCATCTGAAAAATGGGGAGGATATCGATTCCTACCTCCTAGGATTAGAGAATGCTTGTAAAATGCCTAGCACACAGTACCTTTCCAATAAACACTACCTATGAATACTGCATTTGGGCATCACGAGTGGATGTCCGATGTGAGAGTTCATGGACAGATACCAGTTACTTCTTGGCTTTGCTATGCTCTTTAAATTGTCCCTTTTCTTAGCATCTTTCCCAAGGTCCTGCTATTGGAAGCTACACTGCCTTCTGATTCATCACCCAGGACTTTCTATTCCCCAATTTCTTTCTTCTTTACCTTGTTTTTTTCCACTGCTGGTCAGCTGCTGCTTCTTTTGTGAGCTTGAAAGTGCCTACTCACGACTTATCTGTTACTTCAAAGCCATATGCTTCATTTTATCATTGGCATCCAACTTTGTATCTGACCTTCACTTCTTTATTCAGAATAAAAACAGTCAGAAGCAACTGCCCTTTGTCTCCTCAAATGTTTGCTTAAGAACTCTAAGTCAAAATGTTATCACGGTTTTGAGATTTCTCGGACTCTTTGGCATAAATGTACATGACAGAATCTGCATATATTCTTGGTTGATTAATGTTAGTATAATAAAATTGTTATGAATCTACTTCAGTTAAGATAAGTATTTATAAATTAACTATATTCCAATAAAAATGCTTAACAGGCAAATATCTATAAAGGTTTCTTCCATTTTTAAAGAGGTATGATATTGGGAATCACTTTATCCTGTCACTGGAAATTTCTTCTGAGACAGATGTTCTGTCCATCAAGTTGAATATCAACTAAAAGACGTTTGAGAAAAAATTACTTTGATTTCTAATTTATAAAGATATGCAACACATTTGTGGGTGTGTATCTGTTTGCAATTTTGAATGTTTGCAAGTAGTTCTTTTGTATCCATGATGTGGATGCTATTTTCCTTCCTTTCATTTAAACAGGGGGGAATGCTTAGCCCATAAGGCATGCAACTCTCTCCAGTCCATCGACGCTAAGTGTCTTGCTCTTGTTGGTCCAAAACTCATAACTATTTGAGAAGATATTTTGATTTTCTCCAGCAAAGCACATGAGAATAAGTAGAATGGAACATGGACATTTCTGCCCTTCATGCCCGCAAGTCAGTGTCCTTTGAGGTTTCCTGAGGAAAATAGTACTGAGTATTTTCGAAGGTCAAATTGCTGAACTGGAAAAGTGATATGATGATTAGGGTGATGATAATGGCTAGCATTTGTCCTGCTTACCCTGGACTCAGGGACTCACTGAACTCTGAGAATACTCTGCAACATAGTTCTCATTATCTCTTTTTTTCCAGGTGAAGAAACTTAAAGCTCAGGGGGTAAAGTAACTTGCCCAAGGTCACGTGGCTGTGGCCTGTCTCTGAATCACACACTCAGCACTAGTCCATCAGCCATGAGGCTGACCGGTGCTGTATCATCAGTGTACCCTGATACCCCAGTGGCGTGGGACTAGACCCCTCTTTTGATGGACTGCTGCCTGTCTGAGGCTGTGTTTGGACCTCTGCTCCTTCTCTCTTTATCATCATAAACAAGAGGATTATTTATAAGGGATTATTACACTGTGGTATTTTTCCTTCTTTGAACAAAGGTGTGGGTGTTGGTATGGAGTTACCCACTTATTTTCTTCTAAAAAAATTAGGCTCTGGCCAATCTGGCTATTTATTAGTGAGACGGGGAATGACAAAGGGAAAGACTGATTTCTTTTACATCCAAAGCCGGTAACGACAGATCCTTAGAAGACCTATTTGTCAGATCACTGTCATAAATGTGTTTTCTTTTATGTAAATAGGACTAATGATGGAATTTGAATTTATTTCTTTATGTTTGTCTGTAAGTGAGATAAGCCACAGAGCAAACAGTATATGTAAAACATTTTAGTGGGGCAGCATTATGAAAAATAGGAAAAGCATAATTATGCATAGAATTGGTCAAAGCTAATTTCAAAGACCAGCTCCACAATTTGCTTGTTGTGTGTCCTTTAAGGCATTTGACCCCTTTGAGGCTCGGTTTTCTGATTTTTAGGAGGAGGTAATCATACCTACCCCTGGAGTTATTGAACAAGCTGTAGAAATGTGAAGAGATTCTAGATGCTTCATAAACCTTAAAAAATGAGAGGAGATTCAAGTCTTTCTTAGGCAATTAACTGGGAAGCATGATGCATCAGCCGAGTACACAACAGAGATTTATTCGGGGGAGCTTGTTTATCTTTTAAAAGTACACTGTTTTTTTTTTTTTGCACTAGAAAGATGATTGCTTGAACGTAGTCTGTTCTTATAATGAGTGCTGGAGGAGGTCTGAGTCACGCACACGACATGCTTTTAAGAAAAACTGACAGGCACTAACATTTCCCAAGCAGCCATCCCTGGATGCATGAACACTGCATTAAAAAAAATCTACCAGCATTACATTTTGTGGCATATTGTTGGAGGTTAATAATTTATCTGATGTGACTGCTTGAGGAAATATTTCTCCATATTTGCAAGTGGGTTCTTCTTTCTCATTTCTCAGTAGATTTATTGTGTGGGTAAAATGAAGTCTATAATGCTCTTAAATGTTTCTACATAAGAGATGAATTTCAGAGTCTCACATTTAATCAATAATTTTTCACTCTACAGCAGAGTAGAGCATTCCGCAGGATCATCCAAAAACCGCAGGTAAAGGTCACTGTCCAATGTGCTGAAAAAGTGCTTCCGCTTATGAAATCAGTGACCTTCGGTTTGTTTTCTAGAAGGCACCTCATTCTCATATGTAATCCAGTATTTAAAAATACCTCACAGTATTTAAAGTAAATCTTCGTGTGGCTTATAGGTTACCATCTGTCAACAGACATTGGTTTGATACCTAGAAAAATAGTGAAAATCCTGAAATCGTTTTTTTTTAAATTTTTTTTCTTGTGGCAACAAATAAAAATTTCTTCTTACTGCAAAGATAAGTGGATTTTGTAGAAGTTTTACTGAGTGTAAATTATAACTAGTTTAATAATTTTCTGTTTTTATCTACTAGGAAGTAGCACTGCGGGGCTTCCCTGATAGCTCAGTTGGTAAAGAGTCTGCCTACAGTGCAGGAGACCCCAGTTCAATTCATGGGTCAGGAAGACACGCTGGAGAAGGGATAGGTTACCCACTCCAGTATTCTTGGACTTCCCTTGTGATTCAGCTGGTAAAGAATCTGCTTGCAACGTGGGAGACCTGGATTCGATCTCTGATTTGGGAAGATCCCCTGGAGAAGGGAAAGGCTACCCACTCCAGTATCCTGGCCTGGAGAATTCCGTGGACTGTATGTATAGTCCATGGGGTTACAAAAAGTCGGACACAACTGAGTGACTTTCACTTTCTATTTCAAGTAGCCCTTGGAATTTGTGAATTTTCATTTGGCAAAACACTGACTGTATTTCTTTTCAGACTGGTGTGTTAGAGCTTTTGAGAAGAACTGAACCACAGCTTTGAAAGTTAAACTCAGTTTGATTTAGCATTTTTGGGTTTAATTTTAAAGCTTTAATACCATAATAAACAATAATAATGAAGCTATTTTATACTCATAAAGTATTCAAATACAAATTACTAATACATTTGGGGTTGAAAGGGGCTTCCCAAGTGGCTCAGAGAAAGCTTAGCATATTTTATTAAGAATACATATTAGCTTTCATTTCGTTATTTTGTCAGTTTTCCTACCTTGCCTCATTTTAAAAGGGATGACTATAGAGACCCATCAGAGACAAATTTATTAAAGATATACAACCTGCCTTTTACAGAGGCCAAGAGACATCCCAGGAAGAAGTCTGTCAACTCAGTGTGTGCGTTAACTTCTTGAATCCAGAGAATTTGGGAGCCAGATTCTTTTGAACATGAGTGTGTGGCCTGAATAGTGAAAGTTATTTAAAGACTTTTTGAAAAAAAAATTTGTTTTGAAAGCTTTTACTTCTATGAAAGTGAAAGTCACTCAGTAGTGTCTGACTCTTTGTGACCCCATCCGCCCGTCTCCTCTGTCCACATTCTCCAGGCAGGAATACTGGAGTGGGTTGCCGTTTCCTTCTCCAGGGGATTTTCCCGACCCAGGAATGGAACCCAGGTCTCCGGCATTGCAGGCAGGTTCTTTACCACTGAGCCACCAGGGAAGCCCCTTATTTCTATGACCCATCATATACTCCAGGTTGTCTTGCTTTTTGTTCCCATGATTTGATAGATTCTAATACTAAACTCCGGTTTATCTGCACTGTTTTTCCTATGTTAGCTTTCTTTTTTTCTGAAAATGCCTTTTTTTCACCTATCTTCAGTTTTTGGACCACGTTTAGTTTATGGCACACTGTTGTGATTGGTCCTTGGAAAGGTGCTCTGTTTCATGTTTATTTAGTCTTTTACATATTTTCCTAGCTCCATCCTTATTTCCCTCCTCCCAGAGGCATTTACTCCAACATGTTTAAGTCCATTTATGTACATTTTTGAAATGTATTGTTTTATATATATATGTATATTTATATACACTAAACATGGATGACTTTATACCATAGTTTTGTTTTGTTTCTTGCTTTTCCACTTAGTGCTATTTTTAAGGAAGTGTTGAAAGTGTTAGTCTCTCAGTTGTGTCTGACTCTTTGTGACCCCATGGAATGTAGCCCGCCAGGCTTCTCTGTCCATGGAATTCTCCAGGCAAGAATACTGGAGTGGGTAGCCATTCCCTTCTCCAGGGGGTCTTCCCAACCCAGGGATCGAAGGTGTGTGTGTGTGTGTGTGTGTGTGTGTGTGTGTTTACATACACACACACATATGGCTTCCTAGGGTGGCATGGTGGTAAAGAATCCACCTGCCAATGCAGGACATGCAGGTTTGATCACTTGGTTGGAAAGATCCTCTGGAGGAGGAAATGGCAATCTGTTCTAGTATTCTTGCCTGGAAAATTCCATGAACAGAGGAGCCTGGCAGGCTATAGTCCTTGGGGTCATAGAATCAGACGCAACTGAGCATGTGAACACATATATCCATATATGTTTATATGCATTTCAATGCTTCTGACTTTATAAAGAAGTTAATTTTCTGCAAATTAACTCACCAATACATTGTGATTCTAATAAAATGCCCCATTTATATATGATGTTGTAATTTCATTACAGGTAAATCTCTCCATATATTCAGAACTTTT
The DNA here is from genome assembly GCA_024291935.2 of Okapia johnstoni. Classification (NCBI taxonomy): domain Eukaryota; kingdom Metazoa; phylum Chordata; class Mammalia; order Artiodactyla; family Giraffidae; genus Okapia; species Okapia johnstoni. The sequence goes on along the minus strand of CM044326.1, from coordinate 13,732,601 downwards.
GAAAATTTTTTTGTCAAATTTTAGGTTTTCCCATGCAGGACTTATAGACTCATTTTTAGAATAATTCATTGATAGTTTTTTAGATTTTTATAGCTATTGTGTAGATTATCTCATTTCATATTATATTTTCTTGTTAGTTATTGCTAATAAAGGGAAATGCTACTTATTTTAATATGTTGATCTTTTATCCATAAACCTTGAATTGTTACATCTATATGAATAATCTGCACGAATGAGCTTATCATTCATAAATAATAATTGTTGTGCCCTTTCATCTCCAATGTTTTCTATTTTTTCCTTATTTCTTTTTCTTGCGTATTTGAATTGGTGGAGACCTCCAATACTATGTTGTACAGTTCTGGTAAAATGTGCACTTTTTCCTATTCTCAAGTGAACACATGTAAAATTTTCTCAACAAGCATGATGTTTGTTGTAGGTTTTTGCAATGAATGCTTGCTGTAGTGCTTTCTTTTTAACCAGTTCCAAGTATCTTCAACTTTCCATTTTTATTTCTTCTTTATTCCAAAGACAGAGTATTTCTTAGTTTTCAGACATATGATGTTGATTTCTAATTTTATTGCTTTGTGGTCAGAAACTAAATCTGCATGAAACTTCTGTTGTGGCCTGGTACATTGTAAATTTTTTCTAATATTTCATATATATCAACAAACATATACACACATGTAGTTCTTCAATATGACTTTTCCTTTGCTTTATCTTTTTCTGAGAAGGAAGTATTAGAAAATCTCCAGCTATAATCATTGATTTATTTACTTCTCCCTGTGGTTTTATCATTTATGCTTCATGTACTTTTGATTCTGTGTTATTTAGAGCATTATGTTCATGATTATTATAGTTTCTTGATCTTGTGTTGCTTATACCAGTATATATCATAGATCTTTTTTCCTTATGACTCTTTTTACCTTACATTCTATTTAGTCTGATATTAAGATTTTTGGGGGGTTATTATTTTTCCATTTCTTTATTTTCAACTGGCAGACTCCCACTTTGACCAAATTTTTGTTAGGCTCCTCTTAATCATCTAGAGTTTGACCTTGGCCTTAAGAGTCCAGTTTCAGCAAAGAATCTTTCTAAGTGAGTTTAGGGAGAACCTCCCCACCCTTCATGTCTGATCAGTTTCCTCATCCTGCATCCTTGATATCCAAGTCCTTCGCCTGCCTTTAGCAGAATCCTATTAAGCCAGTTTAGCACAATTTTCCCCACCCTTATTATCTTGCGAGGTTCTTCTCAGTGATTTTCCATCTATTGACTGCTTCACTCTTTTTTCTGGCTGTAACGCTTCAGCTGTCTTTGCTGCCTTTGGAGTTGAGCTCAGTTCAACAGTGGAGTCTCTCTCCTCTATTGCAATAGCTCAGATAAAATTTGTCTTGCCCTTTTTGCCAAATGGTGCAAAATATTTCTTTTACGTGATTTTTCCATGAACTTTTGTTTTGAATAAATCTCTTATAGGCAACATTTTGCTGGATAGTTTTCAAAATACAACCTGAGGATATTTCAATCACATTGTTTAACTTCAATTGTAATTATTACTATATTAGGATTTGTTGCTTTATCTTGTTTTCTGTTTTCGTTTTGCATACCTTTTGTCTTTTTTTCCCTCCCATCCTGCTTTCTAATACATATGTTAAATTATATTTTACAGATTTTTAAAGTTGTAGTTTTAGTTTCCTTATGGTTACCTCTAGATCATTAAAGCTGCATTTATCTTTATGAACAAAGCAAATACATTATCATAGTCTCGCTTCACTCTGGTCTAGCCCTCCCTGCCCACCACTATGATAGCACTGATTTTTAGTTCTACATACATACATAAATATGTATATATTTGTTTGAGTCATCAGTTATTTAGAAAATAAAATTTGTTAGTATATTTACTCACTTTTTCTTCCTGTATATAGCACTCTTCTTCTAGAATTTATTTTCTCTTTTTGCAGCACTATTCCTCTTAAAAACTATTTTCAAAGTGAGTCTTTGTGTTATAAACTTTCGAAGGCCTTGAATGACTCCAAATATCTTTAGTTCACTTTTGCATTTAATTGAAAGTTTGACTAACATAAGGAGAAGGCAATGGCAACCCACTCCAGTACTCTTGCCTGGAAAATCCCATGGATGGAGGAGCCTGGTAGGCTGCAGTCCATGGGGTCCTGAAGAGTAAAGAGTCGGACATGACTGAGCGACTTCACTTTCACTTTGACTAACATAAAGCTTCTAAGGCCTTGAATGACTCAAAATATCTTTATTTCACTTTTGCATTTGATGGAAAGTTTGACTAACAAGATTCTAGACTGTCTTAATTCAGGTCTTTCTCTAAGTCTTTGTTAATCTGATATCTTGACTTCTGTTGTGAGGGCTGAGGTTCATTGTGGAAGTGACCTTTGGCCTCTCTGAACTTTGAATACAATGGTCATTGAGTTACCCCTCTTATGGCTTTAAAAATTTTGACAAAATAGTTCCCTTTAAGAAAGGATGAGAAGAAAAGGGGAGAGTAGGTCACATTTTCTTTTGTTTCACAAGGTCACAGAATTAACTGTGATTTTTTTTTCCCATTTTTAAAAATCACAGAAAGTTTTTCTTGCTGTGGACAGGAGCTGCTTTTTCTGAAATGTGCCTTAGGGACTGCTGTGTGATTCCTACCTTGAAACAAAGCTGCACTCTTTTCCAGGCACCTTCTGGCAGGCTCCAGAGGCCAGGTAGGGTGGAGGCTGCTCCTGATGCAGTGAGCTGGCCTGGAACGTTCAAACCTGTCACTTTCAGGCTGTGGCTGCGTTCATACAATACGCTATTCCCCTCCGTCCCTTGCTTTTCTTCTCTAAAGTGAAAAAGCAAATCAGGTCACTGATTTGTTTTCTATGTGTTAAAACACAGTGGTCACTTTTACTCAGTGAGACATCTGTCTCTTAGGCATTTGTGTTCACTCAGTGTGGTGCCCTGTCCAGCTCTTGGAAGTGATGGGGGAGTCAGGAAAGGTGAGCCCGAGAACGCAGCAGGATGGGAAGGAGCCCCTGAAAGTGACATAGGAGGTGACTCTGTACAGGGGTTATTTGCTGTGCCCACCTGGCACCCCACCTCGTTGTAGTACCTCATCAAATATTATTTGAAAAATGTACCTGTTGACCTTGATGCATATAGTTAGCCTCTTATTTCCAAGGAAGCAGGATTCACTTTGCTTTGCCCTGACATTTTCCAAGTGGGAGATTTAAAAATTAATAATAAAAAACCCAACATCAGAGCCAGGGAACCCCCATAGGAAAACCCAGACTGTCTGTACTTCCTTCTCTTTCCTGAGGCAGAGCAGATGGTGGCTTCACTTACCAGGTCAAAGCAAGAGGTAGATCTCAGAGTGGACCCACCCTACGCATTCTACAAATTTTAAGACCTTTGAAGACCTCCAGATATGTGAGAAAAGCACAGGGACATTTTGCCAGCACAGAATGAAAGTAGCTTTCATCTTTTCAAAGCTCGTCATTCTAGGAAGCACTCAGCGTTCTTATCTGTCCATTTATGTTAACCTGAGGGTTAATTGTCAAGTGGGGTGCTTGTAAAATGATCACGAAAGGGATCACTGGAGTAGATTTAACTGCTCTGAATGTGCTTATTGCTGTCTCAGAGACAGCAAGCTAGGAAAAGATTTTATTTGTTTTCCTCCATATTCCAGCATGTTTAGGTTTATCAAACCTGAATGATAGCCATAAGGACCCACAAATTTCCCCCCTACTTTTACAGTGTAAATGTGGGATTATAAACCTACATTTGTGTTTGCAGTTGGTCGTCAGGGGGCTTTCTTTCTTACAGGACCCTGGCTGAGGCACTGAGATGCTGGAGTGGGTGGCTAGCACAGCAGAGAATCGAATTGAGGCAGAGTCAGCTGGGGTCAGTCAAGGGCAGTTTCAATTAGTGTCTTGTACTAGGGGAGCTGGAGAGAGGACAGTGTCCTGGTGAGGCGGAAACGGTAGGATGGGGAGGCAGGAAGCCCTGGTTCATGACTTGCTGGGCGAGGGGCAGAGCAGCGCACGTGTCGTTCTGCCTTAACTCTACCTTGCAAAGGTGTGACCTTGGGCCAGCAACCTACGTCTCAGGGCCTCATGAGCTCCACTCCCTGTTTAGATAAAGTAGGAACAATGCCTTTGGGTAGAATATATATATTCCTTGGATATGTGGGGCCCTCTGGAGTGGAGGGTGGTCCAGTATGTGTGTGTGTGTGCACTCGCGTGCATATGTGTGCTCAGTTGCTCAGTTGTGTCTGACTCTTTGTGACCCTGCAGTCCACCAGGTTCCTCCATCCATGGGTTTTCCAAGCAAGAATACTGGAGTGGGTTGCCTTGCAATATATATATATATAATATGTATATTCTCCAGTATTACATATATAATATATATATTTTTTCCAGTATTCTCAATATTATATACATCTATATATGCTCTCTTTGTATGTATGCAAACAGGTGGATGCTATATTTTCTCTCCCTGCAAACAAGGGGATGCTATATTTTCTCTCCCTCATCTGTATTTATCTGTGTGCTGTGGCTTAGTCACTCAGTCGTGTCCAACTCTTCGCAGCCCCATGGACTGTAGCCCACCTGGCTCCTCTGTCCATGGGGATTCTCTGTCCATGGAGTGGCTTGCCATGCCCTCCTCCAGGGGATCTTCCCAACACAGGGATCATACCCAAGTATCCTATATTGCAGGTGGAATGTTTACCAGCTGAGCCACCAGGGAAGTCCAAAAATACTGGAGTGGGTAGCCTATCCCTTCTCCAGGGGATCTTCCCAACCCAAGAATCAAACTGGGGTCTCTTGCATTGCAGGAGGATTCTTTACTAGCCAAGTTATCAAGGAAGACATATTTATCTATAGCTATCTATCTTCTGAGCTTCGCAGGTGGCGCTAGTGGTAAAGAACCCACCTGCCAATGCAGGAGACATAAGAGACATGAGTTCAATCCCTGTGTCGGGAAGATTCCCTGGAGGAGGGCACGGCAACCTGCTCCAATATTCTTGCCTGGAGAATCCTGTTGGGTAGAGGAGCCTGGCAGGTTCCAGTCCAGGGAATCACAAAGAGTCGGACACGACTGAGTGACTAACACACATCTATCCATGTATCTATCTATCCATCTATCCATCTATGCTATCTATCATATATCTGCCCATCTTACCTATCTATCAATGGAGAGAGAAGATTTACTATGAGGAACTGGCTCACATAACTGCAGAGGCTGAGAAGTCCTGTGATCTGCCCCTGTCTTCAAGCTGGAGACCCAGGAAAGTGGGTGGTGTAATTCCAGTCTGAGTTTGAAGTCCTGTGAACCAGGAGAGCCGATGGTGTAAATCCTAGCCCAAGGGCAGAAGTCTGATGTCCCAGCTCAAGCAGGCAGGCAGCAAATGAATGACTCCCCTGTGCCTCCATCTTTTGTTCCAGCCAGGCTCTCAGTGGGCTGGACTGGATGGTGCCCACCCACACTGAGGAGGACAGCTCTACTGAGTCCACTGGTTCAAATACTCACCTGCTCTGGAGACGCCGTCACACACACAGCCCGTTTCATGTGAGCACCCTGTGCTCCGGTCAAGCTGACACAGGAAGTGAGCCATCACGAGTTATAAGGCAGTGGGCTGGGTAAATGCTGAAGTGCAGATAAAGCACCACGCAGGGCCTGACATGCAAGTGCTTGAAATTTGCTTGCTGTTGTTGGCTGTGGTTGTTTCACGGATGCTGACGCTGTAATATAGGTACATTTTCTGTCGGCAGCGGGACTGAAGGGCCTGGGGATCAGCGGACCCGGGGGAGGGCTTCATCTTTGCTATTGTTGTTCAGCTGCTAGGTCTTTGCGACCCTGTGTACATTAGCCTGCCAGACCCCTCTGTCCTCCACTATCTTCCAGAGTTTGCTCAAATTCAGGTCCATTGAATCCGTAATGCTATCTAACCATCTCATTCTCTGCTACCCTCTTCTCCTTTTGCCTTCAGTCTTTCCCATCATCAAGATCTTTCCCAACGAATCAGCCACATCAAGCGGCCAAGTATATTAGGGTTCTGTTCTATTCTGTTACATCTAGAACAAAATGTGTCTACCTCTTTAAAAAGGTCTGCAGGCAAGGAAAATATCCATACAAGGGAAACTGTTTAAGTGCTTTAGACTTTATGTTCATAATAATTTATTAAAGATCTGCTGCTGAGAGCCTTTAAAAAAAAAATAAATCAATAGTTCACACACAGGCCGAGATACTAAAATTCTTCTCTTCCTGCTAGAAATTAATCATGGAAAAAATCACATTTGATGTGTCTGTGAAACATTTATTCACTGTATGTCCAGGGCCAGGCATGAGCATAAAATGAGGCATAACATAAATTAGGGCCCCTGTGATGCGGTGCTCACAGTCTGGAGAAGATGAGCACTGTGTACAAAGACTTAAAATAAGATGCTGTAACATGGATGGACCTAGAGATAGTCATATTAAGTGAAGTGAGACGGAGAAAGACAGGTATCACATGATATCGCTTACATGTGGAATCTAATAAGATGATACAAATGAAGTTATTTACAAAACAGAAATAGACTCACAGACATAGAAAACAAGCTTGTGATTATCAAAGGGGATAATGGCTATGGGGGAGAGGGGGAGTAGATAAATTAGGAGTTTGGGATTAGTTGATACACACACTATATATATATTATATATATATATGCATATGTATATATACATATATATACAATAGATAACCAACAAAGACTCACTGTATAGCACAGGGAATTCAATACCTTGTAATAATGTAAAATGGAAAGAATCTGAAAAAGAATACATTCATGGCAGGTAGCTTCTTTACCATCTGAGCCACCAGGGAAGCCCATGTGTGTGTGTGTGTGTGTGTGTGTGTGTGTGTATATATATATATATATATATATGTAATCATATATATGTAAAATCTATCTATAAATCACTTTGCTATACACCTGAAACTAACACATTGTAAATTTTAACTTCAATTAAAAAATGGTTATAAAAATAGAGCAGGAAAATGAAAAGTACATTTCATGAATTTTAACAAGCTACTGGCATGACAAAAAAAAAAGTAAGATGCTGTAAGTGTTATTGCATTACAGAATTCCATAGGTTCCAAAGACGATGGGAACACAGATGTGGGAGTGATCTGCTATGTCTGGATGGGCTTCCCCAAAGCCTTGGAGAGGAAGTGATGCTTGGATTGAGGTTTCTAGGCTGATTGGACACCTCTTGGATGTGTAGGGCCCTGTCAGCTGGAGCGAGGCACAGGCTGAAGGGCAGGATGTGGGATGTGGCTAAAGATGAGATGAGGGGCTGAAGTTGACTGCAAGGCCTTTGATGCTATGTTGGGGAATTTGGATTTGATCCTGCAGTCAGGGGGTGGGGAGGACATTGTAGGGAAATATGCATTTGACACACATGCCCTGCATAAACACCAGAGAAAGGGAGGAAGAACATTCAGCAGTGGTGTGAATTGTCCTCTGCTTATAGACCCAAGGAAGTTTTCTGCCTATTGAGCAGGGCGGGCCCATGCACCTTGTTGTTGGAATGAAATTGCACTGAAATGAGCACTGTGCCATTCAGGACTGGCACTGTGGGGTGAGAGCTGGCAATCTAGCTTGGCCCAGGTCCGGGCAGATGGAAATAAGTATGATGAGCATTGTTTACACAGCATGTCACCTGCAGGGGGGTAATTGACACCCAGTCCCAGGGCTGTGGGACTTTGCCCCTCTTCTGCTCAGCCTGTCAGCTGTGGCAACCTTCAGCCCACAGATGCTGGTCTTAGATGAAAGCAAACCAGAAAGACTGTGTGCCCTGCCTCTGATCCATGTTGGAGCAAGCATGGCCTTATCAAAATATCACACTTCTTCCCAGAGAGTCAGTATCGGTTAACACAAAGGAATCCTGTGATCAATTTTTTTTTTTAAGATTCTTTTTGATGTGGACAATTTTTGAAGTCTTTGTTGAATTTGTTACAATATCACTTAATTTTATGTTTTTGTTCTTTGGCCACAAAGTATGTGGGATCTTAACTCTGTGACTACTAGGGATCAAACCTGTAACTCCTGACAATGGAAGGCGCTATCTTAACCACTGGACCACCAGGGAAGTTCCATGATCATTGTGTGTGTGTGTGTGTGTTTTAAATAAACTTTTATTTTGTACTGGTGGATAGCCAATTGGAGAAAGAAACAGCAACCAACTTCAGTATTCTTGCCTGGAAAATCCCATGGACAGAGGAGCCTGGTGGGCTACAGTACATGGGGTCGCAAAGAGTCAGACACGACTTAGCAACTAAACAACGTAGCCAGTTGACGATGTTGTGATAGTTTCAAGTGAGTAGTGAAGGGACTCAGCCATACATGCACATGTGTCCATTCTCCCCCAGACTCCCCTCCCATCCAGCCTGCCACATAACGTTGGACAGAGTTCCACGCATGTTGCTTATCCATTTTAAATATAGCAGTGTGTGCCATGATCATTGTTTTTAATAACAAAAAACCTAAGTCACCTTAAAGATATGGATCATCACAGAGAAATGTATGAAGGAATGCTATACCTCACATAAAAAATTAATTAGAATTGCATATATGTTATGGCTAAATCTCTAAAATGTAATGTTGGGCTAAAAAACAAGGATATTTGCCATAGGACACCACTTATATAAAGTTTAAAAATCATGCAAAACATATTGGACATGTGCATTGTTATGTGGGAAGCTATAAATACTTTGACCACCTAATGTGAAGAGTTGACTCATTGGAAAAGACCCTGATGCTGGTAAAGATTGAGGGCAGTAGGAGAAGGGGTCACAGAGAATGAGGTGGTTGGATGGCATCACCAACTCAATGGACATGAGTTTGAGCAAACTCAGGGAGATAGTGAAGGACAGGGAAGCCTAGCATGCTACAGTCCATGAGGTTGCAAAGAGTCTGACTTTTGCAGAGACATGACTTAGTGACTGAACAATAATAAAAACCTGTGAATCTCTGGGAGGAAGAGAGATGTTACAATATGGGAAGGGCCTACATGGGGGGAGCTTCAAGTTTATCCAAACAACTTTCTTTGTTTTGAAAGCAAGAAGTCCACAAGGTCAAAGTTAAGATTAGATATATCTGGGCCATGAGTTCATGGTTTTTTCATTATGGTATATTATTTTCTCTTTGCATTTCTGTATTTGAAGAGAAATTTCATTAACACAATAAAATCTTAAAAGGCAACGCTTTAATCAAGGCACCCAGGCCTACTCAAAGAAGACATTACTTTTGGCATTAAAATTTTCCTAATTGCTTTGTCTTCCCAACTGATAGGTTTTGGTCTTCATCCAGGAGGCATGTGTGTGCGTAAGGGGTGTGTTTGGAGATCTGTTAGAGGTAGCGAACATATTTGTCAAAATGGAGTATGGTGTTTGTATCAGAAACCTAAAAAACTATTTTCTTTAAGTGAAATGCAGAACATACGACCTTAAGGATTAGAAGGGCTTGTGCTGTAGGTAAGTGGACGTAGACCTTAGGAGATGAGCACACCGTACGGGTTGAGTGGGTACTCTGGTGGAGAAAGTAACCTGGTTGTGGTGATATTGCCCAAGGATCGAACATGGGTCCTCTGCACTGCAACTCAGATTCTTAACCACTGGACCACCAGGGAAGTACCTTAATTATAATTATTAAAGCTATGTAGCCAACTTTGGTTTGACCGAGACTAGTCTTGCTGCGTGCTCGGGGCCTGATCTGGTGGAGGGGACATAAGCCACAGTGATTCTAAAGATGTGAGATGACCCTTTAGAACTGGCTGAATCTCCTGTGGTTTTGCATGTGTATTTACAGTTTGAAACAGCATATTTGGTATTACAAGATATATTTTCTCGACTTCCCTGGAGGTCCAGGGGTTGAGAGTCCACCTGCCAATGCAGGGGACATGGGTTTGATCCCTAGTCAGGGAAGGTCCACATGCCATGGAGCAAATAAGCGCATGTACCACAACTACTGAAGCCCGTGGGCCTAGAGCCCGTGCTCTGCAACAGGAGAGGCCACCACAGTAAGAAGCCTGCTCCCTGCAGCTAGAGAAAGTCTGCTCCCTGCAGCTAGAGAAAGCCTGCTCCCTGCAGCTAGAGAGAGCCTGCGGGCAGCACCAAAGACCCAGCACAGCCAAAAATAAATAAATAAATAAAATTTAAAAGAAAGAAAACCAAAAAACTTAAATTTTTTTTTCTATAGTGAATATAATATTTCTTTCTTTTTTTCCCCCGTGTAGTTACAGAGAGCTAAACTCAACATATCTCAGGGGAAGAAAATTTAGAAAATGATGTGACTCTTTTTATTTTATCTTTTTAATTTATTTTTTTACTTTACAATATTGTATGGGTTTTGCCATACATTGACATGAACCCGCTTAACGGAGCCATCACAGCCTCGGGGGAAGAATGAGGGTTAGAAATGAATGGCTGTGGAATTTGTCGAAGGGGGGAGGTGAAAGTGAAAGCGTTACTGACACACTCAGTCGTGTCCGACTCTTTGTGACCCCCTTGGACTGTAGCCTGTCAGGCTCCTCTGTCTGGGATTTGCTAGGCAAGAATACTGGAGTGGGTTGCAATGTCCTCCTCCAGGGGATCTTCCTGATCTAGGGATCCAACCCACATCTCCTGTGCCTCCTGCATTGGCAGGCAGATTCTTTATCCACTAAGCCATCAGGGAAGCCTATGAAGGAGAGGGAGCATAGGTAAAAGAAGGCTGATAACAGTGGTCTAGGCCAGAGTGCTCAGGGGACCAGAATATTGGTGGTGATGATGAGGATGCAGGCATTTGATAAGCAAAGCATATTCTTCTGTCTCCTAGAGATCTCCCCTCATGGGGTGGGAGCAAGTGGGTCTTGGCTCTATTTGATAAATATTGCTTTCCTGAGCCACAGTGCTTCTGAGCAGGTGTTAGGCTCTCAGGTTCTGGGTGCAGAGTAAATACTTTGCAGGCCGTGATGGTCCTTGTTTGTTTTCAAGCCTGTTAGTGTTGAATCAGTACCACAACCAGTAAGAGATGAGAAGAACTGTCGAGGGACCTGGGTTTCAGTGCCCAGGTGGGGCTGTAGGTAAGCCAGGTAATGAAGCAGAGGCCCCATAGAAATTTCTGGACATTCACCATGGGGATGAGGGCTTGGCATGTTACTCTGGGCTAAAGGCTATTAATTTTAAGCTCACTTGCCGATGAGGAAGCAAGTGTGCAGTTAAATATGGTTAAAATAGTAAGTTTTATGGGGCTTCCCAGGTGGCGCTAGTGGTAAAGAACACACCAGCCAATGAAGGAGACATAAGAGTTGCAGGTTCGATCTCTGAGTCAGGAAGATCCCCTGGAGGAGGGCATGGCAACCTACTCCAGTGTTCTTGCCTGGAGAATCCCATGGACAGAGGAGCCTGGTGGGCTACAGTCCATGGGGTTGCAAAGAGTCGGACACGAATGAAGCGATTTAGCATGCACGCATGCAAGACAAACAGGAGAAAAACAAATTTAATTTTGTATGTATATGGAAACCATTAAAAAATAAACAAGGACTCAAAGAAATGACCCAAACAGGCAGCTTTCATGCCTTTTAGACAGAAACAATAAATTTGTGAAGAATTGACAAGACAAAGGGGTTTCAGATTGGGTAGTAAATTAGTGAAGAAGTAACAAGGTTTGTTGACACAGCCTTCTTAGCTTTGAACTCCCTATCTGTGATGATAGGGATGTCTCTCTTCCTTCTGGTACAAACAGGGTGCCTTTCCTGTGGGAGGTCTATTTCTTGCTTTCAGGGGAACGAAAGAGGGTCAGAGTGTCCTTTTCACAGCAGTTGTTTCTTAAGTGACATCAATTCAAAATAATCAGTGTGCCAAAGTGGCATCTTTCGGGACAGTCTGCCCTTGAACCCCACCACCAGCATGCCATATTGACTCCGCCTAAGCCCCTGATCCTGCTCCATCTTCAGTCAAAGCTGCTTCTCCCGCAGATTTTCTTCATCTCAGCTCATGGCTACTCTATCCTTCCCACTGCTCGGGCGCCAAGTCTCGGGGTCATCTGACTCCTCTCTTGTGGTCACACCCCACGTCTAATCCATCCACAAATGCAGATGGCTGTACCTCCAACACAGAGCCAGGTCTGACAGTTCCTACCACTTCCGTCATAACCATCTCAGCCTAAACTACTGCTCTTGCTGGTCTGGGCTGTGGAGAGACCAGCCTTCCCCTGTGGCTTCCCTGCTGCCTTCCTTGTCTGCCTACCCCCTGTCTACATCCCCAGTCTATTTTCAACACAGCACTGACCAGAGTGATCCTGTTAAAATTTGTCAAATCGCATCATACCACTGCTCTGTATCTCTCACGGCTCCTGACTTTGCCCTTGCCCTCTTTACTTGAACTGCTTTCTGCAACTACAGTTGTTCCTCAGTATCTGCAGGGGATTGGTTCCAAGATCCTCCCTGGATACCAAATTCTGAGGATGCTCAAGTACTATAAAATGGTGTAGTACAGCCAACCCTCCTGTATCTGTGGATTCTGCATCCATGGGTGTGGACCCTGCAGGTAGGAGAGTGCTGACTGTATCTACACGGCTCAGGCCTTTACTTCCTTCTATTCTTGACTCACATGTCAACTTATCATGAGATCTTCCTCCATTTCTCTACCTAAAACAGCCCATTCTCACTGCCTCAGTATCCTGTTGCCCTTTATCTGCTTTGTTTTTATACAGGGCACTGTTAAATAACAAAAATTCAACTTGAATAAATTTGAAGACCTAACTGGCTTTATAAAAAGCAATTCAATTTTTTAAAAACTGGTTATTTTTAAAATGATTCTGTCAGTGAGAAGCACTTCCTAGTTTTATCCCCACGAAACTACATTCTTGGCAGCTCCATCAGGTGGGATTGCAAGATGCTTCTTGATTACGGTCTGTGCAGCATGGATGTCAGTTGGGCACACGGACGGTCAGGAAGTCTGTGTCTGTCCAGTGTCTTGAAGCAGATATTGCAGATGCTGTACCAGTTAGTTCTGACAGCTTCAGTATCACTCAGCAGATCTTGGGCCAGGCACATCCCCCAGATCGGTAGCAATGCAATGCCTATGAAAACACCAGCCACGATGGTTAAGTTGCTCTGCAACCACTTCTCAATATGAGGTAGACAGCATTTTGTATAGATTACAATCTGCTGATCGACTTTTGGTTTTTTGCCTGATCATCGCCACACTGAGTGTTTGTTCATTCATTTGGCTAGGTCTTCGTTGCTATGTGTGGCCTTTCTCTAGTTGCAGTGAATGGGGCTGCTCTTTGTTGCAGTGTGTGGGCTTTGCACTGCAGAGGCTTCTCTTGTTGTGGAGCACAGGCTCTAGGATGTGTGGGCTTCAGCAGTTGCTGCATGTAGGCTTCAGCAGTTGTGGGTTGTGGGCTTAGTTGCCCTGCAGTGTGTGTGGTCTTCCCAGATCAGGGATGGAACCCGTGTCCTCTATATTGGCAGGTGGATTTTTAACCATTGGACCTCCAGGGAGGTCCACGCACTGAGTGTTAAGGACACCTTCTGAAGGCTCTTTAGTAAAGCAGGAGAATGTCACACTGGGTTGTTCTTGACTTGCACTGGAATCTGTGCAACTGCAGTAAAAATTAAATATTTAGGTTCCAACCATCAGCTCCAAAAGCCGCATAGCAGCATCTCATCTAGCAATAGAATGCAGCTCTGCTGAGCTTCAAGAAAGGAAAGGTGTACAAAGGTAGAGGGGCTTCCCTGGTGGCCCAGTGGTAAAGAGTCTGCCTGCAAATGCAGGAGATGTGGGTTCAATCCCTGGGTCAGGAAGGTCCCCTGGAGAAGGGAATGGCAACCCACTCCAGTATTCTTGCCTGGGAAATCCCACGGACAGAGGAGCCTGGTGGGCTACAGTCCATAGGATCACAAAGAGTCGGACAAAGCTGAGTGCGCATGCCAGGCCAGTCACCCTAATCATGTTTCCTGTTCTCAATAGTCAGGGGTGGCTGGTGGCTACTGTAGCAGGCAGCCCAGAAGTTTCTACTGGACAGAAGGTTTTGCCTTCATGTCTTTTAAATTTCTAACATTTTTTAGTTTTGAATAGGGATGTTTGTTTAAAAGAAAAGCTAACTCGCATTTGTGATGTGTTGAGAGTTACGATAGTAGATCATATAATATTTATGGAGGTTTACGCACATCGGCTGTGTTTATCTATCCACTCAACTTTCTTCTGTGCTGTGCTGTGCTGAGTCTCTTCAGTAGTGTCTGACTCTTGGTGACCCCATGGACTGTAGCCCACCAGTCTCCTCTGTCCATGGAATTTTCTAGGCAAGAATACTGGAGTGGGTTGCCATGCCTTCCTCCAGGGGATCTTCTTGGCCCAGGGATTGAATCCACATCTCTTATGTCTCCTACATTGGCAGGTGGGGTTTTATACCACTAGTGCCACCTGGGAAGCCCTAATTTCTTCTTCTTCTTCTCCTCATCATCATCCTATAAGGTGGGAAACACTGAAGTTTAGAGGCGTTGAATAAACTTGCCAAACATCTGAACTTGGATTTAAACCCAAGTTTACCTAAGGCTGAAGTATGGACCCCAATTTTTGTTTTCTGGAGTAATTCACATGCTTCAGAAAGAAGCTCACAGGTCCCCTGTTGCTGCTGCTCCCTTATCGCCTCTTCTTCCAGAAAGCTTTATTGTCTGGATACAGTGCCCATGATCCCCTTTCCCAGAGGTAACTATTGTTAATATTTGGTTAAGGGAGTTCACCCTTCCCAAGGGTTCTCCATGCATATAGCCATATTTTGCAGGAAGGGGGACCCCTTCTAGGACCTGAGAGTGGGTTCTTGTCTAATGCTTGAAAATGAATTGTCCAAGGAGACACACATGCTGAGAAAGCAAGAGACTTTGTTGGGAAGAGGCTCCTGGCTGGAGAGCATCAGGGTAAAGAACCCAGGAGAACTGCTCTGCCATGTGGATGGCAGTCTCAGGTTTTATGGTGATGAAGTTAGCTTCTAGGTTGTCTCTGGCCGATCATCTCACTTGACCCATATTCAGTCTGACTCAGGGTTCTTCCTGATGGTCAAGCTTGACTGGGTTCTTCCCAGTCAAGCCAGGGTCCCTGAGCCCTAGGAATCAATGGCAACATTTCTGAAGTAGTAGAAACTGACTGGTGTCTGTGCAGCTGATTTCAAATCCCCCAGCAGAGACCCCTCCCATTTTGCAAAAATATTTGTATCTATACTTCTATGTATATGGACATGCGCGCATGCAAGCATGCTCAGTCAATCAGTTGTGTCCAACTCTCTGTGACCCTGTGGACTATTGCCTTTCTGGCTCCTCTGTCCATGGGATTTTCCAGGCAAGAATACTGGAGTAGGTTGCCATTTCCTCCTCCCAGGGAATCTTCCCAACCCAGGCATCAAACCCACGTCTCCTGTGTCTCCTTAATTGGCAGGTGGGTTCTTTACCATGGCGCCACCTGGGAAGCCTATACATACATGCACACCAGCTTGCAGATTACCTTTTTTCCCTCTTAGATCTCTAGGGCGAATCATGACTGTGTGGTTAATGATGAAGAGGAAAGTCTTTTTCTTTTTTCCTTCTGAAAAGAAAACGACACTGGGCTAGTTATTTCAGAGGTGAAAGTTTCCAAAGATTAGAGTGCTAAAGACAGTAGCATACTCAGGGAACACAGACAGACGTGACATCTTTGGCTTCAAGGTTCCCAATGTTAGCAGCCGGCAGCTCTGGGGGTGGATCCCGGATGATGCTTGAGCAGGAATTGTCCTTCACACGGCATGTTGCCGTGATGTACCATCTGTTTCTGGGATGATTCTAGTAGCTGTTGAGGAGCCCATGAAAATATCCCTGCCAGGTCTTTTTAAAATTCATCTTTCCCCATAGAAGGTGTATGACAACCCTCTAAATAATAAGGCAGTTTAGGAATAGGAGGACAAGGAAGATGCATCTTTTAAGAAAAAGAGCTACTTGTCACCCAGCATAGCTCCCTCCTACCTTTCTCCTCCCTTCTGTCTCACTCAGGAGTTCAGGACATAGCTCTTTGAGTTCATTTTGGTGTCCATAGGCAGACGAAAGGATGCTGTGATGGATCATTTATTTGGGTTTCCACTGAAGCTCAGGGCAGTGGAAACCCAGTCTTCCCTTTGTTTTTCTTTTGCAATACAGTATTTATTAAGTGGGGCTTCCCTGGTAGCTCAGACAGTAAAGAATCTGCCTGCAATGCAGGGCAGAGGGGCCTGGTAGGCTGCAGTCCATGGGGTCGCATGGACACGACTGAGTGACTTCACTTTCACTTTTCACTTTCATGCACTGGAGAAGGAAACAGCAACCCACTCCAGTGTTCTTGCCTGGAGAATCCCAGGGATGGAGGAGCCTGGTGGGCTGCTGTCTACGGGGTCGCACAGAGTCGGACACGACTGAAGCGACTTGGCAGCAGCAGCAGCGGCAATGCAGGAGACCCGGGTTTGATCCCTGGGTGGGGAAGATCCCCTGGAGAAGGAAATGGCAATGCACTCCAGTATTCTGGCCTGGAGAATCCCGTGGTCAGAGGAGCCTGGGGGGCTATACTGCCTTGAGTGCAGAGTTCTGCAGCCTGGCACAGGAAGACAAATACAAGGGGGACCCTGCCCTCAAGGTGCTGACCGTCTAGGCAGTCAGCTCCAAGGGTGAGTGAGGGCAGGGATACTGCATGGGGTGGCTTACACACACTTCTTTAAGGTGCTGACATCATTTGAAATCTCTCCTTACCAAATAGGTCAAATAGGTTGGAATCATTTCAATAGGAGAGCCAAACAGTGGAAAGAGCCATGTCAAGGAATTCCATCACCCAAGTAGCCGGGCTTGTCGGGTGTCAGGCTGAGATAATCTGTGACATTCTGTAAAAATGTGGAGAAGCCCAAAGACCGCAGCTGAGGCTGCCAAGTATAGCCCTGGCTGTGAATCTGACTCTGCCTCTGTCCGGGGTTGTGACCTTGGGCAATTCTCTTGGCCTCTCTGAACACCTGTTACTCAGATCCACCCCTTAGGTCTTCAAGAGGATGAAATGAGCTTGTGTGTGAGAAAGCTCCTGACATGTGTTACAAGCCCATTACAGGGTCCCTTCCTCTCCGCTTTTCTTTCGCTGTTACTCTAGGGTCTGGAGTGGAGCCCAGAACTGTATAAAACTCTAGACTCGAGCACTAAATCTGTTTGCATTCCTGGCAACATTTGAGCCCTTTCTAATTACAAAGTGTATACACTGCCAAAGCTGAATCAGAGGCGAGGACGGAGAGAAGGAGGAGACTAATTACAGAGATGTCATACCCTGGAGTGGGGGGCGGAGGAGGACCACAAGGCCAGTCACGCTGAAGACTGTCATCCCAGGATAATTAGGAGCCGGAGACAAGAATTAGAATGTACTGGGGTAGGGACTTCCCTGGTGGTCCGGTGGTTGGGAATATGCTTTCCAATGCAGGGGATGTGAGTTCTATCCCTGGTTGGGAAGCTAAGATCCCACATGCTGTGGAGCAGTTAAGCCCATGTGCTGCAGCTAAGCCCATGTGCCACAGCTAGAGAGCTCACGGGCCGTGACTAGAGAGCCCGAGCATAGCAACTACTGAGCCCTCATGCTCCAGAGCCTGTGGATCCCAACTAGAGGAGGCTGTGTGTGCCACAGCTGGAGAAAGTCTGGGTGCTGCAGCAAAGACCAGGGGCTAGGACATGGAAGCAACCTAGATGTCCATCAGCAGACGAATGGATAAGGAAGCTGTGGTACACATACACAATGGAATATTATTCAGCTATAAAAAAGAATGCATTTGAGTCAGTTCTCATGAGGTGGATGAAATTGGAGCCTATTATACAGAGTGAAGTAAATCAGAAAGGAAAACACCAATACAGTATGTTAACGCATGCAATTTAGAAAGATGGTAACCACGACCCTATATGCAAGACAGGGAAAGGGGCACAGATGTAAAGAAGACTTTTGGACTCTGTGGGAGAAGACGAGGGTGGGATAATTTGAGAGAATAGCATTGAAACATGTATATTACCATATGTGAAATAGATCGCCAGCCCAGGTTCGATGCATGAGACAGGGAGCTCAGGGCTGGTGCACTGGGATGACCCTGAGGGATGGGATGGGGAAGGAGGTGGGATGGGGGTTCAGGATGGGAAACATATGTACACCCATGGCTGATTCATGTCCATGTATGGCAAAAACCACTACAATATTGTAAAGTAATTAGCCTCCAATTAAATAAATTAATTTTAAAAAAGTGTAAAAAGAAAAAAGATGTACTGGGGTAAATTAAAAAATGTATATTATTTTTGGGAAATATAGGGGACTAACAAAAGCAAGATAATCCAGGAAGCCTCTACTTATAGTTTCTTCAAAGTGAGAAATGGGGTGGAGGTTTCCAGTGGTGGGGAGACCAGCAGGATGATGGGACCCAGGGTGCAGCCATAACCGGGCAGCAGAAATCAGGGGCCCCTGGTTAAGCAGTGTGTGATAAATCCGTTGGCCTGAGCTGCAGAATCAGCTACTGTAGGCAACCCGAGAGGAGGGGGCATTTCCATGACTGGGCTTCCCAGGTGGCGCTAGTGGTAAAGAACCTTCCTGCCAATGCTGGAGACATAAGAGATGTGAGTTTGATCCCTGGGTCGGGAAGATCCCCTGGAGTATAAAAAGGCAACCCTCTCTAGTATTCTTGTCTGGAGACTCCCATGGACAGAGGAGCCTGACAGGCTATAGTCCATGGGGTCGCAAAGAGTCAGACACGACTGAAGCAACTTAGTGCAGCATGGGCAAGCCTGGAATGTGTCGAGGAGAAGACTTTTTTTTTTAGAACTTTTTATTTTATGCTGGAGTATCCGTGGTTGGAGGAGCCTGATAGGTTACAGTCCTTACAGTCTGTGGGTCGCAAAGAGTCAGATACGATTAAGTGACTTTACTTTCACTTTTCACTTTCATAGTTGATTTGCAATGTGTTAGTTTCAGGGATGCAGCAAAGTGATTTAGTTATACATATACATGTATCTATTCTTTTTTCAAATTCTTTTCCCATTTCGATTGTTACATAACAATGAGCAGAGTTCCCTGTGCTATACAGTAGGCCCTTGGTTATTTATTTTATTTTTTGTATTTTGTTTTTAATTTTTGTTAACACTGAAAACATTTTGTATTGGGGTTAGCCGATTTTCAATGTTGTGGCAGTTTCAGTTATACAGCAAAGTGGTTCAGTTATACATGTGTCTGTGCTGCGCTGTGCTTAGTCGCTCAGTCGTGCCCGACTTTTTGTGACCCCATGGACAATAGCCACTCAGGCTCCTCTGTCCATGGGATTCTCCAGGCAAGAATACTGCAGTGGGTTGCTATGCCCTCCTCCAAAGGATCCTCCCAACCCAGGATCGAATCCATGTCTCCCACATTGCAGATGGATTCTTGACCTTCTGAGCCACCAGGGAAGCCCATACACGTATCTATTATTTTTCAAATTCTTTTCCCATTTAGGTTGTTACATAATAAGGAGCAGAGTTCCCTGTGCTATACAGTAGGTCCTTGTTGGTTATCCATTTTAAATATAGCAGCTTGAACCTATCGGTCCCAAACTCCCTAACTATCCCCCCCCCCCCCCCCCCCCCCGCCAGCCATTGTTTCATTCTCTAAGTCCATGAGTCTGTTTTTGTTTTGTAAATAAGTTCATTTGTATCTTTTTTTAGATTCCCATATAAGCATTATCATATGCTATTTGCTTTATTTTGTCTGACTTACTTTGCTTAGTACAAGAATCTCCAGGTCCATCCATGTTGCTGCAAACGGCACTGTTTCCTTATTTTTTGTGGCGGAATAATATTCCATTGTATATATGCACATCTTCTTTATCCATTCCTCCGTTGATAGACACTTAGGTTGCTTCCATGTCTTGGCTATTGTAAGCAGTGCTGCGATGAACATTGGGGTGCATATATCCCTTCTGACCATGTTTTTCTCCAGTTATATGTCCAGAAGTGGGATTGCGAGATCATATGGTAGAAGAGGAGGCTAGTTTTAAGGAAAAAAGTGGACAGGGGCTAAGACAAGAGAAGAGATAAATCCAGACATGAAGGAAAACTCCTTCAGCTCTGCTCACTTTCCTCAGATTTGCCTTTGGGGGCACGTTGGGGAGGTCTTGGTTCTTCCTTGTTATCACCTTTATTCATTTTTCCATCTGCCACTTTTCATTTTCCTCACTAATCTGTATCCACAAAGTTTTTACTCTTTTAGGAAGAGATCCGGTTTTTCAACCAATGGCCCCGTACTACAGTATCAAATCATTTAACACCAGTTCTATATTTTTACTTTTGGGGATCTACTTCTAAAGACTGTAACTCACCAGAAGATGGAGATGATCCATTGTGTGAAGAAACCTCTCCTTACAGAAATCTGTTGTTCTTGGGTTTAGGAAAATGTCTGTGAACTAGACTCTAAGGGGTATGAGGGCAGGAGCTTGTTATATTCCTCTCAACATCCCCACGGGGCTTCCCAGGTGGCACTATGGGTAGAGAACCCTACTGCCAACATGGAAGACAAGCGACGCAGGTTCGATCCCTGGGTTGGAAGATCCCCTGGAGAAGGGCATGGCGACCCACTCCAGTATTCTTGCCTGGAGAATTCCATGGGCAGAGGAGCCTGGTGGGCTACAGTCCATGGGGTCACAAAGAGTCAGACACACCTGAAGCGGTTGAGCAGGCACGCATACACACAGCATCCCCAGCTCCGGACACAGACCAGCCATACAGAAGGTATATTCCCACCTCCCAGCCCAAGATGAGCGACTGTGATGAAGACAGTTCAGTGAGACTAACCCCCTAGGAAGGAGTTATGAGAAAAGAAACTACAGCTGGAGAGGTGCAGCGGGTGTTGTTCAGCACTGGTCCTTCAAGACCAAATTTGAGGACAGTAGTTTGAAGGCCTTGAGAAACCACTTAAGAAGAAATGTCACTCAGGTCATAGGGGGTGAGCTGACTCTGTCGGGATAACTCAGGTGAGAGATGTTCTGAGGCGGTGTCAGTGCGATGGAGGCTTGTCTCCAGACATTACTTCTCTGGCACAGTGTCAAACTGTAAAAGCTAATGGGCTCAGTGGGCAAAACCTGTAAAACACACAAGAAGGGGACCCTGGGTGTTTGGCTTTCTCGATGATGAATACAGATGCCTTCAAGCTTATATTCAATTTTGCTATTGGTATGGCACTCTAAACTATTTGTTTCTTATCTTTAAGCTGTGTTTTCAACCAGTAGAATGATTTTTGAATCAAATCTATTTTGGGGAAGGAAAAAAGGTATATTTGAAATGCCCAGCAGGTTCTAATATCTCTTCTTGCTCTGGGAGATGGAAGTCCACCGGCAGTGAGACGCATCTTTCAATGCTCCCTTAGATAAAAGCTTGTGTTGTGTCTGTGAGTGTCCGGGTAGATGTGGGCAGCACAGAGGGTGTCAATTTAATAGCTCTTACTTTTCTTTCCAAAGGAAATATTGCTTCTCCGGAAAAACAAAGCAAAAATGTTTTTTTTTTCAAAAGGTTAGTTTAAAATGTACCTGTGCTGAACTTTGCTCAATGTCTTGTGACAGCCTAGATGGGAGGGGAGTCTGGGGGGAAATGGATACATGTGTATATGTATGACTGAGTTGCTCTGCTGTGCACCTGAAACTGTCAGGACTTTGTTAATTGATTATACTCCAATATAAAATAAAGTGTTTAAAAAAGTCAACAACAAAAAATAGAGAGAACTGATGGGGGATATGCAAATATAGATACTTCACATCATTCTGTGATGGAATAGTAAAAAAATGAAAAATGGGAAATATTTTAAAAAATAGAAATTAAAGTAAAATGAAATGTACCTACGTTGCTTCACGCCTCAGCTTTGAGTTGTCAATGAGTCTAGCACCCTCTGTTGTCACTCAAGGCCCTTCCTAATCTCGCCTTACTCTTGCTTTACCTTCCTTTCCACATCTATCTCCAGCCATCCTCCCCAAGGCCTTCCAAGCTCCCTCTGGGCTCACTGGCCTCCGGGGAGCTCCCATCATTAAAAAATCTGATGATACCAAAGGGAAGCAGAGAATGCCACCCCCAAAGATGCCACTTTGGCATTTGATTATCTTAAATTAATGTTACTTAAGAAACTGCCAGTACAAGAAGAACACTTTGATCTTCCTTTGTTCCCCGGAAAGCAGGAAATAAATCTCCCGCATGAAAAGTAACTTCCCTGTCCCAGGAGGGTAGTGGGCATCCTTTTCACAAGAAATAGGAAATTTAGCTCCAAGAAGGCTGTCTAAGCAAACCTTCTTACTTCTTAACTAATTTACGTCCCAAAGTCCAAACCCCTTTGTCACGTCAGTTCTCACGTATTTGTTGTTTCTTTGTCTACAAGGCATAAACACTGCCTTCATTAGTCATCTCTTTGAGTCTCATATTTTTATGAGGCATGTGATACAAGTAGCCTGGAAACGCATGCGTTCATTTGATAATTATTACTCAAGAGGGGTGAGATGGGTGGGAGACGGGAAGGAGGTTCACGAGGAAGGGGATGCACCTGTTATGTGTTATAAGTACTGTTCAATTGTTATAAGTACTGTTCAATTGTCCTCACCAACAGGATGATAATTCAGATGCATTCTTTCTATAAAACTTTATAAGTAATAGAAAAACAAAAACAGTGAAGACAATACAATATTAGGTTATTGATGTTTAGCCCTTGCTAAAAGCTCTGAATCTAAGGCTTGTTTCACTTTGGTTAAAAAGGCAGTTTAACAAGTTAGCAAGTCTGTGACAGAGCTGTGCTGGCCCTTCAAAGGAGACTTTTTCTTTGACAATCAAAAGGGATAGAAAGAACATTAAAAATGCACTTTTTCTTTGTGCAATTAATGTTATTTAATGGTATGGTTGAACATCTATCTTTAAAAAAATTTTTGTTTTATTTTGGAGCATAGTTGATTAACAATATTGTGTTAGTTTTAGGCATACAGTGAAGTGGTCCAGTTACAGGCATATGTGTATCTATTCTTTTTCAAATTATTTTCCTATTTAGGTTGTTACATAATATCGAACAGAGTTCCCTTTGCTATACAGTAGGTATATATGTTGGTTATCCATCCATGTACATGTCCATCCCAAACCCCTATCTATCCTTCTCCTTCCTTCCCCCCTGGTAACCATGAATTCATTCTCTAAGTGTGTGAGTCTGTTTCTGTTTATAAATGAGTTCATTCATATAAATTTTTTTAAAAAGACTCCCCATATAAGCGATATCATGTGAGATTTGTTTTTCTCTGTCTGTCTGTCTTCTCTGAGCATAATAATCTCCAGGTCCATCCGTGGTGCTGCAAATGGAATTATTTCATCCTTTTTAAATGGTTGAGTAATATTTTATTGTATATATATTTGCCACATCTTCTTTATCCACTCATCTGGGATCGTTGGAATCATATCAGATACCAACAAAGGTAGCATCACCCACTCTGGGAGCCTGGCCTTGGGAAGCAGTCCTTTGGGAGTGTCAGGAAGGGGGAAATTTGCCCCTCATTTCCTCTTGAGTTCTTGCGGCTGGACTAGTAATCAAATTGACACAAGACAGATGAACAGGAGAAAAAGAAACAAATTTTAATTCATGCGTATAGAGGTCTGGTAGAAATGAGACCTAAGAAGTGGCCCAAAGCAGGCAGCTTTTATACTTTTTAGACAAGGTAACAGTACGTCTGGGAAGAATTGGCATGACAAAGAGACTTAGGTTTTGCTCAGTCACTGAAGAATCTAGAATTTAGGCCTGGCGTCATTGATTAAAGAAGTGACAGGGTTTGTTTACGAATTCTCTGCCTGAATTCCCTGTCTCTGGCGATAAGGGTGTTCTTCTAAATCCAGATGTACCTTTCACATGAGAGATTTATTTCCTGCTTTCAAGGGGACTGCAGATGATCAAAGTGTCCCTCCTGCACTGGCTGTTTCTTAAGTAACTGCGATTCAAAGGAATCGACATGGCGTATTTTGAGGGAGCCACCTTGAGCCACAACAGGTGCAAAATACCATCTGGTGACTGCAGGGATGGGGGTCGGGGGAAGAGGAGCTGGTTCAGAGTGATGGGGAGGTGGTCAGGACTCTAGCCAGAGGGTGGGGACTCAAGGTGGGGCTGCAGCAGGGTGGGGTGCTAAAAACCTAGAGAATATTACTTCATAGTCTGCTGGTCGGCTGTTGTGGGATGCGCTGAAGGCTCTTATGGTCCTTCTAGTTCTGTTATCTAGTGCTGCAGATGTTAGTGGGTATGTAGAAATGCATAGTGTGCATGCTCAGTCGTGTCCGACTCGGTGACCCCATGGACTGTGGCCTGCCAGGCTCCTCTGTCTGTGGAATTTTCCAGGCAAGAATACTGGAGTGGGTTGCCATTTCCTATTTCAGTAGAAATACATATCTCTGTGTTATTCATTTATATAATAATAGCTATTTTTATTGAGCTCTTTCTTGATGGTAGACACTGTACTGAGCTTTTTGAATCTATCAACTCATTTAATTATCATAAAGACCCAATGAATAGGAACTCACTTTCTCTTCATTTCACACATGAGGAAACCAAAGCTTAAAGGTTAAATGGCTTGCTCAGATTCTCAGAGCTTGTGAGGAGCAGAGCTAGAATCTGCAGATGTATGGCCAAGAATTTGCTTTACAATATTACAGCAAGGCAAGAAATACCTTTAAAAATGTTTTTCTTACTCAGATTACAGTAGGGTTGGTAAGATGGTGGTGATCAGTCCTTGTTAGGGCTCCCTTCCCCACTCCACTGAACTACTTAAGTGTGTGTGTGTTAGTTGCTCAGTCGTGTCCAACTCTTTGCCACCCCATGGACTGTATGTAGCCCGCCAGGCTCCTCTGTCCTGAAATTCTCCAGGGAAGATTACTGGAGTGGATAGCCATTCCCTTCTCCAGGGGATCTTCTAGACCCAGGGATGGAACCCAGTCTCCTGAATTGTGGGCAGATTCTTTACCATCTGAGTCACCAGGGACTACTTAAGGGCCCCCCAAATTGTGCGGATGCCTGGTTCTTGGTCCATGGCTGCAGCCACAGAGATTCTCCTGGTCCTTTCTGCTGCCCAGTGTTGCCTATGGGAACAGGTTTTCTGCCATCTGCTAGGCGGTTCTGGTTTGGATGGATACAGTGGCACCATCCAACAATTCTTGATTTTTTTTTTATTGCATGAGACCATTTTTGCTGATCCTGGGGTGCAGGGTTAATAGCCTCCATGGGCACCCACAGCCTATCCTTCATTCACAGTGCTGCCTGCCCGAGGGGCAGGGCTCTGTCTTCTCTGAGGGGCAGGCTCCTTCTCTGTGAGTGCCCCTCTCTCAGGGCTTGGGTGCATCCCCTACAAGTCAAAGCACCAGCTCCTCTTGCCCTCTCCTTCTTCCAGGAGCTTCTAGTTTAGCTCTTGGAAGGAACTAATTGTCTGAAGACTTGGCTGACACCTTCTTTGGATTTGCCCTTGAATCTCAAACAAATTGTTAACTGATTCCTGGGGTAAGAAGAGCATCAGCCAGAGGTTCCTGACTTTGAGTGATCACAAGAACTACCTGTAGAGCTGGCTAGTAAAACAGATTTCTGTCCTCCTTCTGTGTCAAAAGGTTTGGAATAGGATTGAAGAGTCTGTATTTACTTGGCACCTAGTGATTCTCTTGGAGGTGGTTTGAGGGGTACCCTGTGAAAAACCCTAATTTGGCCTTAGAACACAGAGGAGCAGTTCAGTTCAGTCGCTCAGTTATGTCCAACTCTTTGCAACCCCATGGACTGCAGCACACCAGGCTTCCTGGTCATCACCAGCTCCCGGAGCTGATTCAAACTCATGTCCATCAAGTTGGTGATGACATCCAACCATCTCATCCTCTGCTGTCCCCCTCTCCTCCTGCCTTCAATCTTTCCCAACACCAGGGGCTTTTCCAGTGAGTCAGTTCTTCAAATCAGGTGGCCAAAGTATTGGAGTTTCAGCTTCAGCATCAGTCGTTCCAATGATTATTCAGGACCGATTTCCTTTAGAATGAACTGGTTGGATCTCCTTGCAGTCCAAGGGACTCTCAAGAGTCTTCTCCAACACCACAGTTCAAAAGCATCAATTCTTCAGTGCTCAGCTTTCTTTATAGTCCTACTCTCACATCCACACATGAATACTGGAAAAACCATAGCTTTGACTAGATGGACCTTTGTTGGCAAAGTAATGTCTCTGCTTTTTAATATGCTATCCAAGTTGGCCATAACTTTCCTTCCAAGGACCAAGCATCTTTTAATTTCATGGCTGAAGTCACCATCTGCAGTGATTTTGGAGCCCAAGAAAATAAAGTCTGTCATTGTTTCCATTTTTTCCCCATCTATTTGTCATGAAGTGATGGGACCAGATGCCATTATCTTAGTTTTCTGAATGTTGAGTTTTAAGCCAACTTTTTCACTCTCCTCTTTCACTGTCATCAAGAGGCTCTTTAGTTCTTCTTCACTTTCTGCCATAAGGGTGGTGTCATCTGCATATCTGAGGTTATTGATATTTATCCTGGCAATCTTGATTCCAGCTTGTGCTTCATCCAGTCCAGCATTTCACATGATGTACTCTGCATATAAGTTAAATAAGAGGGTAACAATATACAGCCTTGACGTACTCCTTTCCTGATTTGGAGCCAGTCTGCTCTTCCTTGTCCAATTCTAACTGTTGCTTCCTGACCTGCATACAGATTTCTCAAGGAGGCAGGCCAGGTGGTCCGGTATTCCCATCTCTTTCAGAATCTTCCACACTTTGTTGTGATCCACACAGTCAAAGGGTTTGGCATAGTCAATAAAGCAGAAATAGATGTTTTTTTTGAAACTCTCTTGCTTTTTCAATGATCCAACAGATGTTGGCAATTTAATCTCTGGTTTCTCTGCCTTTTCTAAATCCAACTTGAATATCTGGAAGTTCACAGTTTACGTACTTTTGAAGCCTGGCTTGGAGAATTTTGGGCATTACTTTGCTAGCGTGTGAGATGAGTGCAATTGTGCAGTAGTTTGAACATTCTTTGGCATTGCCTTTCTTTGGGATTGGGATGAAAACTGACCTTTGCCAGTTCTGTGGCCACTGCTGAGTTTTCCAAATTTGCTGGCATATTGAATGCAGCACTTTAACAGCATCATCTTTTAGGATTTGAAGTAGCTCAACTGGAAATCCATAACCTCCACTAGCTTTTTTTGTAGTGATGCTTCCTAAGGCCCACTTGACTTCACATTCCAGGATGTATGGCTCTAGTCCAGTGATCACACCATCTTGGTTATCTGGGTCATGAAGATCTTTTTTGTATAGTTCTGTGTATTCTTGCCACCCCTTCTTAATATCTTCTGCTTCTGGTAGGTCCGTATCATTTCTGTCCCTTATAGAGCCCATCTTTGGATAAAATGTTCCCTTGGTATCTCTAATTTTCTTGAAGAGATCTCTAGTCTTTCCCATTCTATTGTTTTCCTCTATTTCTTTGCATTGATCAATGAGGAAGACTTTCTTATCTGAGAAAGAGAAAATTGACAGTTCAGGGATTCACTAGGTCAACATTGATTGGGCTTCCCAGGTTGCTCAGGGGTAAAGAATCCACCTGCCAATGCGGGAGACACGGAGACACAGGTTCAATCCCTGGGTTGGGAAGATCCCCTGGAGGAGGAAATGGCAACCCACTCCGATATTATTGCCTGGAAAATCCCATGGACAGAGGAGCCTGGCGGGCTACAGTCCATGAGGTCACAAAGACTTGGACACTACTTAGCTATTGAGCACAAGCAGGCAGGTCAACATTAACATCCTAACAGACCATCCCACCAGATAGTAATACATTTGTATAATATAAACAATATTTACAACATATAATGTTATGGAAACTATTGGCATAGTGATTTAAATATATGGTTTATCTAGTATTCAACTACTATTACAGTGTGATCATCTACTATTATAGGGTGATCATTTTTTCTTAATAAATTCTTCAAAGCCTATAATTTTTATATCACCATAATCTTTAACTGTATAAGTATGCCAACGTTTATTTTGTTGTGGTTTAATTGCTAAGTCACTTCCAACTCTTTACAAACCCTTGGATTGTGGCCCAGCAGACTCCTCTGTTCATGGGATTTCCCAGGCAAGAATATTGGAATTGGTTGCCATTTCCTCCTCCAGGAGATCTTCCCAACCCAGGGACAGAACCCATGTCTCCTGCATTGGCAGGCATATTCTTTGCCACTGAACCACATAGCCCCTGTTGTTCTTTAATATACAGGGGTTGTTTTCCAGGCTTGATGTTCTAAATAATGCTTGGATTAACACACTTCTCCGTAAATTGTTATTTTGCTTTTGTATTTAAAATGAAGAACCTCTTAACAGTCAAATTAAGGCTGACATTACTCTAAAAGATTTGATAGTACTTTAAAATATTTGTGATTTCCCTCTAACTAAAAATATCATGTGGTTTGATTCTTACTTAATAATCATTTCTCACACCTTGGAAACTCACTTTCTGTTTTAACACAATAGAATAGCAGGATGATTAAGCTAAGAGGAGAGAAGTACTTTTAATATCACACTAATGAGCTCATTCTGTTTTAAGTGGGACAGTGATTGTTGGAAACTGCAGAGAAAACATCTTCCAATACAAGCCAGATTAAGTCTTGGTATTTTCTGCTCATAGAAGATATAACCTACTACAGAAACATCAAGATATAACCTACTACAAGAAACATCAAGCAGTGTGTTTCAGGTGGTTAAAACATATTTTATCTTCTATAGTTCATAACAAATAACTCAAATTGTCCTTAGAACCACTGCCATCTCAACTGAGACCTTGGTGTCAGTAAAAGGCCAGTAGGGAAGTAAGAGAGTAAATGACTCCTTATAAAAGGTAGCATCTTCAGGATGTCAACTTATCAGACTTTTCTTTGATAAAGGTAAACCAGCTGGTCTATTTATAGCAAGGGCAGGGGAATTGTGGCCCGTGGGCCATTTTTGATTTGCCTTCAGGCAGGCACTGAGTTAGGGCTTCTCAGGCGGTGCTAGTGGTAAAGAACCTGCCTGCCAATGCAGGAGACGTGAGAGACGCAGGTTCGATCCCTGGGTTGAGCAGATCCCCTGGATTAGGAAATGGCAACCACTCTAGTATTCTTGCCTGGAAAATTCCACAGACAGAGGAGCCTTGCGGGCTACAGTCCACGGGGTCACAAAGAGTCGGGTCCGACTGAGCACATGAGCAGATATGTAACCTGTGATCTCTCTAATCCTCTAAGGCACTGAGTAACTGTTAACCTTCTTTATTAAGCAAATATTTTCAAGGAACTTCTGCAGACTCTGTAATTGGTGCTGGAGATGAAGAAGTTAGTAAAATCCAGTGTTTATCTGGAGAAGGCAATGGCAACCCACTCCAGTACTCTTGCCTGGAAAATCCCATGGACGGAGGAGCCTGGTAGGCTGCAGTCCATGGGGTCGCTAAGAGTCGGGCACGACTGAGCGACTTCACTTTCACTTTTCCCTTTCATGCACTGGAGAAGGAAATGGCAACCCACTCCAGTGTTCTTGCCTGGAGAATCCCAGGGACTGCAGAGCCTGGTGGGCTGCCGTCTATGGGGTCGCACAGAGTCAGACACGACTGAAGCGACTTAGCAGCAGCAGTAGCAGTGTTTATCTGTCCTAGAATTGCTCACAATCTCTTGGTTGAAATACACAAACAATAACAGTATAATATACATATACATATATATAATGTATATATGACAAGGCAGCCTGTCATTTAGACACATGGATCTGAATGCCTCACCCAGGTTCCCACCATGACTTGATGGCAAGCATAAGACTATAGTTCACATCCTGTATCTGAGGGTCCAATGGTCTTTCTCTTAAACAACTGACAGTATTTTGTACTGAATCCCCCTGCCTTCTCTTTGGACTCATTATTGGCATGACCTGTACAATTAGGATGGGAAGTGAAGTAAGAGGTGGATGCAAAGCTAATTGACACATTGACTATCTCATTAGTGCTCATCTGTGTCTGACTGAGCGACTGAACTGAACTGAGTTTGCTGAATTTCCTATCTCTTGTTCATGTAAGACAGAATTACACTAAGGTTCTAAATAACATTTTTCTCAGGCTTTACCCCTCTTTGCCTCAGTCTCCCTTAATTCCTGCCAGATAGTTTCAGGAGGACCCACACCATCTCCTGTGTTGGTACACTAGTCTTTCTAAGCGGAGGTTATCTGCCAGGTTCTTCTGCTCTGAGTCTTTGGGGTGAAGGCCAATATCAGCTGAAGGGCACTGCTACTGACTCCTGCTAAAGAGGCCAAAAAGTGTGCTCAGTTTCCCAGGGGTGGTCTGAGTCTACTGGTATCTTTGCTAAGGGGACATCGTCTATTATTGTTTGCACCCAAGTAGCTACAGTCTGGGCTTTTAATGTACCACATATGATTCGATTGAAGTTGGCGGAAAATCTTGGAATTTTGTGGTTGTGGCCCATTGGGCTACAACCAGGCTATTTTTGCTAATTCTTACTTCTAATGGGTCCTGCATGCAGATAGATTCTGGGATACCTGCCAAATGGTCTTTCAATACATGACAAAATCCTAAGATGAATAAAGCTTAGGTTCTAAGTGCAAAATCAGTGCTTCACTATTTAGAAGAGTCTGTAGGCATGTTCAGTTGCTCAGTTGTGTCCAACTCTTTGTGACCCCATGGAGTGTAGTTTGACAGACTCCTCTAACTATAAGATTTTCCAGACAACAAAACTGGAGCAAGTTGCCATTTCCTACCCCACGGAAGCTTCCCAACCCAGGGATTGAATCTACCTCTTCTGCATTAACAAGTGGATTCTTTACCACCAAGCCACCTGATAAGCCCCCTTAGAAGAGCCTATATTCCATAAGTGTTAATACGGGTTCCAAGAAAAAAGAGGTCCGTAATCATGGGAAACATGGTTTCAATCAATTAAGTCGTGTTAAATAGATTTTGGAAGGAAGAAAAAGGGAGAGAATAGCAGCTTTATTATATAACATACATTATAAAATTATATAACATAATAGGGCTTCCCTAGTGGCTCAGATGGTAAAGAATTTATCTCCAATGCAGGAGACCCAGATTTGGTCTCTGTGTTGGGAACATCCCCTGGAGAAGGGAATGGCTGCTCAGTCCAATATTCTTGCCTAGATAGGAGGCAAGAGGGCAGAGGAGCTTGGCAGGCTACAGTTAATGGGGTTGCAAAGAGTCAGAAATGACTGAGCAACTAATTTATTGTATTGAATATATCATTTATTATTAAAATATACATGATTTAAAATCCACTCATTAGAGTAAATGATTTTTAGTAAATTTATAGAGTTGTGCAACAGCCGTCACTATAATCCAGTTTTAGAATATTCCAAACACTCAACTTTCCTCAAGTTACTTATAGTCACTCCCCTCTCCCACCTCTGGCCCCAGGCAACCACTTATCTGCTTTCTGTCTCTATAAATTTGCCAGTATGCTACTGGAGATCAGTGTAGAAATAACTCCAGAAAGAATGAAGAGATGGAGCCAAAGCAAAAACAACACCCAGTTGTGGATATGACTTGATGGAAGTCAGGTATGATGCTGTAAAGAGTAATATTGCATAGGAACCTGCAATGTTAGGTCCATGAATCAAGGCAAATTGGAAGTGGTCAAACAGGAGATGGCAAGAGTAAACACTGATATTTTAGGAATCAGTGAACTAAAATGGACTGGAATGGGTGAATTTAACTCAGATGACCATTATATCTACTACTGTGGGAAAGAATCCCTTAGAAGAAATGGAGTAGCCATCATAGTCAACAAAAGAGTCCGAAATGCGGTACTTAGATGCAATCTCAAAAATGACAGAATGATCTCTGTTCATTTCCAAGGCAAACCATTACGTATCACAGTAATCCAAGTCTATGCCCCAACCAGTAATGCTGAAGAAGCTGAAGTTGAACAGTTCTATGAAGACCTACAAGACCTCCTAGAACTAACACCCAAAAAAGATGTCCTCCTCATTATAAGGGACTGGAATGCAAAAGTAGAAAGTCAAGAGATACCAGGAGTGACAGGCAAATTTGGCCTTGGATTACAAAATGAAGCAGGTCAAAGGCTAACAGAGTTTTGCCAAGAGAATGCACTGGTCATAGCAAAGACCCTCTTCCAACAACACAAGAGAAGACTCTACACATAGACATCATCAGATGTCAATACCGAAATCAGATTGATTCTATTCTTTGCAGCCAAAGATGGAGAAGCTCTATACAGTCAGCAAAGACAAGACCAGGAGCTGACTGTGGCTCAGATCATGAACTCCTTATTGACAAATTCAGACTTAGATTGAAGAAAGTGGGGAAAACCACTAGACCATTCAGGTGTGACCTAAATCAAATCCTTTATGATTATGCAGTGGAAGTGAGAAATAGACTCAAGGGACTAGATCTGATAGAGAGAGTGCCTGAAGAACTATGGATGGAGGTTCATGACATTGTATAGGAGGAAGTGATCAAGACCATCCCCAAGAAATAGAAATGCAAAAAGGCAAAATGGTTGTCTGAGGAGGGATTACAAATAGCTGAGAAAATAAGAAGAGCTAAAGGCAAAGGAGAAAAGGAAAGATATACTCATTTGAATGCAGAATTCCAAAGAATATCAAGGAGATATAAGAAAGCCTTTCTCCATGATCAATGAAAAGAAATAGAGGAAAACAATAGAATGGGAAAGACTAGAGATCTCCTCAAGAAAATTAGAGATACCAAGAGAACATTTCATGCAAAGACGAGCACAATAAAGGACAGAAATGGTATGGACCTAACAGAAGCAGAAGATATTAAGAAGAGGTGGCAATAATACACAGCAGAACTGTACAAAAAAGATCTTCATGACCCAGATAATCACGATGGTGTGATCACTCACCTAGAGCCAGACATCCTGGAATGCAAAGTCAAGTGGGCCTTAGGAAGCATCACTACAAAAAAGCTAGTGAAGGTGATGAAATTCCAGTTGAGCTCTTTCAAATCCTAAAAGATGATGCTGTTAAAGTGCTGCATTCAATATGCCAGCAAATTTGGAAAACTCAGCAGTGGCCACAGGACTGGCAAAGGTCAGTTTTCATCCCAATCCCAAAGAAAGGCAATGCCAAAGAATGCTCAAACTACCACACAATTGCACTCATCTCACAGGCTAGCAAAGTAATGCCCCAAATTTTCCAGGCCAGATTTCAACAGTACATGAACTGTGAACTTCCAGATGTTCAAGCTGGATTTAGAAAAGGCAGAGAAACCAGAGATTAAATTGCCAACATCCTCTGGATCATCAAAAAAGCAAGAGAGTTCCAGAAAAACATCTGCTTCTGCTTTATTGACTATGCCAAACCCTTTGACTATGTGGATCACAACAAAGTGTGGAAAATTCTGAAAGAGATGGGAATACCAGACCACCTGGCCTGCCTCCTTGAGAAATCTGTATGCAGGTCAAGAAGCAACAGTTAAAACTGGACATGGAAGAGCAGACTGGTTCCAAATTGGGAAAGGAGTACTTCAAGGCTGTATATTGTCACCCTTCTTATTTAACTTATATGCAGAGTACATCATGTGAAATGCTGGGCTGGATGAACCATAAGCTGGAATCAAGATTGCCAGGATAAATATCAATAACCTCAGATATGCAGATGACACCACCCTTATGGCAGAAAGTGAAGAAGAACTAAAGAGCCTCATGATGAAAGTGAAAGAGGAGAGTGAAAAAGCTGGCTTAAAACTCAACATTCAGAAAACTAAGATCATGGCATCCTGTCCCATCACTTCATGACAAATAGATGGAGAAACAATGACAGGCTTTATTTTCTTGGGCTCCAAAGTCACTGCAGATGGTGACTTCAGCCATGAAATTAAAAGAAACTTTGTCCTTGGAAGGAAAGTTATGACCAACCTAGACAGCATATTAAAAAGCAGAAACTTTACATTGCCAACCAAGGTCTGCCTAGTCAAGGTTATGGTTTCTCCAGTGGTCATGTGTGGATGTGAGAGTTGGACTATAAAGAAAGTTGAGTGCTGAAGAACTGATGCTTTTGAACTGTGGTGTTGGAGAAGACTCTTGAGAGTCCCTTGGACTGTAAGGAGATCCAACCAGTCAATCCTAAAGGAAATCAGTCCTGAATATTCATTGGAAAGACTGATGTTGAAGCTGAAACTTCAATACTTTGGCCACCTGATTCGAAGAACTGACTCATTGGAAAAGACCCTGATGCTGGGAAAGATTGAAGACTGGAGAAGAAGGGGATGACAGAGGATGGGATTGTTGGATGGAATCACCGACTCGATGGACATGAGTTTGAGTCAGCTCCAGGAGTTGGTGATGGACAGGGAAGCCTTGCGTGCTGTAGTCCATGGGGTCTCAAAGAGTTGGACTGAGCAACTGAACAGAAGTGAAATTTGCCTATTCTGGAGATTTCATTAATGAAGTCACACACTACATGGCCCTTTGTGTTTGCTTTCTTCTAATTGATGTAACGTTTCTGAGGTTCCTCTGTGTTGTAATATATGCCAATAGTGTTTTCCTTTTTTTCATTCTGGTTATTATTCCGTTGCATCAATAGACTACCTTTTGTTCATCTCTCATTAGCTGATGGACATTTGCATTGTTCCCAGTTTGGGGTTATTATAAATTATGTTGTTTTTAACATTCAGGTATTAGCCTTTTTGTGGGCATCGTGTCTTAACTTCTCTCAGGTAGAGTCTTAGGATGGAATAGACAGGTTGTTTGGTAAGCATTTGTTGAACATTTTAAGAAACTGCCAAAGTGTTTTCCAAAGTGGCTGAATCATTTTTCATTCCTACCAGCAATGTATGAGGGTTCTAATTCTAGTTCATCACATACAAGCTAATGCTTGCTATCATTTGTCTGTTGATTAGAGCAATTCTGATGCATATGTAGTGGTAGCTCACTGTGGTGTGAAATGGATTTTTATGCAGGTCTTCTCACAGCTTTTAACATAGCCATGTTATGGCTATGTGAATTACTAGTCTCTGAAAGAAAATGGTGAATAGAGTATACACAATGTTTCCTAAACTTATTTTCTCTTGAAATTCTTTTTTCCCCTTAAATGAGCATATTAAAAGGCCTAATGTTCTGCAGAACACATTTTGGGAAGCATTACATCATTTAATTGTAATATTATTTTTAGCTTTGTTCTCTGTGATACTTAATTATGAACAAGTGTTTACCACACGATGATTTCGAATCAGGTGGCATAGATCCAGAGGTTAATAGAATGTAAGAGTTAAAGGAGGATACTTAAGAGATTTGTGCTGGGCCATTTTCGAGAAGCAATGGTTTTCTTGAATAACTAAATGTCAGTTTGTTTTTCTCTGTAGTTGGTTCCCCAGTCCAGTCCAGATGGGCCTCAGATCTCAAGTGGAGCTCAGCAAAGCTCAAGCTGAGATCCTGGCTACATTTTCCTTATCAGTGCTCAGATAATAATCATAACAACAACAACAATGATAATAAAAAATCAAATTTATGTTGATCACATCTGCGCCAGGCATTGTGCTAAGCAGTCTTCATGAATTATCTTCTTAAATCCCCAGCATGGGTACTAGTATTGCAGCCACTTTACAGATGTGTAAACTGAGGCACAGAGTGACCAGTAGCTTGCACACAGGTGGCAGGAAGTGGCAGAGTCAGGATCTGAACCTGGAGCCTTGACACTCAGGCTATGTTCTTGAACCACTCTGCTATATATCCTGCATGCATGCTTACTAAGCTGCTTCAGTTGTGTTTGACTCTGTGAGACCCTAGGGATTGTAGCCCACCAGGCTCCTCTGTCCATGGGATTTCCCTGGTAAGAATACTGGAGTGGATTGCCATTTCCTTTTCTAGGGGATCTTCCCAACCCAGGGATCGAACCTGTGTCTCTTATGTCTCCCGCATTGGTAGGTGGGTTCTTTACCACTAGTGCCGCCTGGGAAGCCTGGTATATATCCTACCACCTTCTTGGTAGCTCAGCTGGTGAAAAATCTGACTGCAGTGTGGGAGACCTGAGTTTGATCCCTGGGTTGGGAAGATCCCCTGGAGAAGGGAATGGCTACCCACTCCAACATTCTGGCCGGGAGAATTCCATTGACTATATAGTTCATGGGGTTGCAAAGAGTCGGACACGACTGAGTGAGTGACTTTCACTTCACCTTCCAAAAAGGTGGATCAGCCTGAAAGAAGATTTTTGCTTGTCTTAACTGCACAGCAGTTGTAGGATTTCCAGTCCAGAATTTGCCTCCCTAGAGTCATCATCATCCCAGTTGCCCTTGCTGTTCCTTCTCACCGGCCAGGAAATACATCACTTGTTCTCCTGCGATCGTCTCCCTGTGTTTGTCCTTCTCTTCCTGTCTCAAAGCCACTTCCTTTGCCCAGGCCTAACCTGACCTCTCGGCTATTCACACACACACACACACACACACACACACACACACACACACACGAAGACTTCTACCTGGTTTCGTTGTCTCTGGGTTTTCACTTAAAAATTAGGACTTGCATCCCCACCAGGAACATCTTTCCAGATCCCCACTCTACATGACACACTATTTTTACTCACTTCAACAATCACATTCAAGGCTCCTTTTGCTCAAAGGATAATTCCCAGTCCCTGAGCAGGGCATTCAGACTGGTTGCTATTTTACCTCCCCAGTCTATCTCCTGTGATTGCCCCATTTTGGATCCTTTGCTGTGGGCGGATGCTTCATTGCTGCCAAAACAAGTGAAGCCATCCCTAACTCTGTGCCTTTGCCTCTCCCTGTCCTCCAGCCTGCAGTGGCCTCCTCTCTGTTGTTTGCTTCTCTACGTGCTTGCCTGCCCTTGGAAGTCTCCTAACCTCTAGGATGCTATTTCGGCAGACCTCAGCCTATGGTGATCCCTCCCTTCTTTGAATCCCTTGAGAGAACTATAACCTGGGACACTGGTCATCTGTCCAACCTCTTCAGCCTCAGTCTTATTTATTGTAAACTGAGTTTAAAAACAGCCCCTGCTTCATAGGGTTCTTGCCCTGGTTGGAAGATACTACAAAACTTAACACTGTACCTGGGTCAAAGCCACAAAGCATCCAATAAATGAAAGATAATGTTATTGATAATCAAGACTGTCATTTTTATGATGCATGATGCTTTGTGTTGCCTGACTGTCTCATGAGGGGTAGACCTCTTGAGAGTGGCGATCAAGTCATGTCATACCTAACGCACTGCCTTAAGCACCAAGGATCCTGGGGAATGTTTGTTGAGAATGGGCAAACCATCTTGAACCTGGGAATCAGAAGCTCAGTGTCAATCCTAGCTCTGCAGGCAACTCCATGTGTGACCTTGACTTGGCCTCCTGGACTCCCAGTTTCTTCCACTGCGTGTCATCCCTAACACGCTCTTGGAGGCTGGCTTCCACTCCAAGCCCTGATACTGATTCTCTGGGTTACTT
This sequence comes from Okapia johnstoni, assembly GCA_024291935.2. NCBI lineage: Eukaryota > Metazoa > Chordata > Mammalia > Artiodactyla > Giraffidae > Okapia > Okapia johnstoni. The sequence goes on along the minus strand of CM044326.1, from coordinate 13,695,112 downwards.
TGGGCACATTCTTGAATCCTCTTAGCCCTCAGTGTCTTCATCTGTGCGATGGAGAGACTCGCACTGCTTCTTTACTGGCTGTGAGGATAGTGAGATGACGCTGGCAACACGCTTATCTCAGTAGCTGCTCTTCTGGTTGTGTTATTACGGTTGTTTAGCTGATAAACACTGGACTTGCTAATGTTTTTGAATGTGTGTATTTCCTAGTGTTGCCATAACGAAATACTATAAATTGAATGGCTTAAAGAAAGAAGTTGATGGTTTCAGAGTGCCAAAGTCTAGAAATCCAAAATCAAGGTGTTGGTTTTGATCAGTCCTGATGAGGGGGGCTGATTCCTTCTGAGGGGTGTTGGTTCCTTCTGATGGCTGTGAGCTATGTCTTTCTCCTACCTTCTGGTGGCCTCAGGCATCCCTTGTCTTGTCAGTGGTACCCTCCCTGTGTCTCTGCAGCATCTTCTCTATGCGTGTCTGTCTCCACATCTAGATTTCCCCCTTTTATAAGGTCACCAGTCATCTTGGATTAGCGGCCACCCTAATGACCTGATTTTAACTTGATTACCTCTGTAACGATGTAGTTCCTAAAAAGGTCATGTTATGAGGTTCTGGAAGTTAGGGTTTCAGTATACCATTTTTTCCCAACTCAACCCATAACAGAGAAAATGATTAATTATTGTATTCTCTAGAAAATGCTTTGCTGAAAAAATGAGTTGGCATTTCTCAATGAAAGAAAAAACCCACAACACTTGACAGCAAGTCTTCCCGACCCATGACACCTGACATTCACAGCGGTCCATTTAACTGGATGTGATGAGCGCAATTCGTTTTGACAAAGAGCTGCTTCTTTCCACAAAGTGAGTCCCAGGACCTTTGCCCTGAGTGGTACTTCCCTCACATGTGCTTTTGGAATTGCATATCTATCATTTTTGGTTCATGACATTTTTTGCAGAACCCCCAGGATGAAAATAGCGCACCAGATCTCAGGCAGTTGGCATTCTCTCTCCATTTTTTATAGCACTCTGCTAAGCTCTCATGCTGTTTACATGTGATTTAGATTCCTCCTGTGGTCTTAAACAGATATAATGAAAACAGATTTAGAATATTAATTTGACATGGTTCAGTCTGGCATGGTTTAATACAAATTTATTTATCTGTAAGATAAAGATACAGACACAGTTTTCTTCTCTTTCTGATCATTGTAGGAATTAGGGATAAAGGATGTGGTACATTTAGCACAGTTTCTAGTGCCCAGGGGACATCGTTAAATGGTGGTTCCAGACCTAGTGAGCACTGGGGTTATAGCGATGTGATTAGGACCGGGTCCGCTGGGCTTCCCTGGTGGCTCAAATGGTAAAGAATATGCCTGCACCATGGGAGACCCGGTTCCATCCCTGGGTTGAGAAGATACCCTGGAGAAGGAAATGGTTACCCACTCCAGTATTGTTGTCTTGGGAATTCCATGGGTAGAGGAGCCTGGTGGGCTACAGTCCATGGGGTTGCAAAGAGTCAGGCATAACTGAGCGATGGAGCATGTGTACATGCATGCAATAATATTTCACTGCTGGGCATGGAAATCAACAGATGGACCCAGTGATTGGAACTGGGAAATGAGGTAAGGTCTTGGGTCTGACAATCCTGGGTCCTGGTTCCCAGAACTGGAGCTAGGAAGAAAAAAGAGCAAAATAATATCAAGGTTTGAATAGTGTTGCTCTGTTAGAAATGGACAACCAACAAAGTCCTACTGTCTAGCACAGGGAAACCTGCTCAGTGTTATGAGGCAGCCTGGATAGGAGGGGAGTTTGGGGGAGAATAGACGCATTTGTGTATATGGATGAGACCCTTTCCTGTCCACCTGAAACTATCATAATATTGTTAATCGGCTATACTCCAGTGTAAAATAAAAGGTTTAAAAAAGGCTTAAAAAGTGCTTACCAAGCGAGTCTGACATTATCCTGAGCACTTTATGCACAACCTCATGAGTTAAGTACTATTGATTATCTCCAGTTTACAGATGAGAAAATCGAGGCTCAGAAACATGTGCATGATCACACAGCCACTACGTGGCAGGATCGAATTTCAGACACAAGCCAGCAACTATTCTTACCTATTTAAGGCAAGTGCAAGGACATCAGAGTAGCCCTGGAACCACAATGCTGAGTATCAAAAGTAAGCTGAGCCTTGGGGAAAATGGTCCTAGATATTTCTTAGCCATACATTTCTAGGTATAAAATTGCACAGACACTTCTTGACAGTTAGAAAATCTGGTCTTCTCATAACAGAAGCTGAGCTGTAATAAACCTGCTCTGTTGCCAAAAGTTTGATTAATTCTAACAGAAAATCCATAACACAAAGTCATCTTGTATTGAAAAACCTCTTGCCCACTTTACATTTTATTCTTGTATTAATATAAGACTTGACCCCTTTCATGGGTTAATCATTGCTTCCAAGGGCTCTCTGACCACTGTTCTTTCTCACTGATTTGAGGCTCATTCATTTGATATGAATCTGATGTCCTCCACCTTACACGTGAAGCCTTGGCACTAATAAATATATTTGTTCAATTCTGAGAGTAATTTGCCAGAATTTCTACATTTCATAAGTCTTTTCTTTCTTTCACTCCAGAGCATAACCTTCAGTAGCAGAACAAACCAGGCCAGTCAGCAAGCTGCCAAGTCCTGCGGACTCCTTGTCAAGGAGAACAGCTGGACCGATTTCTAACCAACGTTCAACACAACACCTTTGGACTGCTGAAGGAGACCAGGCCAGACTTTGAAACTTTCCAAAGACTTCTAATAGCCACTGAATGCAAAAGACAAAGGGTATCACGTTCACCCAAGAAGTCTACATTTAAACCTCTGTACCTGGCATGGATGATGGTTATTGAAACAGCCCAAACCGCTATCACAGTGAAAGGAATATAGCTCAAGAGGCAAGCAGGCAGTCCCAGAACCGAGGAATGGATGACTACAAGTATCAGGACAACTATGAGGGCTATGCCCCCAGTGATGGCTACTATCGTGGCAATGAGTCCAATCCAGAGGAGGACGCACAGAGCGACGTTACGGAAGGCCACGACGAGGAAGACGAGATCTATGAAGGCGAGTACCAGGGCATCCCTCACCCAGATGACGTCAAGGCCAAGCAGGCCAAGATGGCGCCCTCCAGGGCAGATGGTCCTCGGGGCCAGGCAGACCTGCTGGCCGAGCGGATGGAAGACGAGGAGCAGCTGGCGCACCAGTACGAGACCATCATCGATGAGTGCGGCCATGGACGCTTCCAGTGGACCCTCTTTTTTGTCTTGGGTTTGGCCCTGATGGCTGACGGGGTGGAAGTGTTCGTGGTGAGTTTTGCCCTGCCCAGTGCCGAGAAGGACATGTGTCTCTCTAGTTCCAAGAAAGGAATGCTTGGTAAGTAGAAATTTTCGGAGCTCATTCTCTTTGTGGCGTGAAAATCTGAAGCAGGAAAGAGCGGTAGGCATCTTAAATCTACCATAATGTCCTTGCAGAACTATCATTATTTTACATCCATTTTGTCGTGAAGGTATTTTTATCTCAGAGAAATTAATGGGCACAGATTTACAAAGCTGATAGATATTGGAGCTTAGGTTCCTACTGAGAACTGTCCGACTCTCAAGACTTTAGTTCTTTTTTCCAAGTCTTTTTTTTGTTTTAATTGAAGTATGGCTGATGTACAATATTATATAAGTTACAGGCATACAATATGGGGATTCACAAATTTTAAAGGTTATACTTCCTTTTCCTCCTCCCTGAGAGTCTGATTTCTCTCTTCTTCATGTTAAATCATCTTCCATATCCAAATAACAAATTCGTTTTGTGTGTGTGTGTCTCTTCCACTCAGTCCTCCTCTCTGTGACTTTCCAGAATCCATTACATCCGCTCCTGGTTTCTCTTGTATATAAGTGTTAGCGGGCTGAATGCCCATGTGTCTTGGCGATGAATGCTGGGCTGAGCCACCCGCAGAGCCCCTGCAGGCTGTCGGGAGCCGCCCTGTGAAGCGCAGATGGAGTCTGTGGGATGGAGGACGGGAGCTTGGAAAATCCTTGATGAGACTAGCACCATCAGAGCCAGACTTCAGATATCAGGGCTTGAGGCACAGAGAATTTTGTGAAGTTAGAGAGAGTGTGGGCATAAATACTGTGGCATAGAAGAGATTCATCAAAATGTAGACAAGGGCTTGTCTTGGTCATTTAAATGTCCTACAAAACATATTCAGCCTCTAAATTTACAGTCTGTACAATTGATTCTTTAGCAAACGTACAGTTTCAGAGAACTTACCATGAGTCGGGTTCTTACTCAAGACTGAGACACTTTAATAGTTATGACCCTCAAGAACTCAAAATCCATCTAGCAATTTAGTTCATTCATTCAACAGATATTTCTTGCTTGTGTACCATGTTTTAGTCTTTCTGCTCCAGCCCTGGAGAAAAAATATTGAACAAGGTAGATGTTGTCCTTGCCTCTCAAAGAACATATAAAGTAGGACAAACAGGCATTAACAAACAGAGAATTATTTGATTATGGTAGGGATGTGTGCTTTCAAACATTGTGTGCGATTCTGGTCCCACTGCCTGCTTTAGAGCAGGGATTGACCAACATTTCTCTACAGGTCTAGATGGTCTCTGTCACCACTACTCAACTCTGCCTCTAGCACAAAAGAAGCCAGACAGTATGTAAACAAATGGGCACAACTGTGTTCCAATAAAACTTTACTTAGAAAAAATGGAGCAGGCTGAAGTTAGCCTGTGCGTTATAGTTCATTGGCCCCTGATTTACAGCCACAATAAATTAGACTAGGGTATAAAATGGAGAAAACATCTGCATAAAGAATTGTCCCTGGAGGCTTTTAAAAATGGCTTTATAGACTCACAGATGTAGTAAATAGATTTGTGGTTGCCAAAGGCAAGTGGGGGTATGGGTGGGAAGGAATAGGAGTCTCATATTAGCAGCGACAAACTGTTATATATAGGATGGATACACAGTAAGGTCATACAGGGAACTATATTCAATATTCTGTGATAAAGTATAATGGAAAATAATGTGAAAAAATACCTATCTATATATAGAAAGACCTATATATCTGAATCATCTTGCTGAATAGAAGAAATTTTCACAACATTGTAAATCAGCTATACTTCAATCAAGTTTAAAAAAAAGAAGCATACGGGCCAATATCCTGAATGAATATAAATATAAAAAAAATCAGCCTTAAAGAAGAAGTAAATTCTAAGACAAGCTACAACATGGATGAAATGAGTTACACTAAGTGAAATAAACCACACACACACACGGTTTTTATTTATTCCTGTTTAATTGAAGTTAAAGGGACCTTTAAAATCATGAGATCACTGTCAGGTATGGCTATCAGGGAAGCAAAGAGAGCAAGTACATGCAAACAAAAGAAATGACTCAAGAAGTACGATGTCACCCAGAGGGGTTTTTTTTTTTATTATTATTTTAAAGTAATAAAAAATTATTATTATTTTTATCAACAAAATTCTGCTGTCTCTTCAGGTTTCAATGGACTCTTTTCAAACAGCAAAAACAAAATGAATCGCAACCCCCCGACCAAACGAAACTGTTTCCTGTTGATCTAAACATTTCCGAGACCATTATTTTGTTCTGTGGTATTCTTGACTGAAACCCTGGATTCCTATTAGTCCAAATCGGCATGTCAGTGATGATTTCATGCCCTCTTGGTCTCTCCACTACCCTGGTACCTGACAACTTCTTTAATAGCTGGCTCTCAGGGCAAATGCTGGGAATTGAGGGAACACAGTCCCAATCTGGAGGACCCATGTTTGTGAAGTTTTGCTGTCAGTGTTCACGATGAAGATGCTATGACTCAGCCCAAGAGGGGCAGGCAGACCCCTGGGCAGAGATAGGCTCCCAAATGCACTTGTGGGGCCCCCTGAATGGATCCAGGGAGGTGGGTGACTGGAGAGTCTCATGAAGCTGGCTTCTCCATGCATTTTCTCATGTCAGCTTCATAGTCATCATGGTGCTTATAGGCTTTTTTATTCCATTTGTACATGTCAGGAAACAGACTCAGTGAGCTGTATTCGATGGCACGTGGTAATTGCTGGAGCTGAAATTTCAACCCAGGTCTTTCTGATTTTAGGGTCTGTGCTCATTCTGCTACACCATACAGCCTTTCTTTCATGCATGGTCTTTAGGAAGGAGGTCATGCCACGGGGCAGACTTTGCTCCAGTCATCAGGCTCCCCATAGGGTACCTGAACACCATGAATTGCTTCCAGCAGAGAGGTAGCATGGTGTGGGGAATGCTGCCAGTGTGGACACTGGTGTCTGTCAACAAAGTTTTGGCAACTGGCTTTGTCATTTATCTTCCTTGGCAAGTGACCTTGGGCAAGTCATCACTTCTTTAATGATCAGTTTTCGAATAGGGTAATGATACATCTGTTGAGAGAATTATATGTGGTAAAGCTGGTAAGCTCCATGCCCACTAAACTACTGTTAATTCTTGTTACTTTGTATTATTACAGTCTCCCTGCAGCATTTATAGTGAGTTGCAGTTCCCTGGTAGCTCAGTGGTAAAGAACCTGCCTGCCAATGCAGGAGACGCAGGAGACATGGGTTCGATTCCTGGGCTGGAAATATCCCCTGGAGAAGGAAATGGCAACCATCTCCAGTACTCTTGCCTGGGAAATCCCATGGACAGAGGAGCCTGGTGGGCTACAATCCATGGGGTTGCAAAGAGTCACATATGACTGAAGCAACTTAGCACAGTTGCACTGAGATCACGGAACAGCCTGGACCCCACAGCCAAGTGGACCCTGCCTCCTCCAATTCTTAGGAGAGTGACTTTGGGAATTTCTTAGCTTCTCTGTGCTCAGTTTCCTTCTCTGCAAAATGGAGCCGCTAAGGATGCCTTACTTCATAGGATTTTTGAGGACTAACTGAGTTTAATGCATTTAACTTGCCTGAAATAGTGGCTGCCTGTAATAGGTGCTCAAGATATTTTAATTATTATTGTTAAGGTTTCTTTCTTTTTTAAAAAAAATCAACACATTTTAAGAAATAATTGTGCTTAGTCGCTCAGTCATGTCTGACTCTTTATGACCCCATGGACTGGAGCCTGCCAGGCTCCTCTGTCTGTGGGATTCATTTATTATTTAATTGGACCGCTCTGGGTCTTAGTTGAGACTTTAGGGATTTTCTTTGTGGCACACGGGATCTTCCATCTTCCTGGTGGCATGTGGGATCTTGAGATGTGGCATGTAAGATCTCATTCTCCTACCAGGAATCAAACCCAGGCCCCCTTCATTGAAAGTGCAGTCTTGCCCAATGGATCACCAAGGCAGTCCCTGTTGAAGCTGCTGTCATTAATAAGTTGATTGCTTGATCATGGTGACTTACCCAAATTCAGGACTCGATTTTCTCAGGTGACATTGCATCTTCCTTTCACCCAAAATTATTTATAGTAGGCTTTTAAGGTCAAGCTTCCCTATCTAGGCTGGTGAAAAGACCTTTTCTTTCAGGTGCTAAGCTAGTTCTTTCTTTCCCATGCCTAGTGTTTTTTTATAAGACAATTTTTAAAGACAAATTGAGAGGAAGGTATTTAGAGATTTTGTTTATGTCCCTGCCCCTACACATGTATAGTTTCCTCCTATTATCCACATCCTCTTCCAGAGTGTACGTTGTTATAACTGATGAACCTATATTGACACATCTTAATCACCCAAAGTCCATTGTTTATTTTGATTAATACCTTAGGGTGCAGTCTTAGTGGGATACATTCAATGGGCTGGACAAATGTATAATGACATATCTGTCATTGTAGTACCTTACAGAGTATTTTCACTGCCTTAAAAATTCTTCCTGTTCCACCTATTCATCCCTTCCCTCTTCCCCAATTTCTGGAAACTACTGATTTTTTTTTACTGTCTTCATAAGGTTTTGCCTTTTCCAGAATTTCATACAATTGGACTCATATAGTATGTAGCCATTTCAAATTGGCTTCTTTTGCTCAGTAATATGCATTTAAGTTTCCTCCCTGTCTTTGCATGGATGGATAGCACATGCTTTTCTAGGATTGAATAATGTTCCATTATTTATGTGTACCACAGTTTATTTATGCATTCGCCTACCAAAGGGCATCTTGGTTGCTTCCAAATTCCCAGGTGTGAATAAAGCTGCTATAAAGGTCCACGTGCAGGTTTTTGTATGGATAATTTTCAGCTCCTTTGGGTATCAAGGCGCGTGATTGCTGGATTGTATGGGAAGAATAAGTTTGGTTTTGTAAGAGACTGCCAAACTGTCTCCTAAAGGGGCTGCACCATTTTGCATTCCCAGCAGCGTGTATAAGAGTTCCTGTTGCTCCACATCCTCACCAATATATGATGTCTTCAGTGTTCTGGATTTGGTCATTCTAATAGGTGTGATATGGCATCTTGCTGTTTTAACTTGCGTTACTCTGATGACCTATGACGTGGAGCATCATTCCATATACTTATTTGCTATCTGTATACCTTCTGTATGGCTTTCCTGGTGGCTCAGTGGTAAAGAACCCATCTACCAATGAAGGAGACATGGGTTCAGTCCCTGGGTTGAGAAGATCCCCTGGAAGAGGAAATGGCAACCCTCTCCACTATTCTTGTCTGGGAAATCCCACGGTACAGAGGATCCTGGTGGGCTACACAGTCCATCACAAAAGACATGACTTAGTGACTAAACAAGCATATCTTCTTTGGTGAAGTGTCTATTAAAGTCCTTGAAAGTGAAAGTGAAAGTCGCTCAGTCGTGTCTGACTCTGTGTGACCCCATGGACTGTAGCCCGCCAGGCTCCTCTGTCCATGGAATTCTCCAAGCAAGAATACTGGAGTTGTTAAATTAGGTTTTTTACTTTCTTATTGTTGAGTTTTAAGAGTTCTTTGTAGTTTTTGGATAACAGTCTTTTATCAGATGTCTTCTGCAAATATTTTCTATCAATCTGTGAGCTGTCTTCTCATTCTCTTAACTTTCTTGTTATTTTAAAAAGAAACTGGAGAAGTTGCCTGTGGTCTAGTAGTTAGGATTCAGTACTTTCACTGCCCTGGCCCGAGTTCAATACCTGGTGGTGGAACTGAAATCTCTCAAGCCATGTAGTTCGGCCAAAAGAAAAAAGAAAAAAAGACACTGAAAGTGATGCCTCTAGACTTGACCCTAGTTAATGTTCCAGGGAAAGAATTCAGAGGGAGAACTCCTCCCACTCCCAAATTCAGACCTCAAATTATGAACTATTTTGTTATCTTTCTTCCTGGAAATGGATGAACCCATTCAGAAGATAAAAGAAGCATCCCCAGGCCAGGTAACAAAAATAACTAGGCGCCGCTGTGCCACTTTGCTGGGCTTTTAGAAAGATGAAAGTTTGCTTCCTTCAAGGGTTGTGTTTTAGTGGGTCACATCTAAAACTGTCTCATTTGGGGAAGAAAAAGCCCCGTGAAAAATGTTAGCATTCAAGGCTCAGCCCTGTTTCTTTTTCTCTTCTTTACAGTTTCAGCAGTTGTTTCTTTTTTTAAATTTAGTTTTAATTGAAGGATAATTACAATATTGTGTTGGTTTCTGCCATACAACAACATGGATCAGCCCTAGGCATACAAGTGTCCCCTCGCTCTTGGACCTCCCTCCCACCCCATCCCACCCCTCTAGGTTGTCACAGAGCCCCAATTTTAGTTCCTTGAGTCATACAGCAAATTCCTACTGGCTATCTATTTTACATATGGTAATGTATGTGTTTCCATGGTAATCTCTCCATTCCTCCCACCCTCTCCTTCCTACCCCCACCTGCCATGTCCACAAGTCTGTTCTCTATGTCTGTGTCTCCATGGCTGCCCTGCAAATCAGCACCATCTTTCTAGATTCCATATATATGTGTGTTAATATACAATATTTGTTTTTCTTCAGCCCCTTCTCTTATGAAGCAGTTAGTCCCCTTTAAGGCAAAAAGAATGCATTCATCTGTTAATTAAATTGGTTATTCTTATTTTTAGAAGGATCACTGAACATTTCCATGTAGTATTCCCTTGTGGCAATGCAAGGCAGGCAGGTCCCAGCACTCAGGGAGTTTTGCTCTAATGGTGAAAATAAAGTTGACACGAGAAACATAGGATACCAAACAGCACTATGCAATTGTGCAATGCAGTGTTCAGCGTTATCCCTTTTATTCAGATATGAAGGGAACAGAGACAGTGTTAGGGACAGAACCTGAGCTTGGCAGGGTGTGGAGTTCAGTGGCCTGTTTTTGCATTTGCTCTTCTGTTCAGTGGTTGTGTGTCCTTGTGCTGATTTTGAAGTCTTCCTCTCAAAGACTTCCATGATTTTAGGTGGTTGATGAATGAATCTATACTTCTTTTTAATCCCTTTTAGTTACTATTTATGTATTTTCTGGTTATATATAGGAAAAAATCATTTAAAATGACTTGAAGATAGGAAGGTAAGGACTGTCTGGCATGACATTTGCTTTTTCAAATGACGTCAAATTGTTGGCATCTCTAATCCTTATTTCCTTATAGCTAGGACAGCACTTACTATTAATGACACACGCAACAAACCAACAGCATCCTTCTCTGCCAGCATTTGGTAAATTACCACCAAGGTTTTCCCATAATTGTAAAAGTACTCCTTAAGCTGGAGCTGTGGGTGATTCCCACCTTCATGCTGATTGGAAGAAAGAGAGCTCTGTTTTTAGAGTTCCAATTTTGCCTTCAGAATTTGGATTTCCTGAAAGGGTCTAGTTGCTCTGTGGGTATTTTATTGGCTGTTAGTTTTTCTCCCCATCAGCAGCGGGAAGGCTCTGGGAGTCCTAGAGCTTCAGACAGTGATTTAGAACCTAACAGGGGACCCCTGGGGCTTGATGTCTGCATGAGCTAAGGGAGGACATGGAGCAATGTCAGATGGAGTGGATTCATTAGAATAAATTGTGCACTGAATTTCCACAGTGGCTCAGAGATGGATGTATTACTCTACTGTCATGAAAGATTATCCTTTAATTGTTTTATATGAAAATTCATAGTGAGCATCAGGGCAGAACACTCGATTTATAAGCCCCCTTATCTTTAACCCTGAATTCAGAGTGTCAGTTCCTGAAAGGAGGGGCCACCTATACCCCAGAGCCTGGCACACAATATGTGCTCAATAAATACTTACTTAGTATCATGGAAACAAATACTCATGATGGTGAAATCCACCACTAGGAATTTTCATGTAATCTTTTTGTGTTTGATTGTATTAGTTATTTTTATGATTTTTTAGATTGTGGGATTCTTTAGAATAGAAAAAAAACCAAGAGCTTCCTTAACAGAGTCTACACTGATTGCCATGCTTAAGAGTGTGGGCTTGATTGCACAGTCGGTGGAAGAGCTTTTATTTATTTATATATTTTTAAAATAAATTTATTTATTTTAGTTGGGGACTAATTACTTTACAATATTGTAGTGGTTTTTGCCATACATAGACATGAATCAGCCCTGGGTTTACATGTGTTCCCCATCCTGAACCCCCTCCCACCTCCCTCCCCATCCCATCCCTCTGGGTCATCCCACTGCCCCAGCCCTGAGCATTTGTCTCATGCATCGAACCTGGAATGGTGTTCTGTTTCATATATGATAATATACATGTTTCAATGATATTCTCTCAGAACATCCCACCCTCACCTTCTCCCGCAGAGTCCATAAGACTGTTCTATGCATCTGTGTCTCTTATTCTGTCTTGCATATAGGGTTATCATTACCATCTTTCAAATTCCATATATATGCATTAGTATACTGTATTGGTGTTTTTCTTTCTGGCTTACTTCACTCTGTATAATGGGCTCCAGTTTCATCCGTCTCAATAGAACTGATTCAAATATATTCTTTTTAATGGCTGAGTAATATTCCATTGTGTATATGTACCACAGCTTCCTTATCCATTCATCTAATGATGGACATCTAGGTTGCTTAATGGAAGAGCTTTTAATGGAGAGCTATTCAATGACTTTGAGGAATGGAGTGACAAGCTGGTTTAAGATCATGACTACTCCAGTGATTTTGGTACTGGGTGTGGTTCTAGGGGAACAGAATCTTAAGAATATGTTTACTGAATTGATTCTGGAGCTTCTGGAATCAGTCCTCTAATCTGGTTAGATTGAAATGCACCACTGACTCTATTTCCTATGGCAAAGAGAGCACTTCCGTGTTCACAGCATGATATGGCCATAGGGATATACAAAATTTCATTGGATACTCCTATTCAGATACTTAAAAGAGAAAAGGATCTGGGTGACCATTTTTGTTAGACTAACATTTTTGTCAAATTAATGAGTATGAGATTGGCTGGTTGCTCCTAATGTCATTGACAAAGTGGGAAAAGAAATGAATGAACTCAGGGCTCAAATTCCCAGACCCAAGCACTGCATAAGTGACTCCAAATCTTCTGTGTCTGCCCTGAAGGAGACTTTTATCTCTTGAAACTGCTGACAACCAAACCCAGAATCTAATCCTCTAAGTGACTGAATTACAAGTGCAGGGTTGAATTCCAAGCCTCACAGAATCTACTGTTTATAGGCAAGAAATGAGATCCTGGAAGTTGGCATGGGGATGTATGGGAAGACCCTGATGAAGCTGAGGGCACTGAACTCCTAGATTTTGATAAGTCTTCTTTGCCAGTAGAAGCAGCCTCTCCACCCGTGTTAACCCTGCTTTGATGAGGAAGCTGCAATTGCCTTCCTTGTGGCAGTTGCCTTGCAAGACATTGTTGATTGTCCTGAGGACCTCACCCCGCCCCTCTTTTCCTCTGGACTTGTATAACTAGACTTAAGTTGCTGCAGGTCCCTAAAAGTGAGGGTCAAAGTGAGACCCATGAAGAAGTCTTTGCATTGCATGCATGCTCAGTCGTGTCCTGACCCTTTGTGACCCCATGGACTGTACTCTGCCAGGATCCTCTGCCCGTGGGATTTCCCAGGCAAGAATACTGGAGTGGCTTGCCATTTCCTTCTCCAGGGCACCTTCCTGAGCCAGGGATATACCTGTGTTTCCTGCATTGGCAGGCAAGTTCTTTACCACTGAGCCACCTGGGAAGCATGTGAGAAGGTCTGTTACACTGCAAAAGAGCTATTTGGTTTTTCTAATTTACACAGAAGTTCCAGAAACATATGTGGGAATGGATATTAAGGGTGTGGGGTAATGGGGAAGGAAAATAAAATCGAATCAGGCAGCATTAATTGATATGGACCTGCTAAACAGAAGTTCAACATTTAATCTTGAAGATCGAGGAGTTGAAAAGGGCTCTACTGGTTTGGTTAGTTGGATGGCTAAAACGTGGACCAGACATTGGCCCACAGTATATAAACTTGAGTGCCAGACCTGCCTAGGTTCCATGTAGAGGAAGAGATTCAAAGGCTTAGGGAGATTGGAATGTTAGAGTGGATTTGTCATTTAGAACCTATGCACCCATCTTGGGAGGGTCCACAGCATATATCTTTCACTGTGACTGTGAGAAATGCATTTGTGAGGTCACTTCCTAACATCCTTGAAGAGCTCTATGATCACCCTTTTTTTTTTTAAATAAGATAAGCAATCTTTTTTTAAAATTTAGTTTTTAATTTTTTGGTTGTGCTGGGTCTTTGTTGCTGTGTGGGCTTTCTCTAGTTGTGGTGAGTGGGGGCTACTCTTCCTAGTGGGGCGGGGGCTTCTCACTGTGGTGGCTTCTCTAGTTGCGGAGCTAGGGCTAGGGCTACAGTAGTCGCAGCATGCACACTCAGTAGTTGTGGCGCATGGACTAAGTTGTTCTGTGGCATGTGGAATCTTCCTGGACCCAGGGTCGAACTTGTGTCCTCTGCACTGGCAGGCAGATTCTTATCCACGGGACCATCAGGGAAGTCCTCTGTGATCACTCGTAAATGCAAGCCGGACCTCACAGTGGGGACTTCAGCCACTGCAGTGAGAAACCTAAGTGCAGTAGGAGTAATTGGACCCTGGCTGGCAGGGGTCAAGTGGCAGCACTTAACCACCAAAGTCAAGGTGGGTGTGATTACTGTAATGGACCACAGAGTCAAAACTGTGACCAGAATAGCCTGACTCTTGGAGACTAAGGTATTCCCAGAAGTGAAATGCACAGGAAGCTTACTGAATTTTTGTTTGATCTGTATAAACAGAAAGATTCCAGGTCAAGGGAGCAAAAGTCTAACCTGTCTCAAAACACAGTCACAGTTCCTCAATCATTTCCCAGGTTTGAGCCAGTTGATAAGCCCCAAATCCATGAATGAAGGGGAGGCTGGGTCTCCTTAAGGAAAGGATCACAGTACCTTGGCCAAAATTTATACTGATTAATCTTTTTCTTAGTTTCTCCCAGGGGACTTTTGGCTTTCTACCAGGGTGATTGTGCATTGGGGAAAAGGAAATAATCAGACCTTTTGAGGATTACAGGATCTGGACTGACACTAATTCCAGGAGATTCAGAATCACGGTGGTCTGTCAGTCAGACTAGGGACAATGGAAGTCAGGTGGTCAATGAAGTTTTGGCTCAGGTCCATTGCACAGTGGGCCTGGTAGGTCCCTAAATCCACTCTGTGTCTATTTCCCCAGTTCTGGAATCTCTAATGGGAGGAGATATATTTAGCAACTAGCAAAATCCCCACATTGATGAAGAATGAATTGTCAGATGGGAGAGCTGGCTGAAGGTTATTGGAGTAGTCCAAGGGGAAATATGCAATTCCTGGACTATTATGTAGAGGAAATAGTAGAGGCTGTTTGAGTGTTTTGAAAAATTGAGATTTTTATGTGGAGCTTTAAAATATTTTTGCTATAAGCATCATTTTTTTCTTATTTAATTTATTCAAGGAAGAAAACAGATGACTTATGCAAAGAAGACAAGCTCTCTTAACTTCAAGAGGTTTACATTTTTACACAGCTGGTTATGTTTATTATACTAAGATCAGTGAATTCATAGTCAGAGGGTTGACTATCACAAAGCTAGTGAGTAAATTCAGTTTTCTGTAGCAAACATACAATGAAGAAAAACAGTTTCCTCTAAAACCAACCAACCCACCAGCTAATCAACCAACTCCAAAAACCAGCATCGTAATTTCAAGATGAAAAGTAATTTCACAGTTAACCATTGGGGTTAAGAAAACCCTTGCAAAGAGAACATCTTGAAACAAAATCATCATCTTTATGATGTCGGCTACATGTTAAGTATAGATTTAGCTTTGAGTGAGGCACTTTTCCCACTTGTCTGTGCTATTTTGTGTGTGTGTGTGTGTGTGTGTGTGTGTGTTCCTTTTGACTAAGTCCTACATCAAAGGATAGAGCCTACCTCAGTCTGAAAACACTTGTGTCAACAACTGCTAATTATTAACCACTTGTTCAAATTTACAGATCCTGGATTTCTACTCTGATTTTAATCAAGGTTGAATCAAAGCTATTTGGAGTTCTGTGTGTGTTTTACTTTTACATGGAGTAAATAACATCATGTAAAGAAAGAGGGAGAAGAAATAGGAGGAGGAGAAGGGGAAAGAGGAGGAAAGAAAGGGGAAGAGGGGAAAGGGAAGGAGGTGAGGGGAGCAGAGGGAGAATAGGAGGAATCCTTAGCTCTCAGGGCTGTTGGGAGAATTGAGTGAGAGTGTTAAAGAACCCGCCTGCCAATGCAGGGGACATAAGAGATGTGGGTTCGATCCCTCGGTCAGGAAGATCCCCTGGAGGAGGGTATGACAACCTACTCCAGTATTCTTGCCTGGAGAATCCCACCGGCAGAGGAACCTGGGGGGCTACAGTCCATAGGGTCACAAAGAGTTGGACATGACTGAAGTGACTTACTATGCCACTGTGCTAACTGTGCAGCTCAGGGTCTGTACACAGTATGTAATCAATTAATACTCATTCTGTTCTTGTGATCCATCTCGAACAGATGATGTTCAGCTTCCAACTTGCTTGAACTTTTGTTGTAGCAAAGATGTCTCAGTACATTCTGTCTACACTGCTTGCAGAATTTTGGCCATGATTCCTTCAAAGATTTGAAGGTCTTTTATTCCCCTCCACAGTTGTAAGCACACTCCTTGAGATGTAAATAAAAGATGTTTGCTAATTAATGGTTTACTAATTTTTGGAATAAAAATGTGATATTTATAATTTATATCAGTTTAGTTCAGTCAGTCATTCAATGGTGTCCGACTCTTAACTACCCCATGAATCGCAGCACGCCAGGCCTCCCTGTCCATCACCAACTCCTGGAGTCTACCCAAACTCATGTCCATAGAGTCAGTGATGCCATCCAGCCATCTCATCCTCTGTCATCCCCTTCTCCTCTTGCCCCCAATCCTTTCCAACATCAGGGTCTTTTCCAAAGAATCAGCTCTTCACATCAGGTGGCCAAAGTATTGGAGTTTCAGCTTCAACATCAGTCCTTTCAATGAACACCCAGGACTGATCTCCTTTAGGATGGACTGGTTGGATCTCCTTGCAGTCCAAGGGACTCTCAAGAATCTTCTCCAACACCACAGTTCAAAAGCATCAATTCTTCGGTGCTCAGCTTTCTTTATAGTCCAACTCTCACATCCATACATGACGACTGGAAAAACCATAGCCTTGATTAGACAGACCTTTGTTGGCAAAGTAATGTCTCTGCTTTTTAATATGCTATCTATGTTGGTCATAACTTTCCTTCCAAGGAGTAAGTGTCTTTTAATTTCATGGCTGCAATCACCATCAGCAGTGATTTTGGAGCTCAAAAAAATAAAGTCTGACACTGTTTCCACTGTTTCCCCATCCATTTCCCATGAAGTGATGGGACCAGATGCCATGATCTTAGTTTTCTGAATGTTGAACTTTAAGCCAACTTTTTCACTCTCCTCTCTCACTTTCATCAAGAGGCTTTTTAGTTCCTCTTCACTTTTTGCCATAAGGGTGGTGTCATCTGCATATCTGAGGTTATTGGTATTTCTCCTGGCAATATTGATTCCAGCTTGTGCTTCTTCCAGCCCAGCATTTCTCATGATGTACTCTGCATATAAGTTAAATAAGTAGGGTGACAATATACAGCCTTGACATACTCCTTTTCCTATTTGGAACCAGTCTGTTGTTCCATGTCCAGTTCTAACTGTTGCTTCCTGACCTGTATACAGGTTTCTCAAGAGGCAGATCAGGTGGTCTGGTATCCCTATCCCTTTCAGAATTTTCCACAGTTTATTGTGATCCACACAGTCAAAGGCTTTGGCATAGTCAATAAAGCAGAAATAGATGTTTTTCTGGAACTCTCTTGCTTTTTCGATTATCCATTGGATGTTGGCAATTTGATCTCTGGTTCCTCTGTGTTTTCTAAAACCAGCTTGAACATATGGAAGTTCATGGTTCACATATTGCTGAAGCCTGGCTTGGAGAATTTTGAGCATTACCTTATTAGCATATGAGATGAGTGCAATTGTGCAGTAGTTTGAGCATTCTTTGGCATTGCCTTTCTTTGGGATTGAAATGAAAACTGACCTTTTCCAGTCCTGTGGCCATTGCTGAATTTTCCAAATTTGCTGGCATATTGAGTGCAGCACTTTCACAGCATCATCTTTCAGGATTTGAAATAGCTCAACTGGAATTCCATCACCTCCACTAGCTTTGTTTGTAGTGATGCTTCCTAAGGCCCACTTGACTTCCCATTCCAGGATGTCTGGCTCTAGGTGAGTGATCACACCATCGTGGTTATCTGGGTCGTGAAGATCTTTTTTGTACAGTTCTTCTGTGTATTGTTGCCACCTCTTCTTAATATCTTCTGCTTCTGTTAGGTTCCTACTATTTCTGTCCTTTATTGAGCCCATCTTTGCATGAAATGTTCCCTTGCTATCTCTAATTTTCTTGAAGAGATCTCTAGTCTTTCCAATTCTGTTGTTTCCCCCTATTTCTTTGCATTGATCGCTGAGGAAGACTTTCTTATCTCTCCTTGCTATTCTTTGGAACTCTGCATTCAAATGGGAATATCTTTCCTTTTCTCCTTTGCTTTTTGCTTCTCTTCTTTTCACAGCTATTTGTAAGATCTCCTCAGACAGCCATTTTGGTTTTTTGCATTTCTTTTCCATGGGGATGGTCTTGATCCCTGTCTCCTGTACAGTGTCACGAACCCCGTCCATAGTTCATCAGGCACTCTGTCTATCAGATCTAGTCCCTTAAATCTATTTGTCACTTCCACTGTATAATCATAAGGGATTTGATTTAGGTCATACCTGAATGGTCTATTGGTTTTCCCCACTTTCTTCAATTGAAGTCTCAGTTTGGCAATAAGGAGTTCATGATCTGAGCCACAGTCATCTCCCGGTCTTGTTTTTGCTGACTGTATAGAGCTTCTCCATCTTTGGCTGCAAAGAATATAATCAATCTGATTATGGTGCTGACCATCGGGTGATGTCCATGTGTAGAGTCTTCTCTTGTGTTATTGAAAGAGGGTGTTTGCTATGACCAGTGCGTTCTCTTGGCAAAACTCTATTAGCCTTTGCCCTGCTTCATTCTGTACTCCAAGGCCAAATTTGCCTGTTACTCCAGGTGTTTCTTGACTTCCTACTTTTGCAACCCAAGTAAGATGGTAGGTGTTGCGAGAGGGCATCAGAGGGCAGACACACTGAAACCATAATCACAGAAAACTAGCCAATCTGATCACATGGACCACAGCCTTGTCTAACTCAATGAAATTAAGCCATGCCGTGTGGAGCCATCCAAGACAGACGGGTCATGGTGGAGAGGTCTAACAGAATGTGGTCCACTGGAGAAGGGAATGGCAAACCACTTTCAGTATTCTTGCCTTGAGAACCCCATGAACAGTATGAAAAGGCAAAATGGTAGGATACTGAAAGAGGAACTCCTCAGGTCGGTAGGTGCCCAATATGCTACTGGAGATCAGTGGAGAAATAACTCCAGAAAGAATGAAGGGATGGAGCCAAAGCAAAAGCAATACCCAGTTGTGGATGTGACTGGTAATAGAAGCAAGGTCCAATGCTGTAAAAAGCAATATTGCATAGGAACCTGAAATGTTAGGTCCATGAATCAAGGTAAATTGGAAGTGGTCAAACAGGAGATGGCAAGAGTGAACGTCAACATTCTAGGAATCAGCGAACTAAAATGGACTGGAATGGGTGAATTCAACTCAGATGACCATTATATCTACTACTGTGGGCAGGAATCCCTTAGAAGAAATGGAGTAGCCATCATAGTCAACAAAAGAGTCCAAAATGCAGTACTTGGATGCAATCTCAAAAACGACAGAATGATCTCTGTTCATTTCCAAGGCAAACCATTCAATATCACGGTAATCCAAGCCTATGCCCTGACCAGTAACGCTGAAGAAGCTGAAGTTGAATGGTTCTATGAAGACCTACAAGACCTTTTAGAACTAACACCCCCAAAGATGTCCTTTTCATTAATTTACATAGATTCCCCTATATTTGCCCCTACCTTGGAAAACTTAAATGAACTAGAAAAAGTCCAATATAAGTCCACATTTGTCATTGTTGTTCGGTCGCAGAGTCATGTCCAACTCTTTGTGATCCCATGTACTGAAGCACTCCAGGCTCCCCTTCACTGTCAATTGAGTACAAATATCCCAGTCCTTCACTGTCTCCTGGAGTTTGCTTAAATTCATATCCGTTCCATCGGTGATGCTCTCATACCATCTCATCCTCTGTTGCCCCCTTCTCCTTTTGCCTTCAGTCTTTCCCAGCATCAGGGTCTTTTCCAATGAATCTGCTCTTCACTTGAGCTGGCTGAAGTATTGGAGCTTCAGCTTAACCCACATACTTGAAAATATAATCTTCAGATTGTGGAAAATACAACAGGAATGAGTAGGAGAAATCCTTAAGTAAACTGTTAGATCTACTCGAAATGGAGGGCAAGTTGCAGGGTCAGGCATGGGCTGGATACATACACATAAATACACACACACACACACACACACACACATATATACCTAGCTCATTCTCTGTACAAGTGTATATATTGTTGTTTAGTTTCTATGTCATGCCCAACTCTTTGCGACCCCCTGGGCTGTAGCCCACCAGGCTCCTCTGTCTATGGCATTTCCCGGGCAAGAATACTAGATTGGGTTGCCATTTCCTTCTCCAGGGGATCTTCCCAACCCAGGGATCAAACCTGTCCCTTCTGTATGGCAAGCAGATTCTTTACTACTGGGCCACCAGAGAAGCTCCAAGTATGTGTGTATATATATGTGTGTATAGAAACCAAAAATGACTCCAGATATTGCAAAATGTCCCCTGGGGGCACAAAATCACCTCCAGTTGAGAACCACTGCTCCAGGTGAGTGGTTCTCTCCTCTCTCTGCCTTTTTGAGTCACCTGAAGAGATGTTAAAACAAGAAAAAAGCAACCAAGCCCTGCCTAGAATAATGATGTCAGAGTCTCTGTGGGTGAGGTGTGGCAGAGCGTTCTGTGAGCACCAACAGCAGTCTGGTGACTGTGTTGTGCAGCCAGCGTAGAGAATTAGGCAATTGACACGAGACTCAGGGTCAGCAGGAGCTGCTGAGTTGTCAGGGTTTGTGCTTACTTGCTACATAAGACTTCTCCCCAGATGGCTTCCTTCTTGTGTTCGTGGAGATGGATGGGATATTTTTACACACCTGGACCAGCAGGAAAAAAAAATGGGGCTGTACCCAAAGACCTTGCTTCCATTTGTGCAGTGCTTCAGGGGTTATCAGTGATTTTCGTAGATACTCACATCTGATCTTTAAATGACCCTGTGAGGCAATCAGAGTGGTAACCCCCAGTTTACAGGGTGAGGGAAGTGCTGCTTGGAGACCTTAAGTGATACATGTGGTTGCTAAGGTAGGTTTTTTGTCCTGTGTTGTTGCTCATTGCCTCTCGTGTTCATGGTGGGGTACTTTATAACAGTGAAGTTGGAAGGTTTATTTTCTCATATATGGATTTCTTCATAGAAAACAAAGAACTGATGCTAAAGGGTCCATTATTTCCCAGTGCTGATGCAAACTCTGTTACCTTTCTTTTAAATTAAAAGCAAACTATAATAATCATACTATTACCACCAGCAATAGTTACAATTTGATAAACTCTTTTATACTGGAATGCGTGGGTGCTCAGTCATGTCCAACTCTTTGCAACCTCATGGAGTGTAGCCCGCCCAGCTCCTCTGTCCATGGGATTTTCCAGGCAAGAATACTGGAGTGGGTTGTCATTTCCTTCTCCAGGGGAATCCTCCTGATCCAGGGATCAAATCTGGGTCTCCCGTATTGCAGGAAGATTCTTTGCTGACTGAGCCACCAGGGAGTTACAATGTGATGAGCTTTTTTATGCTGCGTGTTAAGTCGCTTCAGTCACGTCTGACTGTTTGTGACCCCATGGACTGTAGCCTGCCAGGCTCCTCTGGCCAGGGAATTTCCCAGACAAGAATACTGGAGACGGTTGCCATTTCCTCCTCCAGGGATCTTCCCTACCCGGGAATCGAACCCATGTCTCTCATGTCTCCTACGTTGGCAGGTGGGTTCTTTACCACCAGCACCACCTCTTTTATACTAACTATTTTAATATGACATTTCTGATGCTTGGAACAACCTACAAGAGAAGCATTCTTTTTATCCTTTAAAGAAACTTTTTTTTTTTTAAACTTAGTCTCTAAGAAGTTAATGTAACTTGTCAAAACTAGTTAGTGACGGCTCTAGGAGTTGAAACCAGCTATGTCTGCCTTGAAAGTTCATTGCTTCTCCTCTACCTTGCCGTTCCTTCTGTGGAACGTGTTTCTATGCACCCACTGCATACATAACCTTGAGCAACCTTCATGCAAAACGCATCACTCCGTTAAGATGCAGTTGCCAATTAGGCACTGGTCCTCCATCAGTGTGCTGGAGTCAGTTACAGCTTATTTCTGTAGGCGAGAGGGTGATGTAGTCCACATCCCAGCCAAGATCAGGAAGGCAAGGGATCTGCAGTGATCTGAGACTTAGGCACCTGTGTCAGCCCAGAAGAGGCTGGTATATTGCTGAAGAGCCTCACTGCTGTCCTCCCAAGAAAAGGCCCCCAAGAAATGCTTCAGAGCAAGGGAGCTCTTGAGGCACCAAGAGTGATGGAGACACCAAGGACCTCTCCATCCTCCCCCTGCCAAGAATCACATCAGATAGTGTAGAACATCAGAACTTGTAGAACATTTTTAAAAGGCACCCATCTTTTGCAAGTGAACAAGGAGAAATATTATATCTTACGAAGCATTTATCATGACACTGCTGGCCAGAGGTGACTGCCATACAGTTGTGATTCATCATGTAATTGAAGACAGAAAATGTCAGTCCAGTCAAGCTTGATTGAAAATTTCTGTTTCTAGCTCTATATAAGAATTGACTGTAGTACATAAGTATTTTTATTATAACTCAACCCATACATATACCACATATGCCAAGCATCTGCATGGAACATTTCCTAATCCTTGGTGTTCTGTTTTGTTCTAATATTAAGGTTTTATATTTTGAAAAAGTGATGCACATCGGAAGTCTTTATATGAAAGAATTTCTTTGTTGCCTTTCCTTTATTTTCTTGTAAGCGTGCCTCCTTAGTTGCTTCTGCAATTGATTCTCTTCATATAAAATTATTATGTCGATTGTATCAACATATGGCATATGCTAAAATAAATTTCTTGGAGAGATGTTAATCTTTTCTGTGACTGAACAGCAATAATAAATAGAAAATTAGAAATTAAGAAAAAAAACAAAACATTGACATCCAGTGTGTAGTTCATGACTGTACAGCTATAATGCCCCTTTACAGGCCAGTGGCTGTGAAATCTCTCTGTATTTTTAACTCTTACACAGCACAAGCCCAGATGAGTTGGTTTTTTTTCTTTGCAACAGATTGAATTTTAATTTCCAGAGAGTCTCGGATATTAGCAGGGCAGGGGAGAGAGATGGGAGAGTCAGATAGATGGTCTTGGAAATGTAATAGCTTTTGACATGTCCTCTGGGGTCCATGAGAAGACTGAATGTAAACTCCTTTCTCCCCATGGGGACTGGCCCAGACTGCTCAAATATGCAGAGTGAGCATCTTTTGTTTCAACACTGGAGATTTTGCTGACTCAGAGGCATATATCAGTCTCTGCCGGTGATGTGCAGCAATTAGCCCAAAGAAGTCCCATCCTTTCCTTGGCCTCTCATCCTCACCTCTCCTTGGGTTCTGAAAAGGGAAGTCTTGTAACCTGCAACACAGAGTATAAGGCAAAAGCCATTACTTACAACCTTATAGAATCATATAATACTAGAAGGAGAGTGGGTAAAGGAGAACTCTGGACATGCCCTTTCTTTCTTTTTAAAAAATTTATTATTTATTTATTTGGCTGCACTGCGTCTTAGTTGAGGCAGGTGGGATTTTTTATTTGTGATGTGTAATCTCTTAGTGGCAGCATGTGAGATCTGGCTCCCTGATCAGGGATGGAACCTGGGCCCCCTGCATTGAGAGCGAGGGGTCTCAGCCACTGGACCACCAGGGAAGTCCCCCTGGAAGATTTTAGTTGCAGCTTTACCGTCACTCTTTTTGTTATAATTCTTGGTGATTTCCATAAGCATTTTCCAATGTCCTTGTTTCTTTATTCCTTAAGGTCTTCTGCAGTGATAGCCCCTTCCCAATCATTGTCCTGGTCTTATCCTAGGTCTTATTATTATCAATAACCCCAACCCCTCCAAAAATCCCAACGTCAAGTACCCACTTCTGTCTTTGTAATTCACCTTATCCAGCCTTGCAACTCTCAGAATTGTTCAACCTCAGGACAGCAACACCCTGTTAGCCTGTCTGTCACCATGCTCTTGTTCTCACCACATTCTTCACTGGATTTTATTTCTGCAGACAGAACCATAGCCATTCCCTGCATAGACCATCATTTCTTGTGCTTCTCTAGTTTGTCACATTCACCAGCTCTGCTTGCACCTCACTCTTCATGAGTCTGCATCTCGTAGCTGAACGGGGCTAGTGAGTTACACCGCACGTTGTCCACTGGCCTCACTTTAAATTCATCATCAAGAACCTCAAGGGGGCCCTTGTGCCGCCAGCATCATCCTTCATGTCCCTGAACCGCTCACTTGCCCACGCTCCTCGATGACGGTTTCGTGCCTCACCCTCTGTTCTCCAACTCCCAGCACCTCCTCAGCGTAATGAACTCAGTGCCTCTTTCACTGAGAAAGCAGAAGGAGCGTCCAGAAGGGGCTCCCACAGTGCCCGCCGCCACATCAGCTTCCTAGCTGCCTCTGGTCTTCCCCCTTCTTCCTGTGGCCATGCAGGAGCCGTGGGGCTACCCTGTCTGTTCTCAGGCTTGATGCCTCTCCCCTTTCACTTCACCAGGGTACCACTTTCATAGTTTTCACCTTCCTCTCCCTCACTGATTTTTCTATCTGGAGTCATTCCCATCACTGCACAAACATGCTATGGTTTCCCTAATCCTGACTCTACACACGTCTCTTCTGTTTTTAGTAAAACCCACTAAATCCAAGTCCTTACTTTTCATTCTCACTTGACTTTGAGCAGAAGTTAGTCCCCAGTGCTTCAGAAGACTGTTCTTGTCTAGATCGCCCCCACTTGGTCCAATCTCAGTCCTCCGCGTTCCTGACCTGCCGGCAGCCACTGTCAGAGGTGATCCCTCCTGCTTCTTTGATACAGTTTCTTTGTTGGACATCTGAGCTATCCCTGCCTCCAGTTTTCCTGCTGTTCCACTGGCCACTCCTTCTCATTCTCCACTGCTGGTTTCTCTTCATCTTCTGACCCTTTAACACTAGAATATGTCAATACTCAGCCAGAGAAAGTCTCCTCTCTCTCCACTCTTTTGGAGATCTGAAATGCTGGGCTGGATGAAGCACAAGCTGGAATCAAGAATGCCAGGAGAAATATCAGTAACCTCAGA
This sequence comes from Okapia johnstoni, assembly GCA_024291935.2. Classification (NCBI taxonomy): domain Eukaryota; kingdom Metazoa; phylum Chordata; class Mammalia; order Artiodactyla; family Giraffidae; genus Okapia; species Okapia johnstoni. Next base: position 13,670,248 of record CM044326.1, on the reverse strand, counting down.
TACGCAGAAGACACCACCCTCATGGCAGAAAGCAAAGAGGAACTGAAGAGCCTCTTGGTAAAAGTGAAAGAAGACAGTGAAAAACTTGGCTTAAAACTCAACATTCAAACAACAAAGATCATGGCATCTGGTCCCATCCCTTCATGGCAAATAGATGGGAAAACAATGGAAACAGTGACAGAATTTATTTTCTTGGGCTCCAAAATCACTGCAGTTGGTGACTGCAGTCATAAAATTAAAAGATGTTTGCTCCTTGGAAGAAAAGCTAAGACCAACCTAGACAGCATATTAAAAAGCAGAGACAATACTTTGCCAACAAAGGTCCATCTAGTCAAGGCTATGGTTTTAACAGTAGTCTTGTATGGATGTGGGAATTGGACCACAAAGAAAGCTGAGCACCAAAGAATTGATGCTTTTGAACAGTGGTGTTGGAGGAGACTCTTGAGAGTCCCTTGGACAGCAAGGTGATCCGACCAGTCAATCCTAAAGGAAATCAGTCCTGAATATTCATTGGAAGGACTGATATTGAAGCTGAAGCTCCAATACTTTGGCCACCTGATGCAAAGAGCCAACTCTTTGGAAAAGACCCTGATGCTGTGAAAGATTGAAGGCAGGAGGAGAAGGGGGCGACAGAGGATGAGATGGCTGGATGGCATCACTGACTCGATGGATATGAGTTTGAGCAAGCTCTGGGAGTTGGTGATGGACAGGGAAGCCTGGTGTGCTGCAGACCATGGGGTTGAAAAGAGTTGGACATGACTGAGCAACTGAACTGAACTGAGCTGGCCTAATCTCTGCTTCATGTGTCATCAATTCTCTTGACTTTATCTTTATTTTAAAATTTTAAAATATTTATTTATGTATTTAGCTGAGTTGGGTTTTAGCTGCAGTATGTGGGATCTTTTGTTTCAGTTCACAGGTTCTCTAGTTGTGACATGTGGGCTTAGTTGCTCTGTGACTTGTGGGGTCTTAGTTCCCTGACCAGGGGTTGAACTCACATCCCCTGCATTTCAAGGCAAATTCTTAATTGCTGGACCCCCAGAGAAGTTTCCTGACTCTACCTTTAAAATGCATCCAGAATCCAGCCACTTTTTACTGCCTCCACTGCCACTGATCACCCTGCCCCACTCAGTCAATGTCACTCACTTGGGTTGTAATGGCCTTCTAACCGGCCTTTGTGATTCCACCTATTGGAGGGAGAGACCCCTGTGGATGGGTGGCCAGGGAAGCTTTGGCCTGGACTATGGGAAGGAACCAGCCATGCAAAGATCTGAACATGCCAGATGGAGAAACAAGCAGTGTGAAGACTCAGATGGGAAAGAGCATAAAGCATCACTTGTGTGTGCATGCTAAGTTGCTCAATAGTGTCTGAATCTTTGCGACCCCATGGACTGTAGCCCACCAGGCTCCTCTGTCCATGGGATCCCCCAATCAAGAATACTGGAGTGGGTTGCCATTTCCTCCTCCAGGGGATCTTCCCAACCCAGGGATTGAGCCCAGGTCTCTTGCATTGCAGGCATTGCAGGCAGATTCTTTACCCTCTGAGCCACCAAAGGTAAAGAGAAAAGAGTAATTGTCATAGGAATAAAAAAATTAAGAGGTCTGATCCATGAGATACATTTTATTTCAACAAAAGCATGAATACTCACTTTCCTAACATACTAATATTAAAACTTGCACAGATCTCTGTCACATAGGATTTGCAAACAGTGGATGAAAATAATTGTTTGGTTAGTTTATTCAGTTCACTCGCTCAGTCGTGTCTGACTCTTTGCAACCCCATGGACTGTAGCTCACCAGTCTCCTCTGTCCATGCGATTCTCCAGGCAAGAATACTGAAGTGGGTTGTCGTGCCCTCCTCCAGGTCATCTTCCCGACCCAGGGATCAAACCCTCATTGTCTCCTGCATCGACAGGTGGGTTCTTTATCACTAGCGCCACCTGGGAAGCCCATAGTCACATAGGCTCTTATTTAAAGAGAGGAAGAGCAGGTAGGCAAGCACTGGACATTCAGAAGATATACAGGCACAATCACTAGGGTCCTGTTCTTGTACGAACTTGTCTCCAGGTAAAATCACCAAGATCTGTGCAAGAAATCTTCACTTTGGGAGACCTCAAGGCAGAAGTCCTCAGTGGGATTTTCTCATCCCTCTGGCTTTTGCTCCAGCCATTTTGAGTAACCAGTTATGCCACTGAAATCATGAGTAAACAAACCGGCTGTAGGGATTGCCACGGGAGTTTCGGACTTTAAACAGCACATCATAAATCTCATTGCCCTTATCTTGGCCATGAGTCAGAGCCAGACCTCTAGGTGTCCCAGACAGAAAGACAGATCTTTTCTAGTCCCGGTTGTAAATCAACTCTGTGCTAATATAGAAGCTAATGTTCTTTGAAGACAAGGTGGCCTGTTCAGTCATTGTATCAAAAAGACATCCGGGTTTTGGAAGGTCGTGAGTTTGACCTCTGCCAATAACCAGCCGCATCACCTTCTGATTCTTTTGTGTGATGCTCGGTCCGCTGTTCCCCCTCCAAGTATCTTCCATCACCCCAACCGTCTGCTTATTCCAGGACAGCCAAGTTTGCCCCCCACCCTCTTTCCCGCCATCGGCTTGCCAGAGTTCTTGCTGTGGCCTTTTTCTGACCCCTGCCCCGTTCTACCACTTAACTTGTGTCCACCTGTTTATTTCAGCTATATTGTGTTTTTGAAGCAGAGGACTGGGCTGGGCTTATTTAATCTCTATGCCCTCTTCCCATACTCACTGACATGTAGATAATGGGGTTGAGCAAATTTCGTCATGAAGATTGTGGTTTCTTTTCTTGATTTTATGTCAGCTACTCCTGTCTCAGCTTCTAATTCTCAGCCATGTGCTCAGTCACTCAGTTGTGTCCAACTCTTTGAAACCCTATGGACTGTAGCCTGCCAGGCTCCTCTGTCCATGGGATTTCCCAGGCAAGAATACTGAAGTGGGTTGCCATCTCCTCCTCCAGGGGATCTTCCCAGGCCAGGGATAGAACCTGAGTCTCCTGCTTCTTCTGCATTGGCATGTGAGTTCTTTACCATGGAGCCAAAATACTCTATAGTTAATTAGCCCTACTGTGATTCTCCTGGACTGGTCCTAGGTGTCATCAGGTGCATTGTCCACTCCCTAGAAATGGACACAATGGCAGCCACAACTGGGCTGTAGTGGAGTGGATGAAGGGTGCTGAGTCTCACTGGGTAAATATCACAGCTGAAATGCTCATGGTCCCCAGGAGAGCTATCCGAGGTGTCATACCTCTACTAGCTTTAGCCCAGATGACATTTCTCACCTGCACTGAGAGGTACAAAAGGAAATCTCTGCTTTTCTAAGATGGCTTTAGTGTCACGGAATGTGAACAAGGCAATGTTAGGATTCTCACAGCATCCTCAAAGAGTATTTCTTAAAGCCTCTTGCTATCAGCCTGAGAGATGATTAAGGGACACACCAGGTACCCCTTTGCCCCAGGGCTAGTCTGAGCCCCAGGCAGAAACCTCACTAGTGTCCTGAATGTTTTCTGTTACTGTTGCTTCTACAATGACTGTAGACCTGTCTTCTACTCACCAAAGACATGGCTAGGGATCTGGGGCCTGAGTATCCTTACAGGCTCACTGCTTGGCTCAGAATATTGCCTTGTGGCTTGAGCTTGGTTTTGCATCATCACCTGGGAAGATGGAGTCTCTGGGCTTCCTTGCAGAGTCTTTAATTTCCCATAAGTATGGCTGGAGAAAGAACCTCTTCCAGGGTTTAGACCTTATCTTTGTGCTTCCCCAGTGGCTCAGTGGTAAAGAATCCACCTGCCAATGCAGGAGACATGAGTTCAGTTCCTGATCCGGGAAGATCCCACGTGCCATGGAGTAACTAAGCTCATGCCCCACAACTATTGAGCCTGTGCTCTAGAGCCTGGAAGCCACAACTATGAAGCCTGCATGCCCTACAGCCCGTGCTCCACAACAAAAGAAGCCACTATAATGAGAAGTCTGCGCATCACAACTAGAGAGTAGCCCCCACTCGCTACAGCTAGAGTAAAGCCCACATAGCAATGAAGACCCAACACAGCCCCCCCAAAAGATTGTGAATTAATGTTAAAATATACATTAAAAAGACCTCATCCTTACACTACGCTACTGTAACAAGTGTCCCTGTCCCTCTAACTCCCCAATCCACCTGCAGACCCTACCTCCTCTGGGGCTGTTGGCCACATCCCGATCCTAGACCTTCCAAGACAGATGATTCTGCTCTTCCATGGGACTGTGGCTTCTCTATAGCTGAAGGACCAAGCATGAGTGATTGCTTTGCATCCTTAGGCAGAGCGACATGTGCCTCCAACCCTGGTGTCCTTGTATAGTATTGATGCATCTTTTCTCATGTACTACTCCATCATTGGGCCTCCCCGGTGTCTCAGACAGTAAAGAATCTGCCTGCAGTGTGGGAGACCTGGGTTTGACCCCCGGTTTAGGAAGATCCCTGGAGGAGGGCATGGCAACCCACTCCAGTATTCTTGCCTGGGAGAATCCCCATGGACAGAGCAGCCTGGTGGGCTACAGTCCATGGGCTCACAAAGAGTCAGACACGACTGAGCGGCTAAGCACACTCCATCATTTGGGACCAACAATTCATCATTTGATGAATCACCCAACTATAAACCTGGATTTCTTCCATCAGATATTGGAACAATTTACTTAGATATTATAATAATTGTGGGACTTCCCTGGTGGTCCAATGGTTAAGGGTTTGCCTGCCCATGAAGGGGACCTGGGTTTGATTCCTGGTCCGGACAGATTCCCATATGCTGTGGGGCAGCTAGGCCTGTGCACAACAACTATTGAGGCCTGTGCCCGCCCCCCCCCCCCCCAGAGGGTGTGCTCTGAAACAAGAGAAGCCGTCACAGTGAGAGGCCTGCAGACTGCAACTAGAGAGTAAGCCCTAGACCTTCAACTCCTTGCAACTAGAGAAAAATGTTGTTTCCAAAAGTCTTAGTGACCTTTTGGAGAGTTCCAATTTTCAGTAGACTGTTAACCTACTTCCCTTCAGCAGGGAAAGTTAACCTACTTCCAAAGATTCAATCACTGATCGGACACTTATGTGTGTACTAGGGGCTTCTCAGGTGGCACTAGTGGTAAAGAACCCCGCCTGCCAATTCAGGAGACATGAGATGTGGGTTCGATCCCTGGGTCAGGAAGATCCCACGGAGGAGGAAATGGCAATGTAGATGCCAGTGTTCTTGCCTGGAAAATTCTACGGACTGAAGGAGCTGGTGGGTTATAGTCCATGGGTTCGCAAAGAGTTGGACGTGACTGAGCACACCCACATGAAGCAGTAGAAGAGTCTGCTACAGTGACTGCCAGGCTGGTTCCACTAGACCAGTTGTCAAAGCCAGACTTTTTCTGTGCTAAGCATTTAGACTCAAGAGAAAGTATTTACTCATCCCAGAACTTTCCAAGCATTCAGATGTCATATAAACAAAACACTTGGCCAACTTTCCCAACTCACCTGGTTTAATAGGGCTATACACATAGATATCTTGATGTTCTTCCACGCCTTAGTACCAAAATGAGACTTCTCCTGGGGATTCCCTTATATATTCAACCTTCATCACAGTTACCACTGTGACTTCCAGACCCTCATCCAAGAGAACATTACTCTTCAGGAAAGTATGTTTGGTTGAATAATAAAATGGAGTAGCAATGATTCTGTTTGGAGAGGCTGATTTTTATTCCTTCAAAGCATATGCATGCAGTCAAATAAATATTGGAGTGGTTGCAGAAAAAGGGAGCTCAGAATTTTTCTTGGATATTAATGCATTTAATTTCAATGCATTCAAGCAAAAAAAAAAATTAGAAATGCCTTTGCTGTTCTCGGTTAATTGCTAAATAAAGAAGATTATTCTGCAGGGGCTCTTCTTTCCCATCACATTTAAACCAGGACAATCTGATTGTTTATTTCCTCAACTGGCTGCCTCTGGGGCTGAAAGTATATTCAGTCTGTGTGAAGAGCATCTCTAGAGACAAACGTTGAACCAATAAATACATCAGAGCAAATACACATATGTTATTAAAGGAATGGTAGTAGGATGCTGAAGGACCAGCAGATGACAGAATTTCCTTTGGAACAGGACAGGAGCCAGCAAACTATGGCTTGTGGGCTACAATAAGTCCCCTACATATGACCCTTCAAATAGTGAACTTTCAGAGATGTGAATATGCTTTCCATCAACGTTAGGCATGAGTGAAATCGCAGCTTGCCCTCCTTCTCCTATCACTGACGACCCTTCAGCTCTACCATCTCCCACTTCCTCTCCCTCCTGCATCACTAACTCTTCTGACCTGTTCACTCAATGCCAGCCCCTGCATGCCAGCTGTTGTGAGGTACTCCTGTACTTTTCAAGGTACTGTACTGTAAGATTACAAATGTTTTCTTTATCTTTGTGTTTGTCTCTCATGTGTTATTTGTATGAGAAGCATTATAAACCTATTCCAGTACAGTTTTATATAGCTGATTGTGTTAGTTGGTACCTAGGCTAACTTGGTTGAACTTGTGAACAAATTGGATTTATGAACATGCTTGCGAAACGGTACTTATTTGAATGTAGAGGACTTGTATTTTTTGTTTTTACATTTTTAAAGGATTATAAAGATAAGAAGAAGCATATGTCACAGAGACCACAAGACATCTGTAAAGTAAATTATTTGCAAGTAAAATATTTATTCTTTGACCCTTTAGAGAGAAAGTTTGATGAGTCCCAGTTTGGAACATCAGGCTTGCCTCTCTTAGGAAATGATATGTAATCTGGGAACTGTAGAAATAGAATTGGGGCAGAGGAGAAGTCCCCTGCCAAAGTCTTGTTAGAATAAACTTGAAAAAACTTTCGTCCTAAAAAACTTTTTATTGGAATCTGGCTTCCTTTCCAGGTAAGGAGACAGGGAGGTACACTTAAAGGGCATGCTACTATAAGTAAATTTCTTCTGCTTGTCTTGATCCTTTCTGCAAATTCTAATACATGGTTGGTTTGATTTTAAAATATCACCAACCGATTGTCATTTTTCCAATCCCGTGGCTTTCTCAGTTCCCAGCCTCATTCTAAACTGCACTGCTCATAGCAACAATAGCAACTTTAATCAGTTATGCATTTATTTTTTTAAGTTTGTATTTGAATAGTTTTATGGAGGGAGTATAATTGCTTTACAATGTTGTATTAGTCTCTGCTGTACAATGAAGTGAATCAGCTATAGGTATGTGTATATATAGATCCCCTCGGACCTCCCTCCCATCACCTACCTCTCATCCCACCCCTCTAGGTCATCACAGAGCCCTGAGCTGAGCTTCCTGTGCTTTATAGCAGATTCCCACTAGCCAGCTATTTTGCACATGGTAGTGTATATATGTCAGTGCTGCTCTTCCAGTTCATCCGCCCTCCCCTGCCCCCACCTTATGTCATCCAGACAGAAAAGAAATAAGGAAACATAAGCTTTAAATGATGCAATAGACCAGATAGATTTAACTGGTATTTATAGGTAATGCATCACTTTTGAGTTAGGCATCCCGCTACATACTTGCAACCCATTGTCTTACAAAATCCTAGTAACTCTACAAGATAACTCTGTATCTGAATTTTACAAAGAAGGAGCAGTGGTCAGAGAAGCTGATTGGCATGACTGTGGTTATGTTGCTGGTCATCCACGGAGCCAGGACTATGACCATGACCAGCTCAAGTGTCACGTCTGAAGACTGGGCTCTTCCTTTTCTGGGAACTTATCAGCATGGGCTCCTCCCTATTCCAAGGAAGCCTATTCCATTTTATTTGCCAGTTGAAAGCCCTTCTTATTCACTCCATCCCTCTCCTTTCACTTCCATCCCCCCTACTCTGAAAGTAGTAATCTTTTTTGTTTGTTTGAATATTTATTTATTTGGCTGTGGCATGTAGGTTCTTTAGGTGCAGCACCTGGAATCTAGTCCTCAAGCCAGGGATCAAACCCGAACCTGCTGCTCTGGGATCACAGAGTCTTAGCCATTGGACCACCAGGGAAGTCTTTGCAATCATGGTTTTTAATTATCTCAAAAACTCAGTGTTATTAGGGGTGACATTGCTTTAAAATGCCACTGAGCTTGTTGAAGGAGGGTAGACTTCTTATTAACAGCTTTCTAACTAGTTGCTGATGGTGATTGCAGCCATGAAATTAAAAGATGCTTACTCCTTGGAAGGAAGGTTATGGCCAACCTAGATAGCATATTTAAAAGCAGAGACATTACTTGGCCAACAAAAGTCTGTCTAGTCAAGGCTATGGTTTTTCCAGTGGTCATGTATGGATGTGAGAGTTGGACGGTGAAGAAAGCTGAGCTCTGCAGAATTGATGCTTTTGAGCTGTGGTGTTGGAGAAGATTCTTGAGAGTCCCTTGGACTGCAAGGAGATCCAATCAATCCATCCTAAAAGAGATCAAGCCTGGGTGTCCATTGGAAGGACTGATGTTGAAGCTGAAACTCCAATACTTTGGCCACCTCATGCGAAGAGTTGACTCATTGGAAAAGACCCTAATGCTGGGTAGGATTGGGGACAGGAGGAGAAGGGGATGACAGAGGATGAGATGGTTGGATGGCATCACTGACTCTATGGACATGGGTTTGGGTAGACTCCAGGAGTTGGTGATGGACAGAGAGGCCTGGTGTGCTGCAATTCATGGGGTTGCAAAGAGTCGGACATGACTGAGCGACTGAACTGAACTGAACTGAACTAGTTGCTTATCAGCTTCATGCTAAAGTAAATTTTGATAACTCCAATGCACTCTAATTTTCCAGATTTATTGTCTTAACTTCTTCTGTGGAAGACAGATTTTGAAATGAGTTTAATAGCAGAGCCATATCAGAGGCACTGTGAATTTTCTATTTTTCTTCTCCTTGGATAAGCTCATCTTTTTTCTTTTCTTCCTTTTTGTGGCCTCCCAAGACAGTGCAGGGGAGGAAAAACTTCTCTCTACCTTCCTAGGTTTGGTGGCAGGGGGCCCTTGAATTAAACCAACAAAAGACAGATTAGCAAGGGAAATACAAACAGACTTCATTACCATGCACAATGCATATACTTGCGAGTACCTCTAGGGATGGCTACAACTGGGGTTTAGGTAGAGAAGGGACAAGACAAAGAAAAAGGGTCTTAGGCTTCCAAGAGTGGTAAACTGTGGGAAGGTGAACATACGGAGCACAACATTAATAACACAGAGTTGTTTTAAGTGATATTTCTTATGTATGTTTCTCTTTGTCTTGCCTTTGGGTTGATAAGAGTCTCCGATGATTTAGAGTCTAAGCCTGCTTTTAGGCAAATGTAGTGGCTCAGTGGTAAAGAATCTGCCTGCAGTTCAGGAGACCCAGATTCGATCCCTGGAGGAGGGCATAGCAACCCATTGCCGTATTCTTGCCTGGAGCATCCCATAGACAGAAGAGCCTGGCGGCTAGAGTCCATGCGATCGCAGAGCTGAAGAGAAGAGACTAAGCAAGAGTGGAGTGCAGGGAGCTTTTTCTTTTTTTTGAGTCTGCTCTTTCTCAACTGTCTTCTGCTCGAAACAATCCTTACATCAAAGTGGCACATTTGGAGGCCACATATCCTGATTCCCTGCGACAGCATTCTGAGAAGCTTTTCTTATTCTTTCGAGTTTCTTGCTTTGCCTTGGACAGTGAGGTTTAGTAGCAAAAGTACCGGGCTCGGGTCCAGGAGACCAGAGTATATGCAGGGTCAGCAGAGAGCCTCCACGAGTCCCTGACCTTCTCTGGCACTCAGCCTCCTCACCCGGTACAGCGTAGGCATTGAACTCAATGTCTAATTTCTAAGATTCATTAATTTGCCTATGTGACTGAATCCATCAGGGTGTAGTCAGGAGACAGAAATTATGCCAGTTATTGGAACAAAGAGAATTTAATGTAAAAAAAAACCTATCAATTCAGTAAGGATAAGTGAAATGTTTATAGAACGTATACTGAGGTAGGGAGGGCAAGAAGGAATAAATTGGAATGATGATAACTTAGAGACTGAGAGACAGCAGCCCCATGGGGTTACAGCTCAGATCTCTGGAGAGGGGTCCTGGCTGGCTGGTGCTGTGTGAGGGGAGGGGCAGGATGTGGCTGGTTCTGCTTTTAATAAATTAATAATAAATTTAATAATTAATTTTATTGACACATTTTAAACTTTTTATTTTCTCTTGGAGTCTAACTGATTAACAATGTTGTGATGTTTCAGATGGACAGCAAAGGGACTCAGCCTTATATATTGCTTAGTTCCTTAGTTTAGCTCCTCAGTCGTGTCCGACTCTTTGCGAGCCCGTGGACTGTAGCCCGCCAGGCTCCTCTGTCCGTGGGATTTCCCAGGCAAGAATATTGGAGTGGGTTGCCAGGGTTGCCATGCCCTTCTCAAGGGGATCTTCCCGACTCAGGGATCGAACCTGCATTGCGGGCTTGGCAGGTAGATTCTTTACTGCTGAGCCACCTGGGAAGCCCAGAAATTCATATACATGTGTCCATTCTCCCCCAATGGTTCTGCTTATTGGATTCTGCTGCTGCTGTGGCAGAAGGGAACTGCTGCAGCCAGCGTCAAAGAGTGTTGCTCAGGTGAAACCTGCAAGAGCAGAAAGCATAGGTCCTTGCCCCTTCACCAGCCTTTAAGCCTCCCTGTAGTGCCCCCTACTGGCAGGGCTTGCAAAGCACATGTCGTTTGTGGACAATGTAGGGGCTGGAAGGGTGGCTTTGGAGCTGACGGGGAATAGCTCAATACCTGGCACAGTGTTTATTGCTGAGATCGCAAACTGGTGGCCCAGGAGCGACTTAGGGCCACATCTGGCCCATACACATGTCTTGTGTGACAATCACAAATGTTTAATCATCCATTCATGTTTGTTTTTTGCTTTTTCACTATTCCCCCAACATTTATTATGAAAAATTTCAAACATATAGAAAGATAGAAATAATTTTACAATATACACTTATATACCTACTACTTAGATTCTACAATTAATATTTTGCTATATTTGCTTCATTGTCTGCCTCTCCACAAAACTGCTTTTTTAAAAATTATTTTTTATTTTTAAAATGATTTTTGGTCACTCTGTGTAGCACAGGGGAATCTTAGTTCCCTGGCCATGGATCAAACCCACACCCCTGCATTGAAAGCACAGGGTCTTAACCTCTGGACCGCCAGGAAAGTCCCAACACAAACTAGCTTCTAAAAATTCCAGTTACAGAATGCTTACAAAAGACATATCTAAAGCAAAACGGCATAGAAAAGTTAAGAGAATTCAAAAGTCATTTGGCTTTACCCAAATAATTTGAAAATGTATGTCCACACAAAATCCCACCCACCAAAGCTTATAGCAACTTTATTCATAATTGCCCATACTTGGAAGCAACAAAGATCTCCTTCAGTGGGTGAATGGATAGACCAACAGTGGTATAGCCATACAGTGCGATATTATTCTTTGCTTTGGGTTTGTTTTTATAATCTGACAATCTTCTTCCTGAGAAATCCACAGAATTTCATCTTTCACATTTTATACTTTTTACAAACAAATGAATGGGAAGGCAGCTTGGAGGCTGCCTGCTTAGTTGACTCTTAGTAATCCTGTGGACTGTAGCCTGCCAGGCTCCTCTGTCCATGGGTTTTCCCAGGCAAGAATACTGGAGCGGGTTGCCTTTTACTCTTCCAGGGGATCTTCCTGACCCAGGGGTTGAACCCATGTCTCCTGCGTCTCCCGCATTGACAGGAGGTTCTTTACCATGGAGCCACCTGGGAAGCCCAGCTTGGAGGTTCGCTACTTCAGTAATCAGTTTGCAGATGTGATGGTCAGGCCCTTGGAGGGTGAGAGGATATCTCTCAAATTGTGCAACCAGTGAATGAGATCTTTGGGTTCAGGGGACCAGGATTCTCATCGTTACCCCTCTCTGTGTTTCCCTGAGGGTGGGTGTACGCTGCTGCTGCTTCTGCTAAGTCACTTCAGTCACGTCCGACTCTGTGCAGCCCTATAGATGGCAGCCCACCAGGCTCCCCTGTCCCTGGGATTCTCCAGGCAAGAACACTGGAGTGGGTTGCCATTTTCTTCTCCAATGCAGAAAAGTGAAAAGTGAAAGTGAAGTCGCTCAGTCGTGCCCAACTCGTAGCGACCCCGTGGACTGCAGCCTACCAGGCTCCTCCATCCATGGGATTTTCCAGGCAAGAGTACTGGAGTGGGGATGCCATTGCCTTCTCTGGGGTGTACACTAGCCTCTCACTACTCAGAGTGTGGTCCATGGACCAGCAGCACCAGTCTTGCTAGAAAGGCAAAATCTCAAGCCCCAACTCAGACCTTTTGAACTGAGAATCAGAATCTGATATTAAGATCCCTCCGTGATTTGTGTGCACAGTGAAATTGGAGAAGTGCTGAAGATAGCTTTATTGAAGCAAGAGAAAAATAGAACTTCTTTTGGACTCTGGTGTTTTTTTCTGGGGTGGGGCCAGGGTATGCAGTGTATGCATGCACGATAAGTCGCTTCAGTCGTGTCCAACTCTGTGCGACCCTATGGACAGCAGCCCACCAGGCTCCTCTGTCCATGGAATTCTCTAGGCAAGAATACTGAAGTGGGTGGCCATTTCCTTCTCCAGGGGTGTATAGATGGGTTCTTACCAAATGTCTGGACCATACATCTGATTCTTGTCTTCCCTTCTCCTAAATGTGTAGGCCCACAAGCATGTAGACAGCACATGTGCATGCAATCATACATGTGTATGCATGTTCTCTCTCTCACACACATGCATCCTCTGCGCCATTTATGACCTGGCCTCTGTCCTCACCAGCCCCAGTTCCTTGCCAGGTGTCCCACGTGTACCACATTCTGTGCACACGGAACTCCTTGCAGGTAGTTCCCCACACACATCAGGCGCTGTTTCTGCCTCCCTGTCTTTGCACCTGCTGTCTGCTCCTGCCTGTGATACATCCCATCACCAAGGTGGAACCCTGACTAACATATTTTTTAAATCTGAAATTCAATTTTATTTCTTAAATTAATTGTTATTGGAGTATAGTTGCTTTTACAATGTTGTGTGAGTTTCTGCTGTACAGCAATTATATATATACAAACGTGTGTGTGTGCTTGGTTGCTCAGTCATGTCCAACTCTTTGTGAGCCCATGGACTGTAGCCCACCAGGCTCCTCTGTCCATGTGATCTCCAGGCAAGAATACCGGAGTGGGTTGCTATTCCCTTCTTGAAGGGATTTTCACGACTCAGGGATCAAACCCGGGTCTCCTGTCTAGCGGCCAGTGCTGAGTCCGTGGTTGCTGTTTTGCTGCTATTAAAGTGGTGGCTCAGAAGGTAAAACATCTGCCTGCAATGCGGGAGACTAGGGTTCGATTCCTGGGTTGGGAAGATCCCCTGGAAAAGGAAATGGCAACCCACTCCAGGACTCTTGCCTGGAAAATTCCATGGATGGAGGAGCCTGGCAGGCTACAGTCCATGGGGTCGCAAAGAGTCGGACACAACTGACTGCACTTTCACTTTCAAAGGATGAATTAGGCTTCTTAAGTCTGTTCAGTACTTCAGATTGGTTCAATTCAGTTGCTCAGTCGTGTCCAACTCTTTGCGACCCCATGGACTGTAGCACGCCAGGCTTCCCTGTCCATCACCAACTCCTGGAGCTTGCTCAAACTCATGTCCATCACGTCAGTGATGCCATCCAACCATCTCATCCTCTGTCGTCCCCTTCTCCTCCCATCTTCAATCTTTCCCAGCAACAGGGAAAAAGCACCACAAATCAAAGGCATCACTTCTTCAGCACTCAGCTTTCTTTATAGTCCAACTCTCACATCATATATGACTACTGGAAAAACCATAGCATTGACTAGATGGACCTTTGTTGACAAAGTAATGTCTCTGCTTTTTAATATGCTGTCGAGGTTCGTCATAGCTTTTCTTCCAAGGAGCAAGTGTCTTTCAATTTCATGGCTGCAATCACCATCTGCGGTGATTTTGGAGCCCAGAAAAATAAAGTCTGCCACTGTTTTCATTGTTTCACCATCTATTTGCCATGAAGGGATGGGACCAGATGCCTTGTTCTTAGTTTTCTGAATGTTGAGTTTTAAGCCAGCCTTCTCACGCTCCTCTTTCACTTTCATCAAGAGGCTCTTTAGTTCTTCACTTTATGCCATAAGGGTGGTGTCATTTGCATATCTGATGTTATTGATATTTCTCCTGGCAATCTTGATTCCAGCTTGTGCTTCATCCAGTCCAGCATTTCACATGATGTACTCTGCATATAAGTTAAATAAGCAGGGTGACAATATACAGCCTTGACGTAGTCCTTTCCTGATTTGGAACCAGTCTGCTCTTCCATGTCCAGTTTTAACTGTTGCTTCTTGACCTGCATACAGATTTCTCAAGGAGGCAGGCCAGGTGGTCTGGTATTCCCATCTCTTTAAGACTTTTCCACACTTTGTTGTGATCCACATAGTCAAAGGGTTTGGCATAGTCAATAAAGCAGAAGTAGATGTTTTTCTGGAACTCCCTTGCTTTTTTGATGATCCAGAGGATGTTGGCAATTTGATCTCTGGTTCCTCTACCTTTTCTAAATCCAGCTTGAACATCTGGAAGTTCATGGTTCATGTATTGCTGAAGCCTGGCTTGGAGAATTTTAAGCATTACTTTGCTAGCCTGTGAGATGAGTGCAATTGTGCGGTAGTTTAAGCATTCTTTGGTATTGCCTTTCTTTGGGATTGGAATGAAAACTGACCTTTTCCAGTCCCGTGGCTACTGCTGAGTTTTCTAAATTTGCTGGCATATTGAGTGCAGCACTTTAACAGCATCATCTTTTAGGATTTGAAAGAGCTCAGGTAGAATTCCATAACCTCCACTAGCTTTGTTCGTAGTGATGCTTCCTAAGGCCCACTTGACTTCACATTCCAGGATGTCTGGCTCTAGGTGAGTGATCACACCACTGTGGTTATCTGGGTCGTGAAGATCTTTTCTGTACAGTTCTTCCGTGTATTCTTGCCACCTCTTCTTAATATCTTCTGCTTCTGTTAGGTCCCTAACATTTCTGGCCTTTATTGTGCTCATCTGTGCATGAAATGTTCCCTTGATATCTCTCATTTTCTTGAAGAGATCTCTAGTCTTTCCCAATCTGTTGTTTCCCTCTATTTCTTTGCACTGATCGCTGAGGAAGGCTTTCTTACCTCTCCTTGCTATTCTTTGGAACTGTGTATTCAAATGGGTATATCTTTCCTTTTCTCCTTTGTCTTTAGCTTCTCTTCTTTTCACAGCTATTTGTAAGGCCTCCTCAGACAGCCATTTTGCTTTTTTGCATTTCTTTTTCTTGGGGATGTTCTTAATCACTGCCTCCTGTACAATGTCAGGAACCTCCATCCATAGTTCTTCAGGCACTCTGTCTATCAGATCTAGTCCCTTAAATCTGTTTGTCACTTCCGCTGTATAATCATAAGGGATTTGATTTAGGTCGTACCTGAATGGTCTAGTGGTTTTCCCTACTGTCTTCAATCTAAGTCTGAATTTGTCAATAAGGAGTTCATGATCTGAGCCACATTCAGCTCCTGGTCTTGTTTTTGCTGACTGTATAGAGCTTCTCCATCTTTGGCTTCAAAGAGTAAAATCAATCTGATTATGGTGCTGACCATCTGGTGATGTCCATGTGTAGAGTCTTCTCTTGTGTTGTTGGAAGAGGTTCTTTGCTATGACCAGTGTGTTCTCTTGGCAAAACTCTGTTCGCGTTTGATCTGCTTCGTTTTATACTCCAAGGCCAAATTTGCCTATTACTCCAGGTAGCTCTTGACTTTCTACTTTTGCATTTCAGGCCCCTGTAATGAAGAGGACATCTTTTTTGGGTGTTAGGACTAGAAGGTCTAGTAGATCTTCATAGAACCGTTCAACTTCAGCTTCTTCAGCATTACTGGTCGAAGCGTATACTTGCTACCCCATTATCTATTCCTGTATAACTTGGTGGCTTAAAGCCACTGTAGCATCTGCTTTGCTCATGGAGCTGTATTTTGGGTGGGAATTCCCTCCTCCTCCCTTCCCCTTTCCTCCCTTCCTTTATTCCCCTCAATATCTATTTATTTATTTGACTGTGTCTGGTCTTAGTTGCAGCACCAGACAACTGCAGTGGGATCTTCATTGAGGCTCATGGAACTTCTAGTTTCAACTCACAGGCTTAGTTGCTCGGGACATGTGAGATCTGAGTTCCCTGACTAGGGATCAAACCTACGTCTCCTGCATTGCAAGGTAGATTCTTAACCACTGGACCATCAGGGATTCTTAACCACTGGACCCCCTTCCTCCCTTTCAATATCTCTTTCTTTATTCCAGATGTTTACTAACCAGGTATCATGAGACCAACACAAGTCATTTGTTGGCTGAATGGGATGCTGGAAATTCTAGGCAGTTGTTGTTCAGTCGCTTAGTCATGTCCTCTTTGCAACCCCATGGACTGCAGCACACCGGGCTCCCCTGTCCTTCACTACCTCCCAGAGTTTGCTCAAACTCATGATGTCCACTTGAGTTGGTGATTGCCATCCAACTGTCCCCTTCTCTGCCACCCCTGTCTCCTCCTGCCTGCAGTCTTTCCCAGCATCTAGGCAGGGAGTTGTACTAAAATGAGGCCAACCAAACTTGGAAGCTGCACATACCTACCTGGGGAAAATAGTTCCCTCTCTGCTCTGGTGTAGAAGCCTGAATTACCAAGCATAAGGAATGATGTAAAACTCCAGCATGGGCTGGTGTAATGTAAATGTAAATGTAAAACTTGGCTGGTGGTGACCTCCCAGGGGTCTATCTGGGAGGGGAGAAGAAGGGCAGGGCATCTCACATGTGGGGCTCTGGCCATGGGTGTCATGTTAGGTAAGTTGTCTAAGTCTGAGGAAATAGAACCCATTTCTTTCCTGAGGAAGGCCTGGTTGGGCAGAGGCAGAGTTCGGGACTTTTCTAATTGGTTGGGGCATCAGATGCTGGTAGGAAACTAGCATGGACACCAGGCACAAAGCCGGTCTTGCAGACTAGGACACCTGTTGAGAGTAACAGGAAAGCTACAGTCTGACCCAGGCACGTGACCCCATTCATTCTTTTTTAAAATATTGATTTACTTTTATTTCATTTCTTTTTGGCTGTACTGGGTCTTTCTTGCTGCACATGGGCTTTGTCTAGTTGTAGTGAGTGAGGGCTACTCTATAGTTGTGGTGTGAGGGCTGCTCACCGCGGTGGCTTCTCTTGTTGGGGAGCACAGGCTCTAGGCAGGCAGGTCAGTAGTTGCTGCACACAGGCTTAATTGCCCCAAAGCATGTGGGATCTTCCCAGACCAGAGCTCCAACCAGTGTCCCCTGCATTGCATGGTGGATTCTTAACCACTGGACCATCAGGAAAGCCCCCAATTCATTCTTGATAGAGACAGGTTATGGCCATAGAAGATGGTTTTAAGACACCCTCATCAATGAGTAAGGCATTGAGACATAACACTCAATGGCTAAGAACTGGGCCAGATTAAGTCTGCCAGGAGCCAGATGCTGAAAGCCCTTGGCTGGTCAGGGCTGAATCAGGCAGATAAACTCAGAGTCTAATGGGAACACTAACCAGATATCATTACAATACAGCATGACCCAGGCCTGAGCTGAGTTTGCAAGTCTTGGCTCATTTTCTCAAACACAAGTGTCAGTGACCTAATAAAGTGGGAGATTGCTCACTCTATTTTCCAAGCTGTGGGCTGGGAAACTGGTAAAATAGTAGTGGAGAAAAACCTTGGGCCCAGGAGCATAGGTACAGCAATTTCCCCTAGACATCCCCACATCTGACTCACTGCAGGTCTTTGGCCAAATGTTCCAGTTCCCCAAGGGATCTCTGAACCGCCTTGTTTGGAAATGTCACCTCCCACTCTGATCCTTCCTGTCCCTGCCTCCGTGTTATTTTTCTTTGTATCACTTTCAGCAACCCACTTACTGTATATTTCACTCACTTATTTATCATCTCTTTTCCCAACTAGAATGTAAGGGCCATGAAGGCAGGGATTTTCATGTGTTTGTATCCTGCTGTATTCCCAGTAATGGAGACATGTGCTAAGTCACTTCAGTCATGTCCGACTCATTGTGACCCCATGGACTGTAGTGTGCCAGGCTCCTCTGTCCATGGGATTCTCCAGGCAAGAATACTGGAGTGGGTTGCCATGCCCTCCTCCTGGGGATCTTCCTGACCCAGGGATTGAACCTGAGTTTCTTATTTTTTTGAATTGACAGGTGGGTTCTTTACCACTAGCACCACCAAATAGCACTTAACTAATAACAGGCATTGAATGAATGCTTGTAGACTCATAGACGTGTTTTCTTGATTGACATCATTTATGGAAAAGAAAAAGGAAATAACTTATTTCATGGCTTTGAGTTATGTAGAACTGAAAAGTGACAAGGCATGTGAGTGAAGGAAATCCTAGTTAGTGAAAACCACTGGCAGCACCAAAGTTATTTTCTTTTCATTTCATAAAATAAAATAATAAAAGAAGGAAATCCGCCACTGGGAAGATAAAGCGGAGCATAGTTCAGTTGCTCCTTTTGGGGACCTCCCTTCAAGTTGGTTAAACAGCTAATGAAGATTTTGGCTGTACGTGGGCCCCTCCCAGCACACATTTGCATAAATAAAGCATCCACGGGTCAGGAGAAGCTTCCTTTCCGTGAAAGATAAATGATCTTCTTCATTTGATTTATAGTCAAGGTTGAGCAAAAGGACACTTACCTAATTTGTATTCAGGATTTCTACTGTATGAAAAATGTTCTCCAAAATTTCCTTCTTGGGTTTAGTAAATAATGTATCAATATATTCTTAGCATCAGTCATTGATAAACAGTAAGTATTCAGTTTTTAGTTGGAAAGAATTATCCGTGTACTTCTAGAGATTTGCCACCTCTATGATGATGCTGGTTTCACTGGAATTCCATAAATGTGTCTATAACAGTATATTTATATTACTGTATCTTAAGGTAACTGATGGGGCTTCCCTGGTGGCTCAGTGGTAAAGAATCCGCCTGCCAATGCAGGAGACCTGGGTTTGATTCCTGGGTGGGGAAAATCCCCTGGAGGAGGAAATGGCAACCCACTCCCGTATCCTTGCCTGGAGAATCCCATGGACAGAGGAGCCTGGCGGGCTACAGTCCATGGGGTCACAAAGAGTCAGACACAACTGAGCAACTAAACCACCACCAAGGTATATGATTGTATTACAAAGCACATAGTAGTTACACCTGTTGAAGAAAGGATGGTTCATGGCTGCTCTCTTCAACATTGTCCTGAGAAATTTCAACATTTAAAGTAATTACAGTCCAATAAAAAAAAGAAATCTGAACATTGGTTGTGACTTGGAAAAGGTCCTTCTTGGATGTTTAATAAACTGTCTTGTTGGTGATTGCTCTCACCACTCTCATCTTGCTTTTCCCTCTCAATGGTCCCCATACCCGCCTCACCACACTTTTTCCTGGGAAATTTGTCTTTAAGCACAACCCCACAGGTAAGGACATTTGAGGCACTGCCACTTTTTTGTTTAAAAATAAAAATGACAGAATTTCCTTCAGCTGCACATTACGCATTTCAAAGAAAGGTACGTCAAACCCGGTTCTGGCTGATCTATTTTAGCCCGTGTACATATGTGTCAACCTGGTGAGGCTGTTATTTTCTGAACGGTGTTCCTCAGAAGTCGCGTTTGTCCAACATTTCTAATTTGCCACCGACATCTGTCACACTCCACCTTTTATGTCTGTGACACAGAATTTCTAGGATGCTTTCAGATGTGCATCAGGTTTTCTAGAACATCGCTCGGTCTCTAATCTCTTGTCTCCTCTCCCCACCCTCCCTTCTCTTTCCTTCCTCACAGGGCTGATAGTCTACCTAGGAATGATGGGGGGAGCCTTCGTCCTGGGGGGCCTGGCTGATAAATTGGGGAGGAAGCGAGTCCTCAGCATCTCCTTGGCCATCAACGCTTCCTTTGCCTCCCTCTCCTCCTTCGTACAGGGATACGGAGCTTTCCTCTTTTGCAGACTCATCTCAGGCATAGGGTATGTAATCACAGAGGTTCAGCCGGCCCCACCTGCCCCCAGACCAGAGGTCCATCCATCCTGGTACCTTGCCTCTGAGTGGTCCTCCAGAAAACCTTGAACTGAATTCTGCTTTTTAATTTTTGGCTGTACCTCATGGCATGTGGTCCCTTAGTTCCCAAACCAGAAATCGAACCCATGCCTCCTGCAGTGGAAGGCAGAGTCTTAACCACTGGACCACCAGGGAAATTCCAGAATTCTTGTGTGACTTCCAAGATACTGTGTTAAGTTTGCAAAGTCAGTGTATAAGGTCAAAAGAATCTAACACTGCCTTAGGCTGGTCTTTTGAATTCACTGGGTTATTTCACCACTGGGCCAAAGGGCGGGACAAGGCAATCGGGTTCCTGGTCTGACTGTTTTTAGTGTCTGACTTGGTTCTTCCTTTCTGGCGGTTTCTCTCTGCAGTATTGGGGGTGCTCTGCCCATCGTGTTTGCCTATTTTTCTGAATTCTTGTCCCGGGAGAAGCGAGGAGAGCATCTCAGTTGGCTGGGCATCTTCTGGATGACTGGTGGCATCTACGCATCTGCCATGGCCTGGAGCATCATCCCACACTACGGTGAGTGCAGAAAGCTTCAAAGGGCCGAGGGGCCTTTGTTCCCAGACACCTGCACCCGAACAGCATTTCCCGACCTCAGCCTTAATCCCACACTCTGACACACAGTTCCTGTGCACCACCTTGATCTTCCTAAAGAACTTCCAGCACTGAAGACACATTGCTAATTTCAGTGCACGTCTGTCTGGAAATAACACAGTCTACCTTCCCTTTCTTACTCCCCCCTTCTCTCCTTTCCTCTCTTTTATTTGAAAGGATTTCGACTTTCATCTCCAGCTCTCCTCCTCACAACAAATTAGGCTCCATTCTCTTCTCCAGGGGGTCTTCCCACCTGGGGATTGAACCTGGGTCTCCTTCATTGCAGGTGGATTCTTTATCATCTGAGTCACCCGGGAAGCCCTTTAAGGCAAACTTCATCTCCATTCTCCTTCTCACAATAAGCTAGGCTCAGTAACTCCTTTTTATAGATGGTGTAGCAGAGGCCAAGAAGTTGGCGACTCGGCCAGATTGATGACGTGGCCTTGGCACGACCTTGAACCCTGACACCTCCTCCCTCGCAGCGCAGTGCTCTCGCGTATTTCCCATTTTACTTCCTGCTGTCCCATTCCTGGTTGCAGACATGGAGCAGCCATTACAGACAAGGTCTTGGTTTCAGCCGAGACAATTTTATTATCTTGGTTAATTGTGAAAACTGGATTTTCTTGACAGAGACTTAGCAACATTATCTTTGACTATTGGATTTTATTAAGAGTAAAGTAGGGAGAAGGCAGCAGTTTTGAATTCGATTATGCCTTTGGAGTATCCTGGGTAATGCCATTAACATCCTTTAAAATTATTTTTGGCAAACTGCTGATTATGGGTGTAGGCTTTGCCATCATCTAGAATCCTGCAGACAATAGGGAAGAGCAGACAACTGCCCCTGAAGTTAACCAACACTTCTCTACCCATTCCCCTCCTTGGTGTGTGTGTGTTTATTAAAATACAGTTTATTTGCAATGTTGTGTTAGTTTCAGGTGTACAGGAATGTGAGTCAGTTATTCTTTTTTTTTTTGAAAATTGTTTTTTTTTTAATTTTTGTTTTTTTCCTTTTTTTAAAAAAATTTATTTATCTATTTTTTCACTTTACAATATTGTATTGGTTTTGCCATACATTGATATGAATCCACCATGGGTGTACATGTGTTCCCCTTCCAGAACCCCCCTCCCACCTCCCGCCCCATCCCATCCCTCTGGGTCATCCTGGTACATCAGCCCCGAGCACCCTGTATCATGCATCGAACCTGGACTGGCGATTCATTTGACATATGATAATTTACATGCTTCAATGCCATTCTCCCATATCATCCCGCCCTTGCCCTCTCCCACAGAGTCCAAAATACTGTTCTATACATCTGTGTTTCTTTTGCTGTCTCGCATACAGGGTTATCTTCACCAATTTACTAAATTCCATATATATGCGGTAGTATACTGTATTGGTGTTTTTCTTTGTGGCTTACTTCACTCTGTATAATAGGCTCCAGTTTCATCTACCTCATTAGAACTGATTCAAATGTATTCTTTTTAATGGCTGAGTAATATTCCATGTGTATATGTACCACAGCTTCCTTATCCATTCGTCTGCTGATGGACATCTAGGTTGCTTCCATGTCCTGGCTATTGTAAACAGTGCTGCGATGAACATTGGGGTACACGTGTCTCTTTCAACTCTGGTTTCCTCAGTGTGTATGCCTAGCAGTGGGATTGCTGGGTCATATGGCAGTTCTATGTCCTCAAAAAACTGGAGGAATCTCCACACTGTTCTCCACAGTGGCTGTACTAGTTTGCATTCCCACCAACAGTTTAAGAGGGTTCCCTTTTCTCTACACCCTCTCCAGCATTTATTGCTTGTAGACTTTTGGATAGCAGCCATTCTGACTGGCA
Source organism: Okapia johnstoni (assembly GCA_024291935.2). Taxonomy (NCBI): domain Eukaryota; kingdom Metazoa; phylum Chordata; class Mammalia; order Artiodactyla; family Giraffidae; genus Okapia; species Okapia johnstoni. The sequence continues at coordinate 13,647,676 of CM044326.1, read as the reverse complement.
TGAAATGGTACCTCATTGTGGTTTTGATTTGCATTTCTCTGATAATGAGTGATGTTGAGCATCTTTTCATGTGTTTGTTAGCCATCTGTATGTCTTCTTTGGAGATTCAAAAATCCTTAACAAAATCCTAGCAAACAGAATCCAACAACATATTAAAAAGATCATACATTATGACCAAGTGGTCTTTATCTCAGGAATGCAAGGACTCTGCAATATCCACAAATCAATCAATGTAATACACCACATTAACAAATTGAAATATAAAAACCATATGATTATTTCAATAGATGCAGAGAAAGCCTTTGACAAAATTCAACATCCATTTATGATAAAACCCCCCAAAAAGCAGGAATAGAAGGAACATACCTCAACATAATAAAAGCTATATATGACAAACCCATGGCAAACATTATCCTAAATGGTGAAAAACTGAAAGCATTTCCCCTAAAATCAGGAACAAGACAAGGGTGCCCACTCTCACCACTACTATTCAACATAGTTTTGGAAGTTTTGGCCACAGCAATCAGAGCAGAAAAAGAAATAAAAGGAATCCAGATTGGAAAAGAAGAAGTAAAACTCTCACTGTTTGCAGATGACATGATCCTCTACATAGAAAACCCTAAAGACTTCACCAGAAAATTACTAGAGCTAATCAAGAAATAGAGTCAGTTATTCTTTTTCAGATTCTTTCCCATATAGTTTATTACAAAATATAGAGTATGGTTCCTATGCTATAACCTTAATGGTTATTTAATTTACATATAGCAGTGTGTATATATTAATCTCAAACTTATGGCTCATCCTTTCCCCACTTTGCCCTTTGGTAACCGTTAATTTGTTTTCTGTGTCTGTTAGTCTGTTTCTGTTTTGGAAATCAGTTCATGGGTATCATTTTTAGATTCTACATATAAACGATATCATAGGATAATTGTCTTTCTCTGTCTTCACTTCATCTGATAATCTCTGGATCCATCCATGTTGCTGCAAATGGCATTATTTTATTATTTTTTTATGGCTCAGTAATATTCCATAGTGTGGCTTCCCTGGTGCCTCAGTGGTAAAGAATCTGCCTGCAATACAGGAGCCTCTGGAGATGATGTGGGTTTGATCCCTGGGTGGCGAAAATGCCCTGGAGGAGGGCATAACAACCCACTCCAGTATTCTTGCCTGGAGAATCCTATGGACAGAGGAGCCTGGTGGGCTACAGTCCATAGGGTTGCAAAGAGTCAGACACAACTGAAGCGACTTAGCATGCATGCATGCAATATTCCATAGTATATATCACATGTTCCTCACCTGTTCATCTGTCCATGGACATTTAGGTTGCTTCCATGCCTTGGCTACTGTAAATAGTGCTGCTATGAACATTGGGGTGCATGTAGCATTTTGAATTAGAATTTTCTCCAGATAATGCCCAGGAGTGGGATTGCAGGATCACATGGTAATTCTCTCTTTAGTTTTTTAGGGAACCTCTATACTGTTCTCCATAGGTGGATGCACCAATTTGCATCTCCACCAATAGTGTAGGAGGGTTCCTTTTTCTCTTGGCATGCTTGTTTTAAATCTAACCCTCACTGTTGTTTGTTCTGTGCTAATGGTGGCTTCAGCATTATCTTTTTAAGAAGAAGCAATCTCTTTGGATTGGTGTAGTTAAGGAGATGCTGGATATATTACCCTGAGAACTTGCTCAACCCTGAAATCTCAGTGGTTTAATACCAAAGACATTTTCCCCTCCTTCAAAGCTGGCGGGTCTTTCTGATCTGTGGGCGGCTCTGCTCCTCGGTAGTCTTAGGGCTCAGGTTCCTCCCAGTGTGTGCTCTCTCCTCTTCAGCATGTAACCTACATGCTGGTTCAGGAAAACAGCATGGGCAGTTGCACGTGGATGCTTTTGAAGGGCAGGGAAGGAAGTGGATCACATCCTCTTTGCTCACATCCCCTTGGCCCCAAATCTGTAATGTGACCACACACTACGGCAAAGGACGCTGGGCAGTGTAGCCTGGCTGTGTGCTAGAAGCTAGAGGAACTGGGTTTGAGATCATATCCCCCAGGATTTTGTATCAGAAACAGAGAAAGAAATATGAACAGAAACAATGAAATAAAGAGTTGGAGTTTTCCAGGTAATTCTGTTACCATAGGCAGTTCTCCCTGGAGTAGGGCATGGCAACCCACACCAGTATTCTTGGCTGGAGAATCCCACGGACAGAGGAGCCTGGTGGGCTACAGTCCATCAGGTCACAGGTGGACACGACTGAGGTGACTAAGCACGCATGCAGGCAGTTTTTCATAATTTTAGAGACAAAACTGTATTATTCCCCATATTAGGCTCTGTATTCTACCCTTCCTCCAAAGGCACACTTTAATTATCCAGGCTGTTGGTTACATGGGTCCAAGGAATTGCTTTTGTCCTTGCTGTTAATATAATATCATTTCCCCTTGTCATTTATCCAAATGTGTTAACAGTAAGCAACTATTTCTACATATAAATTGAATTAGAAAAATTTGCTGGGAGGGGAACAAATAGACTCTGGATAAAAGCTGAGTCAAAATAGCGGGGCTATGTAATTTGGGACAAATCATTCTAGTTTGTCCAGGCTTGGTTCCTTCATCCATAGAATGAAGGGAGAAATAAGCAAAGGGAATTGACTCTAGAGATCTGATCTGTACCAGCCTTAACAGCCAGCAGTTCTTGGGATGCAAAGAATGTCGAGAAGATTTTGGAGATGATTCTAGTACTTGGGCTGGCTTCCCTCCAAGCTGCATTAGCAATTCTAGCCCTGTTTGCAGACTGCTTGTTCTGTAAGGGAACCGCCCCCACAACCAACCAGTGAGCAAAGGTTCTTGACTGCCCTGTGATTGAATCAGCTTAGGTCATATGCTCACCTCAGCCAATCACTAAACTCAAGAAGATGCCAGATACTGAGGGTTCATATACTTCATTGCCCATCCCTAGCATTGGGGGTGGGGCTATTCCCACCCAAACCACAAGTCTGCAACCCAGTGGAGAAGGACTGGAAAGATTTTGTGAGGGAGGGGGCAGCCCACAGTAGTCACTACAAACTGTATTTTCCCACTTCACTTTACACACTAACATGTGCCAATGTCTGGGTGTCTGGTTTCTAAAGAAGCAATAAAATAATTCAGGTTGGGAACTTGTTGATCAAGACTGAATGGGATGCCCATGGCAGAAGGGCCATAAGACTGCTGGCCAATAGCAGGGCTTGTGCTTAAATATCCTACTCCAAATGGAGGGGACATTTTCCTGTTTGTATGCTTTTGTGGGCTGCAAGGAGATTCAACCAGTCAATCCTAAAGGAAATCAGTCCTGAATATTCATTGGAAGGACTGATGCTGAAGCTGAAACTCCAATACTTTGGCTACCTGATGTGAAGAACTGACTCATTGGAAAAGACCCTGATGCTGGGAAAGATTAAAGTCAGGAGGAGAAGGGGACGACAGAGGACGAGATACTTGGATGGCATCACGGGCTCGATGAACATGAGTTTGAGCAAACTCCGGGAGTTGGTGATGGACAGGGTAGCCTGGCGTGCTGCAGTCCATGGGGCCGCAAAGAATCAGACACGGCTGAGTGACTGAACTGAACTGATGCTTGTATGAAATCTGTCACTTTTACATGCCATTTAAAAATACCAGCCTTCTGGATGAGTAGGCTTGAAGGCTTGAAACGTACATTTACTTGAGGGCAAACCATCCTAGAAATATGGTAGACTAGAATCTCAGTGTAACAGGAGTGACTATTTATTTTAAGCCTCATTTTTACCAGGACCAGATGTTTTGTCCACAGTGAACTAGTTATTTGATGATATTTTTTAATAGACCTAAGACATTAATCCTCTAACATCACCTCCACTCAGCAGGGACAAATGCAAGGGTGATCCAGAAAGGAGACTGAATGTTTGTACGTAGCTTGTACAAACCATTTAATTGCTTTTGCCGGAATGAAATGATGTGAGGTCTTGGCACCAGGAATTTGGGTGACGGAGTCATTAAGAAAGAAAATTACAAAGCTCAGAATGTTTTTCTGGGAAGTCATGGGCACAGCCCTGAAAAAAGTGGCTATATTATGGAAGATTAATTCCCACTGTAGTCAGCAGCACCAGCTGTTTGTGAGATTCTGATGGAGAAAAAGTAGGGCAAGCTAAAAGATCAGTGAACAGGACAATCCTTGTCTCCAGATTAGCAGTTGTTCCATATATTTGGAAGCAGTTCGCTATTTAATTTTATTTAATTTAAGGCCCCAAAGATGTGCCTAATGAAGTGCAGGTTACTAAGTCACCATAAAAACCAGAGAGGCATGAGGGAATAATGGATTTTGGATAATTTGCACATATAATCATTAAGAAAAAAATCTCTCTCTGAAGCAGAGTACTTTCTAAAGATACCTGTTTCTGTTCTTCTTCTCTTGTTACCCACCTGAGTTGGATGGCTATGTGGTTTCAATCAATTTTATTTCTAATTATGCCAGAATGGTTTTTGAACATGAGCTGAGGATGTGGAAATCTTCCTAAGGTTTTGTCTTCCTCTGCCAGTTGTCACTCCCAGGAGAAAGGAAAGCCTTTTTAATTAAAATTAAAATAAACAAGCAAACCCCAGTGATATGGGAAGGAGGATGGGCTGTGCATAAAGAGGTTTGATTCTGATTGAGAAGGCTGGATGTATTATGTGTATTATGTTCTGTGGCCATTGTGTAAAAGTGGCCACAGTCCCATGTTTTTCCACCTGGGATTCTCTCTGGCCAGTCCTTTCACTCTGCAAATAGAATTAGAAATATCTGCAGAAACAAGAAATATTAGTTAGGAGTCTCTGGCAAGTACAACAAATTGAACTGCAATGGTGAGTAATAGACTTCAAGACATAAACCTCCCACCTCCGGAGTTAGCCATTTAGTGTATTTTTCGAGTAAACGGAATATGTTTACCCTTTGAACATTAGAAATCACTATATTTATTTATAGAGTTAGGTCTTTTTAAGAAATGCCATTGGGGGACTTTCCTGGCGGTCTAGTGGTTAACACTGCCTTCCAATACAGAGGGTGCAGGCTTAATCCCTGGTTGGGTAGCTAAGATCCCACATGCCTTGTGGCAAAAAAAACCAAAACATAAAGAACAAAATTCTGGTAAAGAATCCATGGGCAGTGCAGGAGACCCTGATTTGATTCCTGGGTTGGGAAGGTCCCCTGGAGAAGGAATAGCCTTCCCACTGCAGTATTCATGGGCTTCCCTGGTGGCTCAAATGGTAAAGAATCCACCTGCAATGGGGGAGACCTGGGTTTGATCCCTGGGTTGGTAAGATTCCACTGGAGTGGCTCCAGTATTCTTGCCTGGAGAATCCCTTGGACAGAAGAACCTGGCAGGCTACAGTCCATGGGGTCACACAGAGTCGGACATGACAGAGCTACTAAGCACAGCACAAACAACAGAAGAAATCTTGTAACTAGTTCAATAGAGACTTTAAGAATGGTTCCCATCACAAGAAAAAAAAAGAATCTTAAAAAAACAAAAACAAAACCAGAAATGCTGTTGGAATTGTCTTCAGAGGTTGTTTTGAGTGACATGAGAACCAGTCTATTTCATAACCTTGGCTTTCAAAGAAAACAGTTCTTTTGCCGATCTTTGCTGATATTCACCTATTTTACTCAACATCTTTGGCACTAAATGTCATGTAACTACTTCTAAACAAATCAAAGCTACCATCAAAGCAGGTGAGTTATTATTGTTGGGGAGCTTTCACACACAGTGAATCTGTGGAGGTACCATTACCTGCATTCTACAGTGGTGAAAACTCACCAATGTAACAATAACAACGTGAGAAAGCCAGGATTTGAACTCTTACCTATGGGACTGCAGAAGTCCAGGCACTTTCCACTGTGTCATTGTTCCCTGAAAGAGGGAAATTTGCTACTTATAAAGATGTTTGAAATAACGTTTTGTAGATTCTGAAGGCAATTTCCAAAAGCAAGTTTTAGGAATACTTTGAATATAATGAAAGCTGAGTTGGAGCTAGTCACCTCTCTGTTTCAATGATTATGGAACTCATTTGAATGTAGTAGCTCAGTTTCTTTAAAAAAAAATTTGTGTATGACTGACAGTGGTTTTCAAAGTGTGGTCCTGAGCCTGTGCTTTGGACTCACCCAGAGCTGGTGCTGCTCTTTGACGGGGGTGAGAGTGACCCCCATCAAAACCCCAGGTCACATAAGGCTCTGGTCTGGCTTCCTTTGTCTTCCCTGGCAGCTCAGATGGTGAAGAATCTGCCTGCAATGCAGGAGATGCAGGTTCGGTCCCTGGGTTGGGAGGATACCCTGGAGAGGGGCATGGCAACCCACCTCAGTATTCTCACCTGGAGAATCCCATGGACAGAGGAGGCCGGCAGCCTACAGTCCATAGGGTTGCAAAGAGTCAAACAGAACCAAGAGACTGACACTTTTACTTTCTTGAAGGTCACTCTAAGACCAAGTGTCAGAAAAACTCTTACTGCTTTATTTTCAATTGGAGTATAGTTGCTTTACAATGTTGTGTTAGTTTCTGCTGTGCAATGAAGTGAAACAGCTATATGTATACACATGTCCCCTCCTTCTTGAGCCTCCCTCCCACCACCTCCCCACCCCACCCCTCTAGGTCATCACAGAGCCCTGAGCTGAGCTCCCTGTGCTATATGGCAGCTTCCCACTAGCTGTCTATTTCTGCAGATGGTGACTGCAACCATGAAATTAAAAGATGCTTACTCTTTGGAAGGAAAGTTATGACCAACATAGATAGCATATTAGAAAGCAGAGACATTACTTTGCCGACAAAGGTCCGTCTAGTCAAGGCTATGGTTTTTCCAGTAGTCATGTATGGATGTGAGAGTTGGACTCTAAAGAAAGCTGAGCACCAAAGAACTGATGCTTTTGAACTGTGGTGTTGGAGAAGACTCTTGAGAGTCCCTTGGACTGCAAGGAGATCCAACCAGTCCATCCTAAAGGAGATCAGTCCTGAATATTCATTGGAAGGACTGATGTTGAAGCTGAAACTCCAATACTTTGGCCACCTGATGCGAAGAGCTGACTCATTTGAAAAGACCCCGATGCTGGGAAAGATTGAAGGCGAGAGGAGAAGGGGACGACAAAGGATGAGATGGTTGGATGGCATTACCCACTCAATGGACATGAGTTTGGGTAGACTCCGGGAGTTGGTGATGGACAGGGAGGACAGGTGCTGCGGTCCATGGGGTCGCAAAAAGTTGGACACAACTGAGTGACTGAACTGAACTGAGTGTATACATGTCAATGCTACTCTCCCAGTTCATGCCACCCTCCCCTTTCCCCTCTGTGTCCACATGTCTGTTCTCCATGTCTGTGTCTATGTTTCTGCCCTGTGAACAGGTTCATCTGTACCATATTTCTAGATTGCATAAATAGGCATTAATATATGATATCTGTTTTTCTCTTTCTGACTTACTTCATACTTTCTGACATACTTACTTCTCTTTCTGACATACTTACTTGGTATGATGGACTCTAGGTCCATCCATATCAATACAAATGACCCAGTTTCATTCCTTTTTATGACTGAGTAATATTCCACTGTGAATATATACTACATCTTTATCCATTCATTTGTCGACAGACATTTAGGTTGCTTCCATGTCCTGGCTGTTGTAAATAGTGCTGCATATCTGACTGCTTCTTCGCAGGCTGGGGCTTCAGCATGGGCAGCAACTACCACTTCCACAGCTGGAGAGTGTTTGTCATTGTCTGCGCTCTGCCCTGCACCGTGTCCATGGTGGCCCTGAAGTTCATGCCAGAGAGCCCGAGGTTTCTGCTCGAGGTGAGTCAGTGCCCGCACCCTATGTCCTGCTGTCCTAGCCCCTTGGTCCCAGGTCAGCTTTGACCTGGCCCATTGTTAAATACATCGTGATGGTGGCCTGCCCAGGATTCAAGGACGGCCAGAGCTGAAGGGACTCGAGCTCACAGAGCACAGAGCATCGACACTGCCTCCTGAGTCTGGGTGGGGCTTGAGGGCACCCTCTTGAAGATGCTTCTGGTATCCATGCTCCCCAGAGGTCTTGATGATCTTCAAAGCTGCATGAACGGGACTTCCCTGGCAGTCCAGTGGTTGAGACAACGTGCTTCCACTGCGGGAGGCATGGGTTCAATCTCTGGGCAGGGAACTAACATCCACATGCTGTGAGGCAGAAAACAAAACAAAACAAAAAAACCCCAAAATGAAAAAAAAAAAAGCTGCATGGAGTTTTCTCCATGTTACGGCAATGAACAGGGTTGTCAATCTCTCTCTGCTCCCCAGCCCTTCAAGACTCTTGTGTATAGGACCTCTCTCCTCCAGAAGGCTATTCCCACAGTCCTGTGAGGTTTCCAACTTGATGGTGGTGGTGGTGGAGGCTCTCATGATTGCAGTGGTCAGACGGGTAGGGCTGGTGGAAGGGCGATAGGACTCCAAGGCTCTTACAGCCCTAGTTCTCAAGAGTCCACTCACAAGCTTCCTTCTAACTTTCTGCAGACTTTCTTGTTGAATGTCTTCTTTCATCCTGTTGGTCAGGGGAAGATGCAGCAAAAAGTTTTGTGTTTTTTAATCCAAGCTTATCTCAGAAGCTTTGATGTGTATTAGCTCTCTAGGACTGTTGTAACAAAGGTATACAAACTGAGTGTCTCAGAGTCACAGAAATTTATTGTCTCTCAGATCCGTTGGCTAAAAGTGCCAAATCAAGGTGCTTGCAGGGCCACACTCCCTCAGAAGTCCTTAGGGCAGAGGTCCCCAACTTCTGGAACCTAGTGCCTGATGATCTGAGGTGGAGCTGATGTAGTGATAATAGAAATAAAGTGCACAGTAAATGAAATGCATTTGAATCCTCCCCAAACCATCCTCTGCATCCTGGTCCACAGAAAAGTTGTTTTCCCTGACACGGGTCCTGGGTGCCAAAATGGTTGGGGGCCACTGCCGTGGAGCAGCCTTCACTTTGCCTCTTCCTGCTTCTGGGGGACTGCTTCCACTGGGGATGCTCTTTGGCTTTGTGGCTCTTTCTCTCCAACCTGTCTTTGTCACCACAAAGTGTTCTCTCCATGTGCCTCTAGGTCTTCACTTGGGCTTCTTCTTATAAGGACACCAATCATGTTGGATTTGGGGCCCATCCTACCCCAGGAGGACCTCATCTTAATTAATTACATCTGCAACCCTACTTCCAAATAAACTCACCTTCTGAGGGCTAGAACTTCAACATATCTTTTGGCATGGGGGACACAGTTGAACCCATTATATGTTGGGTCTTGGCTTTAATCTGCCAGAGAGGATCATGGCAGTCTATTCAACCTTAAAACCACAAGTAGTTACTCACAGCCTATGATGATAATAATACACAGCATTTACACCTCGAAAGCACAGCCTGATTATCCTTCCAAGATGGGCTGCGACAGAAGCTTGTTCTGGTTTTTCACAAGCTGTAGATTGCAATGTATCCGTGGACAATGGTCTAAGACTTGGGTATCAGCACCCTGTTGTGTCTGTTGGGTTTTCCACCTCTGATTAGCAAAGGGTTGTTCATGTCTCTCTCCTTGGTTTCACCAGATGGGCAAACACGATGAAGCCTGGATGATTCTCAAGCACGTGCATGACACCAACATGAGGGCCAAGGGGGCCCCGGAGAAGGTGTTCACGGTGAGTGTGTGGTCACCTGTGCCAGCCAGAGGGGCCTCTCCTCTTCACTGTTTCGGTTTGCTAAAAAATAATTTTGCTGAGTAAGCACATCACCGAAAATTTGTCAGAAGGGAAATAAAGTCCCTGACGTTCCTATTACTGCATCATAATTATTTTTTGTGTTTTGATGGATTCCTTCTTGGTACCATTAATTGCTCAAAAATAGCAAAGGAAAAAACTAGCTGTATTTGTATCTGGGAATAGCCAGATGTACATATATTTACACATAAATATCTATTATTTAAGAGCACTCGTAGACATTCTACATGTGTCTAATAGTATTCAGAATAATCCTTTTTTAAAAAAATTATTTATTTTAACTGGAGGCTAATTACTTCACAATATTGTGGTGGTTTTGCCACACATGGACATGAATCAGCCATGGGTGTACATGTGTCCCGTGGTCCCAAACCCCGCTCCCAGGCCCTTCCCATCCCATCCCTCTGGGTTGTCTCAGTGCACTGGCTTTCAGTGCTCTGTCTCAGGCATCGAACTTGGACTGGCCATCTGTTTCACATGTGGTAATACACATGTTTCAATGCTCTTCTCTCAGATCATCCCACCCTCGCCTTCTCCCACAGAGTGCAAAAGTCTGTTCTTTACATCTGTGTCCCTTTCCCTGTCTTGCATATAGGGTTGTTGTTACCATCTTTCCAAATTGCATGCATTAACATACGGTATTGGTGTTTTTCTTTCTGATTTACTTCACTCTGTATAATAGGCTCCAATTTCGTCCACTTCATCAGAACTGACTCAAATGCATTCTTTTTTATAGCTGAGTAATATTCCATTGTGTATATGTACCACAACTTTCTTATCCATTCATCTCCTGATGGACAGCTAGGTTGCTTCCATGTCCTAGCTATTATAAACCGTGCTGCAATGGACATTGGGGTACACGTGTCTCTTTCAATTATGGTTTCCTCGGTGTGTATGCCCAGCAGTGGGATTGCTGGGTCATATGGCAGTTCTGTTTCCAGTTTTTTAAGGACCCTCCACACTGTTCTCTATAGTGCCTGTACCAGTTTGCATTCCCACCAACAGTGTTAAGAGTGTTCCCTTTTCTCCACACCCTCTCCAGCATTTATTGTTTGTAGACTTCTGGATGGCAGCCGTTCTGACTGGCATGAAATGGTACCTCATTGTGGTTTTGATTTGCATTTCTCTGATAAAGAGTGATATTGAGCATCTTTTCATGTGTTTATTAACCATCTGTATGTCTTCTTTGGAGAAATGTCTGTTTAGTTCTTTGGCCCATTTTTTGATTGGGTTGTTTATTTTTCTGGTATGGAGCTGCATGAGCTGCTTGTATATTTTGGAGATTAATTCTTTGTCAGTTGTTTCGTTTGCTATTATTTTCTCCCATTCTGAAGGCTGCCTTTTCACCTTGCTTATAGTTTCCTTTGTTGTGCAAAAGCTTTTAAGTTTAATTAGGTCCCTTTTGTTTATTTTTGCTTTTATTTCCATTACTCTGGGAGGTGGGTCATAGAGGATCTTGCTGTGATTTATGTCAAAGAGTGTTCTGCCTACGTTTTCCTCTAGGAGTTTTATAATATAACATTTAGCTTAAAATTATCTTACACATGTGTATGTGTTAGTCATTCAGTTGTGCCCAACTCTGCGACTGCGTGGACTGAAGGGGCACAGAGGGTCGACCTCTCAGAGAACAGGGTCTCCTCCTTCCTCCTCCCCATCCCCCACCCCTTTTTTCCCTCTTTAGTCCCCTCCCCTCCCCTATCCTCTCTGTGGAATAAAACACATTTTTCTTCTTGACTCATGCAAAGAAGGTTATGTCTTTTGAGTTTGAGCCCGTTTCCCAAGGATTTTCCCACATGTGAAGCAGTTTATTAATATACGGTATTTATTCCAAAATAACCCTGAACTCTCCTAAGAGGAGTCTTTGGGTAGATTACTGTCCACTTAATTTGTGTGTCTGTCCCTGTAACTATAAATCTCCCTGACCTTCCACCTCTGTCTTACCCTGCTTGTCCTATGCAGGACCTTACACACGGTGGTTTTCCTAAGGTTGCTTCTGAAAGGATAACTTCTAAACTAATCACAGATTGATACTGTGTATAAAATAGATAACTAGTGAAAACCTGGCACAGGTTCCCTGAATGGCACAGGGAACCCTACTTAATGCACTGTTGTGACCTGAATGGAAGGAAGTCCAAAAAGAGGGGATATATGCATATGTGCGATTTCCCAGATGGTGCTAGTGGTAAAGAGTCTGCCTGCGATGCAGGAGCTGCAGAAGGCTCGGGTTTGATCCCTGGGTTGGGAAGATCCCCTGGTGAAGAGCATGGCAAACCACTCCAGTATTCTTGCCCAGAGAATCCCATGGACAGAAGAACCTGGTGGGCTACAGTCTGTAGGGTTGCAGAGTCAGCCATGACTGAAGCAACTTTGCACGCATGTGACTGATTCATTTTGTTTTATAGTAGACACTAATACAACATTGTAAAGTAACTATCCTCCAATAAAAATTAAATAGAAAAATAAGCCAACCACAGAGTTGCCTGACTGGGACCGCTTTTTAGAGAAGTGATCTGACTTTCTCTTTTAACAACCCATTCTAACATAAACAGCTTACTTTTAAGAAATGAGATCTTGGCATGAAAATCAATCAAAATTCCAAATTCCAAAGGTGGAACTGAGCCCTTACTTCATGACGAGAATTCCTCATTTCAAGAAGGGTGTGTATGCCCCGGAAGAAAGCTCGGGCAGGAATCAGTGAGCAGAGGGCTCTGAGACCTGGACTTTTGTCTTTCTCCAACACGCATGCCAGTCACCAAGTCCTTGGGCATAAACTCTGTTTTTAGTAGTTTTCACCCCTCCACAGGAAAAGGGAATTAGAAATGTTATGGACTCAGTATTTCCATAACCAATGCCAAAAGCTCAGCTTCTCTGTACACAGGTGCTGAATCGAATCTCAGAGACAGTTTTGGATGAAGTAGAAATGAATAGCTTTATTGCTTTGTCAGGAAAGTGGGGCCATGGCAGGCTAATGCCCTCAGAAATGTGTGTCCCAACTTGAGGAAGATAGTGAGAAGTTTCACTTAATTGCTCAAAGAGGGTGTGATCAGCTCATGGACGTTCTTCTGATGGGTTGGTGGTGAGGTAAGTAGGAGTCAGCATCATCAACCTTTAGGTCCAACTGGTCTGGGGTCTACATGCTTGTGCAAGGCAGCATATCATCATTAATAGTTGACTTCTCTCACCTGGAGGGGATTTCAGGATCTGTAAAAGAGCTCAAAGATATTATGTATATCCATTTATGTGGAAACAGGACCTTGCTCCAAGGCTGCATTATTGTTTTTCTTGACTGTTTGTTTCTCCCTGATCTCTCATCCCTTCCCTAATTAACAACTGCTTGGAATTACCCATTGGAACTCAGGGAAGGTCAAGGAGGCTGAAGGAAGGCTATTTCCTATAATCAAAGAAATGGGGGACACAGAAAGGCCTTATGCCCAGGAGCCCCACAGGGTCCTACATGGTATCATGCTGACTTGATGATCATATTAATTATGTAGAAGTGGATGACTGGATGGGGCAGGGAAAAAAGGAAGAAACAAATGACTGGAAAGTGTTACTAACCTGACTGCTGGGCTGTGGCTGGAGTCGGAAGTGAATGCTCAGCCCACTGGACGGGGTCCCCTGCTCTGGTCCTGTGTGCTGTCCTCCGTGGATGTATCACAGTGAATGTGCTCAGTGGCCTTGAGTAAGAGCGTTGGGCAGGCTGGACTCAGTGCTCATGGTAAGTCCTGAGTACGGCCCTCCACACTCTGCCTTTGAGCTGATGGGGTTCAGGATGTAATAGCCCCAAATTATGGCACCTCAGCGTATTGTATCTCATAAGCTGAAGGAGTTGGAAAAAACAGCAGAAGCAGAAAGGTTACTCTGACCTCCCCTTGTTCCCCCTTCTTCCCTGAAACAGACCATAAATCTCCCACGTGAAAGACACTTTCCCTGAACCAGGAGAAAAGAAGACATTGTTCTCAAGAGCTATGGCTGTTGTTCTTCAGACCAAGAAGGCTGTATAAACAAACCCTGTTAAACAAACCCTTATCACCCTAATTACTTCTTCACCATTATTCACCCAAATCCCTTTGTTTTGTCTGTTCTTCACAAATTTACTGTTTCTAAGGCTTCCCTGGTGGCTCAGATAGTAAAGAATCTGCCTGCAATGCAGGAGACCCAGGTTCCATCCCTGAGTCAGGAAGATCCTCTGGAGAAGGGAATGGCAACCCACTCCAGTATTCTTGCCTGGAGAATCCCATGGACAGAGGAGCCTAGTGGCTTATAGTCCATAGGGTCACAAAGAGTTGGACATGACTGAGCAAGTAACACACACACACACACACACACACACACACACACACACACACACAGTATAAAAGCTTCCTGCACTGGTCACTCCTTTGGGACTTCATTCTCCTGTGAAGGCTCCCACAGATATGTAAAAATTTAGTAAAATGTGGGTGCTTTACTTCTGTTAATCTTTTTCAGCTGTGTTGTCTCAGTTGCAGCACTCAGAATCTTTCAGTTGAGGAATCTAGATCCATGACTAGGGATTGAACCCGGGCCCCCTGCATTGTGAGCATAGGGTCTTAGCCATTGAACCACCAAGGAAGTCCGTACTCCTGTTAAATCTGTCTTGGCCAGTTTAACTTCCAGACCCAGCCAGGGAGTCTAGGATGGTAGGGGAGAACTTTTTCCCTCTCCTACAGGGCCCTGGCTTCACCAGCCCTGTTAGCTGCCTCACAAGCTTCCGAAATACCCCCTGGCAGGTGTCCCTAGGACACCTTTGCAAAGGGGAGGTGTTGAAATATTCCCTTGAGAACTACTATTCTGCATGGCTGGGGCGAACCCAGATCATATTATAGTTTAGACCAAAGCAAAGCCAAGTATCCTAGTTAATTGTAAATTAGAGTAATTGTGCTTGCAGCTGTCAACACACTCACTCCCAGATCCCTAGGGAATAGGGTGTTATTTTTCCCAAGAGGAAAGCAAAGACAAAATTTGCATTTTTTTTTTACTGTACCACAAGGCATGTGGGATCTTAGTTCCCCGACCAGGGGTGGAATCCGACCAAGACCATTGCAGTAGAAGCATGGAATATTAACTACCGGACCACCAGGGAAGTCCCATTGAGTATGAATCTTAACATGTTTCCTGATTTTGGGTCAACTTTCCCCTGGTGGCTCAGATGGTAAATAATCCACCTGCAATGCAGGAGACCTGGGTTCAATCCCTGCATCAGGAAGATCCCCTGGAGAAGGGAATGGTAACCCATTCCAGTAGTCTTGCCTGGAGAATCCCATGGACAGAGGAGACTGGTGGGCTACAGTCCATGTGGTTGCAAGGAGTCAGACACGACTGAGCAACAGACACTTTTTCAACACTTCCACGCAGCCTCTTTTGGCTTCAGCTGTGTTCTTGGTCTCCCTGGGTTATCTAATAGCAGGAAGATCAGCTCCAGCCAAGAGTCCCACGGTGTGGGTCAGCTGGGTTCCCTCTCCTGTGTCCCTGTCTGGACCCAGGCAGAAGAGCAGTTGCAAAGGCCACACACCCGGGGATGGCAGGGCCAGCTCAGGAGGCTCTGGTGTGCTTATCTACCTGCAATTTTAGGAAGAGCACTGATGCTTTTACTAGGTTCTCAAAGGGGTATCCAGCCTGGTCAAGAGTTTAAGACCACTGTGTTCAAGCTTTAGAGAAACCAAGCCAAGCCATCCTGGGCTTGGTGCTGGGGAATTAAAGAACCACTTGTTTCTGTTTCAGTGACTGTATTTTCCCCTGTGAATATTCAACCTCACTTCTCTCTCTTCCTTTGTCTCTTTACATCCTCAGTCCCTTGGTTGAAGGAAGAATTGGAAACACTCTTATGACTAAAGCCTTTCCTCCCTAGAAGAAAGATTTGTTGGAGGAGGTGCTAGAAACAGTTTTTGAATTTTTTGAGTAGGCTCTTCCATTTTTTTTTCTGAATTGTTCTGTGAGCACAGACCTTGATAACTTGGCTGAGAGTCTGTGTGGTCAGAAATCTCCTTAACGTGATTGTTAGTTATATAATTCAGTGGTTGTCTTAAACACTGATTAAACTGAAAATCTCTATCTCTTTCTTAATGAGTCAAGATTGCTCCTTGGAGCTACTTGCTGACATTGGACAAATGGGCACTTCCCAGGGCTCTTGTGTTGCTGAGTCCAAGCTTGGTCTGATTACCACACGACAGGCCAATAAATCAGGAGATGAGGTGTCGAGGCAAGGAAGAGAGACTTTATTTGGAAAGTTGGATGTCCAAGAAGATGGTGGACTACCATCTTATTGGGGTCTGGATGCTAGTTTCTTTTATAGAACAGAGACACGGAGGAGGTGAGGAAGTAAAGTAAAAAGGCCATAAATCTTGCAAAATATTTCCTGGCCTGGCTATCCTCGGGGAGGGGATGTGTTAATTTCTTCTTCCATGAGGCCATTCACAGGTGGGCAGGGTCGGGATGTTTCCCTGTGAGCTGAACAAAGACACTTTAGCTTAAAGTCAGGTAGAGAAGTGGGCTTCCTAGCTGGCTCTCGTGGTAAAGAATCCACTTGCCAGTGCAGGAGGTGAAAGAGACGAAGTTTCAATCCCTGGGTCATGAAGATCCCCCGGAGAAGGAAATGACAACCACTCCAGTATTCTTGTCTGGGGAATTCCATGGACAGAGGAGCCTGGTGAGCTACAGTCTATAGGGTAACAAAGAGTCGGACATGACTAAAGCCTCTTAGTGTGCGCATAGAGGGGCAGAGTTTTTTTTACTGCCTGAGCCACCAGAGAAGTCCCTTTTTTTAAAAAAACTGAGGTATAATTGGCATGTAACATTGTGTTAGTTTCAGGTGTTCTGTATAATGATTTGATATTTGTATACATTGCAAAATGATCACCACAATAAGTCTCGTTACCATCTGTCACCACACAGTTACAATTTTTTTTCTTGTGCTGAGAACTCAAGATTTACTTTCTTAGCAACTTTCAAGTAATGCATAGAGTGTTATTAACTATTATCAAACCAGTCCATCCTAAAGGAAATCAGTCCAGAATATTCATTGGAAGGACTGATGCTGAAGCTAAAACTCCTATACTTTGGCCCACCTGATGCGAAGAACTGACTCATTGGAAAAGACCCTGATGCTGGGAAAGATTGAAGGTGGGAGGAGAAGGGGATGACAGAGGATGAGATGGTTGGATGGCATCATCGACTCCATGGACATGAGTTTGAGTAAACTCTGGGAGTTGGTGATGGACAGAGAGGCCTGGCGTGCTGCAGTCCATGGGATTGCAAAGAGGCAGACACAACTGAGCGACTAAACTGAACTGAACTATTATCACCATGCTCTACATTACATCCCAGGACTTATTTTATAGCTGAAAGTTTGTACCTTTCGAGCCTTTTCTCCTGTTTTATCCACCCTCCCTCCCACACCCCTCCCCTCTGGAAACCACTGATCTGTTCTCTGTATCTATGAGGTTGGTTTTCTGTTTCTGTTTTGTTTGGTTGATTCTCCAAATATAAGTAGGATTGTGCAGTACTTGTCTTTCTCCATCTGATTTATTTCACTTACCATAATGTCCTCAAGGTCCATCCACGTTGTTGCAAATGGCAAGATTTTATATTTATGGTTGGTTAGTAGTCCAGTGTGTGTGTGTGTGTGTGTGTGTGTGTGTGTGTGTGTGTGTGTGTTTGTGTGTGAGTGTGTGTATCACATCTTCTTTATCCTTTCACTTATCAATGGCCACTTGGGTTGTTTCCATATCTTCACTTTTATAATAATACTGCATTGAAGATGGGAGCACAGATAGATTTTTTTGATTTAGTGTTTTCATTTCCTTCAGATAAATATCCAGGAGTGGAATTCATAGATCATATGGTCGTTCTATTTTTAATTTTGGGGGGAACCTCCATACTATTTCCCTTGGTAGCCTCAGCAGTTTACATCCCCACCAACAATGCAGAAGGGTTTCCTTTTCCCCACATCTTAATCAACACGTGTTATTTTTTGTCTTTTTGGTAATAACTATTTTCGAAGGTGTGAGGTGATATCTCAGTGTGATTTTGATTTGCATTTCCCTGATGATTAGTGATGCTGAGCATTTTTTCACCTGCCTATTGGCCATCTATATGTCTTCTTTGGAAAACTGTGTATTCAGATCCTCTGTCTGTTTTTTAACTGGATTGTTTGCTTTTTTTTTTTTTTTTTGCTGTTGAGTTGCATGGGTTCTTTATATATTTTGAATATTAGTCCCTTATCAAATTTATGATTTGCAAATATTTTATTCCATTCAGTAGGTTGTCTTTTCATTTTGTTGGTGATTTCTTTTGCTGTGCAAAAGGAGGACTTATTGTCTTTTATTCTACTGTGTTAAAAAAATGTCTTACATAGGGCTTCCCTGGTGGCTCAGTGGTAAAGAATCCACCTGCCGATGCAGGAGACATGGGTTTGATCCCTATCCAAGAAGGTCCCATATATTGTGGAGCAACTAAGCCCATGCGCCACAACTACTGAGCCTGTGCTTTAGAGTCTAGGAGCTGCAACTACTGAAGCCTTGTGCCCTAGAGTCTGTGCTCCGCAACAATAGAAGCCACAACAATGGGAAACCCACAGGCCGCAGCTAGAGATTGGCCCCAACTTGCCACTAGAGAAAGCCCGTGCAGCAACAAATACCCAGCACAGCCAAAAATAAAAATATAATTAAAAAAAAATCTTCCAGAGCAAGCTTTTTCTCCTAACACATACACACACGCGTACACACACTGTTGTCTACGTAGGCTCTAGACTTCTCTGATGTTAATACCCATTAAGGATAGACTTGTGAATTTTAAGGTGGAGTCAACTCTATTATGGGCAAATAAGATGTAAACTGGACTTCAGTGTATTTCCCAAAGCCATAACTGAGTGAAAAAATGGAATCATTTGTCTGCAGTGAGACATATCTACCTGAGAAAGATTGCTAAGAGATGCTATGTACAATTTTGGTTAAGAATTACTGAACAAGAGGGTCACCAAAAGCTCCTCTAGCCCTAAAGAAGTTAATAAAGTCAGTTACATTCAACTAAAAATTGAGAAGTCAAAATAAGGTTAAGATTCTCTAGCCCATCTTTGCTTTACAGGTTTCCAACATTAAAACTCCCAAGCAAATGGATGAATTCATTGAGATCCAGAGTTCAACAGGAACATGGTACCAGCGCTGGTTAGTCAGATTCAAGACCACTTTCAAGCAGGTATGTCTGGAGACCTGGGGTGGGTGAGAGGGAGGCTCTATGGTGATCTGTAATGACAGTAGATGAGGAATAGAGATTTTGAACACACCCGTCAACCCAAGGCACAGTGATGGGCAGGAAGCAACATTTGGGTCCTAGCCCACGTCTACCTCTAACTCCTATGAGCCCTGAACCACGAAGCGTCTAATCCTTACTTTCTTTTCTTTGCTCTTCTTTCCAAAGGCAGAGATTTTGAATGGAGATACAATGTCTAGTCCGAGAAAGTACCTTTCTCTCTAGCACCTTCTTCTTCTTTTTTTGGTTTGAGAGTTATGTTTTATTCAGTGGGAATTTTTAGGACTTCAAGCCCAGGAAGTAGCAGCTTAGGTAACTCTGAGAGAACTATCTGAGGAGGCGAGGATGGGGAAAGCCAGATATATAGGAGTTTTGCAACAAAGGGCAGGTAGTCTGACCATCAAAAGTTTATTGTTAATGGAAGAAAACTAGATATGTCAAATTAAAGAATTTCAGTGTTTTTCCATGCCTGGGAAGATGCAAAAGTCTGGGCTCACTGAAATTATTCCCTTTTTATGCACCTCAGCTCTCTGGGGCCAATGTCCTTCCTGTGTTTTCACATCCTGAGTTTCCTCAGGGCTCACCATGGGGAGTGGCTGCTGTCTGGTGGCTGCTAAAAGGCAGGTATTCTTTTCCCTTCTGAGTTCCCTCAGGGCTCACCAGCTCGCCTTCTGGTGATGGCTGCACTGATGAACGTGACATCCTTTGTTTACCAATATGACAGGCAGTATTACACTTATCAGTCCCTCTTCCTGGTCCAAAATTCAATCCGTATTTGGGAGACATTACAGGATCAATTTTTGTCCTATGGTGCTGGGAGTGTCATCCTAGATCAGGTGAAAATTCTTGCTAGTATGCCACTTCAGTAGCACTTTCTCTTTAAATAAACCATAGGAAGAAGGGAGTGAGTGAAAGAAAGGACTCAAGTTTGTTGGCTATCTCTAAGAAAGTCTTTATGAAGGGCAAGGCCATTTCTCCCGAGAAGTGGTCCTATGAGACAAGTCAGCTGTCAAACACTCAGGCAGTCAAGGGCCAGAGTCTACTGAGTCTGGATAACCTTCTTGGTGCAGGGTGGTTCAGTGTTTGAAATGGCATCCATTCCCATTGGTGGGGACAAGAGCTCAAGGCTACTCAGCCCCTTGACATCCCCCCTCACTGTGCTTTTGGTCATATGCATCGTTGTGTTTGTGGATGCTACAGGACTGTTGGAGCATGACACCAACTAATAAGAACAGAAGAGGGTTCCTTGTTCCTTGAGCAGAATTGCTGCCTCTTGAAGAAAATTGCTGCCTGTTCTCTCCATGGGTTCCTAGGCAATTTAATAGAGAATCTTAAAAAGGAGCTCTTCTAGGTCACAAGTTTCTGCCTTTAACCACCCATCTCTGCTGTGGGTTACAGGTCTGGGAAAATGCTCTGTACTGTGTGATGGGGCCCTACAGGATGAACACACTGATTCTGGCCGTGGTCTGGTTTACCATGGCTTTAAGGTAAGTTCTGTCTTCCTTAAGTTCATTCATTAATAAAAAGCTATGACAAACGTAGACAGTGTAGTGCTGGAGAAGATTCTTGAGAGTTCCTTGGACAGCAAGGAGATCAAACCAGTCCATCCGAAAGGAAATCAACCCTGAATATTCATTAGAAGGACAGGTGTTGAAGCTGAAGCTCCAATACTTTGGCCACCTTATGCGAAGAGCCGACTCATTGGAAAAGACCCTGATGCTGGGAAGGATTGAGGGTGGGAGGACCAGGGGGGCAACAGAGGATGAGATGGCTGGATGGCATCACCGACTCAATGGACATGAGTTTGACCAAACTCCGGGAGATAGTGAAAGATGGGGGAGCCTGGTGTGCTGCAGTCCCTGGGGCTGCAAAGAGTCAGACCCAACTCAGCAACCGAACAAAAAGTTCATTAATTTTCTTGTGCTCCCCATGCCTCATCTGTATGTTGAGGGTTACTGTTGGTTCTAACTCATACAGAGTCTGTGTCAGATTGGATGCTTTTGGCTATGACAGGCAACCCACTCTAGTGGCTTCTACAACGAGGATATTTCTGATCCTTTGTAACAAGAATTCTGTGGAGAGGCAGCCTTCAGGTGGGGATTCAGCCTCAGGCTAGTTCTCATCTGCTAGCAAGATGCTTTCAACCGCTCTTGGCATTCTCAGACATGGAAAAGTGTCCCACCGAGGAAGAGGCTGCCTTTCTCTGAGATGGATTTTTTAAAAATAATTTTTTTTTAACTTGGTTCCGCTGGGTCTTGGTTACTGCATATGGGATCTTTGGTCTTCATTATGGCATGCAGAATCTTTAGTTGCTGCATGGGGGATCTTTTTTTTTTTTTTTTAGTTGCGGCTTGCAAAGTCTTAGTTGTGGCATGTGGGATCTAGTTCCCTGACCTGGACCCCTGCCTTGGGAGGTTGTGGAGTCTCAGCCACTAGACCACCAGGGAAGTCCCTGAGCTCCACTTTTTAACATAAAGGAAACCTTTCTCATCTTCCCTGGTGGTTCAGATGGTAAAGAATTTGCCTGCAAAGCAGGAGACCTGGGGTTCGATCACCAGGTCAGGAAGATCCCCTGGAGAAGAAAATGGCAACCCACTCCAGTATTCTTGCCTGGAGAATCCCATGGAGAGAGTAGCCTGGCGGGCTACAGTCCATGGGGTTGTAAAGAGTTGGACATGACTGAGCAACTAACACTTTCACTTCAAACCTTTCTCAGAAGCCACCAGCAGACTCTCCCCACCCCCACATTATATCAGCTAGATGTGTGTCACGTGCTTTAGGGCTAAACTGGCCACTGGTGAACGGGATGTGATTTCCCAATGGCTTCAGACTGATCAGGATTTGCCTCTCAGCTGATGGTACCGTTAGCTTTCCTGAGCATTGACACCCAAACAAAATCAACTTCCTGTTCCCAAGGAAGAAGCAGGGAATGAATGCTGGGTCAGCAGCTGTTAGTGTCCTTGTGAATATTAAGTGGAGAAAACAGAGAACCTTTGCAATAATATGCACAGCAATAAAGTAAATGAAATATAACGTGATTGATGATTAGCTGGCTCCTCTCTTAAATAGTAGTGTCTCACCCTAGTCATTTTATTCACCTCCAGATAACATGACCCTTCTTTCTGTGCCAGTTTTGGGGCCCATTTATAGTGTTAAGACGCTGTTTCATTGTACGTATAAAGTGCTTGCAATTGTTTCTGGCACATCAGTAAGTGCTCAGTAAATTGCTCACTAAAATCTTTTGGTGAGATTTTAAACTTCCATCGTTCACCACTGACCAAGGCCAAAGACACATTCCCCTCAACCCAGGGAATTCAGTTGGCTTTAATGACCTTTTGGATGATGGGAGGAATGTGGGAAGACCTGATTTTTCCAATATCTAACCAAGTGTCTTCCAATAGATATTGATGGAGACCCAAACAGTCTCTTTACCAAACAGGTAAAGGTAGAAGCAGACTCTGCTCACTTCCACTTGTCCCATCTAAGCCAGACGAGAACATAGAACATTTCAGAAGCTAAAATGGTAGACCCTTGGATCCAATTCACTGAAAGTTTTAAGATATTTCCTTATGTCTAATTTAATTTTGTCAAGTAGGTAATGACTTTCCAATGTTGGAACCTCAGAGAGACCTGCTGTCCCTTCCTTCCCCCTCTACTTACTCCCTTCTGCCTCCTCTATGTAATTATCTGTTATTTTTCTACTTACCATTCTAGTATTTCTTTTTGTAAATTTAAGCAAATATATGTATGTTACAAATTTCTTTATTGTTTTCTTATGAGAAGGAACTGCAAGAAAGCAGTTTTGCATTTCCTTTTTGCATTCAACAATATATTCTGAAGCTCTCTCATACCACTAGATAGAGATTCAGATTCTTTTTTACAGTGACATAGAATGTATGCGTAGCTCTCCACAGGACAGCTCTACCCTTTATTCAACCAGGACCCTGTTGCCAGATTGTTGGGAAGTTTTCAGAGATTTGTTGTTGCAAACAGTGCCATGAGTCACTCTCTGTGGGCTCCTTTGTATTGGACAAGTGAATCAGTGGAACAGATTCCTAGAAATGGAATTATGGAGTCAAAAGGAGATAAATCCATCATTAATTGTTGTAGGCACTGACCAATTTGCCTGAAGATGGTATTGCAAAACGCTTTCCTCTTCCCAGCAATGCATAAGAGCACCTGCTTACCTGCAGCCTCACCAGCAGAGTTTTTGCACACTTCAAGGTTTTGAATCTGGTGGGCGAGAATGATAACACAGTGTGGTTTTAATTTTCACTTTTTGGGTTATGAGTGGGATGGAGCATCATTTTTGTATGTTTCGTGGCCATTTTTTTTTTTGAGTTGTGATCTTGAGATTTTAGGCATAAAATGTCATCTGCAGATATAGTTTTACTGCTTGCTTTGTAACTTTATATTCCTATGTTCTTTTTCTTGTGTAGCTGAGTTAGCTAAGACTAACTTAGTTAACTGAGTTAGCTAACACTACAAGTGTTAAATAGTAGTGGTGATAATGGGTATCCTGGTCTTATTTCTTATGTTAATGGGAGTGACTGCAGTGTTTTCCCCATTGAAAGATCCTTTCTTTTAAGTTGAGATATATTTATATATATTTTGGGCTTCCCTGGTGGCTCAGTCAGTAAAGAATCTGCCTGCAGTGCTGGAGACCTGAATTCGATCCCTGGGTCAGGAAGATCTCCTGGAGGAGGGCAAGGCAACCCACTCCTGTATTCTTGCCTGGGCAATCCCATAGACAGAGGAGCCTGGTGGGCTACAGACCATGGGGTCGCAAGAGTCAGACATGACTTAGCAACTAAACCACCAGCACTATATATATTTTTACATGCTAAGGAAGCATGCATGGATTTCTAATCTATTGGCATTTTAATCAAGAATGCATGTTGTTTTTTTATCAAATGCCTTTTTGGCATCTATGGAGATGGTTGTGTTTTTTTTCCATTAGATCTATTTATATGAGTTATATTTTCTAATGAACCATATTGACTCATTTAAAATGGGCTTGATTCGCATCATATCAGGAATGCAGACTCAGTGTTTTCAATGGGGAAAACACTGCAGACTCTGATGGATTGCTGCTCCAATATTCTGTCTTCCTTATTACAGTTACTATGGACTGACAGTTTGGTTCCCTGACATGATCCGGTATTTTCAAGATGAAGCATATAAGTCCAAAATGAAGGTGTTTCACAACGAGCATGTGTATGGTGTCACAATCAACTTCACGATGGAAAATCAGATTCACCGACATGGGAAACTTGTGAATGACAAGTAAGTGCGGTACCATGGGCTTTCCTTAGATCAAGAGGACTGTGTGTGGGTACTGTCTTGGGGAGGGAGGCATTGGCAAGAAAAGGATTCAATACGATGGGGATTGAGCTCTGAGACTGGTAGAATATCACCCTTTGCCTCGGCTGCCAGAGACTCAACAGTGCCCCCTGGTAGCCCGGTCTACACCGTGCGGTCCCCCATCATCCTGGCTAGGGTTGATTCATCAAGGAGGGTCAACCAGACTGTCTTTCCTGAGACCTCACACCTTTATTGGTGATGCACAGAGAGCCCCTCAATGATGTCTGCCTGGAGAGAGGGCCCAGAGGTCTGGCACCAACTCACAGCCTGACTGTTGAGCCTTTTCTTCGATTCTGGATGCTTCTTCAGCAGCAAGCCCAGAGGCTAACATGACACTATTTTATGATTTTCTTTCACCTGTTATTGGCTTCCCCGACAGCTCAGTGGCTAAAGAATCCTCCTGGAATGCAGGAAATGTGGGTTTGATCCCTGGGTCAGGAAGATCCTACCTCCAAGTGTCTATCGGAATGGCCCTTTGCCATCAAGAGTGTTGTTGTCCTTTGAGGGAAAATATTAGTGCAGTGTTAGAAAAGTCTTGCCCATACCCTCTTCAGGGCTTCCCAGGTGGCTCAGTGGTAAATAATCCATCTGCAACGCAGGAGACACAGGAGAGACGGTTTCTATCCCTGGGTCTGGAAGATCCCCTAGAGAAGGAAATGGCAACCCATTCCAGTGTTCTTGCCTGGAGAATCCCATGGACAGAGGAGCCTGGCAGGCTACATAGTTCATAGGATTGCAAAGAGTTGGACACAACAGTGTGCTTGCAGACAGACCTTTTCTTCAGTCTGTTTGACTCCTCCTCTTTCTACTCCTGGAACACTGAGATGGATAGTCCAGACTGCTGAGCTTTAAGAATGCTTCCTTGAGGTTGCCTCCAATGGCCCCAAATGGGTCAGGACAGCGCAAATTTCCCTCCAAGCCACGTGATCCACTAAGCTGAGCATTTTCACCTCTGCCGTTTGCCATCTTGAATTATCCTTGGCAAGTTCACTTGGTCAGGGGAGGGCTACACCAGAAACCCCACAGCCCAGGCAGTTCAGTGTCAGTGATGGAAACTGCCCCTTAGTTAATGCACCTCTGCAAGAATTGTCACCAGGGAGTCTCTCCTCCAGTGCCAGTTCTACTTTTCCAGCCTGCACCCAGCTATGTGTCCACGTGGCTGTGCCCATCGACTCTTAGCTTCTGTGAGAAAGAAGTACGTGTCTGGATGAATTCCAAGGAGGGGGCCTTGGGCTGTCTAGTCCATATGTTACTGGCCAGACCTTAGCAAATGTTCACTGTTATTTAGGATGAGAAAGAAAGTATGACATGAAAAGAGGAATGTTATTTCTATAAATATAAGGCCTTTGAGGAAGAAAAAGTTAGGCGTGACTATCAGTAGACATGGAATTCAGATTTTCAGATGATGTTTTAAAATGCTGAGGCTCAGTCACAAACACCTCCACATTTACATGCCCATGTGTGCACATGCCCTCTGTGGGGACACCTGGGTCACTGGAATCTGCTGAGAGTGGCCACTCCAAGGATGGCAGTTCCGAGGCTGATGGTTGGTGGGGGATGGTAATCCCCCCCAGAATTTCTCACTGTCAGGGCTCTTCAGTATAAACCCAGAGATCTTGCATTGGCATTGCCAGGGAAGAGATGTTGCCCTTCTTGGGACTTCCCTGGTGATCCAGCGGTTAAGAATCCTCCTTCCAATGCAGGGGACTCAGGTTTGATCCCTGCTGCAGGAAGTAAGATCCCACATGCCCTGAGGAAATCATGCACTAGAGGGAAAAAAAAGCCTGTGTTTTGCAGGAAGACCCAGCACAGCTGTCCCCCTACCCCCGCCGCCAAAAAAGAAGAAGAAGAAATGTTTCCCTTCTTTATTAGAATGCTTTGGAAGTGTTGTAAAGTAAGGGATGGTATAGATGGCTAGATGTCCCTGTGATATGACGTTATTCCATGCAGAGACAAATTCATTTAAAGAGACTTCATCTGTGAAGTCGCCTTTGTTCAGTGACACTCTATTGTGGTGTTACTATAATGGCGATGGTGATAACAATGATAACAAGGCTGATTATTTCATAGATAATCTCATATGTTGTTGTTTAGTCACTAAGTCATGTCTGACTCTTTGTGACCCCGTGAACTGCAGCACACCAGGCTTCTCTGTCCTTCGCCATCTCTCGGAGTTGGCTCACACTCATGTCCATTGAGTCAGTGATACCATCTAACCATCTCATCCTCTGCCATCCCCTTCTCCTCCTGCCTTCAATCTTTCCCAGCATCAGGGTCTTTTCCAGTGAGTCAGCTCTTTGCATCAGGTGGCCGAGGTATTGGAGCTTCAGTTTCAGCATCAGTCCTTCCAATGAATATTCAGGATTGATTTCCTTTAGGGATTGACTGGTTTGATTTCCTTGCTGTTAAGGGACTCTCAAGAGTCTTCTCCAACACCACAATTCAAAAAAGATCAGGAAACTTTGAAACCAAGGAATTGAACGTGGGTTTGTTTGTTTGAGTTATGCTGCCATCTGCTGGTCACAAACTAGAAAACACCTCACCTGTGGGAATCTTGAGCCTCTTTTGACACGTTAAATTCTTCACATTCGTTAGTATTGTCCCACTCTTACCAGTAGCCCCCTTTTGACTTTATCCACAATTTGCTGATTAAAATTTTAGGTAAAATTATTTACTTTATTAGTTACCACACGTGGGGAAGATTACTTTTAGCGGTGAGAGCAAAGAGAAAGAAAGTCAGTCTGGAAGAGAGAAGGTTGATTTCACGCATCACAGTGACATGCTACACACACAGTTAAAAGCTCTTTTTAGTGAGGCATTAGTAAAAATTTTCTTCATCTGCAGTGGGTGTGTTTCAGGGCAATAAAGCCCTGTGAAGCTGCCAAGGGTGGGAAATGTGTTAAACGTACCTTCTGGCTTCAGGTCTGAGGAAGTAGCCAAGACTTGGGGGTCTAGGTTCCAAGCCTTGATGGGTCAGTAACTAGCTGAACCCTCTTGGACCTGTGTAAGCCTCCAATTGTACATCAGAAAGTCATAATATTGAGATAGAATGTCCATCATGCTTCAGGGTTGCTGAAATTGTTGTTGTTTAGTTGCTAAGTCGTGTCTGACTCCTTTGCGACCCCCTGGACTGTGCCCGCCAGGCTCCTCTGTCCATGGCATTTCCCACACAAGAATACTGGGGTGGCTTGCCATTTCCTTCTCCAAGTTATCTTCCTGAGCCAGGGATCGAACCCATGTCTTCTTTACCGCAGAGCCACCAGGGAAGCCCAATACTAAAATACCTCAGCATAATTTAGCAATTTAACCTAGGTTATGCATAGTTCTTATAGAGCTTCTTCCTAAATACTTTACAGCTGTGCATGCGTGCAAAATACATTGCTTCAGTCATGTCCAATTCTGTGTGGCCCCATGGACTGTAGCCCTCCAGGCTTCTCTGTCCAATGGGATCCTCCAGGCAAGAGCACTGGAGTGGGTTGGCATGTCCTCCTCCAGGGGATCATCCCTATCCAGGAGTCAACCTGCATCTCCTGCATTGCAGGCAGATTTTTACCCACTGAACCATGTGGGAAGCCCATTTTACAACTAAATAGCTACTAAATATGAGGTGGCTGTTCTTCCATCAGACCTTTACCCAGGTTATTATTGCAGATCAGTAGAAATCCTGTTGATCTGGGGATGTTTGATCTGAGCTCTTTTATTAGTTCTAATAGCCCTGTCATCTGCCAATAACAATTGTTTTGTCTCCTTTCTTTTATTTTTTATTACATCGTGAAATATATCAAATATACAAAGAATAGAGAATAACACAACAACCCTATTCAGAGCATCTAGCTTTGTAAAATCATAAACTATGCTGCACTGACTTTGGGCTTCCCTGGTGGCTCAGCTGGTAAAGAATCTGCCTGCAATTCGGGAAACCTGGGTTCAGTCCCTGGGTTGGGAAGATCCCCCGGAGAAGGAATAGGCTACCCACTCCAGTACTCACAAGGGCTTCTCTTGTGGCTCAGCTGGTAATGATTCCACCTGTAATGTGGGAGACCTGGGTTCGATCCCTGGGTTGGGAAGATCCCCTGGAGAAGGGAAAGGCTACTTGCTCCTGTATTCTGGTCTGGAAAATTCCATGTACTATATAGTCCATGGAGTCACAAAGAGTTAGACACGACTGAGCGGCTTTCACAGTGACTTCAGATTTTAATATAGATTAAACATCACTCACTCGGCTGCTGTTTTTGATGCTGTTTTTCTTCCTCCCGAGGAGTAATGATCACCACAGGCATAAATCTGGTGTTTTACAGGCATGTGTGTTTTTCTACTTTCCCATATATTTATGTATCTGTAAACATTGTACAGCATTCTTTTCTGTGCTTTAAATTTTAGGTAAATATCACGCTTTGTTATAGATGTGAATATATAATTCTCATACTATAAATTTTGCAATTAGTTTTTTTCTTGTTATTTTTAGGCCATGTACTTGTTTTATTTTAAATATTTTTAACTGAGGTATAGTTGATGTACAGTATTGTGTTGATTATAATGTCAGTGCTAATGGATACCCTGACTTCAGTGGGGGTAATTTGGATGTCTTACTTTCAAGTATGATACTTGCCATATGTTTTTGACTGGTCTTCTTTATAAAGTCAAGGAAATTCTCTTTTAAATACGCTGAGAGTTTTTATCATGAAAGCATATCGAATCTGTCACACGTTTTTCTGCATCTGTTATGACAATCACATGGCTTTCTCCTTGAACCTATTAATATGATAGATTAAAGTAATATTTTTTTTTGATATTCAACTGTACTTAATTCCTGGGATATATCTTGATCATTCTGTGTGATTTTTAAAAAATGGCAACACATCGACAAATCTGATTTACTAATATTCTTTTTTGTGTTGTTTAGATGTTTATAGCTGTTTTATTCATAACTGTCAAAATGTGGAGGCAACACACATGTCCTTTATTTTTTATTTTCTACAAAAAATTGTGCAAATATTTCAGATTGGGTTTCAACTTATTATTTTTTTAAGATTATTTTCAGAGTTGTTTAGGTTCACAGTGAAATTGAGAGGAAGCCACAGAGAAGTCCCATATACCGTTTGCCAGAACTACCCTATTATCTAGCAATGATCCAAGTTGTCGTTGAGTAGGTGAATGGATAAATCAACTGTGGTACGTACTGGTGTTGGAATATTATTTAGTGCCAAAGAAGTAAGGGATCAAGTCATAAAAAGATGTTGAGAAATCTAAATGCATGTTCCTAAGTGAAAGAAACCTCTCTAAAAAGCTGCATCCTTATGATTTCAACTATATGTCATTCCGAAAAAGGCAACACTATGCTAATTAGTGGTTGCCAGAGGTTAGGGGAGAGGGAAGTATGGATAAATAAGAGCAGCACAGTGAAAATAGTCTTCATGGTACCATAGCGATGGATGCATTTGCTAAAATCCAAGTGGCACTGATTGTAAAGAATCTACCTGCCAATACAGGGGATGAAAGAGATGTGGGTTTGATCCCTGGGTCTGGAAGATTCCCTGGAGTAAGAAATGACAACCAATTCCAGTATTCTTGCCTGGAAAATCTCACAGACAGAGAAGCCCTGGTGGGCTACAGTCTCTGGGGTTGCAGAGTTGGACATGACTGAGCGACTGAGTGTGCATGCGCGCGCACACACACACACAGAACTACTTATGTTCTATTTAGGATTTTTGTATTTGGATGAAATTGGTGTATATTTTCCTTATATTATTCTTATTGATCTTTGATATCAAGGTTATGTGGTGTTATATGGCTGAGCATGGTGGCTCAGACCATAAAGAATCTGCCCGCAATGCAGGAGACCCAGGTTTGATCCCTGGGTCTGGAAGATCCCCTGGAGTAGGGAATGGCTACCCACTCCAGTATTCTTGCCTGGAGAATTCCATGGACAGAGGAGCCTGGCGGGCTGCAGTGCATGGGATCACAAAGAGTGGGACATGTCTGAGCGACTAACAACACACACACACATACACACACACACACACACACACACACATACACACACACACACATCAAGGTTATGTAACCGAAAGTGGGGTCTGGCTGCTCACTGCTCAAAAGCCAGCACAGAGGCCAGGTTGGTGGAAAGGAAAGTGCTTTCTTTTGGATGCCAGAAACTCAGTGTTGGGGGAAGGGGAGGAGGTGGACATCTGTCCAAAGGCCAAGCTCCCCCTATTGACAGTCAGGGGGCAAGAGCTTTTACAGACCGAGGAAGGGGGCTCCATGCAGAAACAGTACAGTCAGCTGACAGTCACCTTGAAACTGGTCATAGTGGACTGACCAGTGTCATCCTGGTTGTTTTAAGTGCAGTTAATCTTCAATTCCAGGATGGGTTTGTTTCCATTTCTTGAGGCTGAGTCTTAGAATTGTGACAGCTCATACCGCCAGTCTGGTCATCATGTAGGTAACTTCTCCACCTGGTGGGGTGTCAGTATCTAGAAGACAGCTCACAGGACATGGCTCAGAATATTATGAAGAGTCCTTGAGAAGGAACTAAGGGCTCCTGACTGCACTTAATGGCTAAACTATTATTATTTGGTCTCCTGTGACTGTTTCTGCATGTTTTCACTGCTCTGAGTGAACTTATTCTTTGGCTAAAGTTTTTGCACAGACAAAAGGCAGGTTGAGGACATGGGAGGCAAGAATCATAGTATCCTGCTCCTTTTCAGTAATACCCTCTTTTTAAAAATGTTCTAGGATCTGTGTAAAGAGACAGGATGCGATATGGTGATTTCAGCACTTAGGTGGCCGTAAGTGTAAGAGAAGATGGGGAGAGTAAGCTGGATTTACTGGCAAATCCCCTGAGGCACAGGAACATGTCCTTGGAGAGTCTGGTAGACACAGCGCCGGTATTTCCCATCACATACGTCTGCTTCTCCATGAAATAGTGTTTCAGCCATTTGACGGCCATCTCCTAACTCGTTTCTTTCCCAGGCTACTTACAGTAAAGGTACCTGCCATTTATAAAACAAAATACTAGAGATGGAAAAAGTCATCTCCTCAATAAGGATTATTTTAAAGACTTTATTTTCTTTTATTTTAAAGGTTTTAAACTACAAGCCTGTAGAGGAGAAGAGACTTGACTGACATCTTTTAATGACAGTCCTAAAAGTTGAACTCCATTCTTCGTTTTATGGAAGGTGGTGTCAGAGGTGAAGTAAAAGCCTGATGCCTGTGTGTGGAGAATTTGAGAAGTTATTTAGAGTTATACAGAGAATTTAAGGAGTTGCATGGAAGTTATAAACAAAAGACCCTCTGTTTCCTTCATTCTTTAAGCAAAATGAGCCCAAGCATGTATTTCTCTGAAGTGATTTTGTTTTTTTCTTAAAGATTTTTTTTTATGTAGACCATTTTTAAAGTCTTTATTGAATCTGTTACAATTTTGCTTCTGTTTTGTTTTGGTTTTTTGGCCATGAGGCATGTGAGATCTTAGCTCCCCGACCAGGGATCAAACCCACAGCCCCTGCCTTGGAAGGCGAAGGCTTAGCCTGCCAAGGAAGTGCCCTGAAGTGGACCGTTTTCTCATTCCTGCTTTGCTTTACCTCACATTAGGACCTGATATGAGATAATGTGTGAGAAGCTAGAGTTCCGGGTCTTTTCTGAAAAAGTTTCTCTTTTGTTTCACTGTATGTGGAAGGCTCATTGTAGGATGGTCCGTGTGTGTGAGCTTTGGGAAAAGAGACCCTTTGCTTATTTTCTCTCTGAAAGGTGATGTAAATGATGCGAAAGAGAATTTCATACTTAAAAATAGTCAGTCGAAGGGTATACATTATATATCATGCCTCTGTGCCTTAGCATACACTATTCTCTTTGCCTGGAATTCACTTTCTCCGTCTTGGCTTGCATAGCGTTTATTTATCCTTAAGGAAAAGGCAATATCATGCTGTACCCAACTGTATCATAAGAGCTCCTTTGCAGTGATCTTGTGGCTGATCTCTAATCTTTTTTAAAAAACAGTTTATATCTGGTGGCACTGAGTCTTCATTGCTTTCTCTAGTTGTGGTGAGTGGGGGCTACTCTTCACTGTGGTGCGTGAACTTCCAATTGCGGTGGCTTCTCTTGTTGTGGCGCACAGGCTGCAGGCACATGGGCTCAGTAGTAGCCTGAGGGCTTGGTTGCTCCGTGGCAGGTGGAATCTTCCCGGACCAGGGATCGAACCCGTGTCCCCTGTGTTGGCAGGCGGACTCTTATTCACACTACCACCAGGGAAGTCCTACATACATCTGATCTTAATAGTTATCACACCAGATTTTAATTGTCAGTTTTCTTGTTTCCCTGTTTAGTTTTGAGTTTCTTGAGCATGATCCCATTCAAGTCTAAATCATGGTGACTGCGTAGATGTGACTTTTGGCGTAGTTTAGATCACCTGGTGGATGAAACACTGGGGTTAAGGGTAGCTGAAATAAAGTGTTTGTAATAATAATTCCACCACAGGCTCTGGATCACCAATGGCTTCTGTTTCCTTAAAGGAAGGGTTCCACAAGATACTTCTGTTAACTTTTCTTTCAGCCTTTGAGACTTCCTGAGTGAAGCATCTTGGACCAGTTCAGTATATAAATTAGAGATCGGACGAGAGGATTTATATAAAAGACTCATAAAATATGCCTTGGCCTTTTCTCCTTTTATCTCTCTTTTTATAACTTTGGCTTTTTATAACTCTCTTGGAGATACATTTTAAGGTCTGCCGGTGTCAGACCTGTTATGATTCATGGCCCTTCTTTCTCACCCACCTTTGGCAGAACATTAAAATATCACCGGAGGCCACATCACCAGCCCATTACTGTATTAAAGAGAAGGATATATTAAGAAGGGCAAAGACCTGAGACAGGCTCCAGGAATAGCTTTCCTGAGTAAATACAGTCAGCATACAAATTACATTAATTTTGACATCAGAGCCATCTTCCTGTAACAAAAGGCTTAGTGATCAGGTTTTCCATAGAAATAGGAAGAGTCCGGCAGTAGCTTTTGGAAGCTGATTTAAATTTAACCCTAGGGAAAACTATTGAAAACAGTTTGGCGTTCTTGATCAGGGATTCTCACATCTCCTAAAGTGCAGTAATCTGGCATCTTCCTCTGGTGATTATAGTTCAAGAAGTGCAGGTTGGAACGAAGAGAACTCCCATCTTTCATAATAACCTCCCGTTTTATTCTTTTATTTTTTGTACCTGGATTTCCTCGTAGCTCAGTTGGTAAAGAATCTGCCTGCAGTGCAGGAGACCCGGGTTCGAACCCTGGGTTGGGAAGATCCCTTGGAGAAGGAAATGGCAACCCACTCCAGTATCCTTGCCTGGAAAATCTCATGGACAGAGGAGCCCGATGGGCTGCAGTCCATGGGGTCGCAAAGACTCGGGCACGACTGAGCGACTAACACTTACTTATGTCAGTTTATTTTAATTTTTAAAAATTGGAGTATAATTGCTTTACAATGTTGTGTTGGTTTCTGCTGTATAATCTTATGCATACATAAACCCCCTGCGTCTTGAACCTCCCTCCCACCCCCACATCCCACCCCCAATGTCTTCACAGAACATCAGCTGAGCTCCTGTGCTTCACAGCAACTTCCCGCTAGCCATCTGTTTTTTTTTTTCTCATATTTTTTGTTTTTGTTTTTTTTATTTATTTTAGTTGGGGGCTAATTACTTTACAATATTGTAGTGGTTTTTGTCATACATCGAAATGAATCAGCCCTGGGTTTACATGTGTTCCCCGTCCTGAACCCCCTCCCACCTCCCTCCCCATCCCATCCCTCTGGGTCATCCCATTGCCCCAGCCCTGAGCATTTGTCTCGTGCATCGAACCTGGAATGGTGTTCTGTTTCACGTATGATAATATACATGTTTCAATGCTATTCTCTCAGAACGTCCCACCCTCACCTTCTCCCTCAGAGTCCATAAGACTGTTCTGTGCATCTGTGTCTCTTATTCTGTCTCTCATATAGGGTTATTGTTACCATCTATCAAATTCCACATATATGCATAGTATACTGTATTGGTGTTTTTCTTTCTGGCTTACTTCACTCTGTATAATGGGCTCCAGTTTCATCCATCTCAATAGAACTGATTCAAATGTATTCTTTTTAATGGCTGAGTAATATTCCATTGTGTATATGTACCACAGCTTCCTTATGCATTTGTCTGCTGATGGACATCTAGGTTGCTTCCATGTCCTGGCTATTATAAACAGTGTGGCGATGAACATTGAGGTACACGTGTCTCTTTCAATTCTGGTTTCCTTGGTGTGTTTGCCCAGCAGTGGGATTGCTGGGTCATGTGGCAGTTCTATTCCCAGTTTTTTAAGGAATCTCCACACTGTTCTCCATAGTGGCTATACTAGTTTGCATTCCCACCAACAGTGTAAGAGGGTTCCCTTTTCTCCACACCCTCTCCAGCATTTATTGCTTATAGACTTTTGGATAGCAGCCATTCTGACTGGTGTGAAATGGTACCTCGTTGTGGTTTTGATTTGCGTTTCTGTAATAATGAGTGATGTTGAGCATCTTTTCATGTGTTTGTTAGCCATCTGTATGTCTTCTTTGGAGAAATGTCTGTTTAGTTCTTTGGCCCATTTTTTGATTGGGTCGTTTATTTTTCTGGAATTCAGCTGCAGGAGTTGCTTGTATATTTTCAAGATTAATTGTTTGTCTGTTGCTTCATTTGCTACTATTTCCTCCCATTCTGAAGGCTGTCTTTCCACCTTGCTTATAGTTTCCTTTGTTGTGCAAAAGCTTTTAATTTTAATTAGGTCCCATTTGTTTATTTTTGCTTTTATTTCCAATATTCTGGGAGGTGGGTCATGGAGGATCCTGCTGTGGTTTATGTTGGAGAGTGTTTTGCCTATGTTTTCCTCTAGGAGTTTTATAGTTTCTGGTCTTATGTTTAGATCTTTAATCCATTTTGAGTTTATTTTTGTGTATGGTGTTAGGAAGTGTTCTAGTTTCATTCTTTTACAAGTGATTGACCAGTTTTCCCAGCACCGCTTGTTAAAGAGATTGTCTTTTCTCCATTGTATATTCTTGCCTCCTTTGTCGAAGATAAGGTGTCCATAGGCGCGTGGATTTATCTCTGGGCTTTCTATTTTGTTCCATTGATCTATATTTCTATCTTTGTGCCAGTACCATACTGTCTTGATGACTGTGGCTTTGTAGTAGAGCCTGAAGTCAGGCAGGTTGATTCCTCCAGTTCCATTCTTCTTTCTCAAGATTGCTTTGGCTATTCGAGGTTTTTTATATTTCCTTACAAATTGTGAAATTATTTGTTCTAGTTCTGTGAAAAAATACTGTTGGTAGCTTGATAGGGATTGCATTGAATCTATAGATTGCTTTGGGTAGTATACTCATTTTCACTATATTAATTCTTCCAATCCATGAACACGGTATATTTCTCCATCTGTTTGTGTCCTCTTTGATTTCTTTCATCAGTGTTTTATAGTTTTCTATATATAAGTCTTTTGTTTCTTTAGGTAGATACATTCCTAAGTATTTTATTCTTTTTGTTGCAATGGTGAATGGTATTGTTTCCTTAATTTCTCTTTCTGTTTTCTCATTATTAGGGTATAGGAATGCAAGGGATTTCTGTGTGTTAATTTTATATCCTGCAACTTGACTATATTCATTGATTAGCTCTAGTAATTTTCTGGTAGAATCTTTAGGGTTTTCTATGTAGAGGATCATGTCATCTGCAAACAGTGAGAGTTTTACTTCTTCTTTTCCTATCTGTATTCCTTTTATTTCTTTTTCCGCTCTGATTGCTGTGGCCAAAACTTCCAAAACTATGTTGAATAGTAGTAGCCATCTGTTTTACATATGAAAAGTGAAAGCTTTGGTCGCTCAGTCGTGTCCGACTCTTTGTAACCCTATGGACTGTAGCCCGCCAGGCTCCTCTGTCCATGGGATTCTCTGGGCATGAATACTGAAGTGGGTTGCCATTTCCTTCTCCAGGGTCTCTTCCTGACCCAGGGTTCGAACCCAGGTCCCCTGCACTGCAGGCAGATTCTTTACCATCTGAGCCCCCACAGGATAGTGTATATATACCAATGCTACTCTCCCAGTTTGTCCAACCCTATTTTATTCTGATGCAAGTGTTCTGGGGACTTCTTGAGAAGTGCTGGCCCAGGCCTTCTTATGGGGTGAGAGGTCTTTTTGTCAAAGCTAATAAGATTGGTTCTAGGTTAGGGTTCTCAGCAGAACATAGTTGAGAATGAAGAGCAAGGGGCACTGGCCATTGTATGTGCCCATGGACTGAATGATCTGGGGGCTCTGAAGAGCAGCAGCGATCCCTGGTGCCCTGTGCTGCCTCCGTCACTGGATCCCCCCTGGATTGTAATTGTCTGTTGGGTCGGCTTCTGTTTCCCATTAGACTTGAGGGCGGGGGCCACGTCTTTTCTGTCTGTACTCATAGCGCCTAATGCCACGCTCAGTAAAACTTTTGCTTGAGACTGAATCAATGAATGAATAGACAGACAATGAATGGGGTTGTAATTCCTCACAAATGAAGACACGGCCAAAGGTTTCTCACTTAACACTTTAACCAAGCTTGGGAAATATAACCAGTAGAGGCTGATGTCCATGTATGTGAGTATATGTTTTTAAATGTCCTGTTGCTTTTTCCTTTTAAGTTTATGTAGGAGTTGAAGACGTGCAACAGCTCCAAATGTGGGCTGTGCCTCATAGTCATCCAGGGGTTTTACCTCTTATTGACTGTTTCGGTTTTAAGTGAAAAAGTAATATGTACACTTGGGATAAAGAAAAAATTGTCTGAGCCTGGTGGGCTACAGTCGGTGGGGTCACAAAGAGTCGGATACGGCTGAGTGACTCACACTTCCGCGTTCAGCCCCCAGCGTACCCCCCGGGCCACACACACCTGCCGGCGTCTGTGGCTCTCTCCAGGCGTGTGCTGTGCACGTGCAGGTGCACGGGCCCTATCCTTTCTTACACAAAAGACAGTCACATGCTATAAAGACCGTACTGCATTTCTTGTTTTCAGTTAACAATATATCCTAAACATGGTTCCAGATTAAGACATATAGATCTGCCTGATTATTATAATGGCTATAGGTGCTCAGTTGCTCAGTCGTGTCTGACTCTTTCCAACCCCATGGACTGTAACCCATCAGGCTCCTCTGTCCGTGGGATTTCCCAGGCAAGAACACTGGAACGGGATCTCATTTCCTTTTCCAGGGCATCTTCCTGACCTAGAGATTGAACCTGGGTCTCCTGCATCTCCTGCATTGGCTGGTGGTTTCTTTACCACTGTGCCACCTGGTGGGTTACGGTTCATGGGGTCGCAAAGAGTTGGACGCAACTCAGCACCTGTAGCCATTGTAATAATGAGGTAGATGGCTATGCTGGTACCTGTCTGTCTATCCACTCTGTCACCTATCTACCCTACCTACCATCTATTATCTGTCTCTCCTGTCATTCACCTGTCCCCTGTCTATTATCTATCTGTATCATCTATCTATCCATCTATCTTTCTAGTAAGCCATTGCTGCTATCAGCAATGTTGCAGTGAAGATCAGTGAATGTATCTCTTTGAATGCATGAGCAAGTATGTGTATGAAAAATTTTTAGAGGTGTCATTCCTAGGTCAAAGGAATAGTACATTTTAAATTTTGCAAAGCTGGTCTTCAAAGAGCCTGCACCAATTATGTTCAACAGTGTGGATGACAGTGCCTACTCCCCCACATTTTAGTTGGTTCAATTTTAAAAACAAAAATTCTGAGGTCTTCATACATCTAT
The DNA here is from genome assembly GCA_024291935.2 of Okapia johnstoni. NCBI lineage: Eukaryota > Metazoa > Chordata > Mammalia > Artiodactyla > Giraffidae > Okapia > Okapia johnstoni. The sequence continues at coordinate 13,609,528 of CM044326.1, read as the reverse complement.
TGCCTTTAAACCTTCCAAGACCAGCTAAGGTATATTCCTGTTTTTAAAGCTCCTAAACTGAGATGTTATGAATATTTTCATGTCACGCTGTTTCATCTTTCCATGATTCTGATGCAGAAGGTCCATGAATCTGCATTTGGGAATCACAGATCGATGCCTAGAACCCCATGTGTACCTGGACAAAAGTCAGCTACCACAGTCCTGAGGCCCCTCTCTTGTAAATACACAGTGAAGAAAAGGGGAACTAGTTTGGGTTGAAAATAATGTGCTAGAACCTTTTAGTTTGCAATTCTCCTTCTTCTGCCTTTCTCTGTTTTCTGTTTGAGTCTCAAGTCACCTTTTTTTTCCCCTGGATGAATCATTTGGGGGCTAATTTTTTTTCCCATAGGTTCACAAAGATGTACTTTAAACATGTACTCTTTGAGGACACGTTATTTGACGAGTGCTATTTTGAGGATGTTACATCGACTGATACCTATTTCAAAAACTGCACCATTGAATCGACCATCTTTTATAACACAGGTAAGCACATGAACCGGGTGGACTTGGTGTCTAGAAATTGTCCAACTGCTCAGCCATAAGCTTTAGGAATAGTAAAGTATTCACTGATGTGTGTGCTGAGTCTTGGGTTCTTGCCCCAGGCAGGGCACAAAGAAGTTGCCATGCCAAATCATTTAATTTGTCTGTATCTCAGTTTGATCACATGTAAAATAGAAATAGAAGCACTGGGCAAATGTTCTGATCTCAACAAGACTGATGTTATATGCTAAGGGTCTTTTTTAGGAACAAATTATGACCCAGATTAAAAAAAAGGAGCATTCCAAGAGGATTACATTTTATGCCTGGAGTGCATTCTTGAAGACCTAGCATAATTTGAAACTTAACAAAATTCTCACAATAATATATGAAAAGGAAAGACTGCATCTTTTCAAGCTTCATGCATGAAGTGAGATAAGAATATGTTAAAATTACACCATTTCAGATTTCCATGATTAAAAAAAATTCACAAAATTCCATCTCTCTCTCACTCCTCACTATTTTTACTGCTCTCATTATGAATTAATACCAAGTGAAGCTGGGTTACAAGGAAACTAACTGAGCTTTACCAGGGGCTTCACCGATACTGTTCTCAAGTAAGCAATGTACCAACATGCACATCTTATCCCATGGATGGAGGAGCCTGGTAGGCTACAGTCCATGGGGTTGCGAAGAGTCGGACATGACTGAGTGACTTCACTTTCACTTTTCACTTTCACGCATTGGAGAAGGAAGTGGCAACCAACTCCAGTGTTCTTGCCTGGAAAATCCCAGGGACAGCGGAGCCTGGTGGGCTGCTGTCTATGGAGTTGCACAGAGTTGGACACGACTGAAGTGACTTAGCAGCAGCAGCAGCAGCAGCAGCCACATCTTACAACCAAGGAAACAGAGGCTTAAGCAACTTACATTAAGGCCACAGCTAACAAGTGGGGGAAGCTGGCTTCACTGCTTAATTGTTAGGCTGTAAAGTCTGTGAGGCTTCCTCTGAAATACTTGCATTGTGTCTGGATCAATGCTTTCTCCCTGGCATTGGCACCATGGCACAGTTTAATGCAAGAACATTTTTTTCCCCTTCATGATGCCAATCTCAAACAATTCAATATCTGGTCTCTAAATATCCCTTGGTCTTTAAATAGTCCATTATGGAACTTATCTTCCTAATTTATTTTTAGCCTGAACTTAAAAAAATATTGGTGAGTTTTGTACATTTCGTCTTTGGCATATCTTTTATTTTCTTCTTTCAAGTTTCAGTGATGTCTCCTTGCTTGCTCTTTCTCCTTTTTTCAGTGTCAGCAAGTACACTTTATTTATGTAAAATATTTTAGGAGTTTCCAAGATAAAATCTGGTATTTCATTAAGGTTATATATATATATATGTATAAATTCTATGAATGTATATATTCATAGAATTTAGTAACACTTAAAGCCCAAGTAACTTTATGTGTGTCTGTATACTTTGTATGTATGAACTATACATATACACATATATATATGCGCTTCCAAGGTGGTGCTGGTGGTAAAAAACCCTCCTGCCAATGCAGGAGACATAGAGCCACAGGTTCAATCTCTGGGTCAGGAAGATCCTTGGAGGAGGGCGTGGCAACCCACTCCAGTATTCTTGCCTGGAGAATCCCTTTGGACAGAGGAGCCTGGAGGGCTTATAGTCCATAGGGTCACAAAGAGTTGGATAAGACTGAAGCAACTTAGCATGCACACACTCACTATATATATTTATATGTTCTCACATCCCACAATATGACACAGATGTTCATACACACTGCACATAATTCATAAACATATATATGCTACATACCGGCACACATTATATATACACAGGTGCAATCAAGTCTGTATGTTCACACTTATACCTGTGTATATAGACATGGGCAACATATCAATTCATTTAGTAGGGTCTGTCCTTACTACTCTTCCTAACATTTAAAAAAGTTATAAAACTTATATATGATTATTGCAAAAAATCAAACATTAGGAAGGACACAGAGTTGAAATAAAACTTTGTTTCCACCTGGCACTTGATTTCTGATAGTGTTTCCTCTTTTTCCAGAGGGAGCTGCTATGTAATAGTGTCCTTGCAAATTTTTAATGTTTATTTACATAGGTAACATACATGTTTGTTTAAAAGTAAATTGATTATATAGCTCATATTGTTGTGACACTTGCTTTTTTAAACTTAATATGCCATAGATATGCACCTCCTTAACGTGGTAGGTGAGTGAGAGCTCAATCAGGTCTGACTCTTTGCAACCCCATGAACTGTAGTCTGCCAGGCTCCTCTGTCCATGGGATTTCCCAGACAAGAATACATGCCCTCCTCCAGGGGATCTCCGTGACTCCGGGGTCAAACCCAGGTCTCCTGCATCTCCTGTATTGCCACTGTGCCACTTGGGGAGATTGGGATTTTGCCAACACTTGTAGTCATGAAATATCAAAGCTGGGAAGCAGTGGATATCATTAGGTGTTTTCTGCTAACTTTATAGGCAGAAGCTCAGGGAGGTTAGAGAGGGTCAGCCACAGAGCCAGTTCCCAAACCCAGGTTTGCTGAGAGCCTATATAGTGATCTTCCTTCTAGAACAGCTGATGTTAGAAGGTACCAGAGAACATGAAACTGGTTCCAAAGCAAAAGCTTATTATTACTTTTTAAGACTTTATTTTTTTTAAGAGAAGTTTTGGGTTTACAACAAAATTAGAAGAAAGATACAGGAATTTCCATACGCTGCCTACTCACACACCACAGCTTCGGCCGTTATCGACAAACCCCACCAGGGTGGCACCTTTGTTATAATGAATGAACCTACACATCATCATCACCCAAAGTCTGTAGTTCACGTTAAAATTTATTCTTTTTTACATAGTAAGGCTTTTGTTTTTTAATTTTTCAAGTTTTTAATTGGAGGATAACTGCTTTACAGTGCTGTGCCGGTTTCTGCTGTGCAACAACGTGAATCAGCTCTATGTAGACATATCCCTTCTCTCCTGAGCCTCCCTCCCACCACCCCACCCTCTAGGTCATCCCAGAGCCCTGAGCTGAGCTTCCTGTGCTACACAGCACTTCCCACTAGCTCCCTGTTTTACACACGGCAATGTGTATATGTCAGTGCTACCCTCCCAGCTTGTCCCACCCTCCCCTTGCCCCAACCCCCGTGTCCACACGTCCATTCTCTACATCTGTGTCTCTGTTCCTGCCCTGTGAATATGTTCATCTGTAGCATTTTTCTAGATTCCACATACATATTAGTGCATTTATGTATGAAGCGCCTGCCACAAAAGAGTAAATCAGAATTTAAAATTCCACACCCTTCACATTTTTTTCTCTTTCCTCACACATTTCTGCCAAAGCTTCTAAGTTTCAAAGTTAGAGATAGGAACAGACTTCCAGAGCAATAGGCGGAGGGAAAGGTCTTGATTCTTGGTGTTGTCCATTCAATGGGTTTGGATACATGGATAATATGCATCATTGTAACATCATGCACAGTATTTTTACTCTACCAAGTCATCTGTTTCCTGCCTATCCTCCACAACCACTGAGCCAATGGTGTTTATTCTGAAGCATGCTCAGGTTTCTGCAAGGGCTTTGGAGTGACTGGCTCAATCTGGACCCAATTCTCTGGTCATTTGCCTCTTATAAGCTGGGAATCCTTGAAGGAGTACCCCAGGCAAGGTGGGCCTCAGTGTCATATTGTTGTTACAAACAGGACTGTTAACCAGCTTGAAAGGTGTTCTACTTACACATGTCCCTCAGTGAATGTTCATTTCATTTCCCCTTGCTTAGAGAAACTTAAACAAGTTGTTACATTTTTCAAGATTTCTTGCTACATCAGTACCTTGCCCTGTGTTGTTATTGTTGTTGTTCAGTTGCTAAGTCATGTCCGACTCTGCGATCCCATGGACTGCAGCATGCCAGGCTTCCCTGTCCTTCACCATCTCCCAAAGTTTGCTCAAATTCATGTCCATTGAGTTGGTGATGCCATACAACCATCTCCTTCTCTGTCGCCCCCTTCTCCTCCTGCCCTGTCTTTCCCAGCATCAGTATCTTTTCCAGTGAGTAGGCTGTCCACATCAGGTGGCCAAAGTATTGGAGTTTCAGCTTCAGCATCAGTCCTTTCAATGAATATTCAGGATTGATTTCCTTTAGGATCAACTGGTTTGATCTCCTTGAAGTCCAAGACTCTTGAAGTCAGGAGTCTTCTTCAGCACCACAATTTGGAAGCATCAGTTCTTTAGCGCTCAGCTTTCTTTATGGTCCAACTCTCATATCTGAACAGGACTACTGGAAAAACCATAGCTTTGACTATATAGACCTTCGTCCACAGAGTGATGTCTCTGCTTTTAAATAGGCTGTCTAGGTTTGTCATCACCGCATGTTACCTTGACTTTGTCTGATTGCCATGGGGTGGTGCTCCCTGCCCAAGGAAGGCAACTAACTCCAATCCCTGCCTCTGCCCCAAATCTCCCCAGCACTGTCCTCCCTGTTTCACATGAACCACGTGTTTCCTTCTCTCTGCAGACCTTTATCAACATAAGTTCATCAACTGTCATTTTATCAATGTCACCTTTCTGGAGCAGAAGGAGGGCTGCCACATGGACTTAGAGCAAGACAACGATTTCCTGATTTACCTCGTCAGCTTCCTTGGCAGTCTGTCTGTCTTGCCTGGGAACATCATTTCTGCCCTGCTCATGGACAGAGTCGGAAGGCTCAAGATGATTGGTGAGTTGTCAGGGATGTCACGTCTGTGTTCTGGTGGGCTAGGGCGGAGGCTTAAACTGGAGGAAAAGCAGTGGGATTTTCCTTTTTCTTTTTCAAGAAAACTTGCACAGGAAACCACGTAGGTAAGATGGGTTCTGCTGGTATAGAACCAAGTCTGCAAAACCCCAGGGCACCTTGGAGATCTCTGAGATCCCTAGTCCAGGTCAGGCACAAGCCCTGATTTCCTGATTCAGCAGTTCTGTCACAATTACGTATTCTATTAACACTTCAGTAGGATGTTAAATACGTCCACTGTACCCACTTGGTATTCCTCTTGGTGGAAAAATATGCTAAAATGCTTTTAAATGAGCATCAATTATATTTGACGATCTTAGATGAATCTTGTTACTTTTTATTATTTAATAGTAATAACATTCTGGGCTTTGGAGGTGGACAGGCTCATGTTGGAATCCTGTCACCTAAAGGCTATTTGACTTTGGACATGTTCCTTTACTTCTCTGGGCCTCATTTTATAGATAAGCAGACTTATGATGAGCTGGCAGGGGTTTGTGAGAATTGCACACAATATACCCAAAGCATCTCCTAGTGCTCGGTGCATCGCAGGTTCTCATGTTTGCCTTGGTTCATTCTGCCAGATTTGCAGCAGTTTGTTACCAAAACACAAGTCAGGCATGGTGAACAAGAAACAAAATGTATATATACCCAGAGCCAGGGTAAACTTGGGGCTTCCCAGGTAGCACTAGTGGTGAAGAGTCCACCTGCCAGTGTGAGATATGAAAACGATACGAGTTCAATCCTTGGATCGGGAGCAGGAGGAGGAAATGGCAACCCACTCCAGTATTCTTGCCTGGAGAATCCCATGAACAGGGGAGCCTGGCGGGCTACAGTCCATGGGGTCACGAAAGAGTTGGACATGACTGAGCGACTGAGCACAGCACAGGGAAAATGTACACAGAAGAATATGGTCAAGGGGCTTCCCTTGTGGCTCAGTGGTAAAGAATCTGCCTGCCGATGCAGGATACATGGGTTCGATCCTTGGTCCAGGAAGATCCCACCTGCCTTGAGGCAACTAAGTCCATGAACCACAACTGTTGCGCTTGTGGTCTAGAGCCTGGGAGCCGCAACTACTGAAGCCTGTGAGCCTAGAGCCTGTGCTCTGAAACAAGAGAAGCCTCTGCAGTGAAAAGCCCTTGCACTGCAATGAAGAGTAGCCCCCACTGTCTCAACTAGAGAAAAGCCCACGCAGCACTGAAGACTCAGCACAGCCAAAAATAAATTAATAAAATTAGTAAAAAAAGAATATGAGTCAAGGCCAAGGGAGGGGGAGCAGACAGTATGCTGATCCACATGGCTCGAGTTCGGCCCCAGGGATGTAGTTGTCAGGAAAAATTAATTCCAAGATCCTAGCAGCAAGGCTCAAAGGACACAAAATAAATCGCAGAGTCAGTTTGTCAATAAGTAGTTGCATGAATATTTAGAATGGTGAGCCCAAGACATGCCTGTGGTTTCTGCCTTTTAATCTTGTCGAGAGGATGGTCATGTCTCAGGAATAGCAGATTGAGCTGTGTCCTCTTCAGCGACAATGTTCTGGTTAGACCCGAAACCTGATGAGGGAAGACGGTGGCTTATTAACTTCTGTGATGTCTGTGCCCAGCTCGGTGTCTGCCACTGAGTCATGGCTTAGTCATGCTGTGGGACTGAGAGAACCAGTGAAGATGACCTCTTTCCTGGATGAGTTGGAAGCACCATGTTTTTCAGCAGAAGGTCCTGCAGGGGTGGCGTGGTGTCAGAGACTGGCAGCTGGGAGTCAGCTGGCCGTCTCGGCCAGCACTGGCTTTGTGAGTCCGCATGACTTCCTTGACTGCTCTGAGATTCTCTTCCACAATGGTTAAAATAATACCACTGTTTGCTCCAGCGAGAGTAAGTGTGTGACACTTCTGCCACTGGCCTTTTTTTTAAACTTTGGAAATATTAGTAAGTAATGAGATAGACAAATAGCGTGTTTCAAGCAGTCTCTGTCGGTCTGTCTAATAACAACATGAAGAAGAAAAACAGGTGACTGAAGCCATACATTTTTACTTGGCACTTGAACTAAATCACTTGGAGTGGCTCTGACAAGTCTATTTTTATGGGAAAAAACCCCACAATTTTGGAGAAGAAAAGAGCAATCTTCATATAAGAAAGTGAATTTCTTTTCTTTTTTTTTTTAATGGTTTTTTAATTTATTTTTGGCTGCGCTGGGTCTTTGTTGCTGCGTGCAAAGCAATGGTGCCTGGGGGCTACTCTCTAGTTGTGGTGCGCAGGCTTCTCATTGCAGTGGCTTCTCTTGTTGCAGAGCTCGGGCTCTAGGATGCATGGGCGTCACTAGTTGTGGCATGTCAGCATCTCCCGGGGTGTAGAGCACAGGCTCAGTAGTTGGGCACATGGGCTTAGATGCTCCATGAATTTGGGGATCTTTCTGGACCAAGGATCGATTCTGAGTCTCCTGCATTGGCAGGCAGATTCTTTACCATGGAGCCACCAAGGAAGCTCTATCATAAGGTATTGAATGCAGTTGCCAGTTCTATACGGTAGAACCTTGTTTATCCATTCTGTATATAATAACTTCAGGTAAGTAATATTTTCTTAATTTTAAAATTTATTTCTTTGTTTTATTTTCGGCTATGCTGGGTCTTTGTTGCTGCATGCGGGCTTGCTGTAGTTTCGGCAAGCAGCGGCTACTCTCTAGCCGTGTGCATGGGCTTCTCATTGCGGTGGCTTCTCTTGTGGCAGAGCATGGTCTCTAGGGCCCGAAGGCTCCGTAGTTGTGATGCAAGTTTAGTTGCCCTGAGGCCTGTGGGATCTTCATGCGCTAAGGACCGATCCCATGCTCCCTGCATTGGCAGGTGGGTTCTTAGCCACTGCACCACCAGGGAAATCCCCAGGAAGTGAGTTCCTATCACAGGTCTTTTAAGTCCTAGGGTTGAATAGTGAATTCTGTCAGCTCCTGGAGTAGCTACAAGAGTTCTTGGGAGATGAGGCTGGATGAAGGGTGTGTGTGTGGGGGGGTGCCCCTGTGGACAAGAATGGACTGCCCCCCTCAACCAAGGGCGCAGGGAGAGCTGAACATAGGGAGCAGGCGGGGCAGGGAGAGAGCACACATCCTTTCCTTCACCACTGAGTCTCTTCTTGTCATCATGAATGTATCCCAGATGAAAATAGATTTCTCTAATGCTAGCTAGTCATACTCCACAAACTGGATATCTGCAACTAATATTTACGATTCACCATTTTTTATATGTTGTTCAGTCACTCAGTCGTATTCAACTCTTTGCGATCCCATGGATTGCAGCATTCCAGGCTTCTCTGTCCTTTACTATCTCCTGAAATTTGCTCAAACTCATATCCATTGAATCAGTGATACCATCCAACCATCTCGTCCTCTGTTGCCCCCTTCTCCTCCTGCCTTCAATCCTTCCCAGAGTCAGGGTCTTTTCCAATGAGTCAGTTCTTTGCATCAAGTGGCTAAAGTATTGGAGCTTCAGCTTCGGCATCAGTCCTTCCAATGAATATTCAGGACTGATTTTCTTTAGGATTGACTGGTTTGATCCCCTTGCTGTCCAAGGGACTCTCAAGAGTCTTCTCCAGCACTACAGTTCAAAAGCTTCGATTCTTTGGCACTCAGCCTTCCTTATGGTCCAACTCTCACATCCGTACATGACTATGAGAAAAACCGTAGCTTTGACTATATGGACCTTTGTCTTTATATTTTGATCTTTTATTCATGTCTATTTCATTTCTGATCAAGATTGTTAAAAGCTCATACGGTGTCCTTTTTGTATCTTTAGAAAAAGGTCTGGCATACAGTGTATCAACTGCTATTTTCTTGGGGCCCAGTAACTACCAGGTGCTCAACTAATGTCTCGATGTGATGGGAGTGACCTGTTTTGAAACTGCCTTTCCCATGACCCTTAGACAACCCCCTAGTTGAGTCTGCTGGAACATCATTTATCCTGCTTACTCTGCCACTGTGCCCTCTTTTGGCCAGAATTGTGCCTTGTTAACAGCAGAGAAGAAATTTTTCCTGATGAGCCTGTTATTCCTCATTTATTCAATTTAATAAACATTAATTTGTCCAGGACAATTCTCTACCAAGCTGTGTGGTCAGCAATGGGAATACGATGCTAACTGAGATAGACAGCATCCTTGTGCTTAAGGATCAAAAGATCTGTTGGAGAGACAGACATAAAATAGAAATTTCATTCAACCAACACTTAGGAAGTGCTTATTAGAGGTCAGATTTTATTCCAGGCATTTTTTAAATATTAATATATTTAACCTTCACTGCAACCCTGTGAAGGGGAAAGTGAGACAGCTCAGGGAGGTTAAGTGTCTCACTCAAGGTCACACAGGGGCAGCCTCTCCATCATAAGGGGAATAAGAACTAACAATGAGAGTGGAAGAACGGAGACCAGAGGGATCTATAGTGGGAAGACTCAACATAGTCAATCCTAAAGGAAATCAGTCCTGAATATTCATTGGAAAGATTGATGCTGAAGCTGAAACTTCAGTACTTTGGCCACCTGATGTGAAGAGCCAGCTCACTGGAAAAGACCCTGATGCTGGGAAAGATTGAGGGCAGGAGGGGAAGAGGGGGACAGAGGATGAGATGGTTGGATGGCATCACTGACTCAACGGACAGGAGTTTGAGCAAACTCCAGGAGATAGTGGGGGACAGAAGAGCCTGATGGGCTACAATCCGGGGGGGTGGTCTCAAAGAGTCGGATATGACTTAGCAAGTGAACAACAGCAATGGTTCCCTATCACTTGATTTCTTTGATGATAATATTTTGTATTCAGTAAACATTGTACACCAAAGCCCATGGCTGGCCACTTTGAGTGATGCATGCATATTGATGATACAGTTCTCAGGGCACTTGTGGTCCAGTAGAGAACAGTCTCCTCCCATTCTAGTTCTCTCCTCACTGTTGGAAAGAGGTTAGCATGCTACCCAGTCATAGCCCTATCCCTCCCCAGAATCAGCAGAATGTAGGTGGACAGTTACCATTCCCCAGTTCATCAGCAGGGTTTGGCACAAGTCTCAGCGGCTCTGGGTCTGATGGCGAGGCTCCAGGCAGAGGTGCACCCCCCCCAACCCCCAGGGAGGCACTTGCGGGGGAGGCCAGACCAGCCTTCTGGTTCCTTGGCAACCTGAAGACCTTCCTGCTCCTGGCTCCTGATCCTTGGTGGGGACTCCTCTGTTTCCCAGCTGGTTGTTTGGGACCTGCTTCTTTCCTTCCTTTCTGCCAACTATTCCCACCACATTTCCAGACATACTCTTGCACCCACTCAAGACTTCCCCAGCTCTTCCAGGCTGGATGTATTGAATTTAGGTAGGATGCGACATAGCCTTCTATCATTAACTGTATCACCCAGAGTCCTGGTGGGAAAAGGAATTCACCCAAGATAGTTCTAGTGAAGACTGTACGATGGAGCAGCATTTAAACGTGTGGGCAGGGTTATGGGAATAGATGAGGTTGATGAGACACTCAGATACTAGTGACAGTGGGCAGCAAGCTCTATCTCCAGAGACAGAGGGAGAAAACAGCAGTAACTGAACCCAGGGAGAGCTAGAACCAAGGAGGAGGAGACATCCTGGAGGGATGTAACATTTGCCCAAAAAGGACTTTTAAAGCAGGCTGGGAACTGGCATGAAATACCCTGAGCCCTTTCTCCTTGCAGCTGACAAGGGAGCCAGCCCCAGGCATGCCGTCCACAGGGGTTAGCTTCCTGGGGCACAGAGCAGAGCTGAGGAGGGCAGCTTAGATATCTGGGATGAAGATGGCATTCATAGGAATAAGCAGCAGGGCTCTTGATCAGGTTTCTGTAGCCTAGGTCCAGCTGTGTTCGCAGTGGAACTTGATCTCCATAAGAATGGAGTCTTTTTTTTTTTTTAATTTATTGCCTGTGCTCTGGGACAACCTGGAGGGGTGGGATGGGGAGGGGAATGGCAGGGGGAGGTTTTAGAGTAAGAGGACATACGTATGCCTGTGGCTGATTCATGTTGATGTATGGCAGAAATTGTCACTATATTGTAAAGTAATTATCCTTCAGTTAAAAATTAAAGGGGTTCCCTGGTGGCTCAGCTGGTAAAGAATCTGTCTGCAATGTGGGAGTCCTGGGTTTAAAACATTTAAAACTCTTTTCATGTATTTGTTTATTTTTGGCTGCACTGGGTCTTCATTTCTGCGCCGGCTTGTCTCTAGGTGTGGCGAGGGGGAGCTCCTCTCTTGTTGTGGTGCACGGACCCTAGGGCGACAGGCTTCAGTATTTGTGGCTTCTGGGGGCTCTGGAGCTGGGGCTCAGTTGCCCTGTGGCCTGTGGGATCTTTGTGGGATCAGGGACTGAATCCGTGCCTCCTGGATTGGCAGGCGGATTCATTACCACTGAGCCATCGGGGAAGTCCCAAGAATGGAATCTTCTGACATTGATGAATTTCAGTCACCGTAGGAAGTCTGGCATATAATAGTTTCTCAACTGATATCCAGCCTCTCTGCCTTGTCTTCAGTTACTCTGGGCTGGACAGTAGCAGGGAGGGAGAATTTTGAAATCCTTCCTGGGGGCTCATTCTGGTGCCATGACCCAGGCAGAAGGCTCTGACTCCATGGCTGGGGTGCCGTGTGGGGTCCAAGCTGTGCTCTCTTTGTGTGGAGATGAACCTGCTTTTGCAGGTGTTGTCTGAAATGGGTTTCATGTTTCTTTCTGCTCTGATCTCCCTGGGCAGGTGGCTCCATGCTCATCTCGGCCGTCTGCTGCTTCTTCCTGTTTTTCGGCAACAGCGAGTCCGCGATGATCGGCTGGCAGTGCCTGTTCTGCGGGACCAGCATTGCCGCCTGGAACGCGCTGGATGTGATCACAGTGGAGCTGTATCCCACCAACCAGAGGTCAGCTCTTCTCTGCGCTTCCACACGGGACTCGCTTGGGCTCCTTTGGCCAGGAGTCAGCCTGCCCCGAGATCCTCCACCGTGGCCATCTTGGTCTACTCGGGGTTCGATGGGCCAAATGTCTCTTAGGTTGTTGAGCTTCTCTCACCTGGAGGCTGGCATAGGCCTGGGGTTGGGAAAGCTAAGGCTTGATAGGGTGGGTTGGAATGGGAAGATGCAAAGGACAAGGGCAAACCTTGTCCAGGAGAGAGGAGCTAGGGCTAAAGCTACGTATGTGCCATCCTAAGGGAGGTGAGAACAGGCCTGCCAGTGGGAAATGAAGGAGAAAGGGGAAGAGCTAGACAGACAAAGGGTGGAGCAGAAATAAAGGTGGCATGAGGCATGATGGTTAGGACGTTTGCAGAGAATGTGGCAGGAATGCCCAAGGTTTATTTTTTTTCATGCATACTCTTTAGGAAGAGGTCTGGTTTAAAGGCATAGGGTCAAGGCCCATCGCTTAGCAGTAATTTCTTCTCATGGAGGGGGAATTTTTTTCTTCTGTGGATTTTTTCTTTATTTAATAAATAAGTTACACAGACAGTGTAAAATCAGACAGTGAAAAAAAAATGATTTACAATGAAAAGTTCAATCTTTTTTCTCCTATAAGCTGCTAGTTCCCCTCTCAGAAGCAGCAGCTACTACCAGTTTCTTAGGTATTCGTTAGAAATATTCTTTGCATAAATAGGAATGCATATGTGTATGTGTTTATATGTGTATGTGTTTGTGTGTATGTTACCATCGCCCCCTTTTAAAACCAAGATGAGAACATGCTATGTTATACCATTCTTTGCCGTGCTTTATTCTCATAGGCATATATTTTGGAGATTGTTCCATGTTACTTTCTCAGTTTTTTAAATGGGTTCATAGTATGTGGAGGGGGGATTTTTCAGAACAGCAGGTGAGTGGCTCTTGGGCCAGAGTGATGTGGAAGGCAAGTAAATGCAATTCTGCAGAAAATAATGATATTCCCAAGATTGATGACAGAGGTATTGGATTACAGGTAGCTATGGAAAAGCACAGAATACTGTATTTGAAACCTCTTTTGTTAATCAAAGAACTTATATTGCAAAAAATAAGAAGCGGAAAATTATCATCATTTCAATGATATGTGATCTGAAATCCAGGGAACCTAAGGGAATTAAACAAAGAGACTAATAGAAACAATAAAATAATTTGGTAAGGTGATCAATAACAAAACTAACATAAGAATCTATAGATCTTAAAAAAGATCAAGTATTAAAAATAAAATGAAATTCATTTAGTAATAGAAGAAATCATAAAATATTTCAGAATCAATTCGATGAGAAAACTGAAAAACTTATGTGAAGAAATCATAAAACTACTGAGAGATATAAAATAAGACTTAAATATATGTCAAGATATATCTTACTGAATTCTAAGAAGATTTAATCTTACAAAAATGTTAAGTATTCTTTAGCTTTTGAAGTATCCATTCACAACTCCATGAGAGTTTTTTTTTCCCACCCTGGGAAACTTGAAAAAATGACTGTAAAGTTTATTTGGAAAAATACACATATGAAAATATCCAAAAAATTCTGAAAACAAAAAGACTAGGTTTGGGGTTGGCAAAAATGGATAAAGGTAAAGTGTGGTATGCTGCTAAGTCGCTTCAGTCGTGTCCGACTCTGTACAATCCCCTAGACCGCAGCCCACCAGGCTCCGCCGTCCCTAGGATTCTCCAGGCAAGAATACTGGAGTGGGTTGCCATTTCCTTCTCCAGTGCATGAAACGATAGTTATGGAAAAAATGTAAGAAGAATTTAAAGTACAAAAGTATATATTCTTTATAAACTTGTAGTGTGAAATAGAGACAGTTTGCTTAATCTGTGGAGGATCAGTGCTCAGAACACCATGGGCTTCTAAGGTGGCTCAGTGGCTTGGAAGGAAAGCTATGACCAACCTAGACAGCATATTAAAAGTCAGAGACATTACTTTGCTGACAAAGATATAGTCAAAGCTATGGTTTTTCAAGTAGTCATGTATGGATGTGAGAATTGGACCATAATGAAGGCTGAGCGCCAAAGCATCAATTGATGCTTTTGAACTGAGGTGCTGGAGGAGACTCTTGAGAGTCCCTTGGATTTCAAGGAGATCAAACAAGTCAATCCTAAAGGAAATTAACCCTGAATATTTATTGGAAGGACTGATGCTGAAACTGAAGCTGCAGTACTTTGGCCACCTGATGTAGAGAGCCAATTCATTGGAAAAGACCCTGATGCTGGGAAAGATTGAAGGCAGGAGGAGAGGGGACAACAGAGGATGAGATGGTTGGATGGCATCACCGATGGTTGGATGGCATCACAATGATGGCATCATCATCATTCATCGATATGAATTTGAGCAAACTCCAGAAGGTGGTGAAGGACAGGGAAGCCTGGCATGCTGTGGTTCATGAGGTCGCAAAGAGTCAGACATGACTGAGCAACTGATGGACAAGAACAAACAATTCAGGAGACGCATGAGTCGAGGGTTTGTTCCCTGGGTCGGGAAGATCCCCTGGAGAAGGAAACGACAACCCAATCCAGTATTCTTGCCTGGAAAGTTCCAATAGTGCTTAGAATATTGTCTCTGTACATAAGTGGAGTCAGAAGACAATTGATGGTTAACAGTAGTTATCACTGGGAAGTGTGGTTAATACCAATTAGGATTAGGTTCTGCCATGAGTGAGAGACTCCAAATATTAATAACTGAAGATGTAGGAAGATAGGAACTTCAGGCTCTTTTTATCTTGTTCTTCCTCTTTTGTGACCTCAGTCACAGTCCACAATGAGACCATCTACATTCCAAGAAGCAGGATGGAAGGAAAAAGGACATTTTAAAACAAAACAAACCTTTTTATTGTATATTGGAGTATACCCACTCCAGTAAAGAGTCTGCCTGCAATGCGGGAGACCTGGGTTTAATCCTAGGTTGGGATGATTCCCTGGAGGAGGGCATGGCAACCCACTCCAGTATTCTTGCCTCAAGAATCCCATGGACAGAGGAGCTTAGCAGGCTACAGTCCATGAGGTCGCAAAGAGTGGGACACGACTGAGCAACTAAGCACAGAGGACATAGCCAATTAACAATGCTGTGATGGTTTTAAGTGAATAGCAAAGGGACTCAGCCATTCATATACATGTATCCATTCTCCCCCAAATGCCCCTCCCATTGAGATTGCCACATGACATTGAGCAGAGTTCCCTGTGCTGTGTAGTAGGAAAAGACCACTCTTGACATCTCTTAAGGAAGTTTCTCAGGAACCGCCACTTGTGCTTATATCCCATAGGCTTAAACTTAGTCACATGGCTAGGCTCGGAAGCACAGGAGTCTGGGAAATATAGTCTTATATCCGGAGATCTGCTATTTAGGCAGAACTGTTTTTGCCACAAGAAGGTAGAGGAGTCATTAGTGGGACCCTTACACTTTCTGCGTCATCCTTTCTCACTCTTGCAATATGTCACAATACTTGGGTACTTGTGTGCCTGCTACATTGCCTCAGTCGTGTTTGACTCTCTGTGACCACGGTCTGTGGCCTGCCAGGCTCCTCTGTCCATAGGATTCTCCAGGCAAGGACACTGGAGTGAGTTTCCGTGCCCTTCTCCAGGGGATCTTCCTGATCCAGAGATCAAACCTGCATCTCTTATGTCTCCTGCATTGACAGGCGGGTTCTTTACCACTAGCGCCACCTGGGAAACCTGTGAACAACTCAAGTTGGAAGGAAATACTCCAAAATGTTAATAATGGTGATTCCTTTCAGTGGTGAAGTTACAAATTCTTGCATCTTTACGTTATTCTGTATTTCCAAATTAGACTAAAATAAGAATGTGTTACTTTGATATTTAGGAAAAAAAATTCTCTCCCACACCTTCACTATACTTCTTTATTATTATTATTATTATTATTTTGCTTGAGGGATTCACTCCGACAGGGTTTTTATTTTTTATTTTTATTTATTTTTAAAACATTTTATTTTGTGTTGAGGTAGAAAACAATGTGTTGGTTAGAAAACAATGTTGTGGTTTCAGGAGAACAGCAAAGGGACTCAGTCATACATAATACATGTATCCATTCTCCCCCAAACTTCCCTCCCATCCAGGCTGCACTTTACTTCTTTAACAAGGGAAGGAAAGAACCCAGTCCCACACATCTAAGGCGGTCTGGTTTGTATCCTCCAGAATGGTTTACTTTCTCCTTCTTTTACAGGGCAACAGCCTTTGGCATCCTCAATGGATTATGCAAATTTGGTGCCATCCTGGGAAACACCATCTTCGCTTCTTTCGTTGGGATCACCAAGGTGGTCCCCATTCTTTTGGCGGCCACTTCTCTCGTTGGGGGTGGCCTGATTGCTCTTCGACTGCCAGAGACTCGAGAACAGGTCCTGATGTGAACCACCTACTGGGGAAAGGAAATGTTGGAAGAACCTCGTCTGGGAACCTTAACTGTGCCCACACTTCCTGTCTGTTACTGTCCAGCGGACACCTGGATAGCACAGGAGGAAAAGTTGAATTTGTGACCCCTAGTTTAGCACCCATTTCAGCTGTCTATATGTTTGTAACTCAGGTGACTGATTTGGGGGTTTCCTGAGCTGTCCTCCCGTAGAATCTCAGAACTCCATGCTTGGCTGCTAGTGTCCCCAGCCCAAGGGGGAGAATACCCTCCAGTGGGAGCACAGACTAAGCAAGGGGTGTGTATTTCTGCAAGTGAGATACAAGGACTTTCTTGCATTTCAAAATGAACTTGAGAAACACTCAAGTTCCTCCATAAAGTTCCTCGGAGCCCAAGGACTTAACAAATTGACTTGGTGGGGAAGTTGAGTCATCATCTGAATACTGAAGTACATATGATACATATATTTTTGCAGTTAAAGTATCACTTCTCGTAGTTTCCATTTGAAAATTGGCACAATAGCATTGAATATACTCTGATATAGGAAGCCAAATATTTGAGCAATATCTGTAGAAATCTATGTTACCCTCTCCAAGAGTCCTAAGTTTTACATGATGATTAGGGGGTAAATTGAAGAATAATATTTATTCCTATTTTGATCTAGTCAAAAACACTTAAGGGGATAGGCATTCTGGAAACTAACTTTGTACATAATTGTCTTTGGGTTTCATTTGCAGAAATGGTGTCTGCAAATATTTGCCAGCATTTAGCCATATTTGGAGAGGAGCTGGTGTTTGAGGTTCCAGGAAATTGGGGCTGATGGAGTGAAGTGCAAGCACAATTTCTTACAGCCATTTAACTTGCTGGCAGGAGGATGCACTTCATAAACTCAGCGTTGCACTGTTCATTTCGTTCAGGCTCTTTTCTTCTTGTGGGGGAGGAGTTATTTCCTCTCTTACACAGACCGCTGGTGAAACGCAAGCTCACCATCGTCCATCCTAGCATTTGATGTGCCTGCTCACCCGGAAGCAACATGGGAAGCGTTCCGTGGCTTCTGCCGTCTTCTTTGTAGGCAAGAATAAGATGTGGTGGACAGCATGGGGGATGGGGGGGTGGGGAAATGCAGCCTCAGGCCTTCAAAATGTAAACTTGGCAGTAAAAGGCGATCCGTGTTTATTATAATGGTCAGATCCCGTGAAAAATCTACTTTGTGTCTGGTTCTGCTTCTTTTTGAAACAGACGTTGGCATGGGAGTTAGGGCGTGCAGGGGTGTTTCTCTTCAGTCCTCACAAGGAACACTTTCCTGAGATCTAGCGTGAAATGTGAATGGGGTAAGGGTGGGGGTGGGGTGAGGAACTCAGGACAAACTGCTTTGGCAAAGGTCAGTAATAGTTTGAAGTCTTGAATCCATTGAAAAAGAATAACCATTTCACCCATCAGAAGGGACTGTGAGCTATAAGCCCTGTGTCCCTGGAGGTGAACCCTGAGGCCAGATGGACCTCAGTCTGCAAGAACTAGTCCTTTGATTTGTGATGCTCTCAGTTCTATAAAGTGCCAGGCTTTTGCTACCAGAAACCTCAAAAATTTAGAGAAGAATAAAGATGGCTGCATTGAGTGTGTTTTGTTTTGAAGAAATACTTAGGTCCCTGTGATATCTTCCAGCCATCTTTTGGTTATTCTCTGGAGTAGAAGGTGGAGAGGAGAAAGAGTAAATTCCTGGCACCTTTCTATCCTGGATCTGAGATCAGTTTTAATGATTAAAAGGTTTTCTTTGCTTCTCTTTTCCACTGATAATTGAATCACCGTTTTTTTCTTTTTTCTGTGCGGGGAAGGAAAACGCATCAACTCTGTTTTGATATCCTGACTCCCCCAAATGTGTAAATGTGTCATTGTGTATTAGTGTTTCTCTCGGTTTGTTACAGGAGTTACCTAACATCAATGCTACATCAATAATGAGAGGATCAATGTAACATAGCTGTAATATACTTGCTTGTGATACAAAATACACTGGCTAGGTTCATAAAAGAGAATGGTGTAAACTGGGATTACTACATCCCTTATAACATGATTTTTCAGTGGGATAGTACAATTCGATGAACAGTTACTGCTTAAGAAATTTATAAGGCAGCAAAAGCCTGCATTTCTAGTTAGGAGGGATCTTGTAAATCTAAAGCCCAATTCACTTTTGAGCATTGGGATGGCTGCGACGATTCGAGGTAAACTCCATTTGATTCCTAAGTTCTCACTTCTGCATTATCCTTATGGCTCCGTACACCAACCATCTAGCCAACCAAGGGCAATTCCCACCCCATCCATCACGCAGGCCTTTGTAAAGGTACAGCCTTGCTCTGCAGCCATTTCCCATGGAAGATTGTCTGGCACAGGGACCTGGCCACTTCTTAAATGCTGTCACTCCTGCTGAGGTAAATGCATCTTTAAAAAGAGTCCCTTTGGCAGGTCATTGGGGGATAATGTACAGCATTCCTGGCCAGGTGCTTCTTTTTCATTTCACATTCTACCCTGAGAAATTCCCTGTGGCATTTGTGGAGAATCAGAAGGATGAGGCTGTTCCTCGTTGAGCAAATCTGTTCCCAGTTCATGATATACTTTATGATGCCCAGTTTGGGAGGAGTTGCTTTTAATGGTCTCAGCTGCATTGTGTCATCTCTTGATGCTGATTGCTCGATCTTTTGTTTTACTGGAAATAAATAGTGAAAGGGGTGTGCCTACTTGTGTCGTTTATAGCACACGACCCTGAGGTCATGTAATAAATAACCTCTTTCCCAGGGTTTCCTGGCACCTTGTATTAGTTCATTAAAAATAATAATAAAAGTAATTGTAAACAAGCCTTAAAGAACTGAGACTAGAGATTATTTCTAGACTCTGAAGTCGCTTCTGGAATCTTTGATTGATTGGATGTGCTGACAGGATGCTGACAATCATTTCCTTCTTATGTTGCATATGGGGACCTTGAGAGGTTAAATGATGTGACCCAGGTGACATGTAGTGCTTGGAGTGGGTTACAAGTGGGTTGCAAATCAGTTTAGTTCTGGACTAATTGCTCACTGATATATTACTACAGAGTCTCCCATAGTCTTTGAGGAATGGGAAAATATGACCAACACTTACCTGGGACCATTCACTGAAAGTCCACTTGATTGCTTTACCTAGAATAAGTGGAAGGACCAGTATAAACATGGAAGGGTTCAGTATGTATTCATGGACACATGGGCTCCACCCCTGGGTCAGTAAGATCCCCTGGAGAAGGAAATGGCAACCCGAGCCAGTATTCTTGCCTGGAAAATTCCATGGAAAGAGGAGCCTGGCGGGCTACAGTCCATGGGGTTGCAAAGAGTTGGACATAACTGAGTGACTGAGCAAGCATGCATTCAGTCATTCGTTTTGTTTATTCTGCAAATCCTTACTGAGCCCCTACTGTGTGCCAGTCTCCACACTCGGTTCTGAGGATGCAGAACTGAAAGCCATGGCCAGTGTGGCTGCTTTGTAATCTGATTAATGGGAGCAGACTTCTGCCTTTCAGCTGCTCAGTTTTCAGTGCTGTTTCCATCATCAAGCCTGCCTCATTGACTGAGATGGCTGTTGGAGCACTGGCCCTCACATCCACAATTCAGTTGGAAGCAAAAGGAAAGGTAATAGGTAAAGGAGCCACATTTCCCAGCTGAGGCAGCCTTTCTTGGATCTGCTCTCCTGGATGCCCCTTTTGGTTGCTTCCACAAGTATATCATGGACTTCCCTTTGTTGCAGGGGAGGCTGGGAAATGCCACCTTTTCCTGGGAACATTGCCATCTGTCCTCCAAATTGAAGATCTTGGCACTGAAGGAGAAAAGGAGAAAGGAGAGGTGGACAATGCTTCTTAAACCTTAGCATGTGTCAGAATCACCTGGGGGGAGTGATTAAAACTCACACTGCTGGGCCACACCCAATCTGGGGTGGGATCTGAGAATTTGCATTTTTAACCAACTCCCAGGTGGTATGGATGGCCTCAGTCCTTGGATCGTATTTTGAGCAGCATCAATAATCTGCCAATTTGATTTGTTGGAGAAATTCTATTTCCTGATCATTTAAAACTTGTCTAAGTTGGAAAGAAACTCACAAAACTAGAAGCCATGAAAAAATGATTTCCATCATCCTCAAGTTCAGAGACAATCAACTGGGGGCAGTGCATTAGTAACTGATGGGTGTCAGTGAAGCTGTGGCTAGATATGAACCTGACCAGCTGACAGTCAGCCTGAACTTGGTGCGGAAACATCTCTAGAAAAAGGTGAAGAGATTTCTTTCCAAAAGAGAAAGGCTGATTATGAAGAATTCCTCCACTTAGACCTTATCCAACACGTACTTACAGAATGGTTACGTGTGTCCCATGCTCTACAAGGCCCCCATGTAAATGATTGTCCCCATGTTCAAAGTCTGGGCTTTTGCAGGTAGCTGAGTCATGCTTCGGCACAGACCTAAGAACTGTGTGGGAATAAATCACACGAAGCCTTTGCATTTGAGGCAAGCTTAAAACACATTTTATTTAATTTGCAGAAGCATGGTGGGGAGATTTATATGCATAGCTTTTGTGACAGCACTGAAGTTTCCAAAAAGATGGATGACAAGCTGAAACAAAGACTAGAACTATCCACAAAAGTAAATGGAGAAGTAAATGGTGCTATATAGTTGTTAATTACAGGATAAACAGGGGATGTGCTCAGCAGGACCATAATAACACCCTCCAAGAGGTTCAAGCCATGAACTGGGCAGTGAGGACTCTTCACCATGTCACCTGAAAGGACATGCTTGGCTATCCATTCGTTTCTGGCCCTGCTGGCTTCAAATGTCTTTGAATTTCAGGAACCATAAATATGTACTCCTCTGGAAATTAAAGTTCTTTCAGGAGATACCCCCACCCCACATTTGGTCATTTGGCTAGGTAGGGAGGTCTGTTTAATCCCATGACTGTCACTCAGGAAAGCAAGTTATTCAAAACCAACTATCCTGTTCACCTCTCACCTACACTCAGTCATGTCTAACTCTTTGTGACCGCAGGGACTGCAGCACATCAGGCTTCCCTGTCCTTCACTATCTCCTGGAGTTTGCTCAAACTCATGTCCGTTGAGTTGATGATGCCATCCAACCACCTCATCCTCTGTCATTCCCTTCTCCTGCTGCCCTGAGTCATTCCCAGCATCAGGGTCTTTTCCAATGACTTGGCTCTTTGCATCAGGTGGACAGTGTATTGGAGCTTCAGCTTCAGTATCAGTCCTTCCAATGAGTATTACACCTACAATATATAATCTCAGTAATACAGATTTCTCTAAATCTAGATCAGAGTGTCTGACTTCAATAGGGTATGCACAAAAGGCCAACAAAAATGGCCTTTCAGGAAAATTTGACTTTGAACTACCTCACAAAGGATTGCTTAAAAACAAAACAAAATCTTTTTGTTTTGTATTGGGGTATAGCCAATTAACAGTGTTGTGATATTTTCAGGTGAACAGCAAATGGACTCAGATATACATATATGTGTATCCATTCTTCCCCAAACTCCCCTCCCATCCAGGCTGCCACATAGCATATAAATGACCCTTACTTACAAAAATGTTTCTTCCAAAGACTCACAAAGCTAATTCTTTCAACCTCAAAAGTATTTGGAAGTGGCAAGACTCTACTTCTTTAAAATTTGTTTTGTGGTAACAGCTTTCTTTCCAATTTGGAACTAGTCTGGATGAATCAAGAAAACTCAACTTTAACAAATACTGTTAAAATATAACAACTTTAACAAGTAGCTATTGCTAATAGCTAATTTGCCCATATTCTTGCTAATGATTTTTAATAAGGATACCATCAGAAACCTGCATTCTACATACTTTACGGTTGAAATATCAAGTCACAAGCTGAAGATTTTTGATCAGAATATAAATGGTATGTTGCTGAGATGTATGTAAGAGTGTGGGATGTAACAAGTGAAGCAGGAAAAGAACATTATATATGTAGTCCTGAAGAGACAAATGTGTAACCAGTAGGTTTAATTGATGATTTTGAAAGGTAGCTCAACTTTTAAAAATTAAATTTTGGAGAAGTAAGATGGAGGTATTTGTGACATATATGCATAAAAATATCCATATGTCCATTAAAAATATCCCTCCACAAAGTAGGGGCTTCCCTGATGGATCAGTGGTCAAGAATTCACCTGCAAGCAGGAGGTGCAGGAGACGCGTGTTCAATCCCTGGTCAAGAATCCCTGAAGGAGGAAATGGCAACCAATTCCAGTATCAGTATTCTTGCCTGGAAAATCCCATAGACAAAGGAGCCTGGCGGGTTGCAGTCCATGGGGTCACAGAGAGTCAGACACGACTGAGCACACATGTGCACACAATGTATAGATAGGAAAACTATTATTGTTTAATACACATGCCATCAGTTAGTCAGTTTTGATTCGGGCTATTTTTACCTTATGTGATAAAATCTAAAGGCTAATTTAAAGTTTTAAAGTGTGAAATATTTATCAAGTGGTTAGACATGGACTTGTCAATTCTGCTACATTTCATATAGGTCAAACTTAAAAATAGCTGGTCTGTGCATTTCCATTTGGTCCCAGATTTTTGGTCAGTCTGAATCCTGGAGGTCCCCAGCCCTAACAGTCCAAGAGAGTACAATGTCTATATCTTTCTTATTACTTCTCTGTTCTTGAGGCGATAGGTAAGTACCTAAAGCAAGTTGAGTTATTAGGAAAAGAAGTTCAAGTTGTTTGCTCTATCTTCCCTTACTGACTTATGCTTAAGAACCTTTTTAAAAAAATTCCAGAGTAGTGGGTTAAATTTAGAAAGTCCAAACTAAGCCTCTAGGCTGCAATAAGCAATCCTGAGGGATTAAGAGGGTTTATTCCCTCTGGTGGGAGGGGAGCGAGAGAGGGGCCATTTTGGGGGGAAAGTCACAGGATCCAGACCTGTGACTCTTCACTATCTTCCTTGAATGTTTGACCAGTAGTTTTGAATATGTTTTATAGTCACTACTATAAATATGGCTATTTCAGTCCTTTGACTGGGTGGAGCACTTGTAACTTTTCAAACATGAGAAGTTGAGTAGTTACATTCACTATGGCTCTTGGTTGGGTGTCTGGAACAAAGTTAATAGAGACAATCTTGCCAAGTATCCGGTGTAGTCCTACACAGGGCTCTAAGATTTGTAAAGAATGCATTGTAGATATAGAAGGAATTTATAGAAAGGCATATACAAGAAAGCAATACTACTGCATAAAGCAATACTAATACATACATAGAAAGCAATACAATTGCTGTTAATGAAATGTGCTGAAACACAGCCCATGGAGGAAGGAACTCTTTCTTCGGAAGCACCTTCAAGCAGAGATGACGAAAAGTGGGTTTGTTTCACAGTTGTGTGTGACACTGACCAATACCATGGCCACAAGGAGGACACAGGACCACAAGCTGTGAGCCCTGAAAAGGAATTCTGCACGTGATGGGCAAGGAGACTCATTGTCCGATTTACAATGACTCGACAGCTGGCTGGATAAAGCTTTGCCGTATGTGCATTTAGAGCTGTCTGGAGAAGTCTGTAAATAATACCATCCATCGTGAATGCACCTACTGAATGATTAAAGCGATGCTGCGACTGTGAAATGACCAAAGTCAGTTGTGTTTTCTCTTCACATTTTTCATGCTCTAGTTTCCTTCTCCCTTTAAGTGTTTTTCCATCTGACTCTCTCTGGAAAGTGGAATTGCTCTGATGACCTAAGCTTTTTTGTTCTGTAGTGTGTTAATGTAGTAGAAACATTTGATTAGGTGAATACATTTTAAACTATTAATATCTCATGATCCTAATATTAGCAAACACATATGGAAAGCTTTCTGTATGACATGAGATATGATATATCTCCTTATAAAAAACAAAAGGTCTAAATGTTATTTTCTTCCTTTTAGAGGTGGGGAGAGCTTCCTAGGTGGTGGTGGTAGAGAGTCTGCCTGCCAGTGCAGGAGACTCAGGAAAGGCGTGTTCGATCCCAGGTCAGGAAGATCCCCTGCAGTAGGAAATGACAACCCACTCCAGTATTCTTGCCTGAAAAATTCCATGGACAGTGGAGCCTGGAGGGCTACAGTTCACGGGGTCGCAAAGAGTCAGACATGACTGAGCACACCCACAAAGTATAATTTTTGCTATTTTCACAGGACGCTAGAGGGCAGTAGCTACCTTGAAGATGTATAACATTTGTACTCTGGGTGGTTAGCCTTTGGTCCTGGTCACTGTCAAGTGGAATGTGACAGCTTTTGTAAAACGACAAATATTTCCATCTATTCTTTAGGATGCATGTGAAAGTGGAGATGATTCCAGAATAATTTCTCAAGGGATCAGAGTGTTCTTCAATCATTTGTAATATGCTCAGGTCTGAAACAGAATGACTTACTTGTTGGGGGCAACTGTCTAGGTTCAGATTGAGCAAACATTTATTAAATGTTCATGTGGAATGAGGACAGAGGATGAGATGATCGGATGGTGTCTTCGACTCAATGAACATAGGTTTGAGCAAATTCTGGGAGATAGTGAAGGACAGGGAGGCCTGGCGTGCTGCAGTCCGTGGGGTTGCAAACAGTGACTGAACAACAACAACATGTGGAAACACTTAGCAATATCCTAGCAGATGACTAACGTTGTTGTTTAGTCGCTAAGTCATGTCTGACTCTTCATGACCCTGTTAACTGTAGTCCTCCAGGCTCCTCTGTCCATGGGATTCTCCAGGCAAGAATACTGGAGTGGGTTGCCATTTCCTCCTCCAGGGGATCTTCCCAACCCAGGGATCAAATCCAGGTCTCCTGTTTTGCAGAGGATTCTTTGCCATCTGAGTCACCAGGGGAGCCCATATTTATAATGTATCTGTTCAAAAGTTGAACTCTTCCACATATGGGAGCACTAGTGGTAAAGAACCTGCCAGCCAATGCAGGAGACGTTAGAGACGTGGTTTAATCTCTGGGTTGGGAAGATTCCCCTGGGGGAGGGCATGGTAACCCTCTCCAGTATTCTTGACTGGAGAATCTCATGGACAGAGGAGACTAGGGGGCTACAGCCCTAGGGTCACACAGAGTTGAACATGACTGAAGCGCCTTAGCATGCACGCATGTATGGGAGGCGGCTCCTTACATTAACCATGTTTAAGCACATGCAGCCACCGTTCCAGCAGAGCTCGCAGGAGCAAGTCTATTCAACATATCTGGTCCACGTAAAGGCAGTCGGATACATTCAGAGAAGCTCCATTTGGGAGCCCAGAGTTTCTTGGCTCCACTCTTAACTTGTGTGATCTAGGGAAGGGCTGGGAGGTCTTGGATTGGTTTCTTAGCTCCAGTTTCATCATCTTTAAAATAGAAGAGGTGGATCGATGGTTGTAAGGTCCCTCCAAGTTCTGATTTCCTACAGTGAGAACCATGTCCACCAGGGAAGCCTCCCAAAGCGAAACATGGAAATAGAATCTTCTGCATGTGAATCTGGGTAGAAGGCAAAGAAGAGAAGCATGCAAGGTTTGATAAACTTCACTTGGAGACACTTGACAGGATGTACTCTGTTTATTCCTCACGACTGGCTTCTTCTGAAGGAAAAAAGCAGTGGGTGATCTGTAAACATAAAATGGAGGGAAATCTGGACTCAGGGATAATTTAAAGGAAACAGAAAAAGGAAGGAGTCATAGAGAAAATGGAGTCTAAAAACGGCCGGGATTCTTGGCCTCTGGAGGAGAAGAATTCAATCCTGGGCCAGAGACGAGGCTGGATCGCTCAGAGCTTTGGTGTGATAAAGTTTTATTAAAGTATAAAGGAGATAGAGAAAGCTTCTGACATAGGCATCAGAAGGGGGCAGAAAGAGCACCCCCCTGCTAGTCTTCAGCGGAATGTTACATAGTCACCAGCAGTTTGTTAATGTAAGAAAGGAATGTCTTAAACTCAGAATGGCACCAGACCCCTCATCCAAAAGATGTATTTTAGAATAATCTGGGCACCGGACATTCCGGGTCATAAAACGATTGACTTGAATCTTGCAGAAAGGCAGATCATGCAAATAGTTTTATTTACATAGATTAGGGGAACAATGTCTGAGTAAAACATAGTGGTTTGCCAAGTAGGTTCTGAGCCATTAGGCGGAAGACAACGTTTGGGGTAAATGCACAGTACATTAACATAGCTTAAGACAAACATTTCCATAAGAAAAATGCATTGGTTAACTCAAAGTTTGAGAATAGTTAACTTCAGGTGAAACCAGGTGTCATGGCAACACAGTATTTTAAGAGAAACCTCTTTTAAATTTGTATAGAGAAGGGAAAAAATATCGCTAGTTTGTTTCCTCCCGCCGCTTAAGAGAGAGAGAAAATGTCTGACACTTGCAGCCTATTTTCTCCGTTTGGAGACCCCTGGCCTTCCTGCCTGTTGCCCTCTCTCAGTTTCATAGTCAGATCTTAACTAAGATGCCCACAAAGTGGGGACAGGAAACTTCATTCAGTAAGGTCGATGAAAACTACAAAAGTAACCAAGGAGAGAGAGATGGAGTGATCCAAATCCTGGTTCTTTATTTTATTGTTAATTTTATTTTAATTTTATTCTTAGCTCCCTGACCAGGGACTGAAACAGCACCCCCTGCGATGGAAGTGCACAGGGAAGCCCCTCTATCGTTTGTTAGATGGTTAGCTTGGGCAAGCGGGGCATCTCTCAGAACCTCCTTTTTTTTCTCATCTGATGCTTGTAAATGTTAGTTGTCTCCCTCTCTTTGCCTTTACTTGAAACTGTAGTTCTAAGGGAAAAGAAATTTCACCTTTTTAAAATGCAAAATAGTTGCATGTTTCATCTATTCAGTGCATATCACTCTTCCTGAAGCCAAGTGGAGAGAGGAGACCAGAAAGTATAGTACCACAGGGAAATCGGGGTACAGTAAGTCTGGCCTGAAGGAACCATGCTTTTCCAGAACGCTCCCCATCTAAAGATGAGCAGGCAGTGAAAGACTAGAGAAGAAAGACGGGTGAAGGACCTGAAGATGTGTCTGAGTGTGAGTCCTGGTGTGTTTCACGAGACAGACCTTTTCAGCATTGGTTTGCATGGCCGAGTTTGTTTTGGCAGGAGAAGAACAGAGGTCAGCTGTGTGCACCGGGCCCCGGGGAAGGAAGGGCAGGAAGACAATGTCATCTTGGAGACCGGTCCCTGGCCACCTCCCTGGACTTGCACGGGAGCCCTGGGCGAGCAGGCTGCAGGACTGTGCATAGAGGCCTCCGTGATGGTGACAGTGGGGAAAGGCTTTGTGTTAACAGGATGCACTAAACATCAAAAGTGGGAACCAGAGTGTGCAGAAGATCATGAGGAAAACACTTGTATGCAGACACGTGGCACCCCTTGAGCGCTTTCTGAAAAAAACAAGAGAAATTATTTTTTTTCTTTTTCATTATGGTTTATTAGAGGATGGTGAATATAGTTCCTTGTGCTATACAGTAGGCCCTTGTTTATCCATTCTACATATAACAGTTTGCATCTGCTAATCCCAGACACCCCAACCCTCCCTCCCCCACCTCCTCTCCGCCTTGGCAGCCACAAGTCTGTTCTGTGAGGTCTGTGAGTCTGTCTCTGTTTTGTAAAGAAGTTCATTTGTGTCATAGTTTAGATTCCGCATGTAAGTGATATCATAATGGTATTTGTATTTCCTATTCTGATTACTTCATTTAGGATGATAATCTCTAGGTCCATCTGTGTAGCTGCAAATGACATCATTTCATTCTTTTTTAAGGCTGAGTAAATTCCATTGTTTGTGTGTGTATATATAACACACACATACATGCATTCGATTTGTATATGTATGAAATCTTTATCCATTCATCTGTTAATGGACATTTAGGTTGTTTCCATGTCTTATCCATCACAAATAGTGTTGTTCATGTATCTTTTTGAATTACAGTTTTCCAGGAGAAGCTGTTAATGTGATTGGAAATTCTATCTTAACAGCCTGGAGAAAATCCTAAGAAACACGAGTGGCAACTGCAAATGCGATCCAGTTTATAAGAAGCTTAGAAACATATAGCAAGCATGCAGCTGTAAGTCATGTACCCTGGAAAGAATGGTTGAGGGAGTTTCAGGTTTCTTACGTGGAAAAGCAATGTAAGAGGACTGGGTGAAGTTCAGTGGAAAGTATGTCTCTTCCAAAAAGCAGATGTTAGGGTTTCCTAGAATCAGGATGCAGGGTCTGTGATACCAGCAGACTGCTTTGGTATCACAGGTTTTCATGATTTGATCATTCTGTATTTACCTGTTTGAGCCTGCCTCATATTAATGGCAACCCACTCCAGTGTTCTTGCCTGGAGAATCCCAGGGACAGCGGAGCCTGGTGGGCTGCCATCTATGGGGTCGCACAGAGTCGGACACGACTGAAGTGACTTAGCAGCAGTAGCAGCATATTAAAGAACTTCATTTTGTTGAAGATATTTCAGCAAGCATACGAATAGACTACCCACAATTTACATAATCTTGCTTAAAAATCAATGTTGTATTTGCATGGAGTTTGCAATTGTAATTTCCACTGCATATAGGATTTTGCCTGGGGAAGCCTAGCCTGAGTGAAAGAGGCTGATGAAGAGGAGAGAGAGAGAATGAATTAGAGGAAGGGAAGAGAAAGGCACAGACAGTGAGGAGGAGGGCAGGAGGTGGACTGAATCCAGGTCAGAAGGGGACAGCAGGTGGTGGCCACAGAAGCAAGAAAGAGGTCATCATGAGAAATCCTAGGAACACAGAGGGAAAGTGTGTTCAGTGATCCTGAGTCCTCCAATGGAGGGAACTGAAAACGTGCCAAATTATAGATTCCTCCTTAGATGGGGGACATTCTGGAAGAGTGCAGTTCCTTCAGGCCAGACAGTGTACCTGCTTTTCCTGTTATACTGTGGTTGCTAGAATGCTCTCTGTTCATCTGTCCTTCAGGAGAGTTATTTTACTGAACAGATGAAACATGAAACAATATTTTTTTCTTCAAAACACAGAATCATAGATTACAGGCTTGGGTCAGCTCTGCATTCCAACAGGTCAGAGGGAGGCAGGATTCATGTCTGAGGACACAGGCAGTTTCAGATAGATTAAAGTCAAGCACAGTATAATCTTCTCTCCATCTTGTTGGAGAAGATGCTAGACAAGGAAAGGGGAAATTACACCCCTGGGTCAGAAATGGACAGTCAAGAGGTTTCCCTGAAATGCGGGGAAAGTAGGTTCCATACCTGGTCGGAAAACTAAGATCTCACATGTCATGGGGCAATTAAGCTCACAGATCCCAGCAGAGATTCTTTGTACTGCAACTAAGACCCGACACAGCCAAATAAATAAGCAAATATTTTTTAAAAAACAGATGGACAGTCGAGTCTTCACCATGTGACACCCGATGAGTGACAAAGGAGCCTGGGCCTTGGCCCACCTGCTCCACGCCCTGACTGTTCCTCTTATAAAGAGTGAACTGAACACCTCGAGGCATCACCTGGAGTCTTCTTGGCCCGACGTCTTATTTCAGTCATGGCTGCTGGGCATCAGTCCACACAGGCTTCGACAAGCTTTCCTCAGCCCTCGCTAGCTGCCACACTTCCCCAGTGGCTCAGTGGTAAAGAATCTGCCTGCTATGCAGGGGACGCAATAGATGTGGATTCAATCCCTGGGTTGGGAAGATCCCCTAGAAGAGGAAATGGCAATCCAGTCCAGTATTCTTGCCTGGAGAATCCCATGGACAGAGGAGCCTGGCGGGCTACAGTCCATGGGGTTGCCAAAGAGTTGGACACGACTGAAGCATCTGAGCACACACTTGCTGCCTGAGGGAGTTTTGGAGTCTGTGGCAGGGCACACCCAAAGAACGTCCCAGGACCCACCAGTGCTCACCTCTGACACGGAGGGAGTCGGTCTCCTATGGGGACACCCTGGACCCATCCAGGATGGAGCCCGTGGTGCATGCCTTCTCCCTCTCTTACCCAGATGACTTGGAGACGTGTTCCATGTCTTCTCAGAGGATCCCCTGCCATCAAGTGGCTCAAGAGCAAGGAGCTGTTAGACAGCACAAGAGCACTGGCTTTCCTTCTTCCTTTCTTTCCTTTTTACTCTTCTTGTGATTCAGTCTTGCTCCCTTGGAGTCACCCTCCCAAATAAACTACTCTCACATATGCCTTTATCTCAGGCTCTACTGTGGGGTAACCCAGGCTAGGGAAATAGCAGACTGAGAATGAGAGGGAGATGGGGATCCCTCCTCCGGGAGAATGTCCTGCATGTAACGCATGACCACAGGGAGCAGGGGCACGAGGGAGCCCCAGCGCAGAGTGAGGACACTGCCTTCATTTTTGCTTTGGAGAGGTGGTGAGCGCATGGGAATATCATCAGTATTATATTATTACTATTACCAACTCTCTGGCAAATGATATTTTTTTTTCAGGAGCAGTTCCTCTGCTCTCCAGAGATGATTTCACCTGAAACACAGACTTTGGAATCTCAAACTCCACACACTTCTCTAGGCCAAAGACTCTCTGTGTCCCCAGGGCTTAATTGTAAGACATAGTTGATGATGGATCTGTTCACTGACTTGGTCTCCTGTGCCTGAATGCAGACCTATCCATCAATGCTCTTCTGAAGCTGGTCTCATGAACTCTGGACCTCCCAGCGGGCGTGACCCGACTAGAGCTGAAGCAGGGAAATTCTTTCCTCTTGTTACCAAGATGCAGTTCATGGTCAACTAATGGAGTCCTGGATTGTAACATGCAGGTCTTTGCTTTCAGGAAATTCAGTTATAGTGCTGGAAGAGCTAATTATCTGCTTTAAAAACCAACATTATTAGCCGAAAATAATTATTACTGCAAGGAAAGTGAAAACAATTGGGAACGAACATGCCTTAAAGCCATCTCCCATTTCAGCTTTTCTCCTAGCAGAGAGGGGAGCGCACAAACTCCCACTCTCCTCTCTATTAAGGAGGAAGTCCTCAACTGCCAGCAATCTGTTCCTGAATCCCATTTGTATATATATATATTTTTACCTATGGTGTGAATAGTAATTAGGCAGAAAGACAAAAACACAACATGTGGTGCTTCATACAACTTTGCGATTTGTTATTTTAAACTCATTTTGGGGTTATAAATGATTTTCGGAGTTTGAGCAAGTTATGGTTGGTGGATAAGAGTGTGTGAAGTGTGTGCCTGTGTGTAGGGTGGGTGGGCAGCAAAATGAGGCTTCTTGGTTACCATGACCACCTCACAAACCTCCCCTGGCAACTTGAACTGTATACAGGCAAAAAAGGAGTGGGGGAGGTTTGGAAAATCATACAAATGAAATCAGAGGGGGTTATGTGTTCTCATATTGGAAAACTGTATTTCCTTAAATACCGCTACCATCTGGGTATATTCTCTTTTAAGAGTCTGCACTCCAGATGCATTTTTGTCAAACAAAGCAGAGTTATCTTTAGTAATAAAAGATTAAAGGAGCAGTGACTCCATGTAATAATTCCAAGGAAACCTGGGAGTTGACTATACAGCGATGTTTGACCTGGCTGGCATCACTGGGGTCTCTGGGCCAGAGGAGTAAAATCTCCCCTTCCTTTGTTGAACTAGGGAGGACGAGCTGGATGTCACGACGATTTTCACCATCCTTCCTTCATCTTCCTCCAGGACTGCACTTGCCACATCTCTCGTGGGTCCACCTCAGCCCCCAAGCTCATCCCCGCTGTGGGGAGAGGGAATGAAAGGAAGGATGAGCAGGATGAGCCACTGACTTTGGGCCTCAACTTCCACACCAGTAAATCGTCAGGTTTGGAGTTTAGCATCTCCCAGACCTTCTGCTTTCTTTGCACTTTACATCTTCATGAACTACAAATGCTGTCTCAGGTTCATTGACTGAACAGAGACTTCTGGTACAATCGCACAAGGAACTCCACTGATCTCTTCACCAGTCAAACTGGTGAAAATTCCTTAAAAAATCCCAATCATGTAAAACTTCTGGAAGTGGTCCTTTTAGCAAACCACAAGAGAAAAAGCAGGGTTGCAAGAGAATCTATGAAAATTGGATAAAAAAGAGAGTTTGTAGTATTTGAACTCCCTTTCTCATGACTCCTGCTCAGCCAAATGGAGCATCATTCCAGATGCTGCAGCCAGGAACACAAGGCTCTCTCTCCCCCTTGCTTCCAGTCAGAGGGCTTTCTTCCCAGGAAGAGACAGTCTTCAGCATTTCTGTATTCAGTATTTGCTTCCCAAATGTCTGATGCTGAGGCTAAGTCCCGGCATGAGGTTGGAGGTGGGGCTTCCTTCTTCTGCCCAGTCCCCAGTAGTGAGACAGTGTCCTACCTTTGTGTGCTATGCTGTGAATAAATAGGTAAGTAAGTGTTAGTTGCTCAGTCATCTCTGACTTTTTGCGACCCCAGGGACTGTAGTCTGCCAGGCTCCTCTGTCCATGGATTTCTCCAGGGAAGAATACTGGAGTGGGAAGCCTTTCCCTTCTCCAGGGAATCTTCCCAACCCAGGGATCAAACCCAGGTCTCCTGCATTGCAGGTGGGTTCTTTACCATCTGAGCCACCAGGGAAGCCCAGGGCCTTGTTGCCTGCCAGGGCTTGTGAGGTCGTGGTCCCATGCCAGGAGAGACAAATTGAGAGGACTTCAGACTTTACCTTTCTTTCAACCTCCAATCAAGTGGTCAGCAAATAGAGCAGTTTGTCACTCAGAGCAAAGCTTGCTATTTTCCTCACCTCTAGCTCTGGAGAGGTGGCTCCAAGATTTTACCTGGGAGAGAAGCAGGTCACAAGACAGACAGCTCCTAATCTCTTCCTCAAAGAATTGACTTCAGTTGCAATGAAGTGTGGGGAAGTTCAATCCTAAGCACACTCTCAAGACCAGTGATGTGTGTGCTCAGTTGTGTTCAACTCTTTGCGACCCCATGGACCATAGCCCACCAGGCTCCTCTGTCCATGGGATTCTCCAGGCAAGAGTACTAGAGTGGATTGCCATTTCCTTCTCTGGGAGATCTTCCCCATGCAGGGATCAAACCCACGTCTCCTGTGGCTCCTTGCATTGCAGGTGGATTCTTCACCACTGAGCCATTGGGGAAGCCCCAAGAAGAGTGAAGGTTGTGATATGGTAACTGGGTGGATCCTCATGGATTTAATGAAGACGCAGTTTAGGTTGTAGGCAGGCTACATTGTAGGAGAGAACTGGGGAATAAGACAGCTGGGGAAAACCTTTCCAGCGTCAGAATAAATATCAAACATGAACATGAGAAATGATTCCTCCAAAGGAGTCTCGATTTGATTGGATTAGTTCATAGAGCAATTCATGGCCTAGAGCATTGTTGAAAGCAATAAAGTAAACAACAAGCAGTTAGTAGAGTTTAACAGCTGGATGAGGTCAGGGAAAGAGAAAGTGAGCCCTGGCAACACCATAGTCATCTTAGGGTGACTGTAGGTCTCCCCACATCTGCACCTCCCTAGAACAACACCAGAGGTTTAACATTTTCTGTTTGTGGGAAGAATCTGCATGTGTCCTGAGTCACCTCAGTCGTGTCCGGCTCTGGGATCCCACGGTTTGCAGCCCACCAGGTTCCTCTGTCCATGGGATTCTCCAGGCAAGAATACTGGAGTGGGCTGCCATGACATCCTCCAGGGGATCTTCTGGACCCAGGGATCGAACCTGTGTCTCTTATGTCTCCTGCATTGGCAGGTGAGTTCTTTACCACTAGCGCCACCTGGGAAGCTGGCCTTCACTAAAGTTGAATCAGTTACTAAAAAATAAATGTGTCAATGAAACATTAAGCAATTGATCTAATACAGAAATGGAAAATCTTATTTGAGCCAAATTCGAACATTATAACCGAGGGAGAGCATCTCAGAAAGGTCTGAGAAACTGTTCCACCTGTTAGAATTCAAGGCACAGTTACACAAGTTTTTTGAGATGGGGGCTGTACATCAAAGGACATATTTTAGACAGTTTACACAATCCAGAGCTAAACTGCCCATACAGGATCAAGAAGGAATGCTGTCTTTTAAGGAGTTGCCTTGTTGGTGTTAGGAAATGTAACTGTTTATGTTTGAGCAAGTATTTCTGCCAACAGGGGAGGTTTGGTCATGCAAACCGCAGATACACAGTGCACTGTAGGGGGGAGGTAGGAGGCCAAAGGGAAGGGAAATTTTTTTGTTTGTTTGTTTGAATTCTTCTTGTCTTGACATAAAATATGAATTTTATTTCACATAAGTGAATCATGAAAACAAGCCTTTGAGGGGGATACCAGCACCCAGAGATTATTGCTACAATATATAATCTGAAATGTCTACTCACCAACAAAAATTATAAAGTATACAAAGAAATAGGAAGGTATGACCCATTCACCAGGAAAAAAATAAGGCAGATAGAAACTGCTTGTGAGAGTGACCAGAAGTCTGCTTTGATAGCAACCAATGTCAAAATAGCCATTGTAAATATCAATATGATCATAGAAGTAAATGAAGCCGTGAGTTAATAAGTAAAGGAAGGCATGATCACATCACAAAAGGAGAATATTAAAAAAAAATAGAAATTGTAACAGCATCAAGTTCCGGGGCAATTCTGGGGATGAAAAGTAAACATAGCTGAAATAAAGATGTTCCCAGAGGGGCCCAAGGCTTGTTTTGAAGTGGCAGAAAGAAGAATCAGTGAACTTGGAGATAGTTCAATAGAGACTATGCGAGGTGAAGAACAGAGAGAAAAGAGAATGAATAAAAATGTATGGGACTTGGGACTTCCCTGGTGGTCCAGTGGTTAAGAGTCAGCCTTCTGATGCAGAGGACACGGGTTTGATCCTGGTCTGGGGAACTAAGATCCACATGCACAGGGCCACGAAGCCCTCGTGCCACAACTAGAGAAGCCAGATCGCTGCCGTGAAGACCCAGCACAGCACCCCCCCAACCCCTGCAAATGAATGGACTCTCCAAGGAATGTGGGGGGGAGGGGTGGAGCGACCATCAAACACAGCATCATATGTATAATGGAAGTACCAGGAGAGGAAGGAAGGGAGAGAAAACATTGCCAAAGAAATAATGACTTAGAAATTATATATGATTATGGTAATAAGCAAAGCAATATAAAGCTGCATAAACTAAATGCTGATAATCTTTCACTCACACCCGTGCTCCCCATCCACCCCGAGGTAACCAGTGTAACCGTGTGTATCCTTCCCATGTTTTTCCCTATGCTGATGCAAAAATTAGCAAATATGCATATGCATATTTAGCTTTTTAATGTATAAAACAGAGGGGGTAGTAATCCATTGTTTGGATGTAACACCATTTATTAGCTATTTCTCAATACAACTCTCTCTCTGTAAGATCTTTAATGACCATGATTCTGTTTACCTAATGCAGACGTTATGATGCAAAATTTCTTCCCAAGCAAATCTAGCCCAGCTTTAGGAGTCCAGAGCAATGCTTGCACTGAATAGATTTGATAGAATTCATTGTCATTTGTAGGATGTTTGCCAGCCCAATTTGAATATTAGGCATGAAAGGTCATAGTGGGAAAAGAAAAAGGATGACAAAGATGAACTTGCTCAAATTTCATTTGGTTCAGCCCAATTTCCAATGTATCAAGTATAGTTTTAGTCAAAGTTTCAGACTACGTGGTAATATGTGCATGCTAGGTCACTCAGTTGTGTCCGACTCTTTGTGCCTCCATGGACTGTAACCAGGCAGACTCCTCTGTTCTATGGAATTTTCCAGCCAAGAATACTGGAGTGGGTTCCATCTCTTGTTCCAGGGGATCTTCCTGACCCAGGGATTGAACATGAATCTCTTGTGTCTCCTGCATTGGCAGGCGGATTCTTTACCACTGCACCACCTGGGAAACCAATACAGCACTAAAAAGGCAATGGACTTGGAATGAGAAGTCTGAGCTTGGACTCTGAGTTAGTCACGGATTCAGTCAATCAAGGCCACAACAATGTTAAGTAACACTGATCGCAAAATCTCAGCGTACCCCAATAAGGACTGGTTTAGCTCCAGTGTCTGTAGGACGGTGGGCAGTTGGGTGGATAGGGGGTAGGGTGGGCTTGGATTAGCCAGGTGGCTCTTCTCCATGTGTCTCCTTGGAACCAGAGCACTGGGCTGGTGGTGGCAGAGGTGGAAGAGAGCATGTCCAACTGCAAAAGCTCTTTCAAAGTCTCTATGCATCCCATGGACTAACATCCCATTAGCTGAAACAAGTCGTGGAGGCTGAACTCAGAGTCCAGGGGCACTGCCAGCTTACGTGGCCAAGGATACAGATGTGTGACCCTGTTACTGGAGATGGAGTAAAGATTCAGGGTCATAATTCTGCCTGTTGCAGTCATTTATCAGCAAGGTACTTTGTGTTCTCCGAAAGGAGATAACACTACCCACCTTGTAATTTTGTTTCAAGGGTTACTTGCAATATTGTATGTACATCCCTAGGCATATAGTGCATAATGAATGGCTATTAACTTCCTCGAAAAGCTCTCATGGAATATGTGATTCTTTTATGTTCAAAATCTTACACAGCATTGGTCAAACTGATCAAATAAAAAAAGGATATGCAGGACTTCTCTGGTGATCCAGTGGCTAAGACTCCATGCTCCCGAATCAGGGGGCCCAGGTTTGATCCCTGTTCAGGGAACTAGAGCCTGCATGCCACAACTAAAAGATACTGCACGCTGCAACAAAGAATGAAGATCCCATGTGTTGCAACTAAGACGTGTCACAGCTGAATAAATATAAATAAATAAATAAATGTTAGGAAAAAAGCATGTTCAATAATTAACATTTTCTTTTTCTACACAAGATTATAAGAATGGCTTCCAGGTTGCCTACTGCATATCACTTGCATAAATACTTTTGCACATGGGGTCCAGGGTACATGGGCCATTCTGAATTTTGCCATTTAGAATTTTCTTGCATCAAAGCATTGTTTTATACTTCTGCACTATTTTTCTAGTAATCTTATGTGTGTGTGTGTGTATCTGTGTGATTGTTCATCATTTGACTGAACCACAGGAGGTAAACTATTTCATGGAGAGGTTTTGGAGCCTCCAGCCTGACATCGGTTACCTGGCCCGGTGTCCTCTTGGTTTCAGAGCTTGGCACCTGCTGAGTGATGGTGTGGTGGATCTCAGAGCCTGGGGGCCCCAGAGCACCCATAAATCCTCTCTTCCCTGAGAAGACAAGCAAGCATGCTGGAAAAGTAATAAAGTTCCCTATGTTCTATTAGTGTGACTGTGCTTGTGGGAGGAAGACAAAGCCATCCGCAGGTGCTGTCGATGACAATGGCGCTGGGTGCCTGGCTCCAGTCTCACTGAGCTGATTTGGTGCTCTAGAGTATTTTAGCCAGATGTAGGACTGAATCTGTGGCTTTGTAAATGCAACAGAGGAGCCATATCAGCTCATTTGTTAAATTAAAAAGCATTACATGAAGGGGACCTAGAATTGATTTAATGAGGATGCAGCTAAACCGCAACAGGGAGCAGCAGGCGGACCCCACTACCTGGGTCAGGTTTTCTCCGATTAGGGTAAATGTAGGGCTTCCCTGGTGGCTCACACAGTAAAGAATCCGCCTGTGATGCAGGAGACCCTGATTTGATTTGTGGGTCAGAAAGATCCCCTGGAGAAGGGATAGGCTACCCACTCCAGTATTCATGGGTTTCCCTGGTGGCTCAGATGGTAAAGAATCTGTCTATAATGCAGGAGACCTGGGTTGGATCCCTGGATCGGGAGGATCCCCTGGAGGAAGGCATGGCAACCCACTCCAGTATTCTTGCCTGGAAAATTCCATGGACAGAGGCGCCTGGTGGGCTACAGTCCACGGGGTTGCAAAGAGTCGGACATGACTAAATGACTAACACTTTCACTTTTTTTCAGACAGCAAGCCACTGGTCTCTTTGGGGTCCATGCATCAAGCCACATTGCTGAGAACAGTACCATGACTAGATTCCAGAAGACCCAAGTCAAACTAGGGGTTTGGCCAGGGCTCTGCAACAACCTAGAGAGGTGGGGTGGGGAGGGAGGTGGGAGGGAGGTTCAAGAGGGAGGGGGCACATGTATACCTCTGCTTGATTCATGTTGATTTTGGCAGAAACCAACACAATATTGTAAAGCAATTATCCTTCAATTAAAGATATATAAATTTAATTATATATATATATATATATTTAAAAAAACCTAGGGGTTTGGTCCAGTCAGGAAAAGGGACTTCTTTTGTTGAGGGTTTTCTGCTAAACACGTTTTGTGAATTGTCATCCGTGGCCCTGTGGAAGTGAGACTGGCTCCTTGTGTGTCTGAACTCCCTACTGTATCATAACCCACTCTCCAGAAGTAATTACTCCTCCTTTTAGCTTTGCCCAGAAACTTCAGAGAATGCCCTGAGTATTCAGCATGGTTCTCACGAGCTTCTTTCGATTTCCCCGGGAAGTGTGCGTGTGTGTCCATGCTCAGTTGCTCAGTCATGTCTGACTCTTTGTGACCCCATGGACTGTAGCCTGCCAGGATCCTCTGTCCATTGAATTTTCTAGGCAAGAATACTGGAGCGGGTTGCCATTTCCTATTCCAGGGGATCTTCCTGATGCAGGGATTGAATCTGCATCTCCTGCATTGGCTGGCAGATTCTTTATGGCTGAGCCACCTGACAAGAGTCTCTTCTATTGCTGTGCTTCAGTTTACACGTCCAACAATGGATCCCTGGATTGATGGATACGTGATGCAGCAGTTATAAGCATAGATTCTGGAGCCAGGCTGCCTGGGTTTGATTCCTGGTTCAGCCCCTCAGAAGTTGTCACCTTGGGCAAATCGCTTAATCTCTCTGCACATTAGTTATCCCACTTGTGAAACAGGCATACTAATGACTCTCTCCTCATAGGATTATTTCAAGAATTGAACAATTATTAAAATGCTTGGAGTTTTTGGCACATGGTGTTGGATAGGTATGGCTATTATTAAGACTGTAATGAACATTAATTAAATGAGGTAATGCATGTAATATTCTAAGCATATACAGACAGTGAATTATGGATATTATCGCTACTGCTACTGCAAGCTGTTCAAGTTTTATCTCCTTTTAGATAAGACATCTGAATGCAGATCAAGTCTTGATCTGCCTTTTCTCCAACTGAGTCCAGCTCTACAGACACTTGTGTTCTGTGGTCACAGAAGTTTGAGAACTGCTGAATGGCTGTGTCTATGAGTGTATGTGTTTCTAATACTTTCCAGGTGGCTCAGTGGTAAAGAAGCCACCTGCAAGGCAGGAATAGCAGAAGACTCGGGTTTGATCCCTGGATCAAGAAGATCCCCTGGAGAAGGGAATGGCTACCCACTCCAGTATTCTTGCCTGGAGAATTCCATGGGCAGAGGAGCCTGGCAGGCTACAGTCCATGGCTTTGCAAAGAGTCAGACACGACTCAGCATGCATGAGAATGAATGTTTCTAACACATATTCAGACCACAGAACTATTTTGCTTGAAAACACACTTTCGTAAAGTTTTTCCATGACGCATGGAAGGATTGAGAGTGGAAATTTTCAGATGAGGAGAATTGTTGGGGGAAGTGGAATTCTGACCCCTTTTCAAATAAGGCTAATTAAAAAACTGCCCTTCCCACCTCTGAGGGTAATGAAGGGGATTTATTAACACCTCTTCTGTGCCAGGCATTGATCTTGGCAGTTCAGATAAGTGCTATCACTTAATGACCACCTAGAATGTGCCAGACATTTTATATAAATGATTCCTACCATCCATAACATTTTTGCCGAGTAGGTGTTATCAACTCCAGCTTATAGATGAGGAAATTGGTGGCTCAGACAGTAAAGCATCTGCCTACAATGTGGGAGACCCGGGTTAAATCCCTAGATTGGGAAGATCTCCTGGAGAAGGAAATGGCAACCCACTTCACTATTCTTGCCTGGTAAATCCCATATACGGAGGAGCCTGGTAGGCTACAGTCCATGGGGTCGCAAAGAGTCGGACACGACTGAACGAATTCACTTTCACTTTCTATGGCTAATATGTGGGCTTCCCTGGTGGCTCAGATGAATCCAGCTGCAATGTGGGAGACCTCAGTTTGATGCCTGGGTTGGGAAGATCCCCTGCAGGAGGGCTTGGCAACCCACTCCAGTATTCTTGTCTGGAGAATTCCATGGACAGAGGAGCCTGGTTGGTTACAGTCCATAGCGTTGCCAAGATTCAGTCACGGCTGAAGCATTTTAGCACGCACCTGTACAGGGTTTACAAACCACCCGATATTCTAGACACTTCAACACTTATATTAAGAGGGTCATACCATGATGATTATTTTCCCCCTAACTAACTGATATAAGAAAGTATATTTTATGGAGGTGTTAAAATTGAAGGAAACCTCCGACTGCACTCCGTCATGATCTCGGTTTCCCGCACTCCATTCTGATGCTTTCCTGGGACAGACTATACTCTTTTAATCTGTGGGAAGCTTGCACTTTCATATCCTACAGAGACCAATTAAAGTCAAACTTGTGAAGGCGGTGATCCAACAAAGTGGGAATAAATGAATGAAGGGTGTTTATTATAAAGTGAAGCTGAAAGGTTAATACTGCCTAAATACTCATTTATAGGCCCTGGGACTGACAGCAAGGTCCTAGCCTAGGAGGTCTTGATTTGTCAAAAGCTTTGTATGCCTGCTTTTTCTTGAACTCTTCCGTCTGCAACGTGTTCCGGGGTTCAAGTCTTCAGTCAGCCGGGGCAGCAAGACAGAGCATATCAATCAGAGCAAATGAGTAGCCCTATTTTCCCTTTGATAATTGGAGTCTAAAGCCATATTAGCTCCAGCCTTAATACTAATTATAGTATGACTTGCATGGCAAGACTTCCTGATTATTTTTGGTAAATTTTCTTTGAAGATAAGAAAGAAACCTTTATACCCAGATTATGGTTTGTCAGTTGCAGGAAGTGCCTGTTAGGGCAGCTTCAAACAGAGTTCTAGACAATGAGAAAAGTGGCACAAGCCCAGCCTTGGGTCTATAAAAGGATGAGGCACTGCCTTCTTGGGAGCAGCTCCAAGCCTGACCCTCAGCTCCTTCTCATCCATCCCTGTCTCACCCTGCAAGCTTGTCTTCTCATTGCTTTGTCAAGAGAGTGAAAATGACTTTTCAAGAAGATCCAAAAAGAAGCTTTGTCTTTTATATTCCTTTTTTTTTTTTTTGGTCTTAGAATTTTTTTCCCTATTCTTTCAGATCAAGGTTGTCTGTTACAGGATTTCTTCCTCATTTGATAGGGCAGACCTTGAATTTACAAAACTCATTGAAAACTGAATGTATTTTTTATCCTGAAGCCAGAATCTCAGGGCTGAACTGAAGTGTGAGCCTGGTTACGCCTAGGCTAAACCCGTTTCTTTCATTAATTATTCTTTTAACTGAGGCCTTACGTAGGATTCAGATTTTGACCCCCTGCAACTTCACAAAATCTTTTTTTTTTTTTTTTTGCTTTTGAGAAGTGAACGTCTTGGGTATTACATCTCAGTCAAGCACCTTTATGCCTATATTTTTTATGTCATTTGACCATTTGGACCATAAAGAAGGCTGAGGACTGAAGAATTGATGCTTTCAAACTGTGGTGCTGGGGAAGACTCTTGAGAGTCCCTTGGACTTCAAGGAGATCAAACCAATCAATCCTAAAGGAAATCAACCTTGACTATTAATCGGAAGGACTGTTGCTGAAGTCAAAGCTCCAATGCTTTGGACACCTGATGCGAACAGCCAACACATTGGAAAAGACCCTGATGCTGGGAAAGATTGAAGGTAAAAGGTGAAGCGGGCAGCAGAGGATGAGATGGTTAGATAGCATCACTGCCTCAATGGACATGAGTCTGAGCAAACTCAGGAAGACAGTGGAGGACAGAAAAGCCTGCGGTGCTGCAGTCCATGGGGTCACAAACAGTCAGACATGACTTAGCCACTGAACAACAACAAGGTCCAACGTTTACTGGAGAGTTCTGGGTATAGCGCCAATCACACCTAAATGAATGGCTACCTCCAGAGCAGTTGCCTTGTGGGGACATATTATTGTTTAGGATCATTTAGGCGCTAGTGGAAGAAAATCACACTAGCTGAATTAAGAAAAAAATGAGGTTTATTGAAAAGATACTGGGAGTCTCACAGAACCTAAGTGTTATCAGTTCTCATCAAACCTGAAATCAGAAACACAGATGCTCTTAGAATTGGCTTCCTATTTCTTTTATGTATGATTGTCTCTATGGACCATATTCTTTCTTCCTCCTTTTTAGGTACAAATGTTTCCTTCATTTCTCCAGGGTATGTCATAGGAAATTAGAATACACATCCAGTCCTAGCCTCCCACCCTATGGTAAACCACTCAAGGACTGACTGACTTTCTTTCTCTGTTCTAGTTTTAAGATTTCCATGCTGGCACTCTGGCTGACTTACCTGGGGACAGGCGGCTCACCTGCTAGCCATCTGAATGGAGCAATCCGATGTGTTAGGTGGTGTCAGAAGAAGGGTGGGGGTGTTGGGAAAATGAAAAATACCCAGGAAAATCGGCAGCTTGTCCTCTTTATGAGCAAACACTGAGCTCATTAGTTCTGTTAAATCAATCCATTTTCCTAGGAAGTGAGCTGTTGTAGATTTTTAAGTCTGTGAGCTATTAGCCCCCATTATTAATTGAATTTAGAGAAATCAATTCCTTTATAAGAAACCATTTATTTAAACATATCTATTCATGTTGTTCTTTTCCTTAAGCAATGTATAATAAGAGGAAACACATATATTTATTACATATAAGCAAACGTACGTAAGTGCTTACTTTGCACAAAACATTGTTCTGTGTGTGTGTGTGTGTGTGTGTGTGTGTGTGCAGGCACACATGTATGTTCATTCTGGTCATCAAAACAGCTGTATGAGGAAACTGAGGCACAGGAAGTTTAAAAAATTTGCCCAGAGGTAAGCGATAATTAGGTCTTCCCTGTTGGCACGGACAGTCAAGAATCTGCCTGCAAAGGAGGAGACCCGGGTTCAATCCCTGGGTCAGGAAGATCCCCTGGAGAAGGGACTGGCTACACACTCCAGTATGCTTGCCTGGAAAATCCCATGGACAGAGGAGCCTGGTGGGCCATAGTCCATGGGGTCACAAGCAGTTGGATAGGCCAGAGCGACAAGCAATAACTAGTGGTGGAATCCAACTGGGGAGAGATGATATGCTGGAATTAATAGCTAATAATGCAACATACAATGTAGCATACTGACTGTTTTTCAAACATATGTACTAGAATTTGGAGAAATTTAAGAACCATAGGAAACAGCCTCACTACTTTGTGTTTATTTCATTTTTTAATGAAATTTCTATTATTAACATACTCAATCACTACTGTTCCACAACACTAGAGAAAAATAGTTTAAATTTTACCAGGCAACTTTTTATGATAACCTGCTTGAAAATGACCAGAAGAGTGTGGGGCTGGGCAGAAAAATAATCTTCAAATATTTTAATCACAGTCAAGTGGAACAAGGGCAGATTTCTTTAATGGATGAAGAGTGAAGGAATCCAGGTCACATTCAGTAAGAAATCCTTGCTGACTATCAAGTCTACCTACTCTTGTAGCAGCACCCCTTTCAGATCAGTGAGCATCCCAATGTGTGGTCCCTGGGCCAACAGCATCGACATCACCTGGAAAACTGGTAGAAATGCAAATTCTAGGGTCCCACCCCAGGCCTGATGAAGTCCAGCCCTCTGTTTTAACAATCCTTGTAGATCCTTGTTCAGATGTGCCTTCAGGTCTGAGACCCACTGTCACAAAGGCCGGGGCCACAGAATAAAAAAACCGCCAGAATCACGATTTCTTGAAAAGACAATTAAGGCAGGAGTACAGACTCCAGTGCCTGAGAGGGGTGGTGAAGTCTATTGATAGTTCATGTAAATGTGGGAAACTTTCAGGTAATCAGAGCTGAGCTGCTGTATCGTACCTGGAATGGCTCCTATATGGTTTCATTGCCTTGTAAAAACATAGAGCAGGCATCACATTACTGTCAAACCAAACCTCTGTGGTCTGTGTGGTGTTTTCAAGCCCTTAAGTTTATAGATTACAAAACT
This sequence comes from Okapia johnstoni, assembly GCA_024291935.2. Classification (NCBI taxonomy): domain Eukaryota; kingdom Metazoa; phylum Chordata; class Mammalia; order Artiodactyla; family Giraffidae; genus Okapia; species Okapia johnstoni. The sequence goes on along the minus strand of CM044326.1, from coordinate 13,564,844 downwards.
GAGGTCCCAGCGATCACAAGTTGGAATCAGAACATGGGTCTCTGTTGACTCAACTCAGTGACAGAGAAGAGAACCATGTGCACAATATTGGGTTCTTAGGGGCCATGAAGAGTTTCCAAATAAGTGACTTCTAGGCCATTTCTACACACATTAAAATTTTCTGAGCTATATAAGATGACCATTCATAATCAAGACCTTGTCTATTTACTGGAAAACGTGAATTTGCTTTAGCCGTACAATAAGAGGCTCATAGAGATCATCTAACCTGGTTCAACCTTCTCACTTTACAAATGAGAATAAAAAAGAAACGCAAACCTTGAGAACCAGAATGCTTAAGAGTCCACAGCTATTAACGCCAGATCCTACATTTTCAGGAGATGTTGAAATTTTGTGTTGTCTGTTGAATTATGTCAATATTCATTTCATTTTTTTCTCATTTCTAAATAGGTGTAATGACATTTATATTCCTACTTGAAATATCAATAGAAGCTGTTGAGGAGGGACATGGGTTGAATGAAACACAGACTGAAAAGTATGGTATTAAAATAGTAGGAAAGTATTTTAAAAGTGTCATATTAAAATGAACATAGATTGGAAGATATAGACTAAAATGGTACAGAATATTCAATGCTATTATCTTCAGCATTGATTTTACTGTAAGATCTGTCCTCCTGTATGTTGGGTAGATTCAGTCATAACATTTTAATACTGGGAGCATCCTTAGAGGTTATTACTTCCTAGCCTTCATTTTACAGACAAGGACACTGAGGTCCAGGAAGGCTAACATGACTTGTAAAGGTCACATACTATCAGAACGTTCTCCATGTTGGGCTGCTTTAAGGATAAATGTCTTGTGAATGGCTCCCTTGAAATGCCTGCACAAAATCAAGCTGGGGCTGTCTTCTATTTCATCTGTAATTTTCCCTCTGGTATTTGACACCGCAAATGAAAGTACCAGGCCAGATGCTTAATTGCTTCTAAAAAGGCTGTGAAATGATAAGAATTTTTTTGGCCGTCTTTTCTGTGGGTCACTGTGTCTTCTCCAAAGTCATTGTATTTTTGTTCTTTGTGAGCTCATTTCCAAACTGGGAATTATGAAAACGATCTTTTGAAGCATAGAAAACTTTATTATAGCAGTTCTAGATTTTTCCTGCATTATACGCTACCTTACATTTCCATTTGACATGCAATTAGATGACCTTAACTGGTATATTTCTAGTCAAATTTTAGCACAACATAAAGCTGTAAATCGTCTTTCCTGATGGTTCAGAGGGTAAAGAATCTGCCTACAATTCAGGAGATACAGGAGATGTGGGTTTGATCCTTGGGTCAGGAAGATCCCCTGGAGGAGGAAAATGACACCCCACTCCAGTATTCTTGCCTGAAAAATCCCATGGACAGAGGAGTCTGGCGGGCTATGGTCCAAAGGGTCACAAAGAGTTGGACACAACTGAGTGACTTAGTACACACAAAGCTGTAAATGGAAAAAAAACAGGATATTTCTGGCCAGATGCACTTTGATAGTCTGTTTTTCTTTCCTTCTTTAATAGGCAGAGTTTACTCTTCTCAGGTAATAAAGAGCATTCACATGCATGGTAAAAAAAATTAGAACATATTTTAAAGCATAGGAAAAAGAAAAAATATCCATAGTCTCATCATGCAAAGAAAATCTCCCTTGTTATTGCAGTGTATTGCATTCCACTTGAAAAATGATTTTACGGTGATAAATGTACGTAAAATAGATATGTACATATTAATGTGTAGTAATAAAGTTCTTCCATGGATTTCCCAGGAGTGGATTGCCATTTCTTCCTCCAGGGAATCTTCCCAACCCAGGGATCAAACCCAAGTCCCTTGCATCTCCTTGCTGCAGGTGAATTCTTTACCTGCTGAGCCACCAGGGAAGCCCAAAAAAGCTTAATGAAAATTACTAAGCCAAACATCTCTTTTAACCCACACTCATCCCTTATTCAGTTTAAGAAAGAGCATTATAGGCATCCCAGAAAATACCTACATGGCCCTTGTGATCACACCCTCTAAACTTCCCTTTAAATAATCAGTATATATTTTTAGCTTCTCTGTATAGTTTTACATGTTGTAAAACTACTCATTAATCCCCAAACTATCCATTAATTGTAATGTCTGTTACAATGAATAAACCAATATTGATGCATTTTTATTAACTAAACTGTATATATTAGACTTTATAAATTATATGAGTGTTAAGATCTGCCTATGGCAGAAGCGGGCTTTGATTTCTAGACCACTGTTTTCTGTCTCAACTCAGGGTTTTCTCTTGCAGGCTGAAAGCTAGCCACCATCAGGGAAGGATTCCTACTCTAATAGGAAAAATAAAAGTCCCCTAAAAAGAGCACACTCCTTCACTTCTGGAAGGAATGTAAATTGCTATAGCTATTCTGAAGACCAATGCAACAATAGTTAGTGCAATTAAGTATGCATATGCCTTGCAACCCAGAAATTTCACTTCTGAGTAGTGTGTGCATGGAAACTTTCACACAGGCAGATAATGAGATGTCTCCAAGAATGTGTGTGGAGTAAAAAATTGGAGGAAGCTCAACTGTTCCTCCGTGCAAGAATGGATATGTAAAATATGACAAGTGCATATGACAGAATGCCACATCGCAGCCAGAGAAGGAGTGAAACAGATCTACAAATAGCAACATCTCAACTACATAATGCTAAATGAAAAAAAAAGTAAGAAACAGAATGAGATGCATAGCTGCTATGAAGTCTGCTGCTAACAGACCATCTCAAACTCACTGCCTTCTAACTACTGTTTATTAGCTCTGGAGGCTGAGAGTCAACATTTGGGGCTGGGATGAACAGAGCAGCTCTGCTGGTCTCTCCTGGGTTCACTCGTTCCCCTGCAGTTGGTAGGGAATTGGAACAGTTTTTACTAGGTTGCCGGGAATGGGTTCACCTGTCCATCTAGCCACTGATGTTGGCTTCTTATGTCGGAGGGCCTCATGGCAGCACCAGCTTGTGGGCTGGCTTGGGCTTTCTCACAGGGTAGCAGAGAAGGCAAACCCCTACGGCACAGCTACCAAGCCTTGGCTTGATCATATGGGCTAATGTCACATTAGCCAGAGAAAGTTATGTGCCCAGTCTGGAGTCAGTGACAAAGAGGGCACAAGAAAGCATGGTTCCAGGGTGGTGGGTGGCTCACTGGGTGCCAGGGGGACTGAGCAGGACACTATGAGGCCTTCCTGGGAAGGGCCCCTCCCCCACACCCCCTACTTGAGCTTTTCTCGCAGTATGTAGATAACAGTATTCGCTGCACACTTCCTGAGTGGCTCTGCAGATGTGAAAACCCCCCACCAAATGGAAGATTTAACTACTTGATAACCATGAACATGGAGTTTCTCTGGTGGTTCAGATGGTAAAGAATCTGCCTGCAATGCAAGAGATGTCAGTTGGATCCCTGGGTCGGGAAGATCCCCTGGAGAAGGGAATGGCTACCCACTCCAGTATTCTTGCCTGGAGAATCTCATGGACAGAGGAGGCTGGTGGGTTACAGTCCATGGTGTCGCAAAGAGTTGGACACTACTGAGCAACTAAGCTCAAAATCACTGCAGATGGTGACTGAAGCCATGAAATTAAAAGACACTCCCTGGAAGAAAAGTTATAACCAACTCAGACAGCATATTAAAACGCAGAGACATTACTTTGCCAACAACGGTCTATCTAGTCAAGACTATGGTTTTTCCAGTAGTCACATATGGATGTGAGAGTTGTACTATAAAGAAAGCTGAACAATGAAGAATTGATACTTTTGAACTGTGGGGTTGGAGAAGACTCTTGAGAGTCCCTTGGACTGCAAGGAGATCCAACCAGTCCATCCTAAAGGAGATCAGTCCTGAATATTCACTAGAAGGACTGATGCTGAAGCTGAAACTCCAATACTTTGGCCACCTGGTGTGAAGAACTGACTCATTTGAAAAGACCCTGATGCTGGGAAAGATTGAAGGTGGGAGGAGAAGGGGACGACAGAAGATGAGATGGTTGGATGGCCTCACCGACTCAATGGACATGGATTTGGGTGGACTCCAGGAGTTGGTGATGGACAGGGAGCCCCGGCGTGCTGCGGTTCATGAGGTCGCAAAGAGTCAGACACGACTGAGTGACTGAACTGAACTGAACTGAACAACTAAGCAAGCACGAGGCAGCCAGGAGCACATGGCCCCAGGCCTCTGGGAGCCTAAGGACTGATCAAGTTGACCCCTGTGACACTTCCCTGTTCCCTCATCAGATGCCAATCAGAGCATTGTGAATGAACTGATTATACACCCTGTGACCCCTCCTCCCTTACCTGACTTTCAAAAATGTTTTGCTGAACTGGAAACCCTTTGCAGACTTCAGGGCATTTTAGTGTACAAACCACCCGTTTCCTTGCATGGCCTTGCAGTAAACCTGTCTCTCCTCCCAAATCTGATGTTTTGGCCTGTTTAGCCTCACTACACATAGGGCACACAAACTTGCGCTAACACCAGGACTACGAAAATTGGCTATAATAAAACAATAATGCTTACAGGCTGAATTGTGTCCAGTCAAATTCGAATGCTGAAGCCCTAACCTCCAGGACTGCAGAAAGTAATCAGATGTAAAGATAAGGTCTAAGAAGAGGTTATTAAGTTAAAATGAAGTGTTTAGGTTGGGCCCCGATACAACCTAACTGGTGTCCTTTTATGAAGAGGAAATTTAGTTGCCGGATATGTAGCCACACAGGAAAGACCCCGTAATGCACACAGAGAAGCTGCCCCTTGTAAGCCCGGGAGGGACTTCAGAAGAAGCCAACCCTGCTGTCAGCTGGATCTTAGACTTCTAGCCTCCAGAAGTGTGAGAAACGTCTGTTTAAGCCACCACATCTGTGTGGTATTTTGATATGGCAGACCAAATAAACTAATAGGATGCTCTTTGCGTAAATTTACAGGATTCACCCACAAACCACAGCTTCCATAGACAGGAAGAGAAGAGAGAAAACACACATGTAGATTAGAAGTATGTATGCTAGACACAGGTGGGAAGGTGCTTATGAGGGAAAGACAATGGGATTGAACAAGAAATAAAGCGAAAAGCAATCTAGAAAGAGACCCACAGAACCTGTTTTATAGCACAGGGAGCTCAGCCCAACTACTTCATTGTACAGCAGAAGCTAACACAATATTGTAAAGCAACTATACACCGATAAAAACATAAAAAGAGACCCACAGATGGATGGACGATAAGTGTGCCATGTATTTAAGTGGGTAATCAAATCTGTGTACTTGAGCTTAAAAAATAGAATAAAGTAAAATTTAAAAAGCCTTTCCTGATTGAAGCAGAGTTGCCTTTCTGACCAGTAATTAGACCAGCTTTTAAAACTAACACTGCTATATGAAAACTATGCTACCCTTACATCATTAAATCCTTTATGTGGAGATCCCATTGCTCTCATTCATAGGAGAGGAAATGGAGGCAAATAGACTTTAATTGAGCTGCCCTTGGGTGCCCTGTGAGTAGTGGCTGGGCAGAAGGCTGAACCAATTGGTACGATCCCCATCCGAAGCCTAAGCCACTCCCATCTGATCGTCTGTTACTTAGCGTCTGTGTCCCTTCAGTTCCTTGGCCCATCTTCTGTGTCTGAAATTGGACTCGTCTCTTGCTCTTGGCTGCCTATCCTGTTTCTGAGTCATTTCTCTTCTTATCCTACCTTGTTCTGCACTGTTTACTGGCTCTGCTTTATAGGCTGGCTCTGCCCTGGTCTGGGTTTGGCCCCTCTAACACACTTCATCTCTCTAAGGCAGGTTCCAAGGCTGTACCCACAAAGTCTGAAACAGCCAGGGAGCCTGAGAACAAAAAGAACACAGCTAGCAATAGGCAAGGTTTAACTTCCCTCAGTCGTGGGCATTTTAAAATATGGGATGACTGAGTCTGATCTTCAGAGGTTTTGATAGAACTAGTCTAGGGTGCAGCATAGGCCACCAGGGTTTTGAAAAAGTGTGACAGTGGCCATAATGTAGAGTCAAGTTTGAGAACCACTGGTCTGAAGTTTGACTTTAGTGCTAACCGGATATGGATATATGCACACAGAAATTTAATAATATTTAATAATTATCCAACTTTTTCAGCTTTATTGAGGTATAGTGTTTTTTTTTTTAATATTATTCATTTAGTTGCACTGCATCTTAGTGGTAACACTCCAGATCTTTGACCTTTGTGGCTTCATGTAGGATCTAGAAAGAGACCCAGGGATTGAACCCAGCCCCCTGAATTGGGAGTGTAAACTCTTAGCCACTAGACCCTCAGGGAAATCCTGAGATATAGTTTCTTTTCTAATTTTTATTGGAGCGTAGTTGATTTGCAGTGTTGTCTTTCAGGTGTACAGTGAAGTGAACCAGTTATACATATGTGTGCTTGCATGCTTAGTCGCTTCAATCGTGTAAGACTCTTTGCAACCCTATGGACTGTTGCCCATCAGGCTCCTCTGTCCATGGGATTTCTCAGGCAAGAATACTGGAGTGGGTTGCCATGCCCTTCTTCAGGGGATCTTCCTGACCCAGGGTTCGAACCCACATCTCCTGTGGCTCCTGCAGTGCAGGCAGACTCTTTACCTCTGAGCCACCGGGGACCCATATATCCACTCTTTTTAAGATTCTTTTTCCATATAAGTCATTACAGAGACTTGAGTAGAGTTCCCTGTGCTACACAGTAGGTCCTTATGAAGTATAGTTGACAATTAAAATTGTAAGATATTCAAAGTATACATCATGATGATTTGATATATGTATACATTGCCAGAGGATTCCCTCCATTGAGTTAATTAACTCATTCATCACTTCACATATTTATCCCCCCTTTTCTGGTAGGAATGTTTAAATCCTACTCTCTTAGCAAATTTCAGTCCTACAATACAGTGTTAACAACTGTAGTCAACTCTACTATATATTAGATTTTTCAGATCTTGTCTTATAACTGAAAGTTTTACCAGCTTCTCCCTGTTCCTGTCTACTCCTCTCTTCCCAGCCCCTGGAAAACACTTTTCCACTCCCTGTTTCTGTGAGTTTTATATAAAAGAATAAGGTCAAAGGTGGGCTGGAGCTGGCTTATAATGACTAGTTAGAGCAGACTGTTAAGTGCCGAAGAATGTTCCAAGCTGGTTGTTGAGATTGGCCACAGTGGGAATATGTATACCCCAGAAACTGGCAAATGTGATGAAACAGGGCTTGGTTTTGGGAGAACTGGCTTATCAGCACATGCATGGATATGGACTGTAAAAATTCATGTGTGTAAAAGGTCATTACACTGTAATGTAAAATGTAGTACAAGAGTCTGTGCTGTGGAGTCAGAAGATGTGAGCTCAAATCAAACAACTTTATAGTCAAAAGATGAACAGCAAATTCTTTTGTCTTACCTGAACTTTGATTTTCTTAGCTTTTAAGAAGGAATAATAATACCTACTTCAGTGAAGTGTTGTAAGGAATAAAAAGCGTATATGAAAGCATTGTATACAAAATAGGTGGTTGAAAATGATTAGCTGATTTTGCGCAAGGAACAAAGTCTAGCTAATAAACCCATCCAGGCTGCTTTCAAAAAATGCAAATAATAATGATATTTACAAGTGTTCCCCGTATGCCAGGTATTATATTTTTCATGCATTAGTCTCTCCCACCCACAACAGCCTTTTGAAGAAGGTGCTATTTTTAGTCGCCTTTAGATGATTAAATTCACAGAGCTATGTTTTTTTTTTTTTTTCAATAGGGGTTGAGTGTATCAGGTTTTAGAACCAGCCCTCTTAGCTGTTACAGGCTACTGGGAAAGGGTGATAAATGCTAAATGATGATAATGCATGCAATAAGCATGATTACATGTGGTAAGTGTGTCTGTGTAATTCAATTAGGTATGAGGTCATCTGGCAAACAGCACCTTTTGTATCAATTAATGTGGAATTACAGATTTGTCAGTTCCTCAGGGGCTGCCTGGAGAAGGCAATGGCAACCCACTCCAGTACTCTTGCCTTTAAACTCCCATGGACAGAGGAGCCTGGTAGGCTGCAGTCCATGGGGTCGTGAAGAGTCGGACACGACTGAGTGACTTCACTTTCACTTTTCACTTTCATGCACTGGAGAAGGAAATGGCAACCCACTCCAGTGTTCTTGCCTGGAGAATCCCAGGGATGGGGGAGCCTGGTGGGCTGCCGTCTATGGGGTTGCACAGAGTCGGACACGACTGAAGCGACTTAGAAGCAGCAGCAGCAGCAGCGGGGGTTGCCTGAGATCTTTACAAGAAAGTGTGCCATAAACTGTGGTCATGTTTTATGCAGTGCAGTCACTTTCTTCAATTCTGTGGGGATTAACGTCTTACTGGAAGAGGTTCTTAACTGTCTTCAGCTAAACCAACTCGCAGCCCAATTCTCATCCCAAGATCCCATTAACAGACCTTCGATATGGTACTGATAACTGCCCATCACTCTGAGATTAGTCTCTCGGCCTTCTTCTGAGTCTGGGCCAGTTCCTTTAAAGAACATAAAGTGAAGTAGTCATTTCATTCCAGGATCCTTGCTTAATCAGTTATGCTGTTTCTGGACCATTAGAAGATCTCAATTTTTTCATCTATCCATGCTGCATTTCAAATAAGAGCAAAGATTTTTTTTTCCTCCTCTGGAATTTCCCCTCCTGTCTGGTGTTCTGCAGAACAGAGGCAATGTAAGAAGCTTCCTGTTTTCTTTTAATGGAAAAGAAACCTGCAAATTGGATTTTATTTCCCTACCATTTATTTTTCTTTATTCAGCAGCTTCGCTTACTCCCATTAGAAGAAAAGTAGCTCTATTTCCTCTCCTTCCCTCCCTTCCCCCTCCCCCTTCTCTCTTTCTCTTCCTCCCTTCTTCCTTCCCTCTTGCTTTCTTTCCCACTTTTATGACTTCTGTAATAGGTCACAATAAGCATATTTCACCTGTAGGAAGTCGCCAAAATAGTACTATGATTCTACTGAGAATGAAAGAGCTGAAATGATTTGTTTCTGCAGCAGTGTTGATCAGATTTTGAGAGGAAATTTGAAGACTTGAACATTTAGCCTTAAAATATTTTGCATTATCTCCTAATTACTGAGTAATGTCCCCAAAGTATCCCTTATATATATAATTCAGGTGATCATTGGTGATCTTTCTTTGGCACGTGTGTGTGTGTGGTGTCACACAGTCAGAAACAGAGAGAGACAGTCCTCAGAACCTCTTAAAATGTGCATCTGTGCACACCTGTCTTTGTCTCTCTCTCTCTCCGTCCAACAGAGCTTTGGCTGAAATCATATCCAGGTGATGATATATTAATACAACACAGAGGGCCTTGCTGTGTCCTAAAACTCATGGGAAATCTGTCAGAGTTCAAGACATCTTAAGAGCTATTAAAACTACTTCAGAAATTCCTGTAAGGTTCTCTTAATTGCATACTGTTGGGGCTCAATTTGGTTTCCCTCTGTAATCACCTAACAATTGTAGTTGGGAAAGAGAGTATTGGTTAAAAAAAATGTGTAATACATTCAGTGAGTATGTGCTTAATTACATTTTTTTTCAGGATAAATTCTACTGCTCTTTGAAACAAAACTAAGGAGGAGAGGATGCCTTGTCAAGTCATCAAGCCCCTGAGGAAGCAGCTAGTATTGCTTCCTGAAAAACTAACCACTCCTTTCCTAGCAGGAGGACAAGAGGTGGAAAGGAAGGAGAAGAGAATGCATATCAACTCCCCACGGAGGGTACACTGTTTGAACAATAACATGATGGTCGCAGTTTCCATTCAGGGGACGAGTGGTGGGGAAAGGGTGCCTCTGAAATCCCTAATGGTTAGATTCAGAAAAATTGGGACATCATCTCTAGCTCCTTACATAATCATTTCTGGAAGAATGGATACCATTCCAAATGCCAATCCTCTCTTCAGACTAGAGTATCCATAATGATTATGACTCTTTTGTACGGTAGCAAGTGCATATGGTTTGGAGGGAGACAAACCTGGGTTTGAATGCTGGCTTTGCTAATTGCAAAGTTCATGACCTCAGGATAAAAATTTAATCTCTCTATTTCTTCATCCTAAAAGGGGAAAATAATACTTCCTTCACAGTTCTGCCTGTAAAATTGAGAGTCTTCTCATGCATTTATTAAATGAGATGATATCCATTAAGCTCTGTGTACCAAGTCAATATTTGATAATGATAGTTTCTTTTTCTTCACTATTCCCTTAGCAAAGGGAGCATGAGCAATGTTGGATTTCTACTGACAGCAGAGACTCATGTGCATCTGAGCAGATATCTCTTACTTACAGAACAGCTATCATGGTCAAGTTTCCAAAGCTCTGAGAAGCAGATCTGTGTTAATTTTATTTACTTATTAGAGGACTTTCCTGGTGATCCAGTGGTTAAGACTCAGTGATTCCCCTGCAAGTGGCATGGGTTTGACCCCTGGCTGGATCAACTCACATGCTGCACAATATGGCCAAAACAATCAATACATTTAAAATAATTCGTTTACTTACTACACTTTAGAATTATTTTACTTATTGGTCATTTATTTGTTATTCACTTAGACTTTTCTCAACCAAGCCTTCAACGGATTACCCTCTTCTAAAGTAAATAGATATAGGGATTATTGGAAACAGACTTTTATGACGGTTGCCCAAGAAGTAGAAAGGATGAAGCATATGGATCCACAATCAGCAGAAGATGGAAACCAAATGGTCAATAAATGCATGAGAAGATGCTCAATTTTACAAGTAATCATGTAAAGGAAATTAGATATTATGGGATGTCATTTAAAATCCATCAAGTTGCAGAGATGTGTAGGGCTGACAGTACTAAGGGATGATGAGGTGGTAAAGCGGTGGTTATCCCCTTGCACTGCTGGTGGTGGCGCAAGTGAGTAAAGCTACTTTGGAGAGTAATTTGGCAGTACGTGGCAAAATGAAAGCCTACGAACACTTTTGGGGGGAGAGTGGGGGTGGGAGTGGGAGTGGGGAGGTCGTGGGCTTTTAAAATTATACTATCTGTTGATTACTTTTGGCTGCACTAGGTCTCCGTTGCTGTGCGCAGTCTTCTCAGTGTGGCGGCCTCTTTTGTTGCAAAGCGTGGGGTCTCCAGCATGGGCTCAGCAGTTGTAGTGCATGGCCTCAGTTGCGCCTTGGCACCTGGGATCTCCCTGGACCAGGGATGTCCCCTGCATTAGCAGGCAGATTCTTAATCACTAGACCACATACCTGAAAGTATTCTTTTTAATGAAAAAAATTGAAAATAAGGGTAATTGTTATGGGGGACGTGGAAAGAGAAGGAAATATAATGGGTGGGGATGGGGCATTTTAATGGGATCGAGAGAAATTTGCCTCTACTAATTTAAACAGTATTTTATTTATAAAATAAAAAAATTTTAAACCCTTCTTTTGCATTTCCATTTGCATTAACTACAAAATCTAGGCAGCAAATTACTAACCTGTGTTTCTATACTTTGGACTTTCCAGAGTTCATGATGTGAGCTTAGCATCCCTGTTTCAGTTATGGGCAAGGTTCAAACCAGTCAGTCCTAAAGGAAATCAACTCTGAATATTCATTGGAAGGACTGATGCTGAAGCTGAAGCTCCAATACTTTGGTCACCTGATGGGCAGAGCTGACTCATTGGAAAGGACTAGGAAAGATTCAAGGCCGGAGGAGAAGGAGGTGACAGAAGATGAGATGGTGAGATAGTATCACTGACTCAGTGGACATGATTTGAGCAAACTCTGGGAGATAGCGGAGAACAGGGGAACCTGGCGTCCTGTAGTCCACAGTGTCACAAAGAGTTGGACATGACTTAGCGACTGAACAACAACAGCAGTGACAAGACAGGGAAATAGGACAAGCCTGTCTCGACACTTTGCTCCAAAGAGATGCCAGCACACACATCAGTCCTGTTTGCTCTGAACCCTTACTTCCCCACAAGTCCCTTTGCTTCCTCCTTAAGCCCCAGAACTCCCATGGCCCCTTTGTCTCCGCAATCCCTAGTGAAGAGTAGGGAATCAACAAGTTTTATGATCACATTCAGCCTTTTGAACAGAACTGAATGACGTCAAACTCCTTGAAATTTTACTGTAGTCCTTGTCATTGTGATGAATGAGCCTTCTCCCTGTGTGCTTTGTTTTAAGCTACCATGGATCCAAACTCTAATCTCCACGGCTCGAAAACAGAGGGGCAAGTGCCTTTGTGTTATGGAATTATTCACAGTCCTTTGTCAAATGTCCAGCTGAAGAAGAATGTTTTTAATGGACAGAGACGTAACTCCTATACTGTTGCTGAATCCTTACCGCTCCTGGAATTAACCCTGATATGGGAGGTTTCCCTTTTATCTCTAGGGATTTCTCCAGACTGGGAAAGAAAGCAGAATGCCAGACAGGACTCTGGGTAGGGACTGCTTTTTGCTTCCTTGTCAGTCTAAACTATAATGGTTGTTTCGGGTGCATTCTGCTGTGTTTATATCCTACACTTGGCTGAACACATATTGAGGCCAAAAAGGGGACGGCTCATGAGTAGGTGCTGGAGAGACCCTATAGGGATAACCAACTGCCTACAAGGATTCATTCTAGGACCAGAACTGCTGTTTTTTTCACTTTGGATTTAAACCATGATTGTAGGCGTGGGAGGGTGAATCCCTTCTGAGATTTAAAAAGCATGGCGTGGACATATACACACTGCTATATTTAAAGTAGATAGCCAACAAGAACCTACTGTCTAGCACAGAGAACTCTGATCAATGTTATGTGGCAGCCTGGATGGGAAGGAATTTGGGGGAAAATGGATACAGGTATACCTGTGGCTGAGTCCCTTTGCTGTCCACCTGAAACTATCACAACATTGTTATTCGGCTACACTTCAAATACAAAATAAAAAGTTGAAAATAAAATAAATGAATAAAGAGCATGTTGTGGTTTTGGTTGGTGAGTTTTGTCTGCCTTTAAAGACAGAGAATGCAGGAGACCAGATGGGGAGGTTTGTTTCACATGGATCTGGACATAGTTCTCCAGGATCTTGGTTTCCATGGGGAAGTCCAAGTAGGAGTCCAAGTTCCCAGGACTTTTTCATAAGGCTGAAACAATTTGTTTGCAGATTAAAGTTGAGAAGAAAGCTATCAGGAAGAAGAAAAAAATCCCACTGAGTGTGATTTATCAGTCTGCTTGATGAAGTAATGATGCTGAGAAATTAGTTTAACTCTGTGAAGTCTGTTCACACACAGGACTCTGGCTTTTAACTCGATCAGCTGCTTAGACATCTAGAATAAAATGGAGATTGGGACAGGAGGAAAACCAAGCCTGTTAATAACTGCATAATATGCCTAATATATTAAATATATCCTTCCATTCACCCTTCAGATAAGCAACAACACATTCTGTGCTACTGAAGCCTGAGCTGTTCTCAAGGCAAACAATTTAGCAAAGGGAACTGAGGGCATGATGCTTGAACTTTCAGCTTGAGCTTCTCCCTTTTTTTAAAAAAAAAAGTTTATTCATTAATTTCTGGCTGTGTTGGGTCTTAATTACGGCACTTGGGATCTTTGGTTGGGACGTGCGGTCTTCTCTCTAGTTGGGGCACGTGGGCTCGGGAAAGGATGGGGCTCTAGTTGGGGTGTGTGGGCTCTCTGGTTGAGACACCCAGGCTCAGCAGTTGCAGTGCATGGGCACAGTTACCTTGATGCCTGTTGGATCTTGGTATCTTTTTTCCCCTACCAAGGATCGAATCCATGTCCCCTGCATTGGAAGGTGGATTCCTAACTACTAAACCACCACTGAAGTCCCTCAGCTTGAACTTCCTAACAGAACAATGACCTGAAGGAGGAGTATCATTGTGACTAGAGGGAGGTTTCATTTTTTAACCTGCTATGTGGTTTGACATTCATGACTAATGGTCTATGCATCAATACAAGCATGTCAGTGAGCTTCTCCTCTTCTTTAGTGAGTGTCCATTCTGATTTGTTAGTGGCAGTTTCATGCAGTGTGTTGAATATAATTAATTATCACCCTGATTCCACAGTTCCATGGACATATCATTATTTGATCAGTTTCATATTGATTAACGCTAAGGTTTTTCCTCCCAATTGTTTGCCATCACAAATAATGCCTCAGTGAGCATCATTGTACATATGACGTCTCACACATGAGCAAGAATGAATAATCATAGGGAAATCCCTAGAATCGGAACTTCCTGATCAAGTATGTATATTCTTTATTTGAAAAGATATAACTAACTTATCTCCATAGAGTTTGCACAGAAGTCATGAGGTGGAAGGAGCATACAGGGGTTATGATATGCATCTATGTGTTACAGACTCTTGCATTACTGGTCACATCCTGGCCGTCCACATCTGACTTCTGCTGTGGCTCAGTTGGACATGTATGTATCCATTTCCATTGGTGGGGTCTACATCCCACTTCCAATGCACTGAGCCTCTTTCCACTTTTTGCCACAAGTGAGCTGGTTTAGTCTGCATAATAGCAGCAAGAAGTGGGGCTGGGAGCAGTTACATCCCTTAGGGCAGCCCTATCCAAGGGACAAGGGGAGTGCCCGAGTGCACATTTGTGGCATATTTTTTACACTCCTCAGAGCTCTCTTGGAGGCCAGCCTTGCTGCTTTGCACAGTGACTTTGAAAATGCAGCCTCTCTGTCCTCCTCCCTGTCTCACTGTCTCCATTCCCTCACTTACGTATTCAGGCATCATGTTCTGAACTCCTCACTCAGGCTCTGATAATAGGAAAATTCCAAATATGGCACAATTTAAGGTAATCAGTTGGTGGCATGCAAAAAATAGAACGTACTTATTATGTTTGAAAATTATACTGGGCATATAACCAAAACAACTGGCAAATCCATTCTGTTGATCTGTTTTCCAAACTCTGCTTCATGGGGCCCTACAATCCAAGGTCTTGCCTATCATTAACTAGCATTCATAATTTCAGGTCAAGAATTTGAATTTCAAGGATTAAAAAACAGAGACATTCTCGAGACCTTCCTGGTGGTCCAGTGGTTAAGACTTCTCCTTCCAGTGCAGAACGTTCAGATTTGATCCCTGGTTGGGAGCTAAGACCCACATGCCTCAGGGCGAAAAAACCTAAACCTAAAACAGAACCAATGCTGTAAAAAATTCAATAAAGACTTAAAAAATGGTTCACATAAAAAACAAAAATTTTTTTTTTTTAAAACAGACATTCTTCTCCCTGTATAGATGTCTGTTTTGATTGAGGATGTCTTAGGGAGGAGCTGGGAGTGGGCAGAAAGACCCCAAGTGTGACCACTCAGAAGAGAGAATTAATCTTTAATGTAATGGCTCTCCTTGGATAATCCTTTACTTCTATTCTTTCCCTAAGGAATTTCTCATTGTATTCACATATTTTTAAGCTCTAGAGTTGATCCTTGTATTTCAACAAGGTGGTAGACAAAATAAAAAGGCAACTGGGGACTTCCAAATCTCTGACAAAATCTGGGCATAATCAAACTGTACATTTCCTTTTGAATATTGTGCTTTTGGAAGTTGTGGAGCTAGAGGCTGTCCAATCCATGACAGAATCCTAGGATATGTAAGGTTAATGTATTCGAGACACCCTCATAATTCCTTGGCAAGGAAATGAGTGGTAGGTTAATGCATGACTTCAAATCAAAATTATTGGCAGACGACGACAAGAGGTTTGGCATGTTCTTCAAAGAAGCTCCTGGGATAAGGATTTAGCATTCAAAAGTCTGTGCCTTCAAGGTTTTTCAAAATATTGAACTTTTTTTTCAAATTATTAGCACAACTTAGTCCCCCCAGCCAAAGTATAAGAATTGAAAAGAACAGAAAGAAAAAAAAGTCAGAAGGTAGGAGAGGAAATAGGAATTAGGCAAGAAATTTAAAAAATTACTAACAGAAGAGAACACAAACCAGGTGGATATACATGTATCCATTCTCCCCCAAACTTCCCTCGCTCCAGGCTGCCACATGACATTGAGCAGAGTTCCCTGTGCTGTGTGGTAGGTCCTTGTTGGTTACCCGTTTTAAATACAGTGGTGTGTACATGACCGTCCCAAACTCCTAACTATCCCTTTCCACATCCTTCCCCTGGCAGCCGTAGGTTCATTCTCTAAGTCTGTGAGTCTCTTCCTGTTTTGTAAGTAAGTCCATTTGTAAAATTTCTTTTTAGATTTCACTTATAAGGGGTACTGTATGATATCATGTTCCTCCTTCCTGAGTCTTCTGTGGAAATAAGACAGAGGTTAGAAGGTATTGGAGACGTCATCTAGGCAGTGAAGCTTCCCATCCTTACAGACTTGGCCTGGACCTGTCCAGGAATGCTGATCTTGGGTCAGTCCTCTGAGAAGCAAGACCTCGTGAGCACTGGGGGCAGCATCACAGAGTTTAGGAAGTCCTGCTCTTATACTGAGAAGACTTCAGCCCGTTCCTAACCTTGCTTTGGCTTTGTCAATGATGCTTTGGTTCCACGACTATTGGTTAATGATCTCACCTGGGCTTCTGTCCCAGCCTTGGTCCTCCCGCTGTCACTGACAGTTGCTGGAGACCTTGCTTTGACAGGGGGTGTGAAATGGGATGGGGGGAGCATCCTTTCACACCGAGGATGCCTAGCCTGTGTGCACGTGCTCAGGAGTGCTCTGTTTGCCCCTGAGATTTTGGAGGGCAGGTACATGACCTAAGGTCAGATATAACTGGATTGGGCAGTTTGCCTCTGATTTTTTTTTTTTAATTCTTTAAAAAATATTTATTTATTTTTGGCCTCTCTGGGACTTCATTGCGGCATGCGGGCTTTCTCTAGTTGTGGTGAGTGGGGGAAACTTTCTAGTTACAGTGCCCAGGCTTCTCACTGTGACGGCTTCTCTTGTTGCGGAGCACAGGCTCTAGGCTGACAGGCTTCAGTAGCTGCCGCACACGGGCTCAGTAGCTGCCGCTCATGGGCTCCAGAGCAGGCAGGCTCAGTAGTTGCGGCACACAGGATTAGTTGCTCCAGGGCATATGGAATCTTCCTGGACTAGGGATCGAACCCATGTCCCTTGCATTGGCAGGTGGATTCTTAATCCCTGGACCACCACCGGGGAAGTCCTGCCTGTGATTTTTTCCTGTTATCTTTGTGCCCAACTTCTCTCCTTCAGTGTGGATCTTGGAAGGAGGCATGTTTCTGTTTCTGAAAGAGTACTTCCGGTTGGTCATGAAGAAGTGAGTCAACCACTCAGCATCACTGTCAGTCTTCAGAAGGCCACGTTGCCGGTAGAAAGAGGAGAAGAAGGAAAGATGACCATGAGAAAAGCAAAGGCAGTGCTGTATTGCCTGTGACTCATGTATCCTTTGCCATTCCCTTTGAGAGAGAACTAGGAACTAGGAATACACTGGCTTGAGGCTGCTATTTCACTGGGGAAGAGAGGAGAGTGGTTTTCCTCCAGGGATAATAACTAACACTCGTGTAGGATGCTCAAGTAATTTTCACGAATCTTATTTTGTTTGCTTATCTAATCGTACTGTAGAGTACCCTCTAGACGCCAATGCAGAGGACACGGATTTGATCCCGAGCCCATATGCCACAACTGCTGAAGCCCGCTTGCCCATTTTACAGATGAGGATACAAGATCAGAAAGGTTTAATTGCTAACCCTGAGTTCCCAGACCATACTAGTGCGAATATCAATGAATGTAGGCTTTGTGAATGCCAAGCCTAGTAAGAGTTCACTCAGATCATCACTCCATTCCTCAAATGAATGCTGCTCTAGGTGAAGGCAGGGGAGACACATTATTAAGAAACTATAGTGTTATTTGCTCAGTCATGTCGACTCTGCAACCCCATCGACTGTAGCCTGCCAGGCTCCTCTGTTCATGGAATTCTCCTGGCAAGAATACTGGAGTGGTTAGCCATTCCCTTCTCCAGTGGATCTTCCCAACCCAGGGATCAAACCCGGGTGTCCTGCCTTGCATGTGGATTCTTTACCTTCTGAGCCACCAGGGTAGCCCCTATAACAAACCTGAACTTCCAGCGTGCTTCCCACAAAAAAAGCTCACAAATGTTCTATTGAATGCTTTGTGTAATAGAAAGGATGGATGATCATGCCTCTATCTTGGTCAGTAATGACACGATCCTTCCATTCCCTTTTCTTTTCTGTGCTCTCTCAAACCCTGTATTCTGATTCATGCTCAATCTCTTGTCGCCATCAAAAGATTCAATTGCTACAAAAAGATAAATATGTTTGCAGCATTGCCCTTGTTTTGTTTTTCAGTTGATAAGTCGTGTCTGACTCTCTGTGACCCCATGGACTGCAGCACATCAGGCTTCCCTGTCCTTCACCATCTCCCGGAGTTTGCTCAAATCCATGTCCTTTGAGTTGGTGATACCATCCAACCATCTCATCTTCTGTTGCCCACTTCTCCTCCTTCCCTCAATCTTTCCCAGCATCAAGGTCGTTGGAAGCCAGCAAGTAACTTGATTCCAGTTCTTTGTAAAATAGGGGTCACAGATCCATCCTCCATAAGACTGCAGGAAAGATTGACTGTGATAATGCATTTATCAGCAAACTCTGAGACAGAAGAGTAGTTATTATTAGCCTTATTAGTCAAATTTTAAACTCGCTGTGAGTTGTTTGTCGCTAGTGCTTGACATTCCGTAACTAGTTGTTGGTATATCTGTAACCAACTCCCAGGGTTTGATGCCAACATATTAGGAAGTGAGGACTGCCCACTTCTTCCTTTCTCAGAATTTAATCCTGCTTCCTTTCCCCATGACTATCGGCATATTTAAGATAAAACAATATAAAAATGCCAGGCACTCTTGCCTCAAGAGGACTCTAAGTGAAAGATAACGCCAAGCTTGTCTCAGCAGCCTCGTCACACCCCTATGAATCCAAATATCTGCTTATTCAGGCTCAGCCTTCCACTGAGAAGCCAGAAGAGTGAAGATCTGTGTGCCTGTCTCTGGGCTAATTCAGGCCTGGGAGAGAGATTTCTCTTCCTGATTCTTGGGGAGGACAGTGCTTAATTGATTCTAATGAACATAGAACAGCCAGCCTCGGCTTACCCCTGAGATATAGCCCAGGGGGTTAATCTCCCATCTTCTGTTTAATCAGTTTCCTCCCCAGGCTGAATTAAGCCTCAATTTTCATTTTTGATAGAATCTGTCTTTGCTGACAGATGTTTTCTGGGCAACCAAGAAAGTCTTCAGCATGAGGTAATGTGATGGAAGCGCTAATGAATTCCTAGCTCCTCTGCTGGAATTATTCTCTGGAGTCTTTAAGATATCAGGGCTGAATTGTCCCAAGGAAAGCCGCTGGCTTGGTAGACCACTGGCATAATTACCCTGTGAAGCTGTCACCTAGCACTGCTCCAAGCATATCCTACTCCTTTTCAGAGGATATGGGGGTTGATTTAAAACTCAACTCTGCCACTTACCAACACTGCTACTCTTGCTATGGAGAGCATATGAATAACTACAATAATAATTGCTAAGAGTTACAATTTATTTCTATCCTCATTACTCAAAAGATGGTCCTTACACCAGCAGCTGGCAGCTTGCTGAAATGTAGAATCTCGGTCCACTCTCCAGCCTCTTGATTTACAATCTGAAAGTGAAAGTGTTAGTTGCTCAATCGTGTTCTACTCTTTGCAACCCCATGGACTGAAGCCTGTCAGGCTCCTCTGTTTGAGGGATTTCCCAGGCAAGAATACTGGAGTGGGTAGCCCAATCTGTATTTTACCAAAATCCCCAGATAATTTGTATACTCTTGAAAGTCTGGGAAGCACTTGCCATTAACTAGTTTATTCCTCCTTATAATATTAAATACTTCTGGAAGGTGTTTCTGGCTCTGCTTCACTCTTACCCCCACTGTAAGGACCTGATGGCATTTGCTCCTAGCCTTATAGCAAGGATGCGGAAAAACCAATCTCCTCCTAGGCCAGCATCTTGCTGCGTTTGTCTTGACGAGTATCTTAGGTTTCCCTAGGGCAGAGATGGGATGAGGTCAGGATTCTCACTTCTTATTTCCTTTCCTTAAGAAAGCTGCATGAACAGTCAAGTCTTTGATGGAGGGTGGGAGTAGGGGCTAGAGATTTCACAGTTTATTGGCTTTGGAAAAAGAACGGGCTCTGATCTGTAAAATATATATATATATATATATATATATATATATATATATATTTTTTTTTTTTTTTTTTTTAAAGATGAGCATGCTTTGTTGACAGCCACTTTCTATGGTTTTGGTTTCTCAGTAATAAGGATGGTCAATCATAAAGGACAGGAGGAGGGTAGAAGTATTTAAAGAAGAGAAGCATGGTATCCGGACCAAAGAAACAAGCATGTATTTAAGTGCCATGATCTTATCATTACAGGATCCAATTTTCAACCAGATGCATCTCAGACCTTATCATGTGTTCCTCAGAGAACAGAGGAGATATAGAGTATGTGACATTCACACTGCCTCCTCAACCTTATCTCAGGCTTCAGACGTGAGTATACAGTGTGGAAATTGCTTGGGGACAAGACAGAAACCTCTGGGGCAGCCGGGTGAAGGCCATGGAAAAATCAGATTATCCAAGTAACTTTTCTCATGTGATTAATGTCTCTGAAAGTGAGTGTCGGGGAACTACTGAAAAGTGGATTTATGACTACATTTTAGAAGGAGAAGCTTGGAATGCAGGAGGAGAGAAGTGAATGTGCACAAACCTTGGAGAAGTGATTGCTCACAATGGGAAGTATATTAGTTATTTATTGTTGCATGACAAATTACCTTAAGGCGAAGTGATTTAAATAGCAATAAGCCTTTATTGTTTACACAGCTTCTGTATGTCTGGAATTCAGCAGCAGTGTGGCCAGGGGGTTCTGACTCTGGGTCTTTGGTGAGGTTATACTCAGGATATTGGCAGGGGCTGCAGTCATCTAAGGAAGCTTCTCTGGTGGCACTAGTGGTTAGGAACCTGCCGGTCAAAGCAGGAGATATAGGAGACGAGGGTTCGATCTCTGGGTCAGGAAGATCTTCTGAGGAGGTATTTAAAGGCGTGAAGGGGGCTGGAGGATCCATTTCTAAAAAGGCGTATAAACACAGGCAGCATGTTTGTTTCCTTGTGCGTGGACCTCTCCAAAGGGCCCTTGGCTGTCCTTACAACACAATGGCTGGCTTTCCCCAGAGCAAATGGCCCACGAGAGCAAGAAAGAAGCCACAAAGTCTTTTATGACCCAGTCTTGCATTGTCGTTTTCACAACATTCCATTGGTTATACAAGTCAGCCTTCTTCAGTCTGGGAGGAGATGATACAAGAGTGTGATTACCAGGAGACAGGGATCAACGGAGGTCACTTTTGAGACTGGTTACCACAGAAGATAAAATATAACTATTCAGTGGTAAAAAATCTGCTTGCCAAGCAGGAGACACGAGTTTGATCCCTGGGTCAGGAAGATCCCCTGGAGTAGGAAATGGCAACCCACTCCAGTATTCTTGCCTGGAGAACCCCACAGACAGAGGAGCCTGACGGGCCATCATCCATGGGGTCACAAAGAGATGGACATGACTGAAGTGACTGAGCACGCATGTACACATTCAGGGGCTGGGGGGTAAGGGTCCTGGCTGGATTCCTGAACTTCTCCCTAATGATATGATCTTAGATCATTTGTAATCTCTTAGTCTCAGTTTCTTAAACTCTAAAGTTGTTAGAATAGATGATCTCATATGTTCTAATGCTATAGGCTTTTGGCATGATGGCAAGATCAAAGACTCACAGTCTGAGGACGTTGGTTCGAATTCCAACTCTCTCTCACTTGCTGAAAGGTCTAAGGTAAGTCACTTCTGGCTCTGAAGAATGGATTTCTGATTTGCAAAGTTCTGATTTGTAAAGTGAAGACAGTCTTGAGGATTAAAAGAGAGAATGGATGTCAAGCTTCTTGTGAATCTAACTTCCATGCACTTGTAAGGTGTTTTATTTCCTCATGAGGATGCTGAAGTGGAGGAAGCCAGAAGGCATATCATTACCATGAAAAATAAAATTACCTACTCCTCTGCATTGTATGATGAGCCCTTCAAGCAGCCTCTTGATCTGCCAGGCTAGGTTGTGATCTTTTGAGCTATGCCAGGTGGTTATTATCATAGAAACTAAAAGCCATATTATTTCACATGTGTACTTTACAATTTATAAAGATCTTTTACTGACATTATGTTATTTGGGCTTCACTTCTTGTTTTAAACTAGAATAAAAGATCTCCATTATGAGTACTTTTTGAAATAGCAGTTTTTTAAGAAACGTGAATTCATGCTGGTTGTTATTTTTATGATTGATTATCATCCTCTCCCATGAGGTAGATAAAGTCAACCAGTTAGGTCTCATCCTTATCTTCTGTCACATGAGAAATTTGCATCTCAGAAAATTTAAGTGGCTTATCTCATGTCACAGAGCTACTTAGGATAAGCCTGTAGAGACCTCTTAAGTCTCTGGCTATTTTTACTGTTTAAAAATTTTTTTGAAATTTTGATTCTGTATTGGGGTGTAGCCGATTAACAATGTTATGATGGTTTCATGTGGACAGCAAAGGAACTCAGCCATACATATACATGCATCCATTCTCCCCATGACAATTTTTATTTAGAATCATGTTCTAAATCACTGAAATAAAGGAAGAAAATAAAAGGAATCAACTATTATTCTTTTTATTAAATTCTATAAACATTATGTTGTTTCTTTATGCCACGTACTGCAGTCATAAAGATGAAGAAAACGTGGTTTGTAGCTCACTCTCTGGTAGATGTGGTGGGTCAGGCTATACATACATATATATAGACAGACAGATACACATTCATCATTTCAAGGTACTATGGTATGTTTCGGCTTCTCTGGTGGCTCAAACAGTAAAGAATCTGCCTGCAATGCAGGAGCCCCGAGTTCGATCCCTGGGTTAGGAAGACCCCCTGGAGAAGGGAATGACTACCCACTCCAGTATTCTTGCCTGGAGAATCCCATGGACAGAGGAGCCTGGTGGGCTAAAGTCCATGGGGTCACAAAGAGTTGGACATGACTGAGCAACTAACACATACATGGCTTGTTTCACTACAGAAGTTGATAAAAAAGTGTGTGTTTTGGGGGAACGACTGTTGAATAAATCAGCCTTCTGATTGAGGATCTGAGGAAAAAGGGAGTGGTGCTTTAGAACTGACTTTGAAGGCAATATAGGGAACTGTTAGGTAGATGAAAGTGAAAGGCATTAAGGCAAAGAGGGAAATTTGGATGCTTCTTCCAGAAGTGATGGGGAGACTGAGGCTAGAATGAAATGGCTTTAAATATGCATCACAACCCTTGGAATTTGTTCTTTAAATGATAGAGAACCATTGGCATAGAGGAAGATTCTTTCTCCTGATTGTAAAAGTATAAAGATGGCTTTTGTTTTGCTTTGCTTTCTTTAAAGAGTTTTTTGATGTGGACCGTTGGTAAAGCCCTCATTGAATTTGTTCTAGTATTTTTTCTGTTTTATTTCTTTATTTTGGCTATTAGGCATGTTGATTTTAGCTCCCCGACCAGGGAATGAACCCGCACCCTCTGCATTGGAAGCTGAAGTTCCAACAGCTGGACCACCAGGAAAGCCCCTATGGATGGTCTTCAAACTGGGAGATGGCATGGGGAAAGTGATGAAAAGTGTGTTTTAAAAAAGGGCAAGAATGAAAGCAATAAGTTCATAGCCAGTGGAATAGGTCAGGGCGGAATGAAAGGGAGTTTAGAGGTGACCTGCGTTGTGGGGATCGATGGATCAGTACACTTTGAGCAGTAATGTCCTGAGGCTCAGGGGTCAACAAACATTTTCTATAATGGGGTAGATCGCAAATATTTTAGGCTTTGCTGGCCATATGGTCTCTGTTGCAAATACTCAAGTCTGCTGTTGTAGTGGGAAAGCAGCCACAGACAATATGAAAATAATGGCACATGGATATGCTCCAATAAAACTTTACTTAGGGATGATAAATTTGCATTTTATATAATTTTCACAGAATATCATGTAACTTTAACATACCATAAAATGCTATTCTTTTGAGTTTTTTCAGTCATTTAGAAGTGTAAAATCCCTTCTTGGTTCATAGGCCTTCCAAAAATAGGCAATGGGAACCCTTTTAACCGTGGCCCATGGTCTGCTCACACGGTGTGCATGCTCAGTTGCTTCAGTCGTGTCCTACTCTTTGGCCCCTTGGACTGCAGCCTGCCAGGCTCCTCTGTCCACGGGGTTTTCCCAGCAAGAATACTAGAGTGAGTTGCCATTTCCTTCTCTAGGAGATCTTCCCAATACAGGGGTTGTACCTTGCATTGTCAGGCAGATTATTTACCACTGAGCCACCTGGGAAACCCTCACCACTGTGTAGTCTATTGAAATCCCATCATCATGTTTACGTGCATGTTACATGCATGAATACGTGCATATCAGCCAGAGTAAATGCAAACTTCACCAAGAAACCTGCTTCATAGCAACATTCTCCAGGTCCTATTTGGAGGTGTGTGCATGCACGCTAATTCGCTTCAGTCATGAGGAGGTGAAACACTCACAAAGAGTAAAACTTAAGCATGAGCAAGGAGGGACATGCATGCCTATTCAGTCCATCTTTCCAACAAGCTGCTGAGATCTGTGGGCAGGTGGGGGCCTCCCTGAATTCCTGACTCAGGCTTTTTTCACTTGCCTCTGCACTAGCCATCACAGGCTGGCTAGGCTTGTGAGTGCAGTCAGGTCAATGGGTGGAATGGCTTAACTCAGAAGAAAGACAGACATGTGATTGTCACATGGTGATGGACGAGCTGGGCAAAAGGGAAGACGTGAACCTGACACATTTAGTTGAGCAAGTTAAAGTCAAGTCTTTTTAAGGAGAAATATCTATTCAAGTCTCTTGTCCCTCTTTCAAATCAGATTATTTGTTTTTATATTACTGAGTTAATAATTTTTGATAGTAATTCTTGATCAGATGTAATATGTGCTTTGAAAATCTTATTTTCCATTCCATCAGTTGTCTTTTCACTCTGTTGATGGATTCCTTTTCTTTTATCTTGATGTCCCAAATTATTTGTCTAATTTTGCTTTTGTTGTCTGTACTTTCAGTATTATCTCCAAGGAATCGTTGCCAAGTCCAATGTCATGAAGTGTTCCTTCTATGTTTTCTTCTAGGAGTTTTATAGTTCTAGGTAATTTATTAAAATCTTCAATTAATTTTTGACCATTAATTTTTAATAAATATTTATAGAAATGTGCTGAGTACTTGCTTTATCTCCTTGACAAAACCTTGTTTCACACATGAGAACAAAAAAAGCCAAAAGGGGTATGTCATTCCACTTAGAATCGCACAGCCAATCAATGGCAGAAGTTGGGATTCACACTCGGATCATTTAATACCAAATGCCATTATCTTTTTCCCATCCCACCTGGTCTTTTATTTAGTTCACTTTGAATGGGGTTGAGCAAAGCATGAAGAGAGAAGGGAGGGTGAATGGAGCCCCCAGGAGACTGCCTTCTTTCAGTGACACAAGATAGTGATGTATTTGTTCAGTCCTTAAGGAGAGATCAGCTTTCCCAGCCAACTTATATCCCCTGACTCCCTCTGCCTTCCTCCATGCTCTTATGGCCATTTTCCAGCTCTCTTGATGCCTACTACCAGGAGGTGTAATTATTACAGCAATTATTATTATATCCGGGTCAAGAGACATAAAAACAAACATGACTTTAAACCATAACAGTCCGAGTATTTGAACTTCAGTGAACATGTGGCCAATACAGATTCTGTTCCTTATCAATCACATCTGTTTTTGGCAGAGACGGAAGACAGAGTTCAGGGGATTTCATGATTTTTCAGAGTGCTCTAAGGAAACGCCTGGTGCTGGTGGTGAGTTAGCCACTAAGTCGTGTCCAACTCTTGTGACCCCGCAGACTGCAGCCCACCAGGCTCCACTCTCCATGGAATTCTCCAGGCAAGAATACTGGAATGGGTTGCCATTTCCTCCTCCAGGGGATCTTCCCAACCCAGGGATTGAATCCAGGTCTCCTGCACTGCAGGCAGTTTCTTTACTGACTGAGCTACCAGGGAAGCCCAAACTCCTGGTATGTCTGTATTTATCATGGTGAAAAACCAAAATGCGAGCAATAATGACATTTCTCCAGTTTCATTCCCTCTCTTTTCTAAATCAAGTGTATTTCGTCAGGGCTTTTGGAGAGTATTCACATGTTAAGAGCCTCCCCCAGGCTTTGTGGCAGGATGGGTAGCTTTCTGAATGAATGATCTGGGCCCCCACTAGCTAGACAAAGAGTGGAGTGGTAGAAGGTAAAGTTTTTGTTAAATTTTCTCAGACTGTACAGAACTGGGTTGTTTCCTCCCCCTTCCTCCCTCTTTTTGCCTTCACCTGATAAATACCATCTGATTTCACAGCTTTCGTTTTTCTTACACAACCCATAGCCTGGGCCTATTGCTTCTCCATGAGAATGCCTCGGTGGGGGCTGTCCTTCTGTGCATTTGCCTCTACTCTTCACCACCTTTAGATGGGGATAAGCTCCTCAATACCTCTCTGGACCCAAACAAGACCTTTTATTCAATTAATTAATTAATTTTTTGACCACACTGTACAGCTTGTGGGATCTTAGTTCCCCAGCCAGGGATTGAACCCAGGCCCTGTGAATGAAAGCGTAGAGTGAAGCCACTAGACCACCAGGGAATCCCATGTTTGCTAAGTTGCTTCAGTTGTGCTCAACTCTTCGCCACCCTATGGACTGTAGCCCACCAGGCTCCTCTATCCATGTGGATTCTCCAGGCAAGAATACTGGAGTGGGTTGCCATGCTCTCCTCCAGAGGCTCTTCCCAACCCAGGAATCAAACCTGCATCTGTCTCCTGCATTGGCAGGAGGGGTCTCTACCACTAGTGCCACCTATAGGTACTCTAGATTTTCATGACAATTTTGAAGATAGAAGGAAGAGAAGTTTCCTTTGTATATACTGGAGCAAATGCCTCAAAACCTTTTCATTTTTTTAAAATTTTAATTGGAGGCTAATTATTTTACAATATTGTGGTGGTTTTTGCCATACATTCACATGAATCAGCCATGGGTGTACATGTGTTCCCCAACCTGACCCTCCCTCCCACCTCCCTCCCCATCCCATCCCTCAGGGTCATCCCAGTGCACCAGCCCTGAGCAACCTGCCTCATGCATCCAAACCTTTTGAACATATTCTTGTCTCCCCAGCCCTTCAGTCTTATGACTTCTCCCTTTTCTCTGACCCTCCCTTCCACACCTTTGTTCCTTGGTCTTTTCTTCCCACTTCTAAATCATCCACGTCTCCTAATCTCTCAACCATTTATGATAAGCGCAGTTTGGCTCAGTCCTGCTTCTACTTTCAAAATCTTTCAGACACCAAGACCCACCCTTCTTAGAGAACTATAGGGAATTTTAAAAAGAAAGATTTGTTAGTAGTATTTAGAAAACTTGGTTTCTTATCTTTGTTTTACTATTTATAAGATGTGTGAGATTATACAGAATACATCATGCCTTGGAATCAGTTTCCTTTCTATAAAATGAAACTAACATCTGTTCTGCTATCCGGAGGGTCATCAAAATATAAAATAACCATAACTGATAAGTGTGGAGCACCATCCATGTCCCAGGCACCATGCTAAATGCTTTATGCATAAGATTACACTTACCTTTTGATGTGGGAACTAAGTATTATCATCCCCATTTAACAGACTATTAAATTGAGTATCTGAGCTACTTAGCAACTTGCCCAAGGTTTTCCAGCTGGTAAGGAGAAGAGCCAGGGTTAGAATTTGAGACATAAACCTCTGTATGTAAAACCCAGAGAACCCAGAGCTGTAGCTGGCCCAGGTAAGGGCTCACGCATGTTTAGTCATTGAGTGGGTGGAACTAGAGTAAATGCCTTTCTGCTAGGATGCTGAAGACATCGCGTGAGTTTCCGAAAGACCCAGGAAAACATGAAATCACTTGGGATGTTGGCTTTAGTAGTATCTGACACTGCTGTACATTAAATAGGGCTTCCTAAGTGGCTCAGTGGCAAAGAATCCACCTGCCAATGCAGGAGATGTGGGTTCTGTTCCTGGGTTGGAAAGATCCCTTGGAAGAGGAAATGGCAACCCACTCCAGTATTCTTGCCTGGGAAATCCCACGGACAGAGGAGCCTGGTGGGCTATGGGGTAGCAAAGTCTGCAGCCTAAGGGGTTGCAAAATCCCACAGACAGAGGAGCCTGGTGGGCTATGGGGTAGCAAAGTCTGCAGTCTAAGGGGTTGCAAAATCCCACGGACAGAGGAGCCTGGTGGGCTATGGGGTAGCAAAGTCTGCAGTCTAAGGGGCTGCAAAATCCCACGGACAGAGGAGCCTGGTGGGCTACGGGGTAGCAAAGTCTGCAGTCTAAGGGGTTGCAAAATCCCACGGACAGAGGAGCCTGGTGGGCTACGGGGTAGCAAAGTCTGCAGTCTAAGGGGTTGCAAAATCCCACGGACAGGGGAGCCTGGTGGGCTGCGGGGTAGCAAAGTCTGCAGTCTAAGGGGTTGCAAAAGGTCCCACGGAAGCATGCTAGCCTAGCACGGTGGCTTTGGGAAGAGATCCAAGTTTAGAAACTGGGCAAGAACTTGCAGTTTCTAAGGTTCCCTTCTCATC
This sequence comes from Okapia johnstoni, assembly GCA_024291935.2. Classification (NCBI taxonomy): domain Eukaryota; kingdom Metazoa; phylum Chordata; class Mammalia; order Artiodactyla; family Giraffidae; genus Okapia; species Okapia johnstoni. The sequence continues at coordinate 13,536,216 of CM044326.1, read as the reverse complement.
TATACTTTTTAAAATTCTCATTTTTAAAACCACTCATGAGTTGCTATACAGATTCAATGAGACCATGAACTTTTTGCAGAACGTGATCTGGCATAGACTAATAATGCACCGCTAGTTGTCTTTCAACGACAACCACAACGATAATGAATAAATAACTGACAGGAGAACAAGATGGCAGAGGAGTAGGTGGACGTGGAACACGTCTCTCTCCACGGATACATCAGGAATACACCTTCAGACACGGAAGTGCATGCAGGACACCAGCTGAGAGTGGACAGGAGTGCCTGACCAGTGGAAAAGAATATACAGACCCACGCAAAACTCGGTATGATGAAGGAACTAGGGGGAAAAACAGGAGTGTTAGTAGGACTGGACCTGCCCTCGGTGGGTGCGGAATTGAAGCAGGGGTCCGATCCCCATAGCGGGGCAACTGTCTGAGTCAGAGGAGAAACATTTAAGGCTGAGAGTGAAGCGGCTGATCTGTGGCAGCCTAAATGGAATGAGAATCAGACAGTCCTTGCTGTAGCGATACATATCTTGGACAGGGATCAGGTCCCCTGGAAGGCGCAGAGGCTGGGAGCTGGAGTTTAGGGATTGTGGAGCAATCCCAGTGTGACGGCTGCTGTTGATTGCTGAGAGGTGGATTGAGGGGATGTAAGGGAGGAGATGGTGCTGGGAAATGCTTGTGGAGGAAATCTGGGCAGCCATGGAAGCAAGGCAATACTGTTGAGTCACGCATGGGGGTGGAGTCGTCACCATAGCCTCTCTCTCTCCACCGCCATCATCAGCAGCTAAACAATAGAGAGGCTGGCCCATCAAACGGCTGACGCACTGAACTAGAGTAGGACCCCACCTAGGGTGCTCCTATAAGTGCCTGACATGCCAATCTATAGAGTAGGACCCCTCTATGTGCCTGACAAGCTGAACAACAGTGAAGGACCCCAGGCAGGGGATCCCTCGAAGTGCCTGAACAGGTGGAGCTACAGAGAAAGACAGGCCAAAGAGGCCTTCTGATCACCAGCTACAGGAGGCTCGAAAAAAGACTGATAGGGCCATAACTCCTGGGGCAGAGGCAGTCCGTGTCCTGGGACACTGTGCGCTGCCAGGGTCCCTGCAAGCCAAGCAGCTGCACCACCTTCACGCTCAACTCTCACTGGGGCAGAGCTGCCACAGGCAGAACAAATCTTGCATCTTTTTGTGCAGGGTCACTTCAGTCCTATCCAACTCTTTTCGACCCTGTAGACTGTGGCCTGCCAGGCTTCTCTGTCAGGGAGTTTCTCTAGGCAAGAATACTGGAGCATGTGGGCCAATACTGGTTGCCATACCCTTCTAGAGCACTATGTTTCCTGCTACCCTAGCTGCCAATCCCCCTGAGTACCTGGTGCTACCAGAACCCTGCGACCCAAGCAGCTGCACCACCTGCACACCTGGCCCTCACAGGGGCAAACCCAAGCCCTTCAGGACAGCCTCGGGAGCAAACCCCAGTGGACGACCCACATGCAGAGGTGGAAATAAAACCACAATTGAAACCCAGTGGCAGTGTGGCTAAGGAAGGAGACCCAAACCCTTCCCACCAGCTGTACAAGCTTCAGATTAAATCCACACAATCAACTAGGCAGACTCTGTGTCTGTGGAATATGTAAAAGGCCATTGAGAGATCCCACAAAAGAAAACACACTAGTTCTGATAGCCGTGGACATTGGAGGCAAGAACACACAGGAGTAGGACCAGATTAGCATCTAAGCTGCTCCCATAGTGGGTCCAGAGATCAGCACAGTGTTGGAGGGCATCCTAGGGAGGTGAGGCGGACTGTGACTCCTAGCCAGGGAAAGGACTCTGACAGCAGTGACTCAAGAAAAACATTTATTATTCGTATGTTTTAACTTGTTCTATAGATTCCTTTGGATTTGTTTCTTTTTCTTCCTTTCCCCCTCCTCTGTTATAGTTGTCAATTTTATTGGCACTATGAAATCTAATTAAGCTTTTGAGCTTTTTTAATTCTCAGTAATATTTTTTATTATTGTTATAAACCTCTGCCTCTACGTTGGGCTTTTGCAGTTCTGTGGAGCTTTCCTTTTTTTTTTCTTCCCTTTTTTTTCTTTTCTCTTTTTTATAATTTTAATTTTATTAAACCTATTATGTCTTTTCTACGTTTATTCCTTTGTTTGCCTTTCCTACTGTTCTTTTCCCCTAGCAGTTAATTTCTAATGTATTTCATCCACTTCTGTTTAACTTTGCATGTCTATTCTTTCTTTCTTTTCTTTCTTTCCTCTCCTCTCAACATACCTGTTAGTTCTGTTTTCCTCGCTTTATTCCCCACGTGGCGCCTTGCTTTAGTTTTGCTTTCCAGTTTGTGCTTTCGTTAGTTTTGTTCTTAGCTGGTAAATATAATTTTTGATTTTGTTTGTTCACTGGGTCAATCTACTGTACTTTATTTTAGTTGGACTGTTTTGACTTTGCTTATGAGGGTATATATATGCGTGTGTATATTCCATTATTTTTATTATTATTTGCCTGATTTTGTAACTGCCATTTGTCTGGGGTTCGTCTTTGGTTTCTCGTTTTTGGGTACTTGTTTTACTCTCCCTTAATGCCATAACAAATGACTTGAATCTTCGTTCCTGACCAGAGATCAAGCCCTGAGCCTTTGGAGTGGGAGCACTGAGTCCAAGACCCTAGAAGATCAGAGGAATGACCCTAGGGAGTATCACATAGTGAGAACTCACACAAAGGAAACCACTTGAATACAAGACCTGGCATCACCCAACCACCAGTAGCACCCTGTGCAGGACGCCTCATCCGAACAACAAACAAAACAAAATACAAGCCAATCAGCAGCCAGGATCACCGCCTCACTCAGCCCTGCTCATTGGAGGAAAGACAAACAAACAACAGACTCAGCCCAAATCTCACCCTGTGCAAGCTTACATAAACCACTGGACCAACCTTGGCAGGGCAGATACCCAAAGAAGAAGGGACTCAACCTTGAAGCTTGGGAAAAGGAGACCTCAAACACAATAAGTTAAAAAAAAAATAATAAAAAGGCAGAGAAATACTGCGCAAATGAAGGGACAAATTAGAAGCACAGAAGTCTAAATAAACGACGAGGAAACAGGCAAACTACCTGAAAAAGAATTCAGCACAATGATAGTAAAGGTGAACAAAAACCTTGAACACAAAATGGAGAAAATGCAAGAATCAATTAACAAAGACCTAGAAAAATTAAAGAATAAACCTAAAGAGGCAAACAACACAATCACTGAAATTAAAAACACTCTGGAAGGAATCAATAGCAGAATATCTGAAGCAGAAGAATGCGCTGGAAGGTAAAATGGTGGAAATAACTTCTGAAGAGCAGAATAAAGTAAAAAGAAAGAAAAGAGCTGAGGACAGTCTCAGAGACCTCGGGGACAATATCAAATGCACCAACATTCGAATTATAGGGGTCCCAGAAGAAGAAGAGAAAAAGAAAGGGTATGAGAAAATTTTTGAAGAGATTATAGCTGAAAATTTCCCCAACATGGAAAAGGAAATAGTCACTCAAGTCCAAGAGGCATGAAGAGTCCCATACAGGATAAACCCGAGGAGAAACAAGACAAGACACACACTCATCAAACTAACAAAAACTAAACACAAGGAAAGAATATTAAAAGCAGCAAGGAAACAGCAACAAGTAACATACAAGGGAAACCCCATATGTTTAACAGCTGATCTTTCAGCAGGAACTCTGCAGGCCAGAAGGGAATGAGAGGGCATATTTAAAGTACTGAAAGGGAAAAATCTCCAACCAAGATTACTGTACCTGGCAAGGATCTCATTCAAAATTGATAGCAGTGCCATTTACAATAGTAAGTTTTTGAGAGCAATTGCTACTATGCCTATTTTGCTAGGATGGCATAATAGAGATTATTTAAGGTAATTAGATCAGCAAAGCACCAATTTGATAGAACGATCAAAGAAGAGAGTGAAAATAAATAGACATATGATACTCTGAATTTATAATCAGATCAAGAAATAACAGCCAATGAGAATAAGTACTGTTTATGTGGGAGAGGGCTGCACACCAGTCACTTTCTGGGAACTTTCCCTAATGCTTCTAACAACATCGTGATATAGATATTGCTATCCCTATTTTGGGATTCCCAGGTGGTGCTAGTGATGAAGAACCACTAATGCAGGAGATGTAAGAGGCGCAAGTTTGATCCCTGAGTCAGGAAGATCCCCTCGAGGAGGGCAGGCAACCCACTCCAGTATTCTTGCTTGGAGAATCCCATGGACAGAGGAGCCTGGTGGACTACAGTCCATAGGGTTGCAAAGAGTCAGACACGACTGAAGTGACTTAGCATGCATGCATCCCCATTTTACAGATGAGGAAACTGAGGCTCAGAAGTTTAGGTCACCACTCTGATCTTCCTTGAATTCTGTTTTTCAGAGAATGATACCACCACCTACTAAGCTACATAAGCCAAAGTTGTATGAGTTAGCTCTGATTAACCCCTTTCTCTCATTTCCCATATCCAATTTATTATTAAGGCTTATTGATTTTAGCTTTGAAAAAACCCCTAGATTCTATTTACTCTTTCCATCTGCAGCATTACTAGCTCTTGTTTGGATTATGCACTTGCCTCCCACATGTACACCTGTGTCCATGCTGTTCCCCAGTCTGTTCTCCCTGCTTAGATCTGATCATTCCCCACAACCCCCATGCCACCAAGAATGAGGACAAACCTCCTTACCATGGCCACAAGCCCCTGTCTGTTTCTGTGCCCCACTTCTTAGCTCACTCTGCACAGACTCAGCCTCCTGGCTGGGATGTGGTCACTCTCAGCACTGCACATTGCCTGGGATGCAGGCTCCTCCTCATCGCAGCAACTTACTGTACACTTAAGGGCTTTCTAGGTGGCACTAGTAACAAAGTACCCTCTTGGCAGTGCAGCAGACCTAAGAGACATGGTTTAAATCCCCTGGAGGAGGCATGGCAACCCACTCCACTATTCTTGCCTAGAGAATTCCAGGGACAGAGGAGCCTGGCAGGTTACAGTCCATGGGGTTACAAAGAGTCAGACACAACTGATGTGATTTAGCACATACACACACACTGTTCACTTATCCTTCTGATCTCAGCTCCAGCCACCCTTCCTAGGGGAAGTCTTGCATTCCTACAGCCTAGTGTGTTCAGTAAGATGTATGTGTGTGTGTGCACTGTGTGCCGCCAGGCTCCTCTGTCCGTGGAATTTTCCAGGCAAGAATATTGGAGCAGGTTGCCATTTCCTCCTCCAGGGGATCTTCCCCACCTGAGGACTGAACCTGTGTCTTCTGTGTCTCCTGCATTGGCAGATGGATTGTTTACCACCAGCGCCACTGGGAAGCCCCACGCTCACAAAGGTATTGATGAACCAATAAATGACTCAGGCAGGGCATTGCAGCTGGGAAGTGATGGATTTTGTATTTAAACTCCTTTCTTTTTGGCTCTAAGGCTCTTAAAGATCGTTCTTAACACTGTTCACTTTTGGGCAGGGTCATTTTAGCCGTGGGACAGATAGATGTACTTTATTCTAAGAACAAACGCATGTTGATTCCATCAAACGAAGTTTGATAAAAATGGGTTAGTAAGGGCAGATTTGATAAGCAGAGCTTTCTATCCAGTGTGTCTGGATTTTGCATTAAAAGGTACATAATGAAAAGGATCAGCCTGGGCTGATGGGAGGGATGGGGACTGGAGAGCAGAGGAGAGCAGCTCCATCTGTATTGCTCTTGACCCTCACCCCGCTTCTTCATAGTGCCTGGAACTGCCCACCCTGAGCGCTATAAGATAATGATGAATTACCTCCCTTGGACTGTGTGGGCACTGGGCTATGTGTGAGTGGGGCAGCTTCTGTGAATGCATGAAGCTGTGTAATTAAGGAATTTGTAGAAAATTGCAAGTGTGCTTTGTTGCTCTGTTCTAGTACCTCTCCCCAAGCTACATTTTCTTTCATTTATTTTTAATTGAAAAATACTTGGTTTACAAAATTGTGCTGGTTTCTGCTATATTTCAACATGAATCAGCCATAGGTATACACATGTTCTCTCTCTCTTTAACCTCCCTCCCACCTCACACTCCATCCCACCCCTCTAGGTAGTCACAGAGCACTGGTTTGATGTTCTGAGTCACTGAATTTCCTTTTATTTACCACAGACACTGGACTTCCCCGGTGTTTCAGTGGTGAAGAATCAGCCTGCCAATGCAAGAAATGCAAGAGCCTGGAGTTCAGTCCCTGGGTTGGGAAGATCCCCTGGAGGAGGAAATGGCAACCCACTCCAGTGTTCTTGCCTGGAGAATCCCAGGGACGGGGAGCCTGGTGGGCTGCCGTCTATGGGGTCGCACAGAGTCAGACGCGACTGAAGCAACTTAGCAGCAGCAGCAGCAGCCAGTGAATGATGTGGCTTCTGTATTACAAAGATGTGGTCTCCAGCCTAAATGACCCTTCAAGGAAATTAAATTTCTAACCATTTCCATCTGGTAAGTGAAATGGCTCAAGGAAAGAGCTAGCTGTCAATAGTTCTGAGGATGGCAAATTAGTTCAGCGGAACAGAATCTGAGCAAGCACGTGCTTAAACAGCCATAATTTGAGTTTCATTTTCTTTTGCAACTTAGAAGAAAATGAATAATTTCCAATGAGTCTCTCATTTGAACATATTGAAAAAACATGTCATTAGCAAAAGGAGCATTTAGTTGCTTGATTACCATATATCTCCAAGTATGTGGAACAGTCATTTTTCGGTTGGGGGTAATTAATTAAGCAGAAAGATGCAAAACCTTGCGGGGGTGGGTGTGTGCAGCAAAATCCTTGTATGTTTTAAATGGGTATTGAGAAAGCAAAATGAGAAGAGGCGAGCGTAGGAGGAGGGAAGGGGTCAGCTGCATTTCTTATGGCCATTCAAACCCAAGTCCCTAAAGCAATGAGGATAAAACTGTATATGGAAATGTGTTTGTAGGGTTTCATTAACCCAAGAAAAGGGCAAAAGAGAAAGAGTTAAAAGAGATGAAAATTTTCAAATTCATTATTTAATTTTCTTATCTGCCTTTGAAGCCTTGCAACTATGACTCTCACATTTTTTCTTTTTTTTTCCTCTTGTCTAAGGCCAATCTGGACCATCAGCTAGCTACAAGGGCAACCCTGGCAAATTGTTTAAATTCTCTAAGATTCTTTTTTTTTTTTTTTTGTACACTTTGGGGCAATAATCCTTGATTTTGCTACCTGGAGTCCTCTCAGTTCAGGTCTAATATAACAGATTGCATATGTGCTTTATAAAGCTGATCTCCCAACACATAGGGTGGGAAAATTCAGATGACCTGACCGAGGGCAGCTGCTTCTTGGGGTTTGGCTGTTACTGATGGGATGGAGTACAGAGGAGTGGCAGAGGAGAGGATTGTAGAATTTTTCTAGACTCTTTTTTTCATCCAGAAAATAACACTGCTCTTATATTTGAAGACACCCACCTGTATGTGCTTTGGTTTTTCTAGTAGTCATATATGGATGTGAATGTTGGACCATAAAGAAAGCTGATCACCAAAGAATTGAAGCTTTTGAACTGTGGTGTTGGAGAAGACCCTTGAGAGCCTCTTGGACTGCAAGGAGATCCAACCAATCAATGCTAAATGAAATCGACCCTGAATATTCGCTGGAAGGGTTGATGCTGAAGATGTAGCTCCAATACTTTGGCCAGCTGATGCAAAGAGCTGACTCATTGAAAAAGACCCTGATGCTGGGAAAAGCTTGAAGGCAGGAGGAGAAGGGGATGACAGAGGACTAAATGGTTGGATAGCATCACCGATTCAATGGACAGGAGTTTGAGAAACCTCTGGGAGATAGTGAAGGACAGGGAAGCCTGGCGTGCTGCAGTCCATGGGATTGCAAAGAGTCAGACTGAGCAACTGAACAACAACATATATGTGTATACAGAAATTCCAAGATTGTCAGAGCAGATTGATTGATTCTGGAGCAGAGTTTCAGGACTGATGGAGCAGCACCATCATTTTACATTAGGGATTGTAGTCAACAAGCTGCTCTCAGCCTCACTGATGTGTGAGAATCTTGTCGAGCATGGGGAGTCTGGAGGCTAGTATCATATTGTTCTCCTTTCAGGCTGGAAAGTCCCATGAGGGCAATACTAAAAATTTAATTGGAACATTTATCAGCAGTGATATGGAATCCATCTCTTAAAGGCTTCCTGGGAGAGTTCCTGAAGATTTATAGGAGACACTGCCTTGATTAAATGGCTCTGTTGCTTCCTTCTTAGTAGAAACAACACATGCCACCAGGCCACTTAGAACCTTATGTTCCCTCTTTCCTAATAAACCACCCCCTCTTACAATTTATTTAAGGAATAGCTCATGCTATTTAACTCAGTACTTTGATTAGCAGAATGAGCACTCACAGAATATCAAGATAAATTGAAATATCATAACTAACTTCATTTAAAAATTATCTAACTATAGATAACTGATGAGAACCTACTGTATAGCACAGGGAACTCTACTTAATGCTCTGTGGTGACCTGAATGGGAAGGAAGTACAAAAGGGAGGAGAATGTATGAAAAAGTATATCTGATTCATTTTGTTGTACAGTAGAAACTAACACAACATTGTAAAGCAACTCTACTCCAATCAGATTATTGAAAAAATAAATTTTTTAAAAGCAAATTTTTGTTAACCTTTGGTTCATTGTTAGGAACATGAATATTTTACAATGCAGGAAAAAATTTGAATTTCTTTTCATTTAAAACATATAGCTTTTGATTTAGCCCAACTTTTACAAATGTATAATTTTTCCACTATGGAGCCATTAACATTTAGAGAAAAATATGAAGAAAAAAGCCACCTTTCCCAACTTCAAGCATTAATAACTGTTAATATCTTAGTTTAATTCTAGTTCTTCATTCTGTGTCTATAATTCATGTAGTTTCATTATATGTCATAAGTGAAGTGAAATGAAGTGAAAGTTGCTCAGCCGTGTCTGACTCTTTGTGACCCAATGGACTATGTGGTCCATGGAATTCTCTAGGCCAGAATACTGGAATGGGTAGCCTTTCCCTTCTCCAGGGGATCTTCTCAACCCAGGGATTGAACCAAAGTCTCCTGCATTGCAGGATTCTTTACCAGCTGAGCCACAGGGAAGCCCAAGAATACTGGAGTGGGTAGCCTATCCCTTCTCCAGTGGATCTTCCCAACCCAGGATTTGAACCAGGGTTTCCTGCATTGCTGGCATATTCTTTACCAACTGAGCTATCAGGTAAGCCCATTATGTCATAAAGTTGTATATATTAGCTTTAAAATAATGCATTTTTATTGTTATAAATGAAACATTTTGTATACAACTATAACATAGAGAAAAATATTAAAAAAGAAATCAAAGTCATTTAGAATCTTACCCTTTAGAGATAATCACCATTAAAATATTGGTGTCTGTTCTCAGAATATTCTTTCCTATGTATTTTCTTTTCTCCTCCTTATTAAATACTTCAAAAAATGTAGAAAAGACAGAGAATAGTATAACAAACACTTATGTACACATCATCAAAATTTTAAAAATATAGATATTTTTCTTCATATAGTTTAGAATCTTTTGTTTTTTTTCTGTTATCCAGTGTCCCTTCTCCTCCTCTTTTTTGTCAAAACAAAATACTGTAGATACTGTTGAAACTCCTGTATCAACTGGGATCAACTGATACAGGATTGATCTGTTTCTTCAATTGATCAACTGGGTTTTCCTTGTGGCTCAGCTGATAAAGAATCCGCCAGCAATGCGGGAGTTAGAAAGATCCACTGGAGAAGAGAAAGGCTGCCCACTCCAGTATTCTGGCCTGGAGAACTCCATGGACTCTATCATCTCTGGGGTTGCAAATAGTCGGGCATGACTGACAACTTTCACTTTCACCTTGATAAAATATTAATAAAAGATATTTTTATCAGGAAATATAACATATTGATAAAAGATATGCTATCTTGTCAAGATTTATGTTTATTAAAATGTATAACTCTAGTCTACTTAATTCTCCTGCTAAGTAATCTACCACATGGACAGCCCACCATGTGAGCATTATACTCCTGCTGTGTGCATTCTTGCATAGATCTCTTGAGAAGAATATTTCTTAAGTATTCAGCATTGCTAACTTGTAGGGTAGACTTGTCTCCAGTTTTTCTAGGAATTGACCAATTGTTTAAAGTGGTTATAGCAATATGTATTCCCACAAGTGACCCTGGATAGCTTGGTTTGTTTTTAGCTTAACTTGGTATTGTGAAGCTTTAAAATTTTTGCCAATCTTAACAGTGTAAATGGCATTTTTTAATTTAATGTTTCTGGAGAAGACTCTTGAGAGTCCCTTGGACAGCAAGAAGATCAAGCAAGTCAATCCTTAAGGAAATCAACCCTGAAAAATCATTGGAAGAACTGATGCTGAAGCTGAAGCTCCAATACTTTGGCCACCTGAAGTGAAGAACTGACTCATTAGAATAGACCCTGATGCTGGGAAAGTTTGAGGGCAGGAGAAGAGGGCAACAGAGGATGAGATGGTTGGACGGCATCCCTGACTCAATGGACATGAGTTTGAGCAAACTCTGGGAGATGGTGAAGGACAGGGAAGCCTGGCATGTCTATGGGGTGACAAAGAGTTGGACATGACTTAGAAACTGAACATCAACAATGAATAGGTTATTATTGATGATAAATGTAACCTTTGTTTCTAAGTCACAACTGGCACGGATTTTCTTAACTCATTTAGGAGCACTTATCAACTGTGAGGTTTCCCGAGGCTGCTACTCAGGGCTACTGTTGGATCTGGTTGCTCAGATCCACCTTCTCCGGGCCTATACCACCAGCATTAATATTCCTGCCTTCCAATTCTAGAGTTCTTCAGGGACTTGGAAGGTCCTTGCTATAGAAAACAGTTGCAGTAACGGGGAAGATTGTATTAAAGCAACTTTAGGGTCTTCTCACCTAGTAATCATGCAGATATTAAAATATTATATTTAGAAAAGTTATACAAGTTATACGTGAAAACATGCAATACCAAAGTATATTAAAAATACAAGCCCCCCTTGGAAGTGGGGAACAGGATGAATTGGGAGATTGTTATTGACATGTACGCTACTATTTATAAAACCGATGATAATGAGAACCTACTGTATAGCACAGGGAACTCTACTCAGTACTCTGTGGTGACTTAAATGAGAAGGAAATCTAAAAAAGAGGGGGTGTATAGCTGACTCACTTTGCTGTAGAGCAGAAACTAATACAACATTGTAAAGTAACTATACTTCAACAAAAACTAATTTAAAAAAGTCCAAGCCCCCCTTAATTCTCCTCTTCCAATAAAGAACTGCTTGTAGATAACATCTACTTGTTCCTTCATATTTGTGAATATTCTTGAACATGTCTCCTTGGGTGCCCATGAGTAGAAGCTGAATGCGATTTTTTAACTTAACATTATTTGCCAACATCTGCACAGGATTCTGTGATACGAAAACATCAGAACTAACCTAGTTCTTCTTCTGCTTATGGCATTTAGGTTGCTTCCAGTTTTCCATTATTGTCAACAATGTTGTGGACAACATTCTTGTAAATGTCTTTGGGCATCAATATGAGAATTGCTTTCTGAGACATTCTTAGGAGTGCTATTTACATGCTAATATCTTTTTACATTTTGAAAACTTTGTTTTATGTTGGAGTGTGGTTGATTAGAAACATTGTTAGTGTCAGGTGTACAGCACAGTGATCAGTTATATATATGACATGTATTTATTCTTTTTCAAACTCCTTTCTCATTTAGGTTGTTATAAAATATTGAGCAAAGCTCTCTGTGCTATACAGTAGGTTCTTGTTCATTTTCCATTTTAAATATAACCATGTGTACCTGTCAGTTCCACAGTCTATGTCCCTCCCACACCACCCTTCCCCCTGGTAACCATAAGTTTGTTCTCTAAGTCTGTGAGTCTGTTTTTCTGTTTGTTAATAAGTTCAGATGTCCATTGACAGAAGAATGGATAAAGAAGACATGGTATACACATAGATTGAATATTGATGAAATATTACTCAGCCATAAAAAGAATGAAATAATGTCATTTGCAGCAGCATGAATGGACTTAGACATTTTCATACTGTGTGAAGCTAGACAGAGAAAGAGAAATATTGTAAGATATGGCTTGTGCTGTACTAAGTCACTTCAGTCGTGTCCGACTCTTTGCGACCCCATGGACTATAGCCTGCCTGGCTCCTCTGTTCATGGAATTTTCCAGGCAAGCATACTGGAGTGGGATGCCATTCCTTTTTCCAGGGGAACTTCCCAACCCAGGGATCGAACTCATGTCTCTTATGTCACCTGCATTGGCAGGCGGGTTCTTTTACCACTAGCGCCATCTGGGAAGAAACCATGGCTTACGTGAGGAATCTTTAAAAAAAAAAAAAAGATACATGCTAATTTTTAAGTTTCTGAGGAATTTCTAAGTAGGTTTGGAGGCTTACCAAGTGGCGCAATGGTAAAGAACCCACCTGCCAATGCAGGAGATGGCAGAGATGTGGGTTCAATCCATGGGCCTGGAGGATCCCCTGGAGGAGGAAACGGCAACCTGCTTCAGTATTCTTGCCTGAAAAATTCCATGGACAGAGGAGGCTGGTGGGCATATCGTCCATGGGTTATGGGGTCACAGTGACTGGGAATACACACACAAGAAGGTTTTGGACATGGTAACTAGATTCTTTGAGCTTTATATTCTGTATAATTTGGCAGAAGCAATACTAACTACTTGGTAGGGTAGTTTTGGCCATAAAAAGAGATAATGTGTAGATAGTCCATACACAGAGTTTGGACCACAGTAAGGATTCATTCCGTGTTAGTTCTTTCATCTCCTTCTCCTTATACATCACCTCCTAGTAAAAGGAAAGGGTGAAAAATAGGGAGATAAAACACATTCCCATTTATATCAGACTTTGGTCTTGAACTGGCATTCTTCTCAAATATTAACAGGCACTCAGGGAGGAAAAAAAAAATCTATTTTCTATCCAGAATGTAACAGGAAGCATAACAGATGGAAAAACCCTTCAACCCTCTGTGTGAAAGGTCATTGTGGTGATTATATTTCTTAAATGGTAAAGTGAGGCATAAAGGCAGTTCTCAATCATTCATATTTTCTATCAGCTTCACATTACTCTTATTTTTCCATCTGGAAATAATTATAAAAATTGTAATAACAAGGAAAAAACAGTAACATAGCACTATAAAAAGTTTACTGAATGCACTGGATCTAGTAAGAAGCAATTAGAAATGGTTTATTTTTTCCGTCTACCCTTTAAATTTTCTCTGTGGACTCATTCTTACGGATTCATTGGCTAAAGTCTTTGGCATCCAATATTTTCATGAGCAATTCTAGGTTTAAAGAATTCTGTCCAGTTTAATTTCCAAATTCAAAAATATTATCTAGTTTCAAAGTTCAAATTTAATTTCCAAATTCAAAAACCTTTATTTTTTCTTGCATATTTTAATACAAAGAATAATCAATGAGAAATTGTGGAAGGAGGAATATCTATCTCCTTCAGTGTGTTATTAAAAATTCAATGGGTTATTTTAAACAGGATCGTAAAAAATTTAAATAATCCAAAAGAAGTCAGGGAAAAAAGGAACAGGGACAAAAACAGGGAGGACAAAAAGCAAAGAAGACAAATAATAAAATGGTGGATGTAATCTAATTACATTATTGAGCTATCAATACCAGTATTTAGTAACATTAAATGTTCATGAACTACTCACCCTGATTAAAATCTAGAGATTGCCAGGACTGATTAAAAAAACAAAAACACAAGACTCAATTATGTACTGTCTATAAGAGATTCACTTTGATTATAAATAGATTAAACACATTTTGAAACACATACTATGAAAATAGAAAATGATAAAAGTCTGGAGTAACAGTATTAATATCAGATAAAATGTGCTTCAAGTCAGAGAGATAAAGAGGGTTGTTTTATAATAGTGAAAGAGTCAATTCACTGGGAAGATGTCAAAAAATTTTAAAAAAAGTACCTAATAACAGCTTCAATCTACATGAAACAGAAATAGAATTAAAGGGATAAATAGACAATCTACAATTTTTGTTGGTGACTTCAACATCCATCTCTCAAGCAACTGATAGATCAACTAGACCAAATATTAGTAAAGACATGGATGATCAGGACATTAACCTATAGTAAGACTATACCCAATGACCACAAAATATCTCTATCTATCTACCTGCGGGTGTGCTACATGTTCTCAGTCACTATTTGCGACCTTATGGACCATATTCTCCCAGGCTCCTCCGTCCATGGGGTTCTCCAGGCAAGAATATTGGAGTGGGTTGCTCATGCCTATTCTCCAGGGGATCTTCCCAACCCAGGGATCAAACCCGAATATATTATGGCTACCTGCATTGGCAGGTGGGTTCTTTACTACTAGTGCCACCAGGGAAGTCCCATCTGTCTATCTATCTATCTGTCCATTTATCTATCCATTTATCTATAATTTTCCAATGTGTATGATCTTTGCCAGGAGAGATTACAGGCTGGGTCATGAAAAAAGGACTCAGTAGATTAAATCAAATCAAAATCATAATGAGAGTATTCCCTAACCATAATAAAATTAAAATAGAAATCAGCAATAAGATATCTAGGAAAGTCTCAAATATTTGGAGATTAGATATAATCTATGAGTCAAAAAAATCATAAGAGAAAACAGAAAACTGCAGTCTGAATGGTAATAAAAACAGAACATATCAACATTTGCAGCTATAGTGGTGATCAGAGGGAAATTTATAGCTACACATGCTTATATTAGAAAAAAATGAAAGATCTAAAATCAATGGCCTAATGAAGATAGTAGGAAAAAAAAGAAAAGAAACCACCCAGGAGGTGATATGAAGGAAATGATATAGATAAAACTTTAGAAATGAGCTAAATTGAAAAAGAATATAGAGAAAACAAAAGAAATGCTGGCTTTATGAAAAGGTTAAAAATAATAAACCATTAGCTACTCTGATCATGAAAAAAAAGAAAACATGCATTCTCAATAGCAGAAGTGGAGTTATCACTACAGATCCCACAGACATGAAAAGGATGGTAAGGGAACATTATCAACAGTTTTATGGTGACAAATTTAACAACTTGGATAAGATGAACAAATCCTTTGAAAAATGCAACTTACAAAAACTGACACAGGATCTTGCTGAAAAAAAATTGGCTAATCAAAAAACACATTAAGAATATATATAGCAAGCCATAGTCTTGGAGGAAATATTTATAAATCCATTGGCTGACAAAAGAACTGGTTTCCAGGATATATGAAGAATTTTTATAGTCTAACAATAAAAAATTAAAAAAAAATCCTCCAGAAGGGGATAAGATTTCAGGAGACATCTCACAAAGATAATATACAAATGGGAAAAAAAGTGCTTGATATCATTAGTAATCAAGGAAATACAAATTAAAGCCACAATGAGTCACTACACACCTAACAAAATGGCTACTTGAAATACTTAACACCAGTGTTGGCAAGAATGTGGAGAAACTAGAGGTCTTGCTATATTGCTGGTGAGAATATAAAATAGTACAACCACTTTGGAAAATTTCTGGAATTTCCTTATAAAACTAACCATATAGCTACCTTATAAATTCAATAATTTCACTGTTAGGTATATACTCAAGATGCATAATGGAAAAAAAAAGACTTGTAGAAGAACATAACAGTTTTATTCATAATAGCCAAGAAGTGGTAACAGTGCTGGTGTCCATAAACAGGAGAGTGGATAACCAAGTGATAGTCATTTATACCATGGAATATTGCTCAGCGATAAAACTAAAAGCACTCTTGGTATGTGCAACAATATGGATGAATATCAAAAGCATTTTATTGGCTTGAAAGAAGCCTCGTACCAGAGTGATCACTGTATGATTCAACTTACATGGAATTCTAAAATTTGGCAAACCTAATCCGTTGTTGTTGCTCAGCAGCCCAGTCGTGTCTGAGTCATTTGATTCTTTGCAATCCCATGGACTGCAGCACACCAGGCTTCCCTGTCCTTCACTATCTCCTGGAGTTTGCTCAAACTCATGGCCATTGAGTTTGATGCCATCCAACCACCTTATCCTCTGTCATCCCGTTCTCCCCCTGCCTTCAGTCTTTCCCAGCATCAGGGTCTTATCCAATAAGTTGACTCTTCACATCAGGTGGCCAAAGTATTGGAGATTCAGCATCAGACATTCCAATGAATATTCAGGGTTGATTTCCTTTAGGATTGACTGCTTTGATCTCCCTTGCAGTCCAAGGGAAAGGGGTCTTACAGACTTTCTGATTCCACCCCTCTTCACAGAGGAGATTCAGAGATGTGATGTGTTTGCCTGGGAAAACGCAACAAAGTAACAGGAGAAATCAACTGATTTCTGGTTCACTGCTCAGAAGTCAGGTTTTCACAACCTACCCTCTGCCAGGGGGAAAAGAATTAAGGCAGAAAATTCCCTATTTCTGAGCCTATGCTCCATGGCTCTGGTGTTGAGCCTTTGACCTGTGAGTGACCAAGAGCAGAGCACCATCCCCAGAGAGCCCTAATAGGATGACTGAAGTGACTTAGCAGCAGCAGCAGCAGCAGGTCACCTGAAACACTGCCCATCATTTGAGTAGTTGCTTCTTTAAAAGAGGGATTGGCCTGAAAGGCTTTGTCTAGCTTTGTGAGTCAGCTGGAAAAAGACCAAGTGACCCTGGACTAGGGTTGCAGAGAAAAAAGAACCATGCTTGTCTGACAGAGTGAGGGGCTGAGTGATGGGACTTCTTGATTACCAGTTGAAAAACTGTGCTTGGGCTCCTGTGAACTCTGCATCCATTTTATTGTGTGTATTTCAGGGCTGGTTTCTACTTGTCCTTCTCCTGAAGGGTGGGGCAGAAATTGCATTTGAAGTCCTTGTTGTGAGGGTGGGAATTGGTAGACTCAGGCGGCAGTGAGTAGCTACAAGTCAGAGGTGCCACTGGGCAAAAACCTTAACAGTGTGGTCTGGAGCCCTGCGTTTGTCCCACTGACCAGAGCTGTATTTGTCTGAGGGTCCTCGTATTGTGTGATCTTGGAGGGGAGGGAACTGGGCTATTCAGCAGTCCATGATTACGGACCCTAGGCTAGGCTTTATGTTGCTTGCTTTGTTTCAGACTCACAATGGCCTTGATACTATGTTTTCCTTTTATAGTAGAGACATTAAATAACTTGCCCAGAATCACACAAGTCACAGATAAAGAAGCAAAGTTCTTTAAGTCAGCGGTCCTGAACCTTCTTGGCACTAGGGATGGGTTTCATGGAAGACAATTTTTCCATGGACCAGGATGAGGGTGTGGTTTCTGGATGATTCAAGTGCATTGCATTTAATGTACACTTTATTTCTGTCTTTATTACATCAGCTTCACCTAGTTCATCAGGCATTAGATCTCAGAGGTTAGGGACCCCCTGCTTAAGCAATCCATGAGAACTCCCTCTTAAGAACCTGGAGATAAAGGCAATAACTTTGAAGTCAAACTAATCAGTTAAACTAATCAACTTGACATTTAACGGAAAGCAATCGATTGCCTCCTAGTGGCCCCAAGAAGAGCCACTTGACTATATAGCTAATCGGTGATAAAAATGCTTCTACCAAAGAAATATGTGATCAGAGTTCAAGGGCAGCAGTGGGACAGAGCAATATGGGAAAGAGAGTTCTAAGTCCTAGGATGTGTTGGAGGGGACTTCTCCCAGTTCACCCTGACCCTGGGATTGTGTGGTGGTGGTAGGAGAATTCGGGAGATGTGGGTCAAAGGATACAAACTTTATATTAGGAGATCAATAAGTTCTGGGGATCTAATGCACAGCATAGTGTCTATAGGCAATGGTACTGTAATATATTTGTCAAAGTTGCTAAAAGACTAGATCTTAAATTTTCTCCACAAAAAGAAATGGTAAATTTATACTCTGGCCACCTGATGTGAAGAGCTGACTCATTGGAAAAAATCCTGATGCTGGGAAAGATTGAGGGCAGGAGGAGAAGGGGTGACAGAGGATGAGGTGGCTGGATGACATCACTGACTCAATGGACATGAGTTTGAGTGAACTCCAGGAGACAGTGAAGGACAGGGAAGCCTGGTGTGCTACAGTCCATGAGGTTGCAAACTGTTGGATATGATTTAGCGACTGAACAACAATTATATGACTGAAAGTAGTGTTAACTAACACCGGGGAAGTAATCATATTGCGTTGTGGTCATGATTTAGTTGCTAAGTCATGTCCAACTCTCGGGACCCGATGGACTATATAGCCCACCAGGATCCTCTGCCCATGGGATTTCCCAGGTAAGAGTACTGGAATGGGTTGCCATTTCCTTTTCCAAGGGATCTTCCCAACCCAAGGATTGAACCCACATCTCCTGCCCTGCATGTGGTCTCCAGTCTCCTGCATTGTAGGCGGATTCTTTATTGACTGGCCACCAGGGAAGTGATATTGCACTATATAAGTGTATCACATCAGCAAGCAGTACACTTTAAACCTACACAATGCTGCTGCTGCTGCTGCTAAGTTGCTTCAGTCATGTCCGACTCTGTGTGACCCCATACACAGAAGCCCACCAGGCCCTTCCGTCCCTGGGATTCTCCAGGCAAGAACACTGGAGTGGGTTGCCATTTTCTTCTCCAGTGCATGAAAGTGAAAAGTGAAAGTGAAGTCGCTCAGTCGTGTCCAACTCTTAGCAACCCCATGGACTGTAGCCTACCACGTTCCTCCATGGGATTTTCCAGGCAAGAGTACTGGAGTGGGGTCCCATTGCCTTCTCCAAATTTACACAATATTATTTGTCAATTATGTCTTAATTTAAAAAATCATGAGAAAAATAAAATAAAATTAAAAATTTCTTCTATTTTTGGAAAAAATATGGATATAAATCCATTCTGTTGGCTTGTATTACTCTGCCTTAGGGAAGGCCATGACATACTGTTTGAAATACATTCATCAATGTTGAAAACTTTCATCTTGATGAGCAGAATTGATTTCAAATTGTCTTCTCATCACAAGTTTGTTTCACTGGAGAGAGAAATCCAGTTTTGGAGTTCTTGATGTAAGAAGGCATTTGCTGGGGCTCTGAGGGAACTTTTAGAACACTGGATTAAGTTCTTATTTTGTGAAAATATTATCTGCTTTTATCTCTTTGAGGAGTCTCATGATGGGTTTCTGAAGATTTTATCTCTTTTTTAAAAATATTATCTATTTATATATTTGGCTGCACCAGGGTCTTTATTGCAGCCTGAGGGATCTAGTTTCCTGACTGGGGATTGAACCCAGGCCCCTTGCATTGGAGTGCAGAGACTTAGCCACTGGACCACCAGGGAAGTCCCTGAAGATATCTCTTTATACAGTCCTTTTTCATCCAGATGGTTTTATTTGTCTTTTTGCTATGGTCTCTGCCTTTTTGTTGTTGTGACTGGCTTAGGGTTCAGCAGTCCTGGGTCTGCTGTCAGGTACCACTTACACTTTCTGCTTCCCAGCTTCCTAAGTGCTGTAGGTATTGTCTTTGCTCTTTTTCTTATCTTGGAGGGTTTACTTTTTTAAGATCCTCTCACTATGACTTTAATGTAATGCAAAGAAGAGATGAAAGCACATGCATTTATTCTATTGCCTCTCTTAGCCAAAGCCGATATATTTTTCTTGGGGCGTCCCTGGTGGTTCAGTGGTAAAGAATCCACCTACCAATGCAGGAAATGTGGGTTCTATCCCTGGGTCAGGAAGTTGCCCTGGAGAAGAAACTGGCAACCCACTCTAGTATTCTTGCCTAGGAAATCCCACAGACAAAGGAACCTGGTGGGCTACAGTTCATGGGGTCATGAAGAGTCAGACTCAACTGAGTGACTAAACAACAACAATTGTATTTCTCTTAGAGTAAAATTTTGATCATTCCATGTTTCAGTTAATTAGAATTTTATATGTGCATTATGCTTTGATGAAGGAGAAAGAGAGTAAGAGACAGTGACGGAGAGAGACAAACTGAGAAGGAAGGAAGGGAAACATAGTATTATAATAGACAAACCCGCTGGCCTGTTTTTGGAGTCAATAAAGATTTAGCCCTATTTTCTGCTTAAAAAGAAGTGATATTCAGACAATGATCTTGAGTCAGTATTGGGACAATGGGGAAGATTTTTTTGTGTTTAGTTTTTAGGCCAAAAGAATAAATATTGTAAAACACATTTTAAAAAGAGTTTCTGATTAACCCACGATAATTGGGCATGGAAGATAGCCCAGACATCTCTGGCTAAGTCAGGGTCTGTGGATATTTTCTGTGCATCAGTGACTTACCCTTTATATTACTGTACTTTTTCCTCAGCTTAGCATTCAAAAGAGTAAACGGAGACGCAGAACATAGAAGGAAGAGATCACCCATAACCTGCCTCTTTTCCCTCCCACCCAAAGACAACCGCTGTTAACATCTTGTAATATTCTCTTCCTATACTTTTTTAGACCCCTTTTTAGAAGATACTTTTATTCATAAAATTGTCTTAGGCGATGAGTAAGTTGTCAGAGAGGACCACCCGCTTTCCTCTCCTCTTCTCCTCCTTGAAGGTGATTGATTTAGGAACCCCATATCTTAACTTTACAGTGTCGACATTAAGTCTTCTGTCTGGTCACTCTGCGGTGCCCTTTCCCTGTCACCCTTCCCTTCATTCTTTCCCTTCCTGCTTCACACCCCCCACACACATGGCCAGAGGAGGCCATGCAGAAAAATAATGCTATCACTCTCCGAAAGAAGGGACAGCTATACTTTTACAAAGGACAAAAGGCAGTTCTGTCTATAAAAAGGATTTTCTATTAGTCTTGGCAAGAGGCTGAGAGGTTTTTCTCCCTCTATCCAGTTGGAGAGAGAGAGAAAGTGTGTGTGTGTGAGAGAGAGAGAGAGAGACAGAGACAGAGAGAGTGAGGAAGAGAGGGAGGGAGGGAAGTGGACAGGTGCATTGTGGGACGAGCAGCCTGACAGAACAGGGGGCGGGGCGGGGGGTGGGGCGGGGCAGGCAGCTGCAGAGCCGAGATAGGAACTTGGAGTGCTTCAGGGTGCCAAGTCTGTCAGCAACTGCTCCTGGGGTCTGAAAAACAACAGCAGGATCCCGCATTCCTCTGACAACCACTCAGAAAATAGAGTGTAAAGAAGTGGGAGGAAGGAAAGATGTAGGGCGAGCAATCAAAATGATTCCTCCTTCTCCATGGAAGCCTGTGAAACGTTGGCCGCTTGAGTGTCTCAGGTGAGGGGAGATTTTGGACAAAGAATAACAGTGGTGCTGCCAAGCCACGTAACCTGCTCTTCTTTGAGTAGTGAATCTTCTTGGGAGAATTGTCCCTTAATTTACACAGCCCCACTTATCCTAGACTGCTGTTTCAGTTTTCTGCAGTGACTGCTTTGTTGATTATGTCAGGGGTCAGCAAACATTTTCCAGGAAAGAGCCAGATAGTTAATATTTTAGGCTTGGTGGCCCATATGGTCTCTTGTTGCAATTATTCAACTCCACTGTTGTAGTGTGAAGGCTGCCATTGAAATATGCACAGGAACGAGTGTGGCTGAGTTCCAGTGTAATTTTATTTATGGAAACTGAAAATACAATCGTACTTAATTGTTTTTACATTCTGTGAAATATTATTATTCTTTTGAATCCCTTCAACCATTTAAAAATGTAAAAAGCATTCTTGGACGTTAGGCTGGATTTGGCCCATTGGCTGTGATTGGCCAAACCCTGGTTGTTATCCAGATCATGGTGGTGTAGACACAGGCAAGAGAGTGCACTAACTCCTTCCCGCCATCTCTTCCCTACTCCTCCCCTCTCCTTCCTTTACCTGCGCTTCTCTTCTCTTCTCTTCTCTTCTCAGCTTCACATTGTGCTGATTTGAAAATTAATGGGGACTTCTCTGGTGGTCCAGTGGTTAAGAATCTGCCTGCCAATGCAGGGGGCATGGGTTTGATCGCTAGTCTGGGAAGATTCCACATGCCAAGCTGCAATAAAACCTGTGAGTCACAACCATGGAGCCTGTGCTCTAGAGCCCAGGAGCTGCAGCCACTGAGCCCTTGTGCCACAAGCTACTGAAGTCCGCATGCCCTAGAGTTCGTTTCCGCAACAAGAAAAGCCACTGCAATGAGAAGCCTTGCAATAGAGAAAGCAGGCACACTCAGCAACGAAGACCCAGCGCAGACATAATAATAATAATAATAATAATAATAATAATAATAATAATAATAATAATAAAGTAAAAATTGAAAAAAAAATAATAGAAAAGAAAGAACATTAATGAAGGGAAACTAAGGGAAGTGAAGGATTTTTTATTTAACCCATTACTGGCAGTGTCAGAATAAAAGCTCAGAACTCAAGGAGCATTCTTTATAGCCCAGAGGAAGACTATGGGATTCTTTTTTGTGATTCCAAAGGGCAAACTATCAAAAGGCGCACAAGCTCCTTAAGGTTGTGCTGGGTCTGAAATTGACTTCTTTGTTAACTGCCTGTTCTATGATTCTTGAATGCATAATTAATTAAGTTGTCATAGTTAATGTGCTTCATACAACTGGGCTATAGAGATAAACAAGGTTGAACCTGCCTTCTAGGAGCTCACTTCTTCAGGGTATTCTTTTGAGTGATTCCTATAAACCTACCAATGTGTTTTTTTACCCTTAAAGAATTAAATTCAGCTGTACTTTCAGAAATTGTGATTAGAATTAAAATTTGGAAGGATATCCATCCTTGGAGCATGCAGGTAAAGGGAATAAAAAGCAAATACATAACTCATACTTCCTACCTGTGCATTAGGGTTTAAAATAACAAGACTGCTTTTTTATTTTTTTGCTATTATTTTTAAATGAAACCAACAAACTGAAACTAGTTTTTATTTACTAAAATTATCCTAGATCATGTGAACTTGAAAAATATCTAGGTTAGTTTCTCTTGTATTTAAATACATATAAGCACTTTTTGCTTTAAGTTAATGAAATAGAGTTTTTACATATTAATTTTGGCAATGCCATCCAAAGGTAGAAAAATAACATTTATAATGTACATAAATAGACACATATACAGACACAGAAACTTGTTAGCTTTCATTTGAAAATTTTAGCCATGAATCAGGTACAAACAAAGTTTACTAGTCTATAAATAACAGTTGGAATAAATTAAGTTTATTGCTTAGATGACTAAGATTTTTCACTATTTGTGGTGACATTATCATTTGTATTTGCCCTTGACAAGCAATTTTAAGAGAGCTGTGGTTTAGAGTTTAGGCAAAAACCCTTTTAGCAGTTTGTATTTCCTCCCTGCTCCCTTTTTCCTTTTAGTCTCAAGCAAGTTTTAGTTATCTCCTAGGTGATCCCATTTTAAAGGGATAGCAAAAGAAAATATAAGTTTTTTCCTTAGAGTTTTGAAGTATATTTGTCTGTTATCAGAAATCTTAGGATAATTATTTTTCTTCTTTTTTTTGAACAATTTTGGCTCCAATTATCTTGATCTTTTCTAGTCTGCGACCTAGAAAAGTACGCAAAAGCACGTTTCCTAGGGCCCAGATAGAATGATATCAAGGTAGGGGTGGGAGAAGGAAATGGCATCCCACTCCAGTATTTTTGCCTAGAGAATCCCGTGGCCAGAGGAGCCTGCTGGGCTGCTGTCCATGGGGTCGCACAGAGTTGGACACGACTGAAGCGACTTAGCATGCATAGCATACCTTGATCTTATGCGATATCTAGGGCTTCCCTGGTGGCTCAGATGGTAAAGAATCTGCCTGCAATGCAGGACACCTGGATTCAATCTCTGGATTGGGAGATCCCTGGAGAAGGGAATGGCAACCCACTCCAGTATTCTTGCCTAGAGAATCCTACGGACAGAGGAGCCTGGCTGGCTACTGTCCATGGAATTGAAAAGAGTTGGACATGACTGAGTGACTTTCACATCACTTATACAATATCTATTACATTTTGAGAGGAACAGGTGAGGTTTGGGGATTGTTAGTTATGCGGTCTTTGACTTGCTTCTACATTTACATTTCTACATTTGTAGAGATTGCAACACAAGGACAGTTGGCTTCTGCTGTTTCTCGTATATTAGCTCCAAGCGGATCCATTTCCTGATCATTTGTAGGAGGGCCTTGGAAAATTCTGAGGCCGACAGGTGAACTTTTAAGAGAGAATTTTTATTGAAAAATTTTTGCAGTCTAATTGCTGTGCTTTCGTCTTGTTATGGAGTCCCTAAGGCCAGCTGTTTTGTATCACTTTATCAGTTTAATTATTTAAAATGAAGTATAATTGACTTATAATGTTATATTAATTTTAGTTGTACAGCATAGTGATTTGATATTTTTACACATTACAAAATAATCATCAGAATAAGTCTGGTTACCATCGGCCACTATATAAATTTATCACAAGATTATTGACTATATCCCCATGGTTATATTACATCCTCGTGACTTATTTATTTTGTAACTAGCATTTTGTACTTCTCAACCTCTCTCATCCATTTCACTCTTCATCTCACCCCTTTCCTCTTTGGCAAACATCAATAACAAGGCTATTATTTTAAATGAGAACAAAATGAAATCTTACTTCCAAATGAACATAGCTCCTAGCAAGTAAAACATTGATTCCTCTGGTTCCAGACATTTCTGGAAGTGTCCTTACTGCCTAGGTTACTTCCTTCTATAAAAACTACTGCTCGTGTCTTTATCCTTCGTGGCTGGATGTGCTTCAGAAATGACAACTTTTTCTTTTGAAGTCATGTTTTGCACATAACTTGAGCCGTCTTGCCTGGTGGTAATGTTTGGGTCAAAACTTCATGTAAAGCACATTGTGAGGTAATGGGTTATTATGGCAAAGGCTCCGAGTGTTGAGTTGAGGCTGAGGGATGGACAGAATGCAGACTTCAGAGTCAAACAGACAGGTTAGAGCCCACCTCCACTGTGAATTGCCTGTGTGATGTCAGGGAAGATACTTCACTTCTTTGAGACTCAGTTTTCCTATCTGTAGAGTGAGACTAAGAATCCTTTCCTTACACTGTTGTTGTAAGGATTAGAGATGATATAGGCACCCTGGTGGCTCAGCAGTAAAGAAAATGACTGCAATATGGGAGACCAGGGTTTGATCCCTGGGTTGGGAAGAACCTCTGGGGAAGGGCAAGGCAACCCGCTCCAATATTCTTGCCTGTGAAATCCCATGGACAGAGGAGCCTGGCAGACTACAGTCCATGGGGTAGCAAAAAGTCAGACACACTGAGCATGCGTGTACACACACACACACACACAATATTCTTATTTAGCCAATTCACTATAAAGGATAAGATGACATGAGATAGAATCTCTCCAAAATAGGATTTTGGGAATAAACTCTGAGGCAGTGTTAAATAAATGAATCAAGATATTTTTCACTCCTGTTTCTGAAGTATATGACTTCTTGGGTTTTGGTAGTGTTGAAATTTTCCACGGAAGAATTTGACACCTCACTTCTGAATCATACTAGAAACACCATGTTTCATCACTAGTTACTATTTTCCTTTTTTAAAAAGAGTGTTATTTGTCCAGCTTCTCTTGAAAGATCAGTTAAATGTCATATTATCCCACTTCTGTTAATCTTTCAGAATGCTCGTCGCAACAGTCACAACAATTTCCTCATGCTCAAGTTCATTTAAGAAGTGTTTCTCTAAATATAGTGTTACTGAATTTTCATTTCATACATCCAAGTTTATTTTTCCACATAAAAATAGAGATTCATTATAAAACATCTGGAAAACACAGAAAAGTAGATTTAAAAATATTCTTTTAGTCTTATAACACAAAACTGAAAGTAAAATTTGCTCAGTTGTGTCTGACTCTTTGCAACCCCATGGACTATACAGTCCATGGAGTGGGTAGACATTCCCTTCTCCAGGGGATCTTCCCAACTCAGGGATCCAACCCAGGTCTCCCGCATTGCAGGAGGATTCTTTACCAGTTGAGCCACAAGGGAAGCCCAAGAATACTGGAGTGGGTAGGCAATCTCTTCTCTAGCAGATCTTCCTGACAGGAATTGAACCAGGGTCTCCTGCATTGCAGACGGATTCTTTACCAGCTGAGACGCCAAGGAAGCCCCACAACACAAAACTAGCCACAATTAAATCATTGTTTCTCTTTTGGTATATTTCACTCTGATGCAATTACTAGTTTTACTGTCTTTTCCCCAATCAATAATGGTAATGACATGAAGTGTATATGAATGTCTGTATATATGCAGTCCATAAATATGCATCTTTCAAATAATGTATGTTTATTGTTGTTCATGATAACATACCTATTCCTGATAGGGAAGTTGACACATACTGAAAACTGTAAAGGAATTGTGAAAGACATCTCATAATCCTATCATACGGAAGGAATTTCCTTAACATTGTTTCTGTTGCAATTTTAGACTATTGAGATATTACTACATATTCTGATCTTTAAGAATAGTTAATGAACATCTACCAGAATAAGGGATTCAGTAAAGGATTCAGTGAAGATATTGCTTTGGGCCAGAGAGTAGTATGTTTTTCAGTTAGAGACATGAGTGCCAAAGACAAAGTGAAAGGAGCTCAGTCATGTCTGACTCTGCAACCCCGTGGACTATACAGTCTGTGGAATTCACGAGGCCAGAATCCTGGAGTGGGTAGCTGTTCCTTTCTTCAGGGAATCTTCCCAACCCAGGGATCGAACTCAGGTCTTATGCATTTCAGGTGGATTCTTTACCAACTGAGCCACCAGGGAAGCCAAATCAATATGGGTTTTGAAGACATATTCCTAGGTATGAGAATAGACATTGTACTTCTATCAACAAGGGCTTCCCAGGTGCTGCGGTGGTAAGGAATCCCCTTGCCAATGCAGGAGATGTAAGAGACGTGAGTTCCATCCCTGGGTTGGAAAGATCCCCTGGAGGAGGAAATGGCAACCCCCTTCAGTATTCTTGCCGGGAGAATCCCATGGACAGAGAAGCCTGGCAGGCTATAGTCCATGGGACTGCAAATGGTCAGACACAACTGAGCACATACACATACATTCTATCAATAGCTCAGTTTGAAAAAATAGACTTGATTTTTTGGAGAAGTTTCAGATTCACAGCAAAACTGAAAGAAAGGTACAGAGATTTCCCATATGTCTCCTGTCCCTACGTGTATAAAATCTCCCCATTACCTGTTACCTGGGGAATGATACGATCCATTGGGTCCTTTTGGTCATGGTGTGCTGGTGGCTGCTGCTGAAGTTCTGGTCATTTTCTCTTGATTTTGATGTACCTACAGAGTGACTTCTTTGTCCCGGCTGAAGACTCTGCTGATCACTACCCCTGTGGGCACCTCCCTTTTTCCTCCCTATGGCATGCGGATACTTTTGCATCCCTGCACCACCCTTAGGGAATGTAGCCTTTGGTCAATTCTAATCATCTCCCTTTGTAGGTCTAACCTGTTCTTGAGGTGCCATGTTGCTCAGGTGACCAGCTGAATGTCAGTCTTCCAAGTGAAGATGAAATCTTCCAGTTTGTAGCTGGGAAAGCGAGAAAAGGCTGGTTACATTCTCTAGAATTTCTAGTTTATCTGGCTGTTGTTAATACAGCCTCCTCCTGGATTTTGTCCTAGCCAGTGAACCAGATCAATACATCTGCTTAAGTGCTTACCCTTCTCTTTTCTCCTCAAAGCTCTACATCTTCCTGTCCCAGAACTTCTCCATTTTATCCCCAGGCAGCTTAAAATTCTCTTTATTATTTGCAGAGCTTTCTAGCTTCATATTATAGCAAAATCCTATGAGTTCAATATCAAAACTTGAATGTACCTTGCATTTGCTTTGATTAGTAAATAGTTTTTTTTTCATTGTTTTTTAAATTTAGAAATGCCTTTCACTCCTGACAGAGGGTGACTTTCAATAAGAGCCTAGCTTTTTCTCAGTTATTTTTGGCCTTTCTTTCCGACCAGAATATGCTATGGATGAGGAAACATGTGGTAACAAGGATTTTGGCATTTAAGAATACACTTGGCAATACACATATTTCTCATTTTTCTCCATTCCCAAGTATATTTGGTGTTGGATGTTTGTTGACACCTGAGGGACGCTGATGTTCTGTGGAAAACAGAAAATGCTGGCTCTCCTAAAGTTTGAGGGCTTTGGCTTGACAGCAGTGGAGAGAGGAGATGGGTGGGGATACCTATGGTTGATGGGCTTTGTACACTGCAAAGTTACACAGTCAAATCAGAATCTAAAGATCTTTTTAAAATTTTATTTTTATTATTATTTTTAATTGAAGTATAATGGACTTACAGTATAAGAACCATAGGGCTTCCCC
Source organism: Okapia johnstoni (assembly GCA_024291935.2). NCBI lineage: Eukaryota > Metazoa > Chordata > Mammalia > Artiodactyla > Giraffidae > Okapia > Okapia johnstoni. The sequence continues at coordinate 13,507,857 of CM044326.1, read as the reverse complement.
GGCAGCTCAGTGGTAAAGAATCTGCCTGCAATGCAGGAGATAACAGAAGATGTGTGTTCAATCCCTGGATCAGGAAGATTCCCTGGAGGAGGGCGTGGCAACCCAGTGCAGTATTCTTACCTGGGGAATCCCACAGACAGAGGAGTCTGGTGGGTGATGGTTCATAGGGTCCCAAAGAGTTGGACACGACTGAGTGACTAAGCACAACACAGCACATTAGGAGTGTAAGTGAGATAATTCACATTTTTCCCCTTTTTTCCCCCAATATATGTGCATAGCACTTATCACCCCAGTGACTCAGCTGTGTTAGGAGCAAGCAGCTAGGACAGAGAAGGATCTGAAAGAGAGGGAAGAATATATTTGCCGAATTTATTGATTTCTGCCAAAGAAGGCAGTTCGCTAGCAAGACCTCGGCTTGATTTCCCAGATGTAACAATCATAAAATAAGAAATTATTTTTATGCTCAGTTATTTTATCACAGCCATCAGTCTAGTAACAGTAAAAGCTGTTGTTCAACTGTTGAGGACATAATATGCAATTTCTATGAAAGGGACATGGCCTTGATTTCACTCAAGCACCAAATTTATTGCACCTTCTCTAATCGGCTTTTGTTTCTTAATGATAAGATATGTTCCTGCCCATCTTCCAGCATCTCTTCCACCTCCAACTGCCCAGTATCTCCCAGCAATGATTTCACCATCTATTTGACAGAGACAATTGAATTGATTAAGAATGAGCTTATCTTAAAGCCCCACACTGACAAGTCTATCCTCCAAAGCCACTTCTTTAGTCTGTTCCATAACCTCAAGGAGGGCCTACCAATTCCAAGATGCTGTCTGATTTCTATGGAATAACTGACTTGTCTGCAAGTAACACACAAATATGTCATGAGTGTATTAACACTGCACAGAATTCTATTTTCTTTCAGGGGTAGACAAAGCCTGATAATAAGTAGCCTGTTGTTTGGCAGCTTTGGACCCCAGTCCTCACAGACCCAGACTCGTGTAGCTCGCCACTTAACTCTTTCTAAATGTAATGTGCATTTTTAGCAGACTCTTCACCTGAAATAAGAAGGAAAAGATGAATAAGGTGAGAGTCCAGGGCATGTCCCAACTGTACGTTAAGGAGAGATCCCAGAAACAGCCACGTGACTTTCCTCTTACCGTTCCAACGGCCAGAACTTAGTCACATGGCCACACCAAGCCAGGACGGGGGGGTGTGTCCAGGCGAAAACTCTCTCTTTATGGGAGAGGGGATAACTGGCTTTGAGGGGTATTCAGGAGCTCCTGCTATCATGAAGAAACTCATTTCCCTTTGTATTTTTTTTAGCTTTTTATTTTATACTGGAGTACAACCTAGTAACAATGCTGTGATAGTTTCAAGTGCACAGCAGAGTGACTCAGCCATACACATACACGTGTCCATTCTCCTCCCAATTCCCCTGTCATCCAGGCTGCTATATTACATTGAGCAGAGTTCCATGTGCTATACAGTAGGTCCTTGTGGGTTACCCATTTCAAATATAGCGATGTGTACATGTCCATCCCAAACTCCCGAACTATCCCTCCCCCTCTCCCTTCCCCCTTGGCAGATATAAGTTCATTCTCTATATCTATGAGCCTGTTTCTGTTTTGTAAATAAGTTCATTTATATCATTTCTTTTTTAGATTTCACATATAAGGAATATCATACAATATCCCTTATGTTTTGCATTCTACTCTAAAACTACTTCAAAGAATATTTTTGATAAGGATAGCCTCTCTGGAACAGATTTCTGGTCTGCCTGGTTGGAAAACGAGCTTCTTAGTTGAGTACGAGTTTTATTTATTTGTTCTTAAAACCTATATTATTATGAAAGTTACATTAATATTGCTATCTTAATCACCTTCCTTGCTAAATCACCTGTTTTATCATTACACATGTGGAATTATTCTATATTTTGAAGAAAGAAAAATTTTCATGAAAGCTTTTCACAGAATAGTGGTAACAGTTCTCCAGTGGAAAATAGACTCTTGAAATATTTAGACATGAAATAAAACCTTTGCACTGTGTCTGAGTACAGAGCCAAGAATGATTGAAATTAGGGAGGATTAGGATATGGATGTTCTGGTTTGTGGCTGACGTTGATCTCCCTCCAAGCCCTGCTAGGAAGCTCTTTCACAAGTAGCAGCCTCAGCTTGTCCACAGTGGGCAACAGAGCTCAAAAACATAAAGTGGGACTTGTCTCTAAACTCCTTGATTGCTTTGAAACTGCTGACAGTCCTACCTGTAACTTCCATATTGAGTTTTGCCAGAGTCTTCATGTAACATTTAATAATGGTAACTAGTAACAAAGGCATTAAGGAACAAGAATCTTCTGAGTGGAGAGAAAAAGTAGTGTCACCAGAGGCCAGAAGCCTGAGCCACTTGGTGAAAAGTGAAACCACAGTGGGGCTTTCTGTAGGAGCTTGGACCATGGAGTTATGGGGTCTAGTAGACCTGAAACCACCAAAGAGATACAGCCACCGTTGGAGATACCACCTAAAGCCTGGGATGGGGATGGAAGTGATGGATGAGAAAAGCTCAGGATTCTCCATTCCTCCCACAATTGATTTCCTCCCCATGTTGAAACATAACCAGGAGCCAGTTTGCAAAAGAGCCTGAGAAATGCTGTTCACAACAGAGCAGGGGAATGTCAGGGAATGGGTCAGTAATCCAAATGTCAAATAGCTGCACACTTCTTCACTGTTGTTTTCCAAATTCCAGGACAGTGTCTGGGACATCATATACTCCCCTTATGAATACGGTCCCCATAAGGCACCCATGGAAGTGGAAGTCCTCAGTAACTAGGAGAACAAGGTAGCCCATTCTGTGGACATCATTTGATCTCTTCCCACCAAGCTTGCTCAACGGTCTCATGTACAAAATGGCCATAGCAGCAGTGATAAAGGTCATTCATAAGCTCAACTAAATGGACTTCCCTTCACCAAACCTGATTTGGCTAGGCCACTGCTGAGTGCCCAAAGTGTGGCTGTAGGATCAGTGCTGTGCAATATGATATCGGGTTGATTATGCTGACCTCCTTCCAAATGAAGGGGGTCTATCCTGGAAATCGCTTTGCCTTCTCTGCCTCCAGACTTTCTATCAAAGGCCATAGTCACCATTATGGTATCCCATTTAATCGTTTTCTTGACCAAGGAATTCATTTTATCATGAGAGAAATTGACCTCAAGCTCAGCACAGATTTCAGCATCTTATTACATAATCCCTCTGCCTGCATGATAAGGCATGGGCTTTGAACAGTAATAGAAATACAATGTTCTTTTCACCTGAGTCAAATACATGGATCTAGGAATTACAGGTGAAAATGGGAGAACTTCTCAGTATTACATTTAATGGCCCACATACAACATGTTTTCTTCCTGTATCGGCAACTGTGGTTCAGAGGTCCTAATTCCCAAAGGAGAGATGCTTGTATCACAAAGGACATTAATGGTTCTGTTGAACTGGAAGTTGAACATCATGCTTGTATACAGTATTTTTGGCTTCTCATGTCACTCTGAAACAGCAGGCAGAGAAGAGATTCCAGATTTCTTAACTCTATCCCCCCCACCCCCGCCCCGCATCTTACCTGTCTCATTGTGGTTCCTTCTTTATATCTTTAGTTGTGGAAAATCTTTTCGCCTAGTTTTCAAGTCATTCTCATAGATGGTGGCTCGATATATGCGTGCTAAGTGGCTTCAGTCGTGTCTGACTTTTGTGACCCTATGGAGTCCGTCAGGCTCCTCTGTCCATGGGATTCTCCAGGCAAGAATACTGGAGCGGGTTGCCATGCCCTCCTCCAGGGGATCTTCCTGACCCAGGGATCGAACCTGCATCTCTTACCTCTCCTGCATTGGCAAATGCACTCTGTACCACTGGTGCCACCAGTTGCTCCGTATATAGTTGTAGTTTCGCTGCCCTGTGGAAGGAGTGAGTTCATGGTCTTTCTCCTCTGCCATCTGGCCACTTCTCCTTCCCACACACTGTTTAGTGGGCTCTGTTGATTCTATTGACTTAGAAAAGGGAGAGGGACCAAGGTAATTTATAAGAAACAGGGTTGAGAAGAATTAAGTGAAAATGTATAGTTCAGTGATACCTCGTGGAGAAAGGAAAATAAAGGGGAGAAAATGGCAGAACGGTTACTTTCTTGGAACAACTAGAGTGAGGGAAGCCAAGAACACAGTTGGAGCTGGACCAGGTTGAGCAGAAGTTCCAACTGAGGCTGAACTGGGAGCGTGCCCTGCTTATCTTGATAACAGTCTCACCTTCTGCTGATGATGCCCAAATGAGAAAAATCTGGCCAAAAGAGCCAGGGGAGGCAGAGTCATTTATGATCCAATGCACTCACCTTGGGAGAAGTCTGAGGAGGAATTTGGGAAGGTTTGTGTTGCAGACAACAGGTGAGATAATAGTGGGAAAATTTCTGGCTTGGTATAAAGTAACCGGGACATCTGTTTGTGAATTTCTATTTGAATGCTACACCACGTGCTGTGTGTTAGTTACTTAGTCATGTCCAACTCTTTGCAACCCTATGGACTGTAGCCAGCCAGGCTCCTCTGTCCATGGGATTCTCCAGGCAAGAATACTGGTGTGGGTAACCATTCCCTTCTCCAGGGAATCTTCCCGACCCGGGGATCCAACCTGGGTCTCCTGTATTGCAGGCAGATTCTTTACCATCTGAGCCCCCAGTGCCTGCTACATCTTATCCCACCAGTGTAAAGAATGAGCTCTGAGTATTGTGTTTGTCACTGGCTGGATGTCTATTATTTTCCAGAAACTGTGGTGGAAACTTTATATAAGTCATTTAATTACATTTTTCAATCTGCATATGAATTAGATATTATGATCATTTTATAAATGAAGAAAATAGCCTGAAAGTAATTAATAAATTGCCCAAGGTCAGATTGCAAGTAAGTACCAGACATAAAACCCACATCAACTAATTCCCAAGCTTCTGCTCTTTCAATTATGTTACAAACTTGATCACAAAAAGAATTCTTTATTTGTTTGGGCTCTTTCACCACCTATTAGGTTTATCTGTCAGATAATCTAATCAAATGAGTGGGAAGATGTCATTTAGAAAGACTTTGAGGAAAAAAGATTAAGTTAAAATGTTAATGCATGGCCAATGATCAGAATATTCTATGTTTTTAAAAATGTATGTGAGAAATTGGACCAGTTGTATGTTCAGTTCAGTTTCATGAACATTTATTAACAATGTGCTATTCTTGGGGAAGAGTGGAGAGGAAGTGTCCATGCTCACCTAGAACAGCAGAAGATCACTTTTCTGCAACTTACATATTGGTAGGGCTTCCCCAGTGACTCAGATGGCAAAGAATGTGCCTGCAGTGCAGGAGACCCAGGTTCAGTCCCTGGGTTGGGAAGATTCCCTGCAGAAGGGAATGGCTACCCACTCCAGTATTCTTGCCTGGAGAATTCCATTGACAGAGGAGCCTGGTGGGCTACATATTGGTAACAATTGCAAAAATATCACACCCAAGCCTCACATTAGACATCTAAATCTTGCCAAAATACACATGCTGCAAACAATGCATAGCAAGTGCAAGCAGCACTAAATAAATGCTTTAGTCTATTGCAGTGCCTCCAAAGTATTAATCCTTCTCTTGGCATTACAACCAAATGAAAGAAATTTTATCTCAGTTGAAAAACAATGTGTGTTGTTATGTTTATTGAACCAATGTGTAAGTGAGTAGAACTTACGTTCAAAGTTTTTCCTCAGTGTTAACATTAACTTGTTCCTCTAGGTGATTCTCAAAAAACAATGTAGGTGAGAGCAAAATTAATGCTGGAAAAATATCATTGTGGAAAAAACGCTCCCATTTTTCATTTACAATCTTGGAAATAGGTGCTAATAATGAATTTATTTGCCTAGAAATATTTGGAGATGGTGACCCATTTCACAACCATTCCTGAGGTGAATGTCCTTTTGATCCTAGGCCTCTGGCCATAGGCAACTGATATAATAGATAAAGATCTCTAACCTCAAAATATTATTCTTTCACAAGCATCCAAAACATGTGAGGGAAGATACAGAGATCAAGGCTAGACGAGCTGAGTTATACAGATGACAATCCTCTAGAGAGAAAAAACCATCTTGGCTGCTGGGCTCAATAGCAAAGGTTAATAGAAGTTCTTGCAACATCATGCTAGCTGCAACATTAAGGGACCAGACCATTCAAGAGTGAAATACCAGACAACTTCCCAGGCAAATAATTCTGATTAGCTGAGTTCCTGCCTAAAAGCAAGAGTCAAGAGGAGTCAAGAGTCTGCAAGGAAGTCAGAAATACCAGCAAGGAAGGAAAGTCAGCTTCAGTAACAAAAGAAAAAACCTCTACTTGCATTTCTTTGTTTACAATATGTCTATATCTTTTCCTAAAAATATTTTTTTATTGGAGTCTAGCTGCTTTACAATGTTGTGTCAGCTTCTACTCTTCACCAAAATGAATCAGCCATATATATATATGTATATATATATATATGTGGAGAAGGCAATGGCACCCCACTCCATTACTCTTGCCTGGAAAATCCTATGGACAGAGGAGCCTGATAGGCTGCAGTCCATGGGGTCGGGGAGAGTCGGACACGACTAAGCGACTTCACTTTCACTTTTCGCTTACATGCATTGGAGAAGGAAATGGCAACCCACTCCAGCGTTCTTGCCTGGAGAATCCCAGGTACAGCAGAGCCTGGTGGCTGCCAGCTATGGGGTCGCACAGAGTCGGACATGACTGAAGCGGCTTAGCAGCATATATATATATCCCTTCTGTTTTGAATTTCCTTCCCATTAAGCTCATCACAGAGCTTTGGGCAGAGTTCCCCGTGCTGTGCAGTAGGTTCTCATTAGTTACCTATTTTATTCATAGTATCATTAGTGTATATGTGTCAGTCCCAAATATGTCTATATCTATATTAACATTTAACATATAATAACCTCTTCCTTCCTTTCATAGTTTGTGCATTTGCAGAATATAAAGATAGAATTACTACAAATCATAATAAATGGCTATTACCTGGAGACCCTGGAATCACTAAAATGTGGTCTCATGACATTGTCCCTTTCTTTGTAGTGGGATAAACATTTGGGATGTTTCCCATTGGAGAAGAGAGTGAGACTGTTAGTTATTATATATAGAATAATTACTTCTAGTTGTATGGAGAATATGGATATGTGGGAAAAAAGAGTTGTGTGCTGGGTGTAGGGATGTGTATATATAAGTGCACGCATGTGCACACACACACACACACACACACACACACACACACACATACCCCAGATAGTAGGGGACAGAATGTCAGAGACACAAAGTGGGACGGTGGCCTAGCTCCTGATGATTTCCTCAATGCCATAGCTGCAAGATAGAGTTTGTCCCCTGGGCATGGCTATTTGTTCCAAGAATAGAGACACCTGACTCAAGTTGAGTCAGTTAGATTTGCTGTCCCAACAATTTGAAAACCTGAGTTGAGACACATGGAAATAAAAGGAGGTTGGAGTTGCAGAACCCTGAGCCCTGCTGCGGAAAGCATGTCTTCAAACCCCAGGTGCTGGAGGTCCTGTAACTTCTTTGTTTTAGTCTTTGCATAACAGACACTCCATTCTTCCTTTATTCTGTAATCACTCCCAAACCTTTGCAATATATCCTTTGCTTGAAATTTTAAAAAATAGAAAAAAATAGGGCAGAGAGTCTAATCTTCAAATTAAGCTGAACTGAGGGGCTGATGAAAATGCATATATTTGTTTGAAGGGTTGTGTTTATTTTTTAATTTATTTATTTAATTGGAGGATAATTACTTTATAACATTGTGAAGGTTTTTGCCATACAGCAATATGAATCAGCCATAGGCATCCTTGTCTCCCATCCTGAATCCCCCTCCATCTCCCTCCCCTCCCCATCCCTCCAGGTTGTCCCAGAGCACCTGCTTTAGGTGCCCTGCTTCATGCATTGAATTCACACTGGTCATCTATTTTACACGTGGTAATATGCATGTTTCAGTGCTATTCTCTCAAACCATAGCACACTCACTTTCTCCCACTGAGTCCAAAAGTCTGTTTTTTATGTCTGTGTCTCCTTTGCTGTAGAGGGCTGTGTTTATATATCACAGAAATAAGAGAGGGAGATAGACTCTCTATATCTCCAAATGTATCTATAGCTATCTATATATCTATATACATATAAATACATATTTTTGGTTTTTTTGTTAATTTTAAAGTATTTGTTATTAGGGTATAGTTGCTTTACAATGTTGTGTTAGCAAAGTGAACCAGTTATATGTGAACATTTTTGCTGCTGTTTAGTCACTAAGTCTTTCTTGTCCGACTCTTTGGAGATCCCATAGACTGTAGCCCACCAGGCTCATCTGTCCACGGGATTTCCCAGCATCCCCTCTTTTTTGGCTTTCCTTCCCATTTACGTCACCACAGAGCACTGAGTAGAGTTCCCTGTGCTACACAGTAGGCTCTTATCAGTTATCTATTTGATACTTAGCGGTGTATAAATGTCAATCCCAGTCTCTCAATTCATCCCAACCCCTCTTCCCTCCATAAGTTTGTTCTCTTACATCCGTGTCTCTGTTTCTGCTTTGCAAGTAAGTTCATCTGCACCGTTTTTCTAGGTTTCACATATAAGCAATATGATATTTGTTTTTCTCTTTCTGATTTACTTCACTCTGTATGACAATCTCTAGATCTATCCATGTCTCTGCAAATGGTACTGTTTCATTCATATATATATGACATATATATATATATATGCGCACGCATGTATATATTTCAAATGCAGCTATTCTGATACTATCCTTCTGAAATAGATTCTTTCCTTATCATCCACATTGCTCATAGATCTCTTTCTTCTCTGAAACATCAGTTCTTTGAATTGGCTCCTTTTCTTTATATATTAAGAGCTGATTTTAATTGTAACTAATACAAACTAGCATAAGCAAGTAAGGAATTCATTTTCTTATGGAAGAAGAGCAAAGGTGGCGCTCAGTGGCAGATCTCCAATGCCACTGTAGCCGAGGCCCTTCCTGACTTTCTACTGCATTGCCCTCAGCATGTGGCTGTCATCCTCATGGTTACAAAATGGGTGCAGGATCTCCAGGCATCAAGCCAGCATAACAGATAGACGAAGACTGAAAGGGAAGAGGCAGCACCAGCAACGTGATGCTTATGTTTCAGTGGCCAGAACACTGTTGTACTGTGCTCTCTAGTTCTAAGACTGGAAAATCAATTTTTTAAGCAAAAAAGGTAAGGAAAAATAGGGTTGGAACTCATGCTGAGTGAACCAAAGAACTGTATCTTCCATAGCCTTCCAGAAAAGTCTTATTGAATTTTCTTGGTTATGATAATGTTTAGAAATAAAAGGCAAAGTAGGCTCCCCAGTACAGTTTTCTGATTTCCTGAACAGAAATTCAATCACACACTGAAGACTGCCCTCACTCATACCTATTGTCATTAGACTTCATTCACAAATGTGTATTGTTGATCCACTCAGCGGGTCAGTGTGTGTGTATGTGAGAAAGAGAGAGAAATATTCCATTTTTATATATATATTCTCTTTTTAAAATATTCTTTTCCATATTCTCTGTGCTATAAAGAAGGACCTTGGTGTTTATCTATTCTCTCTGTATGAAAGTTTATATCTGCTAGCTCCAGTCTCCCACTCCAAACCTCCTCCAAGCCCCTCCCCCTTAGCAACCACCAGACTGTTATTTATAGGATACCTTTTACTCCTAAAAATGACAGTCCCAAAGAGCTTTGTAATGTGGGTGATACTATTGATGTTTACAGCATTAGGAATGAAAATTTGAAATTTTTACATTTACTTATAAATCTATTCGAAGTAACATAAATAAGTCCATTCTATAATGGTCCATTTTATGAAAACATTCTATAAATAAGATTTTATGGAATACTTAGCTATATTTTCCAAAATTAAACAAAATACTTGTAAAAAAAAGTGGCAGTTTTACCTTTTTGCAAATCTCTTTAATATCTGACTAAATTAAAGACAGCTGGAGTGTCATAGCCCCTGCATGTTCAATGTTTGTGACAAGTTGTTTCAGTTTATTTGAAAAAATGTAGACTCATAAAGTCTACATAGTTGGAAAAGAGAGAAGTATCTAATAGTTTTTTTTTTCAGATTATTGTGTCTGTTCTGAGATCCATCATTAAATCTAGACAAGTGGTAGTTTCTTAAGCATTAGTTGTAATTCTGTACTTCTACTGATAAAATTTTCCTTCTCTGTTACATTTAAATCCATGTGGACTATCTCACAATTTAAGTGGATTTTTTTAACCCATGCATGATTTTATAGATCATATATTGATCACTGGGAGATTCCTTTTTTTAAATGAGCAATACATGTACATGGAACAGAGTCTGTATGTATAATTCAAAAATTTACCTCTTGTCCTTGTCCTTCACCTTTGTCCCTATCCCAGATGCTATCAGTTATCAACTTACTAAAGATCCTTCCACAGAGAGTTTATAAACTCATATACAAAAAAAAGCATGACTTGCAATCTTCTCTTAAAATCCCTGGCCCCATCTTTGCATGTCTCACAAACAGGTGACCATGCCATCATTTTTGCCAGGGGAAGAGAAGGGCTTCACTCAACAGGTCTGTGCCAGGCGCCTCCGTATACACTGTCTCGTTTAATTGTCACAACGACTGCATGATCAGGTTGGATATCTGAGGCTCAGAGTCATAAGATGACACACATTAGACCACAGAGTTAGTCAAAGGTTGAGCTGGAATTTAAAGCCCTGTGTGGTTGGCCCACCTCTGAAGCATCTACATTTGAGTTCCTCTGGCTTCGTTTATTCCAACGTTTGATCTATCCTATTTCTGCCAGATTGTTGACACTTTCTGCCACAACTGACTACTCAAGTCTTCTTTCTCTGTTGCATTATCTTCCAGGTGATTTTTTGACAATCTACACTGATGACTGCAGAAGCTAGCCCTCTCCCCTTGTGGTGCTTAGAGCTGTGATTTGCAATGAGTTGACAGTAAATATCTGTTAATTAAATTATTTGTACTGAGCCTGGAGCCCTCTCCATTGCTTCCTCTGTTCCTAACTACAGAGTTAACCAAATTTTTTCTATCCTGGTCTCTCTAGGAGAATTGTTAATCAAAGTGCAGTCTGTGGATCAGCAGCATCAGCATCCCTGAGAAGCATCTTAGAAATTCAGATCCTTAGGAACCACCCCTAGACCTGCTGGATCAGAATCTGTGTTCTCACAAGAGTCTCTGGTAGTTACTATGCACAGTGATGTTTGAAAAGCTCTGTTCTGGATATGCCTTCAGACCAAATCTACTCAGCTGCTTGTGACCAGGTTTTACATGGTTCTGTAAGTACCTATAAAATATACTCAACTTTTCCTCTTGGTCCAGGAAACTTAACAACATTTCCTACCTTATTCTATAAGAAAAGGGCTTCTGTTGGCTCAGATGGTAAAGAACCCACCTGCCAATGCAGGGGACACAGGAGAAGTGAGTTCGAGCTCTGGGTCAGGAAGATTCCCTGGAGAAGGGAATAGCTGCCCATTCCAGTATTCTTGCCTGGGGAATTCCATGGTTGGAGGAGCCTGGCAGACTACAGCTCATGGGTTGTAAAGACATGGCTGAACGACTATCATTTTCTTTAAGAAAAAGCTTGTTGATCTTGTTCTAGAGCATATGCCTTAGTGTACTTGAATTCTGGGTGGATTTTATCTTGCTTTCACCCAAATACCATCTGGATGAAGATGAACAAGGATTCTGTTAAGCTTCTTTATCTTTGTGCACCGGCAGTTTTTGGTACATATTCATGACTGTATGTTATGATTTATTTTCAGTTTGTATGTTTATAGGTATGTTTCTCTGCTAGGCAAAAAGCTCCTTGAGGGCAGGATGAGACAAGGGTCTCTGGATTCAGAGCCTGGGATGGCGATTCTATGCAAGGTAATTATTAAAGGAATGCTCCTGGGAGGAACCTGAGAGCCAGGGAAGGATGCAGGAAGGGGAGAGACTAAGCAAAGGTGATGTGACTGCCCTACTGTCTTGCCTCAGCCTGATCTGTGCGGAGCCTGGAGTGTGAAGCATCACAGAGTTGCCCTGCCTTAAGGCCAGAGACTGGGATTCTTGTACCCACATATCAATCGTTGGCAGATGTTGGCCTGGGGAGAGGCTTCCTGGTGCTACAGTTAATGAACCCACCTGCCAATGCAGGAGACACAAGAGATGTGGGTTCCATGCCTGGGTTGAGAAGATTCCCTGGAGGAGGAAATGGCAACCCACTCCTTTATTCTTGCCTGGGGAATCCCATGGACAGAGGAGCTTGGTGGGAGGCAGTCCACAGGGTCACACAGAGTCGGACAGACTGAAGTGACTTAGCACGCACACACCCCCTGGGGAGAAGTGCATCCTCTGTGGCTTTTCTGTGTGAGGCTGCTCCATTTTTGGTTTTTTTTCTGGCCATTCAGCTGGGCTTGTGGCATTTTTATTTCCCTGACCAGGGATTGAGCCCAGAATCTCGGCGGTGAGAGCCTGGCATCCTAACCACTGGACCACCTGGAAGTTCCCAAAACTGCTCCTTTTGACTGAGGCTGTGAGCCCTTGGCAGCCACTACTCAAGCGACTAGGAGCGGGGGATCTGTTTCCAGTGTGTCTTTTTATTTCAAATTCCACTTCCTTAGTTTCTAATACAGTTCCTGGTACTCAGCAGCTGTGCAGTAAATCTTGGTTACAGGAATAAGTCTCTTCCTAACATGATATGTACTCACTTGTTAATTAAGACAGATGATATTTTTTGTCTTGTTTATGTTCATCCAATTAATAAAGTAAATCATCTTCTACTTAATTTAACAAGGCTAAATGAGAGAATCCAGATAGACTCACCTAACAAACTGTCTGTTGTTTAATAGGCAACAATAAATGTTAGTTTATCTCTCTTTAGGATTAAGTAGGTTATGTAAATATATTTTATTGGGAAGAGTGTCATCTTTCCTGTTTATGGCTTGTAACACATTCTGGAGGATCAAGAGAGATTTTAGTTTTTATTATCCGTGAAGTCTCTATTTGAGACTTCCTGAGATCACCAGTTTTAGCTGTGTGGAGGCATAATGAGGATATAATCTGAGATATAATAATAGTAATGATATTAGAAATTACAGGAGGTATTAAGATATGGTTGTTGTTAAAACGGTTGCAATGCGAAAAATCATAGCTGCCATGTATTTAGCACCTATTACAGGCCAGGCACTGAGCTACGTGCTTCATATACCTTACTGCTGATCATCAAAATAACCCTAAAGGATAGGAATTGTAAGTGCTAGATACACAATAAGTGACAAGGTATGCAATGTTGTTGTTGTCCAGTTGCTTATCATATCTGACTCTTTGAGACCCCATGGACTGTAGCATGCCAGGATCCTCTGTCCTCTTATTAATGTCCTGTGCTAGAAATCAGAATTTTTTGAATTTCTTCACGCTTCTTTGTTTATAATTATTTTTTTAAAAATTCAATTACACAAAGAAAGTCTCTATTATCTTTTTAGAACCTAGGATTTCTAAAAGTCTTAATTTCTCATCCTCTTCTCCAGCAAATATTATTATTAGCTCAATTTTAGAAGGGAGGAAATTAAAACTCACAGAGTTTGGATAGCCTGAATCAGTCAGGGGTCATGGGATGAGTAGAAAGGAAAAGGAGATGAAACCCAAATGAGGATTTGCATTCACCCCTTCAGTGGAGAGGAGCTGCTGAAAACACCACAGAAGTCAGTTTTGAATCCACTGAAGATACCGCTGAGACTGGGTCTGGAATCAGCTGGGGCTGCCAGATTCTGGAATAATCCAGCTGAAAACACCTAGCCATCTCTAGCAACTGCCACTCTGTTGGAATCAGAGTAGGAGACCTCTCTGGTCTTGTTGCCTTCTGATCTCTTGTCAGTGCCCACTATGAGAAGAACCGAAGAGGACGCCAGCAGGTGAGAGAGTCTGAGAAGTGGAGCCTGCAGACCTTCAGACCTGCAGAGCAGAATGGGAAAGGGTGGGCACAGGTTGGAGAGATGACAGGCAAATATTCAGGACACCCAGACCGTATGAAGGTGGTATGGCAAGAATCCTTCTGTATAATGTGTATGTTTAATGGCAAAGCTATCTTATTGAGTTCATCTTATTTATTTCACTTGAAAATTCGTGTTGGAGTGAATCTAATTTACTTGATTTGAAAATTTATACTTCTGAGGTCTGAAAACTAGTTCATTTGTCTAGTAATTAAGTTCTTAAACTTTGAACATGATCTTTCAAAAGAGCGGAGAAATGTTCCATATTTGTGAGCTTATAAATTTTGGCATTTGTGCATACGGATTGAAATCTCAGCACTCTGGAACCCTGCTGGGGTCTTCTGTTGCTACTCATTATGGCATTTTCTCACATCACAGAGAACGTGTTTGAAACTGAAATGGTAATTTATATACTTACTTGCAATATCTCAGTTATTTGGTGAAAATTCTTAAAATGTGACTAGGGCCAAATGGCATTGGATTTTTCCATTGCTGTTGCCCTTTCAATAATGATCGTTTATCAGACACCCTGAATTAGGTACTGAGTTACTAGATAAGATAAAAATTCCTATTAGTGAGGCACTCCTACCCTGATATTTGACCCAAATGGAGAGATTTTCTATTAGTTCCCATCTAACGCTTTTCTCTGAAACACTTCAACTTAGGTTGTATATCTTATTTTCTTTTTAAATACACTGATTTTCCACTTCGACACAAGGAATCAAAGACTAAAGAGGAACATTAAGGAGGGTAAATTTTTTATCATAATGTAGTCCTGGGTTGGTCCAAGTTTAGCCAGATATTCTTCCTAACTTGTAACATTAGTCTTCTATTTCTATGCTGGAACAATGACTGAGAAGTGACCTTACCTTGCGAGTGTGTGTATTTGACAGTGGAAGGACAGGTGGGAATACTCTGGCCTGACTTCATTCTTATGTTGCTGCCACACAAGAATCGTGGTGGTGAAAGGCAGAAGATAGTAACAGAGTGATTCTATAGCTCAAAACTATCAGAATACTCTCTAAGAATAACGTATGGGATAAGGCCAACTGTGAAGATTTTTCTCAGTTTTACATTCTCACTAAAATTTACTCCCCACCACCTACTAAATTAACCTAGAATTCACGGCATGGAGTTGATCCATTGGACAATTGATTCTGTCCTTTTCCAATATTGTCTACCATTACGCTCAACCCCAATCCTCCCCAGCTTCAAGTTTTTTGTTAAGTAAAGCAATCCTTTTTAATAAAATAAAACATTACACAGAGCTACAAGTTATGGCACAGATAAAGGCAGAACTGTTTGGTTAGAAATTGTGAGGCATCTGGAGCCTGGCTGCCTTATCTTCTTTGTGACTTGGCCATCAGGGAAGGTGGCGCTAGTGGTAAAGAACCCGCCTGCCAATGCAGGAGATGTGAGACTTGGGTTTGACCCCTGGTTCTGGAAGATCCCCTGGAGGAGGACATGGCAACCCATTCTAGTATTCTTGCCTGGGAAATCCCATGGACAGAGGAGCCTGGCAGACTATGGCCCACAGGGTCACCAAGAGTCGGATATGACTGCAGCAACTTAGCATGCATGCATGCCTTGGCTACAGAGGCAGCTCTTCCAATTCCCAGACTATAGTAGCATTCTAAATGTTTCATATTTCTTAAATCTTTTACTCTCTCCTGTTGCTCAGTTGGATGTTTTTGCTTGGCATGCCCTTCTTCTCTAGCACTTCTTGTTCAAATATATCTCCAAACTAAATTCCACCTCTTCCAGGACGTTCTTCACTTGAAACCAATCTACACCTCCTCTGCTTTCCCACAGCACTCTATTTCCAATGGTTGTATTCAGGGAACTTTTCCTTACTATATAGTAAACTGCCCTGAAGTCACAGAAGTTTTGTCCACTTTAATATCGTCATCATGTCCTGCACTTGGTAGGTACTCAGAGGTTTAATTATTTATTTATTTTTTTAACAATAGCTAGGACATGAAAGCAACCTCAATGTCCAACTACAAAAGAAAGGATAAAAAAGATGTGTTACATGTATACAATGGAATATTAATATGTCATAAAAAGGAACAAAATTGGGTCATTTGTAGAGAAGTGGATGGACCTAGAGTCTGTTATACAGAGTGCAATAAATCATAGAGAGAAAAACAAATGCCATATATTAACGCATAAATGTGGAATCTAGAAAAATGGTACAGATGAACCTATTTCCAAGACAGGAATAGAGATGCAGATATAGAGAATGGACAGGTGGGTGTGCAGGGGGAGGGGAAGGTGGGATGAATTGGGAGATTAGGGTCGACATTTATACACTACTATGTGTAAAATAGATAGCTAGTGGGAACCTTCTATAAAGCACAGAAGCTCAGCTTGGTGCTCTTTGATGACCTAGAGGCGTGGGTTGAGGGTGGGTGGCAGGGAGGTCCAAAAGGGAGGCTATATATGTATATGTGCAGCTGATTCACATTGTTGTACAGCAAAAACCAACACAACATTGTAAAGCAATTATTTGTTGTTTAGTCACTAAGTTGAGTCTGACTTATTTTGTGACCTCATGGACTGAAGCCTGCCAGACTCCTCTGTCCATAAGATTCTCCAGGCAAGGATACTGGAGTAGATTGCCATTTCCTTCTTCAGGGATCTTTCCAACCCAGGGATTGAACCTATTATCTCTCACATTAGCAGGTGGATTCTTTACCAGTGGATCTCCAGGGACACTCAAAGCAATTATATGCCAATTAAAAGTAAATAAAATGGAAAAACATTAAAAAAATGCTTTATAAAGAGAAGAACATTTGCCCTTATATGTAATTGATGAGTCTCTCTATGCAAGTCAAGATTTTCCAATTTTTCCCCCTACTTCCTCTATATGGAATGACTTCTTCCCATGTAGGCTGTTCAAATGCCACATTGAAAACAAAACCTCCCGTGAATCTTCCTAGATGAAAGTCATGTCAAGTTACCCAACATGAGCTTTCTCTCATGCACTATACAGCCACATACATGTCTATTCTACACAGTTGTAAGTTACTTAAGAAAATAGCCATGTTATAGAACTGTAAGAGTATCAAGCCTGCAGTGAGTGATAGAAACATGGCTTCAAATGCAGACAGATACCCCAGATATCCTAAATTAAGGAAGTTAGTGCTTTTCTATGTGTAGGAGGATGCAAGAGTCTGGGCTCAGTGGAATCTTTTCTTTGATATGCACCTCAGCTTTCTGAGGCCAGTATCCCTTGTTTTCACATCTTGAGTTTCCTCAGGGCTCACCATGGGGAGTTGTTGCAGTCTGGTGGCTGCTAGAAGGCATGGATTCTTTCCTCCCTTAGTTCCCTCAGGGTTCATTGGTTCACCATTGGTGATGACTACAATTGTTGATGACTGTGACATCCTTTGTTTGTCGATATGACAGGAAATATCCCATTTCTCACCCCAAACCTGGACAGTTCCTTGTATGAAGTATGTATTCAATTTTTGTTTGCTTGCTGAATTGAATGGAGCCAGTGGAATTACTGTTCTGGAAAATTAATGAGAATTATGTGCGAAAATAATGGGCTCCATTGACAGGAAGATTGGGAAACATCAAGTTGTATCTAAATACATTTTTTTAAAACAGGATTTAAAAACCCTTTGATTTTCTAATGTGCATGATTTGGCTATATATCTCTTTGTGGAGAATCTCACGGACTAATATTCACTGCAGCAGAAGTTGAGAATATACAGGCTACAGATACAGATACAGGCTACAGGTCCTGGAGAGAGTGGAAAGAAACTCTGTCTACCCACAGGATGTCTTTCTTGCCAAGGCTGGCAGTCTCTGCAGACCTTGTGTGCTGCGTGCTAAGTCATTTCAGTTGTGTTTGACTCTTTGTGACCCTATGGACTGTTGCCTGCCATGCTCCTCTGTCCATGGGATTCTCCAGGTAAGAATACCAGAGTGGGTTGCTATTTCTTTCTCCAGGAGACCTTCCTGACCTGGGGATCAACTCCGTGTCTCTCATATCTCCTTCATTGGCAGGTGGGTTCTTTAACACTACCATTACCTGGGAAAGACCCTACAGGTTGGCATTTCCTAGGCAGATTCACCAGTGGCCCATCGTCTGATATTCAGGCTCTTAAACATGGTTGGTCAGCCTAAGGATATGGACTATTTCTCACAGATTGACTCACATTAGCCAAGTTTAGAGACTGACGGATAAACATTGTTCAGAATTTGTTCATTTGTCATAAGCATTCTCATTTCAGGTGGAATTTACCATATGAACTGACTCAATTACGTAAGTTTTTCCTTCTTCGTCTGATCTACAGGCAAAGTCAAATTATAATGATAAGGCTGTTGAGAAGCCTGAATCAGAAACAGTAGGGAATTCCTGAACTAATTAAAGAGATGTCCTCAGTTAGACTGTCTCCTCCCTCTCTTTCTCCTTCTCATTTTTTCAACAGCAATACTTCTTGGAAACCAGCAATATGAGGCAGAGGGCACTGAGGAGAACCTTCCTAATTTTCAGTCACTAATATTCTGCTTCTGGTCATGTGACCTTTTAAACAATTATTTATTTATTTATTTTTGGCTGTGCCAGATCTTCATCGCTGCTCTCCAGCTTTCTCTACTCAGTGAGTGGGAGCTCCTCTCTAGTTGTGGCCTGAGGGCTTCCCATGGTGGTGGCTTCTCGTGATCAGGGCAGTAGGGCATGTGGGCTTCAGTAGTTTCAGCACACAGGTTCAGTAGTTGTGGTGCTTGTTGGCCGCACAGCATGTGGAATCTTCCTGGACCAGGGATTGAACACTTGTACCCTGCTCTGGTAGACAGAGTCTGCCACTTGACCCCCAGGGAACTCCTAGCCATGTGATCTTGGTGAGGTGATTTAACTTCTTAGTGCTGCCATGTCCTTTTGCATAAGAGCACCCACTCCAACCAGGTTAAAGAAATTATTATATGCAGATGACTCAGACTAGCACCTGGCACCGATGGTTTGCATACCTCTTTAATGTGCACATAGATTAGCTAGCCTGCCCTTTTCAAATTTTATTTTTTATGCACATCAGGAAATTGTGTTCCAAACTATTAATTGCTCTGCCCTAGGTCACACCCAGTTAATAAGTAGCAGAGTTTGTTCAGGGCCGTGCTGTAAAATCTACTGTTTATTTTAGAAAGTCATGGATTTTGGCATCCTGGGGGAAGAAATAAAACATAATAGTTATATGGTCTCTCATTTCCCTTTAACAAATTCTGTACAAATGAAGAATGGACTCTAATTTCTATGTTTATAAACTTTTGATGGATTTTGTCATTTTCCATATTTAATCTCCTATAATTTTGAACCTCCCTCAAAAGACATCTTAACAAATGAGATCAATTTTGCTCTCAAATGTTTTTTTTTAATTTTTTTAAAAAGAAATTACAGTCATCTCAGACTCATGTTCTTAGGGAGGAAGCAGCACATTTGGCAATTTTCATTGCTTCTGGTTGTGATCAGATTGAGTTTCAGACAGTCATCTTCAAGCTATGCCCTAATTAAGATGAATAGATATTATCAGCCGGCCTGTTTAATCAGTTTCCCATCTGGCATAATCATGTTTATGAGCAGGATCTGCTTTTTCTTGGCTTTGGAAGTAGCTAAAATGAACAGAACAAAGCAATCACAATTCCTAAGGTAAGAATCAGGGTCCACTCTTCACCTATAGTCCTAGATGGGAAAGCAGAATTTCAAGCTACAGTATTAAGTGTATGTGATATTTGCATTGCTGGACTCCCCAAAGGCTCATGGCATCTATCCATCCATCCATCCTCCACCCATAATCCATTTATATGTCTGCTTACATTCTCTTCCAATAAATATCCCTTGAGCCCCTCATATATGCTGGACTCTCTATGACCTAGGGCATACTGTAATGAAAAAGAGAGTATTCCTGCTCTCAAGAAGCTCTTAGTGTAATGAAAAAAGTATCAAAAACATATATAGATCTGAAAAGTAAAATATACTCTTATTTAGATGAGGGTAGCATATGAAAAATTCTTGCATTGGAAATAATTGTCTATACAGTTTTGTGTTCTGTCTCTAAGAATGGTAATTGTGCAAAAGAAGGGTATAGAATTTGACCTTTGTTGCATGACTTCTTCAAAGTAGCAGGCCTTTGATAACTTATTTGTATGTCTGTGATGGATGGTGCTTTATTGATTGCCTGACTAAACCAAAAACCAGAAACACTGGGAGAGAGATTTCAAGTTAACACAGGTATGAATGAGCTAATACTACCGCTTTCTATCAAGAGAACAATTTGGGCATCAGAAAAAAAAAAAACTATGGGAATGTTTCTGCATATCTCCTGTAAGCCACTCAGATCTCAGCCAGTGTGGCAGCTCTTGTAATGTAAACAAAGGCAGGAAAGATACTAAAATGCTCTTTGGTTCAATCATACTCTCAACGTTATATTTTACAAGGGGGTTAGTTAAAGTTCTGTTAATAGGAGACTTAGGAGACTAGACCATGTTGTTTTAGGAGGAAAATGAATAGTTAGTTGCTAAGGCACGGTGTGTCGCTCAGTGGACTTAAAAAATATGCATAACCTAAAAGTTGAGAGTTTTGTTTTTTTCTTTGGGAATTTTTAGGACTTCGAATTCAGGAGACAGCATCTCAAGTAACCCTGAGAGAACTGTCTGAGGAGGTAAGGGGAAGAGCCAGGTTATACAGAAGTTTTGCCACAAAGGGCATAGTCTGAACATCAAATGATTATCATTAATTAAATAAAATCAGATATCCCAAGTTAAGAAATGTATTACTTTTCTACATATGGGAAGATGCAAGAGTCTGGGCTCACTGAAGTCATTCCTTTGATATGCACCTCAGCTATCTGGGGCCAGAGTCCTGTGTTTCCACATCCTGAGTCTCCTCGGGGCTCATGGAGGGAATGACTTCAGTCTGATGGCTGCTAAGTGGCAGGTATCCGTTTCTTCCTGAGAGCCCTCAGGGTTCACCAGCTCACCAACTCACCTGTGATGGTTGCAGTTGCTGATGACTGTGACCTCTTTCGTTTACTGATATGGCAGGAAATATTCCATTTCTCAGTTTTTAGAAGATTTCACTTGACACTGGCTGCAACCTTTACTGGAGGAGAGAATGAAATGGAATAGGAGTTGCCATCTTCTTTCTCCCATCCTCCATGTCCACACCTTCTCTTCTCTCTGTGAGCTTGGGCAGAAGGAAGACTCTGTTATGATATGAGGAAAGCCCTATGAGACTAGAATTCTTCCCTAAGTAAAAAGGGTTGGAGTTTCACACAGGAATGGGGTGGTGACACCTCCATAGGCTGAGACTTGAGTTGTGAGTATAGGAAGAAGACGGAACAGGGAGCATAAGAGGGTCACTGAGGAGCAGGGTCATGAGGAGCTAGAGTGCATTTGTAAGAACAGCTAACAAAGGTCCCAACTGTAAGCCCTTAGACACCTGCTTGGGAAAGTATAAGTAATTCTGACCAAGTCATCACCTCTTGTCTCTATTGCCTGGGTGGTTGACTGAATCATTAGGAAGAGAACCGCTTCTACATCTGTTAGAGTTCTGTCTCTCTTTCTTCAAGGAGGAGAGTGTGGGATTATCCACAAATGAATCTGTTGCAGATAGCATGTAGGATCACCTGGTGGTGCTCTGGGGAGGGGGGCATGGCAAATGGAAGGGGGAACACAGACCTTCCTCTTGGGGTCACCTGTTTGGAGAAGACCGCCAATCATCACGTGTGCTCCTGGCAATGCAGACTGCTGGGTGGATTTCCTGGATTCCCCTGATAAACGCCTCCCTACCCAGGGACAGAAATGGGGCCCTGCCATCTGGTTACATGAAAAAACACTTTATAATGGTTTAAGTTATTTAAATAAGTGGACCACAGAGGGAGGAAATGAAGTCCTTGGAAGTTGCAGATGCTGCTCAGCAAATTGAAAGGGGTGTTTGGGGTAGAATCCAAACACTGTAAAGGTGAACAGAAGCTGCCAAAAGTAACTGCACATCAAAATTGGCTATTGAGCTGTTGAAAATACAACTACCCGGGTACTACCCCAAGACTGGCCAAATCAGAGCATCTGGAAGTAGGGGCAAGGAATCTATATATTTTTTACATAGTGATGCTAAAACACAGACATGTTTGAAACCCCGTGGATTAGATGAGTTTTAGGACAGAAATTCAACGGTGAGATTTTATGTTTCACAGTAAAAGTGTTAAAATTTTTTTGCACAAGATGAGAATTGGGAGTTAAGTTTTATTTGAGGCAAAATGATAACTGCAGCCCAGGAGACAGTGTTTCAGAGCTCCAAGAGACTTCTCTGAGGAAGTGAGGGCAGACGCCAGGATATATAGAACTGTTATAACAAAGTGGGCTTCCCTTGCGGCTCAGCTGGTAAAGAATCTGCCTGCAATGCTGGAGACCTGCATTCGATCCTGGTTGGGAAGATCCCCTGGAGAAGGGAAAAGCTATCCACTCCTGTATTCTGGCCTGGAGAATTCCATGGACTGTATAGTCCATGTGGTCACAAAGAGTCGGACATGACTGAGCGACTTTCACATGGGACATCAAAAGATTACTGTTAATTAAAGAAACTAGGTATGTCAAGTTAAGGAGTTTAGTGCTTTTCTATATATGGGAAGATCTAACAGATTGAACTCACTGAAACCATTCCTTTGATACGCACCTCACCTATCTGGGGCCAGTATCCTGTGTTTTCACGTCCTGGGTTTCCCCAGGGCTCAGGGCTACAGTCTGATGGCTGCTAGATGGCAGGTCTTCTTTTCTTCCCACCTTCCCTCAGGGCTTACCAGCTCACCATCCATGGTGGCTGCAATTGTTGATGACTGCGACATCCTTGGTTTACTGATATGGCAGGAAATATTCCATTTTTAAAAAAGCAACTGTAATCTTGGAAGTTTGATAAACTTTAACTGCCACTCTATATGTTGGATCACTTTTTAAGGCCTTCAATATCACATAGACATTGGGTGTTTTACCACATGTTGAAGGATGGTCACAGCAAGGGTGGTTGCATTTCAGTTATTACCTGACAATGCTGGCTGGTAGACCCGTTGAGTGACCTGGTGCGTGGGTTCCCAAAGACCTACAAACAAGCTGAAAAAGAATTCTGGAATCTTTCCTGGGACACTGAAAGCTGTGTATATAACAACACCATCTGGTACCAATTATCTTTCTTTGTGCAGGCTCAGGTCAGCAGTGAGGGAAAAATATGATGAGGAAGACAAAGGTGTACAAGATAAGTGATGTAATACAAGCATTTTCAACATCGACACTCCCATGTTGGTGCCAGGCACGCATGGAGCAGAGAGCCTTAGTAACTGGCCATTTTATTAAGGTTCCTGGCGAAACTCTTCTTTCTCTCTGAGGCCATTTTATGCTTGTCATCAGATGACCGAGGGAAGGCTCTCAAAGGACAGACCTAGTGTGAAACCCAAAGTGATGGGATGCAGTCAAGGAGAGCAAGCTGTACAGCTGCACGTGGGCTTAAGGATTTGTTTTTGGACACTTCCCCACATTTGCATCAATCTTAGTTACAATCCAACTCACTTCTCATATTCTTACCTCCACGTAACCTTCTACAAAAGCTAGCCTTCAATCGATCAGGCATCAACCCATCACATCATTTCTTTCCTTTCTAAAATATTTCAAAGATCCTTCATTGCTAAAAGGACAAAGCTCAGCTCCTTAGGCTGAATGCCCTCTGCCTGCTTCTCTAGATTGGTTTTCAACTCTGCATTTTTCATGCCCCATACTTGAGCTATAAGTCCTTACTATCCCTGGACAAATTTCTTGGGCTTTGCCTGCTTGATTTTGCCCATGTAACTTACTCTATTCACATCTCCTGACTACCTAGTGATTCTTCAGACTTCTGTTGAAGTTCTTCACAATTTTCCCTCTGATTCTCCACCCCCAAAGAGAGTTGATATCCAGGCTTGGGCTACTGTTCTATCTAGAATATAAATTTGTATGTAACTGATTACACTTTGCAATTATTGCTTTTTATAATCAGTAATTGTTTCATTAAAAAAATCTTTTTATTCAAATGACGACCCTCAGAATGGGAGTTCAGTTCAGTTCAGTCACTCAGTCATGTCCGACTCTTTGTGACCCCATGGACTGCAGCATGCCAGGTCTCCCTGTCCATTACCAACTTACGGAATCTACTCAAACTCATGTCCATTGAGTCGGTGATGCCATCCAACCACCTCATCCTCTGTTGTCCCCTTCTCCTCCTGCCCTCAATCTTTCCTAGCATCATGGTCTTTTCAAATGAGTCAGCTCTTCACGTCAGGTGGCCAAAGTATTGGAGTTTCAGCTTCAACATCAGTCCTTCCAGTGAATATTCAGGACTGATTTCCTTTAGAATTGACTGGTTGGATCTCCTTGCAGTGCAAGGGACTCTCAAGAGTCTTCTCCAACACCACAGTTCAAAAGCATCAATTCTTCAGTGCTCAGCTTTCTTTACAGTCCAACTCTCACATCCATATTTGACTACTGGAAAAACCATAACCTTGACTCGACAGACCTTTGTTGGCAAAGTAATGTCTCTGCTTTTTAATAAGCTGTCTATGTTGGTCAGAATGGGAGAGAATGATAGCAAATGAAAAAATTGACAAAGCTCATGCAGCTCACTACCAGAAAAACAAACAATCCAATCAAAAAGTGGGCAGAAAATCCAAACAGATATTTCTCCAAAGACATACAGGTGGCTAATAAACACATGAAAAGATGCTCAACATCATTCATTATTAGAGAAATGCAAATGAAAACTACAATGAAGTATCACCTCACATTGGTTAGAATGGCCATCATCTATAAACAATAAATGCTGGAGAGGGTGTGGAGAAAAGGGAATCCTCTTCCACTATTGGTGGGAAGGTAAATTGATACAGTCACTATGGAGAACAACATGGAAATCCTTTTAAAAAACTAGGATTAAAACTACCATATGATCCAACAATCCTACTATTGGGCATATATCCTGAGGAAACCATAATTGAAAATGACACATGTACCCCAAATGTTCATTGCAGCGCCATTTACAGTATCTGGGACATGGAAACAATCTAGATATCCATAGACAGATGAATGGATAAAGAAGTTGTGGTACATATATACAATGAAATATTGTGAAAGTGTTATTCACTTAGTCATGTCCAACTCTTTGCAACCCCATGGACTGCAGCCCGCCAGGCTCCTCTGTCCATAGAATTCTCCAGGCAAGAATACTGGAGTGGGTTGCCATGCCCTTCTCCAGGGGATCTTCCTGACCCAGGGATAAAACCTGTGTCTCCTGCATTGCAGGCAGATTCTTTACTGTCTGAGCCACCAGGAAATACTCAATCATAAAAGAGAAGGCATTTGAGTCAGTTCTAATGAGGTAAATGAATCTAGAGCCTATTATACAGAGTGAAGTAAGTCAGAATGAGAAAAACAAATGTTGTATATTAACACACATATATGGAATCTATTCCCATCAAAACCAGATCCGATAAAACTACCAAGGGAAAGCATGGGCAGTACACTTTTTGACATAAATCGCAGCAATAGTTTTTTTGGATCCATCTCTTAGAGTATTGAAAATAAAAACAAAACTAAACAAATGGGACCTATTTAAATCTAAAAAATTTCTCACAGCAAAGGAAACGCTAAACAAAACAAAAAGGCAACCTACTGAATGAGAGAAAATATTTGCAAGTGATACAACCAACAAGGGATTAATCTCCAAAGTTTACAAACAGCTTGTACAGCTCAACATAAAAAAAAAAAACCAAACAACCCATCAAAATATGGGCAGAAGATCTAAATAGACATTTCTCCAAAGAAGACATACAAGTTGCCAAAAGGCACATGAAAAGAAGCGCAACATCACTAATTATTAGAACAATGCAAATCAAAACTACAATGAGGTATCACTTAACACTAGTCAGAATGGCCATCACCAAAACATCTACAAAAAGGAAACCTCCTGAACTCAATTGTTCATAAATCTGTTCTTTCTGTTCTAATAGACTGTAATTGTCTAGTAAAGACCTGGTTTATTGTCTTATTCAGTATCTGGCACCTCGAAAGTGCTTTCTATACATAAGAATACCTAGTATTTACCCTTAAATACTAGGGATTTTTATGTTCTTTATGAAACAATAGATTCCAGGAACTTTGAGAAATGGTTATGTACCAGGAATATTGATTTGTCAACCTGTGTTTGCTGTGTTCATCCTAAGATCCAGACCAACCTGAGTACGTCTCGAATACCAGATAAATATACACTAGGTATTTCTGGAAAAGACACTAGGTATTTCAAAGAAGAATTGCAAATTTATTTTGAAGAAAACCAGGCAAGTTAGAGGGGAAGAGTGATTTTAAGTGTAGTATAATACTTATTATTCTGAGAATTGCCTGACCCATCCCTCATGAGCTGACTAGAGGAAAGTCCTGGGAGAAAAGATTATAATAATTATGGAGTGAGTAAATAGAGATAGCTTAGTGGAATCAATGTGAGACATTCAGAATCATTTTCTAGCTAAAAGAAACCCTAGTAGATGTGGTAATGTAACTGTACTACTAGGAATGACACTGTTAAAATACATGTTGATATAGAATAGAGATATGGACCTAGAAAGGAAGCCAGAGAAGCCAAAGGCTGAAGAGAGAGCGAAAGAGACAGAGATGCAGGAAATGACAGCTGACTCGTTGGGAAAGACCCTGATGCTGGGAAAGATTGAAGGCAAAAGGAGAAGGGGGTGGCAGAGGGTGAGATGGTTGGATGGCATCACTGACTCAATGGACATGAATTTGAGCAAACTCTGGGAGACAGTGGAGGACAGGAGAGCCTGGCATGCTGTAGTCCATGGTGTTGCAAAGAGTTGGACAGGATTTACTGACTGAACAACACCAACAACAATGCGCAGAGAAGACGAGAAGCCTAATGGACACAGATGGACACATGGTAAAAGCTTAAGCAAAACAGCCTCCAGAAGTCCCTGAATTATTTGAAAGAAAGTTTTGTTTCTTCTAAATGAAAGAAAGGCAGAAGCAGAGAAATGCTGTTTTATTTTGTTTGTAGATACAATCTCACTTTTTTTTAACTCCCTTTTCTTCCCTTCCTTTTAGTGTGGCCTTGGAAAACACAATTACAAAAAGGCATGCATAATGCTGTTCTTGTCAGCTGATGGGCCGAGACATGCATAAGTATAAAGAAAACCATGCAGAAGTACTTCGGGAGTCCCCTCCTGGAGTGGTGTCCAAGAGAAGTGTCATCTCCTTTCTAAATTAAATTTCCTGGCAGATAAGTATTGGGATTTAATATAGCCAAAGCTTTTAGCTGCTGTTTTGTCCCAAATGAAAGCTAAAGAAGGGGGAAAATGATTCCCTCCCTCCAAGCTCAACTTCGCATCAGTGTACACTATTGTTGACATCTGAAAGGTGGCTCGTTTGCAAGATGGGGTCTAAAAATTAGGTACTTTAATTTTCTTTCCATTATAAAGTTCATGTGGATGAGAAATAAACCAGTGGCTGTTATAAATGTTTGGGTCAAAGAGCAGCTCTCAGTAATACAGAAGTGAAACTCCGGTCTTAGGCTGTTCACTAAGAAAATGTCTGAGGAGGTCAAATCAAGGGATTTCCCCGGTGGTCCAGCAGTTAAGATTTCACCTTTCAATGGAGGGGCTGTGGGTTCAATTCCTAGTCAGAGAACTAAGGTCCCACATGCCTTGAGACCAAAAACCAAAATATAAAAAAGAAATGACATTGTAACAAATTCAATAAAGACTTTAAAAATGGTCCATGTTAAAAAAAAACTTATAAAAAAAGGTTGATTTGGGAGCTGTTTGTCTAATATTGACAGTGAAGTGAAAGTCACTCAGTCGTGTGACTCTTTGCGACCCTATGGACTATACAGTCCGTGGAATTCTCCAGGCCAGAATACTGGAGTGGGTAGCCTTTCCCTTCTCCAGGAGATCTTCCCAACCCAGGGATTGAACTCAGGTCTCCTGCATTGCAGGCAGATTCTTTACCAGCTGAGCCACAAGGGAAGCCCAAGAATACTGGAGTGGGTAGCCTATCCCTTCTCCGTGGATCTTTCTGACCCAGCAATTGAACCAGGGTCTCCTGCATTGCAGGCAGATTCTTTACCAACTGGGCTATCAGGGAAGCCCATAACAGTGACAAAATGCCGGCCTTTGTATTTTAACTGGGAATTAAAAACTGGGAGTTGATCTTAAGATTTTTTTTTTTCATTTTATTACTCTGGCTAAAGCATTCCCTTTTCTGCTAGAAGGTGAAAAGTCTATGAGAAATTCCTGGTATCTTCATATATGAGATATAAAAAGAAAAATCAAGCAATTCATTTGCTATTAATTTTAAAAAACTAAACAACACAACAAACTATCACCTAAGACCTAAGGATGTGCGTGTAAAATGTAGAGCCAACTACATAGTTAGGAATCACGGTGTCATAGACTTAGGAGCTGAGAGGAACTGGAAGATCACCCAATCCAGTGCCCTCATTTCACAAATGAGAAAACCAGAGGAAAAGATAGATTGTTGGTTGCAAAATTGTACAAGGTGTCTACTACTTCTTGTGGCTTCCCAGATGGCTTCGTGGTAAAGAATCTTCCTGCCAATGCAGGGGACGCAGTTTCAATCCCTGGGTTGGAAAGATCACCTGGAGCAGGAAATAGCAAATCACTCCAGTTTTCTTGCCTGGGAAATCCCAAGGATGGAGGAGCCTGGCAGGCTACAGTCCATGTGGTCACAAAGAGTCAGACATGCCTTAGCAACTACATAGCAGCAGCAGCAGCATCTACTACTTCCTGGCTAGAGTGAAGTAGCTAGAAGGAAAACAGGACTTGAGCTAGAGCTATGTAGGAAAAATTACTTAACAATTTTGTTTCCCCTGATCACTTCCCTGGTGGCTCAGATGGTAAAGTGTCTGCCTATAATGCGGGAGACCTGGGTTCAATCCCTGGGTTGGGAAGATCTCCTGGAGAAGGAAATGGCAACCCACTCCAGTATTTTTGCCTGGAAAATCCCATGGATGGAGGAGCCTGATACGCTACAGTCCTTGGGGTTGCAAAGAGTCGGACACCACTGAGTGACTTCACTTTCACTTTCACTTTAGTTTCCCCAGAGTACAAAGAAGTTAACTAGAACAGTAACACCATACTTCAAATGTTTGGTTTTAAACTACTTTGGGTTATGAGTGACATATAAAAAGCTTTACATATTTTATGTAAACAACTTGATGAATTAGAGGTTAAATATATACCCATGAAATCATCACCACCATCCACATCATAAGCATATCCATCACTTCTCCAAATATCTTCCCACCCCTAAGACGACAAAGAGGAAGATAATGTGTGGAAAGAACCCTTGCTGTAAGATCTACTCTCTTAGCAAATTTTATATACAATATAGCATTGTTAGCTATATATACTACACTGTACAGTGCACCTCTTGATCTTATTTGTTTTGCATAATTGAAACTTTGTACCCTTTAACATTTCCTCTCCATTTTCCTCTCCATTCAACCCGGGTTACCACCATTTTACTCTCTGCTTCCTTGAGTCTGACTATTTCAGATTCCAGGTGTAAGTGAGATATTGCAGTACTTGTCTTTCTGTGCCTGGCTTGCTTATTTATTTATTTATCCCATTTTAGTGATGGTTTTTATTTTATTTAAAAATTTTAATTTAATTTAATTTTTATTGGAATATAGTTGATTTACAATGTTGTATTAATTTCAGGTGTACAGCAAAGAGAATCAGTTATACATGTCCTCCGGGTCCATCCACGTTGCCACAAATGGCAGGATTTTTTTTTTAAAGATGAGTAATATTCTATTACATCCACATACCATATTTTCTTTATGCACTTATCTGTAAGTGGATGCTTAGGTTGTTTCCATATCTCCGTTACTGTGAATGATGCTACAATGAACATGGGGGTACAAATATCTCTTTAAGATTCTGATTTCAATTCTCTGGTGTATAGACCCAGAAGTTAGATTGCTTGATCATATGATGGTTCTTTTTTTAACTTCTTGAGGAATCTCCATTCTGTTTTCAATAACATCTGTACCAATTGACAAGTAACAGGAGACACTGAGCTCACACACTGGGATCTATTGCCCAGTTGTGGGGAGAGGAAGATGGTCTGAGAAGGAGCAGACAGGTTCTTTATCTTAATATGAAGAAAGTCCACACAAAAAAAGAAAAAGTCCACCATTCTTTTAAAAAAGTATTTATTTATTTATTTGGCTGCACTGAGTCTTAGTTGTGGCATGTGGCATGTGGGATCTTCAGTCTTCCTTGCAGCATGTGGGATCTATAGTTGAGACATGTGGGATCTAGTTCCCCCAACCAGGGTTTGAATCCAGGTCCCCTGCATTGGGAGCTTGGAGTCTTAGCCACTGGACCACCAGGGAAGTCCCAAACCCACCATTCTGAAGATTCAATAGGAACAAATTTTCTGTAGGGCAGCAACTCCAAATTATAGAACGTTAGCCCTGAGATAGACCCAGGAGGTCATATGGTAAAGCTCTTTCCTTTTTTTTAAGTCAGTCTCTCTCAAAGTTTTCTCTTAAACCACCAGTTTCAGAATCATTAAAGTAGAAAATCTGTGGTCTCTAATCAAGTGTTCTAAACTAGACCCTGAAAGCACAGGGGTGACAAGGCTAGATATTTGCATTTTAATCACCTTTCAGGTGAAAAGGAACCACTGGTTTTGTGGTTTTTGACCTGTGTGCTAAGTCACTTAGGTTGTGTTTGACTCCTTGTGATCATATTGACTGTAGCCCTCCAGGCACCTCTGTCCATGGAATTCTCCAGGGGAGAATACTGGAGTGGGCTGCCATGCCCTCCTCCAGGGGATTTTCCCAACCCAGTGATCAAACTCATAAGAACTCAGACTTTTATGTATCTTGCATTGGCAATCGAGTTCTTTACCACTGAGCTACCAGGGAAGACCTGGACTGCCCATTATATTCACCCACAGACAATATCCCAACTATGGGCTGATTGAATTAGAATTTCTGATAGAGGGTCCAGGCACTGGTATTCTAAGGTGCAGACTGTGTTGAGAACTGCTGGCATGGAAGGTGGTAAAGTGACTTTCAAAAGAACACTGAAGCAAATAGTGGTAGAATTGGAATGAATTCCATCCTCCCTAAAAAAGTCAAACAGTCAGAATGGCCTCCAAGACTGAGAACAAAAGTATCAAAGTTAGAAAAATGGAATTGGTGATTTGAGGAAAAGGGCAGTAGCAATCAGCATAAGCAGGGACTGATGGGGGATGTTGATTGCCTTTTTGAACTAGCCATAACTCGGCATGCCGTGGGCTGTGTTTAATCAGAGGTGTACGAACAGAAATTGAGCCCCCGAGCACTCAATTTATGATGAAACTGCTGTAAAAAAGCCATAGCTAAAACAATCCTTACCATTATCCAATTAGTGGCCAACACACTGTCTTCTTGTTAACAAATCTTAGAGCCCCAGGTACCCGTTCAAATCGATAAGGAGGTACATACAAACCTGGTTGCGGAGCTGAGGTAGAGAATGGAAAAGAACAGGTTTCATGTGATGCCAAAGGAGAGGGAAGGAACTAGATGTATATTTTATCCCCCTCTTTTTTCTAGATGCATGATTCTGCATTAGGAAGGTGGGTCCATCTCAGCTTCGACTTCACCAATCTCTCGATGCCTTAACTCCAGACGCTAATTAAATTCCTAGCTGGCAACATTTGTGATCTGCTGCACATTTTGGGTGTGACATGTATTATACTTGCCTTGGTCTCCGAGTTTCTGTTTTTGGGTAAGTGAAATTGGTTCTAGTGGCTACTATTAGTGGATCTGAAACAGTGAAAACCCCTCCCTGGGGAATGTCTTAATTTTTGTCACTGGCTTAGGTGTGAGCATCCCTTGATGCTGCAAGTATAAACAGGGAAGATCGAAACAGCAATGTTGAGATAGGCTCGACAAGCAGGGTTTCCGAAAGAGCGATACGGCGGGAGAATGAGAAACAAGATACAAGAATTCAGTGAAAAGCGAGGATCAGGGGACCAACACCGGTGGCTCCTAGGTGAAGGTGCCGAAACTGAATCCAAGCCAGCTTTATTATACTTTCAGCCATCAAGGAAAGAATATGCGGAGAGTTAAGCTATAACTCACGTGAACTTCAGGGCCAAAGAACAAAATGATCATTAACCACTGAGTAACTAAGAAATAGTAATCAATAACAAATCAGTAACTAAGAATAATATTCTTATATATAAATTTTCCACCAGATATGTAAAACATGTGACTCTGAGACGCCAGTTGAGAAACAGTCTGGGGTCGATTTTCTGTGATCGTGGGCATGTTTAGGCAATCAGAGTATTTCTGTTCACTTAAGGAGGGGAGCTGAGGGCTACACAGACAATCCACGGAAGTATCCTGAGGGTATGGATAAGTTTTCTTATGGGCAGGAAGATCTGTGTGCTTCAGGTCTTAAGTAGGACAGGGACTAGAGTGAGGTGAGTGAGGGACCCATACTGGGTGTCAAACTTAAGTCGGCTCCGTGAACTCAGAATTAAGATAAATACTTTATTTAAAAAATATTTTATTTTGTTATTATTTTATTTTATTTATCTAAAAAAACCTTGCATTCCTAGGATATATATCCTCCTCTTTAATTCTGTTGTGTTATCCTTTTCTTATTCTGTAGAATTTGATTTATTGGTGTTTTATTAAGAATTTGTATGCATATGGTCATGAAGGACTTTGGTTTGTAATTTTCTTTCTTTTTTTTTTTCGCTACGTGAGCTTTTCTCTACTTGCCGCGAGTGGGGGCTACTCCAGTTGCAGTGCACTGGCTTCTCATTGGGGTGGCTTCCCTTGTGGCAGAGCATGGGCTTCAGGACATGTGTGCTTCAGTAGCTGTGGTGCAGAGGCTTAGTCACCCTGTGGCATGTGGGATCTTCCCAGATCAAGGATGGAATCTGTGTCTCCTGCACTGGCAGGCGAATTCTTAACCACTGGACCATCAGGGAAGCCCTGGCACTATCTTCTAAAGCTGACCTGGTATGTCACTCATGGCCCAGCAATTCTAACAGAGATGTACACACAAGTTCACCAAAAGCTATATATAAGAATGCTCAACATCGTTAATCGTTAGGGAAATGCTGATTAAAACCACAATAAGATACTACTAAACATCTATTAGAATGTCTAATAGGTGTCCATAAGAATTGAATGCACAAGTGTTAATGAGGATTAGAAGCAACTGAAATTCTTATATACTCACTTCTATTTGAAATGTAAAAGATACAATTAGTTTGAAAAACAATTTTAAAGTTTCTCAAAAAGTTAAACATGTTTCTATCACATGACTCACTGCTGCTGCTGCTGCTGCTGCTGCTAAGTCGCTTCAGTCGTGTCCGACTCTGTGCAACCCCATAGACGGCAGCCCACCAGGCTCCGTCGTCCCCGGGATTCTCCAGGCAAGAATACTGGAGTGGGTTGCCGTTTCCTTCTCCAGTGCATGCTAGTGAAAAGTGAAAGTGAAGTCGCTCAGTCATGTCCGACTTTTAGCGACCCCATGGACTGTAGCCTACCAGGCTCCTC
This sequence comes from Okapia johnstoni, assembly GCA_024291935.2. Taxonomy (NCBI): domain Eukaryota; kingdom Metazoa; phylum Chordata; class Mammalia; order Artiodactyla; family Giraffidae; genus Okapia; species Okapia johnstoni. The sequence continues at coordinate 13,474,155 of CM044326.1, read as the reverse complement.
CATCCATGGGATTTTCCAGGCAAGAGTACTGGAGTGGGGTGTCATTGCCATGACTCACTAATAGATATTTACTCAAGAAAAATGAAAGCAGGTGTCTGTACAAAGGCTCGTACAGGAATATTCATAGCAGCTTTAGTTTTAATAGCCACAAATTGGAAACAACTCCAGTGCCCATCAACAATGAACAGGTAAGCAAATTGTGTGGTATATACATACAAACTCTGGGAGATGGTGGAATACAGGGAAGCCTGCATGCTGCAGTCCAAGGAGTGGCAGCGTCATACATGACTGAGCGACTGAACTGAACTGAACTGATTGATACATATATATAGGGTTAGGGTTAGGGTTCGGGTTAGGGTTGATGTGTATATATGTATATATCTATCTATCTATCTATCTATCTATCTATCTATCTACATACATATATATGTGTATATAATGAAACACCTTCAATGACAATTAAAAGGGAGTACGCTATTGATACACACAACAACATGGATAAACTCCAGGATAATTCAGCTGAGTGAAGAAAGGCAGACAAAGAATAGTACACATTGTACAATTCCAGTCATAGAAAATTCTAGAAAGTGCTAACTAATTTATAGTGATGGCAGATCACTGGTTCTGTGGGGAATAGGGGCAGAAGGAAGAGGAGGGAGGAAGGGCTTACAAAGGGAGAGGAGGAAACTTTTGTGGATGTTGAACATTTTTTTTTGAAGAGTAAGTTCTATAATTTTATTGTGAATCTTTTAAGTAGACATTTTTCAATATTAAATGCATGTGCTTGATTTACTGCAGTATGACAAGTTTCATATATATATTCCCCATTGTAATTAGTATCATGAGGTTTGTTGAGAGATTATCGTATAATTTATAGATTAAATGGTTTTAGTGACAGTTTCATATGGGTGCGTTGAAATTTGTCAGATTGTACACTTTAAATACATGCAGGTTATTGCATGTTAAGTATAAAATATAAAATCATTAAAAATAAGTACATGAAAGCTTTGCTCTTAAGTTGCTCATTGCATAGCAGTGGACAAATGTATCATTCTTATGCACATGTGCAACTATAGAGGGCTTTGGCAGTATACAGTAGCAAGCCAATCCAGGAGTGCCTTCTGTTTGGGGGTATCACAGAAGGCTCTAGAAGGGGGATGGTTGCTGAAGTGCAGGGGCTCTAAAATGATCCATTCAAGACAGGGTTGGAGACATACTTAGAAGCCAGATGGGTTAGGTTAAAGAGCTTGTTTGCCACATTAGGAAGATGTGTGGCAAGAAGAGAAGTCAGACACATGAACACATTAACAATATTAGTCACAATTTTTGGTGGAGGCTGATTTTCTTGGTAAGATTTATGATTCACAAATCTAGTCATTTAAAGATCAATGGACCTCGATTGAACAAATTGCCCTTTATTCTCTTATTATCTACTATATGTCCTAGAAAAATGGGTATTAACACAAGTGTGTTAGTTCTGTTTCTAATGGGATTGGAGCATTCATTCCAGTCAGGAATAACAATTTGTCTTTGTCCTTTTGTGTTATCTTTCTTTGAATGTAGTAAAAATACATTTTTTTTCCTGTTTATTTTTTAATGTATTTAAAGGATATATTAAATATTTCTGTTAAGCTTGGTCTAAATAATGTAGTGTAACAGGTCAATTTGTTTAAAGATTTTGGAAAGGGATGTTTCTGGTAACCTACTCAAACTATTATATGTTAACTCTCCTAAGACTAAATTGCCTTCAGCTAACCTTTAGGTGGGATGAGTAGAAGAAGGAGAGAGGATAGCAGGAGAAAAAGCAGAAGAGGAAACAGAATGGGAATAATGCAAAACTCCACCATTCAGTGCTTAGAAAGCCATGTAATAAAATTGCTATTAAGGCCCTTTCTTATTTATTGAAATCTATATTTTGATGATTTCGGCCCAGTTTTATATTTGCAAAAGAGCCAGAAGATGATACACACTTATTAGTTTTCATACTATATTATTCTCTCCAAAGTGAAAATAGATCAAATCTATGGATTTTATTTTTTCAACCCCTGGAATGGAAATAAAATTGTTGCCATTGTATAAAGAAACAGGCTCTGACTTTCAGTGACTTAGAATAGTTAATGTTTCCAGTACCTCTATAGTTTTATTTATTTCCTTTTACTTAGGCCCCACAGAAACCTACTAAATTATTTTTGTTAGGCCTATTTAGAGATTAAGGAAATGGAGGAAGACTGATTGCTGGATTGCTCAGTCAAGTAGTTAATACTACTACTATTAATTATTTCTTTTGCTATCTGAAGGTAGAGTGTTTCTAAGAAAACTTTTTTTTTTCCAGTTGTAACTGAAATGGTATAAGGTGAAGAGGCAATTACCTTAAGACACATCTTGCTAATAGATGCACAAAATAAACTGAGATAAATCACAGTTGCTCACAGACACAGTTCAAAGTTGTAGCAGCTTGGTGGTTGCAGTTAATAATGCTGTATTGTATACTTAAAAGTTGTCAAGAGAGCAAATCTTTAATGCTCTTATCACACACACAAAATATAATGATATAAGGTGATGGGTGTGTTAACTAACTTTATTGTGATAGTCATTTTGCAATATATCCACGTATCAAATCATCACATTGTACTCCTTAACTTATACAATGTTATATGTCAATTATATCTCAGTAAAGCTGGAAAAACAATGTACCAATTAGGTTGAAGAATATATAGGTAGGAACTGGAGTAGGAAATGGCAACCCTTTCCAGTATTCTTGCCTGGAAAGTTACATAAATGGTGGACACTGGAGGGCTACAGTCCGTGGGGTCGCAAAGAGTTGGATACTACTGAGTAGCTGAGCATGCACGGAAGTAGAAATTGGTTGGTGAATGGGCAGTGAACTCGAAGAAAGGTCAATATAAATTTTCTAACATGAATCTCAGAGAGAGAATATGATATTTTAAACATAGAGCTTCAGTGGCTTGTGGGACTATATCAAAGAGTTTAAAATATATGTCCCTGGAATCCCAGAAATAGAAGAGAAGATATGGCACAAAAAATAATAGCCAAATATTTTCTAAATTTTGTGGAAAACATGATCTTATATATCCAAAAGATTAAAAAAAAATTAGGATAAGTACAAAGAAAACAGTACCTAGGCATATCATAGTCAAACTGTTTAAAACTAAAGATAAAGAGAAAATCTTGAAAGCACCTAGAAAAAAAAAAGACCTGATATACAAGATACCACTGCCTAGATCTTTATCTGGGAGAGAAATGAACGTCAAAAAATGAAGGAATGACATTTCTAAAGCACTAAAAGAAAAAAAGGCTGTCAACATAGGATTGTATGTCATCAGAAATATCCTCAAAAATGAAGGTGCATAAAAGACATTTTCAGATACAGGAAAGCTGAGAGATTTTATTGCTAGCAGACCTACATCACAAGAAATGGGAATGTGGATTATGGTAGGCATACAGAATTCTAAAGATGTCCTTGTCTTAAGCCCTGAAAACTGAATATGTTACATTATATGACAAAGGGGAATTAAATAAGTAGATGGAACTAATGTTGCTAATAATCAGCTGACCATCAGGGCAGGAGAGGGGAGAGAAGGGACAGGCAATGTAATCAGAGTCCTTAAACATGGAAGAGGGAGGCAGAAGAGGCCATTTCAAAGCAATGTGATTCGGGAAAGATTTCACTAGCTGTTACTGGCTTTGAAGATAAAGGAGGCCAGGAACCCAAATATGTGTGCAAGTACTGGAAGCTGGAAAACGCAACAAAATGACTTGTCTCCTAGAATGTCCAGATAGGAATATAGTCCTGCTGCTACATTGATTGTAGCCTGGTGAGATTCATTTCAAATTTCCGACCTACAGAATTAAAAGGCAGTACATTTGTGTTCTTTCAAGCTACCAATTTCAGGGTAGTTTGTTAAAAGTAATACATAAATGATTCATCCTGAAGGAATTAACACTAGATAGAAACTTGGATCTAGGGGAAGGAATGAAGAGTATAGGAAACGGTAAATAACTGAATAGATGTAAAGGAGCATCTTTTAATTCCACCCTTAAACTCTTTAAAAGGCTAGTGATCATTCAGTGCAAACGTTACAGTGTTTCATATGGAATTTTAATGTATGTGTTTATAAAACAGATGACTAGAACAGCACACAGAACAGGGGCTGAAATGAAAGGATATTGTTGCATGGGTTTTAAACTTTTGTGTGATGCGGTGCAAGATGAACTCTATGTAGACTATGATATCTTAAGGACATCTTTTATAAAGTCAAAGCAATCAATAAAAACTATTAAAAGAAAAGAAAGCATTGATCACTGAGGAAGGCTTTCTTATCTCTCCTTGTTATTCTTTGGAACTCTGCATTCAGATGGGAATATCTTTCCTTTTCTCCTTTGCTTTTTCACTTCTCTTCTCTTCCCAGCTATCTGTAAGGCCTCCTCAGACAGCCATTTTGCTTTTTTGCATTTCTTTTCCATGGGGATTGTCTTGATCCCTGTCTCCTGTAGAATGTCACGAACCTCTGTCCATAGTTCATCAGGCACTCTGTCTATCAGATCTAGTCCCTTAAATCTATTTGTCACTTTCACTGCATATTCATAAGGGATTTGATCTAGGTCATACCTGAATGGACTAGTGGTTTTCCCTACTTTCTTCAATTTAAGTCTGAATTTGGCAATAAGCAGTTCATGATCTGAGCCACAGTCTGCTCCTGGTCTTGTTTTTGCTGACTATATAGAGCTTCTCCATCTTTGGCTGCAAAGAATATAATCAATACTGGAATGTGAAGTCAAGTGGGCCTTAGAAAGCATCACTACGAACAAAGTTAGTGGAGGTGATGGAATTCCAGTTGAGTTATTTCAAATCCTCAAAGGTGATGCTGTGAAATGCTGCACTCGATATGCCAGCAAATTTGGAAAACTCGACAGTGGCCACAGAACTGGAAAAGGTCAGTTTTCATTCCAATCCCAAAGAAAGGCAATGCCAAAGAATGCTCAAACTACCACACAATTGCAGTCATCTCACACACTAGTAAAGTAATGCTCAAAATTCTCCAAGCCAGGCTTCAGCAATATGTGAACCGTGAACTTCCAGATGTTCAAGCTGGATTTAGAAAAGGCAGAGGAACCAGAGATCAAATTGTCAACTTCCGTTGAATCATCAAAAAAGCAAGAGAGTTCCAGAAAAACATCTATTTCTGCTTTATTGACTATGCCAAAGCCTTTGACTGTGTGGATCACAATAAACTGTGGAAAATTCTGAAAGAGATGGGAATACCAGACCATCTGACCTGTCTCTTGAGAAACCTGTATGCAGGTCGGGAAGCAACAGTTAGAACTGGACATGGAACAACAGACTGGTTCCAAATAGGAAAAGGAGTACGTCAAGGCTGTATATTGTCACTCTGCTTATTTGACTTCTATGCAGAGTAACATCATGAGAAACGCTGGGCTGGAAGAAGCACAAGCTGGAATCAAGATTGCTGGGAGAAATATCAATAACCTCAGATATGCAGATGACACCACCCTTATGGCAGAAAGTGAAGAAGAACTAAAGATCCTCTTGATGAAAGTGAAAGAGGAGAGTGAAAAAGTTGGCTTAAAGCTCAACGTTCAGAAAACTAAGATCATGTCATCCAGTCCCATCACTTCATGGCAAATAGATGGGGAAACAGTGGAAACAGTGTCAGACTTTATTTTTTTGAGCTCCAAGATCACTGCTGATGGTGATTGCAGCCATGAAATTAAAAGACGCTTACTCCTTGGAAGGAAGGTTATGGCCAACCTAGACAGCATATTTAAAAGCAGAGACATTACTTGGCCAACGAAAGTCCGTCTAGTCAAGGCTATGGTTTTTCAAGCGGTCATGTATGGATGTGAGAGTTGGACGGTGAAGAAAGCTGAGCACCGCAGAATTGATGCTTTTTAACTGTGGTGTTGGAGAAGACTCTTGAGAGTCCCTTGGACTGCAAGGAGATCCAATCAATCCATCCTAAAGGAGATCAATCCTGGGTGTTCATTGGAAGGACTGATGTTGAAGCTGAAACTCCAATACTTTGGTCACCTCATGCGAAGAGTTGACTCATTGGAAAAGACCCTGATGCTGGGAAGGATTGGGGGCAGGAGGAGAAGGGGACGACAGAGGATGAGATGGTTGGATGGCATCACCAACTCGATGGACATGGGTTTGGGTAGACTCTGGGAGTTGGTGATGGACAGAGAGGCCTGGCGTGCTGCAATTCATGGAGTCGCAAAGAGTCAGACACGACTGAGCAACTGAACTGAACTGAACTGAACTGAACTGATTTCGCTGCTGTCTGGTCTTCATTGTCACTGTTGAGAAGCCTGTTGTTATTCTAACTACAATTCTTTCATGCAGAACTGTCTCTTCTCTTTGGTTATTTTTAAGATTTTATATTCATCTTGGGGCTCTATAGTTTCACTATTATGCGTTTAGATGAAGATTTTGATTTTGTTTATCCTGCTTGCTAGTCTGTGTGCTTTATCAAGCTGAGTATGCACATCTTTCATCAATTATGGAAAATTATGGAAGATATTATCTTTCCATTTACTTTGATGTCTTCTATCAACTCTTACTTTCTACTACTATTATTAGACATATTTGTTAAATTTTCTGTTCTGTCTTCCACGTTTCTCTAAAACTTTCACATATTCTTTTTCTTTAGTTTCTTCCAAATTCTAGCTCCCAGTTTCATAATTTTCTCTTCATCTATGTCTAATATGCTGTTTCAGTCCTCTACTGAGCTTAATTCTAGTTAACTATGGTTTCATTTTTAGAAACTTAGTTTGTTTCATTTCCCAGTTTTCCTGATGATTTTTATTGTCTTATTCTTTCCTTGTGATTTTTTCCTACTTTTTATAATTTTTAAACATGTAGTTTGATAGAGCCCTATTGTTCTATAAATTTGGGTTCTAGGGTGCTAAATTTTGTGATATAATACCTATATTCTTTCTGATTTCTTTATTTCATGTTATTTCCTTATTTTCTTTATTGTAATCTTTCACTGAGAGCTCACTTTCAACAGGGATTATTAATTTTATTGGAGTTGAATGCAATCTTATTTGAGAAAATGTTGCAAAAATGTAATTCTACATTTGCTTCTGCCAGATACACTGGGAGTTTTCCTGTTATATAATCAGTTTAATGTTGAGCTGTCAGCATTGGTATTCCTACCCTACAGAAACTAAAATCTTTGGAAATGCAGAAAAATCCATTTAGACTCTGTTCTAGAAGAGAATTAGAGTGAGGGAGGAAGGGTAGATGGGTCATTTCACAAAATATGGAGATCTACCAGATGCCATTTCTAGTTCTTTTGCATAGAGAATTGAGCTCATTAGTATCCAGCATGTTAAATTCTGAAAAATCTGAAGGGAAGACAGACTTGTCCTTGCCAAAATGAGTCTTCATTCCAACACTGACAACAAGTACCAGCTTGTATTCCAAAGCACACAGAGCTGGAAAAGCCATGTTCTGTACTTAACTCTCCCCAAATGTTCAAGCTGCTCTTCCCTTTACTGAAAACTGAGTGCACAAGGCATTCTTAAATGTGGCTAGCATCTCAGAATTGTAAGTTCTAATTTCCTACTACAATTCTTGTTGGCCTCCTGAAGGTACACTTGGTTTCCTGGAAATACCTCTCAGGTGGGATTAGATGTAGGTATCTGTGGCTCCCATAGCAAGGAACTAATTTAAAAGTTTAAGGCTATGTTCTATTGGTTCTTGTTTGACATTAAGAATGACAGTAATAATGAACATTTATTAAGAATTTATGTGAGCCAGGCTCTATGTAAATGCTTTATATTACGTCATTTAATCATTCCAAATCTCCTCGTTACTCTACAAACCAGAAAAACATGACGTGGAAGGTTTAATAACTTGCACGTGGTCGTGGACTTTTGGAATCTGGACATACATTCAGGCAATCTGATGCCTGCATCGTGCTCTTAAGCTCAATGTGTGTTGCTGCTACTGCCATTGATATCTCTTATTCTAGCAAGTAATAGAGACAAACATTTTAAGGCAATAAAGAGCTATCTTCAGAGTCATATCAGCGTTTTTAAACATGTTAATGTTCTGTAACCATTTCAATTTCAACATTTGTTCTATTTTCCCAAATGTCACTGAGTGATTATATACACCCTCCAGAAAGCACTTGTTCCCAGAGGCTGCTCAGAAGTATTTGGTTGGTTAGGATGCCCTGGATTTCAGTTTGAAAGTTGGTTTCCCTAATGCTTCTCAATCACTGCAGAATTTTTAAATAATACTTAAAGGAGATAAGCGCTATGTTGGCAGGTGTTAGCTCTCCCAGTATTTTCTGGACAGGGCGACTGAATGATAAAGAATTAACTGATATTTAGTCATTCAGCTTTCCCCAAATCTAAATATCACCTCACAAATTTCCCCATGTTTTCTTCATCTGTTTAACCTTGTGCACTGGCTTGTGTGATGGAAAATGGTGTGCCACAAGCAGCAGTTGAGGCAGTTTATAGCAAAAATAGAGTACTTTTCAGAGAAAGAAAAAAATGAAGCAAATTCCATTTTATGAAAATGTTTTTTTTCTATTGCAAAAGCCCATGGTTATTCAAGAAAATTTGGAAAATGTAGAAAATGACTCCAGTTCTTTCAGAAAGACAATCACTGTTAATAGATTTGTATATTTCCACCTTGTCTCTTTCGTTTGGTTTTGTGCTTTTATCTTTGATAGTTATAAACATACCATAGAATCAGATCTGTTCAGAGTTTTGTTTTGCCTAATATTATAACAAGTGTGGTCACTCACCTAGAGCCAGACATCCTGGAATGTGAAGTCAAGTGGGCCTTTGGAAGCATTACTACGAACAAAGCTAGTGGAGGTGATGGGATTCCAGTTGAGTTATTTCAAATCCTAAAAGATGATGCTGTGAAAGTGCTGCACTCGATATGCCAGCAAATTTGGAAAACTCAGCAGTGGCCACAGGACTGGAAAATGTCAGTTTTCATTCCAGTCCCAAAGAAAGGCAATGCCAAAGATTGCTCAAGCTACCGCACAATTGCACGCATCTCACACATTAGTAAAGTAATGCTTAAAATTCTCCAAGCCAGGCTTCAGCAATACGTGAACCGTGAACTTCCAGATGTTCAAGCTGGTTTTAGAAAAGGCACAGAAACCAGAGATCAAATTGCCAACATTTCAGGAAGTGAGAAAAGAGTCTTTCAGAAAGACTGAGGGAAACTGCCCGGGTCCAGGGCAGGGACAGGCTTGTCATTTGCAGGTTTGCTTGAGGCCCATCTGGGAGAGTTCAGGGAGGTGCATTTGGGAAGGTGAGCAAGGTCTAGTGACACAGGCCCTGGTAGGTGAACATAAGGAGTTTGGATTTTATTTTGAGTGTAAGGGAATATCTTGGAGGATTTTGAGCAGAGCAGTGATTTGATCTGACCAATGGTTTCAGAAGGTCATTCTGGTTGCTCTGTGGGTGGGCAAGAATGGAAGCATTTAGACCAGTTTCTCTTAGCTTTATGAAACTGCTAGGGACTGAAATGTGTTCCTTACAGATTCATATGTTGAAGTTCTAACTCCCAGTGTGGTTGTATTTGGAGATGGGGCCTTTAAGGAGGTGTGTGCATGGATGCATGCTAGGTTGCTTCAGTCGTGTCCAATTCTTTTGCAACCTCATGTACTGTAGCCCGCCAGGTTCCCTTGTCCACAGGTATTCTCCAGGTAAGAATTTTGGAATGGGTTGCCATTTCTTCCCCCAGGGCATCTTTCTGACCCAGGGATCGAAACTGCATTTCTTGTGTGGAGGGAACTAAGACTAAATGAGGTCATGGGTAGGACCCTAATCTAATAGAATGAGTGTCCTGATAAGACACTGATAAGGGGTAAGTATTTTGATAAGGGAAAGGGAGACTAGAACATTCACTTTCTTCCCCCACCCCCACCCCCAGAGAGAAATAGCCATGTGAAGACACAGAAGAAAGGTGGCATCTGAAAGACAGGAAGAGAGTCCTCACCAGAAACTGAATTGACTGGTACCTTGATCTTGGACTTTCAGCCTTCAGAATTGTGAGAAAACAAATTTCTATTGTTTAAGCCATGTAATCTGTGATATTTTGCTATGGCAGCCAGAGAAGACTAATGCAAAAACCTCGGATGAAAAGCCCTTGGGAAGATCTTTTTCTAATTTGTCTTGTAGATCCACACTCAATGCATGAGTCAGTGGGTGAGACAGCAGCTGGAACAGCTAAAGCCACCTTGACCTGAACTGCTGGTGTTTGTCCCTATCCATGGGGCAGCTAGAGCTCCTACACTCCTCACAGGTCAAATCACATCTGAGGCTTGTGTACCTCTCTGGTGCCACATTTCCAGACAATGGATACAGGCAGTGTAAACCATACCCACAGGGGAGAGAATTCCAGAAATCACATTGTGTGTGAAACAGTGCAAGGAACTAAGGATGTCCGAAATGGTGAAAAGGAAGATGGAAGTAGATGGAAATGCTCACCTCCAGGACTGCAAGTACAGTAACAGCATCAAGGAAAGGAATATTTTTAAAATTTTATTTTGTAGAGTATTTATTTTTATTTATATATTTTGGGCAGTACCATGCAGGATCTTATTGGCCCTCTGCATTGGGAATGTAGATTTTAACCACTGGGCCACCAGGGAAGTCCCAAGGAGAGGAAATTTTTGGCAACCAGATTTTACCTGAACATGAAAGATCTTTCTTGCACGACTATTTAAAACAGAAAAACATTACCTAGGAAAGAAATAATCTCACTATCTCTTGAAGCGACCATCTCAGGATAGATAAATACATAAACTATTTGTGTTTTATATGAATATTATATAAATATATGAAAAAATATTTGTAAGGTGCCCAGAACAGTGGAGTTCTTCTTCCTTTGAGAGTACAGTCATCCTTCGCTACCTGTGCATTGCAAGACGTAAACCAGAAAACAGGCTGTTCGTGAGTTCAGGCACTGAGGTCATATTACAGAGATAACTCTGCATATTGTGCATGAAATCAAAGAACATTGCCAAGCTCTGAATCTGCTGCATCCTTTATTCAGTTGAGTAGTTCTTGATTTGGAAAGTTTGCACCCTGGCAAACAAATATTCACATTATGGATTTTGATATTGCTCTTCATATTTGTGAAGTAATGAGTTTATTCCATTTTCAATATTGAAATCATTTTAGGAAGAGAAGACAAACAAATGAACTTCTGTAGACAAAACAGCATTCTTTTTATGATTATAAATGTAATGCTTGTTCATGGTAGAAAATATAGAAAATAATCACCCAGATTCCATCTCCAACAGACAATCATGGTTAACAGTTTAGTGTATTTAATGTCAGTCAGTTTTACTATGTATTACATACATACACATATTCCTATTAAAATGAAAATTGTGCCATGTACTTTTCACAATATGTAATACATTATAAGCAATGCTCTCTGTCATCAAAAAATTTGAAAATGCAATTTTTTAACAGCTGTGCCTTATTCAATGCATGAATTTACCACAATCACAATAAAATTTCAACATCTGTCCCTTAATGTTTACAGTGTTGCCAGCATTTCACTGTTATAACCACCACTCTGCTCAACATTTTTGTACAAATATGTTTGCATACATCTTTTATTAAGCTAATTGTAAAGCACAGGTTTAATGGGCAATGCATCTATTAGTTAACTGCTTTTTTTAAAATTGGAGGACAATTGCTTTACAATGTTGTGTTGGTTTCTGCCATACAACAATGTGAATTCTTCACAGAAATTATGTCAAATTGCTCTACAGAAAGATTGTAGCAGTTCATATTCCCATTGTTGGTACCTAAGGCTGCCAATCTGTCTTACTTCCATCAATTCTAACATTGTTTTTAAGGATTAATTTTACCACTTTTATAAGCCACAGTGGACTTTCAGTTTCAAGATAATTTCTCTGACTAGCAGAATTTACTTTTTCCCTTCTATATGGTTATGTGATTTAATTTTTTTCTAGGTTTGTTCATGTTTTGATAGTTTTTCTTTTGGTATTTGTTTTGTTAATTTGTAAGGGCACTTCACAAATAAATAAACTCTGTGTAAAGTATTTTTTTTTAGTTTAGCATTTTTCTCTCAATTTCCCACTATTATTGACTTGAGGAAGTCAAGTGACTCTTTTGCTAAAACCATCCATCTTTTCTTTTGCTTTTTTTCTATATAACTTATGCTTAAAAAGTTCTTTCCAACTTTAAAATTAGCTAAATATTCAGATATATTTTATTCTGTTTTTTATAGCGTTTAAAATCGCTCCCCTCCTTTCCCCTCATTATGTCTTTTAAGTATACAATGAGATATGTTAGCATGTGTGAGCTCGATCAGATCTAAGTCTTTGCAACCCCATGGACCAGCCCACCAGGCTCCTCTGTTCATGGAATCCTCCAGGCAAGAATACTGGAGTGGGTAGCCATTCCCTTCTCCAGGGGATCTTCCCAACCCAGGAATTAAACCTGCATGTCTCCTGCATTGGCAAGTGGATTCTTTACCACTGAGCCACCTCTGAAGCCCTAATCAGGTATGACTCTAACTTAATTATTTCCCAAATGTTTAACTAGTTGCCCCACACTATTTCCTAGATACTCCTTTCCCTTCAGCTATCTGAGATACTACCCAAAATGTATCAATTCAAACATAATTACTATACTTTTATAATTATTTGAGTTTTATTGTAAGTTTTATCAATTAATCTTTTGAGCGATATTTATACAAGATTGGTAAAATTTCATTTTTGAAACTGGGTAATGGGTACAAGGGAATTTATCATGGAGGTTCTCTTACATTTCCTTTGTATTTAAAAGTGTTTCTAATAACGTGAGTTTATACACTTATAGACACAGGAAGTCCAAACCTTCTTAATTGGCCTCCTCTATCCAGTGTTCTTGCCTGGAGAATTCCAGGGATGGGGGAGCCTGGTGGGCTGCTGTCTATGGGGTCGCACAGAGTCGGACACGACTGAAGCAACTTAGCAGCAGCAGCAGCGGCAACAGCATCTTCCTCAAATCCAATATTCAGTTGAAAGAAAGTCAAAGTTGCTCAGTCATGTTCGACTCTTTGCGACCCCATGGATTGTAGCCTGCCTGTGTCCTGTGTCCGTGGAATTCTCCAGACAAGAATACAGGAGTGGGTTGGCATTCCCTTCTTCAGGGGGTCTTCCTAACTGAAGGATCGAACCTGGGTCTTCTGCCGTGCAGGCAGATTCTTTAACGTCTGAGCCACGAGGGAATTATCACCGAAACCTATCACAGCCCTTTAAGCATTACTCCTGCCCTTTCAGCTTGGGCAGCTCTCTTTTCTTCCTAGACCTCTCGCCCATGCACTCATCGCTCCAGTAGTCCTCACATCAGATCTTTTTGCCAGGCCCTCCTTTCTGCATGGGGTCCCTTTCCTGCCAACCCCAACCATGCACCTTGGAATGTGGCCTTAGCACACTAACTACTCTCCTCTGAACTCTCTCTGTTGCATCTCACCTTGGTTTGCACCCAGCTCTCTCCATCCAAAATGCATCTGCCCTCCTTGTTCACTTGGCAAACTCATGTGGTCCCTTCAATACTCAAAGGCACACCAGCCTTGGGAAGTCTTTCTGGGGACTACACTGGACTCTCAGCCCTAGGTAGCTGAGTGCTCTCTCCTTGGGATTCCTGGCTCTGAATAGACTATAGTATATATTTGTTTATGCAGCTAGTATTCAAGGGACCCAACAGTCGTATTTATTTGCTTAAACTTAGTGACTAGAAAGGGTCAGTGAACAATTGATGTGTAAATAAAAATAAAAAGAAAATCTGCTTTCTAAACCCACATGAAAAAATAATTATCCTAATTTGGAATTTAATTGTGGTTATTTTTCTGATTCTTATTTCCCAGATATGGTTGCCCTTCCAGGTTCTATCCTAATAAGATGTTGATTTACCATGAAAGAGAATGGAATTTAAGTTTCAGGTCCCCTCATAGTACATTCTCCTCAGACCCTAGCAGCAGCCTGGAAGCATGCTCACACTGGTCACGCTGTTTTGGTTTAGCTGCTAAGTCGCGTCTGACTCTTTGAGACCCTGCCAGGCTCCTCTGTCCATGTGACTTCCCAGGCAAGAATACTGGATTGGGTTGCTATGCCCACACTGGATGTATGATATGGTATTACTTGCAAAATATAGGTCTCTTTCCTTCCACTTCCCTTTCTTGTTGGATGGTGGCAGGGTGAGCATGGGCACTTCTGGGATTCAACTAAGGAAAGCTTGAGCTAGAAATATAGCAAGGTGAATGTGATCCGGTCTGCTTGCTGACACGGTTTACAGTCATTTCTGTGCACAGTTAAGCTGTGATGAACTGACCTGGTGTAGGAAAGGCACTTCCTTCTGCTTACTCAGCCTCATCTGATCTCATGACACAAAATTTGCACGGCCACATGCTCTATAATGATGTCACTGTGTCCTGAGTCACCTGGTATCAATACATTCACCTGGTGAATACTTGAGAAGGAGCATGGTTTCATATCACGTGGTCATCTGCGAAAAATCCTTCTAATCATTGGATATGTGCAGTATTAGTCAAACAGATATTCTTGCCTCTCAGGGATATGCTTAAAATACAATGTTATTTGAAACATGTATATTGTCATATGTGAAGCAGAACACCATTCCATGTTCTATGCATGGGACGGATGCTCAGGGATGGAGCGTTGGGATGACACTGAGGGATGGGAGGGGGAGGGAGGTGGGAGGAGGGTTTGGGAGGGGGAGCACATGTGAATCCATGGCTGATTCATGTCGATGTATGGCAAAAACTACTACAATATTGTAAAGTAATTAGCCCCCAACTAAAATAAAAAAAAAAAAAAAAAAAAAAAATACAATGTTAAAATACAAAAAAATTAAGATTTTTTTTTTGATGGACATTGAACCAGAGAGCATTTCTCAGAATTTCTATGCTTGCAGGGCATACCCACCAGTGATGACCTCTGTAGGAAAAGTGGTGGCTTTGTCTGTGTCAATGTCTGGACTTGACCCTTCTGGAACAGTGATGAGTGATGAAGCTGATTTAAAAATATCAACAGCTAAACAAATATTCATCTGCCATGCCCCCAAATTGAATTATTCTATCAACAGAAAATTATTACAAATTTTTTTTTTTGCAAATACATACATGTATTAAATCAACATGCTGTACACCTGAAACTTACCCTATGTTACACATCAAGAAAGCTGAAAGAAAAGGTTTTGAGAGATTTTAAAAAGAGAGGTGCTCTTACTCCTCACTTTGGATGATGGCATTTAATGTCAGCCCTCCCCTGGAGCAGAGACTATGACAGTTGCTCTATTTTTAAAGGGTTGTGGCTGTTCAGCTCATTGCCCTCTCCTGCTCATAGTCCTCCCATGGCTCTCCACTGCTCATCCTGATCCTCTCTGTGATCCCCCCAACACTGTCTTGTGCTCTAGTATTTCCCTTCCCAGTTCTATGACCAGAAATCTGGGATCTGAGTTTCCCCACTGTTCCATGAACTTCCTGTACCTGTGAATGTGTCCGAGGCTCAGTAGTGGGAGGAGAAAGGGATGAAGAATTTATAGCTGTGTGTGTTCACTGCACACTCTGGGGACACAGATCCTTTCATCAGAAAGAAGGTTGAGGGTGCCCTCCCACTGCCATGTATGCCACTGTGCCACCACCAGGACCCTCAAGAAATTGCTTGGGGGTTATCATGGGAGAGAAGAGAAAAAAAGAAAAGCAAAAGCCTGGGGTATCATCCTCAATTGCTCTAGCCCTTTTCTGATCCACAGGCAAGAAAGGAAGGTCTTTACCTGACACTCTTTCTGTCCACATCTGGTGTGTATTCCAGCGATTTAGGCTACCTTTCACTCTCAGCTGGTTGATGCTGGAGGGAAAAACGATAAACTCACCACTGGTTCAGGAGGAGTTCAAAGTCTGGTCTCCTTCCCTGACTCACCTGCTACCATCCATGTTGAGTGTTCTCAGAAACCCCCTCCTTCTACTCTATCCAAGCCTTATAGTTGCATTCAGTGAGAAAGACAGAATGGAGTGTTTTACTCCATCTTGTCTATAACCAGATCATAGCTTACACTTTATTGTTTATTTCTTTTATTTTGGCCATGCTGTGTGGCTTGCAAAATCTTCCTTCCCTGACCAGGGATTGAAACCATGGCCTTGGGATTGAAAGTGTAGAGTCCTGACCAGTGTACCAACAAGGAATTCGCCATCGCTTACATTTTAAAAATCTTTTCTTTTTCTTTTTTTTACAATTACAAAACACTGTAGATACTATGAGGAATATACAGGTAAGGTAAAAGAAGAAAGCAAAAATGATCTCTAACACTCACACTATGGTGTAACTTCTATTTATTTGCATCTTAAGCAAAGTTAGATCATGCTGTACATGTGGCTTTTTTTTTTTTACATAATACGCTGTAGACCTATTTCCATAGTAATATATACATTCTTCTTCAAAATCATTTCTCAAAATTGCATGGCAAGCATTTCTTCTTTTGAGTGTATACCCTAATATTTTCAACCAACTTCTTATCATTCAGCCTTCAAGTTACACAGCTTTTATGTTGGTGGCAGCCAACGGGTAAGCAGCTGGAGAAATCACAACAGAAGCTAAATGCTCTTAAATCTGCTTTAGTTCCCATTTGAGTTTTTGAAACTAAAATATGTTATTTTACAACTCCACCTCCAATTAGCAAAATGTGTGCTCTAGAAAGAGGACCACACTTTAAATGCAATGAGCAGGATTCTTAAAGAACGGACTAAGAGGGGACCATGCTATAAAAATAGCATCTCACATCTAAGCACAGAGGGAACTTCATCTGGGGTTGGATGCCTGAAAGAGCAGCCAGCGGTGTAGTGCCCTTAAAAATAAATGCATCAACATTATTTTCATGTGTCTCTGCACCTCAGCCTTTGCCACACATGACAAAGATGAGCCTATGTCTGCACGATGGTGATAAGACGCCATGAGGAGGTGCTTGCAGATGGCTGTGGTTTAAAAAAGGATCAAAACACAAAGAACTTTTTAAATTAAGTCTTCTTTTCACCCTTATTAAAATTTGGGGAAGATTACCATGGAATCGGTACTCTATCCCAGAAACAAATCATAACCACTTCACAAGGCTTCTCTAGGTTGCCTGAAGTATAGCTTATTATTTCACAGTGGCTTGATAAATGGGAACATGTGTATGAAAAGCTTCAACACACAGTTAGAAAACCATAAGCCAAGCCTGCCTCTGACTCTGTTAGAGAATTGGCTGGTAGCTGGCCACTTACAACAGTCATGCAAGGTAAGGGTAAAAAGTCTGCAGCTGCACTTATGCATACACATATACAAGGATCTTTGTGTGTGTGTGTGTGTTCATGTAACAGCAGTTCTGTCTATGATATTTCATCATCACTGCAACCTGGAATTCTCTAGGATGTTTTAAGGCTTATTAAAACCCCATGGATACCCTGTAGAATAATATATCTAAGCACAAAGTAATGGGTAAAATAAAGAGTTTTATAATAAGAACTAAGGGTCTCACCAAAAGTAAGAAACACTCTATGAGGTTAATCCCCACAAAGTCTGCTGTCCTGAAAATAAACAAGCCTGGAGGTAAAGTTTGACAGGAATAAAAATAGTCATCATAATACCTGAAATTTAAGCAGCATTTACTTTGTGCTAACCACTTTCTCTTTCATGATTTCAACAGTTTTAGATCACTCTTCTTATTTTTCCAGCAAGAAAACAGAGCTTTGGGAAGGATCAGTAACCTGCCCCAACTCCCACAGTTGTTAAATTCTGAGAACTGGATTTGAATCTGGGTCTCCCTGACCCCAGGATCTTGTTTTTAACCACTTGCAATGCAGGAGACGCAGGTTTGATCCCTGGGTTGGGAAGATTCCCTGAAGAAGGGGATGGCTACCCACTCCCGTGTTCTTGCCTGGAGAATCCCATGGCTGGAGAAGCCTGGCGGGCTACAGTCCATGGGGTCACAAAGAGTCGCACACGACTGAGTGACTAACACTTTCCAAGTATCACTTTTATGTATATGTATAACTGATTCACTTTGCTCTACGGTAGAAACTAACACAACGTCATAAAGCAGCTATACTCCAGTAAAAAAATTAAAGACTGAAAGTGGGAGGAAAGCTGCAACGGGAGCCAAGAGAGGAAAGATGCGGGCTGGGAGGCGGGGTCTTCAGGGAACTTGGGGAAAGGAATGGAGAAACTCTAGAGCAAAGGACAGAAGAGACAAAGATGAGGAGGAGGAGGCAAGGGGCAGCAGAAGACAGAGCGGCGTTGCTGTTCTGATTCGCTGGGTCTCCTTTCAGATTCCTTCAAAATGGAAGAACTGTCTGGCAGCGTTTTCAACATTTGTTACGATTGCTGCGTGTATTTCTGCAAAACTGACCTCAGGTTAACGCTGTGAGCTTCCCTGGCCCATTGCAAATGTGCAGTACAAACTTCTTCCTAAATGTGTGCTTTAGTTTGTATAGTTGTTTAGTTGGTATTATCTGAGATTCAGTTTTATCTATTTTTAATTGGCTTCTAAAATCTTGGTTGTCAGCATACAGTATCCTGCTGGAGTCTCTAGTTTTAATGGACAGATCTTTGTGTAAACCAAGGAAAGAAGGCTTGTGTAAAATGACTAAATCTTGCAGTGATCAGAAGTTTTTGTTTTTCTGTAATTCTTTTGAAAATAGAATGCTTGTCTTAAAGGATTTATGGAACTCCTTTGGTATATCAGTATCTTTAAAATGAATACAATTAAGTAGTTACATTGACTTGAATAGTTATCACTTCCAACAGAAATGTCAAACTTCCTAGTATGATATGTACTAGGCATCAAGATCCATGCCTGGAATACAATGGTACATTGATGATACAATCTCTGCTCTCAAGCTCATTGTCCAGTAGGGAAATGAGGATCTAAGGACAGACAAGCAGCTTAGCTGACTCAGTCCTTAATAAGTTGATTAACGTACAAAGTACAGTTTATCCTGTTTATCCAACAGCAATGGTTCCTAATAAGCTCCACAGCTCTAACATTTCTAACAAGGGTTTTGGTGGAGAAAAAAAAAAAAGGAGCTGGCAGAGAGTTTCGGAATTGCAAATACAAATTAGTTTTCCAGAAGGAATTTCAATATGAAAAGAGTTCTTGTAGCCATAACTAAAGAGTTTTAAACCTAAACATTATTTGGCAAGTCCAACTTCTGCATATTTATAGTCAAGAGAAGAAACAGAACCGGCTTGAAATGAAGACTTTCTCAGACTGGCCCTTCCTGGCTCCACGGTCCTGTTTCTCAGCATCCGCCTCTGATGTTTGCTGCTCCAGGAGACCAGAGGCATCTTACTTATTTATTTACTTACTTGTTCAGTTACCAGCATAATTGAATAGATTATGCCTTCACTCTCCATAAATATGGAAGTAATACATATTCAGAAAATACATGAATTCAAGCCTCATTTTAAAAAGCACTTCCTCAGTGATGCTACCTGCGACCTCCCCCAGGAAAGCAAGCTGTTCCTTCCCATTGCATTTGGAAATATCTAGTTTAGCACTGAAGCCATAATACACAGGATTTTTTTTTTATGAACTAAAAATTGTCTCATTTATTTTGTTCAATTATTGGTGCCTTCTTCCTGCTATACGTATTGTGTGTGTGTGAGATAAAAATATCCATATTTCCTTTGCTTCCATTTAACATCATGGCTCAAATGGTGAAGAATCTACCTGCAATGCAAAAGACTCAGGTTCAATTCCTGGGTTGGAAAGATCCCCTGAAGAAGGAAATGGCAACACTCTCCAGTATTCTTGCCTGGGAAATCCCATGGACAGATGAATCTGGTGGGCTACTGTCCATGGGTTCGCAAAGAGTGGGACACAACTGAGGGACTAACACTTTCACAGTTTTTACTTGAAATATCAAAGTGTCTTTGTCTTGCTTTAAAATGGTGTGTTGGTTTTTGCTGTATAACAGTGTGAATCAGTCATAAGTAACAAAGGATTTTTATATAGCTGAGTATTAGTCTACTTGAGCTGCTAGAACAAAATGTCATAGACTTGGTGACTTAATCAATAGACATTTATTTCTCATAGTTTTGGAGGCTAGTAGTCCAAGATCATGATACATGGTTGGAGTCTGGTGAGGACAACCTTCCTGGCTTCATGGATGGTGTTTTTGCTGTGTCCTCACATGGTAGAGAAAAAGAGAGCGCTGATGTCCCTTCCTTTTCTTGTAAAGACACTAATCCCTTCATAGGGCCCCATCTTCATGACCTCCTCTCAACCTAATCACTCCTAAAGTCCTCGCCTACAAACACTATCACTTTGGGGGTTTGGGCTTCCACTTATTCCATAGTGACTTGTTTCCACTATCTGGCCAATACTTCATTTGCCATGGGTGTTTCCTATTCATCTCTGAACCTTGGGTAGCTATGCTGAGATACTGTCCAGGTAACATTGCAGTGTTTACACACACATGATCTCAATGCTCCTTACACATTTTCAAATAATATAATCTCACTTTTATAAATGTCAAATAAATATAGCACCCTGGACATGAGTTTGAGAAAACTCTGGGAGATAGTGAAGGGACAGGGAAGCCTGGCAAGCTGCAGCCCATAGGGTCTCAGAGAATTGGACATGACTTAGCAACTGAACAACAACAAACTTACAAATTAAATGCTGTGAAAAAATTTAAAGAAAGAAATATTAAGATTTTGACCAGATTAAGATTGAGAACATTTAGTATTTTGGCACAAACCTACTTTCTGCTTAAGCTGAAGTTCCAGTACTTTGACCACTTGATGTCAAGAGCTGACTCACTGGAAAAGAGCCTGATGCTGGGAAAGATTGAAGGCAAAAAGGAGAGGAGACAGCAGAGAATGAGATGGTTAGATAGCATCACAAACTCAATGGACGTGAGTTGGAGCAAACTCCGAGAGACAGAGGAGGACAGAGGAATCTGGCGTGTTGCAGGCCATGGGGTGGCAATGAGTCAGGCACGACTTAGTGACTGAATAACAACTTCTGCAACCCTCCTAGATCTTTGACATCTGAAAAATACTTTACGTTTTATGAGCTCAGTTTTTTTTTTCTTTACCAAGTCTCTAGACCATCCACTGGTGACATCATCTTTGAAACACAGATTTGGAGACTGAAGTGTAGAGAGGCTAAGTCAGTGGCCGAGGAGTCACAGAGGGATTTAATGGATGGGTGGAACTTAGAAGGTATAATTCTAAGTATTTTATCCTCTTCTTTTCTCTGGTTTTCTATATGCTTCAGATGTTCAAAAACAGGCTAGAGAAGGTGATAGAGTTAGAGAAGAAGGAGAGGCAGTTTAAACTGCTCAGCTTATCATCTTCTAGTTTATAAACTATCCTCAGAGAGGCATGACTGGAAGCAGGTAATGGACCAGTAGCTCTCTTCCAGCTCCTGGTTAAATCCTGACTGGTGCAGGGCTGGCAGCTGGTGCCCTGGTACATGGAGGACATAAGCATCTGGGACAGGGGGAGGGAAATAATTGGTTAAAGAGGACACTGTTAGGAGTCCTGGGCTGCAGGTAACGTGAAAATAAATATGCTTTTAGCTAAGGGACTGAAATGAGTCAGGTGACTGCAACCAATTCTGAAGTAAGCATCAGTGGACCAGTTTTAACACAGATATTTCGAACAAGAGCAGCAGCCTCCCAGAAGGCCAGGTCGTAAGAGGGTCTCCAATGGATATGAGCAGGAAGAGGTTTGGGGCCTCAATCAATGAGACTCTGGGCAAGATGGGACCCAGCCAGCATGCTCCTTGATCTCTAAAGAGTTGTAATCAATTCTTACATCTGTGTAGTCTCACTGCTCCCAAGAGGCATCCTGATACATTGCTTATTTATCCTTCCTAAGGGCCTGGCCAAGTAGGTGTCACCACTCTTATTTAACAAGGAAGACAGAGTGAGAGAGACTGAGTGATTTGAGTAAAGGAACCCACAAGGATGAGCTCAGTATTGAATGCAGACTTTCTGGCTTGCTCTCCTGTGGACTGAACTTCATACGGGGATACGTTATCTTCATGGGCTGGGCTGTGCAAGATGCTATTGCATTTGACTCCCTTCAAAGAGGAGAAGAGGCTGAGGCTCACTGAGTCATCCATCCAAATTATAATCTGAAGTGTGCTGGTCACCATGCTAGATGCTGGGGATTCAACAATGAACTACACAGATGTGATCCCTGCCCTGGAGAATCAGTGTGGTATTCACCAGTCAAAGACAGACAGTGAGCTGGAATGCTGCTGGCACAGGACTGCCCTCATTTTTGAAATTCCAGAAGGATAGAGGAATTTGGGGCTTCCCAGAGGTAAATAAGGCTGAGCACTGAAGAACTGATACTTTTGAACTGTGGTAGTGGAGAAGACTCTTGAGAGTCCCTTGGACATCAAGGAGATCAAACCAGTCAATCCTAAAGGAAATCAACCCTGAGTATTCATTGGAAAGGCTGATGCTGAAGCTGAAGCTCCAATACTTTGGCCACCTGATGAGAAGAGCCAACTCATTGTAAAAGACCCAGATGCTGGGTAAGATTGAGGGCAGGAGGAAAAGGGGGCAGCAGATCACCAACTCAATGGACATGAATTTGAGCAAACTCTGGGAGATAGTGGAGGACAGCAGAGCCTGGTGTGCTGCAGGGGGTCATAAAGAGTCAGACACAATTTAGTGACTGAACAACAAGAGGAATTTGGTCTGAAGCTGCTAAGGGACTGCTGTTCTAAAGAAGCAAGCAGGCAGGCTCTTGGCAGCTGACCAGGGAATCCCCCTGAAAGGACTGCTCCCCTTCTGTTCCCATTCATCCCCCACCATCACCTTTAATACGCTCAATCTACCCAGAACATGAGGTGCAGGGGAGGCTCCCTGTAGCCTTTTGCCTCAAAAAGCTGAGGACACCTGCTGTGGCACATCGCTTTGCCTTGACTGCCCAGTGCTGGTGAATGGTGAGCAGTGGTCCTGCAGTTTGCACGCAGCCCATCTGGCGTCATGACGGGAGCTGCACTTTCATTTCAGAATTTCAAAATGAAACCAGAAAGCTGTCTCCCTGTTGCACCGTCTCAAACATCCCCAGAGAGTGACATTTTAGTGGCCAGAAATCCATGCCAAACTTCTTACTGACATTTTCCTAAATTATAAGAAAAAATGTTTAAAAATAAACATCAGTTTCGGATTGACATGTACATGCTGCTGTCTTTATAACAGATAACCAACAAGGACCTGCCGTATGAACTCTGCTCAATATTCTGTAATAACCTAAATGGGAAAAGAATTTGAAAAAGAATGGTGGTGGTGGTCGTTTAGTCGCTAAGTCGTGTCCAAGTCTTGTTACCCCATGGACTGTAGACCAGCAGGCTCCTCTGTCCATGGGATTTCTCAGGCAAGAATACTAGAGTGCTTTGCTATTTCCTTCTCTAGGGGATCTTCCTGACCTGGGAATTGAACTCAGGTCTGCTGCATTGCAGGAGGATATATATACATAGAAAAAAATTCCCCATAGAATGAACATCAAGAATGAACCTTTATGTAAATTATGGCCTTTAGTTAATAGTAATCTATCAATATTGGCTCATCAATGGTCACAAATGGACCACTCTAATACACAATATTAAAAATAGAGGAAACTGTGTTTAGCAGGTACAGTATATTAGAACACTCTGGACGCTCTGCTCAATTTTTCTGTAAACCTAAAACTACTTTCTTAAAAAAGTCCTTTAATGAAAAACAAAAAACTGACAACAAAAACAGTAGGATATCAGGCACTATCCATTTTCCCAAAGATCTTTTATTAAATCTTGGATATTCAAGTTAATCTTTTCTGAAGCTTTATTTTGTGAATTCTTCAGTTTTTCATTTGTGTAACTCTGGTATATCACCATTTATCTATTGCTTTCCAGTTGTATTTTCCAATAAACAGCAAAAACTGCATGCAAATGAGAATTTTCAGTCTAGGTGTCTCTTGTCTAGGAGTGAAGATCATAGGGGGTCTTGGGACTTAGGGTGGATTACTGCACCCTTACCCGGAGACCTACATGATGATACTGAGAGAGAAGGGGAGTTCTAGGCAGAGCCTGTGGATTTTTAATAAATAGTTTTATTTATTTATTGGCTGTACTGGGTCTTCATTGCTTCCAGGGCTTTTCTCTAGTTATGGCGAGCAGCGGGGCTACTCTCTAGTGGCGATGGGCAGACTTCTCATTGTGGTGGCTGCTCTTCTTGCAGAGCATGGGCTCTAGGGCACTAGGGCTTCAGGAGTTATGGCCCATGGGCTCAGAAGTTGCAGCTCAAGGGCTCTAGAGCATAGACTCAATAGTTATGGTGCACGGGCTTAGCTGCTCCATGGCATGTGGGATCTTCCCGGATCAGGGATTGAACCTGTGTCTCCTGCATTGGCAGGTAGATTCTTTATCACTGAGCCACACAGGAAAGCCCACTGCTTGTGTTTTATTTTATTTTTTATTAAAAAAATTATTTAGCTGTACCAGGTCTTAGTTGCTGCATGTAAACTCGTAGTTGCAGCCTGTGGGATCTAGTTCCTTGACCAAGAATCAAATCCAGGCCCCCTGCATTGGGAACTTGGAGTCTTAGCCACTGGACCACCAGGGAAATCCCACTGTCTGTGTTTTAAAATAAAATACCTTCTGGATCATCTGACCCTGGCTCATGGACATTCTTTAGGGGGAAATAACTCTGTGTGTGTGTGTGTGTGTGTGTGTGTGTGTGTGTGTGTGTGTGTCTAATGAAAGAGCCATTCAATGGCAAGTATAAATCTACCACGACATGGAGATACCATAGTTGAACTTGATTTTGAAGGAGAGTGCGGTTTTCTCTTTATCCCCATAGCCAGGGAATACAGTGACAGACTAGCCATGTGGGGCTGGGGGTGGGTGCTGGTCACTTTTCTTCAATAATCAAGGGTTGCACTGCACCTGCCTTCCAGGCCCTTGACATTCTGGGTGTGCCTGAGGCCAAGAGAGATGACTATAGTAAGGGGTGCATCAGCGTCACCTGGAGGACTGGATGAAATACAGATTGCTGGGCTCCATGGGGGAGATTCTAACTCATTAGGTCTAGGGACTAACCAACTTGTCGGAAAAGACCTTGCTGCTGGGAAAGATTGAAGGCCAAAGGAGAAGAGGGTGGCAGAAGATGAGATGGTTGGATGGCATCACTGATTCAATGTCCATGAACTTGGGCAAACTCTGGGAGATAGTGAGGGACAAGGAGGCCTGGCGTGCTGCAGTCCATGGGGTCGAAAAGAGTCAGATATGACTTAGCGACTGAACAACAACAACAACAAAGTCTAGGGTGGGGCCTGGGAATTTGTGTTCTGAGTTAGATTCCAGGAAGTGGTGATGCTGCCGGTTATGGACCGCCTGCACTCTGAGAACTGCCAACTTAGACTACTGACCAGGGAACAAGAATGAGCTGGGAGCGGTTAGATTGCCTGTCTCCAGCCGGACACCGACTGACAGTGACAGTAACCACAGCTGAAAATCAAGCAAATCCTGCACTGTAGGCACAGGACATTTGGTTATTTCTTCTCTTTCTTTTTCCCTTCCTTCTCCTTTGACTTTTAGTAAGAATGTACTGTGCATATTATAACATAAGTAAAATAAACTGTATGAAAAAGGTAGTAAGATTGCTGGATGGGGAGAAATGGAAATATACTGTTGTAAGTTTGGAATAGGATGTATCAAGTGATACAATTTTATTTAAGGTACATTGTAGACCTATTTTCCTTCTGTGAACACCAAAGAGGCACTAAAACAACACAGCAAATAATTATAGCTAATAATCCATCAGTGGAGATAAAATGAATCATAAAAATATTCAACTGAAAATAGAACAAGAGGGAGAAAGGGTAAAAAGAGCAGATGGAACCAATAAAACAAAATACTAATACAACAATCGTGTATTTAGTTTATGAATGTTGCTACTCATATCAAATATAGGTGGCCTAAGCCCTCCAATTAGAAGACAGAGATTGTCATTTTGAATAAAAAAGTAAGACCCAGGTATAAGCTGCTTCTGAGAAACTCAATTTACATAAAGAGAGATGGCACTTAAAAAATAAAAGGATGGGAAAAGATTTATCCTGATACAGATATACTATGGCTATACTAGGAAGACAAAGAAGGCATCAGAACAATGCTACCAACAAAAAGTACATTACATAATGATCAAAAGAATGCATTTATTGAGAGTACATAGCAATACGAAACCTTTAAGCAGCGAGTAACAGAATCTCAAAATAAAGTCAAGCCTGATAGTACTTGGAACTTCCCTGATAATCCCGTGGTTAAGACTCTGTACTCCCAATGCAGGGGCATGAGTTTCATCTCTAGTCAGGCAGGGCTTCCCAGGTAGCACTAGTGGTAAAGAACCTACCTGCCAATGCAGGAGATGTAAAGAGATGTGGTTTTGATCCCTGGGTCGGGAAGATGCCCTGGAGAAGGAAATGGCTACCCATTCCAGTATTCTTGCCTGGAGAGTCCTATGGACAGAGGAGCCTGGTGGGCTATAGCCCATGGGGTCACAAGAAGTTGGACATGATTGAAGTGACTTAGTGACCTAGACAAGCACGGGGGACTAAGATCCTGGATGCACCAAGATGCAGAAAAATAAAATCTACCAGTACTTCAAGGAGATGTAGACAATTCCTATCGTTAAAGAAACTGACAATTTCCATGTTATAAGTCTCTGATTGTAATCATATATGAAGAGTGAGTACTTGGTTTTCAAATGCATTCACCCCAGGTTTTGAACAGGAACCCAGGCGGTGGTGCACACAACCTGTGATGGCAGAGAACCTGCTGTGGCAATGACAGCGGTGCCACAGGGGCCAGAGCCCAACATGCAGGGTCAGGAGATGCAGCAGGACAGGTTTTGCCATCCCAAGTTCAAGGACAGTGGTGAGCTCACAGGGGGTCCTGCCTGCTCTGGAGATTTCCTTGCCATGATCTGCATTCTAAACCTGGTTCTCTTCCTTCCTGTCAGCTTGTGAGACTTGCCCAGAGCAGAGAGAAGTTACTTTCCTCAGTAGGGAATGTGGCTGGGGAGAATCCCTCCATCACGAGCAATTCTGGGCACATCTCCAGGCCACGTCTAAGACCTAAGCCAAAGGGAAGCACCTTCCTCTTCTCTCTTGCTCCATCACCTTTCCTTTCAGCAGACCTCCAGTCTGGAGACCAGCATCCTTGTACAGCTCCTCCACCAGCCTGCATTTCCTTTTGTTGATTGAGCCACAAGATCCTTTACAGATGATGTTAGGAATTTATATAGGTGGCACAGTGGCAAAAGAATCCACCTGCCAATACAAGAGACTCAGGAGATGGGTTTAATCCCTCAGTTGGGTAGATCCCCTGGAGAAGGGAGTGGCAACCCACTCCAGTATTCTTGCCTGGAGAATCCCATGGACAGAGGAGTCTGGTGGGCTACAGTCCATGGGGTCGCAAAGAGTCAGACACGACTGAGCACACACACACACACACACACATGCGTGCACATACACACACTATGTGGCCTATGAAGGAACCCAAAGATGTTGGCTGAAAAGCAAGTATTTTGAGCAGTGAGAATTTCTCTGGTTATTCTCAGGTGGATGCCAATGCAGTGGCTATGTTTTCCTATGTTTTAAAAGAAAAGTTGTTCTGAAAGTCTTCTCTGGTTGAAAGCGTCTGCCTGTCTTTTCTCTAGCAGTTTGGACCAGTTCACTCAAAGTTGAGCAGTATATAAAACTCTTCAACAATTCTCCTGCCTCCCCCATTCAAATAAATAAATAGAATATATGGCATTTCTACCAAAGGCAGCAGGAGAAGACATCCCATTTCATGCTTCAGCGATCTGACTAAGGAAACAAATATAGATTTCTCTTCCAAATGCCTTCAGGTTATAAGGCAAGTTGATTAAGGCCTCCCTTGAAGCCTCACCAGAGAAATAAATGGATGATCAAGTGGGCCTACTCTTAAGAGAAAGAGGTTATGTCTAATATTAACTCTCCTAATCAGTTTGACATAAAGCATATTTCCCACAGACGTGGCCCTCCAACCCATCTCGTGTGCAGGAGAGATGAAAGCCATATGGATTTCAGTTTCCTGTTAGCTGAGAATAAATTAGATCATGTTCTTTTCTCCTCCTTACCACTCCTTGGTGGATTCAATTTCCATGTAGATATGTCCGATGTTATTTTTTAGGGAGGAGTTAATAAATTGCTTTTTTCCTTTTATCATACTGATATGATTCTTGCCTTTCCTTTCCCCTGGCTCTCCCTACTGCCAATGAAATAATACAAAGCATGAAAAAAAAAAAGAGAGAGAGGAAAGAGTGTCATGGGTAGTGATATTAGTTTGACCTTTTTGAGGCTGCAGAAGAGCTGATCATAAATCCTGGTAACTCACAGATCAAAACTGTTCCTAGAAATTCCTCAAGTGTAGTGATGTTCTTGACAAAGAGAATTATTTTCCCAGATTTTGTTTTATTTTATTAATTTTTTATCTTTCAACTGCACTGCATGGTATGTGGGATCTTAGTTCCCCAGCCAGGGATCAAACTCGTGCCCCTTGCCCTGGTAACCCAAAGTCTTAACCACTGGACCACCAGGGAAATCCCCAGGTTTTAAATAGCATATTATATTAGCTGAGGTAAAGCTACTTGCTGTAGTAAATAAAATTTAATGTCTCAGTGACTTAGCACAAGGAGAAGTTTTTGTTCCTCTCACAAATTTCATTCAGCGATGGGGAAAGGAGATGGAATGGGGTGAGGTTTAGTGAAGCAGATTTTGTCTCATGAAGTCTCTTATTAATCTAAACTAATATGAACACTGTTGCTTTCAAGTTTAGTTTTCCAAACTGCCTGGGTATTCACTTCCAGCCTGGGGATGGGAGGGGAGAGAAGGAGAAAGAGAGAGGGACAGACAGGCAATTGGGGTCATCGCAAGGTATTCCTTATGGGCCAGGCCTGGAAGTGACTGGAAGAGCTGGGAGATATCTTGAAGTCGCGGGCCCAGGAGTAAAGAGAGAGCTAGCTTCTAGTTTCTTAGGAGGGATTAGAATTTTCATGAGGCTGTTTTTGAATTTGGGACCCAAATAATCAATATTAAATCACCATGTTTTTATTATATGCTTTGTCTTTAATGAATATTTTTGTTGGCTTTCTCTTGTAGCCATATTTTTAATTATATGATTTAAAGGTATTTTATTTTTATTTTATTTTTTTATAAATTTATTCATTTTAACTGGAGGCTAATTACTTTACAATATTGTAGTGGTTTTGCCATACATGGACATGAATCAGCCATGGATGTACATGTGTTCCCCATCCTGAACCCCCCTCCCACCTCCCGTCCCATCCCATCCCTCTGGGTCATCCCAGTGCACCAGCCTGAGCACTTGTTTCATGCATCGAACCTGGACTGGTGATCCGTTTCACATATGATAATATACATGTTTCAATACCATTTTCCCAAATCATCCCACCCTCGCCCTCTCCCACAGAGTCCAAAAGACTGGTCTATGCATCTGTGTCTCTTCTGCTGTCTTGCATATAGGGTCATCGTTACCATCTTTCTAAATTCCATATATATGCGTTATCATACTGTATTGGTGTTTTTCTTTCTGGCTTACTTCACTCTGTATAATGGGCTCCAGTTTCATCCACCTCATTAGAACTGATTCAAATGTATTCTTTTTACTGGATGAGTGATTTAAAGGTATTTTAAACTGATACTGTACTACCAATCCTTTGTCACTAGACTGCCCTATTTTTATGTTCATAATTTTGATTAAAGCTTCTCAGATGGCTCAGTGGTAAAGAACAAAGCTGCCAATGCAGAAGTTGCAGGAGACATGGGTTTTGATCCCTGGGTGCGGAAAATCCCCCGGAGAAGGGAATGGCAACGCATTTCAGCATTCTTGCCTGGAGAATCCCATGGACAGAGGAGCCTGGCGGACTGCAGTCCATGGGGTCACAAGGAGTCAGACACGACTGAGCACACACACATACAATTTTGATTAATCTTCCAACCAGATGGACTATGCCCTCAAGGAAGTTGTTTTCCCCAGGCCAAGTGTATGTGTGTTTCCTAAGCTCTTACATTCCTGAGATTTTTCTCATATGTGGGCAATGAAAAGCATCCATCAATTGTATTTTGCTTGAACTGACAAAAAATAAGTTTCCATACTTCCTCCTCTAAGTGTTTGCTAGCATAGTTTTTTTCTTTCAGAAGAATAACTGAGAAAGAAAAGAAATGAATTTCTAGGGAAAGAATATTTACAGAAAGCAATCCTGATACCTTACTAAGAATATTACAAAAAATCCTGCATCTTATAGTAATGTTAAAACTTGACACTGTGTATTAAGAAATTGTTATTCACTATTCTAACAGTCACTCAATTGCCAATATACCTTATAGGAAATTCTGATCAAAAGCTCTGTTAGTTGCTAAAGTATTCAGCCATAGAGAGCTTTACTCTCATTTAAGAGAGAGAAAAAATTCCTATAAAGCTCCAATACTGTGGCCATCGGATGCGAAGAGCTGACTCATTGGAAAAGACTCTGATGCTGGGAAAGACTGAGGGCAGGAAGAGAGAAGGCAACAGAGGATGAGAAGATTGGATGACATCATCGACTCAATGGACATGAATTTGATCAAACTCCAGGAG
Organism: Okapia johnstoni; assembly: GCA_024291935.2. Lineage (NCBI taxonomy): Eukaryota > Metazoa > Chordata > Mammalia > Artiodactyla > Giraffidae > Okapia > Okapia johnstoni. The sequence goes on along the minus strand of CM044326.1, from coordinate 13,443,429 downwards.
ATAGTGAAGGATAAGGTAAGCCTGTTGTGCTGCAGTCCATGGGATCACAAAGAGTCGGACACGACTGAGCAACTGAACAATAATGAAGTTGTTTAAATCTCCTTATGCTGCATTTACATTACTCATGCTACTCTACATTATATATTTTAAAAAAGAAGCTTTATTTTGTTCTAGGGGCTGTGACAGTTAATTAGTGGTATCTTCCAAGTCTCAGATGTTTTGAAGAAGAGTGAAGAAATCCAGACCCAGCTGATTCTCTTTTTTTCCCACCCGAGCAAATGTCTCACACCAGAAATTGAAAAGTAATATAACTAAGGAATGATTCTTTATGTACTTTGAAGTTACTTTTTTTGTGTTTCTTGAATATTTTCATCTATTAAATCTATAATATCTTTGTCTGCATTTTTAGCCATACTTTAATAGAATAAGTTTGATTTTTTGTTTTACAATGTGACTTTTTAATTTTACAATGTTTAACTTGGAGTTTAAAATCTCTTGTTATCTAGAACCAGTATCAGGAATTCTACAAAATTTAGATTGCTTTGGGCTACATAACTTAAGAGATAAATGAATATTCTAGCTTCTCTGAAAATGTCTAGTATATAGAATTAATTACTTTCTATGGCCCTACCTGACCTTGGTTAATGAGGCCAGAAAAGTTCTTAGAGGAAATGTTGACTTGAATTTGACCCTGGGATCAGTGATGGTGCCCTATGGAAGACACAGGCCCCTTGGCTTAAACAGAGAATATGCTTCCATGACTCCTGCTGACTCTCCTCTAATTAATTTCTCCTAATTTGTCTCATTAATACCTCTTCCTTCATCAACTTCTGTGATTAGGGTTTCTCGGAGGTCAGTCCTAGGGTCACTTTCCTTCACATTTCACACATTCTCTCTGAACAGTCTTGACTATCTCCATGGCTTCTATTACCACCTGCAAGACAAAGGCTCCCAAATCTTCATCCACATCTAGATGTTTCTCCTGACTTTCCTCCCGTTGTCCTTGTTTTGCTTTTACCACAAACTGATGTTTCAGAGCTAGTATTGAGGGAGACGGAGGATGGAACATGAGGATGGCATTCTTGTACAATTGTTTTGGGGAAGATGAATTCCTGTTGAAGGACATTTGGCCTGTCTATCCAATTTAACACAGGCATTTCCTTTAGCTCAGAAATTTCACTTCTAGGAATTTACCTTAGGAAATTATCCTAAGGAAATAATTGGACATATGAATCAAAACATATTTACAAGGGTATGGCTATATTGTTTGTAATACCAAAAACGTGGAGAGCCCCTGCATTACAGGACTGTGTGCACAATGATACACAAGGCAGCCACTGATAGTCAAGTGGGTTTAGGTACAGAGACATAGACAGTTGCCTCTGATAAGATGTTAATAGGAAAGGGCATGGTATAAAACATTATAGATGTTATGATTCAAATTTTATAAAAATATTTTTATGTATATTTTATCATAAAAAATATGAGAAGTTATGCAATGGAATATTAACTTATCTCTGGATGATGGGATGGGATTCCTAGTGATTTTCTCATTGTTCTCTATAATGTACTATCTGAATACATAGGGAAGTACTGCTTTTATAAAACCATAAAGACATTTTTATTTTGAGAAATAAGTGAGTTATTGTTTTAAAGAATTAGCTTGGGACTAATAGACATGCACTACTGTATATAAAAATAGATAAACAAGAAGGGTAAACTGGACATCACAGGGAGCTATATTTCAATTAAATCAATTATATTTCAATGAAAAATTGAAAATAAAAAAATGCCCATACATAACTGTGGATAAAAGAGAAATCATCTGTCCGTGCATTAAAATTGCTCAGATAAAGTGTCTCCCAAACCCAGAGCTTTCTCTTGTGTGCTCTGACTTATTCAAGTCAATGAATGTTGGTTGAGCCTAGGGTGTCCTCTCCTCCCACTTTATCCAGCAGTTTAATGGCTATTTCGACCCGGATGTTCCACATGGTCCTGATGTCAATATGTCTAAAGTATGGTCAGAATTGACCATAATGTCTTGAAATCTATCTCCTCCTATATTCCCAGTCTTAGCTAACAGGATCTTAATCCACCCAAGGAGAAAGTCAGGGAGTCATCATGGAGTCCCCGTTTACCTTCCCCACCACATTTAGTAACATGCAAGTCCTACGGCTCTCCTAGTTTTTAGTCTACCTCTCTTCTCCATTTCCTGTTCAACGGTCCTAGCTAAGCCCCTAATCCTCGCTTCCTTAGATTGTTGCAGTTGTCCCCAAACTATTAGATCATTCAGTTTATAAAATCTTAGATGTTTTTGCTTAAACATCTTCATTTTTCCACTCCTCTTCTTTCTCCAACCCTGTCCGCTGGGAGAATGACTGGTCAACTCTCAAAACTAGGTTCAAATGTCACCTCTAACCTTTCTGTTGAAATCAGCAGTTCTTCTCCTTGGGATCCTTACTGGAAACTGCAGTAGGTCTCCTATAGTGATGATAATGGCTAATATTGATTGAGCTTTCACTGAGTTCAACCATCATTTAAAATATTCACATGTTTTATGAACTAAATACTTTTAACCACTCTGTGAGGTAGGTACTATTATTATCTACAGTTTATAGATAAAGAAGTGGGCTTAGTAAACTTATTTTGCCAAACATCACACAATCAGGAACTGGAAGAGTTAGGATTTGAATCCAATGTTGGCTCCAGAGCTTTCATCCTTAGTTCTAAGATGGCCATATATCTGTGTACCTTTAATCTATACTGTACTATAGCATAGCATCTTATTGTACCTCTTTTTCTATCAATATGTATGATTCTGTGCAGAGGTCACATACAATTCAATTGCTCAGTCATGTCCTACTCTTTGCAACCCCATGGATTGCAGAATTCCAGGCTTCCCTGTCCACGACCATCTCCCGAACCTTGCTCAAACTCAATGTCCATCGAGTCAGTGATGCCATCCAACCATCTCATCCTGTGTCGTCCCCTTCTCCTCCTGCCGTCAATCTTTCCCAGCATCACAGTGAGTCAGCTCTTCACATCAGGTGGCCAAAGCATTGGAGTTTCAGCTTCAGCATCAGTCTTTCCAATGAATATTCAGGACTGATTTCCTTTAGGATGGACTGGTTGGATCTCTTTGCAGTCCAAGGGACTCTCAAGAGTCTTCTCCAACACCACAGTTCAAAAGTATCAATTCTTTGACACTCAGCTTTCTTTACAGTCCAACTCTCACATCCATACATGACTACTGAAAAACCCATAGCTTTGACTAGATGGACCTTTGTTGGCAAAGTAATGTCTCTTCTTTATAATATGCTGTCTAGGTTGGTCATTGCTTTTCTTCCAAGGAGCAATCATCTTTTTAAATTTCATGGCTGCAGTCACCATCTGCAGTGATTTTGGAGCTGCAAAAAAAATAAATTCTCTCACTGTTTCCATTGTTTCCCCATCTATTTGCCATGAAGTGATGGCACTGGATGCCATGATCTTAATTTTCTGAATGTTGAGCTTTAAGTCAACTTCTTCACTCTCCTCTTTCACTTTCATCAAGAGACTCTTTAGTTTTTCTTCACTTTCTGCCATTAAGGTAGTGTCAGCTGCATATCTGAGGTTATTGATATTTCTCCCAGCAATCCTGATTGTGCTTCATCAAGCTCCAGCTTGTGCTTCATCCAGCCTGGCATTTCTCATGATGTACTCTGCATATAAGTTAAATAAGCAGGGTGACAATATACAGCCTTGACGTACTCCTTTCCCTATTGGAACCAGTCTGCTGTTATATGTCCAGTTCTATCTGTTGCTTCTTGACGCACATACAGATTTCTCAGGAGGCAGGTAAGGTGGTCTAGTATTCCCATCTCTTGAAGAATTTTCCATAGTTTGTTGCAATCCACACAGTTAAAGTCTTTGGTGCAGTCAATAAAGCAGAAATAGATGTTTTTCTGGAACTCTCTTGCTTTTTCGATGATCCAAAGGATGCTAACAATTTGATGTCTGGTCCTTCTGCCTTTCCTAAATCCAGCTTGAACATCTGGAAGTTCACAGTTCACATACTGTTGAAGCCTGGCTTGGAGAATTTTGAGCATTACTTTGCTAGCGTGCGAGATGAGTGCAAATATGCATAGTTTGAGCATTATTTGGCATTGCCTTTCTTTGAGATTGGAATGAAAACTGACCTTTTCCAGTCCTGTGTCCACTGCTGAGTTTTGCAAATTTTCTGGCATGTTGAGTGCAGCATTTTCACAGCATCATCATTTAAGATTTGAAATAACTCAACTGGAATTCCATCACCTCCACTAGCTTTGTTCATAGTAATGCTTCCTAAGGCCCACCTGAACTCCAGGAATTGGAGATGGACAGGGAGGCCTGGAGTGCTGCGGTCAATGGGGTCGTAAAGAGCTGGATATGACTGAGCGACTGAACTGAATTGATTAATCCCCTACCCCTGAACTGAATTGATTAATCCCCTACCCCTAGCTTGCTCCTCCCCTCCATATGTCTTTTAAACATCCTTTGAGTTCCTACCTCCTGAATGCAGACCTTTCATAGCCTGCTCACTAGTCTGTTCCTCTTGTGCTGCCTGTACACTGCTCACAGTCTTTTTGAAACACAACTGGGATGAAGTCACAGCCCTTGTTCCAACCTCTGATGACTATCATTGTCCCGGGGTTGCGTTCACACTCTGCTGCCAGGTCCCCACAACGGTTGTCATCATGTCTTACTAGTCCTCGCTTCTGTCTCTTGATTCAAGGAGTCACAAGTCCGCCTAATGAAAAGACTGTCATTCCCTAAACATGGTATGTTTTCTCTGCCCAGAATATCTTTTCTTCTCATTAGTTTCAAGATTCACCTCCTCTACTCTCTACGGCTTCAAGGAATTGCCTTTGCTAAGTGATGTTCTTTCTCTTCCGCATCTGACAGGGGTAACTCGGACATACCCTTTAATAGAGGTCCTGTAATTACCTGTTTACTCAATCTATTTCCCTCTTTGTACTAGAACTTGAGGTTGGGAACAATTTTTTATTTTATTTTAGAGCCTTGTGGATTAGTGCTTCTCAAACTTTAGTGTACACATAAATAATCTGGAGAGCTTGTAAAATGTAGAATCTGAATCACCAGGTCATAAGTGAGGGCTGAGTAAGCATTTCCACAACTTCCCAAAAGAATATCACTGTTGTTAGCCTGTAGATCACACCGGGGAGATGTATTTTGGGCAGTTAATTTTGAGTGAATGAATCAAAATGAAAAATCAATCCAAATAAAACATATTGTCAGACTGTGTTCTACTTTATTTTTACTCTTTTTTTAAACAAGTGACTAGTATTTTCATGGTTTATGTGTCAGCCTAGTGATCATTATATTTTTATAGCTTTAACATTTCCTCACGTTGTTATATTGTTAAATTTTTTCTTCTTTACATTTTTCCTTTTTTATAATTAAATTTTGTTTTAACCAGGGCTAATGTTGCAAGAATCCATTACTACAATGGGGTAAAATTTAAATCTTGAAACAAAATTCTTTAAAAAAACTTTTTATGTACCATGGACACTATTTTAATCATAACCAATACTGCATAAAATTGCATTGGGTTAAAATATATATTCAGAAGTTAATCAATGTATACTGCTGATTCACTCAGAATGTTCTCTGTCATGTTTTTGAACAAGTGTTTTTTTAAAAGAAATTAGCTAAACTTTAAAGAGGATGCTTGATTTTCATAGTCACTTCCCGTTCTGATTAATATTCATTTACATGTGTGCCACACAAACCAATTAGCTTACTACATCTGGGCTAATTTGTGCTCAAACTTAGTTTTTCCACATTCTTTTCCTCTGTGATTAAGAAAAGTTAAATTTCAGTTCTTTATATAAAAGAATCCATGGACATGTTCCACAAATGTTGAATATTTTACTCACTCTATCGACATCTCTACTTTGGCGACCAAATCTAAAGGCTCAGATATATCAGCTACATTCTAAGAAATTCAGATCAATTGCCAAGCAGTTAATGGGAGCATCTGCTTATTTCGATGATGATAATGAACAAATCAGTGAAGATGATGCAACTCAATTAGAATCACAAATCTGATTCAATAACAGCAAAAACAAAAGGCTGATTCAAGATAACTGGTAGATAACACCGGGTGAGATGGAGTTTCCTTCCATTATATTGCTTAAGAAAACTGATAAGCAAACTTTCTAGGTTTCATCAGACATGCTGCAGCAGTAAGGACCCTTTTAACTCCAAACCCCTGTGCTCAGCAAACAATGTTATTTTCTGTCCTGTAAGGTTCCACTTTCCTACTTAGTTGTTATACTCTGCTTTTGCTGCGATTTACAGGTACTTTTAATTCCAAACGTGAAATCTTTCATCTTAAGGAGACACACGTTATGTATCTGTTTTAGTGTACCTCAGGGAGCAAAGCCAATGTGCATTGAAGATTCTATTAGCGGTAGTGAGAATGGTGATTAAAGAGCTAGACATGTCTGGCTGATTCATTTGGTCTCTTTTCATTTCATTTTGGAGTGACTAAATGTAGCTTGAAGTAAAGTTTTATTTTAAATTAGCATTCAATGCTATCCAGCCAAGAAAGACTGTTTGTTTATTTATTTTTCTCCTAAATGTGTTCCCTTTTGTACACAGAGAAATTCATGATCAGCTTTCCACTATGTGTGAACTTCTCAAGTCATTTGAAAGAACTGTTAATCTGGAATATAGAGAGAAGATTCACTGTATGACTGGAAGATCACCTTTCACCTTGTCACTTTAAAATCACAAATGCATGATGTGGGGATTGATCAGTGTTTAGAAACTTCTCAATTACTTGATAACATCAAGGGAACTCCCAGTCAATCCCATGGTTAGAACTTCCAGCAGTGGGGGTGGGTTTGATCCCTAGTTAGGAAACTAAGATTCCACATGCTGCAGTGGTGTGGCCAAAAAAAAAACAAACACAAAACCTTGAACTGGAGAGGCATCAGGTAATCTAGACTTCTGATGCAAAGGTTCAAGTGCAAAGGTTGAGTTATGTTTGGCCTTTTCTCGGTGGTCACATGTTCTCCAGTTTGCACGGTTCCCATTTGATAAATGTCATGCACTTATGTTGTCTGCTTGATTCCTAGATGCTTCTTCCTGCTTTGAAGTTTTTGGTTGTACTGCACACAGAGACATGGAAGTGAGAGGCAGAGAATAGAGTGGGACTTACCCATTCGGATTCAGACAGAGGCCAGGGGAACACACCTCACCCAGAGGTTATTGTAAATAGACTTGGATTAAGCTTGGATAAGGACACACACTTATAAATTTGAAGACCCTGATGCTGGGAAAAATTGAGGGCAAGAGGAAAAGGGGTGACAGAGGATGAGATGGTTGGATGGCATCACTGACTCAATGGAAATGAGTTTGAGCAAGCTCAGGGAGATAGAGATCGACAGAGAAGCCTGGCGTGCTGCTACTCATAGGTTTGAAAAGAGTCGGACATGACTTAGTGAGTGAACAATGACAGCAACAGGGGAACTTACTCTGAGAGGCAGCAATCCTAGGTAAGACTGAGGTCAAAGACATCAAGACTTATCTTCAAGAGAAGGGGCACCAGGTATAATGTGGCAGGGCTCTGGCAGGTAGGGACGGGGACTGTGGTGGGGAGTCATCTTTTGAGAGAATCTTTAAGGACTAGCAAGGAACTTTCCTGCAAGAAAGGGGTGCAGGACCTCATTCCCTGGGAGGGTAAACAGAATGAAGCAGAGATCCCCCTTGCTGAGAACTGAGACTCATGACAACCAAAATGTAGGGCTCTGGGTCTTTGGGGAAAGCAATGTGGCAGCTCAAGGGTTAATTCTAGGACAACCAGATATGCTGAGTTTCAGTAACTGGCAGGCTGATGTTGTCTGTGCTTTTGATAATAGGGTCAAGAACCAGAGCTGGATGCAGCCAAAAGATGGGAGATGTCCTTATATCTGACTTTGAGAACCTGGGTAAACGAATGCAGAGCAGTTACAGTAGCTCTGGGATGCCTGAGTGGGTGAAAGGAGTATGGGAGAATGCTTGATTTCGTACGTCCGTTAGACTGCAACCCTTACATTTAGTTAGCATAAAGTCTGAAGTCTATTAAAAAAAAAAAAACTCAGGGTAGAAATCTGTACAGACACATTATAACAAAGGAGAGAATATATCGAATATCTCCCTTTGTCCTTCAGTGTCTACTCAACCTGTATTAGCTAAACTCACATTGAGCGACCACTCATATATATAAATGAGAATTAGGATTTGAAGTCCAGGGACTTCCTTGATGGTCCAGTGGTTGGAACTTCGCCTTCCAATGCAGGGGCATGCAGTTTCCATCCCCGGTCAGGGAGCTAAGACCCCAAATGCCTTGCAGCCAAAAGACCAGAACATAAACAATGGAAGTAATATTGTAACATGTTCAATAAAGACTTTTAAAATGATCCACATTAAGAAAAAAATCTTAAAAAAAATAAAAGAATTTGAAACCCATAGTTCTGCCTTCATCTCCAACTTGGTCCTCCCCGTGAGAGAAATAGCCCTTTGCCTCTTGAACATCTGAGGGTTAACTAGCCAGAAAATGCTTAGGCAGAGGGAGAGATTAGATGAGGGATAATAACATGCAGCCCTCTGCTGTTATACCTCTGATAGGCATCTCTAATTGATTACAGCACTTGTTTCCTGCTGATCTCGGATAAGGCCTAGGAATCTCTCCCAATACCATGCTCCAGGAGCCAATCAATTAGGGTTGACACTGGAAATGAAATGCATCTGCCCTTCTTTTATTAGGCTTTTAATGTCAAGTTGCTGTGGATGAAGCCACTGATTGGGGAAGAGCATCCACGTCCAGATTGAAAGCAGGCAAATTGCCAGTCGGGGAAGTTTACACCAGAATAAGAAAAGGTATATTAATTTGTGTTTATCCCTCCTTCTCTCCCCACCTCTTCTATGTAGGTAAGCAAATCCCTTATAATTCCTTGCCTGTGGCATTATTGCTGGGCAAAAAGTACAAGATGTAACAGCACATCCGTGCATGCTCAGTCATGTCTGACTCTTTGTGACCCCATGGACTGTAGCCTGCCAGGCTCCTCTGTCCATGGGATTCTCCAGGCAAGAATACTGGAGTGGACTGCCATTTTCTCCTCCAGAGGATCTTCCCGACACAGGGATTGAACCTGCATCTCCTGCATTGCTGGTGGATTCTCTACCATTGAGCCCCCAGGGAAGCCTTACTGGAACACTTAAAGTAGCTAATGTTTTAGGTTTCAGGAAGAAGTACAGCTGAGCTTACAGCATCCCTTGATGAAAGGGTGGTTGACAGGACTTCACTTTGCCTTTGTGATCAGCACAAAGTCTTTTCACGCAAGCTCAGGCAGGAGTGAAGGTTGAAAGGAAATGGTTTGAATGGTGATAGACGTATTCCATTTGATCTCTGGATTCCCGCCTCATCCTTTTCCACCTCGCAAACTGTGCAACAACAGACTCCCTTGTCTGTTGGTTTCTGATCTGTTTTGGCCACAGGAATCCTAGCAGGAGAGAGAAGGGAGAAGAGGGAGTGATGCAGGACTATTTACCTCCCTGGCTCTGTCCTCATGTGGCTTCCTGGAGCTAGTTTGTCCCTGCACCAATGATCACTGCTGCTGTCTACATCAGCCTGCTACACCGCCTTCTCCCGCCCACTCTGCAGACTGCTCCTCCCTCATTCCTCTGGGCAAATCGGCTGTAACAGCCCTGCTGTTATGAGACTCAGGATGCTTCCCTCTTCCTGTGGCTTCCCCTCTCCTGATTTGAAGACATCATCTCTTTCCAGTTGGGACCCTGATTGGTACAGGTTGTTTATTTATATTCTCCTTCTACCCACATCCCTGTAGGATTATCACTGAAATGAGCCTAAATAGCTCCTTCTTTTCCTTCTTTCTTTTTGGAATACACAGAAAAGAATCTTTTCCTTCAGTTTTAGCTTTTACAAAAGACAGGTGGTACTGTTACACTGGGGGCTTCCCAGGTGGCTCAGTGGTAAATAAAAAAAATCCACTTGCAATTCAGGAGACCCAGGAGACACGAATTCGATCCCTGGTCCAGGAAGATCCCCTGGAGGAGGAAACAGCATACCACTCACTCCAGTATTCTTGCCTGGGAAATCCCATGGGCAGAGGGACTGAGGGACTGGGCACAAGACTTCATCTATCCCTGGATGTCTGTGATCCCTTACTCTGAATGGTAGCCCACCATGCCATTCACATCTCTGAGAAAAAAAGTAAGTTCAGAACCAGTTGCTAATCTCTGGAAGGTCTTTATATTTCCCTTTCTCAGTTTACAGTAATCCTGTTAAATAGCCATGGTTTCCTCTGGGAAGGAACTGGTGACCCATTTTAGGTTTCTTTCGACCAGCCCTCAAATTTGTTCACCTAAGTATGTCAAGCATCACCTGTTTCATTTCTTGAGATTCCATAATCAATGTGCTACTATTGTATATTCTTGACAATCAAAACACTCTGACACTAAGACTGTGTCATTGGTAAGTTATATTAAGATGTTTGAGGAACTCATAGTGTCAATCATATATGTCACACTAGAAAACTGAGAGTTTGTGTGTGTGTGTGTGCTCAGTCACTTAGTCATGTCTGACTCTTTGCAACCTGATGGACTGTAGCCCGCCAGGCTCCTCTGTCCATGGGATCTCCAGGCAAGAATACTGGAGTGGGTTGCCATTCCCTTCTCCAGGGGATCTCCCCAACCCAGGGATCGAACTCGAGTCTGCATTGCAGGCAGAGTCTCTACTGTTGAGCTACCAGAGAAGCCCAAGAAAGAGTATAGATACTCCAATTCATGTCATAAAGCTAGAATAATTTTAATTCTAAAACCCAAAAAGATGGTATTATAAAGGAATCAACAGGCCAATATTATCATGGATATCTTTGCAAAGTTTCTAAACAAATTATCAGTAACCCAAATCTAGCAATGTACAACCGGATTAATGGCTCAATTGAAATTATCCTAAGATTTGCTTGAATATTTGAAAATCAATGAATGTAATTCACTACAACTGAATAAAAAGAAAACCATATGATTATTTCAATAGAAAGAAAAAGTACTTTATAAAATTCAAAATCTGTTCGTAATAAAGAATAGATATATGAAACTAAAGAGAGAAGACTGGGTGACTGAGCATACACACACATGTGAAAATAAAACTGAAAATCATTTTGAGCTAAATGGCTCGCCATAATGAACTTAGTGATAAATGGATGATCTTTTCAATGATTTGTGTCAGGTCAGTTGGGTATCTGTGTTTAAAAAGTGAAGCTTGACATCTACCTTTCACCTTACGGAGCAATTCTTTGTGATGAAGAAAAGGTCATGACCTAAATCAATTAAACTTGTAGAAGTTGACAGAGGGAAATATTTTCATAATATTGAGATAGGCAAGGATTTTTAAACAGGATACCAAATGTCCCAATTTGGTATAAAAGACAAGATTTATAAACTAGATCTCATTTTTAAAAAGACACTGTTAAGAAAGTGAAATGACAACTCCTAAGAGGAGACATTTGCGATACAGAAATCCAATGTAGGCCCCAGGCTTTAGAAACAGATGGTTTAGGTTCAAATATTGACTACCATACAGTGTCTGTGTGAACTTTGGATAAATTATTTAAACTCTTTGGGCTTCATTTATTTCATATAAAATGGAGATGATAATGGATACACTGTAAGGATTATATGTGATAATATATAGTGTTTGTCTATAGTTTTCAACTATACGAGCTAACAAATTTCCTTTATTGTTAAAAAGACAAAAAACAAACTAGGACCCATATCCAGAATACATATATATATATATATATATATATATATATATATATATATATATATATTTAAATGTCTACAAATAAATTATACAAAGTTAGACTCTGAAAATGGGTAAAAGACTTGAACTTCATTTCACAAAAAAAGTGAAAGTGAAGTCGCTCAGTCGGTTCTGACTCTTTGTGACCCCATGGGCTCTAGCCTACCAGGCTCTTCCGTCCATGGAATTTTCCAGGCAAGAGTACTGGAGTGGGTTACCCTTTCCTTCTCCAGGGGATCTTCCTGACCTAGGGGTCGAACCCACGTCTCCTGCGTTGCAGGCAGATGCTTTACCATCTGAGCTTCCAGGGAAGCCCTATTTCACAAAATAGGATACCCAAATGCTCCCCTAAATATATAGACACATCACTGATATAATATTATCAGTGATTATATTAATAAAAGATGGAAACTGAAATCACAATATGATATTGCCACACTCCCATCAGATAGGCTAACACTAAAAAGCTGATGATGCCCAGTTTGGTGAGAATGTGAACAACTAGAACTCTCATATTCTACCAGAGGAAGTGATCAGTTGGTGCAACCAGTTGACAAAACTGGTTTTTGGCGTTTAGCAAAGCTCAGCACATACCTACTTTATGAGCCAGCAACCCTACCCCTGAGTACATATCAGATGATACTCATATTCACCAAAAGATATGTTCAAGAATCACCAGAGCAGCTTTTCTCATAACTGCCCCAAATTAGAAACAACCCAATTAGCCATCTAAACTAGAATGAAACAAATTGTATTGTATTCATACAATGCACTTACACAGAAATGGAGAACAAACAACCCAAACTACTTTATACACACAATAACATGAATGAATTGGAAGAGGAAATGGCAACCCACTCAAATAGTCTTGCCTGCAAATCCCATGAACAGAGGAACCTGGTAGGCTATATAGTCCACGGGGTCACAAAAGAGTCAGACACGACTTAGTGAGTAAACAACAACAAACAGACCAAGAAAAATAAATGATTTTTATTTTCAATCATCTAAACTTTCCCGAAGAATTTGACTATACCATCAAATAGCAAGTAAGTAAAGGTACTTCTGTTTCATAGGTTAGTTAGTGTTTTCCAACATGTGGGTTCATGAGATCTGTCCACTGTTTCTCCCTTTTGATGTTTCTGTATTTGGTCCTCTCTCTGGGCCTGTGAAGCAGATGGTCTTTGTTAGTTGAATTACACCAGACCTTTGAATTTTCCCCACAAGCATACCTATGCTCTAACCGCTTTTTTCTATAGGCCAGAATAATATACCCATCATCTTTATGCTTGCAAATGGTACACCGGATGAATGCTAAAGCAGAAATGATATATAGATACTTAATTAACACACAAATGACTCACAAGATACAGAGTCAACTGAAATTGTCTCCTGTGATTTTGGTAAATTTATCAAAGTAAGAGGGTTAGCTTATTGCTTTGTCTGTGACTCTCTTTTTTACTTCATTTGATCATGATTTGGTGAGTTTAAGGAAAATGCATTTTAGATTGCTTGAGTTTTGACCTGCACACATTAAGTCATTCATGAGTGAATACCTACTATTGCTAGGGACCAGGGACATGAAATTAGTGATGTGTGGTTTTTCCATGGGCTCAATGGAGAGAGAGACTGTGAGTGGATAATTTAAAAACTAATTTGTTAAAAAGGACAGGTAAACAGTTTTATGAAAACACAGGAAAGGAAGAGTTTAACTCTCCCATGAAAGGTCAGAGAATATATATTTAGTTAAAACTATTCATGTGGGTCAGGAAGATCCCCTGGAGAAGGAATAGGTGACCCATTCCAGTATTCTTGGGCTTCCCTGGTGGCTTATACAGTAAAAAATCCACCTGCAATGTAGGAGACCTGGATTTGGGCATGACAATTCACTTCAGTAATTGGGAGAATCCCCATGGACAGAGGAGCCCGTCCATATCTATGTGGACAGGAAAGACAATGGGTGCTAAGAAGAGGACATGCCCCAACTAATGATGGTTAAATTCTCAATCAACTGAGATCAGCACCCACACACATTACTGTAAATATGTCGACTATTATTAATGAAATGGAATTACAGAAAGAACCACCTAAAGTAAATTATAATCTCTAATTTACTAAGATCAAAAATTCTGTGTCTTAAGAGAATCAGAATTGTGCTTTGGAAAAGTTTAGAAAGCAAAATGAAGAAAAGTAGGTCAAGTGAATGATTGCTCAAGACTGAAAAGCCTCCAGGAAACAGTAAACCTGAAGACATTTGCACTTTATTATGGCAGGAATGTCACCCCTGGTGTATTTCTTAGACCTGTGATGAACAGTCCGTTTCCCCGCAGCTAGTTAGAGCAGGCATGCTGAACAGGTATAACTCCATGCATGCCAAAGTCCTTCCAGGATCAGGAATTGGTTTTATTCATCTTGTTTAAGGGTATGCAAATTTTAGCATACCTTTGGCTCAGTGGTAGACTGCCTGCCAATGCAAGAGATGTGGGTTCAATCCCTGGGTTGGGAAGATCCCTTGGAGAAGGAAATAGCAACCCACTCCAGTATTCTTTTCTGGGAAACCTCATGGACAGAGGAGCCTGGTGGGCTACAGTCCATGGAATTGCAGAGTCAGACACAACTTAGGGACTAAAGAACAGCAGCAATGTCATATTTCATCAATAACTTTTTCTGAATTTGTGTGGATCTCAAAGTTCTTCCCACGTCCTGGATCACTAGATTCTTTACTTTTCTCCATGGGTCTGACATCTAAAAGGGAATCTTCTGTAATATTCCCAGTAGTAGGAATCTCTGCTTTATTCTTGCCACACCCACTAACTCCAAGGCTGTGTTCTCTCATGTACCAAAATGGTACTCAGTGTATTAGATGGGCAACACTTTGTCCCTCCTGCTTGATGCTGCACAAATGTGTTAGGTCTTCAAACTGGTCTCCATAACACTGAGCTGGCCCTGCATAGAAGCCACCCGTAACTTATCCCCCTGCCCTGACACCCTGCCTTTGTTCTTAGCTCCAGGGCTAATTTGCTGACCTTGAGCTCTTTGAAACACACTTTTCATTTGCTGCCATTCCTCCTGGCTTCCTGCTTACGGCCCGGCCCTGCCGCTCTGCCCTGTTCTGTTTCTTTGCCTGTCCTGTTCCCGTGCTGCTTTAACCACCCTTTTAGGGAGCTCATCGAGCTGAGCCTAATCCCTCTGTCTGTACGCTGGGTGTAGACCACTGTGGTGGGACCCTTAATTGGATTTGCTTTGGTTCTGATTGCAAAGACCTGCTACATATTAGATGATGATAATAATGTCTCTGTGTGAGAAGCTTTCTGTACATTATCACATTTAATATTCACAATGTTTTTAGGTTATCCATCACCTTCCTGGCTTTTTACATGAAGAAACTGCAGATCAGAGAGTAAGACACTCTGCTAGAAGTCACATAGTGAATACAGAGAAGCTAGAGTTGTCTCCTTCCACAGCCTCTCCTACACATCATTACATACCCTGCATCCCTGTATGTAGGCACAGATGAGATTCTGAAGTATAACCCACCCCCAGTCCTAAAGGCCATAACTATATCCATCACTTTGCTAGCATTTCTCTTAGTTCTCATCAGTCAGTTGTCTCTTTGTGTGGGCAGGTCTTCAGCCTGCCCCAGAGCGTTGTCCAGATGTATGCTGGTGGTGTGTACAAACCACTCCAGGGACTAATTCTGCAAGAAACATCTCAAGGCAACAAAGAATGAGATACTTAGTGGAAGGGTGCTCTAGGAGGGAAAGGAGCAAATAAAGAAACAACTGGATTCTCAAGAGGAAATCCTTTGATTCCTATTATGAAGGTACCTTGTTAAATGAAAAATTCAAGGTATAGCATGAGTGTACTTTTGCTGCCTCTTATGTACGAAATGCACACAAACAGGGCTTTTTTAAAGTAGTGGAACAATAAACTAAAAACTAACAAAAATCATTATTCATGATGGAGGTAAAACAAATGAAGAGGACTATTCTTTGTTTAAAGGTCTTGACTTTGGAACCATGGAAATGTTCTACATTACTATAAATAAAAAGGGAAACATAGTCACAGTCTCTGGAATTATAAAGCAAAATTAAACCCTTGAACATAGTTGTGTGTGAAGTTGGCAGCATAATGACACAGGGAAAAATTAGTACCAATGACTTCTAACCACAGTAATTTGAGTAATTCTACTATACATATCTAATAAAATAATCCCCAAAATACAAGAAACTGCTAAGAAACTTTAGACTATTTTAGTAATAATGTTGGTATTAGTGGTTTTGGAAATATTAGATACACAAAAGTGAAAGTGTTAGTTGCTCAGTCATGTCCAATTCTTTGTGACCCCATGGACTGTAGCCTGCCAGGCTCCTCTGTCCGTGGAATTTTCCAGGCATGAATACTGGAGTGGGTAGCCATTCCCTTCTCCAGGGGATCTTCTTGACCCAGGGTTTGAAACTGGGTCTCCTGCATTGTACACAGATTCTTTACCATCTGAGCCACCAAGGAAGCCTATTAGATAAAATTAAATAGGTAATTAGTGCAGTTAAGGGGAAGGAGTCTCAGAGTAAGACAAAAGGCACACAAAATCAAGAAAGGAAGGTAAAATGCTATAATTTTTCATTTGAATTGGAAGTATCAACATGAATTCAGAATTTTTTTCTCTTTCTATAAAAACATGTATTTCCTGGCCTTTTTTTTTTTTTAAATGTCTAGAAGTAATAACAACCCAGTGGCAATTGCAACGCTGGCATCCAGATTATTGCTCTATATACTATTTCTCACCAAAAGGAATCAGGATCCCTCAGAAAAATGGCTCATTTCCTGTCTGGGACAGAAATTCTATAAGAAGAGCCAGAAATATCTTGGTGTGCAAGACAAACTGCTTAGATTATAGTAGAAAACCATAGGAGCCAACTTGAATGGGGTCCCAGTGACCAAAACAATTGGCACAAATTAAGCATCAAAAAGAAAAATGAATTCAATGGATTAATTACATTATAATTCATAGAAATACTCCTTTAATAGGTTAACTCTGAGTGTTGCTAGGATACCAAGTCGTTGTTCGAAAAGCAAGAAAATAAAAGTAAGACATCAAGTATTTATCTTGTCTTTTTACACAAATTATGTTTCAGGGTAGCCAAATAGTTGGTAAGAGACTATTCTTTATACGTGAATTCCAGTTCATAAATGCAGAAGGAATAATAGAATTAGAATTCATTACTTTGCAATGCATAACGAAACAATATTTGTAGTTTAACATTAATTATTGGCTGCTTAAGCCACTAGATGAAAAGTTGATGGTGAATTTTATAATGGATGGATTAGGCTGGTGAAATGAGACCCAGGCATTGTGGGCCTCCTGATCTAAGGCAGTACGAAGTACAGACTCCCAACCATGCGGCAGTTTTGCAAAGAAAAAGAAAAAGTTGAATTTAATCAAAATTCTAACTACTGATTTATAGGAATGATAAAGGGTAAGCATTGTATTAAATCACAAAGATGCAATTGGTCCAAATCATAAAATAAGGAACTCTTTGAGATGAATTAGATGATTTCTTCAATAAATACTTAGCACTAAAAAGAGGAATATTAAACGATTCTTATTAACCACATATAATGTATGCAGTGTATGGATTCTGATTTTTAAGAATCTAAGCATGAAAAGACTTTGCTGAGACTCTATTATATACTTTGAGGGATTTATAATTAATTTTTATGTGTAATAATAATATAGTCCTAATACTTTAAAAAGGGCTTCACAGGTGGCCCTAGTGGTAAGCAACCCGCCTGCCAATGCAGGAGACATAAGAGATTCAGCTCTGATCCCTGGGTCTGGAAGATCTTTTGGAGGAGGTCAGTCAACACACTCCTGTATTCTTGCCTGAAGAATCCCATTGACAGAGGAGCGTGGCCAGTCATGGTCCATAGGGTTGCAAAGAGTCAGGCACAAATGAAGCAATTTGGCACACAATACTTAACAAAGACCAAAAAAAAAAATCTTTGTTAATTATACACAATAAAAAAAAGGAAGGGTGAAATATGATGCTCAGGCTTCCCTCGTAATAACCCATATCTTGGTCCCAGTCTCCAGAAGCAGAGCCTGAGATGAGGATTTGTATGCAAGAAGTACAGTATGGAAATGCTCCTGGGAGAGGCTGGTAGTGGGTGTGGTCAGGGGGGCCCCCCGCAGGGAGCAGAAGTCGACAAGGGTGTGTTGTGCCGTGCTAAGTCGCTTCAGTCTTGTCTGCCTCTTTGGGACCCTATGGACGGAAGCTCGTCAGGCTCCTCTGTCCATGGGATTCTCCAGGCAAGAATACTGGCGTGGGTTGCCATGCCCTCCTCCAGGGGATCTTCCCAACCTAGGGATCGAACCCACGTCTCAGGTCTCCTGCATAGGCAAGTGGGTTCTTTACCACTAGTGCCACCTGGGAAAACCCAGCACGGGTGTAATTTCAGGAAAACTCTCATTAAAGGTAGCTTCAGCTCCGACTATCAGGGGAACTCTGAAATTACAGCACAGAGCTGCTCTGTCCTGAAGCAGAGAGCTTGTTCTCACGTGTCCCACCCATCCATCATTGGCTAAGGATCACTTAGGAAGATGTAAACCCCTGGGTGCTCCTGAGCAAAGGAGTTCCAGAACCCAGGGACAGGCATTGGAAGAGGAATCTCACATGCGGGTCTTCAGAGATAAAAGCACACTGTAGCTTGAACAGGGGTACACAATAATGGTAAATGGATCTGAGAGCATCTGAGTTGAGCACCTACAGGGTCTATAAGGCCCCTCCAGTAGAGAGAGGCAATGTGGGTGGTGATTAAGGAAGCAACAAGATGCACATAATGTCAAGACATGTTGGAGCAAGATGCTCATGCTGGAAAATTTCCATAAAAACTTGGAAAAAGTAAGCAATCATGACTGTCTCACCTGTTAAATATACTGCATGATACAAGCAATTCTAATCTTAAAAAGATTCACTGGCTGTGAAAGTTTGCTTCCCCTTCAGTTGTTGAGAACCTGGAAAGGATTTACCTGTGGAAACAATGTCGTATGGTGGTTGCTTCCTAGGATAACCCACAAAAGACACTTCTGCCCATAATTGGGAGGGCGTCCATATGCTCACAATGAAACATAGTGGAAAACCCCACAGAGGCAACACAAGTAATTAAATCACACAATGCTTCCGAGAAAGAAACTGCTTTTGCTTTGTCTCTGATGCTCTTAGGGAAAGCAGTTGTTCTTTTTTTTTGTTTTTTTTAAGCTTTTTATTTTATATTGGAGTATAGCCAATTAACAATATTGTGGTTCTTTCAGGTGAACAGCAAAGCGACTCAGCCATGTATATACATGTATCCCTTCTCCCCCGAGACCTCCCTCCCATCAAGGCTGCCACTTAACATAGAGCAGGGTTCGCTGTGCTATACAGTAGGCCATTCCTGGTTATCCATTTAATTTTTTTGGTTATCCACTTTAAATACAGCAGTGGGTACATGTCCATCCCAAACTCCCTATTCCTTCCCTCTAGCCTTCCCCCTGACAACCATGTTCTCTAAGTCTATGAATCTGTTTCTGTTTTGTAAATAAGCTCATTGCTTTTCAGATTCCACATATAAGGGATGTCATATGAAAGTTCTCCTCTGTCTGACTTCACTCAGCAGGACAATATCTATGTCCATCCATGTTGCTAAAGCAGGTGTTCTTAGAGCTACTTTGGTTTCAGTTTTTTCTCTGCCAACAGGCCACTTTACAACTTAGCCATCAGCCAAGAGATGGTTGGAGACGTGTGTTCGGGAGGGGTGTTTACTTTTAACATCAATAACAAAGGGGTTGCTATTGCTGCTGCTGTTTCAGGTGGTGTCACATTCAGTGCTCAACTTACTGACTTCCTAACACAACATGTTCTCTGCCCGTTACAACACCCTACACCCTGCTTGCTTCCACTTGAAACAAGATGAAAGTTTTGGTTAGAAGGTAAAGTATGAGGGGAGATTCCCATAAAAGGAGCTTGTCTCTTTCAATACAGAGTAGTACCTGGGCATAAAAGTTTTGTCTCTTATGAATCCGTCTTTCATCTGATCTTTCATGAATGCACTATGGCTCAGAAGATTGCCATTAACTAGTGTCAAGGCCTTTTTCTCCTCCAGTAAACATTTCTCATCCGAGCAGTATGACATACTCAGTCACACACACTGTTGGATTCAATCCTCATTAGAAATACTTGGCACCCTTATACAGATGAGGGTCAGGATGATGGGGTACCACCCCAAAGTCACGCTGCTGGTAAAATACAGAGCCAGGATATATACTTGTCTGACCCTAACGGTCCACATTCTTTTCTATTCTGCCTCAGGAAGAGCTGGGGAGATGTGGCATGGACCATCCTTCCTTTTTCCGACCATTTTCTATATTTCCGTTGGTAAAGTTGTCATTATTTTACCAAGAACTAGGATGATTTTTCTTCCATCAAAGGCTGCATAACAGCCCTATGTGATATATACTATTGCTGTCCCTATTTTAAAGATAAGGACAGAATCCAAGGAATTAAATTTAGTCAAAGTCTCCTGGGTAAATAAGTAGCAGGACTGGCTTCTGAATATAATATGACCATAAGGGCTACCTTGGTGACTCAGCTGGTAAAGAACTTGCTTGCAAGGCAGGAGACCTCAGTTTGATCCCTGGGTTGGGAAGATCCCCTGGAGAAAGCAATAACTACTCATTCCAGGATTCTTGCCTACAGAATTCCATGCACAGAGGAGCCTGGCAGAGTACAGTCCATGGGGTGGCGAAAGAGTCAGACACCACTGAGCACATGGCACACACAGTATGACTATAAGGCCTGAACCAGGATGCAATCAGCCTCACAAGGACTGAAGGGTTAGCTCAATGACAAGGCAACAATATTCCCAGGAGGGCTCATCAGTAAGTCCGGACCACTACAAGTCTAGCCAATACTTTTGTGGAAGATTGCATTTTCCAAAGATAGTGGCCACACTATTTCCCATCTGATGTGCTCTTCTTAAAATATGACCTGGATAATCCTTCTGTTGTGTGGAGTAGGGTCTGTTTCCTCTCCCTTGGACCTGGGCTGATCTTTCCAACTGTCTCCACGAATTGAGTCTGGAACCAATGGCACTGTATGGCTTCCAAGACTGAGTTATAAAGTTACCAGCACTCCCGTCTTGTTCTCTTAGAATGCTTGTCCTTGGAGCCCACCAGGACTGTAAGAAAGCCCCACACAGTCCATGGAGAGCCACACGGAGGGAACCAAGTTCCCCAGTCCATGACCCTGGTTGACCTCCCAGTCAATGGGCCAGCACCAAATCTTCAGTCACAAATGAGTACAGCCTTGAAAGTGACTCTTCTGGTCTCCAGTTAACCTGCCCCACCCAGCTGACATTATATGGAACATGCTCAGCTCTCCTCAAAACACAGATTTGTGAGCAACAAATTTGCTGTTGTTTTAAGACCTTAAGTCTTGAGGGGGGTTATTAATATATTAATAATTCATATTAATATATTGCAGCTGTAAGAGATTATGACAGCTCCAAAAGCAATGTCCTCTCAGAATTATATTTGGTGCCTAATAGTGGTGGTGGTGATGTTCGTAGGACTAGGATAGTATAAATGATTAACGTTTGTGTGTCAGGTCCCTTACCTGGTCCACCACACACTTTATCTGGTCTGTTTCCTAAATTAACTCTGTGCAGAAAGTGCTCTTATTCTACGTTTACAGGGAAGGGAACTGAAGTCCAGAGAGTTCAGCCCCTTCCTTATCTGACATTCTTGGCCTCAACAGATATGTGGTGAAACTGGGATTTAAGTAAGGCCTTTCTGAACCCAAGCACATGTCTTATCACTAATATTTTATTTCTGCCTTGAATCCTGCTCCCTTAAAAGATGGTGACTACATGTGGTAAACTAAAAAAAGCACAAGACTGAAGAGGTTAATTAAAATCTGAAGCTTTCCTCAGGTCTAGAATGGTAGGGTACACTGCTGACTGTGGAAGTCACACCAAAGATGTGGTTCCCAACTGGAATATAATAATAATAATACTGGTGGTGATGATGATAGTGAAGATAATGGGATAGCTACCTGTGACAGAGTAAATATTAAACATATAGTGTATTAAAAAAAGAGCCAGGGAAGCAAGAGCCAGGTTCTACTGTGCCAGGTGCTTCACGCAGATAAACTCATCAGCCTTTCTAGGATGTAGGGAGTTTTGAATCCCCACACAGGATGAAAGCACTGAGATTCACACAGGCCACAAAAATGTCTTACTTTTTTTTTTTATTGGAGTGTAGTTGCTTTACAATGCTGTTAGTTTCTGCTATATAGCAAAGTGAATCAGCCACGTGTGTGTGTGTATATATCTTTATCTGTGTCTATATATCCACTGTTTTTTATTTCCTCCCCATTTAGGTCACCACGGAGTACTGAGTAGAGTTCCCTGTGCTATACAATAGATTCTCTTTATTTACCTATTTAATACATAGAAGTGTGTGTATGTCCATCCCAATCTCCTACACCCTCCCCTTACCCCTTCAATAGTTATTTAAAATTAATATTTAAATTCAAAGTGATGTCTTTGCTTTTTAATACTCTAAGTATTAAAGTATTTAGAGTATTAAAGTATTAGAGTAGTAAAAAGAGATATATGTTTGTTCTCTATGTCTCTATTTCTGCCTGGCAAGTAAGTTCATCAAAACCATTTTCTTGATTCCACACATATGTGTTAATATAAGATACCTGCTTTTCTCTTTCAGACTTATTTCACCCTGTATGACAGTCTCTGGATTCATCCGCATCTCTGCAAATGGCACAATTTCATTCATTTTTATGGCTAAGTAATATTCCAAGGTCATATAACTTTCTGAAAGCTGACAGTGAGTGACTCTGATGGTACAGCCCACCTCATTATACCATCTGAGAGGGAGCTGAGGAAAACATGCATACGATTCCAGTGAAATGCATTATATTGACTGACAGTGAGTGAACAAGGTGGAAAGCAAGGGCAGGGTGGACAGACATCCATCAGCAGCTGGATATCATGTGGTTGCTAACTAGAGGCAGTGAGTGAGTGCTCTAGAGTGCTCAGAAGCCTGCAAGCTGCTACAGGGAGCTCATGGGCATAGCTGTGACTTGAAGTTCCCACCAGCTGGGCCCTTTTCTGCCTGGCATTTGGTGGCTGTTGCAGCCCCAGAGAACCCTTCTCCGCCCTCTGATGCTTGGAAATCCAAGTACTTAAGGCCACCATGCTGCTGGAGACAGTGGCAGACATTAAAGCTTCAATGCTACTTGTACAAACACTCCTTGCTTCTTCTGGCTCTTATTAAAATGTATGAGTTAGTTCCCTGTCCACCAGGGGCATCTCTGATCTACTCCAGAGAACATTTCAAAGGGGCCAGCCAACCTTGAAGGACTAGTCCTCCCTATCTCAAAGGAAAAACATGGACCAGTAACGGAACAGCCTCAAGCCCAGACCCCTATGACAAAGCATTGGTCCTACTTGAAATTTCCCCAAAGAGAAATACTTCTGAATAAAACTGAAGTCTGGAGGAGAGGACGTTGTGAGGAATATTTCTTCTGACTTGTTGGCAGGAGACCATTTGTGGAGGAAAGCATGTTTTAAAAATACAGTCACCTGTTTCCACTGTTAATTCCAATTCTGAAGTTAGGGGTATCTGCTTGTATTTTTGAAGGAGAGGGAGCAGGGAACAAAATCCTCATTGCCATAGGAATGAGAATTCTCTTCCAATCAGAGGAGCATGAATTCAAGTGAAACACTGGAATCAGAGAAGGTGAACTATTCTGAAAGAACAGTTATCTGTTGTCCTGCAAAAATCCATAGCCAGACAGAAAAAATAAATTCTAAAGAACATGCAGAGTGTGGAATTGTGAATTGCCCCATATATTTTCACTTAATTTTTCAGTAACAACTAGGAGTCTTTGGCTGATATGGTTTAAAGATCAACCTCAATACTTATTTAAAGTTAATATTTAAATTCAAAGTGACGTCTTTGCTTTTTGATACGCTGTCGAGGTATTAAAAAGAGACACTTGAGAGACATCAACTTAGCAACTGACCAATAAATATTTAAATTTCTTTTCACCTGTTTCACTTACATTACAGAAACGATGTGGGATCTGAGATGTACTTGAAAGCTTTGGAGAAGGTTTGTGGTTTTTTAAACACCATGAATGAGTGCCTTGGAGTCTGTTTCTTTGAAATGGCTGATGACAAAATGTTGGATTATGAGATTTGGAGTTAGACAAGTTTACAGGTGAATCCTGGCTTCACCACAGGTTGCCTAAAATAACCTCAGGCCCATTCTTTCACCTGTCTGAACACAATGAGGGCAGCAATTCCTACTTCACAAGGTTAAAAACCATGGTACATTTTAAAACTCAAAAAGAAACTTCTCTGGGGGTCCAGTGGTTAAAAGACTTCACTTTCCAGTTCAGGGGATACAGGTATGATCCCTGATCAGGGAGCTAGGATCCCACATGCCTTGTGGCCAAAAAAAAAAAAAAACCCAAAAAACAAAAAAATCCAAAACATGAAACAGAAGTAATAACAAATTCAACAAAGACTTTAAAAATGGTCACATCAAAAAATCTAAAACAAAAAAACCCGAAAAACTCAAAACAATGCCTGCCGCATAGTAGGAGAACACTGACTGGGAGCTTCTGTGACTATTACAGTCACAGGCCATTGGGTTCAGTTAACTGGTCTCACTTTTTCAGTTTAATTCAAATCACATATTCAGGGGTCAGGTCTTCTAGATTTGGATTACATGCAATATCAGATGGGATTAGGTGTGACGGCTTGTGACAGCTACGCCAAATAGTAGTAGTTTAAAACAAGATACAAGTTTCTGTTTTCCCCTGTGTTAAATAAATCCCAGGGTATGCAACACAGAGCTGGTGCTGGAATCAAGGGCTCAACGTTCAGTTCCTAAGGAAGAACGGGAGCCTCGGTGCTGGAAGGCACCTGGCGGTCTGTGTGTCGGTTCTCTCCTACATCCTCCTCCTCGTCCTGATTATAAAGCCTCGTGCTCTGTTGTCTTTCTCAATGGAAGGAAAGGGAAAAACACCCAAACTGGGCACAGTACGTGAAACATCCTTGTTTCCCTATTTGAATTTACCCAGGGTTCTAAGTAAGTGTGCATTCCAACCATGACAACAAGCAGAATTTGTCAGCATTGCACTAAATGCTGGAGAAGGAAATGGCAACCCACTCCAGCATTCTTGCCTGGGAAATCCCATGGACAGAGGAGCCTGGCAGGCTACAGTTCATGGGGTCACAACGAGTTGGACACAATTGAGCCCACACACAAGTACTAAATGCGTTAAATATTGCCCATATTGATGTTATATGTATTTATAAAATCATGTGGGCAGTGTTTTCCACTCTTATTTGAGAATTTGGACCAGGAAGGACTTTCTACACAGGTAAGGCTAGTATGTACAGTAAGAGCAAATCAGCTGTAAACGTGGTGAATGCCGGAAGAACAGATCTAGGATTTTATGATTACTAAATAAAAAACAACTATTTTTACCCTGTGAATCAAGTACTGCTTGTTACCTCTACTTTGAAGGTGATGAAATAAGGTTCAACAAGGTTCAGTAATGTTGCCATAGTTGCATCACAGGTGATACCATGATCTGGAGCTAACTTTGCTTGCCTCCAAGGTCTGTGCAATATATATATACACACACATGAACTGGTTACTCAAGCATTCTGTGAAAAATGAATAAAACATGGTCATGGAAAAAATTTAAAAAGCAAACACCAGGAAAAAACAGAATATAATATTTTATTTATAATACAGACGTAACTGTGTGAAAATGCACCCCCCCAAAAAAAACTGGAAACAAATAAACCATTTTCTTAACAGGGTTAGACTCTTGGGGGTGGGGTTAGACAGTAGTGTGCTAAAGCTGGCTAGTAAGAGCCTATTGATAAATATTCAGGAGCTTTGAGAGGTAGTTGTTAAACTGTTGGTAGCTTTAAAAAGGCCAGGATGGGTATATTTACAACAGGCAAATTGACACAGACTATAAATCACGGCTTTGTTTTTCCCCTAAAAAGCTAGTTTACCAACACAATACTTGTTTGCTGCTCACATCTTTCATGCTTTTGTGTATTGTGTTCTATATTAAACCATTTTGCAATAACATAAATTAGCATAGAGCCAAGAAAAAAGAATATGGTAGAGTTCATACGGGATAAAGGGCTTCGCAGTTAGCACTAGTGGTAAAGAACCTGCCTGCCAGTGCAGAAGACGTGAGACTTGGGTTCAATCCCTGGGTCAGGAGGATCCCCTGGAGGAGGGCATGGCAACCCACCCCAGTTTTCTTGCCTGGAGAATTCCATGGGCAGAGGAACCTGGTGGGCTACAGTCCGCAGAGTCGGACACAACTGAATGACTAACACACTCACACACACACACACACACACACACACACACACACACACACAAGCGCATTACATTCATCGAGCACTTTTATTTCTATTGTTATTACATCAGCCTCACCTCAGATCATCTCGGAGGTCGGGGAGCCCTGATGTAGATGATCTGCCTGTGGCTTTCCTTCATCCTTGCTGGTGTTTTGAACTCAGAGTTGGCTGTTTTCCAGGTGCAGTGCCCGTCTCAGCCCTGCCTTACTCACCAGAGAGGGTGTGCGAACAGCTTCAATAACGTAGAATGCCTGTGTGTAATGGGCTGTGAGTCACACAGCACATTTTCTCATATAGTTCTTGTTGGAAGTTAATGCAACTTTCGGTCACAGGTGGTCTTCCAGTACCTCGTGTGGTTTGGAATTTCGTTTTTGACCTTCCTTCATTCTGTAAATCTATCTCCAAGTGGAGGGAAAAAGGCTTAATTTAAGAGGATCTGTAAGAGACCATTGACCTCCTTCTTGAAGAGGCTGAATTCCTTGTCTGAGCACCGAACAGGCACACGCTGAACAGGTTGTTCCCTGCAATCCCTAACCCCCAAGTACATGGCCAGGCTTGGCAGGTGAACTTGGCACATGCTATTAGGCCCATGAAAAGCGAACCTCCTTCAACAAAGTGCTCCATCCACCTGCCGCAGTTATGACATTGATATTCTCAGGTGCACGTGGCAAACACGGTTGTAGCTTTGGTGGGAGTGAGTCAAGGCTGTAACAAGACACCTCCTGCACTTGTAGAGTCATGTGATGAGGAGAAGACCAGATAAAGCAGGCAGCTTTCAATGCAATGTCCAGAAAAGCACACAGGGACTTTTTTTTTTTAGTCCGTTGCCTGCCTGGTGTGCTGAGTCACAGCCCTAGCTTTTGTGGTGGGAAAAGCCTGCTTATATCGAATTATCCTGCATTCAGGGAGGCAGAGCAGCCCCAATTGTCCTGGCAACCTTGCATCTGTTGAGTCACTGAAACCAAAGATTCCAAAGACCCATTATTTCCTCTGTTCATCCTCTGGGGATTGATGTAAACTAGATCCTTCTATGAGTTGCCTGTTTCTTCTCCCATCTGGTTCTGATTAAAAGAGTTGAGAAAATATCCATGGTCTAATTTGGAATCTGCAGAGTGTAAGAATAGTGATATTGTCAGATCAAATTAACCAATATTTATCGAACAACTACCCTCTGTTGGGCACTTTGATACAAACCTCTATTGAAATTCTTCTTAGCAATTCCACTCCCTCAGCTGACTCACTTGATCCAGAAAACTGTAACTCATTGATTGAGTAAATTAAAAAATATATATATATGTAAAAATCAAGTGTTAATTGAGCATATGTGTCTGATGTTATGAGCTTTGCCATTGGCTCAGTGGTAAAGAATCCGTCTGCCAATACAGGAGACTCAGGAGACATGGGTTCGATTCCTGGGTTGGGAAGATCCCCTGGAGGAGGGCATAGTGACCCCCTCTTGTATTCTTGCTGGGGAAATCTCATGGACAGAGGAGCCTGGCAGGCTACGGTCCATGGGATCACAAAGAGTTAGACACAATTGAGGTGACTTAGCACGTACGCAGGTCTGATGTTAGGCTATGTGCTGTATATATTATTATTCATAAATTTTCAAATGCTAAAATCATTCTCAGTTAGAGGGAGAAATGGAAATGCAGAAATTCCCAGAGAAGAACAATTTGTGAGACATTCAATCCACCGCACAGTAACATCAGAAAAAAGAAGCACCCCACCTGGGTGTCATAGGTGCCTCTTCCCACTGTCAAGGGCTGGGGGAGATAGATGTCATCCTTCCAGGTCTGTGTCTCTTAACCAAATAATAGAATGGCAGAGCCTGTAGTTCTGACCAATTTCACTGGAAACAAACACAGCATTCTGCCAGTATGTGTGTAATTACTCCTGTTCCAGCACAATGCTTAAAGCAGAGCTCCACCGAGGGGATGAAATAAAACACTTTGTTTACCCTCTTCACAGAAAAAATATGTATTCCAAACATTAGCTTTGTCCTTTCTATTAAACACACATATTCTGGCAAATTCTTCATGTATGTTTTTTTCTCCAATACACAGGTCAATAAATGCTATCATTATGTAATTCATCAGAGGGTGATTTGTTGAGACGTTAATCCAATTCGGGAGAGTCTCCTGAACAATCCCCTGACATCCATAAACTCTTCTTATTTTTTTTTTAATTTTAAGATCAAAAGAGTGTAGCAAATGCTACACATTTATCATGCCCCTTCTCTCTGTGTGTCGAAGGTTAATCACATCATGAGTCTGAAGGCTCCTTTTCCCTTATTTCTTTCAGCTTTATGAGTTATTACATTGGCCTTCAAGGTTTAAATCAACATATATCAATAGGAATTACAGCTCAAATTCCATTTGAGCTTTCTGATTGCACAGAGTTGCTGCTGAAATCAATGATAAACATGACCTCCAGAAGAGATGTAAAGAACTCTCCAGGAAATATTGGTCAAGAGACTGTTAAAAATGAAACATCTTCAAATCGAAATCCTGCCCCTATAGCATTTAGAGTTGTACATACTAGGGAAATGCATCTCCTGAGTATTTTCTTAAGTTCCAAATATTCTCAAGATCTCTCATGCATATCATTTTCATTTGTATGTATAATGTACTTTTACACTCTATTTTTCAAAACAGAAAACTGTAGTTAAAGCTTATGTGAGAGGCAAATTAGACATGTAACTTGATACTTTTAAATATACATACATATATTAATATATACTTTTTTAGAGCAGTTTTAAGTTTACAGAAAAATTGAGCTGAAAGTACAGAAATTTCCTGTATGCCCTCCACCCCCATTCATACACATATCCTCTCCCATAATCAATATCTCCCTAACCCCAGAGTGGTACATCTGTTATAATTGATGAACCTACATTGACACATCATTGTCACCTAAGTGCATAGTGTGCATCAGATTTCACTCTTAATGTTCTACATTTTGTGGGTTTGGACAAATGTACAAAGACATGTATCCATCATGATGGTATCATACAGAATATTTTCTTAAGCTCTCTGCCTTCTTTACGGTCCAGCTACCATGACCATATGTGACCACTGGGAAGACCCAAGCACCGAAGAATTGATGCCTTCTAACTATGGTGCTGGAAAAGACTCCTGAGAGTCCCTTGGACAGCAACGAGATCAAACCAGTCAATCTTAAGAGAGATAAACCCTGAATACTCATTGGAAGGACTGATGTTGAAGTTGAAATTCCTGTATTTTGTCATCTGATGAGAACCGCTAACTCCTTGGAAAAGTCCCTGATGCTGGGAAAGATTGAGGGCAGAAGGATGAAGAGGGCATCAGAGGATGAGATGGCTAGATGGCATCACCAATGCAATGGACACAAACTTGGGCAAATTTTGGGAGATGGTGAGGGGCAGAGAGGCCTGGGGTGCTGCAGTCCATGGAGTCACAAAGATTTGAACTTGAGCAGGTGACTGAACAACAGCACAGAATATTTTCACTGCCCTAAAAATTCTCTGTGCTCCATGAACTCATTCCTTCCTCCTTCCTAACCCCTGGCAACAACTGATCCTTTCACTGTGCCGATGGTTTTGCCTTTTTCAAAACATCATACATTTGGAATCATACAGTATGTGGCCTTTTCAGATTGGCTCCTTTTATTCAGGAATATGCATCTAAGTTTTGCTCATGTCTTTTCATGGTCTAAGTAGCTAATCTGTTTGCAGCACTGAATAGTATTCCATTGTCTGCGTGTGTTACAGAGCAAAGAGTTGGCTGCCCTATGGAAGTGGAAGTTAGTACTATGGCAGGCTATAGTACAGGCTTTTAAGAAAAGGAAAAGATTTGTGGTGAGGTCTATGGGTAAGGAGACAGGAGGAACGGCTTGAGTCAGTGTCTCCCAGATTGATCTGGGATTTTGGTCAAACTTGCATGGGTTAAAGGAGGAGAGTTGGTATTCAGAAGCATTGGTGGCACAGGTTTCCACTGGAGAGCTTTGAAACTTTGCTGTTTATGGTAAGGTATGATAAAGGGAGCTTCAGCACCAGATCTTCCTGGACAGCAATTCTGGTCCTGTTCCCATCAGGCCCTGGTCCTTTGGTTCAGGTCGTTGCTTGAGGTCAAAATCATCTCCCATGTGTGTGATGCAACTGTATGACTTGTGATTTTGTTCTGTTGTCTCTGAAAAACTAACCAGGATCTTGTTAGAAACAAGATAGGGCCAGTTTGGGGCTGGTTTTCCAGTTACAGATGTACCACTGTTCATTTATTTATCCGCTCACCTACTGAAGGGTGTCCAAGTTAAGTCCAGGTTTTGCCAATTGTGAATAAAATGGCTGTAAACATCTATGTATTAGTTTTGTGTTTATATAAGTTTTCAACTTCTTTGGGTTGAATACCAAGTATTGTGACTGTTGGAATTGTTTGGTAAGAGTATGTTTAGTTTTGCACTGAGTATCTTTTTGAAGTTCTTGTCTTCAGGCACAGCCATCACACTTGTACATCACCACTAAATAAAGCTGAGATGAAACACACTGAAAACTTTTGGGATTTGCCTTTTCCTTTGATTTTACCCTGGGAGAGATTTTCCAAACTTTCAATTCCCTCTCATTTATTAAAGCTGAGACCAATGGACTGTTTCATTCTGCTCAAGCATGAAGCAGATAATTATTCTGAGTCACCTACAGTGAATACTACCTCCTAATTTCTCTCCTTTTTATTTTTTTTAACAAAAACTTGTCGTGAACCATTTTTTAAAGTCTTTATTGAATTTGTTACAATATTGCTTCTATTGCTTGTGTTCTGCTTTTTGACCATGAGCCTTATGTGGGAGCTTAATTCCCTGACCAGGGATTGAACCTGCACCACCAGCATTGGAAGGCAAAATCTTAACTTCTGGACCAATAGGGAAGTTCCTTTATCCTTATTTTTAACATGTATATAGAAAATATTTCACAATTCCTTCAAATACTGTTTGGTTGAACATTTCACTTGAAGGTCCCTTTGAAGGAGAAAGGATATAGTTGAAGACATGTCTATCCCAGCCCTGGAACACTTCATAGAGTAGTAAAACCTCAAATTCTTTCCATGATGAGCATGCATGCATGCTTAGTTGCTCAGATGTGTCTGATTCTTTGAAATCACATGGACTGTAGCACGCCATATGATGAGAGTTGATGTCAAAAGGAAACTGATTATGGAGGAGTCTTTATCTCAGTAGCCCTTGTATTTTTATTTGGTGTCTAGTCCCCAAGTCTCGGGTAGGGTAAGACTCTGCAAAACAGTTGAAGTGATCAGTCACCACAAATATGTATCCAGGGTTTCAGCTCTCAGGTTAAAAAGACAAGAAGGTTTCCCACACTTGACTAAGGTATTTGCTTTGTGTG
The DNA here is from genome assembly GCA_024291935.2 of Okapia johnstoni. Lineage (NCBI taxonomy): Eukaryota > Metazoa > Chordata > Mammalia > Artiodactyla > Giraffidae > Okapia > Okapia johnstoni. The sequence goes on along the minus strand of CM044326.1, from coordinate 13,411,744 downwards.
ATTTCTATATCAATGTTCCATTTTGAAAAGTTATTCTGTTGGGTGATTTGAAACCTAGTGTCACAATTAAAGTGAGGTCCTCAAATCTTTTGTACCCCTTCTCCCGTCACAACTCCCAAAATATCACCTAAATTACTGATTCTCTCCCTTAGGAGATGAGCAATGTAATCAGGAAATTCTCTTTTTGCCTTGGGATGATTTTCCTGTGCCACTTTCCCAGTTTGAATGGGGAACTGAGGAAGAAGTAGAGGGAAGAGAAGACTACAATCTTGGTGGGGAGTTTTACTTGAGTGAGTCTAAAGTCTGAACTGATTAAATAATGATCCCACAGAGATAGTTTGAAAGTAGAAGACACTAGTCACTTGCAGTGGAAATTCCAGAAATCCTATAAAGAAAGACTAGAGACAGCAATCTTATTGGAAGGGAGGAGTAGGGAACTATCTTGATTTGAATAGAACTTCTTTTAGGTGCCAAGATTAAGAAGTGCTCCACATTGATGGAAATGGGAGCTCCCACGGTAAGATGCTGTAGTAAATGTTATGTCTGATTACTCTTTCCTTTGGGATGTATATTCCTGTAAAATTTTTTATGAGCATCTGAGTTGCTTTGGATGATGAAATATAAGCAGAAATGATGCACATAACGTCTGTGTGGAAGAATTTATGGGGTATGTAATGATTCTCTGAGATCTCTTCTTCTATATTCAGTGAACCCGGGAGATTTATGTTAAGATACTGATGTCATAAGACGATGGAGATTTTTATCACCCTGGGGGTGTGAATGACTACTATAGATCCATAGCAGACACATATCGTGAGTGGGAAATAAACCTTTGTCATTTTAAGCCTTTGAGATTTGGGGATTTTTTTATTTTTACTAAAGTTAGCAGATCCTGATAAGTAAAGATGTTTGGTTATAGAAAAATAAAGTTCTATTCTTGTACATCTAATTTTGTATTTGTAAATTTCAAGCCAACTACACACTCATTTGATGGATAAGAATTTGACTATAGAAACTCAGCAGAGAAAATAGCATGTTTAAAAATTGTGGCTGGTTAATCCTGGTACCTTTAAAGGAACATACATTTCAACTTGTGATGGAAACCCACCACTATTTCTGTGGGTCTTGGCTCCTTTGAGCTGCACATAGTGAAGAATTTTTATACTGAGGGACTCTAGCCTCTAAAGATATGCATAATTTCATACAAGATTACCCAAACAGAAACTAAGGATTTCATCTGGAGTTTTGTTAAAAACAAAAACAAAATACCTTCTCACACTGAAGCATAATATAAGCTGTGCCACTGTCCTCAAGCTAGAGTAAAGAAATGTGGTTGGTGGGCAGAATATTGAGACTTACTCTCAGGTTGACTTCTGCTGGTGGAATTTACGTGCTTCTGGAACTACTGTAGTGTAATTCATAGGTTTTAAGTCTTGTTTGAATGCAGACAGTGTTGGTGGAGGCAGCAAATGTTGGATCAGAAGCCCTACTAAACAGGCCACCCTGAACACTTGTCCAGAGTTGATGCCTGAAGACCCCCAAAAGGCTCAGGGGTTGGGACATTGGGCCTGGACTTCCCCATTTCTTGCTGATATTCCCAGAGCAAATTGAAACTTCAAGGTTATGTCTGTTAAAGAGCTTTGGGAAAATGGATTGCTTTTCCACAAACCTCCTAAAATACCCATCAAACCTTAGAAGGTCTTTAATTCACTTTAACAGGGCAAGTTGGTAATAATAATGATTTTGAAAGGCTGCTGCCCATCTCTGCTTTTTATGACACCATTTGCTCAGTAGATTTAACTGAAGCCAGCAGAATTTACTTACATGACAAAGGGTAATTTTAGAGCTCTTTCTCCCAAGTAGGTCAGTAGAAGGACAGTTCTGAGAAAACCACAGTTATATCATCCAGATATAAGATAACAAGATATAGATAGAAGACAACAGCACCACAAGAGATAGTTCATATCCAAAATCACTTTTTTGATGAATTTAACATCAGGAAGGGAAGATGAGCTCCCAAGTATCTTAGAGCATGCTTTTCAATTTCGGAACCCTAAAGGAAAGAATATTGCCCTTCTGTGGCTTTTTAAAAATTATCATAGCCTTTGATAATTTGCACTTTTAAGGTCCATCACTGAAAAGTTTACTCCCTACCACGAAGTCCAAGATATTTTAAAGTGTCTAATAGAATTTGGAAATTCAAGCATGTCTGGATTAAAAAAAAACAAAAAACAAAAACTAGCTCAGTGGGGAAGCATTTGGACAATAGAACGCTGAAATAATTCTGTTATTCAGTAGACTTTAAAAAAAATGACTTATTTACTTGACTGTGTTGGATTTTAGTTGCAGTGCATGGGCATGTGGGCTTAGTTGCCCTATGGCATGTGAGATCTTAACTCTCCAACCAGGGATCAAACCCATGTCCCCTGCACAGGAAGGCAGATTCTTAACCATTGGACCACCAGGGAAGTCCTAGAATCAGTAGGTTCTAAGGAAGTTTTATAAATGATCACTCCCAGGCACTGCAGTATTCCTAGGTCTTGTTGCTCTATTTGATGTCATTTGCCCCAAATGCACACATTTTTTCCTCCTATTTTCCTGGTAACTTGGAGTTGACAAAATGATAGCTCTCTAGATTAAATTTTAGAGTCCAACGGAGAGGACTTCAAGATGTGAGGTTTGGAGAAGCAGCCTCTGGATCCTCTTCTATTTTCTGTAGTCTTTGCACATGGGTAGTGGGAGGGGGAATCACCCAGAAACTTTGGCTCTGGGTAAGCATTTAAAAGGGGCTTCCCTGGTGGTTCACGTGGTAAAGAACTCGCCTGCAATGGAGGAGACCCGTTTTCTAACCCTGGGTTGGTATTATCCGCTGGAGAAGGAAATGGCAACCCACTCTAGTACTCTTGCCTGTGGAATCGCATGGACAGAGGAGCCTTGTGGGCTACAGACCACGGGGTTATAAAGAGTCTGACACTACTTAGCGACTAAACACCACCACCCAAGCATTTAAAATTCTGAAATGAGTTCCTAGCAACACAAACATCCTTCGCATGTTTTCTGGATCGAAACACCCACTGCTTACCTCACCTCACTTTAAGATTTTCCTTCTTGACTATCAGATAATGAAGAAAGAGTGACATCCTAAGTTTCTGATTTTTTTAAAAATGAATATGGCTTTAAGTGAGTCTTCTAAAATGTGTCTGAAAGGAAGGGATGAGTTCAAAAATGGTATCAATAGAAAGAAGCAGATCTTGTTAACTGAGCACCTTCCGTGTGCCAGAAATGGGGCTAATGGGGCCATCAGTAACTATTCTCTTCCTAAGTTAGTGTTTGAGATAGAGCCAGAGGCTCTGAAGTCCTAGAAAAGTGTGGGAGCTGGACTGTGAGAATTGGATTCGTGGTTTCTTCATGTTCCTAGCTGGGAAATTCGAGGTGCTTCCTCCTGTGTCTGCTCAGTTGCTCAGTCATGTCCGACTCTTTATGACACCATGGACTCTAGCCCACCAGGCTCCTCTGTCCATGGGATTTTCCGGCCAAGAATACTGGAGTGGGATGCCATTTCCTTCTCCAGGGGATTTCTTCCCAGCTCCGATCAATCAGTTTGTATCAACAATAATTTTTCCTCCTCTCCCAGCCCAAGTGCTTGGGGGAATATTTCACCCTGGACAGCTGTTGCTTATGTATTTGCTTCTAGTGCACACAGGGAGACTGTAAAACCACATAATCATTTTCAAACAAACAAACCAAAACATATACTTCAAAATGGGTGGTGTTGTCTGTGAAAGAATTTTTATCAGATACTAGGGATTTGTTCCAGTGAGACTTTCAGGGATCTGAGTAGCACTGGAGCCTTAGATGTGCTCTTGGGAATTGCCTCCAGAGTTTATGCATCATTTTAGGATTTTCTCAGGATGCGCAGATCATCTGCAATGAAGGAGCCATGTAGCAAGTTGTTGTTGTTCAGCCACTCAATCATGTCCAACTCTTTGCTACCCTATGGACTACAGCATACTAGGCTTTCCTGTCCTTCACTATTTTCTGGAGTTTGCTCAAACCCATGTCTATTGAGTCTATTGAGTCCAACTATCTCTTTCTCTGTCGTCCCCTCCTCTTCCTTCCTTCAATCTTTCCCAGTATCAGGGTCTTTTCCAAAGAGTCGGCTTTTCGCATCAGGTGGAGCAAAGTATTGGAGCTTCAGCTTCAGCATAAGTGCTTCCAAGGAATATTCAGGGTTGACTTTCTTGAGGATTAACTGGTTTGATCTTGCTGTCCAAGGGACTCTTAAGAGTCCACCAGCACCACAGTTCAAGGGCATCGATTCTTCGGTGCTCAGCCTTTTTTATTGTCCAGTTCTCACATCTGCATGTGACTACTGAAAAAAACCATAGCTTTGACTAAACAGACTTGTTGGCAAAGTAATGTCTCTGCTTTTTAATATGCTGTCTAGGTTAGTCATAGCTTTTTTCCAAAGAGCAAAGTCTTTTAATTTCATGGCTGCAGTCACTGTCCATAGTGATTTTGGAGACTAAGAAAATGAAGTCTGTCACTGTTTCCATTGTTTCTCCATCTCATCTGTTTGCCATGAAGTGATGGGATGAGATGCCATGATCTTTGGAATGTTGAGTTATAAGCCAGCTTTTTCACTCTTCTCTTTCACTTTCATCAAAGGGGCTCTTTAGTTCCTCTTCACTTTCTGCCATTAGGGTGGTATAATCTGCATATCTGAGGGTATTGATATTTCTCCCAGTAATCTTGATTCCAACTTGTACTTCATCTAGCCTGGCATTTCACATGATTTACTCTGCATATAAGTTAAATAAGCAGGGTGACAATATACAGCCTTGACGTACTCCTTTCCCTATTTGGAACCAGTCTGTTGTTTCATGTCCAGCTCTAACTGTTGCTTTTTGACCTACATACAGATTTCTCAGGAGGCAGGTAAGGTGGTCTGGTATTCCCATCTCTTTCAGAATTTTCACAGTTTGTTGTGATCCACACAACAATTGTGTGGATCAACAAAACTTGTATGATCACACAGTTTCTTGTGATCCACACAGTCAAAGGCTTTAGGGTAGTCGATGAAGCAGAAGTTGATGTTTTTTTCTGGAATTCTCTTACTTTTTCTATGATCCAGTGGATACTGGCAATTTGGTCTCTGGTTCTTTATATGGCAAGTAGACAAAAATTAAATAGACTCTACTATTGTGAGCTAAAAGGATGAAATGAAGCCCCCTCTGAAGGGCAGGGCAGAGGTTGACCTGGATGGACATGTGTGGTTGGAGTTCAGGTGTCTGGAGGCCAGATATGCTGGTTAGGGAAGAAGGGATAACAACAGGTGGGAGAGAGAAGTCAGAAGATGGTAAAACTGGGGCACAAATATAGTGCTGTAGTGTTCTGAGTTCTCTTATAAGCATATTTCAAGATGAGATGAATATATGACTTTTAAGAGGGAAAACATCCTTTTGAGAGAAAGCAGAGAGATTCCAGGAGCTGGAAAGGTCACCGGACTTCAGTGTATGCTTCCTAGATGTCCATTCAGTCTAGGGAAGGTTTGGAGAAGTTACTGGGGGTCCTTGAGCCAAAGCTGGTCATCAGAGGGCTCTCACTTCTTCCAGGTAGGTTATCCCAGCCTTGCTCTGGGATTGGCTGGGAGCAGCCAGCAGAGGAGGTTTATCTCCGTGCAGGGGGTGGTCCATTATTGTCTTGGATAAATGTTGGAAGTCTGTAAGGTGTGTTTCCATGGCATCCAGAACAACCAAGAGGAACTCTGAGAAGGAAGGATTACAGCCAAAAATTATGATGCTTAAAGAAACTTCTGAGTCAGGACCAGGCTATGAAGCCAAAATAATCACTGGCTCACTGGTGGAATGGTAGGTGGGGGAATCCCAGATGTGGGAGTAGCATCAAAACTGGGCAATTAAAGCAAAGGACAGTGCAGGTGAGAGGCTCCTGTGCAGCTGCCCAGCATCTGAGCCTAACTCCAGGCCAGTGCCTTGCTGCTTCCCAGGGGAGCTTGGAAAGAATCTGATGGATGCTCATGCTGTACTGAGTCGTTCTGATTGTGAGAAATGAGAGGTGATCCTCAAACGAGGCTCTTTTCTGGTGTGACTTGTAACATGGCTTGAGAGATAATGTTCTAGTTCCAGAAACAGTTTGATCAATGGCAGCATTGTTGGGGTAACTGTTTTTTCTCCTGAAGGGAATATTTTGAAGGGGACAGTGCTCATTTGGATGTGAAAGTTCTAGTGGCTTTGTTACGGAATAGTATTTATTATTGCTTGATTAGCGATGTATGATTTTTTAGGAGTGGTTTGCAACTATTTTTTTTTAAATCTCTCCATCCATTTTTTAAAAGATTTTCTGATGTAGACGATTTTTAAAGTATTTGTTGAATTTGTTGCAATATTGCTTCTGTTTTATGTTTTGGTTTTTTGGCTGAAGGCATGTGTGATACAGGGATCAAACCCACAACACTTGCATTGGAAGGTGAAGTCTTAACCTCTGGACCATCAGAGAAGCCTCCCTCTCCATCTTTTTAACATGCCCTGTATACCATCATCAATAAGATCTTTTGCTACTCTTCATCTTTCTGAGGAGGAGGTTAGGGAAACTGGAAAAGGCAATGCCCGTTCCCCCTCTATGCTTATTTGTTGTCTGTCTCCATCCTCTGGAATGCATAAACTCAAAGAAGGCAAGGGCCCCTTCTGTTTGCTTGCTGCTGCTGTTTGCATCAAATATTAGGCAGTGATTATTTGTTCAATGATCACTGAACTTAAAGCATACAGTCTTCATGTATTAGAGAGCTGTTAGATGAAAGCTTCAGATCCCTTCAAATTCTGACAGTCAATGATCCATGGCTTTCTGTTTCTTTGTTGTCTATTCTTTCTCTTTTTCTTACAAATACTCCTTGTTTTGCCAGAAACAATTTGTTGAGAAAGCCTAGTAGCACACTTTCATTTTAGAGGTCAGAAAATCAAGGGCCACAGGGATAAAGCACTGAGCATTTGTATTGCACACATAGTTTGTGGTGTTTTATTAACTAGTTTTTTTCCTGCTGTGCTCTGACTTTTCCACTAGTATATTCTCCTTAAGAGAGGGATTACATTTTATTCTCTCTGCATCCCCTGTACGTAATATATAATCTCCACTGCACAATAGTCCAAGGTTCAGGTCTGACAAGGCTCTAAGGGACTTCATTGTATGAACTCTTGATCTTTTAGACTTTTTATGATATAATCCCTCCAAGTTTCAGAAAACAATATTTTTAAGAACTTATTCTTTTGGACACAGTATTATATGTATTTCCTTTCTGCTGCTCTGCTTCCTAAACTCTCTGTACTTGTGTCTGCATGCTCAGTCGCTTCAGCTGTGTCTGACTCTTTGCAACCCTGTGGACTGTAGCCGGCCAGGCTCCCCGTCCATGGGATTTTCTCATGTAGAAAGGCTACCCACTCAGTATTCTCAAGAATACTGGAGTGGGTTGCCATGCCCTTCTCCAGGGGATCTTCCCGCCCCAGGGATTGAACTGGAGTCTCCTGTGTCACCTGCATTGTAGGAGGATTCTTTATCACTGAGCCACTGGGGAATATCCTCCTAAACCATCCATCTCCCAAATATTTTGAACTTCTATCAGTGGAAAATCCTCTCCACCCCACTCCCGCCCCCAACAACTATCATTCTGCTATAAAATATCAGATGAGAAAGAACTGGGCTTGAACTCTCACACTCAAGTATGGAGGTTTTGGCTCCTAATCTCGAGCTCTAGGGCTTCCCTTGTGGCTCAGCAGGTAAAGAATCTGGCTGCAATGTGGGAGACCTGGGTTTGATCTCTGGGTTGGGAAGATATCCTGGAGAAGAGATAAAGGCTACCCACTCCAGTATTCTGGCCTGGAGAATTCCATGGACTGTATAGTCCATGGGGTCACAAAGGGTCAGACACAACGAAAGTGAGTGACTTTCACTTCATTCGAGCTATAAGAAATTAAATATGCTAATTTCCAGGTACGCTTTTCTTCCCCCATCACATTAGTATTATGGCATCACAACAGTGCACTCAGCTTGCAATCACCGTAAGTGATAGCCTTGGAGTTCAGTCACTGCCAAGAAGACTAGTTACAAAGCAACCACTTCCGGGAGTCAAATGTGTTTTGCTGACATCCATGTCTGTTAGGTGCCAGCAGCTCCCTAGGAACCTCCCCAACCAGAAATAAAAGCAATCGCAGTGATGATGGTGGGAGAAGCACCAACATCCATAATCGTGAGACAATGACAAAGTTAATGCAGCTGTGCACAGATTTTAGCTCTGACACCACATGTGTTCTTTTCATGTGCACTCCCAAACTCAAGTATCCTGGTTTCCTGAGAAGATTCTGCTTTGCTCGGCAGTTAGGGTAGAAGACAAGAGTCGTTATCCTTGGGGTCTCTGGGATGGAGAATGTGACTTCAGAATTATTAACACTGGGCCTTGGAGCAAGTAGCTGATAGTCTGGTCCAATTGGCACACAGAAAATGCTCAACACAAATTACTGACAGATGACCTGTGATGTCTGAAGATTTTACAGATGTTGACAGTCAGGATGTTCATATATTTATATGATGTCTTGTAAAATAATCTTTTCTGTTCTTAGGATGACTTTGCTTTAAATGTAGTAAAAGGGGTTTCCCTGGTGGTCCAGTAGTTAAGACTCTGCCTTGCAAGCCAGAGGCCACTGATTTGATCCCCGGTCCAGAAAGATCCCACATGCCACAGGAAAAGTACACCAGTGCGCCACAACTACTGAAGCCCGTGCACCCTAGAACCCATACTCTGCAACAAGAGAAGCCACCACTGTGAGAAGCCCACGCACCTCAACTAGAGAGTCGCCCCCACTCGCCAAAGCTAGAGGAAGACTGTACGGCAACCAAGATCCAGCACAGCCAAAAACAAAAAATAAAATAAATACAGAAAATGTTTTTAAATGTAGTAAAAGAATAAACTAGCATATGCATATAGGAGGCAATCTGCCTACTGAAAATCACTGAAGAGGTAGTTGTAGAAATCGGATTTGCTTCTCAGCCACCCTCTACCAAGATTACCATATCTGATTCTGAAACCTACAATCAGATAAGGTGAAAGGTGAAAGTGTCTTTTGATTGCAACTTTTCATTGGCCTCCTCTTCCTAGCCCCTGGAAACTGCCATCCTATTCTTTGCTTCTATGAATCTATTTTCTATGTTACTGTTTCATAAAATCAGAGTGTATTTAGATGAAATTACATATGTTAGAAATTTCTTTGCATGTCATTTCATCTTGTTCTCAGATATTTGTTCTAAGATTTTCTTCTTCTTGGAATACATCTTTTTGAAGTTTATTTAGTGTAAGATTTTGATATTACCTGCCTTGTCCTATATGCACTGCAAGATTTTTTTTTATTTTATTGAAGTATAGTTGATTTACTATGTTGTGTTAGTTTCTGCTGTAGAGAAAAGTGATTCAGTTTATATATGTACACACAAATATATATATATATATACACATATATATGTGTATGTGTGTATATATACATATGTATGTGTGTATATATATATATATATATACATGTATATATAGGGCTTCCTTGGTGGCTCAGCTGGTAAAGAATCCACCTGTCAATGCAGAAGATGTGGATTTGATCCCTGGGTTGCGGAGATACCCTGGAGAAGGAAATGACAATCCACTCCAGTATTCTTGCCTGGGAAATCCCATGGACAGAGGAGCCTGGCGGGCTACAGTCCATGAGGTTGCAAAAAGAGTTGGATATGAATTAACAATAGCATACATATATATATATACTTTTGAACTGTGGTGTTGGAGAAGACTCTTGAGAGTCCCTTAGGCTGCAAGGAGATCCAACCAGTCCATCCTAAAGGAAATCAGTCCTAAATGTTCACTGAAAGGACTGATGTTGAAGCTGAAACTCCAATGCTTTGGCCACCTGATGCGAAGAGCTGATTTATTTGAAAAGATCCTGATGCTGGGAAAGATTGAAGGCAGGAGGAGAAGGGGACGACAGAGGATGAGATGGTTGGATGGCATCACCGACTCAATGGACATGAGTTTGAGTAAACTCTGGGAGTTGGGGATGGACAGGGAGGCCTGGCTTGCTGCAGTCCATGGGGTTATGAAGAGTTGGACATTACTGAGTGATTGAACTGAAGTGATATATATATATGTGTGTATATATATATATATATATATATATATATGTATGTATCAACATCTGTGTATGTGTGTGTGCATGCTAAGTCACTTCAATTGTGTCCAACTCGTTGCAACCATATGGACTATATGCTCCAGACTCCAGTCCACCAGGCTCCTCTATCCATGGGATTCTCTAGGCAAGAATACTGGAGTGAGTTGCATGCCCTCCTCCAGGGGTTCTTCCCGACTCAGTGAAAGAACACTTGTCTCCTGCAGCTCCCGCATTGCAGGCAGATTCTTTACCACTGAGCCACTGGGGACCCATATATATATACATTGTTGCTGTCGTTCAGTTACTCAGTCCTGTCTGAGTCTTTGCAACCTCATGGACTGCAGCACACCAGGCCTCCCTGTCCCTCACTATCTCCCGGAGTTTGCCCAAGTTCCTGTCCATGCTCCTATGTACACATACACATTCTTTTTCATGCTTTTTTCCATTATGGTTTATCACAGGATAGTGAATACAGTTCCTGTGCCGAACTGTAGGACCTTGTTTTTTATCCATCCTATATTTAATAGTTTACATCTGCTAATTCCGAACTCCCACTCCAACCCTCCCTCAATGTCCACCCCCATGTCTGTTTTGACTCTTGATCTAAATTATGAACTCCTAGGGCAAGTACTGACACTTATTTCTTTCTGTGCATAAACAACTCAGTAATACATTTTAGCCAAATAAACAACTTGACTTTCACTCCTTGGTCCCCAGACATTCCCGTTGCTGCCTCTGGCCATCTGCTCCTCTAACACTGCAGTGTCCTTTCATTTGGGTGAGTATGGAGAACAAAATACAGGGTCGTGGCAGGGGCGAGGGGACTCGGTCAGGAGTAATATGAGACTGAGAATATAGAACATAGGGGAGGGACGACCCTGGTGGTCCAGAAGCTGAGAATCTGCCTTCCGATGCAGGGGACGTGGGTTTGACCCCTGGTGGGGGAACTAAGACCCCACATGCTGAAGGGCAACTAAGCTGGCAGACCGTTAACTACTGAGCCTGTGTGATCTAGAGCACATGCTTGGCAACGAGAGATGTCTGCTCACGCCACAACTAGAAAAAGCCCACACACCGCAACAAGGACCCAGTGCAGCCTAAATAAATAAGTAAATAATAGGTGATACAGAAGGGAGATGGAAAGATCACCCTGACCCTGAGGAAATCATTTTTTTTTTTTTCCAGTCTGATATGATGTCTCCATAACGGGCTAGGTAATATATGCTTCACTCCACTGATGAGTGCTCAGTCATGTCAGACTCTGAAGCTCCCGCATGAACTCTAGCCCACCAGGCTCCTCTGCCCATGAAATTTTCCAGGCAGGAATATTGGAGTGGGATGCCATTCCCTTCTCCAGGGGATCTTTCCCTGACCCTTGTCTCTTGACTCTGCAGGCGGATTCTTTACCACGAGCCCCACCTGGGAAGCCCACATCCCCCTCATTCTTGTTGCTAAATATTCAGATCTGAATGCTTCCCTGGTTTCAGTGGTGAACTCTCTGAAAACTGGAAGCGCAGACCTGCTGGGCGACACAGAGTTAATTACATTCCCCCCAACCCCTGTCAGACAGCACCAACCGGGTTAGAGCTTCTGACAGCTCTGGCAGCATCGAAGGCCCCAGCTCGTGATTCTGTGAGCTAATGGAAAGGTAATGACCCAACAGCTGCAGATCACAGTCACCCTTCTGCATTGCTTTAAAAAAAACATACCCCTTCCACCCCACCCTAATTCAAGCCTGGTATTGTACTATTCTCTTTTTAAATAAAGGCCTGGAAATGTCAGCCTCGGTGATTATGCCAGCAGGTGCCTAGACTTCAAAGTGGGCACCTGTCACTGAAAAGATAATTGACTTTATTCAACCAATTGTCTCCCTGTTGTAATCAAGCCATTTCAGTCGAATGGATCTTTCAAATTGTTCTTTGAAGTAAGCGGGGCGGCTGCGGCTGGTGGATCACAATTACCATGGAGAGGGAGCGGGAAGCGCAGGAGCTCAGGAAACAGGGGCGGCAGCAATGAGCTGTCAGCCTTTCCGAGAGCGGTGGCTGGCTCAGGGGAAGGTTTGTAGGCGGAAAAACTCAGGGAAGATGAGGGAGAGGTGGGGGAGACTCCCGCTCCCACTCCATTCAGCATTCTGCTCGTTCATTTAGTTTGCCTTCTGGCTGCAGATTCTCCCAGTCTGCATCTTGTTTCCAGCATCAGTTGCCCTGAGGGGAGAGGAGAGAGGACACCTCTGTGCCCCAAGCGTTCCTTTGCTCCCTCTGGGGATCAAGCTTCACGGAAACCTCAGAGCGGAGAGGGGAGCTGTGGACAGACTCAGTTTCTGTGTCCCTCTCTCCTACAAGGAGCTAAATCCCCCTTAGTCATAGGTGTCTCGCTGGTGTTGACAGACCCAGATGTCCCTGGAGCAGAAGGCTAGGACTTGAACCAAAGGGGGCCTCAGGCAGCGATGAAGTCAGTGACTCTGTTTCCCCTAAGTGCTGAATCCCACGAGCTCTGGGAGGCTGGGGCTGTCTGTTCCAGCTGTGTCATCTGCAGCTGTGTTCTGGGGACCCAGAGGCTGCCACATGGCAGATTTTCAGTGTAAACCAGGGTGAAGGTTGTTCGGTCTGTGAGACTGAGCTCTGTCCACAATGAGAAACCTTATCCTATGGAAATATATAACTTGTATTGGGTTCCTGGCACGGCTGCTTATCAGAGGTCTGACTTGGAGCAAGTCACCTAAGGCTCTGAGTCTCCATCTTCTTCCTACAAAGTGGAGCTATAGTGTAAAATGAAATGAGTTGAGATATTGAACCCACAGCTCAATGACTCAAATGCCTGATGCCTTTTTAGGTGCTCAGTGAAATGCAGGGCTTTTCTTTCAGAAGGGATAGGGTGGAACAAACTCCCAGTCCATAAATGTGCTGTTCAAGTTGGTAAAAACAAAAGCAGCTGAATATTGAGAATTTCACAGAGTTCAACCTAACATATAAACTTAATCCTCATCTCTAGGGTAACAGATACTGAGCTCTGAATTGTATGAGTTCTGACCCATGAGGTATTGTCATCCTGTCAACTAGCAAGTGCTGTAGAGAGCTTTCAGCTATTTTAAAAATTGTTATTGTGATAGATTTGCTTTTCTCACTGACTCTGGTGAACATATTAGAAATAATCATGGAGCTTCATGTCCACATTATCTCAAAGGCATCACTGCTGGAAACAGACCCCAGAAACCAGAAAACAGCAGGTCCTCACAAGGATTGGCTTCGTGAATGAAGGACCAGGAGAGTCATACAGGGCTTTATTCCCAGAAGGGCCCACACTTGGGGATTAGTGGTCTTTGGGTGCCATCTTGAATTTCTTCATAGTCTAATCACTGAATTTGTGCTTTGCAAGTGCCTTCCAATGGGATGATGGACCGTGCACCAGAGGTTTGCCGCCCCCAGCCCCTCTCTGGCATGGGTCTTGGGCTGCCTTCTGCCCAGTCCTTGTCCAGGAATAGCTACCACCTTGGGATAGACTCGGGCAGGGAAGGGTTTGGGCAGCTGTGCCCTGAGACACACAGAGTGGAGTCCTGTCTAGGCATGTGGGGTTGGTGTTCACCCCTCAGGTATCCCTGTGTCCGGGGAGACACAGAACTAAATAGCAAATAAGGAACATGATAAAAGGTTGAGGAAAGTTTGTGTAAGAAAGGAAAGAAGCTTTGTTCTCACTTTTTGAACAAGAGGCGCCATATTTTCGTTTTGCATGGGGCCCTGCAAATGATATTGGCAGCCCACAGGCTGAGCTTCTGGGCACCACATGCAAGGGGTCCAGGCAGTTCATCTGCATGGACTTAGAGGTGCTCCAAAGGTGGGCTCCTGGAGAGGGAAAAGCAGAGTGTGCTGGTCAGTCTGCACTCAGTGATGGCTTTGGATGTATTTAATAGGTCGATACAATATTATGTTTCAGATAATGGATAACCATTATTTTGGGGGACTGGAGAGTATTCCCTGTAAAGAGGAAATATCTGAAGCCACAGCTTGAGGTATGACTGAACATGTAGACTTGAGATTCTATCCTTGTCATCATCTAGTTTAGTCTTCGTTTAAACTCTGTTAACTCAAGTGTCAGCAGATGTTTCCAGGTGGAGACTTGTGGTTTGCTTTACATTTAATATCAACCATTATGATCCAGCGTTGTCCTGCATATTCCACATTACAATCTTCTTTTAACACCCTCTTATTCCTCTGCAAGCCTTCTATCAACCCTGCGTGAGAGAGAAGAATAACCTCGGTATCGTCTGTTTTACATGTACACACCCACTACTACAGAATAAGATATTGTTTTATTTATACTTTAGCAATGGGTGCTTAGAGTTGAAGTGCTCTAATCAGGAATATACACTCCAGGGGTAGTTAGCACTTTAATGAATTTAATCAGAATCCCACATTCTAAGGAAGCTATTACAAATCTTCAGCTATCTAAAGAACATTTGCTAATTAGAATGGATGGTGTTAGAAATACTTTTCTTTCACTAGTGAAGAATCCCATGGACAAAGGAGCCGGGTGGGCTACAGTCCATGCAGTCACAAAAAGTCAGACATGACTGAGCTATTAACACTCACCAAGTACTCTTCCATTAGTGCAATGACTGACATTCCGTTATCTAGACTGACTAGAAAAAAATTATATACAAATAACCTTCCTTTTCTGTCTGGGTTATGTGTCTAGGGTCCCAATCAATCTATAACTGTTGAAGGGGTACCTTTGTAAAGGACTCCATCAAGGCCTGCATACTGTTCCTCTTAGGAAATAATTTCTTATTCTTTTTAGATCAGTTTAATAAATACATTTTATATCATGACCTACTTACTACTAGTAGTCTGACTCTTTGAGACCCCATGGACTGTAGTCTGCCAGGCCCCTCTGTCCATGGGATTCTTCAGGCAGGAATAGTGGAGTGGGTAGCCAGTCCCTTCTCCCGGGGATCCTCCCAATCCAGAGATTGAACCCAGGTCTCTTGCATTGCAGGCAGATTTTTACCATCTAAGCCACCAGGGAAGCCAATAAATATATTTTATATCATTACCTACTACTACTACACATACACATACACACATATTGAAAGGAAAAGTTTCTAGAGAAAACACTTCTTACCCTCACTTTTTGTAATGCACTCTATTATTTTCTATCATATTCAATTGTACTATATTTTACATTGTTCATTTCTTCTTGCGATCCACTCAATTTATTTCAGAACACCCTAGTGGGATGCAAACAATAGTTTGAAAAGCCCTAGCCTAAACAGCTAGAATTATCCTGGGGCTAAAATACTGTTGCATAATTCTATCAGTGAGCCTTTCCTGCAAGGTACTTATTAGAGGGCCTCACATGGCCAGGAGTGGGGGATTCACTGAGGTACAGGATACATGGTGCACATTTTCATGTGTTAGTTGCTCAGTGGTGTCTGACTCTTTGAGACCCCATGGACTGTAGCCCATCAGACTCCTCTGTCCGTGGATTTCCCAAGCAAGAATACTGGGGTGGGTAGCCATTCTCTTCTCCAGGGGATTTTACCAACCCAGGTATTGAACCCATGCCTCTTTCATCTCCTGTGTTAGCAGACAGGTTCTTTACCACTAGTACCACCCGGGAAGCCCAGGATTTGGTCTGAGACTCACTTTCATTGTAACATACAACCAGCTAGTGAAGAGGTGGGAGAGGAGACCCCTAGCTCTCACTGTGCCCAAGCACTGGATATTACTAAAGCTTCCCCAAAGAACCCGATAATGGTGAATAACCACATTGCCTTAGATCACAGTGAGAGTATTTTTTCAAGGAAACATTTTCAGGCACTGTAATGGGTTGAACAGTGGCATCCCAAAAGATAGGTCTACCCAGGACCTGTGAATGTAACCTTAGTTGGAAAAAGTGTCTTTGCAAATGTTTGTAAGTTGTGGATCTTGAGATGTGATCACCCCAAATTATCCAGGTGAGTCCAATGATAAGTGTCCCTATGAGAGAAAGGCAAAGGGGGATTTCAGACAGAAGAGAAAGGAGAAGGCTCTCTTCCCTTCACAGACATGAAGGCAGAGCTTGGAGTGATGCAGACACAGCCAAGGATGCCTGGAGCCACCAGACGCCGGGAGATGCAAAGAACAGATGCTCCCTAGAGCCTTCACAGGAAATATGGCCCTACGGACCCTTCGATTTCAGACCTACAACCTTCAGAAATGTGAGGGAATAAATTTCCATTGTTTTAAGCCACCAAGTGTCTGGTAATTTAACAAAGCAGCTCTAGGAGGCCAAAACAGACATTAAACAAAGATCACAGACCTCTTGTTGATGATCCTGACAATCACTCAGCCAGAACCAGAAAGAACACATCCTGAACAAAGAACCAGAGATCTGTTATTATATACTTTTTTTTGCAGCTTATCTAGAATTGGCTTTTGGGAAAATACTGCATCTTATTTAATTCAAAATAATTCAAAACACCATTCAGCATTCTCCCATGAATGCCAAATTAGAATCTTATTTCAAAAATTGTCATGGGCATGATTACTGCACACAAAATGAACAAACTTTTATGGGAAGGAGTATGCAAAGAGTTCCCTGGTAGTCTAGCAGTTAGGATTCAGTGCTTTCACTGCTGTGGCCCAGGTTCAATCCCTGATTGGGGAACTGAGATCCTGCAAGCCACAATGAGTGGCCAAAATATTTTTTAAGAAAAGGAATAAGAAGATGCCTATGACACAGGCATTCCTTCTAAGAGACTTTATTTTCTTAAGCAATGGTGACCCCAGTTGGGCTTTGTGGGAAGTTGGGGCTTTCCAGATGGTACAGTGGTAAAGAACCTGTCTGCCAATGGAGTAGGCACAAGGATGTGATTTCGATCCCTGGGTTAGGAAGATCCCTTGGAGGAAAAAAACTGCAACCAGCTCCAGTATTCTTGCTTGGAAAATCCCTTGGACAGAGGAGGCTGGTGGGCTGCAAAACACAGGGTCACAAAGAGTCAGATATGACTGAGCAACTGAGTAGAGGGTTAACAACCCTATGTTAGTAAGGGGAAAGAAGCATATACATCAGGGCAGAGGGTTTCAGATGTGGTCCAGTGATGAGAAAAGTAACATCCTATTTCAAAAAGCAATGAAAAATGGAAGAGGTTAAGTAAATTGGGGACCACATACTTACCTGAGAACATCAGAGTAAGTCAGAAAATCAAAGACCCTGGTATAGATCCTGTTAACTTCGTTTTGAACTCTTTAGTTTACATTGGAGTATAGCTGATTAATAATGCTGTGATTGTTCCAGGAGGACAATGAAGGGCCATATATATATATATGCATTCATTCTTCCCTAAATCCCCCTCCCATCCAGGCTGCCACATAACATTGAGCAGAGTTCTATGTGCTATACAGTAGGTCCTTGTTGGTTATCCATTTTAAATATAATTATGTATACATGTCCATCCTAACCCCCCTAACCATTTCTTTCTCCTGGCAACCATAAGTTCGTTTTCTAAATCTGTGAGTCTCTTTCTGTTTTGTATGTAAGTTTATTTGTATAATTTATTTTTATATTCCACATATAAGGGATGTCACATGATATTTCTCCTTCACTGACTTACTTCATTCACTATGACACTCTCTAGGTCCATCCATGTTGATGCAAATGGCATTATTTTATTCCTTTTACTGGCTGAGTAATATTCCATTATATACGTGTGTGTGTGTGTGTGTGTGTGTGTGTGTGTGTGTGTGTGTGTGTGTGTGTGTGTTATACCGCATCTTCTTTATCCATTCCTCTGTCAGTGGACTTGTAGGTTGCTTCTGTGTCTTGACTATTGTAAACAGTGCTGCAGTGAACATTGGGGTGTATGTGTCCTTTTGAATAAGAGTAGGATTGCAGGGTCATTAACTCCATACACAAAAAGAAGCTCAAAATGGATTAAAGACCTAAATGTGAGACCAGACACTATAAAGGAGGAAAACATAGAACACTCTCTGACATAAACCACAGAAACATCTTTTTTGATCCGTCTTCCAGAATGATGGAAACAAAAGCAAGAATACACAAATGGGAGCTACTCAAACTCAAAAACTTTTGCTCAGCAAAGGAAACAATAAACAAAACAAAAAGACAACCTGCAGATCTTGTTAACTTTTTAAAATCGGTTGATCTCCAATAATACTGCCAGAAAATAAGAATTTAGAGAAAATTCTTTTGAGGCAATTATTTCACTCCCACACACCAAGCTTAGCAGAACAAGTTTCTTTGTTTTAGCTTCAAGCATAATGCAACACAGGTGCACGATTCACCAACAAATGAGAATGGAAGCATAGATCACTGTATTTATCTTCAACAGTTACTATGAGAGGATAATGTGATCATTTCTACTGAATCATTAAGTCAGAAAGGTATCAGAATATCCTGTAAATTGTGTATGTAAATTGCCTTTGATAGCACCAACATGCAGTTGCTTCTGCAATCTAATAAAGCAAATGTCTTAGGTTTGCCCAGCAGCATTTATTTACCAGGCCAACATGAGACATAAAAATGATGTTTGGGAAGAACTTACATGCTGTATGCAGTATGATAGTATTATAGTGACCTTTTTGTTACATGAGGACATTTTTTGAGTACTCTATTTATTAAACAGTTTTGTTTCATTTAACATTTCTGATTCTTTCTTTAAAATTCTTGTAATTTTTTTTACACAACTTAATTGACTATTAGGATTTAAAATTAGTATGAGCTCATATTATTTCATGTCAGCAACCCATATGGAAAAATAAACTTTCCCCATTATAATATCTTATACTGGGGTAGGCTCAGACTAATCACTAATCTCTGGACCAATCACTGAAGAGGCTGGGGAGGAGCAAGGTCCTCTGACCTGTTCACCACCCAGGTCAGTGAGATTGGAGTGGGCCAGGAGGAGCTTTTCAAAGGAAAGGTAGCTGTGATGTTACCAGAGGAAGTAAGGAATGGGCTTATGTACAAAAACACTCAGGTGTACATATACACACTCAGACGTGTCCACAGATGTGTTTAGACAAACCAAAAAGATACTAGAAGAAAGTACAGCAGTTGCGTTAGCCATGTCTGGATGATGGGATTATGGGACTACATAAACAAGCCTTGCTTACTGTAGTAGCTCAGCCTTTGCTGCTGCTGCTGCTGCTGCTAAGTCGCTTCAGTCGTGTCCGACTCTGTGCGACCCCATAGACGGCAGCCCACCAGGGTCCGCCGTCCCTGGGATTCTCCGGGCAAGAACACTGGAGTGGGCTGCCATTTCCTTATCCAACAGCCTTTGCTACTTTAACTTTTTTATAAATGAAAGTGCTTAACCTTCACTGACACTGGTTTGTTTTTATCTGTACAGTGATTCGGGCTTCCCAGGTGGCCACAGTGGTAAAGAATCCACCTGCCAACGCAGGGGACAAAAGAGATGCGGGTTCGATCTCTGGGTCAGGAAGATCCCCTGGAGGAGGAAATGGCAACCCACTCCAGTATTCTAACCTGGGAAAACCCATGGGCAGAGGAGCTTGGCAGGCGACAGTTCATGGGAGCGCAAAGAGTCGAACACAACTGAGCAACTGAGCATGCACGCATGCGCAGTGATTTAAAGCTTCGGTTGAGCCATTGAAATTAAGAAGAGTTCCAGCAGTCAGAGGATTGTGGGTGCTCTGAGATTCTCCACAATGTTCATCTATAGGCTGGAAATGGATTCCTTTGAATGGTGCAAATAGTCAATCAGTTATGGGGAATAACAGCAGAGGCCGACCAGCGCGGGTTGGGGGAGGGTGGGGGAGCACTCCCTTTCCCTTTGACCTTGTCATTCTAAATCCTGGAGTACATACATATTCTGACTAATTCACCCAGTTCAATCTCAGTTGGGAAAGCTTAAACTTCTTCCCATGGTAAGGAATCCTTTTATTCAAACACTCCTCCTTCCCCATGAGAAACAAAACATTGCCCAGTGACAAACTATTCTAAAAGCTACTGCTCACTAAGCATTTATCATATGCACACACAATTTCATTTAGTTCAATAAGTTCTGGGTTACTGTTCCAAATTTCAGATTAGTAAGTGGAGATGTGGAGAAGTTCTATAAGAAGTGAAAAATCACATAGCTTATGAATGGCTGGCCTAGGATGTGAATTTGAGTCAGCTTTCAAGCCCAGGATCTTGAAAAGGGGTCTAATGCTGCCCCACCCTAGCTGTGTTATCTTCAGTAAACCATCTCCACGTGAACCACAATTTTATCATCTGTAGAATCAGAATGTTTAGAAATCCTGTTCGACTTTTTACGGACTCTTGGAAGATTCTATGAGATGACAAATGGGATTGAATTTTGCATGTAATAAGTTATGGGTGCACACACGTGATGCTTCCTTCATAGATTGAGCCTCCAGGAAACTGTCTAGAGGGTGTTGAGGCATTTCTAGTGAGGTTTGGGGAGTAGGATCCTTAGGGGTTTTGCACATCAGGTGGAAGGACATAAGGTAGTAGAATGAATATACTGAGGCTTCAGCTATGGGTTAGCAAGAGGCCAACAGGGTCCAAGTAAGTGAGAATGACCAAATATGCTCATTTGCCCATGACAGAGGGATTTCCTGTAACATGGGACTTTCTGTGCTAAAATTGGGCAAGTCCTGAGCAAATGAAGATGAACTGGTTGCCCTGGTCAGGATGAAAATGACTGGTCATCTTAGTAACAGCAGAAGGCTTCTGTAAGAGGAAATGATTTGTGAACTGAGCCTTTAAAGCAGGATGGAAAATCACCCCCATGGGGACTGGGTTTTAAGGAAGCAGTATCCCAATCACTTCAAAGGTGCCATCTCTCCAGCCCCTTAGAAGAGTAGAAGCAAAGGATGCTTTTCCCTAAGTAAGGAAAGATGGATGGACGACTCTGGTAGGAGGGTAACAATTCTTCCCCAAACCCATGACACTCTAGAAGTAAACTCTTCCCTTCCCCTGGGTTCACAGGCATTTAGTCCCCCATTCTGAGCCATAATACCTAGTCTTCTCCAGGGAAGAAGGGACAGTTCTGCTAGGAGTTAGCAGCCAAGAATGTAGGCATTTCACACCTTGAATGCAGCCTTGCTTTCTAATGATGTCTCTGCCTAATTCCCTCTTCCCTTTGAAAGCTCTCTTTCCAGAACGTTCATCCATCTTCCTGACTAACGACTTCTAGCTGTCTTCACTTGTGTCCCTATGTTCAGACAGGACTGAATGCCCAAAGGGGACCTGGCTTAGGAGACCTCAGACCCCACACCCCAAAAAGAGCATTCCTGCTGGGAGACTCTCAATCTTGTCATGCTCCAGTATCTTCTCACTCCTCAGTGCTCCATCTGAGATGTGCAGTGGCTCAGACATACTTTTAAGCAAGTAACTTCATGACCCTCTCCCACTTCCCTCTTAGTAAACGGAGGATGATAATTACATTACCTGATGTAATTGGTGGTGGGAGGATTAAATCATTTAACACATATGAAGTACCTGGAACAGTATCTGGATTCTACTAGTTGTTTATTCTATCAGTCATGTCTTACTCTTTTCTGAACCCATGGATGATAGCCCACAGGCTCCTCCATCCATGGAATTTCCCTGGCAAGTATACTGGAATGGGCTGCCATTTCCTCCAGGGGATCTTCCTGATCCAAGAATCAAACCTGCATCTCCTGCATTGACAGGAGAATTCTTCACCACTGAGCTCCCAGGGAAGCCCTAGATGCTAGTAGATGCTTGATAAATATTAGTGCTTTCAGTTTTATCCATCTTACACGTTTGTTGCATTAGGATGTCATTCTCATCACTTTCTGTAGAAAACAAGTTGAAAAATTTTCCCTTCCTTGGTGTAGTAGAAAGAGCATATGCTTTGGAAGTGGGTGATTATCTCCTATATTATACAACTCTCATACAGTTTTGGTTTCCTAGTCAACCAAGAATCAACTAAGGAGGATTTAAAGAGATAACATATTCCTACTTGTGAAACCGAACAGGATCCTGCGGGGCTCCTGGGCACAGAAGCCATGATGTCCTGTTTCTGGACTCCAGTCTATGACTTTCCCTGAGTTCCAAGGGGCAGATGCGGACAGTTGCTAATCCAGGAAGGTAAGGGATGCAAAGACAAGGGAGGGGCAACCAGGGAACAGTAGTGTAGCCTTGGGACAGGTCCTGGTTCCCCCACAAGGGATACACATAACAATGTCTTTAAGCTCTTTATAGAATTAAAACTCATCAAACGGCAAATGGCGGCATTCTCCATTCCAGAGAAAGACCACATGAGACTACATTAAAGGAATCAGACAGTCATCAAGATTACCTGAGATGGCAAATAGAAGGGGAAAAAGTGGAAACAGTGACAGATTTTATTTTCTTGAGCTCCAAAATCGCTGCAGATGGTGACTGCAGTCATGAAATTAAAAGACACTTGCTCCTTGGAAGAAAAGCTATGATAAACCCAGACAGCATATTGAAATGCAGAGACGTCACTTTGCCAACAAAGGCCCATGTAGTCAAAGCTACGGTTTTTCCAGTAGTCATGTACAGATGCGAGAGCTGGACCATAACAAAGACTGAGTGCCAAAAAATTGATACTTTTGAATTATGGTGTTGGAGAAGACTCTTGTGAGTCCCTTGGACAGCAAGGAGATCAAACCAGTCAATCCTAAAGGAAATCAATCCTGAATATTCATTGGAAGAACTGAGGCTGAAGTTGAAGCTACAATACTTTGGCTACCTGATGTGAAGAACCAGCTAATTGGAAAAGACCCTGATGCTGGGAAACATTGAGGGTAGGAGGAGAAGGGGACGGCAAAGGATAAGGTGATTGGATACCATCACTGACTCAATGGACACTAAATTGAGCAAACTCCAGGAGCTAGGGAAGGACAGGGAAACATGGAGTCCATGCTGCAGTCCATGGGTTCACAGTCAGACAGGACTGAGGGACTGAATGATAATAGCAAGATTAAAGGAATGGAGGCCCAGCACACACCCTAATCTTATCGGCAACCCCACCCTTGAACCATTGCTGTAAAACTCCTTGTCAAATCCTACTTAGTTGGGACACATGGTTTTTCAGGGCGGGAGCCTGCTTTGTCCCACTTTGGTTGGCCAAGCAATAAAGCTACTCATTTCTACTTCACCCAAAACTCTGAGATTTGATTCAGCACCAGTTCACAGAGACCAAGCTTTTGGCATCATTCTCTCTCTGTGGGACCCCCATATAGCTTATACTCTATATACTATATCTGAAAAGTGAAAGTTGCTCAGTTGTATCCAACTCTTTGCAACCCCTATACAGTCCATGGAATTCTCCAGGCCAGAATACTGGAGTGGGTAGCCTTTCCCTTCTCCAGGGGATCTTCCCAACCCAGGAATTGAACACCAGATCTCTCACATTGCAGGTGGATTCTTTACCAGCTGAGCCATAAGGGAAGCCCATACAGTATATCACTATATTGTTAAACCTTCAGGGGTATTTTATGTTACATTACTAGACTGTGAGCCTCTTGAAAAAAGGTCATATATTTTCCATCTTCTTTCTAAAACAGATTGGTGTCATTTCATGGGGGCTCTGAAGAGCTCTGGTACTTATAGTCCTTCATGTCTCAGTGCAGAGAAGAATTCAGCAAGAGCAAAGTGGTAGATAAGAAGTGATTTATTAGAATAGAACATTTGTGAGGCTTCCAAGTGGGCAGGTAAGACATGCCATGCTCCAAGAACTTAGCAGGCTACAGTTTTATAAACAAAGGAAAAGTGGGGAAGGGGAGAGACCTTCTTTGTCTTTCTTCAGTATATGGCATGTTTTCATCATTAGTTCCTCCTCCAGGTTCCAGTTTTCTAGTCCCTGAGTAGTCAGGACAGGACACAGAAGCAATCAAATTGGATATTTCTTCTGAGTTAAGCTATTTTTCTTCCTTTATGTCTTGTCAAGTGGTGACTTTTGTGGTGACACCAGCTGTACTATGGGAACATATTTGATAGGTAAAATGTTTCATATTCACATGAGTCAATGATGAATCTTGGAAACATTTTTTATAACCGGAGAAGAAGCATCAACAGTCCATTTTTCTCATTACATATTGGTAGTCTAAATCTGTTCAGCTCAGATAAAACTGACTTTCTATAGCAACTTAGTATAGATGTGAATAACCCTTGGGCTATTACTGTATTGTCTATTGATGTGAAATTGGAAGAAACTGAGTCAACTAGAACATAGTTCTATTTCTGCAACATGAAATGTAAACTCCTCTCATACAATTTTAGAAATTCAAAAACCCAACTCCAAGATAATGAAATGGACGTTGACTTAAAAAACAGTCAAAACCTGAAAACTGAGAGTTGCTTTGTTCAGTACGATTTTTAGGACTTGAAGCCCAAGAAACAGCATCTCAAATGACACTGAGAGAACTGTTCTGAGAAGGTGGGAGTGGGGGAGAAGTGGGAGAGGAGTCAGATTATATAGAATTTTGCAACAAAGGGCAGGTAGTCTTAACATCAAAAGTATTTTTGTGAATTAAAGAAAACCAGAGATCTCAAGTCGTGGCTGAGTTTCCCTGGTCGTTCATATGGTAAAGAATCTACCTGCAAGGCAGGTGGGTTTGATCCCTGGGTTGGGAAGATCCCCTAGAGAAGGGAATAGCAGCCTACTCCTGTATTCTTGCCTGGAGAATTTCATGGACAGAGGAGCCTGGTGGGCTACAGTTCCTAGGATTGCAGAGTCAGATATGACTGAGCTACTAACACACACACACACACACACACACACACACACACACACACACACACACTACATATGGGAAGATGCAAGAGTCTGGGCTCGCTGAAATCATTCCTCTGATATGCATCTCAGCTATCTGGGGCCAGTATCCTGTGTTTTTCACATCCTGAGTTCCTCAGGGCTCCCTGTAAGGACTGTCTTCAATCTCATGGCTGCTGATCTCAGGGATTCAGTGCCCTGGAGGGCTGGAATTGCTGATGACTGTGACATCCTTTTTTATTAATATGGCAGGAAATATTCTAAGTCTCTTGGATCACATTCCAAACTTGAGACGGGCTGTGTAATGCTGTGTAAGGAAACAGTTTCCAAAAGAATTGGAAATAGTATAACCTGGCATGCTGTTGATTTAAATTCTAAATGTTTGCAAAAGTAGGCAATTGATTCTTATTAGCATCCCCCAGCTGTGGTTTGTTTTTCCATCTTTACCCTCTCAATTATTCTGTTTCTTATTTAATGAAGACAGATTTCCCAATCTTTGTTTCATAATGTTGGCCTCTTGAGTCTGATTTAGCCAGAGTGGTGGTGATAATATACAGAATTTAATAGGGAAGGGAAATAGCTAATTACATACGCTATCAAAGGAAGTCAGGAAAGGCTTGGAGAAAAGATACACCCCTAAATCTTAGAGTCACATGTCATGACACGGAATATGGAGCCCACAAAGAGACATGGTATGGCTGAAGTCAAAGTCTATCTATTCCATGGATAGAACCCCAAATAGCACCCATATTCTTCCCTCTGTCCTCCTGATAACATTTTACGTGAACTTTGGGAAAAAATATCACAAATGTTTTATTCCAAATAGAGGAACTATGTGATCACTGAATTAGCTGGAACTCTTAACAATTCCCATGATGCTGGCCAAAGGAAGGGCCAACTCCCGGCTGGTGTTTTGCAAGAACTGTGTAATAGCACTCAAGTGCCTCTTCCCTGTACTGGGTTCCTGACCTCTCTCCATCCTCCTGTTACACTTTCCTCCCATATCCTCCATTCACATTTAAATATAAATTCACTCACTGGAGACTTGGCATCCTTGAAGAACTACTCCAATGATTTCATCTCACTAGTGGAAAAATGGCAGCCAGAGTTATGAGTTTGGCTTTATATGACTTATTATATGACTAATAAGTGCCAGAACTACATTTGTTGACTTTTTTTCTCTGTAATCAATGTCAACAGTTTTAAGAGTTATGTGATTTTTCAACATTAGCCAAAAATGTATTAGGAAGTTAGAATAACAGTTAAGAAGCCAACAAGAAACAGTCACGCCTCCCTAAAGGTGAATGCGTGCTACCAGGAGGATGAGCGGGACCTGGGAAGCAACAGCCTTGGGGGTGAGGCTCCTGCAGCAGAGTGGAGGGGCAACAGGTCAGTCATCCTGTTTCAGCAGATACTGCTCATGGACATCTCCTGCTTCCAACTACTCCTGCATGCATGGTCAGTCACTTAGTCGTGTCTGACTCTTTGTGACAGTAGCCCGCCAGCCTCCTCTGTCCATGGGATTTCCCCGGCAAGAATAGTGGAGTGGGTTGCCATTTCCTGCTCCAGGGGATTGTCCCAACCCAGGGATCAAATCCCTGTCTCCTGTATTGGAAGTGGATTCTTTACCACTGAGCCGCCTGTTTCCAGCTACTCACTGACTTACAAAAATAAGCCAGAGGAAGCTAGTGCTTGGTACAGCTGTGGAAGTATCCAAATTAGTTGGGCCTGTTGAACAATTTAGAACAACTTCAGTAGGATAAAATTCCCATGTTCTTCTTTTTATCATAGCTTCATGAAGTTTACAGCTGTTATTTATCCAGGGCTATCATTTTTTTTTAGATTATTCCTTTATGTCTAAGCTCACCAGGTGCTCCATAGCTTTCTGTCCTTGGCCTGTCACAACACTATTTTATAACCTAATTTTTTTTGTCTGTCCTTGTGGAGGGGACACTATGTCTTGTTCACTATCTCCAGCACCTAGATATTCATTATGTGAGGCCCAGGAATCTGCTGTCTGTGTGATACTGATGGGAAACACTGTTTCTAGGACGAGATTCAACAGAATTGACATGCCAGCGTGATGAATTTTAGTGGAGGCAAATTAAGTTTAATCCTGGGGCAATCTTTCCACATAACAAGGAAAGAACAGTGTCCCCAAGGGGTTTTTATCCTACCTCCTTGGAGGTTATTATGTCCTGAGAAGTCTCACTCCATCCTCAGTCCATTTGTAGACAATTGTGAAGCCCCATGGACTGTATCCCACCAGACTTCTCTGTCCATGGAATTTTCCAGGCAAGAATGCTGGAATTGGTTGTCATTCCCTACTCCAGCGGATTGTCCTTACCCAAGGATCGAACCCACGTCTCTTATATCTCTTGCATTGGCAGGTGGACTGCAAGGAGATCCAACCAGTCCATCCTAAAGGAAATCAGTCCTGGGTGTTCATTGGAAGGACTGATGTTGAAGCTGAAACTCCAATATTTTGGCCACCTGATGTAAAGAGCTGACTCATTTGAAAAGACCCTGATGTTGGGAAAGATTGAAGGCAGGAGGAGAAGGGGACAACAGAAGATGAGATGGTTGCATGGCATCACCGACTCAATGGACATGAGTTTGGGTAAACTCCGGGAGTTGCTGATGGACAGGGAGGCTTGGTGTGCTGCGGTTCATGGGGTTGCAGAGAGTTGGACACGACTGAGTGACTGAACTGAACTGAACTGAGCTCCTCCTCTGAAGCCTCTTCTAGACAATTGCTGGAGGTCAATTAGAAAACAGCAAGCTCACAGGTCATAAGGAAGTTGAGAACCTGCTTGCATGTTCTTGTTGCTACTAAGCACTATGGCACATGTTTGGTGAGTGCATTTAAACTTTCAGAGAGCATACCTGAGGCCAGAAGTCACATTGCTTTGGATTTCTTTCTTGGCAATCTCTGACATGCATAGAGTGTGTTTATGTGCATTAGCCCTCATACCCTCTCCTTCATTGTCTCATGCACTGAAATGCAGTGCAAGATACCTGGGCGGTCAATCGCAGGAGCATCAGGCACCTGTGTCATCACCTGCTGCATTTTCTGTATTTGTCTAAGAGCGCCTCACTCCCAGTTATTTAACCACAGTGACAAAGATGATCTGTGGCGAGGATAATTGAAATTTAGATCTCCTGTGGCTGATTTCTCACACTGAGAGTTCTATTTACTCCTAAAAAGCACCGCAGGGGCTGTGTATATGAAGGTGGATGTAAGAAAAGACAGGGCCGTGGACAAGGGAAATAGTGAGATGCCTGGTGGGGCCTGCTGTGCCCACCTGGTCTCTGATCAAAGACGATCTCATCAGCTTTGAAATGGTGCAGAATCTATGTTGCCTGGTTTGGAAGCCTGTCCTTACCCTTGTGTTATCTTTTAGAAGTGTGATTGAAACAGTTCATTGATTCAAGGGCTTGAAATCCTGGTATTTATATCCAAAACCACTTTCTGTCTTCAATATTAGGTTTGTGTTTGTTGGGTCTCATGGAAACCAGAGTGGTACTTTGGGGGGTTTGCTTTTATCTCAAAACCCTAGAACCAGCCTATCGCACACCTTTTAAGGAAATTTGTCTGATACAGGGAATGCATGCTTTTATGCATTCCTCCTCTTCTTCCCTTTGGTGGGTGGGATTTTCGCTCCAGGGTTATGGAGGTGGCTTGAATACACGACATCTGACACTGGACAGTTGAGATTGGCTGCAGTGTATTAGTTACATGAACTCACAGCCTGGGAGTGGAGGACTTCATACACCATGCAGGGCTATACAGGGCTGTACAGGAGGAGGGGCTATGGAGGCACTTTGTAGTATCAAGACGGTGAGGTGCTCCACGGTTCCCACAAGAGAATGAGATTGATTTGCTTGAATAATTTTGTGGGCTGGCAGGGCACTGAAACCTGCTACTCAGGAACAGATAGGCTCTGTGCCTGGGCCCCATGATAAGGAGGGGTGTTTGGCAAGAAGACGTTATCCACAGACGTTGTCCTGCTGTTTCCATAAATTCAGATTATTTGGATTTCACATATGATCCACTGTGAGATCATACAGCACTTGTCTTTCTCTAACTTATTTCATTTAGCATAATGCCCTTAAGGCCCGTCCATATTGTTGTATTATAATGGGAAGGGAATTGGCTGAACACTGAAAAATTGATGCTTTTGAACTGTGGTGCTGGAAAAGACTCTGCTAGGCGATCCAACCAGTCCATCCTAAAGGAAATCAGTCCTGAATATTCACTGGAAGGATTGATGCTGAAGCTGAAGCTCCAATACTTTGGCCACTTGAACTGAAGAGCTGACTCGTTGTAAAAGACCCTGATGTTGGGAAAGATTGAAAGCAGAAGGAGAAAGGGATGGCAGAGGATGAGATGGTTGGATGGCATCACTGACTCAGTGGGCATGAGTCTGAGCAAACTTCAGCAGACAGTGACTGACAGGGGAGCCTGGCGTGCTGCAGTCCAGGGGATTGCAAAGAGTCAGACACAACTTAGCAACTGAACAACAGCCACAACACAAAGCCCTCCCAGTTTTGTCAGATATCAAGGTAGCACAACATATGGGGCCTTAATCTTGGGCCTTACATCACAGCACAGCACCACCAATGAATGCCAAAAAGTAGTCTCATTTTGATCTACAGAACAGAACCCAGGCATCCCTGGGCATCCCAATTATAGGATATAAAGTACAATTAATGATGGCATTCTTAGCTGTGTAAACCTATGAAACATTTGGCTTTTTAATGTTCCTTTGTTGCTTAAATATTTCTTTATTGAGACGTGATTGATACTTCACATAGTTTAGATTTAAGGTGTACAATGTTCTGATTTGGTGTATTTATACATCATTTATATATCAAATTTTGCAGTAGGATTACCTTAAGGTGCTAGCATTAGCTAAGACCCTTGTCATGTCGTGTAATTATCAGTTCTTCTTTGTGGTAAGAATAATTAAGGTGTAAGTCTCTTAGAAACTTTGAAGTTTATGAATACAGTATTGTTGCCTATAATCACTACGTTGTGCATTAGACTTCCGGAACTTACTTAACTGCTAGTCGAAAGTTTGTGCACTAAAATAATTTCTTCCAGTTTCCCTTCTCCCATGCCTCCAGTCCCTGGTAACCACCATCCTGCTGTTTCCATAAATTCAGATTATTTGGATTTCACATATGATCCACTGTGAGATCATACAGCACTTGTCTTTCTCTAACTTATTTCATTTAGCATAATGCCCTTAAGGCCCGTCCATATTGTTGTATTAATAAATGCAAGATTTCCTCCTTTCTCATAACTTAATAATATTCTATTGTGTATAGATTTCACATCTTCTTTATCTCTTCATCCACCGATGGACAATTAGGTTGTTTCCATATCATGGCTGCTGTGAATAAGGCTACAATATCTACCACTTAGGTGCACATGTGCTAAGTTGTGTCTGACTCTTTGTGACCCCATGGGCTGCAGCCCACCAGGCTCCCTTGACCATGGGATTTCCCAGGCAAGAATACTGGAGTAGGTTGCCGTTTCCTACTCCAAGGGATCTTCCTGACCCAGGGATCGAACCCACATCTTCTCATCTCCTGCACTGGCAAGCAGATACTTTACCACTGAGCCACCTGGTAAGCCCTACCTACTACTTAAATATATTATTCCAGAGCAAGAAGGACCAGGTGTTTCTTTAAAATAAAACCTTCTGAACCGGAAAGGATAAACTGATAGAAAACATTGTTGGCATGCTTTATAGTTGATTTTTCAAAGTAGTGAGAGTAATTTGGGGGAAAATATTTTTCATAAAAGAAATAGAAATATATGAACCTAATTGATAATACCAGAATATAGATGAAGAGAGAGAAAGTGAGCACAATACAATAAGGGCAAATTTAGTTTAAACTTGATAAGTCAAAGTTTAAATAACCCATCGATGAAGTGATGTTGAGTTTATTAGACCTTTTGCAGGGAGGGAGAGTAGCACCATGACAAAAGCCCTAGTGTTGACTCAAAATGGAGAAATTAGAGAAAAATATTTAAAGGGTTTTAGGGCCTGGGCTGGATAATTTAAAGCAGCTCTGCAAGGTGGGGAACTGGTGGGGATAGGGCATGTTTCGTGGTGTTGCAGCTCTGGATTGTGGTCATAGCCTGCTGACAGGAAGAGATCTGAAATGCGAGTTGTAAGTCTTAATAAACAGTACAAACAAAATTAGGAAACTCACTCACAAAAGTGCTCTGTAATGTTTCAGTTCACTTTGATTTAAAAAAGAAATAGATCTAAGGTCCACGCATTTCTCAAACGTGGCTTTTGGTGAGCATTAGAAAGTGAAGGCACAACTTCCATGCTGAAATAGATTCTAATTCTACTTCATATGCAAAAGCATGTGGCTTGTTCACCCTGTGTACACGTAAAATATTTATCGGTGTGGTCAGCTCCATCTTCTTTGTGATTGAGAAAGTATCACTGCTTATCTGGAAATAATTACGGATTATTTTCACCACAGCCAATTCAAATAGGTCCCTTAATTTAGAACAACGCTATTTTTTACAATGCCATCCTCCACTAAAATTTGTATTTGTATTATCATTGCCTGAACAACTTTTTCTCCCTGTTGAATTTCTAAAATTGAATTTACAACACATTTTACAAAAATTTCAGGTGTTTCACTTTAGTGACAGGATGAGCTTCAAAATGTTTTGCAACAATTTCATAAACTAAACAGAAAAATTGAACCACTTATGGAATCAACCTAATTTTTTATTTAAAGCATCTCATGTTTGCAAAGTTCTCATCCTGCTAATTGTACTGGCATGTTAAACAGCTGTTACCTTATTTTAGTACAAGTAAAAAAAGATTTAGGATAAAGAAAATTATTTTAGAAGGGTCTAAATGATCTAAACTTTGTAATTTTCCTTTGATCTAAATGGCAAGTCATGCTTCAGTTGTTGCTCAGTCACTAAATCGTGTCTGACTCTTCGTGACCCTATGAACTGCAGCACACCAGGATTCCCTGTCCTTAACCATCTCCTGGAGTTTGCTAACTCATGTCCATCGAGTCAGTGATGCCATCCAACCATCTCATCCTCTGTCGTCCCCTTCTTCTTTTGCCTTCAGTCTTTCCCAGCATCAGGGCCTTTTCCAATGAGTTGGCTCTTCACGCTTCAGAACAATATGTGGATATAGTTTCCACAGAACAGCATGTTTGACTAGAAAATGAAACACTTGGAACAAATGCAAAAATAGACAAGATCTAAGGACAACAGAGAATAACTGGAACTGTCCTGGGCAATCCAAGTAATTACATCACCTACTGACACCTATACCTACGTCCATCTCTTTCTATAAAGATCACTCCACCCCCTTAAGACTTACATTCGATAAGCTCAATTCCTTGACTCGTGAAAGCTCAATGCCCTTTCCAAAATGTCTGTGGATACCAGGGCCTTGAATTTTCATGATAACCTCTGGCCCTAATTTTCTGATTCTTTTGAATTATTGTTCACATATCTGTTTTTTACATTTACATTTTGGCAACAAAGGAAATTCAAATCCTTTCTTGATTTCTACAAAACAATAGCTTGTATGGCAGATATCATGTGACACATTTAGATGTAGAAAGAGGAGCAAATGACTTACATCCCAGGTGACTTTAAAATGAATATTTTATATCTGTTTGCTCAAATTCCTTGAGTCCTGCTTTCATGAAGCTTGCCCCTTCTGTCCCTTCTGACCCCTCATTCACAGGACACCCCCTTCCCTCTACCCAATTCATAACATTTTGCTAAGTAGTGTGATGTAACCCATTAGATTTGATTCAAGCTCAACTCCAGGTCTCCCTTAGAGTTGAGAGAAATCTTGAAATTAGCACTCATAAGAAAGTCCTAGTTAAATACTCCTGCTGCTAAGTCACTTCAGTCGCGTCCGACTCTGTGCGACCCCATAGACGGCAGCCCACCAGGCTCCCCTGTCTCTGGGATTCTCCAGGCAAGAACACTGGAGTGGGTTGCCATTTCCTTCTCCAATGCATGAAAGTGAAAAGTGAAAGTGAAGTTGCTCAGTCACATCTGACTCTTCGCTACCCCATGGACTGCAGCCTACCAGGCTCCTCGGTCCATGGGATTTTCCAGGCAAGAGTACTGGAGTGGGGTGCCATCGCCTTCTCCGAATTAAATACTAAGCAAAGACTATTTTATTTCCTAATTTTTGCATGGTTGGTGAGAATGGTTTTGTTATTACGTATATTTATATATAGGGCTTTCCTGGTGACTCAGATGGTAAAAAAAAAAAAAAATCTGTCTGCAATGTAGGAGACCTGGGTTTGATCCCTGGATGGGAAAGATCCCCGAGAGAAGGAAATGGCAACCCACTTTAGTATTTTTGCCTGGGAAATTCCATGGACAGAGGAGCCTGGTGGGCTATAGTCCATGGGGTGGCAGGAGCTGGCCATGACTTCGTAACTAACCATCACCACCATATACCTATATACAAATATTGTATATATATACATATATATAGAGAGAGAGAGAGATGTAAAAATGTTTGTGTATATTTGTGTACATCTATTCAAAAATATTTCCCTAGTCTATGAGTTTGGATGAAGTCACATTAATATTAATACTCAGGTCTCACAGGCTCACAGTAGCCACTTCTTCACAGGATCTCATGTTTAAACTCACTCCAGTTATAATGGCTTCCCTGGGGTTCTATCACACAAACTTCTTTACTGGGTCCTACCCTGATTCCATCAGGGAGCCTCGTCTTCTGTGAGCTTCCACTGATGATCACCATACTTTCCGGGCACTGTGGTCCCTCTGGGGCTTTGCCACAGTTCCTGAGATCATCACCAGAACAATGGAGACTGGCCAGGCACAGCAGTGAAGCAGGGACACGTTATTCCTAGAGGTGGGACAGGAGTTCCTCTCCCCAACCGTGTTACAGCTCCTCACCTGGAGACCCACACAACGTGGCTCAGGGCTCACCCATCTTCCTCCTGACCCTGACTACAGGCATCTGCCCAACAAATTTTTCCAGGAAGACTTCTCCCCTCACCCCATTGCCATGTAACCCAATTGACACAGACACTGGTGAGCTCCTGACCCCATGCGCAGCTGAATATAAGTTCATGTAGGAATCTGACCCTGGTGCCTATTTTGTTTTTCCTAGATTCCTAGAGGTACAGAAGATCAGAGCTGGAAAGGGTGCATTTCCTTATTAACAAGCTGTGGTCCAGAGATGCTGGTGATGTGGCAAAGGGACAGAACCTGGTGTGATTGAACAGGAGATGCTCGGTTTCCTGCCTCTCTATCCACTACACTGCATCCAAAGGAAAATAACGTGTGTTGGAAGTAGTCATTTTATCATCAGAAGTTTTGCCAAAAATCAGTTTTGCAGTTATTTCATTTACTGAAAGAAGTGAAACAGGTACTTAATTCTTTGGAAGGTGAGCCATCTGTTGCTCAGTAAGAGAAGGTAGGAAATATTTTAATCTTATTAATTTAGTAGGACAGCTGTAACCAAAAGCAATGTTTTATAAATATTGAGTGTGTCTTACTAACAATGTGGAATTGTTTTTAATAAAATAAGCACATAAATGCTTAGATATATTTTACATAATAAAATAAATATGAGGTTATGTAAAAATCAAAGACTATTTCAGCCAGATTTATATGAGAAATTAAAAATATTGGATTATACAATATACCTTGGGCTTTTAGCTTTTCATTCATCTTTCTGATGGATTGGAACAGAAATACAATGAAAGAAAATTCACCATAAAATTACTAGTATGAATAGGAGACCTCTGTAATGTAGGTGGATGCAATAATAAATAAAGGTTAATAATTTTTCTTTGTGCTGTAATAACCAGTTATGAAAAATAGTGAGAAAAGATCTGATTAATAAAATCAATATAAAAATAACTAAAATGAATGTCATACAAGAGGAATTCGTTTGGCTGCAAGAAGCAGAGAGCTGAAGTAAGATAAGTTAAATTAAGGAAGTATGTCGCACGTTTAAAACAAAAAATATTTCGGAGATAGACAGTGAAGAGCTAAAGCGGTGGTTCCATAGGCACCCAAATTTCTTTCCCCTTTCTATTTCACCATCTTTGGCTGCAAATAGTGTCTCTACAGTTGCATCCTGGTCCAGGATAACTGATCAGTTTCTTCCCATCACATCACATTTGCATTAATCAGTTTCCAATTGTAGGTAACTGAACCCACTTTAGCTACTTTACATACAAATGGTTACATTAGAGAGTGCTAAAGGGCTTAGAGAATCATAGGTGAGGCTGAAAAAACAAACTCTAGGTTAAGATTTCTGGAATAACTCCCCAAATCACATGAAGGAACTGGGCCATCAAGGGAGCTGCCATCCTCTTTTTTCTTTTGCTATCCCTTCTTTGATCAAGAAGCTGTTTGCCTGGTTTAAAGCTGCCACTCCACTTGCTGCCTCCAACGCCACATGGCTACTGCACAACAAGAGAGGAAATTCAATTACAGGAAGTCATATAATCACAAAGCTGCAATGATTGGGAAGTTTGTACCACTGTTGGTGTCCTCAAAACCAAACTGTTTCTGCCACAGCCTGCACCCACGACTTCAGTGACTGGAAATGAGGTCCTTGGCTAGTGCTTCCCCAGCATAACTAGATCCCACACAATTGGGCTTGCCAGCAAAAACAGTACAAGCAGCACTTTGCTTTATTCTGCCTTCCAGATCTTCCACTTATGCATTAGATGGGTTGAACATTCACCGTATCCAGAACCACAGCTTCAAGGAGATATGGAGAAAGTTGTTTTCAGGTTTCCGGTCTTTGAAATGGAGAAAGACACATTTGAATGTTGTCATGGTAGACTGTAAGAGCCAATCCATCATTCCACTGACACATTGGAGTCAAAAGAAATGAAAAAGGCACCGGGAGGCTCAAAGGACACCCTCCTTCACTAGATGAGCTGATTTTAAGATTCACCCAGTGATTTCCATTTTCCTCTCATTATCCACTGCTAGCTGCTAGGGAGGCTGGAAACAGTGGGAGATTAAGGAGTGGTACCCAACTTGAGGGGCTTCCCAGGTGACTGAGTGGTAAGGAATCCACCTGCCAAGCAGGAGATGAGGGTTTGATCCTTGGGCCAGGAAGATGCCCCTGGAGAAGGAAATGGCAACCCACTACAGTCTTCTTGCCTGGGAAATCCCATGGACAGTGGAGTCTGGCAGACCACAGTCCATAGGGTCGCAAAAGAATTTGGCATGACTTAGGAATTAAACAACAGCAACAGCAACCCAACTTGAGAGAGCCTAATTCTTAGCCTTCCAGTGCCATGGAGTTTGTCTCTCCTAGTGGATTCTAGTCCACTTGGGATTGGGACACCTCTACATTGTGAGCAATACTCTGTTTACATTAGCACTATCATTCGAACCAAGTTTCCACTACATGTGTATCATAATACATAATCTTACCACATTTCTCCTTTTAAATTATTCACTATTTGGATTAAGATTTTTTCTTGCTTTTCTTGCACAGTAAGTGGAAGATCCTCCCCAGAGCAGGAGTCCAGGAATATATGAGTCCAGGAATATACCACCTCTAGGTAACATCTTGCCAATCAATTTGACATTCTTATAGAGGTATAAGAGCCATCAAAGCCTAGCCTTGGAATATTCTGTGGTTTGTTACTGAAACTGGATGAAGCCAAGTGTCATGAAAGACAGAGAGCTTGTCTTTCTCATACGTTGCTTGCAGAATAGAACATTAACATTTGGAAACTTGAAAATGTATGAGGGAAAAAAAGGAAGTGAGAAGTGCACAGATGCAATTATCCCACCTTCATTAGAGGGAATAAGTAGATACAGTCTAAAATTAAAATGTGTCTTTCAATTTATTTGTTTTTCTATTCTAGTTTTACAACATATGATTGATTTTCTAAACATTTTTGTTGGTTTTGCAAGATTTTGAACTTCCCATAATTATATGTGTATAATAATACTCTATTATTATTCTTCAGTCACTTGGCTTTTTGCACTGAATAGTGAAAATGTTAAAGTCCATTAATTAAGCATGTTCTTTGTGTTGATCAAAACTTTTGTGTCTCCACTGATTTTTGTTCCTTTGGTCTTTTAGCTACTGAGAGGGTAGCCAAATTCTCCAACACAGTGGCAACTTTGACAATTTTTCTTGTGATTCCTTCAACATTTTCTTTTATATATATTTTGAAGCTGAATTGTTGATCCATACAAGTTTAAATTTTAAATATCTTCTCCATGAATTTAACCTTTGACATTTTGCAACTGTCAGTTTTGCTTCTCCTTAGTACTGCTTGCCTTCAGGTCTCCTTAAGTTGCTATTAATACAGGTAAATTAGCTTCCTACTGTTTAGTACTTAACTGGTCTATTATTCTTCATTCTTTAATTTCAACTATTCTAAGTTTTCATGAACTGCTTATTGCCAAATTCAGACTTAAATTGAAGAAAGTAGGGAAAACCACTAGTCCATTCAGGTATGACCTAGATCAAATCCCTTATGAGTATACAGTGGAAGTAACAAATAGATTTAAGGGACTAGACCTGATAGACAGAGTGCCGGATGAACTATGGACAGAGGTTCGTGACATTGTACAGGAGACAGGGATCAAGACAATCCCCGTGGAAAAGAAATGCAAAAAAGCAAAATGGCTGTCTAAGGAGGCCTTACAGATAGCTGGGAAGAGAAGAGAAGCAAAAAGGAAAGATATTCCCATCTGAATGCAGAGTTCCAAAGAATAGCAAGGAGAGATAAGAAAGCCTTCCTCAGTGATCAGTGCAAAGAAATAGAGGAAAACAACAGACTGGGAAAGACTAGAGATCTCTTCAAGAAAATTAGAGATACCAAAGGAACATTTCATGCAAAGATAGGCTCGATAAAGGACAGAAATGGTATGGACCTAACAGAAGCAGAAGATATTAAGAAGAGGTGGCAAGAATACACAGAAGAACTGTACAAAAAAGATTTTCATGACCCAGATAATCACGATGGTGTGATCACTCACCTAGAGCCAGACATCCTGGAATGTGAAGTCAAGTGGGCCTTAGAAAGCATCACTATGAACAAAGCTAGTGGAGGTGATGGAATTCCAGTTGAGCTGTTTCAAATCCTCAAAGGTGATGCTGTGAAAGTGCTGCACTCGATATGCCAGCAAATTTGGAAAACTCAGCAGTGGCCACAGGACTGGAAAAGGTCAGTTTTCGTTCCAGTCCCAAAGAAAGGCAATGCCAAAGAATGCTCAAACTACCGCACAATTGCACTCATCTCACATGCTAGTAAAGTAATGCTCAAAATTCTCCAAGCCAGGCTTCAGCAATATGTGAACCGTGAACTTCCAGATGTTCAAGCTGGTTTTAGAAAAGGCAGAGGAACCAGAGATCAAACTGCCAATATCCGCTGGATCATCGAAAAAGCAAGAGAGTTACAGAAAAACATCTATTTCTGCTTTATTGACTATGCCAAAGCCTTTGACTGTGTGGATCACAATAAACTGTGGAAAATTCTGAAAGAGATGGGAATACCAGACCACCTGACCTGTCTCTTGAGAAACCTGTATGCAGGTCAGAAAGCAACAGTTAGAACTGGGCATGGAACAAGAGACTGGTTCCAAATAGGAAAAGGAGTACGTCAAGGCTGTATATTGTCACCCTGCTTATTTAACTTATATGCAGAGTACATCAGGAAAAACGCTGGGCTGGAAGAAACACAAGCTGGAATCAAGATTGCTGGGAGAAATATCAATAACCTCAGATATGCGGATGACACCACCCTTATGGCAGAAAGTGAAGAAGAACTAAGGAGCCTCTTGATGAAGGTGAAAGAGGAGAGTGAAAAAGTTGTCTTAAAGCTCAACGTTCAGAAAACTAAGATCATGGCATCTGGTCCCATCACTTCATGGGAAATAGATGGGGAAACAGTGGAAACAGTGTCAGACTTTATTTTTTTGGGCTCCAGAATCACTGCTGATGGTGATTGCAGCCATGAAATTAACAGACACTTACTCCTTGGAAGGAAGGTTATGGCCAACCTAGATAGCATATTTAAAAGCAGAGACATTACTTTGCCAACAAAAGTCCGTTTAGTCAAGGCTATGGTTTTTCCAGTGGTCATGTATGGATGTGAGAGTTGGACGGTGAAGAAAGCTGAGCGCTGAAGAATTGATGCTTTTGAACTGTGGTGTTGGAGAAGACTCTTGAGAGTCCCTTGGACTGCAAGGAGATCCAATCAATCCATCCTAAAAGAGATCAATCCTGAGTGTTCATTGGAAGGTCTGATGTTGAAGCTGAAACTCCAATACTTGGGCCACCTCATGCGAAGAGTTGACTCATTGGAAAAGACCCTAATGCTGGGTAGGATTGGAGGGGAGGAGAAGGGGACGACAGAGGATGAGATAGTTGGATGGCATCACCGACTCGATGGACATGGGTTTGGGTAGACTCTGGGAGTTGGTGATGGACAGAGAGGCCTGGCGTGCTGCAGTTCATGGGGTCGCAAAGAGTTGGACACGACTGAGCGACTGAACTGAACTGAACTGAACTGATTCTAAGTTTTTATGTTCTGTTTCTCTTTTAAACAACATTGAACAAGGTTAATTTTTTTACTTATTTCCTCAATATTTGTTTTTTATCTACCAGGTTTGTTATTGTTATATCATCTATAACTATTGATACATTTGAACCTATTTTCACCATCTTATTTTGTGCTTTTCATTTGCTTCAACCCTAAAATGTTTCTTTTCATTTCTTGATTTCTGTTAGACTGATGAACAATTTTCATCATTCCATGTTTTTTCTTTACTCTGGAAATTATATACTTTATATTTTTTCATCATGTTTCTAGGAATTTTATGTGCACGCTTGACTGCTTCTATCCTCTAGTATCCATTAAGACTTTCTTTCCTCTTATTACGAGGTCCCCTTCACAATTCTTTTGTATGGATTTACCATTATTAACATTTGTCAGTTTCTGTCTTTGCTAATTATAGCCTTGTGACTAGATTTTGATCAACAGGATATAAGTAGAAGGAGCATGTGCACCTTCAACTTTGTATCCTTAAAGACAAAGTTGCTTCATCTTCCTGTGTTCTTTCTGTGTCTTCAATGAGTAAAATGCAGATATGGTGATTTCAACACTGTAAGTCAGGAAAGTCAGAGCAATTGTCTCAGACCCAATTATGGAAATTGTGTTGAGTTTCCATCTCTGGTCACTAGAGGACCTTGTGGAATAAATTCTGTCCCTTGCATTTTATTTGTGTTTCTTTGATACAAGATCTAAACCTCTATTCCTACTGACAGAGAAATATCAGAATCAGGGTGCTGTCATAACACAAACTAAAATATCTGCTGTTGATTTGACAGTCAGACAATAGGATGCAAGAAAACGGATACTGAAGGCTACAAACTTGATGACTCTTGTTTGTTGAAGGAAAACATTGGGATAAAATACTTGGCAACATTCATCTGGAAGACAGACAACTTAAATTTTCAGATGCAAGAAAGTAGTTGGAAATAGCCAAAATGTTAGTGTGTACTCATTGTTCCTTGTTGTTTTCAGCAAGTTTTTATAAAGACAAGTTAAGAGCTGTTATCTCCTTGCATACAATTTCCCTTCTTGTTTTTCAGTCATCCCACACTACGATACTCTGGCAATATATTTTAGTTGCGTGTGTGACCACTCAGCTAAGGACTACATTTCCCAACTTCTCTTGAATGTAGATGTAGCTATATCACTATATTTTGGCCAATGGGAGAACAACATAAGTGACATTTGTGAATTCTGCTTCATGCCCTTAAAAATTGTGTTGGTTATTCACCATATTTTTTAAAGATTTTTTTTATGTGAGCCACTTTTTAAGTCTTCATTGAATTTTTTTACAATATTGCTTCTGTTTTCCATTTTGGTTTTTTGGCCTTGAGGCATGTGGGATCTTCCAAGACTAGGGATGGAACCCAATTTGCATTGGAAAGCAAAGCTCTAACCACTGGACTGCCAGGGAAGTTCCTCGCCATATTAATTTACTTTGTTTTATTGGTATGAAGTCGACATAACATAATTCATCATTCTAACATGTTTAATTCAGAGGCATCTTTTGTTGTGCTATCCACATCTCTTTCTACTTTCAAAAAAATTTCACCATCCAATAAAATCACCCTGCACCCCTAATCACATATCATTTCCCCCTTTCACCAGTCCTAATTCATTTCTGTCTCAATATTCTGGATATTTCATATATAAGGAATCGTAATACGTGAGCTTTTGTGTCTGACTCCTTTCACTAGTAGTAATGTTTTTGAGGTTCATCCATGTTGTATCAGTACTTCATTCCTTTCTGTGACTGAATTATATTCTCCTTTGCATGGATGTGGTCCTTTTGTTTATCCATTCACCTCAATGGATACTATCACCTCGTGCTTGCTAGAATGATTATAATAAAAAGGAAACCAAACAATAAATGTTTGCAAGATGTGGAAGAAAAGGAACTCTTATCAACTTATGGTGGGAATGTAAATTGATGCAGCTACTATGAAAACAGTATGAAGATTCCTTAAAAAAATCAAATATATTTCCATCCCACTTCTGGAAGTATATCCAAGGAATTGGAAATCTTGATCTTGAGCAGATATCTGCACTTTCACATTCATTGCAGCAATATTCATAATACCCAAGGTATGGAAACAACCTAAATGTGCATGGATGGAGGAATGAGCTTTTTAAATGTGGTATATATGCACAGTGGAATGTCCTTCAGCCTGACAAGGAAGAAAATCCTGCCATTTTCAACAACATGACTGGATCTGGAAGACGTTATGCTGAATGAAGCAAGTCACAGGAAGACAAATACTGCACAGTCTTATTTATATGAGGAATCTAAAATAGTCTAAATCAGAGAAGCAGAGAGTAGGATAGTGGTTACCAGGATCTGGAGGAAGGGAGAGCTGAGTAGTTGTGGTCACAAGGTACAAGCTTCAGTTATGAGAGGTAAGTTCTGAAAGTCTTAGGACCTATGAACTATGATTAACAATATTGTAACCTTAGAACTTTGCCAAGGTGGTACTTTATGTAAAATGCTTTCACCACAAAAGGAAAAACAAAACACACACAACAACAAAGAAAGGGAACAGGAAGAAACTTCCGGAGGCGACGGATAAGTTTATGGCAGTGAGTGTGGTGATGGCTTCACAAGTGTATATGGATCTCAAACACACCCAGTTGTATACACTAAGTATCTACAGCTTTTAACAGGTTAATTCTACCCCAATAGGTCAGTTTTTTGGGAAAGATATCATTCACAACAGCATAAAAAACAACAAGTGCCTTAGAACAGGTAAGTTAATAGACGCATACGAGGTTTCTAGGAAAATTTTATTGAGAGAAAATAAGACCTAATTAATTGGAGACATGAATTGTCTTCACAGAGAGGAATACTAACTTGTATAAAATTTTCAATTCTCTTTTTAAAAAAGTGTCTGGTCCATGTGCTTATGCAATGATCCACAGGTATGAAATAGGAATGAAGACTCCATACGTACTGATATGGAAACATCTTTAACATATACTATCATGCAAAAAATGCAAGGTGCCAAAAACGTGTATAGAGAGCTACATTTTATGGCTGAACGGGGTAAAATAAAAATGATTGTTGCATTTACTGATTTCACATAAAGAAATACTGGAAAGATTTTTAAAAATTCACAAAAGTTCCCAAAATGAAAGTAGAATAAGATTGATGGAAAAAGTAGTGGAAGCAAAACTTATAAATGGATACCTTTTAATATAATTTAGATTTTTAACCCTTGTGACTATATTTACTATATAAATATAATAAAATTTAAGTA
The DNA here is from genome assembly GCA_024291935.2 of Okapia johnstoni. NCBI lineage: Eukaryota > Metazoa > Chordata > Mammalia > Artiodactyla > Giraffidae > Okapia > Okapia johnstoni. Next base: position 13,368,935 of record CM044326.1, on the reverse strand, counting down.
ATACTATAATAAGTCTGAGTAAGGTAGTAAGATTAGTTTTTCTCAAACAACATTTTTTTTTCATTGAAGTAATAGTTGATTTATAATATTATATTCATTTTAGGTGTACAACACAGTGATTCAGTGTTTTTATAGATTATACTCCATTTAAAGTTATTAGAAAATAATGGCTGTATTTCCTTCTGCTGTACAATGTATCAATATCTTTGTTGCTTACTTTATGCACAGTAGTTTATATCTCATAATTCTTTTAATTTCATATCATTTATGGTTTCAATCAGTTCTTATACCATTTTTTTCCTTGCATGTGTGTTTGTATTAAGTTGCTTCAGTTGTGTCTGTCTCTGCATGACCCCATGGACTATAGCTCCCCAGGCTCCTCTGTCCATGGGATTCTCTAGGCAAGATGACTGGAGTGGGTTGACATGTCCTCCTCCAGGGAATCTTTCCAACCCAGGAATTGAACCCCCATCTCTTAAGTCTCCTGCACTGGTAGGCAGGTTCTTTACTTGGGTCTTGTTAAACATCGCTCCATTGTTACCTGGTATTGGCTGTTTTTGGTGAAGAAATATGAGGTCAACTTGAACTTTTTTTCTCCTTGATGTGACAGGAGTTGTCTATCTGGTTGGTTGGAAGATTTATTTTTCATCCTCGAAGTTTAGCAGTTTCAAAAAGCTGTGTCTTGGTATTTGGTCTCCCTCATAGCTCAGTTGGTAAAGAATTTACTTGCAATGCAGAAAGCCCTGGTTCGATTCCTAGGTCAGGAAGATCCCCTGGAGAAGGGAAAGGCTACCCGCTCCAGTATTCTGGCCTGGAGAATTCCATGGACTATATATATAACTCAGATGACCATTATATCTACTACAGTGGGCAAGAATCCCTCAGAAGAATTGGAGTAGCTATCAACTAAAGAGTCTGAAATGCAGTACTTGGATACAACCTCAAAAATGATAGAATGATCTCTGTTCATTTCCAGGGCAAACTATTCAATATCACCGTAATGCAAGTCTATGCCCCAACCAGTAATGCTGAAGAAGCTGAAGTTGAACGGTTTTATTAAGGCCTACAAGACCTTCTAGAACTAACACCCAAAAAAGATGCCTTTTCATTATAGGAGACTAGAATGTAAAAGTAGGAAGTCAAAAGATACCTAGAGTAAGAGGCAAATTTGCCTTGGAGTACAAAATGAAGCAGGTTAAAGGCTAACAGATTTTTGCCAAGAGAATACACTGGTCATAGCAAACACCCTCTTCCAACAACACAAGAGAAGACTCTACACATGGACATCACCAGATGGTCAATACCAGAATCAGATTGATTATATTCTTTGCAGCCAAAGGTGGAGAAGCTCTATACAGTTAGTAAAACAAGACTAGGAGCTGACTGTGACTCAGACCATGAACTCCTTATTGTAAAATTCAGACTTAAATTGAAGAAAGTAGGGAAAACCACTAGACTATTCAGGTATGACCTAAATCAAATTCCTTATGATTATACAATAAAAGTGACAAATAGATTCAAGGGATCAGATATGATAGACAGAGTGCCTGAAGAACTATGGATGGAGGTTTGTGACATTGTAAACCTCAATCAAGATCATCCCCAAGAAAAAGAAAGGCAAAATGGCAAAATGATTGTCTTAGGAAGCCTTACAAACAGCTGAGAAAAGAAGAGAAGCTAAAGGCAAAGGAGAAAAGGAAAGATATACCTGTTTGCATGCAGAGTTCCAAAGAATAGCAAGGAGAGATAAGAAAGCCTTCCTCAGTGACCAATGCAAAGAAATAGAGAAAATAATAGAATGGGAAAGACTAGAGATCTCATCAAGAAAATTAGAGATACCACGGGAACATTTCATCCAAAGACGGGCTCAATAAAGGCCAGAAATAGTATGGACCTAACAGAAGCAGAAGATATTAAGAACACATGGCAAGAATACACAGAAGAACTATATAAAAAAGATCTTCATGACCCAGATAACCACGATGGTCTGATCACTCACCTAGAGCTAGACATCCTGGAATGCAAAGTCAAGTGGGCCTTAGGAAGCATCACTATGAACAAAGCTAGTGCAGGTGATGGAATTCCAGTTGAACTATTTCAAATCCTAAAAGATGATGCTGTGAAAGTGCTGCATTCAATATGCCAGCAAATTTGGAAAACTTAGCAGTGGCCACAGGACTGGAAAAGGTCAGTTTTCATCCCAATCCCAAAGAAAGGGAATGCCGAAGAATGTTCAAACTAATGGACAATTGCACTCATCTCACACGCTAGCAAAGTAATGCTCAAAATTCTCCAAGCCAGGCTTCAACAGTATGTGAAAAGAGAACTTCCAGATGTTCAAGCTGGATTTAGAGAAGGCAGAAGAACCAGAGATCAAATTGTCAACATCTCCTGGATCATCAAAACAGCAAGAGAGTTCCAGAAAAACATCCACTTCTGCTTTATTGACAATGCCAAAGCCTTTGACTATGTGGATCACAATAAACTGTGGTAAATTCTTAAGGAGATGGGAATACCAGACCACCTGACCTGCCTCCTGAGAAGTCTGTGTGCAGGTCAAGAAGCAACAGTTAGAACTGGACGTGGAACAACAGACTGGTTCCAAATCAGGAAAGGAGTACATCAAGGCTGTATATTGTCACTGTACTTATTTAATTTACATGCAGAGTACATCCTGCAAAATGCCGGGCTGGATGAAGCAAAAGCTGGAATCAAGATTGCCAGGAGAAATATCAGTAACCTCAGATATGCAGATGACACCACTTTTATGGCAGAAAGAGAAGAAGAACCGAAGAGCCTCTTGATGAAAGTGAAAGAGGAGAGTGACAAGGTTGGCTTAAAACTCAACAATCAGAAAACTAAGATCATGGCATCTGGTCCCATCACTTCATGGCAAATAGATGGGGAAACAGTGACAGAATTTATTTTGGGGGGGCTCCAAAATCACTGCAGATGGTGACTGCAGCCATGAAATTAAAAGATGCTTGCTCCTTGGAAGAAAAGTTATGACCAACCTACACAGCATATTAAAAGGCAGAGACATTACTTTGCCAACAAAGGTCCATCTAGTCAAAGCTATGGTTTTTCCAATAGTCATGTATGGATGCGAGATATGGACTATAAAGAAAGCTGAGTGCCAAAGAAATGATGCTTTTGAACTGTGTTGTTGGAGAAGACTCTTGAGAGTCCCTTAGATTGCAAGGAGATCCAACCAGTGAGTTCTTAAGGAAATCAGTCCTGAATATTCATGGGAAGGACTAATGTTGAAGCTGAAACTCCAATACTTTGGCCACCTGGTGCGAAGGACTGACTCATTGGAAAAAACTCTGATGCTGGGAAAGATTGAAGTGGGAAGGAGAAGGGGACAACAGAGGATGGATGAGATGGTTGGATGGCATTACTGACTCAATGGACATAAGTTTGAGCAAGCTCCGGGAGTTGGTGATGGACAGGGAAGCCTGGCTTGCTGCAGTCCATGGGGTCACAAAGAGTCAGACATGACTGAGTGACTGAACTGAACTGATTCAATAAGTTACCCAATTTTGAATTAAAATTGAATTGCCATTTTTATCTTATGCTAAGCTTCAAGTAGACACGAGTCTGTTTCTTGGATTTTTAGCTTCATCTGTTGATTTATTCATCCATCTTTTTGTTAATAATGAGGGTGGTTTTATTAATACAGAAGCTTATTTTTAAAACACCTTGGCTAATTCTGTGCATTGACTTCTCCAGATAAAAGATAGAGTTATTTAAATTTTATGAAACATCCCATTGGGATTCTTATTATACTTGAATTGAATTTACAAATCAATTTGAACTATATACTTTTATAATATTGAGTATTTCCATCCAGAAATATAATTTGCGTCTCATTTTTCTTAATGTTGTTTTATGACTGACTAGTAGGGTTTAATAATTTTCTTCACATAGGCCTGTGTTACTTTCCTCAAGCTTTATAAGTATTCTCTAAAGATCAAACCAGTCAGTCAGTCCAAAAGGAAATCAGCCCTGAATATTCAGGGACTGATGCTAAAGCTGAAGCTCTCAACACCTGATGAGCAGACTCGACTCATTGGAAAAGAACACGATGCTGGGAAAGATTGAAGGCAAAAGGAGAAGAGGGTTGCAGAGGATGAGATGGGTAGATAGCATCACTGACTCAATGGACATGAACTTGAGAAATCTCTGGGAGATAGTGGAGGACAGAGGAGCCTGGTATGCTGCAGTCTACGGGGTTGCAAACAGTCAGATACGACTTCGTAACTGAACAACAACAACAACACAGTTTGCCATTGTCACGGAATCTTTTTATGTTACATTTTCCAACTGGTTTTTGGAACACAATTTTTTTTTTCACAATTTCTTCAGTTTATAATGTAAATGAATATAATTGAATTCAAATCAATAAAACATAATAAAATTCTTAAATAGCTACTTAGATAATTGCCACTTTTATAGAGAAGGAAAGGGAGACTGCAAGAGAACAATGAATTTTCTTATATTCCTAAAACCTCCACCAAGCAGCCTCAGATTCACCTGCAGTTTACATCTACAGTTGAGTGACATTATGATATATACTAAGAGTTTTCAATTTAAAGCGTTCATTTAACATTACAAGCACAAGGATCCCTGAAACGAAATATTTGTTTCATTGTTAACTTTTTCTCTTATGAAAGGGAAAATCCAAAAGAATGAATCTCTCAATTGTTCTGATTTTGCTGATATACTCTCACCACTGGATTACATTTTTGGATCTGGCCTGAAGGTTTTAATTTGAATACATCAGTTTATCAGGCTTGAAGGAAAGTAAGCTTAGCCCAAACCTCCTCTCTCCATGTCTAGGAAGCAGCAGCTTCTTATGCAGGAGTGAGCAATGTAAGAATTGAGAAAAACACCCAGGAGTGTGCTTCAGTCAGATTCTTTCTTGGGCACAAAGAAACAATGCTGATTTTTAAATGCTGTCTGTTCTCCAAATGATAGTGGTTAAAATTTTCCATTTTGTAGTTTATAATACTTAAGCCAAATACATTTTTCCAGTGTTAACAAAGAGATGAATAGGCTGGGAAATGTCCCCATATGAGTTCTTTTAAAACACACACATAACACGCACACATTTAAATCCAGAAATGCCACCCAATTTTCTACAATGTCTCGTCAGCCTTTTATCCTCATAAAACTCAATATAATGAGGCTAAATGCAATGCAGATGTCAGGGGGAAATGCTCTAACCACTTCCTATCAGTCATCCAGGTATTCATAAGTCCTCTCCCCAGACCTTCCCAGGGTGTCTCAGGCATTCATCTTCTCCACGGGAAGCCCTTGAATCTGACGGCCCAACGTGCTTTCTTTTATTTTTAGTGTCTCATGAAGCTTTTCTGAGGCAGGAACCACAGATAATATGGCTAACAATGATTATGACTCTTTATTTTCATTATTCTGGCAGTGAAGGCTGCCTTAATTCTAAATCTCTTTGTCAGAATCAGAGACTGGAAAATTCCCTTGATTTAATGTCCTGAAAAACTCTGAGCTGCTCATTCAGTCTCTCTTTCATATGCTGTCGGGGTTTTATCAATATCATCTTGAATGATTATCAGTCATTACAAATATTATCTTGGGCTCTGACTCCTTGTAGACTTGACATTTTTTAGTACATTTCCGTAATGCCTACTTACTAATGACCTACCAGATTAAGGCAATATAGTATTAATGGTTATATGTATTATCAACTGTGATGTCTTCCTTTCAGTGTTTAACTGATACTCCCTTGGTTTGCAAGTGAAACCTAAAATAATCAACATAGAAGTATTTAGCTCTTACTGTGTGCCAGTCGAGGTCCCTGCCTTCATGAAGCTAAGTCTAGTGCGCATGTGATAAAGTTAACGATGAATTAAAAACAGTGAGAGGAGTGCAAAAGTGAAGATGCGTTTTCTTGGAAGCTGAGGCATTAAAGAGGACTCTCTGAAGGATGTTATCCCCAGGCTAATGCCACAGGATTTATGTTGAGAATCTAAAGGGGTAAAGTTTCCAAACTAGAGAAGTAGGAGTTAAGAGAAGCAGGGAAAAAGGAAAAAGGGTATTGAAGCAAGAGATAGCTTAATACAAATAAGGAAGATTATGAAAGCTCCAGAGTTGAGCAACTAGACATGAGGTTAGAGAAGCATTTTTGAGCTAGAAGTGCCTAGAATTTCCATGAAGCCATTTGTTAAGAAATTTCTATCTTGAGTGAAATGTGCATGCGTGCTCAGTCGTGTCTAGCTCTTTGCGACCCCATTGACTGTGGCCTGCTAGGCTCCTTTTGTCCATGGAATTTTCCAGGTAAGAATATTGGAGTGGGTTGCCATTTCCTACTCTAGGAGATCTCAACCCAGGGATTGAAACTGCATTTCTTGCATCTCTTGCATTGGCAAGTGAATTCTTAACCAACAGCACCACCTGGGAAGCCTTGAATACAGTGGGAAGGTGCTAAAAGTTTTCATGCAGATGATAAAACTTAGATTTCAGATCACTCTGGCTACAACATAGAGGATGAATAGGTTAGGGACTCATTAGAAAATGTTGCATTTATAGGCAAGAGATGAAAATTTAATAAAAGTTATTCTCATAGAGGATGGAGAGCATGGAAAATTTGAAAAATATGAAAAGGTAAAATTGACAGCAGTTGAGGAATATTGGCTGTGGGGGAGATGGGGAGTGAAATGAAGGATGAGAGCCATGTTTCTGGCTTTGCAAAGGCATGTTAAGAGCCCAAGGCAGATTTCTTAAAACAAGAGTGTAGTCTCTTGAGTCAGACCTAGATATTCTCTTAGCTCAGCCACTTGCCATCACTGTATATCCTCGTATTATTTCCTTCATCTTATTGAGTATCAATCATCTGTAAAATGAAGATAATCTTCTAAGAATTAACTGTACATACAAGCATGTTGAAAATAACCAAACAGTACCTGTCACATGGGCTTCCCTGCTGGCTTAGTGGTGAAGAAGCTGCCTGCCAACGCAGGAGATGTGGGTTCAATCCCTGGGTCAGGAAGTTCTCCTGGAGAAGGAAATGGCAACCCACTCCAGTATTCTTGCCTGGAAAATTCCGTGGACAAAGGAACCTGGTGCTACAGACCCTGGGGTCCCAAGAGTCGTATATAACTTGATGACTAAACAACAACAACCAGTCATATATTCAGAGATCAAGAATGACAACAGCTAATAAAATTGGTATCTTTGTGATATTAAGTCTTTCTACACACAAAGGTGGTATATCTCTATATTTAGTCTTCTTCAATTATTCTTAGAAAAAAAAAATCTATGCTAAATTTTTGTCATCCTTTTAAGCAGAATATTCTTTTCATTACATTTTCTAATTGTTCCTTAGAGTGGAAAAAAAATTCACTTTTGTGTTGTGATTTTTTTTACTTCCAACTTCATCACCTGTCCTATAACTTCCAATAATTTGTCTATAGTTTTGGGGAGAGGTTATATAGATAATTCTATTATCAATAAAGTAAAAATTTTATTTATTCATTTCTAATTCCTATATATTTAATTTGTTATTACACTGACTAGAGACTTTATACCAGTGCTGTCTAATAGAAATGTGACATAAGCTTCAGATTAAATTTTTTAAAAAATTAACAGACTTTATTTTTGAAAACAGTTACAGATTTACAGAAAAACTGAATGGAGAGTATAGAGAGTTTCCATATATACTTAATTTCCCATCCCACACACAATTTCCATTATTATTAACATCTTACATTAGGGTGATGCTTTTGTTACAATTGATGAACCAATATTGATGCATTTGGGCTTCCCTGGTGGCTCAGAGGGTAAAGCATTTGCCCACAATGCGGGAAACCCGGGTTCGATCCCTGGGTCAGCAAGATCCCCTGGAGAAGGAAATGGCAACCCACACCAGTACTCTTGCCTGGAAAATCCCATGGACGGAGAAGCTTGGTAGGCTTCATGGGGTCACAAAGAGTCAGACACGACTGAGCAACTTCACTTTCTATTGATGCATTATTAACTAAAGTTCATAGCTGACACTAGGGTTCACTTTTTGTGTTGTACATTTTGTGGGTTTTGATAAATGTATAATGACAAGTATCCATCATTACCTCATATAGACGAGTTTCACTACCCTGTGTTCCATCAGTCGTCCCTCTCTTCTCCTTCTGAACCTCTGGCAACCACTAATCCTTTTTCCATCTCCATAACTTTGTCTTTTCCAGAATGTCATGTAGTTAGAATCATCCAGTGTTGGGCCTTTTCAGATTGGCTTCTTTCACTTAGCAATATGCACTGTTCCTCCATGTCGTTTCATGGCTTGATAGCACATTTATTTATTGAATTTTTGCTGGATAATATTCCACAGTATGAACATATGATGGTTTCTTTACCCATTCACCTATTGAAGGACATCTTTTTTCCTTTTTGGCTGTGTTATGTCTTAGTTGCAACACATGGGATCCTTGTTACATCACGCATGATCTTTCATTGTTGTGCAGCGACCCTTGAGTTGTGGTGCACAGGCTCTCTAATTGTGGCATCCAGACCCCAGAGCATGTGGGCTGAGTAGCTGTGGTTGCAGTGCTAGGGTTTAGTGGCTGCATGTTATGTTGGATCTTAGTTCCCTGACCAGGGATTGAACCTGTGTCCCTTGCATTGCTAGTTGTATTCTTAACAAGGTGGACCAACCAGGAAAGTCCTAGGACATCTTGATTGGTTGCAAGTTTTGGCAGTTATGAGTATTTGTTGTTGCTCAGTAGCTCAGTCGTGTCCAAATGTTTGTGACCCCATGGACTGCAGCACACCAGGCTTCCCTGTCCTTCACCATCTCCTGGAGTTTGCCCAAACTCATGTCCATCGAGTTGGTGATGCCATCCAACCATTTCATCCATCCTCTGTTATCCCTGTCTCCTCCTGCCTTCAATCTTTCCCAGCATCAGGGTCTTTTCTAATGAGTTGGTTCTTCACATCAGGTGGCCGAAGTATTGGAGCTTCAGCTTCAACATCAGTCCTTCCAATGAATATTCAAGGTTGATTTCCTTTAGGATTGACTGCATTGATCTCTTGGAAGTCCAAGGGACTCTCAAGAGTCTTATGAATATAGAGACTGTAAATAGTCAGGGATTTTGTGTGAACTTAAGTTTTCAACTCATTTGTATAAATAACAAAGAATAGTTACTGGATAATACACTAAGAGTATGTTTAGAGTCTTCCAAAGTGGCTATACTATTTTTCATTCCCACCAGCAATGGATGAGAGTTCATATTGCTCTACATCATGGTCAGCATTTGGTGTTGTCAGTGTTTTTGGGATTTTAGCCACTTATAAACTGCTGTTTTAGTTTCTACTTTCTTAATGACGCTATATAAAGCATCTTTTCATATGCTTACTTGCAATCTGTATATCTTCTTTGGTGAAATGTCTGTTCAGATCTTTTGTCTGTTTTTTAATTGGATTGGTTATTTTTTACTGCTGAATTTTAATAGTACTTTGTATATATTTGGTCTTTTGTCTTTTTGTCAGAAAACTTTAGTAAAGTCAGTATAACTTTAATAAAGTTCAATTTCTCAATTTTTAAATTTATGGATCATGCCTTTGGTGTTTTATCTAAAACATCATTGCCAAATGCAAGTTTACCTAGATTTTCTCTTATGTCATCTTCTAGGAGTTTTATCTAAGTATTACTTAATTTATGAATGCTTATTTAACTCATTTGTTATTTAGAAATACCTTTCTAAATTTCTACATATATGAGGATTTTGAGTTTATTTAAAATTTAACTTCTAAATTTAATACATTTTGCTCAGAAAATGTGTTTTACTTATATGTTATTTATCCTTTGGTATTTGTTGAGATTTGTTTTATGGCCTTGTAGATAAATAATTTTTGTAAATAATCTGCATGTACTGGAGAAGGGTGTGTTTCCTGAACTGATGGGCCAAATTCTATTTATGTTCATTCTGTGCTAAGTTGTTTCAGTTGTGTCTGACTCTGTGACCCTGTGGATGGTAGCCTGCCAAGTTCCTCTGTTTATGGGATTCTCCAGGAAAGAATACTGGAGTGGGTTGCCATTCCCTTTTCTAGGGGATCTTCCCTAACCCAGGGATGGAACCCAGGTCTCCTGTGTTGCCAGCAGATTCTTTACCATTCTGAGCCATCAGGGAAGCCATAACTCTCTCAATATTGATAGCTGAAATAGCCAAAATAAGCAAATAAGATATCAAAAAACCTTTAAAAACACAGTTAATAATCTCACTGTAAATTAGAGTGAGTCATTTGGCAATGACTCTAAATTAGCATGAGCTTATCAACTGCGTTTTCAAATGTTTTTTGGTACTTTATTTGCTTTTTTTGGTCTACTTCAGCTACCAATATTGAGAGAGTTGTGTTAAAATCTCATACTTTGATGATAGATGTATTAATTTCTCTTTGTATTTCTATCAATTTTTGCTTTGAAAGTTTTGAGCTGTATTACTAGGTGCATACATACACATTTCCCTGGTGAGTTGACCATTTTATGAGAGGACTCTATTTTCTCTAAAAATGCTTTTAAGAATTTAAGTCGAATTTTTCTCATTTTATGCAGCTTGCCAAAGTCCAACCTAAGCAGCATGTGGCAGAGAAAAATTCGCACCCAGGAAAGCTGGTTCTAGAGCCTAGGTTTCTAACCATTGAACGATGCCTCCACCTCCAGGTATCACCACCTGAACAGCCCTTTCACTTGTCTTGCTCTCTTCCCCAGCATCTCTGCCAAGGACCAGCTGTGCCTGCCAGATGAAATGGGAAAAGGGATTTTCCACAGGTTCCACACATGACCGCTACAGACAGAAGAAGAGCTTCTAAAAGTCTTTGGCTTTCTCTTTACCCGAAGCTGAATCTGCAACTTCCCTATAAAAGTCATCAGTGGCTTTGTTCCTTATAATTCGGAGTTTATTCCTAGCTCTGCATCCATCCTCAATGTCTAGACTTTGTCATTTCCCTCCAGCCACCATTTTAGTTTCCCTTCCATTGTCCTTACCCCGCCCCCTTCCTCGTCTATTCTACCAGCTCCCTTCAGAGAACGGATGAGTGAACGGTTTGCAAGGATGGAGCTTTGGACTTTTCACTGGATGAGAGCTGGCTAATCATTGTAGAGCAAGTCTGTCCCCTGCCTAATGTTTGGTCCAGGCTCGGGGAACACAGAACCTAAATCAGTCTAGCCTGCAACTTCTCTCTTTATTGGATACAAAGATGGGCAAGATTTTACCACTAGAATAGCTCTGTTCTTGCTCTGAAAATTCGTTTCCTCATTCTTCCTATACACAAATTGTTACACAAAATGCTGTGGAAATTATGCAAAAGCTCAGCCATGAAAAGGACAAATTTGAATCAGTTCTAGTGAGGTGGATGAACCTAGAACCTGTTATACAGAGTGAAGCAAGTCAGAAAGAGAAAAACAAACATTGTATATTAACATATATATATATATGTGTATATATATATATAATCTAGAAAACTATGGATGAACCTGTTTGCAGGGCAGGAATACGGATGCAGACATGGAGAACAGACTTTGGACACAGAGGGGGAAGGAGAGGGTACAACGAACTGAGAAAGTAGCATTGAAACATACGTATTACCATAGGTAGAATGGATGGGCTTCCCAGGTGGTGCTAGTGGTAAAGCATCCACCTGCCAATGCAGGAGACTCAAGATCCCTGGGTCAGGAAGATCCCCTGGAGTAAGAAATAGCACCAAACTCTAGAATTCTTACCTGGAAAATTTCATGAGCAGAGGAGCCTGGCAGGCTACAGTCCATGGGGTCGCAAAGAGTCGGACACAACTGAGAACACACCTACAATGTAAAATAGATAGCTAGTGGGAAGTTGCCTTATAACACAGGGAGCTCAACCTGGTGCTCAGCCTAGAGGGGTGGGTTAGGGTGGGGAGGTGGGAGGAGGTTCAATAAGGAGGGGACAAATGTATACTGATGGCTGATTCACATTGTTGTAGGGCAGAAACCAACACTACATTGTAAAACAACTATCCTCTAATTTAAAAAGAAAAACACAAAATGGACTCTCACTCAAAACTTGATTTTGATCTCAAGACTGTTGATTCTACACACTCACTAAGAGGGTATGAAAACTTTTATCACTTGCATAATGAGGCTTTCTGGGGAGCATAGAAAATATCTTTCAGATTGTTCTAAAAATGGCCTAAGCAAGAAAAAGAACTGGGTTGGAATTTTTATTGTGGCTAGACAGTGAGGCCAGGTTGAGGGTTGTCACATGCAGGAAGAGGCTTACATGGATATTTGAAACTCCCATAAGTGCCAAAGGAGGCAAAACCCAGAATTTCTTATCAGCTTGTCAAGATGTAAAACAGAAGAAGAGGGAGAAGGCTGTCAGCAGTCAAACATCAAAAACCAGAGATTTGGTACAAACATTTACAATCCTGAGCTGTATTCTCTTTCAGTTGTTTACTGCAACGAGAGTGTTAGTCGCTCAGTTGTGTCTGACTCTTGCAACCCCATGAACTGTAACCCGCCAGTCTCCTCTGTCCATGAACTTCTCCAGGCCAGAATACTGGAGTAGGTAGCCATTCCCTTATCCAGGGGATCTTCCTGACTCAGGGATCAAACCTGGGTCTCCTGCACTGCAGGCAGATTCTTTATCATCTGAGCCATTAGGGAAGCCCTGTTTATTGCAATAGCTCCACTTTACTAAAAAGGACCCCCAAACCCAAGAAATAGTTCAGGTTTCCAAAACCAAAGTTAAGGGAAAAGTTGTTCTTCAAGTAGTTCCAACTTATTGGAACTAGTTTCCTAGTTATTATATCCTAGGTCAATTATGTCCTGAGGCTCCAACCAGGGTTGCAGAGACACGGTCAGTCACAGACATGCAGACAGTCCCCAAAGCAGCACCCATAGCTGACTCTAGTATCTTCTCCCTGACGGTGGGATAGGAGCAGATCACACAGGGAATAGATACCAGCCCCTCAATTTTAAAGTGAGCCATACAAAGAAATCACAATGAGCCTCCATGTCAGGGATTAAGTCCATATCATCTCACCATCAAGTGACTAATCTCTGATCTCTTCTCATGGTTATAACCGGAGGGCAAGGGCTGGACCAGATATGAAGACTGGGATGGGAAGAAAGGATATTGAGAGGAAGAAGAAGAGGGCAATAAGGGGTAACTGAGGCAGCCTCCATCCGTTAATCCATCCATTCATAGGTCATCCAGGGAAAATACTATGGGCAAATTTCCTCCTGGCTGACACATGCACTGTTTGAGCTATAGCAAGTATCTTTCTGGCAAAATGTAATAAATCTGTTCTTGTTTAAATGGCAGGTGCTTGGGGATGCTGTTTTGCTTTTGGCAAACCAATAAAGAGGGAAACTCTATTTCATGGAGGAAGGGATGTGGGGAATTGTAAGACAGAGTCTTGATTCTTTAGCAGCCAGGATGGAGTTAAAAAAGCCTCCAAGTGTTTTTGAAAGGAAGGAAACCTTACTGTGCCCCACCCTCCTGGATTTAATCCACCTCATGCCAGGGCAGGTGGAGGAGGGGCCTGTGGAGGAGGCCCCGAGGAGAGCAGGATGTGGCCCAGCCTGAACCAGCCACTCTGGATGATGTTTCACTTCACAGGTCATCGGCAAGGCTCTTGACCCAAGTCTGACAGCAGATAATGGGGGAAGACTGAGACAGAGCGTAACAGAGGCAGCTGGATGGCTGCTTGCAGGTGATTTCTCTGAGGGCTGGAGGGATCCTTTTCAAAGGAAAAGGTTGGGAGACTGTTTCCATGGTAACTCTCCGAGTTCTGAAATGATATAATCAGATAATGCTCTGAACAGCAGAGGAAAGGTGGTGGATTTAGCACACATGAGCAGCTAAATTCTACAAGTTGGGTTTTTTTTCCCTCTTTAAAATGGTACGTCGGTATATTAAGAAAGAAAGAGAAAAGATAGGAAAGAGGGAAGGAAGGAGAGAAGAAAAGAAGAAAGTAAAAGAAAGGAAGGAAGGAAGACAAAGGTAACAAGGTAGAGGGGCAGAAAGGTAGGAAGGCAGGAAAGCAGGAAAAAGAATACTCGAACGTAATTTATTTCAAGGAAATATCCTTGAAAGCAAGAAAGAGCTGCTGGTGAAGTTGAAGTTGAGAGAAGAGATTTGATTGTCTATGATTTTGACCTTTGTGCTTTGTGAAGATTGATAAATGAGCTCATTCAGTTACTCTGGATTTCTGCTATTTAGCAGCACATCTATAACGTGTATTGTTATAAGACATACTTACCTTGATACAATTGGGTTATTATCAATTTAACATGAGGTTTATGCCATTTTGTCTGAAAAGGAAAGCTATTAATGGCATTGTAAAATGTAACAATTACACATATGCTTGAATATCAATAATGAAACTTATCATAAGCTACTTCTACATCTAGGACAGTGCAGTTTATTTTGAGTAGAAAAGAAAACATTCTTGGGAGAAGACTGTTAAAGATGATTAGAAATTGTTTCATTCTTCCATCTCATAAGTCTGTCAGGTGGGTTATTAACTCAACACTCTTGCCCCTTCATCCTGTGTCAAACTTGCCTGGTAAAACCCCACTGAAATTCAATACAATTCCCTGCCTGTTAAGCACAAGCTAAACATGGTTTGAGAAAAATACACACCCAGGTTGACTGGCCAGGGTCTAGTTCACGAGCTTGCTGAGCTCCCATCACTTCCATGTGATCCTATCCCTCCTACTGATTACTTTCCCTCTTGTTTCCTCAGGTCTGCAATATAAGGGTCCTCATCCTCAACTTCCGGAGAAGGCAATGGCACCCAACTCCAGTACTCTTGCCTGGAAAATCCCATGGACCGAGGAGCCTGGTAGGCTGCAGTCCATGGGGTCGCTAAGAGTCGGACACGCCTCTCTTCTGGAACATTTTAGGCAGCATGAAAATGTCATTTTACCTCCCATATTTAAGACAAAAACATCAACAAGCTCTTTCTCTTGAGTCTTCTAACCCCCACCTTGCCTTGCATTTTATTACAAAATTCATCAGTTCTCTCTCCACTCCCATGCTCTCTTGGACCAACCCCACTTATGTTTTTTCCCTCACCACTCTAGGAAGCAAGTTTTCACAACAGTCATCAATGAAATCACATTGCTAAATCTACAGCCAGTGTGAGGTCTTCTTCATTCTTGTCTGATTAGAACCATTAGAGGAGGTGGATTAGGGCTTCCCTGGTGGCTCAGACTATAAAGAATCCACATGCAATGCATGAGACCTGAATTTGATTCCTGAGTTGGGAAGATGATCCCCTGGAGAAGGGCATGGCAACCCGCTCCGGTATTCTTGCCTGGAGAATCCCATGGACAGAGAAGCCTAGCGGGTTACAGTCCATGGGGTTGCGAAAGAGTCAGACTCGACTGAGCAACTAAGCACCATGACCTCAAAGGGGTGGATTACTCCATCCTTTTTGAAATATTTACTTCCCTTGGTTTCTGAAACATCAGTCTCCTGCTTTTCCTTCAACCTCACTTAGTTTACCTCTCAGTCTACGTTTTTTAAGTTCTTTTTCTTATTTCAGCCTCCAAATGTTGGACTTATTTATCCCCCTGTTAGATATTCTGATGATTCCCAAATTTCTAGCTCCTGAACTTCAGACTTCTGTATTCAGGTCTCCACGTAATATTTCCACTTGCATGTCAAATAAGCAAATCAAAATAGAGCCCTTGAGTTCTCTCCTGCTTGCACTAGTTTTTCTATCACAGTTCCAATGACTGAAGGTTTTTGACCCCCCAAAATTCACACATTGAATCCCTAATCCCTAATGATGGCATTTGATGTTGGGGCCTTTGGGAGGTAGTTAGATTTAGATAAGATCATGAGGATAGAGGATAGCACGTGATGGATTTAGTGCTCTTTGAAAAAGAGAAAGAGACCAAAATTCCCTCTACTCTGCCATGAGTGTGCCTGCTCAGTCGCTTCAGTTGTGTCCAACTTATTTCAACTCCATGGACTGTAGCCTGCCAGGCTCCTCTGTCCATGGGATTTTCCCGGCAAGAATACTGGAGAGAGTGCCATGCTCTACTCCAGGGGATATTCCTGACCCAGGGATTGAACCCATATCTTCTGTGTCTCCTGCATTGCAGGCAGATTCTTTCCTGCCGATCCACTGAGGAAGCCCAAAAGGGGCTATCTTGAGGATTTAGAACTGTCTTGTCATTGGGATCTTGTCCTCCCCAGGCTCCAGAATTGAGAGAAATAAATGTTTGTTGTTTAAGCCATCCAATCTATGGCATTCTGTTATAGCAGCTCAAGCTCCTCTTGGTGTTTTGGTGAGAATTAAATGCTATAAAGTAATAAGATGGAGAAATCTCATAAATACAATGTTCGGTGAATATACGGTAATATAGGGTTAAATAATGCCATACCTCATGGTGTTATTATCAGATTGAAATGAGATCGTTAAAAGCACTGAACACAGAGTCTGTCTGTTGCATAGTTCATATTCAAAGGCCTTGTATGTTATTCAGTCACTCAGTCATGTCCGATTCTTTGTGAGCCCATGAACTACGGTACTCCAGGCTTCCCTATCCTTCACCATCTCCGGAGTTTGCTGTAACTCATGTCGATTGAGTCAGTGATGCCATTCAACCATCCCATCCTCTGTCACCCCCTTCTCCCCCTGCCTTCAATCTTTCCCAGCATCAGGGTTTTTCTAATGAGCTGGTTCTTTGCATCAGGTGGCCAAAGTATTGGAGCTTCAGCTTGAGCATCAATCTTTCCAATGAATATTCAAAGGCTAGTTATATGTATTAGTGTTAATTGCCACAAGGATACTGCATAACAAACCTCCTCCAAACTCAGTGGCTCACAATAATTCACATTTATTCTTTTGTTCAAGAGTCTGCAGGCTGATTGCATTACTATGGGCCTGATTGGGCAAACTGGACTTGACTCTAGGATGTTGGTTGGGTTCAGCTCTGTTGTTTGTGTGTTTATTCCAGGGCCAAGGCTAAGAATCAATAGCTAACTGGATCATGTTTTCCCATAATGCATCAGTTGAGTACCAAGCTAAGCAAAAGACATAAGCACATTTAAGGTCTCTGTTTCCATAACATCTAAAAACATTCCATTGGTCACAGCAAGTCCCATGGTAACCCCAACATCAATAGGCTAGATTAATCTCCACTTACAGTAAGATAGGAAAAGAAAGGAATATTTGATGAAAGGTAATTTCAACTATCACACTATCCTAATAAGGTTATAGTAACTGATGATAATGCTGCTGATGGGTAGGTGGAAAATTAATTATTGATTCTTTCTACTGCTTTTGCTTGGTTGCCAATTCTGTGCTAAGGTCTACCTTAGCCACTTCCCCAAGTAATATGAAGCTTTCCCAACCATATGGTGACTTTGATGTTTGGTTTTAAAGGATGACTTCAGAGACACCTGAGTTGCTCAAATTCTTTGCATCAACTTGGGAACAGACAAACACGAATTCAGCTCAGTTTGGTTCAGTCACTCAGTCGTGTCTAACTCTTTGCAGCTCCATGGACTGCAGTACACCAGGCTTCCCTGTCCATCACCAACTCCCAGAGCTTGCTCAAACTCATGTCCATCAACTCAATGAGGCCATCCAAGCGTCTCATCCTCTGCCGTCCCCTTCTCCTCCCACCTTCAACCTTTCCCAGCATCAGGATCTTTTCCAGTCAGTTCTTCGCATCAGGTGGCCAAAGTGTTGGAGTTTCAGCTTTAGCATCAGTTTTTCCAATGAATATTCAGAACTGATTTCCTTTAGGATGGACTGGCTGGATCTCCTTGCAGCCCAAGGGACTCTCAAGAGTCTTCTCCAACACCATAGTTCAAAAGCATCAATTCTCAGTGCTCAGTTTTCTTTATAGTCCAACTCTCACATCCATACATGACTACTGGAAAAACCATAGCTTTGACTAGACAGACCTTTGTCAGCAAAGTAATGTCTCTGCTTTTTAATATGCTCTCTAGAAACGCAAACTAAACATGTGACCATATGTGATTTATTCTTTGCCGTACCTTGTATATTCTTGGCTTTGGTGCCTCCTTAGGCATCTCTCAGTCTCAGTTTTCCTAATCTGAAAAATAAAAGATGCTCTTTTAACTTCCCCCTACTTTTCTGAATATTTTCTATAAATAAAAGGACTTTTCCTTTACACAAATTAGTCTCATGCATTTCAAGCAACACAGAAAAGAATTTAACGTGGTCACTTGGAGCTTGGCTTCCTGGTGGCTCAGATGGTAAAGAATCTGGCTGCAATGAAGGAGACATGGGTTCAGTCCCTGGATCAGGAAGATTGCCTGGAGAAGGGAATGGCTACCCACTCCAGTATTCTTGCCTGGAGAATTCCATGGACAGAGGGGCCTGGTGGCCTATAGTCCACTCAAGTATTCTTGCCTGGAGAATTCTATGGAGAGGAACCTGATGAGCTACTGTCCATGGTGTTGCAAAGAGTTGGACACAACTGAATGAATAATACTTTCATAGTCAGTGGCTTCCCTCATAGCTCAGTTGGTAAAGAATCTGCCTGAAATGCAGGAAACCCTGGTTCAATTCCTGGGTCCAGAAGATCCACTGGAGAAGGAATAGGCTACCCACTCCAGTATTCTTGGGCTTCCCTTATGGCTCAGCTGGTAAAGAATCCACCTGCAATGTGGGAGACCTGGGTTTGATCCCTGGGTTGGGAAGATCCCCTGGAGAAGGGAAAGGCTACCCACTCCAGTATTCTGGCCTGGAGAATTCCATGGTCTGTATAGTCCATGGGGTCACAAAGTGTCAGACAAGACTGAGTGACTTTCACTTTCACTTGACATTCATTAGAGGGAGGACTCAGATCAAATGCCAGGTTCACTATCACAAAATAATTCATGGACAATGGAGGCAAAAACTCACAAAATTCATTCCTTGGCCCTTGAGTGATGAGTGAGGCCACTTAAAGAGAACAATCCAATGTCAAACCAGTTGTCATGTCTTAGGAGTTCCCTGCTAGAATTATAGAACTGGAGCACATGGGGTGGAAGTAGGGGAGTTAGAGATGAGATACAAAGGGAAAAAAAAGATTTTTGTCTGATGTTATTCAGCAATACTGGAGTAGGAAATGGGAACCCACTCCAGTATTCTTGCCTGGGAAATCTCATGGACAGAGGAGTCTGGTGGGCTACTGTCCATGGAGTCACAAGAGAGTCGGTCATGACTGAGTGACATTTGTCTGTTCAGTCTTCTTGCAGTCCCTTTTCATGTTTCATGCCTACAGGAAGGAGTAAAAGACCTCTCAGCCACCCATGCATGGAAGATCTCAAGTCTATGGACACATCAGATGAAAGATTGTCTTCTTGAGCTTGATTGTGTCTGTTCTACAATTTCACTGGTTAATTAACCAGAGGAAAAGCACTCAAGCTACAAGGTGAAGAATTTGAGGTGTGCATGAGGAAGGTTTCCCATCCTAGGAGGCCAGTCAATATGGAAATACCTTGAAGTTAATTGACAACTTGTCTCTCCTAATCTCTTGGTATGGAGGAGTGAAGGAGGGCTGACTGACATTTATTGTTATTAATAACAAGGAACAGACCATCTCACAAACAGTATCCTATTAGGAGCCATAAGAGCCCAGCCAGGTAAGTGTAATAACCTGATATATTCAGAAAAGAATCCAGGATTGTTCAGGTTAAACACATTATTACCCAAGGAAATACTATTAGGAAATGGTAGAAAGAACCTCAAACCTAGCCTCTGATTTTCCCACCATATTACATTTTGATCTTTAAGATATGCGTGTAGATTCAGAAAATTCTATTGGTTAGAGCTCAAAGCAGGTAGATAGACTAAATTAATGTTCACAGAGTCCCTTTCAATCCCAGACATCTGTGAGACTATGATATACAACAAATTATTTTCTCTGCAAACCCAAACTCTAGGGTACATTGTACAGATTTCTTTTCCCCGCATTTTCAGCTGTCAGCTCCTTGACTGCCCCTCATGGTCACTTTGCAAGTCTTGATTGCTAAGCATTTATTTTCTTCTCCCAGTTTGTCTGGAAGACAGAATGCTTCAGGAAGAGATTGTTGGGGCTTCTGATATAAGGCACATGAAATATCTGTAATTATGGATTACATTTTTGTGCCCAATAAATGGCTGAGAGAAGTCCTGTGATCGAAACTTTTAGAAGATAATTGAATGTGTCAACTGGATCGAAAAATTATGTACTTGCTCCACCTCTGCAAACTGTGATAAATAGTTATTGTCTGGAGAGTTTGCTAGGCATTTCCTTTTGCATTGTAAAATTACTGTAGCCTTTGTCACTGAATTTTTGGTTAACAACTCAAAGAAACTCTTGGACTAGGAGTTACCTTCTTTATGCCAGAGACTGCCTCTCAAATAATAAAAATAATAATAACTCAAAACTTCAGTTTATTTCTACCATTATCCCAGTGGAAGGAAATGTGTATTTGGTGTTTTGTTTTGTTTTTTTTAAAGAACATTTATCTGGTTAAAAGTGGGGCATATCTCATGTTTGAGTAAAAATTAGCATTCCTCTAACTGAATACTAAAGTGAGAGTAAAAGCACTGATTCTTTATTATTTATGTTTCCAATTGTGTCCTTTGTATAACTGCCTTGAACAGAGGCACCTTATTAAAATGGACAATCAATAACAGCAATAGAATTTCCAGGCAGAAGAACAAAACAAAATATAAATTAAAACTTCCTATTAAACCCCAGCAGTACATAGTGTGCCTGACCAAGAAGAACTGAGCTTGTTTAAACATATATAAATCAGAGAAAATAGGAGGTGGAAGTGGAAAGGAGAAGGGATCAAATCTAGACGCAAGACTGAGGTGAGAATTTTCCAAGCTCTCAAAGAGTGGCAGACATAACAAAGGAAAAGATCAATGGGAATTTCACATACAAATTACATTTTCTCTCAAAATTGCTTAACAGCAAATAAACCAGGGGAAACACTTGCTCTGAACAGGACAAAGGGTGATATACTTAATAAGAAAAGAGCTCATGCCAGAAGGTAATAAGAAAATCATCAAGTTCCCAATAAATACAGGGGGGAAAGGACAAAGACAATTTAAAACACAGACACATTAGTGGCTCATAAACATTTGAACATTTTTCAGCCTCATTCATTATCAACGAAATAGAAATTTGAACAACAATGAGATGCTATTTTTAACCTACCAGATTAGTAGAACTGTAGCACATGAGACCGTTTGATACTGGAGATTAAGTGCAGTGATCAAGACACGCTCAACACAGCTGGAAGGAATAACAGAGTGGTTGGAGCCCTCAGGAGAGGAAAGGGGCGTACAATGTGAGAGCCTTTTAAATACTTGTGATACTTGTAATCCGCACCTCCAAAATGTTGCTTCTGGGATTCTACTGATGGAAATGATCTGAAATGAAGGCACAGTTTTCTGCCAAAGATTTTCGTCACAATGCTGTTTGTAATATTAAAATTTAGAAATACACAGTTTCCAAAAATAAGGGTTATATCAATTACATTGGAATAAAAAAATGTAACCACTCAAAATATCTGTAAAATATTTTGAATAATATCATAAAATGCTTAGGTTTTAGTGTAAAACATAAAAGTAGAGTATAAAATTTTACACGTAGATTGAGATCAAAGATGTAAAATAGATATAAAAAATGACTAGAATGGATTTATAATAAAATATTAATCATGATTTTATTTGGCCGGTGAGATTACAGGGAGGGTGACCATGTAGTTTGTTTTCCAACTGGGGACACTTGGGAGGTGAAAAGGGAGCTAGTTCAGAGGTTAGAAACTGAATTGTTCCAGTTATGTGGTCACACTTCTCCCAGATCACTTTCAAATGAGTTTTTGCTCAGCTCTTCCGTTCAAAATTTCCCAAAAATCTTTTTCCCCCAGAGCTCATTGAAGCAGGACATGGAAGCAACCTAAGTGTCCTTCTACAGAGGAATGGCTAAAGAAGAGGTAGTATGTATATAAAACGGAATACTACTCAGCCATAAAAAAGAATGAAATAATACCATTTTCAGTGACACAGATGAACCTAGAGATTGTCATACTCAGTGAAGTAAGTCAGGCAGAGAAAGACAAACATTGTAAGATATTGCTTATATGTGGAATCTAAAAAAAAAAAAAAAAAGGTACAAATGAACCTATTTACAAAACAGAAACGGAGTTGTTAGGGGAGGCACACTGATTGAAACCACCCACCCTGGCCAGGCACCATAGTAACCATTTGCATGAGTTGTTTTAGGACAGGAGGTCCTGCTAAGGAACACGGAACTAATAAGCCACCACCAACCGGAAGAGTTCGGGAAAGGTCAAGAGGAGACACCACATGTCCGACCACCTCCCTGCATCCTTTTGTCTGGCATCCATCTTGGCTGAACAAGGCATGCACCACCAGGAAGGACTCTGAGTCAGAATGACTGGCTAAGGACAACCCGGAAACTAATTCCATCACCATAAAACCCAAGATTGCAAGCCATGTAGCAGAGCTATTCTCCTGGGTTCCCTTACCCTACTGCTCTCCACCCGGGTGCCCTTTCCCAATAAAATCTCTTGCTTTGTCAGCACATGTGTCTCCTCCGACAATTCATTTCCAAGTGTTAGACAAGAGCCCAGTTTCGGGCCCTGGAAGGGGTCCCCCTTCCTGCAACAGAGTCATAGATGTAGAAAACAAACTTATGGTTACCAGCGGGAAAGTGGGGAAGAAGAGGGGTAAAGAGGGAGATTGGGATTGACATATACACACTACTACACATAAAATGGCAACCCACACCAGTACTCTTGCCTAGAGAATCCTGTGGACAGAGGAGCCTGGTGGGCTGCTGTCCATAGGGTCGAACAGAGTCGGACACGACTGAAGCGACTTAGCAGCAGCAGCAGCAGCAGCAGCAGCAGCAGCAGCATACATAAAATAGGCAAGTAATAAGAACCTACCGTCTAACACAGGGAACTCTACTAAATGTTCTGTAATGGCCTACACAGGAAAAGAGTACAGATATATACAACTGACTCGGTTTACTGTACAACAGAAAATAAAACAACATGTAAGTCAGCTATACACCAATAAAAAATTAATTATCAGAAAATACAAGAGTTTATAGAATAAAATTTCTGCCCAAGAACGAAAACAATCTTTTCTCAAAATTTTCAAGGAGAGTCTTTCTTATTCCTGACTATTAATGCACAACCCATTGGTCTATGAGAAGGAAGATGTCAGGGAGCATTTTCTGTTAGTAAAACCTCGGAGTGTTCCTTTCATTAAAGTCTTTATGTATTTTTCAGACTAGTACTACTTTCTTTTACAAAAGGATTTTCTCATAAGCAAAATGCTGTGTATTAAAAGTAGAAAATTTAGAGAATCCAGAAAATTGTGAAATTTTGAGAAATTATACTGATAGAAATGCTGGGTAAGAGAAGAGCTCAGTAAAAATTCACTTGAAGGTGGTCTGGGCAAAGAGTGGTTTGGAAACTGCTTGGTATGAGAAATAGATGAAGAGAGTGGAAAGATTTTGCTTTAACTTTTTTTTTTCATATTGGAATATAAGTGATTAGCAATGTTGTGATAGATTCAGGTGGACAGCAAAGGGACTCAGCCAAACATAAACATGTATCCAGTCTCCTCAAACTTCCCTCCCATCCAGGCTCCCACATAACACTGAGCAGAGTTCCCTGTGCCATACAGCAGGTCCTTGTTGCTTATCCATCTTAAATACAGCAGTGTGTACATGTTCATCCCAAACTCCCTAACTATCCCTTCTCCCCAGTCCTTCCCCCATAGGCAACCATAAATTCCTTCCCTAAGTCTGTGAGTCTGTTTGTCTTTTGTAACTAAGTTCATTTGTATCATTTCTATTTAAATTCTGCATATAAGGGATGTCTTATGATATTATCTTTATTTGGAAAAGATTTGATGTTGGGCAGCAGGTTTGACCCCTGGTTCAAGAAGATCACCTGGAGGAGGAAATGACAACCCAATTCAGTATGTTTGCCTGGGAAATTCCATGGACAGAGGTGCCTGGCGGGTTACAGTTCATGGTGTTGGAAAGAGCTGGAAGCAACTGAACATGCAAGCTTATACTAGGCCAGAAGTAGTTTTGCAAAGTAGTGTGTTCCCCATCACTGGGAAGCATTTGAGTTGGGCCTGGCTGACTTCATCAAGGCTGTCCTTAAAGAGAACCGAAGGCTGCCTTAGAGACACCAGCCCAGGGACCTGGGGGTCTTTGGAAGCCCACTCAGATCCCATCTCCGCCTCTAGCTTTTCTCCAAGACTAGGCTCTTCCCAGAGAGGTAAGGAGGTCCAGGCAGGTCACTGTAGGTGGCAGCCACACCTGGGCAGTGTCAGGGTTAGCAGGGAGTGGAAAGTGAAACTCTATTCAGAACACTACCTTATATTTGAGTATACCCTTTTTCAAAGTAGTTTTACTTACTTTTATGATTTTTAAAAAATTGTATCTTTTTTAATTGAACACAGAACATTCCCAGAATTCCAGAAACCCTCCAAATCCCTCTCTTGATCACAACCTCCTTCTTTCCCCTGAAGGTAAATGGCAACCTTACTTCTTACTCATCCGGCATGTTTTCAAATCCTAAATGAAACCATGTAGGATGCATGCTCCACATTTGCCTTCCTTGATCCAACTTTATGTTTGTGAGATTTCTCTGTATTATGACTTCATAGCACTTAATTCTCACAGTTCAGTTCAGTCGCTCAGTCGTGTCCGACTCTTTGCGACCCCATGAACCGCAGCACACCAGGACTCCCTATCCATCACCAACTCCTGGAGTCTACCCAAACCCATGTCCATCGAGTTGGTGATGCCATCCAGCCATCTCATCCTCTGTCATCCCCTTCTCCTCCTGCCCTCCATCCTTCCCAGCATTAGGGTATTTTCCAATGAGTCAACTCTTCGCATGAAGTGGCCAAAGTATTGGAGTTTCAGCTTCAACATCAGTCCTTCCAATGAACAACCAGGACCGATCTCCTTAAGGATGGACTGGTTGGATCTCCTTGCAGTCCAAGGGACTCTCAAGAGTCTTCTCCAACACCACAGTTCAAAAGCATCAATTCTTCGGCGCTCAGCTTTCTTCACTGTCCAACTCTCACATCCATACATGACCACTGGAAAAACCATAGCCTTGACTAGACAGAACTTTGTTGGCAAAGTAATGTCTCTGCTTTTCAATATGCTGTCTAGGTTGGTCATAACCTTCCTTTCAAGGAGTAAGCGTCTTTTAATTTCATGGCTGCAGTCACCATCTGCAGTGATTATGGAGCCCAAGAAAATAAAGTCTGGCACTATTTCCATTGTTTCCACATCTATTTCCCATGAAATGATGGGACCAGATGCCATGGTCTTAGTTTTCTGAATGTTGAGCTGTAAGCCAACTTTTTCACTCTCCTCTTTCACTTTCATCAAGAGGCTCTTTAGTTCTTCTTCGCTTTCTGCCATAAGGGTGGTGTCATCTGCATATCTGAGGTTATTGATATTTCTCCCGGCAATCTTGATTCCAGCTTGTGTTTCTTCCAGCCCAGCGTTTCTCATGATGTACTCTGCATAGAAGTTAAGTAAGCAGGGTGACAATATACAGCCTTGACGTACTCCTTTAATTCTCACAGAAACACAAAAAGGTGAGTTCAAAAGATATCCACAACTTGTTATGGAGATGAGGAAATGAGCCCAAAAGATTAAATGACTTGTCCAAGGTCATGTTAACAAATAACTTGTCAGTAAGTGGTACATGGGACTTTCCATGTGGTTCAAGTGGTAAAGAACCTGCCTGCAAATGCAGGAGACTCAGGCAGGAGATGTGGGTGCGATCCCTGGGTCAGGAAGATCCCCTGGCATAGGAAACAGCTACCCAACTCCAGTACTCTTGCCTGGGAGATTCTATGAACAGAGGATCCTGGCGTCCTCTGTGTCCATGGGGACCCCCTGTGTCCTTGGGATCACAAAAGAGTCAGACACAACTGAGCAAAGTGGTACCTAGATCCACAGACTACCGTCTAGCTTTCTTCCTCACATTGTGTTGACACTCCCAAGAAGTATGGCTTGGTGGGGACAGTGTGGGAACTGGGTTCATTCATATTTAGTTCTCCTACTGACTACCTTTGTGACTTTCGGCGCATCACCTACTTCTCTGAAACCTGAATGCCTCATTTGCAGAATAGTATGCTGACAGCAATGACTCTGAGACAGTTAGTTAATATTTGGTAAGTGGATGAATAAATGATTATGGTTTTTAGGATAAAGTGATATTGTGTATATAAAATCTCTTGGCACTTTTTTGGCACTCAATAAAAAGTAGCTATAGGTGACCCTGGAAAGAAAGTCTCCTATCAGTGGAGGCTCCTAGTGAAAGACTAATTGTGATACATTGGTTAGAATTCTTTGTTAGGATGCACTGAGCTTTCTGACACTAGGTGATTAGCCGGAAGGGAAACGAACAAAATAAAAACAATGATCTAGGTATTTCCAAAAAGCAGAGCCATCACTTGGCTGAC
Organism: Okapia johnstoni; assembly: GCA_024291935.2. Lineage (NCBI taxonomy): Eukaryota > Metazoa > Chordata > Mammalia > Artiodactyla > Giraffidae > Okapia > Okapia johnstoni. Next base: position 13,342,412 of record CM044326.1, on the reverse strand, counting down.
AAAAGTTCTTATAGTCAAAGCTATGGTTTTTCCAATAGTCATGTAAGAATGTGAGCATTGCACCATAAAGAAGGCTGAGCTCTGAAAAACTGATGCTTTTGAATCGTGGTGCTGGAGAAGACTCTTAAGAGTCCCTTGGACTTCAAGGAGATCAAATCAGTTAATCCTAGAAGAATCAACCCTGAATATTCATTAGTTCTGATGCTGAAGTTGAAGTTCAATATTTTGGCCACCTGATGTGAAGAGCAGATTCATTGGAAAAGACCCTGATGCTGGGAAAGATTGAAGTAAAAAGTATTAGGGGGAAGGATGAGGTTGTCAGATAGTATCACAGACTCAATGGATATGCTTTTGAGCAAACTGGGAGATAGTGAAGGACAGGGAAGCCTGGCGTGCTGCAGTCCATGGAGTCACAAAGAGTTGGACACGACTGAGCAACTGAACAACAACGAAGCATTTCCAACATCTGAAAACTCGCTTTTATGCAAAAGACCTAGATGCCCAACCATACACCCAGGGTCACCTAGAAGCTCAGGTCTAAGTAACAGCTCCTCATTAGCCCTCTTAAAACTCTCACACACCCACTTGTTCCAGGCTTTGGTGTTATGTACAAAAACATCAGCTTTTCAAAGCTAATCTCTTCCTGAATTTTTAACATGCATACAGCACTGGTGAATTTGCAACAACCTTGGGGACAGCATAGATTTTCTCAAGCAGAATGTAAAAACCATACAGCTAACAGGCCAAGTTGAGAAATCCACGTTCATCTAAGTTGGTTTGTGCCTAAATGCTCTCTGGGGTTTTACTTATTTTTCAACTTGCTCTTGCTGTGAAAGTTCCATCTTCTAAATGTTAAATCACGGAGCCATGAAAAGATGTTACATGACCACAGCTAGCAAGCAGTGTCAGTTTTCCTGTAATGGTCTGTATGTGTGGTGCTAGCTGTGGGAAATTTTGGAATGACTTTCTAAATATTGTGGCATCCTTCTTTAATATAAGCGTCATCACTGCAATTTATTGAGGACTTAGTGTGCATCAGATTCTGTTAGCTACTCTTTTGGTGCTTCATTTAATCTTTACAGTAACCCCTTACAGCAACCTCCTTCCATCATTTTGTGGAAAAGGAAGCAGATCCAAATAGTTTTTTCAAGGCTAAACAACTATAAGTGGCAGAGCTAGAACTGGAGCCTCGTGCTGTCTGATTTTAATGCTAGTTCTTTTTCCTCACTTCTATGATTCAAAGCAGGGATGAGAGGACTCTACTATGACAAGTCTGGAACATGGAACCAAGGAAGAAGATGGACTCTCATCTTACTGATATGCATAGTCCTATAGTAGTAGGTCGGAGAAGGCAATGGCACCCTACTCCAGTACTCTTGCCTGGAAAATCCCATGGACGGAGGAGCCTGGTTGGTTGCAGTCCGTGGGGTTGCTACGAGTCGGACACGACTGAGCGACTTCACTTTCACTTTTCACTTTCATGCATTGGAGAAGGAAATGGCAACCCACTCCAGTGTTCCTGCCTGGAGAATCCCAGGTGCCGGGAGCCAGCTCACGAGATCCCCACTCATGACAGAGTGATGAGGAGAAGGACTGACGAGCAGAGCAACTCAGGCCTCAGGGATTCTCGAGAGGCTGCCTCAGCGCTCACCTTAAGGATGAGATCTGTCTTTCTGATGCTGGCTATAATAAACCTCTTCTTATTTTCTGTGACTTAGGCAAAAGGCTTTTCCTGATTCTCTTCTAAAATAGATCAATCTGAAACCTCAAATCAACAAGGCCCCTGAACGGTAGCACCCTAAATAAAATTATCTGAGATATAGAGCATGCTGATCTAAATTCCTTTTGCTAACATATTAGTTTGTTTAATAAATGTACCTGTGCCTTTGGAGCTAATGTGCATAACTGCTCCCTAGTAATAAAACCTCATTGAGAGCCTCCGCACAGAAAGCCCCTATGGGCACAAAACCCTTCGCAGGAAAAAAGGCTTGTTAGGAAATATAAGAAATAATTGCTTTATGAAACTGTTACTTAGTCTATATTTACTCACTATGTTTTTACTCTTAACGTATTTAGCCTATATAATGAAAGCATAATAGTTAAAAATTTATATAAATAGAAGTTTAGCTTTAATACAAATAATAAGACAATTGTTGAATTAACTGATGATTCTTACTTAGAGCTGACCTTCAGCTTGCTGACCTTCTGGGACCACATTCTTTTCTGTTAAGCTCAAGGCGTAGAGTAAATTACCGAAAACCGGTTTTACCTTGAAACTTTCTATTGATAAATTCTTTCCTGCTGTGCCTGATACAAAAGCATTCTGACTGATCAACCCTTACCAATGGAGAGTCACAAGATGTTAGCAGGCCCCCAGGCCGGAAGATGACGTAAACAAAATGAGGCTTTTTGTAACTAAAAACAGGCAAACAGTTTCAATGAAGGTCAAAAACTGCTGGCCTATTAAGCTGGATTGATAGGCCCATTAAGCTGAATTCATATGCCCATTAAGCTAAATTGGTATGTCCCTTAAGCTGAATTGGTATGATTCTATACTTTACATTTGTTTCTATGTACCACAAAAAATATAAAAACTGTCTTAAAAACAATAAAGTCGGAAGACACTTGGAAACACCACGACTCGCTGTGTCTTCTCATTCGTATCGCCGACGCCGTCCATCCTGAGGGAACCCTGACCAGCTGGGGCAGGACTCCGGCACCCAGGGACGGGGGAGCCTGGTGGGCTGCCGTCTATGGGGTCGCACAGAGTCGGACACGACTGAGGTGACTTAGCAGCAGCATAATAGTAGGTGCTGTGTTCCCTAAGTCCTGATGACTTGCTTATCAAAGAATGTACTCAGCTTCTCAGTGGTATCTGAATTCCCACCCCCCCACCCCCACCCCCACCCCCACCCCCCCTGTGGAACTCCCAGGCTCCTCTGTCCATTGGATTCTCCAGGCAAGAATACTGGAGTGGGTTGCCATTTTCTTCGCCATGTCAAAGAATACAGCCCCATTATAACTGGAGAGGATTGGGTACTGGCACACCTTCCAAGAAGGAGATCATGTGTCCTTGTGTTGACTCCAGTCTATGTCTGCCCAAAACAGGCTGCCCACAGGCAGTCTGGAGGAGCAGAGAACAGTTTTTCAGATTTTTCTTCCATCACCATGTGAGGTGTTCTCTGCTGCTCTATCGTGGTTCTTAATTTAGCAGAGCAATTCTGTTCTGCCAAAATATACTTTCCAAATATAAGTGCTTAACATAATGATGATAATATAACCAAAACAACAGATCACTCAGGTTACCTCCAATAGTGAGCCCCAGACATTTGGAAGAGGGAGGAAATATAAACATGTTGCTGCCTTTGAGGGTCAGGTACCTTTGAAGGTGAGAGAAATGTCTCTTGCTCATTCTCCTTTGTCTTTAGAGCCATTTAGGTCTTTAAAGTAACTGAAATTCAGCCCCTAAGTCTTGAATTCTTCCTACTTTTTAAATACACTCCCTTTACCATAGTCTAAGCCACCATCATCTCTCCACAAGCCTATTTGGGCCACCAGTCTAGGCTTCATTTCTACCCCCGTCCCCCTATAATTTAATTTATTTTATTCAAAGCAACCAGAGTGTCCTTTCAGGTACATAAGTCACATACTTTGGGGGACAGAATTTTATTTTCTAAAGATGACTGCACCAATAGGTCTTGTTCCACATGCTCTTACAAGGTAATATTGAGACCCCACTATCACTACAAGGGTCTATATTCCCTCTTCTTGACATTGAGTAGGCTTTGGGACAGACTCCATGAATAAAACACAGCAGAATTTCAAGACTAAGTTAATAAAGGTGACACAAGCTACCACCAGGCTCTCTCTCTTGAAATGCTTGCCTTGGGAATCCAGTCATCATCTTGTGAGGAAGCCAAGCTGCATATGGAAGGGCTAGGTGCAGTCCAGCTGAGGTCACCTTGTAAAGCCAACATTCCCCACTGGACGTGCGAGTGAGCAAGCCTTCAGATAACTGCCATTCCCAGCTTTATCCTTGCCCCAGCTGAGCAGAGATGAGCAGAGATGAACTGACTCACCAAGCTCAGCCCATATGACAGGTCTCTGAGCAAAACAGATACTGTCATTATGTCAAGAAACTACATTTAGGGGATGTTTGTTATACGGCAACAGGAAAGTAGAACTCCACCACTCCCTTGCTCAAAATCCTCCAGTGATTTTCCAGTGCCATGTGGGTGATTTAGCCAATGACAGTCCCTCCCATCTCTTCAGCCCTCTGAAGAGGGCTACACTGACCTACACTGAAGGTTGCTGAAGTGTAGCCACATGTTCCTTTTGTGCTATGGAATCCACTGGAGCTTGTTCCAGCCTCAGGGTCTCTGTTCTCACTGCTCCTTCTGCCTGAGTGCTATCCCTTGGAACTTGGCACAGCTGGATTCTTCTCATAATTCAGGTTCTAGTTCAAACATTCTTCCTTCTCTGGTCACTAGAACTGATCTCTGGGTTCCTTTCAGATTGAATGAGCACACATACAAGATTGCATGGTCAGTGTGATATTTTTTTCCCTCTAGTCATGTTCAGCTGCAGAGATGCAGGCTTGGGATAGGTGCAGAGTGGAATTTGTTTTATACAGACTTAGAGCCTTATCAGGTGGACTCATTGCTCTTGACCCCTTTGAAAGGACTCTGCATCAGTAATCGCTTCTCCCTACAGAGTCTCCAAAGGTGCTTTTCACCAAGACAGTGTGCTAATGATGTAGTAGTCACAGTCTCAAAGATGTGTTTTTCAGGTTCTGTTTGAGTCTTCTTTGACTCACTGGCAGTGAAAGAGAGAAAGAGAGAGAATCTTGGTATACAAATACCTTGGTTCTCTTTAAGCATTTTTGATTAATTTTCTATTCTCCAAAGTGTATTTGTTGACTGCCCACTGCCATCAAGGAGGTCTAGTGGAAGGGGCAGATGCTAGGCAAACAAAGAATAAATAAAATAGAGTATGTCCCTGTGTGATGATATAGGAGGGAAGGTGATCAGCTATTCAGTCATGTCTGACTCTTTGCAACCCCATGGACTATAGCCTCCCAGGCTCTTCTGTCCATAGGATTTTCCAGGCAAGAATACTGGAGCAGGTTGCCATTTCCTTCTCCAGGGGATCTTCCCAACCCAAGGATCAAACTTGTGTCTCTTGCATCTCCTGCATTGGCAGGCAGATTCTTTACCACTAGAGCCATCTGAGAAGCCCAAAGAGGGGATGGGAGAGGCTTAAATAAATGTATCGGTCATGCAGCTATCCATGGATGAATGTCCCAGGAAGAAGTGGCAAGCTTGTAATATTTAAGAATCTGCAAAAAAAGAGAGTATGACTGGAGTGCAATGAGAAAGAGAATGAGATGGGGTTTCAGAGAAACCATAATTAGATCTTATATGGACTTTCCTTCATACTCTGAGTGAGGTGGGAAATGACTCAGTTTCATGGTGTGACACACATTCTGGCTGCTGGCTTAGGAAAGGCAGTAGAAAGATAAAAAACAGGAAGTCCAATTAGGAGACGTTTTCAGTGATCCAGAAATGGATCCAGCAGTAGAGCCTTGTACGAAGACCTTAGAGCCTGCAGTAGTGATTAGTGGTCAGATTTTGGGTATAGGCTGTATATTGTCATCCTGTTTATTTAACTTATATGCAGAGTACATCATGCGAAATGCCAGGTTGGATGGAGCACAAGCTGGCATCAAGACTGTCGGGAGAAATAGCAATAACCTCAGATACGCAGATGACACCACCCTTATGACAGAAAGTGAAGAAGAACTAAAGAGCCTCTTGATGAAAGTGAAAGAAGAGAGTGAAAAAGTTGGCTTAAAACTCAACATTCAGTAAACTAAGATCATGGCAGCCAGTCCCATAACTTCATGGCAAATAGATGGGGAAACAATGGAAACAGTGAGAGACTTTATTTTCTTAGGCTCCAAAATCACTGCAGATGGTGACTGCAGCCATGAAATTAAAAGACACTTGCTCCTTGAAAGAAAAGCTATGACCAACCTAGACAGCATATTAAAAAGCAGAGACATCACTTTGCCAACAAAGTCCATCTAGTCAAAGTTACCTTTTTTCCAACAGTTATGTATGGATGTGAGAGTTAAACTATAAAGAAAGCTGAGCACTGAAGAATTCATGCTTTTCAAGTGTGGTGTTGAAGAAGACTCAGAGTCCCTGGGACTGCAAGGAGATCAAACCAGTCAATTCTAGAGGAAATCAGTTCTGAATATTCATTGGAAGGACTGATGTTGAAGCTGAAACTCCAATACTTTGGCCACCTGATGTGAAGAACTGACTCATTGGGAAAGACCCTGAAGGTGGGAGGAGAAGGGGATGACAGAGAGTGAGATAATTGGATGGCATCACTGACTCGATGGACATGAGTTTGAGCAAGCTCCGGGAATTGGTGATGGACAGGAAGCCTGGCATGCTGCCGTCCATGGGGTCACAAAGAGTCGGACACGACTGAGCAACTGAACTGAACTGAACACAACACTTGCTGATGGATTGGATATTCGAGGAGAGAAAAATGGTGTCAATGGGGACTTCAAGTTTTTATCCTGAGCAACTGTGAGAATAGAGTGGCCATAGACTGCAAAGAATGAGATGGTAAGTGAAGCAGGTCTGGAGGATAATCAGAAGTGTCAGGAATTATATTTCATGCAGGTTATGTTTCAAATGTCTCAGTATATATTAGACAAGCAGCATTATACAGGCAGCTGAATATAAGAGTATAGCTTTGAAGGAGATGATTAGGCTAGTGATATAAATTTGGTAGTTAATTATCAGGGCATAAATGGTATTTACAGTCATGTGACCAGAAAATCGAACTTAGAAATGGATAAAGATAGAGGAATGAAGTCCAAGAAGTGAGACCTGGAAATTTCCAACATTTGGAGATAGGAGAGAATGGGTACCACTGACTGATTAATGAGGATTGACCCCTGAGGTGTGAAAACTAAGTACTGAGAAGGTAACAGGTAGGAAGGTCAGAGGTCACCAAGCATCAAGAGGAAATAAAAAACAAACAAACAAAAAACGTCTCCCACTTGCAATTCATTTCCTCCTGACGCCTGGGGACCTCTGGCCTTCCTGCCTGCTATGCTCTCATTACTTGCCCAGTCACTCAGTCGTGTCTGACTCTTCGTGACCCCATAGACTGCAGCACGACAGGCTCCTCTGTCCATGGGATTCTCCAGGCAAGAACACTGGAGTGGGTCTTCATGCCCTCCTCCAGGGAATCTTTCTGACCCAGGTATTGAACCCACATCTCCTGCATCTCCTACATTGCAGGTGGATTCTTCACCACTGAGCCACCAGGGAAGCCTGAAAACTAAGTATAAGAATAGATAAAAAAGATGTGGTACATAAATACAATGGAATATTACTCAGTCATAAAAAAGAATGAAATTGGGTTACTGGTAGAGATGTGGATGGACCTAGAGTCTGTCATACAGAGTGAAGTAAGTCAGAAGAAGAGGAACAAATATCATGTATTAGCACATGTATTTGGAATCTAGAAATATGGTAAAGATAAACCTATTTCCAGGGCAGGAATAAAGATACATATGTAGAGAACAAACATGTGGACACAGCAAGGAAACGGGGAGGGTAGGATGAGTTGGGAGAGTAGCATTGACGTATATAAACTACCATGTGTCAAATAGATAGCTAGTGGGAAGATGCTATATAGCACAAGGAGCTCAGCTTGCTGCTCTATGATGACCTAGAGGGGTGGGATGGTGGTGGGAGGGAGGGAGACCTGAGAGGGAGGAGATATATGTATACAAATAGCTGATTCACTGGGAAAGATTGAGGGCAGGAGGAGAAGGGGATGACAGAAGATGAGATGGTTGGATGGCATCACCGACTCAATGGACATAGGTTTGGGTGGACTCCGGGATTGGTGATGGACAGGGAGGCCTGGCCTGCTGTGGTTCGTGGGGTCGCAAAGAGTCGGACACGACTGAGCGAGTGAACTGAACTGAACTGAGCAATTCACTTCATTGTACAGCAGAAACTAACACAACATTGTAAAGCAGTTATACTCCAACAAAAAAAGAATGTCCTTGGAGAAGGAAGGAGCAACCAACTACTTGAAACATTAATGAACAAAGTGAGATGCATGTTGAGAATTTCCTGTTGGATTTGGAGGTGAGGAAACAATTGATATCCTTGACAGGAGCTATTTCAGTGGTGGTGACAAGATGAAAATCAGCATGACAGTGGGGTCAGGAGAGGAAAGGAGGAAGGGAAATGCAAACAGTGACTTTATTTGACTGTATTTATCCTGCAAAAGCTTCCCCGGTGTCTCAGCTGGTGAAGAATTTGCCTGCGATGTGAGAGACTTGAATTCGACACCTGGGTTGGGAAGATCCCCTGGTGAAGGAAACAGCTACCCACTCCAGTATTCTGGCCTGGAGAATTCCATGGACCTCATGTGTCTATGGGGTGACGAAGAGTTGGACACGACTGAGTGACTTTCGCTTTCACTTTTTTTCGTCCTGCAAAAAGAGCATAGAAATGGATGCAGTCGCTAAAGAGGGATATGGCTCAAGTGAAGATCTTTAAAAAAATCAGAGTCCATAGATAGTCAATTTCATGTGGTGCAGAGGGTACATTGAGAGGAGAAGCTAAAGATGAAAAAGGACTTTGCTAATGGCTTCCTTGAGTTCCAGAAGCACAGAGAAAGGGAGGCAGGAGTTGAAGGTGGCAATGTGGTCAGATTAGGTCATGTGCAGAGCTTTACAGACAGATAACAGGGAATTACCTGAGAGTCTTGAATTTCTTGTGGCAACTGATGTAGAACAGGAAAGGGGGCTTATGAAATTAGTCACAAATATGACTGTTTGATCTCAGATCCATTCTCTGCAATTCTCCATGTCTTGAGAGTCTAGTTTCCTTGCAGGTTACATCATTAAGAGGCTATTGGTCATCTGAATTCCCACTGATCAAAACCAGTGGGAAAGTAGCTCTAGCAGGAGATCAGAATGCAGGAGGAGAGAGAGGCCGGTATTTTCCCAGCTTCTTCCAATTCCGGTAATGGCTGTATTTCCTTAAGCCCCACCTCTGTGGGCAGTACCTCTTCTATGGCTCCAGCTCATGATGGTCAAGGGTTGGTGATTCCTTCTGCCTTTGCTAGTCCCTTGGTAATCACCATCCTTGTTGGTTCTCACATTTCTGTTCATATCTCAGCCAACAGGCTCTTCATTAAATTTCTCCAGTTAAATGGCCATTTGATTCCATGCATGGATTCTGGTGGTCTTTCCTTCTACTGCTAACAGAGTTACCACATATCTAGGTGTGCCCAGCATGGTTCTGATTTACATGATTCATGCCAGTGTAATTATTAACAGCATACTCTTTTATTCTCACAATTATTCTAGTTTTGCTAAATGATAGAGCCATCCTGTGGAGAAGGAAATGGCAACCCACTCCAGTGTTCTTGCCTGGAGAATCCCAGGGACAGGGGAGCCTGGTGGGCTGCCATCTATGGGGTCACACAGAGTCGGACACGACTGAAGCGACTTAGCAGCAGCAGCAGAGCCATCCTATTCCTGGTCCCCTGGTTCCATTTACTGTGATCCTAAGTACCCATGAATCTGAATGTTCTGATAACCTTCCCTCTGGCCAATGTCTTCTTGGTCTCTTACAGTCTTTCCTGTGAACTGAGATGCTGGGTATCTAAGATGGGGGAGGGAAAGGAAGAACATAGTGTGGTCTTAATTTTCATTCTCCCAACACATTAAAGCAAAAGCAAATGAAAACACAGAACTCATCTTGTTTATGATGTACATTTTTCCATGCTTGATCATGTATAATGAAGAGCTACATCCCTGGGGCCACTGGCTCATTTGCTTCTTACCATACCTTAGGTGACATAGATATAAAGCCAACTCGAAGAATGGCACAGGTGAATGGACAAACGTCAGGTGGCATCACAACCTTGAGCATGTTAACAAAGCTCTGTTGGCCACGATTTCCATCTATAAATGGGAGGATTAGTACTTACTAAGTATAAATAGTACTTACCTAACAAGGTGACTAGGATTAAATGAATTAGTATAAAAAGATGTTAAAAAAAAGTGCCTGGCACATAGTAAGCACTGTGCAGTTGTAACTCCATCTCACACACCACACACACACACACACACATCAATAGAGAAAGATGGGGATGGGATTTAACATTCATGTTTCAGAGACAGGAAAATAATTCTTCTCTACTGAGAGGAGCATGATACTTCTCATGCTCTCATGTAGCAAATTGTGTTATGTGATCCATGTAGTTTGTTGAAACAAGGGGCTATTTCCTGTCTGGAAAGAGTGTGCATTTCTCAGAAAAGGGAGAAAAGGAAACTGATGCTTGCTTTAATTCAAGCCTCATCAGAGCAATCTACCTTCGAGAGAAGTCACCTTGGGAAATGTGGGACAGTTTCTAGAACTTGTACATATTTTTGGTTTTGTTCTTATTAACCAAACAAATGAAATCAGCATTCACTGGAGCCCAGAAAAAGAAAGTCAGCCAACTGTTTCCACTGTTTGCCCATCTATCTGCCATGAAGTGATGGGACTGGATGCCATGATCTTAGTTTTCTGAATGTAAGACACAATTATTCATGTGTCTTATTCCTTTTCAGTTATACCTGTGTCTATTCTTTTTCAAATTCTTTTCCCATTTAGGCTATTACATAATATTGAGCAGAGTTCCCTGTGCTATACAGAAGGTCCTTGTCAGTTACTCATTCTACACAGCAGTGTGTGCATGTCAATCTCCAACTCCCCAGGATCTTCTTTCTATCTTTTTTGTTCTTCCGCATCACAGCCTAACGATTAATTCTATTTACACCTCCTCCGTCCAAACACTTACTTCAGAGCTTTTGTCTTTGGGTGGGATCCACACTGATACATGCTTCTCCTGGACAACCTCTAAGCCAGAAATTACGTCAATTCATAAAAATGAATGCTGATTTCATTTGTTTGGTTAATCAGATGGTGATTGCAGCCATGAAATTAAAAGACGCTTACTCCTTGGAGGGAAAGTTATGACCAACCTAGACAGCATATTGAAAGGCAGAGACATTACTTTGTCAACAAAGGTCCGTCTAGTCAAGGCTATGGTTTTTCCAGTAGTCATGTATGGATGTGAGAGTTGGACGGTGAAGAAAGCTGAGCACCGAAGAAGTGATGCTTTTGAACTGTGGTGTTGGAGAAGACTCTTGAGAGTCCCTTGGACTGCAAGGAGATCCAGCCAGTCCATCCTAAAGGAGATCAGTCCTGGGTGTTCATTGGGAGGACTGATGTTGAAGCTGAAACTTCAATACTTTGGCCACCTGATGTGAATAGCTGACTCATTTGAAAAGACCCTGATGCTGGGAAAGATTGAGGGCAGGAGGAGAAGGGGATAACAGAGGATGAGATGGTTGGATGGCATCATTGACACGATCGACATGAGTTTGGGTAAACTCCAGGAGTTGGTGATGGACAGGGAGGCCTGGCATGCTGTGATTCATGGGGTCGCAAAGAGTTGGACACAACTGAGCGACTGAACTGAACTGAACTGATAACTGAATCACTTTGTTGTGCAACTGAAACTATCACAACATTGTTAATCAACTACATGATTGTTGTTCAGTTGCTAAGTCATGTCTGAACCTTTGCAGCCCCATGGACTATAGCATGCCTGGTTCTTCTATCCTCCACTATCTTCTGGAGTTTACTCAAATTCATGTTCACCAAGTCAGTGATGCATTCTAACCATCTCATCACCTGCCACTCCCTTCTCCTTTTGCCTTCAATATTTCCAAGCATCAGTGTCTATTTCAGAGTTGCTCTTTGCCTCAGGTAGCCAAAGTATCGAAGCTTCAGCTTCAGCAACAATACTTCCATTGAATAATCAACTATACTCCAATATAAAGTGAAAAGTTTCAAAAAGCAAAGAAAACCCTAAGGGTTACCCTGGCACTGCTGTAGAGTACTCCAAGAAGCGCCAACTTGGAAGAGGTTCCAATCTCACTAGAGAAGGTGTGGTTGTAGCCCACTGAGTGGCAGAGAAGCTCTCTTGCTTACAGGATGCTCCAGCTGATCCCCAGTTCAGTTGCTCAGTCGTGTCTAACTCTTTGCGACCCCATGGACTGCAGCACGCCAGCCTTCCCTGTTCATCACCAACTCCCAGAGCTTACTCAAACTCGTGTCCATTGAGTTGGTGAATCCATCCAACCATCTCATCTTCTGTCATCCCCTTCTCTTCCCACCTTTAATCTTTCCCAGCATCAGGGTCTTTTCAAATTAGTCAGCTCTTTGTATTGGGTGGCCAAAGTATTGGAGTTTCAGCTTCAGAATCAGTCCTTCCAATGAATATTCAGGACTTATCTCCTTTAGGATGGACTTGTTGGATCTCCTTGCAGTCCAAGGGACTCTCAAGAGTCTTCTCCAACACCACAGTTCAAAAGCATCAATTCTTCGATGTTCAGCTGTCTTTATAGTCCAACTTTCACATCCATACATGACTACTGGAAAAACCATAGCTTTGACTAGATGGACCTTTGTCGGCAAAGTAATGTCTCTGCTTTTTAATATGCTGTCTAGGTTGGTCATAGCTTTTCTTCCAAGGAGCAAGTGTCTTTTTATTTCATGGCTGCAGTCACTATCTGCAGTGATTTTGGAGCCCAAGAAAATAAAGTCTCTCACTGTTTCCATTGTTTCCCCATCTATTTGCCATGAAGTCGTGGGACCAGATGCCATGGTCTTAGTTTTTTGATTGTTGAGTTTTAAGCCAACTTTTTCACTCTCCTCTTTCACTTTCATCAAGAGGCTCTTTAGTTTTTCTTTGCTTTCTGCCATAAGGGTGGTGTCATCTGCATATCTGAGGTTGTTGATATTTCTCCTGGCAATCTTGATTCCAGCTTGTGCTCCATCCAACCTGGCATTTCGCATGATGTACTCTGCATATAAGTTAAATAAGCAGGGTGACGATGTACAGCCTTGACATACTCCTTTCCCAATCTGGAACCAATCTATTGTTCCATGTCCAGTTCTAACGTTACTTCTTGACCTGCATACAGGTTTCTCAGGAAGCAGGTCAGGTGGTCTGGTATTCTCATCTCTTGAAGAATTTTCCATAGTTTGTTGTGATTCACACAGTTAAAGGCTTTGGCATAGTCAATAAAGCAGAAGTAGATATTTTTATGGAACTCTCTTGCGTTTTTGATGATCCAACAGGTGTTGGCAATTCAATCTCTGTTTCCTCTGTCTTCTCTAAATCCAGCTTGAACATCTGGAAGTTCAATCCCCAGTCCCCAGGCAAACAAGAACTAGCTGCTTGTGTCCACACATAGAGGGAGTCATTGTCCATTCTTGGGGGTGCACAGGCATTTGCATCATGAAGACAGGAAAAATCTCTGGGGGTTAGGTGAGCCATGGCGGGCAATGCCATGCAGACTTAGCAGAGGGGCTACTATAGATGCAAGGCCTGGAGCGCACGGCGCCTGAGATGGTAGCCCCTTTGGGAAACAGATTAGATTACTGAGGCTGCTGGGTGTCCAGGCAAAATACCGAGGGATGTTAGAGAGGTGTCTCCCCACAGATACTAAAACACCCGCCGTGTATGTGGCTTGGGCTGGTCCACATCCAGATGGGGCCACGGAATCACTAGGGCAATTCTTCAGGTGTTAGGACATTTCTTTTACTCTCCTGTTGACCCATCAGATGAACCATCCCAATTTCCTTTTTTTCCCATTAATATTAAACATCAAATGTTTTTAAATTGGACTACAATGGCTTCACAATTTGTATTAGTTTCTGGTGTACAAAGCATGAATCAGCTATATATTTACATATATCGTCACCTTCCCGAACCTCCCTTCTCCCCCATCTCACCTCTCTAGGTCATCACAGAGCACCAAGCTGAGCTCCCTGGGATATACAGCAGCTTCCCACTAGCCAGCTGCTTTACAGATGGGAATGTAAACCTGTCAATGCTACTCTTTCAACTCACCCCACCCTCTCCTTCCCCTGCTTTGTCCACACGTCCATTCTCTACATCTGTGTCTCTGTTCCTGCCCTGCAAATAGGTTCATCTGTACAATTTTTCTAGATTTCATGTACATGAGTTAATACATAATATGTGTTTTTCTCTTTCTGACTTACTTCACTCAGTGTGACAGACTCTAAGTTCACCCACATCACTAAAAATGGCCCAATTTCATCCCTTCTTATAGCAGTAATATTTCATTGGACCTATGTACCACATCTTCTTTATCCATTCATCTGTTAATGGACATTTAGGTTGCTTCCGTGTCCTGGGTGCTGTAAATAGTGAGGCAATGAACACTAGGGTGCATATTTCTTTTTGAATTATGGATTTCTCAGAGTACACAGCCAGTAGTGGGATTGCTGGGTCATATGGTAGCTCTATTTTTATTTTTAAGGAACCTCCTCCATACTGTTTTCCATAGTGGTTGTATCAATTTACATTTCCACCAATAGTGCTAGAGGTTGTCAGAAATCCCAATTTCTGACAGCTCTTCCTTCTGTAGCATTGTAACCCTGGTCACACTGACAGAGCTCTCTCTGGCCATTGTCTGTGGCAGTATTCCAGATGCCATCAAACTGGTAGAGAATACACCAAAAACATTACTTCCTGTGTCTGGCATCCTAGAGAAGAGTTTTCTGGAATTTTTGTCAGCTTTTTAAGCAACTATACAAGGGTTATATTTAAATTAATGCACTGTGTCCCAAGCAATAACCACTTATGTGTGGTATATAATTGACCTTACTTATAGTTATTATAGTAGATATAGTCTTTCAGGCTATCATCAAGTATATTTTGCATTTTTATAATCACAATATTAAAGACTAGAAAATGTATTCCCAGGTAGCATTGCTGTGAGTGACATGAATTTTCTGTCTCATTACCAGGAGGGGTCATTAGATAATCTTCTGATGGCTTTGGGTAAATCTATTTCTTGAAACTGTTCTCCTGGGATAAACAGATAAAGTTGTCATTTTGTTCACTGTGTGTCTCTAACTCTCAAGATGACTGATGGGCCATAATGGTATTCCGTGGGGATAGGACGCATTGACTGTGGGGTTGGCTTTCGGTTTCCTTAGCAACATTTTCCTAGGGACACCATGGCAGCCACATTTATTCAAAGTTAGGATTCTAAAAAAAAAAAAAAAAGACAGTTTTTCAATTGAGATTTTATACACCTAAATTAACTTTGCTCAAGAGACATGCATTTTGCAGTGCTATCATGTTTTAGTTTGCGTGTTATTTCTCATTAGAATAGCAAATTCTGCCCTCAGAGGAGAATTGGCTGGGAGGGGAGAATGCTGAGGGTAGACGAGATTAGAAAGGCTTAATAACCCGAGTCCCAAAGAGGAAGTGCTTTTCTCTCAGCTCCATTTTCCAATATAGCCCTGAGGGGAACTAGCTTAGAGTCTAAACAAAGGCTGTCAAATACATGGTCTCCTTAGCATCGTGTTATTCAATCTGTGTAGAAATAACGTTGTGTTTCCAATTGTTTTTACCAAAAAAAGCTGGCCTCTGTGGGAAATGTGTTAACATTTCCTATACCGGGTGTTCCCCAAGCTTGGTGCCACTTGTATTTGTATTTTGGGCCAGGTGATTCTTTGTTAGGAGGGAGGTTGCCTTATGTATTATAAAATATTTAGTATTTAATATTTAGTATTAGTATTCCAGTTCTCTATCCAGTAGATGCTAGCATATCCTTTCTCCCACTGTAACAATTAAAAATCTCCGGATATTGCCAAATAATTCCTGGGGGAGGAGCAAATAGCCCCCCTCTACTTGAGATCTATTGTTCAAAACAAAGATGTCATGTGATCCTATGAATACTTCTGCCATTCTTCCTTATCTGTCCTTACTTTCCATGTCCAGAATATTGATTAAAAGGAGCTATGTTGTATTTCCATATTGTTTTATAAGTATGTATCATTATAACATCATTGTCCTGGTTACCCTTGAGAAGAGATGATTTGATTGATCTTCTGGCCTCAGTGTTTCTCATCTCTGTCAAATTATCTACTCACATTACAGTTTATATTTCTTACACGGCATGTCAGAGGGAAGATGCCACTACCAACACTTCCAAACCCCCAAATATGAAACCTGAAAGCATAATAAGGGACTTCCATGGTGGCACAGTGGTTAAGACTCCACGATTCCAAGGGGGCATGGGTTCGATCCCTGGTCAGGGAACAAAGATCCCACATGCTATGCAGTATGGTCAAAAAACAAATAAATAAAATAAAAGAATAATAAAATAAAATAAGACTAAAGAAAGAGCCATGGAGGAATCTACTATGAATTTCACAGGACACAGTTTTATAGAATATTGATCCTACTTGGCCCTACGAAGTTAGTCACAAAGTTAGACACATACGGAAGAGGGGGGATTTATATAACATGTTTAAGCACTAGAAGATTTCACAAGAATTTTTTTCCAACAAGGTCTACTAGAACAAAAATTCTTAATCAATAAAAGAATGTGTTCAGCTCCTTACGCTTCCATATGACCGAAGCCACATTTTAGATTCAAGATACTCCACTGTAAATCCTCTAGGTGGCGAAACATTTTTGTCTGATCTCAAAAAAGATAGACTTATCAAAAGTTTTTCTAGATGCTCCCCATTGCAGTCAGATTTGACCTACGCTGGAACTGAGATAGCACTTGAAAACTCTGATATGAGCTAGCACCAACGTCTGCCGTGATGCACCCTGGCACATATTCGGCAGTTGCTGGGTTTTGTTGGAACTGGTTTCATTCTTAGAGATGAGGTCTGTGTGTCAAGGAGATGGAAAGATCATAGAGTTTTGCATCTGGTTGACTTGAGTCTTAAACCCAACACTGGCTCTGAGATTTCAGGCACCTTATTTAACCATTTGCGCTTCAGTTTCTGGAAAGTAAGAGTATAATTCAATCATTGCCAGGTCATCACAGGAATTAGAATATACACAAATCCCTGAGCCCTTCCCCTGTGGGATAGTTATTCCATGCTGACAAGATGTCTGATTCACATGGCCTCAGGCTAACACATCTAGTCCCTCCCCGAGTAGATGACTGGGGAGCCTTCACGTTTCTTTGAAAAACAACAAATTACCATCTACCTAAGGAAGACGTTTCCTTCCCTGTGGCTCAGATGGTAAAGAATCTACCTGCAATTCAGGAGACCTGGGTTCTATCCCTGGGTCAGGGAGATCCACCGGAAGGGGAAATGGTGACCCACTCCAGTATTCTTGCCTGGGAAATCCCATGGACAGAGGAGAAGCCTGGCGGGCTATAGTCCACATGGTTGCAAAAGAGTCAGACACGACTGAGCAACTAATAAACAAGCCCACACGAGGGGTTTCCAAATGGCAATGTCAGCCTGGCTGGGAGCCTGCTGAAACAACAACCCCTGGCTCATTTGCTAGAGATTCTGATTCAGTGGTCATCTCTATGACTTGGGAGCTGGGCCTTAGAAAGCTCTTCAGGAGGTGGTAATGTGGAAAACTTTCACTTTATGAAACATGTGAGTTTTCCCTTTATGAAAACTCACTAATTGGTTCACTTTTCTGCATGTATGTACGTCGTATGATACTTCTTTAAATGTTTAATTAAAATAAAAGATTTCCCCAGGTGATTCTAGTACACATCCAGGATTCAGAGCCACTGGTTTATATCTTATCCAAGTTCTTTTAAAAGTAAAAAATTATATATATCATTTCCTCATCTTTGATGAAAGAACTATTGGACGAGTATGCTTGGCCACTGGAAGAGTCACTTCCCAGAGCTGCAGAAGAACAGATATTGACAATATATAAACAGCATCTGGTCTGGGATTTTCATTTCATAGTTGAGGAATCTGAGAGCTAGGAAAAGAACATGATTTCTGTAAGTAACCCAGTGAGCAGCTGGCAAATTAGATAGGTGTCCAGACAACCATTCCCATCCTGCCTCTATAAAATATAAGTTGCATTTGAAAATGTACCCACCTTTCAAACACAGTACCAGATGCACAAAAATGTTGGCCTTGGAAAGCTGATATCTCATTACTGATGGAGAGCTTTGACCAGGGCCAAATGCCTGGAGATAGAGTAATGAATCTTGCCTTCCTTTTAGCATCTTATACTGGCCCACATGTTTTCTTTTCCTTAAAACTTCAAGGAATACAGAGAAAACTCTAATTTTAAGAGATACATGCACCCCAGTGTTCATTACAGCCCTGTTTACAATACCCAAGACATGGAAGCAATCTAAATGTCCATCAACAGATGAATGGATAAAGAAGATGTGTTACACATACACAATGCAATATTACTAAGCCATTAAAAGGAATGAGATAATGCCATTTGCAGCAACATGGGTGGACCTAGAAATGATCATATTTAGTGAAGCAAGCCAAAGTCAAATATGATAAATCACTTATATGTGAACTCTAAAAACATGATACAAATGGACTTGTTTACAAAACAGAAATAGACTCACAGACCCAGAAAACAAACTTATGGTTACCAAAGGGGATACTGGGGTGGGAGGGAGGGATAAATTAGGACTTTGAGATTAGCATATACACATTACTATATTGGGCTTCCCTGGTGGCTCAGTCAGTAAAGAATCCACCTGCAATGAGGGAGACTTGGGTTCAATCCCTGGGCTAGAAAGATCCCCTAGAGGAGGGCATGGAAACCCACTCCAGTATTCTTGCCTGTAGAATCCCTATGGATAGAGGAGCCTGGCGGGCTGCAGTCCATGGGGTTGCAAACAGTCAGACATGACACAGCAACCAAATACAAGCACACATGACTATATATAAAGGTGGTGCTTATTTATACTTAGGTGGCACTAGTGGTAAAGAACCCACCTGCCAATGCAGGCTGATGTAAGAGATGAGGGTTCAATCCCTGGGTCAGGAAGACCTCCTGGAGGAGGGCATGACAAGCCACTCCAGTATTCTTGCTTGAAGAATCCATTGGACAGAGAAACCTGGTGGGCTACAATCCATGGGGTTGCAAAGAGTCAGTCACAACTGAAATGACTTAGCACGCATGTACACACTACTATATATAAGATAGGTAAATAACGAGGATGTACTGTATAGCATGCGGAACTGTACTCTGTATCTTGTAATAACCCAGAATGGAAAAGAACCTGGAAAAAAACATGCAGATATAAATATATGTATAACTGAATCACAAGGCTGTATACTTGAAACTAACACAACATTGTAAATTAACTATATTTCAATAAAAAAAAAAACTTCAAAGAATAAAAAGCCACAAGAATAAAATGCTATCAAACTTCTAGCAAAGCACTTTCACTTATGGCAACTCTCTTTCTGAAATCAGAATAAGACCCCTCAATTGCTGAACCCTCCCTGAACCTCAAACACTGAGAATGTGGAAGATGCACAATTAATTGCTCCTATTTCCACTCTGCTCAATTAGAAATTAAAAGCATTAATACTGTTGAGCCAAAGATCGCAGATTGTGCACAAAATGGCACATTTCTATTTTCCTTCTTGTCAAGAGTGGTTAATTTTCTCCTGAGGAAGTCTCACTGTGCACTCTTTTATCCAGCATTGAATAACAGAAAGAAATTGCATATTTCAAGCTTGGTAAGTACGGTATTTATTTGTAATTTCACTTAGGAGATGAACCAGTTAAGACTTACACAAAACGTCAATGTGTCTAAACACAGGGTGTCCAGAGGCAATTGCTGTGATTTTGAGTAATGGTTTCGCTTCCAATTTGCTACTTTTACTTATTTCAGTTGTGGATAAATTAGGTAAGCTAAGTTCACAATACTATAAGAACTTTTCCCCCAGTGATGACGAATTAAAAAAAAAAAGCAACCAGAGGTGCACTGTCATTGTCTTGGTAAGACAGGTGAAATATTAGTCTTAATGAGATAAAATCTTGGATTTTTTTGTTTTTTTAGGTAATTGAAATCTTGGAAAGATGAATTCATCACTCAGGAGGACAAATTAATGAAAAATATGCATACTGTAGATAGGCAGATTGAGAGTAATAAGACTGAGTCTAAAGTGATGTAGTAAATAATATCAGTTTGATCCTCACAATAATTCTTCAAGGTTAGGATAATGCACCCATTTTTCAGATGAGGAAACTAAGGTTCAGAAAGATTTCAGAGCTGAGATTCACTCAGGTCTGCTTAAAAGCTGTATGCTTCTCTTCACACGTCCGTTCAGTTCAGTTCAGTCACTCAGTCATGTCCGACTCTTTGCAATCCCATGAACCGCAGCATGCCAGGCCTCCCTGTCCATCACCAACTCCTGGAGTTTACCCAAGCTCATGTCCATTGAATCAGTGATGCCATCCAATCATCTCATCCTCTGTCATCCCCTTCTCCTCCTGCCCTCAATCTTTCCCAACATCAGGGTCTTTTCAAATGAGTCAGCTCTTCATATCAGGTGGCCAAAATATTGGAGTTTCAGCTTCAATATCAGTCCTTCCAATGAACACCCAGGACTGATTTCCTTTAGGATGGACTGGTTGGCTCTCCTTGCAGTCCAAGGGACTCTCAAGAGTCTTCTCCAACACCACAGTTCAAAAGCATCACTTCTTCGGTGCTCAGCTTTCTTTAGAGTCCAACTCTCACATCCATACATGACCACTGGAAAAACCATAGCCTTGACTAGAGGGACCTTTGTTGGCAAAGTAATGTCTCTGCTTTTTAATATGCTGTCTAGGTTGGTCATAACCTTCCTTCCAAGGAGTAAGCGTCTTTTAATTTCATGGCTGCAATCACCATCTGCAGTGATTTTGGAGCCCTAAAAAATAAAGTGAGCCACGTTTCCACTGTTTCCCCATCTATTTGCCATGAAGTGATGGAACCAGATGCCATGATCTTAGTTTTCTGAATGTTGAGGTCTAAGCCAACTTTTTCACTCTCCTCTTTCACTTTCATCAAGAGCCTCTTTAGTTCCTCTTCACTTTCTGCCATAAGGGTGGTGTCATCTGCATATCTAAGGTTATCGATATTTCTCCCGGCAATCTTGATTCCAGCTTGTGCTTCCTCCAGCCCAGCATTTCTCATGATGTACTCTGCATAGAAGTTAAATAAGCTGGGAGACAATATACAGCCTTGACGTACTCCTTTTCCTATATGGAACCAGTCTGTTGTTCCATGTCCAGTTCTAACTGCTGCTTCCTGACCTGCATACAGGTTTCCCCAAGAGGCAGGTCAGGTGGTCTGGTATTCCCATCTCTTGGAGAATTTTCCACAGTTTATTGTGATCCACACAGTCAAAGGCTTTGGCAGAGTCAATAAAGCAGAAATAGATGCTTTTCTGGAACTCTCTTGCTTTTTCGATGATCCAATGGATGTTGGCAATTTGATCTCTGGTTCCTCTGCCTTTTCTAAAACCAGCTTGAACATCTGGAGGTTCACAGTTCGCGTATTGCTGAAGCCTGGCTTGGAGAATTTTGAGCATTACTTTGCTAGTGTGTGAGATGAGTGCAATTGTGTGGTAGTTTGAACATTCTTTGGCATTGCCTTTCTTTGGTATTGGAATGAAAAGTAACATTTTCCAGTCCTGTGGCCACTGCTGAGTTTTCCAAATTTGCTGACATATTGAGTATAGCACTTTCACAACATCATCTTTTAGGATTTGAAATAGCTCAACTGGAATTCCATCACCTCCACTAGCTTTGTTCGTAGTGATACTTCCTAAGGCCCACTTGACTTAGCAGTCCAGGATGTCCGGCTCTAGGGGAGTGATCACACCATCGTTATTATCTGGGTCATGAAGATCTTTTTTGTACAGTTCTTCTGTATATTCCTGCACCTCTTCTTAATATCTTCTGCTTCTGTTAGGTCCATACCATCTCTGTCCTTTATTGAGCCCATCTTTGCATGAAATGTTCCTTTGGTATCTCTAATTTTCTTGAAGAGATCTCTAGTCTTTCCCAATCTGTTGTTTTCCTCTATTTCTTTGCACTGATCACTGAGGAAGGCTTTCTTATCTCTCCTTGCTATTCTTTGGAACTCTGCATTCAAATGGAGTGGTTTGTTAATGAAAACCATTCATGCATGAAAAAATATTGGTAGGGGACCTGATACAATAATGACTGAAAAAAGGCACAGTCAGGTAAGGAAGTCAAGCAGCGTGAGGAACAGCCAGAAAGTGAGATGGGTATTGAGACAGGAGGGAGAGAATGAAAACAAGTAACCAATGTAGTCTAGGAATAGAGGTCCCCAGAAAAGTGTGTATCTATGGAATATATGGGCTTCCCAGGTGGCACTAGTGGTAAAGAATCCATCTGCCAATGCAGGAGACATAAGAGACACGGGTTCAATCCCTGGGTTAGAAAGAGCCCCTGGAGGAGGGCATGGCAACACACTCCAGTATTCTTGCCTGAAGAACCCATGGACAGAGGAGGGTTGCATAGGGTCCATAGGGTTGCAAAGAGTTGGACATGACTGAAGTAACTTAGCATGCAGGCACGTGGAATCTACAGCAGACTTCGGAGGGAAGCATGCACCATGACCTCCATTCAGCTTCATCAGTGAAAGACCCAATGCTCCCTTAAACACATTTTACACGCACATCACTGAAATTTCACATCTTGTTTTTATATACTCTTTCAGTAGATTGAATGATGGCTCTCAAAAAGATAGGTCAACACCCCAGAATTTGTGAACATGACCTTATTTGGAGAAAGAGTCTTCAGAAATGTAATCAAATTAAGGATCTTAGAGATGAAATCATCCTGAATTACCCACTGGGGGCCCAAAATCTTACGAGTAGCCTTAGAAGAGAAGACAGAAAGAGGAGGAGAAGCCATGTGAAGACACAAGGCAGGAGCTGCCTGGAGTGCCCTGGAAAAGGCAGGAAGGATTCTCCTCCAGAGGGTCTCAGAAGAGATGTGACTCTCTTGACACCTTGAAGTCAGACTTCTGATCCCCATGAGTATGAGAGGATAAATTGGCTGTTTTAAATCAACAAGGTTAAGGCAACTTATTACAGCAGCCCTGTACTCTCATGATCCCCATTTTACAGATGAATAAACTGAAGCCTAAATTGTGAAGTAGATTCCTCAGTTCACACGGTTATCAAGACAGAGACTGTCCTTAGAACCCCACACCAAAGCGACCTTCCTGTGTCTGAAAATAAGGCCAGATTCCTCAGGCTGGTCAGGTGGCCCTTCTCAATGAGGCTCAATCCACCTTTCTGGACCCTGCTTTCAACATCGGCCAACCCTCCCACTCACCACACCCTGGGTTCTAATGGGCCACTTATAAAGTATTTGTTGGTGGTGTTCAGTCACTCAGTTGTGTCTGGCTATTTGCGACCCCATGGACTTGACCCCTTGGCCTCAGGATGCCAGGCTTTCCTGTTCTTCATTATCTCCCAGAGTTTGCTCAAACTCATGTCCATTGAGTTAGTGATGCCATCCCACCATCTCATCCTCTGTCACCCCTTTCCCCTCTTGCCCTCAATCTTTCCCAGCATCAGAGTCTTTTCCAGTGAGTCAGCTCTTCATATCAGGGGGCCAAAGTATTGGCCACCTTTAGCTTCAGCATCGGTCCTTCAAATTAATATTCAAGGTTGATTTCCTTTAAGATTGACTGGTTTGATCTCCTTGTAAAGTATACATTGATAATAAAAACAGCTACCATATATTGAAGCTTGCTGTGTACCAGGCACTGTCTTAAATTCTCTATATTCATATTGTATTTACTCCCCCAGAACCTATGCGTCTCCTTTTACAAATGAGAGCGCTAAGACTTGTAAGATCGGTGGGCAAATAGTGGAAGTACAGGGCCTAGCTCAAAAGCTGCTTCCTCCATGAAGCTTCCTGGGTTTTTCCTACCGTGGTGGGAAGGTCCTACCTCCTCCACCGTCCCACATCTCTTGGAACCCACTTCTAACTTTACCAATCCTTCATTCCTTCAACAAGTAACTAGTGAGCAAGCACTTTTCACCAAGCACTGAATTTGGAAAAGATTTCACGAAGAGGGAAAAAACACAAGCCCCACCTTCAAGGAGCTCACAGCCAGGTGGTAAAATAGATGAGGAACGTATACAGTACACCCCGAGGAGGGACGGGTATACTGCTCAGGATGCCATGCAAGCCCTGTTCGCTCCCTTGCAGTCCCCATGCGCTTCCTTCTCAGGTCTGTTTCCCGCAGGAAGAATTGATAGCTCCCGGGGCCCACTTGCCCCACCTGTTATAAAGTTATGTCCCAGAGGGCCCATCTTTCTCCATCTTACACTCAGTGTTCACCTGACTTAGCTCCCTGGAGCAGGCTGATGGCCCTAGACACGTCTCTCTAGCTCTCTCTTCTCTTCTAGACTTCTAAACGTTTGCTCAGGCAGTCTTGCCTCTTCCATGTGCTGTTCAGTGAAACCTACGGAGCGAAGGTCATCCAATTCCAGGATGCGAGTCGGGTCCTTTCGCATTGGCCTTGGCCATCTACTTCTTCCCAGATTCCCAGAGAGCTCATCAGAGGTGTTTGAGCCACAATCTCAGCTCACAGTTCTAATAAAACAGTATTTTGGTTCCCCATTGACTGCTGTTCCTAGCACATGTCACTCCCTGGAAACACAGTTTGGTCTGTGCTGCAACAGAATCCCACCGCAACTCTACTTCCAGCTTGTGTCACCAGCCTCCGCAGGATGATCTGTTAAATGAAACAGAATCCGCGTCTCCTCCGTTCACGTGTGCGGCTGTAAAAAGCTCCAGGTTGAAGGCCCAGGGTTGGCCATGCTTTTCCACAGGAACCGATTGTGCCATTTGCCTGGTAAGAGGGACAGAGGGTGGTCACAGGTCTGGGTCCTGGCGGTGGGGCTCTGCACAGAGGGACCGTGGAGAGAGAAGAGTTGCAAAGCTTGGCGCTCTGCCCAGTCTTTCCTTTCTGTAACGCCACAGCGATTTTAATTAAATACTCTCACTATGAACTCAGCTTCCCTGGTGGCCCAGATGATAAAGAATCTGCCTGAAATTCAGGAGACCTTCGATCCTGGAGGAGGGAATAGGATAGTGTTCCCTGGAGGAGGGACTAGCTACCCACACCAGTATTCTTGCCTGGAGAATCCCATGGACAGAGGAGCCTGGAGGGCTACAGTCCATGGAGTCGCAGAGCAGGACACTGCTGAGCGACTAACAAACAGACTCATCAGCAGCTGTAAAAGCCAAGTGCAGAGCCAGGAGCCTGATGTATAGCGCATCACTGGTGGTCGTCAGACTGGAAGGCCCTGATGGAGGCTGCCAACCCCCACAGCCTACGACAGCCCGACAGCCTCAGTCTCCCTCCCCCAGCTGGACTCCTTGGGGGTTGGTTGGAGACAGGCAGCTGCGCATTGTCAAAGCCTCTTGGAAGAGATGCTTCCTTGGACTCCACTGGTCTTGGTTTTGAATTGTTTACCAAACTCCTATTGGGAAAGCTGCTTCATTCACCCCATTAAGCTTTCCTCGTTGTTTCTGCATAGCTGTGGCTGGAAGTTGACTTCTGAAAGAGCTCAGCAGCTCTCGAAGAGAGGAGACCTGGATTCACATGCCACAGCACAGGGCAGTGGAAAGACACAGACTCTGTACCCAGGCCCATGGGCATCCTCATACCAGTTCTTCTGGTTTTTATCAGGGCTAAGGACTCAACTTTCCTAGTCTCTGCCTTCTTATACACAAACCAAGAAGAATAAGATCTATTTTACAGGATGATCAAAAGGATTAATTGAAACAAAAATTGCACACACCAAGCCTTCAAAAACTGGCAACTATTTTGTCAAACGTAACGCCCAATTAAAGGCTGGATAAACCACAGCCTATGGCATAGCTGTTGTTGTTTAGTCGCTAAGTTCTGTCCTACTCTTTTGTGACCCCCTGGTCTGTAGCCCACCAGGCTCCTCTGTCCATGGGATTCTCCAGGCAAGAATACTGGAGTGGGTTACCATTTCCTCCTCCAGGGGATCTTCTTGACCCAGGGATCAAACCTGGGTCTTCTGCATTGCAAGTGGATTTGTTACCATCTGAGCCATGTGGGAAGCCCCATGGCATAGCTGCCAAGAGAATGCAAGTATGTATGAGCACTTACAATATTTCAGACATTGTACTATGTAATTTTCATAATGATGTGGGCACAGAGGAAAGTATTTTTCTTCTCCCTCTATTCAGGGGAAAGATTCAAGGACTCCAAGAGACGGCCACCATCCCTTCTGCCTCAGCACCCCCTGCAACTGAATGATAGTGTTTCCCATGCTGGTTATAGATTCAGTTATTATTCAGCAAATCTTTACCCTGTGGAAGGAGTTTTCCTCTGAAACCCACTAACGTTGAGCTTCATCCTGTATTCTTTTAACCAAATGGCACATAGGCAGAAGTGACAGTGTCTGAGATCTGAGTCTAGACCTGAAGGGGTGTGCCTTGTTTCTGCTCATCATTCTGAAAAATTCTTACCTCCATGGTAGATTCATAGGAAGTCACTACCCCTCATGCCTGGCCCCCAAAGAGGACTCATGGGGGAGACTCACAACCTGAAACAGGCAGCAAAACCAATCTGCTGTGAGCATCTTGTGAGCAAAGATAAATGCCTAGTGTTATACACCAAGATTCTGGGGTGTTTATTACACAGCAATAGCTGATTTATTCAGTTTCCCAGGGAACTGGATGGAATGCTGGACATAAATCTCCTCTATTCTTGGATCGTCTAATCTATCTGGGAATGCTGCCGTTTCCCTGTACCAAGTACCCAACCAGGGAGGAAAATGACCACTTTCCTTTCTGGACAACTCTCAGATATTCTTTCCCTCCTCTCTGCCCATGTCTGGGTTAGACAGAAGAGAAGACACTGATTTAGCAGTGATTCTTTCCTAACTTTCCCCTCTTACACTTGAACATTTACCTTTTACATTCTCTGATTCCATTAGGAAAACTTGCCAGTGGGGCAAAGGTAGACATCTCTAGCAGCCAAGGTAAGAAAGGGTTGATACTTCAGATTTAACTGGCTGCCCTGTATTTTCACTTGTTAAATATAGCAACTATATTACTATAATTCAGGCATTGTGTGCATGCTAAGAATAGAGTGGTGGTTGTTGTTGTTCAGTCATGAAGTCGTGTCTGACTCTTTGCCACCCCGTGGGCTGCAGGGGTCGTGCCAGGCTCCCCTGTCTGTCACTATCATCGAGAGTTTTCTCAAATTCACGCCCATTACGTTGGTGACACTATCTAACCATCTCATCCTCTGCCGCCCTCTTCTCCTTTTGCCTCCAGTCTTTTCCAGCATCAGGGTGTTTTCCAACATGGATTTCTCTTAGCCAATGCTTATCTGGCTACACCCTTGCTGAGTGGTCAACTTTTCAATAGCAACAGCTAACTGCAGTTCTGTAGTGTGGTATTTTGGAAGATCATTTTGGGACCTAGTGGCTGATTGATTCTATAAGCCTCCTTTCATAATAGAACAATTCCTTCTTAGTGAAAGAGATACATTCTGAATTTGAGTTTGCTTTCTCTGCTAATGATACTTCTGCTAGCTACCTGTACATGTCATATTAAATATTATGTGTGTATTGAAAAATCAGTCCCCTGGCTCAACTAAGGGAAAAAAACCTTCCTTGGAAGGGATGCAGCCTTGTAGAATAAAGGATATGCTCAGAATCAGTTTCTAGTATATCATTTTATGACTCTCATAGTTATATTACAAGTGTCCATTACAGGGACTAGAATTGGGGAGCATGTCATATAATTAAATCTGGTGACTCACTAGCAAAAATGTTGCTTTCCTGCCTGAATCTGTAGACTCCTATTAGTTTAGGAATTTGAATATCCAGTAACAGAATGCTCCCATCCCTGAATCCAACAATGATTTCATAGAATTGGAACCTAAGAATACCATCTGTCCACTTTGAGTTCCTCATGCCATTCAATTAACCAGCAAAACAGGACACTAGATTGTTGGCTGGGGCACTTAATCCCACCAAGGGGAAATGGTGTTGAATCAAGCAGTGGGCTAGAAAGGACTATAAATGGAACACAGGTTCCCCTGGGTGCCTTTTAGTTCAGCCATTCTTGCGATGCTAATTGGCAGGACCACCAAGCTCACATCCTCCCGGAAGGAAGGTTTGAGCTCACTAGGCAAGCATCCGCAATCACCATGGGTGTTGGCTGACAGCCTAGAGAACAAGGACACAGGGGAGAGTCATATACACCAGCTACGACCTTGAGACCAGGTGCAGTACAAGGTATGGCCTTCCCTCATATTTTCTCTCTCTTTTATTTCTTCCATTTCTCCCTCCTTCATTGTCTACAGGTTGTGTTGGTTCATAAGCTTCAAAATATTGTGACTGGTTCAAGAGAGAGCCAGGGAGAGGAATAGATGTTCCTCAGAAACCTGGACTCAGACCTGGGTGCATTTGCTGAGAGATTCGTTGTGTATCCTTGACTGGGAGGTAGCACTGTAAATAGGTTTTCAACATATAAGAATGAACTGCAGTAGCTAAACGAAGACTTGATTTTGAAAGGTGATTATGAGAAGACGAGTATATGAGGATGTAGGATTGCCAAGCAGATTAACTGTATAGGAACATGTTAATTTTGACTTCTTAATAGCCAATACTCTTCCCATTTAACATAGTCCCAGAAGAATCCCGGAAGAAGAGGCCGTTAGTGATTACTTACGGTAGATGTGATGTTAGGGCCAAAAGTCCAGTGGTGTGGTGGTGGGTGGGTGTCTAGGGCCAGCAGTGCCTGCTGCAGTGGTGGTGGTCTTGGGTCCCAGGACCACAGGTGAGGCCAGGCTCTCAGTTGTCCAGACTCTCTTCACCCCTGTCTTCTAACTTGGCATTCTGGTTTTCCCTGTCATTCATTAGCTAGCAGATCTCTTCCATTGGATCCTCCATCTGCTTTAGTAGACAAAACTGATTTCTGTTGTTTACGACCAATCACCCTGCCTTGAATAAATAGTTTGTGCAATAGGAAAGTTTGAGGGCATAGTTCTACAATGGATGGAAAACATGCTGTGAAGATGCATCTCATTGGAGAAAAGATGGTCAAAGAAGAGCCAGAGCTTTGGATGTGCCATGCGTGGGAAGCTGATGTCATGCATGATGGTGGTAGAACTTTCAGAAAAGAAATGCTGTAAACCAGATGTCCACCTCTTCAGGAAATGTGGGGATGTGACCATTTGGCTAGTTGGAAGAGAATGAGGAGGTTGACACAGAATGATGTAGCCAAATAGATCAAGTCTCAGAGGAGCAGAAAAATTTTGACACAAGTTAGAGAAGTTAGGGTGTCAAACAAGGAAAATTCAGACCCATATCCTGTGTGTGGGAGAGTTGTGTTTAGCTGGGACAAAACATTACAAAAAACTAATCCCCCCTTCACATGGACCTCAATAAGGTCAGTTATATGGCTGCTTAAAGAGACCGATCAGACAAACACAGGCTTTGGGCATGAAAACCTGGGTTTT
Source organism: Okapia johnstoni (assembly GCA_024291935.2). Lineage (NCBI taxonomy): Eukaryota > Metazoa > Chordata > Mammalia > Artiodactyla > Giraffidae > Okapia > Okapia johnstoni. The sequence continues at coordinate 13,312,951 of CM044326.1, read as the reverse complement.
AGTCCCTTAATGGCCACTATGCAGTTTTTATTTATTTATGTCCTGCCACATGGCATGTGGAATCTTAGTTTCCTGACCAGGGATCGAACTCCTGCCCTCTGCATTAGGAGTGCAGAGTCTTAACCATTGGACTGGGAATGGTTAGTCCCTGGGAAGCCTCCACTACACAATTTTAAATAACTTATTTTGGTATCTTCATTTGTATAATGGGAATCATAAACCCCACATTACTTGATTGTTGTGAAGATTAGAAAGACAATGTATACAGTGCTTTTAAAGAATAATTTTTTCAAACTTACAGAAAAACTGCTGGAATAAAAATAATACAGTGAACACGTATACTTTTTCTGACCTTCACTTTTGTTAACATTTTCCTTGTTTGCTTCATCATGTATCATTTGCACTCTGTCCATTTATACAGACATAGATTAAATATTGGGTTGGCCAAAAAGTTCATCTGCATTTGACCATAACATGTTACAGAAAAACCCCAATGAACATTTTGGCCAGCCCAACATATTAAAATATACAAATATAACAAGACATTGTAAAGCAGTTATACTCCGATCAAAATTTAAATAAATTTTAAAAGTAAAACATAGGTACACATAAAATATTATATACATATATATAATAAATGTAATGCAAAAGTACATTAAAGCACATGAAAAAAATCACAACAGAGGAACATAAGTGTAAAGCATACAAATTAGAAAATATAGATACACCAAAGAAAAAAACGCCCATAAACCCAGACCTTGAACCAATTAAGGTGACTGTGTCCAGCTTCCCTGCTCTCTTGGTGAACACCCAAATAGAAACTCCACCTGTCTTTTGTCTCCCCTACTTTGTGCTTCTTTGCCCTTCAAAGGGGACTTCCCTGGTGGTCCAGTGGTTAGGACTCTGTGCTCCCAATGCTGGTGCCCCAGGTTTGATCCTAGGTCAGGAAACTAAGATTCCCCCATGCCACATGGCAGCCAAAAAAAGGACAGCTTCACACTACTCTTTTCTACAGTGAGTGTGTGCATGTGTGTGTGTGAGTGTGTGCATGTGTGTGTGCTTGCACCTGTGCCTATGAATGAGCTTTTAAACCACAGAGTCCTACACTAGTCTAAGCGCTCATAGTCAAACAACAGAGCTAGAAAATGGGGTTGTGTTAAATGTCTTTCCTGCAGCGTTGCTCCTCTCTCTGGCTGCCTCTCTTTGCTGCTCATTCCTCTTCTTTCTGTCATGTCCGGGATTGTCTTCCTCATGTACCCAGAGCCCTGTAACTGTGACTTATTGACTCACGCCACTGTCATCTGCTGACAGGTCTGAATGTGTCACCAAACTCATTCTAGCCATAGGAGTTAGTAAGTCCGTGGCACACAGTAGGCGGTTAACAAATAGATACTGAAAGGAATACAGGAGTGAAAGAATTCCAATTTCTTTAAATACACTTCTGTGGTGTGCACTGTTTTACTACTCAATCTTGCTATGCAGGTGAGCTACTGAGTCTTAGCATTTGTATAACTAGGAAGAACATTGGCTTATTGAATACAGCACACCTGTTCTATTATCTACAAATTATTAAATCCACTTAGGATTATGGTCAACACGATGGTACCTAAGTGAAAACAGTAATTAAATGAAATAAAATCATGTGTTGGGTAAAATTCGATCTTGTTTAAATTAAGATAGACGAAAAAAAACGGTGTGAAATTGGAACACCAGATGGTATCAATACATTACACTAATTTTCTATTCACATATTCAATTACAGTTTAAATAAAACTAATATGAGTAATTTATCTCTTGGTGTTTGTATGTACCATCTGACTATAAATTCCCATAATGTCCAATTTATCCACCAATCTCACATTGCACAATTATTGAGCAAGCGGGGCACGGTCTATGGGGCATTTCAGAAAGTTTTGGCTCCTCTGGGTCCTCGGGGGGAAGGTGTCATAGGGCAGGAGGTCAGTACTGACTTCTGTTTCCCAAGAATGTGGATGCCAGATAAAATACAGGATGCCTGGTTCAGTTTGAATTTCAGATAAACAAAGGACAATTTTTAGTACAAATATGTCCCAAATAGTGCATGGGTGCTAAGTCACATCAATGAGTCCAACTCTTTGCAACCCTTGAACTGTAGCCCTCCAGGCTCCTTTGTGCATGGGATTCTCCAGGCACGAATACGGGAGTGGGTAGCTATTTTCCTCCTCCAGGGGATCTTCCTGACCCAGGGATTGAACCCACATCTCCTGTGGCTCGTGCATTGCAGGTGGATTCTTTACCAATGAGCCACCGGGGTGATCCAAATATTGCATGAGATACAGACTAAAAGAATTCACATAGATTACCACTTGCTTTTCTGTGCATCCTTTTACCTTTGCAACAGATCCATGAACCAGGATCTCAGGTTCAGTGGGAGGTGGAGGCCCTAAGAGAACACTTGTTCTTATCTTGTTTAGTCACTAAGCTGTGTCCAACCCCTTTGTGACCCCACGGACTGTAGCCTGCCAGGCTCCTCTGTCCATGGAATTTCCCAAGCAAAAATACTGGAGTGGGTTGCCACTTCTTTCTCCAGGGGAACTTCTCAACCCAGGGATTGAACCCATGTCTCCTGCATTGACATGTAGGTTCTTTACTACTAAGCCACCAGGGAGCCCAGCATGGTCTTACTAAAATTAAAAATTTGTTGTTGTTTAGTCACTAAGTCGTGTCCAACTCTTTTGTGCTCCCATGGACTGTAGCCCGCCAGGCTTCTGCATCCAGGTAAAGTGGACAGGTCTGTGTCCAGCAGCCACAGTCAGGGGCCCCCAGAGGAGCCAAGATGAACTGGGGTGAAGTGAGACCAGGTCCTCTCACCCTGTCTGATGCCACAAACTGATCAGAGCAGGCTTTCCTTTGGGTCAAGCCTAGAGGAAGTTCAAAGTCAGACTTGGGAGAAACCCTGTTCTCCTACTCCTTGAAAAATTGTGTGAAATAAATCTTTGTGCCTCTTTTGTGGTGTCAGAAATTACTTTAAAAGGGAGGAGTCCAAATCTTCAAAATCTTAAAAGATGTATAGCTTTAAAATAGTCATATGGGGACTTCCCTGCTGGTCCAGTGGTTAAGAATCTGCCTTCCCATGCAGGGGACTCAAGTTCCATCCCCGGTTGGGTACCACAGGATGATTAAACCTGCACCCTGCATCTCAAGAGCCTGTGCACTGCAACGAGAAGTCTTTGCACTGTAACTAGAGAAAGTCATTGGCTGCAACATAGACCCAGTGCAGCCAAAAAATAAAATAAATTAATAAAATAATCGTATGTAAATTTAGTTAACAAATTTGCATTTGTTGTCTCAATAATGAGCAAATTAGCAAATTATTTTTCTCTACTTGATCATCTTTCTGTCTCCCCCCATTTACTCCTTCCTTTCTTGGAGAAGGAAATGGCAACCCACTCTAGTATTCTTGCCAGGAAAATCCCAAGGACAGAGGAGCCTGGCGAGCTACAGTTCATGGGGTCACAAAGAGTCAGGCACGACTAAGCATGCACTTGGCTGGTTGGTTAGAGCTCGGATACCATTTCCGTTTTATAGCCTGCCTGAACTCTAACAGCCTGAAGGGATTTTCCCTTTTTCTGCATCCCACAACACCTCATATTTAACCTTCTTCAGATGCATCACTTCTCTCTTATATGGGGATTTGTGTATATAACTTATGTCTCCTTTAAGATAGAAACTCCTTGGGGTAAAGAATCGCAGCTTGAGGTTCCAGAGTACCACATTTGCTGCCTTAAATATAATGGATAGTCAGTTATTGCTGAAAAAGAAAAAGAATAAACTGCACTTTACAATTAAATAAAACACATTACCCAGTAAAAGGGCTCCTTGGAGAAATGGCTGATTCCAGGGCTGGGCATAGATAACACAAAACGAGGTTCTTGTGAGAACACACTCTAGCTTGAAGGGGCTTCCACTAATCAAATACAGAATAATTTGAGCAACAAAATAAAAAGCATAGTAACCTATAGATTAAAAAAGCACCCTTGAGTTTTCAGTAAGACAAACATGTACATGAAAAAATAAATTAGTGTTGCAGAATAAAAGCTCTCCCTTACGGAAAAACTTCAGCTAAATGTAGAAGAAATTGAATTAGGATATTGCTATTTGGCAAATACTATAGTAATAATTGCTCTCGATAAAAGTCACCAAGGATGCTAAAACAAGTGGGCAAAAATGTGATGAGCAATGGCACTTGTTCACAGTCTTTTAATATATCTCCTCACAAGACAGCCATTCATTGGTGGTGTTCTTGTTTAGTCACTAAGTCGTGTCTGACTCTTTGTGACCTGGTGAACTATAGCTTGCCAGGCTCCTCTGTCCAGGCAAGAATACTGGAATGGGCTAACATTTCCTCCTTCAGGGAATCTTCCCAACCCAAGAGTCAAACCTGGGTCTCCTGAATTGGCAGGTGGATTCCTTACCACTGAGCCACCAGGAAAGTGCATTCGTTCACTTAGTATAGGAAAAGTAACTTTTCAGTGGAGAAATCTGGCTGGTGTAAGTCTAACCGAGTGCTTGGGAAGAAAGAAAGCATTATCAAGTGTTTCCTGATATCACATTATTGACTAGACTCCTATCAATATGTCTTTCCTTACGTGAACCTTATTGATTGGAGACCTATCAATATGCTTTCAGAGAAAGAGATACAATTAACACCACTGTGTGAAGTTGTTAGCGCTTAAAATTGATCAAGGGTTCATTATACAACTTATGATTGTTGTTCATATTTTAGGTCAGGTTTTTGTTCCAACCTTGTGTATTTTATAAATGTAAAATTTTCAAAAATGATGCATCATAAGACCTTGAGTAAAGAAGCATTTTTCAGTGAATTTTATGAAAATACTTTCTCTGATTATCTGAGCAACATATATAATAGTGTCTCAGAAGATGATAGTTTTTCAGAATATGGTTCTGAGTCAGACAATGTGAATATTAGGCCAACACAAAAACGGAAAAATAACCTTAGTGATTGATTCTGATATGGAAAGTGAAAATGAAACCCACAGTGCTGAAGAATACTCATTGATTCTATAGAAGAGAGGATTGAAGACAACATTTCATGAAAATTAGAAGACTTTACACGTGTGTCTGGTGTACCCATTGAATGGTAAATCCACAAAGTGTTAGTGAAATAACAGAATTAGTTTTTTGGCTCGTCAAAATAAAAATCCCCAGCCGTATGCATTAGTTTCTGCAAAAATTCCCTGGTCAGTAGTGAGATATGACGCAGTGAGCAGAACACATCACCACGTCTCTGTATTTCTCACAAAAATGCACGTCACAAATTTAACCACAGGGAAGCATCAGACGAGGCCACATCGAGGGATGTTCTACAAAATGCTGGTACATATTCTTCAAAAATTCACTCTCCATGAATGACAAAGAAGACTAGGATAGAAAAAGAATGTGGCACGTGGTGTGTAAATGCAGTGTGTGATTCTGAATTGAATTCTGGGCCTGATAAGTGCTTCTTTTTCCATATAAGACATTTGTGGGACAATGGATAAAATTCTAATATCTATAGATGGATAATATGAGTGTATCAAAGTTAACTTCCAAATTTTGGTAATTGTACTGTGGTTATATTACAGAATATCCTTCTTTTAGGTATGCTGCTGCTGCTGCTGCTAAGTCACTTCAGTCATGTCCGACTCTGTGATCCCATGGATTGTAGTTCACCAGGCTCCTCTGTCCATGGGACTCTCCAGGCATGAATACTTATGTGGATTGCCATGCCCTCCTCCAGGGAATCTTCTCGACTCAGGGCTCAAACCCGTGTCTCCTGTGTCTCCTGTGTTGTCACCCAGATAGCCCTTTAAGTATGATGCTGAGACTTAAAAGTAAAGGAGTATAATGCTTTCTACTCATCCTCAAACAGTTCAGATTTTTTAAAAATATAACTAGATAGAGAATAAAGTAAAAATATTAGAATATTAACACTTCAGAAATCATAGTAGGTTATACAGGAATCCTAAGTACTACATTTGCAAATTTTAAGTCAGATTATTTCAAAATTTTAAAATGGAAAAATAACCTTTGATATATAGAAGTATATATTTATTATTTCTAAATTAACCAATCTTTTAAAATTATGAAAAGCACATTGTATAATTTTTAAATTTCCCCAAATTTCTATTTTTTGCCCCAAACTGGGCAAAAAATTTTATATCAGATTTTTATAATTTCTGAATTTATCTTAATTTTTTATGGTTTTTGAATTGGAGAGAATTTTTTCTTATAATGTTTTTGGTAACTCTTCTGGACCATTGATTTCCTTTAATGGGTGATCAAAATTCAAAGTCAAATAAAAACGCCCATAGAGTTCAAGGTGAGTCCTCCATGACCTCATGCAACTTATCTGTTCTTGGTGTGAATGAATTTTATCACCCCTGTCTGAACACTGCAGTTCTAGTCTCCCCACCATGCTTGCACAACCCCTTTAAAATCATTACCTTCTAGCTTTGTGGCTGCTATACTGACCTCTACTCCACTCCCCACACCCTCCTGCCTTTACTCGAGGACTGGGGTCATGGTTTTCCATGTTGTCTCCACCGAGCCTAGCAGTCTAAAAATGTGGAATGCTAAACAGTATTTATTATGACCTCTCATTTCTGGACATTAATAAGAATGTCTTTAAGTCATTTTCTACCTGCTGTATTTACTAACAGAGATGTTCTTAGAGCAAAGGACATTGACATTTATTGAATTCCCATCATGACAGACACAGAACATACACCATCTCATTCAGTCCTTAATATGATCATATGACACAGGTATGGTTATACCCATTTGGCAGATGGGAAAACTGAGGTTCAGAAACTTTAAGTTGCTGTAGCTCACATGGTAGGAAATGGCAACTCACTCCAGTGTTCTAGGCTGGGAAATCCCATGGACAGAAGAGCCTGACAGGCTATAGTCTACGGGGTTGCAAAGAGTGGGACGTGACTTGGTGACTGCACAACAACAACAAAGCTCATATGGAAAGTAAGTGGCAGAGCAAGAATTTGAACTCCGCCCTGTCTAATGCCAGTATCTGTATATCCTCCTCAGCAATCCTCTCTTTCAATTAATTCTTCTGTTTCACAACTTAAGGAAACAGCCCGTTGCCCATTGACTGCACAGCTGATCTTTCAGATGCTCTTATCCAGTCCCCTGCAGATTTGGGGATGGGAGGGGCATAGGAAATAAAAAGATAAACATGAAATACTAAATGGAGAGTGAAGTCCACACACACAGAAGGAAGGGGGAAAGCAAGTAATGAGCTCATTCTGCTCTCTATGATGTCTGCACTGGAAAATAATTTATAGGGGGCATGTGTTTTCCCGCATTTTATCTTTGAAAAGAAGCCAGAGGAAGATGCCAAGAAGAACTGAAGGGCATCTAGTTCCAGATTCATATTTGATATCATTTATCAGAATGGTTGGCTTGTCCAGAAATGATGATAGCCTGGACTGCTGCGTTCCCTCCACACCTGCCACCCCTTTTCACTCTCTAGCAAAAAAAAAGAGAAGAAGCTATGATCCTGGGAACTGCACAGTTCAGAAATGCTGGCTGGGATGGCAGGGCTCCAGCTCACTGAAACTCAAACCCAGAGTCTCTTACTTCCTTCTGACATGATCACATGCCAAGCAAAACAAATGCTCTAGGGTCCTCCATCCACCAGGAAGGAGAGACGGTACACACGTTGCAGAAACCAGTACTCGAGAAACCAAGCACCACACTCGGAGAGTTGGAGAACTCAGGTTTATTATGCCGGCGGGGCCAGAGGAGTTGACACTCCAAGCTCTGAGCCCCAAACAAAGGGGTTACAGAGCTTTTTATACACGGACAGGCATGATTAAGTGGGTTTTCAGGTTTGCAGAGGCTAGGGCAATTGCGAAGGGCACGACAAGGGTGAGTGAGATAAGCTCCAGTCCCTGGCATTGTGAGTCCCCACTTTCTGAGACTACGTGATCTAGACTTTGCAAGAAGCAAGCTGGGTTACAGAGACAGAAGGAACAGGAGTTTACGTAAAATTTCAACTTTTTGCCTTCACACATACAAAGGAAGTATGGGAAAGTAATAACCAAACAGCTAGGAGGTCAGAGATGCTGATCTGCTTTAGAAGAGAACTTGATACAAGATCTGGTACAATATAGAACTGAAGGCAGGAAAAATGTCCCCTGACACCTCTGTTGACATACCCCGTGATGTAGCTTGGATCATTGACAGATAACTTTGGGAAGCAGTTTGGAATTCTCTAAGTTGACCTCCCTCCTATCAGGGGAGATGCTCCGGGACTAAATGGGAGATTTCTGGTTTGAAATCTGTTGCTATTGTTTAGTCTCTAAGTCTCATCCAACTCTTTGTGGCCCCATGGACTAGAGCCCACTAGGCTCCCCTGTCCATGGAATTTCCCAGGCAAGAACACTGGAGTGGGTTACCATTTCTTATTCCATGGGGTCTTCCTGACCCAGGGATCAAACCTGTGTCTCTTTCATTTCCTGCATTGGCAGGTGGATTCTTTACCACTAGTGACACCTGGTTTGAAGTTTAGAGAGAGGAAAAGCCCCTCCACCAGTCAAATAACACCTGGCAGTCACAGCTGTCACCACATAAGGCAGAGGAAACATCCAGCTGAGCCCTCTGCAAATTCATCACACACTAAATTGGGAACTATAATAAAATGATTGTTGCTTTAAGCCACTTAATTTGGGACTAGTTCATTACTCTTCAACTGATAACTGGACCACTTGGGCCTCAGTATCCTCATCTGTAAAACAACCCAAATGTCCATCAGTGGAGGAATGGATAAAGGAGGTATGGTACATATATACAATGGAATATTACTCAGTCATAAAAAGGAACAAAATTAGGTCATTTGTAGAGAGACATGGATGGACCTAGAGAGTCATACAGAGTCATATGGAGTGAAATAAGTCAGAAAGAGAAAACAAAGATCATATATTAACGCATGTATGTGGAGTCTAGAAAAATGGTATAGATGATCTTGTTACAAAGCAGAAAGAGACACAGATATAGAGAACAAATTATGGATACTAAGGGGAAAAGGGAGGGTTGGGAGGAATTAGGAGATTGGGATTGATACATATACACTGTTGATATCATGTATAAAATAGGTAATAAATGAGAACCTGCTGGATAGCACAGGGAACTCTACTTCATTCACTCTGGTGGCCTGACTGGAAAGGAAGTCCCAAAAGGAGGAGGTATAGGTATACGTATAGCTAATTCATTCTGCTGCACAATAGAAACTAACACAGCATTGTAAAGCAACTAGACTCCAGTAAAGAACTAATTTTAAAAAAAGGAAGGGACTCCATTGGACTCCATGACCTTCAAGATTCTTGACAATCCTCAAGGAATCTCTTGATAGGTGCCTTGAGCCTTTCCTGGCTGAGTGGTAAATGAATGTATGCCGATGTGCTGTTGTGCTATTCCCTTCAGCACTCAGATTGCAGTAAGAAATACATTTTTGTAAAATGGCTGTAGCCCTGCGATTTTGCTCTGGAATTGAAATGCTTGACCAGATGGGAGCCTCAGAGCACCCCATGAGTGGGGGTTGACTCAGGCAATGCACAGGCAACCTTGCTTACTATGCTCTCCTTTCATTCAGAATTCTACTAGCGACAACAATAAAACCAGGGGGCCAAAAGTGTCCCCATGCTCATTAAGAAGCTGGCAGAAGACAAAGATGAGCCATTTCAGAAATGATGGAATGAGAAAACGTACAAACTAGACAAAAATCCCATAAATAGGATGAGTGTATTTCTCGTACATACTAATTTGCCTTAACAACGTCTAGAAGGGTTGTCATTTACAAATTTATCTCAGCCATCTTTGAACCTATTTATAGTTTTATCATCTTGGGATAAAAAGCTCCATATCATCTTTATATTTACTTGACCTAAATTTACCTCCTATAAGCTAGTTTTAAACCACCACCTCCTTCTCTCTGTGTGACCAGGTTTAGCAAGTTCAAAAGTCTAAGCTGTGAAGCAAAATACACTGAAAATTAGCCATGTTGAATCTTGGTAAAGTAAACCTAGACATCAATATAGAAATGCATAACAATGGAATATATGGAATTTTCTCATCCAACAGATTCCTATGAAAATCTGTCAGAAAAAGTATGACAGAAAGATGAAAGAAACAAGCTTTTTAAAAATAACCTAAGGAGTTGCCTGGTTAGGACTTCAGAGTATAGAGTGGAAAGGCCTTATACACAGGGAGTTCTGGGAGTGAATCTGTTTCCACCACTTGCTATCAGCATGTCTTTCATAGGTTCCTTGACTACTGTAAGACCACATAATTGCACATGAAGAAGAAAGACACCCTAGTGGTTAAAACTATGGCCAAGGGAGCCAGCCTGGTTGAGTTACATCCTTCTGTACCATGCATAGCTGTGTGACTCTGGAAAAGCTACTTCACCTCTCTGTTTCTTATTTTAAAAATCCGTAAAGTGTGAAAGTAATAATATCTACTGCATTGCATTTTCATAAGGTTTTATGAGGCTTAAGTAGGGAAAGCTCTTAGAACACGTCTGGGTGTGTGTTAGTCGCTCAGTCGTGTCTGACTCTTTGCAACCCCATGGACTGTAGCCCTCCAGGCTCCTCTGTCCATGGAATTCTCCAGGCAAGAATACTGGAGTGGGTTGCCATGCCTTCCTCCAGGGTATCTTTCTGGCTCAGGAATTGAATCATCTCCTACGTTTCCTGCATTGCAGGTGGGTCTTTACCACTGAGCCAACCAGGGAAGCAACAATAAGGTGCTAAATAAATATTCCGTCATTTCCTTCCCTTCTTCTGCAGATTTTATAATAAAAATGAGGTTCTGCTGTTTTCTGGTTCCATGGAGGCAGACACTTGTGCAACGTGAATGAAAATTACTCTCATACACGTAAGCCAACTTAACTGTTAATAAATAACAACAAATAAATGACGTTAAAGTAAGAAAGATTTTGGACAATAGAAAGAGTTTCCGGACTGCTAAGCTCACTAATATATACAAGTGATGGGGGAGCTCTGATGCAGTCTTTTCCATCCGCTTTTTTTTGTTTAAGAAAAGAAAGGATAATTTCGTGTCCTGGTCACCTGACAAGCACATAGTAGTCCGCTCATATATTTTTAGAGAAAGAATGACCCTGAATGGCAGCTGGAAATGGTGCTTCGTGTGTTATCCTCCCAATTCACAAATGCTTCGAAGGTTTTGAAAACGTAAAGCATGAGGCAGTTGATTTCTTTGGATGAAAAGTTTCATTGCTTTTACCATCTCCCTGGTTTCACTCTGTCTTCGATCCATTGCTGGAGGGACTGATAGCTATACTCTGGGCAGCCTGAGGCAGTCACTCCTGAAACATTGGGAGCATTCAAGCATTCTGGCCCAGGGTCAGTGTCCAGGGGTTCAGGGCCAGGGACTAGTTTCTGAGACCTATGAACCGCAGACTGAGCACACATGCCCGTGAGAGCACACACACACACACACACACACACACACACACAGACACACATACACACCACAGAGCGGGCAGATTCATTCATAGCCCATGTCTCCTTAGCCTGCTCTGGTGTTGACCCTGGAGAATCCTAGGGACAGAGGAGCCTGGTGGGCTGCCATCTATGGGGTCGCACAGAGTCGGACACGACTGAAGCGACTTAGCAGCAGCAGCAGCACCACCACCCTGCCCCTCCAATGTGGCTGTATCTAGAGATCTGCTAGGATTAGTGATTTTACAAGAAGACAGCAGAGAGCTTGAATTCTCTCTCTTTCTGTGACTGCACCGAGGAAAGGTTGTGTGAGGACACAGTGAGAAGGCAACTGTCTGCAAATTGGGAAGAAAATTGAATTTGCCAGCACCCTAATCTTGGACTTCCAGTCTTCAAAACTCTGAGAAAGTAAACTTCTGTTGTTTAAATTACTCACTCTGGAGTATTTTATTATAGCAGCCTGAGTCAACTAATACATCCTGTTTTCTCCATCTCCCAGAGAGTCCCTAACAGAACTGAGTTCGGTTACCCACGGCAGAGATAAACTCATCATGAACATACACTCCATTGGTTTTCCTCCACCCACCAGAGGTCACCTCTCAAATAAACAACCTTTACTCAAATCCACTTCGCAGGCTTCGCTTCTGGAGGAAGGCAAACTGGGGAAATATATCATCAGTGTATATTGTGAAAGGCTTCAGTATGCTGCTGCTGCTGCTGCTAAGTCGCTTCAGTCGTGTCCGACTCTGTGCGACCCCATAGACAGCAGCCCACCACGCTCCGCCGTCCCTGGGATTCTCCAGGCAAGAATACTGGAGTGGGTTGCCATTTCCTTCTCCAGTGCATGAAAGGGAAAAGTTAAAGTGAAGCTACTCAGTCGTGTCCGACTCTTAGCGACCCCATGGACTGCAGCCTACCAGGCTCCTCCGTCCATGGGATTTTCCAGGCAAGAGTACTGGAGTGGGGTGCCATTGCCTTCTCCAGCTTCAGTATGCTAGGGTTTCACTAAATGCATCCTATATAAGGGCCAGGGTGTTTGTGGAAAGGAGAAGGGAGAGATCCTTGGTAGGGTTCTTGGGCTGAACGTCCCACAAGTGAACCTCAGATTTTCTTTACCATAATTGAGGACAAACCTCCTTCTTTTTATTCTCTGCCCTTCTTTGGGCAAGAAAGAATTATTGGCTTGGCCAAAAATTTTGTTCAGATTTTTTGGTAAGCTCTTACATAGAATCTCCTTCCTACTATGTAGAAACACTCAGTCCACGTCAGGGTGTTGTAGCCACATGTTCCTGGAAAAATACTCACTCAGAAGAACAATGCAGATAGTGGAGTGCAGTTTATTACACCGGCGGGCCCAAGGCAGAGTCTCCTCTTAGCCAAGGACCCTGACCAGTTTTTGTGAAAACCTTACATACCCTAAGTGTACGTGCACAAACCCGCCTCCCCAAATTCCCTGAAACTAGCCTGAACAAAGGAAAAGAAAGATACAAAGTTAACCTGTGATTCGTATGCCTTAAGCCTAGGTAGGTGAGCAGCCGGACAATTATCAATAGGCCTGTGGTCATACTTCAGTAAACATAATAGAATTTATGATTCTATTCAGTTACACAGATAATTAGGGTATTCTTTTAGGCTTCGCAGAGTCTAGGTATGAGCCCTGGGGCTCTTCCATGGGGGCAGGTGTCTGGTTTTCCGGTTGGCATGTCATTTCCATAGATACTGGGCATATAGATCCAAGTCCACAGTCCAGCTCAAGATGGAGTCCTGCTTTCAAGATGGAGCCTGTTCTGTCTGTTTCCTTCTTCAAGGGTACAGAGTAATTGTTATAATTCACTAGGTACCAGGGAAGCGTCCTTGAGAGCCTTTCAGACTCAGAGCTTCTGCGATTCTCTCAAGATTGCCCTGCATTTAGATATTACATCATTACCCCATGAAGGGAAGAACAGGTGGGTTTACTAGTGTCTGATTACAGAAGGTGATACATCCAATTTGAAGTGATGGTTGGAGTCTGGCATGGGAGGACATGTCAGTGAGCAACTATGGAAGGTGTACTCACCTGCTTAGAATTTGGCAGCTTATCCTGTCTCCTAGTGTTGTGGATCTGGATTTATTGTGTTGAGCACTCAAATGTGACTATATAATAAAGTCAGCGAGGTTTACCTTACTTAACAGCATGCATAATGTGCCAACTGCTCCGTAGAGAAACGTTCCCCAAGAAAATGGGTGATTTTTGTCTCCAACACAAGAGGAGCCTGGGCCAATTTCCCTGCCAAGCGTATTTTTCCAGAGCATTAGTCTTCTATAAATCACTTAAGTCAATTTCCAGAACCACTCTGATACCCATAGGTTTCATTTACATAACTCATCAATTAAAAATACAGGAGGAAGGGCTTTGTTGGTGGCTCAGTGGTAAAGAATCCACCTCCCAATGCAGGAGACAAGGGTTTGATCCCTGATCCTGAAAGATCCCACATGCTGCAGAGCAGTGAAACCTGTGTACCACAACTATTGGGTCTGTGCTCTGGAGACTAGGAGCCACAACTGCTGAGCTCACACGCAGCAGCTACTGAAGCCTGCACACCATAGAGCCTGTGTTCTGCAACGAGAGAAGTCGTTGCAATGAGAAACCTGTGCGCCACAGTGGAGAGTAGCTCCTGCTTGCTGCAACTAGAGAAAATAAAGAAAAGAAAATAAACCAACCTACGCAGCAACAAAGACCCAGCCCATCCAAAAAAAAAAAAAAAAAGAATAAATAAAATTTAAAATATATGTATAGGAGGAGAAATAAATTTGTTACTGCAGAATCTATTCTCTTGACTCTCCATCCGTAAAAGTATATCCGATAAACTTTAAGCTTAACTGGGCTCGAAATGAATTCACTAGTCCCCTAAATCTACTGTATAAGAGCTCTAATTTTATGGAAACTCCTTTGCTACACATACTTTGTTATCTGATAGACCTAGAAATGCATTCTCATGTCATAAACATAACCTTAGAAAGTAACTTAAGCCCTCTAAACATTAATTTTCTCATCTAAATATTGATAATAGTAATAATAGTTCCTATCACAAGGAATAATTATAAGAATTAATAGGAAAATATATGCAAAGTGTCTAGCAAAAGCCCACCCCATAATTGGCACTTTTAGTACATATTTGACATTTTTTGTTCAGCATACAGACCTCATTTCTGTATTTAAGTAATTCCTTACATTTTGTAGGCTTCCCCCATGACTCAGTGGTAAAGAATCTCTGCCTGCCAATGCAGGAGATGCAGGTTCAATCTCTGGATCGGGAAGATGCCCTGGAGAAAGAAATGGCAACCCTCTCTAGTATTCTTGCCTGGTAAGTCCCATGGATGGAGGACCCTGGAAGGCTACAGTCCATGGTGTCACAAGAGTTGGACATGACTTAGCAAGTAAAAGACAATAACAGCAGCTACCTTGTGGGAAATAGAAACTGAAAATTCCAGAAACCATTTTTTTTAGGATCCCTCTGAAAACAGTGGAAACAGTGACGGACTTTATTTTGGGGGCTCCAAAATCACTGCAGATGATGACTGCAGCCATGAAATTAAAGGCACTTGCTCCTCAGAAGAAAAGTTATGATCAACTTAGACAGCATGTTAAAAGGCAGAAACATTACTTTGCCAACAAAGGTCCGTCTAGTCAAGGCTATGATTTTTCCAGTAGTCATGTATGGATGTGAGAGTTGGACTATAAAGAAAGTTGAGCGCCGAAGAATTGATGCTTTTGAACTGTGGTGTTGGAGAAGACTCTTGAGAGTCCCTTGGACAGCAAGGAGATCCAACCAGTCCATCCTAAAGGAAACCAGTCCTGAATATTCATTGGAAGGACAGATGCTAAAGCTGAAACTCCAATATTTTGGCCACCTGATGCGAAGAACTGAGTCATTTGTAAAAACCCTGATGCTGGGAAAGATTGAAGGCAGGAGGAGAAGGGGACGACAGAGGATGAGATGGTTGGATGGCATCACTGACTCTATGGACATGAGTTTCAGTAAGCTCCGGGAGTTGGTGATGGACAGGGAAGCCTGGCATGCTGCAGTCCATGGGGTCGCAAAGAGTTGGACACAACTGAGCAACTGAACTGAACTGAACTGACCTCTCTGCAGCTCCTCCTTTTAAGATTCTTTGCATATCCATGTGTGTGTATGCTCAGATATGTCCAAATCTTTGTGGTCTCATGTACTGTAGCCTGCCAGGCCCCTCTGTCTATGGGATTTTTCAGGCAAGAATAATGGAGTGGGGTGCTATTTCCTACTCCAGGGGATCTTACAGACCCAGGGATGGACCCTGCATCTCTTGTATCTCCTGCATTGACAGACAAGCCGCCTAAGGACAGGGGAACCACTTAAACTTTGCCTTAGGACCGGCACACTTTAGACTCTCTTAGCCAACATTGACCTTTGAAATTCCCCACCCCAACTTCGACTTATTTGTCTGCTCACACTGGTTGGTTCATGTAGATTACTGCCCTGAGTCTAGACTCTCTCCCTGTTTCTGACTGACATGCCCATGAGATTCTATTCCTGAAAGTCACCTTTCTGATTCAGGTGTTAAAGCCTCAGGTAAGAAATCTGTCATCTTTTGTTCCTCCTAATTCCTGGATATCTCTAGCCCCATTGAGTCAAGGCATGAGGACTAGACATAGAGTGGTGGAAACGGAAGGAAAAAAAAATATTCAAAGCTTCTAGAAACTTATGAAAGCTTTACTCACATAGATTTAAGATATTTGACCAAATTTTTCCATTTTAATAACATATATTAAGTATAAAATTGATTAAAAAAACCATAAATGGGAGAGGACTCCAAAGTTACATGAGGCAACCAACTACATCAGATTCATAAATTGAAAAACTGATTATTTCTTTAAGTGATTAGTTTCTGAGTTAACGTGAAAGCAACATCCACAGAGCACCCAACTGGTTCTAAATAATAGGGGTTGGGATTCTAGTGGAGTCAAGATGTCACGTTTATCATTTATCACTTATGGTATTTATTGTTCAGAGAAATAAATCCACCTAGGATGAAATGTTTACATCTATTCTTCAAATGTTCCAGTCTTAACTGTCACCAATGTCTATAGTGTACCAGGGATTAAAGACTTTAAAATTATTTTTTATTGGAGTATAATTGTTTTACAATGCTGTGTTAGTTTCTACTGTACAGCAAAGTGAATCAGCTATGTGTGCATGCAAGCTAAGTCTCTTCAGTCTTGTCCGACTATTTGTGACTCCAGGGACTGTAATCTGCCATGCTCCTCTGTTCATGGGATTCTCCAGGCAAGCATACTGGAGTGGGTTGCCATCCCCTCCTCCCGGAGATCTTCCAGACTCAGGGATCAAACCCATGTCTCTTATGTCTCCTGCATTGGCAGGTGGGTTCTTTATCACTAGCACCAACTGGGAAGCCCCAAATCAGCTATATGTATACGGCAAGAAAACACAGAAGACTATACAAAAAAGATCTTCATGACCCAGATAACCATGATAGTGTGATCACTCACCTAGAGCCAGACATCCTAGAATGCGAAGTCAAGGGGGCCTTAGGAAGAATCACACGAACAAAGCTAGTGGAGGTGATGGAATTCCAGCTGAGTCATTTCAAATCCTCAAAGATGATGCTGTGAAAGTGCTGCACTCAATATGCCAGCAATTTTTGAAAACTCAACAGTGGCCACAGGAATGGAAAAGGTCAGTTTTCACTCCAATCCCAAAGAAAGACAATGACAAAGAAGGTTCAAACTACCACACAATTGCACTCATCTCACGAGCTAGTAAAGTAATGCTCAAAATTCTTCAAGCCAGGCTTCAACAGTATGTAAACCATGAACTCTCAGATGTTCAAGCTGGATTAAGAAAGGCAGAGGAACCAGAGATCAAATTGCCAACATCCACTGGATCATCAAAAAAGCAAGAGAGTTCCAGAAAAGCATCTACTTTTGCTTTATTGACTATGCCAAAGCTGCTGACTGTGTGGATCACAATAAACTGTGGAAAATTCTGAAAGAGATGGAAATACCAGGCCACCTGACCTGCCTCCTGAGAAACCTGTATGCAGGTCAGGAAGCAACAGTTAAAACTGGACATGGAAAAACAGATTGGTTTCAAATAGGAAAAGGAGTACATCAAGGCTGTATATTGTCACCCTGCTTATTTAACTTATATGCAGAGAACATCATGAGAAACACTGGGCTGGAGGAAGCACAACCTGGAATCAAGATTGCCAGGAGAAATATCAATAACTTCAGATATGCAGATGACACCACCCTTATGGCAGAAAGTGAAGAACAACTAAAGAGCCTCTTGACGAAAGTGAAAGAGGAGAGTGAAAAAGTTGGCTTGAAGCTCAACATTCAGAAAACTAAGATCATGGCATCTGGTCCCATCACTTCATGGCAAATACATGGGGAAACAATGGAAACAGTGACAGGCTTTATTTTCTTGGGATCCAAAATCACTGCAGATGGTGACAGCAGCCATGAAATTAAAAAAGGCTTACTTCTTGGAAGAAAAGTTATGACCAACCTAGACAGCATATTAAAAAGCAGAGACATTGCTTTGCCAACAGAGGTCCATCTAGTCAATGCTATGGTTTTTCCAGTAGTTGTGTATGGATGTGAGAGTTGGACTATAAAGAAACCTTAGCGCTGAAGAATTGATGCTTTTGAACTGTGGTGTTGGAGAAGACTCTTGAGAGTCCCTTGGACTGCAAGAAGATCCAATCAGTCCATCCTAAAGGAGATCAGTCATGAATATTCTTTGGAAGGACTGATGCTGAAGCTGAAACTCCAATATTTTGGCCACCTGATGTGAAGAACCGGCTCATTTGAAAAGACCCTGATGCTGGGAAAGATTGAAGGCAGGAGGAGAAGGGAACGACAGAGGATGAGACAGTTGGATGGGAGGCCTGGTGTGCTGCAGTTCATGGGGTCACAAAGAGTCAGACACGACTGAACAACTGAACTAATACCTATATCTCCTCTTTTTTAGATTCTTTCCTCATATAAGTCGTTACAGAGGATCAATTAGAGTTCCTTGTATGATACAGTAGGTTCTCAATAGTTATCTATTTCATGTATATATATTTATAGATACAGATAGATAGATAGATGTCACCCCAATCTCTCAATTTATCCCACTCCCACTTTCTCCCTTGGTGTAGATACATTTGTTCTCTATTAAAGACTCCTTAAAAAGACTTGTATGCTTATATGTAGAATTTGTTTTTTTTTTCCAGGGGACTAGCATTAACAAGGGTACTATTTTTAGGATCAGGATGAGAATCTACCCAGATCATATAGGGAAAATCTACTTTGTAATTGTCTAATGCTATAATTCAGCATATGCTATCATACACATAACCTGGATTCTTAAAATAAGACAGGGCTAATCTCTAACAACATCTGCATGAAACTGAATAACCTGATGACATTGTTTTAATGCTCTAACTGGGGTCTGAAGGCAGCCAACAGCTTTATCATAAATTAGGCAGGCTTTTGAAGGAAATTCTTAAAAAAAACAGCATGTCCTCAAGTATGAATTGACAGCTGAGCAATTTTCCTGCTGTGCGTTAGGAAGAGGTGCCAGCCCAATGAGGTGTTGTTGAAATGACTGAAGACCACCTGCTGCCAATTTCTGCTCCACAGTGTGAAAAAAACAACCTTCTGGTGGATGGTCACTGCTGGTAGAGAAAAAACTGCCTCCACACTTGCGGATTTTGGTTAGCTGGTTGAGGAGGCTTCACATTTTGGATCTTGGAAAATTTGTAAGGGTACAAAGATTCAGAGTGACGGGAAGAAGCCAGAGCAACCTGTGACAAAGGGGAACAGAGCTACTTATTCCACAATGAATCAGCGAGGGGACACTAGGCTGACAACACTCATTGTGCTTGAAATACCCTTTGACAAAAGTATGTTTCAGTCTAAAGAAAAATGTTCTGACTTTTAAAGCACCAAATATTACTTTTCTGAGAGCCATAGCTCTTTTCTTTTGCTTGCATTAAAGAAAAGATTATATGCAGCTATAACATTTGGTACTACTCTTACAAAAGAAAATAATCTGTAATTCTTTTCATTTTTTAATATGTCTTCATTTTGGTCATGTGAATAAATATTGATATAAAATGTTAAAACCAGAAAGTATGTCATACTTTATTATTCTTAGCTTTGTAGTTGAGATATTTGCTTGGGTTTTTTCATAATTATTATTAATAAATATGTAACAGCCACATATTTTACATATATAATACATACAATTATAACATTTATGATCATGCAATACTTGAACCGTGAACTTCCAGATGTTCAAGCTGGTTTTAGAAAAGGCAGAGGAACCAGAGATCAAATTGCCAACATCTGCTGGATCATCAGTAAAGCAAGAGAGTTACAGAAAAACATCTATTTCTGCTTTATTGACTATACCAAAGCCTTTGACTGTGTGGATCACAATAAACTGTGGAAAATTCTTCAAGAGATGGGAATACCAGACCACCTGACCTGCCTCTTGAGAAACCTGTATGCAGGTCAGGAAGCAACAGTTAGAACTGGACATGGAACAACAGATTGGTTCCAAATAGGAAAAGGAGTATGTCAAGGCTGTATCCTGTCACCCTGCTTATTTAACTTATATGTACACTACATCATGAGAAATACTGGGCTGGAAGAAGCACAAGCTGGAATCAAGATTGCTGGGAGAAATATCAATAACCTCAGATATGCAGATGACACCACCCTTATGGCAGAAAGTGAAGAAGAACTAAAGAGCCTCTTGATGAAAGTGAAAGAGGAGAGTAAAAAAGTTAGCTTAAAGCTCAACCTTAAGAAAAATAAGATCATGGCCTCTGGTCCCATCATTTCATGGGAAATAGATGGGGAAACAGTGGAAACAGTGGCTGACTTTATTGTTGGGGGCTCCAAAATCACTGCAGATGGTGATTGCAGCCATGAAATTAACAGATGCTTACTCCTTGGAAGGAAGGTTATGACCAACCTAGACAGCATATTAAAAAGCAGAGACATTACTTTGCCAACAAAGGTCCGTCTAGTCAAGGCTATGGTTTTCCAGTAGTCATGTATGCATGTGAGAGTTGGACGGTGAAGAAGGCTGAGCACCGAAGAATTGGTGCTTTTGAACTGTGGTGTTGGAGAAGACTCTTGAGAGTCCCTTGGACTGCAAGGAGATCCAACCAGTCCATCCTAAAAGAGATCAGTCCTGGGTGTTCATTGGAAGGACTGATGTTGAAGCTGAAACTCCAATACTTTGGCCACCTGATATGAAGAGCTGACTCATTTGAAAAGACCCTGATGCTGGGAAAGATTGAAGGCAGGAAGAAAAAGGGGATGACAGAGGATGAGATGGTTGGATGGCATCACTGACTCAGTGGACATGAGTTTGGGTGGACTTCGCGAGTTGATGATGGACAGAGAGGCCTGGCGTGCTGCGGTTCATTATGTCACAAAGAGTCGGGACATGACTGAGTGAGTGAACTGAACTGAATTGTGAATACTAAAAAGTAATATACGGTAACTGTCTCCAGTTTTACTATCCTGGATAAGAATTAACACGTTTTCCTTTTCTGCAGAATTATTTCTCAATATAAAATTCTGGGACTGGAATTACTGAGGTATAAAGCATAAACCAACCTTAAGTACTTTCTTGCAGATTGTACACAGCACAATTTCAAGCGGTATCATTCATAAAGCTTCATCCCCCTCAAAGTTTTACATTGTGAGTGGCACCCCTGCAGGTGTGCAGCAGTTAATCTGCGCATCCTTTGTCGCAGTCCTCTAATGCATCTCAAAACACTAGCCTATTGTTGGGTCACTTTCTCAAGAATTAGCTCAAAACAATCTCAAAAAAAAAAGGACAATCCCACTCTCTGCATAACTTGTTAGCTAGGAATATAAGAACAGAATATTTAATAACAATAGAAGTAAAATTGCTGCATTCTTCTATATAAATCATGAGTATCTGACAATATAGCTCTTAAGATAACATTTTAGAAAATAATAATACTTATCATTATTAAAAATAATAATTATCATTAAAAATAAAGAGAATAATATGTTAATTTGGTTAGAATTTTCAAATTTTAAAAGCCTAAACATTTCAAGAAAAATTGAAACAAGTAAATAAAGGTAAAAGAAGATACAAATTTTGATAAATTTACAAAAACTTTGGAAATGCTGAATAAATATTATGATGACTTTGAAAACCCTATTAAAATAAATGAATTTTTGGTATATCTGACAATGAAAAAGTAGAGAAAATAATAATAATGAATAAAACATTTAAAATGAGAAAGGGTAAACAACTAATATAAAAAGATTAATGTCATATAAATACTAGATTAATATATAATAAATTAACATATATTAAATTTGAAAAACAATAAATTCTATATTCTATTAAACCATAAATACCAATATGCATGAATGAAATAAAAGGCCTGGGCAGAATATGACCAAAAAACAGAATTGACAAAAATATTACAAGTTACCAATTCAGGAAAAAATCAGAATCTCAGTTTTAAATTTTTTCAGACTTACATGGATAAATTAATGAGAAACATACAATCATCCAAGACTGAATTATGAAGACGTAGAGAACCATAGTATAGAAATTTATTAGTAAGGAGATTGAAAATTTCTCCAAAAATAAAAGCCCAGGACCAGATGGTTTCCCTGGCAAACTCTACAAAACATTAAAAGATTTGATCTCTATTCTTAAACTTTTCCAAAAATTGCAGAGAAGGAAAACTTTCCAAATATACAAAACCAGTATTGCCCTGATACCAAAGTCAACCCTCAATACCACAAAAAATAAAATTGCAGGTCAATATTCTTGATGAATGCAGCTGCAAAAATCCTCAACAAAATATTAGCAAGCCTAACCCAACAGTACATTAAAAGGATCATCTACCATGATCAAGTGGGATTTACTTTAGGGTTGCAAGCATGGTTCATCATCCACAAATCGATCAACATGATACAACAAAATGGAAGATAAAAATCATATGATTACCTCTATAAATGCAGAAATGGCATTTGACAAAATTCAATATCCAGTTATGATAAAAAAAAAATTCCAACAGAGTGGATATAGAGGAAATGTACCTGGACATAATAAAAGTCACATATGACAAACCCATAGCTAACACTGTACTCAATGGTGAAAAGCTGAGTTTTTCCTCTGAGATCAGCAACAAGACAAGGATGACCACCCCCACCACTTTCACTCAACATAGTATTAGAAGTTCTAGCCACAACAATTAGGCAAGAAAAAGACATAGAAGGCATCCTAAGATGGGAAGGAAGAGGTAAAACTGTCACTATATATTAAGAATTCTGAAGACTACACAGACATTCATGGACATGCATGCACACACACACACACACACACACTCATACACACACAAACCTCTTAGAGCTAAAAAAAGAATTCGGTAAAGTTGCAGGATACAAAATCAATCTGTGGCATTTCTACACACTAATAATAAACTATCAGAAAGATAATTTAAGAAAACAATCTGTTTACAACCATATCAAAAAGAATAAAATACCTAGGAATAAATTTAACCAGGGAGGTGAAAGACAAGTGCACTGCAAACTATAAGACACTGATGAAATAAGTTGAAGATGACTCAAAAAAAGGAAAGATAATCCATTTATCCGTTTGAGAAAGATAATCCGTTTGAGAGATTTAATATTAAAATGTGTCACTACCCAAAGCAATTTATGGATTCAATGTAATCCCTATCAAATTCCTATGGGATATTTCACAGAACTAGACCAAATAATTCTAAAATTTGTTTGGAACCACAAAAGGTCCTTAAGAGTCAAAACAATCTTGAACAAAAGGAGTGAAACCGGCCATATCATGTTTTCAGATTTCAAACTAAACTACAAAATTATAGCAGTACAAAAAATAGGATCAGATTTTAAAAGGGTTTTTATAAGGCAAATTTCACTGTGATCCCCAGACTTAGGGAAAATAACATTAAAATTTTAAATGTGTAAACCCTGCAAACTGCCTATTTTATAAGATTACTTGACTAAGATAGGAATCAAAATTGTGTATACAGTATGATTTTAGTCATGTAAGAAAAACAAACCAATACATTCTGACAAAGGAAACTGGGAAGAAAAAAAAAGTTAAAATAAGTTCACTGTGGATGTGAGTGAATGATTTCTTTCTTCTTATACTTAATTCAGTGAAAGTGAAAATGGCTCAGTCGTGTCTGACTCTTTGCGACCCCGTGGACTATACAGTCCATGGAATTTTCTAGGCCAGAATTCTGGAGTGGGTAGCCTTTCCCTTCTCCAGGGGATCTTCCTGACCCAGGGATCGAACCCAGGTCTCCCACATTGCAGGCAGATTCTTTACCAGCTGAGCCACAAGGGAAGCCCATTTATACTTCATAGGTTTCCAATTTCCCACTATTAAGTTGATGGAAGGGCAGGTACTGTTAATGGGGTGAACTATGTACTCTCAAATTGATGTATTAAAGTTCTAACCCGTAATATCTTCCTGAGAATGTCACTCTATTGGAAGATAGAGTCTTTAAAGAGATAATCAAATAAAAATGAGGTTCTTAGGGCGGGCCCTAATCCAATATGATGTCCTTATAAGAAGAGGGATTAGGACACACACAGAGAGAGAGGAAAGACACTGTGAAGACCCAGGGAAGTGACCTTCATGTGCAAGCCAGGAGAGAGGCCTGGAACAGAGTCTTCCCTTATGGCCCAAAGGAGAACCCACCCTACTGACACCTTGATCATAGATTTCTAGCCTCCAAAACTGTGAGAAAATCAATTTCTGTTGTTTAAACCACCCGGTCTGTGGTATTGTTTTAGCCCTAGCAAACTCATACAGAGGCTTGCCTTTTTCCTTCCTTCTTTCCATCCTTGCTCTCTCTCTCTAGCCCTCTCTCCCCCCCTGCTGGAAAAGTTCCAGGAAATGCATGATGGAACCCTCCTCTCTCCTCCTCACCCCACCTTCCTTCCTTCCTCTTTCCTTTGTCAATACAAATAATCTCATTGGAGAATATTTAGAAAAATTTAAAGCGTGCATTACTTCTACAAATGGGACTTCATAACACTGTATATTTATGTATGTAGGCGTGCATGATCAGTCGTGTCTGACTCTGCGACCCCATGGACTGTAGCCCACCAGGCTCCTCTGTCCATGGATATTTCCAGGCAAGAATAATGCTATTTGTTATTAACTTGGTTGATTGGTTGGAGAGAGTGATTGGAATTCCTGGGAGCTGTATTCATAACGTTATAATTAGGATTTGGAAACAGCAACTCAGGCTGGGGGAAACCACTGGGCTAGCTATAAGACAATTGAGTTTACGTGGCTTTGAACTTTGTTCATCGGGCAATAATGGTGGAGAGAATAAGGTCAGAGTATCTTTGTGCCAATAATAGTAATGTTAGGAATAAAAAAAGGAAAAGGTGTCACTTCCACAAATCAGCCCCTATGATCAAATCTGATCACTCAGTGACGTCAGATTTTTATAGCTGTTCTTTTACAGCTCTAAAAATACCTTTAGTCTTTTTATTCCTGAAGGAAAAATAATGTTGTTATTGCCAGTCTGAAACTCTAGATCACAAGACACTTTTATCCCCACTGAATCAATTGCTGTTATAATTCAACCCTTGGCAACACAATGATTTTATCAAATACTACAGTAGAAATAAAATTTGATTATTCATAGAAAGAGAATCTTATAGGAATCAGGTAGGCTATTTATAACCTGCAGCATTTCTATATCTATCAGAGGAGCAGGGGTGGAGTGACTTTCACACCAAATGCATGGGTATAAACTTCATTTTCACAAAAAACATATACTCTTCTATCATCTCTCCAAGTGTAACTTTTATTTTTCATAAGGGCCTATTTTCAGGGATAAACTCCTCTACAATCAAGAAAGCACCAGTGTGAACAGGTGGCAAGTGGCTGCTGACCCCAATCCTCACTGGGTAGAGAGAGTGGCTGAAACTGCAGGGGGCTGGAGGCAAGCTCTTCATCCAAAGGGGCTCAACTGACTAATCCACAGGAGTGGGCTGTGCAGAAAACCCACCGACTGCCAAAGAGGGGAACATATTCTGGATGGCTGTGATAGTTCTCCAAGTTTTTAAGTGTTGGCTCAAAAAATGTTGAAAACACCCCGTTGACCAAGTTAATCACTTCTATGAGCAGGATGAAGCTGCTGCTAGTGAAATAAAATGAAACTTGCTCTGTTAGAAGAATGGAATCCTGGCTCCAACGGTTTCTACTCTGTGGCTTGGGGCATGACTGGCTGCTTGACTCTGTTTCAGCATGCAAAATTCATCAGGTATTTTCAGAGTAAATAAAGCTTCCAGAAGAGTGTTTGGTACTTACCAGGTTTTCAATAAATGTTTGGTGATTGCAAATATGCCCAAGAAAATCTACTATCAGAATATGACTTATCAATCAGAGAACACAGAAAAATCAATAGCCAATAGTTAATATCCATTCCAAACAAAGAACTTAGAAATGAGACTCTTTCATAATAAAGTTACTATTTATAACCCAAATATATATGAAAATCAGCATGGATCAAGAGAAATATCACCTTACTTTCAGTTTTTTAAAAAAACTCTCACATATATTATTGTTTCCTGGGCTTCACTGGTGGCGCTCCTGGTAAAGAACTTGCCTGCCAATACAGGAGATGAGAGAGATACAGTTTTGAACCCTGGGTACAGAAGATTCCCTGGAGGAGGGCACAGCAACCCATTCCAGTATTCTTAACTGGAGAATCCCATGGACAGAGGAGCCTGGCGGGCTACAGTCCATAGGGTTGCAAAGAGTAAGACACGATTGAAGCGACTTAATACACACACACACACAAATCTTATTGTTTACTTATTTATGTTTAATTGTGGCAAAATACACATAACATAAAATTTACTACCTAAAAAATTGTCCAGTTCAGTGGCATTAAATACATGCACATTGCTGTACAACCATCACCACCATGCATTTCCAGAACTTTTTCATCTTGCAAAACTGAAACTCTGTATCCACTAAACAGTAATGATAATCGTTAAACCATAAATCCCCATTGGAAAAATGGCAAAGGTGTCATTACTTGTGGATAGCATAATTATATACGTAAAAATATAATAATATTCTAAAATTATAAATAGGAATTTATTAAAATGGCCAGACACAAAAGAAATGCTCAGAAATTGACACATGATGATGTGTATGTGAAAGTCAACTAGAATATGCTGACACATGAGCTATCACAATTTCAATGCAGTAAAATACTTAGAAGAAAACTTGAAGAAAAATGGTATGTGCATTAAAAATAAAGCCAAGTCTTCTTGGGAGAAATTTAATCATTTCTAAAAGTGAAGAGTCATGCTTTTTAAATAAGCAGAGCATGTTAATCCATATGTTTAAAACAATTCCAATAAAATTCCAACCAAGTTTATTTAAAATTGGTGAGCTATATTTTCAAATGATGGCTCAAAATAAGATTACTGTAATGTTATGAACTGGAAAGAATGTGTATAGGCCCTGTGTGCCTGTGTGCTGAGTGGCTTCAGTCATGTCTGACTCTTTGCAACCCCATGGACTGTAGCCCACCAGGCTCCTGTGTCCATGAGATTCTCCAGGCAGGAATGCTGGAGTGGGTTGCTATTTCCTACTCCAGGGAGTGTTCCCAACCCAGGAACTGAACCCGCAACTCATAGGTATCCTGCATTGGCAGGTGGGTTCTTTACCACTAGTGCCACCTGGGAAGCCCATATAGGCCCTAGCTTACTGATAACAGAATATGTTATAAAGCCTATTCAGCAGTGTGGCACGGGCACCGAAATTGAAATATAAATCTTCAGAAATTGATCAATATATGAAACAATGCATATGTACTTAACATGTTCAAATCAAATAAATGAGAAAGAATTATCAATAATGATGAGATAGCAAGTTGAAGGAGGAAAGAGTAAGTTTGTAGGCTTATACAGCATGCAATACAACAAAATAAACTCTGGCTCTATTAAAGGGCTTAATAGGTTTAAAATTTAGTTTTAAAAACGTTTGTTATTTTTCAGTCACAAAGTTATGTCTGACTCTTTGTGACCCCATGGACTATTGCCCACTAGGTTCCTGTGTCCAGGCAATAATAGTGGAGTGGGTTGTCATTTCCTTCTCCAGGGGATCTTTCCAGATCAGGAATCAAACCTGTGTCTCCTGAATTGGCAGACAGATTCTTAACCACTAAGCCACCAGGGAACATACAATACAACAAAATGTTAAGTAGGTAATTGGGGAAAAGATCAAGATCCTGTTAACATGAATCTGAAAAAAGTCACTAAACAAAATAATGACCATTTCAAATATGTAAAATATTAAAAATGCATTAATCTGATAACAAAAGGTAAAACTTAAACGTGCACAATATATCAAAATTTTGCACTAATTTTGTTAAAACAAGAGATCAATATTTGTAATACACTAAGATCCCATTCATTTTTTTTGTACTTTTGATTTATTAAAATCTAAATTTCTGGATCTTGCCTTGTAGTTATTTTTAATTATACATAATGGGTCCCTACGATAAAATCCAGCAAAGCAATCATAAATAAAATATTTTCTTTTTTGCATTTTGGCTTGAAGGCCAGGTTAATTTTCTTTTTTTTTATTTACTTATTTTAATTGGAGGATAATTACATCCATTCAATTTTATAAGAGAGACAGGAAGATTTCATAGATGAATAGACCCAGATTAAAGCAAGTAATATTTGTTAAGTGCTTTCATGGAATCAATCATTCATTTATATTACATCATGTAATCCTCACCACAGTTCTAAGACACTTGAGATATTAATATCTCCATTTTATAGACTTTAACCCATCTGGTCCCAGAGACATAGGAAACAGGGTCTAGAACTTTTGTTTTAACCACTACTCTTGTTTTCTCTTCTAGATGTTCCAAAACATTAAAATAAACAGCATAAGTGATCAAAACCTTGTACAACTCATTGACTGAATGTCATTGAACATCTATTTTATACCACAGTCTGTGCCAGGCAGCTGGAATTCAAGGTGGATCAAGATACTCTCAGGTGTCCAGTGGGGGAAACTGGCAAGCAAAATAACCATTAAAATATAATTCTATGTATAGTCCACTGTGCAAATTAAAACAACAGTGGGAGTTCCCCGGCAGTCCAGTGGTTAAGACATCACGCTTTCAATGGAGGGGGCGTGCATTCAAACTCTGGTGAGGGGACTAAGGTCCCACATGCCACATGGCATGACCAAATAAATAAATAATTTTTTAAGTAAAAAAATAAGTTTTAAAAAAAATAAAATAAAATAAAACAACATTGTAGGCACCATTTTGATGGCTAAGCCAAAATCTGAAATAATGATGGTTGAAAAAGAATTGAAATAAATTTTAATAAACCAACATATAAGAAGCATTTCAGAATATTTATCCCCTTTGACTCAACAACCTCTCTTATTCTTGGAAGTTCATCCTAAGGAAATAATTTATCAAAAGGAAACAAGAATATCTTTCATTAATTAACTTTTCAAATATGTATTTGTGCCTGTTACGGACGGGATTCTCTGCTATGATCTGGGGAAATGAAGAAAAACAAGAAGTTTATCCCACAAAAGTCTACTTTTCAGTCCTCATTGCAATGGAGAAAAATGGAAAAACCTTAAAGTCCAATGACAGAGGATTATTTTATATGTTATAATACAATTTACTTGCATATATACAGCAAAATATGAAAATTATACTCCAAAATTACACAGGAATAAAGGTCATTTTCAAAGACACAATGCTAATCTGACAATATTAAATTCTGCATACAATTCTTTTGCTGTAAAAATATTTGTTCATAAAAGCAAAAGCTAGAAAAGTATATGCAAATAAGAAAAGTTGCATTAGGGTCTGGGGATTATGGATGATTTTTATTTAACTACTATTAATATTACTGGTATATAGCTTTTCCCATGAAAAACAGAAAGAGGAGAAAGAATTCATATGACGAAAGATTGATCGTGGAAGAGATTAATAATTGATTACAAAAAGGGACTTGCAAACATGAAGTTCGTGTAACAGTTCCCTCACAGAATAGCAAAGCAGAACTTTCAAGATATGAAGGGTTTGATATTTCTGCCTTATATAGACAGTAGAGAGAGATGTTAGAAGACAGGATAAATGTTGTATTAAAATCTCATTCCATGTAAAACCATAATTACTCTGAAATTACTGGCTTCCAAAGTCCCATTAACAATACAGTACTTGCTAAGTGTTGTCAAATATAATTTTATTCAGATTCCCAAGGTCAAGTATTCAGCACAAAAATGTATTTTAATACACTTGTAAAAATGATAAAACACTTCAATATTTCTTGGTCCCTTTGAGTTTTCCTCCTGCCTCCACTTTCCCAGCACAATTTTGTGTTCTTAAATAAATTGACCAGCAACTTAGAAAGCAGGAACCTAGGTCCCTCTGACTTTTTCTTGAATCACATACCCATCTGTCGCTTTTCTGTTTCCTCAGTTCAGTTCAGTTCAGTCGCTCAGTCCTGTCCAACTCTTTGCAACCCCATGGACCGCAGCACGCCAGGCCTCCCTGTCCATCACCAACTCCCAGAGTTTACTCAAACTTATGTCCATTGAGTAGGTGATGCCATACAACCATCTTATCCTCTGTCATCCCCTTCTCCTCCTGCCCTCAATCTTTCCCAGCATCAGGGTCTTTTCAAATGAATCAGTTCTTCCCATCAAGTGGCCAAAGTATTGGTGCTTCAGCTTCAGCATCAGTCCTTCCAATGAACATTCAGGACTGATCTCTTTTAGGGTGGACTGGTTGGATTTCTTGCAGTCCAGGGGACTCTCAAGAGTCTTCTCCAACACCACAGTTCAAAAGCATCAATTTTTCAGCACTCAGCTTTCTTTATAGTCCAACTCTCACATCCATACATGACCACTGGAAAAACCATAGCCTTGACTAGACAGACCTTTGTTGACAAAGTAATGTCTCTGCTTTTTAATATGTTGTCTAGGTTGGTCATAACTTTCCTTACAAGGAGTAAGCGTCTTTTAATTTCATGGCTGCAGTCACCATCTGCAGTGATTTTGCAGCCCCCCCAACTATAAAGTCAGCCACTGTTTCCACTGTTTCCCATCTATTTGCCATGAAGTGATAGGACCAGATGCCATGATCTTAGTTTTCTGAATGTTGAGCTTTAAGCCAACTTTTTCACTATCCTCTTTCACTTTCGTCAAGAGGCTCTTTAGTTGTTCTTTACTTTCTTCCATAAGGGTGGTGTCATCTGCATGTGTATGCTGTGTGTTAAGTCATTTCAGTCATGTCCGACCCTGTGCAACCCCATGGACTAGCCTGCCAGGCTCCTCCTCCCTCCACGGGATTCTCAGGGAAGAATACTG
Organism: Okapia johnstoni; assembly: GCA_024291935.2. Taxonomy (NCBI): domain Eukaryota; kingdom Metazoa; phylum Chordata; class Mammalia; order Artiodactyla; family Giraffidae; genus Okapia; species Okapia johnstoni. The sequence continues at coordinate 13,281,963 of CM044326.1, read as the reverse complement.
GAGTGGGTTGCCATTTCCTACTCCAGTCATCTGCATATCTGAGGCTATTGATATTCCTCCCAGCAATCTTGATTCCAGCTTGTGCTTCATCCAGCCCAGCGTTTCTCATGATGTACTCTGTATATAACTTAAATAATCAGGGTGACAATATACAGCCTTCATATACTCCTTTTCCTATTTGGAACCAGTCTGTTGTTCCATGTCCAGTTCTAACTGTTGCTTCCTGACCTGCATACAGGTTTCTCAAGAGGCAGGTCAGGTGGTCTGGTATTCCCATCTCTTTCAGAATTTCCCACAGTTTATTGTGATCCACAATAACTCCACGTTTCCAAATCGCCATGCTAAACTCAATGGGTGGGTATCCATAATTTTTGCATCCAAAACAGAAGTGACATACACATAAAGCAAGGGAGACTGGAATAGGGAAGAAGGTTCATGATGGTATGTGTGGGGGTTATGGTACTTGTTCATTTCCATGATATAAATTCCCCCTCCATGGCCAATTTCAAGCTACTACCACTTTGAAGTCAACTAGCTCACCAAATCTTTGAAAATTTAGCAATCACTTCCCTGAAGTCACTTTTGAAAAGACTCCAGCATAACACTGTCTCTGCTTGCCTGCCCTCCTTTTCATGAATTACCATCTGAAGATATTCACCTGCAATGCAGGAGACCCAGTTCAAGTCCTGGGTCAGGAAGACCTACTGGAGAAGGGATAGGCTACCCACTCCAGTATTCTTGGGCTTCCCTGGTGGCTCAGCTGGTAAAGAATCTGCCTGCAATGCGAGAGACCTGGGTTTGATCCCTGGATTGGGAAGATCCTCTGGAGAAGGGAAAGGCTACCCGCTCCATTGTTCTGGCTTGGAGAATTCCATGGACTTATGTAGTCCATGGGGTCGCAAAGAGTTGGACACAACTGAGTGACTTTCACTTCCCTTCACCTGAAGATATAGCGTTGGTGATCATGCACTTGCATAATACTGTTGTTTCGTTGCTCTATCTGTTTTTGTTTGCTCACAGTCCCACTGATACGTAAAATATAAGTAAATTACTTCTTGGCTGAGATATGGGTATAAATTCTACCATATGAAAGAAGAGAAATTTTTGTGGCTCTACCCTTTCAAGTATTTCTCCTCCAATACTTTCTGGCATATGGCCTGATGGAAGGGAACAGCTCGTAAACATAGACTGGAAAATATGGTAATATTTTGATTTATAAATGTTTGTGGAAGCTCTCTCTGTCAGGCCTGAACCCATAACATGTTCTATGATTCTTCCACGCAAGAAGCTGTATTCCTTTAAGACACAGAAAAACCTCAAATTCCATGACAACTAAAGTAAGAGATGAAGAGGAGAGAGGGGAGCCCTGGTGACCACTACAATGAGGACAAAAGCAATATAGTGATACCCTATTTTATGATCATTTGGTTTATGAAGCACTTGAGCACACACCCTCATAGTTCTGGGCATTGCATTTTAAGAGGCATTGATAAATGGAAGGGCATTCAGAGGACATCAATAACAATACAAGGTGTTCACACTTCTGAATTGTTTACAGTGGGCCATGCACTCTACTGACAGCATTACATGTTCAATTTTATTGAATCTTCCAATTCCTAGGCTCTTACAGATGAGGAAAATTGCAACTGGAATTGTGATTTGTAACTTTCCTCTGATGTGTATTTGATAAACGGTAAAACTGAGACTTAGAACCAGGCCGTCTGATTCCAGAAGTTGTGCTCTTAAGCACAAGTTCTTAATAGCAAATCCCCACCCCTGCTAGATTGAGAAATTATTTCTATAGGTGTACCAGAAGGAAGCACTGAGAATACAGGGTAGAAGCTGCAAAAAATCTGACTTGGAGGCAGTAATAAGTTCATCCTTCTCTTAGCAGGGCCCAAACTGCAAGGGGCCATCTTGGAACACCATAATTTTCTCATCATTGGAAGTACCCAGACAAAGACTGAAGCCCCAGTGACTCAGCAGTAAAGAATCCACCTGCAATGCAGGAGATGTGGGTTCGATCCCTCGGTCAGGAAGATCTCTGGAGAAGGAAATGGCAACCTACTCTAATATTCTTGCCAGAGAATTCCCATGGACAGAGGAGCCTGGTGGGCTACAGTCCATGGGGGGTCGCTCAGAGTTGGTCACGACTGAACACACGCACACACATGTTGGTGAAGGAACCTCAGATTAGACAAATACTGGATAGCAGGTATGGAACACTTGTGGACAGAATGTGGATTAAGAAGCATAATTCAGATTTAATAACTTCTCTGTGCTATCCAGTGCAATTGTCACTGAACTATTTAAATGACAATTAAAGCTGTAAATTTAGTTCCTTAGTCACTCTAGCCACACTTCATGTACTCAATAGCCACAAGGCCATGTTGGATGGTGCAGATATATAGAATATTTCCAGCATCACTAAAAGTTCTACTGGACAGTGTCATTCTAACTGATAAAACCTGCCGTTTAAAATTCTCTCTACCTTTGAGAAAAGCATGTTTGGTAAATATCTTGATTTCATAGATGAATAAAGTAAAGATGAGCACTTTATTTTCTCATCTAAGTGTTAACATTTCATGACCCTCTAATGCCTTTCTACTCCTGTATCCTCTGGGGTTGTGAGCTGCACACCCAGGCTCCCTTCATCACCTCTAGTGCTTCCTCTCTGTGGCCACAGGACAACTTGGCACTGGACTGTTTGGTACTTAGATAATTATCAGCTATTTCTGCCTCCTCTTTAATTTTCTAGCAGAGCATTTCCTGAAAAGTTCTTTGAAAGCAACTGAGCCACAACGTTCTGTGGGCAAGAAGAGGAATTATGGTGGTTGGGAGGAAGATAAACTGTGATGTCAGCTTGATTACAGTGCTGATTACTGCTTCAATCAAAACTTTGGACAAAAGAGCATTTTTCTGAGAATCCTTTTATAGATCATCCGGCACAGTGCCACCTGTTGACTGCCAAGGATATAGCAGAGGAAGTCCTGAGAGAGGACCTGAGATCAGCGCAGGGCAAGTGGGCTTCTAGGGTAGGCTCTAGCCTTGCAGAACTTCCTCACTTTAGCACAGTGGAAATTCATTCACCTCAAAAGTCAAGTAACTGATTTAAGAAAGAAGATTTTCAAGACCTGATATGCTGGTTACTCAATAAATTCACACGGATCCATTACTAACTAACTGGTAGACTTCCTGGTGGGTTCTGTTTGTTTAAATGGTTATTTACAGCCTCTTAACAAGATATATCAGATATAATCACTGCGGGGTTGTGTATGCTTTAGTTCTGGATAATTCTCAAGAAGGAACACTCATGAAGCCTCCTCTTAGTCAAGTATTAAGCTAGATACATCCACACATCTCATCCTTCTTAGTTTGCCTAATGACAGTGCAAGTTAGTTAATATCGTTATCCTGATTTTATAAACAATGAGGCTATGGCGGAATAAGCAGTGGACCCAGAAGCCAGCCTCAGGTCTTCAGATTTTAACTCTAGATTTTTTTCACTAATAAGCTAATACCTCTCCGGCTAAAGGTAGCAAATCTTTTAATTTGAATGGCCAATTGCTGGATTCCAAGGATATTCCAGTATATCATGTAAGTACTTCACTAACTTCCTTCCTCTTTTTGTCTCTAATAAAGTCTTCAGTAGCAATCATACTCAAATTCTACCATATGTAAGCTGGGCATTATTTCCTTCTGTTTGCATGTTGCTCTCACCTAAAAATATTCTGCTCTCTCCCTTAACTCTTTATAAGTCCCTTTACTTGAAAGATCATTTCAATAATCTTGTCACCTCAAAAAAGCCACCAGGAGAATGTCCACAAAACATGAGTTGTGAAGGGCTACTGACTGGACCCACATGCCCTTTGAACTTATTTATAATGCTGCTACTATATCATGAATTAATTTTCATGGCTTGGGTCTTCTAATGTATGCATCTTGTGCACTTTTAATTGTGCTTCTCTTTGCTACCTTCCATTGCTGGTTCTTCTTTCCTACAGTATCACCACATTTTTGACCCAGAGAACTTCTAGGGCTTGAATTTAGGCTGAGAGATTAAGTTGTCTAAACAACTTGGTTCTTTTAAACTTTAAACTCTATAAACCTTTCCCTCCCTAACCACTCATCTATTTTAGTGCCCTAGGACAGGTGTAAATTCAAATTCAGTATCTCTTTCTTCAATAACCATAATGATTCTTGACCATTAGGAGACATATCAAGCCGACTAGCTGGATGTATACATTATATCAGCTACACTCTCTTTCTGTCATATGAATTATTATCAGAGGCAGAGAGTAATTAGGGAGTACTAAAAATAAATCATCATCATTACAAGCCATTATAATAGGTTACTCAATTTGATGAATACTACTACTTTGACCTCACATGCATTTTTCAAGGGGTTGACATAGTTCATAGTCTTTACTAAATACCTGAAATTCACTAACACCCAGTATATGGAGACCATGAAGTCTTCACAGAATGATACATTTGTGTTGAGTACAATCAATAGTAACACATGAAGAGTGTCCTGCAGGGTAAGGAGGAATTCACTTTGAGAAAATGAACCTTGAGAAATTGAAGATTATCCTTTTAAGTCATGAGATCAAAAAAAAAAATACAAAGCTAAAATATGACACATTTCTTTGTCTAAGAAAATAGAGTGAAGGGGATTTTTCTGGTGGTCTAGTGGGTAAGACTGCATTCCCAATGCAGAGGACTCAGGTTCAATCCCTGGTCAGGGAACAAGATCCCGCATGTCACAAATAAGAGTTCGCATGTTGCAACTAAAGATCCTGAATGCTGCAATGAAGACCTGGTGCAGCCAAACTAAAAAAAAAAAAAATAGGATGATATATATGACACCATTTACTTTGTCTTCCAGAGTTAGGATAACTGTTACGAACATCAAGCAAAGCCCACACAGGCAAAGTGTGTATAGTCATACAGAGCACGGATTTGCAGTCAAAAAGAGCTGGATTTAAATCTTTGCTTCATCATTTAACATGATTTGGGGTGCAAATAATTTCAAACCCCAACTCATGTGCCTTACATGGTAAAGAAATTATCTCACATCAAAAAGTTGGGAGGTAAGGTGGTTTCAGAGTCAGCTGAATGTTCACTTCAGGAAGTCATCACAGAACTAGGTTTTCCTGTCTTTTCTCTTAATCATACCTAGTATTTTGAATTTTTCCTTAGGCTACATATGGACATCATGGAAGTTACACCTGTCACAATCACCACAGCAGCCTCCAAGAAAAGAAGAGATGATTATTTCTTTAGGTCTTCTTTTGAAAGGGACAAACCTTTCCCAGAAACTTCAGAGTAGCCTTCTTTTGATGTCTTCTCACTTAGAATGGGGTCACATGGACACCTCCTAGCCAAATACTGGCAGGGGGGGATACAATTATCAGGCTTGGTTTAGAACAATCAGGATTTATTCCCTAGACTGAAGAACACGGAATAGGGTAATCAAAACTGGGACTGTGCAAAAAGAAAGGATGGAGAGAAAGAAATAAACTCTGATTCACTAGCTGTGACATCTTGGGCACATTACTTAACATCTTTAAGTCTTAATTTCTAAATCTGAAACAGGAAAATAATACCTGCATTTGACAGAAGTGTAAGAATTAGATAAGATGACCTATTCCCATTGCCTGGCACATAGAAACATTAGCTGTTTCTTTTGTTTATTTTCAGTCTGTACTACACTTCCTTGTTCATGCTTCTCTCTGCTTCTTTGTGAAATGTGCTGTTTTCAGTCACTGGTTTTTGGTACTGTCAATGTATTTGCTTCTTGCTATTCTTCACCGTTCCTAGTATTTTTGAGCTGGATTTTCTGTCACTCATTTTCCTCCTCTGCCTTGTCAATTTCTTTTTTGTTTCTTTCTCTTTGTCTAGACTCTAATTCTACTATACCTTTCTATTTCTGAGTATTATAATTTGTGTGTATATGTGTGTTAAGAATAAGAGACACAGATGCATAGAACAGTCTTATGGACTCTGAGGGAAAAGGTGAGGGTGGGACGTTCTGGGACAATAGCATTGAAACATGTATATTATCATATGTGAAACAGAACACCATTCCATGTTCGATGCATGAGACAAATGCTCAGGGCTGGGGCAATGGGATGACCCAGAGGGATGGGATGGGGAAGGAGGTGGGAGGGGGGTTCAGGATGGGGAACACATGTAAACCCATGGCTGATTCATGTTAATGTATGACAAAAACTACTACAATATTGTAAAGTAATTAGCCCCCAACTAAAATAAATAAATTTATTTTAAAAAAAAGATATATTCATGGCTCATAAGGGAGATACTTTCTTCTGCTTAGTAAATAATTTCAGGCCCTGGGAGAACCTCATATTTATTTGATGCCTGTATCATTCTGTCTTTATTACTATCAGTAGAGATGAACAGAAAGAACATTCAAAACACATTCCATGTTCACTGTGCTACATGCCAGTAGAGGCAAAGGTGAAGCACAGAAAGAGCAAAAGAAATGCTGAGTAAGTGTGTGTTTGCACAAAAAAATAGTGAGCAATATGATAGCAAATGTAGTATGAGGACATATTTGGAGAATTTTGAGAACTATGCCAAAAAGTTGGGATTTCATATTTTGGCATGAGGCAGGGGACAGAGTGGGATGAGTAGATATTTTAATTAGAGATGAAATATGAAGAAAACATGATTATAGAACTTAATATGGCAGAGTATAAAAGAATAACTGGAAGGAGTACAAAGTATTCCAGTTGAACCAGTTATGAGGCTCTCAGGCAGGTTAGGCTAGGTTATGCTAAAGAAAGAGCTTCAAAATGCCCATGACTTAAAACAAAGACACACAAAAATATTTGTTTTTAACTCATATGACCTGTTCACACAGGAATCTAGCCTGATAGTGAAGCTGAATCTTGGCTCTCTACCCTGACGACAAATTAAGTCTCAGAGATAGAGTTTTGAGTAAAGTAGAAAAGAAAAGCTTTATCTTTTGCCGGGCAAAGCAGGCCACAGTGGGCTAATTCCCTCAAAACTGTGCATCCTGACCTGGAGAGGGGTAGTAAGAAGTTTTACAGTAATGGTTCAAAGAGGGTGTGATCAGCTCGTGGACATCTTTCTAACTAGTTAGTGATGAGATAAGTGGGAGTCAGCATCACCAACTTCTGGTTCCAATTGGTCTGGAGTCTGCCTATGGGAAGCATTCATTTAACTTCTCCCACCTAATGGGGGTTTCAGTATCTGCAAAACAGATCAAAGATATTGTTAGGTATATTCCTTGAGGGAGAAACAGGACCCTGCCCCAAGGCTGCACTATTGTTCCCTTTGACTACTCATCCCTTGTCTCTGAATCCCCTCCCTTCACTAATTAGCAATGGTTTGAACCTGCCTTTTGGACTCAGGGAAAGTCATGGAGGCTAACTGAAGCCTATTTCCAGTAATCAAGAAATATGGGGGGCACAGAAAAACTTTTGTGCCCAGAAACTCCACAGGGTCCTGCTTGGTTTCAATAGTGTTGGTGGTACCACTGTCTTAAACTTTGACAAGTACCATGACAAAGCAAAGGGCTTCCCTGATAGCTCAGTTGGTAAAGAATCTGCCTGCAATGCAGGAAACCCTGGTTCAATTCCTGGGTTGGGAAGATCCACTGGAGAAGGGATAGGCTACCCACTCCAGTATTCTTGGGCTTCCCTCGTGGCTCATCTGGTAAAGAATCCATCGGCAATATGGGAGACCTGGGTTTGATCCCTGGGTTGGGAAGACCCCCTGGAGAAGGGAAAGGCTATCCACTCCAGTATTCTAGCCTGGAGAATTCCATGGACTGTAAAGTCCATGGTGTCGCAAAGAGTTGGACATGACTGAATGAGTTTCACACAAGATGACAAAGCAAAAGAAAAGTCCAGAGGGTCTCACACCAACAGTTTAATCTTTTGCTCTGAAGCAGCTCACAGAGTGGTGTGTTGGAGTCAGTTTATATGACAAGAGCCAGTTGTGTACATCTCTTCCCAACTCCACATTCAGTGCCATCAAGTTGGTAGCTTGAAATCAGCCATGGCAGGAGTATTTACATCAGAGAAATGAACCAGTGCTACAAATCACACTCCTCTTGTCCCCTACCACCAAAAGAACCAGTTGTTAAATGGCCACCAATACATTTCTTGATTAGCCGCACTTTCACTCACAACTTATCATTCAAAACTATTCACATGGCTCAATCCAAGTGCAAAGGGATTGAGAAGTCCAGTCCTACCATTTGCCCTGTATGCAGACAGCCAGGAGTATTTGGTATTCTCAACCGGGGGATAATGCAAGCATCCAAATGTTCATTCATTTATAGTTAATACATTCATTCAATAATGGAATACTTCAGATGTTAATCTAAGAACAATAAAAATGAGAAGTAGAAGAGTTTTAAATATGTGTGGTATGACAGTTATCAATTTACTGCCTCTCAGCTCCTAATCCACCCTTTATTTCCCTGCTTGGGATACTAGAGATGGATCTTGTAAACCATTCCTCCTTTGCTAGTAGATGTTGCACACAAATACTGCAGAAGGAAAGGGCTTCTTCCTGAGTCTGTTGTGATTTCTCTATCTTTTTATCCTGCAGTGCTCATCTGGCATGAGAGCTACCAGTGGAGTTCATGTCCAGAAAGTTTCAGAAATGCCCCGGAGGGTAAAGCTTTCCATAAAGTTCCAAGGATGTCTTAGCCAATTTCTCAGCATGTACAGCAGCATACTCTGCGGGTGTCTTCTTGGTGGCTTTCTAGTACTGATGACCTAGCCAGCTCCCCGGTAAGTTCAATAGTATCCCCCATGAGCAGCTTCCCATTAAGTTTTTCTAACACACCAGTAGATGGCTTCCTGCCTGCCAGCCTTAAATTGGCAGTACCCTAATATCAGGCTATCTTGCCAGCTCCACCCTAGTTCTCTCTGCCTGCCAACCTCAACCTACCAACAGTGGACCAGCTCCAGGCAAGGCAACCCAGTGAATTTTTTCCCTTCTAGTGGGCTGCAACCATATCCTACCCACTAAGGTTGGACTCTCTGGATTAGGGACCCAAGCTTAATGAGAGGGAATCAAATACAAGATTCTCAGAAGATATTAAAAGATAATTTTGGAATGTTGGGAATCTCAAATAGATGAGTAATGCCTCCTTTTCACCATAAGTCAAGAGAGATTGCTTAATATGTGTCCCCTCAATGTCAGTGGAAAGTTAAACAGTGACCTGCAATCTGATTCATGCCTTATAAATCTAAAGGTTGAGAGATTGGTGGAAGTAGCCTCTGAGAGCAACGTAAAGCTAAAGGAAGAGGACTCTTACAAGGAAGAGTTGAGGCAGGGTCTTCTTCGGACCTGTCTGTGAACAATCTGCATGCATGAAAAGATCTTTGCAGAAAGATGTTGAAAGTATCATCAGATGTCTGGGTGCGAGAAAAGAGGAAAGAACCAGGAGAGATGGAAATCCACTTGTACTGCAAGTTAGAGATCCCCAGTAAGGAGTGGAAATAATGAAAATAGCATAAGTGAAGATGCAGTAAGGGTTGTAAGCATAAGAGTAGGACATGTGGAGCATTCCTATCTATTGGTAACTACTCTAGAAGATAGGGGATTGACCATATGCTGAGAAGAGCTTGTGAGTGCTGGTTCATAGGATATAGGTGGGTGACATAATTTTGAGGAGAGTTAAGGTGACTGGAATTAACTGTGCAGAATAGGTAAGAGTGCTAACCAGAGAGCTCTGATACGATTATCAGACAGAGCTCAATATCCATTTTAAATTGGTAATCCTAAGTTCATGGTAGAAGAGTTTTTCTCTAGAGCCCATATCTACTAACACACAGACAGGGAAAACAAACAGGTAAATTCATTAAAGTTTGGGTTTTTACCATGTAGAGAGGCAAAAAGATAGAGTGGCAGGGATGTTTAGTGCATTCACATTAAAATACATGATGTCTTTAATGTGAACCAGCTCCCAGTTTAGTCGGAAGTTGAAGGGAAAGCCTGGAGAACTTGAAGACGAATTGGAGGTGAGTTCCTTGATAGTAGAGCAGCAACAAGGATTCAATAGGACCAGGATTAGGGTGAGCCCCTTGGACATCAAGGAGATCAAACCAGTCAACCCTAAGGAAATCAACCCTGAATATTCATTGGAAGGACTGATGCTGAAACTGAAGCTCCAATATTTTGGCCACCTGATGCGATGAGCCAACTCACTGGAAAAGACCCTGATTCTGGGAAAGATTGAAGGCAAGAGGAGAAAGGGACGACAGAGGACGAGATGGTTGGATGGCATTGCCAAATCGATGGACATGAGTTTGAGCAAATTCTGGGAGACAGTGAAGGACAGGGAAGCCTGGCATGCTGCAGTCCATGGGGTTGCAAAGAAGTGGATATGACTGAGCGACTGAACTGACCTGAACTAAGGAACATGGAGAAGACATGGTAATACAGAGTAGGAAAGGAATTACAAGGACTCGCTAATAGTATGTCTCTGTTATTTTGGTGAGGGATGGAGGAGAGGCTGTGGTAGAGGACAAATGAAGAGAGGTTCCAAACGTGACTACAGTTATGGACTGGGGATTTCTGCAGAGTGGTGGTGCTCTTCCCGATACATCTGAGGTTCTCGCTTCATTCAAAAGAATTCAGAGACGAGGTGTTAGGTGAGAAGTGGATTTATTTGGAGACAAATACACTCCACAGACAGAATGCAGGCCATCTCAGAATGAGAGAGCCCCGAAATATGGCATGGTTAGTTTTTACAGGCTAATGAGTGGGAGGATTAGTTCAGTTATTTGGGGGAAGGGGTGGAGCTTCCCAGGAGCTGGATCACTGCCGACTTTTTGACCTTTATGGTTAGCCTCAGAACTGTCAGGGTGCTGGTGGGTGTGCCACTTAGCTTATGCTAAAGTACTACAATGAGGGATAATGAGACTCGGGGTCCATTGAAAGTCGCATCTTCTGCCGTCTTGGACCCAGTTGGTTCTAACCAGTCTTCAGTTATCTTTAGTTAAATATAACCAGTTCTCTGAGTTATCCCCTTACTAAGCCCACCACCAATATCAATACGGCTGTGACACTCTTCCGAAGGCTGTGCCCGGCCCCCTTCCCTCCTGATTCCGTGCGTTCAGTAAAAATAAGCACTTTGTAGGAGACCAGTCATGTTTGGATTTGAAGGAAGTGGCCGTGTTGAGATGGCTTTTCACAGTTCAGTGCCAGTGAGTGACCCATGAGATGGTGGAGATCTCTGAGGACCAAGGCAGAGCAGGTGATGTAAATCTCACTGGAAAATGACCCATTAGGAAGGTCCCATGTGCTTCTCCCCAGCTTGCTGGGAGCAGGTCCAGGCTCCATTAACACCTGTCTTCCAAAGTCTCCCTGAGTTCTCCTTGCACCTGGACCCAGTATGAAAACTTCCTTCCCTTCATATTTTGCCCCAAAAGAATTTAAGCATTTTTCTAAATGCAAATTTTACTGGAGAAAAATGAACAACAATAACAAAAATTTCAACAGTCTAACAATAGAAGTATTCAGGGTATAATCTGCTTATTGAAATTAAAATGTAACTAGCATTCTGAATGCAAATAAGAGCAATCTGCAGTCATGGCCCACAGAGGCTCTGATTCATCTTCCTTGACGTACATACACTTATTTCTCTGGTCTGCTTGCTTCGTCTTAATCATCTCCATTAATAGATTGGTAAGGCTGTTTCTATTGGTTGGTGAGGTGATGATTCCTCTCCAGTTGTTCTAAAATAGAATTTAGGTCTTGCTGGGGGCACACAAAAAGATGTACTGTGAAAGGAAATTAATGATCCTCTATCAAATCACTAAAAACCTTGGTTAAATGTTTCAGAAATCTACAAAAGAAAAGTATTCATATAGACATTTTCCCTTGGCATGTGTTTTGCATGTGTTTTCCCCAATGAGCATGTATTACATTTTCAATAGATAAAAATAAATTTCATTTAAAAGCAATTAGAAAAAAAATACAGTGGTTAAAGATACGCAAAACAGAATAGTCAGATTATCTTGTGCAGAAAAATTGCATTCCTGATTCTGGTTATTTGTGCATTTTCCATAGGTCGTCCAGGACATATGTCAGAGAAGTCTATTATTTCTTGTATTATTTGGAATACACACCATTAGAAAGACTTGCAAAAAGCTTTTACTGATTAAATATTTACTAGTAAAGACTTGACAACAACTCCACTACCTCTTAAGCATTCAAATAAGTGGGGAAAGTGTCCCAGAGGGGAGACACACGGAAATTATAAGAGAAAGCATTTCTAGCAACTGTTCATGAATCCTTTATGACCCTTACAAAACTAAAGAATATCTGGTCTATAATATATTTTACACCTTTGTCTTCAAAGCTCAACCTTCATCAACACACGTCAACTAATAAGGAGTTGCTCCAAAATACAAAAAAAACAAAATTTTCAAGAGTTCTAGGAAGAGAACACAAAGAAAGTCTTGGCATGCATTCACATTTTATCCAGTCACTCAACATGCATAAATTGGGTACATACACTCTATTAAGCAATATACTTACTACTGGGAGAATGAGAAAATAAATATCACCCTGAAAGTGACTTACATTTTAATGGGAAAGAAAAGGTATGTACAAAGACAATTAAAATGACACAAGGGAGCCTGTAATAAGTGTCCTCTGTGTGTGTGTGTGTGTGTGTGTGTGTGTGTGTGTGTGTGTGTGCCCACAGGTGTGCATGCATGCTCAGTTGCTCAGTCCTGTCCAACTCTTTGCAACCCCATGGACTGTAGCCCACCAGTCCATGGGATGTTCCAGGCAAGGATACTGGAGTGGGTTGCCATTCCCTTCTCCAGGAGAATCTTCCCTACCCAGGGATTGAACCCTGCATTGCAGATGGTTTCTTTACCACTGAGCCACCAGGGAAGCCCCTAATAAGTGTCCTAAGAGATCTTAAAAGAAGGCACTAGGAGCTGGAAATAATCATGTTCTACGAGGAGGCCAGATTAAGTTTCAATTCAGAAATGATGTAAGAATCAAATCTGAAGTCGCTTCCCAAAGCATGAGGTTAGGGCAAGCAGGTGAGGCATTCAAGTATGAGCAGGAAGATAAGCCAAAATCAAATTCTTCCTTTGGGAAGAAGCTTATGCAGTTATCACAATGCTACTTGAAAAAAGAAGTTTGGTACAAAACTTTGTTTTCTTTAATTGCTAGGACCCTTTCAGGTACATGATGGTCCCTGAAGTTTGAACTTCCTTAGCTTCATGGGTACATGAGGCCGGGTGTGTTGGGTGAAGCTCACTGAGGGCTTCTTACCTCTGTGATTTTAGGTAAATCACTTCATTTTTCTAAACATCAGTTTCTTCAAATGATATCTACTTTGAAGAATGCCACTTCAAATAGTATCTACTTGTAGAATTGGAAATAGCAACTCAGTTTTCCTTTCGGGGACTCCCCCTCCTCTACTCTGAGCTAAATTGTCAGGATCTACCTTGCACTTCATGGACTGGTTATATGACTTGGCCCCAGAAATAAACACACTCAGTTGAGCATGTGGTCTAAACCAGGCCAATCCGGATTGATCCCTCCCTCCACCCCACCCCAAGGATACTGTTGCAACCAATAGGAATTCTTTCCCCACTGGGGCTGCTAAACTAATAGAATATAAGCCTAGAGGAGCCAGTGGTCAGTTGGCTTCAATAGAGGGAGAGTTTGAAGCCAACACAGTGAACAGCAGAGCCTATGGAGAAAGATAATATACAGTGGCAAGTCTAAACTGTGCTTGCACCAGTTTGAAAAGATTTCTGCCAAATTCGCTCTCTAGGTGCCCTAACCGGAGAAGGCAATGGCACCCCACTCCAGTACTCTTGCCTGGAAAATCCCATGGACAGAGGAGCCTGGTAGGCTGCAGTCCATGGGGTCGCGAAGAGTTGGACACGACTGAGCAACTTCACTTTCACTTTTCATTTTCATGCATTGGAGAAGGAAATGGCAACCCACTCCAGTATTCTTGCCTGAAGAATCCCAGAGACAGGGAAGCCTGGTGGGCTGCCATCTATGGGGTCACACAGAGTTGGACGTGACTGAAACGACTTAGCAGCAGCAGCAGCAGGTGCCCTAACAAATACACTACAATAATGGCAATCCTGTGATTTGCGGATCATCCAGCAAACCTGCCATTCAATTCAAAATTTAAACATTTGTTGATCACCTACTATGTGCAAGGATGTACAAGATGAGGAAGCTACTTTCAGAGAACTTTTCAGGTGCTACATAATAACCATGTGGACTCACTGACTTCAACCTTGTTGTTCATAATTCTCTCTGTTCTATCTTAAAATGCCCAAATCCCCTCGTATCTGTAACAGTTCTGCCTGAAACAAATCACCCACCTTTGTGACTGAAGAAGCTAAATTTACTGATAAAATTGGTCAAACTACACATATAACTGCATTTTCCATAGAAAATTTAAGATTGTATGGCTCATCTTGTGTGGATTAAGAACAATTTTTGGTCATAACTCTGTCTCTAATTCTCATCAAAAGCTGGAATTGAAGTAAGTGAGTGACATTACTTTGAGGACAGCTATAAATGCACCATAATTCATTTATCCAGAGGTAAATTCTTTGCAAACTGTGGTACTTTAGCTCATGATAACACATTACTTATGGCATACTAACAACTGATTAATCTCACAAAAAGAGAGAACCATTAATATGTAAACAACACAAAACCCCAGATCACATTGTGTGCATGATACCTGCAGTAAGCGGGGAGGTGAACACAAGGACTTTTGTTTGGCACTGTGTCCTATCCCCCAGCAGGGTGCCTGGCACAGGATGGTCAATTATTGTTTGTTGGACTGAACTGAATCTCATATTCTACTGTAAATGTGCAATCTCACTCTCTACCTTACCAAAGCAAACTTCATGCCAGTTTTAAGCTAAATCCCACCTGTACACTCTGGAAAACTTGCTTGGAGCAAATCATATTCCTTATTACCTTCAAAAAATACTTCAATCTCACAGCTTCGGTGATCAATTATTAACCTAGTCCTCCTCAAACTTAGCTGATGTTAGAATCACCTGGTGAACTTCCGAAGTTCCTGAAGCCCAGGTTGTACCACAGATCAAGTGAATCAGAGTTGCTGAGGGTAAGACCGAGGTATCAGTTTTTTTAAATCTCCCCAGGTGATTCAAGAGATTCCAATATACAGTCAAAGTTGAGAAACTGTATAGTAGAACAATCTTTGTGCAGTTCCTGTATTATTTCTGTAACTATAACAAGTTTTTATTTGTAATCTATGCTCCCCTAGTCCAGACCAGCACTGAAATATAATGGTTTCATATAAGCAGTAACAGAATATTAATCTTTGATATGGTTCCCTCCAGTGGAATTGTTCGAGTCTCAGATTCCTCTGTTAAGATTCAAGTGCCCAATTTCTAAGTCGTGTCCGACTCTTCACGACACCATAGACTATAGTCCACCAGGCTCTATCCATGGGATTTCCCAGGAAAGAATACTGGAGTGGGTTGTCATTTCCTTCTCCAGGTGATCTTACCAATCCAGGGATTGAACCCAGGTCTCCTGCATTGGCAGGTAGATTCAAGGGGGGAGGAATAATAGCAGTTTCTGGGGTTTCTTCCCATCCCAGTTTCCTGTTTTAAGAACTGTATGAGCCCTCCCCATTCACAGAAATGGGCCCCTAAAGTCATGGGTATCATCTATAACCCTACTTCCCACACTCCTATAATTCCTTCCCTGCTTCCTCTTGCCATAGCTCAAGGAATTTTAAATTTGAGGATACATCAGAATCAATCACTAGGACAATTTGTGATAACGTTCCTGGGGCCCACCTCTAGAACTTCAGATCCAATAAGACTGGGATAGGGCTTGGAAATTCACATTTCCAACAACTTCCCAGGTGTTGTTGATGCTGCTGGCCTGGGAACTACACTTGGAAAAGCGCTGCCATTGATGGTTAGATCTGATCCAGAATTGGCCAATTAAATTCTCTTGTTCTTACATACATTGGATATAGACAAATGGGCTTCCTTGGTGGCTAGTGCTTCCCTGGTGGCTCAGATGGTGAAGAATCCACCTGCAATGCAGGAGACCTAGGTTCAGTCCCTGGGTGAGGAAGATCCCCTGCAGAAGGGAATGGCAACCCACTCAAGTATTCTTGCCTGGAGAATTCCATGGACAGAGGAGTCTGGTGGGCTACAGCCCATGAGGTCTCAGAGAGTCAGACGTGACTGAATGACTAACATACATAGACAAATACTGATTGATTCCACTTATATAAGGTACCTCAATTCAGTTTGGTTCAGTCTCTCAGCCATGTCCGACTGTTTGTGACCCCATGAACTGCAGTATGCCAGGCCTCCCCGTCCATCACCAACTCCTGGAGTTTACTCAAACTCATGTCCATTGAGTTGGTGATGCCATCCAACTATCTCATCCTCTGTCGTCCCCTTCTCCTCCTGCCCTCAATCTTTCCCAGCATCAGGATCTATCCCAATGAGTCAGTTCTTTGCATCAGGTGGCCCAAGTATTGGAGTTTCAGCTTCAGCATCAGTCCTTCCAGTGAATATTCAGGACTGATTTCCTTTAGGATGCACTGGTTGGATCTCCTTGCAGTCTAAGGGACTCTCAAGAGTCTCCTCCAACACCACAGTTCAAAAGCATCAATTCTTTGGCGCTCAGCTTTCTTTATAGTCCAACTCTCACATCCATACATGACTACTGGAAAAATCATAGCCTTGACTAGACGGACCATTGTTGACAAAATAATGTCTCTGCTAGAATAGTCAAATTCATATATTCAGAAAGTACTTTGGTAGATGCCAAAGTGAGTGTGTGGAGGGGAGTTAGTGTTTGACAGGGACAGAGTTTCTGTTCAGGAAGGTGAAAAATTTGGGAGATGGACAATGGTGAGATTTGCACCATGATGTGAACTTATTTAGTGCCACTGTACAGTTAAATATGGTTAAAATAGTGTGTTTTATGTCATGTGACTTATAGTACAATAAAAAGTTTGGGGTTTTATTGTTTTGTTTTGTTTTAAATTTTCTTGTTCTTGACTCTGAGGTAAACTCTGAAGACTGCTGTATTAGTTTCAAAGGGCTGTTGGGACAGAGGACCACACATTTGTCCTATAGCTATCCATACCCCTGGTTTTAAATACAGTTTCTTATATTTGAAAAGTCTCCCCTTTTGAACTATTCTATTCTGATTGGACTCCTGTTACCTGCAACCAGAAGCACCATGTCTAAGAATCGTGTCTATGTCTCACCTATGCTCTAACAGACCCTGACTGGCCTCTTCCCCCCACCTGGCACTGATATTTCCCCCATTCCTGCTGATATCCAGTCCTTGAGGCCAACTGTTATTTCTGCTCCTATTGCATTTTCCTGAAACGGAGACACAGCTTTCCTTCCACCATTTTAGAGTCGGAGAAGTCCACAGAGAAAAGCTGCTTGACATGCTACCTTTTGAAGGATGTCTAGAGATGTAGTTCATATTTTCTACCGGCTTTCTTAAAATTGCAAACTTTTTCTCTGGCATGGACTCCCTGCAGCAGGGCTTGTGGGACCTCTGAGCATGAACACACCAGGCTACTTTCTAAGTTTTCTCTATTACGACTACCGTGCAGTGTGTAAAGACTTGTCCTGTGTATGCAGCTGTCCCTCCATTTGAATATCATCAGGATACCAGGTCCTTCCTGGAGGTGAAGGGGTGGCATTACCCTTCACTTTGGGGACTCTTGGTTCTGGTTGTTGGAAGGGACCTATGCCGGGTATTTTCCATTTGACTTTCCAAGGAAACCTGGAAGAAATGCCCCATATGAGTGACTCAATCTATTAAATACCATAAGGCACGACTCTCTCTCTCTCTCTGAGCCCACCTGTGTGCCTATTCACACATACTCTTTTTCCTCCTAATAAGAAAATTTACTGGTTTTACTCCTTTCCATCTCTTTGTGGAAATTCATTTCTATCAAGGCAATGGGCCAGGACCTTGTCACTGGTCCCTGGTGGCCTAGTGGCTAGGATGCAGCGCTCTCACTGCCTCAGCCTGACTTCAGTCTTGGGCAGGGAACTGATATAGTGCTTTGAGCCACGGCAGGCCAAGGCAGCTGTGTCTGACTCTTTGCAACCCCATGGACTGTAGCTGCAATGGGTTGCCATTTCCTCCTCCAGGCGATCTTTCTGATCCAGGGATCAAACCTGCATCTCCTGCATCTCCTGTATTGGCAGGTGGATTCCTTACCACTGAGCCCCCTGAGAATCCTGTGACACACTATGGGGAACAATTAACAAGCATTTCTATTGTACAGAGGTATATGACTGAGTCAGTGGACATTTAGGTGGCTTCCATGTCCTGGCTATTGTAAATAGTGCTGCAATGAACATTGCGGTGTACATATAATATCTTTTTGAATTATGGTTACCAGTGGAGGAAGGGGGAGAGAGATAAAATGGGAGATTGGGATTGACATATACACACTACTATACATAAAACAGATAACTTATACTGACCTACTGTATAGCACAGGGAACTCGACTCAATACTCTGTAATGACCTATGTGGGAAAAGAATCTTTAAAAGAGTGGATATATGTATACTTTGCTGTACAGCCAACAAAACATAAATCAACTATACTCCAATAATTTTTTTTAACCCTACCTTTTGAGCTATCTGCCTAACCTTACAATCCATGTTTTTAAATCAAATTATCTGTGTCATTAGTGAAAACTCAAAATTACCAGTCACTGTGCTAGGAGCATAGGATGTATTACCTCAGTCATTTATATGACAAACATAGAGAAAGGGGTACTTTAACCCTCACTGCGTAGATGAGGAAACCAAAGCTTAGAGCAAAGAGCTAGGGAATAGAATTCATATAAATTCAGGTGTGTATCTTGTATCATCTCCCTAGTCAGAAGGCAGACTCCAGGAGGGTAGAGATCTTGGTTCTATGGTGTTGTGTTAATAGCGAGCATTTATTGGGCACCAAATATTGCACAACAATCCAGTGTACTGTGATTATCTTGCATTTTCAAATGAGGAAACTAGGGCACAGGGAGTTTGAGAAACTTTCTTTAGGCCATGTAGGTGCTAAGAGATGGGCCAGGGTTCAAACCCAGGAGGTTCTTCTCAACATTAGGCTGCATGAGAGTTACCTGGAGCCCTTGTTAAAAGGCAAAAGGCTGGGCTGTCACTCCAGGTCCAGGTGGGGCCTGAGATTCCACATTTCTAACAAAGTCAAGAGATGCTAACTCTGATGGGCTGAGACTCACTTTGAATGTGGAGGGTCTGAACCGAAAATCTGCTCTTACCCTCTAAACCACATTGCTTGTCCAATACAGTAAGGCCCCTACATACGAACCTTCAAGTTTCAAACTTTCAAAGATACAAATGTGCCCCATATGCCAGCTGTCATATTGTACTACTGAGCTTTTCAAGATTCTGTACTGTAAGGTCAAAGATGTTTTCTTCACTTTTTGTGTTTGTTGTTTATGTACTACTTGTGTGAAAAGTACTATAAACCTATTACAGCACAGTACTATATAGCTGATTGTGTTAGTTGGGTGCCTAGGCTAACTTTGTTGGACTTAATGAACAAACCGGACTTACGAACAGTATAGGGGACTTACTGTAGATTAATACTTGCTGATCGAGTGAAGGCAATACATTTGTCTGATTATAAACCAGCAATCAGCATAACTCATACCCATTGACCATGTTAATCAGGAATTTGCATTTCTATTTTAGTGCTCACTCAGCTTTTACCCTAGTTATTCATTTAAATATAGGGGATGTGCCAGTCACTTTGGAAGAAAACTATGTTAATTCATGCAAGAAATCATGCCTTGCTTCTCTTCTTTCAACACTTCCATGGCCTCCCATTGAACTGGAATAAAACTAAACTCCTTATCATGGCCCAGGAGGCCCAGATGATCTGCACCCCTCCTCACCCCCACCCAGACACCTTCACTCTCTCTGCTCCTAGATCATGACATCCAGCACATTGGCCTTCCAACAGTTTCTAGAACAAGACAAGCTTTCCTCCCCAGACTCAGGACCTTATACTTGCTGTTTCCCTTCGTCTTCTCTCTTATTGTTCTTTCTGCTGTAAAATGAATAAATAAAGGACAGAACCAGACCAAAGACAAAGCAATAAAGGCAGATTTAATTCAGGAAGACTGGTTTCCCAGGTGGCGCTGGTGGTAAAGAGCCCACCTGCCAATTCAGGAGACATAAAAAAAATGCATGTTCAATCCCTGGGTCAGAAAGATCCCCTGGAGGAGGGCATGGAAACCCACTCCAGTATTCTTGCCTGGAGAATCCCATGGACAGAGGAGCCTGGCGGGCTACAGTCATCCATGGGGTCGCGAAGAGTTGGACAGACTGAAGCAACTTAGCATGCACAGTAGGGGAAGACATCAATAGAGAACCAGGCTCCATTTTAAATACAAGGCCAAGTGGGAGTTTATATCTGAGGAGCAAGTGGAGATCAATGGATGGAAGATTACTAAATTAGACATCAAGGGTTAGGGGAATTCTGGAACTGAGACTTGATAGTATAAACTCTGAGATATATTTTACATTCCACGCCTCCCATGCAAGGTGAGGATGAAGCTGCCCTCCTAGGGCTTTGCCTGAAGCCACAACCTTTTAGATTTCTTCCCCATCTCAGTCCAGCTGCCCTTTCAGGAGTCCTCCTGAGTGCATGCCCTTCATAAATTGCTTGTACAGAAATCCTCATCTCAGGATCTGCTTCTGGGCATCCTGGCCTAGAAGCCGCACACAGGCACACGTTTCTGTTGGACATATCTGGGTATAGAATTGCTGGATCAGAGAATATACCCATGCTCAGTTTCCCAAAGTGTTTGCACAAATTAACCTTCCCACCAGCGGTTTATGAGCATTTCAGTTACGCCAAATCTTTGTCAAAACTTGCAAAAAGTCTTTTCCTCAATTCCTCATTTTTTTCAATGGATCCTTTTCTTATTGATTTTTAGATCTTCATATATATATTCTTGATATGAGTCCTTTCCTAGTTCCTTGCAAGTCCTTTGCTAGATATGTACCATAAATATTCTAGTCTCATTCTTAATTTTGAAAAACACAATCATCCTGTGGACTCTTATCTTTGTTTTTTACTTTTCTAGTTGTTATACCTTTTGTTTCTTTCTCTTAACTTTCTGCAATACCTAGGTCTTCCAGTATGAGGTTAATTGGAAATAATTATAAACAGCATCACTGTCTTAGACCCAAATTTGACTTTCACTACTTCAATGTTCTATGGAATGTTTGTGTATGAGGTTTTGTAGATAGATTCTGTATAATTAAGAAAGTTTCCTTCTATTCCTAATTTGTTAAAAATGTATGTTTTGTTTTTATGATCAAGGATTGAAGTTAATCAAGTAAATTTTATGCACCTCTTACAAGGACCATATGATTTTTTACTTCCTTTCTTTTAGTGTTAAAACTAACCTTGCTTTCATGGATTTCAGCTTGGCTGTAGTTCATTGTATATTGTTGGATTCAATTTGTTATATTCTTTTTTTTAGAGCTTTTACATCTATGTTCATGAGAGATATTGCAAAATTACTTGGCTCTCTTGTGATGTCGCCGTCAGGTTTGGTATTGAAGTTATGCTGGTTTCATAAATATGTCATGAGGCCCTCTCTCTTTTTCTAGTCTGGAAAATTTTATATAACTGTGGGTTCTTTACTCCTTGTATATTTGAAAGAATTTATCTCTGCATTTTTCTTTTTCCTTGGATATTTTATCTCTAAATATTCCGACTATTGTGGCTACTTTGTGATCATTCCCAGATCTCTTTTTAACCAGATTAAAACTTTAACTGGATTTTATAGTTGCTGTTGGTAAGATGGTGGTTTGATAGAACCGAGTCATTACAAGGCTTTGTGTTTAGGGCCGTGTATAAAGGAATGGATGGAAACACTTGCGTGCTGGTATTTAATCACAAAGGACCTTGGATTCTAGAGAATATTAAATGATGGCGACCCCTGACAATTTTTGAGTAGACAGATAATAGATCAGACCTAAAACTAGGAAAGTAAACGTGGCAATGTTGTATAACATGAAAAGAAAGAAGAACAGGTAAGAGGTTATTCCAAAAGTTCACTGAAAGCGAGAGTCTATTTAGGAGAATGCCAGCCAAAGTATAAAAGACTTCCTTTCAACTAATGATTCTCCAAGTGGGTCAAGAAGCAGCAACTAGCCTGGGAACTTGTTATCTGCATGTTCCCAGTCGTGCCCCAGACCTATGGAATCAGACTGTCTAGAGGAGATGCCTTACAGTCTGTGTTCTAACAGACCCTCCACATGATTCTAATGCTCATTCAATTAGGGAACCATTGCTTTATACCAAGGACTTCCCTGGTGGCTTAGACCGAAAAGAATTTTCCTGCAATGCTGGAGACCCAGGTTCAATCCCTGGGTTGGGAAGATCTCCTGGAGGAGAGAATGGTAGGCAAATTCTTTTCGGTGACCCACTCCAGTACTTTGCCTGGGGAATTCCATAGACAGAGGAGCCTGGAGGGCTACAGTCCATGGGATCTCAAAGAATCGGACATGATTGAGCAACTAATACACACACACACACACACACACACACACACACACACACACACACACACTTTAGACCAAATCTCACCTCCCTCACAGTTAGGGGTGACTGTATGATGCCAGTTCTGGCCAATGAAATGTAAGAGGAAGTTCAATCAGGGTAATTGGAAGAAAACTTTGCTCCCCTAATAAACAGAACAGATGAAACAGGCTGCCCATTTCCCTTCTTCCTGCCATGAATGCTGACTGACATTGCAACCAAGAGGCAAGGGATATGAGGGCTGAGAAATCCAACAAGTTGAGGGAAGTCCACTGAGAACTTCAAGTCCCACCAAGACATTCTCATCAGAGACAAATCTGTTCCTCTCTAACTCCTGCTGCCAGGGTACATCACTAAATACAATTTCTTGCTTGCCCAGGGCTCTGTGGAACAAGAGAACAGTGATTTCTGGCAGAGGTGTCAATTCCAAGCAAGCGGATGTGCCTGGCAGCTTCCCCCCAGAGCAGCACTGGCTCGGTGACTCAGAGCTCCATCTCCAAGTGTGCCCCAGATGGCAGCAGGGACCTCTCCAAGTCTCAAACATGCTTGGGTGGCATTTAGGACATGTGTGTGACAATCCTGTTCTCGAGGGACTGACCCACATTGTACAACAAAAAAGCTCTAGTGGGAAAAAGAAGCAGAGTTGCTTACAAGGAGACTGCCAAGAAGCTTCACCCACATATCCACCTCCTGGTTCAAATTTCTGCTTTGAATTGTAGGCAGCCTTTTGGGTCCCAAGCAGGTTCTTCTGTGAATGCGTACAAATCCTCAATCACCTCCACAGAGAGTTTTTTGGCACCGATCACCCTGCTCAAAATTACAAACCCTCCCCCAAACTTTAGCATGCACACTTCCGCATCTTTGCTTTATTTTTCAGCTTAGTACTTATCACCATCTGGCATATGATATGCTTTAATTATTCAGCTGTTTATTGTCTTTCCTCCTCCACTAGATTGTAAGGTTTACGAGGACAGTAATATTTGCCTGTTTTGCTCATCCTTACATCCACAATATTTAGCAAAGTACCTGGCACTAGTAAATGTTCAATTAATGTTCGAGGATGGACACCTGTCAAGTGATCGGCTGACAGGTCCTGGAAAGTGGCATACCCTTTTCCTGCTCCTTGTCATTGTTTCTCTAGGGTATAAGTCTTTGGACTTCCCTGGATAGGAATCTGTCTGGCAATGCAGGGACACCAGTTCAATCCCTCATCTGGGAAGACTCTACATGCTGTGGGGCAACTAAGCCCATGCACCACAGCTACTGAACCCAAGCTCTGAAGCCTGAGAGCTGCAACTACTGAAGCCCACTTGCCTAGAGCCTGTGTCCACAACAAGGAAAACCACCACAATGAGAAACCCGTGCACTGCATGGAAGAGTAGCCCCTGCTCACCACAACCAGAGAAAGCCCGTGTGTAGCAAAGAAGGCCCAGGGCAACCAAAAATAAAGAAATAATGTAAAAACTATGTTTAATCTTTATAAAAAACAGTTAGACTGCAGATTCCGCTACAGTTTATTCCGTGTCAATAGAGACTGGGGGAATAATAATGAAAGTGAAAGGGAAAGTCACTCAGTCGTGTCTGACTCTTTGCGACCGCGTGGACTATACAGTCCATGGAATTCTCCAGGCCAGAATACTGGAGTGGGTAGCCTTTCCCTTCTCCAGGGGATCTTCCCAGCCCAGGGATAGAACCCAGGTCTCCCACACTGCAGGCTATTGATTAACAATAGCTATTGTTTAGGGCTCACTATGTAGCAAATGAATGCTGGGTGCTATAGATACACTATCTTATTTAGTTCTCAGACAGTACTAGTACCGTTAGCCCCATTTTACCAATGAGAACAAGGAGGCTTGGACATCTCAGATGGCTTACTCAGGCTCTCCCAGATCATCAGTGGCACAGCTGGGGAGTAGATTTAGGACTATCTGACTCCAAAGCCTGGGCTTTCACCCGCCGCCTCACTGGAGAATGGTTTCAGCACTAGTTGACACATTTATGTTACACTGATTCCTCCTCCTTTCCTGATAAAATGTATGCACCTTTGTGTGAGCCCAGGAATCAAACGACCAAATAGAGATGCTTTATCCAGAATTCCCTCCTGCCTGGAGAGATGATAGAGAAACAGATGATAGATAGATAGACAGACTACAAAATACTTGGCAGAAATAAAGTTCTAACAAATGTTGGCTATTTAGGTGTTAATGTACCTTCCAAAAGAAGAACGTAAAAGCATTTTACGTAGAATGAACACATTTCAGCAAAGTTTTTTTTTTTTAACTAGTATTAAGACAGGCTGTCTTAGATGTCCTATTTCCTAAAAACATCCTAATTTTATTTAGACATTAGGAACTTTATCGGTGGTAGAGTGGTTAGAACTTTGCACTTCCAATTCAGGGACTGCAGGTTTGATCCCTGATTGAGAACTAAGATTCCACGTGTTGTATGGTATGGCTAAAATATAAATAATATTTTTAAAAAACAGACATCAGCACAGGTCTTAGAATTAGTGAAAATAATAGTGGCAAATACTTAAGAGTGTTTATTTATATGTAGGCTTAAAATCTGCAACAGCGTTATGAGCAGATAGAGAGGTACACTCAGGTTTAATCAGTTGCTTTTGAGGAAATGGCCAACACTGTTTACGCACCAACTTGTCTGCTTTGTAGTTTGCGCTCCAGGAGCACAAATATGACAAACAGGTCCTCAGTTACCCACTGTCATTCCATGCTTTTACACCTTCATCATACAGTTCTCACTTAGAAATGCCATTCCCCTCTGGTTCAGTTCAGTTCAGTTGCTCAGTTGTGTCCAACTCTTTGTGACTCCATGGACTGCAATACGCCAGTCTTTCCTGTCCATCACCAACTCCCAGAGCTTATTCAAATGCATGTCCATTGCATCGGTGATGCCATCCAACCATCTCATCCTCTGTTGTCCCCTTCTCTTCCTGCCTTCAATCTTTCCCAGCATCAGGATCTTTTCCAATGAGTCAGTTCTTCGAATCAGGTGGCCATATATTGGAGTTTCAGCTTCAGCATCAGTCCTTCCAATGAATATTCAGGACTGATTTCCTTTGGGATGGACTCGTTGGATCTCCTTGCGGTCCAAGGGACTCTCAAGAGTCTTCTCCAACACCACAGTTCAAAAGTATCAGTTCTTCGGCGTTCAGCTTTCTTTATGGTCCAACTCTCACATCCACACATGACTACTGGAAAAACCATAGCTTTGACTAGACAGACATTTATTGGCAAAGTAATGTCTCTGCTTCTTAATATACTGTCTAGGTTGGTCATAACTTTTCTTCCAAGGAGCAAGCATCTTTTAATTTCCTGGCTGCTGTTACAATCCGCAGTGATTTTGGAGCCCCCCAAAAATAAGTCTGTCAGTTTCCATTGTTTCCACATCTATTTGCTGTGAAGTGATGGGACCAGATGCCATAATCTTAGTTTTCTGAATGTTGAGTTTTAAGCCAACTTTTTCACTCTCCTCTTTCACTTTCATCAAGAGGCTCTTTAGTTCTTCTTCACTTTCTGCCATAAGGGTGGTATCATCTGCATATCTGAGGTTATTGATATTTCTCCTGGCAATCTTGATTTCAGCTTGTGCTTCATCCAATCCAGCATTTCTCATGGTGTACTCTTGCATATAAGTTAAATAAGCAGGGTGACAATCTACACCCTTGACGTACTCCTTTCCTGATTTGGAACCAGTCTGTTGTTCCTTGTTGAGTTCTAACTGTTGCTTCTTGACCTGCATACAGATTTCTCAGGAGGCAGGTAAGGTGGTCTGGTATTCCCATCTCTAGAAGAATTTTCCACAGTTTGTTGTGATTCACACAGTCAAAGGCTTTGGCGTAGTCAATAAAGCAAAACTAGATGTTTTCTGGAACTCTCTTGTTTTTTCGATGATCCGATGGATGTTGGCAATTTGATCTCTGGGTCCTCTGCCTTTTCTAAATCTGGAAGTTCACAATTCATGTACTGTTGAAGCCTGGCTTGGAGAATTTTGAGCATTACTTTGCTAGTGTGTGAGATGAGTGCAATTGTGTGGTAGTTTGAACATTCTTTGGCATTGCCTTTCTTTGGGACTGGTACGAAAGCTGAACTTTTTCAGTCCCATGGCCACTACTGTGTTTTCCAGATTTGCTGGCATATTGAGTACAGCACTTTCACAGTATCATCTTTTAGGATTTGAAATAGCTCACCTGGAATTCCATCACTTTCACTAACTTTGTTCATAGTGATGCTTCCTAAGGCTCACTTGACTTCACATTCTAGGATGTCTGGCTCTAGGTGAGTGATCACACCATCATGGTTATCTGGGTCATGAAGATCTTTTTTGTATAGCTTTTCTGTGTATTCTTTCCACCCTTCTTAATATCTTCTGCTTCTGTTAGGTCCATACTATTTCTGTCCTTTCTTGTCCTCATCTTTGCATGAAATATTCCCTTGGCATCTCTAATTTTCTTGAAGAGATCTCTAGTCTTTCCTATTCTATTTTTTTTATTTCTTTGCGTTGATTGCTGAGGAAGGTTTTCTTATCTCTCCTTGCTGTTCTTTGGAACTCTGCATTCCAATGGGTATATCTTTCCTTTTCTCCTTTGCCTTTAGCTTCTTTTTTTTCCCTCAGCTATTTGTAAGGCCTCATCAGACAACCATTCGGCCTTTTTGCTTTTCTTTTTCTTGGGGATGATCTTGATCACTGCCTCCTGTACATTGTCACAAACCTCTGTCACTAGGAACTCCTATTTGTCCTTCAGAGTTCTTCTTAGGTATTGTGTTGCTTCCCATAGGAGGCCATCCTAGACCCTCTTTGTCTTAGTGATCTATTTCTCCATTGTGAATCCAGACACACTCCTCTTACTTGTAATAGGCATGTAATGCACATGAATTGGTCCTTTTCCTTCCTTAGAGTGTAAGCTTCATGAGGCTTACAACTTTCTGGTGAACAACACATGGGGTAGTAATGCCTGGAAAAAGAATGTTTAATAACTGAACTGAAATTGAAGGGGCTACAGTAGAAATACATTATAGCATGACTAGTCATGAAATTGAAGAAGCCTACTAACAAGGGACTTCCCAGGTGGTGCTAGCGGTAAAGAATCTGCCTGCTAATGCAGGAGATGCAGGAGACGTGGGTTCGATCTCTGGATTGGGAAGATCTGCTGCAGAAAGGATTGATAACCCACTCCAGTATTCTTGCCTGGAGAATTCCATGGACAGAGCAGCCTGGCGAGCTTCAGTCCATAGGGTCACAAATAGTCCGACAAGACTGAAGCGACTGAGCATGCACACATGCTCTAACTAATAATATACCCAGAATGTTAGACATCCCTAATTCCTCCTAACTGGATGCTCTCAGGTATCATCTTTGCAACCTTTTTTGAGTCTGTAATTTATTTTATTTATTTATGCTGTTCTGAGTCTTCCTTGCTATGCACAAGCTTTCTATAGTCGTCGTGAGCGGGGGCTACCCTCTAGTTGCAGTGCACAGGCTTCTCATTGTGGTGGCTTCTCTTGCTGTGCAAGATGGACTCAAGGGCACCCAGCCTTCAGTAGTTGTAGCATGAGGGCTCAGTGGTTGTGGCTTGCAGGCTTAGTGCTCCACAGCACGTGGGGTCTTAGTTCCTAGACCAGAGATTCAATGCATGTCCCCTGCATTGGCCAGTAGGCTCTTTACCACTGGACCACCAGGGAAGTCCCCGAGTCTGTAATTTTTTAGCATATGCAATGGCTGTAAAAGTGTTGTGTAGGAAAAAAAAAAGACAGTTTTCCTCTTGTGTTTCTCCTTTATGCTCACACTACTATCACATTCACACTCTGACTCCAGACGTGTGTGGGTTCCCCCCTACCAAGAAATTCTCTGAGACTCCGGCTGAGTGTCTTACAATCTAATTGAATTTTGATAGCCTTAACCTGGAGATAGCATCACATCCCACAGGGTGGGAGCTCAGTCCCACAAGACTGCCCCCACCTCACTTGAGACCACAAGACCCAGGTTGTCACCTGTGCTTCTGACCTATCGGCTATAAACCTGAGATTCCCACAACCTCTTTCTTGGGTCTGATTAGTTTGTTAGAGCAGCTGACAGCATTCAGGGAAACACTTAAGCTACAAGTTTATTAAAGGATATGATAAAGGATGGGCTTCCCCTGTGGCCCAGTGATAAAGAATCCACTTGCAATGCAGGAGTTGCAGGAGATTCGAGTTTGATCTCTGGGTTGGGAAGATCCCCTGGAGGAGGGCATGGCAACCCACTCCAGTACTTTTGCCTGGAGAATCCTATGGACAGAGGAGCCTGGCAGGTTACAGTCCAGAGGGTCGCAAAGAGTTGGACATGACTGAAGCAACTTAGCATTCATGCATGCATGATATGGGATAGAGATGAAAAGATACATAAGGTGAGGGCAGGGAGGGTCGAAAGTGCAAGAACTTCTGTCCCCGTGGAGTTGGGGTGTGTTACCCTCCAGGTATGCGGATGTGTTCTGCAGCTTGGAAGCTCTCCAAACCCCGTACTGTTGGGATTTTTATGGAAGCTTCCTTACATAGGCATGATCGATTGTTAACTCCATCTCCAGCCCCTCTCCCCTCTCTGGAGAATGGAGGGTGGAGATTAAAATTCTAAGGTTCTAATCACATCTTGGTCTACTGGCCTTGGACCCTGATCTAGGAGCCCACTCCGAGTCACCTCATGAGGACAAAATATGCTTGCAGGGGTCTTACCACTTAGGAAATTCCAAGGGTTTTAGGAACTCTGGGCCAGAAAAGGTGATGAAGACCAACACACAGATTTCTTACTATAAATTGCAATATCAAGCATAACGTGTTCCTTGAACTACTCTGCATCAAAGGAAAAACTGACCCAAAAGAAGGACTTGGAGGCTGAAATCTGCTTATTTCCTAGCCTAAATCTCTAGCAGGTAGTGCTGAAACACTGCATTTGCAGAGAACTTTGACCCTCTCATAGGAAACACTTCAAACTCAACCATTTAATTATTTTAGGTATAGACTAAAGAACTCCTTCCCTGTGTCTCAGACACACAACATTGGAACATTTCAGCCAAGAGACAAGCTGATTGGCATTTTAATGGATTTCTCTGCAACAGGATTGACTCAGAGCACCCATCCACAGCTTGTTCAACCATTCAGGGATCCAAAAGTCTTGGCCTGGGTTTCAAAACCTTTCTGATGTTTTTCTGGAAGCTATCTCTGAAAAGATGATAGAATACTGTCTAAACGTCTGAAGTTCCACAGGCACTATGCAAGGGAGAGACAGTGTGTTTATTAAACAGAGGAAAGTTTCACTTAGGAGTATTGGAAGACAGCCAAGAACTCAAGCTCTTTAAGGCTTGACTTCTTTGGGAAACTTATTAAAATGAAACGAGTCTTTTCTTTGACAAATGGGTTGACCCGCCTTTCCTGATTTCCACCTCTGTAATCTGCCGTGAATCTCATGTCAAGGTCATCTCTCTGACCTCAGCACACAGAGGGGCTCTTTATCTCGGACTGGTACCTGAGTGTCATTGGAAAATGGTGAATTCAGCAAAGCTAAGTGGGTTTCTTTACAACGGGACTTCTCAAGTCTTCAGTCTCCATGATGTGAACAGAGTATGCATTTCCCAAGATTATTTAACCATGAAATCACTGTCTTTCTTTTCTGTGGAATATTTCATGGGGCTATTTGGCCACAAGTGCACACTCTGGGATAATCAGAAATTTGATCTCAAGTTTGAAGACTTTATAGTAAGTACAAGAACCCCAGTACAGAAGATTACATATGGTATGACTCCATTGATATGAAGTATCCAGAACAGGCAAATCTATAGAGACAGAAAGCACATTAGTATCTGTCAAGGGATGGGGTGAAGACATGGGGAGTGAGGTGTGACTGCTAATGGGTAAGATGTTTCTCTTGAGGTGATGAAATGTCCTAAAATTAGATTATGGTGATGATGGCATAATTCTATAAATATATTTTAAAACCATGGAATTCTATACTTTAAACAGTATGGAATTTTATGATATGTAAATTATATATCAACAAAGCTGTTAAATATTTTTACAAAGATGATATAAAGATCATTTCACTCCTACCAATTAAAGTAGTTCTTTCTTTCCTTTCCATTTCTTCTTATTTTTTTTTAAATCCCTTTTCCCTCCCTAACCATTTTTGGTCTGCTGTACCAAATCAACCCCCTACATTATTTTCCAAGGCTAATTTTACTAATAAGGAATATATGTGTGTGTGTGTGTATATATATATATGTGTATATATATATATACTCATTTAAAAATTACAATGAGTACTGACTTTCCTGTTAGCTCAGATAGTAAAGAATCTGCCTGCAATGCAAGAGACTCGGGTTCGATCCCTGGGTTGGGAAGATTCCCTGGAGGAGGGAACGGCAATCCACTCTGATGTTCTTGCTTGGAGAATTCCACAGACAGAGGAGCCTGGCAGGCTATAGTTCATGGTGTCGCAAAGAGTCGGACATGGCTGTGCAACTGACACTAAAACGACACACTGAAAAGTGTAAAATGAGAAATAAATGCTTTCATTTCTCTGTCCCACTCTCAGAAGTAACTGTGGCCTCTTATGGTCCCTTTAGAAATTGTTTACACATTTGCAGTCTCTGTCCATATGGTGCCTATATTTTTACACAAATTGGACCACACTTGATTTTGCATCTTGTTTGTCTCATTTAGTGTTGCATTTTGGAGATCTTTTCCTGTTTGTACATACAGACCATTTACATCTTTTCAACAGCAGCACAGTGTTCATTGAATATTTATGTCGTATGTATACTATCACTTTCCTATTAAGAGATATTGAGATTGTCTCCAGATGTGAGTAGTTTTTGTTTCATTTGTTTTACTATTACAAACTATGCTACAATAAACATCTTTGTGTGTTGCTTCTTGTAAGATAATAACTCGGAAGTGTTCAGAGGTTAAAAGCCATGTGACTTTGGTTATGGATAAATGTGACTAAGTTGCCTTGCAAAATCATGCCCCCACATATAATGCCATCCTCAGGGGATGAGATGAGAGAGCTGGCATGCATGTTTAAAACTCCCCTAGCCCAGGACAGGTTCTAACCTATCTCACCCCACAGCCCCAACCACACCCAAGCCCTGCCCAGGCTGACGTCTTACTGTTGTTGTTGTTCAGTCACTAAGTCATGTCAGACTCATTGCAACCCCATGGCCTGCAGCACGCCAGACTCCTTTGTCCTTCACTATATCCTGGAGTTTGCTCATATTCATGTCGATTGAGTCAGTGATGTTATCTAACCATCTCATTCTCTGTTGCCCCCTTCTCCTCCTGCCTTCAATCTTTCCCAGCATCAGGGTCTTTTCCAATGAATCAGCTCTTCCCATCAGGTGGCCAGAGTATCAGAACTTCAGCTTCAGCATCAGTCTTTGCAATGAATATTCAGGGTTGATTTCCTTAAGGATTGACTGGTTTGATCTCTTTGCTGTCCAAGGGATTCTCAAGAGTCTTCAACAACACCACAACTTGAAAGCATCAATTCTTTGGTGTTCAGCCTTCTGTCTGGCCCAGCTCTCATCCAAACGTGACTACTGGGAAAACTATAGCTTTGACTATACAGCCTTTGTCAGCAAAGTGACATCTCTGCTTTATAACACACTGTCTGGTTTGTCTTGTACCAACACTGTAATGATGTGCTTGATTCTTGGAGCACCACCTGCTTCACTGGAGGATGCTCACCTTACTCTGTTCTCTGTAGTTTTCCTCCTTGACAGCGAGGGTTTGAGCCAGAGACACAATCAACATGCAAACATGCAAATGGACCATTATTGCCCCATCCAAGAAAGGGCCATGTCAGTTCATGTTCTGATTTTATGATGCTCTGACTGCTGGTCTTAGTTCTTGCTTTGCATTCCTACTTAACCTTGAAGAAAATCACTTAATTTCTGACAGCTTCTGTCACTGCATCAACTTAAGTAGCTGGTGGGGGTTAGTGGCAGAAGGTGGTGTTAGCCATAGGCGACATTTTCAGTATTTGCCTGTGTGAAGGGACACGGAGGTGGGCATAATACTAAATGGCTATTTTTGAGTTTTCAGGGAACCAATAAAAGTACGGCTAGAATAACACTGTGAACATTTTAGTTCTCTTACTGATGGTTCGATACAACTAAAGGGATGTGGTTTTAGCTGTGATGTAGGTTGTCACTCTTCTCTTAATTAATTTTTATTGGAGCATAGTTGTTTTACAAGGTCATGCTAGTGTCTGCTGGAGAGCAAAGTGGATCAGTCATATGTACACATATATCCCCTTTTTATGGGTTTCCTTCCCATTTAGGTCACCACAGAATATCGAGTAGAATTCTCTGTGCTATAACTTGTTACTTTTAAGAAAGAACTTTTGTGGAATAGAAAAATCCAAGCCTGTCTAAGGCTAAACACACTTACGCTATCAGAATCAGGCCCAGTTGTGTTACACACTTAGATTATTGGAAATAGCCTACTTCTAGTCTCTTTATAATATTACCTTCTTCTGAAGTCAAATTTCTAGCCCCAGCTAAAATAGAGTTTTGACACTACATTATCATAAGCATCCCGGAAGTGCTATCAAATGAAGAGTAAATACTTCCTGTTCTTAAGCTTTTGATTAAATACTTCATAAGAATTAGCGTACTCGCTTCTCAAAACAACCCAGTGATAACAGAGACTATAATTATTCCCACTTTACAGAGAAGAAAATAGAGACGTAGAGAAATGAAGTAACTGGCCTGATCTGATGTTTCTAGCAAGGGGTGGGACTAGGTATCAGTCTCAGGTGAGTCTGACATGCGTGCAGGCTCCAAACCACGGGGTTGTGTGGTGCCTTGAGGTGGCCTTTCCTCAGCCCAGCCTCTGATAATGCCACATCTTCTCTCCATAGCTGGACCTCACCCCATGTGCTGTACTCAGCCTCTGAACCCAGTCCTAACAGTCGCAGACCAGAGATCAGAAGTCAACATCAATTCCTCCTGGTGGCTGGTCCAGCTCACAATGAACCCAGGACTTGTCTCAGCACACGCCCTTTTCCATGTCCTTCGGCATCTGCCTGGGCTACATCTCAGCGATGTGCCGGGCACTTCCACTTCATACATTCTTCCTCCCAACTTCTCCCAAACTCCCAGCTCTCCCTGCAGGACTCTGTGTATCTGGACTGCGGCTGTTTAGTTGGTGAGAAGCGTCACCATCAGAACTCTTCCACATCCCAGCAGACATACATTCCACAACAGCTGCTGTTCCTGCTCTGCCCCGTTACTCACTCTGGCTTCTCACTGGACTTTCCCTTGGTGCCTGCAGTTGGGTCTGCCCGCCCCAGCACCTGCTTCACTTCAGGACAGGAACTAGTTCTAACCCCAATCCTTCTTGGTCTGGCTATTTTTGGTGTCCTTGAGTGGTCCGTATACATGCAAGCTCTGAGATATACAGTCATACTGAGCCCCATGTACTTCACATCCTCCACTTCAGAAGTCAGAGACAAGAAAGGTCATAGGTCTTTCCTGTCCAAAGAGTGTGCACCTCCAAAGAGATGGGTGATTTAAGGAAGGATAGCCAGCTTTCCCAGGTGGTACTAGTGGTAAAGAACCCACCTAGTGATTCAGGAGACGTAAGAGATGCAAGTTCGATCCCTGGGTCAGGAAGATCCCCTGGAGGTGGACACAGCAACCCACTCCAGTATTCTTGCCTGGAGAATCCCATGGACAAAGGAATCTGGAAGGCTATTGTCCACAGGGTCACAAAGAGTCGGACCCAACTGAAGCGACTTAGTGCCCAAGCACACACAAGAAGATGAATAACTTAAGGAAAGATGGCCAGGCAAAGAAAGATAAAATGAGTCCATTTCTGAGGCATTCTATAAGTGACATCATAAGAGGTTAATGTTTTCACAGGTTTCCTAATGGATATTCCCATGAATAGACCACATGGATGTGGGGGAGGAGGGAAGGGGAGGAGGAAAGTCTGTCTGCCTTGGGTGAGTCCCAGGAACACTTCAGACCACAGTTTCTCATCTCCAAATGCAGACTGTGAAAGTGATTTGTCGAATCTAAAACAATGGTCAACGCTGGAGATTTCCTGACATTAACTTGGTATTAAATGTGTATACTATTGATATTATGTGTAAAGTAGACAACTAATGAGAATCTACTGTATAGCATAGGAAACTCTACTCATTGCTCTGTGGTGACCTAAATGGGAAGGAAATCCAAAAAAGTGGGGATATATGTATATGTATAGCTCACTTTTCTATACAGTAGAAACTAGCACAATATTGAAAAGCAACTAACCAATAAAAGTTAAATAAAATAAATAAAAGCAGAAAAACCACAACTTGGTGTTAAATGAATTGGAAGTCCAGGGGTGACAGGCCCTACAAGAAATAAACATCATTTAAAAAAAAATTTATTTTTATTGAAGTTTAGTTGATTTATAGTACTGAAAGATTATTTTCTTAATCAGCACAATTTCAGTTTGGACCTATATGGTACCTAAATGCATCGTATGAGTATGCTCATCATCATATGTTTTAGGCTCTTCCTTTAAACTTACTTGAATTTTTCTTTGAACAACAAAATGGAAAAGCATTTTAAGAACAATTTCTTTGGGCCTCATCTTAGTCTATTCATATGTCTGCTTTAAACATTCAAAGGAGAAAGTATCTGGGAAATAATTAAATTGTATCTGGTGGGATAGTTCCCCCCTGATGGGAGAGTAGATGGAATTGAGGGATTTGAAGCAACCCTAAGAATATAATACCATGCTACTGAGCTACAAAAATCCTGCCTGATTTGTAAATTTGTGTTTCCATGGCAACACAAGTGTGTAGTTAAATAATCCTCACTGTCTATGACTGAATTCCAGCAACTCGTCCTAAACCATCCTATTCTAATCCACAGCTGTTGCCATGGAAATGATCAGATAAGATTCAGTCCTAGAGGCAGATGGGCTGGTAGTGGAAGCTAAGTCCTGGCCTACATATATAGCCCCCTGAAATATTAGGTTTTGTTTTGATTTGTTTTTTCCCAATCTTTGAATCCCAGAAAGCAGCTGCCTCCAATGAGAGGCGAATGTAATACAATGTCACAAAAGTCGTTCATGGGGTCTGGGCATCTGGAACAAATAGGAAAAAGCTGATTCCAAAATACTGCTGAGGAATGGAGAAACTGGAAATGCTTTCTTTTGACTCATTTTTGGAAACTTGGTCTGAAAGAGCATCGCCCCAGGGGTTTTCTCGCGGGAGTCTGCGTCACAGAAATTATTTTCTCAGTCTGTGTCCCCACCCCAGGAGGAGAGTAGGTCACCTCAGGCCACTCCCTGGGCTTTGCCAGTACAGGAGGGGCCACTTCATTCTTCATTGTTCATGAGGGGTTTCAGTTTTCATGTTTGATGGCAGTTTATAACACATCTCCGGGGTTCACTCTGGCTGTGTCAGCAACGGCCTTAAAATGTTGCGGTGCCTCCAACAACATCCTTGTATCATGCGCATTCTTGCAAACAGATTCTTTGGGGAGATTTGAATTTAAATAATTGTTTCTAAGTAATGTTCGAATGAAGTTATGTTTTGTTTAAAATAGAAAGAAGTAGCACCTTGTCTCTTTGGTTTGAACAATGTGATTTCATAGGTTGTGATATCTTTGCCACATACTTCACTTGGGGCGGGGGTTTAAGCCAGCCCCCCAGAGCAAGTGTGCCTTTCACTAAAGCAGATCCCCTGTCATGTGTGAGCCCCGATACATCACATGAGAACAGGACAAAGCTCAGAGTAAAATTTACTGAATCCTAGAAGTGGAAGGATTCATGCAGCCTTAATGTTACACAGCCTACATAGGTATGTAGCTTACGTAGGTATGTAGCCTACCATTCATACGGCATCTCGGGCAATTCCATTACGAGGAGCAGTTTTCAGATGCAGAAGTTGAGGCCAAGGTTTTCAATGCCTCACAGCTTAGGGACCCTTCCCACTCTGCCACTGGTTTAACAAATGGCCTAAGAGTCCCGGCTAGCTTTACTTTCAGTCTCCTTATCCCAGGCAGCTCCAGATGAATTCCTATACAGTAAATCCCCTACATACGAACGAGTTCTGTTTCAAGAGTGCATTTGTAAGTCCAATTTGTTCATAAGTCCAACAATGTTAGCGTAGGTATCCAACTAACACAATTGGCTATATAACATTGTACTGTAATAGGTTTGTAATACTTTTCACACAAATAATACATAAAAACAAACACAAAAGACAAAGAAAACATCTTTAAGCTTATGGTACAGGACATTGAGAAGTACAGTAGTCAGTACAACAGCAGGCACACAGGGGCTGGCATCGAGTGAACAGGCAGGCAGAGTTACTCATGGAAAAGGGAGAGGAGGTGGGCGATGGTAGAGCTGAAGGATTGTCGCAATAGGAGACAAGGGCAAACTGTGATTTTGCTCACGCCTGACATTAATGAAACACACATTCACATTTTTGAAAGTTCGCAGCCTGAGCATTTGTATGTACAGGACTTACTGTGCTGTAGTTTTTATTCCTTATTCCCTCTTAGAAGTTTTACTCGTACTTGCTATACATCACTTCATAAGTTTTCAGTTACATATAATTTGTTCACCAAACACCTGTTGAATTAGTATATGTGTTACAGGATTGCAGACAGGGCTGAGGGTTTGAAATAAGAAGCCATCATTCAATTTCTCTGACACTTTTCATCGTAGTTACAGAGCAAGAGAGTGACAGCTTTTAGAACCTGCTTAGCACTTTCTGGGCAAGTTGTATGTTTTAGGAGATAAAGGCTATACTTTTCAACGACATGAAATAGAATTTCATTCTTGCTCTTCTTCTCTCAGCGTCCATAATTGTAAGTGATGTTGAAGAGAGACGAGAGCTGAATCATTTCTCACATGAAAAATAAAGTGAAAAATTTGAACTTGCGTGGAAGGTAGGATTTCTGTGGTTCTCACCAGTGCTACAAAGTTGCATTCTATTTCACTGAGCAACAATGTAGCTAGGTGGGCTATCATTCATGCCTAAACAGAGCAAGAGGGACTTCCCTGGTGGCCTAGAGGCTAAGACTCCATACTCCCAACGCAGGCGGCCAGGGTTTGATCCCTGGTCAGGGAACTAGATCCCACATGCTGCAACTAAGAGTTCACAAGCTGGAATGAAATATCCTGAGTGCCACATTGAAGACCCAGCACAGCCAAATAAAAAAATATCTAAAAAATAAAAATAAACAGTGTGCATGCTCAGTCCCTAAGTCATACCTGACTCTTCACGACCCCACGGACTGTAGCCCGCCAGGCTCCTCTCTCCATGAGGATTCTCCAGGCAAGAATGCTGGAGAGGGATGCCAAGCACTTCTCCAGAGGACCTTCCCAACCTAGGGATTGAACCCGTGTCTCCTGGGTCTCCTGCATTGGCAGGTAGATTCTTTACCACTGAGCTGCCTAGGAAGCTCCTAAAAATAAACAGAGCATGAGCCAATGCAGACAGCTTTCTGGTGCCCAGTATGCCCAGTGCCCTACTTGTGTTAATTCAAACACTGGGGACACCATCTCCTTCTGAAGCTGAAGTCTATCTAATTTCAAAGAATACTGTTCATGTGCAGGAATATGTACTTATTAGTATGATGGGGAATCATGTCACTTCCACATCCGTGAAAAGTTCTGATGGGAAGTTTGTGGTTAATTGGAGGAAAATGGTTCCATATGTGGCCATGCCCTCCTCAAGTTCTCCCTTTCTGGACCCGATCAGGTTCCAAATCCCCACTAACGCGCCTCTGAGTATCTCTCAATTTCACCCTCTCCCAAGCCACCATCACCTCTAAGACAATTATAGTGGTCTTGGTTCATCTCCCAGATTCCCTCTTAGACCCATTTAGTGCAGGGCTAAGCAACGTTGTTGTTGTTGTTTTAAATACACCTAAATCTGATCTGGTCCCTGTCTTGTTTAAAATCTTTCAATGACTCATCTCTGTCTAGGACTAAAACCCAAAACCCTAGCATGGCTCTGCATGGAGTATCACGGAGTTTCACAGCCCTGGGCAGTGCTTGGGGCTGTAGCTTCTTGCTCCCTGGTACCTTTCTTGTTTTTAGAAAGAGCTGTTTGTCCTCAGCTGAGGTTTAGCCATGGCTGACAAGGAAGATCCCAGAGTTTCAAGCACTCACTGAGACTTTACCTCAAGCCACAGAGAGCTATAACTGAGGTTAGCTGCAGAAAGGACACATCTGAGACACAAGCTTGCTATCCAGTCTCTTTCAAGAATCCAGGTGCTCCCCAAATCAGGTGCAAGCTACACATCTAAGAGGCAGCACGTGTAGCAGTGGCAGGCTTTCCATCATTGTCCACCGATTACAAACACTGGGCAAAGGGCAGTTATTTATAAACACTCTGTTCCTAATAAACTCTCAGTGTAGCCATGGCCCTGTAGTCACACAATACATCATCTTTCCAGGGTCCCAGTGCCTACGTCCTCTCCCCTTCCCTCTGCCCATTGTCTTCTGGTTGCAGTGCTGGGGGGTTATGGCTCTGGGAGCACCTCTTTCCATACAAAGGACAAGAAGGTCAAGTAGGTGTGACCGTGTCACCTGCCTCTGCATCATTCTGACTTATCCCTTAACTAGACGAAAGCAATTAGATGGGCAGATCCTTCCTTTATAAGCTTATTACAGAATTGCTCAGAGCTCCTACATCTTCCCAAAGAAACTGTAAAACCCTTGTCACATCATTGGAACTCCTTTCCCATTGGGACCAGCCTGTTCTTAAAATCTCATTTTTTTCAAAAGCTTGATGGTACCACATCAAGGTCTGGATAGAATCCAGAATCACAGAGGCACTTGAAAATGGGGCAAACTTTCTGGGAATAAAGTTAGCTAAGCCATTTTTGCTCTTTTTAATCTCACTGTATGAACTCACCTGTCACTCAGGAGGAGGATCTGGGAGCTTCTTCACACTCACATATCTTCACTGGAAATTGAAGAGGGGTCCGGGTTAAAGTGATTTCTTTCACCCTCACCACTAACTCCCAGTTCTGACTAGTTCTTCATTCAAACATGCAGTGAGCACCTGCTGTATGCCATTCTGGCTTCTGGAAGCCTGGAGATGAAAGAGAGACACTGTTTATGCCCCAAGGCTGTCCCAGTTCAGGACAAGATACAGAGAAGGGTGCCCCCAGAGTTTTACAGATAGAAGGACCACCCTCCCTGAAGGACCTTACTGCCTAGATAAGGGCTGCTAATACTCAGCCATTGGTCACTTGTGGACATTGAGCCCTTGAAATGTAACTGAGGGACTGTATTTGTAATTTTCTTCAATTCCAATTAACTTCAAAACCAATTCTTCCTCCTGCGAATGTGCACACATGTGCTCAGTCATGTCTGACTCTTTATGATCCCATGGGCTGTAGCCCACCAGGCTCCTCTGTTCATGGGATTTCCCAGGCAAGAATACTGGAGCGGGTTGCCATTTCCTTCTCCAATACTTGATTCTATTACTAGAAAATTTTAAGTGTGCTTGAAACAACTCAAGAAGGTGAGTCTCCTTTTTGAACTCTGTGTGCTTAATCACTTAGTTGTGTCCAACTCTTTGCAACCCCATGGACTGTAGCCCGCCAGGCTCCTTTGTCCATGGGGATTCTCCAGGCAAGAATACTGGAGTGGGTTGTCATGCTCTCCTTCAGGGGATCTCCCAACCCAGGAATCGAACCCAGATCTCCTGCATTGCAGGCAGATTCTTTACCTGCTGAGCCACCAGGGAAGCCCTTTTGAACTCTAAATGTTATGAAATATAAACATGGATCAAGTATTTCCAATGAAAATTTAGCATCCAAATTGAGATGTGCTTCAAGTGTAAAAGACACACTGAGTTTCTAAGACTTGGTATGAAAGGAGGAATTTAAAATGAATAATGTATATGTTTCTTAAATGATAATGCCTTGGCTATGTTGGATTAAATAAAATATATTATTAAAATTAATCACCTAAGGTTTATAGTTTTCCTTTCTAAAACGTGGCTACTAGAAAATTGAAAGTGCCATCTGTGGCAGAGATAATACTGGATAATGGTGTTCTAGAAGAAGAGATAGTCAAGGAGACAGAAAATTAAAACTCAATGGGCTAAGTGTGAGATAGAGA
Organism: Okapia johnstoni; assembly: GCA_024291935.2. Lineage (NCBI taxonomy): Eukaryota > Metazoa > Chordata > Mammalia > Artiodactyla > Giraffidae > Okapia > Okapia johnstoni. Next base: position 13,241,185 of record CM044326.1, on the reverse strand, counting down.
AGTAAGGGACAAATAGGTGGGGTATTCCAGGGGATAGGATGGGTAGGAGTTCATAGGCCTAAGAAAGTAAAGAAGAGAAAAAAGAGAGTCCCAGCTAGATAGATGCCTTGACATGGGCAAAGACATGGAAGGAGAGACAAATCTCCTACATCGATAATGTAAGTGAATTAAAATAAAATTTAAATGGGACAGGTGGTGAGAAAGGTGGAATGAGAAATTGAAGGACCTTGTAGGCCAAATTAAGGGACCTGAGCATTAGTCTAAGGACGATGAGGGGCCATTGAAATACTTTAAGGAAAGAAATGGCATCTTCAGAGCTGTATTCTAAAGCGATCTCCCTCGTGGCCGTGTGAAAAATGGATGGCCCCGTAGACACTCCTTCATCTAAAGATGGCAAGACGGAAATCCTGGGTTCCTGCTAGAAGGCACGTTGAGGGAAGAGTGAGAGGAAAGGAAGGAGCCACACAGTTTGCTGCTAGGCTGTAAGGATGACGAAGTCATTCAGAAATGAAAAAGGGATTGATATTGCTGTTCATGTTACTTCCTTTTCTGAAAAAGATCGAGTCCTTCTTAGAATGTGCAGACCAAACTTGTGAAAACAAACACACATATTTAAGAAGGCAAGTTACAATCGGAGAGCCCTGAAAATATGAGCTTCTGACAAACCAAATCAATTAATTTATACCCTGGGGCATGAAAAATGCAATTAAGAAAAGAAGAAAAAAACTGGCTGTGTTGTGAAGACAGATTTTCCAGGATTACGTCCAACCTTGATGCTACTTGGATCCTGTTGATCTGACTGCTCTGTGTGGAGGGGCCTCTCTTTCATGTTTTAGGCCTTGGGACTCTCCTGGCAAATGCCTTTGAATACAAATATTTCAGCTCTTCCTTGGAACTCTCATTAGTTTCTGACTTCATTATTAGTTCAAACCTCAATTCATTATTCATTTACTTTTACTTCCCTACCAGGAGGTCAGAGGGTATATTTTAATAAGGAAATGTAAATTGCTATATTTCTGTTTTTCCATTAAATGCCAACCACTTGAAAATTATGTGTTATTCTCTATCTCCCAAGAAAGATTGAATGAATCAGAACTAAAGATGTGTAAAATGCCTCAGGCCTCTTAGAAGAATAATGTTCTAGAAGCATAACATAGAAATACAGATTTGTAGGTACCACAGAAAATTGCCCTGGGTTTAATTAGCACAAATGGTCACCAGTTATCAGGCAGTTCTTCTTGGACAGGTTGGGGGCAGAAGTCAGATGGCCTGGTCTCCATCTTGCTGTGTGTCTGGCCTCGGTGCCAAATGGGCCATTCACTTAATGGCCCTGGGCTTGCATTTCCTGGTGTGTGAAATTAAAATAATACTATCTGCCCTCTATACTCCAGGGGGCTACTTGTAGAATCAAATAAAATATCTTCTATAAAGCCAATTGGAAAGCAGACACTTTTCATTGCACGTCACCAGAACCAGCACATGTTTGAGGACAATAATTAAGATTATGGTGGCTGGCACTGTTGTTTTATTTCTCCAACTTCAGCTCATACCTCAGCATATGGCCCATCACAGTTTCTCAATAAATATTGTTGAATGGAACCATTCTTTCTTGGGGAGTTCTTTTTATGACAGTGTTTTGAGAGATCCTCCTCCATATACTTCTTTTCATGAATTATTTTCTTAATTTATTTTTATTTTATTACTATTTTTACATTTTTATTGTAGCATAATTTCTTTACAGTGCTTTGCATTAGTCTCTGCTGTACAACAAAGTGGATCCCTCTTAAACCTCTCTCCCACCTTCTCCATCCCACCCATCTAGGTCATCCCAGAGCACTGGGTTAAGCTTCCCCTGTTATCCAGCAGGTTTCCAGTAGCTATCTATTTTACATGAAAGCTTCTGCACAGAGAAGAAAACCACAAGCAAGATGAAAAGACAGCTCTAAGAATGGGAGAAAATATTTGCAAACAAAGCAACTGACAAGGGATTAATCTCCAAAATATACAAACAGCTACTGCAACTCAATATTAAAACAACAAACAACCCAATCAAATTTAAAAAATGAGCATAAGACCTAAGTAGACATTTCTCCAAAAAAGACATATATCTAGCCAAGAAGCACATGAAAAGATGTGCAACATCCACCCCACTAATTATGAGAGCATTGCAAATCAAAAGTACAATGAGGTATCACCTCGCACCAGTCAGAATCAGTTCAGTTCAGTTCAGTCGCTCAGTCATGTCCGACTCTTTGCAACCCCATGGAATGCAGCACGCTAGGCCTCCTTGTCCATCACCAACTCCTGGAGTTAATTCAAACTCATGTCCACTGAGTCGGTGATGCCATCCAACCATCTCATCCTCTGTTGTCCCCTTCTCCTCCTGGCTTCAATCTTTTCCAGCATAAGAGTCTCTTCAAAGGAGTCAGTTCTTCGCATCAGGTGGCCAAAGTATTGGAGTTTCAGCTTCACCATCAGTCCTTCCAGTGAACACTCAGGACTGATCTTTAGGATGGACTGGTTGGATCTCCTTGCAATCCAAGGGACTCTCAAGAGTCTTCTCCAACACCACAGTTCAAAAGCATCAGTTCTTCAGTGCTCAGCTTTCTTCAGAGTCCAACTCTCATATCCATACATGACTACAGGAAAAACCATAGCTTTGAGTAGACAGAACTTTGTTGGCAAAGCAATGTCTCTGCTTTTTAATATGCTGTCTAGGTTGGTCATAACTTTCCTTCCAAGGAGCAAGCGTCTTTTAATTTCATAGCTGTAATCACCATCTGCAGTGATTTTGGAGCCCCCCAAAATAAAGTCTGTCACTGTTTCCACTGTTTCCTCATCTATTTGCCATGAAGTGATGGGACCAGTCAGAATGGCCATCATCAAAAAAATCTACAAACAATAAATGCTGGAGAGGGTGTGGAGAGAAGGGAACACTCTTACACTCTTGATGGGGATGTAAATTGACATAGCTCCTGTGGAGAACAGTACGGATGTTCCTTTCATGAATTCTTAAAGCCATGTTCCTTCATCTCCAGTATGTGCACCTTAGTCTTTAATTTTTCAAAGCTGGCTTTCTGTGCTAATTTCTCTCCCAGACCCTCTCTTTTAAACCCCACTTCTGGTTGAGGGCTGCCTCAAATTTGGTCTCATTTAGGGCTTTCTCTGGTCATCTGAACTTTGTTTCCTGCTTCTTCCTTTCTGAGTTCTAGGAAATCTGTGTTCTCCCTCTGCTTTTGTTGTTGCTTAGTCCCTAAATTATTGTCCGACTCTATTGTGACCCCATGGACTGGAACCTGCCAGTCTACAGAGGACTGTAGGCTCCTCTGTCCACGGGATTCTCCAGGCAAGAAAACCAGAATGGGTTGCCATTTCCTTTTCCAGGAAAACTTTCCCAACCCGGGGATCAAACCCATGCCTCCTGCATTGCAGGCAGATTATTTACCACTGAGCCACGTGGGGAGCCTCTTTTTTCTTTTACAGACCCACAAATGGCTTTTAAAATGTCAGTTCTCACTTAAACTCATCTGCTGCTTTTTTCTGAGTTCTTCTTTTTCCTTTTTCCCCTATATCAGCAAATCCTTTGCTTCATTGTCAGTGAAACTCTTTTTCTTTTTTTACACAGTTCAACTTAACACCACTGTAATCTTTCTCATCACATGGTTTCCTGTTTGGGTAAACCCATTATTTTGACACTGTTTATAGCCTTCTTCCTTTTGTTACCTTCACTATACAGCTCTTATTTAATACTAGGTTTCACATTGATTGTTTCCTTCAAGGTTAGAACCACTATTGATGCCATAATATTTTATGATTACACAGTATCTGGTCTCCAAGAACTTCTAGAAGTACAATGCATTTTGGAAAGAGTGAGAGAGATAGGGCAGACCACCATTTCTAAAGCACAATTTGTGCTTACTGGAAACTTGAATGGCATTACAATCTATATCCTGAAGTGTTAATTAGCCCCTTGCCTCACCAGATGGACTGCATTTCCAGACTGCAGGAGTACATGTTCTTTAATATATTTATTCTGGTTATTCATTGCTTTGCTTAGTGTTATCCCATTGTTCCAGTACTTTGGCCACCTGCTGCGAAGAGCTGACTCATTGGAAAAGGCCCTAATGCTAGAAAAGATTGAAGGCAGGAAGAGAAGGGGGCAACAGAGGATGAGATGGTTGGATGGCAACACCAACTCAATGGACATGAGTTTGAGCAAAACTCTGGAAGACAGTAAAGGACAGGGAAGCCTGGCATGCTGCATTTTGTGGGGTCACAAAGCTTTGGACATGACTTAGTGACTGAACAAATAAAAAAAAAACTCCCATTTTTCTAGACCAGACTAAGGACAAAAAGAGATGATAGAGAACCTAGTTACAATAGTAATAACTATAACAATATTACTAGACGCTTCACCAGACAAGTCAGATACTCTTCTAAACACTCTGTATATGTTAGCTCATTTTATCCTCCAACAATTCTATGAAGTGAACATAGTAAGTATCCCAATATTATACAGAGTTGAAGCATTGGGTTTAAATAATTTGCCCAAGTGACACCACTAGAAAGAGATGGTGCATTAAAAGGGCACAAAAGCCAAATTCAGTTGTTTCTGCAAGAGGTTGGTCTGCTTGCCCCAATGGGTTTACACCATCTCACAGCATGTGTCAGTAAAGGTGGTCTCTGGAAATGTGGCGATTATGTCCAATGTGGAGGAAAGTTGTAAGGGCCAGAGGAAAATGGATTTGTGGACAAAAATTGCAAAATGAAAGAGAGAAAGCTTGTTTTGTGAACAGTTGTAAGAAGATCAAAGTTTCGGATTTCCTACCAGAAAGTACACACCATCACAGTGGGATAGTAGTAATTTCTGATGAAAGTGCTATAATATGATCCTAAATCCATGGACTGCACAGGTCAAATGGTAGCTGCCAGTCACACTGACGCCCAAAGGGAATCACTATTATGGATGTACAGTCCACAGTGACTGGACCTGTGATATCGACTCCATAGCAATTTCACTACCTGATATTTCTTTCTGTTTCCATTGGGTCACTTTGGATTTGTAAGCAGGAAATAGAGGAGGAAAGGAAGCGATTTACACAATGGAATTATAAGCCACGCATAATGCATATTAAATCATGCTAAATATTCTTCAAAAGCCATGAATTGCATAAGGCCTTCTACAAGGAAACTCACGGCCATTACTCAAACAATTCTATACCACTCAGTGGTGGTTTCCCTTCCACGAACATAATGACAACCATTTCTGAAGATTTTCCCAATCTTGTCCCAATTGGGACACCCCCATTCATCCTTTATGTTCTGCTCATCAAATACCGCTTAGGAAAATCTTTCTTTACTTCCCCCAAGCTGTATGAGATGCACTTTTCTCTGCACCCTGTGATATTTTGTGCTTCCTTATGGCAGCGGTCAGCTTATTGCCTTATAATCCTTCATTTATAAACAGCAATGCTGTCAATAGATTGTGCTTCCTGGACAGCAATCCTATTGTATAGAATCTATATCATAGACCTTTAATACACAGAGCGAGGATTACCATGCTGCAAATTGTCAAAAAATAGAGGATAGATGAATGGAAACATGAATAAACAAATAAATAAATGGGTCAACCTTCACTCTACCTTTCAACTACTTTAAATTACCTATTTGAACTATAACCAGGAGAGTCACAATGAATGAACTAGAATAAAAGCTTTGTATAAGAATTGGACCTTACACAATTGCAAAAGCTGATTAAGCATCTATGTAAAGCCATTGCTTCTTCATCTGAGGAGAAGGCTTGAGCCAGCAGTGCAGGCAATTGGGAGGGAAAAGTAGACACGAGGTGGGTGAAACAAGGACAAACTGGGACCCGTGAGGACAGATTGGAATGCTCGTCTGCCTCCAACCTCAATAATGCATGATATTGTGGTGCCTTTCTGCCTTGGAGTTGTATGTGTACCTTGGCCAAGATTCAGAGCAGCTGATACAGGAGATCCAGCTCAAGCTGAAGGACAGGGCTGATGCTCCAGGCCAACAAGGCAAGATGACAGATCATGGGCTACACTCTTGTCTGATGATCTTCCAAATGTGGCACTAAATTCTCTTATGGCCAACCCTCACCAGCAACCATGGAATAAGGATAGGATTCTGGGAGAGGAAGTTCCAGCTTAGTCAAGTCTACACTGGACAAAGCCACCACAGTAGGTGTACTATCATAGCCTACCCAAAGTGAGACCCAAGTGCCATTTTGCAATTTGAGTTGCCTACTTAGGTAGGGCCCATGCAAATGAGAAAGACGATTAGAAGAAGAGCCAGAGAACACAATCACCAGGCAGCTACAGTAGACTGCATTATGGGCTCCAGCTTCTCAACCCTCTTTGTATTTACACACTTGCATGCCTCACGGGGGACAGGTTGTACTTTCCTGAGCCTTGATTTTGGGCATGACCATGAAACTGACTTTGATCAATAACATATGGGTGGAAAAGATAATGAAGTAGGTCTGTCTTAAGAGGCTACACCTGCTTCCACTTGCCCTCTTGCTGTTTTCTGTCTCTGTGAGAAGATCCTAAGAGGGGAATCGGAAAGCATGAAATAGGGCCATCCTCTACTGCAGATGCATGAGTAATGACCACTCGGTTTTAAGGTCTCTGTTTTGGAGTTGTTTGTTACACAACAATAGTTCATCAATACAACTCAAAGCAGAAAGAAGGAGGCTCCCGTTGGAATCCTCTCTCTGTGAGCTGTAGCTTAGCACTTGTGTGAGTGTCACTATCAGCCACAGTTCTCCACTGAGCAGCCCTTGTGCTTTGGTGCAGCCTTGCCATTGTTTTGTGCAATGAGCCCCGTGGGGTAGGGAGAGCACAGTGTGGGGGAAAGAAGATTAACTCTGAGGTGGGCCACCTCTGGCCAGCTGTGGCACAAGAGAAATGCACGTTGATCAGTAGCCAGAGCCTGCAAATTAGGTGAAGCTGAAACCAGGGTGTGCACAGAGGAGGCTAGGACTTGGTAGGACTTGGAGTTTTTCTAAAGGGATTTTATTTTATTATTTTTTAAATGTATTTATTTTTTGATTGGGGAATAATTGCTTTACAATGTTGTGTTGATTTCTGCCATACAACAATGTGAATCGGCCATGGGAATATGCATGTTCTTCCTGAACCTCCTTCCCACCTCCCACCCCATCCCACCCCTCTAGGTTGTCACAGAGCAACAGGCTGAGCTCACTGCACTATACAGCTACTTCCCACTAGCTGTCTAATTCACACATGGTAATGTATATGTTTCCACGCTACTCTCTCAATTTGTCCCACCCTCTCCTTCCCTCACTGTGTCCATAAGTCTATTTTCTATTTCTGAGTCTCTATTCCTGTCCTGCAAATAGGTTCATCAGTACTATTTTTCTAGATTCCATATATATGCATTAATATATTTTTCTTTTTCTGACTTACTTCATTCTGAATAACAGGCTCATCCACTTCACTAGAAGTGACTCAAAGTCATTCCTTTTTATGGCTGAGTAATATTCCATTGTGTATATGTACCACAGCTTCTTTATCCATTCATCTATGCCCTAGCAATTGCAAATAGTGCTGCAGTGAACACTGGGGTACATGTGCATTTTTCAATTATGGTTTTATCAGTGTATATGCCCAGTAGTGGGATTGCTGGGCCATATGGAAGTTTTATTCCTAGCTTTGGTTTGTTTTTTTTAAGAAATCTCTATACTGTTTTCCATCGTGGCTGTGTCAATTTACATTCCCACCAGCAGGGCAAGAGAGTTCCCTTTTCTCCACATCCTCTCCAGCATTATTTTCAGATAAAATTTGGCTGATGGCAGCTGAGGATTGGCAACTGCAGAGCTGCTGTATAAACAGCATCTTCTAATGGTTCCCCATCATCTGTAGGATGAATGTGAAAAGCCTCAACAGCGCAAGAAAGGTGCTTTTCTGACCTAGCCTCCTTGAACCTTTGGAGACCTCTCTCCAATCACTCCTTGTTCCTCCTACTCTCACACACCTGCAAATTCTCTCTTCCTAGAATGTCCTTTTCTCTTTTCTCCTTAGCAAGCTCCTGCTTAATCTTCAGTGAAAGTGAAAGTCGCTCAGTTGTGTCTGACTCTTTGCGATCCTGTGGACTATCCATGGAATTCTCCAGGCCAGAATACTAAAGTGGGTAGCTTTTCTGTTCTCCAGGGGATCTTCTCAACCCAGGGATCGAACCCAGGTCTCCTGCATTGCAGGCAGATTCTTTACCAACTGAGCCATAAGGGAAGCTTATTCTTCAGAGGCTATCACAAATGTTCAATATTCTCTGTGGATCTCTCACTCTTTAACTACTTGCAGCCTCCTAACTCACCTCTAGGCAGAATGAATGCTCCTCCAAGTCTTGGGTCGGTTGTGCCACTACCTCCATTAAATATGACCTCTTGTGGGCAGGGACTGGGTCTCCCTCACTACTACATCCTTCTTCAGCATTTAACCCTGAACCTGGAAGGAAAAAGTGAGCAGCAGATTGTAGTTACTAAGTTGCAAAGATACATTTCAAGAGGATGAAGGTTTTTCTCTACTGAAGTTTGTATCACTATCTAAAAAGGTGACCTTATTAATTATCAGTGGGTTCCACAGCAAAGATGTGAATTTTTCAACTCCTTTGAGAAAACAGGTCAGCTGGGAATCAGAGAAGAGCCAGAACCTTAAAATATACCTAAGAAATCTTGAACACATAAAATGACTACATTTCCATCTAATGCAAAATAGCTTAACAGAAGCCCACTTTAAATGGGCTACTTGAACAAATGCTGACAGGACATATGCTTATCAAGGCTTTCACTTGGTTTCAGATCCTTCGCTCTCAAACAGCTATTCTTTTTTTCTTCTTTATTGGGCTCCAGTTTCATCCATCTCAGTAGAACGGTCACACTTTGAACAAATGCTGACAGGACATATGCTTACTTTGCAAACACTGCTCACTCTGCAAAAGCTCCTTTGTGAAAAAGCTGAAGTGATGTTTTCTTCTCCCTAAACTGACAATAGAGGAGCCAAAGCAGTACTTGGGCAAGAAAGCAGAGAGATCGCCTCTTCTTTCAGTTTCAGATTTAGCAGAAATGATGTGCAGTCTTCATTGACCTTCATGCTCTCTTGCCCACAGCTAGACCTAACCATCTCCCATGTCTAAGGGTAGCATTACACACTGTCCAGGGGTTCTGGTTCTGTGTGTGTGTGTGTGTGTGTGTGTGTGTGTGTGTGTGTGTGTGTGTGTGCACGTGTGTGCTCATTCACTCAGTCATGTCTGACTTGACTTCTTGCGACCCCCTAGACTGTAGCCCACCAAGCTCCTCTGTCCCTGGAATTTTCCAGGCCAGAATACTGGAGTGAATTGCCATTTCCTCCTCCAGGGGATCTTCCTGATCCAGGGATCAAACTCGAGTCTCCGCATCTCCTGCAGGCAGGCAGGTTCTTTACCAGTAGTGCCACCTGGGCCTCCCTGCCAATTCTCTGAATTCTCTGCAAACCACATTTCCACTTGGCCAGCTGTGTCCTGGGGGCTTTCCTGGTTGCTCAGTAGTCAAGAATCTGCCTGCCGATGCAGGAGATGCAAGTTCGAGCCGTGGGTCTGGAATATCCTCTGGACAAAGAAATGGCAACCCGCACCAGTATTCTTGCCCCGGGAAATCCCATGGACAGAGGAGCCTGGCCAGCTACAGTGCATGAGGTCACAGAGTAGGACAGGACTTATCAACTTAACAGCAACAGCTGTGTCCCACTAGTCATGATCAGTAGGGGATGCTAGAGAGCGACTGTGAGGCTGCAAGAGGAGGCAGGCGCTCGCTCCTTTCTCTTGTCCCTTTCAGGCTCACTGAAGCTGGTGGTGGCAGCAGCAGTTCCTTCTTGTGTCAACAGATAAGTTTTCAACATTTGCAGAAAATGGCTTATCGCATATTGCACCCCTTTCCCCACTGACGCCAGATGCAGCCAAGCGACATCCCCTGTAAAGATTCTGAGTTTCAATTCCAGGAATCCTCCTCTGAGTTTCTAAGGTTTAAAAAAAGTTCCAGTCTTTTGTATTTTGTTCCTCCACGCCTTCAAGGTCGTGGCTACTTTTCTGTGGTTGTAATATCTTGAAACCTTAAAATCGTCTTCTTTTTCTTCTCATTTAACTAAGTAACAACTTTCTACTTTGCTAATAATTCTTGATATTAAATTCTTTCTGTTTAAAAAACTGGTGTATCTCTGTCTTGTGATGGAAATCTGCCCAATAGTAGCTGGTGTTGGATAATATTTCAGTTTCCTGTTCCCTCCTCTGCACCCACTGTGAGGCTTCCTATGGTGATGATGTCCCTGTTAAGGTGCCTTGGATTCTCCTACTGGGTTCTGCAGCCCTCTCCCTGTGGTTTTCATGCTTGTCAAGAGCTCCAGTTACCACTTCCGTCCCCATTCTGATCATGGGGGACCCAGGCGCAAGTCCCCAGCACCCACCCTTATATCATGGTTCACAGCCTTCTGTTCGGACTTTTCAAACCCCCAAGCCTATTTTAAGTTCCCTGATTGCTAGCAACTGGTTCCACGGGGGGAAGGTCTTGTTTTACAGATTTTTTCTGATTTCTGTTGTGTATAAATACTCCTACCAGGACCAATTTCACTGAACATAGAGTGGGGGCTGGAAACAGTAGTACTCTATTATATGGGCTTCCTAGGTGTCTCAGTCGTAAAGAACCTGCCTGCAATGCAGGAGATGTGGGTTCGATCTCTGGATCAGGAAGATCCCTTAAAGAAGGAAATGGTGACCCGCTCCAGTGTTCTTGCCTGGAGAATCCCATGGACAGAGGAGCCTGGGGATTATAGTCCATGGGGTAGCAAAAGAGTCGGGCATGACTTAGTAACTAAACAACAAAACAACTCTATTACATAGTTTCATTATAAGGATAAAATAGATACAATATCTAGTGTAGATAATAGAAATACATAGTAACATAATTAAAAATTATGAGTTTTGAGTATATTCTTTCTTTTTAATGTAATTTATTTAGTTGTTTGGGCTTCCCTGGTGGCTCAGGAGTAGAGAATCCACCAGCAATACAGAAGCCACAGGAGACATGAGTTTGATCCCTGGATCAGGAATATCCGCCAAAGAAGAAAATGGCAAGCCACCCCAGTATTCTTGACTGGAAAATCCTATGGACAGAGGAACCTGGTGGGCTACAATCCACAGGATTGCAAAGAGTGTGACACAACTGAAGCAACTTAGCATGCATGCACACATTTAGTTGTTTTTGCATTTAACTTGCATTTGTATTGTCTCTACTTGACAACTGGGTCGCAGAATTTCTGAAAATTTAATTAGCTCCCACCAGCCAATGAGAGCTAGCTGTGATATAGCAAGGGTCAGTGCTGTATCTACACAGTGTCCCCCCTCTATCCATGGAACCCTGAAGCTATGTAGGGCAAGCACGATGTGAAAACCACCTCTCTGGAGACCAATAAACTCAGGCCATCATTCTAATTCACCCCATCACCACAGCAACACATCTCAAATACAAGTCAGTGATTTGCAGGAGCATCCTGCAAGGCATATACACACAGACACCCCAGAACTCCAGGGATACCAGCCTCCTACCATTATAAATGGATCCTGGACTTCCCTGGTGGGCCTGTGGTTAAGAATCCACCTGCCAACGCAGGGTACATGGGTTCAGTCCCTGGTCCAGGAAGATTCCATATGCTGAGGAGCAACTAAGCACATGCCACAACTCCTGAAGCCCGAGGACCTAAAGCCTGCACTCCTCAACAAGAGAAGCCACCGCAGGAAGAAGCGTGAGTGCCGCACCTGGAGGAGCCTCTGCTAGCCACAACTAGAGAAAACGGCGGCACAGCAATGAGACTCAGTGCAGCCAAAAATCAACATAAATAAGTCAAAAAGGATCCCTCGGCCTTTACACAGGACGGCTGCAACTAAGTCCCAACACAGCCAGTAAATAACTATTTTTAAAAAACAGGCAGGAGAGATGCAGCTGTCATAAAGCAAAGGAGGAGAACACAAAGAGAAAAGCCAGTTCATTCCGCGAGGATGTCTCTGAGTCTTAAACATAGTAAATATCAACAATCATGATTGTAATGAGAAGCACTGCTTCAATTCTTGGTATTTAAAGAATGAAAGCCTTTGAACTTGGCTCTCCATTACATCAAATGTCTTTCCTGAAATGTTTGTGCATATTGGTTGTGTTTCAGGGAGCTCTAGGACCAAATACTTGGGTTTCATCAAAACGAAAGGGATAAAGCTTTCGCCAGACTTAATACCTGAATAATAAGAAATCAAGCTGTAAACTTGAATGATTTCCAGAAACAAATTAGTTGCTGATTTTGCAAATCAGTTCAGGTCTGGAACAGCTAATGTTTGCCACATGGTAGGCACTGGTCAAAGTGCCACCTACCATTTTAAAGATGAGTATATGGAGGCATTGAATTTAACTTTCTAAGGTCACACAGTTTCTAAGGTCACATAGTTAGTAATGGCAGAGGCAGGCATTCAACCCACCCAGTCTGAGTTTACAGCCCCTTCACCATTGTGCTGCGCTGACTTCTTGTCAAAGCCACTTAACCCTTGCTGCTAAGAACTTTCTTTTTTTTTAATTTATTTATTTTAATTGGAGGCTAATTACTTTACAATACTGTAGTGGTTTTTGCCATACATGGACATGAATCAGCCATGGGTGTATATGTATTCCCCATCCTGAACCCCCCTCCCACCTCCCTCCCCATCCCATCCCTCTGGGTCATCCCAGTGCACCAGCCTGATCACCCTGTCTCATGCATTGAACCTGGACTGGAGATCTGTCTCACATATGATAATATACATGTTTCATTGCTATTCTCTCAGGTCATCCCACCCTCGCCTTCTCCCACAGAGTCCAAAAGACTGTTCTATACATCTGTGTCTCTTTTGCTGTCTCACATATAGGGTCATCATTACCATCTTTCCAAATTCCATATATATGCGTTAGTATGCTGTATTGGTGTTTTTCTTTCTGGCTTACTTCACTCTGTATAATAGGCTCCAGTTTCATCCACCTCATTAGAACTGATTCAAATGTATTATTTTAAATGGCTGGGTAATATTCCATTGTGTATATGTACCACAACTTTCTTATCCATTCGTCTGCTGTTGGACATCTAGGTTGCTTCCATGTCCTGGCTATTGTGAACAGTGCTGTGATGAACATTGGGGTATACGTGTCTCTTCAACTTTCTCAAGCCAGAAGCCGCAGGAAAGAATCTTGAGAATTTTCCATCCCCCCCTTTCCTGCCCCATCTCCATACATTCTTACTCCTGATCTCACACAGCCTATTTGTTTTGAAGATTTACTTTAGAATTATTACTGGCTGTGCTGAGTCTTCTCTGCAGGGGGAGGCCTTTCTCTAGCTGTGGTGCGCGGGCTCTCCAGTTGCAGTGTGCAGGCTTAGTTGCGCTGCGGCACATGAGTCCTAGATCCCCAGCCAGGGATTGAACCCACACGCCCTGCGTTGGAAGGTGGATTCTTAACCACTGGACCACCAGGCAAGTCAAGATTTAATCTTTGATTCAGAAAACAATGACAGTGTCATCTGCCTGACACCCCTCCCAAACTCTTCCGACCCATGGTCTCACAAATGAAAGAATCCAAGCTGGATGTGTGGTTTTCCCCCAGATGATATTAATACCAAGAGCTAATGTCCATAGGGTGCCTGCTGTGAGCTGGGATGTGTTATATTTTCAGCAAGTGGTGGTCAGTAGCATCATTTATCACACTACCTCCCCACTTTTACTCTCGTAACTATACTCAGATGTAGGTTTCATTTTTACCGATGAGGAGCCTGAGGCTCCTTAAAGTTACAGTGCCCTGGAAACATCCCTTGGCTAGGCGGTGGCTAAGCAGAGATGCCAACCCCAGCCTCGCCCTCTCCTACTTGCTTCTTCTCAAGAGCACATCTCTTCGAGAAGGAGCCGTGTTGGAGGGAGCCCCCAGGCACACATTACTCGAATTAGGCTTAACGACTGCAGAGACTTATTATGCACTTTCATCTTCTTAGTGCCTTCTAATTAAAAAGGAGGGGAACACGGTGATCTTTTTGCTCTGTAACTTCTCTGAGTGGGAAGCAGTGGGCCCCCAACGAAAGCCTTTGCATAATAGAGCTCATTGTATTGCAATCAGCTGTTTAAGTGCAGAGTTCTCCAAGGTCCTTTTTTACTGGAGAGAGTTAATTAACAACAGTCACTAATCACTTCCCGGAGCTCCGTCTTGATTACCAAGAATATGTGAATCTACTTAGTCACCTAAAAATTTAAAGTGTGCCCCTACTGTAACAGGCTTTAATTAATGGTAATAATAATATTGTTATTCCTGTTTAACATCAATGGAGTGCTTACTAAGGACCAGGTACTCTGCTTTGTGATTTTTATTTAATCCTCACAAGGACTTTAATTAGAAGCAGGCACAATTGTTTTTCTTTCCACCTTGCCCAAGAAAAGCCCAAAGGTTAAGGTGAAAGTGAAGGCTGAGAGTTGAACCTAGGTGTACGCGAGCCCAGGGCCTTGATGGCCTCCACATCCTAGGGGATAGTAAATTGTTTTGTTTTATATTATAACAAAACACTCCTTTACTCATCTAGCAGAGCTCAGAGTCATGACATCCAAGAAACTGAAGATACTTACAACAATAAACTGAAGTTACCAACCACTTGTGGGCTTCCCAGGTGGCACAGCGGGTTAAGAATCCACCTACCTATGCAGGAGATTGCAGGAGACATGGGTTTGATCCCTGGGTTGGGGAGATACCCTGGAGGAGGAAATGGCAACCCACTCCAGTTTTCTTGCCTGGAGAATCCCATGGACAGAGGAGCCTGGTGGGCTACAGCCCATGGGGTCGCAGAGCTGGACGTTACTGAATGTAGACACACACACACACACACGGACACACACAACCATTTGACTATAACTAAGGAAACGTTCTCAAGACCTTTGAGCTTGGGTCAGTGGCAGCTAAGCCCAAGGCAAGCAGCAATCAATTCTCCCAGTTGGTGCCCCTAAGACTGAAATCTGGACAAGGTAGGATGCTGGTGGCCTCTGAGTGGCCAAGTGGAAACCCAGCTGAGTGGTGCAATCTATTAACTCTTCTAGCTGAGACTGGTCTTCACTGTACAGATCCTTCAGGACCAATAATCCAGTTGTATGGTTAGTGGGAACCAAACAAAGAATTTAGGATTAGAAGAGGAGTCCCCAACCTCTGGGATCTAAAGCCTGATGATCTGAGCTGATGTAATAATACTGTGTTAGTCGCCCAGCTGTGTCCAATTCTTTGTGACACCATGGGCTATAGCCTGCCAGGCTCCTCTGCCCATGGAATTCTCCAGGCAAGAATATTGGAGTGGGTTGCCATTCCCTTCTCCAGAGGATCTTCCTGATTCAGGGATTGAATCTGTGTTTCTTGCAAATCTCCTGCATTGACAGGTGGATTCTTTACTACCTGCACCATCTGGGAAGCCCTAGGGGCCAGGATGGGGTGTTTATGGGGAAGGGATACCAAGCTGAGTAAGAAATTCCTGCCCACTGTAGTTCCTAGGCAGATAGAGTTCAGTGTGGAATTGTCTGTGGTATTCTCCAGGCAAGAATACTGGAGTGGGTTGCCATTCCCTCCTCCAGGGAATCTTCCTGACCCAGGGATCGAACCTGTGTCTCTTATGTCTCCTGCATTGGCAGGTAGGTTCTTTACCACTAGCACCGCCTGAGAAGCCCAGTCTCTGTCGTACTTAGTAGAAATAGTAACATTGATTATGAAGTGTTGCCCTACACCTTGCTGGAAATATTTCATTAGTACACGAGCTGAACTTCCTTCTGAAAATTTGAAAACTTCCGAATTCTGGAAATGGTCTGACTTCAAGGAGTCTTAGACCAGGCAGTGTAGACCTGAATGTAGAACCTACTTCATGGGGTGGTGGGCTGATGGGCCTGTCTATGTAGACTAGTGCAGAGCACATGGAAAGGGCTCAGTGAGTGTGAGTAGGGCACAAGTGTGACCTGGCACCAAACTTGGGTCCATGTCTCATTCCACTCCCCTCCCACCTGACCTTGATGAACTGCATAACGTTTCTCAGGCTCCTCATGTGAAGTGAAGATGATGGCCATTATGCCAACTGAGTCAGTGAATGCATGCAAAGTACTTAGTAAATTGCTTGGTACATCACAAATACTAGTGGTAGCTATTTTTATAATTATTGCACTCTGACATAGATTAAAATTACTCTTTTATAAAGGATACGGCATTAGAGCAAAACTTAGAAAACAAGGCAGTTAAACCTGCGTTGGTATTCCAAGAATTTTACAGAGACTAGAAAGGCTACCCAGTGTATTAATCTAAGCTGACCTTTTGTGCCTTCTTTAATCAGATTAAAGTACTTTTTCATTAAAATAGTTTTAGTTCGTTTTCACATAATTTTCTTGATGGATTCCCCAGCCCCCAGAAATTCTAAGACAAAAACAAGAACAAAAGGTTATTTCTTGTTTTCACCAATAGAAGCTATTTCAGAGGAACAGGTGAGGATGGGAAAATTGGAGGAACTCAATAAGGATGCTGTTCTCAGGACTGTAGGATTCAGCACTTGTTTTCAATCCCTTCCACCCATGGTGGGTGGCTGTGGATGTGTGCCCCTCACTCCCGAGAGAACTTGCCGCTGGGAGTGTCCCTGGTGGATAACTCCACATTCCCTCCAATTACATCCATTACATGTGTGCCAAGACCTCTCTTCCTCCATATGGCTGGCAGGTCCTAGTGCCAGGCCATTCCTGCCATCAACATGAGATTCATTTAATGGGCAACGATCGCTGGGGATGCCCCATTGTCCTGTCTGTCACTTTCTTAGACCTGCAGTCTGAAGCTCGTTCAACCCAATCCTTCCTCCCCTCTCTTCTCGTACAGGTATCTGATCTGTACCTGAAATATAAAGACTCTCCTTGCCCAGTTGTGCTTTCTCCCCCTTTCTTTGTCAGAGACAATCCCCCCAAGTAAATATCTTGCTCATCTAATCACTTCCAGTTCCATCTTAGTGTTTGCTCCTTAAAGGACCCGAATTGACACAAAGGACCCTGACTTTATTTCCCAGAATCCCTTGCCTTGGGAGTTACGGATGCTATTGAGGCTCTGCCCCTGAGATGTTCTTGCAGAAGATTTGGAAAGGAGAAGGAAGAAGGGAGACATTAATCTCTGTGTAGCTGACAATTGGGCTCCAGCAGATTTGGGATTTTGCAATAACCCGACTCCACATTCCACTGTGAATCACCAGGCTCATGGACTCAGGATGCTGACATTGGCAGCAGCAGAGAACCTCAGATCACAGCTGCTATGGCAGGATTTCAGAGCTGTGCAGCAGCATCTCTTTAGTGCCTGCCCTTCCAATTTTTGCAATAATTTCATTAGCACCCATTAAAAAAAAAAATTGATTTCTTTCTGTTTAAAACACCTGAGGTGATTTTCATTTCTTGAACTAAATGCTGACTGATACAGCAAGTGGATTTGCAAGTTGCAAAGTTAACTTGTTTATGCTTAGGGAAAATATTTAATAAAAACTGTTACCTTCTAAGAGCTTCTCCAGTGGCTCAGTGGTAAAGAAGCCACCTGCAGTGCAGGAGATGCAATTAGATTCCTGGGTTGAGAAGATCCCCTGGAGGAGGGCATGGCAACCCACTCTAGTATTCTTGCCTGGAGAGTCCCATGGACAGAGGAGACTGACAGGCTGTACTCCATGGGATTACAAAGAGTTGGACATGACTTAGTCACTAAGCATGCATGCATACACATTACCTTCTAAAACTTGGAAGTGAGACTTTATACCTACCAAACTACTAACTCAACAGGAAGGGAGTATAAGGACGTAGAGGATTCCCTTGTGCTGCTGTTCCTCAAAAGGTGTTTCAAGGAAAATTGAGCTCCAGCAGGGATTTGCCAGAGAGCAAGCAAGATGGAAGAAAAGAAGTTGTTCAGGGATTAAGGTTTTCACTTTGTTGGAAAAGGCAACGAATATATACCTGGTTTCCTTGAACCAATCCTTGAGATAATCCTTGTTTACATGGGCAAAAGTGTTTCAGTTTGAAAAATAAACTGCATGGCCATCCTATGTATGCCCTAAATAGCTAGAGAGAGGGGACTATTGTTCAAAACATTTTTCAAAGACCTATTGAATTGAGATCTTTTAGTTAAACAGTAAGTCAAATAAAAGTAGCCCTCACTGACTAAGGATCAATTGAAGATGTTGCCTTTCAACTCAACTTAGTGTTTTAAAAGGCTTTAGTGTGTGGAGCTATCAAACTGTGGAAGTGAAACAGAGCCAGACCCTATGGTCCTTTCCACTGTGTCCTCTGCCTGACTGTTGTCTGTAGAAGAACTTCAGTCAAGGAAGATTAACTAGAGAAGTGAGAAAATGCAGAAACAAAGGCGAAGAGAGAAGACCAAATAATAATAAGGCGGTCATTAAGCATAATCAAGAACCTTTAGGTCCTTCTCAAGGGCTATAGATAATATTCCGAGCCATGTCCTGTGAGCTGCTTTATAGGTACCAAAACCCCACCAGGTGGAAGAAGTTAACTATGTGATGACCAGACTGTAGCCTTGACCTAAGTTGCAACAACTCCAAGAATTGGCCTCAAGGAAATGAGAACAAACTGATGCTGGAACTGAAGATTAACTGTACTTAAAACAACCAAGATGATGCTGGTCAGACCACCTCATGACCAATTGCCAGAT
Organism: Okapia johnstoni; assembly: GCA_024291935.2. Lineage (NCBI taxonomy): Eukaryota > Metazoa > Chordata > Mammalia > Artiodactyla > Giraffidae > Okapia > Okapia johnstoni. The sequence goes on along the minus strand of CM044326.1, from coordinate 13,222,413 downwards.
GACTGTCACCTGACTGTGCTGTTTCTGCATGTAGCCCCCTCCCTCCCCCTATAAAAGCTCTAGCCCATTGTCAGGATAGAGGGTCAAAGAGTTGGCCTTTGGACAGGCATCTGCCCTTCCCCCAGGTTGCCAGCATCCAAAATAAAGCAAAATTTCCTTTCCATCAACCTGGCCTCTTTATTGGATTTTCAGTGTCAAGCAGCTGGACACTTCAGTTATAGAAGGGCGATGGGTATAACAGTAAGGCGGGCTTAAGGTAACGTCTAGGAGAGAACTTGGGGAGGGCTTCTGGCATATGGAACTCACTAGATGCAAATGGAGTTGTATTGCCAAAGAAATTATAAAACTGGTTTGCAGACCCTGTAGATTTTTAAGCAAGTCCCGGATCCTCCAAATTCTCACATGTAGAATAAGCTGTAAAAGCTGTGTCACGGCCAGAGGTGTCTTACTCTGCGGAAACTGCTTCAGATATAAATGCGGCGAAGAAGGGAACAGCAGGAGGAAACTCTCAAGGTCAGGGTCAGGGAATGCAGAAGAATATGGCTAGGAGAGTTTTTCCAGCAGAACAGAGCCAGCGCAGAACCAAGTAGCTAATTCCCCTGTAGCTTAACACTCTGAAAACCTTTGGGGATGGGTGTAAACACGCCCCATTTTATAGATGGAGAGACTAAAATTCAGACATTTTGACTGATTTCTCCGGGACCACACAATTGACTGTGGAGATTTAAAGCAGGTTGCTCTGACTCTTGAATGGATGTTCTTTCCAGTGAGGTCAGCCATCTCTCTATCCAGGGAGCTTCAATCTGAGGATGCAGTTAATAATGCACCTGCTGGGTAGATGCCTGCTTGTCTAACCTGCCCTGAACATTCATGGGACTCATTGCTCAGTCCACCAGGAGAGGAGAAGCTCTCCCATTACTTGATTTATTTGCCTTATTTCTGAACAGAATAAAGTGCTCACCACTGGTATGACTGGCCTCCTTATTTCATACCAGATTTGTTCTAAATGACTTCAGGCTGTTTCCCAAAAAAGCCAGACTTAAAGGACAAAGATTTACCACCGCACAAGTTATTCAAAAGAAATGTTTTAGGCTCTGGCCACATTTAACCTCTATCTCTGAAAGCTACTGGGCAATTGAAAAGGACAAGGGGATCACTTTCACTGGGTCTGAAGACCCCATTTTTAGCTACCTGAAAAAGGGACACTGGAAACTGCATCAGCTCCAGGGGACATCTTTTAATGACCAAGAATATCAGTGACAAAGCCAATACTTCTTTCCAAATGCCAGATTAATAATTGGACACGAACTTCCCTGGTGGTCCAGTGGTTAAGAATTCACCTGCCAGTGCAGGAGACACAAGTTTGATCCTTGGTCCGGGAAGATCTCACATTCCGTGGGGCAGCTAAGCCCATGTGCCACAGCTACTCAAGCTCTTGCATCTAGAGCTCATTCTCTGCAAAAAGACAAACCACTACAATGAGAAGTACGTGTATTGCAACTAGAGTATAGCCACTGATCACCACAGCTAGGGAAAACCTATACAAAGCAACAAAGACCCAGGTCAGCCAAAAAAAATAATTTAAAAATAAAAAAAATAATTGTACAAAATTGTAGCACCCCTGCAACTCCTCTTCTAAAAATTAAAATGAAACTGATATCAAGGGATATTTTATTTGTGTATCTCCTTGACTTTATAAGAAGTGATAAGGACGTAGTTGACTCCTGAAAGGGGCAACCTAAGCCTTTGTAAGGTCTCAACCCAACCTGTCCCACTTCAGATGATGCCCACTTGCCAGTCTCTATCCCTTTTACAAATGGTCTTTTTTTAGCTAAGAAAGGATGTTTTGAAGGCAGTTGAGTTTTCAGAACAGTAAATGATAATATGACCTCAGAGCAGAGAGGTCATAAATTACACCCTGTGATAGCCTGGCTGCAGTACATCCTTGAGTTCTTATGGAGTAGACAGCTGAGGCTGTGGAGCCACCTTAGACCCCCACTGAGCCTGGTTTTATTAGTTTGCTGTTACTCCTAACACACTTTTGTGCCCTGAGATGGTGCAAGTATAAAGTCTCTTAGGAATGACTATGCGGTTCTGGTTTAGTCACCAAGTCATTTCTGATTCATGATTCCATGGACTGTAGCCCACCAGGCTCCTCTGTCCATGGGATTTCCCAGGCAAGAATACTGGAGTGGGTATTCATTTCCTTCTCCATGGGATCTTCCCTACCCAGGAATCGGATCTGCCTCTTCTGCACCTCCTGTATTGCAGGCAGGTTCTTTACCACTGAGCCATCAGGGCAGCCCCCAGGGATAAGCGTTAGTACCTGCCTATTCTTGCATCTTTCTAAATGACTAGAAGACAGCTAAGAAGGAAGGGTCCAAGATTTCCAGTGTCTGGACATTCATTAGGGCTCTAAGGAAACAAATGGAAAGAGATGGATCACAGAAAGGACTTAGAAAAGAGGATACCAGAACAAAGACGTTTGGGATGACTTTTAATAGAGGTAAATGTGAAGTAAATGCTTTGGGATAAGAATAAAATTCCAGATTGGAAGCAATAGTTAAGAGCCAGAGCTACTGGTAAAAAATGGGCTCCAACAAGACTGCTGAGTTGGGGCATTAAGATGTATTACACACACGCACCACACACACACATACACACAACCCCAGAGAGGTGGGTACTATTTTTATTATTTAGTTTAACACATTGAGGTACAGAGAAATTAAGTAACTTGGCCAATGTCACACAGCTAGTAAATAATAGTGTGTGTTAGTCTCTCAGTCATGTCTGACTCTTTGCAACCCCATTAACTGTAGCCTGACAGGCTCCTCTGTCCATGGAATTCTTCAGGCAAGAATACTGGACTGGGTAGCCATTTCCTTCTCCAGGGAATCTTCCTGACCTAGGGATCAAGCCCAGATGTCCTGCACTGCAGACAGATTCTATACCATATGAGCCACCAGGGAAGCCCAGTACGTGACAGAGCTGGATTCAAACCCAACAATCTGTTGTCTTGAGTTTGCTTTTTATTTTTCCAACATTATACAAAAAAATTCATTGATAACCTATGTCCATACTATTTAGCGTCAATAATTTTGACAACCTTGTTTTATCCATATATGTGTATTAGTGCATCTTTTTTCCTGAAACATTTAAAAGTAATTTTTGTGACAGTCTGAAATGGAGCTGGACCCTACAGTCCCCCTCATACACACACACACACACACACACACACACACACACACACACACACATGTTCTCTGCTGGTCTTTTGTCTGTGGAAAACTTTAGCCAAACAATAAGTTTAATCACTTTCCTTTCCACCAACCTTGCCATTTTATTGGGTTCAGAGAGGTGGGCAGCCAGGCCGCCCATTTCAGTACCAGTTTTTCCGGGCCCAAGGTGAGGCCGCACTCTCGCGATACTCTCGCGATACTCTCGCGATACTCTCGCGATACTCTCGCGATACTCTCGCGATACCTGCCGCCCTGGGGTTTTCCGCGGTAGAGCGGCGGCCATGATGCTGGGCCGGGATGGTTGCAAGGAGCCTGCTGCTCCCGACTAGCTGGCCCTGAGGCGGGGACTTGAGGGGTGGGGCGTTCCTAGCAGCTGCCGAAACCATTTGTTTCAGGGATCCTCCCTGTTTCTCCCCTGCTCGGCATTGGCTGCCAACTTAACGCTTTCCTTGGTGGAACGGAAACAGGCATCTGGAAGACCTGACGAACTCCAGGACTAAGTCCACCGGTAGGCACCTGGGAAAAGACTCTTTTGAGCTCGATGTACTATTGTGTATTTTGCTAGTTGGTCCTAATGTGTGTCTGACGTTGAGACCATTTGCGAACAGGAAGTGCTATTGGGCATTCTTGCCAATTGGTTCTCACGTGTTAGGTTTGGGGAACATTTGTGAGCAAAAAGTGCTGTTTGGGCCTTTTGCCAATAGGTTCTGATGTCCGTATACCATCGGGAACCATTTGTGGTGACTGAGTGTCATGTGGGCTTTTTTGCCAGTTGGTTCTGATGTATGTCTGACATCAAGGACCGTTTGTATTGGGAAAATGTTTGTTTGGGGCTCCATATTGGTCATCCTTCCCCAGGATTTGTGATAGTTCTGTCTTATGATGTGTGAATGTATATTTCATTTGTGTGATTGGTATCTTTGTTGTCTTTTGTCAAATGGAAAATTCAGGTTCAATGCATTCGAAAAATTTTAGCTATGACATTATGGCTCAAGAAAAGGATAGATTATTTTTTTAACGATGTATGGCAGCAGTATTCTTTAGACTCTGGTGAAAACTGGTTACGATGAAACTCCTTTTTTGAAATTCCAAAATCGGTTCTTTTTGCATATGCAGTCAGAGAAAACTAGTTTGATAAAATACTGTTTTCAGGATTCTAACTCTGAGAGAACAAAAATATGCCAAAGAGAAAGCTTGACTTGAACTCTTATCATGTCCTTGAAATACAAATACAGTTCACTTTGCCTGAGACTTCAGCTTTGGGTTAATTAGTAGAACTTCAAAAGATCTTTGGGTTCATTAAATACGTACCTTGTACTATATTAAATTGTGCTATGACAAAAATGTATTTTTTGAAGTTATGGAATATGTTCTTAAGTTTGCCAATCAGAATATGCTGGTATAATGTCCAATGACTTTCTTCTTGGTTTTGTTAAGGTTTCTTAAAGGTTAAAAATAGTAGTACATAATTAAAGATGCTACAATGATAAGGGAAACATTTCAGTGTGTAAAGTAAGTAGGGTATGTAGGATATGCTGGCAAGAGAAGGTATAAAGACTGGAGATATTTTTATTGAGGAAAAAAGTAGAATAATTTTGTTCTAAAGCTAACTGCTAATACATGGGGAAAATAAGGGACAAATTAATATGAATCCAGAAAATGATAAAAGATGTGTGAAAAAGAAACTTTGGGAAAAGAATTTTTTACATTGTCAGGGTTGATTAAGATTAAGAATTCAATTAAATAAGTTAATTTTGTTATTAATAGTAAGCTGGTTCACAACTGGGATTTGGTTTTCTTTCTCTGTGAAAAGAATAAAGTTTTCCTGCAATATTGAACTGCTTTTGATAACAGATTGTAAGTTTCTTCTGTGGATAACTGAGTATTCCAGAAGGCCCCTGAGGCATCTCAGAAGAAATATTAAAGTAACTGGGATTATTTGGTACATTAAATTACATGGAGAAGATTGTCAAATAAAAATGATAAAAAATCTTAGGTTATACGATGTGGGTAAGTGTCATTAATATAAATGTTCTAAAAGTTATTAAACAAATACAGGTTTTTGATAACTGCTAAACTGAGTAAAACATTTAATAAGCTCTAATGGAAAGCTATTATGTTGCTTTTAACCATATTTTTGATACCAATATTTAGAATGGAAAAAAATATCTAGTGAAATTGTCAGAGGGTATAACCACTCACAATGTATATCACTGATGAGTACCCAAGAAAAGGGAGATTTGAAATGGAGCAGAATGCTATGTTGCCCCTCCCCCCGCCGCCATGTCCTCAGCCTGTCTATAGATGCCACACACCTCTCCTTACACTAAGGCATTCTTGTACATTACAACAGTATGATTTATCACACCTGAAGTATTTTTATAGAAAGTGTCTAGTACAATCCATCATCCAATACCTAATCCATATTCAAATATCACCAGTTGTTTTGAAAAAAGTGATTTTTTAATTAGAGGCAAAATTAAAATTCACACATTAATTTTTCTAATATTTCTAAGAAAAGCTGCTCCATCTCACTTTTTCATGACATTAAATTTTTGCAAAGACCTGGCCAGTTGATGTCAGGATTTGTCTGAGTCTGCTCTGAAAAGACTGAACATGCTGTCCTTCAAAGGCAAAAAATTCAAGTTGCCCCAACATTGAGTTCACCCACTTTGCCTTCTGCCAAAACACACACCCTGCCCCTACATGGGAACTTCCTGTGGCCCCCTGCAATCTACCATAATATTTAATATTTGTCTATATCAACACCAGTAAGTTTCTGAATTTATCTTTATATGCTTACTAGGGTTATAAGTTCTTGCATAAGTCCTGACACAGAGCAGACCCTCAGCATTTGTTTCTAAATAAATAAACTAAATTTCTCTTTTAACTCTTTTTAAAATTTCAGTATATAACCATTCAGAAAAGTGCATTAACTTTAAGTGAAGAGATTTAAGATCTTTTATGAATATACACCCCAGAACTGCCATCTGATCCAGATAAAAGCTATTTCCAGCCTGGCAGAAGGCATCCTCCTGCCTCTCCCAGTTACCATTCACAAAGGTAGCCATTTTCTGGACTTCTATCATAATAGATCAATTTAACCTTCTCATAAATGTATGAATAATAGAAGTTTTTCTGTGTGTGGCTCTTTCACTCAAAAAAGTGTCTGCAGATTTATCCATACTGTTACATTGTTCTTCATAATTCAGAATTTATTACTCTTCAATGCTATATAATATTTCACTGTGTGAACAAACCTCAGTTTATTCATTCATTGCTACTCTTTGGATTTATTTCCATTTTGGAGCTTTATGAAAAATGCTTCTAAAAGTATTTTCCCATGTGCCTTGGTTGTATATGTATCTAGTAGTGGGATTTCTGGGTCATCATGAATGGATATATTCTTCTCTAGTAGATACTGCCAAACAATTTTCAAGGTATTTGTTCTTTAGTTTACATTTCCAAACATAGTGACTGAGAGTTGATGTCTTCCGTATGTTCTCCAACACTGGCTGGTGCTAGGCTCTTTAATTTCACCTCTTCTGGAGCGCGTGCAACGGCATATCATTTGGCTTAAATGCGTACTCTTCTGTTGTCACCTTTCTGTGTTCCTATTGACCATGGGTATATTCTCATCTGTGAAATGCTTGCCCAAGTTTTTTGTTGTTGAACACTAGGTTGATAGTGTTTGCCTTGATTACCGATTTGGAAAAGTCTGGATGCAGCTAATTTATTTTTCTGTGATGTGCCCATGCACTGTATCAGTGGTGTCTTAAGGACATTTAAGATAGTTTCCTGTTTTATTCTGGGAGCTTTGTTACTTTACCTTAATACATTTAGATTTGTGATCAACCTGAAATTTATTTTTCCCATTTAGATATCCAGTTTCTATATGTACCATTTATTGAAAAGACATTTTAAACCCCAGCCACAAAATTCTGTCATATATCAGGAGACCACAAATATGTAAGCCTATTCCTGGGCTGTCTATTTTGTTCTTCTGGTATATCTGTCTACTGTTATAGTAACACCTTTCTGTCTTGATTACTGTAGCATTATAGGAAGTCTTGAAATAGGGTATTAAAAATCCTTCAGTTTTACTCTATTTAAAGTTCTTTTTGTATTCTTCTTGGTGCTCTTCGTAGTCATAAATTTTGTAACTAGCTTGTTAATTTGCACAGAAATATCTGTTGGGATTTTGACTGAGATTTCATTAAATTTATTGATAAATTGGAGACAATTTGACAGCATTACAATATTTAATGTAATCACAAATGTTATCCACCACTCCATTTACTTGTGTCTTTTAAAATTTATTTCAGTAATGTTATATGATTTTATAAGTAAAATCTTGTAGATTTTTCTTTAGATCTATTTCTAGGCATTATTTTTGGTGCTTATTGTAAGTGTATGTTTTTACATATTCATATTCTAATTGTTCCTAGTGTATAGAGATAAAATTTTATCTTGCCATCCTTAGATTATATCCAGCAACCTTGCTAAATTAACTTTTTAAGTCTAATATGTTATTTTTTATCTATATATATCATATACATATAGCATGTCATCTGCAAATAATGTTTTATTTCTTCCTTTCCAATTTATTTTTCCATTATTTTCTTTGCTTTAATGCGCTGGATAACACCTTCAGTAAAATATTAAATAAAAATGTTGGTAGCAGAGATCCATGTCTTAATTCTGATCTCAGAGGCAAAGCTTTCAATATTTTATCAACATAAGATTTGCTATACTTTTTTTAAAATTATTTATTTATTTGGCTGCCTCGAGTCTTAGTTGCCGCACGTGGGATCTTCACTGCATCACTCGGATGTCTCATTGCAGTGCAGATTCTCTAGTTGTGGTGCCTGGGTTTCAGCAGTTGGGCTTCAGTATTTGTGGTACATGGTCTTAGTTGCTCCTCAGCATGTGAGATCTTAGTTCCCCAACCAGGGATTGAACCTGTATCCCCTGCATTGCAAAGCAGATTCTTAACCGCTGGACCACCAGGGAAATCCCTGCTATAGGGTTTTTATAGATAACCTTTCCTTTGTCAGACTAAGGCAGTTCTTCTCTATTTTGCTAATAAGCATTTCTATCATGGGTGAATTTGAATTACATTGCATATCTCATGCACTTAGGGCTTCCCGCATGGCTCAGTGGTAAAGAATCCACCGGCAATGCTAGAGATGTGGGTTCCATCCCTGAGTTGGATAGATCCCCTGGAGAAGGAAATGGCAACCCACTCCAGTATTCTTGCCTGGGAAATCCCATGCACAGAGGAGCCTGGAGGGCTACAGTCCATGGGGTCGCGAGGAGTCGGACATGACTTAGTGACTAAACAACAATCTCATGCACTTACTGAGATAATCATATTATCTACCCTAGTTTTCCATTTATTCAGTGGACTAATATTTAATTTTCAAATCCTGAACCAACCTTGCCTTCCTGAAATAATCCCAAACCAGATGAAATGTTTTATCCTTTTTATGTATCACTAGATTCTAGTTGCTGGTATTTTGTTTAGGACTTTCACATCTGAGTTAATCAAAGTGATGGAAAACGATACTTTTTTTCTAATATATTTGCTCAAGTGTGTTATTAAGGCTTTGCAACCCTCATAAAACAGGTTGGGAAATATATCTTATTTTTCTTTTTTATGCATGCTTACTTCTCAAAATCAGAAGTCCATTTCCCCCTGGGGTTTTGGTTTTTTACATCCTGTCTACCTTAACAACCCTAAATTCCAATCTTATTTTTTCCCCACTTGCAAGCCTTTGCTCTCTGTGCTCTGTGACACATGTCTTCAAATGTTCTGAGAGGGAAAGTGGTGAATGTGAAATTCACATTAATCTGTTCCTTTCCTTTTAGTATCTTGGCCCTTCAAGATACTTGGCTGCCCTGGTTGATCTATGATGATTTCAACAGTGTTTTAAAGTCCAGATTGTACAGGTGTTGCTCCCAGGAGCAAGCTATTTATTGTGACCAAAAAAAAGAAGTGCAATTCTTGTCTTTAAGGTTGATGTCAGATTGGGTCGCCTCTCACTGTTCCTTCTTTGAATGAAAGGCTACTACATGGCAGTATCCACAGAATGCGGTATGGGGAGCTACAAAATAGTGCTTGCACGACCAGACTCTGCAGTCAAACGTGGGCTTGAGTTACAGCTGCACCATAGCTAGCTGTTGTGACTTTGTGGAACTTTCCTAAACCTCAATATACTCATTTTAATATAGAATAATAATATCACCCATCTCATAGCCTTATTGCAAAGGCTTAGTGAAATAATATATGAGGTGGTTTCCTAGTGCCTAGAACATGGTAATCATACAAAGCTCTAGCTGACACTGCGTTAACATTCATTATTATTTGCACTGGTATCTATGCCCTTTTCAAAAATTATGTATTTATTTAGCTGTGCTGGGTCTCAGTTGTGGCACATGGGATCTTCAATCTTCCTTGCAGCCTGTGGGACCTTTAATTGTGGCATGTGAACTCAGTTGTGGCATGTGGGATCTAGTTGCCTGACCAGGGATCAAACCCAGACCCCCTGAATTGGGAGCGCAGAGTCTGAGCCACTGGACCACCATAGAAGTTTCTGATATCTGTACCCTTTTAATATTTCTCTTCTTCAAACGATTTTTAGTTAATAATTTATCCAAATGTAGAAGAAACTGGGTTTATATTTCTTTATGTGCCATCGTATAATAGATGCTCAGTTAATCAGTTAATAGATTAATTTAAGAGATTTAATTCAGCACATTGCTAGTGATGACTTACTTCATACCATTGATTCTAAAATAATGGTGATTTCTATCAGCAGCATTAAATCATGACCTTATCAGCTGCTTTTCCTTTAGGCCAAGTCTCATCTCAATCCGTGAAACCATTTTAAATGGCCGTCAGCCAGTCTCATCTCCATCCTAAACCAAGCCAGGAAGAACCCAATACTTAAAAGGAAAATGATGGAGTCCTAGTATCTCCAAGGGCAGAGCCATAGCCATGCTGAAAAGAGAAGTAATTTTTCCCCATTGTGATTTCATATTCTGTCATCTCTAGGAAAAATAAATGGTTGTACTAGAGTGATGAGTTTCATAGGTAGCCTGACAAAGGGACCCACAGACCATAACTGAAAAGGACACTCAGGTAGAAGGATCCAACTTTACCCTTGCCCATCCAACTGAACTTAGGATCACCCCAGCACTTGCAAAGTGTTATCATCTCCCTGGCTGGAGCCCAAGGCTCCGTGGATCCTGGAGTATGAGACTAGAGTGTGGGATAGAAGGTGAGATCTCTTGTGGAAGAGATGGATTTTCCCAAAGCTTGTCAGACTGCAAGGGCTTGTGAGGGCTGTACACTGTGGTCCTGAGGGCAGAAAGGTTAGTTTCACATATAAAGATGAGTCCTCACAGAGCAGGTCTAAACTTTACCAGGTTTGAAACATACAATTTGAGGGTCTTTGTTGAAAAAAAATAATACAATACTTAAGATACAAAAGTTGGTTTCAAAGGTGATCATTTATTTAGAATGTGGAAGGAAATCACAACAGATTACAAATTTTAAGAAGCACTTAAACTAAATTTACTTACTACAAACAAAGTAAATAAAATCTTTTGATTACTTGACACACCTCTTGAATAGTGTTTGCCCATTGTTTTTAGCTATCCTCTGGGATTTTGCATTATTTCCTGGAGAGAGAATAAGAAGATGGTTCAGTTTTTCCTTTAGTAAGTAAAACTTATTATTTTTTTCATTATTGAGAGATTACAGATTTCCTTTTAGCTTCAAAAAGTATTTTTGGTAAAATGCCAATAGTATAATAATTGATCTTCCTCTTGAGTTGTGCACTCGAGTTACCCATTCAAGCCACAGAGCTTCAGTGACTGTCTTCCAATTTAAGATAACTAAGCCAAAATACAGAGACAAAAATAACAGTGACAGAGAGCAAGAAATAACCTGCATCCTTGATGACATCACTGTCCCATTAACCATCCCCAGGGCTGCTTTATCTTAGTGTTTATTGTTTTGTGAAATAAAAAAAAATCACTTTATTGTTGTAAAAAAAGAAAATGTTGGTAATATAATATGATTTTTTAAAATTTTTATCAGTTTTTGAAAACCAGTATCTTCTTTTCTTTCTTCTTTGAGCTGTAGATTTTGAAGAAATTTCCAGGCTCGTATCTGACCCAACAGGTCTCATATCTTCATTTCTCTCCCCTGCTGACTACACACTTGTGGTCTGGACCCTGTATGAGATCTTCTCATGACCTTGGGACATGTCCTTTGTGTGATGATGCTGGGTGACTCAGCATGTGGGGCTCTTCTTAGAAGCCATTCCAATACCAAACAGCTGCTAACAACTACACAGGAGCATGAGCTCAACCACATAAATACTTTATATTGAAACACACGTCCATGGTCCCTCCAGTGGCTCTGAACTAGAGGGGATGTGTGACAGATAATAAAATGGAATGTGATACAGGGTGGTTCTTAATTGCTTGTAATTTAAAAAAATCATACTTCTGTCAATTTCCCCAAAACATACAAGCCCTTGAACACATTGCTAGGACTACTCCCAGGGTCTTATAAGGGGTCCATGTAAGTGAGAAACTGGAGATAAGTCTTCTTTGCTTCTTGGCAAGTACACCCTTGCCAAGAAACTGATACACTGCTATATCCAAGTGTATCTTCCCATGTGTGTGGCTAAGAAGTTCTACTTTGGCTAGAATTTTATCTTGCCTTTTTTTTTACTTTGCATTTACTTTCCAAAATGCTCTCCCTTGTTCGACAAAGGAATTTACATGGAACCCATGTGTTAGCCTTGTGAAGATGGAGAGGATGGAGTAGGAAGGATATAGGGGGGTTTCTCCCCAACTTTGAACTCCAGGCATCCAGAGGAGTTACAGCCCATCAGAACTACACCAAGAAATTGCCAGTAGGGAAAGCCCACCCGAGGGTTCCAGAGAGGGCTCAGGAGGGTGTCTCACACCTCTCAACAAGGCAAGGTTCCCAGGATGAAGTGGATTTGAGGGATAAAAAGTGCACCTGTCAGAAGGTCCCTTCTTCATCATATCCCCACACAATTGCCCTGCATCTGCCATTTGGCCCTCACGGTGTAGCCAAGATAAGAAACTCAGATTCTGAGGCCATTTATCAAGGAGGAAAAAATGGAGCTATGGTTGCTGGTCTGTAAAATTTTATCGTTTCTGTTTGGGTCGCTTTCTAGTTAAAATATAAATTGAAGAGTGTCCTCCAGAAAGTGGGGATGGTGAGATGAATTGGGAGATTGGATTGACAGGTATACACTATTGATACTATGTATAAAATAGATGACTGATGAGGACCTACTCTATAGCTCTGGGAACTCTACTCAGTGCTCTGTGATGACCTAAATGGGAAGGAACTCCAAAAAAGAGGGGGTACATGTATACATACAGCAGACTCACTTTGCTATCAGTAGAAACTAACACAACATTGGAAAGCAGCTATACTCCAATTAAAAAAAGACTTCCCTCCAAAAAACGGTCCCCAGTCAGTGACCCTTTGGCCAGCTCAATCTTAAATACAATTTCTTCCATTGCTAAGCAGAATGGAGGGTGGAGGATACCCACTCTTGACCAGACCTCAGACTGCCCAGCAGATGGAGATTGGTTCCTGTCCCGTGACACCAACTGGGGTCAAGTGGACATGGGAACTGGGGAGTTAAGATAACCCAGACAGAAGGGTCGAACAGAACACTAGGGCCCTGTTCTTGATCTTTGGCTGAGGAATTTACCAATGCTGCATTGGACTGCGACCAGGTCTTTTCCGTGGTTACAAAGGCCCATTCTTACTGGGGCAAAAGGCAGCATGCATGTGCCTTCCTGGGATTCTAGAGAGCAAATGCCATGCGTGTGTGTGTGTGTGTGTGTGTGTGTGTGTGTGTGTGTGTGAATAGATGACAGATATTTAACAAATGCTTATGGGCCTCATACTGGATCATAGTTACTTAGATATGCTAGCTGATTCCAAAGTTCATAGCTATTTTACACCACAGCTGGCTGTCTCATTAAAACAGATTCCCTAGACTCAGAAAATGATAGCCTTCCAGAACCACTGAGCTATGCAGACTATGTGATGAGTTGAAATAAAGTATACCATCCTAAGAATACCTAATAGTTATCGAATGCTTATGGACACTGTGAATGATAGAATATTAGAGCTAGAAGACACCTTAAAGTGAATCATGGCTTCAGCGAACATTTATTGAGTACCTATTACATGTCATTCATTGTTTCATGCATAGAGGATGCAGAAATGAATAAAATAGGTAGATTATTTTCCCTTGTGGAGTTTACATCCTAGTAGAAGAGACAAATAATTAGCAAGTAAATAAGTAAGATAGACTCTGATCATTGTAAGTGCTATGATGGAAATAATTAGGTGTACAATAGAGACACTGAGAGGTGTGGAAAGCTTATCTAGATAGGTTGGCCAAGGGAAGTCTCCAAGATGAATGTTCTCCATTTGCCCCCACAGATCATCCACTGTCCAGGCTTCCCTATAAGCTCTGAACCCCTGGAGGCTAATCCAGCAAATCCAATGATAAGCAAAGTGTCTGGGGAGGACAGGGATGCATCAAGAAAGCCCTGGTGAACCCCAACAGAGGAATCACTGTAGAGATCTATAGAGTTCTGGACTGAGGCCACCCACATGGCACCATTCTTTAGGGGGACCAGCCAGTGCACTAGTAGGAGATGTGAAGATATTCATATTCTCCATAATGCTTCCGGAGGATATCCATACTGGAGGAGGCTATAAGCAATCAGATGAGATTATCTGTCCTGTAAATGTCAGTCAGTCTCTCTCTTATTTTTTATGAGGAAAGGAATTCACTGTTTATTAAAGAAAAGCAAATTAAAACAGGGATGAGATATCCTACACAACTATTAGGATGGCTACAATCCAAACAAACAAAACTCAAATACTAATTGCTGGCAAGGACACACAATTACAGATTATTTCATATGTTACTTGTTTGAATATGTAATGGTACAGCCACTTTATTAGACATCTTGTAGGTTCTTTCCATGAAAAGCATAATATCAGCCAGTCTTTTTTCCCATCCATGCTAGTGTTTGCTCAGACAGCCATGAATAAAGTGGTCTTGACAACAGGGATGCAGAAAACACCTGGGCTCAAAAGCTTGGACTTTTGGCTAGTGCCCTTGCTAATGTCTCAATTGTAAGAGTAGCCAACACTGAGTACCTGATACGGGACTATTCTTCTAGGGGAGCTGCCAGTCACTTGGCTGTAGATTGGTTACACTGCAGCCCTTACATTGTAGAGAGAGTAACATTTGTTTGCAGTTGTTGTTAAGTCGCTCAGTCGTGTCCAACTCTTTGTGACTCCATGGACTGTAGCACGCCAGGCTTCCCTGTCCTTCACTATCTCCCTGAGTTTGCTCAAACTCACGTCCACTGAGTTGATGATGCCATCCAACCATCTTATCCTTTGTTGCCCCCTTCTCCTGCCCTCAATCTTTCCCAGCAGCAGGGTCTTTTCCAATGAGTTCACATCAAGTGGACAAAGTATTGGAGCTTTAGTTTTAGTGTCTTTCCTTGCAGTGAGTATTCAGAGTTGATTTCCTTTAGGATGGACTGGTTTGATCTTCTTGCTATCCAAGACCACGATAATACATACATATTACGAATATGGATTTGCCTTCCCTTCCTGCAATACTTCTGCCAATTCTTTTCCCTCCTCTTGGTATCCCTCACATTACCTCTGCCAGGAAAGGAAGTGAGGCAATGAGAACTGATACTGAAGAGACTGTGTCTGATCCTTTGCCTGGATTAGTCCACACCACAACCCCACAATGTAGGCACTATTATCATCCACTTTTTGTGGCTTTGCAAACTGAGACTTGAGGACTTTAAGAAACTTGCCGTAACTGTTCAGCTAGCTTATGACATGACTAGGATTAAATCAGGCTTTCTGGCTAAAAAGTGTGTGTTAAAAAATGAAATCACCGTTCTTCTTTGGCAAAAAGACTGATTTCAGAGTTGGAAAAGGGAAAAAAGAAGATGAGTGAGAAACATTTTATAATGTCAAAAAGAAAGGAAGTGTCCCTCCTCCCCCCCCCAAAAAAAAAGCAAAATAAGGAAGAAAGGAAGGAAGGGAGGAAGGCAGGGAGGAAAAAAGAGAAATGGGGTTTGTCAAAAGGATACAGGAGCCAATCTAAAATCACTCAGTGGTCAAACCTAGAATTGTGAGTAGCAAAAAAATGACGGCAGTAATAGATTGTAACCCAAAGAAGAAAACAAATGTCCATGAATCCATAAAGATGTAAATAATTGATTGGATAAATAAATTTGTTGTGATTGTTTTTGTTTAATTGCTAGGTCGTGTCCAACCCTTTTGCGACCCCATGGACTATAGCCCGCCAGACTCCTCTCTGTGGGATTTTCCAGGCAAGAATACTGGAGTGGCTTGCCATTTCCTTCTCCAGGGGATTTCCTGACCCAGGGATTAAAACTATATCTCCTGTATTGCAGGCTTATTCTTTAGTGCTGAGCCACCAGGGAAGCCCCTATAAATAAATACATAGAAGAAAAGGGATACATCTTTTTTTTTAGAAGAATTCCAAATAATTTATGTAAATTCTCCCTCTGGCAAGAAGTGGAATGTAATTTCTCTCCTCCTGACTTCAGCCTGGACTAAAAACTAGCTTATAGAAAGAGGAAAAGAGTAACTTGACAGTAGAGAAATCTGGCAGATACTCCCTGAACCAAGATCACCGCTAGTAAGGCATATTGATTCCATGTGTTCCCTGATATGGTACTGTGAGAAGAGCACTCCACTATGGTGTTCTTCCCCCAAACTCTTAACCCTAGTCTGATCATGAGAAAACAGAAAATAAACCCAAACTGAAGGACATTCTACAAAATATCTGATGAGCACTCTTCAAAACTGCCAGAGTCATCTGAAACAAGGAAAGACTGGGAAATTGTTGCAGACTCAGTTCAGTTCAGTTCAGTCGCTCAGTTGTGTCCAACTCTTTGCGACCCCATGAACCACAGCATGCCAGGCCTCCCTGTCCATCACCAACTCCCAGAGTCCACCCAAAGCCATGTCCATTGAGTCGGTGATGCCATCCAACCATCTGGAGGTGACTAAAAAGACATAACAACTGAAGGAAATGTGGTGTCCTGGATTGTATCCAGGAACAGAAATGGGGTACTTGTTAAAAATGCAACTGGCAAAATAAAACCTGTAGTTTATAAAGTATTGTACCAATATGTATTTCTCAGTTTCAGCAAATACAGCATAGCTCTCTATAATGTTAACATTAGGAAAAATTGGATAACAATTTCTTGGAAATTCCCTGTATAAAGTCTGAAATTGTTTTTCCATAAATCTAATATTATTGCAAAAAATTTTTTTAAAAAACTTAAGAAACCACACCACTGTATTAGATCACCTCTGAGTCACAGTATTTGATAGAACTTCCCTGGGTACTGTTCTCCCCTGAGAACAGTTAGTCATCGGCCCAAGAAAATTTTCCTTTGTATTCAATTAATACAGAAAATAAAGCATAAAAGGAGACACCTCGGAGTTGATTTAGTCTCCAGTTAATCAACAGTACTCCAAAGAGACTGCATTATTAACAGCTGTTCATGATTTAATAAATTCAGTGACACTACTAACAGCTATTGACTCAATGGTTGGATTTTCTCAAAATACTCATAAAAACCACAGGTCTTGCATCTTTTGTGATAATCTCCAGCTATACCAACAAAATCGTGTACCGGCCTTAATGAATAGCTACTGGGATAAATCATTTGAGACAATTTGAAGCTTCATTATGCATTTTGCTTGAAAAATTGGCCTCTTTGATGAATACATATAATGTATTTCTCAAGCCTGTCTCCGCTACAACATCATGCTGTTGAATCAATATAGACAGTAAATAGACTCCGCAAACAAGGGAAATGAAGTGTAATTACCCAAGAAGCAAAATCAAGGGCCTACCTTCTCCATAGCAGCTGGGTTTCCTCTGGTCACAACTGCAGTAGGACCCGAGTCTCTTCAATGCAATTGGTATTCAATTATCCCATACTTATTGAACATCTAGCTCTAAAATTCATAAAAATAACCACCACTGTATGCTAGGAAGTACAATCATTATTTTACTACCAACCCTGCAAAATAGGCACTATTATCCCCACTGTTAGAAATGAAGAGATTGAGAGTCTGAAGCATTAAGCCATGTTGTTAGTTGGGCATCAAATCTAGATTTCCCTGGCTTTAAATGTCAAGAATTTCCCCACATACAGCACTGTTTATTCACAGAGTCTATTCTTAAAGAGATGGGATTACCAAACCACCTGACCTGCCTCTTGAGAAATCTGTATGTAGGTCAAGAAGCAACAGTTATAACTGGACATGGAGTAACAGACTGGTTCCAAATTGGGAAAGGAGTATGTCAAGACTGTATATTGTCACCCTGATTATTTAACTTATATACAGAGTACATCATGGGAAATCCTGGGCTGGATGAAGCACAAGCTGGAATCAAGATTTCTGGGAAAAGTATCAATAACCTCAATATGCAGAGGACACCACCCTTATGGCAGGAAGCGAAGAAGAACTAAAGAGCCTCTTGATGAAAGTGAAAGAGGAGAGTGAAAAAGTTGGCTAAAAACTCAACATTCAGAAAACTAAGATCATGGCGTCTGGGCCCATCACTTCATGACAAATAGATGGGTAAACAATGGAAACAGTGAGAGACTTAATTTTGGGGGGGCTCCAAAATCACTGCAGATGGTGACTGCAGCCATGAAATTAAAAGATGCTTGCTCCTTGGAAGAAAAGCTGTGACCAACCTAGACAGCATATTAGAAAGCAGAGACATTGCTTTGCCGACAAAGGTCCACCTAGAAAAAACTATGGTTTTTCCGGTAGTCATGTATGGATGTGAGAGTTGGGGTATAAAGAAAGCTGAGTGCCGAAAAATTGATGCTTTTGAACTGTGGTGTTGGAGAAGACTCTTGAGAGTCCCTTGGACTGCAAGGAGATCCAACCAGTCCATCCTAAAGGAAATCAGTCCTGAATATTCACTGGAAGGACTGATGCTGAAGCTGAAACTCCCAATACTTTGGCCACCTGATGTGAAGAACCAGTTCATTTGAAAAGACCCTGATGTTGGGAAAGATTGAAGGCAGGAGGAGAAAGTGACGGCAGAGGATGGGTTGGTTGGATAGCATAACCAACACGATTGAGTAGGCTCTGGGATTTGGTGATGGACAGGAAGGCCTGGTGTGCTGCAGTCCATGGGGTTGCAAAGAGTCAGACATAACTGAGCTGAACTGAACTGAACTGATCTTTGCTAACATGGACCATGCAGCACAAACTGTACACTCCTGGAAAACTAAATGAGAAAAAGTTATTCTTGAGATGAATGTCATTTGATGTTTTCTTTCAAAGTCATTATTTAAATCAATTGCTTTTCAAAAAACATGAGAGATCAGTTAAGCACCATTTGGTTATCAGTTAAATTGTCCCAATATTTTACTTCAAAGGTGTGCACTAAGTTCTATGTAAACATTGGTAGAAAATCAACGGCAGACACACCTGTTCAAAGTATAATCCAGGGATGTGTCTTTAACACTTTTTTCTCCCTTCAAGTCACAAGAAACGGTTTTTTCTTTTCAAAAACTGGGAAAAGAGCAACTAAGCCTCCATGCCACATCTACTGAGCCCAAGCGTCACAACTAGAGGGCCCATGCACCACAGCAAAGGAGCCCTTAAGGTGCGGCAGAGGTGCCGTATGCCACAACTAAGGCCTGATGCAGCTGAAGACACAATTAAGTTTAAGAAAAATAAACTGTTTAAAAAAAGTATCGGGAGAAGTTGGTAAACAGAAGGCTACACAGCAGAAAGCACCAATCACAAGCCAGTGAAGCACACTCCAGAAATGGGAACAAAACTCAGACAGGCAAGGGGGGACAGGATGACTGAACCTCAGCTCTAATTTATCTATGTCTATAAATGCTTCCCTGGTGGCTTAGATGATAAAGAATTTGTGTGCAGTGCATGAGTCCTGCGTTCATTCCCTGGGTCAGGAAGATCCCCTGGAGAAGGGAATGGCAACCCACTCCCATATTCTTGCCTGGATAATTCCATGGGCAGAGGAGCCCTTAGGGCTGCAGTCCTGGGGGTCACAAAGACTCAGACACGACTGAGTGACTAACACACACGTAAGTATTTTGGAATTATAGATGATATGCATATGCCTTTTTGTAGTCTAGATTTATATATTTTTGTTTATTTCTATACATACAAAAATATATGATGATTATAAGATAAGATATATAAAATATGAAAGTATATTTATGTATGTGTTAATATTATGTATAATCTCAAAACATAAAATAGGCATATTGCTTTATTTTTAAATTTTTAAAAAAATTTTAAATTTTTATTTAAAAAATTCTATAGCACTTTACAATTTTCAAACGTTTCACACATAAGATTTCATAAAATCCCATAATAACCCTTTTCCCCCACCCCTACATTTCCCCTCCCACATTCCCTCTCGCTACCAGTAGCTACTAGTTTGTTCTCTATATCTGTGAGTCTGCTTCTTTTTCGTTTTATTCACTAGTTGTATTTTTTAGAGTTCACATATAAGTGATAGGATACAGTATTTATCTTTCTCTGTCTGATTTATTTCACTCAGCATGATGCCCTCCAAGTCCACCCATGTTGCTGCAAATGGCAGAATTTCATTCTTTTTGACGACTAGTATTTCTTTATATGTAGTGTATACCTACATACATCTTATTTATCCATTTATCTGTTGGTGGGCACTTAGGTAGGCATATTGTTTTGCATAATAATTTTTATTTTGAAATGAATCAGTAGTCTCACTCTTCTTTTTTCACTGGATGTTCAGGGCTAGTTAATCAAATGTGGGGGCATGCCCTGATTGGATAAGAAAACCTCTTCAAACAATGGTGTATAATTGGGACATTTCTGTCTTTTTAGAGAATGTGATGAAAGCTATAGAATTTCTCCTTGAAAATGAATACGCACTCATTCATGTGTGTGTTCTTTCTCAGACATGACTGAATGCCTGGTGAGCAACCCTTCGGAGAGTCAAGAAGCCTCCCAAACCTTCGGTCATGTTTGTTTCTAAAATGTAGAGAAAGAGATTGACAGGCCACCAAGATATCTAAAAATCAGTCCACAGATTCTTTGTTAAAGGGGTTCTGAGTTTTATCTAGTTGCACACATGGGGCTGTTTTCTGTGCCTTCTGGTTTCTAGATGGTGTTCCAGAGGCACATGCCCACACATAATGCAAGTCGGACAAACAGGAAAAGAACAGAGCTGGAGACCACACACTCTTAACCTTTGGTACGTTAGCAAGAGTCCCCCAAAGCTTAGAATCTGATAAACAGTCAAACCTGGCAGGCCAAAGAGTCCAGTCCGCAAAGAAATGGCTAGGGGAGCCAGACATTGGCCTGGCTGCCTCTAGTTTGTGTGTGGGGGTGGGGGGCAGAGTGGAAATAAGGTGTTGGAGCTGAGATCACACAGTCAGTATACAGAGCATGTGGAGTGGTCCTGAGCAATAGAATAGAGTGCATCATATGCATGTTTCACTTTCATTCATTCAGCTGCACACGCAAGGAAATTAGAAGGAAAAGCATAAGTAGGAACAAAACGAAGAGTGAATAATTTAAATCATGCAGGCTATGAGGCCATTCCATTCACTGAACACAGGCCAAAAGGCAGTGGGTGCAAAGCTGATGGCAAGGCCTAGGAGAAGAGGAAGAACATGTGAAGAATGCTAAGGATTTCTTGAGCACCGACCAGGAAGCAAGCCTATCGTTCAGTTGGAAAAAATAAGTGACTGTTCAAAGAAGTCAGAGAGGAATTAGGACCTGGGCCACAAAGAAACCTTAGCCAGTAAAGAAAGAGACAAACCTGTGATGTCAACTGCAAAAGATAGAAAAGCCTAGGTAACTGCTTTAGAATTTGGGGGTAGGTAGAGAATGAGTCTCCCTCTCTCTCTCCTTTGCTCTCTCTTAGAAATGAGCTGTACAGTATTCATTCATGACAGACAAACGGAACCAAAAATATTTGCTAATTAAGAAATATGTCCAGAGCCCCAGAGTCACTAGCTACTATATTCCTGCTTCAGTCTGCTATGTTACTGGACTACACATTTATTGGATACTCCTAGGTTTTGTCACTGAGAGAAATTTAAGGCACAGACTAAAGTGAATTTTACATCACATCTGAACTTGAGCAAGAAAACTCAAACAGGGAAGGCCCTAGACTCAGCCCCACAGATGTCTCGTGAATGTGTGGAAAGCACTCGGTCTAGACTACGACTGTCGGTCATTGTTGCTGTTTGGGCGACTGGGAGGAAATGCTGGGTTCGTAGCCCATGGAAGTGGGGGACTTGGGCATGAACTAACATTGCCTTTCTCAGCCTTACCTAGGCCAAATAATTTTCCGAGGGGTTCTACATTTGTCATCAATCTCAGAGGCACTCAAACCATCTCGGGAGAATCACGGTACATGAAGTAGTCTTTCTGTTGACTTCAAAAGCAAATGAAAAGCATTGTATCAAACATCAGACATAAATCAGAGGTAGAAGATGATGAGGGATTACCAAAAAAGAATTTCTGCTGATCACTGGGACTTACTTTACACTTGGCAGAAACGAATCATTCTTGCACATATATTAGTCTATACAGTTCTGTTATCATATCTGCAAAACTGCTGGGAAAAGTTATCACTGTCCTTGACATAGTCCTTTATGTTTTATACCATGCTTTAACACGCATTATCTCATGCTGTAGTTATGAGGCAGAGTGCCACCGTGAGGAAACTGAGCCTCAGGACTTAGTTTAGTGACGTGTCAAAGTTCAGACCTGGAATGGAGGTGCTTATTTGGTCACAATGGCAAGGAACAAAATTTCACCACTAATAACATCCTATTTGCTGCTGAGTCACTAAAATAGCGTCCAACTCGCTTGCTATAGCACCAGGCTCCTCTGTCCATGGGATTCCCCAGGCAAGAATACTGGAGTGGGTTGCCATTTCCTTCTCCAAGTTTAGATCTTCCTGACCCAGAGATCAAGCCTGTGTCTCCTGCATTGCAGGCAGATTCTTTACCACTGAGCCACCTGGGAAGCCTGATAACATCCTATACTGAGCTACAAAAGAAAAGGAACAACTCTGGTTGTCTCACTTCTCATTTAGCACTTGCAGGGACCTGACAGAACAACAAGCCTATTAGGGTATTGGTCCCTCAAATTCCACCACTAATCCAGGATGAATGGATGCCCAATTTTACAGGCTTCCCTGGAAATAAGACTGGCTCACTACTCTTTCCTACATGTCCCAGTTCAGTGCTGTTGTTCTGTTTTTAATCCCTCCCCCATTTATCTGCTATAAAACCTTGCCAGTTCTAGTATTCTAAACTATGTGTCAATACAAATGCAGGAGGCATTTGTCATGTACTTAACATGCTGTGTTACTACATCCACCTCTGGAAAATACAGCAAGTGTATGTTAGTCTCTGGTGTCTTTGTGAGATTTTCTCATTACAGAAAACCAAAAATGGCAGAAGATGACTTATTTTGTCTGTAATTTAGGCAACCTTCTATTTATTCTTGTATAATTATAATAATGTCTCTAGAACTCAACATTATATTCAA
The DNA here is from genome assembly GCA_024291935.2 of Okapia johnstoni. NCBI lineage: Eukaryota > Metazoa > Chordata > Mammalia > Artiodactyla > Giraffidae > Okapia > Okapia johnstoni. The sequence goes on along the minus strand of CM044326.1, from coordinate 13,199,460 downwards.
ACCCTCAACTCCCTCCTGCATTTGGCAGGTTTTGAAAATAGAATAGAAGGGATGACTTCAATTTTAAAGAGGAAAACAAGTGCTGAGCTCATGTAAAGTAATTATAACTTCATGAAAGTCTTGAGATGTTGCATGCACAAATGCTTCTCAAAATGGGCTTTCCCCTCCCTTCCATACTGAACCTAAATCCAGTCTACTCTCCTATACCCAGGCAGAGGACAAGTTTCTACTTATAAATTTTGCTGTCAGGATGAAATTTTTTAAAGTATTCCTTTAGGCACACATCTACATGACATTTGTAACATCATGAGAAGCCTATAAAAAGACACTAAACGATATATGTTCTATAATCTCAATATAAAAATATGTAACGTAAAATATATTTTAAATGGCTGGAAAGAGGTACATAAAATGTTCGTAATTATGATCTCTGGGTTATACAGTGATGATTGACTTGTGACCTTGCTTTTTCATTCTCCTAAGTTTCTACCATAGTTATGTATGTGTTGTTTTTAAAGATATTCTGTTTCTTAAAGCAGTCCTTCCCATATTATAGCAACGATGTATCAATTTTGCACTCCTGCAACTAGCTACTTCCATATTTAGCTCTCACTACTAGCAGGACTTACTCTGCATACTCTACCCAGCCCTCTTCCTTCCCCACTCTTTATGCTCCACATAGAAAAGTTTGTCTATTCCTATTGCTACAATTATACTCTGTATGTTAATAATTCCCAAACATGGAATATTCCATATCTCAGAACTCTCCTTTGAACTCTAACGTTATGTATCTAGACACCCATTTAGCATGCCTACCATGATCACTCAATGGCAACTCAAACTCAGTATGTTCAAGTCAGAATTAGGACCCAGGCTCCATATAAAGAAGAACATTAAGGTAAATGATGATTTGGGGTTACAGAGTTATTACTCTGATGGGAATCAAGGAAGATAATGCTGGTACAAAAGAGGAAGTAATCAGAGAGTGAGAGTCCAGCAAGGAGGCTTTAAGATGACACTGAGACTAAGGGCAATTTTCTTTCTCATTAAATAATCATAAGGGTTACCAAAAAGAATTACCTCATTGATGCAGTGATTTTGCCAAGTGCAAAACCTTTGTCTTTAGGGAACAAGTAAATGTTTCAGGAAATTAATAATGAAGCAACCATGAGAAGAACAGTTTCCACTACTCACTCTCCATTGGTTGCCCTTTTCACTCTCAACAAGTACTTGAAAACACTCATGAACACTTTGAGATTAGGATTTTTGATTAAATTTTTTAGCCTTTAAATGTTTTTTTTTTAAATTTTGTGTTTGCAGTATATTTTTCTCTGTTAACCAAACCTCTTTAAGAGCATCTTTTGGAGAAGCAAATGGCAGCCCACTCCAGTATTTTTGCCTGGAGAATTCCATGGGTGCAGGAGCCTGGTGGGCTACAGTCCATGGAGTCACAAAGACTTGGGCACAATTTAGCAACTAAAGGATGATGACAAAGAGTATCTTTAAAGGGATAAAACATGAGAAAGGTGCATATCTTAGACTTGTGGACTTGCTGAAAGCTGGTGTTGAAATGAGGGTTCTTTCAAGAATAACACTTGTATTATTTTCCTTATATTCACCAATTAAAAGTAAAGTTTAAATGCCATTATGCATCATTAGACAAGCCACTTAACCTCTCTGAGCCTCTGTTTCCTCCTTGGTAAAACAAGGATGATGATGGTGTTTAAGTATTACACATACAGTAGTTTTCACTACTGTGCGTGCTAAGTCCCTTCAGTCGTGTCCAACTCTCTGTGACCCTATAGACTGCAGCCTGCCAGGCTTTTCTGTCCATGGGATTCTCCAAGCAAGAATACTGGGGTGGCTTGCCATCTCATCCTCCAGAGGATCTTCCTGGCTCAGGGATCAAATCTGTATCCCTTATGTCTACCTTGGCAGGCGGTCTCTTTACCACTAGCGCCATTTGGGAAGCCCTCAGCACGTGCTAATACATAGTAAATGGTGGCCATGGCTGCAGTGGTGTCAATGGTAGCTGCAGTGGTGGTGATGGCAGAGATGATGGGGGTGGTGGTAACAGTGGCAGTGGTTGTAGAGGAGATGGGGGGAATGATAGTGGTAGTGGAGGTGGTGGCAACAGTGACAGTCATGGTGGTGGCAATGATCGTGGTGGTGGTGATGGTGGTGGGAGTAGTGGAACAGTGGTGGCAAGTGGCACTGCTGCGTATGGAGGTGGTAGAGGTGTTGGAAAGAGGGGTGGTGGTGATGGTGGACGTGAGGTGAAAGTGAAGGTGGTGGTCCAGGTGGTGGAGGTGGTAGAGGTGAAGGTAGAGGCGATGGAAGAGGAGGTGGAGGTGGTGGAAATGGAGGCATGGGGAAGGTGGCTTCACTGTATTTCATTCCTAAAGCAAGGGTAGTTTCCTCAGTGGGAATACAGCCCTGACTAGTTGGTCATCAGAGTTGTTCAGGTCTTTTCAAGGGCATTCCATGAAAGCTGTTGCAAAGCATCTTTTCGTGTAGGACTTTACTAGTTCCCTAGATCTGCTCATGTCCCAGCTTATGACACTTCCTGTGGCTGTACAAAGTCCAGAGGGAATTAACTGATGAGAAAACTTATGTATTGAATGAACTTAATTTGAGAGAGGATTAGAAAATCAGTTTAATTTTTTCCCCTCGGTCCCTTCAAGTCCATCTTTTTCTCCCATTCCTGGATGAAATCTTACACATGACTTTCTGGTTTTTGTTTGTTTTGTTTGTTTTTTAAGATATTGAACAAGTAAGCCCTGCATTCTGGCATCAAGCTGTTAAGCCACATCTAATAATTATCTATTTCCAGGGGAGTAAAATACAATAATCAAAACCTTGTAAATTTCTCACCCAGCACACGCTTGCTTCAGGTTGGATGCCTGGTCTCTGCCATTCCTGAGATGCTGTTTCTGAATATCCCAGGCAAGGCCAACAGGGTGAGTGGTTTAGGTGAAAAAGAAATTGTCACATATGTTGCCCTGTTGTCATCTGGGCTGGTCCCTCTGGTTGGAAGGTAGAAGATAACCATTTGCTGGGTTTTGCCCTCATTGGCACTTTTGCAGGCTCCTCACCCTAGACACACACACCACACACTCACACAAACACACGTGCACACATACCACCCCACCATACCTCTGAGAGTGGCTTCCTCAGCACAGGCAAGACTCCGCTTCTCAGCCTCTGGACTGGGATGGCCCAGCCCTTTCTTGGGATCACACTATCCCACCAGTCTGTCTTCTTTGGTCCCTTTCACCAAGTCCTCTTCTGCTCCCTGGAGAATGCTGACCTTTGTTCTCCATGGTCAGTGAGTGCAGTGTCAGCCTCACCCACTCCTCTTTGGCTTCTCTTGATGATATTTCCACACATGTTTCCATGTGCCCCACATGCCAGTAGGGCACATGCTGGACTCTCTGCCTGGTTCCATCAAAACCCTCCCACTTGACTTAAAATAAGAGAGAGAAAAGCCCTTTCCATCCTCCCAGGGACACAGGGAGGAGCCCAGAGACCTGACAACTTTGTCAAAGAAACCCTCCATCTACCACTTGCTCCCCTGTCTTAAGCCTGGACTTGAATGAAGGGCCCCTGCATGCTAAACTGGTTTTCCAGCCTCTCAGCATGCCCTGCTGAGGACTGGGGGTGCTTGCACAAGGCTGTTGCAGGGCTTCAGAGCCCTGCTGGGAGCCCTAGTCAGGCTGACATTTACCATCCCCATCTACCATCCAGAGGCTAGGAGTACTGGCAAAGAAATGAACAACAACAACAACAAATTATGAGCATTCTTGGTCTAGGAAAACAAACACAAAAAGGAGACAATCATAATTTTTAAAAGTACCCTACATTTGTTGAACAAAGCTTTTATACATACTGTTGCATGATTTTCAAGGACTTGGTGATGGATATGGGGATCAAAGTAATAACCTAAAATTTGGATAACATGGCAGAGTTTACTGAGAGCTTTCTCACAAATTGTCTCATTTGATTCTTGTGAGAAGCCTGCACAGTTGATGCTGTTCATTTCAGTTTATAGAAGGAGAGCCAGCATCAGGAGTGGCAAAGGAGGTTAGTCACCCAAGTCTCTCAGCTGAGGCCTGCTGGCTAGAGCAGTGTTATTCAGGGTAGAGTCCAAGCATTGAGGAATGCTCATAGAAAATTTTTATGATGAATAATCACATTTGAGGTCTTCCTTGGTGGCTCAGATGGTAAAGAATCTGCTTGCAATGTAGGAGACTCAGGTTCGAGTCTGGAGTGGCAACTGACTCCAGTGTTCTTGCCTGGAGAATTCCATGGACAGAGGAGCCTAATGGACTACCAGTCCATGGTTTATCATATTTTTAATTGGAGTATAATTGCTCTATAATGTTGTGTTAGTTTCTGCTGTAGACAATGTGACTCAGCTATATGTATACATATATCTCTTCCCTTCTGAGCCTCCATCCCACCCCACTCTCACCCCACCTATCTAGGTCATCACAGAGCACCAAGCTGAACTCCCTGTGTTATGCACCAGCTTCCGGCAAGCTATCTGTTTTACACACCATAGTGTATATATGTCAAGGCTACTCTATCAGTTTGTCCCATCCTCTCCCTCACGCCCTGTGTCCACAAATCCTTTCTCTATGTCTGTGGCTCTATTCCTGCCCTGCAAAGAGTTTCATCAGTGCCATTTTTCTAGATAGTATATATGTGCTAACATACGATATTTGTTTTTCTCTTTCTGACTTATTTCCCTCTGTATGACATACTCTAAGTTCATCCACATCACTACAAATCTCATAGCAATTTAATGTTGCTATAACATCCATGCATGTAATCAGTAGACTTGTTCCATTGAGCAGGGCATGGACCACTTCAGGTGTTATCAGGCTTACAGGGCATCTTGTGCAGCATGAGCTATATACTACAGTAGGACTTGCATTCTAGTCTGCAATTGTATAGACATTAAAAGAGAGAATAAAATTGGTCCTAAAGAATAAGTAAATTTTAAAAATATGCTCTACACAGAGCAGTGCATTCAGAAGGATCATAAGCAGTGCTGTGGTTGATTAATGATGTCTGCATGAGTGTGGGGGTAGGAGGCAGTGATGTACAGGCTATATTATGCCGTCTGCTATGTCATGAGGTCTTGTTACAGCAGAACCCACTTAGGTCCTGAAAAGAAACATATATGGGGAAAGGAGAGCTTCCCAGTGGCTCAGTGGTAAAGAATTACTTGCCAATGCAGGAGACACAGGAGACATGGGTTTAATCCCTGGGTCAGGAAGATCCCCTGGAGGAGGAAATGGCAACCCACTCCAGTATTCTTGCCTAGAAAATCCCATGGACAGAAGAGCCTGGTGGGCTACAGTCCATGGGGTTGCAAAAAGTCAGACACAACTGAGCACACGTGCACACATGTGGAAAGGAAGCTAGATATTACACTGATAAATCTATGTCAACTGGAAAAAAAAAAAGCACAACCTACAGGTGAGAGTTTGTTTTATTTGGCGGATTTTTCTGAGAACTCAAGCCCAGGGGGCAGTCTCTCAAGAGAGTTTGAGGGACTGCACCAGAAGTAAGGGAGGAGCCAGGATATAGGGGAGTTTTGCAACAAAATCCAGTAAGAAATGTAATATTTCCTGCCAGATCAGTAAACAGTGGATGTCACAGTCACCAGCATTGCAGCCACCAGAATGGTGAGCTAGTGAACCCTGAGGGATCTCAGGAAGGAACAGAATACCCGTCATCTAGCAGCCATCAATCAGCCGGCACTCCCCATGGTGAGCTCTGAGGGCACTCAGGATGTGAAAACATAGAACACTGGACCCAAATAGCTGAAGTGTATATCAAAGGAATGATTTCAGTGAGTCCAGACTCTGGCATCTTCCCATACATAGAAAAGCACTTAATTCCTTAACTTGGGGTATCTGGTTTTCTGTAATTAACAATCATCTTTTGATGTTCTGACTACCTTCCCTTTGTTGCAAATGTTCTATATAACCAGGCTTCCCTGGAGGCTCAGCTGGTAAAGAATCCGCCTGCAGTGCAGGAGACCTGGGTTCAATCCCTGGGTTGGGAAGATCTCCAGGAGGAGGGAACGGCTACCTACTCCAGTGTTCTGGCCTGGAGAATTCCATGCACTGTGTAGTCCATGGGGTTGCAAAGAGTTGGACACAACTGAGTGACTTTCACTTTCACTTTTCCCTTTACCTCCTTAGAGCAATTTCTCAGAACTATCTGAAATGCTGTCTCCTGGACTGCAGTCCTCATTTTGCCCCCAAATAAAACTTAACTCACAACTCTCATATTGTGCAAATTTTTTTTCAACAGATAGTCAAAACATAAAGATTATGTTAGTTAAAGAAAACCAGACATCTCAAGTTTATATGTTTCATGGTTTTCTATGTACAGAAAGATGCAAGAGTCTGGGCTCACTGAAATCATTCATTGGATATGCAACTTAATTACCTAAGGCCACTGTCCTGTCTTTCTCCACCCTGACTAACATCAGGGTGTACAGTGTGGATTGTTGCAGTGGCTGAGGACTTGATGACCACAACCCATAACATCCTCTGTTTACTCACATAGCAGGTCACATTTTTCTTCCACACCTGATTAAAAAGCACTTTCTGTTTTCAAGATGCTTTACAAGTTTTAAAGATATTTAACATGTACTGTCTCATTTGATACTTGGGACAATCCTGTTAAGACAAAGAACAGAGCGTTAGTTCCATGTTACAGAGAGGAAAGCTGTGAGAACATTTACATCCCTACCCACACCCAGAGGGCTAGACAGTGGCAGTGTTGGAACTGGAACCCAGGCAGGTCTCCAATTTTCTGTCTAAATATTGGTACCACCACCCCAGGTTGCCACACTGTGCCTGGTTGATGGCGAAATAAAGGGATTTATAGGATATAGCTGATTCACTGTGCTGCACAGCAGAAACTAACACAAAATTATAAAGCAACTATACTCCAATTTTTTTAAAAGAAATGTATAGGCAAGCTTTGAGGAAAATAAAAATGTCATATGATGTCAGTTTTGCTACAGAAAAGTTTAGATAATTTCATGGATGGCATTCCTAGATGGTTTTTAGATTGACATCACCGAAGACAGGCTGCCCTGATAATGAAAAGCAATTGCCACTTTCAGACAAATCTCTGTGCTGGAGAGGAACATGGGTCTAAACTCATAATGACAATTTCTCCCTTCATTTCAAGTCTTAGGCCTAGTTCCAGATGTGATCACTTGAGTGATGTTGTAAATTGGTTAGTAAAACTTTCTTTCTGTGCTACACACATCTATTGAGCATTTGCTGTGTGTCAGAAACTAAAACAGGCCTGAGAGGTGCAGACAAAAGCAGGAACAAAATATGTACGAATAAATATTTGCAATGAACAGGGCTTCCCTTGTGGCTCAGCTGGTAAAGAATCTGCCTGCAATGTGAGAGACTTGGATTTGATCCCTGGGTTGGAAAGATCCCCTGGAGAAGGGAAAGGCTACCCACTCCAGTATTCGGCCTGGAGAATTCCATGGATTGTATAGTCCATGGGGTCGCAAAGAGTCAGACACGACTGAGCGACTTTCACTGTCATCTTATGTGCAATAATAATAGATATAAAGAGGTCCAAAACTGCTTTGGAGGAGGGAGAGATTAACTCTGGGGGTAGAGAGGGTGAAGAAAGCAGGAAAGGAAAAGGATTCACCAAGGAGATGACCCTGCTAATGGCGTATTTTGTAGGGTGAATAAGCAGACAGATCAAGAAAGGGCATTCAGAGAAAAGGAACAGCAAATGCAAAGGCACAGAAGATGTTGAATCTCATGATGGGTTTGGGGAAATACAGACTGTTCTACTCATGGTGTGTGTGTGTGTGTGTGTGTGTGTGTGTGTGTGTGTGTGTGTGTGTGTGTGTGTGTGTGTGTGTACACCTGCATGCAGACACATGTGTATGTGTTTTCTGGTAAAATACATGACTTACCATTTTAGGTGCACAATTCAGTGGCATTAAGTGCCTTCGCACTGTTTTGCAGCCCTCTGAAGATAGATTGGGGGCAGGAGGAGAAGGGGATGACAGAGGATGAGATGTTTGGATGGCATCACTGACTCGATGGACATGGGTTTGGGTAAACTCCGGGAGTTGGTGATGGACAGGGAGGCCTGGCGTGCTGTGATTCATGGGGTCGCAAAGAGTCGGACATGACTGAGCGACTGAACTGAACTGAACTGAGGATAGATGGTTTTTCACATCCACTTTTTTCAAAGGTACTATGGGAAACAAATCAGGATTTGACCTACACAATGCAGTTTTTCAAAGAAACTCATCTGTTGTTCACAGGAAAGGTACACATTTCTCCTTATTAAAACTAGCCAGGCGCTTAACCTCACTGAGATTTAGTATCTTCTTTGATGATATAAGGATAATAACAGAACTGGCATTCCTGAGTTGTGAAAATTAACCACATAGAGTGGTTGGAACAGCATTAGCACATTGTAAGTGCTTCGTTTCATTGTTGTTGATGATGGTGATGATGCTAGCGGTGGTGGTAGTGAGGATGGTGATGAAGATGATAGTGATAATTTCTCCTTTACTTGATCTCTTATCCCCCACTGCCACATCTTGGTTTCCAGGACCAAATATGGAATGGATGTGTGATAATTTGATTATGATTTGATGGTATGGAGTATTGTTGAGCCTGCAGAGGCTTTGCTAAAGACTTTTCAGCTTGTTATCTTGTGGGCAAAGTTGATGAACTGCTGGTGGAGCTTATTGGCATACTAATCTAAGTCTTTTCTACCAGAAACCTCACAGCACTGCCAACCACTTTCTGTAAATACAGCCAGTCCTCTTTATTCACAGATTCCATATTTGTGAATTCACATACTGCCAACATTTATTTGCAACTCAAAGTCAATATTCATGAAACTTTGGTGGTCACTTGCAGACATGCAGAGAGCAGCAAAAATTTGAATTCCCCAGTACACACGTTCCCAGTGGAGGTCAAAGAAGGTGACACTCTGCTTCTTGTTTCAGTTCTCATGCTGTAAACAAGTGTTCTTTTCACGGTCTATTTAGAGCCACGTGTTTCACATTTCTGTTCTCTTTGTTGGTGATTTTGCTGTTTGGAATGGTCCCCAAGGGCAGTGCTGTTCAGTGCCCCTAAGTGCAAGAAGACTGTGACACGCCTTATGGAGAAAATAAATGTATAAGATAAGTTTCATTAAGCCATGAGTCAAAGTGCTGTTGATCATGAACTCAGTGAACCAATTTTCTATTGAATAAGGTGTCTTTAAACAGAAACACACCAGAACAAGTTTATGTACTTACGGTTTGATGAAAGTGTAATCAGAGGTTCTCAGGAACCTAGCCATGTATTTCCCCTAGAAGTAGTGGTTCAGAATTCACTAATTCTGTGTCTGCAGTGACTTTGTAAACAGTAACTATGTCAAATAACAGGAATCAGTTGAATGAAGAAGGAAATGGCCCCCAGGGTCCCCAGTATGTGAGCACGTTGGTGGAGAGAGGTACACAGGGACAGTAATGGCTCCTTCAGATACCAGGCTCTGCTGGAAAAAGGGAGGTCTTCTGCTCTGACATCTGCTGACTCAAGGAAGACAGGAAATGCTCCCGTCATAGTTTGGGCACAAGAAGTCTCCACAGCTCACATAAACGTTTCTGAGAACAGACTTTTGGGTGTGGGGTGGTGGAACATGAGCTTTCCTTTTCAGAAAGCTACCTACATAGACTCAAAATGACTTAAATTCCAGTTTCCCTTTTCCCTGGAACTTTGGTGAAGCTTCTGGGAAATAATGTTACTCTTTTCCTCATCAGGCCTTCTGGCGTCTTTCCTTCTAAATAGTACACAGAGTTACTAAAATGTCTTCAGTGTGACTACTGTGCACCTTCCCTGGAAGATAACACCCACCTCTGGGGCCAGTTCTAAGCATCCAGAGTGATGTGGTCCTAGGCTTGTACAGTTAAAAAAAATGTATTACTTCTCCTGCTCCCAGAAGTCATATCTTGAACTGAGTAGGAGGTTCTTCGTATCACAGTGACATTGTAAAGGGGATGCCATGAGCTGAAATGTCTGGCAGGACAGTGCCTCATCTGTGAGGGAGCTGGTGCAGACACCTCATTGTTTATCCTATATTTCAAGGCATTATCCACCAAGCAGCTGGGCAGTCTGGGCATGAGTATAACGATGCCCCCCTCGTGAGACTTCCCTGGTGGTCCAGTGGTTAAGAATCTGCCTTCCAATGCCAGGGACCAGGTTCAGTCCCTGGTCGGGGAACTAAGATCCCAAGTGAGCAGGCAACTAAGCCCATGTACCACAACTAGAGAGCCCACACACTGTAACAACGACCTGATACAGCCAAAATAAAAATAAATGAACATTAAAAAACAAACATTACCCTTCTTGTGCGCTAGAGGAGACAACGTTTGCAAGCTCCCTGTGCACCCCTCCCTAGATTGTCACTTTTTCCTCATCTTTCCTTTTCTCCCCTCTTATTCTCTTCCTTCCCTCTTTCTCTGTTTCCTTCTTCCCTGTCATCTCTCCATCTTAATCAGCTCAAATTCTCTTTAATACTAACCAACGTCACACCCTTGCTAGGTGATGGATGGAGTATATAGACAGGAGTTTGGGGTTTGAGCCCCTTCTGTCCCTTACTAAGTGCATGAGTTTGGTCAGTTTGTTCATCAGATACTGAGTGGGAAAAATATTCCTTTCCAGGCACCATTCTGGGTCCTCGGGCTAGTACAGGAAATAAGCAGAACAGTTTGATGTCATTGTGAGGGTCAGATGCTAGCAGGCATAGACAGACAACAAACAGTAAATATAGTAATTATTTAAGTTAAGAATGATGAGTGCTATGGAGTCAGACGCACTATCTTGTGCCGCAAGGGTGGCCGATAAGTGCTGTGGAAGAGAGAAAACGTGGAGCAAGAGTAACAGGATGCACACAGCAGGGTGAGGGACGACCACAAGGGATTACCCTCTCCAGGACCCCACACACTCTTATATAACATGTGGACGACACTCACCAGCTCTACTCGCCAGGATGGAATGAAACAATACATGCCAAAGGGCCATGTAAGTCATAAATCATGAGATGAATGTTTACTGTTTGAGGAAGAATGTCTTCATCTATATGACCCCAAGTTTAACATAAATTCTTTATTGGGACAAGAAAGTGATGAGGGACAGAAATTCACATTTGCCACATGTCTACCTTGTGCCACTTACTGTGTAAGCCTTCCACCTCAGGGACCTCTTCTCATCTTCACAGTGAATTTCATTATCCCAGTTTGGTGGCTGAGAAGTGACCTAACCCACCCAAGGTCAGGGCACAGAGCTGGGAGATAATGGTGCCAGACTGAGGCTCCATCTCTGCCTTTCCGGGGCTTTTTCCTCAGGAGATTCAATGTGTAAACCTGGTGGATGACCTCTCAAATTCCTTCCATTCCAACAGTGCACAGAGTCTCAGTGATTACTCTGCTGAGTGAGGGTAATTGGATGACCCAGAGAGAAACACATCTTTGAAGGAAATGAGCTCCTTGGCTTCTTATAGCTCTCCTGGCAACACAGATCTCGGGGGAATCAGACATCAGCAGCCTGGTAGGTCAAGATGAAGGGGAGGGAGGCAGAGGATTGACTCAAGGGGCTTCTTCCACCTCGTGGGGTCCTAGAACCCACAAAGAAGATAAAAGCATGGGTATTGAGCTGCCACTTTGAAGCCTCTGAATAGGTAAATAAGAAAGGCTGGACTACAGCTGAAGAAGCACCTTCTGACAGTGAGGTAATATCTGAAGGGGTCACCCACCATGCACAGCTGAAAGCACAAGGTGGCTTAGAAAAGGTGACAATATATCTATCAAAATCCAAGCACGTGCACAGGAAGAACTGACAAGTATGTTAAATATTGCTTGCCAAGAATTGACCAGAAAAAAACAGGGTTTTTTCATGCTTTTATCCCAGTGTTTGAGGTTTTGAGATATTAAATCACTTAGTATTATAGGTAACGTAGTGTTTTTTGGCTGTTATCTCCTGTCTGATCCCTGTCAGGTTATGAATAAAGATAGTCTGATTTACATATTTATTAGCTACATTTTACAAGAAAATAGCATCCTCAGGTCTCCCATGGTCCACAATCTGCACTGACTGGCAAGGACATTGAAAATAAGCCCCTGTCACAAATTCTTATTTTATACTGGTCATAGTGATAGCTGTGCATGAAATTATAATAGAGAGACGCTCCACAAGTCTGTGCTGAATATCAAGTTTAAGAGCAATGAGGTCATTTGGTGAATCTGTGACCCTTCTGGTTAGGTAAGGGAGATACTGATACCCCTAAATCCCCACCTCAGGACACAGTACCCAGATCAGCTCACAGAACAAAGGTTCAGATTATAACATCCTGTCTGGGCACAGTGGCATCTGTGCCTTCTGCAGAAAGACTTGTCACTTCAAGGGGACATTCAACAGGGCCCCAACGTCCATGGCGATTTGTTTAGAACCCCTTGAATCACTTGACCACCACTGCAGAGTTTCAGTCATTCTCCTGGGAATACGGGCTCCTTCAACCAGGAAAGCACTGAACACAATTAGTTTCCTAGTCCAGTTTCCTTTGTCTTAGAGAAAAATGTGCTAAGTCACTTTAATCATGTCCAACTATTTTCAGTCCTATGGACTATAGCCCGCCAGGCTCCCCTGTCCATGGGATTTCCCAGGCTAGAATACTGGAGTGGGTTGCCATGCCCTCCTCCAGGGGATCTTTCCAACCCAGGGATCGAACCTGAGTCTCTTATGTCTCCTGCATTGGCAGGCAGGTTCCTTACCACTGGCACCACCTGGAGAGCCCCTAATTACCTGTATATAAAATTTTAACAAGCACTTCTCTTCACAGACATAGAGGTACCTGCAAGTGGAAACTATTTGGCAAAAAATACAGGCGTCTTGACTGAGGAGGGGTCTGTGCTGGTAGAACTGGTGCCCTCCACCCCTCCCCTAGGAGGAGACTCCTAGTGTCTTTTCATTTCCTAGAACACAGATGCTCACCTGTGTTTCAGGACCATACAGCAGATAGGCACAAGAGAATAAAATTCTGAATGAATCCAGATTTTCATTTTCTAATTACATCTTGAAGTTTTCTTTTCTTAGTTCATTTCAGTTCAGTTGCTCAATTGTGTTGACTCTTTGTGACCCCATGGACTGCAGCACACTGGGCTTCCCTGTCTCACCAACTCCCAGAGCTTGCTCAAACTCATGTCCATCGAGTCGGTGATGTCATCCAACCATCTCATCCTCTATTTCTTTTCTAACTACTGACATAATCATAATTGTGTGACGATTCAAGTATCATGTGAGTGGTGCAGCCACCATTGGACCCATGTTTTGACTATGAAAAAGAAAATCTCTTTAACACTCTACTGCTTAACTTGTTGGAGAAGGCAATGGCAACCCACTCCAGTACTCTTGCCTGGAAAATCCCATGGATGGAGGAGCCTGGTAGGCTGCAGTCCATGGGGTCGCTAGGAGTCAGACACGACTGAGCGACTTTCCTTTCAGTTTTCACTTTCATGCATTGGAAAAGGAAATGGCAACCCACTCCAGTGTTCTTGCCTGGAGAATCCCGGGGACGGGGGAGCCTGGTGGGCTGTCGTCTGTGGGGTCGCACAGAGTTGGACACTACTGAAGTGACTTAGCAGCAGCAGCTTAACTTGTTAATCCAACAAATTACTGGCCTATTGTCTACTTCCCTGGTCATGGGATGGACTTGAAAACAATATGGACATCTGGCACACATCTTCTTTGAGAGAGGTATTCATTATCTGTTTTCTCAAGAGAGCCTGGAAACAACTTTATATTCATTCCAAAAGGAGGCATGTTCTGAGAAGTCACACCAGAGGTAATTTGCATCCTTATCTAATGAGAACATCACAGGCGGCTTCAAAGATTTGCTGGAGACTTGCAGATCCTGTTTCTGGGACATCGGTTCTCTCTAAGCTGTTTCAGTTCAAGATTTATTCATTGACTCAGAGGTTCACTCTCTTACTCAGAATTCATTCCTATGAACACAGATTAAATGATGAGGACATAATATAAATTTAGGAATTGCTGGGTGGTTCTCCAGAGGTAAAACACTGATAGGTACTTTAAAGTCCCTTGTGACAGACAAGTCTTTGGTTTTTCTTCACTTCTGTGAGCTCAAAACTGGAATCTTCCAAACTGAGCTTGACCATCTAGGGTCAGGGACCTCCCTCAGACGTGTGGCTCTTTTGGAAGACCAGATGCATTCCTAGATCATCTCCAGCAGGCCTCCTGTGAGCTGGCATCCAATTTCGACCACCTGTCTTTCTCCTTGAGTGATTCAAGCAGGTTGAAGCTGCTTGAACAAGGCTTTCTCTCCAACATTTAACCTCCTGACCAGAATCAAGACACTTTTAGGAGGAACCCCCAAACTGCAATGGGCCCATCAGGGGTTTCTCTGAGATGTTTAGTGATAGCCTGAGAGGGGCACAAGGGATGGAGACCCTGTGAGGCACAGGGAGGTCAAGGGAGGGGCAGGGAACACTGCAGGAAAAGAAGCAGGTGAGCTGGGGTTGGGAGAGAGAGAACCCGGTCCGGAGACCAGGAGGGTCTGATGACCTCACCTCCCCAGGGTTTTCTCCTCTCCACTTTTCGCAGACAGGGGTCTCCTCTACCATTTCTCTCTGCCATCCCCTCAAAATCACCATTAATAGAACATTTGGATATTGTGTATAAAATCTGGAAATTGCACCTGTATGTGAGAGGCAGAGAAAATAAAAATGAAATGAAGGCTATCAAGAGGACAGGAGATAACAAGTGTTGGTGAGGATGTGGATGAAAGGGAATCCTCCTACACTGTTGGTGGGAGTTCAGATTGGTTCAGCCACTATGGAGGTTCTTTACACAATTAAAAATAGATTTAATTTTCAATTAAAAATTACCGTTTTAATCCAATTAAAAATTGTTTATTTTAGAATAATTAAGAATCACTACCATATGATCCAGCAGTCCCACTTGTGGGTACATGTCCAAAGGAAATGGAAACAGTACCTGGAAGAGACATCCACATTCCTGTTGTCATTGCAACATTATTCCCCACAACCAATAAATGATAACTTCCCAGGTGGCACAGAGGTAAAGAATCTGCCTGCCAATTCAGGAGACACAGATTTGATCCCTGGGTCAGAAATATCCTCTGGAGGAGGAAATGGCAACCCATTCCAGTATTCTTACCTGGAAAATTCCATGGACAGAGAAGTCAGGTGGGCTACAGTACATGGGGTCGCAAAGAGTTGGACATGACTGAGCATGCATGCACGAAAAGAAATGGTAGCAACCTAACTGTCCATCAGTGGATGAATGGATAAAGAGAATGCCGTATATATGTACAATGGAAGAGCTGCTGCTGCTGCTGCTAAGTCGCTTCAGTCGTGTCTGACTCTGTGCGACCCCACAGACGGCAGCCCACCAGGCTCTGCTGTCCCTGGGATTCTCCAGGCAATAACACTGGAGTGGGTTGCCATTTCCTTCTCCAATGCATGAAAGTGAAAAGTGAAAGTGAAGTTTCTCAGCTGTGTCCGACTCTTCGCAACCCCATGGACTGCAGCCTACCAGCCTCCTCTGTCCATGGGATTTTCCAGGCAAGCGTACTGGAGTGGGGTGCCACTGCCTTCTCCAAATGGAATAGCCATTCGGCCTTAAAAAAAAAAAAGAGAGAGAGATGGAAAATACTGCCACTTGCAACAACACAGATGAACCTGGAGGATATTATGCTAAGTTAGATAAACCAGAAGTAGAAAGATAAAATACCTTATGATCTTACTCATATGTGAAATCTGATAGACTCAGAAGCAGAGTAGAATGGTAGTTGCTAAGGGCTGGGTGGTAGGGAGAAATGGGAAGCTATTGCTCATGGGGCACAAAGTTTCAGTTATGCTGGATGAATCAATTCCAGAGAGCTTATGTACAGCCTGATAACTAGAGTGAACAATACTGTAATGCATACTTGAAATTTTCTAAGAGGGTAGATCTTAAGTGTTCTCACTAGAAGGAAAAAGAAAAGGGAGTAGAGACACAGACATAGGTAACAAACATATGAACACCAAAGGGGGGAAGGAGGAGGAGTGAGATGAATTGGGACATTAGGATTGACATATATACACTGTTGATACTACGTATAAAATAGATAATTAATGAGAACCTACTGTATAGCTTAGAGAACACTACTCAGTGCTCTGTGGTGACTTAAATGGAAAGGAAATCTGAAAGAAGAGGTGGTATATGTATCCATATAGCCAGTTCACTTTGCTGTACAGTATAAACGAACACAACACTGTAAAGCAATGATACTCCAATAAAAATTAATTAGGAACCTCCCTGGTGGTCCAGTGGTTAGGAATTTGCCTTCCAATGTAGGGGATGTGGGTTTAATCCCTGGTCAAGGAACTAAGATCCCACATTCTGAGGAGCAATTAAGCCCCTGCCACAACTAGAGAAGCCCATAGACTGCAATGAAGACCCAGCGCAGTTCCCCCCCCCAAAAAAATTAATTAAAAAAAGTACGTATGTGAAATGATGGATGTTTCTGCTAATTAGTTTGATGGTGGTGATCATTTCACAATGTATACAGACTTCAAAACTTCATGTTGTTCACCTTAAATATATACAATCTTTATTCATCAATTATACCTCAATAAAGCTGGAAAAATGAAAGGAGCATAACTTGTCAAGTACTTAGTGAGCCCCTGGACCAGCCTGCCTTGAACTTGACTTGTTCCTCTTACAGGATTTGATGGTGAGCTACAGTCTGTGGGGTCTCAGAGAGTCAGACGTGACTAAAAGACTAACACTTTTTTACCACACTCAAGTGGGTAGGTAGCTCACCTCCAGCTAACAAAAGCCAGACTCTTCATGAATAAGGAAATCCCAGAACTACTGGCAGTAGACACCCAGAAAGTTATTCCACAAAGAAAATTTCTAGGCTGAAAGCTCTGTAGATCAGCCAATTGGAAGAGAAGACTGATCGATATGAGAGTAAGGAAGCTACTTAACCTCTCCACACCTAAGTGTCCTCAGCTTAAGATAGAGCTACCCATATGAGCCCACAGTGTTATCAAAAAGACAGAAATAATTAATTTGTAAAAAGATTTCAGAATGTAAGTGCTCAGTAAGTGCTAACGTTCACATTACAGCAACACCATATGGAAAAAATAAACGAAGATCCTGTCTCCAGAAGTTTGCCTTCTTGTGGGAAGGCAGGGGTTAAAATAAACAGATGGAACAAGTAGGATAATCCCCCTAGTGGGAGTGAATGCTTCTGGAAACGTTAGAAGAGTTTTCCCAAGTTTTCTGGAGACTGAGGAAAGATTCCCAGAGACGATGGCACTTGAACTAGAATACTGAGGATGCGAAGCAGAGGTGCCTTCCGTGCGGACATGTCCTAGGATCGTCTCCCCCCTCCCCCCCAGGCCAAAGTACTGAAATATGCAAAGACGTACAGGGACCAGAGAACAAAGACGTACAGGGACCGGAGAACAGTGGACTTAGGCAAGAGCAGATACTTCCGATCTTGTATTCTAAGGTTGCACATGAGTCAAGTATAAAATAAACCAGCAATACGATTTTTTAATGGCCAGAAATTTGAAAGCTCGGGCAGGCAAAAACCAATTCACCCTTCTTAATTAACTGTAGAGAAGAGTTGATAACATCAGCCTTCTTGTTTACAAGAAAGCATCAGATATTTCTGCTCCTTAGCTATTATTTAATTCCAGAGTGATAGATTAACACTGAATATATTCTCTGGAAATTGTCCTAATTAAGTAAATAATATACAGGATCTGAAACAAACCTCAGGGCAGTCCCTCTCAGTGTTACCTAGATCCAATGTAACATTGAAACTATTGAGTTTTACTTTTTTATTTTTTAATTTTTTTGGCTGTGCTGCGTCTTTGTTTCTGCACATGGGCTTTCTCTCGTTGCAGAGTGGGGGCTACTCTTCATTGTGGGGCGCAGGCTTCTAGTTACGACGGCTTCTCTTGCTGAAGAGCAGAGCTCTAGGGCACGTGGGCTTCAGTGGTTGTGGTGCGTGGGCTCAGGAGTTCCAGTCCATGGGCTCAATTGCTCCATGGCATGTGGAATCCCCCCGGAGCAGGGATCAGACCCAAGTCCCCTGCATTGGCAGGCAGATTCTTAACCACTGAACCAGCAAGGAAGTCCAAAAGTAATTTTTAAGTGTCCTGTTTTTCAGTGATTAAAAAGCATCATGACCCTCAGTCAGACATGGTGTCATTTCCTACTGCATTAGCCATTGTTCTCTGGAGAAACAGAACCAATAAGACTGATATAACTCCATATCTCTGTATCTATCAGTCTATCTATCTGCCTATCATCTGTTTATCTATCTATAATCTATCAAGGTATCTATCTACCAACCTGTCATCCATCTAGATTTACTATAAGGAATTGGTGAATTCCTTAAAACAGTGTTTATAGGGACACTCTTGTGACTATAGAGACTGAGTCCTTGAATCTCCAGTTGGCAAACTGGAGACCCAAGGGAGCTGATGATTTAGTTTCAGTTCAAGTTCAAAGGTCTGAGACCTTAGAAAGCAGGCGATAGTTCCAGCCCAGAGTCTACAGGCTAGGGACCCAGGAAGAGCCATTATATCAGTTCAAGTCTGAAGGCAGGAAAAAACCAGTGTCTAACTTGAAGGCAGTCAGGCAGAAGAAAATTTTCTTACTCTTAAAGCCAGCCTTTTTGTTCTATTAAATCTTTAACTGATTGAATGAGGCCCACCCACAACAGGGAGAGCAGTCTGCTTTATTCAGTCTAATGACTCAAATGCTAATCTCATCCCAAAATACCCTCATAGACATACCCAGAATAACGTTTGACCAAATACCTGGGCACTTTGTGACCCAGCTAAGTTGACACATAAAATTAGCCATCAGCTGACGGAGGAGCCTGGTGGGCTGCAGTCCATGGGGTCGCTAAGAGTCGGACACGACTGAGCGACTTCACTTTCACTTTTCACTTTCATGCATTGGAGAAGGAAATGGCAACCCACTCCAGTGTTCCTCCCCATCCCAGGGATGGGGAGCCTGGTGGACTGCCGTCTATGGAGTCGCACAGAGTCGGACACGACTGAAGTGACTTAGCAGCAGCATGTAGTTGCTGTGATATATATTTGGCATTTGCATTGGCATATGATGGAATTTTTTTTCTGAAACTTTGTTAATTGCAATACCAAAGATATATGTTTTATTCCAAACTGGATATATAAGATTTAAAATCAGGAAAGACATCTTCAGAGTTCAGAAAATCTGATTTGCATATCCTTAATTGTTGAAATTTCTTTTGATTCTGCATTAAAGTATAATGTAACAGAGCATTATCAGAAGGGCTCCGAATATTGGTAATTTATAACAAGCAGCTCTGAGGAGTCCAATAATGAGAGAGGGAGAGGTTCTCTGTCATCACAGGACTTGACTCTGCTGAGTTTCCAAGGCAGCATATGGCTGTTCTTTATAAAATATGTATCATTAAAATCCTGCTCCTGGATAGAGCAGGCCCACACAGCACAAAGTAAAACAAAGTTCTGGCAGCCACTTCTCTGACTGATGTAAATAGCCAGTCCTGTTAATTTTTCTCCTGGTCTTCTTTACCAGTCTTTGCTCTGCACATCGGTCACATTAATTGGTTAATTGTGAGCTTTCTTTTGGGCTGCCTGCTGTTTAAAATCCCAGGGAGTTTCACTTAAGGTTTAATAAAGCTCTATCACAATCATCCACCAGAAAATCCTTTTCCCAAAATAGGAAGAGAGTCAAGATTTAATTAAGATTTTTTTTTCCCCTTCAAGTGTTCACTTGACCACTCCTTTTTTGCACCTCACATAATGTCTTAAGGATGTAGCATTCATTCTAACATTACAGCCTCCTACTCTTGGCCACCTTGACTCCAGCAGCCAAGTAGCCCCTGATTGACCAGGCCTACTTAGTTGCACACTGAGTACTGTGCAATTTGATCAAAATATGTATAATTATTTTTTGAATAGATGGCTTATTAATAGAGAAGAAGGTGTGTTATCTTACAATTTGTAAGAATAGCCTTAAGTGTTTAACTTTGTTTTTCTAATATAGAATAATCAGTCATCACTGGGATATTAGAATCCTAAGGATATCAGAATCAAGAATCAGTTGTCTGATGCTTTTAACAATAACATGCCTTCAAAATTTTTGCTTCAACACTTTGAAAGCACTCATTTTCTTGTTGTTGTTCAGTCACTAAGTCATGTCTAACTCTTTGCAACCTCATGGACTGCATCAAGCAGGTTTCCCTGCCCTTCACTGTCTCCTGGAGTTTGCTCAGATTTATGTCCATTGAGTCAGTGATGCTATCTAACCATCTCATCCTCTGCTACCCCCTTCTCCTTTGGCCTTCAGTCTTTCCCAGAATCAGGGTCTTTTCCAGTGAGTCAGCTCTTTACATCAGGTGGCCAAAGTATTGGAGTTTCAGCTGCAGCATCAGTCCTTCCAGTGAATATTCAGGGTTGATTTCCTTTAGGATTGACTAGTTTGATCTCCTTGCTGTCCAAGGGACTCTCAAGAGTATTCTCCAACACCACAGTTCAAAAGCATCAATTATTTAGCATTCTGCCTTCCTTATGGTCCAACTCTCACATCCGTACATGACTACTAGAAAAACCATAATTTTGATTATACAGACCTTTGTCAGCAAAGGCATGTCTCTGCTTTTTAATAAGCTGTCTAGGATTATCATAGCTTTCCTTCCAGTGAGCAAGTGTCTCTTAATTTCATGGGTGCAGTCACTGTCTGCAAGAAAATAAAATCTGTCACTTTTCCTGATTTTTCCCCTTCTATTTAACATGAACTGATAGGACTGGATGCCATGATCTTAGTTTTTCGAATGTTGAGTTTTCAGCCAGTTTTTTCACTCTCCTTTTTCACCTCATCAAGAGGCTCTTTAGTTCCTCTTCACTGTCTGCCATTAGAGTGGTATCATCTGAATATCATTTTCTTATTCCAAAGCAATTAAATATTCTGTGTCAAACAATTCACTCATGTGCTTATGACCTTTTAGAAAAGTTATTTTTTAATGTTATAAAAAATGAAGTGAAAGTCACTCAGTCATGTCTGACTATTTGCAACCCCATGGACTATACAGTCCATGGAATTCTCCAGGCCAGAATGCTGGAATGGGTAGCCTTTCCCTTCTCCAGGGAATCTTCCCAACCCAGGAATTGAACCCAGGTCTCTCACATTGCAGGTGCATTCTTTACCAGCTGAGCCACAAGAGAAGCCCAAGGATACTGGTGTGGGTAGCTGATCCCTTCTCCAGGGGATCTTCCCAACCCAGGAATCGAACCAGGGTCTCCTGCATTGAAGGCAGATTCTTTACCAGTTGAGCCACCAGGGAAGCCCTTTGTAAGGCCATAAGTGAAAGTCCTTCAGCCATGTCTGACTCTTTGCGACTCCATGGACTGTACAGTCCATGGAATTCTCCAGGCCAGAATACTGGAGTAGGTAGCCTTTTTTTAATGCTATACCTATTATTAACTTGAATTTGCATTGACTATATTTTAGAGTATTTATAAATGGTAAACTCAGTTTCTGAAATTAAGCTTTTTATTTGCAATTTTCTACAAAAAACATCAGTGGAGACCACTGCCCTTCTCTGAGCAGTCACCTTCTAAACTGGATTGATGGGACTTCCCTGGCAATCCAGTGGTTAAGATTTCATCTTCCATTGCCAGGCATGTGGGTTCGGTCCCTGGTTAGAGAGCTAAGATCCCACATGCCTCAAGACCAAATAAACCAAAACATAAAGCAGAAGCAATGGTATAACAAATTTAATAAAGACTTTAAAAATGGTCCGCATCAAAAAATTTTTTTAAAATAAACTGGATTGATGTCATGGGCACAATACTCCTGGAAGTCTACAAATGCTAATTGTGTGTTTTCAGGCTGGTGGCTCTAAACCATCGTCTTTGAGGTTTATGAAGAGGCTCCTCCGGGGAGGGAGGAAGGATCTTCGAGGCAGCTCTGCTTCTAAGTCTTTTAATTATTGAGCTTTCATGAAAGAGTGCTGAATGGAAGGTCCAAGACTATAAATCTTTCTAGGCAATCACTTAGGTATCTTTCTCACTTATTTCCCATGACTTTTGTGGGGATAAACTACTTGATTGTTTATATATTAATAAAATAAACTACTATGCTTAAAATGAAAAGTCAACAAGGACCACTATATAGCACAAGGAACTCTGCTCAATGTTATGTGGCAGCCTGGATGGAAGGGGGGCTTGGGGGAGAATGGATGCATGTATATGTATGGCTGAGTCACTCTGCTGTGCACCTAAATCTATCACAACATTGTTAATTTGCTATATCCCAATATAAAATTAAAAGTTTTTAAAATAAATAAATTAGACAATACCAAAATAAATCAAACCCAGAAACTCAGTGGCTTACCCCAACAGTGAATTTTTGCTTACTCATACCAACTTCTGTGACTAACACAGATTGGCAGAGAGTCCTGCTTTACTAGACACTGAGACACCTAGCTTGACTGCTATTTGGGGAGCACAGAATTCCAGGTGCCTGGGAAGTAGAGAAGAATGGGATATTTGCAATGTCTGGATAATAATGTTCAACAGAACATCTCTCTTTTTCCCTTCATCTCAGACTCCTGACTTCCAGCTCCTTCCCAACCTTTCTCTGGTTGCATGATATCTTGGACCCTTTTCCTGAAATTCTAATTGTGTCCGCCCTTGCCCTCTCCCAACGAACTTCCATACAAGTTAGCACCCCTCCTACAACACACATACACACACACCCCACAATAGGAAATGAGTGTCTGACAGTTGACAATGCTTTTACACGTGTAGTAGAAGCAATTGTCAGTAAGAAATGTGAGCATTCAGAATGCCTCAGACTTGTTAAGATGACTCATAAGAATTGGTTTTGATAGTCTCCAAGCCCTGCTATTCCATGCCCTTATATATTTGAAAATGGTTCATAATAAATCCTCTGGTCATGTTTAGTACTACTGCCCTTGTATATATTGTAGCAGCTCATTGATGACACTGGACCTGCTTCAATTAGACATATCTGTGTGTGTGTGTGTGTGTGTGTGTGTGTGTGTGTGTGTGTGTGTGTTAGAGAGCATTAGCAGGATCATCCCCATCCAAATGCAGAAATAGCAAATTCAACTGAAATGATCAGGCAGAATTTCCAAAATTATAATTGCTCAACGCTGGCAGAGCTACAAGGAGACAGGCATGCTCGTACATTACAGGTGAGATATGGACTCTAACACAACTTTCCTGAAGGATAATTTGGAGATATCTGTCAAAAGATTTTAAATTGTCCATATACTTTGTTCCAGCACTTCCATTTGTAAAATTTGTTCCTAGGGGTAAGCACAAAGATTTAATGGTAAAGTTGTTCAGTATAACATTATTTATTATAGGCTTGAAACATCCTAGATGCCCAACAATAGTAAATCAAATAAATCATTTTATATTATTGGACACTACCCAACAGTTAAAATTACATTGTGGAAATACACTTATTGACATGAAAAGCTGGTCACAAGTTATTATTTTTCCATTTTGGAAACAACTACACACACACGCTTTTTACCTTTGCATAAGATGATTTGACTTGGCTGATTTTTATCTTCTTCTAATTTATCTGAAATGACTTTTTGGCTGAGATATTTGTGTAAAAAACATTATTTTGGAAATATTTGAAATGTGGCGATTTTAAGGAGGTCTAGGGTTGACCCATCCATGCATCAGCCCTACTCACCCCAAAACCCTCATTGGATAGATCACATAATCTTGGCTAAATCTCTCTCGTCTCTCTTTTTCAAAAGCTTTTTATTTTGTATTAGGGCACATCTGATTAACAAACAGTGTTGTAATAGTTTCAGGGGACCAGCAAAGGGACTCAGCCATACATATACACGTATCCATTCTCCCCCAAACTCCCTTCCCATCCAGGCTGCCACATCACATTAGGCACAATTCCAAAATCCTTTTTGGTTATTCATTTAAAATACAGCAGTGTGTACATGTGGATTCCAAACTCCCAAACTATCCCTTCCCCTCATCTTTCCCCCTGACAGCCATAAGTTCGCTCTCTGAGTCTGTGTCTCTCCTCTTATATTGTATTCACCTAGCAAACAACTTCACACTGTGGTTATTTATATCCATGACTTTCTGCTTTCATTCATTTTATTCTTTTTTAGAATGAATAACCACAAAAGTCTTTCATAACTCTTTTCTCCAATACCTTGAGTTTAGATCTGTTTTCTTTTTCACACAATCCTATACTAGCTCCACGGTTCCAAGCATCATGAACGGTGTGTTAAAGCCTTCCTCCAGCCCACCTGTCCCATCCTTCAGAATTCTTACCTCAGTAAATGATATTTGTTATTACAGAGCCCTCAGGGTTAAGTCTTATTCCCTTGTCCACTCCCACTACTCCAATCATGGGAATGGGATTAGATACAAGACCAAAGTTGTTGATATTTACATAGAACTCATGAAAACTTGGAAAAATGATGAAACTCACACTGACGACTTGAGGAGTTATAAAAACAATAATGAGAAGCAATATTAATCTTCCAGGTAAGGGCTTGCTTATCGTAACAGCTGGAATGTGGCAAATGTAAAGCTTTTGAGTAACCTTATATGTTTCCCCAACATTTGTCATGGGTATTTGGTTAATAGACAACTAGATAAAATTCTACACCAACAAGCCATTCCATTTCACTATCGGAGTACATGAATGTCCTCACAAAAAAGTCCTCTTGTTAACATTGTGCTGAGTACACCAATGAACGTTATTTATGTGGCAGGAGCAAATGGAGAAAATAGAGGCTGTTCTATTACATTAGAAGCAAACGCCCACCTTTCCTTTAGATCAGCCTTTGTCTGTATGACTTGTGCTATTCAGACTCTTGTTTCATGTGGTACTGGCCTTGCACGTCTGCCTGTTGGGGCAATTTGTCCTCCACCATGTCAAAATCAATGAGCATTCTTCATTGGTTTAAAAGCGCAAGTGAGAGACATTGCCCTGGAAGAAAGGAAAATATGACTGTGCTAAGAATTTTTCAGCACCTTCCAAAGAGCTTCTCCCCAGTTCTGTGCTCTGGTGGGGCTGCCTTCCAAAGGAAGTCATCTGTGTAAATACATGTGGAGCCTTCCAAGGCCGGGCACACACGAGCTACTTCAGGACCGTGTGGGTGCGAGTGACAAATTCTCCTGCTGGTTATGTTATCACACATCATGGCAACACTGAGGAGCCATCCATCTGGAATGGCTTTATACTCTGAAATATAAGGTTTCAGAATTGGGTGAAATGTACATTTATTTGTGGAGGCAGTTTGTTAGGAAGAAGAATTGGCAGCAGTGGAGGTCAAAGCCAAACAGACATTGAAACGTTCAACATCTAAGGAGATAATGCGTGACATAAGGGGATTTGTTTCATTAACTGGTGTCTCAAAGCTTCCTCTAGAAGAGTTCTTTATTTATAGCTGCATGTGCCTCACCCCAGTTAAAAATATACAGTTTAGATGGGAGCAACAGGTTAAACCTGTAAGGATAAGATTACAAAATGAAATACAACTCTCCCTATAAACCCAATATCTTTTGGGCTGACCGAGGGCCCCTTTAAATATAACATTACTGTTTGTTGTAGGTAATCTCAGTAGAGGCATCACCAAATTTACAATGAATGCTTTCAACAAGATGGCTAAACATTATTGAAATAATATGCCTTGATTAAATCTGTGATAAATCAACTATACTTAAAGCTCCATAATGCATTAGGGAGAGAGCCAACCCTTGAGAAAGAGTGACTACCATGTCAGCTGTTCTGCTGTCAACAGCCGTCACTGAGTTAAAGGCTTGTCCTATTTCATCAGCGAGAGGGATTGAAGAAGAGGAGTTTAGGAAGGGATTGATGAGGCTGGCAGTCATGGATGGCGATGTCCTCCACAGCGTACAGCCAACCAAGAGCCATGGGTTCTTTCTGCTCCTTCTGAGAGATCATAACTCGAGAGGGAAGGACAGAGACCCATTAGGGCAGGGTGGTCTACAGAAGGAAGACTATAGCAGGAAGTAGAAAAGTAGAAGGATGAAGCAGAGAGGAAACTGGATTGGAACCAGATCTGGGTTCCCTGTGGGTCTTTGACAAATATGACTTCTCTGAGCCTTGGTTTTCCTACCTGAGCAATAGTGATCATTACATAGAGTGTATTAGTTTACTGATGCTGTCATAACAAAACACCACAGACTGGATAGCTTAAACAATAGAAATGCATTTCCTCATAGTTCAGGAGGCGAGAGTCCAATATCCTGAGTTGGTTTCTCCTGAGGTCGCTCTCCTTGTTTTGCAGGCAGCCACTTTGTCATTGCAGGTTTGTTTCTCATTGTGTCTTCACATCATTATTCCTTCATGTGCTCACATTACTGTGCTCTCTCTGTACGTTCAGATTACTTCCTCTTATCAGGATACTTGGTAAAAATCAGGAAGAATTGATGCTTTTGAACTGTGGTGTTGGAGAAGACTCTTGAGAGTCCCTTGGACTGCAAGGAGATCCAACAAGTCAACCCTAAAGGAAATCAGTCCTGAATATTCATTGGAAGGACTGATGCTGAAACTGAAGCTCCAATACTTTGGCTAACTGATGCGAAGAGCTGACTCTTAAGAGAAGACCCTGATGCTGGGAAAGATTGAAGGCAGGAGGAGAAGGGAACGACAGAGGATGACTGACTCAACAGACATGAGTTTGAGCAAGTTCTGGGAGATGAAGGACAGGGAAGCCTGGCACCCTGCAGTCCATGGGGTCACAGAGTCAGATATGACTAAGCAATTGAACAACAATAACAATCAGGATACCAGTCCTATCAGAGGAGGGCCCACACTAACAGATTTATTTTAACTTAATCATCTCTCCCCTCTCCTCTATAGATAGAGCCACAGTCAGATCTAAGGGGTTATGGCTTTGACATATGAATTTGGGAGCAGGGGACATAATTCAGTCCACAAGACAAAGCAAATGTAAATATGCAAGGAGATGATGGGTATTCAAACACAAGACAGATTGCAGGGTGCTTTAGGGCATGATTCATTATCACTTGGAAGGAAAATGACAGTACACTGCCTCAGACCTTCATCAGGAGCAACTGGCTCCTGGAAGCCACCTTCAAGCCTTCTTGTTGAGTGGGAAAGTAGAAAAGGAGGGCAGGGGGAGTGGGAGGAAGGAGGGATCACATATAGAACAATTTTTAGGAATATTTTGGCCACTAGGCATCCATTCTCTTTCATACTTTTACTTTGATTTCTTTTGAGAACTTAGCTCCTCTGTAGAAATGTCCTGCATTACTTAGCTAACTGGTTAGAGTCTCCTGGAACATTGTGCCCTACTAAAGTGATGTAAGGATGAAGAAAAATTGTTGTGTTTCGTTCATTTCTTCTGAAGGGCTCTGATAGCCCAAAATGTCATAATTCTTGCTTTTAAGTTGCTCAGTTGCATCCAACTCGTTGTGCCCCCATGGAGTGCAGCTCACCAGGCTTTCTTGTCCTTCATCTTCTCCTAGAAATTGTGCAAACTCATTGAGTCGGTGATGCCATCCAACCATTTCATCCTCTGTTGTCCCGTTCTCCTCCTGCCTTCAATCTTTCCCAGCATCAGGGTCTTTTCCAATGAGTCAGCTCTTTGCATCAGGTAGCCAAAATACTGAAGCTTCAGCATCAGTCCTTCCAATGAGTATTTAGGGTTGATTTCTTTTAGGATTGACTGGTTTGATCTCCTTGCTGTCCAAGGGACTCTCAAGAATATTCTCCAACACTGTGGTTCAAAAGCATCAATTCTTCGGCACTAATCCTTCTTTATGGTCCAACTCTCATATCCATATATGACTACTGGAAAAACCATAGCTTTGACTAGATGGATCATTGTCAGCAAAGTGATGTCTCTGCTTTTTAATATGCTGTGTAGGTTTGTCATAGCTTTTCTTCCAAGGAGCAAGCATCTTTTAATTTCGTGGCTGCAGTTACTGTCCACAGTGACTTTGGAGTCCAAGAAGATAACATCTATCAGTGTTTCCATTGTTTCCCCATCCATTTGCCCTGAAGTGATTGGACTGGATGACATGATCTTAGTTTTATAAATATTGAGTTTTAAGCCAGCTTTTTTTCTCTTTTCTTTAACCTTCATCAAGAGGCTCTTTAGTTTCCCTTGACTTTCTGCCATAAGAGTGGTGTCATCTGCATATCTGAGGTTACTGATATTTCTCCTGGCAATTTTGATTCCAGCTTGTGCTTCATTTAGCCTGGCATTTTGCCAGATATATTTTGAATATAAGTTAAATAAGCAGAATGACAATATACAGCCTTGATATACTCCTTTGCCAATTTTGAACCAGTCTTTTGTTCCATGTCCAGTTCTAACTGTTGCTTCTTGACGTGCATACAGGTTTCTCAAGAGGCAGGCAAGGTGGTCTGGCATTCCCATCTCTTTAAGAATTTTCCACAGTTGTTGTGATCCACACAGTCAAAGACTTTGACATAGTCAATGAAGCAGAAGTAGATGTTTTTCTGGAATCCTCTTGCTTTTTCTATGATCCAACAGATGTTGGTAATTTGATCTCTGGTTCCTCTACCTTTTCTAAATCCAGCTTGAACATCTGGAAGTTCTCGATTTATATATTGTTAAAGTCTAGTTTGAAGGATTTGGGGCAGTATCTTGCTAGTATGTGAAGTGAGGGAAATTGTGCAGTAGTTTGGACATTCTTTGGCATTGCCTTTCTTTGGGATTGGAATGAAAACCGATCTCTTCCAGTCCTGTGGCCACTGCTGAGTTTTCCAAATTTGCTGGCATATTGAGTGCAACACTTTAACAGCATCATCTTTAAGGATTTGAAACAGCATAGCTGGAATTCCATCACCTCCACTAGCTTGCTCATAGTAATACCTCCTAAGGCCCACTTGATTTCACACCCCAGGATGTGTGGCTCTAGGTGAGTGGCCACACCATTGTCGTTATCTAGATCATTAAGACCTTTTCTGTACAGTTCTTCTGTATATTTTTGCTAGTTCTTAATATATTCTGCTTGTTAGATCCATACCATTTCTGTCCTTTATTGTGCCCATCTTTGCATGAAATGTTCCCTTTGCATCTCTAATTTTCTTGAAGAGATCTCTAGTCTTTCCCATTCTAATTTTTTCCTCTATTTCTTCTTGTTGTTCACTTAAGAAGGCTTTATTATCTCTCCTTGCTATTCTTTGAAACTCTGCATTCATGTGGGTATATCTTTCCTCTTCTCCTTTGCCTTTTGGTTCTCTTCTTTCCTCAGCTATTTCTAAGGTCTCCTCAGACAACCATTTTGCCTTGTTGCATTTCTTTTTCTTGGGAATGGTTTTGGTCACTTCCTCCTATACAATGTTATAAACCTCCATCCATAGTTCTTCAGGAACTATGTCTGTTAGATCTAATCCCTTGATTCTATTTCTCACTTCCACTGTATAATCATAAGGGATTTGATTTAGGTCATACCTGAATGGCCTAGTGGTTTTCCCTACTTTCCTCAGTTTAATTATGAATTTTGCAATAAGGAACTCATGATCTGAGCCATAATCAGCTCCCAGTCTTGTTTTGTTGACTATATAAATCTTCTCTGTCTTTGGCTACAAAAATATAATCAGTCTAAGTTCCTTATTGACCATCTGGTGATGTCCATGTGTAGAGTCGCCTCTTGTCCTGTTGAAAAGGGTGTTTGCTATTACCAGTATATTCTCCTGGCAAAACTCTGTTAGCCTTTGCCCTGCTTCATTTTGTACTCCAAGGCCAAACTTGCCTATTACCTCAGGTATTTCTTGACTTCCTACTTTTGCATTCCAGGGCCCTATGATGAAAAGAACATCTTTAGTTCTAGAAGGTCTTGTAGTTCTTCATTGAACTGTTCAACTTCATTTTCTTCAGCATTAGTGGTTGGGGCATAGACTTGAATTACTGTGATGTTGAATGGTTTGCCATGGAAATGAACTGAGATCATTCTGTCATTTTTGAGATTGCACCCTAAGTCTGATTTTCTGCCCTTATTGCTGATTCTTAATGCTTCTCAAGATTCTTTCCTCAAATTCTCTTTTGCTCAAAGTAGCCAGAGTTTGGGTCTGTTGCTTACAAACAGAAAAGCGTAACTGGTAACAAAGTGGAAGGATGAACAGAAAGAAGTCTGCAACAGAGGAACAAAGATGGAAGGAGGGAAAATGGAAGGAATAGAAAGGATAGAAAATTGAAAGGAGAGAGGGAAGAAGAGATGGAAGAAAGAAAGAGATAAAAGGGATGGAAAAGAAGAGGAAGGATGAACGAATGAAAAGGTCACATGGCAGACCCACTCAGATCTTCCCTGAGTGACATCAGCTCTATCCCCAGAGAGGAGAATATGGTTTTCCTCTAATGCTTAACATTCAGAGTTTCAGCTCAGTGAGATCTTTGTGTTCATGGAAACTAGTGCTGCTTTGGTCCACCCGAGTCATTTAACCCCAAAAGTTTTCACCTCCTGGAGCACCCTATGGTTATTAAACCTTATGTGGAGCGGAAATTTGCTCCCAGTAATGTATATGCTATGGAGCAGCTCAACACAGATCTCCTGACAGACTTGCAAATATTTTCAGAGTCACTGGGAGAGAAAGAGTGGAGATACAGAAGCTACTCTCAATGAGTTCTCTATATCCCAGATTCTGGTTCTCAACTCCATAGGTCCAGAAACTCAACTTATCCAGGGGACCCAGAATGGACCAATCACTTCAGAAAATTTATAATGTGATGGACGGATTGAACGGGATCCTGATTTCTCAATACAGAAGTACTAGGTTAGAATCAGATCTGGATCCAAATGTAGCCCCTGTATTTCTTATCTTATAACTTTTGTACAAGCTTATTAACTTCTCTGAGTTTGAGCAATGCCTGTGATTGGTGTGAGGGTTGCATTAGATACTCCCTGTGATGTACCTGGATATTAGGAGGATCCACCACAAATCACTTGTCGTCCCTCACCTTCTGTACCTGACTCCTCTCCTGAACCTCTTCAGATGCTCTCAGCTTTATCTGATCTTGCTTCAGCCCCTACAACAACAACCAGCTCTGCGTGGGCTCTGACTTATTTCAAGCAGGGGCAACCTGGCAGTGCTTTCCTTCTGCCTATTTCAGCTCCTTTCCATCATGGCCATCCTACTGACTTGCAGTGTGGGAGGCTGCAGAACACTTCTTGGTGCCCACCTGCATATGACCTTCAAGGATATGTGAATTACCACCATAGAGTGAATCTTTGATGGAGAGACAGGACCCAGGATAAATCCTTCGATCTTTCTTCAGTCTGCTGTCCTGTGACCATTGATAAAGCTTCTCAGAGGTCTGTCCCTTCATCCTTGGACCCTTGGTCCCTTAGAATTTGGTGTCTAGTGGCACTTGGCTGTGGCTTGACTCAAAGTCATGATACTGTTGGTTTTTCCTCCTTCTCTCCCTCACTCTCTGAGCTGCTTACTCCCTACCTTGTAATGACAAAGAAGCTGTTTTCCTTAGAAAATCCAGGCTAAAATGAATTCTTACTCCCTTTCCCTTTCCAGTCACCATATCTACATCAGTCTGTCCATTGTCTAGATCAGACAAATTTCATGAAACTGAGGAGATCATACTAAAAGCTTGCAGTTTGCTGGTGCATATGTAGAATGCAATATACAGCCTTAAAAGTAAAAAGAAAAATCCTGTCATATACTACAGCAAGGATGAACCTTGAGAATGTTGCCATTGTTTAGTCCCAAGTCATGTCTGACTATTTGGTAGCCCCATGGACTATAGCTCGCCTGGCTTCTCTGTCCATGGGATTTCCCAGGCAAGAATACTGGAGTAAGGGATTTCCCTAATGGTCCAGCAGTTAAGAGTCCATGCTCTCAAGGAGTGGGCCTGAATTCAATCCCTTGTCAGGGAACTAGATCCCGCATGCCATAACTAAGACCTAGTGCAGCCAAATAAATAAATATTAAAAAAAAAAAAAAGACTACTGAAGTGATTTGACATTTCCTTCTCCAGAGGATCTTCCTGACCCAGGGATTTAACCCACATCTCTTGCATTGGCAGGCAGATTCTTTACCATTGAGCTACCAGGGAAGCATTTTGAGAACATTACACTCAATAAAATAAGCCAGTCATAAAAATGAACAAAACTGTAAAGTTCCACTTATATGAGGTACCCAGAATAGTCAAATTCATAGACACAGAAAATAGAATGGTAGTTACCAGGGACTATGGGGAAGGAGAAATGGGGAGTTTTGTTTAATGGATGCAGAGTTTCATTTCTTCAGGATGAAGAGTTTTCGAGATTGGTTACACAAGGTGAACGTACTTTAAGAGTCCAGTGGGACCATTCCTGCTGGAGTTTGTAAACCACATTTTCTTAAAAAATTATTTATTTGTGTTTTTGTTTGGCTGTGCTGGGTCTTAGTTGCATCACTCAGGATCTTTGATCTTCATTGCAGAGTGCAGGGTCTTTAGTTGTGGCATATGAGTTCTAGTTCGCTGGCCAGGGATTGAACCTGGGCCCCCTGAACTGGGAGCATGGAGTCTTAGCCACTGGAGCACCAGGGAAGTCTGTGTAAACCATATTTTAATAAATACAGCCAAGGATTCACTCGACTTAGTCTCTTATAATTAGACTATAAATATTACCTAAGCTCCATTTAGGTCTTGAAAGCCCCCATCATGGATTTGATTGTCTCCCCCTCCTAAATTCATATGTTGAAATCTTAACCTTCAGCACCTCAAAATGGACTTTATTTATGAATAGTGTCATTGCAAATGTAATAAGTCAAGATGAGGTCATGAGGGTGGGCCCCAGTCAAATATGAATCGTGTCTTTATAAAAATAGTAAATTTAAGACACACACATACAGGGAAAATACCACGTGATGGTGAAGGCAGAGATTCTACAAGATAAGACATGCCAAAGATTGCCAGCAAAACACCTGACCCTAGGAGGAAGGCATAAAACAGATTCTTTCTTACAGCACTGCGAAGGAACCAACTCTAGCGAGACTGTAATCTTAGTGTATTTCTATGTTGTTTAAGCAACTTTTGCTTTCTTAATTGGTGGCCAAATGATGGATCCTTTTTAGAGAAACTAACAAATTATTAAATCGAGAGCACTCTCATTGTAAACAACTGTTTTGTTGTTACCTATAAAACAAAAGTTAAATTAACCTAAGAACTCTTTTGAACTAGAAAAACCGGTTTAGGAAGCTTCATTGAACCCTTCTCAGTGGGTCTTATAGATGCTAAAAAGAGCAATTAAGAATATCAGCAGATACTTGGGAAAAAAACAAAAAGGTCTAGCTGTTATTTCAATGAGGTAAAATTTCTTTTTTCTATTAAAAAAAGGAGTTACTGCAGGTGAATTTTTAAAAAATTCTTTGGATGGTTATTTAGAATGGGATAAATAAAGTAGACATTTATATGATTAAAACAAGATTTGATATTATTGCACTACCTAAAGTTAGCTCCCCTGGTGTCTGAGACTGTAAAGAATCTGCTTGCCAACGCAGGAGACACAAGTTTGACCCTTGGGCCAGGAAGATCCCCTGGAGGACATGGCAACCCAGTCCAGTATTCTTGCCTGGAGAATTCCATGGACAGAGGAGCCTGGCAGGCTACAGTCCATGGGGTCACAAAGAGCTGGACACAACTGAGTGACTAACACTAAGCCACTTAGATCTGGCACCTTGTCACACCTGCCACAGCAAATTAATATATGCACCACCCCCCCACCCCCCCCCAACACTGAGATCTCACCTACAAGTCAGGTTCCGTCTTCCCTATCCTGTATTGTGTATTTTTTTTTATACCCAACAGCAAGACTTCATATATATTTTGTATAATTTTTGATTACAATATATGCCATCAAAATCACTGGAAGCCTTGACTCTGTCATATATTGCATTTGCTGCATCCTCCTTCTCCTGGGATTCAGAGCGTGACTCAGTGATGCTTAGAAGGACATTGTCCTCACAATACACATTCTGCCTAGCCAAATGAGTAATCGTGATTTTATTACTGATGTCACTGACATGTTTACATGATTGGCACATTTCCCATAGGTTGACCAAAGTCTGTAAAATGGAAAACCATATCTCTTTCCATTAAAATGTTTCGGTGGTCATATAATAAAACGTTCACAATTTTATTACAATTTTATTTTTAAAAAAATCAGAAGCTGCTGAAAAATCAACAGTTTAGCCTGTGACTCTGCCGTGCTGCAGTCCATGGGCCACAAAGAATTGGATACAACTTAGTGACTAAACAACAAACGGCAGCTATCTGCTTTCTTTCTTTCCTTTTGGTTGTTGTTGTGCCCACACCCCCTGGGTGGATAGGTAGATAGATAGATGATAGGTAGATAGATAGATAGATGATAGATATCACTGGATATGGAGGGGAATTCATATATATTGGTATCACACTCGTGCACAGAATGGCTTGACTGAATTCAGTACGAAGGAAGACCAAGAGTGTGTCTTTTGTGTGTTTGTTATTTTGAAATAATAGACCTCAAATTCTCCTTGAGTAAATCTTGTTGTTTGATATGGCGGCACAGAAAGAAAACAGCTTTGACTTAGTTTTTCCTCTCCAGCCCCTCACACCAGGAGTCACAGCATCTGTTGATACCATCTTGCTTTCAGTTACCATTAACTCTGAGTGACCCTGGGTTCGTCACTTCACCTTTCTGGACACCTGGAAAATGAGAGCCTTGGGGAAGCCACCCTCTGAGGTCCCTTTTTCAGTCCTAATCCTGGGAGGCTTTGGGGTGGTAGGGGGCAGGGAATTCCTCATCATCAATATATGTTTTCAAAATGGCAATTTTCTTGGTAAGTCAAGCAGTTCTTGCTAGGAATTTCATAGTTGACAGAGACAGAATTAGAACAGGTTTAGTAATCATAATTTCAATCTCTCTCCAGACATTTTTTTCTGATGTTTATAAGTGAAGGGTGTCAAAAGCATTCCATTCACTGGCGTGAATTTTTATTGAATATTAAGAGTAAATAATATATGACTTGGGAGGAAACTTCTATTAAATCTGTTTGGGGCCTTATGTAGGTAAAGCTATTCAATTTGTGCTTTGCTTTGAAATGGATGCATTAATATTCATCTACAAATAATCCCTGGCTATTATTTTTATAGGTGCCTGAAACAGTATATGCCTTTGAAAGACATGTGGGGAATCAGGGACTTCCCCAGGGCCCTAGAGAGCACGTTCATGAAAATTCTTCCATGATATGACCCGACGAGGCAGTGCCAACATTCTTTTGTGATCATCAGAGGCTGCAACAGCCCTGATGAGGAGAGATGACATGGATACGAGTGCGATGTCAAGGGGCCAGTGTGGAGAAGCACTAGCTTCTCATTAGTACAGAAATAGAATGTTGAGGAAATATAAAAAATAAATAAAATTAAATTTTGGATTTCTCTCCAAAACCTAGCCTCCAAAAAATGATCTTTGAGGAAATTAACATGTACTGATGGTCAACTCTGCATAGCAAATGTTACCAATGCAGTCTCATCAAAACCCACAACAGCCCAAGGAGATACCAACATCAGACTCTGTTCATAGATATACTGGGTGGTGTTCAGAGGGATAAGGTAGGGTAGGGAAAACCAGTATTTATTCAGTATTTATCACATTCCTTTCAAAAACTGTGACTAACCTTCATAAGAACATTTTGAGATATGAATCCATTTGACAGGTGAGGAAACTGAGGCTAGTAGAGGTTATGTGTCTCACCCAAACAAGAAGTGTCACATTTAACTCGGCTCTGTGGACTCCGGAGTCCAAACTCTTTCCATTCTACCTTGCTGCACCAAGGAGTATAGTTGAAATTTGATTTTAAAACATTAACCTTGTGATTTCCTTGGTGGTCCAGTGGTTGAAAATCTACCTTTCAATGCAGGGAATGTTGGTTTGATCCCTGGTAGGGCAACTAAGATCCACATGCTGTGAGGCAATGAAGCCCACACACTGCTAACTGCTGAGCCAGCGCCACAACTAAAGACCCACCACTTCAACAAAGAGCCTACACACTGCAACGGAGACCCAGTGCAGCCAAGAAAAATTATTCCTAAAAACATATACTGAAACAGTATATTAGTATGATTACTAAACAGTTCAGTTCAGTCACTCAGTCAGGTCCAACTCTTTGCGACCCCATGGACTGCAGCACGACAGGCTTCCCTGTCCATCACCAACTCCCGGAGTTTACTCAAACTCATGTACATCAAGTTGGTGATGCCTTCCAACCATCTCATCCTCTGTCATCCCCTTCTCCTCCCACCTTCAATCTTTCCCAGCATCAGGGTCTTTTCCAGTGAGTCAGTTCTTCACATCAGGTGGCCAAAGTATTGGAGCTACAGCTTCAGCATCAGTCCTTCCAATGAATATTCAGGACTGATTTCCTTTAGGATGGACTGGTTTGATCTCCTTGCAGTCCAAGGGACTCTCAAGAGTCTTCTCCAACACCACAGTTCAAAAGTGTCAATTCTTTGGCACTCAGCTTTCTTTATGGTCCAACTCTCACATCTCTACATGACTACTGGAAAAACTATAGCTTTGACTAGAGGGACCTTTGTCGGCAAAGTAATGTCTCTGCTTTTGAATATGCTGTCTAGGTTGGTCATAGCTTTTCTTCCAAGGAGCAAGCATCTTTTAATTTCATGGCTGCACTCACCATCTGCAGTGATTTTGGAGCCCCCCAAAATAAAGTTTCTCACTGTTTCCATGGTTTCCTCACCTATTTGCCATGAAGTGATGAGACCAGATGCCATGATCTTAGTTTTCTAAATGTTGAGTTTTAAGCCAACTTTTTCACCTTCCTTTTTCACTTTCATCAGGAGGCTCTTTAGTTCTTTGCTTTCTACCATAAGGGTGGTGTCATCTGCATATCTGAGGTTATTGATATTTCTCCCAGAAATCTTGATTCCAGCTTGTGCTTAATCCAGCCCGGCATTTCACATGATGTACTCTGCATATAAGTTAAATAAGCAGGGTGACAATATACAGCCTTAACATACTCCTTTCCCAATTTTGAACAAGTCTGTTTTTCCATGTCCAGTTCTAACTGTTACTTCTTGACCTGCATACAGATTTCTCAGGAGGCAGGTTAGGTGGTCTGGTATTCTCATCTCTTTTAGAATTTTCCAGTTTTTTGTGATCCACACAGTCAAAGGCTTTGGCATAGTCAATAAAGCAGAAGTAGATATTTTTCTGGAACTTGCTTGCTTTTTGCATATTAAATTTCATTAAAATTTCTACAATTCTTTTGAGCATTGAATCATTTTTTCAACAGTCTAAAATTTAAACCTATTTCAATAGGCAAACTGTTCTCTATATCTTTTTTTTTTTTAATTCCTCCACACAGCAGTGCAGGGTTGACCCAAGGTCCATAAACTTGGTACAGTGGTCAATTAACCTGCTGGAATTGTATGTAAAATTTTGTGTGTGTGTGTGTGTGTGTGCATTTGTCTACAACTTTCAAAAGTCTCAATTTCAAAGAAAGTTAGGAATTAATGGCATAGATTAATAGAACTATTGTTAGTCTCCAGGTCACTGGTGCTTCCATGGACTGTAAGAGGATGGGCAATATCAGCCACAGAGGAGGCGGTTGCTCAACATGAACTACCGGGTCCTTAGAAGAAACTCACTAACAAGCTTAAAGGAGGTGAGAGTCCCACAAAGTTTTGCATGGATAGAGTCATCACCAAGTGTATCTTGTTCCATCCTGAGCACGATAGTTACAAAGGTCCTTGGCCAACCAGGGAGTAGCCAGAGGGGAACAACCTCAATGGATGTTGCATCAGGAAACCACTTAATGCAAAGAAGAGGTGGAGGGATAGAGTGTGAAAGGAATGTTCAGACACTGAAAGTAGGCGTGTAAATGGTAGAACTTTGAAAAGCACTATGGTAATATGTATTAATAATAATCTAAAAACGTGGATATCCTATAACTTGGCAATGCTACCTGTCCACAGAGAAACTCTTACCCATGCGTATAAGGAGACAAGTAGAATATTAATTTAGAATTGTGTGTAATAGCAGAAATAAAAATAACCAAAAAATACAGAAAAATTTAGAGCCTATATATTTATTAACACAATGTGTTCCAAAAATGTAGAATAGTCACAGAATGGGGAATGAATATCCCATAAAATGAATAAACTATGGGACTTCTCTGGTGGTGCAGTGGTTAAGAAATCTGCCTTGCAAT
Source organism: Okapia johnstoni (assembly GCA_024291935.2). Classification (NCBI taxonomy): domain Eukaryota; kingdom Metazoa; phylum Chordata; class Mammalia; order Artiodactyla; family Giraffidae; genus Okapia; species Okapia johnstoni. The sequence goes on along the minus strand of CM044326.1, from coordinate 13,161,091 downwards.
GTAGGGGACATGGTTCAATCCCTGGTTGGGGAACTAAGATCCCAGAGGCCACATTGAAACCAAACCTGTGTGCCACAACTGCTGAGCCTATGTGCTCCAGAGCATGCACGCCACAACTAGAGAGCCCGTGTGCCTCAACAAAGACCCTATGCAGCCCCCAAATAAATAAAAGAACGTTAAAAAATAAAAACATAAATGTATGCAAGCAAAAACAATGCAGCATCTGTGAAGCATGATAAAGAAAAACACAATAAAAAAGAAATAATTTTTTTAAAAATAGATAAACTGAATAAATTATGTACCAATGTGGACAAATCTCAACACAAATTATCAAGACCATTCTTTAAAGGTTACATTCAATGCGGTATTCACCACATAAACTTCAAAATCATGCAAAAATTAACGATATATTGTGCATGTATACATGTGTATACGGTAAAGTAGAAAAATGTGTTTGGGAATGATTACACCAACTTTCAGAAGATTATCTCAGGGAGTAGGATAAGGAATGGCTTTAGAGCAATTACAAAGGGAGTTTTGGCTTTGTCTGAATTATTTTTTTGATCTGAAGCAAATATGGAAAAATAGTGCAGTTTAACAAAGGCAGATAGTGAATACATACTTTCAATTATCTCTAGTATTATTGTTGTTGTTGTATATCTCTGTGCTTGAAAAATTTTATAGTATCAAAACACAGAAAGACTTTGTGAGCTGCCTTTACTGAAAAGTTTCAGATTAAAGCTGAATGTCTTTTAGAACAGGAGTCCCCAGCCACTGGGGGATTAGGAACTGGGTAGCACAGCAGCCATGAAATTAAAAGATGCTTACTCCTTGGAAGAAAAGCTATGACCAACCTAGACAGCATATTGAAAAGCAGAGACATTACTTTGCCAACGAAGGTCCATCTAGTCAAAGCTATGGTTTTTTTAGTAGTCATGTATGGATGTGAGAGTTGGACTATAAAGAAAGCTGAGCGCCAAAGAATTGATGCTTTTGACCTATGGTGTTGGAGAAGACTTTTGAGAGTCCCTTGGACTGCAAGGAGATCCAACCAGTCCATCCTGAAGGAGATCAGTCCTGGGTGTTCATTGGAAGGACTGATGATGAAGCTGAAACTCCAATACTTTGGCCACCTGATGCGAAGAACTGACTCATTTGAAAAGACCCTGATGCTGGGAAAGATTGAGGGTGGGAGGAGAAGGGGACGACAGAGGATGAGATGGTCAGATGGCATCACTGACTCAATGGACATGAGTTTTCGTAATCTCTGGGAGTTGGTGATGGACAGGGAAGCCTGTCGTGCTGCAGTCCATGGGATTGCAAAGAGTCGGACATGACTGAGTGACTGAACTGAACTGCACAGCAGGAGGTGAGTGGCTGGCAAGTGAGTGAAGCTGCATCAGTATTTACAGCTGCTCTCCATCACTCACATTACTGCCTGAGCTCTGCCTCCTGTCAGATCAGTGGTAGCATTAAACCCTCACAGGAGCATGTACCCTACTGTGAACTGCACAAGTGAGGGATCCAGGTTGCACGCTCCTTATGATAATCATCCCCAAACTGCCCCCCTCCCCATCCCGGTCCCTGGAAAGATTGTCTTCCATTAAACCAGTACCTAGTGCCATAAAGTTTGGGGACCGCTGTTTCAGAGGCAATTCCTGTAACAACGTAGACCAAATTAACTGGTGGGTCTTTTCCAGCTAGAAGCCTTTCAGAGTCTAGTGCCCTCAACAGCATCCTAGCCTTTGGATAACCAGCCTGCATTTGTGTTGCACCTGCTTTGTTTCACCTGGTGAGTTAGGAGCAATCCTGGAGCAGAATGCAAGGAAATGAAAATCCCCTTTGATGGGATGCAGGCAGGGTCCCTTTCCACACTTAGAGCCTGTGTTTGATTCCTACACAATTTATCAGTCAGTCCTTAAGACTCGATAAGACGTTACAGAGAAAACTTCTGAAACTTACTGTTTTCAGAGTTCCAGCCAGAGGTTAAATCATGTTAGAGCCTGTCTTTATCCATGATCCCTTTCACCTACCTTCTTACTTCTCTGGGCAAGAAACCAGCCATACCACCCACTCGACCCTTGCTCCCAGTACTTTCAAAACAGCTCTGGCCCACATAAGGGGCTTCTTACCTTACCCTGTCACCTCCCCCATATGCCTCCCTCTGAACCAGCATCCCACATGGTGTGGGCTGTTTTCTTACCCTTTCTCTGTTCAGAGCTTCACTGTTTACCATCTCCTACCAAGGTGAAAACAAGGTGATGAAATTTGCCTGGAATCAAGTTCCACAGTCTCTGTGGTACCTGTTTGGGGGTAAGACTTTAACTCAAAGTGACTCACGGGATTGATAGCATGAAAAAGAAGCAGGAGTGGGACTTTACCACCGGTGGTAAAGAATCTGCTTGCCAATCCAGGGGACAGTGGTTCAGTCCCTGGTCAGGGAAGATTCCACATGCAGCGGGGCATCTAAGCGGTGCCAGAGCTACTGAGCCCATGTGCCCTAGAGCCTGTGCTCTGCAGTAAGAGGAGCCACCTCAATGCTCAAGCATGACAACTAGAGAGTAGCCACAACTGCCGCAACTAGAGAAAGCTCGCTGCAACTAGAGAAAGCTCGCTGCAACTAGGAAAGCCCACTTGCAGCAATGAAGACCCAGCACAGTCAAAAGTAAATAAATTAATTAAAAATGAAAGAGAGAGGGGGAAAAAAATCTTTTTTTTTTCAAAAAGAAGAAGAAGGAGAGAGATTTGGGGGCAGACAGGAGTTAAACTCATGTCTGAGAGGTTCTTGATACCTCCAGACAACATTTGATTTGAGAGAATGCTTTCCTTTTGACTTGGCATACACATTGGGAGCCCATCAGTCCTGGTTTGAATATTTCTTTGCTACTTTCTGGCTGAGGAATCTTTGGCAAGTTTCTTAGATATTATGTGTTCTTAAACATGCAGCCCTCTTAGAAGTTAGGGAACAAAATAAAGTATGCATCAATATGATATTACTCAATTAATGTTAGTCCTTGTATTAGTTATCTATGCTACGTAACAAATTGCCCCCAAACTTAGCAGCTTATAATAGGAGCATATTTTGGTTTTTATTTATTTATTTTTAGAGATTTATATCAGGCACTTGTGGTTTTTTAAATTAAGTTATTTGTTTGGCTGCATGTGGGATCTTTATTGCATCATTAGCGATTTCCCATTTCAGGCTCTAGAGCCTACAGGCTCAGTAGCCGTGGCTCAAGCTTAGTTGTTCTGCAGCATATGGGATCTTACTTCCCTGACCAGGGGTCGAACCTAGGACCCCTGCATTGCAAGGCAGATTCTCAACCAGTGGACCAGCAGGGAAGTCCCAATGATACATTTTAATCTCAACATTTCTGTGAGTCAGGCATCCAGGTGTGACTTGGCTGGATCCTCTGGCTCAAGGTCTCTTACAGGCTGCAGCCAAGGCGTCAGATGGAGCTGACATCATCTAATGACCTGACCAGGACAGTTACTAATGGGCTGTTGGCTTCAGGACCTCAGTTTACCACTGGTGTTGGCAGGAGGCCTCCCTGCATTTTTTGCCACAGAAGCATCTCAACGTGGTAGCTGGCTTTAGAGACAGAGGGAGAGGGGAGTCACATTCTTTTAATAGACTGGCTTCAGGATTGACATCTCCTCAGTTTTCCCATATTCTGTGCATTAAAAGAAAGCCACTAGGTACAGCCTACACTCTTGGGGATAATATTATACAAAGGTGTGATTTCCAGGAGGTAGGGCTCATTGGGGACCATTTTTCAAGGCTGCCTACCACAGCTATGTTTCTTTTTCCCTGTTTTGGGTCAATACTGATCAAAAGAATATGCACATACTGCCCTTTGTCAAAGCTGTTTTAAGTTCAGCTGTTAGTAATGCATATACATATAACCTCTTAATATTCTTAAGACTTCCCATTAAGATCATATTTACATAGAAATTATATAGTATTCCCATATATGCACATAACTCCTTTGAGAATTTCTGATACCTTAAGATCAGTGTGTGTGTGCTTGGTTTCTCTGCAACCTCATGGACTGTAGCCCACCAGGCTCCTCTGGCCATGGGGATTCTCCAGGCGAGAATATTGGAGTGGGTTGCCATGCCCTGCTCCAGGGGATCTTTCCCACCCAGGGATTGAACCCAGGTCTCCCACACTGCAGGCAGCCCAGTGGCCTCTAATACAGCATGTCTTTGGGCCTGAAGGACGTTCCATCTACTTACAGATGCAGGGGAGGTCACAGTCTGAACCCCCATTATTCACCACCTTATTCTCCCTTTGATTCCTTGGAAGACAGGCCATCTCCCCTGCCCAGCTGAGAAGACCTAAGACAGACCCCTAGCCCTGTCACTTTGCCTAAGACATGGAAGGTACCGTCTGCATTTCCCTCTTACCTCCTGGTCCCTGCCTGGTCCATGCATCTCTCTGTTGAGACATCAACTGTGGCCCCATTTTTGCCAACTTCTAATAAATTAAAGAATCAATTCATGATCATACAGGGCCTTGTAAACACAGCTCTATGTTGAAAAATTCAAGAAAATCAAAGCCTCCTGTTTTTTTCTTCTTAAATCGAAGTATAGTTGAAACAGTGTCAGACTTTATTTTTGGGGGCTCCAAAATCACTGCTGATGGTGATTGCAGCCATGAAATTAAAAGACGCTTACTCCTTGGAAGGAAAGTTATGATCAACCTAGATAGCATATTTAAAAGCAGAGACATTACTTTGCCAACAAAGTCCGTCTAGTCTAGGCTATGGTTTTTCCAGTGGTCATGTATGGATGTGAGAGTTGAACAGTGAAGAAAGCTGAGTGCCGAAGAATTGATGCTTTTGAACTGTGGTGTTGGAGAAGACTCTTGAGAGTCCCTTGGACTGCAAGGAGGTCCAATCAGTCCATCCTAAAGGAGATCAGTCCTGGGTGTTCATTGGAAGGACTGATGTTGAAGCTGAAACTCCAATACTTTGGCCACCTCATGCGAAGAGTTGACTCATTGGAAAAGACCCTAATGCTGGGAAGGATTGGGGACAGGAGGAGAAGGAGATGACAGAGGATGAGATGGTTGGATGGCATCACTGACTCAATGGACATGAGTTTGGGTAAACTCCGGGAGTTGGTGATGGACAGGGAGGCCTGGCATGCTGCGATTCATGGGGTTGCAAAGAGTCGGACATGACTGAGCGACTGAACTGAACTGAATAGTTGATTTACAATGTTGCACCAATCTCTGCTGTACAGCAAAGTGACTTTTTAGTTATAAACATATAGACATTCTTTTTTTTTTTATACATATTCTTTTCCATTACGGTTTATCACAGCATATTGAATATAGTTCCCTGTGTTATACAGTAGGACCTTGTTGTTGATTCATCCTATATATAATAGTTTACATCTGCTAAACCCACACTTCTCTCCTCTTCCCCCCTCCTCCTTGGTAACTACAAATCTGTTCTCTATGTCTGTGAGTCTGTTACTGTTTTATAGATAGGTTCATTTGTGCCATATTTTAGATTCCACATATAAGTGATATCATATGGTATTTGTCTTCTCTTTCTGACTTACTTGACTTAGTATGAAAATCTCTAGTTGCATCCACATTGTTGTAAATGTGAAGCCTCCTTCTTGTCTTTGTCATGCAAATTCACTCCCTCTGTCAAAACCTCTGAACCTTGAAAGTGTCAGACGAACAAATGTTTGGTAGCTTACGTTCCTAAAGCTCTGTCACTCTGTCCTGCTTGCCTGGCCCCACTCTGACCCTCTATTTGCCTCCCTCCCACTGCTCTTCTTTGTGGTCATTTCCCAGCACCCAGCAGAATTGTGGGCCAGCACCCAGCAGAACTGTGGGCCAGCACCACTGGTCAGCTCCTTGCATCCCCTGTGGTGCTTTGTGCTTCTCACTCATGCTCACCTTATCCCCTGTATCTATGATGCTTTTTTCACCTGACTATCTCTTCTTCCTCCTTTAGAATACAACTCAGTGCTGAGTCCAGGCAACTAAGCATTAATTCCTAAGCCCCACAGTGGTCCTTGTGTGACAGAGTTGAGTTGAGTTCAGTCACTCAGTAGTGTCTGACTCTGTGACGCCATGAACCGCAGCACACCAGGCCTCCCTGTCCATCACCAACATCCAGAGATTACCAAAACTTATGTCCATTGAGTCGGTGATGCCATCCAACCATTTCATCCTCTGTTGTCCCCTTCTCCTTCTGCCTTCAAGCTTTCCCAGCATAAGTGTCTTTTCAAATGAGTCAGTTCTTTGCATCAGGTGGCCAAAGTATTGGAGTTTCAGCTTCACCATCAGACCTTCCAATGAACACCCAGGACTGATCTCCTTTAGGATGGACTGGTTGGATCTCCTTGCAGTCCAAGGAACTCTCAAGAGTCTTCTCCAACACCACAGTTCAAAAGCCTCAATTCTTCGGTGCTCAGCTTTCCTTACAGTCCAACTGTCACATCCATACATGACTACTGGAAAAAGCATAGCATTACCATAGTATTTACTGTGTTATATTGTAATGTCCTGTTTGCATACTCACCTTCACCCTAGGGGCTTCCTCCAAAATGGGCGCAGTGTCCATTTTGTTATCTCAACATTTTGAGATATTACATTATCTCAACAAAATAAAGGTCATATATTATTGGGACGAGTCCACAACTAACATCATACTCAATGATGAGGGACTGAAAGCTTTTCCTCTAAGTTCAGGAGCAAGACAAATGTTGCCCACTCTCACCATTCCTCCTTAACATGATAGAAAAGTCCTAATTAGAGCAATCTGGCAAGAAAAAGAAATAAAACATATCAGAATTGGAAAAGAAGAAATAAAGTTGTTTCTATTTGCAGATGGCATGATTTTATATACAGAAAATCCAAAAGATTGCAACCAAAAAACAGCTGGATCTAATCTAAGCATTATGTTTATTCCTGCTTTGCAAATACAGTAAGTCTCCTACATACAAACCTTCAAGTTGGAAACTTTTAAAAATCCAAATGTGCCTAGAGAAAGGAGGAAGAGAGACACGACGAAGAAGTAACTGAAGAACTAAAGGGATTCACGATGCAGGAGAAGGAAGGGGATTTTCTGTGTTTGTGGGGGTGCTGTTAGCTTTTGAGGCACAGGCCTTGAAAATAGAAGGCTACACAAAGGTTGTAGCAGCTGTTCACAAAGCAGTCCAGTGCTACCATGTCACCTGTATGAGAAAAAAATAGCTACTACCCAGACCCCACATCATCTCATTCAGGCGGGTAGGTAGAATTAAATCCAGCGAGGAATCAGAACCCGTGCCGTCAGCGTCAGGCATGAGTGACATGGCACCTTGCCCTCCGTCTCCTATCGCTGCCGATTCTTCAGTTCTACCATCTCCCACCTCCTCTCCCAACTCCATCAGGAACTCTTCTTACTTGTCCTTCTTGCCAGGTCCTGTATGGCAGCTGTTGTACTATACTACTGTACTTTTCAAGGAATTGTACTGTAAGATTAAAATCATTTTCTTTATTTTTGTTTGTGTGTTTGTTGTGTATTATTTGTGTGAACAGTATTATAAACCTATTACAGTACAGTACTATGTAGCTCCCGGTCTTGTTTTTGCTGACTCTGCAGAGCTTCTCCACATTTGGCTACAAAGAATATAATCAGTCTGATTTTGGGGTTGACCATCTGGCTATGTCCATGTGTAGAGTCTTCTCTTGTGTTGTTGGAAGAGGGTATTTGCTATGATCAGTGTGTTCTCTTGGCAAAACTCTATTAGACTTTGCCCTGCTTCATTCTGTACTCCAAGGCCAAATTTGCCTGTTACTCCAGGTGTTTCTTGACTTCCTACTTTTGCATTCCAGTCCCCTATAATGAAAAGGACATCGTTTTTAGGTGTTATTTCTAGAAGGTCTTGTAGGTCTTCATACAACCATTCAACTTCAGCTTCTTCAGCATTACTGGTTGGGGCACAGACTTGGATTACCATGATATTGAACAGTTTGCCTTGGAAACGAACAGAGATCACTCTGTCGTTCTTGAGACTGCATCCAAGTACCGCATTTTGGACTCTTTTGTTTACTATGATGGCTACTCTATTTCTTCTAAGGGATTCCTGCCCACAGTAGTAGATATAATGGTTATCTGAGTTAAATTCACCTGTTTCAGTCCCTTTTACTTTGCTGATTCCTAAAATGTAGATGTTCACTCTTTCCATCTCCTGTTTGCCCACTTCCAATTTGCCTTGAGTCATGGACCTAACATTCCAGGTTCCTATGCAATATTGCTATTTACAGCATTGGACCTTGCTTCTATCACCAGTCACATCCACATTTGGGTGTTGTTTTTGCTTTGGCTCCATTTCTTCATTCTTCCTGAAGTTATTTCTTCACTGATCTCCAGTAGCATACTGGGCATCTGCCAACCTGGGGAGTTCCTCCTTCAGTGTCCTATCTTTTTGCCTTTTCATACTGTTCATGGGGTTCTCAAGGCAAGAATACTGAAGCGGTTTGCCATTCCTTTCTCCAGTGGACCACATTCTGTCAGACCTCTCCACCATGACCCGTCTGTCTTGGGTGGCCCTAGATGGCATGGCTCATAGTTTCATTGAGTTAGATAAGGCTGTGTCCATGTGATCAGATTGGTTAGTTTTCTGTGATTGTGGTTTTCATTCTGTCTGCCCTCCGATGGAGAAGGATAAGAGGCTTATGGAAGCTTCCTGATGGGAGAGACTGACTGAGGGGAAAACTGCCTTTTCTGAGTGAAAGGGGGTGGGGGGAACTGCCTTTTCTGCCTTTCTGATGGGTGGGGCCATGCTCAGTAAATCTTTGATCCAGTACTCTGTTTGTGAGTGGAGCTGTGTTGCCTTCCTGCTATTTACCTGGGGCCAAACTATCATGGAGGTAATGAAGATAATGGCGACCTCCTTCAAAAGATCCCATGCATATATTGCTACACTCACTGCCCCCAACCCTGTAGCAGGCCACCACCAACCTATGCCTCCACTGGAGACTCCTGGACACTCCCAGGTAAGTCTGGCTTAGTCTCTTGTGGGGCCACTGCTTCTTTCTCCTGGGTCCTGGTGCACTCAAGGTTCTGTTTGTCCCCTCCAAGAGTCTTTTTTCCAGTCCTGTATGAGGTCTGGCAGCTCTATGGCTACTTAGAAAGGAGCTGAGAGAAGTTTCAAATCTCATCTGTCCTAGAAGTCAATGCCCTTGACTTTTCGGCTAGACAGCCTGCATCTCCCCACCCAGCCCCGAGTCCTCTACCCTCATCTCTCAGCAGGAGGCCGGCATGGGGTTGGTGCTCAATCCTTGCCTGTCTAATACAACTGAATGCAACCAATTTGTTTATACAAAAGGAAATTACATTCCTACTGCCTTCATCAGAGCCAGGAGAAATGAACAAGTCTTTTTATATGTGTGGGATTTAAATGTACTTACCTTTTTTTCCCCTAAGACACAGGATAATCATCTTTGTCATCAATACATGAAAGCTCAATAAAAACTGCAGATAAAACATGAATGCAATTTGTTGTTGACATATAATCACCTTATATCAACCAGGTCTAGGTGCATTAGAGAAAAAAATTAGAGCTTTAATTACTTTGGCAAAATGTACACTGATTTATAAGGGGGCTCTCAACTGTTGCTGAGTCAAAGCTGTTTGCATGTGTCTCACTGGCCCTTTAAATACCAGTCTCTTGCTCTTTGGGAAAAGGAGAATGATGTAATTCTTCTAATTATAACTGACCAGGCTCTTCCATACTCGGTTTGATTCCCCACAGGTTTCACTATTTGCCAATATCTATTTCACTGTAGCAGAAACGGGAAAAAATTCCCAAGTCTAATCACCTAGAAATTCTTTGACTCTTTTCCATTTTAGTGGAATCATATTTTTGCACTTGAGGTCATCTTTATATTTGAGAGGAGAGCGAGTTTGGGAGAAAATTGGTATTAAAAATAGAGCAAAGTTCCAGATTCTCACTCTCTAGAGCTCATGGAAGATTCTGGCCTTTTATTATTTATACCTAATGCTGGCACTACCATCCTTGCCTTGAGAGCATGCCAAGGATCTTCACAGTGCCCTGGCTTCATCTTGCCAGCTGCCAGGGTTGGCATCTTTCAGGAGGTTTCCTTTTCTTTCTGCTCATCACATCCAGACACCATGGTGGCAGGACGAGTCCAGGCAAATGGAGCATCTGTCGACCTGCTAGGCTTGCCTCCAATGCTGAAACCCTGACCACCTCTCCCAAAGCTACCTACCTCCTCTCCATACCCAAGGATGCCTCAGCCAGGAACATCACCTGCCCCAAAGTTCACAGTTTAGGGATGGAGGTCACTGATCAGTTAAATCACTAAATTAAATACTGGAAATATGCTGCCAACAAGAAAATCCCTTCTAGTCAGAAAATTCAACTTTTATACATAACCCCCCTGCTTGTGAATCTAATGCAAATGTCACTCTAATGATAGTGTTTAGAAGTAGTTAAGAATATATTTTAGGCAAGTGGAGGGTTTTTAGGAAATGTTGAGTTTGACTCCATCATAACTGGTGATGGGAAAAATAATTAGGTGAGCAAGCAAAGGAGAAGTGAGTCTTGGTTGAGTCCCCTCCGTGATAAGCACTACACTTAATTCTGAATTCAGAATATCTCATCTAACTGTCACCATCACCCTTTGGGTAAATCTAAAAATCCACATTCTTGCGGTTGGGGATACACGGTTCAAGGGTGTACCCTTGAACTCTTCCAAGGTCTACCCAGCTGGAAACTTGAGCTCTGGTCAGATGATCTCCAAAATGCTGTTTTCCTTCCACCTCACATTGAGGGGGACCAGGGGTCAAGTGTTGGTCCAGTCAACCGGATGAAGGTGCAGAATCAGAACAGGGAGTTAGGATAAGAGCTACTCTTCTAGAGAAGGATGTATGGCCTTTGGCCCTTTGGTCCAAATCCAGTGCCAAGGTTAGGAGCTGTACCTGAGCAAGGGCAAGGTGACCAACAGGGAAGAGACAGTGGCTGATAGATTCATCAGATATGTTCAGAGAAGCACAAGGAAGTGGGAGAGAGACTCCAGGGAGGTCCAAAGCCGGCCTAAGGGGAGTGGTGTTCAGGGCCAGGGTCTTCATCTATTTGGAAACTGGAGGTCTGGACAGAGAACGAGGCAGATGACTGAGCACTCAGTCGCTGGACCAGAGGTTCAGGTTTGGGGAGGGACCAGCCCCAAGCCTGGCCTGATGCTGAAATGCTAAGCCCAGAGCCCTGGACCTCTGTGTGCCCAAGTACAGGATGAGGCTGATCCCCCAGGAGGGTCTCTGTTATCACAGATTCCCCAGTTGAGAAGCCTGCAACTGTGGAGATGTGAAGTTCAGTGATCCTGTGAAAACCTGGGGCAAAGCCTGAGCCTTTTCCCATTTTACAGAAGCCAACAGGGTTGCTAGTTCCCTCCATGTTTGGTGGGTCAGCACATCACTCACTCAGTCACCAAGGGCTCTTTTGAGTCCCTAGAATTCTTTCATGCCAGTGCACAGCAGTGTTCTGCTCTGGGTGTAAAAAGACAAAAACCAGCTTCTGTGTTGAGTGTCATGGGAAATAAGTTGGTTAAAGAGCTAAAACACATGTGCCCAATGTTCTTTGCAGCACTATTTACAATAGCCAGGACATGGAAGCAACCCAAATGTCCATCAACAGATGAATGGATAAAAAAGTTGTGGTGCAGATACACAGTGGAATATTACTCAGCCATAAAAAGGAACAAGATTGGTCATTTGGAGAGACATGGATAGACCTAGGGTCTATCATACAGAGTGAAGTAGATCAGAAAGAGAAAAACAAATACCACATATTAATGCATATATGTGGAATCTAGAAAAATGCTACAGATGAACCTATTTGCAGGGCAGGAATAGAGACACAGACAAAGGGTATAGACTTTTGGACATGGGGACTACCTGGGAGATTGGGATTGATGTATGTGCACTACCATGTGTAAACCTGCTGTATAGCACAGGGAGCTCAGCTCTGTGCTCTTTGGTGACCTAGAAGGATTTGGGGTGGGGTGGGAGGGAGGGATAGAGATCCAAGAGGGGATATATGTGTACATACATATATAGCTTTGATCCACTTCATTGTACAGCAAAATCTAACATTGTAAAGCAACTATACCCCAATTTAAAAAAAGAAATGAGTTGGTAAGAAAGACCCAGACTCTCATTCTACAATCTAGTAGAGAAGATAGGACACAAACTGGAATAGTTACAAGATCAGGTCACATGTGCTAAGGACCCCCATGGAGGAGCGAAGTAGCAGCTCTGCATAATAAGAGAGAAAGGAGAGCTCTCCTAGGGGCAGGAAGGTGACTGAGATGACTTGGTGAGATTCCAGGAACACATGAACTTTGTTGTAGGGACACGAGGAGGGGGTGGGATCAGGAGACATAGGCTGCAGATCTGGGGTGACCCTCATCTGCATGACATGCACTCTTTTTATTCCTGTCTGACTGGCCATTTCCAGTCACGGAGGCAAAGCTCCTTGGTCATCCCTCATGCCTACCTCTTACCTCAAACTGCTACCTTACTCTCCCTGTCTTTCCAGTGACACATGTTCTCCTTCTGAAGATCATTAGCAAACAACCTCTCCACCATCAAGTGGCCCAAGGTCAGATTCTTCCCCTGACTTTTTGTTGAATCCCCTTTCCCTTGAGCATGCAAAACTGTGTGACTGTAGCCAGCAGGTCTCTCTTGATCAAGGGCTTTCCTGGTGGCTCAGATGGTAAAAAATCCACCTGCAAGGCAAAAGACCTGGGTTCAATCCCTGCATTGGGAAGATACCCTGGAAAAGGGAACAGCTATCCACTTCAGTATTCTTGCCTGGAGAATTCCATGGACAGAGGAACCTGGTGAGCTACAGTCTATGGGGTCACAAAGAGTTAGACACAACTGAGTGACTAACACTCTTGATCAAAGTGCAAGCCTTCCATTACCAAATGGCAAGACTCCTGCAAGAGAGCAGAAAAGTCAGTCTGCTTTCCAGGTCATATTTGAAAACTACTAGAGGAGATTGTTATTATGCCATGGGAAGTCCTTGCTAAGCCAAATGATCTTCTGGAACACAGATAACCCCATCCTATGTGTCTGTTTTCCCAGAAGACAAGTTTTCTTCTTCCTTGAGAACCTGTAGACTCTTGGGTATGTATTTTCATGGAAGCTTGATTTGACTTAAAATTGTCCTCTTCAAATCATACATGGACTTCAGAGCAGAGAAGTCCTTTTCAAAACTCCATGTTCAAAGGGTCTCAAAGGGTCTGGCACAGCAACACTCCAAGAGGCTTGACTGCTGGCCTGGCTTGCTTTATGCTGGTCTCACCGGCTCAGCAGCTACCTGGGGTGGACCAGTGGCTCACTCGGTGGATGCTCTTCTCTGCCTGCACATGAGGCTGCTTATGGAAGTCAGCCCTTCTGTAGGTATCACTTCGTTCAGGTCTGTTCTGCAAGCCCTCCAAGGTCTACCCATTCTGGGTACCAGGATCCTAAAGGCCTAGAGAGTTAATGGCCTTTGGTTGAAGTTAATTCTCCTCAATAGGATGAAGCAGCATAATATGATAAAAGGGGGAATGAACCCCAAATCAGATAAGCTGAGCTCAAAGCGCATCTTTGGTAATTACTAATTGGGTGGGCAAAGTACTCACACACACACACACACAACACACACACAACACCTCAAATTAACTGCAGATGTGGTATTTGGTTTCAGCATTAATTTTCAGCCCCTCCTCACTAAAAAGTTATTACTGCTAAACTGAATTAACATCACTCTGTCTTTTATTGTAAACACACCTGCTGGTAAGAGTCTTCCCAGGGCTCCTAAGTCAGCAGTTCTTAAACTCAGGTGCTGGCTGGGCTGGAGCAGCACCCCCAGTTCACTAGTTGCCGTGAGAAACAGAGCACCATCTTTAGACAAAACTAGTAAGCCGCTTTAGGATTTCATCCAGCCTCCAGACAAGAGAAGGAATGCCATGCCCAGCTCTGTGCCCCCAGTGAGGGTAAGGACCATTTGCCACACCTGTGGGATAACACCCACACTCGGCTCTTCTGACATATTTGGTTGCTAACTAGATCATATCACTGATCGAGTTTCAGTGTAATTATTCAAGTATATGTCTTTCTCCTGTGCAAGACTATGAGTTTTTGTGTATGTGGAGCATGGACATTTCTGCATCTCTAGCATCTAGCCTGCCTTGTATGGCTCCTGGCACATAGTTGATTAGGATGGATGAATGGATGAATGGATGGATATATGGATGGATGGACAGATGGATGGGTGGCACATTTGCTGTTTTGGCTATCTCTTAGGTTGTACAAAAGTTTGTTCAGGTTTTTCCATAGGTGTTAACAAAAAACCCGAATGAAATTTTTGACCAACACAATATGTCAACCTTGATCCAAATTTTTACAGATTTTCAAGTATTATGTTCTCCATGACCAGAAGCTGAGTCTTTTGACAATCAATAGCATGTGGTTATGCTGCCCCGTATACCATTCTTGTATCTGTCAGTTTCTACCTCAGGACTATGATCTTCTGCCCACTGTAATACTACTTCTGCTGCCAGGCTTTCCCCCTAGAAGGGAATCAGAATATGCCAGCCCAACATGTACCACTCTGATGTAAAGATTATTTTGAGCTGAAGGAATTTGAGAAATTGCAAACACAGGAAAAGCTTCCCAACCTTCCCCAATCTGTCTAAAACAAGGGCATAATTTTCCCTTAGTGAAGGTACCCCCCTGTTACATCATTAAGAGAACAATCCTGTTAAAAAAAAAAAGAACATTTATTTATACATTTGTTTGGCTGTGTCAATTCAGATCCCTGCAGCACATGGGATCTTCATTCCATCAGGCAGGATCTCTTGTTGCAGCTTGTGGGCTCTCTACTTGTGGCTCACAGACTTAATTGCCCTGCCTCATATGGGAATCTTAATTCTCAGACCAGAGATCAAACCCATGTCCCCTGCATTGCAAGGCAGAATCTTAACCACTGGAGCACCAGGGAAGTCCCAAGAACAATTGTTATGAGCAGAGATAGCTCTGGGATGAGTCAAGCACAAACAGAAACTTACTAAATAACTCCTACCTTCCCCTAGTTCATTTCAGTTCAGTCGCTCAGTTGTGTACAACTCTTTGAGACCCCATGGATTGCAGCACGCCAGGCTTCCCTGTCCATCACCAACTCCCAGAGCATGCTGAAACTCATGTCCTTTGAGTCAGTGATGCCATCCAACCATCTCATCCTCTGTCATCCCCTTCTCCTTCCCCCTTCAATCTTTCCCAACATCAGGGTCTTTTCTAATGAGTCAGTTCTTCACATCATGTGGCTGAAGCTTCAGCATCAGTCTTCCAATGGATATTCAGGACTGATTTCCTTTATTATGTACTGGTTTGATCTTCTTGCAGTCCAAGGGAGTCTCAAGAGTCTTCTCCAACACCACAGTTCAAAAGCATCAATTCTTTGGCACTCAGCTTTCTTTATAGTCCAACTCTTACATCCATACTTGACTACTGGAAAAACCATAGCTTTGACTATTCGGATCTTGCTCAGCAAAGTAATGTCTCTGCTTTTATGCTTTCTGGGTTGGCCATAGCTTTTCTTCCAATGAGCAAGCCCCTCCCCCCACCCCACCAAATATTTACCTTCTCATAGTTTACCACTCCTAAAAGCCCAAACACCTTTTCTTTGCCAAGTCATGTCTTCACAACTAATCACCCTTTGTTAAAATGGTATATAAACCTCTGAGTCTAACTGCCTCTTTGGAACTTCATTTCTTTTCTATGAACTCCCTGTGTACATGTTGACATTAGCATCAAATAAAATGCACATGCCTTTTCTTCTGTTAATTTGTTTTTCAGTTTAATTTGCAGATGCAAGTTGCAGAACCTAAGAGGGTAGAGGAAATTGTTCCCTCTCCTACACCCTTTGTTATCTCTTTCCTGACCTTATTTGGGACTGTGGGGGCTCAAAATAAAGTGTAACATAGGTGTCCCCAGAAGGAACTGGAAGGCTTGTAAATAAGCACCTTATCTAATTAATATACAAGTACCTGAGAGACTGAGCTACTTTGAAAAATTTCTCAGACACTGAGACAGTACTTTGTAGCTGCCAGTTCATGACTGTTCTCTTGCGCCTCCTCTCCCTTCCCCTCTCTCCTCCCTGACAGGGGTTACAGTTCAGTACCTTTCTTTTTCCTTTCCTCCTCCTTTTTCCATAACTCCTGGGGTTTTGGTTAGAGACCTCACGTCAGTCTCTAGGATGTGCTAATCTGCTGATTAGAAGCCCCCCTACCCACCCGGCCCACATGGATTTCCTCCTCAACTTGTCATCAACCCCAACTTAGTTTATTTAATGACCCAGTCCTTCAAAACCAGTGACTACTGAAATCACAGCCTTTGACTGGCTATTCTCTGCCCACCACCTTCCCATTTACAGTAGTCACTGGAAACTAGACAAGGAAGCTTCAGCATCTAAAATCAATGCCTAAGAGACACAGACAGGAAACAAAAATACCAAGGGGATAAAGCAGGAGGAGTGGGGAGGAATTGGGAGTTTGGGATTGGCATATATGCGTTACTGATACTATGTATAAAATAGATAAGTAATGAGAGTCTGCTGTATAGCACAGGGAACTCTACTCAGTGCTCTGTGGTGACCTGAATGGGAAGGAAGTCCAAAAGGGAGGAGATATATGTATATGCATGTCTGATTCATTTTGCTGTATGGTAGACATGGCAACCCACTCCAGAACTCTTGCCTGGAGAATCCCATGGATGGAGGAGCCTGTTAGGCTGCAGTCCATGGGGTCGCGAAGGGTTGGACACGACTGAGCGACTTCACTTTCACTTTTCACTTTCATGCATTGGAGAAGGAAATGGCAACTCACTCCAGTGTTCTTGCCTGGAGAATCCCAGGGACGGGGGAGCCTGGTGGGCTGCCGTCTGTGGGGTCGCACAGAGTCGGACACGACTGAAGCGACTTAGCAGCAGTAGCAGACACTGGTACATGGAGAAGGAAATGGCAACCCTCTCCAGTACTCTTGCCTAGAGAATCCTGTGGATGGAGGAGCCAAGTGGGCTGCTGTCCATAGGGTCGCACAGAGTCGGACACGACTGAAGCAAGTTAGCATGCATGCATGCGTTGGAGAAGGAGATGGCAACCCACTCTAGTATTCTTGCCTGGAAAATCCCAGGGACAGAGGAGCCTGGTGGGCTGCCATCTATGGGGTCGTAAACAGTCGGACACGACCAAAGAGACTTAACAGCAGCAGCAGCAAACACTAATACAAGACTATAAAGCAACTGTACTCCAATAACATTAATTTAATACAATTAAATTTAAAAAAATAAAATCAATTCCTGGAGGATCAGGCCTCACTAAGCAGTAACCTCCCACCCAGGACTGGAAGGATTTTCAGAAAATGTCTTTAGCTGTATCTGTTGAAGGGACGTAGGGGCAGCTCCTACCACTCCTGCTATCTCAGCAGCCGCTGGCTCTGCCTGGGAAGAACCTCAGAATTCAGGGCTCCTGGAATATCCCCATGCTCCCAACACCCTTCAGTGGTCTTGCAGAAGGTGGGTCCCAGTGATGAAAATAGAGTTGCAGTTTTTAGTTTTTACTCCCATCTTTATTTCGGAGGATTTACAGGAAGAAAGGAGCAGGGGAAGTAAGTCAACTTTACAGCATCATCTTCAAGACAGTTATCTTCCCTTTGAGTATCAAAGTGACACCAGCAAGATTTTAACCCTCCTACCATTTTCCCAAAACTGGAGGGGGACCTTTGTCCCCATGCTGTTAGTCTTTTATTTGTCTAGCCATCTCCAGCAATGTTAAGAGTTCCCTGCTGCCCTTGGCACCTTTCATCTTTTGTGATCAAGTGCAGACACTTAGAGCCCAAAGGAGGATCAGGTCAAATGTGCACTCACCCCAAAGTAGGCTTCACCCAGGCCCTACTTTCCTATCTGGTGGGTTATACTGCACAGCCTAGAAGGAGATGACCTCAAGAGCTTTTATACTCCCTTCATTCAAAAAGGGAGAGAAGGACTTCCCTTGTAGTCCAGTGGTTAAGACTCGGTGCTTCCAATGTAGGCGGCATGTGTGTGATCTCTGGTCAGCCAAAACTGAAAAAAAAAAAAAGCAGAGAGGGGGTAGCTGGGGTGGGTGTGTGTGTGTGTCAGTACCTGCAGTGATTAAAAACATGGGCTCAAGAGTCAAATTGCCTAAATTTGAGGCCCAGTGCTGCCACTGCCATCTCTGCGGCTTTGCACAGACCACCAACTTATCTCAAACTTCATTGTCACATAGGGCTGTGGGAGCTGAACTGAGCTCATCTGGGTAAAAGCTTCCAGTGCAGGGCGAGCTCTCAATGTCAGGGGCTACACCTAGAGCTCACTTCTGTGTCCCACTACTCTTCCTAAAGTTCTCGTAATTCTCCAAGGTCAAGGTAGAAGGCATTTTCCAGTGCCAAAGACAAACCTCCCAAATGATGTTACCCAGCTCCCAATGCATGAAGAAACATTGGCCCCTCCCTATCTGACAGTTTAAAATTAATTTCCCTCACCCCTGGGAAAGGTGGAGAAGTTTAGAGACCAAGTGGGTTGGTCCTTGTCACTCTGCATTCCCAGTCTTGCCAGGTTGTTCTTGCTGTTCAGTCACTAAGTCATGTCCAATTCTTTGCAACCTCATGGACTGCAGCTTACCAGGCTTCCCTGTCCTTCACTATCTTCTGACGTTTGCTCAAACTCATGCATGTCTTTTGAGTCAGTGATCCCATCCAACTATCTCATTCCTTTCTCCTCCTGCCTTCAGTCTTTCCCAGCATCAAGGTCTTTCCCAATGAGTCAGCTCTTCACATCAAGTGGCCAAAGTCTTGGAGCTTCAGCTTCACCATCAGTCCTTCCATTGAATATTTAGGGTTGATTTCCTTTAGGGCTGACTGATTTGATTTCCTTCTGTCCAAGGGACTCTTAAGTGTCTTCTCCAGCAGCACACTTTGCAAGCATCAATTCCCCAGCTGTCAGTCTTCTTTATAGTCCAGCTATCACATCTGTACATGACTACTGGAAAAACCATAGCTTTGACTATATAGACCTTTGTCAGCAAAAGGATGTCTCTGCTTTTTAATATGCTGTCTAGATTTGTCATAGCTTTTCTTCCAAGGGGCAAGCATCTTTTAATTTCACGGCTGCAGTCACCATCTGCAGTGATTTTGTAGCCCAAGAAAAGAAAGTCTATCAGTTTCCGTTGTTTCCCCATCTATTTGCTATGAAGTGATGGGACCAGATGCCATGACCTTAGTTTTCTCAATGTTGAGTTTTAAGCCAGCTTTTTCACTCTCCCCTTTCACCTTCATCAGGAAGCTCTTTAGTTCCTCCTCACTTTCTGCCACTAGAGTGGTATCATCTGCATATCTGAGGTTGTTGATATTTCTCCTGGCAATCTTGATTCCAGCTGGTAATTCATACAGTGTGGCATTTTGCATGATGTACTCTTCTCTGGTGGCTCAGATGGCAAAGAATCTGCCTGCAATGCAGAAGACCTGGGTTTGATCCTGGGTCAGTAAGATCCCCTGGAGAAAGAAATGGCAGCTCACTCGGTATTCTTGCCTGGAAAATCCCCTAGACAGAGGAGCCTGGCAGGCTACAGTCCATGGGGTCACAAAGAGTCGGACACAACTGAGCGATTATCACTTCACACTGCATATAAGTTAGATAAGCAGAGTGACAATATACAGCCTTGACGTACTCCTTTCCCAATTTTGAACCAGTCAATTTTGCCAGGTTGGTAGTAGAAGATCCTTATCCTCCTAAGTCCTCCATAGAGGAGGGTGAGAAACACCGGGAAGCTGTCATGTCCTGGCCTTGCAGAGAGTTACAGGGGTGGTTTTGGCAAGAGGCTTCTCTAGAGCACTTTATCCCAAAGCTATCAGCATAAAAGAGAATGTAAAGAAGATAATCCTGACAATCCTAAAGCCTTTTAAGAGGGATTATCAGACAGGAAAGAGTTTCTTAGACTATAAAAGGCAGTTCATGGTTGGAAAAGCCCTGGATGATGAGTCAGAAGACAGGGGTTTCAAAACAAACTTCAGCTTTAAGAAGTGTGGCCTTGGAACTTCTCTGGTGGCCCACTGGTTAAGACTGTGTGCTCCCAAAGCAGGGGCACGCGTCCAGTCCGTGGCTAGGGAGCTAAGACCCCACTTGCCATGAAGTATGGCCAAAACAGAAGAACTGTGGCCTTGACCAAGACAGCTAAAGTCAGGGACCACAGTTTTCTCAACTCTACATGAAGGGTGATAGTTCCATTTTCGAAGTTTGATGTGAAAACTTATGGGGATCTGTGTGAAAGACATTTAAACATGATTATGTACCATATAATATTATTATTATAAATTATAAATAATAATGAAAGTCAAAAGGAAAGTCTGATACTTAGAGTTCTTCAGTGTTTCTCAAAATTCTCTAAGAATACAGGGATTTTTTTTTTTAGGTCAGTGTTCTTGAAGCTATTTAACGTGACCATCAATAAGAAAAGTCATTTTACATTGGGAGCCAGGATACGTTTACACATATCTTTGTGTGTACATGTGTATTAATTCTCCAAAGAAACAACACCAATAGGAGGTATACAGAGAGGTTTATTAAAACATTGGCTCATGTAATTATGGAGGCTGAAAAGTCTTATGATCCGCTCTCTATCAACTATGAAAAATCCCAGGAAGCCAACATGCATGCATGCTAAGTTGCTTCAGTCGTGTCCAACTCTGTGCCACCCTATGGACTACAGTCTGTCAGGCTCCTCTGCCCGTGGAATTGTCCAGGCAAGAATGCTGGAGTGGGTAGCCATTCCCTTCTCCAGGGGATCTTCATGACCCAGGGATTGAATCCATGTCTCTTATGTCTCCTGCATTGGTAGGTGTGTTCTTTGCCACTAGCATCACCTGGGAAGCTCTCCAGGAAGCCAGGGGTGTAGGTTATAGTCTGAGTCTGAAGGCCTGTAAACTAAGAACACCAAGGGCAAAGACTGATGCCACAACTCAATCAGTCAGAGGCTGAATTCAGATTTTCTCTACCTTTTTGTTCTATCCAGGGCACCAACAGATTGAATGATGCTCTCCCACTTTGGAGGAGGGCAATCTGCTTTACCCTTATGGCAGAAAGTGAAGAAAAACTAAAGAGCCTCTCGATGAAAATGAAAGAGGAGAGTGAAAAAGTTGGCTTAAAACTCAACATTCAAAAAACTAAGATAATGGCATCCGGTCCCATCACTTCATGGCAAATAGGTTGGGAAACAGTGACAGATTTTATTTTTTTGAGCTTCAAAATCACTGCAGATGGTGACTGCAGCCATGAAATTAAAAGACGCTTGCTACTTGGAAGAAAAGCTATGACCAACCTAGACAGCATATTAAAAAACACAGATGTTACTTTGCTGACAAAGGTCTGTATAGTCAAAGCTATGGTTTTTCCAGTAGTCATGCATGAAAGTGAAAGTTGGACCATAAAGAAGGATTAACACCGAAGAAATTAGGCTTTTGAACTGTGCTGTTGGAGAAAACTCTTGAGAGTCCCTTGGACAGCAAGAGGTACTGGGGAAATGAACACATTTTCAATAGGTTTCCATATTTTTCTACATTTGCTTCTTTTTGTCCCCCTTCTCTACAAGGATAGTTAAAAAAAAATAATGCACATTTAATTTAATGTACATTAATTAATCACATTTAATCAAACCAGTCCATCCTAAAGGAAATCAGTCCTGAATATTCTTGGAAGGGCTGATGCTGAAGCTGAAACTCCAATACTTTGGCCACCTTATGCGAAGAATTGACTTGTTAGAAAAGACCCTGATGTGGGAAAGATTGAAGGCAGGAGGAGAAGGGGACAACAGAAGATGAGATGGTTGGATGGTATCACCGACTCGAAGAACATGAGTTTGAGCAAGCTCCGGGAGTTAGTGATGGATAGGGAAGCCTGGTGTGCTACAGTCCAGGGGGATCACAAAGAGTCGGACACAACCGAGCAACTGAACTGAACTGAATCTGCTTTACAAAGTCCACCAGTTCAAATACTAATCTCTTCCAGAAACAATCTCACAGACATCTTTGCAGCCCTTGGGCCAATCAGGTTGACACCTGAAATTAACCATTACAGCATACAAAAACAAACGTTTCACAGCCTAATACTTACCTTGAAAATAAATGGACTCTGATATGTTCCCTTGTTGTTGTTCTACTTGAAATAAAATGCTCATTATAAATCTTTAAAATGATTTTTTAAAACACCAATAGGTCAAAACTACAGCTTGAGAAACACTAGTGAAAATTAGTAGATCAGGTTAGATTAGTAGTGTAGGTTTACTATCTGGCCCCTAAAGAGCAGTCCATGGGGTCACAAAGAGTTGGACACAACTGAGCAATTGAGCAACAACAACTCTAAAGGGCTGGATAGTAAATGTTTTAGGCTTTGTAGGCCATAGAGTTTCTGTTGCAGAAGACAGTCACAGACCATGCATAAATGAATGAGAATGGCTGTGTTTCAGTAAACCTCATTTATAAAAACAGGTGGCCAACCCACTGGCCATAGTATGCTGACTCCTGGTCTAGATGAATTAAAGTTTTGGTTTTTTTTTTAATAAATTTATTTATTTTAGTTGGGGGCTAATTACTTTACAATATTGTAGTAGTTTTTGCCATACATTGACATGAATCAGCCATGGGTTTACATGTGTTCCCCACATCTGCTAAAGGACTATGAGACTATAATGCAGATAACCTTAAAAACCTTCTGGGTCTCTAAGACCATTGCAGAGCTTGCTGACAACCTCAGTTTGGCCTCCTGTATCAATCCACTCTCCCAGAGAGAGAGAGTTCTTCTAGCAGCAGAAATAGCCAGCCCTGTGTCTCATGACAAGTACTCCTCCCAGTGCAAATCAGCAACCTGGCATCTGGTCGTGAATTGAATTAGTGTGAGTCATTGCCAGAGAGCCTGATCAGACTTGAGTGATAAAAAGAGTCATGTTCCGGAGCCTACAAAACAAAGGACTGGATTCCAAAACGTCTCATCTCATGAAGCACTGCCTTCCCAGTTCTGCTCCTTCCCCCGCGGCCCCAGCCTGGAGAAACAAGATTGGCAGAGTATTAACTATGGAAATCAAAACAATTGTGCACTGGAATAGGCAGTTCCATTTTCAGTTGTTGTTCAGTCGCTAAGTTGTGTTGAACTCTTTGTGACTACATAGACTGCAGCACGCCAGGCTTCCCTGTCCTTCACAAACTCCCGGAGTTTGGTCAAACTCATGTCCATTGAGTCGGTGATGCCATCCAACCACTTCATCCTCTGTCACCCCCTTCTCCTCCTGCCCTCAATCTTTCCCAGCATTAGTTGGGTCTTTGACACTGTGTGACTATGAGGGAGGAAATTGCAATGATGACTTTGGTGAAGGACACATTTTTACCCAAAGCTTCTTTTTGGCAATCTACGTGATCTTTTAGTTTGACCTTCCGGAAAGTCATCGTGTCTTTATTTCAAAGTGAGCAGAGGAACTTACCTGGTGGCTAAGACTCTGAGCTCCCAATGCAGGGGGCCCAGGTTTCATGCCTGGTCAGAGAACTAGATCTCACATGCCACAATTAAAGATCCCATATGCCGCAACTAAGACCTTATGCAGCCAAGTCAATAAATAAATATTAAAAAAAAGAAGTGTCCAAGCTATAATTTAAAAATAATAATGATGAGCAGAGCATAGCCTGGTGGCTTTTGACACAAACAACCTATGGTCCTGCAGTTCCACTCAAGAGAACCAGGGATTTTAACCTCTGTTGGCACCTTACTTAGTGCCTTAAAGGCATAGGGTTTATTGTGAGCTCACCAAGGGGTCAGAAAGCTCTTTCATAAAGGACCATATAATAAATGGTTTAGGTTTGCAAGCCCAGAGGCAAAAGCAAAGACCTATAGAAGCATTTAAAATGTAATCATTTAAAAATGTGAAAATTATTCCTGGTTCATTGGGCCCTACAAATACAAAAGAGGAGAGCTACATTTGGCCCACAGGCAGTAGTCCGCCAACCGCTGGTTTAGAGGAATGGAGCGCAGAACAGTAGCATAGCAACATTCTTCAACTGGAAAAACAGTGACAGATTTGGCTTTTGAAATATATCCTTTCAAAGTCATTGCCCTTTTTAATGGTTAGTATTAACTGAAGGGAATTTATTATACTGGAGTAAGGATATTTACTAGGTTAAAAATTAAGTACATAATTTAACATTAGAAGGTCTTAAAAATAAAATTATATGGTTAATTTTCTTATAAATATTCTTTATGATATAGTGTAAGAATATGATATTTTAATCATGTGGATTTAGAACAAGTACTAATAAATAAGTTGAAGACACAGGTATAGTGCTATAGAGTAAAATTCCATGAAAATTCTATATTCTTGAGATCCATACAATGAGGTGAGAAGAAAAAATGTTTAGAATTTGGCTAGTAGAGCAGAAGTCACCATGTAGATTGGACCTGGTTGTCCTGTTATGGGACCTTGAACACATGATAATGATATATAAGAAGCAAAGCCATATGCAGATAAAGTAGAAAGATAACCTGGGATGAGCTTCAAATGGTCTTCTGCGTCCCATTGGCAGGAAGTATTATAGTGGGGTTGGGTGGAGAATAAAAAGTGAAATAGTGAAACACTAGGATGGAAAATATAGGAAAGAAGCTGGATCCTTATTAATGACAATGTTTAGGACACTGAATATGCCTGCCAAACCATCCATCTTCATGATCCATGTCATCCCATCTGTTCTGCTCATCACCATTCCTGCTGGCCTAAGGCAATGTAACAAGGAAGAGAATCAAATAGGAATTTTAGTTAAGGAATGGAGCATGGTCTTCGCTGGGAAAACAGACACAAACTCCAGGGCTGAAAGATGAGATGGGGCTCAAAGTTGGAGAATGAGTGCAAAGATCTGAAGCCAACAAGAGCAATAATGTGTTTAAATACAGAATCAGAGCCAGTAGTTCAGGACAAAGGTCATTGGGATATAATGTACAGCATGGTGACTATAGTTAGTAATACTATATTGCCATTTGAATGTTGCTAGGAAAGTAAATCATGAAAGTTCTCATCACAAGAAAAAATGTGACTATGTATGGTGACAGATATTAACTAGGCATATTGTGATCATTTCACACTATATACAGATATTGAATTATTATGTTGTACACCTGAAATTAATGTTAAGTGTTAATTATATCTTGATAAATAAATAATTTAAAAAATAAATGATCAGTATGAGAAACAGATAATCATCCTTAAAAAAGAAAGCAGCAGAGAAGCACATTAATGTGAGCCTGACATTCTAGACATGGTTCCCCCTTGAGGTATTACTATACTGAAACAGCTCAGAGCCAAGAGACTAAGAGGTAGAGTATAAAATTGTGTCTAGGAGGCTGAGAGTCTGAGCAAAGATTTTGGTAATCTCACAGAGCTGGTAAGGCAGATATTCAAGGTGAGAGCTCACCAAAAAGATGGAACCCTGGTAAACACACGAGATTTCCAGTTAGAACCATAGAAAGTATAAACCCCAGGAGCAATAATAAACTGGAAATAGACTATCCATCATAAAAACTGAAACCAGTCTTCAAACTAATCAATCACAAACTGTATTGAAGAGATCTGACTCAATTCTGCCTACCAGTAAGAAAAAATGAACTTTTTGTGGAAGAATATGTCAGCCAGAGTCTCATATGATCTTGATAATTTCCCATACATAATATTTGACTCGCAATAAAGAAATTATCATGCATTCTAGGAGTTAAGAAAAGTGACTAAAAATCAAGAGAGAAAACAGAAAAGGTGACAAACTTGATGATTTCATTTTAAAAAGAGACTAATGAAAATATGAACATTAAGGACTAATTAAGTTAATTAGTAGATGAGCAGATTAGACACAGGAGGAAAGAGGATTAGTGAACTGTAAGATAAGTCAATAGAAAATACTCAGATCAACTCATGTAGAGAAAAAAGCATGAAAATGTGTAAAAGTTTATATTAGACCTGGGATACATTAAGAAGATCTAATATTTGTAATATTTGGATAATTCATATATCAGAAGGAAATGATTAAAAATTGGAACAGAAGCACTATTTGAAGAGATAATTGAGAATAACATCAGAAAAGTGAAAAAAAAGCATGAAATCAAAGATTGAGAAAGTTATTTGAACTCTATACAGAGTTAAAAAAGAAAGCTCTTACGCACAAAAATATTCCAAGACCAGATGACTTCAATACAGATTGACTAGATTATCTTCAATGATAAACATACTTCTAAAATTCTGGATGTAAATGATGAATGTATTTTTTCTCATGCATCACAGAACAGACAGGAGCTTTTTTTCCTGCATCTTGCTTGAATTCTTGACCAGCAAAACACATGCAAAACCTTCCAAGGCAAACTCCAAGACCAGATGTCTCCACTGATGAATAGTTACAAATGTTAAAGGAAAGACCACAACAGTCTTACCTAAGATCTTTCAGAGAATAGAGTGAATGAATACTTTGTAATTAATACTATGAAGTCAGTGTAATTTTGACTCCCCATACTGGCAAGACATTATAAGAAATGAAAATTACAGGTACATCTTTCTCAAAAAACTGTTGTTTCACACAGAGATCAAGGGCATATTGAAAAAAAAAAAAAAACAGCAACACTGCCTTGCTGCATTTATTTAAAATACCACATTAGGATCAATTTTAAACTTATTCAAGGAATAAATATTGGCTTAAAATTCAGAAATCAATTGATTCAATTCATCCTATTAATAGAAGAAAGGAGAAAAACCAAATAATTTCTCAATAGATGAAAAAAATTTGACAAAATTCAGTCCTGATTTGTTATTTAAAGAACAATCTTTTAGAAAACTAACTATAAAAAGGAGCCTCCTTATCTGACAAAGTATCTACAACACACCAAAAACAAACATCATATTTAATGATCGATTATTACAATTTTTATCGGCAATTAGGATGAAGACAATGACTCTGCCCTCTCCATTCCTGTTTAATGTTGTATTGGAGGCTGTGACCTCTGTAGTGTATTACTGCAAAATAAACATAATGGATTAAAAAGGAAGAAAATAAAGCTGTCACTCACAGACAACATGGTTTTACACAAAGAAAAGTTTCTTAAAAATATATAAATCATTATAATTAGTAAATAAATTTAGTAATGTGGTTAGATAAAAATTAATATAAAAATAAATTTATTCCCATTGTCCAGCATCCAACAATTTTTACAAATGAATTAAACAAATAATACCATGTAGGATAATATCCCAAAAGTTCTAATGCCTAAAAATAAACAATGTGCAAAACTTCTACAATTCAGAAGAACAATATTAAAAGAATATAGATGAAACGTAAATAAGTGTAAGACTATATCCTGTTTCATGGATTAGAAGAGACAATGTTGCAAATTTGTTGATTTTTCCAGGTTGATCTTAATACCAGGAGGTTTATTTTTGGGAACTGAGAATCTGAATTTTGAATTTCATATGGAAATGCCAAGCACCAAAGGTAGCCAGGATAAACTGAAATACTTCCACCAACTGATGTCAAAACTGGTTATAAAGGCATTGTAATTAATATATTCGTTAGTGCAAGAACAGACAAGTAGGCCAGTGAGACAGAGTGAGAGCCCATAGAGTTACACATAAAACACACTTGTTTTATGACAGAATTAAAAGAAGATATTGTTGGCAATGATGGTGCTGGGTCAACTTAATATTTATATGAAAAAATAAAACATGGTAAACCAAAACATGAGTCTTACCTCAATCCACATACAGAGCTCAATTTTAAATGGACTGTTGAAGGTGCAGAAGAGTATCTTTAGGACTATTTAATTTAGCAAAGATTTCTTAAACAGGAAAATATAGGCACCATTTATAAAGGAAAACAGATACATTGGCCACTTTTTGAGAGAATGGAATTACAAACCACATTTGGAGAATATATTTTAATCTATATTACCAACAAAAGACTCATAGCCAGAACCCAAAGAGAATATAAGAATAAAGAAAATATTGATGGAAAAAAAGAAAAACATATATTGAAAATCAGAAAAAAGATTTGAACAGTCACTATCCAAATCATATAATAATCACTAGAATAGGTAAAATTAAAAGGTTTGACCATATCAAAATGTTCAGTTGTAGAGAAACTGAAATCTTCCTACATTACTGGTAGAATGCACATTTATTAGTGCAATTCCTCCAGAAAACTACGTGGCATTACCTGCTAAGGCCAAATGTAT
Organism: Okapia johnstoni; assembly: GCA_024291935.2. Taxonomy (NCBI): domain Eukaryota; kingdom Metazoa; phylum Chordata; class Mammalia; order Artiodactyla; family Giraffidae; genus Okapia; species Okapia johnstoni. Next base: position 13,132,757 of record CM044326.1, on the reverse strand, counting down.
TTATACTCTCTGGTTCAGCACTTCATTTCCTAGGAACAGATAGATATACCCAACAGAAATGAACACACAGGTTCACCAATAGACATGATTGAGAATACTCACCGTGACTTTATTGATAATAGCCAAAATAACCATCCAGAGAAGAAGGAATAAATAAGTGGAATATTTTACAGCAATGAGATGAATGAGTTCCTTCTACATGAAAAATATAAATAAATCTTATAAAAAGAATAAGCAAAAAACCTGCTTTATTTCACTTATAAGAAGCTCAAATATAGCTGAGGCTAATCTACGGTATTAGAAATTAGGAGAGGGGAGACTGGTAAACAGCATAGTGGGAACTGAAAATACAGTGACCAGCTGACCTGATTTCCCTGGGCCTGAGACATTAATCAGGGTGTTCAGTGTTAAAGCTGGGTTAATCTCAAACACACTTGAATGGTTTGGTCACTATAATTGGCAGGGTTTTGTGTGGTGCCTCTGCTGAGTTGTTGATCTCTTTCTACACCTGAGTGGCGGTTACATGGCAGTCACTTTGTGATAAGCTATCTGGCTATACCTGTGTAACCTGTTGTCTTCCTTTTCTCGTATATGCTTCGCTAATAAATTTACTAAGCAAACTATCTAGCATTTATGTGTAGGGTATACAGAAAATTATCCCCAAATCCTATATTGCTTTATGTGTGCTTTTTCTGCTGATTGGAAAGACTCTTGCTCATTAAGCTCATGCTTATTCACTTACTATATGTTTGATCAGTACCTACCACCAGGTAAGCACTGTTCCAGGGCCTGGGAATACAAAAGTGAGCACTGCTTCTGTTCTTGGGGAGCTTTCATTCAAGGAGCAGGAACAGGCAACAAACAAACAAAAAACCATTACGTAACATACTAATATATAGCATACTATTAGATATATAAGTGTAATCCAAAAATTAAAAATGAAGAGGGTCAATGTTTAGAGGGTGATATGCAACTGATGTTCAGGAAAGGGTGGCTCGTAGAAGGCTCTTCCCTGGAGGTGACATTCAGTAGAGACCTGAATGAAGTGGAGGAATAGCCGTGCCAGTATCTTAGGGTAAAGAGAGAAGGAGAATTCCACATGGAGGGAGCGATGACTATAAAGTTCCTGAGATGGGAAAATAAAATCTATCACTTTTGAGTACTTATTACAAGTAAAACTATCCATTCCAAGTCTGCCTTTCCTATGGCCCACTGGTAGCTTCATTAGGGCCAGGAACGTATCTGGCTTATTCACCAAATGTTCCCACTGTCAAGCATGGTGCATGCACTTACTTGCCCAGTAAGTATCTGTAAAAAGAACAGATTACAACACTACATTTTTGCGTATCCTTCAGTTTGTTCCTGGGATGTCTCTTCTGTCCCAAGAATCTATTTATTTGTGCCTTGATCTCACACTGCTTTAATTACTTTGGCTTTAGAGTTTCTCTTAACATCTGATGGTACAGGAGGCATGATTCAAGCAGTGGGCTACACACTGGAGCTACAAGCATAGGTAAAAATAGACAGATGTTGTCATTGTCCTCATGACCGTCAACTCCTAGTAGGATGGTGGAGGGGGGAAAGCTTAATTTCAAAGGCGAGATTGGCAGTGTTATAGGTCTTGGGGCATAAATGCAGAAAATCGAGAACTAGAACAGATTGTCCGGATGGATAAGCAAGTTGAGGATCTGACATGGGAAAGTCTTCCAAATAGGGCTCAGGGTTTTTATTTGAGGTGAGTTTCTTGGGAGCCATGTGTAGGTTCTAAAAAGGACGTGTGCTATTTCCAGTCCCAAACCAAGTGGCGAGTGTTAGTATCTGTGAAACAGAGCCCAGAATAAATTCCTGCTGAGAGTGTATGACCAGTGTGGCGCATGGTGTGATCTGCCCATCTGATCCTCACAAAGTAGCAACCACACAAACAGCTCAGATTGTCCCTCTGTGCCCTTGCTCTGAACCAGTGCTGACTTGGGGCCCAAGGGTTAAGTGTGGATTTAAAAAAATTAAGCAGCTATCTGAGACGGCCTGATGCGATAACCCAGTTGTGCCCTTTTGGCTGGGGCTTGAGTCTCCCCAGCCCCAAACGTGGATAGTGTTGCTGGCTGCCCCAGATTTTAGAGGGTGAGATGGCAAGAGGTGAAAATGTCAGTGTCCTTGGCCAGGAGAGGATGCCAAGGCAGATTTAGAAACCTTAGCAAGCCCATGCATGGGAAAGTAATCAGACATGTATTTTAGTCTTTGCACCTTGGTTGCAAATTATTTCCAAAATCTTGTGCTTATGTCCTGCTCTCTCACCACCAGCTTCCAATTCAGTGGGTGAAACTGGGTCTGTGTTTTATTTTATGGTTCATGTTTTGGTCTCAAGTTTGAGCCTAACTGAACTTCTATAACCCAGTTCATGTTCTGTGTGATTTTTCAAATTAGTTAATTGATTTTTGGCTGCCCTGGGCCATCATTGTTGTGCACAGGTTTTCTCTAGTTGCAGTGCACAGGGGCTGCCTGTGGTTGTGGCACCTGGCTTTCTCATTGAGGTGGCTTCTCTTGCAGCAGAGAATGAGGCTCCAGGCACATGGTCTTCAGTAGTTGCAGCACACAGGCTCAGTAGTTGTGGCACACAGACCCAGTTGACCCAAGGCATGTGGAATCTTCCCAGACTAGGGATTGAACCCGTGTCCCCTGCCTTGGCAGATAGATTTTTATACACTGTGCCATCAGGGAAGTGCATGCCCTGTATGACCTTCACAGACTATTTAGGTAAGCAGAATAGTTTTATAAAGCTAATAACTACCCAGTTTTGTTTGTTGAGCTTTCATAAAGCAAGATGTCACTGTCATGAAGTCTTACCACCTCCTTGCTGCAGGCAAGCGCAGATGCCTCACCCACAGGGAGCCAGGCATGTGAAGTGTCTTAGCTGGGGTCTTAGGGAGGTAGGAGAAGATTGTGGTGGTTTCTGATATTCACCAACTTGCTGTGAGCCTCCACATAGACTCATTACTGGTGTCTCATTACCACCTTCATCCCTATGTGCTCAGATTCTCTTTTTTGCATGGAGAAGGGATTTCCAAGGAAGAAAAGCACCCTTGGCCCTTCCTGGATTGTCTTCCAGGAACAGTAATACATCATGGGAATGTGTTTGTGTGCCACCTAGCAGGGCCAGCAAACAGCACCCCCAGAGTGGTCCCAGTCCCCCCATCAGAGCCAGCTGACTGACCTGCTCCCATGGGACACTAGGCGGTGTCCTTGTCCCTTCTAGGGGGCAAAGAATCAGTAGTGGTTGACTGAATGGATCAAAGGCATTGTCTAAGGGTACAAACTGAGTTCTCTAGGCCAGGATACTGGAGTGGGTAGCTGTTCCTTTCTCCAGAAGATCTTCCCAACTCCAGGATTGAACCCAGGTCTCCCACATTACAGGTGGATTCTTTACCAGCTAAGCCACTAGAGGGGACAAGGAATCACTAGTGGTTGAGTGAATGGATCAAAAATATTGTCTAAGGGTACAAACTTCCAACTAGTAGACAAGTCCTGGAGTTCTTAATGCACAGTATAGTGAATACAGACAATGATACTATAGTCTAATCACCACGTTTGCTAAGAGAGTAGGTCTTACTTATTGCCACCAAAATGAAAGAAGTGATAATTATGTGATGTGATAGAGGTGCTAAGTAAAGATACAGTGGCAATCACATTACAGCATACAAATGTATCAAGTCAACATGCCATACACCTTAAAATTACACTATGTTATATTTTTAATGTATTTCAATTTAAAAAAAGATGAGCGAGAGAACCCCACAAAGTAGGGGGATCAATTGAAGGGTCTGCGGTGATGCTTCTGGCCTTAGAGATGATAGAGCTCATTCAAGTCCAGCCTCTGGGCTCATAAGCCCTTTGACCTTGTGAGCTACTTTGCCCTCTCTTTGCTTCCATTTCTTCCCCTGTTTGGAGAAGCAAACACCTGCTTCACAGAAGGGTTGTGAAAATTACACTTGGCACTGTATATAAAGGGCATGGCCTGATACCTAGGTCCCGAGGCAACAAATGAGCAAATCCATTTTGGAGAGCTAGCTGTGCCTCCAGCCATAGTGCCTGGCCTGCTCTTTGTTGTGAATATTGCCAAGAGCCCCATCTTTATCTTTTTATCTGGGATCAAATCAGTAATTAAGACATAGTCACCTTTTGTATGTTGTTGTTCAGTCGCTAAATCATGTCCAACTCTTCCCGACCCCATGGACTGCATATATATGCACCTTTTGTATGGACCTTTTGTATATATGGACCTTTTGTATATCTTAAAAAAAAAAAAAAAACCTTTAGCATGTGTCTAATCTCGGACTCTCTTCCTTCACCTCTGTATGCCTCAGTCTCCACTATTCTTGGTGTACAGCTCAGTCCTATTTGCAACTGCCTGTTCATGGCCTTAGAAACAAGCAATCAAGAAATGTTAGTGATTGAAGTAAAAAATAAAATAGCACAAATTACAAGGCTACAGCTTGCTGAATTTTATTCTTCACCCCTTACTTATCCCATTATTCTCAGTGATGCCATTATTCTTACTCTTATGGGGCAGGAATAATTGATTATCTATCTATAGATTCCACACAGACCTCTATTATTAGGTTCTATTAGTAACATAGGAGGAAAGAGTGGTTAACAAAAGTAGTAAGAGTTGTAACAGAAAGAAATGATCAGGAGCTTCAGACTTAGGTAAACAGGGAGAGACAAGGGGCAGATGAACTCCAGCAAGTTAATTTGTGTTCACCAAGTCTCCCAAGTTCCAGAGGACAAGGATGTTGGAAGAGACTGGAAGTCAAGCTGCAAGGTAAGGATGGAGGGCTGCTCTCCATGTCCTCACCCTGACCACGTGTTTGATGTAGGAATGAGGTCATCCTGTGGGACCACCAGCATCATCCACGTTCTGAGAGTTGAGCAAAAGTCAAAATGTTATGCAAGATTGTGAACCAGAGTTAGATCCCACTAGAATTTAGGTCATCTTTGAGATCTGATCAAAAAAGCAAAACAATTAGGCTGATGGTAACAAGATTCATCCTCTCACAGCCTGTTGAGGAGAGGCAGACATAGAAGTGGAGACCGGGAGAAAATATTGAGTTACTGGCCATATGCTGGAGGTTCCAGGAGATTCGTATGAGGAGTTCAAGATGGGCCTTGGGCATTCTCAAACCACATTTGGCAACGGAGGGAGCAGTGATTTCTAACTTCCTTGGAAGAGAAAAGTTTTTACCCATCATCGGAGTTTTTTAACTTAGCTCCCAGGAGATGGCCTCAAGCCCTTGGTACCCTATTTTCAATAAGTCTCCACTTACATATACAAAGAGACAAAAAGACATGGGGAACTATCACTGTCCTAGACCTGGGAGGAAACTCTAAGAAAGCTTAACTCTTCTTGTCCCATCTTATCTGGGTGAGAGAGAGTTCTTTAACTGTATTATGGTCCTTCTCAGTTTTATTATAATACAAAGGGATTCATAAACTGTGTCTCTTCTTCTCATTCAAGTTTAGAACCAATTGAAAGAAAGACAAAAGGCAGTCAAAGAAATGAAGTTACAATAGGTGCTTTACTACTGATTAAGACTCAACTGGAAGATATAGTTTAGATGTGCAATTATAATGAGCTGCTCAAAGCTGCACCCGGTTAATCAGTCCACACAAGTTCAGACAGTGTTAGGAAACATCAGGTCTTCCCACAGGAGCAGAGCCATGCCTGCTAAGTGGACCATTTAGCAAAGAACAAGCTAGAGCACAAGTTCCTCTCTGCTGCCACTTTCTAAGAGAAGAAGAAGGAATGGTTGGTTCCTTCTCCCAAATGGGCTCTTCCCACTCAGAAAAGCCACTCTCTTCTTCCAGTGATAAAAAAGCCAGAGGGCAGAGAAAGCCTGGGCACTTCTCCCTAACAGATGTCGCTCTTCACAGAATATCAGGGGTGGGATGCAATGCTCCCAATAGTGGATTTTCATTTATTTCTTCTCATTTGCCATTTCTCTCTCAAAGAGAAGGAACCACCTCTTTTCCTTCTTCAGCATTGTGGTCCTTGCAATGGTACATTGGATGAGAATATTGTCTGTCACATGTAGGTTGACACATAAGGGATTTCCATATGTTCATGGCAATGGCAAATGGACTGCTAAATGGCTAGAGCACCATGCACAGGATTTGGCCGTGTTACCAGCAGTTGAGCTCAGGGCTTTCATAAAATGGCAAAGGAACCCTTCCTCATGGGGAACGCTGAGTCATCCAAACTGTGTCTGTGGGAGGGTGACGGTATCATGGCAGGATGAAGGATTTCTGGGGAAAGAACAAGTAAGAGAGTGGATGTGTTTTTAAATCCATTCATGAATTTGAGGATATAAGTGGGATATTCATTTTTTTTTACTTAATATATAATTGATTTACAGTGTATTAATTTCTGTTGTACAGCAAAATGATTCAGTTATACATATGTATGTGCTGTGATTAGTCTCTCAGTCATGTCCAACTCTTCACAACCCCATGGACTATAGTTCCCCAGGCTCCTCTGTCCATAGGATTCTCCAGGCAAAAATACTGGGGTGGGTTGCCGTACCTTCCTCATAACATGTGTATACACTCTTTTAAAATATTCTTTTCCACTATGGTTTGGGGCATTCATTATTCATTCATTCAACAAATATTCCCCAGTGTCTATGAGGGCTAGCCCCAGCTCTGGGGATTCAGCAGGGAATAGGACCCAGTCCCTGGCCTCCTGAAGCTTTCTTTCTGCTCTGGATGGCAGGAAATATAATATAACAAATAAAGAAATGATATGTATTACCAAGTGTAGAGACACACTGCTATGAAGGAAGATACCACTGGGTGAGGGGGTGGAGAATGACATAGATGTCAGGGTGTGCATTTTTTGGGTAACAGGTGTCTGGATGAAATAACTGTCAGCAGCTGGAGACAGTTACATGCCTTGGAGTCTTGCCTTCCACGCAGTGAAGAAATCTCAGTTCTAGATTCTCAGAAACTCTTTTGCCAGCCCCAGTGTGAACAAATCAAGGGACAAGGAGTTTTCTGGGTTTTTAAGAAAACTGTTTTACTGCTACACAGCTCCAAAATGTAATAAGAATTTTCCTTAAGCTGATAATTTCCTCATGCTGAAAGGCTCATGATGGTTTCTGGAGCAACCTAGAATAAAATGCCTTCTTCATTCGTGTGCTAATAATGTTTTTTTTTTTTTTTTGAGGGCCTCCTTTATACATAGAATCCCACTTACAAAGATGGGCAAGTTCCTCAACCTCTGTAAACATCGCTTTCCTTATTTGTAAATCAGGAAGAACAGTGCTTGCCTTACTGGATTTTGATCAAAATTAAGGTAGGTAATGCATCTATACCCAAGTACAGAATTATATCAGAGCCGATCTAGCACAAAGCTGCTCTCCTTTAATACCCAAGATAATACAGGAATGAAATGTTTTCTTTCCTCAATTTATAATAAGGGGATGGGTCCTTACAGAAGTAAGTTTAAAACATAGGTCATTGGAAGGACTAGCCTGGTGGTTCAGTGGCTAAGATTCTGTGTTCACAATGCAGGGGGCCTGGGTTTGATCCCTGGTCAGGGACCTAGGTTCCACATGCTGCAGCTAAAGATCCCACATGCCGCAGCTAAGACCTGGTGCAGCCAAATCTATAAATGAACATAAGTATTTTAAAAATAAAAACTTAGTTCGTTAGACTTCAAAGTCTAAATTTTTTCCAAAGTTGCATGCTTACTCCTCAAACAGAAAGAGCTTGTCCTGAACTAATTCATGTTTTCTAACACCGTATCATCACTTCAACTTTTCATTATATGGCATTATTCCTAGGCTTTTTCATCCTGTCTGTTTCCATTTGGATACATGCCTTTTGAACTGAACACTTTAGCCAGGTGAGCTCTGACTGGCAGAGAATTAAATGGACTGAATTCACCCTCATCTCATTTATGTGGGCACTGAATCTCTATTAACAACATGATATTTATATCGATTTTTTAAAAGTACTGCATCACATGAATTGCAAATATTGCACGACAGATTACTGCAACCTTCATTCTTACATGAAACACTATGAGAAGAGGAATCCCATTCTGTCTTTCATTTATCTTTTGGAGAATCATGAGTTTCTAATTTATGTGGGTATACAGAGCATTTTTGTGTGGTCTCCTTTCATATTCAAAACACTACTAAAGTAAGAAAGTATAAAAAAGGCAAAAACACCTAAGAGTAAAGTAAATGGATAGGGTAGGGAAAGATGAAGGCAGTAAGGTTATCAGCCACTGAGAAATGTTTCAGATACTGTCTGGATGGCAAATACCAATGGGAGCCTTTGATGTGTAGAATGGGGAAGTTATAATTAAATCATACCAGCCAAAGATTTAATTTTTGGTGGATGTGAGAGAGGGAATCTGGAACCCTGTTCTCAACTAAGGAGAAGGTTGCAAAGCCAGATCTTTATCTTGACAAGGGGAGCCCAGGGCAAACTCTATTTAGTGTTGATTTCCTATCAGGTCCTTTCCTTATTAATTTCTTTATCCAATACTTACGGAGCCCTGGTAAGTGTCAGGCAATGCTTCAGATGCAAAAGATCCAAAGATATATAATATATAGTATATACCTTTGAGGAGTAGCAGGTTCTCCTAAAGGAAATCAAACCTGAATACTCATTGGAAGAGCTGATACTGAAACTTCCAATACTTTGGCCACTTGATGCAAAGACCCCATTCATTGGAAAAGACCCTGATGCTGGAAAAGATTGAAGGCAGGAGGAGAAGGGGATGACAGAGGATGAGATGGTTGTATGATATCACCGACTTGATGTACATGAGTTTGAACAAGCTCCAGGAGGAGATGGTGAAGGACAGGGAAGCCTGGCACACTGAAGTTCATGGGATCGCAAAGAGTCAGACACAATTTCACATACAGGAAGGTTTTGTAGAGGAGGTAAAGTTTGATCTGAGTTCTGAAGGAGGCTAGGATTTCTCAGGCATATAATGGGAAAAGATCCTCCTAGAAAGAGACATAGCACATAGTACAAAAGCATCCTCTTAAAAAGTTTTTTTAATTGTGCCTTTCAAGAGTCTTCTCCTTTTTTTTTTGTTCTGAGGTTAATGATAGTATAATGGAATTCCAGCTATTTTGATTATTTGTATTCCCAGAAGATACATCAAAAAGAAGAGAAAAAAGAATTGTTAAAAAAATTTCCAAGTGGGTGCATTAAAAAAAATTCTCATTTAATCTGACTACCACAAATAGGAATGAAATTTAATATATTGTAATGATTTTAAAGTGCAATTATTTAATCACCTTGAATTTGATGCACGAAAGTATGATAAAGCCACTTTGGTGTGTTGTTTGGTTTTTGTGAGACTGAGAATCCAAATAGTACAATACAAAGGTGTTCTCTTCCCTGGGAAGACCAAGTTCAAAGACCCGAAGAAAAACACCCCCATCAGATGGCTTGCTTCCAGTAAAGCTTTGTTAACTTAAATGAAGAGAGAATTTCTTATCAAGTGCTTGTATTTCCTATAATTCAGTAAGGTTATTATATCATTGCTTTAAAGTGTTTCCTTATGTGAGCACACGGGAACATTCTTATAACTTAGCTGAGAAGAATCTTTAGAGAAAAGACAATTTAGTAAGACTTGCTATCCTATGAAGGCTTCTCAGGTGGCACAGTAGTAAAAAACCTCTCTGCCAATACAGAAGACATGGGTTCAATCCCTGGGTCCAGAAGATCCCCTGAACCCAGGGGATAACAACCCATTCCAGTACTCTTGCCTAGGAAATCCCAAGGACAGAGGGGCCTGGTGGGCTATGGTCCATGGGGTCGCAAAGAGCTGGACATGACTGAGCACACATGTGCACATACAAACATATATTCTGTGATTGTCACCAGGGTATCTAGTAGAAATAACAGAAGAATACAAAGATATATGTCAATCACAACTTCTTAAATTTCTTTTCAGATCAGTGATGAAAAATATTCCACCTAAATCATCTATTAATCATCTAACTGACCACAAACATTCTTTTTTTCTGCCCTAGATGTTTTGAAACATGAGGGGGTAGGGCACAGCCTTTAAAAGGATGACACAGCCCACGGACACGGCATAAGCTGATTAGACCCAAATAGATCCAAATGGCTGATGAGTCGACCTCCACTAGACCTTGAGCCTCAGTGTACACTCATTGTAACACATCAGCAAGCTAGGACACATCGTCAGGTACCATGACAGTCTCCAAGAGGAACCATAAAGGTCAAAAAGTGGGCAGCGGCCTGATTCCTGGAAATTTCTGCTTCTTCCCCCGAATCGTTGGAATAATCCTCCCACTCACTGTGCATGAGTGCTCAGTCGTGTCCGACTCTTTTGTGAGCCCATGGACTGTAGCCCTGCCAGGCTCTTCTGTCCATGGGGTTTCCCAGGCAAGAATACTGGAGTGGGTTGCCATTTCCTTCTCCAGGGGATCTTCCCAACCCAGGGATTAAATCTGCATCTCCTGCATTGCAGATGGATGCTTTACTGCTTGAGCCATCAGGGAAGCCCAAAGTGAAAGTGTTATTCACTCAGTTGTGTCCAACTCTTTGCCACCCAATGGACTGTAGCCCGCCAGGCTCCTCTTAGCTTTTATGGGCTGAGTAATTTCCCACTCATTAGCCTATGAAATCACTCAGCCCATGAAAGCTAACCACACCAAATTTCACGGCTGCTCTTGCCTTCGGAGATGGCCCACACTCTGTGGAATGTGTTTCTCTCTACATAAATCCATTTCTTACCAATTGCTTTGTCTCTCATTGAACTCTTTCTGCAATGAGACATCAAGATCCTGAGCTTCATTAGGTCCTGAAACCAGGTGTGTGATCTCAGTTGGAAGACTGGGTTTTAGCCAGGTTCAAGTCCCAGCCATGGGGGTTCAAGTCCTAATCTGAGGTAAACAGTTTCAGTTTTACCTGTGATTTGCTATGGACCGTAAACTCCATGAAAACAGGGACCATGAGTGTCATTTTATAGGTTATCTTCAGAACCTAGCATAGTGCCTGTCACCTACATAGTAGAAACCCAATAAGTACTTACTGAATATACAATGTCATCAGTTTATTTAGACACTAAAAAATAGGTGAGCAAAGCTCCACATATGTTACAGAGGACCAATGCAGTTATAGTTTTCAGAATAATCCAGAAATATACAAGAAGCAGCAGCCCAATAGATGTATCATCAGTACAGTTTATCAAATGGAGACCTACTTGGGTCAAGAGCTCTTGTTGAAATTATTTTTAAGATTTTTTTTTTGATGTAGACCATTTAAAAGTCTTTATTGAATTTGTTACAATATTGCTTCTGCTTTATATTTTGGTATTTTGGCCACAAGGCTTGTGGGATCCTAGCTCCCCAACCAGGAATGGAACCTGCATCCCTGCATCAGAAGGTGAAGCCTTAATCACTAGACTGCCAGATAAGTCCCACTTGTTGAAATTTAAAAACACTCTTGGAGGCACATGTATATGGATTATACTCTAGTGCCATTTGATTTAATCTGCAATCAACATTAGCTACTCAGATTTATATCTGAAATTAAAAAAAAAAATCCTGTGTGCGTGGAGAAAGATTGTCTTCTTAGAAGACTTCAGCTTTCCAGGAATAGTGAATCTGAGATAACAGTAACTATCATATTTAAAGGGCTTCCCAGGTGGTGCAGTGGTGAAGAATTTGCCTCCCAATGCAGAAGGCACAAGAGACGTGGGTTCGATACCTGGGTCAGGAAGATCCTCTGAAGGAGGAAATGGCAACCCCCTCGGGTATTCTTATTTGGGAAATCCCATGGACAGAGGAGCCTGGGAGGCTGCAATCCATGGGGTCACAAAGAGTCGGACATGCTTGAGTGACTGAGCACACACACATCATATTTAAGTGCATACTTCAAGCGAGGCAATCTCCTAAGTGTTTATCTCACTTTCTTCTCCCTAAACTCTATCAAGAAAGGTATTATTATCCAAGTTTTACGCTTAAGGACACTGAAGATAAGAGAGGTTAAACGGTGTGTCCAAGTTCAACTCAGCTAGTCAGCGATAAAGCCAGGATTTAAACCAAATCTGCTGCTTTTACCAACTACAAGGGGTTGGCAATTTTTGTCAATAAAGGGCTAGATAGTAAATATTCTAGGTTTGTAGGCCACACAATTTCTAGCCTGACTTCTCAACTCTGCTGATGGATTGTGAAAATGACCAACAGAAAAGTAAACCCATGAGCATGCTTGTATGCCAGCAAAATTTCACTGCTGACTCAAGAATACAATCTTATATCATTTCACGTGTCACAAAATAGTCTTCTTTTTAGCTTTTTTTAGCATTTAAAAATGTAAAACTGTTCTTGTCTCCAGGCTATACAAAAACAGGTGGTGTGTTGGATTTGGTTTGTAGGCTATACTTTGTCAACTGCTGACCCTACTATACTCTACTTCCCCCCAGTTTGGAAGCAGGAGGAGTGCTATTGGTATCTGGAAAGTAGATTTGAGGAAAGGTAAAGGAAATATGGAGAAAATGTCTGTGTTCTTTGAAGTGCATCCGAGGATTGAGGTGGCCTTGATATGTCAGAATAAGCTTACCTTTCTGGGAACTTTCTTGGCAGTCCAGTGGTTAAGAGTCTACCTTCCCATGCAAAGGATGCAGGGTCAATCCCTGGTTGGGAACTAAGATCCCACATGCCATAGGGCAGCTAAGCCCGGACACTACAACACATTCCACAATTAAGAACCAACATAGCCAAAAATAAATAAATATTTTTTTAAGTTCATCTTTCTGTTGAATCTGATGGTTTTTTAGTATCATGGGCTGTTACAATGCAAACTGAGATGCCAGAAATAACCAATAAGTCTGCAAATTCCTCGTTCAGCCCTTTACTCTCCAAGTCAATCCAGGGTTTCCCATGATATTTTCACAACCTTACTCTTTGAGAAGGAAGAATGAAACCGAGAAGAGAGAATATGTCATTCTTTACTCCCTCTCCACTTGTACTACATGACATTGACTATTAACAACTGAAATAACAAATAACAGGGCCATGAAGAACACAAGAGAAATGTATTTCCTTCTCATGAAAACTTAAGCAGTCCTGAGCTGTATCATTCCACCTTATATTTCTGCTGTCAGTGGAACCTTTCAATGTGTGGCCTACGATGGATGCTCCATTCTGGCCATCACATCACCATTCCAAAGAGAAAATTGTAAAAGAAGAGCAAGACTTCACCCTTTCCAGGCACTTCCATTTTTGCTCACATCCTAATAGAACACAGTCAAAGTAGCACCTAGCTGCAGTGGAGTCTGAGAAATGTAGTCTTTGATTCCTGGCATTCAAGTTTTCAACTAATGTTTAGATGTTTATATTAAGCAAGAAGGGGAGAAGAGAGGTTGCTGCCTAACTGACAGTTTCTGTCACACAATGCATTGGTTCAGTTCAGTTCAGTTCAGTCGCTCAGTCGTGTCTGACTCTTTGCGACCCCATGACTCTTTGCGACTATTCACTGGAATGACTGATGCTGAAGCTCCAATACTTTGGCCACCTGATATGAAGAGTCGACTCAGCACACCAGGCCTCCCTGTCCATCACCAACTCCCGGTGTTTACCCAAACCCATGTCCATCAAGTCGGTGATGCCATCCAGCCATCTCATCCTCTGTTGTCCCCTTCTCCTCCTGCCCCCAATCCTTCCCAGCATTAGGGTCTTTTCCAATGAGTCAACTCTTCGCATGAGGTGGCCAAAGTATTGGAGTTTCAGCTTCAACATCAGTCCTTCCAATGAACACCCAGGACTGATCTCCTTTAGGATGGACTGGTTGGGTCTCCTTGCAGTCCAAGGGACTCTCAAGAGTATTCTCCAACACCACAGTTCAAAAGCATCAATTCTTTGGGCTCAGCTTTCTTCACTGTCCAACTCTCACATCCATACATGACCACTGGAAAAGCCATAGCCTTGACTAGACAGACCTTTGCCACCTTCTGCTCTTCACATCCACCACTGCAACACTGGTATCAATCAAGAGTTCTGATCACTTCTGTCTTGGACAAAGAGAGAAGTGCACCTCACACTCACCCTGTGTATCTCTGCCCCTCCTGGCCACCAACCTCAATAGTCAGCCCCCCTTCCCTGTTCTGGAGTAATAAATGGCAACCCACTGCAGTATTCTTGCCTGGGAAATCCCATGGACAGAGGAGCCTGACAGGTTACAGTCCGTGGGGTCGCAAAGGGTTGGACATGGCTGAGCACAAGCACTTCCCTGTTCATCCTAATTGCTTACCTTTCTCTGCTACTACCCTGGCTTCTTTTAGCTGGCTTCACAACACCACTTTTTGGCAACATGCTCTAGGGCTAGGGTGGAACTGTTCAGGCTGATCTGACCCCCACAATCATCAACCCAGATGACCTTCTCCAGCGGGTGTTCCATTTGTCTGTCTCACTGAATGTGTATCACAGAACCCGTCATCCATTTAACGTCAAGATAACACTGAATTTCTGAAGCACAGACATGAATCTATTTTTATTTCAAAGATACATTTGAAAATTATGAAGGGCATACCATAAAGATAGAGAAGAATGCCTATTTTAGCCATTGTTTCTTAAAGAATCAACTTTAAAATGTAAAGGGTTACAACATGGTCTCATCATCAAGCATTATTGTCAGTGGTAATAAGTGTGTTTGGTTAAACTGATGTGCAAATCTAAAATTTGGGGAAAAAAAGAAGTCTGTTAGCTGAATGGCATTCAATTGCACAGCCACTGATAAGGTAATCAGAATTTTAGTACTGAAGAGAGCAAAATGAGACATGGCTTTTTGTTCTTTTTTTTCCCCCCTTCTTAAGAAGTACAATTTAATGCCATTGGAAAAGATATTTTTAAAAATCTATTATGGAGTCATTTCTTTAGTGAGAAGAGGGGGATAGTAACATGGAAAGGCTTATTTTTCCTGAAAGCTATATTTTCCCAAGCTAAAGTCCCCTAGTATAAGATCACAATGACATAAATATAAAATGTGCTTTTTAGATATCCTGCATCATACGGGGTAGCAAACAGACTGCTCTGGAAATGCCAGTCTTGTGGCGTACAGCCACCCAAATACCCCGAGGCCAGCATCACGCCTTAAATTTCTCTCCCTCTTGTTGATTAGATACCTGTTTCCGGTCTGGATATGCAGGTTATTTAAGGAACTGTAAACAAGTACATGCATTTGGAGGAATTCATTTTACTAATGGGTTGAATTTAATAAGGTTTTGAGGTTTAAGAATATTATGATTCAATGTATTCTGTGATCTTTTCCCTCATCTCTGCCTCCTCAGAAGATCTCCAGATACTTACATTAGTTTTCAAGGCTCTTTTAAGTCCAATTTTATGTCCTTTGGATGTTAACACTGTGCAGAAATTGGTAGCCTTGAGGCTACCCAGGATGATTCTGTTTGTATTTATTTGATTTAGTTTTATACTTTCTGCAGATACGGAAGACTGTCCCCAGAATGGCCTCTGGCAGTGTGTTTAGCACTCAGTTTAAGTGTGGGACACAATTACCCCTCCAACTGCTAGAAGCCAAGGTCAGGGCTGTAGAAGCAGCTACGGACTATATGGTATACATATTAGCGTATGTTAGAAACCAAGTGAGCATGGAACTGGGGAATTTAGAATATAGTGGTTGAGAAACGTTCCCGCTAGTCCCATTAGGTTTTCTCAATGCCTTCGCCCCAAATCTCTTCAGACTGAGAACTAAGGTTCTTTTCTTATTTACAAAAACCCTACATGCCATGGTGGCCATAACATTCTCTGTATGGTAGCCCACACTCTTTCAATATTAAGCTTTCTTGGGTCCACATTTGTGTACGCTAGAAAATAGCAAGCCACTCCAGTATTCTTGCCTGGGAAATCCCATGGACAGAGGAGCCTGGTGGGCTACAGTCCATTGGGCCGCAAAGGGTGGGAAACAACTGAGCGACTAATACTTTCACTTTCTGGCATTTGAAAGAGACCTAGAGCTTCTCAAAGAAGGTGGTGTCTGCATTTTTTAATTTTTATAAGTTAAATATTTATTGAGCTCTTACTTCTGTAGCAGGCATAAATGAAGAGACAGGTGAGAAGTTAGTTGAGAATCTTGCCTCCTGTGGTTTTTACCTGTTGTTGAAACTGAGAGTTCCCTTTGTCACCGTCACTGCTCTCTTTGTGCCTAATTGGGTTTTGAAGGAACATTAGGCACCTCCTGGTGAAATAGTTCACGGGGAAAGCCAGGAGAGAGTTGAGAAAATGTGTCCAGATTCATAAAATGGGGAAAGGATATCACACAGAAGAGAGGTAGTAAAACAATCCAGGATTGCCTGTGAATGAAAGGCAAGAGTAAGCAGGAAATGAGGCTGGAGAACTGCACATCAAGAACATATATATATTTTAAAGTTAAAAAATAATATATAGCTGACAAGATACTAAGTCCAGAGAAAGCAAGCTTACAGAATTTTTTAGTCATTATTAAATAAAAGTCTAGGACTACATGATGAAATCCATCCAAACGTGGATTGCTTGTACAATTTTATTCTTTTTTTTAATAAATTTATTTATTTTAGTTGGGGGCTAATTACTTTACAGTATTGTAGTGGTTTTTGCCGTACATTGACATGAATCAGCCATGGGTTTACATGTGTTCCCCATCCTGAACCCCCCTCCCACCTCCCTCCCCATCCCATCCCTCTAGGTCATCCCATTGCCCCAGCCCTGAGCATTTGTCTCATGCATTGAACCTGGAATGGTGTTCTTATTATGAGAAAGAAAGAAAGTTAACAAGCAATGGAAAGACCACATCTGAGCAGTGACTCTGGCTTTTGCTACTGGTATGAGCCTCATGTCCCTAAAAGCCTATTGAAAAGCAGCAATTATAAAAGCCTATTGGAAAGCAGCAATTATACTAGCAATCTAAGGCTCCATCACCATCAGAATCACTTCTTCCACATGATGCTAATTCAGAACAGACAAAACATGGTCTTCTTTATGGCCAGAGGGGAATGAAGGTTATCGCAGGCCTTGTCCAGGTCAAAAGAGGCTTCTCTTTCCTTTCCATAAATGTACTGCAGTGGTCTAAATTGACCTCATAGTGGTCAAGGATAAAAAGGTTCCATTGCGGTCGTCTGCCTTGGCTTGACAGGATGCTCCTAAGGAGTAGTGGGTCAACATTGAGTCATCCTTGCTACATGCATGCATGCTAAGTCACTTCAGTCGTGTCCAACTCTTAGTGACTCCATGGACTGTAGCCCATCAGACTTCTCTGTCCTTGGGATTCTCCAGGGAAGGTTACTGGAGTGGGTTGCCATGCCTTCCTCCAGGGGATCTTCCCAACCCAGGGATCGAACCCACATCCTGTCTCCTGCATTGGCGGGCAGGTTCTTTACCACTAGTGCCACCTGGGAAGCCCATTCTTGCTACACGGCTTATGAACACAACCAGGTCAAGACACAGAGATCATCTTGGTCTCATTTCTGTGTCTGAGGAAGACATTATCTAAGATGAAAACAGTCAATATTTTGTGTTTGTGTGTGTGTGAGAGAGAGAGACAGAGAAAGACTGAGAGTGGCTCATGGCTGGGGAAAGATGTGGCTGGTATCCACATGGAGGCATTAAAAGACAACAGCTATTTTGAGACTGCCATTGGATTGTGCTTGGTGAAAATGGCTCTAAGCTAAAGACACTGAAATCTAACATTATCTTTGAAATTGCATGTGATTTATTGCTTTAAGTGCCACCACCAAAGATCTCCAGTGTCTTGGTCAGTCCATTCAGTAGAGGCATTAAAATAACCACAAACATTTTAGTCTTTATGCCTCTTCCAATGGTCTGGTTCCTAAGGAAGCATTCAGCCCTTCTGGGACCAGTCAATTATGAAATAAAACTATACGTCCTTAGTGCTAGGAATGCCCAAGGGCCTTGTGGGGGTGGGGCAGAAGAGGGACTATGATTAAATAAATGCACCCTTGGATGAGGTCCCATTATAAATGTGTCTCACAGTTTAATGGGTTATTGTGCCATAAAAAATGTCTTTGATGGGCTGCTGCTGCTGCTAAGTCGCTTCAGTCATGTCCAACTTTTTGCGACCGTATGGACTGTAGCCCACCAGGCTCCTCTGTCCATGGGATTCTCTGGGCAGGGACACTGGAGTGGGTTGCCATGCTCTCCTCTTGGGGGTCTTCCAGATTCAGGAATCAAACCTATGTCTCTTACATTTCCTGCATTGACAAGCGGATTCTTTACCACTAGCGCTACCTGGGAAGCCCCTTTGACTGGGCTGAATACTGAATACTATTTTGTCTATCTTTCCCATGCCCCACAGTCCTGTTACATCACTTTCCTAACAGCTCTTTCCTCCTACATCTTACCTTATTCTATCATTTGCCCATAACCAGCAGGTATGGAAGAACTTAGACTCAATAGTGAAACAATACTATCAATATCTGGCAGAATTAGAGATTTCTATAACTTGTTTTACTAGGGACTGGCATGGTCCCAGTGAGAACAATGTCTAGGGTTTGGCTTCTGAAAGTAGCAGCTAAAAGAAAATACTTTATCAAGGAAACCTAGAAGAGAACAAGAGCAATGATGTGCCTAAAACAAGGTCCTGACAGAAAGAATGTGATCTGGTAGGAAGGCCAAAGCTTAGGTGCAGGAAGGCCCAAGTACAAATTTCAACATGGTCCCTAATAAAATGTGTGGCCTTGAGATTATTTCATAGCTATGACTTTTAGTTTAATTGTCTGCAAACTGAGTATCATTAAGGATTATTACAAAGATTGCAAATGGTATAATTACAATATAATTTAATGGTTTGGCACATGGTAGGTATGTGATAAATATGAATTATTATTTTATCATCATTATCATCTCTATTTCTGCTTTATTGACTATGCAAAAGCCTTTGTGTGGATCACAATAAACTGGAAAATTCTGAAAGAGATGGGAATACCAGACCACCTGACCTGCCTCTTGAGAAACCTGTATGCAGGTCAGGAAGCAACAGTTAGAACTGGACATGGAACAGCAGACTGGTTCCAAATAGGAAAAGAAGTACGTCAAGGCTGTATATTGTCACCCTGCTTATTTAACTTATATGCAGAGTACATCATGAGAAATGCTGGGCTGGATGAAGCACAAGCTGGAATCAAGATTGCCGGGAGAAATATCAATAACCTCAGATATGCAGGTGACACCACCCTTGTGGAAGAAAGTGAAGAAGAACTAAAGAGCCTCTTGATGAAAGTGAAAGAGGAAAGTGAAAAACTTGGCTTAGAGTTCAACATTCAGAAAACTAAGATCATGGCATCTGGTCCCATCACTTCATGGAAATAGATGGGGAAACAGTGGAAACAGTGGCTAACTTTATTTTTCTGGGCTCCAAAATCACTTCAGATGATGACTGAAGCCATGAAATTAAAAGATGCTTACTCCTTGGAAGGAAAGTCATGACCAACCTAGACAGCATATTAAAAAGCAGAGACATTACTTTGTCAACAAAGGCCCATCTAGTCAAGGCTATGGTTTTTCCAGTGGTCATGTATGGATGTGAGAGTTGAACGGTGAAGAAAGCTGAGCACCAAAGAATTTATACTTTTGAACTGTGGTGTTGGGGAAGACTCTTGAGAGTTCTTGGACTGTAAGAAGATGCAACCAGTCCATCCTAAAGGAGATCAGTCCTGGGTGTTCATTGGAAGGACTGATGTTGAAGCTGAAACTCCAATACTTTGGCCACCTGATGGGAAGAGCTGACTCATTTGGAAAGACCCTGATGCTGGGAAAGATTGAGGGCAGGAGGAGAAGGGGATGATAGAGGATGAGATGGTTGGATGGCATCACCAACTCAGTGAACATGGGTTTGGGTGGACTCCGGGAGTTGGTGATGGACAGGGAGGCCTGGTGTGCTGCAGTTCATGGGGTCACAAAGAGTCGGACACGACTGAGCAAGTGAACTGGGCTGATTGTCATCTTCAGAGCTGGGGACCAAGCTGAGGATACAAAAGTCAGTTAGCAAGTCCAAAGAGTAATAAAAGTTTCAGAAAACAGTTGACAAAACCAAGGATCTGAATGTGAGTGAAGTGGTCCCTAGGTGGTGTGATGTCAAAACTGGAATGTCTGTAGCCTGTCTATACTGACCTCAAGTTATGTGCTGTGTGAATGAGTGAGTCTCATTTAAATGTATAGGGTGAGGTCAACACTCTCCACCAGTGGGTGGGCTTTGGAGCTCCTCTTATGTCCTCAGACCCAGGATGCATCCTGTCTGATGAGAGCTTCTAGATACCATCCATCCAGGGAGATACCATTTTTCTCTCTCCTCTGCTAGGGCTGGGCTTCTGTGAACATGAGATGAAACACAAACAATGGAATCCCATCCTCAGCCACAGCTCTAAATTGAGTTCTTTGGATGGAGTGTTCACACTACTACCTTTGTTCAGGCGCAAATATGAGAGAAGAGAGGACCTCGGGGAAAAAAAGTGAGGGAGGAGACTCTGATAAGAAAGAAAAGGAATAAAAGTCTTAAAAAAATGAAATAAAAAAATAGGTTACTAGCTTCTTAATTTATTCACTTATAAGTGAATTTTGAGTTTAAGAAAGTAATGTCCTCATTGCCAAAATTAAGAATGGACTTTCGTTAATCATTGACGTTGGGCAAGAAACTAAACCCTTTTCTTTCTCCATTTCCTCATCTGTAAAATGGAAAAGCATTAGTGTAGACTGTATCAAAAGTCATATTAACTTTTCTTTGGTCTAAACACCTTGATGTTATGGAGTCATTAAAAGCTGCAACTGATTGTAGAAGAAACAGATCAAGTTATGTTCCAAACCATCTCCCAGAGGTCCCCACCCAAAGGTGCTCAGCCAAATGAATTCCAAATTAAGGAGATTTTGTGTTTATAAAACAGAAGAAACACTTTGCCTCTTTTGTTTACTTTTTCCCCCAGGAATATCTTAAAGAAGAAATAAGTTATGGAAAACTCCAACTGTGCTTGTTTTTCTTAACATTTTATGTTATTTTATTACACTGATAATACAATATGATGACCAAAAACAAGTTAGACTTCTTCAGTTTAACTTAATTCTTGACTTCTAAGCAACAGTGAGAACAGAGCCCACAGGAAGATTTGGCCGGACGGACAGTGCTGTTGGGGAATCTCGTAGAATCAACTGATGGCAGCCCGCTTGATCTTATCCTTTTCTATTTATTTAAACTAAACCTGCACGTACACATCAGTTAACCCCCTTCTCCCACCCTCCACCACACCCTGCTCTTGGCAGCCAACAGCCAGTCCTCGGTAGCTATGGACTGTTTTGTTTTGTTTTAGTTTTGGGTTTTTGTTTTGGATATTGCTTGTGAAAGATTGTACAGCGTTTAGCTTTCTCTGATTTATTTCACTCAGCATAATGCCTTTGAGGTCCAACCGTTTTGTTACACATGGCAAGCTTTCATCCATTTTTATAACTGAATAACATTCCATTGTATATATGTATATATATACCACTTCTTTATCCATTCATCCATCAATGGACGTCTAGGTTGTTTCCACATCTTGTCTTTTCTAAGTAATGTGGCAATGAGATGGGGGTGCATATATCTTTTAAAGTTAGTGTTTTGGATTTTTTTTTCAGATAAATATTCAGGATTGGAATTGCTAGATCATATGGTAGTTCTATTTTTAATTTTTCTTTGAGAACATCCATACTGTTTTCCATAGTGGCTACACAAATATACATTTCCACCAACAGAATACAGGGGTTTTCTTTTGTCAACATCTTTGCCAACACTTATTTCTTGTCCTTTTGATAATAGCCATTTTAACAGGTATAAGGTAATATCTCTTTGTGTTTTTGATTTGCATTTCCCTGATGATTAATGATGTTGAACACCTTTGCTTGTACCTGTTGGCCATCTATATATCTTCCTTGGAAAAATATCCATTCAGATCTTCTGCCCGTTTCCTAACTAAATTGTTTGGTTTGTTTGTTTATTTTTGCTCTTGAGTTTTATGAGTTCTTTATATAATTTGGATATTAGCCCCTCATCAGATATTTGACTTGCAAATATTTTCTCTCAATCAGGAGGTTGCCTTTTCATTTCGATTATGGTTTCCTTAGCTGTGCAGAAGATTTTAGTTTGATGTAGTACCACTTCACTTCACTTCACTTTATGGCAAAAAGGAGGGGCAATAGTGGAAGCAGTGACAGATTTTATTTTCTTTGGCTCCAAAATCACTGAGGACACTGACTGCAGCCATGAAATTAAAAGACACTTGCTCCTTGGAAGGAAAGCTGTGACAAACCTAGCCAGTGTGTTAAAAAGGAAAGGCGTCACTTTGCTAACAAAGGTCCATCTAGTCAAAGCTATGGTTTTTCCAGTAGTCACATATGGGTGGGAGAACTGGACCATAAAGAAGGCTGAGTGCCAAAGAATTTATCATTTCAAACTGTGGTGCTAGAGAAAGACTCTCAAGAGTCCCTTGGACAGCAAGGAGATCAAACTAGTCCATACTAAAGGAAATCAACCCTGAATATTTATTAGAAGGACTGATGCTGAAGCTCCAATACTTTGGCCACCTGATGCAAAGAGCCAATTCAGTGCAAAAGATGCTGAGAAAAATTGACAGCAAAATGAGAAGAGGGTGACAGAGGATGAGATATTTAGATAGCACCAGTTACACAATGGACATGAATATGAGCAAACTCTGGGAGATGGTGAAGAACAGGGAAGCCTGGCTTGCTGTAGTCCACGGGGTCACAAAGAGTCAGACACAACTTATTAACTGAACAACAACAAAGTCCCATTTGTTTATTTTTGCTTTTGTTTTTTGGTGTTGGATTAAAAAAATTATCACCAAGTCTTTAATACATTTTGAGTGAAGTTTTGCTTATGGTGTAAGATAGTGGTTTCTTTTTTTCTCTTTTTTTTTGCATATGACTATCCAGTTTACTCAACACCATTTATTCATTTATTAGAGAGAGTATCCTTTCTTCATTGTATACTTTTGCTTTCTTCATCATAAATTAGTTGGCTGTATATACATGGGTTTATTTTTGGGATCTCTATTTGATCTATGTGCCTGTTTTTATGTCAGGCTACAGCTTTGTAGTGTAGTTTGAATTCAGGGAGCATGATGTCTTTAACTTTATTCTTTCTCGAGATTGCTTTGGCTATTTTCAGTCTTTTGTGGCTCCATACAAATTTTAGGATTATTTGTTCTATTCTCATGAAAAATGTCATTGAAATTTTGGTACAGATTGCATTGAATATGTGTATTGTTTTGAGAAGTATGGACCTTTTAACAGTGTTAATTCTTCCAGTCTATGAACACAGACTATCTTTCCATTTATTTGTATCTTCAATTTATTTCATTAATGTCTTATCATTTTCATTAGGCATGTCTTTCACTTCCTTACTTAAATTTATTCCTCGGTACTTTATTATTTTTGATGCAATTATAAATCAGATTGCTTACTTAATTTTTCTTTTTGATAGTTTCTTGTTAGTATAGAGAAACACAACAGATTCTTACATATTGATTTCGTACTGTGCAATTTTATTGCATGTGTTTATGAGTTTTAATACTTTTATTTAATCTTTTATTTTCTTAATGTGGTGTATCATATTGACTGATTTGCAGATATTGAACCATCCTTGCATCTTTGGAATAAACTCCATTTAATCGTGGTGTACAAACAAGCCTTTTAATGTATTGTTGGATTTGGTATGCTAATATTTTGTTAAGAATTTTTGCAAGAATGTTTTAGAGCTATTGGCCTATAATTTTTTCTTGTGGCATCCTTGTCTGGTTTTTGTGTGAGGGGGCTAGAGAATTCCATGGACTGTATAAACCATGGGGTTGCAAAGAGTCAGACTTGACTGAGCGACTTTCACTTCACTTCGATACTGCCTTCATTAAATGAGTTTAGAATAATTCCTATCTTTTCTTTTTGAAGAGTTTGAGTTTTGGAGAGTTTCTAGTTTGAGAAGAATTGGTAGCAGTTCTTCCTTGAATGTCCAGTAGAATTCACCAGTGAAGCAATCTGGTCCTGGACTCTGGTTTGTTGGGAAGTTTTTAATTACTGATTCAGTCTTCTTACAAGTAGTTGGTTTGTTTAGATTTTCTATTTTTATTGTTATTCAGTTCTGGTAGACTGTGTGCATCTAGGAATTTATCTGTTTCTTCTAAGTTGTCCAATTTATTGGCATGTAACTATTCACAGTAGCCTCATGATCTTTTGTATTTCTCTGGCATCAACTATAATATCTTCTCTTCCATTTCTGATGTTATTTGCTTCTATTTCTCTTCCTTTGTTTTTTCAGTGTGTCTAAAGTTTCATCAGTTTTATTGTTTTAGAGAACCAGCTCTTAATTTCATTGATCTTTCTGGATTTTTGTTTTTCTTTGTTTTTTTTTTCTCTATTTTATTTATTTCTACTCTACATTTGCTGTCTCCTTCCACCTACTAACTTCAGGCTTCATTTGTTTTTATTTTTCTAGTCCCTTGAAGTGTAAAGTTAGGTTGTTCATTAGAAATTTTTCTTGTTTCTTGAAATAAGCACTTATCATTATGAACCTCCCTCTCAGAAAATTTTTGCTGCATTGCATAAATATGGTGTGTTACATTTCCATTTTCACTTGTCTCAAGGTATTTTTAAGCAATTTTTATGTAGTAATTTTTGGCTGTGGTAGGTCTTTGCTGCTGTGTGGGCTTTTCCCTAGTTGCAGTGAGCGGGGGCTACTCTCTACTTGCAGTGTGTGGGCTTCTCACTGTGGTGCTTTCTCTTGTTGCAGAGCATGGACCCTAGGTGTGCCAGCTTCAGTGGTTGCAGCTCCTAGGCCCTGGAGCACAGGTTCAGTAGCAGTGGTGCACAAGTTTAGTTGTTCTGCAGCATATGGGATCATCTCCGACCAGGGATCGAACCCCTGTCTCCTGCATTGTCAGGCAGATTCTTTACCACTGAGACACCAGGAAGCCTATCCACACATATTTTGAGCATTTTGTTCTAGCCTGAAAAGCTCCTGCTTAAAAAAATCTACTGATTGACTTATGGGGGTAACCTTGTACAGAGCAAGTTGTTTTTCTCTTGACCCTTTTAAAATTTTCTCCTTGTTTTTAACTTTTGACATTTGACTATGTGTCTTCCTGTGGATCTCTTTGAATTTATATTTTTTGGAACTCTCTGGGCTCCATGGACCTAAGTGTTTGTTTCCTATCCCAGGTTAGGCAAGTTTTCAGCCATTATTTCTTCAAATAAGATTTCTGCCTCTTTCTCTCTCTTCTACTTCTTGGAGTCATAGAATGCAAATGTTAGTTTATTTGATGCTCTCTCATAAATCCCGTAAGCTATCTTCACTTGTTTTCATTTTTATTTCTTTTTGCTGCTCTGATTGGGTGAGTTCTTTTGCTGCTCTGCCTTGTCTTCAAGTGACAGGAGATCCTTTCTTCTGCTTCATCTAGTCTGTTGTTGAAACTTTCTAGTGTATTTTTCAGTCCATTTATTGTATTATTCAGCTTGTGATTGCTATTTGGTACTTCCATCTCTTTGCTGAAGTCCTCACTGTGCTCATTCATTTGTCTCTACAGTTCAGTGAGAATCTTTATGACTATTTCTTGAACTCTTCATCAGGTAAATTAGTTATCTCCGTTTCTTATTCTTTCATTCAGGAGGTGCCCCCCTGTTTCTTCGTTTTGCTTGGCTCTCTGTGTTGATTTCTTCACGGTATATAAAACAATCATCTCCCCTAGTCTTGAAGGACTGATCTTATATAGGAGATGAACCTTGCTATTCAGCGCTGCCCCAGCTCTTGGCTGTTTCTCAAACCTGTGTGCTTGTCCGAGCAGCCTGTTATACTTTCAGTAGTTGAAAATGTACCAAAACCCGTCAGTATCCCAAAGGGGTGGATCTCAACATTTAGATTCAGGTACTAGAAGCCAGACTTTCAGGCAGCAGTTTTTAAAAGTATGCAATTATATACAGATCTGTGAGACCACAAGCATAAGCCCCATGGGCCACCAGAGCCAGGCAATCTGGAGCTGTCCCATGGGCAAAAGTCACAAATATCAGGGCTCCAGACTAATGTATTTGCTCCTTTCTGGAAGATGCTGGTGAGCTGGATCAAGATGGAGGGAGAACACCAAGATGGCATCTACAGCCTGCATTCCTTGAGAGAAACTCCACAGTCCTCTGGACATGTGCCAGACGTGAAGCCTTCCCCCAGCCCAGAGCGCCAGGACAAGCAGAGAGGCCCCTTCACAGAAAGACTAGGGGCCTGGGCTGTGCCTCAGTACACTGTCTGTGCAGTGCTCTGAGGGTGGTAGCCTCCTGAGAACCACCTCTCCAGTTGCCACAGTCTCACAGGAATCAGGAACGCAAGCCTCCCTGGCCACCAGAGCTAGGTGATGAAGGGGTATCCCCAGGGGCAGCAGTCATAAAAACTGGGGCACCAGACATAAAAACCACAGGGCCAGTCGCACGTAAAGCTCCCCTCCAGGAGAGTGACTGTGAAGATAGTACCCATCCTCCAAGTCCTCTGGAAAGGATTACAGTCAGCGCCTAGATTCCTGGATGTGTGTTTAATTAGAAACTTGCCCCTCAGGCCACAGTCATAATGATTAGTTAATAAGCCTCCTTCACAGACAGACCAGGCCTCTGGGTCTGTTGCCTCTTGCTGTGCCCTGCAGGTGGTGACTATTTAAGAACTCTTTCTCCATTGCTTATGTCCTCTGGGACCCATGAGCATAAGCCCCCATGGCCACAAGAGCAAGGTGATATAGAGGTGTCCCTAGTGGCAGTCACAGAATTCAGGACACTGTACAGGGGTATGAGCTTCTTCTGTGCGGGCACGCGTGCTCAGTCACTCAGTCGTGTTCAACTCTTAGCAACCCCATGGACTGTAGCCCGCCAGGCTTCTGTGTCCATGGAATTCTCCAGGCAAGAATATTGGAGCTGGTTGCCATTTCCTACTCCAGGGGATCTTCCCGACCCAGGGATTGAACCCACATCTCTTGTGTCTCCTGCATTAGCAGGCAGATTCTTTACCACTGTGCTGCCTGGGAAGCCCATGAGCTTCTTGCTGGGTGACCCTAAATGTTACAGCCACACAGGACTAAGAACACAAACTCATCTGACCTCCAGAGCTAGGTGATCAAGAGATGTCCCTTGGGTGACAACCACAAAAATGAGGGTGCTAGATATATATTAGGGCTTCCCAGGTGACGCTGGTGGTAAAGAACCCACCTGTCAATGCAGGAGATGCAGGTATGATCCCTGGGTAGGGAAGATCCCCTGGAGGAGGGCATGGCAACCCACTCCAGTATTCTTGCCTGGAGAATCCCATGGACAGAGGAGCCTGGCGGGCTACAGTCCATGGGGTCACAAAGAGTCAGATGTGACTGAAACAACTTAGCACATATTCATATAAAAGCTCCAGATTTAAAGTGAAAAAGACTCATTTGCTAGTATTAAAGTGCAGGCCTGTGGAGCAGGCATCAAATTTAACACACACATTGGGGAGCCTGCTGGAACCCTCTCTGGGGATGGAGACGGGCAGACTATCTTCAAGCTCTTCCGGTACTGTGCTCAATATTGACTTTTAAGAAATCTATGTTCTTCTTTTGAGGGTATATCTGATGGTTGACGATTAACATAAATATTCCACCATTTATCTTCTGGTATGTGCCTGGTATATGTTCAGTATTAAGTGTAAGGTATTTTTACATTAATTACTTCATTTAACGTTTATGACAACCTCAAGAGGTCAATATATATTACCAACTCCATTTGAAGAGGACAGAGTTAAGTAATCTGCCCAAATTCACAGTTAGAAAACAGTGATGGAAGGAAGAGGTCAAACCCTGGTGCCTTCAATAAATGGTGAGTCAGCCCAGACACTGTGCCAAGAACCTATGTGCCAAGGTGATTAAAAACAGATACAATCTAACCTTCTGTATGATCAGGCCACTCAAGATGGTTGCTCTCTTGCTCTCTGCATATCCCCTGCTTGACCAGTGCCTGCTTCGCTTCTACCCTGCTCACCTGAATGACCTTCCTTCATACCTGCCTCAAGCCCCCACCAGTGATTGTTCTTATCAAAAGAGCAGGGAGGGGCATGTCCCTCTACTGATTTCCCTGGTGAATAATGAGCCCTTTCCCCTACAACTGGTAACCTCCCCTTACCCTCTGGGAGTGAAGACTGCCCCCATATCCTGCCTGCCATCCACTGCACAGTGGGGTATCACTCCAGGACTCTGCCTCAGAGGTGTAAGCTTACCCATCAGTTAAACCACTGATATCTCTGTTGCTGACTCTGGGCTCTCTCTTCCATCTTGAAGTTGGGCAAGCACAGCCCTTGTAGGCATGTAGGGTACAGCCTAAACTTTCATCTACCAAGGAAGAAGAATAGAAAGAAATTCATTGTACAAACCAACACGTGTTAGAATAGCAGCAAACCCAAGACTAGAAAGAATTACATGGCACTTGCACAGCCTTTAAAGAGGGATTTGACCTAGTCATGGAGCTTGGGAAATGCTTCCTTGATGTGCCTGGAGAACTGAGAGTTGAAGATCATTATGGGCAGAGGGAAAAGTGTGTGCAGATGTCCTGTGGCAGAAGATGGTAGGAACCATGAGGGACTAAGAGAAAGCCAGTGTGATTAAAACAGAGAGGTCAAGGGTAAGAATGGGATCTAGCACAACTGGAGAGAGAGACAGGGCAGGACATGCAGAGCTCCATGGATGAAAAAGAGGAATTTTGTCTTTCTCCAAAGAGCAGTGGAACCTCATTGAGCTGCTAAATTAGGCATAAATTCTCTTTCTTATTTAGCCAGTGGAAATGAGGTCAATAAACATCCACCTTATGGAGAGGGGGAGGAAGCAGAAGAAAGAAGGGGACGGTGTTCATGCTTTTGCTTCTTGAGGGTATTGGCCCAGCTCCTCATAAGGTGAACTGTCTGTGGCAACAAGTATTCCATGAAAACCCACAGAGGGCCCAACCTGGCTTCTAAAACGCTTTGCCAATGGAAATCTTACACCAATTCTCATTCTCAAAACAGTTACATGATAAACAGATGAGTTTTATTTGCTTTGTCTACAAACCAACAGATTTTAAAGTGCCTACTCATTCAGGGTGGTGGTTAGTAAAACTAAACACGCATAGGAATCAAACTCAGCAACAGGTAACTACTGATTTCCTGCACTTTAAGTTGTTTTGAATGATGTGTGGGGAATGTTCTCTCTCTGTTAAAGGATCCCAGGCCCTTTGAGTTATTATAAGAGTTCTTTGTTGTTGTTTAGTTGCTCAGTCATGTCCAACTCTTACAACCCCACAGACTGCAGCAAGCTAGGCTTCCCTGTCCTTCACTATCTCCCAGAGCTTGTTAAAACTCATGTCCATTGAGTCAGTGATGCCATCCAATCTTCTCATCCTCTCTTGCCCCCTTCTCCTCCTGCCCTCCATCTTTCCCAGATTCGGGGTTTTTTCCAATGAGCCAGCTCTTCGCATCAGGTGGCCAAAGTATTGGAGTTTCAGCATCAGTCCTTACAGTGAATATTCAGGGTTGATTTCCTTTAGGATTGACTGGTTTGACCTCCTTCCTGTCCAAGGGGTTCTCAAGAGTCTTTTCCAGGACTATAGTTCAAAAGCATCAATGCTTCAGTGCTCAGGGTTCTTAGAAGAAATAAGTGAATGAGGCAGGGTAAAGGTTGGTTTCACTCTTGTTATTGAAGTGAGCGTGTGTTCATCAGCTCTGAGATAAAACTGTGACATAAGAGAAAGGACTTGAGTATCTATGGTTTTCAGCTATTTCTAGTAAAATCAGAAATTTTGTGCTTCCTTATGGTGACTGAACATACTGTTCTGACTTTATGAATATTAAGAAGTTTTCAAACCTGAAGAGGTTTCTTTATAGATAAAAAAGTGAGAGTCTCACGTCCAGTTCTATGAACTTCAGAAAGGACAAGGTTCTCCTAACAGGTCTTAAAAGAAGCAGAAATGTAAGAAAAAGCAGGAACATTCTAGAAAACAGGTCTTTCCTTCTTTTGGACTTTGAACAGCAGAGAGAACTCAGATAAGGCCATTCCATAATCTCATCATGCTCTGTTCACATATATGATGTTCACATGTTACTTCCTACCAAAATGGTAAGATAGTCCTTGTTGCTTCCAGCTGGAAACAGCCATCCTTGACCCTTCTGAGCTGGCCTCTAGCAATGTCTCCACTCTCTCCTCTGATCTCTCTCCTGTACTTTATGGGGTAGTTTTTTCAAACTTACTTTTATTAATAATTAGAGGACACCTATTTGCAATGTTGTGTTTGTTTCTGCCTTATAACAACATGAATCAGCTATAAGTATACATATATCCCTTCCTTCTTGAGCCTGTCACCCACCTCCCGTCCCACCCATCTAGGTCATCACAGAGCACCAAGCTGGGCTCCCCATGCTATACAGCTGCTTCCCACTAGCTATCTGTTTTACACATGGTAATAAGTATATTTCAAATATGTCCACAAATTCTTCCAAATTCCTCCTTCCAAAAAGTGGGACCTAGTCTTGAGTGTGGGCAAGACTTCTTGACTCATTTTTAACAAATAGAATATGGTGGCAGACTGTGTCTCCTGAAAAATAGGTCATAAAAGATATGACAGCTTTCTCCTTCCTCTCTCTTGGAATACTCACTCTGGGGGAGCCAGCTGCCATGTTGTGAGGACCCGTCAGACCCTGTGAAAAGGCCCATGTGTAGGGGTTGGAGGCTTCCTGCCAACAGCTATATTTGCATCATCTTGGAACTGAATTCTCCACTACTAGTCAAGCTTTCTGATCCCTGTTTGTACTAAGTCACTTCAGTTGTGTCCAACTCTTTGTGACCTTATGGACTGTAGCCCACCAGGCAAGAATACTGGTGTGGGTTGCCATGCCCTCCTCTAAGGGATCTGCCCAACCCAGGGATCGAACCTGCATCTCCTGTGACTCCTGCATTGCAGGTGGATTCTTTACCACGGAGCCACCGGGAAGCCCTCTGATCCCTGTAGCACCGGTCGAACCTTGAATGGTTCTGAGCCAGAACCACCTAACTAATCTGCCCCCCAATTCTTGACCCATGGAAATGAAGAAAATAAAGATTTGCTGTTTTAAGAGTCTATATTTTGAGATGATTTGTTATATGGAAATAGATACCTAACACACCATATAATAATAGTAATAAAACATTACTCACATCATTGAGTTCACTGGAACATAATCTCCTTACAGAAAGGAACTACATCTGCTTGTCTCACCAGCATGCACTGAACTTCTATACACTGGCCTATAGTCAGTATTCAATACATATTGATTGATTCAATGATTGATTAAGACCTTAGTTATGTGACTGGTGTTGTTATTCACTTTACACATGCTTTCTCATTTAATTCTCACAGCTATTCTATAAAGTGTATTTTTTATCCCTGTTTTACAGACAAGTAATCCAAGGCTTAGCACGATGATGCAAGTAGATTCTGGCATCCCTGTGACTCCGGGAACTGAGGGTCACATATGAATCTGGGGCACTCCCTAGACTGAGGGTCCAGCCACACTGAGTTGTGTTTCTGCACTTGCTTTCTTAGCAGCTAGAGACTTGTTCTTCCCCTTCCTCTCCTTAGAATGCCAGTGACCCAGCCAACATGTGCCAAAGGTCCCATGGAGTTGTAACTGCCATTAGCTCTGGCAAGAAAGCATGAGAACAGGTTCAGTTGGTTAGGATGGAAAGAGCCAGGTCTGCTTCCAGAGCAAGAAGATGGGCAGGACCTGCACAGGGCAGATAGGAACCAGCCATTGTCTCTCTTAGCAGAGACTCCCTCTCTCAAGATGGTTTCATACACGTCCAATCTCCAGTACTGGCAGTGAGGTCCAGGCTGGTTCAGAACCGCAGAAACCAAATGCCCAAACTCAAGGCAAGATCCACAAGACTCTACCTGAATTCTCCAAACACAACACACCCTGGGGATTAAATTCTAAGGATCCAAATCCCTAAATTGCATTCCTGGCCCCTCACTAAGCCTTGATGGAAAAATGTTGAGTTGTTGAAAACAAGGATGAAAGAGATTAACCTAGTAAATCCAATCAACAATCAACATGCGGAGAACACCAGCCAAACATGTTCCTGTCTAAATACAGTGTCTTTCTGGTAACCTAGTTTTTCCTTCTAAAACATAAAATCTGCAGTACCAATGGAATTTATGTAGAGCTTGAGAGTTTCATTTTGTGCTGTTTTGGGGGCCTTTTGCTTCATTTCATGAAATGCTGTGGCTCTGAAATTTTTAAGTTTGGGAATAACCTTACCAAGCTTTGTTCTTATAACTATATCTAGTCCTACCTTTAACATGGCTAAATTTTTTGTGAAAATTTAATTTTGAATAGAGTTCTAGAAGCTTGTATAACCCATGAGAGAATCTTAGTGAAAGTGAAAGTATTAGTCATTCAGTCATGTCTGATTATTTGCAAACCCATGGACTGTAGCTGACCAGGCTCTCCTGTCCA
Source organism: Okapia johnstoni (assembly GCA_024291935.2). Classification (NCBI taxonomy): domain Eukaryota; kingdom Metazoa; phylum Chordata; class Mammalia; order Artiodactyla; family Giraffidae; genus Okapia; species Okapia johnstoni. Next base: position 13,100,213 of record CM044326.1, on the reverse strand, counting down.
TGGGATTCTCCAGGCAAGAATACTGGAGGGGGTTGCCATACCCTTCTCCAGGGGATCTTCCCAACCCAGGGATTGAACTCGTTTCTCCTGCATTGCAGGCAAATTCTTTACCTTCTGAGTCACCAGGGAAGTCCAGCTCATATCTAGAAGTCTTAAAAAGGTAATGTATTTTGATATTTTCCCAATAAGCAACTTATTTTTCTGGTGGCAAAAGAGGGAAACAGGGAATAACATTATTTGTTTGAATGTCAAAATAATTTTTAGAAGACTATATAATGACATAGAAAGAAGCTCACTATACACTACAAGTGAGAAATAGTATAACTATTATGATGCTCTTACATTAAATATATATAGAGAAAAAATTTATGTTTACATATGGAAAAAGACTAGGATAAACATGAAATACTAATAGTTAGTCCTCCCCTTCTCCCCTCCATGCATCCTTTCCTTCTTCCCAATGTTTCTTCGGCACCTACCATGTGTCAGACACTGACTTATCTTCCAAGTGTCCCAAGATGAGTCAGTTCTGCCCTCAAGTGCTTCAAAGCCCAGTGAGAAACTCAGTGAAGTGAACAATCAGAAAAAAAACAAATGCATAAAAGGCAGCAGAGCATGGTGGTTCTAAGAACTCGCCCTTTCAGTCAGCATGGATTTAAGTCCAAACCACAGGTTTTCACTTTCTATGTACACTGAAGCAAATTTTCTCACTTTTGTAAGTTCCACTGCCCACATGTACAAGTAGGGATAAAAATACCTACCACACAGGACAGTTGTAAGAAATAAACAGGAAGCATATAAATATGAAGAGCTGAGCATAGACCTGGCTGTAGTAAGCACTGAATAAATGGCCACCATTGGCTTTTATCATAGATGGCAGAGTGGGAACTCAGAGGAAGCTTACAGGTTTCTGAAGATCAAAATCCCCCCCAAAAAAGTGAAATCACTTAGTCATGGCCTACTCTTTGCAACCCTGTGGACTGTAACCTATCAGGCTCCTCTGACCATAGAATTTTCCAGGCAAGAATACTGGAATGGGTTGCCATTTCCTTCTCCAGGGTATCTTCTCGACCCAGGGATCAAACCCGAGTCTCCTGCATTGCAGGCAGACGCTTTACCGTCTGAGCCACCGGGAAGCTAAAATCCCCGAACTCACAGTCAAATGGCTAAACTTTAACTAGTAATGATAACTCCATAACCTAGAGTTGGGGTGTTTTGCAAACCCAATCACAGGGCAAAATCTGCCACCTTTACCTTACAAAAATTTCCATAATCTACATCCTACAGCTCCTGTTTGAAGAAGACACTCTTTTTTTCCAAAGCTTTTAGCTTCACCCATGTCTGAGACCTCTTCTGAAAGACACTGAAGTAGCCCCATCCCACGTGGCAAATCTATAACCAGCTCAAAGGCCACCCCAGAAACCCTCAGACTTCCCACATTTCTTCTGTTTCACATGTCCTTTTTCCATCCATGTTACTTAACGTGTTCATTCATATCATAATTATCATAATTGGGCTTCCCTGGTGGCTCAGACTGGTCAAAAATCCACGTATAGTGCAGGAGACCCAGGTTCGATCCCTGGGTTGGGAAGATCCCCTGCAGAAGGGAATGGTTACCCACTCCAGTATTCTGGCCTGGGAAATCCCATGTACAGGGCAGCATGCCGGGCTACAGTACATGAGATCGCAGAGTGGGACACGACTCAGCGACTAACACATAATAATTACAAGAGTTCCTACATCTTACTTTCTCAAGAGGTAGTGTGGTGAGACAGAGAAAGCCCAGTCCTTGGAGTCAGGCAGCCCCAAATCTGCATCCTGTCGCTAGGAGCCCAGGAAAACTGAGTGAGTCATCTGTGCCAGCCCCTGTCCTTCTGTTTGGCCTCAGAGTGAAAATAACCACCTCATGGGTTTGTTGTAGAAATTAAGGTCACTAACCCAGTAACCAATGCTTGGCACATGCTCTATAAATATTGGTCTTCTTTCTTTGTCAATAAAGATAATGCATTGACTACACACACAGAGATGTGTATGACACTGTCCCTCAGTGCCAACATGCCTTCATTCTCTCTTCGTGTAGAGCAAATAAGCCTTTCAGAGGCTTTTAAAGTTGAAACCCAGCTGAACTAACTTTGTTTTGAGAGGAAAGTGTGCAACAAACACTCATTTTAGGCATCGTTGGACAGTACTGACAAGAGGGGCCATGAAATTGGTCAGATCGATTGGGCTTCATTTGCTATTGGGGCTTCCTCGGTGGTTCAGATGGTAAACAATCTGCCTGCAATTGGGGAGACTCAGGTTTGATCCCTGGGTCAGGAAGATCCCCTGGAGGAGGGAATGGCTACCTGCTCCAGGATTCTTGTCTGGAGAAGCCCATGGACAGAAGAAACTGTTGGTCTACTGTCCATAGGGTTGCAAAGATTCTGACACGACTGAGCAACTAACAATTTCCCTTTCACTTTTTTTCATTTACTGTTATTACCCAACAGTCTGAATGAAAAAGCCTATTCAGCCAAATGGTCCTAGTTTCATTAGAAACTATACTAGAATGTTGCAACTGAAAGGTGAAGCTACTCCAAATTAAAGCAAAATGACTCAAAATATTACATTCATCCATTTATGTAGATCGCCACTCATTTGGCAACTAGCAGATGCCTGTATAACACTAACCTAGAAAAAAAAATGAACAGCAAAAACCCCTGTTCCAACAAAGAGAATTTGGTAGATAAAATGTCTTTAATCTCTCCTCGCTTTATGGGGCTGCATAGCCTGCCAGCTGCAAATGCTCACAGGTGTTCCCTCTTCCCCCGACACACCTCAGCTCTTTGGTACACACCTGCTCTCCACTGCATTATCTTCTCAGAGGATATCAATAACCTCTTCACCAACAAGACAATGGGCCCCACCCCCGCCAGGCCCCCACCAACTCTCCGCCCAGCTCTTAGTAAATTTGATCTTTTTTTCGTGGTTTGTAACATAGTTGACTGCTCTTTTCTCAAATGTCTGTTGTCCGTTGATTTCTCTGCAAGTTGCACTGCTTCCGTTTAATTCATCATCTTCATTGTTGGCAGAGTTATTTATTGAAAATCCACTTCTCTCCATATTATTCTCCTGTTTAGCATCCTTCAACGTTTGCCCATGGCCTATGGGATAAAGTAGGATTTCTCCAGTGTTACATAGAAATGTCCTTTGAATCATGCTCCTGCCTGTTCTTGCAGCCTGGTCCCCTATTAGTCCACTTAGAAACTTCATTCTCCAGTGATATAAACAGGCTTCTCTTCAAGTCTCCAGCCCTCCATTCCTCTGTTTACAGGGGCTGACCCAGATAAGGATCTTCAACTCCCTGACAATCCCACGGTGCCACCCAGAACCTGTTTGTGGTAAGCCTGCTTCCAGCCCTAGTTTTGAGCTACTTTATGAGAAGAATGTGTTTTGTCTTGATACTCTAAGGCCTAGCACAATGCCGAGTATGTTATAGAAAAATGAACCAAACTTTCAGGGTTCTGTTGGTTTACCTCTGCAATTTCTCAGCTATCTTTATCCTTGTTCCTATTCTCTCTGATGTGTCCCGAACGAAAGAGTTGAGTCTTTGTTGTTGTTGTTCAGTCACTAAGTCATGTACAACTCTTTGCGACCCCATGGACTGCAGCATGCCAGGCCTCCCTGTCCTTCACTATCTGCTGGAGCTTGCTCAAACTTATGCCCACTGAGCTGGTGATGCTATCAAATCATCTTATCCTCTGCCGCCCCCTTCTCCTCCTGCCCTCAGTTTTTCTCAGCATCAGGATCTTTTCCAGCAAGTCAGCTCTTCGCATCAGGTGGCCAAAGTACTAAGTTTTTTACTTAGTCATAAACCCTTTTACTTATTTTCTCCTGTCTTCTATCTCTCCTTAATAATATCCATCTAAAACAGAGAAACCAGAGTAATGTTCCCAAAGCATTGGGTTGGCCGAAAGTTTTTCAGATTTTTCCATACAATGTTACAGGAAAACCTCAATGAATTTTTGGCCAATCCAATATTATTTGCACCTGGGCAGTTGGTAAATAGCCACGGACTCAGTCCCACAAGGACGTCCTACCCACCTCACTGGTCTAGGCCCCCAAGAATGACCTGCCCTCCTAGCTGCTACCACTGCCTCCCTCCCCAGACTTCAGGTTGGAGAACTTGACACATCAGCAGAGTTGTAGGACCTGCCCCACAGTAAGAACAGCATTGATTCCACTGAATTGGTGTTCAGTCTGCACATCAGTGGCTCAGATGGTAAAGAATTTACTAGCAACGCAGAAGAGCCAGGTTCAATCCCTGGGTCGGGAAGATAACCTGGAGAAATGAATGGCTACCCACTCTGGTATTCTTGCCTAAAGAATTCCATGGACAGAGGACCCTGGCAGGCTACAGTCCATGGGGTCGCAAAGAGTTGGACATGACAGAGCGACTAACACTACCCATCAGTGTCTTCTTACAAGCTGTCAGTGGTACATACAACCTAACACAGAAAGTCAACATTTCTTGGCATAGTATCAAGGCCCTTCATAATTGGATCCAATTTTCAGCCATATTTACAAATAATATAAGCAACATTCTATACAAGTACATCTTAAAACTTAATATGCACGTGAGTCAGCAATCAAAATGTAGATTGATTCAGGAGGGCTGGAGTAAGGGCCTGAGACTCGGCATTTCTCACAAAGGTCAGGGATATTGATGGTGTTGCCTCCCAGACCCAGCTTTGAATAGCGGAGGACTCACCTCCAAGCCATTTCTGCCCCTCTGTTCCTATAATGACTTCCTCCCAGAATCCCCTCTGGGCTCATTAGTTAATGGGTTAACCCCTCAAAGCTGAGCTTGAATGTGACCTCCTCACTAAAATTTTCTCTTATCTCCTGAAGTAAATATGAACTCTGTCTCCTTGGGGATTTGTTTGTTTACTATGGGAAACCAATCACCCCAAAGGCATAACTAGCAAAGCTTTCGCATATATTTCCATCTTCACACACGTTTTATTGTTTTTCTATAAGTGGCCCAATCATACCCCCAAAATGACTTGCACATTCATGACTAATTCTGCATAACTGTGAAAGTACAATGGAAGGCTCCCATCTATTCACAATAAAATAATCAGAAAAAAATGTGAACAACCTAGGCTGTGAAGAATGGCACAATAATTTATGTTCATAGTAATAAACCCAGAGGCATAAGGAGCCAAAAATAGCTTCTGAATCATCAAAGATTAAAATTATATTCAGCATATTTTATTGTTAAGTGAATTTGCATTCTAACTCTCTGAAAACTGACATATAGTGTGTACATGTGTGTCTATGTGTGTATATTATATGAATGATATGTTCTGATTCCTTGAAAACCTATAAGGAATATACAATTGTCTATTTTAGTTACATGCAATATTAAAAGTACCCTCAGCACCAACTCTACGCCTGCCATTCCTGTAACACACATACACACACATGCACATACTGTTTCTCGGGAAATATTAAAGAGCTAGGATTCCACTGTACTTCCTAAATTTCCCAAATAAACTCCTCAAAACCTTCAGTTGTTTTGCCTAATACTGAAGACCTGATTATTATCTGGACTGAGCCTAGACAGTGGTTGCTTTTAGTTTTTTTTTTTTTTTTTTTTGGTTTTCACATAATTAATGTGTATTGGTCTTCCTTCCATAGAGATTGCTAGTGGATACAAACACACATAATAAAATTTCACAAGCAGACAAAATTAAATATGCAGAAGAAACACAACGGTTGAATATGAATGAAACCAGGAAGCGTGGCTGGCTGGTCAGGCGTTTCATAAGGTGCTGCCTTTTCTTAGCCTGGAGCAAGGACGTGGTACCCAAGCCTTCCTTCTCATGTCCCCATTCTCTTCCTTTTTGCCTTCCCATAGCCCGTCGGGGCAGATGGCAGGCACTCCCTTCTCCCTCTTCTCTGGGACTTGTTCTACACATGTCTTCCCTTGTCCAGAGGTAGGTGGCATAGACCTCTCTGTTTTCCCTGGCATTGTGTAAGAAATTGCTGCTTCACTTACTAGGAAGAATAAATCACACAGAGACTTCCCTGGTAGTCCAGTGGTGAAGAATCCATGCTCCCAATGCAGGGGACTGGGTTCAGTCGCTGGTCAGGGAACTGGATCCTGCATGCTGCAACAATGATTGTGAGTGCCACAGCTACGACCCGGCACAGTCAAATCAATTAAAACAAACTGCTTCAATCAAAATGAATAAATCACATATTTATTTCATATTTTTTTTAAGAAATTGCATTCAATACGTGCACGCGTGCTAAATTGCTTCAGTTGTGTCTGATTCTTTGCAATCCTATGGACTGTAGTCCACCAGGCTTCTCTGTCCATGGGATTTTCCAGGCAAGAATACTGGAATGTGTTGTCATGCCCTCCTCCAGGGGATCTTTCCGACCCAGGGATTGAACCTGTGTCTCCTGCACAGTAGGAATTGGCAGGCGAATTCTGTACAACTGAGCCACCTGGGAAGCGTTGCATTCTCCTTGCTTTGTCTCTAACCTCAGCTCCTGAGAATCCCTTGTTCCTGATTGTCTGTAAGTTGTCTTCGGCATGCCTCAAAGCTTCAGGGTTTATATTGGCCTATTTCTTATAAATATACCTTACTTCTCACACACAATTTGCCTTGATCTCAGTAATTTGTCTCTGCCTTCTTTCAAAGTCTTAGAGTTTCTCTTATCCATGACAGATACCTAATTCTTCCATTCATGTTTTATTTTTGCCAGGCTCTGTTTCTTACCCTTTATCCACAATCCACTGCTATTTACATTACTGCAGGAAAATATTTGAAGCAGTCACTAAAGGTGTCATTTTTGGGCAGTAAGGGGGTTAGTGAAAAGGAAGAGAGAGTCATGGGAGAATTTCATCCATGAGCAAGTTCTCAGCATCATGTCAACTGCCTACCTGGTAACACCAGGAGAGCTAAGAGGATAATAATACTGGTGAATCTCTCCCAATCATGTGTTTCATGGTTCTCCTCTTCTTGCCACTGGAGAATATTCTATTAGAATTGCAAGAGACTGTGGAGATTACAGGATACAAGGCAATGATTTTACAGAGAGGTTAAAAGTTGCCCAGAAAGTTTAAGGTCTTTGCCCAACATCTAAGGGCTAATCAATACAGAGATTAAGACCAAAATCTAGGTTTCCTCGTTTCCAAGTCCAATGTTGTTTCCACTGCATTAAAAACTCCTTCAACACATGTAAGTAAATGAAAATATTGAGTTGACCATAAGGTTCATTCAGGCTTTTCTCTAATATCTTATGGCAAACCTCGAATGAACCTTTTGGTCAATCCAAACAGTTCAGTTCGGTTCAGTCGCTCAGTCATGTCCGACTCTTTGTGACCTAATGGGCTGCAGCACACCAGGCTTCCCTGTCCATCATCACCAACTCCTGGAGGTTGCTCAAACTCATGTCAATCGAGTTGGTGGTGCCATCCAACCATCTCATCCTCTGTTGTCCCCTTCTCCTGCCACCTTCAATCTGCCCCAGCATCAGGGTCTTTTTCAGTGAGTCAGTTCTTCACATCAGGTGGCCAAAGGATTGGAATTTCAGCTTCAGCATCAGTCCTTCCAATGAATATTCAGGACTGATTGCCTTTAGGATGGACTGGTTGGATCTCCTTGAAGTCCAAGAGACTCTCAAGAGTCTTCTCCACACCACAGTTCAAAAGCATCAATTCATCGGTCAATCCAATATAACTGGAATTTCTTAAAAAAGTCAAAATTTCAGTGGGTAAAACTCAAGAAGATTTTGTTTTACTCATTCATTTTATTCCTCTTTATCAGATCCCCGCTATATATCAGTACTGCTGGGAGAAGGAGCTAAAGGTGGGAGCAAACGGATGCCAACGTGATCTATGAATCTCAGATGCTAAGCAAATATCCATGCAATCAAATCATACCATATCTCATTTATCTTAAGAAGCAGCTATTTTCTTTTCAACATAACACCATATCTAACATAAAGTCTCACTAAATGATGAACGTGTCTTACCATCAAGATGGCCTGGAAGGGAGCCAAGTTCTTCCAGAGAGTATTTGCATTCGTTTCTTTCATCCAGGGCTTCTCCCAACACGAAACCTCTTTTAAAGTACATCCTGCATTAAAATACACTCCTGGGTGTATGCCCAGGGGTGGGATTGCTGGGTCACATGGTAGTTCTGTTCTTAGTTTTCCAGGAACCCTCCATACTGTTCTCCATAGTGGCTATATCAATTTACATTCCCTCCAACAATGTAAGAGGGTTCCTTTTTCTCCACACCCTCTCCAGTACTTATCGTTTATAGCTTTTTTGATGGTGACCATTCTGACCATCACCGCAGAATTGATGCTTTTGAACTGTGGTGTTGGAGAAGACTCTTGAGAGTCCCTTGGACTGCAAGGAGATCCAACCAGTCCATCCTAAAGGAGATCAGTCCTGGGTGTTCATTGGAAGGACTGATGTTGAAGCTGAAACTCCAATATTTTGGCCACCTCATGCAAAGAGTTGACTCGCTGGAAAAGACCCTAATGCTGGGAAGGATTAGGGGCAGGAGGAGAAGGGGATGACAGAGGATGAGATGGTTGGATGGCATCACTGACTCGATGGACATGGGTTTGGGTAGACTCTGGGAGTTGGTGATGGACAGAGAGGCCTGGCGTGCTGCGATTCATGGGGTCGCAAAGAGTCGGACATGACTGAGCAATTGAACTGAACTGATTCTGACCATCATCGGATGGCCATTCTGATACATCATTGTAGTTTTGATTTGCATCCTCTGATAATCAGTGATGTAGAGCATCTTTTCACGTGTTCATTGGTCACACGTATGTCTTCCTTGGAGAAATGTCCATTTAGATCTTCTGCCCATTTTTTCTTTTATTAATTGCGTTGTTTGTTGTTTTGATATTGAGCTGCATGAGCAGTTTGTATTTTTTGGCAATTAATCCCTTATCAATTGCTTCATTTGCAAATATTTTCTCCCATTCTGATGGTTGTCTTTTTGTCTTGTTTATGGCTTCCTTTGATATGCAAAAGCTTTTAGGTTTAATTAGGCCCCATTTCAGAGAAGGCAATGGCACCCCACTCCAGTACTCTTGCCTGGAAAATCCCATGGACAGAGGAGCCTGGTAGGCTACAGTCCATGGGGTCGCTAAGAGTCAGACACGACTGAGCGATTTCACTTTCACTTTTCCCTTTCATGCACTGGAGAAGGAAATGGCAACCCACTCCAGTATTCTTGCCTGGAGAATCCCAAGGATGGAGGAGCCTGGTGGGCTGCCGTCTATGGGGTCACACAGAGTCGGACACGACTGAAGCGACTTAACAACAGGCCCCATTTACTTATTTTTATCTGCATTACTCTGGTACAGATGAACCTATCTGCAAAGCAGAAATAGAGACTCAGATGTAGAGAACAAATGGATGGACACTAAGGGGGGACATGGGGTGGGATGAATTGGGAGGCTGGAATTGACATATATACACTACTATGTATAAAATAGATAACAAGTGAGAACCTGCTTTATGGCACAGGGAACTCTACTGAGCACTCTGTGGCGACCTAAATGGGAAGGAAATTCAAAAAAGAGGGAATATATGTATAATGTATGGCTCATTCATTTTGCTGTACAGCAGAAACCAACACAATATTGTAAAGCAACTATACTGTAATACAAAATAAATAATTTAAAAATAAAAAATACACTGTATCCCCTGATTGAGCTTCTCTGGGCCACACTGGCAGTTGGACTTCAGACTAGATACCTGCATGATGATCACCTCCTGATACAAAATCGAGGAGAGAGATGCTTCTTCTTCCCACCACGACTAAGGTGGTGTTTCCTTGCTGTCCCTTTCTCTGGGCTGGGTTTGTTTCTGACGTGCCCTTACATTCATGAGTCAACTTTGTATATGGAGTCCCATGCTAAATTGTCTACCTTGAGTGTTTGGGTTTTTTATCCAATTTTCTCAGAGGTATATACAGTAATTGTGCATTTTACAGTCAATGGCATTTTTGGTTCTATAAAGTGCAGTGGTTTTAAATTGTGATAAAAATTATGTAAAAAGACACAAGTGACACAAGGAAGCATAATTAGACTAACTTAGACTGAAGGCCCTACAAATACGGGATGTGTCACCTGTTTGAGTTTGCTAAGGTTGCAATAACGAGCAGCACCGACCGGGTGGCTTAAACTTCGGAAATGTATGTGCTCACAGTTTTGGAGTCTGGAAATACAAGAGTAGTTGTTAGCAAGATTGATTTTTTCTGAAATCACCTTTCCTTGCCTTGTAGATAGTCGTGTTCTCCCTGTGTCTTCACATGGTGCTCCCTGTATGTACATCTCTATCCTAATCTCCTATTTTTTTAAGGGCACAAGTGCTATTGAATTAGGGCCCACTCAAATGACCTCATTTAAACTTAATTACCTCTTTAAAGATGCTATCTCCAAATACAGTCAGATTCTGAGGTCCTGGGGATTAGGACCTCAACAAGCAAATTTTGGGGAGTGCCTAATTGAGTTCATGGGCTTCCCAGGTGGTGCTAATGATAAAGAACCCACCTACCAATGTAGGAGACATAAGAGATGCAGGTTTGATTCCTGGATCAGGAAGATCCCCTGGAGGAGGGCATGGCAACCCACTCCAGTATTCTTACCTGGAGAATCCCATGGACAGAGAAGCTTGATGGGCTACAGTCCATAGTGTTGCAAAGAGCTGGACATGACTGAGCAATGTAGCAGGTGCACACACATAATTGAGCTAATAAAATAAACTGAAGTCTGGAAGATGGGACAAATGACCCAGGAGTTAACCTTTCCAGACAGAGGATCAGCCTGTGCAAACTCCTCTTAAATAAGGAAGCCAGAGTTAGTTTCAAATTCCTTTAATGTGCTACCTCCAACAAGTTTATAGTCAAAGGAAAAGAATATCATTACAGTGAATCAATTTCTCTTGAAATCTGAAATAGAAATATGAATTCTTGATTATAAATTACTTTTAAAATCATATTTTTAAAAGTAAATGGGGTTATGCCCTCTGATTATAATTATCACCCATTATTTCCTCAATCTGAATTTGATTTGGGGCCCTGTTGCTATGCTAAATGCCTTGTGAACTGACATGGGAATCTCTTAACAAGATATATTACCACCATTACATATGCCTTTTGGTGGGGAAGTATTAAAACCATTCCCTCTCACTGCTTGTTTAGAATAGCCTCATCTCTGGGGGCCAAGCATTCCAAACAAGGTGAACAGCCTGTGACGTTGAAGAATAAATGATGATTTGTAATAGGCTCATGGGTGAATGCTTTCCATTTGGTGTATGGAGGGTGCCCTTCCTCTCAGACCATACTCTTAAGTTCAGTGCAAAAGTCCACGCTCATCCCAGAACTGCTCCAAAGGTGTTTCCTGGGATTTCATGAAAGTGATCATAAAAAGCACAACCACAGCAAACGGGACCTGAGGATATCTCTGCTTTGACTGGGCCATCTCAAAACTGGACCTGAATTCCTGGTTTGTTGTAAGATTAGACAAAAAAATCTTTCAAATTGTGGTGCTGGAGAAGACTCTTGAGAGTCCTTTGGACTGCAAGCAGACCAAACCAGTCAGTTCTAAAGGAAATCAACCCTAAATAGTCATTGGATGGATTGATGCTGAAGCTGAAGCTCCAGTACTTTGGCCACCTGATGCAAAGAGCCAACTCATTGGAAAAGACTCTGATGCTGAGAAAGACTGAGGGCAAGAGGAGAAGTGGGCAGCAGAGGATGAGATGGTTAGACAGCATCACTGACTCAGTGAATATGAACTGGAGCAAACTCCAGGAGATAGTGAAGGACAGGGAAGCCTGGTGTGCTACATTCCACGGAGTCACAAAGAATCAGACACAATATAGCAACTAAACAATTACAGCTAGACAAAAAGAGCTTACTTATATTTCAGAGTTCTGCTATAAGAGCTTCTTGATAGAAGCAAATGGTTTACTACATTGAAGAAGTGCCTAGTTACAGTATAGTTCATCAGATGAAAGGCGCAATTGCTTTTTTTTCAAGCAAACGCTCTTCTCTTAAATGACCAAAACATTCATGTGAATTCCTGGCAGGGTGCTAAGCATTTTCCCTCCTCTGTCTGGGTTGGGTGACAAGCAGATATTAAATGTCAGGTTGCATTTGCTACGGTAGAATGTAGAGATCATGGAGTCTCTTTTGCTCACTGGAGCAGGGGCACCTTCTATTCCAGGAGTTCAGAGAGTTGTGGTGAGTTGCCTCTTTCGCACTTATCTGCCATTCTCAAATAGAAATAAGAGAGGTGGTCCCCAGGAATGAGATTTGAGATGGCAACTTCCCCCACCTGCAGCCAAACCCCATATTGGGTGGGAGAGGTAGGGAAATTCTCACCAGCTGAGACCCTTATTTTCTCTCATTTGGACCCTAGGTTGATATTCTAGTCCAAAAGAATAAATCTCCCTTCCCTCTCTTCCCCTGCTTCCTACTACTGTCATTATTTCATTCAGAGAAGAGCTTTGGCTTTGATAAAGAGCAGTGATGAGAGATTAATGGATCATTCATTTATTCATTCAAGCAGTAATTAACTGTGCATTTTTCTTTAATTTTATTATTTATGCAAGTTAAAGTTCATTGGTAACAGGAATTCTTGCAACTGCAAAATAAAACTACGTAGACGTAAGACGTCATGTAAATGGTTAATGAGCTTATTACCAAGGTTAGCAAAACTGTCATTGTAAATCAGTCTGTACTTGGGAAATAAAAATTATGAGTGCATAAACACAAATTCCATTTTGACTTTCAGGCTGTCACCCTGAAACCCTAGCAGCTTGAGTCGTTATATTTGTGATGTTGTACAAGCTATTACTATTTTCTTTTATATGTAGTTTGCATGAGTAAACCCACCAGAGAATAAGATCTATCTTTAAATTAAAAAAATCCTACGAGATGGTCAGTGCTGTTCTACATACTAGCGTGTTTTATTCTCCAAATCTCTCGTTGAAGCTGTGTGTTGTGCTATGTGTGAATCTTCTTTTAACTTCTCTTCCACCCTTCTAACCTTCCTTTTGACTTTAAAGTTTATATTATTGATTATTAGATCAAATAATTGCATTTGGTTTGATAAAAAGAAAGGAGGCCTCAAAGTAGTTAAATCCTGACTTCATCTGTTAATTTCAGGCTTAGTGGAACAAAGCAGCTGGACTACCTCAAAGATCAAAAGCAAGGCAAATATTCAGCTGTTGAAGCTCTGAAGCACTCTCAGAGAAAACAGCCAACTAGCTGACACCAATAAAGTCCCAGAACAGTTGATTAAGTTTAAATCTGTCCCTTTCACCTGCGGGGGGAACTGTAGGCTTACGTGGCAAAATAAACTATTTATTTCAAAACTAAACTTTGAAGTTTGAAAATAAAAGATAGAGTTATGGCCCAGTACACAAAGGGCTATTCCAAACTGGAGGGCTCATCTGAATTTCAAATGGTGAGTCACACCCTAATACTGCTTTCCAGATGGCTTAGTGGTAAAGAAGCCACCTGTCAATGCAGGAGACGCAAGAGATGTGGTTCGATCCCTAGAATGGGAAGATCCCCTGGAGGAGGAAATGGAAATCCACTCCAGCATTGTTGCCAGGGAAATCCCATGGACAGAGGAGCCTGGCGGGCTACAGTCCGTGGGATTGCAGGGAGTTGGACACCTTGAGACTGAGCACGTGAATACACAACACCCTAACAGGTGAGTCCTCACTTCTGTGTGCAGGAGTGGGCTCTGGGAACCCAGCCCTGCAGACGGCGCAGAACCACCGCTAATACACTCACCAGGTCACGGATGGGCTTCCCTAGAGACGAGCTAAATGCACAGGACCTGGAAGGAAAATCATTCGATTTTGCCTGCCTATAATCCTGGTCAAAAGCAGAAGAAATTCTTTCCTAGAGGCTTTCTGGTGGTCTCGTGGTTGAGAATCTGCCTTGCCATACAGGAGTTGCGTGTTTAATTCCTGGTTGGGGAACTAAGATCCCACATTCTTCAGAGCAACTAAGTCCGCCTGCCACAACTAGAGAGTCCGTGCACGCCACATACTACAACCAAGACCTGATGCGATGAAGTAAGTAAATATTTAAAATATATGTATATATATATGTCCATAAAAAAAACCCAGTCCTTTCCCTTTTCCTCTTGTTGCCTGGAAATGGCACACAGACTCTGAAAAAAAGGCCTAGAAGGCGGAGCCACAGGAAGTATAGAGCAGTGGTTCTCAGATTTTGCTGCATTACTACACATTAGAACAAGGGAGTTTATAAAACTTCTGACACCCCGGCCATGTTGGGGCTGTGGGGGTGAGGACAGCTCATTGAATCAGTATCTGTGGGTGAAGACCAGGTGTTAGCATTTGTTAAAGACCCCAGCTGTCTCTAATGCTCAGCAAGGTAGAGACCAGAGGAGGTAAAAGTGGGGTTTCTCAATTAGATGGAGCTTGAGTGTCTGCATTTCTACCAACCGCCCAGGTGGTGCCCACTGCTACTGGCCCCCAGAATGCACTTTCAATAACAAGGTGTAGGGCTCCTCACCCCACCCCCAGTGCTATCCCGGCAACATAAAAGGAGCCAGTGTTAGTCGCTCAGTGGTATCTGACTCTTTTGACCCCATGAACTGTAGCCCGTGAGGCCCCTCTGTCTGTGGAATTCTCCAGGCAAGAATACTGGAGTGGGCAGCCATTCCCTTCTCCAGGGGAATCTTTCTGACCCAGGGGTCAAACCTGGGTCTCCTGTATTGCAGGCAGATTCTTTACCGTCTGAGCCACAAAGAAAGCCCAAGGAGCCCAGGGAAAAGAAAAGTGAGCCTGGGGCAGACATTCTCTGTAGTTTGCCTAACGTGATGGGGACAGGGTGGAGTTGGGTGTGTGATGTTATTTGGAGGTGGATCTCATTGCCACAGTCTATAACAAAGGATTAAAAAAAAGTGTGCTTTACCCCAGAGGAGGGAATTGCTTGCTGTTTGAGGTGGGACACCCGCTCCCCCTGACAGCCCTTCCCTTCTTCTGCACACCCCCATACCATGCACGTGGCAAGAATTGGCTTGCACCGTATCTCTGTCTGTAGTGGCCCAATTCCTCTGCCTCCCTGTAATTACACAGCCCGAGGAGGAGGGAAAGGGCTTGGTCCCCCTCTTTAGCATATGAATATGCTCCAGGTTCTTGCATCTTTTTATTTAATAATATATGTATATGTTTTAAATTAGAGGAAAATTACTTTACAGTATTGTGATGGTTTTTGCCACACATCAACATGAATCAGCATTAGGAATACATATGTCCCCTCCCTCTTGAAGACCCCTCCCACACCCCTCCCCATCCTGTCCCTCTAGGTTGTCACAGAGTACCGACTTTGGGATCCCTGCATCAATGCCTCGAACTCCCACTGGCTATCTATTTTACATCTTGAACCAACCCCCAAGCCATCTCCTCTGTGAACTCTGGATTTCCTCTAAGCAAAAACTCTCTCCTTGCACACAACTTAAGAAAAAGGATCTTTTGTATGCACCTACTGTCCACAATTCTCTTAATGTCTACCCTGTTAGTATTTAAAATGCTCAAATATGGCTCCTCCTGAATTTGCACTAATTATGATTGTTTTAAAATACTACCTTATCCACCTACTCCTCTAGCTACCTCCTCTAAGTGGAATGGCACAATATTTGTCCTTTTGTGACCGGCTTATTTCTCTTAGCATGATGTCTTTAAGGTTCACCCATGTTGTAACACGTGTCAGAATTTCCTTCCTTTTTTAGGATTGAGTGGGCTTCCCAGGTGGCACTAGTTGGTAAAGAACCTGCCTGCCAGTGCGGGAGGTATGAGTCAAGAGTTTGATCCTTGGGTCAGGATGATCCCCTGGAGGAGAAAGCACAACAAGCCACTCCAGTATTCTTGCCTGGAGAATCGCATGGACAGAGGAGCCTGGAGACTACAGTCCACGGGGTTGCAAAGAGTCAGGCAGGACTGAAGTGACAGCACACACCCGCAGTGTTATGTCGTGTGCATGCATCCTGTTTCATTTATTGTTTTTACATGCTAAGTTTCTTTTAGTCATGTCTGACTCTTTGTGACCCCATGGACTGTAGCCCACCAGGCTCCTCTGTCCGTGGGATTCTCCAGGCAAGAATACTGGTGTGGGGTGCCATTTCCTCCTCCAAGGGATCTTCCCAACCCATGGATTGAATCTGTATCTCCTGTGTCTCCTGCATTGGCGGCGGATTCTTTACCACTGAGCCACCTAGGAAGTCTTATTCACTTATCTGTGGAATGGATACTTGGGTTTCTTCCACTTTTTGGCTATTGTGTGAATGGTGCTGCTATGAACATGGATGTACAAACATCTGTTTGAATTCCTGCTTTTAACGTTTCTTGGGTATGTGCTTTAAATGGTATTTTAAGACTATTTCCCACATGTGTATTTCTAAAATACAGAAATACAGTTGATTTTTGTAGGTTGAAAATAAACTACTGCCTTAAAATATCATTACTTTTGATTACTTAGTGTTTTGCATCCCACTCCCCACTTATATTTGTACTTGTTTTGAGGAGAAGGAAGGAGGCCTCGAAGTAGTTAACTCTCAACTTCAACTGTTAATTTCAGGCTTAGTGGAACAAAGCAGCTGAACCACCTGAAAGATCAAAAATCAGACAAGTATTCAGCCAACTAGGCAAATGCCTCACTTGCCTTACCAAGCCCCAATCCTGTTTTATTTACTCCTTAACCAACTAGAATCTGGCCTCTGCTCCCCCAGCTGCAATAGAAACTAACACTGCAAGATCCATAAAAAAATAATAATCCTGGTTGTGGCATTTTTTCAGTGAACATTCCTTTCACTCTCTGCTTTAGTTGACATTTTTTGAACGTTTCAAAGAAGTTAGACATATCACTATTACTGAAAAAGTTACTATACTTATACCTAGACCTATTCCTAGAATGTCATCTTGTTTCATTCTCTATTTTACTTTATATTTTATTTTTATTGAAGTATAGTTGATTTACAATATTAGTTTCAGGTGTATAACATAGTGGATCTACATTTTTGTAGATTATACTCCATTTGAAATTATAAAGCAGTGGCTATATTCACTGTACTATATGTCCTTTTAGTTCATTTATTTTATACATAGTACTCTGTACGGGCTTCCCTGGTGGTTCAGTGGTAAAGAATCTGCCTGCAGTGCCGGAGCCACAGGAGACGTGGGTTCAATCCCTGGGTTGGGAAGATCCCCTGGAGGAGGGCATGGCAACCCACTTCAGTATTTTTGCCTGGAGAATCTCATGGACAGAGGATCCTGGTGGGCTACAGTCCATGGCATCACAAAGGATTGGACATGACTAAAGCAATTTAGCATGCACTCACTTTGTACATCTTAATTCTATACCCCTATCTTACCCCACCCCCCTTATTTCTACCCCTACTGGTGACCACTTCTTTGTTCTCTATACTTCTTTATTATTATTTTTTCAGGAACTTTTTGTTGTTCACCATTTTTAAAGTCTTTGTTGAATTTGTTACAGTGTTACTTCTACTTTGTGTTTTAGGTTTTTTGGACAGAGGCATGTGGGATCTTACCTCCCTGACCAGGGATCAAATCTGTACCCCTGCATTGGAAGGAAAAGTCTTAACCACTGGACCTCCAGGGAAGTCTTCTCTTTATTATTTTAATAACACTTCTACACTTCCTAAAATTATAGCGATTCTTAATTAAAAACTTTCCCAAGGTTATAGTATTCTTACCCAAACCTAAGAGAAAATGAATAGTTTGGGCAGCCAAATTTACAGGATCCCATTAAACAGCTGATTCTTGGTTATGGCATAAACCCAGGTTTTTTCACCAAGTGTGTTCAAAACAAAGCCATGGACATCAGGCTGAAACTTTCATCTTGAGATAATATTCTCTTTTAATATCAATGAAGAAAAAAAATTTAAGTTCATAGTTTTTTTTCTTTTCTTGCAGATTTTAGTTTGTAGTAGCCTGGAATTTCCCCACTAAATGTTGGAATCTTTCTTGGCCAGCATGGCATAGCTTATTGTCCTGTTATTGTGATAACCTGGTCTCTCGGCATTATTTACAGTATAGATGCCATGGTAGTGTCTCATAGTTCATAGAGGCCTCTAGGAACTTTATCTCCCAGGAAAGGTAGTATTAAGGCTGTATGATGAGTGCTCTTTTGAAGACACTTAGCCTTTTCGAGTCATCCTGGAACAGTCTGAAGCTCCTTTCTGCACAGTTACTGCGTGTGAGCACAGTGCCAAGTCCCTAACCATCTTGGTTCTGTACATTTTCCCAAGGTGATTTGGTAACTCACAGTTCCCTGTATTTCTCCTTCTCTATTTATACAGATAGATATTAAGTTCCTATCTCTGTTTTAAAGGCAAATAGAGTTAATAGAGTGGAGAAAGCAGTGGCAACCCACTCCAGTACTCTTGCCTGGAAAATCGCATCAATGGAGGAGCCTGGTAGGCTACAGTCCATGGGGTCTCGAAGGGTCAGACACGACTGAGAGACTTCACTTTCACTTTTCACTTTCATGCATTGGAGAAGGAAATGTCAACCCACTCCAGTATTCTTGCCTGGAGAATCCCAGGGACAGAGGAGCCTGGTGGGCTGCTGTCTCTGGGGTCGCACAGAGTCAGACACGACTGAAATGACTTAGCAGCAGCAGCAGAGTTAATAGAAGAAATAAAGTACCAATTTATGTTAACCTCTTTTCATTAAAATTAATAAAAAAATCAGTCCCTTTACAGCCAAACTTCTACATTCATCCTAATTTCCTTTAGTGTACTTTATATGAATTTTTTCTTAATATCATTATGAAATTATAGCCTTTCTCAAATTTGTCATATTTCAAGTAATCACAATTATTATACCCTTTTTGATGCTCAAGTATCAATTTGGCCAGTGGGAGACCTCTAAGCTAGCTCTTTTGTCTCTTTAGCACTGTCCCTTGCATCTCTGGTTTCTGGTAATGTGGTATTTCAGGTCCATTCTACTGTGTGTGTGTGTGTGTACATATGCCAGGAGTGCTAGTTTTATCCACTGAAGTATCAGAAATCCAAATCTGGGCATCTAGAAAGTTCATGTGAAAATAAGCAGTGAACCAACTGACCCTGCTGTTGAGACCCTTCTAGAAGGAAAAATACTGCTGTTTAACACCCCGAGTTCACATTGCCTTTTTTTTCTAATATCATTAACATAATTAAGCCACTGAATTTGATTCATATCATGAGGATTTATCAATAGCCTCTAAGACTTCCTAATATATTGCTGCAACCAGTGACCTCGGCTTGAACCTTGTGTCTATCATAGCTCCGGCCTCGGTATTGGCTTTTGCCCTTGTCTTTGCGTCACGCTGACAGTCCGGGACTCTGAGCATTTGGTCTCTGTACCTCGTGGCCCTTAGCTCACTGATTTCCAATCTCATCCCAGATGACTCCTCGGCCACTGGGAGATGAACCTAAGTGTTTCTTGCCCCTGGATGGTGGCCTGTGGATTTTCTGCTATTCGAAGAAAGGCTTGACTTCACTCATCTCGAAGCCTCTCCTCTGTTGGAGATCACCACATTTCTCTTTGTCCATATTTCTACGCCACTTCTGTACCTGTCCCTGCAGTTTCTAGCCATTGACATCCAACATGTTTTACTACAGGAAGAAACCTGTGGTCTCTGTGTAGTCTCCTTAATGACAACATTGAAAGGACAGAAGCACTCTTTTCTCTGTCTCAGTCTGGTTACTATACTTCCTTTGAGAAATCCGGGTTTTCTTACAATGTTCACAAGGAGGATCCTCCTTGACTGGTGAATTCAGACTTTTCTGATCCCTCTGTTCAAAGGGTGCAGAACTCCACAAGAGTGTGTTCTAGCAACATCCTTGGGTTGGGTGGGAAGAAGGGGCCACACCACCTTGTGAGCTGGGCCAAATATATATACCCTCTCACCTTTACGCTTTGGAAGGGGGCTCTGGAAAAGGGAATGAGAGAATGCTCGCTTAGGGAAATAAGAGCTAGAAAGCAGAGAACAATAAAAGGACTTATATATGATCTCTTATTCAAGAGAACGTCAGCAGGATGGAGCCTGGTTTTGGCAGCAGCCTGGGTTTCACTTTATGCCTTTGATCTAGAACAGAGTGCATAAGAAACGTCAAATTGCTGGAGGTTTCCCGTTAAATGAGGCAATTTGAGTCGAGAAATAATAGTGTATACTTTTCTAAAATATAGGTAGATTTTCTTCTGAATTACAATCCCAATGCATGTTTATGTTTTAAAATGGTAACTCACAATGTATATGAATGTAAAATCTGCCATTTATGAGCAAGGCTCAGTGCTAGGCCCTTGACATTGATAACTCCTCCAGTATTCCTAAATACGTACTGGGACAGGTGCTGTGGTTACAGTGCTCTGTGTTCAGTATTTCTGCCTTCTTATAAATTTTTTTAACTTTAAAAGTTAAAGTTTTTATTAGAGTATAGCCGATTAACAATTTTGTGATAGTTTCAAGTGGACAGAAGAGACTCAGCCATACATATACATGTATCCATTCTCCCCTAAACTTCCCTCCTTCTTATAATGTTTTATGAAGGATAACTTTCAAGTGGCTGGCCAGTCACCTATTAATGAACACAGTTTTTCAGTACTATAAATAAGTATTCAATGTATGTTTGTGTTCAGTCGTTCAGTCATGTCCGACTCTTTGAGGCCCCACGGGCTGTAGCCCGCCAGGCTCTTTTGCCCATGGAATTTTCCAGGCAAGAATACTGGAATGGGGTGTTATTTCCTACTCCAGGGCGATCTTCCCCACCCAGGGATCAAACCAAAGTCTCTTATTATTCAATACATATTAAGAAATAAAGCATTGCATTTATATGTCTGCTTGTGTTTCTCTTTTCTTAATCTGGATCCATTGGAAGGGGCTTACTGAGCCAGGGGAAGGGACCAATTTGAGTACCTAGGTTGTTGTTATGTTGCTTAGTCACTAAGTCGCATGCAGCTCTTTTGCGATTCTGTGGACTGTAACCTGCCAGGCACCTCTGTCCATGGGATTTCCCAGGCAAGAATACTGGAATGGGATGCTATTTCCTTCTCTAGGGGATCTTCCCAACCCAGAGATCAAACCTGCATCTCCTGGTTTGGCAGGTGGATTCTTTACCACTGCGCCACCTGAGAAGCTTTGAGTACCTAGGTAGATATCACCAAAAAGTTTTGTACTAATACAAATTCTTACCTCTGCCAGCTATTTATTATGGAAATTTCTGTCAAACTTTTACCAGCGCAAAAAACTATTTTTAAAAAAATGTTTCGCCAGTTTGCTGCTGCTGCTAAGTCGCTTCAGTCGTGTCCGACTCTGTGCGACCCCATAGACGGCAGCCCACCAGGCTCCACCGTCCCTGGGATTCTCCAGGCAAGAATACTGGAGTGGGTTGCCATTTCCTTCTCCAGTGCATGAAAGTGAAAAGTGAAAGTGAAGTCGCTCAGTCGTGTCCAACTCTTAGCGACCCCACGGACTGCAGCCTAACAGGCTCTTCTGCCAGTTTAGTGGGTGAATAAAATACAGATATTGTTTTAACTAGCATTTGATTAGTTATGAGTGTGAATATTTTTACACGTTTATTAGATTTTGTATTTCTTTAACATTTCTGTGTGATCTGTTGTTTTAGTGATATTATCCTTTTCTTTTGTTTTAATGATATTTTGTTTTGTATTTTCTTTTTGTTTCTTTTCTTTATTTCTTTTGTTTTAATGACATTATCCTCTGCCCTGTTGCTAAATTCCTTTTCCCAGGTTGTGATTTTATTACTGTGAATGATGTTCCTTGACGTAGAGGAGTTCTAATTGTGTAATGGCAAAATCTATTTAGCTTTTCTTTTGTACTTACTTCCATTGCTCTTATACTTAGAATGTCTTGCCCTCTCCAGAAATCTGGTAATTATTTACTTATACTTTTGTCTAGGCATAGTTCTTTAATCCATCTGCTTCAGTTGTTTTTGTTTTGGGCTCCTGTATGGTGAGGCTGTTATTTGAGTTAGTCAGTTTTTCTCAACTATTTGATGAATAACCTCTCCCATTTTTTGTTGTGCTTTCTTTACTAAGCTGGAATATATACTAGAGTCTATTTTAAGCCTTACTGCTCTATTTTATCAGCCTGTCAATTCTCGAACTAGTACCACACTGCTTTGTTTGATGTTGCTTGCAATATGTTTTAATTCCTAGTTGGACAAGCCTCCTTAACCTAAGTGCCCAGTTTTCCTGTTTTAATATATTCTTAAGTTTTTACTTGTTATTCCTATGAATGAACTTTAGAATCACTATGTCATTAAGAAAGATAACATTGCTTATTTTTTGGTTTTCATCATGTCATTGAATATTTAACCTAAATATTGTCGTTACAAAACTGTGATAGTATTTATTGTTCTTTTGTGCCATTTTTGTCTGTTTTATATTAGTGCTACACTGACTTCATAAAATGAATCTTTATATTCTCAGCTTTTGTTTTTATATTTGGAAAAATTATATAATATGAAATTATCTGTCTTTGTGAAAGTCTGAAAGTTATCACTAGTGAAATTTGCAGACAGTGAGATATCTTCAGAGGTCTTAGAGTTGGGTAAAATTTGCCATAAAAATAATCATTTAATTCATTTTATCAAATTGATTAGCATGGTTTTATTTTTTTTTATTTTTATTTTTTAGCATAGTGTTTTAAAATAATATTTTCGTACTTATTAAAATCTTCCTGTTTTTTTTTGTTTCTTTTCTATTTTTACATTTTGTTTTTTCTGTTTACTTTTCATGTGTTCTCAAGTTGTGTTAAAACAAAAAGCAGTTCTTGAATTTGTGTTTCAACTTTACTATTTCTATTTTTAAAAATTTGTTCAATTCTCTATGCTTATTTTTAGAAAATTTTTTCTTCTGTTTTCCTTGGTTTTGTCTTAAATACGTTTTAATTATTTATAGTACAAATCCCTTGAAATGTATATACTTTGTCTACTTGTTTTTTCAAAGACTAGTCATCCTGTAAATGGCTCACATGAGATAATTGTTCTGTCCATTTCCTCTTATACATCTTTACTTTATATATCTGTTGCATAAACTATATATTCTTTGATATCTTCATTGAAGGATGCACATTTTTGTGTACTCTTTGACTTTTTTGGTATTATTTGGCCTTGTATCCATTCTTGTATAAATTTTATAATATTACCTCTATTTTTACTTTGATTCTATTTTTCTAGTAAATCTTTATTCATTTAAAAAATTTTAACTTATTTGTGTCCTTCTATTTTGGATATGTTTTTTATTATTAAGTCACAGTTGGATTTTTCTTAACCCAACCTTGAAGTCTTCATTTGTCCGACTCTGGGCAACCCTATGGACTGCAGCCTGACAGGCTTCTCTGTCCTTGGGGTTTCCCAGGCTAGAATACTGGAGTGGGTTGTCATCCCCTCTTCCAGGGGATCTTTCCAATCCAGGGATCAAACCCAGGTCTCCTGCATTGCAAGCAGATTCTTTACCACTGAGTCAACAGGGAAGCCCCCAATATTTTAAAACAAGAGGTTAAATCATTTAAATTTATTGTTACACCTCTCCATCGACTCATCCTGGCTAATCACTTGGGGTACCTGGGGGTTTTACTCAGGCAGGGTTCCAGGGAACTGAACCTAAACAGCAACACGAGAGACAGCTGCAGACCTGAAGACAAAGACAAATTCACACTTGGTCACGGGCGAGTTCATTTTGCAAGGGACCATTCTAAATGTCACGTCTGTGCAATTGATCAGAAAGCTAGAACAGGAGCCAAATCAAAGAAGGTTAAAGGATCAGACGCCAGTGAGGAGTGTGCTCAGAAAACAGGGGTAGGAGAGCTTCGCTGAGGAGGAACACTGGGGAGACTCAAGCATTCTCAATCCTTTACTTTAAGCGATAACGAAAACAAAAGCCACGTTAATACCGACGAACAGCAACCCAGTTTCTTTATTGTTAACCTCAAGGTCCATCCCGAGAGCATGGGCTATTGCAGAGGCAGATGGAAGGAGGCGGCACCACCAGATACCAGAGGGGCCTGAGCTGGGGGTCAGTATAATTAGACGTTCTTCTTAAACTTGCTGTTGATGTAGGGCACACAGTCCAGAATCAGTCGCCAGGCAGTGCCCCATGCCAACCCCACAGTGCCCACTGTGCCCCACATGCCTACAGTGGCAATCCAATTTCTGGCCAGTTCCCAGGAGTGTGGGCCCAGAAACCTGCTCAGCATCTCAGCACCATCCCGACTCAGGGTGACCCAGTCACTCCTGGCCCAGATGGCAGCAACTCACTTTTTCAATTCATGCTTAGGCTAAGTATTGGATTAATTTTGTTCTTTTTAAAAGCATTTTGTATTGGAGTACAGCTGATTTATAATACAATGTTGTGCTTGTTTCAGGTGTACAGTAAAGTGAATCAGCTGTGAATATACATATATCCACTCTTTTTTAGATCCTGTTCCCATACAGGCCATTAAAGAGTACTGAGTAGAGCTCCCTGTCCTATAAACAGGTCCTCATTAGTTACCTATTTTCTGTATATAACCTATTAACATTTTGAGGATCATTTGTTACTGCAGTTAGCCTGCTTGACTAACACTGATAGCAAAAAGGCATTTGATAAAATTCAATATCTACTGCTAATTAAAAAATTGTCAAATGGAACAGGATTCTTTATTAACTTGTTAAAAATATCTACCTCATATCAAATGCCAACATTGTTCTTTTTTTATTATTGGAGGATAATTGCTTTCTAACATTGTGGTGATCTCTGCTGTAAGTTGAGAATCAGTCATAAATATATATATATATATATATATATATATATATATATATATATATATATACATCTCCCCTCCCTCCTGAGCCTCCCTCCTGCCCCCATTCCACCCCCCTAGGTCATCACAAAGTATCAGGCTGGGCTCCCTATGTTATACTGCAACTTCCTGCTAATTATCTATTGTACACATGATAGTGTATATATGTCAATGCTACTTTCTCTACTTGTCCTACCCGCTTCTTCCCCTGCTATGTCCACCAGACTGTTCTCTATGTCTGCATCTCCATTTCTTCTCTGTAAATAGGTACATCAGACTATTTTTCTACATTCCATATATATGTGTTAATACATGATATTTGTTTTTCTCTTTCTGACTTGCTTTACTCTGTACAACGGGCTGTAAGTTCATCCCCCTTACTACAGCTGACTCAAATTCATTCCTTTTATGACTGAGTAGTATTGCGTTGTATACGTGTACCACATCTTCTTCATCCATTCGTCTGTCAATGGACACCTAGGTGCTTCCGTTTCCTGGTGTTGTAAACAGTGCTTCAGTGAATACTGGGATCCACGTGTCTTTTAGAATTGTGACTTTCTCAGGGTTTATGCCCAGTAGTGGGATTGCTGAGTCGTATGGTAGTTTTATTCCTAGTTTGGTAAAGAATTTCTTGATAAATTTCTTTAGACAAAGATTTCCTATAAACCCCACAACTACCCTGTGAAATACGCATTTTACTCCAATTTTAAAGATAGGAAAAGAGAGGCTCTGAATAGTTGAGTAAATTTTCAGGACCAACATTAGTAAATCGTAGAACCATTTTCAGAAACCAGGTTTTCCTGCCTCAAAAGTCCATGATTGGAACCACCGTGTTATTCCATTTTCTTCCCAAATTTCAATTTTTCTTGGTTTTTATTTTCCCCATTTTTATAAGTATATATTCTTTTGAATTGTTCTACTTTGGTTTTGAAAAGTCACACTTAAATGTATAGGTTCTCTAGTTATCAAATTCATGAATAATATAATAACAATTCCACTATAAGATGAGGAATTTAGTATCCCTCTAATTCCCCACATACCCTTCTTTCCCACATTCATTGCCAATATCATTTGGAATTATAAACCTATTTATTATCAGTTTTATTTTTAGCTATTTTAAGAAGTAACTACAACAACAAAAACTTTCCATCTGTACCGATATTCTATACACAGCAATTTTTTAAACACTTAATTCTATACGTTTAGCTTGGACTGTTACAATGTTTTGAACCCACTTTTGATATTCTTGATTTTTTTTGTCCTTAAGTGATATTTCTTCCATTTGAACCTATCTTTTGGTAAATTTTTCAAAAAAAGGGCATGGGTGGTATCTTTTTTGAGCCCCTGATTACAATAACTAAGAATGTCTTTATCATTTTCTTTGAAGATTAACATTTCAGCCTGAGTCATAAGCATTTTCTCTTAGTACCATTTAGACTTCTCTCCATTATCATCTGGCATCAGTTGTGTGATGCATTCTCAAATCAGCCTGTTTTCATTTGATGATAAGTGACTTTAATGTTTCGTCTAGATAGCTGAAGATTTTTTTTAAAAAACCCTTCATAGTCAAACAAATTTGCTAGATTATATCAAATTGTGCATCTTTCTCCATTAATTTTGCCTAGAAATGGTATGCTATTTTAAGTTGTACATTCAACTTTTTCTCAGCTTGAAAAGTTTTCTTCTATCATTATTTTTCTTCAGTGTTGCAGCAACATCATTTATTTTAGTTATATCTTCCTCAAGGGGGTCCTTCTTATCCATATATTAAGTCTTTATTTACTTTTGATCAATTGAATTACCCATCTTTTCTCTCATCTTGTTTTTTCTCTGTTTCTTTTCTCTACATTGATAGAAACTTCCTCGAGCTTGATTCTGTATCATTTGTTTGGGTTTTCTGCAATTTCAATTCTGATCTTCAAAATCATATTTCAATCCCACGACTTTAGTTTAGGTTTACGTGAATCCCAATCTTATCTGTCAGCTTCTTTTCCAAATTCCCTTAGAATCTGAAACATCTAGCAGGGCAGGGTTACTTTTTTCTTCTGTTTTCACTCGTTTGTTCTCTTCCCAGTACTAGTTACTGACCACGTGGGTCCTGGCTCTTCTGGGGGCAGAACTATGGAGATGAAAGACACTGATCAGAGTCTGGATAGGGAGACGTGCGGTGAGTGTCCTCAGCAATGGCATAAATGCTAGAGCACAGGCTGGCATAGGTGTAATGGGATGTAGGCAGTAGTGAGGCAGTCGGGGCGTTGGCAGGGTAGTACGGAGAAGGTAATCTTAAGGGCTTCCTGGAGGAGGTGACACTTTAGGTGCATCTTAAGGTACTAATAGGTGTGAGCTGAAGAAAGGGGAGGTAAGGGCAGAGGAAAGAGCAGGTGCAAAAGGAGGAGGAGAAAGCATGGTGAGCCCGAGGAACCACAATTAGTTAATTCTGGCCAGATTACAGGGTGAGAGCCCGGGGCTGGGGAGAGGGTTAAGGTTATTTTTTTAGCTTGCTAGGGCAACCATAACAAAATATCACAGACTGGGGGACATAACAACAGAAATTTACTTCCTTCCAGTTCTGGAGGCTGGGAGTCTGAGATCAAGGTGTCCGCAGGCTTGCTTTTCTCTGAGGCCTGTCTCTTGACTGGCAGATCCTGTCGCTCTGTTTCCTGTGTCCTTAGCTCCTTTTCTTATAAAGACACTAGTCCTGTTGGATTTGGACCCACCTATATGACTTCACTGTGCCTTAATTACCTCTCTAATGGCCCTGCCTTCAAATACAGTCACATTTTGAGGTAATGAGGGGCTTAGGACATCAACATATAAATTTGAAGAGGAGGGCAACCAATCAGCCAGTGACAGGCAGAGACGGGACAGCCTTCTTGTTCGGTGTATCACACCCTGAGCCCCACCGTACCTGTCACTCCACAGTGGAGGAGAATGCCCCGCAGGAGCTAGACAGGCTTTAGGAAGGAAGCCGGGCTGTGGGGAGGACCCTAACCTAAGTGGGGTGCTCCTCTCTCATCTGTATATGATTTCTCTATATATTCTCATCTGTATATGATTTCACACTCTCCATTTAGGGCTCAGGGGCACCCGAACCTTGAGGATTTCCTTCATGGTCTTAGTCTGTCCTCTCCTCGGAACCCTTTATCCCTTAGATCAGTCTGAGAGTTAATGCACTGCATTGCGCTGTGCCTCCCAGGGGTACGCAGGCTCAGAGCCCACGGCCCCTCAGGAAGGCGGGCAGCTGTGGCCACTTTCTGTCAAGCTTAGAACCCGTGAGACTCTTGCCATGATATTAACCTCTGAGTCTCCAGCTTCCTTGGCTGGAGATGCTGTGATGCCTTGCAGACATTTTCGGTGCTGGCTGATTTCATTTGCCTACAGTTGCTGTCAGTACCCATCCTTAGACTAATGCTACAAAGACTGGCATGCATTGTTCAGAGATGAGGAGCAGAGCTGACATATTCCTTTTCTGAGAAAGAAAAGTAAAAGTGTGGTGTCAGTGAAAGGGGGTGAGAGGGGCACTTCCTGTTGCAAGAAGGATGTGCCTTGGTGGGCTGGAGAAGTGGGTCCCTGGGGAGAGTACCTGGAAGGAAGCTGTCTAGAAACCTGGACCCCTTCTGGGTTATTTTCCTGTTCCAATCAAAAATATCAAGGTTCTTGGCAGGAGGTCTGTTAGACCCTGAGCAAGAAAATTTCCTTTATTTCTAAAGTAAGATACTCTCTCCACCCTTAAGAAGCTAACAGTTTATTTGCATAAACACATTCTATTTACAGAAATATCAATTTGTTGTTGTTTCCAGTCACCAAGTCGTATTTGACTCTCTGTGACCCCATGGACTGCAGCACGCCAGGCTCCCTTGTCCTCTATTATCTCCCAGAGTTTGCTCAAATTCATGTCCATTGAGCCCGTGATGCTATCTAACCATCTCATTCTCTGCTGTCCTCTTTTTCTGCTCTCAATCTTTCCCAACATTAGGGTCTTTTCCAGTGAGCTGGCTCTTCACATCCAGTGACCGAAATATTGGAGCTTCAGCTTTAGCATCAATCCTTCCAATGAATACTCAAGACTGATTTCCTTTAGGATTGACTGGTTTGATCTCCTTGCAGTCCAAAGGACTCTCAAGAGTCTTCTCCAGTGCCACAATTCAAAAGCATCAATTCTTGGGTGTTCAGCTGTCTTTATGGTCCAGTTCTCACATCTGTACATGACTACTGGAAAAACCATTGCTTTGACTATATAGAAATATCAGTGAAAGTGAAAGTTGTTCAGTTGTGTCCGACTCTTTGAGACCACGTGGAGTGGGACCTGCCAGGCTCCTCTGTCCATGGGATTCTCTAGGCAAGAATACTGGAGTGGGTAGCCATTCCCTTCTGTAGGGGATCTTCACAACCTAGAGATTGAACCCAGGTCTCCTGCATTGCAGGCGGACTCTTTACCATCTGAGCCACCAGGGAAGCCCCAGAAATATCAGTAGAAGGTAGCAAATGGTGAGCTCCCTAGATACACTAATGTTGGTACATGTTTGCTTTTATTCCTTCTCCTTTATCACAAAACTCATTTCCATAAATATGACATTTCTAAAAACCATGTTTTCTCATACCTATTCTTCATTAGCTTTTTTTTCTTCTGTTTCTCCACTTGAATTTTGGATTTGTTTTTTAAATTGCATCCACATTAATGCTTATCCTTTTTACTTCTTAGCTGAGTTTAAGATATATTCAAATTAAGACATGTAATTAAAAATACATAACTATGGGTATGGAAAGCAGCAAACACAGGCTATATAGTAGAAAGGCATATGGATAAGGCTAATTGGAAAGTGGAGGTAGGGAGAGAACAACCCTGAAGAAGACGAAATAAGCTTCGACTCAGCCCAAATATTACATTCAGGCCAAAGAAGCTGGCCCAGCCCCAATTCTATCCTTGGTTTGACACAAGACATGATTGGTGTATTTTCAGAAAAAGAAAAGAAAAATCCATCCATAGGGTGAGTATCTAAGCATCTATTTTCCATTCCAGTGACAATCAGAAATCATTCTTTGCATTTATTTTTCAACTTTGTATTTGCCTGTGAACAAAATTGAAGTTGGCAAAAGACAGTTCATGTGAATTACTTGAACAACAGTTTCTCATTGTGTTGAATTACACTGAGACTGCTTGCTGTGAAATCTTGCCACAGTCCAGTAACAGTGGAAGATATTGTCATTTTTTTTCCCATGCCCATGAAGTTAACCCACTTCTCTCCTACAGGAATGAATTGATGGTGCTTTTTAAAGCAGGAGAGAAAAGCTCTCCAAGTTTGACTCACTAAGCATATACATGTATCTTCTTGATATTTTACGAATAAAAAGCCAGTTTATCTTCCCATGTCACTCAATCTTCTTTATGCTTCCCTAGGTCAGATTTCCAGAGTACATGGCAGCATCTCAATGTTTGGAATACTTCTAACAGCAAAGTAAGGGCTCATGGAATCAGAGCCTCAGCTAACAAGATTTTTATCGAACTCTGAAAAGTCAGACTTTTCCCTGGTGATCCAGTGGTTATGACTCTGTGCTTCAAATCCAGGGGGCTTGGGTTCAACCCCTGACAGGGGAACTAACATTCCACATGCCACGTAGCATAGCCAAAAATTAAAAATTAAAAAAAAGAAAGAAAAATCACTTAGTCCCAGGAAGGAGTTGAGAGGCTAAAGTAATCCCAAGGGTTTGACAGTCATTCACGTTCATACTGAATGCATGTGTGGTCAGTTGTCTTTGTGTGTCTGACTCTCTGAGACCCCATGGACCATAGCCCACCAGGCTCCTCTGTCCATGGGATTTCCCAGGCAAGAATACTGGAGTGGGTTGCCATTTCCTTCTCCAGGGGATCTTCCCAACCCAGGGATTAAATCCAAGCCTCCTGTGTCTCCTGCATTGGCAGGCGAGTTCTTTACCACTGAGCAACCTGGAAATCCCCATTCAAGTGACCAGTTCTAAACCCATCACTCACCACTAGGAGGGTAGATAAATGAAAAAGGTTCCAGCTTAGAAATGGTGGCTACATCATTCCTCCAAGGCCACAGTCAATGTCACCCAGTTGGTAGATGGGGTTTAAACTAATGTTTGGCTCATGACATGATGGTCAACTGTCCACTTCAGCAGCTGGTTGGAGGGGGCATCCAAGATCATAGGTAGCTTAAATTTTTTCTTAGTCTCAGTCCCCCTCCTCCTCGGTGCTCCCCCAGTTTAGGGTGGGAAATACAGCTTTTAATTTCGGCCACTAGCTAGCCATGAGTTCCCGAAGTCACTTGCTGCTTTCTCTCCATGAGTAAAATGGGGTTAATAAAGATCTGCTGTCCATGCTGTGAGAGCTGAGTGAAACACAGGACCTCAGGGCACCCTATCAGCACTCACATGCTCTACAGATATGAAGACAGTTACCCTGAATATTCACTGGAAGGACTGGGCTGAAGCTCCAATACTATGGCCGCTCAATGCAAAGAGCCGACTCATTGGAAAAGACCCTGATGCTGGGAAAGATAGAAGGCAGGAGGAGAAGGGGGTGACAGAGGATGAGATGGTTGGATGGCATCACTGATTCAGTGGACATGAATTTGAACAAACTTCCTTCTTTCTGACTGTCGTGGGGCTAACTTATACCATGCA
The DNA here is from genome assembly GCA_024291935.2 of Okapia johnstoni. NCBI lineage: Eukaryota > Metazoa > Chordata > Mammalia > Artiodactyla > Giraffidae > Okapia > Okapia johnstoni. The sequence goes on along the minus strand of CM044326.1, from coordinate 13,068,684 downwards.
GGGCCTGTGGGGCTCCCGGGCACAAAGACTTTCTGTGTCCCCATTTCTTTGATTATAGGAAACAGCCTTCATTCAGCCGCCATGACATTCTCTGAGTTCCAAGGGACAGATTCAAGCAGTTGTTAATTAGGGAAAGGAGGGGATGCAAGACCAGGGAGAAAGTCAAGAGCAGCCTTGGGGTAAGATCCTGTCTCCCCACCGAGGGATACACAGAACAACATCTTTGAGCTACTCTGGGCTTCTCTGATGGCTCAGATGGTAAAGAATCTGCCTGCAATGTATGAGAACTGGGTTTGATCCCTGGATAGGGAAGATCCCCTCGAGAAGGAAATGGCTACCTACTCCATTATTCCTGCCTGGAAGATCCTATGGACAGAGGAGTCTGGCAGGCTGCAGCCCATCGGGTGGCAAAGAATCGGACGTGACTGAGCAACTAACACTTTCACTTTCATTCTGCAGGTACCGAAACCCCCTCCAGGTGGGAGAAGTTAATGATTAATGATGGTATGCTGCCAAAAAGCCTATAGACCCCAGACCAGTTAGACCTGAAGGTTGACGATGCTGACTCCTGCTTACCTGACCACCAACCCATCAGAAGAACATCCACAAACAGATCACACCCTCTTTGAGCAATTACTATAAAACTTCTCACTCCCTTCCCCAAGCTGGGACACATGGTTGAGGGTGTTAGCCTACTGTGGCCCCTTTTGCTTGGCAAGGTAATAAAGCCAAAAAGTGCCACTTCACCCAAAACTCGGTCTCGGAGATTTGATTCGGCACTGGTGTGCAGAGAAGCTGAGCTTTCAGCCTCATAACGCCTGATTGCCTTCAGGCTGACTTTGATTATTCTTAAGACTTTAGGCACTGAATTATTTTCATGGCTGCTTACCATTAATTGTAGGAAGAACCTACAACTCCACTCCAGAATCCTTTCTCTGACAGCAAAAGCGTTTGCTTTTCCTACAGACAGTTAAGTTTTATGTAAAATAAATAGTCAAAAATGAAAAAGAGTCACCCCTCTTTTGTAATGTTTTCATTGTTTTAGTCGCTCAGTCGTGTCCAGCCCGCCAGGCTCCTCTGTCCATGGGATTTCCTAGGCAAGAGTACTATTTCCTTCTCCATTTCCTTCTCCAGGGGATCTTCCTGACCCAGGGATTGAACCCACATCTCCTGCATTGGCTGCCAGACTCTTTACCATTGAACCACCAGGGAAGCCCCTTCTGGACTGTACTGGAGGCAATGTAGTATAGACAGAAAGCTGGACTTGGATACAAGTCCTGTCCCTTTTGTGTGACATCAGGCTAGTCACTTGACATCTCTGAGTTTCCATTTATAAAATAGCAACAATAAGAGTCCCACCCTCCCCAAGAAACAGACCACTGGGTGATAAACAAGATAATACATAGCGAGTTCCAAAGTGAGGCTGTGATAGCAGACACCTTGGTTTCACAGGCTGGTCCTGCCACTTACAGGATACTTGTGACATTGGTAAATGTAGTTAACATTTCTGGGCCTGTTATTTGTAAAACAGAGCCAATAATAGTATCTAGTTTAGAGGATGGTCGAGTGGCTTAAATTGTAAATCTGGGTGAAGCACTTAGAACAACCGTGCTTGGCCAGAGTCAGCACACGACAGACATTAGCTCTTGTTACTATAGAGTATGTAAATAAGACTCAAAGACTATACTGCACTTTGAAAGCTAGTTCAGTCGAGACAAGGTCTCTCTGTTCAGAAGCAAGTAAAGGGTCTTAGCTCAGCTTTGTAGCTCACAGTCTGGAAGACAGGGAAGGGAGCGAGCTCATCAAGGGTCTTCTTGGGAAAAAGTGATGAGGTGCAGTCATGATGCCAGGGTGATGGAGCGGGCGGAGGGTGTGAGAGGAATGATCCATGGAAAACTTGGCTCTGAGTGAGGGGAGGATGTGGAGAGAAAGGGAGGGTCTCCAGGAAGGTGATAGTCTCTTGGGGAATGGGATAGCTGATAATGACAGGGATCAGGGGCAATGGAAAAAGACCTGTGAGGTGAGAACCAATTCAGAGAAGAGACAGCCCAGACAAGGGGAGGGGAGAATCCGAAAGGGACACCAAGCCTAGGTGAGATCATGTCTGGGCCCACAGCAGGAAGCACCAGTCTGTATCTAAAAGGTATGGCAAGACAACACCCCCCACCATTACACCATTCCTTCTCACTCAAGTTCTTTGGGAGTAAGTAGAAATTATACAAGTGTTAATTACGATTCAGTTTAAGCCTGCTTTGGTACACAGGTGCCCAGGAGAGTGGATCTTTTTCTTAAACACAGTTACTCAGTTCAGTTGCTCAGTTGTGTCCAACTCTTTGTGACCCCAAGAACCGCAGCACACAGGGCTCTCTGTCCATCACCAACTCCCGGAGTTCACCCAAACTCATGTCCATTGAGTCAGTGATGCCATCCAACCATTTCATCCTCTGTCGTCCCCTTCTCCTCCTGCCCTCAGTCTTTCCCAGCATCAGGGGCTTTTCAAATGAGTTAGCTCTTTACATCAGGTGGCCAAAGTATTGGAGTTTCAGCTTCAACATCAGTCCTTCCAACGAACACCCAGCACAGATCTCCTTTAGGATGGACTGGTTGGATCTCCTTGCAGTGCAAGGGACTCTCAAGAGTCTTGTCCAACACCGTAGTTCAAAAGCATCAATTCTTCAGCTCTCAGCTTTCTTTATAGTCCAACTCTCACATCTATTCATGACTACTGGAAAAACCATAGCCTTGACTAGATGGACCTTTGTTGACAAAGTAATGTCTCTGCTTTTTAATATGCTGTCTAGGTTGGTCATAACTTTCCTTCCAAGGAGTAAGCGTCTTTTAATTTCATGGCTGCGATCACCATCTGCAGTGATTTTGGAGCCCAGAAAAATAAAGTCAGCCACCATTTCCACTGTTTCCCTGTCTATTTGCCATGAAGTGATGAGACCGGATGCCATGATCTTAGTTTTCTAAATGTTGAGCTTTAAGCCAACTTTTCCACTCTCCTCTTTCACTCTCATCAAGAGTCTCTTTAGTTCTTCTTCACTTTCTGCCATAAGGGTGGTGTCATCTGCATATCTGAGGTTATTGATATTTCTCCTGTCAACCTTGATTCCAGCTTGTGTTTCTTCCAGCCCAGCGTTTCTCATGATGTACTCTGCATATAAGTTAAATAAGCAGGGTGACAATATACAGCCTTGACGTACTCCTTTTCCTATTTGGAACCAGTCTGTTGTTCCATGTCCAGTTCTAACTGTTGCTTCCTGACCTGCATACAGGTTTCTCAAGAGGCAGGTCAGGTGGTCTGGTATTCCCATCTCTTTCAGAATTTTCCACAGTTATTAAGGAGAGGTTTTTCAAAGGATTGGTTAAGCCCCTCAGTGGGCCAAGTGGAAGATGCTGAGCGCCTCCTGGTACTTGTCCAGTCCTTTCCAGGCTTCTCTGAGCTTCCAAAAGCTGTCTGGGGACCGGCAGATCCTGTTGGTAGTGCCCTGTGGCCCAAACTCCTGGTAATGATTAAAAAGAGTGGCTGCGACTGGGCGAGGTGGGGGTGAGGGCGGACATTCAGGCCAAGGCAAGGAAGGGGCCTGGCCACAAAGCTAGGGGAAGGGTGGGGACCAAGGCAGGTCTGTGGCTAATAGCTCCCCTCAGGCTCCAGCCGCGAGGCTACATCATTCTTGAGGATGGGCTCCAGGCACGCAGGCGGGCTGCACAAGGCCCTCTGCTGGGGTCGCTGCGACCCTGCAGCCGCCTAGACCCCTTAGCTGGGGGCGATGGATGAACCGCGCGGCTCCAGACGGGTTAATGGAACTTCTCCCTTGCTGCGCTTCCGTCTTTTCTCTCCTTTCGGTCTGGGGCTTTGAGCGCACCCAGTGGCAGGAGAGCAGGAGCAGAGGCTGGCAGGCTGCGGAAGCCTTGCGGCTCTGACCTCCGGCGCGTCCCCACGGCCCAGAGCACAACATCTGTCCCCAGAAATAGCCGGGCGGGCGGAGTTGGTAGGGGAAAGCGTCAACCCTTTCCTGGGTACACGGTCTTCTCCCTCTTCCTAGAAACCGTTCCTCCCCTCCTAAGTGCCCCGAGGTTGGAGCTCTAGGTCCCCGCCCCGCGGGGGAGCCTCCGCACCCGACCTCGCCGCCCGGAGTTCCCCTTGCAGTACCACCCAGTGTCCGCGGCGGCGCCCCGCGCTCCGCAGCGCCTTCTAGGGGCCGGGCACGGCCTTCGTGCCACCCGGAGCACCCGCTCCCTGACTCCGCAAGGACTCCCCCTCTCCCGCGTGCTTCGGGCAACCCGGGCCCTCCCAAGCCCCGGCTGGGGGTCCGCGCTCTGCGCCCCCAGGCCGGTATCTTCGCGCCCTCCCCGGGGGCGCACGGGCGGCGCGTAGCGGCGCGGCGGGCGCGCGCAGCGGCGATCGAGGCAGGCGCCTCGCATTAGAAGAAGGGGAGGCGAGGGCAGGCGCGGCCCGCGGGCCCCAGCCAGCGGGCGATGGCAGCGGCGGGCGTCCGCGGGCGGCGAGGCGGCGGCGGGCGGCGAGAGGAGCCCCTGTGATTGGCACAGCCCGAGCCGGAGGAGGAGGCGAAGGGAGGGCGGAGGAGGAGGAGCGGGGAGGCAGGGGGCGAGCGCGGCGGCGGCTGCGAGGAGCCGTGCCTTCCACCTCTCCAGCCCCGGCAGGACGGGGGCGGCCGCCGCGGGCCCGGGGCGGGGACAGCACGCAGCCTCGCCGCGCGCACCCCCGCCCGGCAGCGGCCCCGACACCCAGCGCGAGCGGGAAAGCGGCGGCGGCGGCGGGGGAAGGATGCAGGCGAAGAAGCCGGGCGGCTCGTCGGGCGGCGGCCGGAGCGGCGAGCTGCAGGGGGACGAGACGCAGAGGAACAAGAAGAAGAAAAAGAAGGTGTCCTGCTTCTCCAACATCAAGATCTTCCTGGTGTCCGAGTGCGCCCTGATGCTGGCGCAGGGCACGGTGGGCGCCTACCTGGTGAGTCCCCCGTGCCAAAGTCCGCCACGGGTCCCTTCCCCAGCGCGGCTCCCGGGTACCCGGCTGGCAGGAGGAGGGGGCAGCCCGGGCGCCGGGGGGCAGGCGGGCATGACCTCCGCCCGGCGACGAGGTTGGCGAATGGTGCAGAGGCGGCCGCCGGGGGAGCTGCCGGCCCGGGCTGCTGGGCGAGCGGGGGAGCCGGCGGGACCGTGGATGCCGGCAGGGGGCTGGGGGGACCCGGGGAAGAGAGGCAGCGGGCAGGTGGGCGTGAAACCATCCCTCTCCCCCCCCCCCTCTAAAAACAGCCAGAGGGTGAGTTCTGGAGCACCCCTGGAGGGGAAGGCATCGCGGTTTTCAGGTGACCTGCACATGGAAAGCAAAGCCCGTTAGCATCTCGCGTCCTCTACTCCCCATTCTAGCCGCCTGAAGAACAAATCCATTATGCATCATTTCTCCCGGCGCTTTCTCCATCCGCCAATTACGGAGAGATTTAACAGTTTAGAGTAAAAGGCGCCCAAGTGTGGGGCCCTGGTCCGAGCTGGGGCTGCAGGGGGAATATTCCCACTTCGTATCCCATTAACCATCTCTCAGCGTCTGGGATAAAGTTACAGTACCTGGAGAGCAGCTGTGAGTTTGTGTAGTTCTGCCACCCACTCTTAGACCTGAATTCCCCACCGTGGTCTCTCCTGTACAAGGGGGTGTTGCGCCATGGTGCACAATGTACATGGATTTCATCTGCCTTCTGAAAGGGGGTATTCATGTTCAAATGGCCAGGGGTGCATAACATATCAGAGGAAACAGCTTGTAATGACTCAGCACTGGCAAATATCTACTTTACCCGCTGTCTCCTGCCCCGCGCAGGTGGTCCCACCTTGGGTTTCAGAGAATGCACTTCCAGACCCGAGTACGGTCTTGACTAAACGGGATTTTTCAGAGTGTATAGTATTAAGGCGTTTGTTTCTTGACTATTGACCTGAAACTGAAATCAAATGTCATAGACTTTGAGTGTTAGTGAGCAAGTTTGATGGAGATAGAACTGGACAAGATTTTGGCTGTTGAAGTGCCACATCCCCAGATAGAACCATGCTTTGCACGATAGTCCCATTAATTCCTGGCCTTTGGGGTGGAGTTAATGAGGGCCAGTTGCTGGTTGCCCTGTGCCATTCCTCAACAGTCTCCTAAGACTTGGAGCTTGCTGTCAGAGGGAAGTACAAGCAGGCTAGCTCTCTGGTGTGGAGTAAAGTCAGTGATGTGGTTACAAGAGAGGGCTGTTCAAACTCAGCTCGGTTCCTGGGGTGACAGACTTACAGGGCTTCTGAAAGTCAAATGCATTTTCTTTGCCCTGTGTCAGATGAGAGCATTTAGATCCCAGTTCCTGCCTGCACCCGTGGCATGTATGCTGCCGGTAAAGCCCTGTAGCCAAAAGCACATTTTCTTTTCCGTTTAGATTTTCGTTTCACCAAATGCACTTGTAGTTCGAACACATAGTTGCAGACAGTACGTGTGGCCTTTGCAGTTTTGGAATTAGGGAATGACCCTGTCTTGGGCGGGGGGGAGCATGTCAGTATATCAGAATGTCCTTGGAGAAGTTTGACTGTTAAAATATTAAAATAGAGACATGTATTACTAAGACACAAATGCACAGTAGATAAAAATACCTGTCGTTCTGTACTACAGCATATGCAAAGTACATGATACCTAAACCGGGGCTGTGTTTATCAACAGCTGCCTCCAGTTTTTCAGTTTGCCTCAAACCAATTTTGCTCAATAGAGTGGATTATTCATGTTCCATATAATAGTGTCTAATGTTGGCAAAAGCTGAATTTTTTGAAGTATACAGAGTGTTATGGGTTTTGGAATCTGTGGACACAGATCTGGAAGCTCACCATTTATAAATTATCTTACATCTAGGAAAAAAAACTACTAAAAGAACTTTTCACACCATGAATGATAAAGGCATGCACCTAGTTTTAGCTTGCAATGGTTTAAGGCTTTTGGAAAGAAATGAAGCTGGGCTTCGATCAAATGAGTGGCCTAAGCCCCTTTACGAAGTTAGAAAGCAGAGGACTGGTGGATGCTAGAGGCAGGGCTGGCACTGGGAGACAGCAAGTTGACTGTGATACCAGAATTGGTGAGGAGTTGAGTCCGCCTCCTGGGGGCCCCTCGGTGTTTCCAGCCTGGGCTGAGGGAAAGCCTGGTTCAAGGCCTATGGTAACCAGAGTCAACAGGTGACTGGCAGAAAGCAGATGGAGGCCCAGGAAAGGAGTGGCTTAGGAAACTGGATTCATTATGATTACTAAGAGTGGAGGCATCAGTTGCTCAGGACTCCGCCTTACCCAGCTGATCCGTTGCCACCTGAACCTCATGAAAATAGTTTGCTTGCCGTGAATTGGATTGCGATGGCTTTTGCTCTTTCTGGCCGCTTGTGATTTTTTCTTCATCTGCTATTTGGAAGGTAGCATTAAAAGCTTGTGGTACCCTCAGTGATGTGAGACTTCTTCATGGCTAATTTGAGAATGAACCGTTGTAGGAGGTTTGCCAGAAAGGCTTTCTTAGGAAACCTGAGAGCCTGTGTTCATAGGTGATCTCACACATGGGGTCCATGTGCAATAGGTGATCATGCACACGGGGTCCATGTGCAAGGTGTATGTTCTCTGGGACCTTTACACTGTCACTCGGCCTGTCCCTCTGAGGGAACATTGTCAGATACCTGATGAAGGGCACACCTGGGGGCACTGCTTACGTTCAGGAAGAGAAGGGTAACGGCAGAGTCTCTGCCTATGATATTATTTCCTATTTAATTTCCAAGTCCATGTCATAGTAACTACCTTATTATTTCGTCTTCCCAGGTGCCTTTTTTTTTTTTTTTAATATTTGGAGGCTTCATTTCACTTCTCCCTTTTCTTTCTGAAAAGACAGATGCCCTAGTGTCTTTGCTGAAGCTGTAGAATTGCCCGACTGTAGAAATGAAGCAGGAAGTCACCTGTGATTTGAGAAGCAACTTTGAAAAGCTGGACTCTGTGTGTGTGTGTGTGTGTGTGTGTGTGTGTGTGTGTGTGTGTGTGTGTTTTCCCTTAAGAACCTGCACATACTCAATGTAGACCTACATGGGAGAAAACCACCCACTGTTAAGCTAGGCAAGGGACAGGCAACTTTTGGCCTGGGGATCAGGTCTCCTGGGGCAGGGCAGAAGGGCTGAGACCCTGATGCCTAAACTCGATGGTGATCATGATATAGATAAGGAAACTCCAGTGCAACTCGGGCCAGCTGTGGATTCTGAACTCTCTTACCCTTGCCAGTGTTTAACTGGAAATCATGCTGCAGATAAGCCAGCAGTCATAGGGATCGTCTCTTATAGTCACTTAAACCTCCTGACTGGCTAGGAATTTTTTTTTTTTCCTGCCTAAGAAGAGAGGACCCATTCCATTTGAACATCACTGCGTGCAGAAGAGAGAATGCGATTTAATTTTCCTCTCTTTGGGTCTTTGCAGTGACCTACTTGCAATGATGTAACATCTGTTTAAGTCTTGGGCTGTTTGGAGAAGACACCGGCCTATGGAAACTGCATGGAGAGAAAGCTGTATTGTGTGCACTTGATGGTGTTTGGTGGAGACCCACGGGGATGTTCCAAGCCGTTCACTGAGGGTAGCCCTGCCTACAGAGGTTGATGTGTGTTCTCAAATGACTGAGGACTGGAGCTGATAAGGATGTGTGCAGGAAATTAAAACCTCGGACACCTCTGGCCTCTTATGGATGAGATTCAATTACAAATGCGTTTGAATTTTTTCAGGATGAAAACCTCAAAAAGCCAGTTTAGTCTCTGGGTGGGGCACATAGGAGGTTCCTGTGAACCAGGGGTGAGAATGGAGGATGTCCTTGGTTTTTTTGTTTTTTTTTTTTGCAGCTTGTTATTAAAATAATGTAGGATCTTCCTTGGTGGTCTGGTGCTTAGGACTCTGTGCTTCCACTGCAGGAGTCACAGGTTTGATCCCTGGTCGGGGAAGATCCCGCATGCCGTGAAACAAGGCCAAAATAAAATTTTAAAAAATAGTTTATTTTTTATTGAAGTACACTTGATTTTTATTGAAGTGTAGTTTATTGAAGTATAATCTAGCTTTTCTAGTTGTTAAAATAAATAGTTTATTTTTTATTGAAGTATAGTTTCAGGAGGACAGCACAGTGATTCAGTTTTTCTGTATATATATATATTCTTTTTCATATTCTTTTCTGTTACAGGTTACTACAAAATATTGAGTATAGTTCCCTGTGCTGTACAGTAGTTTATCCTTGTTGTTTATCTATTTTTTATACAGTAGTGTGTGTCTGTTAATCCCAACTTTCTAATTTATTCTACTTCTGCCCTTTCCCCTTTGATTATCATAAGTTTGTTTCCTATGACTGTGAGTCTCTGTTTTGTAAATAAGTTGATTTTTCTTTTATTTTAGATTCCACATATAAGGGATATCATATAGTGTTTGTCTGACTTGTTGTTCAGTTGCTAAGTCATGTCCAACTCTTTGTCACCCCATAGACTGCAGCATGCCAGGCTTCCCTATCTTTCACCATCTCCCAGATTTGCTCAAACTCATGTCCATTGAGTCAGTGATGCCATCCAACCATCTCATCCTCCGTTGCCTGACTTGCTTCTCTGTATTTAGAGTTAAGCAAAAACCAAGTCTGAGGTTTTGGTGACAACAGAAGGAGATGGATGACTGAGTGTGCGAACAGGGTTCCATCTCACTGCTTTTTGGTCACCTTTTTCCTAGGCCTGAGAGCATTCGTGAGCTTACAAGGTGAAGCAGCTGGATTTGTTCTATATATATTTTTTTAAATTTCTAAAGCATCATTGTGAAGTTTCTTTTTTTTTGCATATCTAACCCAGAAGCAGACAGCTGAGAGACAATTTTTAAAGTCCTTGTCAAATTAGTATGATGACTAAGGCAACTGTAGTTTCCTTAATCAAATTATTTTACACACTTTTGGTTACTCAAAGTGACAAATTCCCTTCCATTTGCATAATTACTATATAGCCCCAGGTAGGAAGAAAAAAAAATTACCCTGACTTTTATTTTTTTTCCCTTACAGCTTGGTTGAAAAGGTTTAGCTAATAATCATTTAAGGGGGAAAAAAAATGTTTCTGACAATTCCTTTCAACCGCCTTTGTGTATATACCTCAGTTTCCGAGGGGGTTTCCTCTTGTGTGTTTAGCAATTGAAGAAACGGAATTAGCTGTGAAGGGACCAAGAGCTGTTTCCTGAATTGGGTAACTCTCTGCACTTCAGTTTTAGGTACCCTCCAAAGAGGGCTACCCAGAGGCCTCTCTGCAGCGGCCCTGCCTTGCTGATCAGTTTCTCAGCATTTAAACTCATCTTCTTGCCGGCTGCCTGAACGGTGTCATCCTATCTGAAACTGCATAAGTTTCCCCTTGTGCCAAAGCCACCTGGGCAAGTGTCTCTCTGTGACTTTCTCTTGCTCTTCTTATTAAAGCAAGCTTGATGGTGCTGTCTTGTTCAGGGACTGAGTTCACTTCGCAGACTGGCCAGGCATGAGTACATGTAATGTCACAAAAATGATGAGGTTACAGCTGCCTTCCCTATATAAGTAGGCCTGGAAAAAAAGAAAAAAAAATTCTGTGAATGTTGTTGGCTGGTTACAGAGAGAGAGAGAGCTGAGATTGGCATTGGTTTCAGGATCTGTGCCAGGCCTCCTGCAGAGGCTGTGAGAGCCACAGGGACTCATGCTGAGCTGCCCTTGGTCCTTGGATTACAGGGGGCTGGGCCTGCCAGGTGACTGTGGGCAGATGAGTGTGTGCAAGGTGCTAAGCCTCTGTTGCCGTGGAGAATTCAACCCTAGACAGAGTGGCATTTCTCCAGCACCTTACTTCCAAATTCACAGACACATTTCACTTGCACAGATTTAACTATGCATCATGGACTAACCATGTTCCTGTGAAGTAGAGTCAAAATACCCATCGTCATGTCTCATCACTTCTGCTCACCTGGATTTTGTAGTTGTTGTTTAGTCACTAAGTCACATCCACCTCTTTGTGACTCCACGGACTGTAGCTCACCAGGCTCCTCTGTCCATGTGATTTCCAAGGCAACAAGAATACTGGAGTGGGTTCCCATTTCCTTCTCCAGGGGATCTTCCCAGATCAGGGATTGAACATGCGTTTCCTGTGTCTCCTGCATTGACAGGCAGGTTCTTTTTGACTGAGCCACCAGGGAAGCCCAGATTTTGTAGTACTGTGTGCTTAGTTACTTGGTCGTGTCTGACTCTTTGCGACTCCATGGAGTGTAGTCTACCAGGATCCTCTGTCCATGGAATTCTCCAGGCAAGAATACTGGAGTGGGTTCCCACGCCCTCCTCTGGGGGATCTTCCCAACCCAGGGATGGAACCTAGGTCTCCTGCATTGCAGGCAGATTCTTTACTGTCTAAGCCACCATATTCTGTGCACTTGTGTGCATTACCCATTTATATACATGTTCTTAAACAGGGTTACATTCACCAAATATGGTATTCTGTCCTTAGGGGGGGAGCATATTAAGGGACATTTCTGTGGTAATTTTGATTATATGGAGCCCAGGTGGATTTTGAACTCAGTCTCCCCTGAAGACAAGTCAACTCTATTTTATTCCCTTTCTGAAATGCCTTTGGTAATTTGTAGGCCAGGAAGATAGCAGCCTTGCTCTTTTAGTTTAGTTTTGCTTTCTGTTTCTCTATGTCTGCAAAATAGATGATACACGGGAAACAGAGGGGCATCAATGACTTTGGTTTATAGAGTAAGTGAATTGTTGTGGTTCTAAGACACTTGTATTTGATGTGATCTGAGTGCTTAGGTGTTTCTGTGAGAAACAGTATTGCTTAATGATACAAACTGTAAGTTAAATGGTTACAATTCTCAGGTGGAGAACAGCAAGCCCCCATAGCAGCTGTGACTTATTGATTGAGCATCGGAAAACCCAGGATTCATTCCTGGTCGTCCTCTTGCCAGCTCTGTGAGCTTGGGTTGATTACTTAACCTCTTTATGCATTGGTATTTGATTTTAAAATTCATAGTGTTTCTGTGAGTATTATCTCAATCATCATATATAAAGCACTTTGAACACTAACTAACATGTATAGTCAATGAAAAGTGAAAGTGAAGTCGCTCGGTTGTGTCTGACTCTTTTCGACCCTCTGGACTGTAGCTTGCCAGGCTCCTCCGTCTATGGGATTTTCCAGGCAAGAATACTGGAGTGGGTTGCCATTTTCTTCTCTAGGGGATCTTCCCGACCCAGGGATCGAACTCAAGTCTCCCGCATTGTGGGCAGACTCTTTTCCCTCTGAGCCACAAGGGAATCCCGAATAGTCAGTAAACACTAGCTATTATTATTATTAATATAATATGGTTATACATTATACATATTTACATAAGAACTATGTAGCCCCAACCAATGAGAAATAAAATTATTTCGGTCAAACTTTTGGTTTGGTTTAGTGTATCATACATTCAAATCATTTCCTGTTTTGCTGTGCATTTTATCTGGGAGGTGAAAAGCTTTTAAAAGCAAGAGATAAGTACTAGTAAATAAGTTGCTAATTCTGTTCATTCTCTTATTATAAGTACAACAATCCATTTCATCTTGTTGTTGTTGTTCAGTCACTAAGTCATGTCCGATTCTTTGCGACCCCATGGACTGCAGCACACTAGGCTTCCCTGTCCTTCACTACCTCCCGGAGTTTGCTCAAACTCACGTCCATTGAGTTGGTGATGCCATCCAACCATCTCATCCTCTGTCGCCCCTTCTCCTCCTGCCCTCAGTCTTTCCCAGCATCAGGGTCTTGTCTAATGAGTCAGCTTTTCACATCAGGTGGCCAAAGTGTTGGAGATTCAGCTTCAGCATTTCATGTTACAGATGCTATAAAAATTATTAGTCATGTGGAAGACAAATCCACTATAATAATGGTTCTGCTGGCCATTTACAGTCAGTGGGCACTTTGAAGTGAACAGAGAAGGGATGGCACATGGCCAGCCGGGAGGACAGGTGCTTCTCTTTGGGAGGCCCTGAGGATCTTTGGTCTGGTTTGTGGCCACAGGGTAGAGAAGATTGGGTAGGTCTTCTAGGTTTGTAGGCTGCTGAGAGGCAGGGAAGAGAACGTTGGACTTAGAGTCAAAAAGACCTAGGTTTGAAGCTGGACCTGTTCCTTACTTGCTCCCAGTGGCTTGACTTGTCTGAGCCTCAGTATTCTTATCTGAAAAACGGGATGCTCAGAGAGCCTATCTTACAGATGGTTGAGAGATTGAAATTCAGGGACATGTGATAGAGTGCTTCTTGAAGGGTGCAGTGTTCAATAGCTGCTTTACCAATAATGGAAGAGCCCTACTCGTTGACCTTGACCCAACAGACATCCCTTCCAGGGACCTGAGGGTGTGGGGTGTTGTGTGTGGCCTGGGCTTTATTTCCTTAATTGGAGATCTGTTTCTCTGGATGAAAAATAGCCTCATTAAGGCTTCCTGGGGTGTCGGGAGGTAGACGGGGGGACATATGTTGTGGACATATGCTACCCTCCAGGCAGCCTTGTTCAAGATGTGCGACCTCAGAGCTTAGCCTTGGTTGCAGGGAAGGGCTCAGGTCTCACTTAGCACCCACTGCCTTCACCTTAGTCCTTTTATAGTTCTAAGCAGTGACGCCGGAAGCTCAGCTTCCCTGCACACTGGTGCTGAATCGAATCTCAGAGATGGAGTTTTGGGTGAAGTAGAAGAGGATAGCTTTATAGTTTGCCAAGCCAAGGGGGCAGAAGTGGGCTAATGTTTTCATAACCGTGTGTCCCAACTTGGGGAAGATAGGAAGTTTTACAGCAGTTGCTCAAAGAGGGCGTGATCAGCTCATGGACATTCTTCTAATGAATTGGTGATTAGGGGTCAGTATCATCAACCTTCAGGTCCAGCTGGTCTGGGATCTGCACGCTGGTGTAGCTTACCATCATTAATCGTTAATTTCTCCCACTTGGAGGGGGTTTCAGGCTCTGTAGAATAGCTCAAAGATATGGTCGTGTGTATGCCTTCATGAGGAACCAGAATCTTGCCCCAAGGCTTCTCTTGACTGTTTCTCCTGGGTCTCACATCCCCTCCCTTCCCTCATTAACAACTGCTTGAATCTGCCCATCAGAACTCAGGGAAGGTCATGGAGGCTGCATGAAGGTTGTTTCCTGTAATTAAAGAAACGGGGGACACAGAAAGGCCGGGAGTCCCGCAGCACCTGCTCGGTGTCACCAGGGCTCAGCAGACGCAGCTGTGGGCAGTCCCAGATTTTGCTCCTTTTAGATTTCTCAGAAGCAGAGTGAAGGAGATCTTGGCACGGTCTTGCTGCCGGTTTGGTGGACGTGTGCATCACGGTCTATGGCTTGTGGGGGTTATACAGCAGGGTACTTACCGCACGGCGCCACTCTCCTCCCGTCAGTGGGTTTTGAAGCCTCTTCTCTCCCCAAGCCAGGTCAGTCCAGTCCTTGGGAAGGACTGGGCCCTTCTCAGTCCAGCCAGTTGCAGTGTTTATTTTACGTGAGTTCTTAGCTTCACCTTCAGATGCCGTAGGCGTCACAAGAACGCACACGCTGAGGACCGCTGAGCCCCAAACCCTGGTGGCTCCCTGTCGGCCTCACTGAGGAAGGAACCTCAGCTTTCTGCAGCCACAGTTGTGGAGTAAGCAAGCACGAGAGGCTTCCTTCCGGGGGTTTCGTGACAACAGGTAGAGCGGAAGTGACCCGTGGCTGTTGGGTGTGGGCAGACTCTGACATTGGCTCTTCCCAGCTTCTTTCTTTCAGTTCTTCTTTGTGACTCGAGTCAAGCCCTTCTGAAAAGGGAAGCCTTTTCTGACAGACTGTTTAGTTGCTTGCTGTTTAGCAGAGATCATGGTAACCCAGCCACGTCTTAAATGACTGGACCTTCCTCTCCAAACAGGAAAGAGTTATTTCACTGTCTAAGTTATGAGAGTTGGACATTAGAATTTTCTCATTTATCCCTTCCAGTCAACCCTGGTTGGAAATACTTGATGACAAGAGGCAACATAGGTTTCTGTGGGCCCTGCTGTTTGAAACAGGGGCAGTGGGGAGGTGTGAGCCCACTCTTCCCTTTGCCTTCATGATGATTTCTGCTGTAAATACCCTGACAATGGCTCTTCAGTACCTCCTTCTTTTGGGGATGTCTTATCCCACATGGCATCTTAAGTTACAGGTAACATAGTCAAAGAGGGCACTTCTATAAGGAGAGGGTCTTCCTTCCAGGTCAGCTTTGGTTGAAATCTTGGCCACGAGCTAGCTGTGGCCTCAGGCCCATCCAGGGAGACAGTGGTGTGGCTGTCGCTTCACAAGGATGTGGCAGAAGGTCCAAGCTGTGGGCAGTAGCAAGGGCCATTCAAAAGCCCGAAGTGTGCCACTTGCTTTTCTGTCTGTGCGTCTGTTCATGTCTTTATCCATCCACACTCCCTGCGGGAGTTCTGTACTGCGTGCAGATTCTAATTCGTCTGGCGGGTTGCCCTTTGGGACAGGTCTCTGGATAATGAACTTGGCTGTCCAGGTAACCCTTGAAACCACAAAGCCTGTGTGGCTGCCACTTCTGAGCCCCCTAGAGCTGTGTAGTGTTAGCAGAAATAGGAAGCTGAGCAGGCTTTTGACAGACAGTCCTGGGGGCTGTAATGGAATAATACAGAATAGAATAGCCAGTTCCTTCCTACTCTGTTCACACAATCACAGCAACTCGAGAAAGGTAGAGGTGAGTCTTTTCACCTCCATTTCTACACTTGCAAGGTTGAGGAGGGAAAGCAGTGGCCAATCATGTTTTTCAATTAAAGACTATTGTAAAATGTTCCTGCCAATGGTATTGTCTTTCTCCCCACCTATGGAAAAGGCTTATGTAAGATAGGCAGGCTGCTTCTAATTGTTGGCCTTGCCCCCCTCCCCCCTTCTGGCTGTGATTCTCCATCCTCAGCTGATTGGAACGAGAAATTACCACCTTGAATATAAGCAAGTTGAAATTGGAAAGCCGCCCTCTAACTCATTATGTAAGCTTGAAAATACTGTACCTGAAATCTCATGTTTGAGAATTCCCTTAATGAAGATAAAAATCTCAAAGCAGCACGGACGCACCTGGTTTTATTATGTAAGATTCAATTATTGTGATGCAACGTGTGTAATAAGGAATGGTGTTGATTTGTTCAGCTCTTGGTTGACTTTTTGGGTCAGAGAATTGTTTGAAGTAGACCCACAGAGCCGCTGAGAGCTCAGCCCCCAGGAAGTCGGCGCCCTGCTTCAGCACCAGCACCCCCCCTTCTCTCCAGGGGTGCAAAGGCTTGTCCTAGGTCTGGTCACCGCAGTTCTCAAGGTTGCAGAGGGCGGATGTCCATTAAGGTTGGCCTTAGAGATTGCTCATGCCATTCAGTGGAACGTGTGGGATGATCGCTGTTGACTGGAGTGGGCTTTATCTTCAGTCATTTCGTTTCTTGAAGCACTGCCATCTTGGCACTTGGGATGTTGATGGCACGCGGGGTGGACTTTGTCTTGTTTGCTATAACTGGTGTGTGTTTCATTGTGGCTCGTGACATCATCCTCTTCTGAGAGCCATACATGAGGCGGGTACATAACACAGCACGCTACAGGGTCAATTTCAGATTTCCAGCCTCCTGAGTTATAGCCAAGGAGGTGACTATGTGGCCGTGGTGAACCCTGGAGAGAAAAAGACTTATAGGGAATGAGACCAGTTGAAATAGCTATAGAAGAGCCTCAGACAGACCTCCCTTGCAAAAAATTTAGGGCAAGACTCACAATGTATTATGTGGTGTGTTGGGTGGCCTCCCCAGTGCTGGTAGAAACTGTGTTGGTTGTGAGGCTTAATGTGCCAACAACAGGTTTTTCAGCCAGACTGAGGGAGAATCTCTTTTGGAAACAAACAACAAAAAAAAGATAAATTAGCGCCTTCCCTTTACCTTTGCTAGGACTTCCCTGCTGGCTCAGACGGTAAAGAATCTGCTTGCAATGCAGGAGACCCAGGTTCAATTCCTGGGTTGGGAAAATCCCTTGAAGAAGGGAATTGCTACCCGCTTCAGTATTCTTGCCCAGAGGATCCCTTGGACAGAGTGAGCCTGGCGGGCTACAGTCCATGGGGTCACAAAGAGTCGGACATGACTGAGCGACTAACACTTTCTCTTTACCTTTGCCAGTGTGGTGGAGATGCATATAAATAGATCAAGAAGTCCTGGAGCAGTTTTGCAGCTTTGCCGGCTGCAGTTGGGGAGGTCTGCCTTGCTGCAGCTGGGCTCAGAATGGCGCGTGGAGCCAGCAGCCCTGGGGCTCCGTCTAAAGGCAGCTCGTGGAACTTGTGAGATGCACAGGTGGATTGATGGTCTAACGGGCCTGTGTCCCTATGTCCTGAGGTTGGCCTTGGCCTGCGTGGGGAGCCCCAATCTTACGTCTATGTGGAAAGCTCTATGTTTGTGAATTACTTGCATCTTCAGCAGATTCCTCATGGCAAGTAAACATTTTAGGTCCTCAGCTTTCAGAGAGCTGAGAGTTCTCGCTGCAGTCTGTCACCTTTGTGGTGAAAGAGAAAGGTCTGTCACCATTCTCTCTGTGTCGGCTGAGAATGGTGAGGGTCACGGTGGTCAGCTTAGCTCTGTTGCCTCCTGCTTATTCATTCATTTTTATTCTGACCTCCCTGCGCTGGCTCCTGATCTCAACAGAACCAGGCTTCACCAGACTGGCAGGATGTCACAGTCGGCTCCGTGAGACCCCCGTGAGGGCGTGCTCCTGGGAGTCCAATCCCAGATCACTGCCGAGTGGGACTCTGTGCCAGGCTTATGCCACGGGCACCATTCACAGCTTCATCCAGCTCCCCTCTGCTGGCTCGCCACCGTCTTTGTTCAGGGGTCGAGGTGGTGAGTCCTTACTTCTTACAGGCACTAACAATCCGATCCCATCCTTCACCACAGACTGCCTGGTGATTGTTGCTGTCCGGGACCCGTCCTGAGCTCTGTTATATCTGATCTCAGAGTGGGAGTGGGGGAGTGGGCTCTTTGTGTTTATTTAAACCTTTCCTTCGGTGGGGCTCATAGGGAAGTAGGGACATTCTTGAACATTTTGGGCATCTCAGATGTTGGACCGCCATCAGGTAATATTTTCTCCCTTAGATGTAGAAAGATGTGATGTGTATTAAAGAGAAGGTGACCTTGACAGTTATCCTTGGGTGGGGAGCTGGACTTAAAGGGGGGAAGGTGGATGAATATAAATGTATTTCTGTGGGTGTTTCTGAAGGAAGGAACCAAGTGTGGTAAGTAGCCTGCTGGGACTGCTGGAACAAGTCATCACAAACTGAGTGGCTTCAAGCAACAGATTTCTTTTCTCACAGTCCTGAGGGCCAGAAGTCTGAAATCAAGGTGACAGTAGGATTATACTTCCTCTGAGATGCTGGGAAGAATCCTTTCTTGCTTATTCCTAGCTTCTGCTCCTGGAGGTGGCCCTTGATGCCCGGTGTTCCTTAGCTTGCAGCTGTATCCACTGATGTATGACTCTGAGGTCCATGGCATTTCTCCTCTGTGGGTCCCTGTCCTCCTCTTATAAGGTAGTAGTGGATGAGGACCTTGCCCTAATGCCGCATCTGGCCTTTATTACATCTCTTACAACTTTGTTTAAATAACTCATGTTCACAGATCCCAGGAGTTGGGTCTTCACCATGTCTTTTGCAGGGCAGACGCGTTCAACCCATTAGTGCTTCCCAAGTGGCTTAGTAGTAAAGAATCTGCCTGCCAATGTAGGGGATGCAAGAGGCACAGGTTCGATCCCTGGGTTGGGAAGATCCCCTGGAAGAAGAAATGGCAACCCACTCCAGTATTTTTGCCTGGAAAATTTCATGGACAGAGGAGCCTGGTGGGCAACAGTCCATGGGGTCACAAAGAGGCAGACATGACTGAGCGACTGAGCATGCACGTGCATGCGTGCACGCGCACACACACACACACACACACTTTCAACCCATTATGCCAGGAAAGAAAAAGAGCAAAGGACCTGAAAACAGTCTGAAGGTACAAAGGAAAAAAAAAGAAAGAAAAGGACAAACTCTGCCCTTTTTAGAGTTTGGGAGTGGGTAAGAAGATTATGGGATATTGGTTGGAGAGTTACTCTAACTGGGAAGCTCTCTCTTAGAAGAAATGCTGCCCTGTGACAATTCCTTGCTTGCTTTCTGTAAAAAGATAACCGTGTTTCTCTCTGTGAGGGGCTCGTGTGGCTTATGGGAGTGGACCTGTTGGATTAATGAGTAGTTTTGAACACATCCTTTCTGTATTCTGGGCATAACTAAATTCAGAGGTTGCATTAGATGATCACATCATTTGATAAAGGGCGATGTGTGTTTTAAAAAGCCTAGACATACATGTGAGTGAGCATTATGTGTGTATGGATGTTGTGTGGGGGTGTGTTCGTGTGTAGCCCATGTCCCCACTTGGGACTTATTCACAACTGGTAAAATGTCTGACAGTCCCTGTCTCCTCCTTGAAGCCCAGTCTGATTCGGTGAGGCTGACAGGCACTTTAGGGCTGTGCCAGCCAGTCTGAGATCTGGCCAGGTCCATGTTCCATGAGGACCAGACATCTGCCTTCTCATCTCATGCATCTCCGTGGTTTCTGGATGAACATGGGAGCTGCATGATTCTCGGAATTTCCCAGCACACGCTCCTTATAAAGACTTCGGCTCCATCTCTGCCAAACTAATTAACTTGGACAACTTCCTTAACTGCTGTAAGCAATATAGAGTTGAGTAAGGCGTGTTCTTGGCCCTCATGGTGTTGATACGTTTTAGTGGGGGAGATGGTGTGCTTTTATAATGTTTTTGTTAATTACTCATTCATTAGAGTGTGTTAGGCCAGGCAATGGGGTCAACCCTCTTGGAGCCTCGAAGCTAGTCCAGGTGTGTTCACCCAGGGCGGTATGATCTCTGACCATAGCAGCAAAGCACTGGTGTCAGGGGGGAGGTGGTGATGGAGATGGATTTAAGTGGACAAGGGAAATGGTTATGGTTGCAGATGGAGAATAATTTGCTTGACTTTTTTCAGCGTAGATCTAAGGGAATGAGTGGTCAGGGTTAGTGTTGAAAGAGTCTGGCTGGAGAGAGCCCTTGGATGTGGGGTGGAGCTGAGGAGCGCCCGATGGAGCAGAGGCAGACTGGGAACAGGGGGCCACGGCTGCATCCTGGAGTGTGCCAGGGCTGGCACCAGGGAGCCTCAGCTCCAGCCAGCAGGGCGGGGGCTGTTGGTGTCTCTCTTGGCCAGTCTTACATCCTTCTCCCCCCACCCCGCTTTGAAGTAATGCCCGAAAATGCTGCTAGAAGCCAGACTTTGAGCATGTGGAAGGAGGCCACATCCTCAGATGGGGCTAGGAGCAGGCATGGCTGTGTTGCATGATGGAGTCGAGGGGCAGGAGGCTGCCCCGGGTCCTAGGGGGATGGGAGCAGTGGAGGAGGGGGACCTTACCATCCACACACAATGACACCTCTGTCTTCATCCTCTCTCTTGAGTTATCTCTGAATGAGATTTCTGCAAGATGAGCCAGCATTAGGAAAGGTCCTCTCCTATTGGACTTTAAAAAAAAAACAAAACACTTTAGCTTGGCCTTGGATATATCAGTTCTGGATAACTTTAAAGCTGGTAACAGAACAAACTGTGTTCACACGCAGGAAACGTCTCCAAGCAAAAGTGGGCGTGTGGTTTTCAGTTTAAAAATTGGATGGAGGCCATTCAGACTTCCCCTCCTGCTCTCCTTGAGAAGAACTTGGCAAGCTGCTGGGGCGGGGTGGGGCTGAGGGGGGCACTCGTCCCTGGGACAGTCATCATTACATCTGCTAAGACTTTGTTTCCTAATAAAGTCACATTCGCAGATCCTAAGAGTTAGGACCTGGGAGGGTCCAGAGAGAAGATATCCTAGGAACAGCGCTGGTTACTGGGATGAGGCCCCGTGATGTGGGGAACTAGGAGGCTGGTGGATTTACTGAGCATGTTTGCCCTTCAGCTTCAAAGGCTGTTGTGTGTGGAGTCTGGCTAGAGTACCTCCCTGGCCTGTCTACTCACACCTGTTGCCCCACACGGCTGGTTCCAGCACGGACTGAGATGTCTGGAAGCCCTGTGTGGCCACATTGCTTGGCTTTACCATTAACTTGAACTTCAAGTTCATGCTGGTGGCTTTTTTTTCCTTAACACAAAGACGTTATTGTCTTACTTATTACACAAGGAATATGTGTGTGAAAATTTTGGAAAATACAGATAATTATAGATGCATTAAAAAGTGAAGAAAAACCAAACGTCATCCATGATGCCGTGACCTGGAGTCACGCTGTTGACTTTTTGGTGGGCAAACTTTCAGTCTCTCTGGGTCTACCCACCCACATTCTTTCACGGCTTTGAGGATGTGGTAGTGAATATACCTACTTCAGATGAGCTTGAGGCTACCAAATGAGGTAGTCTATTCAAAGTGCCTAGCCAGTGCCTCTCTGCAGTACGTTGCTCTTACTAATTATTTTTATAATAAAAGCGTATCACATTACACATTCTGTTTGGAACCTGCTCTTTCCCCTAAACCATTGTGACCACTTTCTGTTACATTAGATGTTCTTCTCTGGAGTCCTGGTTTTAAAGGAAAATGACCTTATGGTTACTAGACTTATCAAGATGGTCATTTTGAAATGTATAGAAAAAACATTAAATCCTTGTACACTGGAAGCTAACATAGGGTTGTAGGTCAATTATATGTTAAAAGCAAACTCATAGAAAAGGAGATCAGATTTGTGGTTACCAGAGGCAGGGATGTGGGAGGGAGAAATGGATGAAAATAGTCAAATTGCTCAAACTTCCAGTTATGTTGAATGAGTAGTAGGGATGTGATGCACAACATGATAAATGTAATTAACACTGCTGTCTGTTACACATGACAGCTGTTAGGAGACGAAATCCTAAGAGTTTTCATCACAAGGAAAAAATGTTTCTCTCCTATTTCTTTAGTTTTTATCTGTATGAGATGATGGATGTTCACTAAACTTATTGTGGTCATCATTTCATGACATATATAAGTCAAATCATTATGTTGTGCACTTTACACTTATATACAGTGTTGTATGTCAATTTTATCTCAATATAACCGGACCAAAAAAATTTTGTAAGAGAATAAGAAAGAAAAATGACCTTGCTGTTTTTGTAAAAATAATATATGTTCATTATGAAGAATTTTAAAATGAAGAAAAGTTTGACTAAAAATAGTTTAAGGAACTCCAAATTCTACCATTCAGAAATAATCATGGCCGATGTCAGGGTTTGAGAGTGATAATCACCTTTCTACTTCCTTTTTTCACCAATTAAGAATCAATTGGGTGGTAGGTCTAACATCAACTGCAGGAGTATAAAAATAGCATCTTGGAATTTATAAAGAAACATTTGGAGTTGGGGCTGGAAAACGTAGTTTATGGACAGATTCAGGCTTCTCGCTAGTTTGCTTCAAGTCAGAGTGACAAGCTATGTGTCCCTGCAGGGGCACACCTGCTCAGCTTGGCTCCCGGAGGAGCAAAGAATGTGTCTGTCCTGAGGACTACTCACAGAGGAGAGGAAGAGATCCGGCAAGCTTGCTAGGTTTCTTCCTCAGCCTTACTGATTTGGTAAGTCACTCCGGCCCCTTTGGGGAGGACTGAGTGAGAAACTTGGAAGAACAGGTGGCTTTTTTCCTCAGTGACTTCCCAAAGGTAGAGAGGTTCCTCTAGCATGGATCAAGCTATGAATTCTAGGAGGAGTTTAGAGTAATTCCCCCCACAATGCTGGAGACCCAGATTCGATCGATCCCTGGGTCAGGAAGATTCCCTAGAGGAGACCATGGCAACCCACTCCAGTATTCTTGCCTGGAGAATCCCATGGACAGAGGAGCCTGGTGGGCTACAGTCCATGGAGTCACAGAGTTGGCCACAACTGAGCGATGACGCTTCACTTTCCCCCTTATAATTATCATCAGCAGCATACCATTGCAGAGTTCTTCTGTGCTTACATGGAAAAATGGCGGGCTGGCTGGATATACTTTATAAGATATATGTTCTTAAAATGAAAAGTTTAATTTCAGTCAAGTTTAATAGAAGATTTAGGGCTTCCGTGGTGATTCAGTGGTAAAGTATCCTCCTGCCAATGCAGGAAACACGAGTTTGATCCCTGATCTGGGAAGATCCCACATGCTGTGGAGTAACGAAGCCTGAGAGCCACAACTGAGTCCACACACCACCAAACTACTGAGTCCACATACTACTGAAGCCTGCGTACCCCAGAATCCACGCTCCACAACAGGAGAGACCACCGCAAGGAGAAGCCCCAGCACCACAGCTAGAGAGGTAACTCACTCGCCGCAATTAGAGAAAAGCCCGGTGCAACCAAAAATAAATAAATACAATTTTGAAAAATTAACAGAAGATTTAATTAAAACTGGAAGGAGGCCACTGTTCTCTGCCCTTGAACGTTGCTATAGAGGAGTCCATGGCCGATCTAAGTTTTCCTCCTTTATAGATTGTTTGCTTATAGATGAGATGCCTGAGCAATTCTTTCTTCATACTGGGCGTATAACTTAGTCACCGTATATGTTACTGGTGTATAACGTGTGCCGTACATTTCTGGAACTTGATGTTTTCATTCAATTAACAGAGTCCATTCTTTATTAATCTCAGGGCACTTTTCTTATACTGCCTTTCTGAACACTTTCGTGGTTCTGCATGGTGAGCTCCCTGCTATAACCATGTCTGTTATCTGGGTTGGATTGTCTTTGGACTCCTTAGTTATTTGTTTTCCTTTGATTGTTTTAATCTCTGATTTTAGGCCTGTATTCACTGTGTTGATTTCTCGCTTCCCTCTAGTCAGTACGTTGGTTCAAAGCCACCTTTCCTTTGTTCTATACAGATTTTATTTTATATATTGATCTCTAGTGTTTATTTTAATCTCCGATTTATTTCTTTAGGTCTACAATCTTGTTCCTTTTTGTTTCTGTTTGTTAACATTGCCTTTGAGTTTTCAGTTTATTGAACTCATATTCACATAAAGGTTTTATGTTTCAAAGATCCTTTAGGGAGAATCCTCTTCTTGGGTTATGTTTTCTTTTAGGCTGAATTTTTTTTTAAGTGTTTTATTTATTTATTTATTTTTTGAGGTGGATCATTTTGAAAGTCTTCATTGAATTAGTTTCAATATTGTTTCTGTTTTGTGTTTTGGTTTTTTGGCCCTGAGGCACGTGGGATCTTAGCTTTCCCAGCCCCTGCATTGGAAGGTGAAGTCTCAACCACTGGACCGCCAGGGAAGTCCCATGAATACTTTGATTCAGTG
Source organism: Okapia johnstoni (assembly GCA_024291935.2). Classification (NCBI taxonomy): domain Eukaryota; kingdom Metazoa; phylum Chordata; class Mammalia; order Artiodactyla; family Giraffidae; genus Okapia; species Okapia johnstoni. The sequence goes on along the minus strand of CM044326.1, from coordinate 13,044,357 downwards.
TTTCATTCTTTCCTTTCCTTCAGGAGTCTGTGTTTATAGCTGCCATGCTTTTCTGTTGGCTTTTTTCCCACTTTGTTCTTGCCAGAGTGAGTCTGCCCAGATCTTTGTTGTTCTGGGTGTGGATAATGTTTCCATCTGAAGCTTCTCTTTGCTACCCGCCCCCTCAACCACCCAGTTAGAGTGTGAAGGCTGCTTGTTTCTGTTGATGCTTTCTGTGGCCGGAAGACATACCGAGTGGCCAGGACGAGCTGAGCTGCAGCAGGTGGTCCATGGGGTTGCTGAAGAGTTGTGCCCAGAAGCTGTGGGCTTGGTGGCTTTTGCTCTGGGGATCTTTTAAAGGTCCTTTAGGTGGGCTCCGTCTTCCTGTGTGGGGGCACGCTCTGCATATCCATGGGCGGTATTTTGTGGCCTGGATTTCACTCCTGCAGTCCGCCCTTCCGTCCTGCAGGGATAAGCAGCCTCATGGCTCACGGCTCCTCTTCAGCCTTTCCTCCCGTGTGGATGTTTTCACTATTCCTAGTGAGGAAAGAGGAATACATGGATACCTGTCAGGGTGCTTATCTCCAGATATGCGATATGAATGAAAGCTCTCGGACATTAATTTATTCACTGGCTCATCTTCCCGAGGGTGGTAGATACAGACTTATGAGCCTTGCTACACTATACCATTCTGTTCTGCTCTTAGAAATTTCTTCAGAAGCTTTTCTTGGGAGGCAGTATTTGGTTTTATGACACTGGGGTGGGCTCATTCTCTTATTTGTTTCTTGACTGGTAATTATTTTATTTCTGATCTCTCCCCCCTCCCTTTTTTTTTGGTTAAGTTTCCGAAGAGTGAGATTTTGTGTGGAAGTTTCTACCATTTTAATGGAGAAGTATCATTTTCAAAGATTGCATGGTAGTGGTGGTTTAGTTGCTCTGTCATGTCTGACTCTTCTATAGCCTCACCTGCTGGGCTTCTCTGTCCATGGGATTCCCCAGGCAAGAATACTGGAGTGGGATGCCATTCCCTTCTCCAGAGGATCTTTCCAACCCAGAGATTGAACCTGTGTCTCTTACATTGCAGGTGGAATCTTTACCACAGATCCACTGTGTTTTGTTCTATTTTATCCCCTTATTTCTGTATGACGGGTTGTTTACAGCTTTGTTTCGCTGCTATAAATTCAGATTTCTCATGACTTTATTTTATTTATAAATAAAGTAAAAATACTTTCAGTCTGTTCAGTTTAGTCACTCGGTCATGTTCAACTCTTTGCAACCCCATGGACTGTAGCACGCTAGGCTTCCCTTTCCATCACCAACTCCCAGAGCTTGCTCAAACTCATATACATAGAGTCAGTGATAACATCCAACCATCTTATCCTCTGTCGTCCCCTTCTCCTTCTGCCTTCAATGTTTCCCAGCATCTGGGTCTTTTCCAGTGAGTCACTTCTTCACATCAGATGGCCAAATTATTGGAGCTTCAGCTTCAGCATCAGTCCTTCCAATGAATATTCAGGACTGATTTCCTTTAGGATGGACTGGTTTGATCTCCTTGCAGTCCAAGGGACTCTCAAGAGTCTTCTCTAACACACAGTTCAAAAGCATCAATTCTTTGGCACTCAGCTTTCTTTATGGTCCAACTCTCACATCCATACATGACTACAGGAAAAACCATAGCTTTGACTAGATGAACCTTTGTCAGTAAAGTAATGTCTCTGCTTTTTAATATGCTGTCTAGGTTTGTCATAGCTTTTCTTCTAAAGAGCAAGCATCTTTTACTTTCATGGCTGCAGTCACCATCTGCAGTGATTTTGGAGCCCCCCAAAATAAAGTCTGTCACTGTTTCCATTGTTTCCCCATCTATTTGCCATGGAGTGATGAGACCAGATGCCATGACCTTTGTTTCTTGAATGTTGAATTTTAGGCCAGCTTTTTCACTCTTCTCTTTCGCTTTCGTCAAGAGGCTGTTTAGTTCCTCTTTGCTTTATGCTGTAAGTTGGTATCATTTGCATATCTGAGGTTACAGATATTTCTTCGGGAAATCTTGATTCCAGCTTGTGCTTCATCTAGTCTGGCATTTTGCATGATGTACTCTGCATATAAGTTAAATAAGCAAGGTGACAACATACAGCCTTGACATACTCCTTTCCCAGTTTGGAACCAGTCTGTTGTTCATGCTTCCTGACCTGCATTCAGACCGGCTCTTAGCTGTGGCACAATGATCTTCTATCTTAGTTGCAGCATGTGAAGTCTAGTTCCCTGGCCAGGGATCAAACCTGGGTCCTGGCTAAGTGTGGAGTCTTAGCCACTGGAGCACCAGAAAAGTCCCTCTCAAGTCTTGCCTATTTTACTTTTCACAGTGAAATGGAACGAGGAGATTAGAGCGGATGGTCACTGAGGGGAAGGGAACAGACATTTTGTGGGAGTCTTACTTGCGTCAGGAAGTGTATACACGGTTGTATTTGACTCTCATGACACCTGGTGTGATAAATACTGTTACTTCTATTTAACAACCAAGGACACTAGGACTCAGGGAATTTGAGTGACTGGTCCACATGGACACAAGGAGTGTTTAATCCTGGGTCTCTCAGTTTTCATTTGCTCTGAAATCCCTTCTCTTTTCTCAGATGACACCTCAAGAAACTACAGCTGAATCGAGTGCTTAAGTAGATTTGATGTTTTCCTATCACTGTAACACATTACTCCTTGTGAGAGAACATGGCTGTTCTTCTTGGTTTTAAATTTTAACTGCGGAAAAAGGTCACGAAGGTTGAGCATGACTTCATTAGACCAGAGAACCGTGTTATCTGTGTCCTCCTTTTCCAGGAGTGCAGGGTGGCTTTTACAGGTGAGGTGAGCTTTTGGGAATGAGCTGTTGTCTGTTCCCCAGCCAGTCACAGGGTCCCTGCTCCCAGCGTGTTGCTACCTGCGTGCTCAGCCCTTGACTGGATTCTCTGTCTGAACAGCCAGCCACTCACAAACAAGGGCCATTATGTAATAATTCTGCTGTAACAACCCCCACAAAATTACAGACTGCTCCGTGCCAGTGGGAACAGACACTCTAATTAATGTTCACTTCTTCAACAGATAGACATTTTTCAAAACCTTCGTACAAAATTACGTGTACCTTAGTCAAAAAGTGTTTCACTGGACTTACTGAGAACAGATTTATTTTTATTGAAAGAGTCCTGGTTAGGGAATCATTTATTTACCATGGGTCTCGGTTTTATTATCGACATAAAAAATGAATGCAAGGCCACCATTTTACTGGTGTGGGATGTTTAACAGGTTACAAAGTGTTGTCATGGTTTATGTCACTTTAAGCCTTATATAGCCCTGGGAGACACGTGGGCATTTTTTACCCCATATTCATTTTTAATTCTATATTGTAAATTCTCAAACAAAACAAAATTAGAAATTATAGTACAGTGAACACACCTGTGTACTCACCACCTAGGACTGAACAATTATTAACATTTGGCATATTTGCTTCATGTATACACACGTATATGTACACACAGAGGACAGAGGACGAGACGGTTGGATGGCATCACCAAATCAATGGACATGAGTTTGAGCAAACTCTGGGAGATGGTGAAGGACAGGGAAGCCTGGTGTTCTGCAGTCCATGGGTTAGCAACGAGTTGGACATGATTTAGTGACTAAACAACAACATATATACACATGCAAGTATATGAATGTACCTTTTTTAACCAGTTATAACTATACACATGAAGGTACTTCACACCTGAGTACTTTGTCATGCCTCTCCATGAAGTATGATCATTTTCCATAAAACCACAACCTTATTATCATCCTGATAATATCCCCTCATTTCAACTCATTTCAACCTGCTACCTTATCAAACTTCTCCAAATGTTGCCAAAATATCTCCATGGGCATTGCTAGCTCCATCTTTAGCTCAATCTGTAGAACTCTCTGTCTCTTTTCTAAACAACCACAAATCAATTAAAGATCTTGCATTTCATTTGTTATAGGAATTTCAGTCTCTCTTTTTCCAGTTCTTTTCATTGCGATAAAATACATGTAACACGGAACTTACCATCTTTAATATTCTTCAGTGTACAGTTCAGTGACATGAAGTATACATATGTTGTTGTGTAACCATCACCATTATCCATCTCCAAAAGTCTTTTCATCTTGAAAAACTGAAACTCTGAGCCCATTAAACAATAACTCTCTATCCCCTTCTTCTGGCTCCTGGCAACTACTGTTCTCCTTTCTGTCTCTATGATTTGAATACTCCAGATAGCCCATGTAAATGGAATTATACACTATTTGTTCTTTTGTCTCTGAATTATTTCCCTTCATGTACTGTTGAACTGTACTTCAGAATTTCCTTCATTTTTTTTTTTTTTAAGGTGTGTATATTTATTATTTTTGGCTGTGCTGGGTCTTAGTTGCTACACTCAGGCTTTCTCTGCTTGGGTGAGTGGGGTGCTCTTCATTGTGGTACTTGGGTTTCTCATTGTGGTGGCTTCTCTGTTACAGAGCATGGGCTCTGGGCACGCGGGCTTCAGTAGCTGTGGCTCCAGCACTCTGGGCACACGGGCTTTAGTAGCTGTGGTGCACGGGCTTAGTTGACCAGCGGCATGTGGAATCTTCTTGAGCCAGCATTGGAGCCTGTGTCCCCTGCATTGGCAGGCAGCTTCGTAATCACTGGACCACCAAGGAAGTCCTTTCCTTCCTTTTAAAAGCTGAAATAATCTTCCATTGTAAATATGTACTGTAAATATTGCTTCCATTGTAAATATTGCTTATCCGTTCATCTGTTGGTGGATACTTAGGTTGCTTACACATTTTAGCTATTGTGAATAATGTTGCAATCAACATAAGCCTACCACTTTCAGTCTCTTGTAATCTAGCATAATTCCCCTACTTTTTGCTACGGATGTTGACTTTTTAAAGAGGTTGTCAACTCTTTGAAGAGGTCATCATTATGTAGGAAGCTTCTACAGAATGTTCTCTATTCAGAATTTATCGGGTTATTCCTTTTGGTTTGATCTAACTTGTACTCTCATTGAACACTAGCATTTTTCTTGACTAGATTTACATTGGTTTTATGTTAGGTCACTGGTAAGGCACTCTTCTAAATGCATGCTAAGTTGTTTTAGTCGTGTCTCACTCTTTGTGACCCTATGGACTGTAGCCTGTCAGGCTCCTCTGCCCTTGGGGTTTCCCAGGCAAGAATACTAGGATGGGCTACCATTTGCTCCTCTGGGGGATCTTCCCAACCTAGGGATTGAACTTGTGTCTCTTACATCTCCTGCATTAGCAGGAGCGTTCTTTACCACTTGTGCCACCTGGGAAGCCCCACTCTTTTAACTACTTCATATTAAAATGTCTGGTTGGACTTGCCCGGTGGTCCAGTGGTTAAGGCTCCATGCTTCTACTGCAGGGACCACCGGTTCAATCCCTGGTGGGGGGGACTAAGATCCTGCTTGTTGCGCATCCAAAAATAAATAAAAATAAAAGTGACATCTGCAATATCAACAAAATAAAATGTCTGGTTGTCCCCTGCTCCTGGTGCTGAGGTTGACTGCTGGGTTGAGATGGGTATTGATAGCCAGACCTCCAAGCAGAAGGCACGTTCTCTCTCTTGAAGCTGGTATCTCTGCGTGTGTGCTGAGTTGCTTCAATTGTGTCTGACTGTTTCTGACCCCATAGACTGCATCCTGCCAAGCTCCTCTGTCCATGGGATTCTCCAGGCAAGAATACTGGAGTGGGTTTCCATGCCCATCTCCAGAGACTCTTCCTGACTCAGGGATTGAACCTGCATCTCTTATGTCTTCTGCATTGGCAGGTGGGTTCTTTACCACTAGCGCCACCTGGGAAGCCCAAGTAATCTCTGCAGTGCTATCTTAATAGATGAGGCTATTGCCAAAGTACTTGGTAGGAATTTGTGCGTGCATGCTAAGTTGCTTTAATCGTGTCCGACTCTTGTGACCCTTTTGGACTGTAGCCCTCCAGGCTCCTCTGCCCATGGGATTCTCCAGGCAAGAATACTGGAGTGGGTTGCCATGCCCTCCTCCAGGGGATCTTTTTGATCCAGGGACTGAACCTGTGTCTCTTTATATCTCCTGTATTGGCAGGCGGGTTCTCTACCACTCGTTCCACGTGGAAAGCCACTTTATCAGTAGTAATAATCTCTCTTGTTTATTGAGTGTCTGCTGTGTGCCCGGCACTGAGGTTGTACTTGGCACACACTATCCTATTTAGCCTTCTGTTGTCCCCGTTGTACAGCTCAGTGTCTGCTATGAAGTTGCCCCTCTGCTGTGAAGACACCTCTCAGGCCTCTGCCCCTCCTGCTTTCCTCTTACTGCTCCCACCCCGGAGGTCATGGTCTTTCCCCCCAGGCTGGCTGGCATGATGTGGGCACTGTCTGCCCAGGTTACAGACCCCTGGATTCTAATCCCAGCTCCACCCCTCAGGCATGACTCTGGGTTGGTTTTTCCCCCTCTGGACCTCAGTGTCCTCATCTGTAACTTGGAGAGAATGAAAGTACCCAGCTCAAGGGGTTCTTGTGGGTGTGAATGGAACCATCAGACGTGAAAGGCTGAGTACAGTGGTTGGCACATGTGCTTAATGAATCTCGGCCTTATTCTCACCGTCACCCCTTCCACGGGTCCCTGAAGACAGTTGTCTGGCCCTTTTTGCCTTGAGGGTATTATGGTCAATACTGTGCAGAACCATGGGGAAGGGATGGCTGAAAATCAGGAGCCGAATTGTGCAGGAGGCTCTAGAGCAGGGTCTGCAAACTGTGGCCCGTGAGCCAGACCCAGCCTGGAGGCAGCTTTGTGAGCACCGTGTTTTTGGAACATAAGCACATGGGTTCATGTCCAGGTCCTTGTCTTCAGCTCCATTTGTGCTCCAGCAGCAGGGGAGGTTGTGACGGAGACCACGTGAACAGCAAAACCTAAACTGTGTACTGTCTGGTCTCTTCCAGGATACGCTTGCCAAACTCTGCTCTGAAAGTGATCTTGCAGAGGCGGCAGTGAGTGGTCCTGAAGACCACTAAGAGAGATCTTAGTTCCCTGCCCAGGAATTGATATTGAACCTGGGTTGCCTGGATGAAAACCAGGAATCCGAGCCACTAGACCACCAGTGTCTGGAGGCTAACACAAAGTGGCCCTGGCTCTTACCCCCCATGAAGGCAAGAGTGTTTCCAGGAGGCAAAAACCAGAGAAAGGGTTTGGGTATGGTGTCATAAGTCAGAAGCAGGGCAGAAATACACACCCAGAGAGCAAGGGTATTGACGTCCTTCCTAACGAGGAGGAGCACAGTGAAGAGGTGATTTAAACCCCTCATTTAGGACAGTCCTTCCGGGTCTTGTGTACCTTTGACCAAGTACCTTTGGCCAATTTCCTTGTTTCTTTCTTCACACCTAGGACCCTTCCCAACATGGGTGCACAACTTTAAGATGGATCCCACCACAGAGGTCTACGAGTGCACGTCCATACTTGATTAAGGGGTGGCACCCTCTCCCCTTTTGACCCTCAAGGAGCTTTCCTGTGAGTGTGCAGACAGGGAAGATGTCCTTGACTTCAGGAGTGATCATCTTATCTCTTCACATCAGCAGAGCTAAGCTCCTGCCACTAGCTTTGTCCTTGGAGTGTCTGGGTGAGAGCAAACCTTTAGTTTTACTCCACTTGACAAACACCAGCTGTCTGACCCAGGGGTCCATCTATCTCCTACCTACAAAGCATAAATAGTCCATAGAGTTGTGGACTCTGATAAAGGGGTCCCAGCTCCCCAGATGAGATGCTGCCTCCTCCTGGACCCCCGCCTTCAGTTTTCACTCCCGACTCGGCCTTTCCCAGTGGCCCCAGGCTTCCAGACTCAGACCATAAGGCTGGCTCTGGCCTCTGGGTGGGCCTTTCTGCTGATCTTAGGCTGAACTCCTGCGAACAGAGGACATATGTGGTCACAGGTGTTCTGAAGGCCCCAACCTGGAGACGTTCCTGGACTGAGCAGAGATTCAATCTGGCCTTTCAGTCGAATTGGCCTGTTGTGTTTTGCACGGCATCCCCTACGTGGCCCTGTGGGGTGCAATGTTGAGCTCCCCTGGGCTGGTCACCTCTTGTGGATGTGGCCTGTGTGGCAGGAGTTGTCATACCCCAGGTGTTCCTTCTACTCACATTCCTGGTCATGAACACTCTAACAGCTAATTATAGATATTTTACTTTTGCCAATATGTTTGGGGTCTTGCTGTTTGACGCAAATGGAACCAGTTCAACTCCATGGAGTGAGAAATCCCATTTCCATCACTTCTTTCTGCATTGGGACCGAAACAGACCACTTTCCCAAAGTCATTTTCTATTATGTGTGGCTTGTATTGATTTATTTCCTGGTCTTTAAGATAGTTTTTATTGATCTGAGGCATTAAATTTAATTCTGATGGAAAGAATTTCTTCCCTTATATTTTATGCTATGGCTTCACTGCTTAAATAAGTATTTAATGTTTTAATTAATTTGGCATGAAGCCCCTGCAAATGATGATGGCAGTTCTCTACGTATATATTTTTTAAAGATTTTTTTTTTGAACCATTTTTAAAGTCTTTATTGAATCTATTGCAATACTGCTTCTGTTTTATGTCTTGGTTTTTGGGTCACAAGACATGTGGGGTCTTAGCTCCCCAACCAGGGATCGAACCCACACCCCCTGCACTGGAAGGTGAAGCCTTAACCGCTGGACCTCCAGGGAAGCCCCATTTTTGTACACATTTTTAATTTTTATGTCCAGCCCTGCTTTCTTCTCTCTCTTGCCCTTAAAACATTTAAGGTGTTTGTGTTCTGTGATGCTACCATAGAAATTCAAGATCTATTTATTGAGCTTCTGTGATTTGACAGGCACTTTTGCCAGCCATTATCAAAACACACAGAAATCTCTGCTCCAAAGGAGCTTACATTGTGATACTTTGCTGCAAATATTTGTAAATTACATCAGAACAGCAACCAAGGCTGAGATTCTTGGAAGAGTGAGTGAGTATGGACGGCTGGATGTAAAGACCCCTTTGTGGAGATGGGCAGGAGCAGAACATTGAAGTGGACCCCACAGAAGAAGTGGGATCATCAGTGCAGGGAGGAGGTGTGCACGTAGGAGAGGAGGGGCGATGTCTGAGGGAAGGGCTGTGGCTCTGGCAGTGGCCCGCTGTTGAGGAGGGGAAGGAAGATGGTGCCACTGGATGGAGGTCACAGCTAAGTAAAGGAAGGCCTTGAATTCTAGACTCAATCTCCTAGGCAAAAAAAAAAAAGGGGCATTTTAGTTTTCCAAAAAGTGGTCTGTGAAGGGACTTCCCTGGTGGTACAGTGGTTAAGAACTCCACGCTTCCAATTCAGGGGGCCAGTTCAGGCCAACCCTGGTTAGGGAGCTAGATCCCACTTTCTGTAATTTAGAGTTCACATGTTACAACTAGGACCCAGTGCAGCCGGAAAAAAAAAAAAAAGGGGGAGGAGGGAGGGGGTGTCTATAAAAAGAGGTGTTTTAGGAAGAGAGTAGCTCGGAGGGGGGTGGATCTCAAAGCCACGGGAGACCTGTAATCTGCCCTGAGGACGAAGCCAAAGGTGTGTGTGTGTGGAGGGATGGTGTGCAGGGCACCTCCCCCGTCCTTCATGCGCTAGATGACAGGTCCGCACAGAGCACGAGGTGACAAAATGGGGCAAGAGCTAGAATCCCAGAAGTAAAGCCATCATCATGTGAGATCTTAAGCAGGGTGTGGGTTTGGGCATTAAAGTGGCTCCACGACTCCAGATGTGTTCCTGGTCCTCAGTGGTAGCCAAAGGCATCAGAAGAAGCAAGTGTTAATGGCTCCTTGGGTGTCTGTAGGTCAGGGTGTCGTTACATGGTCTTCTCAACACAGGCTCCCACGGTGCAGGGACGGAATACATGATGGAACCTCTGGAAGCTTCTGTTAAGTATGTTCAGTGTCAGGTGTTAAGAATGACATTTTGACAGGGGCAGATCAAACATCCTCTTATGTTTTAAAAGCAGACTCCAGTTTTATGTCAAACCATCCAGAATTGTCACCTCCTTGCTGCCTTCCCTACAACTGAGAGCATGGATTTTCACGTCCAGAAAAGTCTTCATTCGCCAACATCTGAATAATGAGATACGGACAGCAACTGAAAGAAGTACCCACACTTCACCAAAAGGGCCTTATGCTAAAACAATGTTGTGTCTCCTGGAGATTTTATCCCTTTTTCTTACATGTTGGAACTAAGAATAGAGGCTTTTCCCCTATCGGTTTTCTGCACTTCTTTCTTGTAAGCGGTTACGTTCTTCCTGGCATTCATATCTTTCTGAAATAGCTATTCTCAGACATAATAACAGCATAACTGTAAACAGAGTGTGTGACTGATTGGAAACTCAGCGCATATTCTGTACCTGTGCTATTGAACACTCACTTATTTTTGGTAAATTTTTTATTTTTTTAATTTTTATTTTATATTGGATTATAATTTACAGTGCTGTGTTACTTTAAGGTGTACAGCAAAGTGACTCAGTCATACATGTACATATATCTATTCTATTTTAGATTCTTTTCCCATATAGGTTGTTACAAGAATATTGAGTAGAGTTCCCCATGCTCTACAGTAGGTCCTTGTTGATTAGTATGTTTTGTGTATATATGTATGTATGTTAGTCCCAACCTCCTGATTCATCCCCTTTCCCACCTTTACCACACTTTTACCTATGTGTGTTGAATGGGGCAGCCATGCTTCTGAAGGCAGTTGTGTAATTTGACAGGTCATTATTATATAGACTGTTAGCATAATGGTTCTCGTAAAATATTTATTGCTTGTCCCTGAGCTGGCAGCCCATAATGCAGGTACATCCAGCATCACTGCTTACACAGTGACATGTTTGGTTTGTATCACTTATTTTGTCTGCCTCGCCCCCTCCCCCTTTAAAACCATCATCTGCATTTTCTACTTTGAAGTACATTAGTTACCATGGAAACAGTGATGTCATTGGAGGGGGTGAGGGTTGGTAACATCTGCATGGACAGTATCAGATCATTTTAGTTAATGGTTTGAAATTTATTCCACACTTGGGGAAGATTAGGTGTATGTTTGAGAGGATGGTGTGCTTATGCACTTAGCACAAATATGATGTGCATGTAACTAAAGGCTGCATTTGTGTGATATTTAGGTTGCACACAAAAATATGCCTGAAAATTAAAGAAGAAAAATACAAAGGAAAGAAACAGAAAGGTCAAGGGATTCATATCATTTCCAACTGCCTAGGGCCTATGGTTACAAAAAAATGCCTAGAGTTCCCACTATAGATATGGTTCATGTAAGTCATGGTCCATTTTTCTCATAAAAATACAGTGATAAGTCTTTATCTTTCTGAGTGAAACTCATGTTCCAGGTGTTGGTTGATTAATTCTGATATGCAGCTGAATTTTTGACAAGATCCATAAATAGGTGCCAGTGATATCAGAAGTTGTATGTAATGGCAGAGGTGGTGCCAAGGAGGGCACCTGTGTCCCTTTAAGTGCTCAGGGCTCTGTGCAGCCTGTCTGAATGAAGCTGAACTGTGTTCTCCATTGACCTATGCATCCTTTTGTTAACTTTTAATTTTGAGCCAGTTGTACATTCACTAGCATATATAGGAAATAATGCAGAAAGATACAAATACAGAAATAATACAGAAATTAATATGGATTATTTTTAATTAAAATAATTAATACAGAAACTATTAATACAGAAATAATACAAAAATATGCCCAGTGGTACATATTGCTTAATAATTGTTGTTTAGTCACTCAGTCATGTCCGACTCTTTTGCAACCCCATGGACTGTAGTCTACCAGGTTCCTCTGTCCATGGAGTTTCCCAGGCAAGGATACTGGAGTGGGTTGCCATTTCCTTCTCCAGGGGATCTTCCCAACTCATGGATCGAACCTGGGTCTCCTACTTGGCAGGAGGATTCTTTACTACTGAGCCAGCAGATAACTAGTCAGGAAGTTGACATGGATGCAGTTCACTTGCTGGCTTTTCTGGTTTTACGTGCACTTGTGTGTATGTGTGTGCGAATTTAGTCTTTGCAGTTTTATCTCATGGGTAGAGTCCTGTGACCACCACCACAGTTGAGGTACAGACCAGTCCCACCACACGGATCCATCCTGCTACCCTTGTAAAGCCACACCTTCCCTGCTCTCTAACCCTAGGCCATCCCTATAGTCGTCCCACAGTATGTGAGGGCGATTGATTCCAGGACCCCTCGTGGATGCCAAAAACCCACAGATACTCAAATTGGCATGGTATGATACAAAGCCCACAGATATAAAGGGTAGACTGTAATCCATTCTTCATCTAGGGAATGTCGTCATTTCAGACTGTTATGTAGATGGAATCATACAGCATGCAGCCTTTTGAGATTAGTTTTTTTCAATTGGCATAAATTCCTGGAGATCCAAGTTGTTGCTTGTATCAACAATCCATTGATTTTAAGTTCTGAGCGACATTCCATGGTATGAATGGACCACCATTAGTTTAAACATTCACTCCTTGAAGGGCACTGGACTGTGTTTCTCTTTTTAAACTGTAATCCTTGAGAGAGGGCTTTGGGGGTCCTAATAGCACAGAATCAGTGAGCGTTTTTAAGGTATCCAGGATTTTTCTAAAGGTCTCTCTCTAGAGCATTTGTTCAGTCATTAAGTCGTGTCTGACTCTTTTCGACCCCATGGGCTGCATCATGCCAGGATTTCCCGTCCTTCACTGTCTCCTGGAGTTTGCTCAAACTCATGTCCATTGAGTCGGTGATGCCATCCAACCATCTCATCCTCTGTCGTCCCCTTCTCCTTCTACCCTCAATCTTTCCCAGCATCAGGGTCTTTTCCAGTGAGTCAGCTCTTTGCATCAGGTGGCCAAAGTATTGGAGCATAAGGCCCAGAATATTAATTAATAAAAGAAAGGAAAGGGCTTCTCAGGGGGTGCTAGTGGTAAAGAACCTGCCTGCCAATGCAGGAGACATAAGGGAGTTCAATCCCTGGGTCAGGAAGATCCCCTAGGGGAGGGCATGGCAATCCACTCCAGTGTTCTTGCCTGGAGAATCCCATGGACAGAGGAGCCTGGCGGGCTACAGGCCCTGGCGTTGAGAAGAGTCGGACACGCCTGAAGCAACTTAGCGCAGCATAGAAGGAAGGAATGCGCTGGAGAGAGGCTATGGAGACCCAGCAGAGCGGGCTGGCCAGGCCACGTGTTGGGGAGCTTGATATTCTTATATAAATAGTTGTTTCCCCTGCAGAGGGAAGCAGAAGCACCCGATGCTCTAAGACCTGCGTTTAAGCATCTGCATCCCTCTCCCTGCATTGATGGAAACAGGTATTTTTTCTGATCAAAGAAGCTGTAATACCAACTACTCAGCCTGCTTGGTCCCCTGATCCCTTTGTGGGGAAGATGAAAACCTAAATTCTTGTTCTGAGACAGGTCACAGAGGAAATTGTTTTCTTGCTCTCACTGATTGATTTTCATTTGGGAAGTGTTCCACTTGGCCTTTTCCAAACCATGCCCCAGGACTGGGGCCACATGACGGAATTTAAACACCAAAATCATTCTTGGAGTACGAGCCACACACCCGTGTTTCTGTGTTGAGATTCATGGGAAGCAGCCCGAATAACAGACCCAGAGATCTGACATTGCTTTTCTTATTTAAAGACTTTTTATTTACTCTGCGTTTTATGCAACCAGCAGGGTCTCCCCTTGTCCTCTGCAAATTTAAGCTATTGACCTAAAGGAAGGATGGGTTTTTAGCACTGGGATTGAAGGTTTAAAAGCCACTCAGAAAAAAAAAAAAAAAAAAAAGCCACTCAGAAAAAAAAAAAAGCCACTCAGAGAAACCTGGTATATCGGAAGCTTTTAATACCAATGACTGTCGGTCAGAGAGTCAGCTCTCTGACTTTTAGAACTGAGCAGCGGAAGCAAGCCCCCTGGGAAATAAGCAGCATGCAGAAATGGCCTACAGGGAAACAGACATGGCCTTTGGCCTTTAGCCCAGATGTCAGGAGATGGTTTTCATAGCATAAGCACCGTGATTTCTTTCATGATTTTTTTTAATGTGGACCATTTTTAAAGGCCTTATTAAATTTGTTATAATATTGCTTCTGTTTCATTTTTTGTTTTTTTGGCTGAGAGGCATGTGGGATCAGAGATGGAACCAGGGATGGAACCCTCTGCGTTGGAAGGCAAAGTCTCTCTCTCTTCTTTTAAATTTTATTTATTTACTTATTTTGGTCGTGCTGGGTCTTTGTTGCTGCATGTGGGCTTTCTCTAGTTTCAGCGAACAGGGGCAACTCTCTAGTTTCTGTATGCTGGCTTCTCGCTGCAGTGGCTTCCCTTGTTGCAGAGCACAGGCTCCAGGTGCACGGGTGTCAGTAGTGGCAGCAAACGCCGGCTCAGTAGCTGTAGCACACAGGCTTAGTTGCTCTGTGACATGTGGGCTCTTCCCAGAGGAGGGATTGAACCCATGTCTCCTGCATTGGCAGGCAGATTCTTTACCACTGAACCACCAAGGAAGCCCTGAAAGGCGAAGTCTTAACCCCGGCACTGCCGTGGACGTGCCAAGCACCGTGATTTCTTTGCCTGGGAATCTTGCCCTCATCTGCTGATATTAACCTGAGATAGCATGCTTGAGTGGGGTAACCCTTCCCCTCCCTTCCGCCACCTCCCCTACCACTGCCCCCCAGGTCAGATGCCCGTGTCCTGAGGCCTGCTTTGCTATTGACTCCATTATAACACAAACCCCTTAAGATTCGTGCCTTGAAGTACAGGTGCCTCTTGCTGGGGAGTTTGGTTCTCAAGGAGCCTGGGACGCCAGCCTTGTGTATTACCCAAGGATGCTCCTCAGTTGTCTAGAAGGTGAGTAGTACACTTAGGCGTCGTACAGTGTGAAAAATGCTTAGCCCGCAATCATGCTTAGCATCAGAGAGATGCGTGTACTAACAGAGGGCACAGGAGGACGGACAAACGCTTAGCGGGAGGACCAGAAGGTCACATCTCCCTTCTCAAGCACGCGTTTAGGATGTGCCTCTGCTGAGTGGGACTGAGGATAAACCAATCACACTCTTTAAATAATGTGTTGTTGAAGTATTTGCTTATCTTTGTGTTCTCAGCTCCCACCTCAGGGTTGAGCATGTGGTGGTGTTTGGTAAATATTTGCTAAATGAATGAATGAATAATCAAGAAGGGAGAAGTGAAATTTAACTAATAAGGGGTGGATGGCGGGGTTTCCACCCTCCACTCCCACAGCCACTGTACATGACTTTTCAGCCCCACTCTGGTTTTACAGAACATGTTCAAAAAGTATAATCCCATCAAAGACAGTCAATTTATGGACTAGAAAGAACTGGAGTTTTCTTTGCAATTAGGTGGCAACTGGCATCCCAATGAGCTGCAATACCATCTTGTTCTTTAAGAAGTCAGTTGGGCTCTTGGCCTGAGCACTATCTTCTGAGAAACCGCCATACCTTGAGAGTAAAGTAGAGGAAGAAATGAATGCACAGGCTGAAGCACAAAAGAAAGATGAGACAGAGATGCAAGTAAACGTGTACACCTGTGGAGGCTGCAGAGGCAGCAGCAAGGGGCTAGGACTGGCCAGAGGCTAGGAACACTGGTGCGAATTGTTGGACGGCACGCCTACTGTCTAGAAATTGTCACAGTGGATCTGGAACATATATGCCCATTCTGACTGCCCCAACCCTCGAGACCCGCCTTGCTCATTATCAGAGCAGCTCCTTTGGGTCCTTTGCCCTGAACTTGTGGCATTCTGAGCTAGTTCTGTTCTTAGTTGTGGCTGAATGTAACATGTGTACTGTGAATCATCCCTTTTGCTGTCTTAATGGAAGGGAAAAAAAAAGAAGTTGGTTGGGCTGTACTCACCATGCCCGGTGAGTCAAGGAATGGTAGATGGGCCGCCAGGCGTGGTGTGGCCTGGACCAGTGCCTGCTGCTGTAAACAGTCAAGCAGCAAGGTCTTGGGAAAAAGCCAGGGGCTCCAACTATTCTCATTACAGACCTCTCTATCAGCTTATCTCGATGTTCAGGTTGCCAAGATGCTGTGAGGGTGGTGGTAACAAAATAACTCCCTCTTTCCTCCACACTCTCTACTTTTTCTTTTTTTTTTTTTTAACAGCTAGCAGTAAATGGACTGGCTTTCACTTTCACCAGTGCCTGGGTTGTTTGCTTTGAGACATCTGCTTGTCTTGAGAGTAAAAAGAGAAACTTGGTTCTGAGACCCTGGAATTCTCTCTTTTTGGTTTGCTTTTTCACTCCATCAGCTGAGGCACTAGAGGGAATGTCACAAACCCTAGGCTTCTCAGTAAAACGCACGCCTGTTTGGGATCAGAACCACGCAATATCTGCCTGGCCTTCTTGCTCTAATACTGGAAGTTGGGGATGATATGGGACCACCAGGCTTTGGCTTTGCTGGGATATTTCTTTCGGAATTTTTTTTCCCCCCGGACCGTGCAGCATTACTTCCCTGACTAGGGAAATAATTTTAATAATAAATAACATTTCTCTACAGTGGAAATGCAGAGTCCTAACTACTGGGCCACTAGAGAAGTCCCTTTGCTGGGAAATTTAGAATCTGCCACATGTTTAACATTCCTTGCATTTCCTTACACATAGCCATCATTTCCACAGGGATTTCTCTTTGCAGTTATTTGCAATTATTTTATGTCATTATGTACCCTTCAAGTTGCTGTTAGCTGTAAATTCCAAGTTGTGATTTATGTCTCTTAAGTACTAAGGCAGTCTTTTCGTACATTATTCATACTCTTCTAATTAATTATTTCTTGTGCTTGGCTGATTTGTGTGTAGAAATTTTGGTTTCGAATATTTTCCGAACAGAATCATATTGGTCTTAACTCTGAGTGCAGCATCTTCAGGTATCATGTTGCAGCCATGTGATTCTACACCATGTGGCATGAACTGTGCTAAATGCTTTTTATTTATTGTCCACTTAATCCTCCAGTTAATACACCCACAGAAATTCTGCACAGAGTGGAAAGTTTGGTCACCATATCATCATATAAAGTCATGTGAATGACCAAAATAGTGGTCCAAAGAATGATAAGAATAATTAGAGAAAAGCAAATCAAAGCTACGATGAGGTACCATCTTAAACCAGTTAGAATGGCCATCATTTAAAAAAAAAATTTACAAATAACAAATGCTCGAGAGGGTGTGGAGAAAAGGGAACCTCCTTCACTGTTGGTGGGAATGTAAATTGGTGCAGCCACTATGGAGGACAGTATGGAGGCTCCCCAAAAACTTGTGATGCAGCAATCCCACTTCTGGGAACACAGCTGGACAAAACTATAATTTGAAAGGATTCATGTACCCCAGTGTTCACTGCAGTATTATTTACAACAGCCAAGAAATGGAGGCAACCTAAATGTCCATCGACAGTTAAATGGATAAAGAAGACACGGTACATATAGCAATGGAATATTACTCAGCCATAAAAAAGAAATGAAATAATGCCCCTTGCAGCAGCGTACCATCTTAAGTGAAGTAACTCGGAAAGAAGAAGACAGATACCACGTGCTATAACTTATATGTGAAATCCAAATGTGACCCAAATGAACTTACCTGTGAAACAAGCTCACAGACACAGAGTTATGGTTGCCAAAGGGGGGCTGTGGGGGGAAGGAGGGGTGGGGAGTTAGAGATTAGAGACAAACTGTTGCATATAGGATAGGTGAACAACAGGGTCCTACTGTATAGCGCAGGGAACTATATTCAGTGTCCTATGGGAAACCATGATAGAAAACAACAGAACAAGAATGTATGTATCTGTCTAACTGAATCACTTTGCTGTACAGCAGTAATTAACACAACGTTGTGAATCAACTATACTTCAATAACCTAAATTTAAGAAAAGAATGATAGGGATCGCAATGGTATCTAACACTGTTTTAGGGGTTTTATATGCTTTAAACTCTTTAATCATCTCAAAACCCTCTGAAATAGTATAACTGTTGTCCTTATTTCGTAGCTGAATATGAGGTCCTGAGAGATTAGAAAACTTCTTCAGTGTCATACAGCTTGAATGTGACAGCACTAGGCATCAAAAGCAGAATTCTGACTCCTGAGCCTTTCCTTTTAAATAATACAGTTTTTTTTTTTAAAATAACAAAACCATTATTAATGTCTTCAGCAGAGATTCTGTGAATCACTAAAATCAGAAATTATTATGACACGTTCATTTTCTCATATTAAGTAGAGTTTAAGTGATTTTCAAGTTTGCATCCTTTCTAGGAAGCCTGAATAATTAAATTCCAGTTCTAATTTTGACGTTTCCTTTTTGAAATCATCAGAATCATTGGTTCAAAGCGAACATTTTGGGAATGCCTGCTCCATGCCAGGCCCTGTGCTGAGTATTTTTCATCTGTTATCTCATTTAATTCTCATAATACCATTATCCTTTGAGAGCTGAGGAAACAGAGCTGCACTGAGATTTAGCTCATCAGGGCCTGTCCCAGTGGCCTGGGTTCCGTGGCTGGAGCCCTTCTGGCAAACTGACCTGCATTCTAGGAGTATAGAGTCAGAGGTCCTTTCCCAGTGCATCAGTAGGGGTTCCTGAAAAAAAGTACAGTCATGTGGGCTATCTGATTCTTGCTCATTTAGTCGGAAAAAGTCTATACATCTCATGTGGAGCCCAGGAAGGAAGGGGCTGATGCTGCCATCAGCTCAGGGGGGGTTGAGTCTCCCCTCTGCTCTGGGCAGCTTCTCAGATGGTCCACATGGAGCTGAGGTGTTGGTCTTCTTTGCCCCTCCCTACATCACTGGCCAGCTGCAGATCCGGCTGTGTATTTATTAATTTCTTAAATATTTATTTGTTTTCTTGGCTATGCTGGGTGGGTCTGAGTTGCAGCATGCCAACTTTTAGTTGATGCCTGTGACCAGGGATCAAACCTGGACCCCTGTGTTGGGAGTGCAGACTCTTAGCCATGGACCACCAGGGAAGTGCCCTGGCTGTGTCTTTTCTACCGTTGCTGTGCTCACTCTGTGGGTGAGCTCAGAGGGCAGGAGCTTTGGAAGCTCCTGTTAGACACAGGATACTCAAGGACAGAGTGCCCTTCTCAATGCTGCCCTGGCTCTGCCACCTCTGGTAGTAGCCAGGAAGGTGCCTCTTTCTTTCAGCATCCAGTGTCTGAACTCATGTTACAGGAAAAGGGACCCTTTCTGTGCTGGGCAGCTGGGCCCAGAACCATGGTCTTCTAGTGATGCTTAGCATGAGAACTTGGAGGGAGGGTGAGTATGTGAAGTCCTCCCATCATCTCCTGCCTGGGGCCCTGCGTGAGTATGAACTTGGACCTGGTGACTTGCCTCTTTATGCTTTGCCCGTCCAAAGAGAGATGTAAAAGCCAGGCTGCTGGCATCAGGGTTGTCTCTATCAGGTGACCTGTTTCTCTGCTTGCTGACTGCTAAGTCACCTCAGTGCGGGGACGCATTCAATGTCCTGATCTTTGAGGCTTTGTTCTCAGGACCTCACGCTGACTCCATCAATCTGAGTGGTTCAGCGTAACTCCAGACAAGAGTTAGGGTGTGATGTGATGTGATGGCCCTTTGTTGAGTCTCTTTAAAAGTCCTGAAGATGAGGGATAATGGGTGTTTAATGAGCTCCTGCAGGATGGCAGGTGCTGACAAGTACCTTACAGCCTCCATTTCTAATCCCACAATTGATATATTATCATTCAGAACCCGAAGCTTGGAGGTCAAAGGATTCTGCTTACTGCAGACAATGCATTTGACAGGGAGAGGGAGCAGGAGTTAATTTCCTGCACTCATCCAGCAGTGGCCAAGACTCGCTTTCCCAGGGGAATCTGTGCTGGCTTTTATGGCCTTTTGTGAGAAAGCTTGGGGAGACCAAGGTGCGTGAACAGCAGGCATCATTGTCATTGTCCAGCATCTATTCCTTAGCCCTGGATCATGGATGGGTGTATTAGAAATGCCTTCAGTTGCAGAGTTGATACAGTACATATGAATAGACTGATGATACTTGGCTTTGCTCATCAATACTTTCCTTTTCTCATGTAGAATATTGTCATCTTTTCCCCTCTTCCCTCCCTGGACCTTTTTCCTATGAGTGCAGGATGTTGTTGGTCAGTCCCCTGGTCGTGTCCCGACTCCTTGCAACCCCATCGACTGCAGCATGCCAGGTTTCCCTGTCCATCACCATCTCCCAGAGTTGGCCCAAGTTTGTGCAGGACGGTTCCAGCCCTTTCCTGACTGTGGTAGGGCTGTCCAGGCACCCCGGCCCTCTCAGTTTCCCCAGCTGCAACCCTAGAGCCTTTTTAAGATCCCCTCAGTCCTCTAGCTGAGACACTGCAGCTGCCAAGACTGTACCCCCTCACCAGTACCCACCCCATCGAGTGCCATGGTACCGCCTGTGTGGACAGGGGGCCCCACAACAGCTGGTACCAAACAATGCCTGTTCTCATCTGGGCATCCCGGGAGGGCCTGGCAGCTTCGACCGTTCAGAGCCCAGCTGGGTCTGGAGTTGTTGGGCTGCACTGCAGAGGTGATTTGCTACTTCGTGTCAGTACAAATAAGACAGATTTCAATCCAAGGAACTTTGAAGGAACTTCTGCCCTCTCCCTGTCTTCTGATTGTCTTTATGATGAAAGATGTTTGAAGTAGCCCCGCTGTTCAGTGAAACCAGGCTGGATATGCCTGCTGAGGTTTACAGTATCACTCTGCTGTGCTGGCTGTGCACTCTAGACAGGTTCCCTAACCTCTCTGAATCTCTCCTCCTGTATCTTCTTTAAAAAAAATGTTTTATTTATTTTAAAAATGTATTTAGCTGTGCTGGGTCTTAGTTGCAGGTGGCACGTGGGATCTTTAGTTACAGCGTGCATGGTCTCTTAGTTGTGGCAGGAAAGCTGTTAGTTGCAACATGTGAACTCTTAATCACGGCATGTGGGATCTAGTTCCCTGACCAGGGACTGAACCCAGACCCTCTGCATTGGGAGTGCAGAGTCCTAGCCACTGGACCACCAGGGAAGTCCCTCCTTCTGTATCTTGATATTGAATTTAATAATACCTATGCCACACAGTTCATGTCAGGATTTAATGATGGGATGTTTGTGGAGAGCACCTTGCCCAGGCCTTGGCACACTGTGTGCCCTCCATGGGTAATGAACTCTCTTCCCCTTTCCTCGTAGGATTCCAGCTGAGAGAAGACAAGGCCAAATCAACTTCTAGACATGCAGCTTTGCTGTCTTTACCACTGTCTGCAGGGATCTGTGCTTGGCTGGTTTGGGATACTTTTAAACAAAAGTAAAAGAGCTTTAATTATGCCCTTGTTTGTGGTTTGGATTGGTTGCCTCATTAAAAGATTTGAGAATACTGCCCGCCCTCTGGCTGCTGCAAAGTGCAGGCCTGGCAGGAAGTCAGGAATGGTAAGGCGGTCCTTTCTGGGGAAGCTCCCAAGTTCTTCTGGCTCAGAGATGGGGCTGGCCGAGTCATCTGGGCGGGGTGTGGCTCAGGGCACAGCTCCTGAGTCCAGGCCTGCTCCGGCATCCCCCTGCAGTGTGTATGTCTTTGGCCTGAATGATTACACTCGCTGTTGCTCTTCGCTTCCCATTCCCTCAATTTCAGTTGCAGTCTTCCTCTTAATACAGATGACAGACATCACTGGGATTCATACCAAGCAGACAGCGGGGGCTGTTTAGAGTGACTTTGTGATCACATTGCCTGGATTCCAGTCCACTTCATACCAGGTGGTCTTAGATATAAGGAACCTCAGTTTCCTTATCTGCAGAATGGAATAGTGGTAGCACTAATCTTACAGGATTGTATGAGGATTAACCTGTGAAAAGTGGTTAATGAAGATCCTCTTCTAGAAGTAAAAATTGCCTATATTGATATTAGTAATGGACTTCCCTGGTGACTCAGTGGTAAAGAACCCACCTGCCAATGCAGGAGATGTAGGAGATTCAGCTTTGATCCCTGGGTCTGGAAGATCCCCTGGAAGAGGAAATGGCAATCCACTCCAGTATTCTTGCCTGGACAATCCCATGGACAGAGGAGCCTGGAGGGCCACAGTCCATAGGGTCACACAGAGTCGGACACGACTGAAGCGACTTAGCATGCACACACAGCCTCACCAGCAGGCACAGAGCTCTCCTAGTGGCCCAGCCTAGGATTTTATTCTTCTCTGTGTGGCTCGGATCATTCGGATTCTCACTGTGCCTCTTAAAGCAAAGGTGTTCAAGATGTTATATCTACCTTTTTACTTCTTCAAGCCAAGAGACTGAGTAGACTCCCCAGGAGATCCTGTCTGCTCGCCATCCTGTATTGCTGGTGCTCAGTCGTGTCTGATTCTTTGTGACCCCATGGACTGTAGCTCACCAGGCTCCTCTGTCCATGGGATTCTCCAGGTAAGAATACTGCAGTGGGCTGCCATTTCCTTCTTCAGCGGATCTTCCCAACCCAGGGATCAAACTCCTGCCTCCTGCATTGGCAGCCGGATTCTTTACCTCTGAGCCACCAGGGAAGCCCCCTCCATCCTCTATCAGGAACCAAATAAAGGCTCTGACAAACACCAGCTCCAAAGGCGGATGTGTTACCCCTCTCCTTTGGTTGCTTTCCGGCATTCTCTGGTCTGGGCAGCCTCTCCTCCCCCTCCAGCTAGCCACTGGGGCTTGCTTTCCTTTTTTTGGCTGCACTGGGAAGCACTTGAGATCTTAGTTCCCTGACCAGCAATTGACTTCCTCTCCACTCAGTGGAAGCTCGGAGTCTTCAACCACTGGACCACCAGGGAAGCTCCCAGGTCTGACCTTTGAGGAGAAGGACCTCTCTGCTGTCCTGACCCATGGGGGCCCCAGTTCTGTCCTGGATGGATGAGCATGGCTCCGAGGAACGTAGGCCTGAAAGCCTTGCTGGATGTGAACTTCCCATTCATTTTAAATCACCTCTTTCTCCATTTTTATTTTTATAACAATATCACAACAATGGCTGCTTTGTGTGTGCATTCTGTCAAAAAATAACTGTGAAAAAGTGAAAAGCATGTCCCTCATGTAATTATAGAGTGAACCTGAGTCAAATATTATACTTACTCATTAATGAGAGAACCAGTAAATTGGTAAACAGAGAACATTGGAAGAAGTGGGTGTTTATAGGCATTTTTGGGGAAAAAAACAAGAGAATGATTAGGTAAATGTGGAGAGAATGGTGAGGTACCATTTCAGCTCAGCCTCGAGGTACCCCAGCTTCTGGGAGTGCTGCCAACAAAAAGCCTCTCTGTCAGCTCCCCTCAGGGTGTAGGGGAGAGAAAGGTTCCCCGTCTTCTCTTTCAGATCCTGTCGATCTAATGATCACCTTGACATAAAACAGGCTAACAGAAAGCAAAGCAGATTTAATTTTGTACGAACGGGAGTTCACAGAAAATATGAGACACGAGGAAGCGACCAAAGTAAGGGCTTCCCTGGTGGCTCAGCGAATAGGAATCCGCCTGCCAGTGCAGGAGACATGGGTTCGATCCCTGGTCCGGGAAGATCCCAGATGCTGAGGAGTAGCTAAGCCCAGGCACTGCAGAGCAGCTAAGCTCTCACACCTAGAGCTCGGGAGCCACAATTACTGAGCCCACATGCCTCGGGGACTGAGGCCGGGGTGCCCTAGAGCCTGTGCTCGCGACGAGAGAAGTCACCGCAGTGAGAAGCCCGCTCACTGCAACCAGAGAAAAACCCGCGCAGCAGTGCAGACCCAGCAGAGCCAAAAATAAATAAGCAAATACAATTATTTTTTTAAAAAGGAAGTGACTAAGGTAGGGAACTTTTTTACCTTTGAAACAAAGAGACAATACGTTTTGAAGAATTAACAGGACAGAGAGGTCTGGACTTGGGGTGGGAAAGCAGTGGAAGAGTAACGGGGCTTGTTGACACAGCCTTCTCAGCCTTGAATTCCCTATCTCTGGTGATAAGGACGTCTCTCTCCTTCTTGGTACAGGGAGGGTGCCTTTCGTGTGGGAGGTTTATTTCCTTCTTTTAGAGAGACAGAGACTATCTTTGTTTTTTGCCAGAGATGTTCCATAAATAACTTTAACTCAAAATAATCAATATGCCTAAGTGATGTATTTGGGGCGGCCTGCCCAGAACCCCATCAAGGGGTTGCCTGAGGAAAGTCCCCTGGCCTTCTGGGCACCCCATGTCTGATCCATCTCTGGGTGTAAAGGCCAGATGTCTCACCCGCTGCTTGCATCTCTCCAGGCTTATCCTATCTTCAGAACTGCCCACAGGGCCAGCTGAGGCTTCTGTTGTGACTACATCCTAGTTCACTTTTTCTCTCTACCCAGAAATCTTCAAGGTAACAAGTAGCTTCACAGTGTCCATGCCCTTAATATATGTTGTTGCTAAGTCACTAAGTTGTGCCCAACTCTTTGCAGTCCCATGGACTGCAGCACGCCAGGCTTCCCTGTCCTTCACTATCTCTTAGAGTTTGCTCAAAGTCATGATCATTGAGTTGGTGATGCCAACCAACCATCTCATCCCCTGCCTCTTGCTTCTCTTCCTGCCCTCAATCTTTCCCAGTATCAGGATCTTTTCCAGTGAGTCAGCTTTTTGCATCAGGTGGCCAAAGTATTGGCACTTCAGCATCATTTCTTCCTTTGAATATTCAGGGTTGATTTCCTTTAGGTTTGACTGGTTTGATCTCCTTGCCATCCAAGGGACTCTTAAGGGTCTTCTCCCCTTTCAAACCACAGTTTGAAAACCTAAAATATTTGCTGTTGACCTTATTTATGGTCAATAGCAAAATCGGACCCAGATATATTCCTCTAGATATCAGGGTTTGGCTGATCTGTGGAGTCAGACAGCAAATATTTTAGGCATTGCAGGCGCCCTGTCTCTGGTGCTTTCACAACTCTTCAGCTCTGTCCTGGGAGCAGGAAAGCAATCACGAAGACTAAACGAAGGGCTATGTTCCAGCAACACTACTTACAAAAACAGGTAGAGGGCGGGATCTGGGCCACGGACCAGAGTGCCGACCCCTGCCTTGGATAGTTAAGTCATCCTTGGGCAAGTCTGTTGAACAGTGTCCTAGTGTGAAAGGACAAGCTACCTGCCAGCTTTGTTCTGTTTGATGCTTACAGGATATAATGTCTTTTTATTTATTTACCTGTTTTTGGCTGCACTGGGTCTCTGTTACCGTGCGAGGGCTTTCTTTATTGTGGCTAACAGGAGCTCCTCCTCGTAGCGGTGCCAAGCTTCTCACTGTGGTGGCTTCTCTTGCTGCGGAGCTCAGGCTCTAGGGCGTGAGAGCTTCAGTAGTGCAGGGCGGGCACTCAGTAGTTGTGGCACGTGGGCCCTAGAACACGGACTCGGTAGTTGTGGCACACAGGCTTAGTTGTTCCTTGGCATGTGGAGTCTTCCCAGACCAGGGATCAAACCCAAGTCCCCTGCACTGGCAGATGATTCTTAAGTACTGGACCACCAGGATGTAATTTCTCAAGCCTACAACTGCCTACAAAGAGCTCATCTCAACCATTTCTCAAATGAGGTGCCAGGATTGGTGAGGATTCTCCATAGTCTGAGTATTTAGGTAGATGATAGTCTGAAAGTGAGCGTGGTGGATCTAGCCCTGAGCTTGCCCTGCCCCCTTGGACCAACCTCCTTTACTCAGTCATGGGAAGCAGAGGTTTGAGTGACTCTTGGAGAAAAGCACCCCAAAACAGAGCTAACTGCAGGTTCACAGAGCCCAGAGGTATCTGAAGAGGCCGTGCCCAGCATCCCACCCTGCCAGGTGTCCTGGACTTGACACAAAGTAGGTGGATTTACCTGTGAGTAAGGCAGTTTGAATGTTGAGAGCCCTTACCCATCAGGGTGTTAAAGGTGTCCAGCCTCCACCTTGTTTCCTGGGCCTCGTTCTTCTGACACAAGAAAGAGGTAGGAATAGCTTACTCATGGAGGCAGAGGTCTTACCTGGCCGTGCCCCACGCTGCCTGTGACGTCGACAAAGCCCCTTGGTCCTCAAGGCTTTGTTAGCACCACTGTGAAATGTGCAGGGTCTCTCCTCCAGCTCTACCTTTGCCAAAGTCCATTAAACAAGGCCTGGATTCAAATTCTGACTCCTCACCAGCTATGTGACCATAGGCCAGTTTTTTAAATCTCTCTGTACTGTTCAATAGGAAAATGAAATGAATATATGTATGTAAAACTTGTAGAGTAATACTTGTAGCATAGTAAGCACTATGAAAGTATTTTCTGTTATACTTTTTGTTATTATTATCTTTAAGTGCTGTTATCTTTAGCACTTAGTATGGTATCTTATTAGCAATTGTTGTGGTTTAGTTGCTTGGTCACGTCCAACTCTTTGCAACCCCATGGACTGCAGCATGCCAGGCTTCCCTGTCCTTCACCATCTCCTGAGGTTTGCTCAAACTCATGTCCATTGGGTTGGTGGTGCCACCCAACCATCTTATCCTCTGTCGTCCCCTTCTCCTCCTCCTTTCAATCTTTCCCAGTATCAGGGTCTTTTCCAGTGAGTCAGCTCTTCTCATCAGGTAGCCAAAGTCTTGGAGCTTCAGCTTTAGTGTCAGTCCTTCCAGTGGATATTTAGGGTTGATTTCCTTTAGGATTGACTGGCTTAATCTCCTTGCCTGTCCAAGGGACTCCAAAGAGTCTTCTCCAGTATAGGGGCTCAATAAGTGTCATTCAATACATAAATGAGCCATGTAATAAATTAGATTCATATTCAGTCTGGAGCACTGCTATCCAATAGAGCTCCATGTGATGGGAGCGTGCTTGACTCCATGCTATCTGGTAGGATACACTGGCCACATTTGGATAATGAGGACTTGACATGTGGGTATTGTGACTGAGGAACTGCATTTTCAATTTTATTCAATCTTAATTTAAACTTCCAGCCACATGAGCCTGGCTAGTGGCTTCCATGTTGGAGAGCACAGTCCTCTATACAGTCTAGTGTTCAGAGATTGTGTTTCACTGTTTGGCATTTTTCAGACAGCTGCAGCTAATTCACACACAGCCAGAATTGAGAACCACAGGACTAGAACACTTAGGCCAGTACTTTCTCATCCAGCCCCATGTATTCATCAAGAAATAAATTCAAGAAGTCAATATTAAGCTCCCACTGTATGCCAGTAACTCTTCTGGGCAGTAGCAATCAGCAAAGAGAGAGATAGATCTTGGCTGTCCAAGAATTTGTGTACTAGTGGAAGAGGAGATAAAATAAAGACAGAAACAGGCCACTGTTTTTTATCACTGGGGAAGACTGGAAAGAGTTTGCATTAGCTCTCTCAGTAGGATTTTGTAGCACTGTGCATGAATCTACAATGATCTTTGATGTTAACTAACCAAGGTTGGATGTTCTGGTGATTTTGGGCCTGTTGTTGTTGCTCAGTTGCCCAGTCGTGTCTGATTCTTTGTGACCCCATGGACAGCAACACGCCAGGCTTCCCTGTCCTTCACTGTCTCCTGGAGCTTGCTCAAACTCACATCCATTGAGTCGATGATGCCATCCAACCATCTCGTCCTATGTCACCTCCTTCTCCTTCAGACAAGGTGCTTGAGTGCAATCAGGACAAAGAGGGTGTTGCAATGGTGACTGGCTTGGAGGGAATTGTGGTGCTTGTTTAAGGAAAGCCTGTCAGAAGGGCGCACCTGAGCTGAGACCTGTGTGGTGAGAAGGAGCGAGCCTTGTCATGATCTGAGATCAGAGGATTCCAGCAGAGGGAGAAGCAAATGGTCTTGAAGTTGGGGCTGTGCTTGGCCCATTTGCAAAACAGGAGGAAGGCCAGTGTGATGGGAATGGTAAGCACAAAAGACTGTGAACACAGGTGAGCTCAGAGAGGAGGGGAGGGTGGAGTTTTTCAGGACCACGTGGGCCAGGGTCCTGAGTTAGGATTTTGTTCTAAGTGCTGTGGGAAACTGTAGGACCATCCCGAGCAATGCCTCCTGGGCTCAGTGTCTCTTATCTCAGTTGTCATGCTGTGCATGGGTGCTGGGTAGGGGGCGTGGTGATGTGGTGGTAGCTGGTGCCAGGGCACTGACAGTGGCTGTGCAGATGGAAGGTTCAACAGACGGGTATCTACCCAGGTAGAGCCAACAGAACATACTGCTGGGTGGATTAGATCTTGAAGGTCACAGAGTTTTTATATGCCCTCCTCCCCAAATATACCTACTTCCCAGGTGGCTCAGTGGTAAAGAATCCACCTGCCAATGCAGGAGACCCAGATTTGATCCCTGGGTCGGGAAGATCCCCTAAAGAAGGGAATGGCAACCCACTCCAGTATTCCTGCCTGGGAAATCCCATGGACGGAGGAGACTGGTGGGCTACAGTCCATGGCGTCACAAAAGAATCAGACATAACTTAGCAACTAAACAACAACAAACAAAAAACCCCAAATATACAGAACAGGGAGCCTGAGTATCTGGTATTCCCTCCAAGTTCACCTTCCTTTCCTCTTCCTTCAGGAGGCTGCTAAGGAGCTGTGTGATGCCAGGAAGTGTAGGTTAGGGGATTATAAAGCAGGTAGCCCGAGGCAATGTTCCTCTGACTTTCAAGTGCACATCATCTGGGGATCTTGTTAAAAGGCAGAGCCTGACTTTGTTGGTCTGGGGTGTCGGTCTGAGCTTTTGCATTTCTAAAAGGCTCCCCCCATGCTGCCAGGACCACCTTTGCTTGAGCCCCACTTTACCTAGGGAGGGCTGACTTCCTGCTACATAAGGGCATGAAACTGTGACCCTTCAGAGCCTGTGAGTCTTTGGAGCAGGTTGCAGGTGCCTGGGAAGTTCTCGCGAGAATCACGCAGGAGTCCATTCTTCTAGATCCGTAGGAGCATCTTGGACTTGTGGCCATGAGCCCTCTCTAGAGACCCAAGGAATCTGCTTTGTGCCTACAGCAATGACGGGGCCCCTTTGTTTGTCCTTTGGGAACCAAATTGCTCAACAATTATTGCACAGCCTGTAGCAGTGTAGGCACAGCTCTTCACATCGAATCTCAGGACTGCATTTGAGGAGGGATGTATTTTGTATGAAAAAGAAGCCTTTAAAGCAAAATGACCTGTGGGCAAGAAGGCCTGGGGCTCTCTTGTGTTGTGTGTTATCAACACAATGCTTTTAACTTGATGTCTGGGTGGGAGAAATGAGACTTGATTGCCGGAGATATTAACAATGAGATGATCGGTTTGAACTGAGATGGAAGTTTGACTCCGAAGTGATGCCTCGGGCTCTGGATCTGTTCCTTAATGGAAAGGGAAAAGGAAGTGTCAAGAAGTTTAATCTGATACATTTCACTGAAGAGCATCCCTAAAGTGAAACCTATTACCAGGCTGCAGGATTTAGGGCTGTTTTGAAATGAATGTACTTACTCCCTTGTAGAAGAGACTAGTTCAACCATATTGATCATCCGGGGGCCAGGACTGAATGTTTTATTGAGGCAGGGTTTCAGATGGAAGCTTTTTGTAAATGAAACTAACATTTGATGACTGGGTGAAAATTACTATGACTTGCCATCTGGTTTCTCAGCCAATACCATTGATTCATGGTGCTTGTAGTGGTTCTTAATAATCTGTCCCATTTCATATTATATGAGATATTGAAGCTATTTTCCTAATTCCTCCAGTCTAAACATTTAGAGTTATTACACCAAGCTTCCACTCCAGCTTTCTTTGATCGAATTTTTTTGAATTCTCAAGTGCTGTCACATTTATCATTACAGGCTATTACATTATCACATGGCAGTTTGCATTTTTATTATGTTCTTCACTTCTAATATATTCAGATCTTCCTTGTGGAACCCACATAGATTTTTTTTTTAACTAGGTGGGGGGAGGACATTGAACTATCTCCTCACCTCACTCAAAATGATCAATATCCTTTCTTATTTCTGAGTGAGAAGCTGTTCAGTAGAGCCCCCATTTCCACTGTTTGTTTTCCCTGTTTATTTCTCTTTTCTTTCTGGAATTACTGCTTACCCCAGAGATAGCTGCTTAAAAGGAAGGGTCAGCATAGTCTGAGAGAGTCCTTAATGAAATCTCTTATGTTCATAGTAGAGTCATAGAATTACGGCAGCAGATTTTTCTGTGTTTTTAGAAGTGTTTCCAGCATAAACATATGCATCTCTCACCTCTGCAAGGGCCTCCTGGTTGGCGCTAGTGGTAAAGAACACTCCTGCCAGTGCAGGAGACATAAGAGATGCAGGTTCAATCTCTGGGTTGGAAAGATCCTCTGGAGGAGAGCATGGCAACCCACTCCAGTATTCTTGCTTTGAGAATCCCATGGACAGAGGGAGCCTGGTAGGCTACAGTCTATAGGGTCACAGAGTCGGACATGACCGAGTGACTGAGCATGCACACATCTCTGTAAACCATCATGTTGCTTCCTGGGTGGGGAGTCAGGGTGATGGCCCGGATGATCACAAAGCACTTTTATCTGCCAATAAAATAAAAGTCAGATACATGGCCTGGCCACAGTTGCTCTTTAGGGGTAGAACTCCAGGCAGATGTGAGTACTTCCTGGTGATGCAGTGGATAGGAATCTGCCTGCTAATGCATGGGACACGGGTTTGATCCCTGGTCCAGGAAGATTCCCGCATACTGTGGAACAACTAGGCACACACCACAACTACTGAGCCCATGTGTTGCAACTGCTGAAGCCCTTGAGTCTAGAGCCCCTGTTCCGCCAGGAAGAGTAGCCTGATGAGCAGAGGAAGCCTGCACCAAGCAACGAAGACCCAGCACATCAAAAAGAAAAAGAAATAAAAAAATTTTTAAAGTGGCTCATGGCGCTGCTGCTTCTGGAGGGACACTCTTCCCATGGTGAGTGAAGGTGTCTACCATCCTGATATGCTGATTCTTGTGAGAGAATGGTCAGAACTGTCTTTAGAGAAGTCTCTGTGATGCCAGCTGTGATTCTGCCAGGAGATTTTGTAGCCTCAGGAGCCAAACAGTCCTGGGTGGAAATCCTGCCTCTGCCACTTTCTAGCTGTATGGTCTTAGGAAAAACAGGTAACTGTTTTGATCTTTAGTCTCCTCTAGAAAATAGAACCCTGCCTTCTTGGCCACTGGAGAATTGTAAGAATTTACAATAACTTTCTACCACACCGTGTGCCATTGTTTGTCTGCATAAGTTGTTGCTTTCAAAATGAAGCAAGCATATTAAGGAGTTGGACGTGATTGCTCATCTTTTATCCTGGTTTTTACTTTCTTTGTGCTGTTCTAAGTAACCTCAGTCATGTCCGACTCTGTGACACTGTGGATTGTAACCTGCCAGGCTCCTCTGTCCATGGGATTCTCCAGGCAAGAATACTGGAGTGGGTTGCCATTTCTTTCTCCAGGGGATCTTCCCGACCCAGGGATAGAACTTGCATCTCTTATGTCTCCTGCATTGGCAGGCAGGTTCTTTACCACTAGTGCCACCTGGGAAGCCCCTTTACATTGTTTGGATCACCATAAACAATCCATAGCCTTCAACTGGTTCTCACTGTTTCTTTCCTCCTGGCTCTTTAGACTGTTGCAAGCAGTTTTCTCTGCTGATGCAAATGCTGAGGCTGTCATCTTGATAAAGCCTGTCTCCCTGGATACCAGTGGCTGAGTGGATGTTTTCGTTCCCATGTGCCAAGTTGAATCTACCCTGCAGACCAGGGTCTGGCGGCAGGGCGCCCAGGGCAGTGTTGAAACTGGATGTCCAGTGCCTGTGACTGCAAGGCCATCGCCTCTGTTTTCTTACCCATCGAGGCATCCTGCAGTGGTTGACACATCAGCTGCGGGAGCTTTTTAAACAGATGGGCAAAGCCAGGTGCATCTGAAGGCACAAGAGTCTTGGCTCTAGACACATATGGTGTTCTGTGTGGGAATGGAATGAGAGGCAGAAAGCACGTGCTCACAGTTTGTTTCCGGCGTTCTTGGATTGCATGCAGGTGTCTCTTTCAACACATCTTATTTTCTAAGCATGAAGTCAGAGGGAGATAATGTGACCCAGGTAACGTGACAGGGCACCAGTGTGTCCCAGGGGGAGGCATCCACTGACCATCCATCACACACACAGCTCCCTGTGCAAGAACAGGGCTCTGACCCTGGGTCAAGAGGGCACGTAGCAACATGCTCTCAGCTTTCTGGTCTCAAGTGAGACAACAGCCACTTTCTTACCAATTGATGGATGTACTGCCCTGTGTATTATTCCACTGGAGAGGCAATGCCTCTGTTCTAGAAAGTGGAGATTGCAGTCTTCACAGAATGCCTTTTTTTGTATGTTTCATAATGTTTCTAATACCATCTTAGACCTGCTTGTCTCTGTGGTTTCCCCAAACAATAGGTCTCTCCCAGCCTGTAGATTTCATGAGACAAAAAACATCTCATTTCCATAATTGTTCTCCTTTTGAGGCCTGGCTCTATTATTCTCTGGCCCCCAGAACCATTTGGGTCTCTTCTCAAAGCGCCAAGAAGACTGTAAACACTTTCTCATTTCCAACTGATGTGGAAAAATTCAGCTAAAGGAATTTGACATTTCAATCCACAAGCACTTAGCATTATTCTCAGGGAGTTGGAGTCTTCTTCTCCATGCCTTCATCATGAGACCACCAGCCCATGCATACTCATTGAGAGTGATAACACCTGTGTGTGCTTGTGTGTGTGTGCACATGCTTAGTTGCTCAGTCATGTCCAACTCTTTGTGACCCCATGGACTGTAACCCACCAGGCTCCTCTGTACATGGGATTTCCAGGCAAGAGTACTGGAGTGGGTTGCCATTTTCCTCCTCTGGAGGATCTTCCCAACCCAGGGATCAAACTGGCATCTCCGGTGTCTCCTGCTTTGGCAGGTG
The DNA here is from genome assembly GCA_024291935.2 of Okapia johnstoni. Lineage (NCBI taxonomy): Eukaryota > Metazoa > Chordata > Mammalia > Artiodactyla > Giraffidae > Okapia > Okapia johnstoni. The sequence continues at coordinate 13,011,562 of CM044326.1, read as the reverse complement.
GATCCTCTACCATGGAGCCACCTGGGAATCCCAATACCACCCCTAGTGGAGGGAAAATTGCATCCCATGGGTGGGGGAGGGGCACAAAGATTGGCTTGTTCTTTTTCTGTATAAAGCGTAAATGGACACACAGCATATAAGCAGATGTGCGGTATGTCTATTCAAATATCACATGGGCCCAATTAGGAAGAAAGGTCTAAAAAGGTTCTTGGGTGCGTAACAATGAAAGAAGGTTGAAAACTGTGGCTCTAAAATTTTCTCTTGATGCCTTCTGTTCCCTACTCACAGTCAGTATTGCTTAAAAGGAGACCCCTTGCTCTCCACTTGCGGTGAAGACATCACCAGGTGCAGTTCTGGCAGGAAGGAAAGGCCAGTGTGTTTCCAGCTGAATATTTGTTCCTAACTCTTTAAGGGAAAATCAAGCCTGAGTTTTAAAAATAGCACCCCAAATGTACCTTTTTAGAATCTTCTAGAACTCTGGACATCACTTGGGTGATGGCTAAATAGTCAAACCAACGCAAGTTCCACAACTACCGATTTAGGAGAAGGAGAGACAGTGGCTTAGATTGGAGGCTGACCCAGGGCCAGAAAATGGAACTGTTCCATAGACCTCTTGCTCATCACCTCTGCTCACCTCTGTGCCTGGCAGACTCAATGGTATAACCTAATTCAGCTTCTGTACATGGGTACCAAATTGAATCTTGGACACCGAGTTTTGGTCAACATCAATAAAAAAAGAATAGCTTTATTGCTTTGCTAGGTAGAAGCTTTATTGCTTTGGCCTAGGTAGAAGGCCACAGTGGGCTAATGCCCTCAAAGGTGTGTGTCTCAACCTGCAGGCGGAAATGAGAAGTTTTATAGTAATAGTAGTGAAAAGTTTTATAGAGGGCACGATCAGCTTGTGGACATTCTTCTGATGGGTTGATGGTAAGGTAAGAGGGCGTCAGCAGCATCACCTTCTGGTTCCTGGGGTTTGCATGCTCACAGACAGCGCACAGTTACCTTCTCTCACCTGGTAGGGGTTTTAGTTCTGCAGGATATCCCTTGAGGAGGAATCAGGACCCTGCCCCAAGGCTGCACTATGGTTTCTTGACTGTTCCTCCCTTGTCTCCCCGCCATCTCCCTTTCCCTGATTAGCACACGTTTGAACCTGTCCTTTGGAGCCCATGGAAGGTCTTGAAGGCTGAATGAAGCCTATTGCCTACAAACAAGAAATGGGGGACACAGAAGCCCTTTAGTGGACAGGAGCTCCACAGGGTCCTGGTCAGTTTCAATGGCATAGTTCACCAAACACACTCTAGCCCTTTACACTTAATTGAATTTGTAAGGAAGGCTCTCTCCACTCAGATTTCCCTTTCTTTCATCTTGATCTATCAACCTTCTACTGGTTCTGTAAGCCCTAGCTCCAAAGATTTCTCTTGCAGGAAGTCTTTCATGAGCCCCCCGCCATCCACCCCCACTTTCTTACTGCACTTACCACATTCTGCCTTACATTTTGGTTATTTGTACATGTTGTCTTATTTTTCCATTTTATTGAGTTACAAGTAATATACCATAAAATCCATCCATTCTAAGTATACAATTCAGTGATCTTTTAGTAAGTTTCTAACATTGTGCAACCATCCCCACAGTCCAGTTTTAAAACATGTCTGTCACTCCAAGCAGCTAGCTCATGGCTATTTGCAGCCTGGGTTCACCCCACCCCCAGCCCCAGGCACCTGCTTTCATTCTCTGTAGGTTTGCCTTTTCTGGATGTTCCAAGTAAATGCAATAGTACAATATATAATCTTTTTCATCTGGCTTCTTTCAATTAACATAATCTTTTCAAAGCTAATTTATGTTGTAGCATGTTTTGGTAGTTCCATTTTGTTGCAGAAACTATTCCTTAGGTTTATAATTTAGTGGCTATTAGATAAACTGGATTGGATTAGTATTGTATTTATGGATATACCACATTTCGTTTATTCATTGACCATTGGTTATCATTTGGATTGTTTTCAGTTTGGGATTATTATGGATGCAATTTGCAATCTTTCTATAGACATATGTTTTTGATTCTTTTAGGTAAAATTGCAAATGGAATGGCTGGGTCATGTGGTAAATTTTTATTTTATTGAAGTATAGTTGATTTACAGTGTGGTGTTAGTATCAGGTATACAGCAAAGTGATTCAGTTATACATGTACATATATGTGTGTGTGTGTATATATATACTTTTTCAGCGGAGAAGGCAACGGCACCCCACTCCAGTACTCTTGCCTGGAAAATCCCATGGACAGAGGAGCCTGGTAGGCTACGGTCCATGGGGTCGCTGCGAGTCGGACACGACTGAGCGACTTCACTTTCACTTTTCCCTTTCATGCACTGGAGAAGGAAATGGCAGCCCACTCCAGTGTTCTTGCCTGGAGAATCCCAGGGACGGCGGAGCCTGGTGGGCTGCCGTCTATGGGGTCGCACAGAGTCGGACACGACTGAAGTGACTTAGCAGCAGCAGCAGCAGCAGCATACTTCTTCAGATTCTTTTCCTTTATAGGTTATTAAAAGATAGTGAGTATAGTTCCCTGTGCTACATCATAGATCCTTGCTGTTTATCTATTTTATGTGTAGTAGTGTGTATATGTTAATCCCAAGCTTCTAATTTATCCCTTCCCTACCTTTCCCTTTGGTAACCATAAGTTTGTTGTCTATGTCTGTGGGTCAGTTTCTCTTTTGTGTATAAATTCATTTATATCATTTTTTTTTAGATTTCACATATGAGTGACATCATGTGACATTGGTCTTTCTCTGTCTTCACTTAGTACAATAATCTCTAGGTCCATCCATAATGCACAAATGGCGTTATTTTGTTATTTTTTATGGCTGAGTAATATTCTATTGTATATATGTACCACATTTTCCTTATCCATTCATCTGTTGATGGACAGTTAGGTTGTTTCCATGTCCTGGCTGTTGTAAATAGTCCTGCACTAAACATTGAGGTGCACGTATCTTTTTGAATTATGGTTTTCTCAGGGTATATGCCCAGGAGTGGAATTGCTGGGCCATATGGTAGCTCTGTTTTTAGTTTTTAAAGAACCTCCATACCATTCTCTATAGTGGCTGTCCCAGTTTACATGCATGTGGTAAATTTATATACAACTTTTTAAGAAACCACCCAGTTGTTTTTCAAAATGACTATAAGCATTTCATCTGTTCCTTCCTATCAGACTCATATGAGGTTTCCAGTTTCTCCATATCCTTGTTAATGCTTTGTATTGTCTATGTATATTTTTTATTACACCGGTTCTAGTGGGCGAGTAGAGGTACTTTATGGTTTTTGTTTGCATTTCCCTAAAAACTAAAGATGCCGGGCATCTTTTCAAATGCTTATTAGGCCTTTGTGTTGGTGGGATGTCTGTTTAAATTGCCTATTTTTAAAATTGGGTTGTCTGTCATTTTATTGCTGAGGTGTAGCACTGGTAGAAAGTGTTGCTCAGATCTCCATTCTTAACTGATTCTCTGTCTAGTTGTTTTATCAGTTATTAAGAGGGATATTAAGGTCTGTATCTATTATCGTCGAATTGTTTATTTCTCCTTTCGTTTGTCAGTTTCTGCTTCATTTATTTTGGGGCTCTCTTATTAGTTTGATGTCATTAGGTTTACATCTACCATTTTGTAATTGGTTTTATATCTCATATCTTTTTAGTTTCTTTCATCCTTCTTTATTGCCTTCTTCTATGTTAAATAGTTATGTTTTATTTTAATTCCTTCTCTCCTTATGTTTTGAATTATTTTCCCAGTGATTGCATCTATAATATGCATCTTAAGTTATCACAGTCTACTTCAGATTAGTACTAACTTCATTCCTATAAAATATGGAAGCTTGGCTCCAGTACAGCTTGATTTCTTCCTCCTCACTTGTGCCACTGCCATACATATATTACATCTGTATTTGTTGTAAATTAAACATTACATTTATTGTTTAATGTATCCTGTACCTTTTATTATTTATTTTTTCAATATTTGAGTATCATCAAATTTGAGAAAACTCTTAGCACTCTTTTTTCACTTTTTTTCATGTTTTCTTCATATAAATTGTGTATTTATTTGTTTGTTTTTGGCCATGCTAGGTCTTCACTGCTGTGCACTGGGCTTTCCCTACTTGAAGCCAGTGAGGGCGATTTTTCGTTGTGCTATGCGGGCTTCTCCCTGGGTGGCTTCTCTTGTGGCAGAACACAGACTCTAGGTGCACAGGCTGCAGTTATTTTGGGCATGTGGCTCAGTAGTTGCAACTCTCAGGCTCCAGAGTGCAGGCTCAGTAGTTGTGGCACAGGGGCTTAGTTGCTCTGTGAAATCTTGTTGAACCAGGGATCAAACCTGTGTCCCCTGCATTGGGGTGGATTCTTATCTACTGTACCACCAGGGAAGTCCGCAATCCTATACCTTTTAAAGAAGATAAACGGAAAAATATATAGCCTTTTGTGTTTACCCACATATTTAATTTTCCTGATACTTTTTCTTAGTTTATACATTTGAGTTACTGTATGGTGTAGTTTCCTTTCCACCTGAAGGAATTCCTTTAGTATTCCTTGCAAGGAAGATCTGCTAGCAATGAATTCTTCCAGTCTTGTTTATCTCACAGTATCTTTATTTTGCCTTCAATTTCAAATGATAGTTTTGTTGGTCATGGGATTTGTGATTGACAGTTTCTTCAAGTTCTTTAAATATCCTATTCCACTCCTTTCTGTCTTGTTTCCAATGAAAAGTCAGCTCTTAATCTTATTGAATATCCCTTGTATGTGATGAGTTCTTTTTTTTTTCCCCTCCTTGCTTCTTTGAGGGTCATCTGTTGATTTTTTTGCCTTTTAGTAAGTGAACAGGCTATAATGTGTCTGGGCATAGATCTCTTTGCTTTTGCCCTAGTTGGGGTGTGTTGAGCATCTTAAACCCATAGATTTATATTTTTTAAGTACATTTTGGATATATTAGCCATTATTTTTTCACATACTTTTCCTGCCCTTTTTCTCTCTTCTTACCTTATGGGACTCCCATTATATGTATGTTCATAGACTTGCTGGTTCCCCATAGGTCTCTGAGCTTCTATTCATTTTTCTTCTCAGTTCTTCAGATTGCTACTGTATTAATTTATCTTCCAGTTCACTGATTATTTCTTCTGACATCTCATATCTGATATTGAGCCTCTCTAGTGAAATTTTAATTTCAGTCACGCTTTTCAACTGCAAAATTACCATTTTGTTTCTTGTTGTTATAATAACTGTGTCTTTATTCAGATTCTCCATTCATTGGATTATTATGGTATTGTTATTAAAATTTTAAACATGGGTTTCTTTAGTGTTTTTAACATTTATTTTAGGTGCTCTGAGTCTTTGTTATATCCAACAGTGAGGACCCACTTTGCCTCAACTTCTATTGATTACGATTTTCCCCCGAGAAAGACCATGCTTTCCTGGTTTTTTTTTTCTTTTTCATGACTCTTAATGTTTTATGAAACATTGAGTGTATTAGATAATATATTCTAGCAACTCTGGATTCAGTTTTCTGTGCATACCCTTACTCTCCAAGTGAGATTTGTTTGTTATCACTTTTTAATTACGTACCTAGACCAAATCTGTGGAACTTGTCTCTCTTGTGGTATATGGTCATGGATATCTTAGCTCTGTTTTTTGCTTTTAATTCTTATGTGTGTATGTGTATGTTTCATGTTGTAAATTCTTGTTTTATTTTTAAATCTTTCTGCCTAGGAGTCACGTCTGTGTCTGCATAGTCAATGGTTGGTCATTTCAGATGCCTCAAGCACTAAGCTTTTATTCAGAATTAAGGCAGCTTTTACGTCTTCCCAGCTTTTACTTTCCTCTGGGATCTCTGGCCTCCCCTTTGCCTGTGCACACAGGCTGATATGCAGGAATGAGGAGAGAAAGTGGACCATCTCTGCTCTCTTCTCCACTCGTGCGTGGCCTTTCAGTCAACCAGAGATCTGCAGGGGGCTTACCCAGCACTGCATGGTTGGTCTTCCCGCTAATCTTCTGTCTAGTCAGCCAGCCTGTTGTCGGGCCCAGCCAGCATCAGGACCTCCGTGTAGCTGAAGTGGGCTCCCCTCTCCATTGCTGTTGGGATTGTTATTCTTTCTTACAGCACCACGGGGTGTGGGTTTTGGCATCCACTGCAAATCCAGTGGACTCCCTCCAACCAAACGGCTGCTGGTTTGCAAGGCCAGTCCACCTGGTAGAACCCCTGGGTCAACGGGAGGGGCGTGGGAGCCAGGGAGAGACCCCAGACCCCCATGTTCTTACTGGAGGTTCGGAAGTTCGTCTTGAATAAATGCTCCTCAATTTGTTGTATGTTTTAGTCAGTTTCTAGAGTCTTGAAACAGTTGTTTTTGACAATTTTATCTGGTGTGAGCATTGTTCTTTGAGGAGAGGATTTTAAAGTTTAATTGGAGGATCATTGCTGTGTCATGCTGTGTTCGTTTCTGCTGTACAAAAAAGTGAATCAGCCACATGTGTACCTACATTCCCTCTCTCGGGAGCCTCCCTCCCACCTTCCCCCTTACCCCCTCTGGGTCATCACAGAGCACTGGGCTGACTCCCTGCACTGTACAGCAGCTCCCACTAGCTGTCTCTGTTACACACGGTGGTGTATCTATGTCGGTGACACTCGCTCAATTCATCCCACGCTGGAAAGGGATTTTGTTAACCACTCACACTGCTATTCTCACCCCATTATCTTTTCCCATCTTTTAGAGAGGAAAAACCATGTGGCAGGAAATATCTTGCCTCAGTTAAAGTTATGCACCCTGACACCAGACCTCCTGGGCTTTAATTAGCCCTGACCCTTTCTACCTGAAAGAACTTGGGCAAATTACTTAACCTCTGGGTCTCTGCCTCCTTAGTACCTACCTAATGGGATTATTGTGGGAATGAAGTGGATTAATACACAGCGAGTGATAGGAGCAGGGCCTGGTACACCGTAAGTGCTAAAAAATGTTAGCTTGTGTTATTTCAGGGAGGATTGGGACTTACCTAGGACGTCAGTTCCCATATCCTTGGCCTAGCACCTTGCCCATAATCAGTCCCTCTGACCCTCAGATCATCTTCCCTAAGTGATGCTTGATGTGTGGAGGAAATGAGGACAACTCTCGGAGAAACCGCAGGCGCGAGGAGGAAAGACGGCAGGGGACCCGAGGAACAGATGGCTTTGTGCCTTGCGGAGGCCAAATGTTGTTCAGTCTTTGTCTTGGGCTCATGTGCATTTTTCCTCCCAGCCCCAGGAACTGACTGAAATGTCCAAGTGCTGCCCACGTACTGTATTAAGTTTGAAACCAGGTCTGTACTGTTGCACTAAACAATTATCATGGTTCCCACATTTCAGAAATTTCCTTATATCAGGCTCCAGGGGTGGACAGAACAGCTTGGCCAAGCTGCTTCTTTTGTTGTTGTTCAGTCACTCAGTGGTGTCTGATCCTTTGGGACCCCATGGACTGCAGCACGCCAGGCTTCCCTGTCCTTCACTGTCTCTCAGAGTTTGCACAAACTCATGTCCGTTGAGTCGACAGTACCATCCAACCATCTCATCCTCTGTCGTCCCCTTCTCCTCGTGCCCTCAATCTTTCCCAGCATCACGGTCTTTTCCAATGAACTCGCTTTTTGCATCAGGTGGTCAAAGTATTGGAGCTTCAGCATCAGTCCTTCCAATGAATATTCAGGGTTGATTTCCTTTAGGATGGAGTGGTTGGATCTCCTGGAAGTCCAAGGGACTCTCAAGGGTCTTCTCCAACACCACAGTTCAAAAGCATCCATTCTTTGGTGCTCAGCCTTCTTTATGGTCCAACTCTCACATCCATGCATGACTCCTGGAAAAACCATAGCTTTGACCAGACACACCTTTGGTCGGCTTCTTTAAATGCTTGCACAAAGGGGAGGACCACTGGGAGCTGCAGGAGGACAGGGGAGCTTACAGTGTCTGTTTACCAACCCAGGTTGCCGTGTGCCTGTGCAGAGCCATTGCATCTGTGGGGAACTGGTACTGTTGCTGTCACTGGGCACAAGTAGGGTATGTACAGACTGAATTCTGTCCCTGCTCACCACCTTGGCAGGTCACTGTTGAGCAGGACAGCTGTATATGTAGTGACTGGCCTATCCACCCTGAGCCCCACTCAGTGCTCAGAAGCAGGGCTGCAGACATGATAAAACAACTCTTGCTCTCCAGGAGTTTCATTCTTCATGGGCTACGCAGGACAGGCCAAAACCGTGTTGGCCAGGAGAAGGTAAAGGCAGGGGATGTTCATGGAGGAGGTGTCATTTGAACTGCCTGCTGTTGGATCAGTAGGGGTTTCTGAGGAAACTGGGTGTGGAATGGATGGTATTTGCTCATTTGCAGACCAGGGTAGGAAAGTGAGAGCAGGGGTTGCTGACCCCTCCTTGTGCAGGAAGCTGACAGAGAAGCAGAATGTGGCTGGATCTCCGCGGGTCTGGCAACCCAAGGCAGGGAGCTTGGGCTTTCCTCGTTGGCAGTGGGCGTCACTGGAGAGTTTTACATGGAGAACTAATTGGGGATGGACTGAACGAGGTAAGACAGCAAAGAGGACACCAGTCCCTGCAGATGCCTTTGGGAGAAATCAGGGAGGAAGAGGGGATGAGCAAGGGGACTGAGACCTTCGGGGAATGGAGGAAGGAGCGGGAAGATGGGGAGGGGGAGGAGGAGGAGCAGAGGCCAGTGGGATGAGGGACCGAGGAGGGCCGGTGGGTTTCTGCAGCCTGGGACTGGGCAGATGCTGTCCCCAGAGACAGAGGTCAGAGGGGCCGGGCCCGCTGAGTGATGAGGGGGCAGAATTCTCTGCGGAAGCTGGGTGCAGTGACCGTCCAGGGCTGCAGGCAGGGACTAGGGGTCATGAGCACGTGGGAGGCAGAGCATGTGGAGACCCTCCCGGAGAACAGAGCAGTGACTCCAGAACCCTCAGAGGTGACCTTGGAGAATCCTGGCCAAGAGAACAAGACATAGCAGGATAAGAAGAGGAGAAGCATGGAAGGAGGCAGCTAAGCGGCGCTTGTCACAAGAGGGAGGGCCCGGCAGGGTCAGAGGTCAGAGAAAGCCAGGGTGATGAGGGCAGGAAAATAGCACACCCAGTGCAGATATAGGAGCGCTCTTTGGGAAGTTTTAGCAGGGGCAGCTTCCACGGCCCTGGCAGAGCCGGAGAGCACCACTGCTCCATGTTGACTGGAGTGTGAAGAACAGGGCCATCTCTGCAGACATGGACTTTCTTCTGTATTTCTCTAAATACTTGCTTATTTTGGCAGTGCCGGGTCTTGGTTGCAGCCCACAGGATCTTCAGCTGTGGCGTGTGGGATCTAGTTCCCCGACCAGGGATGGAACCTGGGCCCCCTGCATTGGGAGCTCGGGGTCTTAGCCACTAGGCCCCCAGGGAAGTCCCAAGCATGGAAGGAAAGATGAACAATGGCAGTGACCAGAAGGGTGATTTTAAGTTTGGGTTTTGACATGGATGGGCACCAGGCAAGCTTGGGGAGAGAATGGAGACGCAGCCAGTGGAGGGGAGAGAGAGAAAAGGAGGCAGATTGGAGGAGGGGGGTCTTCAGGAGAGAAAGAGGGATGGCTGGGCAGAGGGAGCCATGCGGAGTGGGGGGAGGCTGGAGCTCAAGTGGGCGCCCCTCTCCTACACCCTCCTCCCAGTCACCTCCCACATCAGGATCCAGCAGGAAGAGATGCTGTTGTCACCTCCACACTTACGTCCACTTCTCTAGCTTTTCAATCAGTTATAGGGACCCCTGTGGGTACTTAGTTTGTATATTGGTACAAGCAGTTTTATCTCCTTGAACAAGGTAAGTTGCATCTAACAAGTCATAGACTGTTTTACTCAGGGAGGAGCGAGGCCAAGTGGTGCTGAGCACTTGTTTCTAACATGGGTTGGGGGACGTGGACTGAGCATCAGGAAGCATTTTTATCACTTATAGGCGTGTGTGTGTGTGTGCTAAGTTGCTTCAGTTGTGTCTGCCTCTTTGAGACCCCACTGACTGTAGCCTGCTAGGCTCCTCTATCCATGGGGTTCTCCAGGCAAGAATACTGGAGTGGGTTGCCATTTCCTTCTCCTGTAGACATGTGATCCTGGACTAACTACGTCTCTGCTCTGGGCTTCTGGGTCCTCCCAGTAAAGTGTTGGAGGCGGGGCGGGGGGCGGTGGCTAGGTCATCCTCAACATCCATTTTGGCAGGAACGTCTGTCATTCCCTCCATCCATGAATGTGTGTCCCCGGTGAAACTTGAGAGTGTGCTGTGCCTGAGATGCACTGAAATGACAGTGGAAGGATCTGTAACTGGATTTGAGCAGTGAGCTGGTGTGAGCAGGCTAGGGAAGATGAACTCTTCAGGTGTGTAGCTGTTTCCTTCATTGCTCTGACACCAGAACTGGACTCTCCGAGTCTTCTGGAAGCTTTTTAAAGCACAAGAGCAAGCAGTATTTTGTTCTGACCCCTGTTTATCTTACGCCTGGATGCACAGGCTTTGGCAACCGTATTATTTTCTTATCAGCTTATTTGGGTGGTTCATTGCTGAGAGAGAATATAATTAGGTGGAAGTAGATTATCTTGGTATTTAGGACTTAACCTTACCTGTCTGGTGGTTTGCTCTTGAGGAATTTAAAAGTAATGGCTTTGTACACTATCCTGGCAGAAGCAGTTTATGTGTAGCATACTCCTGTGGGATTACAAGTAAAATCAGGAGACCAGGCAGAAAAAGAAATGCCTAAGCATAGCTCTGGCATTGTTGTTGTTCAGTCACTCAGTTGTGTCCGACTCTTTGCGACTCCATGGAATGCAACTCCATGGAATGCAACTCCATGGACTGCAGCATGCCAGGCTTCCCTGTCCTTCACTATCTGCTGGAGTTTGCTCAGATTCATGTCCACTGAGTTGGTGATGCCGTCCAAACATCTCATCCTCTGTTGGCCCTTCTCCTCTCGCCCTCACTCTCTCTCAGCATCAGGGTCTTTTCCAGTGAGTTGGCTCTTCACATCAGGTGGCCCACTGTTATGGCTCTAGCATGGCTACAGGCTTGAGTCAAGAGATTCCTGGTATGCAAAGCAAAAAGGGCAATACAGCTATAATCTTTCCTGTTTAATAGTCTTTGGTTGGAGGTGCCTGGGGGGATGGGGATGGGAAACTATAAAATTAGTTCCTAGGGAAAGCAGAGCTTTTTCTAGTACATAATGAAAACCATATCTCATATCAGCTTTATCCTAGTGTTTCTGAAAGTACATATTTATTTTCTAAAGGGATGCACAGTATTTGAAAAAAGAAGGCCTCCACAGTCAGCAGTTTCAAAAACTATATATATCAGTGGATAATTAACAATGAATATTACCTTTGGGAGATCTCTCATAGTTTTGTAAGGAAACCTATTTATCTTTGTTCAACCCAGAAGTTTTAAAATTTCTATGGCTTCATAATGTTTTTCTTTCCTATATAGCTTTTTAAAAATACTTATTTATTTATTTTAACTGGAAGATAATTACTTTACAGTATTGTGATGGTTCTTTGCCATACCTCAGTACGAATTGGCCATAGATGTACATGTGTCCCCCTCTCATCCTGAAGCCTCCTCCCACCTTCCTCCCCACCCCATCCCTCCAGGTTGTCACAGAGTACCGACTTTGAGTACCCTGTGTCATACATCAAACTCGCACTGGTTATGTGGCTTATATGCGTTTTAGAAAATTTTCTTTATTTGGCTGCACTGAGTCTTAGTTATGGCACTTGGAATCTTTGATCTCTGTTACAGCATATGGGATCTTTAGTTGCGGCATGCAAACTCTTAGTTGCGGCATGCGGAATCTAGTTCCCTGATCAGGAATCGAACTCAAGCACCCTGCTTTGGGAGCCTGGAGTCTTAGCCACTGGACTACCGCGGAAGTCCCTTCCTGCACAGCATTTAACAGTAACTACATTTGGCTGGGGGTGAGGGGGTGGCTTCCCTGGTGGCTCAGATGGTAAAAAAAATCTGCCTGCAATGCAGGAGACCCAGGTTTGATCCCTGGGTCAGGAAGATCCCCTGGAAGAGGGAATGGCTACCCACTCCAGTAGTCTTGCCTGGAAAATCCCATGGACGGAGGAGCCTGGTGCGCTACAGTCCATGGGGTCGCAAAGAGTCGGACAGGACTCAGTGACTAACACTCACTTTCTTCCACATTCATTTTTAAACAGCAGGTTTACCTGATAGAGCCCAGTAGCCTTCACCATCAAGGTCAGGGGCGCCTCTCCCAGGCAGGGAGCATAGTGCTTGGTCACTCGAGTGTGGAGTCAGTGGGACTGGGCTTCAGTCCTGGCCCCTCTGCTCACCAGCTGCATGGCCATCAGTGGGATGGTCCTCTTCTCCAGCCTCAGGTTTCTCATCTGTAAAACTGCGTAATAATATGACCCACCTCCTGGAATCATCATGAATAATCACAATGTCAATAGAGCCTGCAAGACCATCCCTGGATAAATAAATAATAAGTGTTCTTTGGATGTAATGAATCCTCCCCCCATTCTGGAAGGCACCCCACCTGGAGGCCACGTTCCTCCCACGTGACTGGGTACAAACTCGAGTGCTTCTTTGGGTACTGACCGTGCTTCTCCTTATTCTGGCAGAGAGCAGCTCTATTGGCCCTTTGTGATAGCTATCTTCATAGTTGTCTTGTCTATTACACTATGAGCTGGTTAAGGGCATCTGCAGCCCTGAGATTAGACCCTGGCACAGTTACTCAGTCTGGGGTTTTCAGTCCATCTAACACTAAGCAGAGACCCTAGGGCATGTAGTGAGTCTGATTCCATGAACACGGCTCTGTCTGGGGAGTATGTGTGTGTGTACATTGTTAGTGTATCAGGTGGAAATCTCTTTCTTAAGAGTGGTCCTCTATACTTTTTTGTTGAATGTAATTCTTGTTGAGGAAATCATTTAACTTATATTGTTCTTGAAGTTTCTCTAATAAAAGAGACCTGGCACCACATAAATTGTGAATTCAAAGAATGGTCTCAAGTCCTGTGAAAGGTGCTGCTGCTGCTGCTGCTAAGTCGCTTCAGTCGTGTCCGACTCTGTGTGACCCCATAGACGGCAGCCCACCGGGCTCCCCCGTCACTGGGATTCTCCAGGCAATAATACTGGAGTGGGTTGCCATTTCCTTCTTCAGTGCATGAAAGGGAAAAGTGAAAGTGAAGTCGCTCAGTCGTGTCCGACGCTTAGCGACCCCATGGACTGCAGCCTACCATGCTCCTCCGTCCATGGGATTTTCCAGGCAAGAGTACTGGAGTGGGGTGCCATTGCCTTCTCCGTGAAAGGTACTAAACACAGACTATTAATGATAGTCAGGACTGATGCAAAAAATTTCTGGTAATACCTTTATAGCTCAGTAACTGAGTGAAAGAAAATTCTATTATCTGTGCCCAGCAGGGATGGAAAACCCTTGTTTTTCTGCAGTGGACCACTGAGCTATAGAGAAAAATCAATGGTGAGACTCATTAGCAGGAAGCAAATTTAGAGTTTTTTGGTTTTTTTTTTTTTTAAAGAAGAGGATCATAAAATATGAGACATTCTCTTAGAATTAAATGAACGTAAGATTTCACTAAATATAAAGAATTAAAAAAAAAAAGATGCCTCTGTTGTTCTTTAGGGCTATTTAGGAGACAGTGTAAGCAGGAGAAGATAGAAAGCAAGAAACGGGCTAGAGGAAGAAATGGTCTGAAAAAGATGCAAATAATGCAGAAGGACACAGGAAGTCTTAGAGATGAAGGTGAGTGAGGTCTTTCTAAGCAAAGAGGATCCAGGACTCTGGGTCTCAGACAGTGATCAGAGGGAAGTTTTGGTCTCTTATTAAAGACCCAGGTGCTGCGAGGGCTGGCAGATACTGCTTCCAGGAAAGGTCTGGCCATGTTGCACATTCGCAATCTCAAGCATAGCTGCAGTCACAGTCACTTTGTACAGCGTGTTTCCTTCTCATTTTAACCATGTGGCAAGATTCAGAAGAATCATCATCACCTCTGTATTACAGACCAGGAAAGGGAGTTGCAGGCGTGTTAAATGCATGGCTAGTGTGTGACTTTCAAAATCCCTCATGTCTTCCATCCACCCCTTCTCACCCTTTTTCAAAACACGCTGATGCCCGTGGCATGGGCTGGAGGTCAGAGGCATGTCTGCACCACAGTTCCTCTATGTAATTCTTGTTCTGTTTTTTTTTTTTTTTTAACAATTTTATTGTTGTACATTTACACCCATTTATTATGTGGTCATGAAAGGGGCTAATTCATTACATCAGGAATAAAGTCCCATAGGGCTTCCCTGGTGGTCCAGTGACTAAGACTCCACACTCCCAATGTAGGGGGCCCAAGTTCAATCCCCAATCAGGGAACTAGATCCCACATGCCGCAAATAAAGGTTTGTGTGCTGCAAGGAAGATCAGAGATTGCTTGTGCCATGACTAACACCTGGCACAGCCAAATAAATACTTTCTTTTAAAGGCAGCATTAAAAAAAGAAGTAATAAAGCAACACTGACTGTCTTCCCTGGCTGACCTGTGAGGCGGGTGGGCAGTCTGCCTGCCATCAGGGCAATTCCAGGGCTCACTGTTGTGCTGTCCTCTGATACCTGGTTCTGCAAACCTCAGATCCTGGAATTCACAAGTGACTACCTTGTGTGTGCTATTTCCCCTGTGCCCTAAATGACTCACTCCAAGGAGCTGCTGTTCAGGTAAAAAAACAGAACCACACAACGTGCCTCCCTCACCTGATGCTGCTACTGCTTCGTCGTAGGGACACACTGTCTGAGCTTTCGAGGTTGGACCCCTTCCTGCCTTTGCTGCGAGACCATGTCTCAGCACATCAGAGAAGCAATTGATATGGGCTTGAAAATTCCTTCCACGGGCTTAGAAAACAAACTTGCATTGAGGTTGTGCTGAGAACGGCTTTTCCATGTCAGCAGCAGGAGCACTTTGCAAACTTGTTATAAATGGCCAGCGTTGTTATTGCCAGACGCGGGAATAAGGCAGTTTCCCGAACTGGATGGTAGAGAAGCCAGCAGGACTTCAGCAATCTGTGGCCTGCGACCAAGTCCAGCCATGGCTTATTTTTGTTAATAAAGTTTTCTTGGAATGCAGCCATGGCCATCGATTACGTACTGCCCAGGGATGCTGCTTGGGTGCTCAGATGGCAGAGTAAAAGAGTCACTATAGAGACCGAGTGGTCCAGATGCTGGAAATATTTACTACCTGGCTGTTTGTGGAAAATGTGTGCTGATCCCTGTGCAGGAGCCCCAGTAAGGGAACCTCGGGGCCTTTCTTTGACTGCAGTTTAATGTGAGGTTGACAGCCAGACTGTTTCTGCGTCTGCTCTTCAGCGTTGCTGAGCCCCGCTTCTGGGCTTGTGGTTTGCGAGTACAGCTCACATTCCCCCGGGGAGGGGAAGGGCAGGGTTGCTGGACTGTCATGTCCCGCGCCCCTTGGAGTAGAAGGGCTTCCAGGTGTAGCTTCTCTGCACTCGTGGGCTCTCCTCAGCCTTCTCAGCCCTCACGCGGGCTCCAGATTGAGCCGGGGAGACTCCCCCAGGTCCTTCTGGGCCCCATCTTCCTGGACCCAGGCTGTCAGCTGTGGCTCTGCTGCTGTTTGCTCCCGAGACACCCCACACGGCGTGTCTCTGTGGTCCTGACAGAGCGTGCCTGTGGAAGCCTTGCTTCTTTCCAGCACCTCTGAAATCGCCGCCGGGGCAGTTTCTCCTCCCTCCATACCACGCCACGCGGCCAGGATATTGTCACCGAGGGATGGCTCCTGCTCTAGAACCTCCCTTGGCTCCCCATTGACCTCCAGATCAACCTCAGCCTGGTCTTCAAGGCTGTTTGATCTCCCCACGGGGCTCTTGTAACTGAAAGTGGGGTCCACCTGCTTGTCGTTCAAAAGCCGATAAAGAGGCCAGGTTGGTGGAAGGAAAGTTTGCTTTATTGTGGATACCAGCAACTGCGGGGGGTGGATGCCTGTGCAAAGGCTGATTCCTCCTGACTCCCCAACAACCAAAGGCTTTTTTATAGGCTGAGGGAAGGGGCTACATGCAGAAACAGCACAGTCAGTTCTGACAGTCATCTGGCAATTGGTCATTGGTGGTCTGACCAGCGTCATCTTGATTGTTTTAAGTACGGTTAGTCTTCAGTTCCAGGGTCGGCTTGTTCTCAATTCCTCAAGGCCAATTCTTGGAATTGTGGCAGCTCATATCATGGCTACAGTCTGGTCCTCATGTGGTTAACTCCTTCCATGCGGTGGGGGTTTCAGTATCCATTAGACAGCTCCCAGGATATGGCTCAGGTTATTATCTATAGCCCTCTAGAAGGAACTGAAGGCCCTTGCGTTTCCTTCTCCAGAGGATCTTCCCAACCCAGGAATCGAATCCAGGTCTCCTGCATTGCAGGCATATTCTTTCTGAGCCACCAGGGTATCCCTGCTTACTGACTAAACCATTATTATTTGGTCTCCTTTGACTGTTCTTCTTTGCTTCTGCATTTTCTCACTTCTCTGATTGAACTTATTCTTTGGCTAAAGCTTTTCTACAGACAGAAGGCAGGCTGAGGACATGGCTTGGAGGGACCAGAGTGTCCTGCTCCAGTTCACTCTGAGGCCAGAAAGGTCTTGCTCCCTTTCCCCCAGGATGGTCTGAACTCTCCCTCCTCAGAGCCTCCCCCACCCCACTGAGCTTCACTCTTAGAAAATTGTGCCTCCCCCTTTTCCCCCCATATATTAAAATCCAGCTTATTCTTGTTGCATCCCAGGTCGATTTTCCTCCCTTTGCAGCCAGAGGTGTGTTCTCATTCCCTTGAGCCTCCTGCCACTGTAGTGCATGACCCCACTATGCTGGCTGTATTGTTAGGACCCTTTCTTTCTCTTCTCCCCCAGGTCTTACACCCCCACAGGGCAGGGATTCCTTCTCAGCCTCAGTCATACTCCTTGTACTTCCCACCCCAAGCAGGCTCTCTGTGTGGTTCTATTTGGAAGTCACACAGTGCATGCGCACCAGGGATGTGGGTACCAGCTGCTGTGAGTCCTGACCTCATGATGCTTGTATTAGCCTCACCGCCCAGGTGCGGAGACAGCTCAGAAAGATCCACGTGGCCAAGTGCTGTCAAAGCCAGATTTGAGCTTGAGGCCCCGGTGCTCCAGAGCCACCCTGGTAGTATCAGGGTGCGCTGTTGTAAGCACCCTTGCGCTTGGGGCCTCTGTGATGGCCAAACCACGCCCCTCTGCACATCCACACACACTTACCTACCTGCCTGTGTATTAGCATCACCTGGGAACTTCCAGCATACTCCTGGCTGGGCCTGGGTCTCACACATTATATCTCAGTCCCGGTGGGGGTGGGGTAGGGGGCGGTGCTGGTGTGTTTTTCCAGGTGATTCTAGTCCAGTCCCCACCCCTATGCCAGAATAAGAAAACCGACAGGTTGGGGGAGGGCTCACCCGGGCGAGCCTGAGCTTCAACTGCTGCTCCAGGAGCTTGGCTGCGTGTTCCATGACCCCCTGGTAACCCTGGCCCTTTCAGAGGTAAGGAAAGACCCAGCTGTCCGTGGTCTCCTGTCTCCGGGCATTTCTGACTACTCTTTGTGACCTCATGGACTGCAGCCCTCCAGGCTCCTCTGTCCATGGGAAGCTGGACATACCCTCATACCCAGGGAAGCTGAAGGTCTCCCTTTGGGGCTGGGCTCCCTGCGCGGGGCAAGTTTCCCCCAACTTGCACCTCAGACTCCCTGAGAGGTGAGCCTCCCCAGATGCAACCTAGCTTTCCCATAGGAGGAGGAGAGACTGGACGTGAACTAGAAATGAAAGGGTTTTAATTGACATCTCTTTTTTAAAAAAGCGGGGGTTTCCCTGGTGGCTCAGTGGTAAAGAATCCACTCCTGCCAAACAGGAGATGCGGGTTTGCTCCCTGGGTTGGGAAGGTTCCCCAGAGGAGGAAATGGCAACCCACTCCAGTATTCTTGCCTGGAGAATCCCATGGACAGAGGAATCTGGCAGGCTGCAGTCCATGGGGTCGCAAAGAGTAGGACATAACTTAGCGACTAAACAACAAAAAGCAAGCTTTTTAATCTTGAGGGGAGACAGGCTTATTGAGGACAGAGAGCCCAGCGGAGCAGTGGTTCTCCAAGTCTGGTCCACAGATCAGCAGCATCCATGTCACCTGGGAGCTTGTTAGAAATGTAAATTCCCAGACGCATCCCAGATGCTCTGAGTCAGAGGAGACTGAGCTTGGGCTCCAGCAGTCCCATTTCCTCCGGGTGATTTTGCTGCCAATGAAGGTTGAGAACTGTTGCTGCCGATTGATGGTAAGTATGTGAGTGGACAGGCTTCCCTGGTGGCTCAGATAGTAAAGAATTTGCTTGCAATGTGGGAGACACAGGTTCAATCCCTGTGTCAGAAAGATCCCCCTGGAGAAGGACGTGGCAACCCACTCTAGTATTCTTGCCTGGAGAACCCCAGGGACAGAGGAGCCTAGCAGGCTACAGTCCATGGGTTCGCAAAGAGTGGGACTTGACTAAGCAACTCACACTTTCACTTTTCACTTTCATGTGTGTGGGACACTTGGAGTGTCAGTGGTGATCATACTTCCCCCACGCTGGGCATCAGAGACCGCCCCCACCACAGGGTTTTTTTTTTATAAAACCTCAGACTCCTGGGCCTCATCTCAGGCTTTGGTAATCTATTTTTAACCAGTGCTTCAGGATATTCTGAAATGCAAGTGGGGTTTTTTTGTTTGTTTTTGAATCGGGGTAGCAGAAACCTGATAAATATTGCATTCTTTTAATAATTGCTTTGTATCTACTGGTGCAGGGTGAGGACACGCCCTCTTTTCCTCCTGGAGCTTCCTTCATCTCTGATTATCAAGACATTGCCATCATTCCTGTTAGCCGTTAAGTACAGGCAGCCATTGCGGCTGGCAGGCATCTTCCTCATTGTTGGATTGTTCATTGCCACCTATGAGCCACACGTGGGTTTATGGCCTCGTGCATACTTAATTAGTTCAGCTTCTCCAAGTTATGGTTTAAATGAGTGAAGATGTTAGCCTCTGACGTAATTGGGCCAAAAGGATCTTTTCAGAATATTTGTGTAGCTTAACTCTACATTCAGAGAGGTGTCTGTGAGGCTTTGAAGAGGTCACAGGGTCAAGGAGGTCAGGACCCTACTACTCCTATACTTGCAGGAGTGGGGGCCCCCTTCCAGGACCGGAGAGCGGGCTCTTGTCTAACACCTGGAAATGAATTGTCCGAGGAGAGACACGTGCTGAAAGAGCAAGAGACTTTATTGGGAAGGGGCGCCCAGCTGCGAGCAGGCAAGAGAGCCCAGGAGGACTGCTCTGCCATGAGGCTCCCTGTCTCGGTTTCATGGTGATGGGGTTAGTTTCCAGGTTGTCTCTGGCCCTTCATTCTGACTCATGGTCCTTCGCGCATCCCTCAGCCAAGATGGATTCTGGTGAGGAGGATCCTGGGAAGTTGGTAGGATGTGTGGGGACCTTTCCCGAATTCTTCCTCTTGGTAGTGGCTTGTTAGTCCCATGTTCCTTAGCAAGACCTCCTGTCGCAAGATAACTCATGCAGAGGGTCACTGGGGTGCCTGGCCAGGGTGGGCGGTTTCGGTCAGTGTTTCCCCTCTCACTCTCTCCCCTGTGGGTCGCTCTGCAAGGAGCAGGTTTGAGGCAGGTTAAGCGTCCCAGGCATGGGCCCCCGCGCGCTCTAGAAGAGCGGGTTCTTTTTTGTTCTGCCCACAGCTGCCTCTCGCCGCGCCACCCTTATGTCATCATTATCATCCACACCTGTGTGATGTTTTATGACGGGGCACACCTGCTGGAATGGAGCAGCTGCCGTATTTCAGATCTGCTCCCCAATACGGATGTCATGAAGCCTCATGGCAGAAACGAAATACACCTTCTGCTCATCCCTGCCTGTCCTTCCTCCCAACTGCTATTGGCCTCTCCTCCCCAGGTGGAGGTCACCAGGCTGCAGACCCACCAGCCTGCTGGAGGGCCACCCAGGAGATGCTGCCCACACATGTCCACTTCTGTTACTACCTTCTATTATTTTAGTTAATCTTTAAAAAATTTTTGGCTGCGTTGCCGTGTGGGCTTTTTCTCTAGCTGCGATGAGTGGGGGCTACTCTCTAATTGCAGTCCATGGGCTTCTCACTGCGGTGGCTTCTCGTTGCAGAGCAGGGGCTCCAGGGTGCATAGGCTCAGTGGTTGCGGCTCCCAGGCTCCATAGCACAGGCTCAGTAGTTGTGGCCCATGGGCTTAGTTGCTCTGGGACATGTGGGATCTTTCCAGATCAGGGGTCAAACCTGTGTCTCTTGCATTGGTAGGCGGATTCTTTACCACTGAGCCACCTGGGAAGCCCGTTACGAAGGAAAGAAGGGGCTAAATGAAACCTTTGTTTTCACTCGTCTAGACCCTTGGCCAAGATCTCTGGGCCCATTTGAGAGCCATTTTAATGAGACCAGGAATCATGAAACTTTTCTTGACCATGGCCACTACTTGGTGCTTGAAAAACAAGCTAACTTATAGCTTGGGCTGCACAAGTTGTGAGCTGGACTTGATTTGAGTAGAAAGACAATAGAAACAGGAATCAGAATGCTGATGGAGGGTGACACAGCTGTCCTGTCTTTGGTCATCAACAGGGACCTGCACAGTGCTGGGACCTGCTCTGCAGAGCACACCCCAGGCCCAGGGCTGACAGAAAGGCTGCAGTAGTTTGTGTCATTGCCTTAGTCCTGTGCTAACCCAGGTAGAAGCATCCAGAGGGCTTTAACAAAATCCCAGCTCCCAGGCTTCCTTGGGACACAGAGGGACCCGGCATCTGAAATGTTTAAGTGTTTCCCGAGTGCATCCAATCTGTAGGTAGCATTGGAAACCCCTGGGTTAAAGGAGTCTGTTTAAATGTGTGGGGTTGAAAGGAGGCTAACAGGAATTACTGGGCTACTGTCTTTTTTTAAAATAATAAAGGTAAATAGACTAGAGCAGGGGGTCCCGAACCTCTGGGATCTAATGACAGATGATCTGAGGTGGAGCTGATGTAATAATAACAAATAAAGTTCACAGTAAATGTAATATGCTTGAATCATCCTGACGCCATTCCCCCAGCCCTTTCGTGGAAAAACTGTCTTCCACAAAACCAGTCCCTGGTGCTGAAAAGGTTGGGTGCAGGTGGAACAGAGGTATGCTAATGAGCACAGGTGTGTGGGGGGGACATTGCAGACAGGCTGTGCATATGGGATGCCGACACCTGTGCCCATATTTATACATTTGGAGGAAGGCTAGATCCACTGACTCTTCTTCCCTTTCCTAGTCAAGCGCTCATAGGCAGCCCAATCTCCCTAAAGATGTCATTCTGCCTCTATGCACTTCTCAGATATTCTCGTTCATTTCCATTGCCACGGTACTGACCTTTTCTTATCCCTTGTCCCAGTAACATATAGCCTGGCCTCTTCCACTGCTGCGGTTTACTTCTGTAGTCTTCACTCAATGCATTTTCCATATGCTGACCGTACCTGAGTCACTCTCGTATTTTTAGCACTTTGCTGGTCCCAACGTGTGCATGCTGCACACTAAGTCACTTCAGTCGTGTCGTGTCCCACTCTTTGCGACCCTATGGACAATAGCCTGCCAGGCTCCTCTGTCCATGGGATTCTCCAGGCAAGAATACTGGAGTGGGTTGCCATGCTGTCCTCCAGAGGATCTTCCCAACCCAGGGATCGAACCCGCATCTCCTACATCTTCCTGCACTGGCAGGGGGGTTCTTTACCATTAGCACCACCTGGGCAGCCCCAAGGATAAATGGTAATGATGGTTGCGGATGACGCTTACCTAGCATTGATTCATACAGGTGTTTACTCCTGGCACCAGCTCTCAGAGGTGTCACCCTTATTCCTATTTTACAGATGGGGCAGTGAAAGCATGGGGTGCCTTTGCCCAAGGTCATTGAGGGTCATGGGTGGCCCCCGAGCTTTGGTTCTGTACCTCTTTGCTTCTGGATGCTCTCCGGACATGTTGGGAAAGGCTACTCTGTGCTAATGGACTTTTCATACGTTGTGTCTAATCTTCACATCCGTCCTTCTGGGTAGGCATTATTATTCCTGTTCCACAGAAATCAAGGCTTGGAGGGGTTAGGTAACTTGATCAAAGTCCTGAAGCTAATTAAGGAGATCCTAGGTGGATTCCAACCAGCTGCCCCTCCCTCCAGGCTCTGCATTCTTTTCACCACACTGCCTGGGATTGTCTGATTCCTCTAGTGTGGCTTCTGTGACTCCTTATAGTCTGTTTACCAACCTACCTTTCACTCCATATGTTCCATTCCATCATGCAGTCATGCCACCCGACATCTGCTCGCCCAGTTGCTTTTGCCTGGAGTATTCTTCCCTGCGTAACTAGGGCTCCCATGACAGGGACTCCTGTACTGCTGATAATACCCTGTGTGGAAACTGCACACAGCAGGACACAAAGGCTATTTGCGGTTTCTCTCCACTTCAAGGAACCCTAAAATAAGGCATCTTCTCTTCACCCTCCTACGTGGTTTTGCATCATGAATGTAGCATGTACCCAGCACCCGTGTCTACCTTCCTGCTAGTGGGGCATCTTGAGGCCAGGTGTCCTCCCTTCCTCCTGTGGCTTTTGTTTCTATTTTGTTGGAGTGTAGTTGCTTTACAGTGTTGTGTTAGTCTCTGCTGTACGGAGTGAATCAGTTATATGGATACACACATCCCCTCTTTTGGAGTCCCTTCCCGTTTAGGTCACCACAGAACACTGAGTCCTATCCTTCTCCTGTTTCTGTCTTTTGTGTCCTGGGCATTGTGAAGCCAACAGCAGATATTCAGTGGATATTTGTTAAACAAATGAGGGACAGACAAGGATGCAAAGGTGGGGAAAGTCATCAAACTGTTCAATCCGAGGAAACCCGATAGGGCTGGAGTGCACAGAACAGTCAGGAAAATACTCACCTGATGGCCTTGAGAGAAATGTCCAGTGTTTGGAAATTTCCAGAAGGAAGTGAAGAGCTAATGATTATCCTACTGAGCTAATCTGGCTTGTCCATTTTGCCTACCGCAGGTTTTTGTCTCTTTGTAATTGTATTTCCTTCAATATGCCTTGCTAATTACCTCCTGGTACAAAGCCCATGGATCCTATACCTCCAGCGTGGACTTGATAAGATGCAGTTGGGAGACAGCTTGTGAAAGCTGTGCTTTTCAAGACTTTCACCGGACTCCTAGAGAGGGGAAAGTCTACCCACTCCAGTATTCTGACCAGGAGAATTCCATGGACTGTGTAGTTAATGGGGTCACAGAGAGTCCGACACGACTGAGCGACTTGCACTTTCATGAGCCCTAAACGGGGGTGGCTGTGGGGTGGGGGGAGGTGGTTCTTATGCATAGAGGCAGAATCTTGCAGGATGGAAACAGATGCCAAAGAAAACTTCTTTGCCCGTGGGAAAGTTAATTCTTTAACCATTTAATTAGGGTTAATGTTAGTTGCTCAGTCCTATCGGACCCGCCCCGGACTGAAGCCTGCCAGTCTCCTCTGTCCATGGAATTCTCCAGGCAAGAGTACTGGAGTGGGTAGCCCTTTCCTTCCCCCAGGATCTTCCTGACCCAGGGATCGAACCCAGGTCTCCTGCATTGCAGGCAGATTCTTTACCGGCTGAGCCCCCAGGAATGAACGGTTAGCATACCAAGTAAACGGTTTTTGGACTCCAGGTGTAAAGCACGTGGCACAGGTGGTCAAAACAAGACAAACCAACAGGCTAGGTGGGAGGATTTAGGATGCTCAGGTGCGCTGCGAGGTGGGAAGGGGGCCTCCCGGGGGGTTTCCATCAGCACTGGCCTTGAGACTGCGTTCTGCTCCCCACAGGTGAGCGTCCTCACCACCCTGGAGCGGAGGTTCAACCTGCAGAGTGCCGACGTGGGCGTGATCGCCAGCAGCTTCGAGATCGGGAACCTGGCGCTCATCCTCTTCGTGAGCTACTTCGGGGCGCGCGGGCACCGGCCGCGCCTCATTGGCTGCGGCGGCATCGTCATGGCACTGGGGGCGCTGCTGTCGGCGCTGCCCGAGTTCCTGACCCACCAGTACAAGTACGAGGCGGGGCGAGATCCGCTGGGGCGCCGAGGGCCGCGACGTCTGCGCCGCCAACGGCTCGAGCGGGGACCAGGGCCCCGACCCGGACCTCATCTGCCGCAGCCGGACCGCCACCAACATGATGTACTTGCTGCTCATTGGGGCCCAGGTGCTCCTGGGCATCGGTGCTACCCCCGTGCAGCCCCTGGGCGTCTCCTACATCGATGACCACGTGCGGAGGAAGGACTCCTCGCTCTACATAGGTAGGAGTTGCGCCAGCGCCAGGGGGGCCGCGGTTCCCTTTGTGGCTGATTGCCTGTGTAGGGAACCAGGGTGTGTGAACAGAGGAAGGAAATTTGGGCCCCAGAACTTTAAGTTTTGTCCGGAGCCCTCATTCTCAGACTGGGGGTGTTTGAGGAAAATGCTGATGCCTGAATTGCACACCCCAGAAAATTCTGGGGGTTGTTGGGGTGCAGCCTGGACTTGTAATTTTTTAAAGAGCTCCCCAGGTGACTCCAATGTGCAGCAAAATTTGACCTCTGCTGTGCAAGAGCATCAACAAGCCTGGGAAGGGGGAGGAAGAGATTGAAGGGAGTTTTATATATATATATATATATATATATATATATATATATATATATATATATTTATCTGCCTGTGTGTGTGTGTGTGTGTTCAGACTTTGCGCGGCCTGGTATTTGCCACCAAGAAATCCTTGGGGGTCTACACATTGGAAATCCCTGTTTTTAATCATCAAAATGTCCTCCTGGTTGTTGTCTTATTGCTCAAAGATAAAAGTGATTGCATATGCCCAGCATTTGGTATTAGTCAAAGTTGGTAACTGTGTGTGTATGTGGGTTTTTTTTTCCCCCCTGTAACGGGGTTATTTACTAGAACCGGATATTTGGGAAGAAATAAGGTACATGTGAACTTTTGAAAAAATTTGTTTTGTGCTACACTGACTTCTGTTATTTTATACTGGAAGGATGGAAACCATCTGCCAGTGTTGGGGTTAAGAAACATCCAGGGGTTGAATTACACTTAACAGCAAACGGGCTTCTCAGTCACTGCTTCTGGGCCCTATTGCTTGGTCATTTGTAGGGCAAGGGCCGGCCTGCCGAGCATCTCCGTTTTCTTGTTTACTGAGTTTAATTTTGCCTCTCACAATCGGTTAGATTCTATGATATGACCCCAGTCACTGAGTGCTTAAGCTTTGGGGAAAAAAAAAAAAAATTACCTCCACCTGCTGAAGCTTTGTGCCTCCCCAAAGCAGTGTGCCTTGGAGCATAAAGTTAATTACAATATGGAGGTTTAGGTTAAACTAGAACTTGAACAGAATTGGTCAAAAAGCTTCTTACCTGCCAAGTCTCCCCCATACCCTGCCCAGGCTGTCTGAGACAGGAGGGTTCAAGGCAGTTAGCCCCGAATGCTGATTTTCCTCAGTGACTTCATGTCCTACCTGTGAGGTAGATGACTCTATTGAATATATACATCATATGTCTTAGCCGTCTGTGAACAGGCTCTAGGGTAGAAAGGTGGAGAGTATGCATCTTCCCATCCAAGGGGTGGAGAGCTTGTGGGCCTGTTACAGCCTACCTGGGAAACACAAAGGATTGATGGCTAGTCCCTCCACTCTGTGGTTAGGGGTTTCCATAATTGTGTCTGGAGGTGGGCGCAGTGGGGAGAGGGGTCAAAGGAAATCATTTACATTTTGATGGTTTTAAGGCTTCAGTGAAAACCCCTCCAACATGAGTCTGCTGCAGGCCAGGGAATGGGCCACAGCCTGTAGCCAAAACAGTCTCCCCAGGTCCAGCCGGGCCACTGGTCTCTTACTTGACTGATATCACTCTGGTACCCCAGGATAGGGGGGTTTTGGTAGCAGTAACAGCAAGTAGATAAGTCACAGCCCAGGGAAGGAAATGGGGAGCGAAACGCTGAGCTTTTATGTCTCACGATGAAGTCAGGTAGAAAAATGTCTCCCAGCATCTCTCCTGAAGCCACAGGCAAGGTGGATCACCTCTGCTTGGAGCCCATGAGAGCTGCAGGTTCAGCGTCCTCTTGTGGAAGTCCGCCTTGGTGAGTCAGGCGTATTTCAGCACTGATGGGGCCTGGTTCATAGATCACGCTTAGGATGTAGACTCATTTCGGTTTTGTGAGAGGTGGAAGCTTGGGCTTTAAGGCTGACCGTAGCAGGCACGGCTCTTCTCTCATTCTGAGACTTTTTCTCTGCGATTTACAGTGACTCTCTAGTAGGAGGAACGTCTCAACCAAATTTCTAGCTGGGCCTCCTTTTCCTCTCGGCCAGTTTAGCATTCCTGGAGTTGGGAGTATGTCTGTGTGGTGCGTGGGCAGCTTGGTGGTGTCTGGCGAGATTCCAAGACATGACAGTCCAGGGCTGTGAGCAGGCCTTCCTGAGTGCTTCTGAGCTGGTTTCTTGGGTCTGTGTTTTAAGCAACAAAGAACAAGCTTCTGCACAGATTGGCCTCTGTAGGTGGCCTTTTGTTCCGTGCATGGTTGGAATTCTCCAGGAACAATTTAAGAAGACCATGCATATGCAGAGCATAACTGATTCGATCGTTTATTGTACAAGTCATAAAAAATGTTTGGGACCATGGGACTGTTTTGGTGTTTATCCCCTGTGAGAGGGAGCTAGTTTCTGAAGCTGTTTAATTTGGTTTTGGGAAGCATTTAGGGGAGCCGACTGGGATAGGTATGAATTATGTGGCGTCTTAACTCCCTGCAGGAGGACAGTCTGAAGGGACTGGCCCTGGGAGGTAGGCATCAATGAATGCCCATCACCCATCGGGGTGGAGTAGCATGTGTGCCCCTTGGTTCTGCCCCTGCAGACCTGGTTAAGAGAGGCCCATGGTTCCCCTTGGTTCTGCCTCTGCGGAGCTGGTTAAGAGAGAGAGGCCCACAGCCAGCCATCTGATTATAGGCCTGACATGTGAGTGTGAATTAGGGATTGAAAGGGTTTTAAACCCTGCACGTGTGAAGCACAGGTGGTTCACAGCTGCTCCTTCCCCAGGGGTGTCAGCGTCGATCCAGGCACAGGCCATTGGTGACAAGTCCTACCCCTTGAATAATTCCTCTTAGCTTTTTGGTTATGTAAAATCCTATGTTTCTGCATCAGTATGCTTCTGCTTGGGTGACTCACAATGGGTTACCTGTATCGTGAGTCACTGGCTGGGTGCCGTCAACAGATCCACGGCCATGACCTAGACCCCCTACGGCCAAGGGGAAAGGGAAGCGTTCCATCTCGAATCAAGCTGATATTTTCCACCCAAGTGACTGTTTGCTCCAGCCTCTTGTGGCTGAATTACTGCCAAACTCCCGGATTCCTTGATGGTCATTCACAAGGGGCTTCTAGGGCTGGCACCATTCTGCGGCCGCTCCTGCCCAGCCTGGGGAGGGAGCCAGGGGAGCTCATTACCAGGGGACAAAACCCAATGAATGGGGACACCGCCCTGCTGGCAGACTTCTCAGGACCACACACTGTGGAGCCCAGCCTCACAGCCCAGCCAGAGGGTGACCAGGGGTGGCACGTGGCTCTCTCTTCCCAGAGGGCCTGATGGAGCAGAGTGGCAGGGGGCACCGTTTGATGTGGGGGCGTGAGTGGGGTCCACCGGCCGACCTTTGGGAGCTGCTCCTGCTACCCACCCATGTTCTGACCTTCCACGAGCTCAGCTTTCTTAGCTATACCCTGTTTCTCCAAGTTCAGAGCACAGCCTGTTGTATTGTAGGCAAGAGTAAGTAGGCTAATGTCATGGACTCGCCGTGTCCTTTCATTAGGTTGCTATATCAATTGGTTGGTGCCTTGTTTTTTTTCCCCTTTGGGAAGGAAAAGGCTCCAAAGGAGAGTGGTAGGGTTTTTAAATAACTTTATTTCTAGTTGAAAAGTATTACATTTTCACCGTTAAAGTATAGAAAAAGAATCGTCTAAGAATAATTACTGTTAGCTCTGTTTATATAAAATCCTCCTTTTCTGCATTGTTATGCTTTTCTACACATTCTATGCTTTTCTAAACAAGGTGTTTATCATGAACATATTTTGCTACTGTATTTCTCTCTCAATATTTCATGAACATTTCCCCGTGTCATTAAATATTCTTCAATGATGTTCTTTCTGCATGCATCATATTCCTTTGTGGATCTATACTATAGTGTAAAATGCCCTCTATCGTTGGACATGGATTAGGTTTTTTTTTTAATTTTGCTCTTATAAAACAAAGCAGACAAGTTAACTGTGATTCTGAAAGGTTAAGTAATTTTGCCTAAAAAATGAATGGGGCTGAGCACAGGATCTGAGAGTGACATTTGTTTTGTTACATCTGGGACAGGCTGAGGTGGGTGGGGCAGGGGACAGAGGGCTGGGGGGTGCTCCAGGGAGTCGGGGGCATGTGAGGGAGTTCCTCAAGACAGCCTGAAGCCTCTCTCAGGGAAAAATCAGAGGTGCCAGGAAGGTGAGAAGAGAGCTGGGTGTCTCAAACCCAAGGGCAGAGATGCAACTGGAATGGGGAATGAGTGTGAAAGCAGAACAGAGAGTTGGAAGGAGGGGCAGGAGAGAGAAGGGAGTCCTGGCTCACAGTGCACGTCCGGGGTCTGGAAGGACCTGTGCCCTGTTTCACGGTGCTTTGAGTATCAGTGGGTGCAGATCAGAGCTGGTGGATTCCGTGTTCCCCTCACCTCTCTCCAGAACTGTGGACAACGTACTCTCACTTGGCTGTTCATTCCATCGGAACCACAATCGCCATTGGGAAATCGCCCTTAGGTCGTGTTGGAAATCTGTCTCCTTACAATGTTCCATGCGCTGGCTCTGGTCTGCCCTTTGGGCCCACTTTGGGAAGTGGCGATCTCTCTTCCATGTTTGGTTTGATTCAGTTTCCTGCTGCGTTCAGCCGCTGTTTCCCTCTTTATGAGGGATGATGCCAAGGCTGGAGGGCTTGTTACTTGGGGGCAGGACCAGGTGAATGAGGCGCACAGGATTTGGGTGCTGTATTGCTTTGCTAGGGCTGTGTAATGTAACACCACAGACTGAGTGGCTTAAACCAGTGGTCCCCAACCTTTTTTTAGCACCAGGGACTCGTTTTGTGGAAGACAGTTTTTCTGCCAACCCAGTTGGGGGAGGGTGGTTTCAAGATGATTCAAGTGACTTACATTGATTGTGCACTTTAATAATAGAAATGTTAATAGAATAATGAGTTCAGTTCAGTCAGTCAGTCAGTCATGTCCAACTCCTTGCGACCCCATGTACTTCAGCACGCCAGGCTTCCCTGTCCATCACCAACTCCCAGAGCTTACTCAAACTCATGTCCATTGAGTCGGTGATGCCATCCAACCATCTCATCCTCTGTCGTCCCCTTCTCCTCCTGCCTTCAATCTTTCCCAGCATCAGGGTCTTTTCAAATGAGTCAGTTCTTTGCATCAGGTGGCCAAAGTATTGGTGCTTCAGCTTCAGCATCAGTCCTTCCAATGAATATTCAGGACTGATTTCCTTTAGGATAGAATAATATATAGATATAATGATAATAAATACAAATATATAAGTAAGTTAAGTAATATAATGATAAATAAGAAATAGAAATAATTATAATAGAAATATTATGATTGCATTAGTTCCACCTCAGATCATCAGGCACTAGATCCTGGAGGTTGGGGACCCCTGGCGTAAACAGTGGAAGATTTATTTTCTCATAGTTACGGAGGTGGAAAGTCCAAGACCATGGTGTCAGTGCTGGCTCCCTTGGAGGCCACTTCCCGTGGCTTGCAGATGATGGCTTCTCCTCCCGTGTCTTCACATGGTCTTCCTCCTGTGTGCTCCCGTGTCTGGTATCTCTGTGTGTGTCCTAATTTCCTCCCCTTACAAGATCACCAGTCAGATTGAAGTAGGATTCACCCATATGATCTCATGCAATCTCAGCTCCCTCTTTAAGGCCCTATTTCCAAATGAGTCACATGCTGAGTAACTGGGGGTTAAGGCTTCAACATATGAATGGGGGGCGGGGGGGACAGGATTCAACTCATAACAGGTACCAAGGGGACCAGAACCAAACCAAGACCTCTACCCCTTTTGTCCTACCTTTTCGATAAAGAACTTCATTGTCATGTTTGTTTGTTTGTTTCCCAGTAATCAAGGAATTATTTGAGAATGTAGGTTTTTTTTAACTTTTTATTTTGCAACAATTATAGAATCACAAGTTGTTGCAAAATGCATGAAAGTTCTCTGTACGCCCATCCAGTTTCTCCCCATGATAACATCTCACATTACTGTAGTACAGTATCAAAACGGGGGCATGAACATGAGTATAATTCATGGGGTTTATTCAGATTTTCAGTATTATGTACAGTGATTTGTGTGTTTCTATGTGTGTCTGTGTATAGTTCTGTGGGATTTTATTACATGTGCATGATGATGTTTTAAAAATGCAGAATGGGGACTTCCCTGGTGGTCCAGTGGATAAGCATCCACCTGCCAATGCAGGGGACAGGGAGTTGATCCCTGGTCTGGGAAGATCCCACATGTCTCAGAGCATCTAAGCCTGAGAGCCGAAATTACTGAGTGCTGCCAAGTATGGAAGCGTGCACGCCTAGAGCCCATGCTCCGCCACAAGAGAAGCC
Source organism: Okapia johnstoni (assembly GCA_024291935.2). Lineage (NCBI taxonomy): Eukaryota > Metazoa > Chordata > Mammalia > Artiodactyla > Giraffidae > Okapia > Okapia johnstoni. Next base: position 12,980,844 of record CM044326.1, on the reverse strand, counting down.
ACTGCAATGAGAAGCCCGTGCACCGTTAGAGTAGCCCCTGCTCACCACAGCTAGAAAAAGCCCGCTCAGAGGAACAAAGACCCAGCGCAGCCAAAAATAAATACACAAATAATTTTCCTAAAAGGAAAAATCGCAGAATGGGATCAAGATGAAACCAGATCGTTCTGAGTCGTGTGAGTGTTTGACACGCAAACACACACGGGAAGATGCAGAGATAGAGAGAAGGCTGTAAGCAGAGTGGGAGTCGACTGAAGGAAATGGATTCTTTGTGAAGGGCTTGTTCATTCCTGAGAATGGGATCCTTGCAGGGTACCCAAATACACGGAGCGGTTCCTCCAGTCGGTAGGCACATCTATTAGACACGAATGTGTCACATTTTCTTTGTTTACCACTTCTGTTGAAACCTGCTGGAGCCCTCCACATCCCAGTTAATGATGCAAAGAGAATTATTCTCAGATTTCATCTGCCAAGTGTTTGTTTAGCACAAAGGTCACTAATATCAGGCAGCAACCAAAGAGAACTAAATTTCTCTTCCGAGCCCTGGGAGTCCAGAGTTATTTTGCCTCTGATGAGTTTTTATTTTAACTTGACATTGGGTAAAATGTGTTTTAACTCTCCAAAGAGTGTGGGTCGGGTATGGATCAAATACACTGTGATTGCAGTTCATCTGAAAAAATAATTAAAAAGCCATCCCTTGTGGGAGCAAGCACAGCTCGTTATATTCTTGCAGCTTCACTGATGTTGAAGTTCTCCTTGTTAATTTCTTTTTTTTGTAAATAAATGACACTGTAAAACCAGTCAATTTGTTTTGGCTGGGTTCCATCCATTCCTTCTCCCCAGTGACTGGTCACATGCCATTTTTAGTGTGTTTTAGCAACTTGCTAGGAGACGTGTGTGTGGCTCTTATCTGACACTTCCATATTGCCCGGGCTGGTGGATGTTTCTCATTCATTCTCAGCTGCTCATAATTCATGCCCTAGGATTCGTGGGATCACTGCTGTGCTCCCTGCCTGGGTGACCTTGGGCAAGACTCCGAGTTTGGGCTCTGATGGTCTTGAGATTCAAATCCTGGCTCCTCCACAGACCTGCCCACCAGGATTTTGGACACATTTTCAGTTAACCTGAGCCTGTTTCCTTATCAATAAAATGAGCTTGGAATCTACCAAGCGAGGCTTTGCTTGGATATTAGGTGTCATGCTGTGGTGGAGGTCAGTAAACACTGCCCTCTTCATCTTTGTGGTCGTATTGTCTCCATTTCCAGGTGTAGAAACAGGAGGCAGGAAAAAGCAATTGACTTATTTAAATACAAGGGTAGGTCTTTTGATGAGAGTGATTGGATCTTGATTTTCAGTCCAGATATCATCCATCTAGTAGATATGAGATAAGCAACCTCCTCCATCCTGAATTAAATCAACAGGGCTCTTATTTGCCTGCAGACCCCTTCCTGTGGCTCATCTCAAAATACAGAAAAGTGCTACAGCTGCCCCAAGCAGCAGGCGATCTGGTTTGTATTAAGTCAGAGGCACCCCAGAGTATGGCCATTGCCCTAATGTGATATATTGATGGCTTTCTGGGTTCCAGCACATTGCTTCTTAATATTTGTTCAGTTTTTAAAAGAATGTTTTCTTGTCTTAGTAAAACTGGGAAAAGCAAAATAGAATAAGAAAACAAATAATTTTTAAGCAGACACCTATAGAAAATTGTCAATGTTTAGATATATTTTCTTCCAGCCATTTTTCTTCTTTTAATATTTATTTATTTGGCTGTGCCAGGTCTTAGTTGAGGCATGTGGGATCCAGTTCCCTGACCAGGGTTCGAACTCGTCTCCCCTCCACTGGAAGGTAGAGTCTTAACCGCTGAACCACCAGGGAAGTCCTCAGCCATTTTTCTTTGTGTTTATTTTTACTTCGTTAAGACCATACTCTAAGTAAACTTGCTTTCTACCAATGAAAAACTTTGTGTCTCATGAACAGTCAGCATCATATTAGGTGACTGCACAATGTTTTGTCAGTCTAGAAAATCTGGAATGAGTTGGGTGGGCATTTAGGTGATGGATACTTCTGTGACTGTAGCCTCATCCATATTTGCTGAAGCTCAGGTTGGTTCAGATAGATTCACTGGGAGCTGGAAACCGGCTGTTTGGCCTTGCTGTGGCTTTTTCCAGAAGGTAAGTGAGGAGGCGTAAGGTGTCATGAAAAGAGACTTTGGGCCACAGTGAGTGTTGGTGCCCTTGTCTTGAGGACCCCTCCCACATCTGCTGCATGCACATATGTGTGATCACTCATATCTGACTTCTTGTGACACCCGGACTGTGGCCCACCAGGCTCTTCTGTCCATGGAATTTCCCAGGCAAAGATACTGGAGGGGCTTGCCATGCCCTCCTCCAGGGGATCTTCCTGACCCAGGAATCGAACCCGAATCTCAAGTCTCCTGTATTGGCAGGCAGGTTCTTTACCACTCGTGCCATCTGGTAAGGACTTTAGGTAGAGGAAGAAGAGTCCTCTTGAAGGCTCCCTGAAGGGCACATTGGGAAACCAATCCTATATGGGGCTGGTTGAGGCTTGTGGATGTTGATTCTGTATGTGAAAGCATCTTTCCTCAGGGATTTTAATTTTTTTTTTTTCAAATTGACGGGTTTTTTTTGGCCATGCCATGCAGCATGCTGGATCTCAGTTCCCCGACAAGGGATTGAACCTGTGAAAGTTCAGAGTGTTACATTGGAAGCTCAGGGTGTTAACCCCTGGACCACCAGGGAAGTCCCATGCTCAGGGGTTTGGGAACACAGCATCATAGTGTCTGATAGACAGAAAGGAAGACCAGAGAGGGCCCAAGCTGACCTAGAGAAGGTCCCTGGGGACAGTGAAGAGGCACACAAGGGAATTTTCCTTCCGCAAGCCCCTCAGAGTCTCCTGTCCGTCACTTCTTTACCACCAGCCTCTTACTGCGCTTGGTGGGTGACAGCAGACCCCTTTCTACTCTTTTTCTTCTTGACTATAACGCAGGTATTAGGCTTCGATGAATGTTTTGGAAGTGTTGTATTTTCCTGACTAACATGCATCCTCTTTTCTTTAGTTTACTTCTGACCTTTTCCTTCCCCTTTCTTAGAATAGTCTTGGCTTGACTTCCTTTTTTCCTTTCACCTGCAGGAAGCTTTCTTCGAGAGCAGACGCCATGAAGGGTTTGGTTTCTGTAAAGGGTTGTGACTTGGCTCTTGTTAGATTTGGAATTAGAAGTTAATGACCTTCCTCTTCAGTGGGATGTGAGCCCTTCATTGCTGGAGAATTCTTTACTGCTAAAATGCTTCACAGAAGAGTCTATGTTGTGGATATTTATTTTGGTCTGTCTAGAACCTCATTGTTTTCACTGGGAAACTGGATCTCCCGATCCAAGGTGGTTCTTATGGACTGCCAGAGGTGAGCAGAGATGGTCCAGGCATGGCCAATCATGACACAGAGAAAGACTCTGGTCTGCAATGATTGGCCCCAGGAGTGAGACAACCAGAGTCCACCATGAGGTTCGAAAAATGGACTGGAGGGCTGGGTGGGGTGTAAAGAGAGATTTTTCACTTTCTCTTCCAGGACTGAAAGCTGTAATACCTCTGTATGCCCACAGAGTCCAATGTCCATCTTTGTTTTCCCATGCGATGAACTTGATCTCAAAGGAAAGTAGACCAGCGGGAATGAGAGAGGGCACACGGGCTCCCTGGATCCTGCCATGCCTGAAGCTTGAAGCCCAACTGGCATTTTCCTTAGAATCCCCTTGAGCACATAAATTACCCCTTCCAGCATTTGCACTCAAATTCTGTGGACTAGGATCCCGCCTAAGCTGCTGCTTACTCACTTCAGTTGTGTCCAACTCTCGGCGAACCTGTGGACTGCAGCCAGCCAGGCTTCTCTGTCTATGGGATTTTCTAGGCAAGAATACAGGAGTGGGTTGCTGTGCCCTCTTCCAGGGGATCTTCCCGACCTAGGGATTGAACCTAGGTCCCCTGCATTGCAGGCAAGGTCTTTACTGCTGAGCTACCAGGGAAGCCCCAGGATCCTGCCTGTGCTAAGTCACTTCAGTTGTGTCAGACTCTTTGTGACCCTATGGACTGTAACCCACCAGGCTCCTCTGTCCATGGGATTCTCCAGGCAAGAATACTGGAGTGGGCTGCCATCTGTTCCTCAAGAGGATCCTGCCTAATGCAGCTTAAATGCTGGTCATGTCACATCAGAGTTGGGCTGGATTGATGTCCTCTTGAGATCTGACTAAGCACCTTCCCACAGGGTTGGGTGTTTCCGTCCTCATGCAAGATAGCCGTCTGGTGATCAAAACACTGGCTGTTCATAATGTCCTTGCTCTAAAGAACTAATGAATGCATGACCCTGTACATCCAGTCAAAGGATTAGGTTGAAGGTTCTGGTTTAGTTCTCCTTTTCTTTATTTCATAGACATTTAAGATAAGAGACAGGATCGGGACCCTGAGGCCACAAGTATGCCCCTTCCACTTTCTCCCTACCCACTCCCCCCTCCTCTGAAAAAAGCAAAAACAAGTAAAATTATTTAAAAATAACCTGGTGGCAGGCTTTGTGCAGGAACAAAAAGTATTTAATAGCAAATTGCTTATGTGGGCAGGAGAGTGTTGAGCCCATGAAACTGATTTAGTGGTGCTATTTATTGGATGGAAAAAACATATCCAACCCTGGCTGCTTCGCACGGCTGTGCTCGCCAAAGCTACCCTTACTTCCTCTAATGACTTTGTAGTGTCAGGAATGAATAAACTAAATGAATATGTTCCAGTCCCAGTTCAGCTTTGCCATTTATTTTTGCCAAGCCGTGTGTGTGTGTGGTGTGTGTGTAGGCACATGCTTGTTTTTGCCCACGTGGCAGATAAAATCTGAATATTCTAAAGCATTCGGTGGCTCGAGGACACTCATAAGAACTTTTAATTGCTTTTTAATTAAAAAAAATTTTATTCTATATTGGAGTACAGTTGATTAACTGTGTTGTATTATAGGGAGCTCAGCTTGGTGCTCTGTGGTGACCTAGAGGGGTAGGAGGGGGTGGGAGGAAGGTCCAAGAGGGAGGGAATATATGTGTACATATAGCACATTCACTTAATTGTACAGCAGAACCTAACACAACATTGTAAAGCAACTATACCCCAGTAAAAACAAAAACTAATGTGTTAGTTTCAGGTGTACAGCAGACAGATTCAGTTGTACATTTACATGTATCTGTTCTCTTTTCTTCTGTAGGGTATTATAGAGTATTGAGCAGAGTTCCTTGTGCTGTACGGGAGGTCCTTTTTGGTTATCTGTTTTGGACACTGATAGAAACTTACATGTAGTCTTGAGAATTGCGCTTGGTGAATTTGCCTGGAAAATGTCAAGAGAAATTGAGTGCGGCTTAACTGGGCTATTTGAAGCTAAACTTTGTTGGATGTGCTTTAGAGGGAGTTATCTACAACCTTTTAAGGTGGTATGGAGATACATGTACACACTCTTGGCATGGAACCTTTCACTGGATTCTCTAAGAGGTTTTTGACCCCAGGAAGGTTAAAACCCCTGAAAGTCCTTATGTTGAGCAGACCCTGATGACCGGAGACTGGGGATGAGATAAGCCAAGATAGTTGAGGTGATAGGTTGTGCGGTGTGACGGATGGCATTTGGGGACTGGAATGTTGTTCTCTGCTCAGTCCTCAACTTGCTCTGTTCCCTGGGGAGACACTATACTTACAACAGGAAGCGTTTGGAGCATCACTCAGGCAACTGTGGGTGAAAAGTCAGAATGTGTTCTCAGTGGTACTGGAGACACCCTCTCGGCCCTCATCCTCCAGCTCCTTCCCCTCCAACCCCCCAAAAATAAATTTTTGGAGGCTGAAATTTTCCATCCCTTCTTTCAGCCTAACCCTGGGTGTTTTGGATAATGTTCAGCAAATTTTCTGTGCCAGTTTGATGCACAGATAGGAGAAACAAAAACTTTTCCTTTTTTGCTCGAAAAGCAAAAACATTTTAAAAATGCACTTGGATCATTAATGGAATCTGAACTCTCAAAGTCAAAACTTTCCACATGTTCTTACTAAGGAAAATTCTTTTGGGGCAGTTAAAAGGAAAACAAATAGGCAAAAAGTTATGAGGGGTCTCCAAAAAGTCATCTGAGAATGCTGAATCCCCTCTCCAAATTAAAAAGATGCAAATGAACTTATTTACAAAGCAGAGCATCACAGACATAGACAACAAATTTACAGTTACCAAAGAAAAAAAGGAAGAGGAGAGGTCAATTAGATTGTAATGAACATATCCCTCTGCTTGTGCTCAGTAGTGTCTGACTCTTTGCAACCCTGTGGACTGTAGCCTGCCAGGCTCCTCTGTCCATGGGGTTCTCCCAGCAATGATACTGGAGGAAGTTGCCATTTCCTATTCCAGGAGATCTTCGTGACCCAGTGATCGAACCCTCATCTGATTCTTTACCACTGTGCATTGGAGAAGCTCAGTGAACATAGATGCACTTACTATATATAAAGTAGGTAACCAACAAGGACCTACTGTATAGCACAGGAAACTATACCAATATTTTATAATAACCTTTAAGGGAAAAGAATTTGGAAAAAATACACATATATGTATAACTGAATCACTGTGCTATGCATTTGAAACTAACATATTGTGAATCAACTACACTTCAATAAAAAAAAATCACCCGAGGACATAAATAAACTTGGCAAACTTTTTGTGGGTAATATTTTATCCCAAAGTTTTTAGGATAGTTGCTGCATTTGAGAAACCTTACCGCCTTTACCAATTACCATCCCCTCTTATTTCAAGTATGAGAGGTACAGGGGGGCTTGGAGCTGAGCTCATCCTAATCTCTCTCCAAGGAAACATGTTTTTCCCCCTTTCTCTCCAAGGTTCTAAGCATGTGATGCAAATGGATGTGATTTCCCACTGCCTCCCTTTCTGGGCAAGGCATTATTAACATAAGCACATTCACAGCTGCCCACCTGCCTTGTGGGTTGTTAATGGAGTTTACAAAGGGAATTTGGATTCCCAGCAAGAGACCTCATTAACACAGCAAGGATCTAATAGATTCTAAAATTGTGTATGGACACTGGGAACCTTTCGAAACCCAGTGGTGTTTATTCTTAGATCTAGATCATTTCCCCTGCCCTGGCCTCAGTCTGTACATTTTGTATCATGGGGGGAAAACCTTGTCTTGATCTGGCCAGACCAACTGTATTGGTTTAAGTTAAGCATGAATTCTTTGTGATTCTGAGACTAAAGACAAGATTCAAAAGCCATCGGGCTGTATAAAGGACAAAATGTCTCCCACACTGGTGCTTTTATTCTCTTTTTTTTAATACCAGACTTGTTACTGGCCGTGAGCAAGTGTTTAATTTTAGGATCCCTTGTTGTCACCAAGAACACTAGCAGCTGTCAGTTTGTTTAGACAAGTGTGTTAAGCACCCATGGGTCTGAATAATGACCACAGTTACACTCAGTACGCTAGGTTTCGCTTGTGGACTCTCTGCTGTATGTCAGACGGGAAACAGGAGCTGTGCATGTGGTCACCCTTGCTCCCTTGTTATTCTCAGGGTACCAATGAGGAAGCCGAGGGAGGCTGAGCAACTTGTCCAGGGTCGTACGGCGGGCAGGTGGCAAGGCCCGGTGGCACAGTGGTAGAGAACTCACCTGCCAATGCAGGAGATGAAGGTTCTATCCCTGGGCTGGGAAGATCCCCTGGAGAAGGAAATGGAAACCCACTCTAGTATTCTTGGCTGGAAAGTCCCAGGGGAGGCTGGCAGGCTACAGTCCATGAGGCTGCAAAGAGTCAGGCACAATTTAGCAACTAAACAACTCCATTACCCTGTATCTTTCCCACCATATGCCCCCCTCCCCTGTCCATAGACAGTATGATACGCCACCAGCATAAATAGGACCCCCAAGTCTGCTATGCTGCTAAAAATGGCTTAACTACCTAATTTTTTTTTCTTTCTCTTTTTTTTGCTATACTAAATACCTAAAGTTGTGGGTTATTTTAGCAGTAAAGTATGAAATGGTGATGAGTTTCTAGGCCAGGAGAGGTCTCATGGGTACAGATCGCTTGGCCCCTGGCTTCCCCCATGGGAATTTTTTAAACTCTCATCAGATAAAGCTTTCTTCCCACCAGAAATGCCACGTGACTTGTTTTCACAATCTCCCTGTAGTAGAGTGAGAGAAGCACCCGCCCCAGACGGTTTTGTTTACATTGGAGACCTAGCAGCGTTTGATTGGTGAACATTCACCCCTGTTATGCAACTTGGGCTTGACTTGTTTTCACTCCCAGGCTCGGCTCTGCTGCCTTGCTTTTCTGTGTAAGTTGGGGAGTGATTTTAGAACCTACTAGACCGTAACTGGGACAAAACTGGTGAGAAGGTAGGATGCGAAAGACTTCAGGGAAAGAGATGAACATGGGAGAAAGAAAAAGAACAGGTCGACATCAACAGGTTAAAAGAAGGTTAATTCCCCAGGGCCTTTCTTTCTGGGGAAATAATCGGCCTCCACAGTTGTTCAGCCCAGTGGGGTTTGGAAGAACTTCAAGCATAGAGCATTTACGGAAATGAACTGCGTTAGCAGGATAGGGTAGTTACAGGATGGATCAGATGGTGACAGAGCCCTCCTTTAGTCACGCTGGGAGACCTGATGTCCAAGTAGCTGAACACTCTCCCCTGTACAGGCAGACCACGGAGAGATCGCAAGCTCTGTTCCAGGCCACTGCAATAAGGCAAATAGCGCAATAAAGTGAGTTACAAGAATTTATTGGTTTCCCAACACATATAAAAGTTATGTTTATACTATTCTGTGTGTGTATGCATGACCAGTCGCTCAGTCATGTCTGACTCTCTGCAATGCTATGGCCTGGCTCCTCTGTCCATGGCATTTTTCAGGCAAGAATACTGGAATGGGTTGTCATTTCCTTCTCCAGGGTAACTTCCTGACCCAAGGGTTTCCCCCATTGACAGGTAGATTCTTTAAGTGAGCCAGCTGGGAAGCCCTCCTGTTTATACTATACTATATTGTACTCTATTAAGTTTGCAATAGTATTATGTCTTAAAAAACCAATGTGTATACCTTAATTAAAAAATATTTTATTGCTGAAAAATGCTAACCATCCTTTGAGCCTTCAGTGAGTTGTAATCTTTTTGCTGGTGAAGGGTTTGGAATTTTGCAAGAATTATCCAAACATGGCAGAGACACAAAGTGAGCAAGTGGTGTTGGAAAAATGGTTCCAATAGGCTTGCCTGATGCAGGGTTGCTGCCGTGAATTTGTTAAAAATGCAATATCGGAATTTCCCTGATGGTCCGGTGGTTAAGAATCTGCCTTGCAATGCAGGGAACATGGGTTTAATCCCTGTTTGAGGAACTAAACTCCTACATGCTGAGGGGCAACTAAGTTCACATGCCACAACTACTGAGCCTGAGAGCCACAACTTGAGAGTCCATGTGCCACAGTGAAGGATCCTGCGTGCTGCAGCAAAAGATCCCGAGTGCTGCAATTAAGACCCGGCACAGCCAAATAAATAAATATTAAAATGGCAGTATCTGCAAAATGCAATGAAGTTAGGGCTTCAAGCCACACTTTACTAAGGTCTTTTCCATGGCCTGTGGACAAGTGATCCCTTTTTTACTGGTCTACATGGCGGAGCAGAAAGAGGGTTCAGAAAGCAGAAATCAGGTGTGAGTGACCAAGTGTTCAACCTACGAATCAATCAGGAATAAAATTGGAAATTTGGGCAAGTGAACTCTTCCAGTTCATGACTCTGGATCCATATTTCTAGCTTTTTTTTTTTTTTTAATTAAAAGTTTTAATTGTGGTTTAAAAAAGTCACAACATAAAATTTACAATAGTAACCATTTTCAAATGTGCTGTTCAGTAGTGTTAAGTATACTCACATTATTGTGCATCAGATCTCCAAAACTTAATGATCTTGCAAAACTGCAACCCTGTATCCACTAAACAACTCCCAGCCTCAGGCAACTTCTGTCATTATGGGTTTGACTATTGGTTAGCTCATATAAGTGGAATCATAGGGTATTTGTGTGTTTGTTCACTTTGGATTATGTCCTCAAGGTGCGTCCATGTTGTAGCAGGTGTCAGAATTTCCTCTTTAAAGGCTGAATCATATCCCTTTGTATGCATATTCCCACATTTGGTTTAGCCATTCATTCCCTGACGAACGTTTGGACTGCTTCCACTTCTTGGCTACTGTGAATAATGCTGCTATGAACATCTGTGTGCAACCTATTTCTGGCTAAATGACCTCTACTTGGGTGTCAAGCTCAGCTTAAGTCCAGAATTCAACTCCTTCATTTCCTCCCAAGTTTGCTTTGTCATTGACCTACCATCTTCTTCCCTGCCACACACACACACACATTTAAAAGCCACCATCTCTTACTCCTGGAGAAGAGAACAGCTACTCACTCTAGTATTCTGGCCTGGAGAATTCCACAGAGAGGAGCCTGGCAGCCTAAGTCCATGGGATCACAAAGAGTTGGCCACGATTGAGTGACTTTCACTCACCTCTTACTGGGGGCTTCCCTGGTGGCTCAGATGGTAAAGAATCTGCCTGCAGTGTGGGAGACCCAGGTTCGATCCCTAGGTTGGGAAGATCCCCAAGGGGAGGGAATAGCAGCCCACTCCACTATTCTTGTCTGGAGAATCCCATGACAGAGGAGCCTGGTGTGTTACGGTCCATGGGGTCGCAAAGAGTCAGACATGACAGGGCAACTGACACTTTCACTTTCACCTCTTACTGGTCACAACTCCTGGAGATCAGATCGCTTGTGTCTGGCTCCCTCTACATTCTCTGCCCCAGACCAGCTTCTCACACCCTCTCAGGTAGACAGTTGTGTCTACCCCCAGTGAGTCTTGCTGCTCCCAATCTGGTATGTCACCAAATTCTTTCCATGGTACTACTGCTCCAAAGCACATTCTGAATTCTTAGGAATCTGGAGAGAATTTTCTGGAGCCTTTGTTACAAAAGTTCCAGAGCATCTGCATGGAATTTAATTGAAGTTTCTTACGTACCCAATGAAAGATAATAACATGCTTGTATGTATTAATATAGTGAGTGTTTGAATTAATAGTACTGTAATTTTTGAGATACTAAAAATAATTTGACCCTTTTTCACAAGTAGAGGCAGTTAAATTCAATTGTCTACATTTTATTCATTCACTGATTGATAACAAACACTGATTGAGAACTTGAAAGTGTTAGTTGCTCAGTTGTGTCCAATTCTTTGTGACCCTATGGACTATAGCCCGCCAGGTTCCTCTGTCCATGGAATTCTCAAAGCAAGAATACTGCAGTGGGTAGCCATCCCCTTCTCCTGGGGATCTTCCCAACTCAGGGATTGAACCTGGGTCTCCTGCATTGCAGGCAGGTTGTTTATTGTCTGAGACACCAGGGAAGCCCAGGAGAACCTACCATGTGTCAGTCAGGGCACTGGGGATCCCTGGAGGAATCAGACCCACTACTCCACCAGCCTGGAGGAGTAGTGGTGACGTTGGCAGATGTTTATATGCACTTTCCGTGTGCCAGAGACCATATACTATATCTTTAGTGTATTATCTGGTGTGGCTTCCAAAACAATCTTTTGAGTTAGATTTCATTGTCCTTATTTTATGGAAGGCAATCGACACAGATTGAATAACCAGTCCAATAGGGGACAACGTAGGGATCTGAGCCTGGTGGTTCTTTCTCCAATGAAAGTGTTCCCAGCAAACTCTATCAGCAACAGTCACGTAAAGCTAGAGCTCAAAAGATGAGGCAGAATGAAATGCCAGGCTAATAGCAACCTGCCACCACAGTTGTCTGTGTGGAGTTGGGAACTATTGACCAAATGTGCTCAGGAATATTTTACAAGCATAAGTGGTGACTCAGTGCCTTGCAGAAACACAGGCCAAACCGTGGCTGCTGTCACAGAAAAGAAACAGCATTCAGCTTGTTAAAGCAAGGACTTGTGTAAACTCCACGTCTGAGGTGTCAGTTGCTGCTCCCTGATGTGATGCGTTATCCAGGCAAGAAAATAGCATGGCAAAACCTCTCACCCAGGCTCAGAAAGGAAGGAGATGTCTGAGCTGGATGTCTGGGAGAAACGGTTTCAGAACTTGGGAGTGTTTACAGCTGGGGAGGTGGTGTTGATTTCCTGGGAATCATGGAGGCAACCCAAGAGGGAGCCCCTTGCTTTGTGTGCGTGTAGGTGAAGGGAGGAAGCAGAGATTGTTGTTATGCATCACACCCAAGACAAAGCATGTTCTTTTTTTTCTGCCCTGAGCAGTGTGTGGGATCTTAGTTCCCAAATGAGGGCTCGAACCTGCAGCCCCTGCATTGGAAGCATGGAGTCTTAACCACTGGACCTTCGGGGAAGTCCCAGGCGTGTCCTTTTAAGAAATCATTTCACTCCTGTTGGAGATAATCAAGCAAATAATCCGTGAGCATTAAACTTCCTAATTTCAAGTCAGGATGGGAGACTAGGCTCCCCAGCTTGCTGTCTGCGGTGGTGGGCGGCTCCCGTGGGCGAATGCTGTGCTGGGCCCTGAGCTCAGCATTGCCCTCATGTTTCCTCATTTTATCTTTTCATGACCATTTTACAGTATAGGAAACTGAGGCTCCACAGAATAAAGGACCTTGTCCAAAGTCATATCTCTTGATATGTGAGTGATAAGACTTGAACATAATGTCTACTGTTTGTGTCTGGCCCCAGAATTGAGATTTTATAGAATAACCGATTTCTTTTTTTTTTATTATGGGAAATTTGAGACATATCCAAAAAGAGAAAGGATAGTTGGATGAACCTGTGTGCCCGATGGCCCAGTCATTATAAAAACGTGACCTTTCTTCTTTCATCTCTACTGCCACCTAGTCTCTCCTCTCCTTGATTATTTCAGGTGTATGTATCACTTTTGGGTAACTAGTATTTCTCAAAGATGAGAACTCTCTAAAAACCTAATCACAATATCATTGTCATGCCTTAGAAATTAAAAACAGTTGCTTAATATCAATAGATACTACTCTGTATTCAAATTTCTTCACTCCTCTCAGATAAGAGTGTTTAATCAGATCCCCAAAGCTGTGTGCTTTGCAATTGTTTGCCTTGTCTCTTAAGTATCTGTTTATCTCTAGGTTTTTCTCTCCTCTTGCCAGATAAAGAAACTGTATCATTTCTCCTACAGTTTTGTGCAGTCTGGGTGGTTCTTTTTAACACCTTCTTCTGTCTCCTACTTGCATTTCTTTTAAGTTGATTGTTAGAGCTAGAGGGCTGATCAGATTCAGGTTAATTTTGCGTGTGTGTGTGTGTGTGTGTGTGTGTGTGTGTGTGTGTGTGCGCCAAAAATACTTCTCAGTGGTGATGTGTACTTCCTTTATAAGACATGCTGTCTGGTCCTCTCTATGGTGTTGACAGCCATAGTTGATCATGGTCTTAATTGTGGTAACATTCAAATTCTAGCATTCCTTCTTTATTTTCTATTAAAAGAAAGTTCCTTATTTTAACTATTTTATTATCCTGAGATGAAGGTGAAAGTGTTGGTTGCTCAGTCCTGTCTGACTCTTTGCAATCCCATGGACTGTAGCCCGCCTGGCTCCTCTGTCCATGGAATTCTCCAAACAAAAATACTGGAATGGGTTGCTGTTCCCTTCTCCAGGGGATCTTCCCGACCTAGGGATTAAACCCAGGTCTCTCCCGCATTGTAGACACATTCTTTACCTTCTGACCCCCACCAGGGAAGCCCTGAGATGGTATTGCAATAAGAAAAGCAGGAACCTTTTGGACCTAGTTCTAATGTGTTCCTGTGGAGGCTTCCCCACACCCGCAAGACTTTCTGGTGTCCACGAGATCAACTCACCTCTGACCCTGTCTGTCTGGAGATAGAATGAGGTTCCCAGGTAAAGGACTCAGTCCTGCAAAACCTCCTTCCATTTCAGATGTCATTTGTAAGCCCAGATTGTAACCTGGGTGTCTAACTGAAGTGTATAAATCATAGGTTCCTCTGACCCTGTGGTTAGGTTCCATTCATTTGCTGGAGTGGCTCGTAGAGCTCAGGAAGAACCGTTTACTCACTGGATTACTGATGTTTTATACAAGGATGTTAAAGGCTCCGCATCAGCAGCCAGGTGAAGAGATGCACAGGGCGAGGTCTGACAGAGGAGCTTGGGGCCCAGCATAGGGAAGCCTTGCGGTTCCCAGACTCAGGAGCTGCCTGAAACAAGGGACCAAAATGCTGTCCTCTGGGGCTTTTATGGAGCTTCGTTACATAGTCATAATTGACTAAATCATTTGCCAATGTCACTGATTCAGCCTCAAGCCCCTCTCTTCTCCCCAGAAATCAAGGGGTGGGATTGAAAGTTTTAACCTTCTAATTGGGATTTAAGTTTCAACCTTCTGATCAGACATCACAGGGTTGGTCCTCCTGGCCCCACCTGTGGTGGGATCAGTAGTCATCGACATAAACCCATGGTGATGGAATAGGGCTCCTTATGAATAACAAGACACCTATTTTCACCTTTGTGGCCCTATACATGGGGTTGGCCAAAAAGTCAGTTCCTTCGGGTTTTTCTATAACATCTTATGGAAAACCCAAACAAAAATTTTGGTTAACCCAATATAAGAATATACACAGACAGACAGACAGACATACACACACACACACACACACCCCTTACAGCTTCCAAGGTGGTGCATTGCTAAAGAATCCTCCTCCCAGTGCAGGAGACTGGTTCAATCCCTAAGTCAGGAAGATCCCCTGGAGAAAGAAATGGCAACCCATTCCATTGTTCTTGCCTGGAGAATCCCATGGACAGAGGAGCCTGGCAGGCTACAGTCCTGGGGTCACAAAGAGTTAGACATGACTGAGCACACGTGCATGTATACTTCTTATAAATCATAATATTACAATGATGATAAAAATTTCACTGATCAGATTTTTTTCTAGCTCTTTTTGTCTTTAAAGCATGTCCTATTGGGGCATATAGTTATATTACTATGTTTAAAAATCCTTGACATTGGCTTCTCTCTTTGTGGTTAGGACTCTAATTCAATGAGCAGTTAAACTTATTCCATGTTGCTTTTGATTTTTATAGATTACTTCTTAAGACATAAGTTTTTATAATTGTGTAAACTACATGGTTTCAAAGTCAAATCCGCAAAACAGGAATATTCTGAGAATCCTAGCTTTTAAACCAGTCATTTCTGTCTGTACCTTCCCTCACCTTTACAGTAGCCACTTATTTGTTAGTTTGGAGTTTTTATTTTTCTGGATTAAAAATGTTACCAAATGCACTAACATATTAATATCTCCCTTTTCTTAAATAAAAGGTAGCTATTATATACATTTTCCTCCACCTGACTTTCCTTGACAATATAGGCTGTAAATAAAGGAACAGGGCATTAGATGAAGAATTAGGATAATTAACATTATATAAAGACATAGAATCATTGAATTTTGAGAGCTGGTGGTAATAACAGCAAATACCCCTGTGGCATTTACTCTGTGCTATGCCCTGTTGTCAGTGCTTCACATAAATTCACTCGAGAGTTCTCATAATAGTCATCCTCTGGAGTATGTACTAGTGCTGTCCCCACTCTACAGATGAAGAAACTGAGGCGTGGGGAGGTGAGTTAGATGACTTGCTCAAAGTCTCAGAGCTGGTGTCTGCTCTCATATACCACACTTTGCTTTAGAATTGCAAGAGTCTGGTTTTGTGGTTTTAATGAGTACGGAAGTTATAACCCCTGGGCAATTAACAGTCTGACTGCCCATGTGCCCTGTCCCTAGATTTCTTTCTTTCTTTTTCAAATGGTCACTACTTTGCCTGGAGCTCCTTGTTGAGTCTAGAATTTGCTTTTATTAGTGTCTAAATGTTATAATGTTAAAAGCTAAAACTTGGCCTGTTGTTACTCCATGGCTGCTCACTCCTGCTACAATAATCGGCATGTCGTCGCTGTTCCCTTTGTGTTGTCAGTAGCACAGGGGTGATTGGGAGGGCGTGATGGATAGGTAGATGTCTGCTCCTGTGGGGAGTTGTGTTCCAGGAGAGGAATACTGCACTTGAGGAATCCACCTCTTTTCTAGCAGACAGTAAGCAAGCCTGTTCTGTCTTAAGGGGCAGTTCTCTCCTTTGTCAAGATTGCTTGCTGAAAAATGGCCTTGCCTTCGTCTCACACACACAAGTTGTGGAGGAACTCAGAGAGTATCAAGGGCTGCTTCTCTCAATACTTATTTTTCTTTTAATATTCATTTATGTTGGCTGCCTTGGGTCTTAGTTGAGGCGTGCCGGCTCTCTGGTTGTGGTGCTCAGGCTTAGGTGCTCCGTGGCATGTGAGAGCCTAGTTTCCTGACCAGGGATCTGACCTGCATCCCTGGCATTACAAGGTGAATTCTTAATCACTGGGCAGGGAAGTCCCCTCGCTACTTCTTCGTACCTGCCTTATTGGCTTTAAAATGGTCAAATGGGCACCCTGTACCATTTCCTTGACAAACTACTGCTTTTTAAGACATCTGCCAATATTCCCTGCCATAGTAACTCCAGGTTTTGTAGTTATCACTCTCACAATAGTAAAAACAAGAACCCATGGAGATCTCTTTAGAAAGACACCCTCAACAAATTGCCAACACTTGCCACATTGCAAACCTACGGCTTTTCTTTATTTGTAACATAACATTTTGAAACCAGCCAGAGGCATGAGGTTGACAAGCATCGATCAGCTTCATTGCTGTGTCATAGGTTTCTTTATTTCCTTTCTTTCTCCTGGTTGAACTTCTTTCCAGTGTTGAGCCAAGTTTGTCTCAGCCATGATTTTTATAATTCTGTACATTACGGCTCTATCCAAGACTGTGATTATAACTTCACCTTTTCGTAGTGATACCTTGAGCTTTGAATGAGAGCTCTCTTAGGGGGTGGTCTTCTCTAGCAGGTTGGCATCCTCGGGGAATTTCCTGATTCAGGTGTTTATATTAAATAAGGAATATTAAGGGTCTAAGCCTTGCACCTTTGAGGGAGAGAAGTGGTCTGATTAGTTAGGAGAAGAAAAGGCAATGTAATGAACTTTTTGTCAATGTGCTTATCAACTCTGATCCATTGAGGGATCAGAGACCTGAGAACATTAAAAAACAAAAAACAAAAAACCAGGTCCTGGGTTGGGCGCAGGGGAGAGGTGAGGCCAATGAGGGCAAAGGTCATTCTTGCCACACAGTAGCCCTTACCTTCACGTGAGCCCACTCTTATTAGCTATGAGGATGGAATCTCTTCAACCAGCTGGATTATGAAGTCAAGTATGTGAGATGTGGGTAAGCCTTAGCCTCCTCTTTCCTGAATTTTAATTCAGTCTCAAGTCTAGGGGTGAAGGGAGGGTGATTTTGGGGGTTGCTGGTGTGGGGGAAGGGGAGAGGGCTTCTCACTCCCTTCCTGGGGGTGCTGAGGGAGTGCTTCACATGACGGCGCCCTGGGCCCGTTACTGAACGACGGTCAGCGCCTGTACGTAGCCTGCCTTTTAGGAGCTTTCATGCTTCTTGTTGGAAGGATCTGTTGTTTGACCAGCCTCCGTGGGTTATTTCAGAACCTTCAAACTGTTTCAGGGACGTCCCACCACAATTAGCCTTGGGAACATAAGCTAATTGAGAATATAAAGCTCATTATTAAAGTTTTCACAAGTCTGAATAGAGAGAATAAAGCCCTGCTACTTAGCAAACCACTGAGCACAGGATGCACGTGGCTGAGGGATCGCACTGCCAGCACTCCATCCTGGCTCTCTATTGCTCCCGAGCTCTGTGACTCAGTTTCCCCCATGGTGCAAGGGGAGCGATAATACCATTTCTCTTAATCGCAATGTTGCGACGATCATGGAAGTGACATGAAAATGCACCATCCCTAGCAGGTGCTAAGAGCTCGGTGCATTACTAAGTGGAGGACAGAATGTCTGCACAAGCCTGATTTCCCAATTTTTACCTGGCTTCTAGGTTTAAACTATAGTCAGTTTTTTTCTAAATATGGCCTGCAGCTGCACTGTCGAGTATGGCACCCACTAGCGACACATGGCTATTTATCTCTTTCATTTTTATTTCTTTTCAAAGTATTTTTTAATATGTATATTTATTTGGCTGCTCCAGGTCTTGGTTGCAGCATGCAGGCTCTTCAGTCTTTGCTGTGACGAGTGGGAGCTTACAGTTGACATGGGAACTCTTAGCTGTGGCATGTGGGCTTTAGTTCCCTGACGAGGGATCGAACCCAGGTCCCCTGCTTTGGGGAAGTGGAGTCTTAGTTAGCCACTGGACCACCAGGGAAGTCCCCACATGTGGCTATTTAAATGAATTCAAGCCAACTAAAATTAAAGATGCGATTTTTCATTTGCACTGGCTGGATTTCTTATTTTTTGGCTACACCATGTGACATGCAGTATCTTAGCTCCCCCCACCAGGGATCAAACTTGTGCCCGCTGCATTGGGAGCATGGAGTCTTAACCTCGGAACCCCCAGGGAAATCCCACTGTCTGAATTTCAGGACGCAAGAGCCACACGTGGCTCCTGGTTCCTGTTTTGGAACGTGTAGGCTATTGAACATTTCTTCTATGGCATCAGGTTTTTTCAGACAGCTCTGAGCTGGAGAGTTTAAACCCCCGAGGGGTTTGATGACATTACAATGACTGTTTAATTTTGGAAGTTTTTTCCTGGCACTATTCCTCTTTCTATGTCCTTTTCTGCAGATAGAGGAGAATGTAGGTAGTGCCGATACGGGACTGCACAGGCTATTTCCGTGGCTGCTGGGATGAAGAAGCCCTTGCAGATCAAGTTGAGGAGGAGGAAGTCTCTCCAAGGTGAAGACTAGGGCTGTCCTCAGAGGTGGTGAGGGCCGCTAACTGCCTTTCAGCCCCACAGCCCCTGCAATGGTCACAGAGGCCACAGGACCCAAGATGTTCTCGAGTTCCCACGTTCCATTCTGTTTCCCTCATGGGCACCTTGTGTCCCAATTTGTGTCCCTAAAATAAGGTCACTGTGATTGTGGGACACCAAAGGCCTTTCATTCATTTGCCGAGTATGGGTAATTAATATTGACCCAACTCTGCTCTCAGAGTCCACATAGAAGGGAAGTCAGTCCTGGAAGGGGGTCGGAGAGTCAGGACACCTCTGTCTCCGTTTCCCTTGGGTTTCATCTCCATGAGAAGAATATGGCTGCATTTTGTAGCTAAATAACCTGCTGTCATCCCAGCTGATGATGTAAATGGAAACCACCCACTTACATTACAGTATGTTTTCTGCTTATGAGCTCTTGAGGGCTCATGAGATGTGACATTAATAAGGCCTCTGCTCTACTGAACGTTTCTCTGCCTTTCCTAGGAGCATGGAGCACAAGGAAAGCACTCTCTAGGTGCTGGCCCTGTGGGAACAGGGGCTGGAGCTAGAAACTATGACTGTACCCTGATCTTGGAGGAAGGTGGTCTCTGTGAAGGCAGCCTAGTGAAGGGGATTTCCGAGCTGCATTATTAAGAAGAGGAGGGAGGCTGGTAAACTGGGGGAAAGGGAAGAAGGGAAGGGGGCATTCAGGAAGAACAGATTGCACACGTTTTAATTTGAGACAGTGAGTAACTTATCAGAACAATTCCACTTCCAAGATAGGCAGTCCTGGGTAAGTTATTTGACCTCAGTTTTCACATCTGTAGAATGGGAGTGCAGTTAGTAATAGTACCCACTTCATCAGACTGTTCTGAAGATGAGTAGGTTAATTCAGAGTGTCACCTGGCTCAGAGTAAGCACTTGAAAACCAGCTGTCACTATAATTATCTTTCTTCCTTTTCCTAGTATTTTTATCGTTATTAAAAGAGAAATAGGCTTTGGTGTTGAATTCAGATGTCAGTTTCGCCACTGATCCTGTGCAAACTGCTGCCGCTTTCTGAGCCTAAATTTATTCATCTTTAAAATGTGGAGAATACCATCTGTGTTATGAGACTTCTTGCACAGTTTAAATGAAATACTGAAGTTCAAATGAAATACTGTCTATGAAATGCTAGAACATGGCCAGGAAAATAGCAGGGCCTCAATAACCTTCCTTTACTTCTGTCCTTCTCTTCCTACCAACTTTCCTGGTAGTCATAGGGTAACCCATTTAGTTGAAAAATGATGGGACAATATGGCATTTGAGGAAGATTAATCCAGCAGCTGTGTGTAGGATGGATTAGCTCTTGTGCAACACTGCAGCTTAAATAGAAAATGAAAACATGGCTTTTTGGTATCTAGGTATTTGTGTCATAGTTACAAGATGATTTCTTCTATGATTCCAGTAGTTCTTTCTAGGTGCCAAGGTGCTCTAGATGTTTGACATACATTTACTGATTTAACCCTTAAGACAAGCATAAGAAGTAGGACTGTTGTTCCCATTTTACAGGTAAGGAAACTGAGGCCAGAGCGATTAACTTGCCCACAATCACCCAGCTAGTATGTGGTGTTGCAGGCATTTGCACCCTCATCCACAGACCCCAGAATCGACAGTCTCAGTGGTTGGCAGTTTTAGATTTGGTCAGGGACTGCCGTTTTCAATTTAGTAATCTTACAGTTCGGAGGCACAGAGGGATAGATGAGAGAGTTAGCAGAGAAAGAAAGCAGAGTTAGGTCACCAGTAGCTTTTAGCCTTCTCTGGAGGAGCTGGGCAAAGAGGGCAGGCCTGGAGGTTTCCTAAACTTAGGCCATGATGCTGTCCCACCTCTAGACGAAACCTTGGCCTGGCGCCTGCCCTCTTCCGGAAAGTGCCTTGGGCATTGCGGAGGGGAACGTGGCCCTGCAGTGGGACTCCCCACTGCCCAGCTCTGCAGGCCACACGGTCTCCTCCACAGCTCTGCAGAGGGCCAGCCCTCCTGCTCCCCACTTGTTCTCTGGCCTGGAGAGGGCAGCGGATGCTGGCTGCAGTCCTCCCGCCCGCTCCACACCTCTTGGTGAAAGGAGCCTATCATGGGACCTGCACACAGACATGTGAGCTGGTGGAACCAGAGAAAGTGCCAGGCTGCTGCCCCTTCTCCCCCATCCAGCGTCCTAGCCCGGACCTGGTACTCCTAGGCCTCCTTCCTGCTTCTTCCATCCATCCTGCACACCTCTGCCCAGGACCTCTCCCCAGCTGTAAAGGCATCAGCAGCCCCCACAATCCACAGGGTGCTGCCCAGAACCTTGCCACCCTTCCGCTAGTGTGTTACTGAGCCCTCCCCATGGGCCACTGATTTAAGCACAGAGAGGTCAAGTCACTTGCCCAAGGTCACACTGCTGGAGGGTATCAGCAACAGGCAAGCCTTGAGCCTCAGTGGCCTGGGTCTGGGGCGCATGTTCCAGCCATCAGGAACGTAGAGCACTTTCCGCGGTTCAGGGAATTGCAACAGGGTCATTCAAGAGCATCGCTGTGGTACCTCTCGGCCTCCGGCAGACACGTGGACACACGCTCACATGGTCTTGTGAGCCTTCTCAGCCTTCCTGGCTGTGTTTGCATTGGTGCACCTGCAGATATTCTTCAAAGCTCAGGGTCTCCTTTGGCAACCCAGAGAGCCTCCTAGGCCCAGACACCCCCATGCCAGCCAGTGTTTTGTACTGAGTAAACCTCATTTTCTATGGGGTGACCTGGGCACCTATCATGCTTGTTTCTGCCACTTTCTGACTGGCCCCGCCCCCTGTGGCAGCTCGAGAACATCTGGGCAGGCCTGCTAAATGTTAATGAGGGATCCAGCCCGGGAGGGCCCCCTGGACCTCTGGCCTCCGGCTTTGCCATTCTGCCATTTTACCAGAGTGATTTATTGACAGGGAGGCAGAGGTGGAGGGTGGGAGGAAAACGCCCTTTTAAACTGAGGGCTGGTTTTGCCTGCATTAATGTGCAAGCCTACAGCCATGCAATTAAAGGTCGTTAAGCAGCCACAATGCGAAATTAATTCTGCAGGCTCACCCCCCACCCCTCCTTCCCTTGCATGACTGTGGGTAAAACTGCTCCAGGGCAGGGAGAAAGCAGGTGGGTTCCACTGGCCCGGTGAGAAGGTTGAACTGTTCTCTTGAGAAGAGACTGAGAGCTTGCTCTGGGTTGTGTGTGTGCGTGTGTGTGAGGGGGGTGTTGTTATTTAGTCACTAAGTCCTGTCAGACCCTTTTGTGACCCCCATGGACCGTAGCCTGCCAGGCGCCTCTGTCGGTGAGATTTCCCAGGCAAGAATACTTGTGGGAAAACAGCAGGTTGCCGTTTCCTTCTCCAGGGTATCTTCCCGAGCCAGGAATCGAACCTGGGTCTTCTGTATGAGCTTACTGTTTTCTGTAGCAGCTGCTTGATTCCCCTGCTTGATTAATGATGAAATGGAGGCCCACTGGGAGGCTTTAGCAGGACAGCAGAGCCCTGATGGAGGAGGAGATGGCAGCCCACTCCAGGCTTCTCGCCTGGGAAATCTCCCATGGACAGAGGAGCCTGGCGGGCTACAGTCCATGGAGTTGCAAAGAGTCGGATGTGACTGAGTGATGGAGCATACACAGATACAGGGCCCTGAGTGAGAAAGACATGACTTGGATGTGTCGTCCTGCCTCCACCCCCACCCCAGCTAGGCTGTGGCTCTGCCTCCCCCCTCCTAGGCCAGCTCTGGCTGGGCACCCATGGCATGGTTCTCTCCGCTTGCCTCTTTAGGCCTAAGGGCTGAGGACAGTCTCCCACCATTGCTCATCCTGGGTGGGGGTGCTCCTTGGTAGGCTCTTGGCTGTGGCCTCTCCATTGCAAATCGTCATTCATTGTGTGCTCTTCAGGGGAAAGCTGGGAGTGTAACTGTGACACGCACACCCTCTCTGACCACCCACGGTGGCCTCGGGCATGTTGTGCAACCTTACTGTGCCTCAGTTTCCCTCATCCGTGAAATGCCTCCTTCGGGTTGTTGATAGCCCATATTGATATACCTGAGGGGCTTAGAGGGGCTCTGGCACTTAGGAAGCCCTACGGAAGCATTGCTATTATTTTTATGATTTCCATGTCCTTGTGCAAGGCCCCTCTTAAGACTCCAAAGCTGGCTGAGGCCTCTGGGGCCCTCCTGTGAGAGTGTGAGCCCCGCAGGGTTTCAGCAGCTCCAGGTTTCTGAGCTGCGGAGCAAGAAGGACAAGGGGGAGCCGTATTATCCGGAGGCTTGAGAGATGTCTCCTGAAGAGATGAAGTGCTGGGCATGCTGGCTGCCCCGGCTTCTGGCGAGCCCTCCTCTTGGTACCAGTAGCTGCCAGCTGCCGGGCTGGGCTCTGAGTGGCTTTGGCTTTGGCGCTCACCTACTCGTGACCTTCCTGAATCAATAATATTGATAAGAGGCCAGTTAAGAAATTTAGACAAAGCTTTATTGGGGCGCCTGCTGCAGCAAGGGGGAGTGAAAACAAGTAACAGGTTCCCTTGCCAACTCACTCCCTAAGCAGGGGGCAACCTGGTTGCTAATATGGGGGGAGGGGAGGGGTGTGCCCAGTGATCTGGCTAGAGGGCTGACTTATGGGGTTTGCCCACCCCTTTGGTGAGGGGGTGTGCGTAGTACCCTGTGTTTGCTCCCAACACCTGTTTGCTCCTGGCTCTTTAGAAGGGGCGCTTGGATTTCTGATCTTTTCGTGTCTTGTCCATAATTTGCCCCACCTGCACGTGCACGCAACTGCACTTGTTTTTAGTCCCTTATAGTTTTTTTGCATTTTGTTGCTCCAGGAGATGTTTTTCCAGGTGCAAGCACTGCAACCCAGAGACCTAGGTCCCCAAGGTTAGCTCCCAGCTTCCCTCACTACTGGGTCCCTTTGGAGCCTTATCCCTCCTCCTGGCCATTGGCAAGCAGACAGGACACAGCGAAGTCCTGGAGGGTCTGAACATCTGAAGCGGGGGATTCGGCGGTTGCTTCTTTACCCATGAGGTGTCCTTTGCAGGGAAGCCCTCCTTAAGATCTGGACCCTCGAGTCACTTGTGAAGCAATGTGAGGGGTGGGGGGCTGTCCGGCCAAGCAGAACTGATGATGGCCATCCTGAGATGAGGCGTACACACACACACGTGTGCAAAGAAACATCACACTTGCCTGAAACTTTCTAAATTCATATTTTAATATGTGAATGAGTAAAATCTCCTTCCTGCATTCCTATTTTAACCATTGTCCTATATTTTCTATCAGAGAAAGTGACAATGTTATTCACTCAGTCCTGTTGGATTCTTTGGGACCCCTTGGACTGTAGCCCACCAAGCTCCTCTGTCCATGGGATTCTCCAGGCAAGAATACTGGAGTGGGTGGCCATTCCCTTCTCCAGGGGATCTTCCCAACCCAGGGATTGAACCTGAGTCTGGGTTGGGAAGATCCCCTGGAGAAGAGAAGAGCAAGTACTCAGGCCCTTATTGAATTATCTGGACAATTTATATTCTGCTATAGACTTTGTATTTTCTTTATTCTACGTGGTGGGCCCTGGAATCGTGGAGTCGACATTTTAGTAAGGAAGAGCTCACAGTGGCTGAGTGCATAAGTAAGTAGGCAGACGGTAATTACAAGCTGTGGTGAACGCTGAGGGAGGGTAGCACCAGCACTGCAGGAAGAGTGTGCAAAGGCCCTGTTACTGCGTGTGACAAACGACGAGAAAACTGGCGTGGCAGGTGAGCGGGAGGGGCATGGGGAGGTGGCGAGGGGACTGCAGGGCCCTGTAGGAGACAGTGAGGCGTCAGTGTTGCTCTCATTTTCAGGGTTTACATAGGACTGATGTGATCTGCTGATGTTTGCTGCTGAGTGAATGGCTGACGGGTAATAATTAGGAGACTGTTGCAGCAGTTGGGGTAAAAGGTCATCATAGCCTGGATGACCAGGCTGCACTGTGGGGGCAGTGATAGACTCAGATGGACTTGGCAGAGGTTTGTTTTTTTTTTAATTTAGTATAGTTGATTTACAATGTTGTGTTAGTTTCAGGTGTATGAAAGTGATTTGGATATAGGTATATGTGTGTGTATTTTTTTTCTATTACAGGTCATTATAAAATATTGAATATTGTTCCTCATGCTATACAGCAGGCCCTTGTTTACCTGTTTTATTTATAGTAGTGTGTCTGTTAATCCCAAACTCCTAATGTATCCCTCCTGCTCCCTTTTCCCCTTTGGGTAACTGAGGTTAGGTTTGTTTTCTGTGTCCGTGAGTCTTGTTTCTATTTTGTAAATAAGTTCATTTGTATCATTTTTTTTTTTTTAGATTCCACATAGAATAGATATCATACGGTATTTGTCTTTCTCTGACTTCACTTAGTGTGATAATCTTTGGGTCTGTGACAGATTTTTGAAGATGAGTTATTAGGAGTTCCTGATGGATTGTGGTGAGGAGCAGGGAAAGATTGTAGAGAGAAAGAGAAAAGTCCAGGATAACTCTAGAGTTTCTGGCTTCCTCAAACACCTCATCTCTCTCTCCTGTTATCTTGGTTAAGAATCATCTGACACTGTCTTTAAATGTGTAAATATCCCTCGGTGACGGTAAAGGCAGGGGTCAGGCAGCGCTGTGCGCTAGCTCACGGTCACGGGTTCAGTGTGGGCCTCTTTCTCCAGATGCAAGTCCCCGGGTCACCTTGGGTCCCTGGCCCATGAAGGCAGGCCTTTTGTCATCTAAGAACTGAGAAGACGTCATGATCACTTGTTTAATTTCTTCTATATAAAGCTAGAGGGCTTCCCTGGTGGCTCAGTGGTAAAGAATCCACTTACAATGCAGGAGACATGGGTTCAGTCCCTGGCTTAGGATGATCCCCTCCAGAAGGAAATGGCAACCCGCTCCCGTATTCCTGCCTGGAGAATCTCATGGACAGAGGAGCCTGGTGGGCTACAGTCAGTGGGATCGCAAAGAGTCAGACATGACCTCACAACTGAACAGCAACGTACAAACTTAAGCAACTTGTCTGGTTTCATCCAGCTGGTCAGTCCGCATTCTAGCCAGAGGTATCAGTCCTGGGCAGCCGGCGGGCCCAGTTACACCCCTGCCGGTAGTTCCCAGACACCCCGGGTTCCGGGCAGCACGTTAGCACCATTGAGGAGCACTCAAGGTCATGTTGGACAGAAACACCCTTTGGGGTTCATGGCTAATGGGAGAGACTGGAAAGTCATTGGTGCTGGTGAGTCACTCAGACACATTCATTCATCTCTACCCAGGTCTGAGGGGAAGAAGCCTTAAGTATGTTTACGTATGGAAACTTCCGGGCACAGCTGGCCCTTTCCAGAGGCAAAACAAGGCTTTATAGCAAAATCTGTGCACTCCCCCTCTTATCTCTTCCTCTAATGAGGAAGCTTCCTTCATTATATTGAAATAATAGCTTAGGAAATAAGTGTCTTCTACCTGGTAGACCTATTCAAGAGAAAGGTCATATAAGGAACTTCAAAAAAAAAAAAGAAAGAATGAAAAGACAGTGAGTGGCCTCCATTTACATGGACAGAGAAAGAGGACAAATTATGTGGACCCAAGGGCTCTTGCTGAAGAAGAGCCTTTCAAACGGGCCTGAGATGACAAAACAAAGCAAAGGTACAAATTCACCAGTATTGTCAAGAACTGAGATGTTGAATCACTTTGCCTTGCAGCAGAAAATAACACATTGTAAGCCAGCTATACTTCAATTAAAAAAATTAAAAGAGCTGACATATCAAATGGTCCAATCAGTCATGATATATGAAAAGGATGGAATATTTTGCAGGTATTAAAGATCATAGTCTGAAAACTATAGTGTTACATTCAAATGCGTATGGTAGATGATCAAGTGAAATACAGACTCCAAAACTGTAGTACAGGGTGGGTATATAGTAGTGCACTTAAGGAAAAGGACTTTAAAGAATTATACCATTTCCCGCCCACCCCCCCCAACCCCGCATGTCTCTAATGGAGGGTTTTTTTGTTTTTACATTAAAAAGAGAGAATGCAACCGGGACCCATTTTCCCCAGTTTAGTTTTAATGCTCAAAGGCCAAAGAGAGCAAGACAGTGACCTGAGTTGTCAAATTCTCCTCTAAGGGAGGATTGGTACCCATCCTTCAGGAAACATTCAGCAGTTGACAGGAACTTGTCACTGTGGAGTGGTAAAGCCGGGGAATGACAGGTGACTTCAAGGTGGGGTCTGCCAATGGGCGTCTGTGGAGTGTGCTCCATCCCCAGCGCCACACTGCAGGATACAGCCCGCGGGAAGCGCAGTGGTGTGCCTCTGAGTGCTGGGACCACCCACAGGGTGTCATGCCAGGGGCGACGCTGTGCGCGCTGACTTTTGGTCTTGTGCATTTCCTCTCTGGACCTCTGGTGGGGCTGTGGAGGGCAGCATGACAGGGCACAGGAAGCTTGGCTCTTTAGAAATAGCCATGCTTACCCCTCCCGGGACCTTCCTCCTGGTGCAAAGAATAAGACCCTCTCCTTGCCAAGCCTGGCCATTTCAGAAGGCCCAGTGGCAGAAAGGGATGCTTGCCTCTCCTCAGCAAGAGTGGCTTGTCTTTAACCTGGAAGTCCAATTTGTACGCAGGCCTTTCTGTGAAATCCTGAGGATTCTCAGGCCTCGCCTCTCCTGAATGTGTTTCTGTAGCTTTGGTGTGGATGCGACTGGCAGAGTTAGCATCCTTCAGCCTTGTGCCCATAGGGAGCCAGGTTGCCTGGATGCCCGGCAGCTCTTCTTCCTTCTTCCCTGCTGCAGGACTGTCTGTGGTAGCCCTTTGTATGGATATACATATTTTGTCTATTCATTCATCAGTCAATGGATATTTGAATTGCTGCTAGTTTTTGGCTACTACAGTGCTGCTCTGAACACATATGTATGATTTCCAGGTTCAGTTCAGCTCAGTCATGTCCGACTTTTTGCGACCCCATGGACTGCAGCATGCCAGCCTTCCCTGTTCATCACCAACTCCCAGAGCTTACTCAAACTCATGTCCATTGAGTCAGTGATGCCATCCAACCATCTCATCCTCTGTCGTTCCCTTCTCCTCCTGCCTTCAGTCTTTCCCAGCATCAGAGTCTTTTCCAGTGAGTCAGTTCTTTGCATCAGGTGACCAAAGTATTGGAGTTTCAGCTTCAACATCAGTCCTTTCAGTGAACATTTAGGACTGATTTCCTTTAGGATGGACTGGTTGGATCTCCTTGCAGTCTAAGGAACTCTCAAGAGTCTTCTCCAACACAACATATCAAAAGCATCAATTCTTCGGCACTCAGCTTTCTTTATAGTCCTACTCTCACATCCTTATGTGACTACTAGTAAAACCGTAGCTTTGACTAGACTGGCGTTTGATGGCAAAGTAATGTCTGTGCTTTTTAATATGCTGTCTAGGTTGGTCATAACCTTCCTTCCAAGGAGTAAGCGTCTTTTAATTTCATGGCTGCAGTCACCATCTGCAATGATTTTGGAGCCCCCCAAAATAAAATCTCTCACTGTTTCCATTGTTTCCCCATCTATTTGCCATGAAGTGATGGGACCAGATGCCATGATCTTAGTTTTCTGAATGTTGAGTTTTAAGCCAAGTTTTTCACTCTCCTCTTTCACTTTCATCAAGAGGCTCTAGTTCTTCTTCACTTTCTGCCATAAGGGTGGTGTCATTAGCATATCTGAGGTTATTTCTCCTGGCAATCTTGATTCCAGCTTGTACTTCATCCAGCCCAGCATTTTACATGATGTACTCTGCATATAAATTAAACAAGCAGGGTGACAATATACAGCCTTGACGTACTCCTTTCCCAATTTGGAACATGTCTGTTGTTCTATGTCCATTTCTAACTGTTGCTTCTTGACCTGCATGCAGATTTCTCAGGAGGACATACATTTTCTTTTATTTATTATTTTGACTGCACTGGGTCTTTGTTGTGGAGCATAGGCTCTCTCTCTATGTGCCGCTCGTGAGCTTAATTGCCCTGCGACATGTGGGATCTTAGTTCCCTGCTGCTGCTGCCGCTAAGTCGCTTCAGTCGTGTCCAACTCTGTGCAACCCCATAGACGGCAGCCCTCCAGGCTTCCCCATCCCTGTGATTCTCCAGGCAAGAACACTGGAATGGGTTGCCATTTCCTTCTTCAATGCATGAAAGTGAAAAGTGAAAGTGAAGTCGCTCAATCATGTCTGACTCCTAGTGACCCCATGGACTGCAGCCTACCAGGCTCCTCCATCCATGGGATTTTCCAGGCAGTTACTGGAGTGGGGTGCCATCGCCCTCTCCCTTAGTTCCCTGACCAGAGATCAAACCTGTGTCCCCTAGCATTGGAAGGCGATTCTTAACTACTGGACCACCAGGAAAGTCCTTTAACATATATTTTCAATTCTCATGGGTATATCCTCAGGCGTGGAGCTACTGGATTATATAATTGTGTATAACATTTTGAGGAATTGCCAAACATTCTTCCAAAGCCATTGCACCATTTTACATTTCTACCAAGGTTCCAGTTTCTGACAATTTGGCGAACACTTGTTATAATCTCTTTGATGGTAGCCATGCTAGTGAAGTGGTGTGAAGTGGTTTTAATTTGCATTACCCTTATGCCTAATGATGTAGAGCTTCATTTTCATGTGCTTATTGGTCATTTGTGTATATTCTTTGGAGATATGGCTGTTCAGATCCTGTGCCTGTTTTTAAATTGTTATCTATGTTTTTATTGCTGCGTCATTAAGAGTTCTTTATATTTTCTGTTTACTAGACCCTGACCAGATACATACTTTGCAAGTATTTTCTCTCATTCTCTGGCTGTCTTAAGTACACATTTGTACTTGTGCCTTTCACCAGAATTTTGAGCTGTTGGTCGCCACAAAGGCTAGTGCTCAGATACTCCAGCAGCAAACAATTACGTCTTTGTATCGCTAGCATTTTACCCAGCGCTTGGCATGAAATAAGTACCAGCGATTCGAGTAAATAAATGCAGTTTTCCTTTGCCACTTTCCAAGGATAAAAATGGATCTGGGTAAGGCAGGCGGAAATGGATAATAAATTGCTGAGCAAAACCACAGAAGCAAGAGATGCACGTTTGCACACTCAGGCCTCTTGTATGTGGATATCATTTTCAAGATCAATGAAGGGGAAGGATGGACTGCAGCGCTGGGCTTGCACCTGCATTTCTTATGCAGTAAATATACTTCTCTGAGATCAATAGGGCAACTCTGCACAGCTCTCTAAACGTGGTGTAATTATCACACTGAGAATTATAGTTGTCACCTATTGATTGCATCCTCTCGGCAAGTATTTGCAGATTTCCTCCTGCCCCCCACACCGCTCCACCCCAGCTCCAAGATCTAATCCTCAGTGATCTCCTCCAAAACGGCTGGGTTCAGAAGTAAAGAAGGGGTGAAATCCAGCAAGGCAGGTGCCAGCTCTCCTGTTACCATCACCTTGGTCAGGGAAGAGGCAGCTGGGAGGGTCTCAGATTTAGGGGAAAAGGGGCCCAGTGTCACACAGAGAAATGGAATCAAAGAATCCAAAGACATGGGTAGGCGTCAGCCACAGGGCGGGCTGTGTCTCGCAATCAGCTGGAGAGAGAGGGATTTCTCATTCTGCAGATAAGACCTGGAGAGAGATCTAATCCTAGAAAGAGATCACATTCCATAATCCTAGAAAGATGTCCCAGGCCATCCCTGTAGAGGAAGACATCTATTTATAAAGTTGCTAAATGTCAGATAAACTGTCATCTTAGAAAGTATAAGTCACACACTCATTCACAAATTCTTTCATGCATTGAGTGAACACTTGTTGAGCTCATGGCTGTCCCAGGAAGGGCCTTGCCAGGGGTGTGGAGAAGAGTCCGGGACAAACTCTCCTCCTGGAGCTTGTCTCCTGCGAAACCCAGGCAAGGAGGCAGATGAGTGCAAAGGAGACTCAGAAGTGGTGAATGGGATGGGGTCGGGTCTTCCCTCAGGGGCTCAGGAGGGGCTCCAGGGAGCAGGTGGAGCCTGCAGGGAGGAGCCAGTATCTGTCAGGTTGACTGGGGCATTGGCAACAGATGGGGTGGTTCCTGTTGGGGCCTGCACCCGTGAAACCACAGGGCAGGGTGTGGATGGGAACCACAGGGAGTATGCTGAGATGGTGGCTGCGGGTTATCATCAGGGATGGGGACAGGAAGGTTGGCAGTGGGAATTTTTCCGCCCTGTGTTCAGCTCTGCAGGGTGGGGGTGGGGGGTTGGGTGGCAGGAGATCTGGGAGGGGAGGGATTGGGGCTCCGCTGGGTTGGTCTCAGGGTTGGGTGGCGGCTTTCTGCTTGCGCTGCTTGGTGAGTCTGTGTGGGGCACTGCCTGTGTCCCTGGGACACCCAGTCTCATCTCTGAGGCTGACTGATCCATGAAACAGCATCTTTCTGGGGATGGGGGGTTGGAAGGGCAAGTGGATTGATTGCAACAGTGAGCAAATCTCACATTTTTTGTCTTCAGGACCTCTTAACACTTTTCAAAATTACTAAGGATCCCAGTGATCGTGTGTTTACCTGGATTATATCTTTGGATGTAGACTGTACAAGAAATTAAAACTGAAAACACACAGGCACACATCTATCAGCCATCAAGAGACAGTGTCTCCACACATCATGTGGAACCCCCCACTGTACACTCGAGAGGGGATGACAGTGAAGAAGGCAAATAAGGTCTAGGTATTATTCTGGGAACAGTTTTGACCTCATAGACCCTCCTAAGAGGGTGTTGGGAGCACCAGGAGTTCCAGACCACACTTCAGGGTTCTGTCGGATTACAAGCTATTTGTGTAGGTCCATATTCTGCTTGGTCCCTGAGCCCCTGGTGTGGCTCAGTATTATACTGTATGTGTGTGTGTGTATATATATAATAAGTCCACCCGCAGAGTGGGCAGGCCTGGGGTGCTCTCTGGGGGCCAGGTCTTGCTGCCTGTGTGCTCAATGGTGTCCAACTCTTTGCGACCCCATGGACTAGCTCACCAGGCTCTTTTGTCCATGGAATTTTCCAGGCAAGAATACTGGAGTGGGTTGCCATTTCCTACTCCAGGGGATCTTCCCAACCCAGGGATTAAACCTCTTTCTCTTGCAAATCTCCTGCATTGACTGGCAGACTCTTTACCAACTGCACCACCTAGGAAGCCCTGGGGTGGGGTCGGGGTGGGGGGTGTGTTTATGGGGGAGGAATACCAAGCCAAGTAAGAAATTCATGCCCACTGCAGTTCCTGGGGGCTAGAGTTCAGTGTGGAATTGTCTGTGAACTTTTCCAGGCAAGAATACTGGAGTGGGCAGACATTCTTTTCTCCGAGGGACCTGACCCAGGGATCGAACCTGTCTGGGTCTCCTGTATTGCAAGCAGATGCTTTACTGTCTGAGCCAAAAGGAAGCCTCAGAGTTCAGTGTGGAATTGCAGAAGCAGATATTTCTATTGCAACTGTGATGAGGCTATCAGGGAGGGTAATGAGCCAAGCCCACCGGCTTCCCTGGGGAAGTGAATCCAGACTCCTAGCAGAAGAGGAAGTTGGCGGATGGAGAATACTACAGGCTGAGAAAGTGGTCCTGTCGGAATTTGATCAGGATGGAAGAGGCCCTTTGGTCGGAGTCCAGTGACTTAGGGAGAAAGGGGACATGTTGGAGGGGGAGAGGTCATCCTAAAAGCACACACTCACATCCCCTTCCCTCCCCACTGGAGGATGTGAGCGGAGGGAGTCCATTGCTAGCCTGGACATTGCACCCCTGACAGCTGCCTCAGTCTGGGTGGCTTCTCCACAGGGCTCTTGATGCAAAATGAGCCCCAGGTGTTGGGGATAAAAGCCCACTGTTGGTCATTACCATCCCCCCTCTTCTGGGCCTCCCTGGGTTCCCTGGCTTTGTGGGGTTTTCCTCTCCAGCTCTGCTGATCTGCAGGCATATTTATTTGTAAGTGCAGTAAGTGGAATTTTTCAAAGGGAAGCACTTTGCAAATGATGAAAAGAAAACAGCTTGGGGGAAATGGCTCATCTGGCAATGGGAAACAGCCCCTGGCATGGAGAGCTCTTTAACTTTGTCTGAACAGGCAGTAGGGAACTTGGCTTCTGTATCATCTTACAGAAAACCTTTCTGTCTCCCTACTGAGGCCAGACCCTGGGAAGAAAGAGCCGAAAACCCAACCCAGGACCCTTGGAAAATCTGATAGGTGGAAGTCTCTTTGCCCCGTGCGGTCAACCTCAGTGCCCTTCCTATCCAAGCCGCTGTGACTTCTGTCCCCAGATGATTCTGTAGTCCTCCACTTGTCTCCTGACTTCTGTCCCCAGATGATTCTGTAGTCCTCCACTTGTCTCCTGACTTCTGTCCCAGTCACTTCTGATACTGCAGCCCACAGAGATCTCCTAAAAATCCAGAGTGGATCTGCCCCATTTCATCTGTGCACCAGCATAGAAGCCGCAGAATAAAAGCTGGTCTTACCAAGGCCTGCAGGGCCCCATGTGATCGGGCCCTTCTGTCCTTCTGGCCGCATCTCCTGCTGCAGCCACACTGGCCTCTTGGTGGTTCTCAATTCATCAAGCCTGTTCCTACCTCAGGGACTTTGCATCTGCCATCCCCTCTGCCTGCCTCCCTCCCCACATCCTCCTGGTTCTCCCTCTCTTGGCTGAGGGCTGTGCTCAGATAGCATCTTATCAAATGGGCCCTCCCTGTGGCCTTCTATAAAGTATCCCACCTCCTCTCTCGCCTGCACTCCCTGCCCTCCACTGTCAGCTTTAGGTTTGCTCCACAGTTATTATATGTTACTTTTATGTTCAGTTTTATATAGTTATTTATATGTTCAGTTTCTGTCCTGTTACATCAAAATGTACATCAGAATGTAAATGCCTTAAGGACAAGGACTTTCTTTACTTTTATTTTTATTTTTTTACTTTTATTTTAGATACTTCTTTTTATCTGTTTATTTGGCTGCATCTGGCCTTAGTTGCGGCACATGGGCTCTTTGTTGCCGTATGCTGATTTTCTCTAATTCTGGTGGGCAGGCTCTAGAGTTCAGGGGCTCAGTAGTTACAGTGCTTGGGCTTAGTTGCCTCACAGCATATGGGATCTTAGTTCCTCGACCAGGGAGCATACCTTCATCCCCTGCATTGGAAGGTGGATTCTTAACCATGGGACCGCCATGGAAGTCCCCTCATATGTTTCCGTGGCAGATAACAGAACATTGTTTAGGTACATCACATATGGTCGATCCATTCATCCTTAGATGGACATTTGGATGTTTTCCACTTTTTCACTGTTACAAATAATGCTGCTGCAAACTTTTGTGTACGAGTGCCATGTGAATGAGAAGAGCTTTGGTTGGACATCTCCAAGTCAGTTCACGGATGCTATCTTTGAGGGGTATTCATACCTGGAGCTAGCTCCCAAATCCCCCAGTAGCTCCTGAACTCATTGGTTTTAAATTATGATTGTATTTTTAGAGAGCTATGTTACTTATCCCAGCAGGCATTCTTTTGCTATAAGACTGATTTATCATTAATGTTTCTACTTTTCTCTGTTATCCCTTTGATGTTGCCACCTGCGATTCCTCTCTTTGTACAGACTAGTTAACATCTTTACTTATTTATTTATATTTTGACTGCACTGGGTCTTTGTTGTAATGCTCGGCCTTTTCTAGTTGTGGTGCTTGGGCTTAGTTGTAGAATCTTAGTTCCCTGACCAGGGATTGAACCTGAGTCCTCTGTATTGGCAGGTGAATTCTTAACCACTGGGCCACCAGAGAAATCCCCTAGTTACCCACCTGATGTCTCTCCTAGGCTTTACTCTGCTCAGCTACTTGGCTTTATTTGACTCCATCCTCAGAATTGATTGTGCTCCTTTCTCCCTAGACGTTCTCTTTTCTGAATGAAATTTGCTATCCTGCAGCAAGAACCCTCGACTTTAAGTGGACTTGTCTGAAACGTGATCTTTGAGTTCATCTCATTCCAGTCAACTTCTTTATCTCCTAATTGCATTACCCATGACCCCAGTAGAATTCCAAAAAGCATTTGTAGAAGATTCATTAAGTCTAGGCTGCTGCTGAGGGTGTGATAACAAAGGCAGCCTCAGGGCTGCTCCGCCAAGTGCCAGGGTGTGAACTCAGGGAGGCTTTTCTCCTTTGCCCGAAGGAAAGCCTGTGCAGGTTTGCTCTGAAGGGCATCTGGAGCAGCAGCCAATCTTCTTGAGGGGGAGAATTGAGAAGGCCAGCTCTCTCATTCTGCTCTGAGGGCACAAAGGGTTTGTTGAAAATATCTGTCAAAGGTGGGTGGGATTCCAGACATCATCCATGTCTCACGTGATCAGACCACCTTTATAAAAGTGAATGAATGAATGAATGTTTTTCTTTTTTGGCTGCACTGGGTCTACACTGCTGCATGTGGGCTTTCTCCAGTTGCAGCAAACGAGGGCTGCTCTCTAGTTGCAGTGTGCGGCTGCTTCTTACAGAGGCTTCTCTTGTTGAGGAGCGTGGGCTCTAGGCACATTGGCTTCGGTAGTTGTGGCTCACAGGCTCAGTTGCCTGGAGGCAAGTGGGATCTTCGTGGACCAGGGATCAAACAAGTAGTGTCCCCTGCATTGCAAGGTGAATTCTCAACCACTGAACTGCTAGAGAAGCCCCTGTTCAGAGCACTTTTGAGTGCATTCTGCATGTAGATCGAACCTCAGGACCTTTGCACATGCTCTTCCATGTCACTCAGACCTCTGTTCGTCTGTCACCACTTTGGTAAGGTCTTCCCTGAACAGCCTGCCCCCACCACTCAGCTCCCACCTTCACTCTTGGTCCCCTTTCTTGGCTTTCTTTTTCTTTAAAACACTTATCTTCACTTTGCATATTATATATTTATCTCTTGCTGTTCCTCAATAGAACGCAAGCCCCGCGAGACTGCATCATCCAGTGTTACATCTTTAAAACTTAACACGGTTCTCGGAACATAGGAGGGACTCAGGAAATGTGTGTTGAGTGAATGCGTGAATGCATTTGCTTTTTATGAAAACGCTTGGGGCAAAGGTACTGTTAATACCATCATGTGGGAGAAAGAACCAGAGTCAGATGACTGGAGATTATTACTCAAGGTCATGAGTTGGGATGTGACCAAGCCCTGAATTGAGTCGACTCTTCTGGGTCCCTGGGCACCATCTCCCAGGCTTACAGAGTCCGAGAAAGCCTCCGTAGGTCCTTTGGAAATTCTCAGAAAAGGCCACAGTCTTCAGCAGGAAGTGGCACACGAGGTGTACAGAATGGAATGGAAATTTTAAGAGCTACGGAGCAAGGATTTCCTGTGACCTGAGAGGAAAAACAGGAAGTTAGTGAAACCTGAAGAAACAGTGGTGGGAGAGACTTGCGGGATCGGGGGGCGGCAGGGAAGGGAGGGAGGGTGACGCAGTGGAAGTGGCTGGGGGAGGTCGCAAACCCGGAGGAACCCTGCCATGGGATGTCTTGGGAGCCTGTGATGGACGCAGCTTAAACGGCCCACTGGTCCCCTCAGGCTGTTGGGCACACTCCCCCACCCCCAGCACGCCCAGACCCAGACGTCTCTCTGCGGAGGGCTTAGCACTCCAGGGGAGGAGGGGCAGTACCCTGGGACCGTGAACTCTTGAGCTCTGTGCTCAGGAGACCCCCCAAGTCACCCTGGATCTGACTGTGGGGTGCGTGCTGCGACTTCACTGTAGGAGGCGGTACTTGTATGGATGGGGAATCAGGGTGTCTTCCATTTGTGAAAACAAGTTGGCAGGAAAAGCAAGGCTGTGGTGGCGCCAGGAAACTCACTCAGGATTATCAACTTGGTGAGTGCTGGTGGCCACAGAGCATCAGGTGCTGATATGACAAGGTCAGGACTGGAATCCAGAAGCTCCCCGGCCTCCTCCTGTTCCTGATCCTGGGCTTGCTTTCCATGCATTTTTGAACGCAGCCTCAAGTCCTGCCTCTAGACTTTCCCACCTGTTCTCTGCTGGCTCTCCAGAGAACCACAGCCAGAACCACCTCCGAGAGGCTCCAGGGGACTTGTCCTTGGTGACCACACGTGCTGTGGGGCTGCGGGCTTTCGGAAATTTCAAGGGAGAGAGAGATGACTGTTAAGCGCAGTGCATCAGAGCCCAGGAGAGTGAGGGCAGGCTGAGGGTTAAAGGGGAGACATGTGAGGACTCCCCGCCCCCATCTCTGCACCTGGGGCCCCAAGCCAGGCCTCGCCCTCGGGGTCCTCAGAGAGAGACCTTTAGCCCCCTGGGTGGGTGAATGTCCCACAGTGAGTTAGAAGCCCGAGATGCCGCTCGAGTTCCCGGGCTCTGCGTGAAACTGAAGGAGGACTTTTAGAACTAAACCTGACAGATCAAAATAAATACCCTCCATCGTGAGGAACAATGTCATTTGGGCCTCTGCGGCTGTATCAACTTCAGGCTCTCTAATAATACCCTCCATTGGCCATTCGCTTCATAGTCCACACCCCAGCTCCACGCAGCTCTCCTCACTCTTCTTTCCCTCTCTTGCCAGCTGCCTCCTTCCCATCTCACCGGCCTGGGCTTGTCTGGGGACTGGAGTGGGCAAGACTCACCTTAGGGTGTGCCCTGCGGAGACGCAGCAAGGGAAACAGGATTCTTTGTCTGAAGGCACACTCGGGCTGGGGAGAGTTAGCAGGAGTATGTGTGAGTGTGTGTGTGTGAGAGTCTGTATGTGTGTGTCTGTGTGTATGTCAGTGTGTAAGTGTATGTGTGTGTGAGTATGGGTCTCTGTGTGAGCCTGCGTGAATGTGTGTGTGAGTCTGAGTCTGCATGTGGACGTCTGTGTGTATTTCTGTGTGTGTGTGTGTGTGTGTGTGTGTGTGTCTGAATCTGTGTGTGGGGGGGTGTGTTTTTGTGTGAGTCTATGTATGTCTGTGTGTATGAGTGTATATATGTGTGTGTCTTTGTGTGAATGTGTGTCAGGATGTCTGTATTTCTGTGAATCTGTGTGTGTGTACGTGTGGGTGTGGGTGTGTGTTTCTGTGTGAGTCTATGTGTGTACAAGTGTATATATGTGTGTGTGTCAATGTGTGTGTGACCCTGTGTGGATGTCTGTGTGTATTTCTGTGTGAATCTGTGTGAGTGTATGTATGTGTGTGGGTGGTGTCTGTGTTTCTGTGTGAGTCTATGTATGTCTGTGTGTATGAGTGTATATGTGTGTGTCTTTGTGTGAATGTGTGTCTGAGTCTGCATGTGTGTCTGTGTGTTTTACTTTGTGAGTCTGTGTGTATGTGTGTCTGTTGTATGTTTGTGCGTGTGTGTGTCAGTGGCGTTTCTGTGTCTGTGTTTATGTATGCATGTGTGTGTCTTTGTATGAGTGTGTGTCTGTGTGTGTGCATGGGGCAGCTCTTAGGCCTGAGTGTGGACACTCTACTCTAAATGGCTTCCACTCCCAGAATGGGCTGCTGGAGGCCTCTGGCTGGAGAGAAGCACAGCCCTCTGTGCCGGTCCAGCCCAAGGAGGACATGGATCCCAGACCCCAGCTGTGTGGGAGGGAGCGGGAGCTCAAAGAGGAGCCCCGAGTGGGCTCTCGGGAAGCTCGCCACTGTCAGCATCCGCTTGGGGCAGCTGTGTTGAGAGTTAGTGTGGTTCTCCCTAGCCAGGCTCACTCGGTGAATCACAGAAGGCATCCGTGCCCGCTCACTCTGGCAGCCGCAGGGCGCTGGTGCCCTGCAGATTATGGGCCGCTCTGACCTGGAGTAACGAAGCTGAGTGGAGGCAGGTGGAGAAACGACCCAGGCAGTGACGGGGGCCACCCCAGCCACATGGTGACCGCGCTCGTGGTGGCG
This sequence comes from Okapia johnstoni, assembly GCA_024291935.2. NCBI lineage: Eukaryota > Metazoa > Chordata > Mammalia > Artiodactyla > Giraffidae > Okapia > Okapia johnstoni. The sequence continues at coordinate 12,942,187 of CM044326.1, read as the reverse complement.
ATGAGGTCAGGGCATCTCTGCTCTGTGACAGATTTGGGCCGCCGAGGAGAGAGGAGTCCAGGCTTGGTACTGACCGAGACCAGTCCAGACGGAGTAGGTCACAGTCGGGGAGTGTGGACGGCACAGAGTTTAAGCTGAGGAAGACTCTGATGACCGAGTTTACTCTGATGTATTGTGCGCACCTCTCAGCGAGATGGTCTTCCCTCTGAACACAACGTGGCATCACTGTGTCCCCATGCTGCCTTGGGCAGAAAGCTCCCTCTTGGATCTGGGCACAGAGTTGCGGTTCTGAGCAGTTCAGGCTATGACCCCACTAAAGTGTTGAGCCCAGCGCCCGAATTTTGTGGACTCAGGTTTGTGTTAAGACACTAGGCAGAGATGTGCTCTTCAAATGCAAATTTTAGGAAGATTTATTTCCGTGGGTCCCTTAGCGTTAGCATTCTCCAGGTCCTAATTAGCCTGGGCATTTTAGGATGCCTCAGCAGGGGAGGAAAGCCGTGCCTGGGCCTTAGTGACTTCTCAGAGCCAGGAGCTGGCAGGACTCATGTAAAGACGTGGTTTCAACCCGAGGCTGAGTGATAAGGTGGTGCTTTGTAGAATGTAAAAAATGTGAACCCTTGCTTCTGCAAAGAGCTTGGCTGCTCTACCACAAATCACATTTGTATGGCATTTTACTTCCAAAGGGCAGCTTTAGTTGTGGAGAAGACAAAAGCTCTGTTTTTTTTTGGACAGCAGGAGAGATGAGACATAATTTGTGTTTTTGAACTCTGCTTTCAAATCACTTTATAAATGGCTTTAAAACTGTCATAGTGTGTGTTCAGGCTGTTATAACATAAATACCACAGACTGGGTGGCTTAAACAACAATTTATTTCTCACAGTTTTGGAGGCTGGGAAGTCCAAGATCAAGGCCCTGGCAGATTCAGTGTCTGGTGTGTGCTCACTTTCTGGTTCATGTAGATGGCTGTCTTCCCACCATGGCCTCACATTGCAGAAGGGATATGGTTGCTCTCTGGGGTCTTTTTTATAAAGCACTAACCCCTTGGACTGCAAGGAGATCAAACCAGTCCATCCTAAAGGGCAGATCTTCAGGCAGCTGACCAAGAGGAAGGCTTCACTCCCTGCTCTGTCTGGCCTCTTCCTTCAAAGATGCAAGGTGACTTTGCAATGCCTGTATCATATCTTCTCTCCCCTCTTCCCTTCCCTTATTTGGTCAGATGCTTCCACTCTGACCATTTTCTTGATTCCTCTCCCTCATCGCCTTGGAAAGTACCCAGGCAGGCGGCTCACAGCCCATCCATCAAAACGCAGCACATGTCCACTTTCTCAGACAGAGCAAATGATCATAAAGGCTGAGGAGGAAAGTGCATCTCCCCCATTTCAGTGTAGGATCAGAGACTGAGAAAGTTGTCCGCAAGATGCTCCACAGCCCGATCTGGGCTCCCTCCACCTCTCCTTGGGAAATGGAGGGGAAGGAGCAGGAAGAGAGTTCAGCCGATGACACTTTCAGATGATGCTTTCTAGCCTCCCGAGAGCTCTCTTTCAAGTAAACTCTGCAGAGTTCTGCTGGGATCACTGGAGACAGAGTATGAGTCATAGACTGGCCCTCTAGAGCTCTCTGGACTCTTGTTTATTATGCAGCATGGAAGTGGTCCCACTAGAACAGAACAGGGCCTCTAATTGATCACATCTGGTCACTAGGCGAGATGATTAAGGCACCACAAACCACCATGGGGACAAATTGTACCAGTCTGGTCCTAACGCAAGGAAGTTCCATTTCAGACAGGGAGTGAGAAGGAGCTGGGGTGGAGACATGTGACACTCCCTCCACTACCGTGTACACACATGTGCAGAGCACTTACACACTTGTGCACGTACTCGCACACATACGTGTGCATCATCGTTATGCCCTAACGACAGGCACTGCACTGCTATTAGTCACCCTTAGGGTGGCCCTGGGTATTGGTACCTTTATGCTTTACGTGTGCACCAACACCTCTTCGTGGAAACCTCTTTCTTTTCCCTCCACCCCGTGGATCTGGCAAACCCCGGTTGCTTCATGTAGAGTCAGCTCCAGGGTCTCCTCCTCTAGAAGCCTCTAAGCGCCCCCCCAAATCCCCACATACATGCACAGGGGCTCCCTTCCAATAATGCCCCACATGTGGCACCGCCATCCTGCATCATCACTCTGTAATATGGCATCTGTTTCCCATGAGCCTGTCTCTCCATTCTACCCGGAAGAGTGAACCATGTTTTTTCATTGTAAAAGCGGATGTTGTGTGCATCAACATGCCTGGCACATACAGGCCATTAGTAGATCTTTGTTAAATGAATGAATGAGCAAATGAATAAATGTAGTAGGAGGATTGCTTTGGAATATCTGGCCACCGTATGTGGACACTAAGAACTCTTATGGAGTACAATTTCTTGCACTTGTCTGTCTCTATAGTTATTATTCCCTTTCAGTCAGGAACACTACCAAAATCTACTTCGGACTTGGTAACCCTTAACCTATATATATTGGATGAGTCAAAAAATTCATTTGGGCTTTTCCATGAGATGTTATGGAGAAACCCAAATGAACTTTTGGCCAACTCAATGATTTCTTTCCTGGTAGACATATTAGAAACGTCCCTGCTGTTGCCAAGGCTGGCCTCTGCATTCTCCCCTGAGAAATCTCTGTTCTCCCATGCAAGGGATCAGGCTACCTCTCCAAGCCCTCCTGATGGTGGAAACTGGGCTCAGTTCCAGACTGAGTGGTGGGAAGTTGGCCAGAGTTAGCCCCTTGGATTGCTGGCTAGAAGAAAGTTGGAGCTGGCCGCAGTGGTCAGTTTCCTGGCTTTATGGGCCAGAATTCCCTGGCATTATGTTTGCCATGGTGACCAAGGTAGTATAGCATTTTCTCCTCTCAGCTAAGTGCTAAAAGGTAAAAAGACTTTCCTTGCTCACATGGAAAAACATTTAACTCCAATCAGGGGGAAAAAAAAGTCTTGGGGCCATTAAAAAAAAAAAAAAAGGTACTGGCATTGAAATATAGCACCTTTGCCCAGGCCGTTCAGGACACTTCATAAGGAATGTCCTGGCTGCACATGTAGGAGAGAGGTAGGGTTTGTTCTGAGCTGCACTTCAGTGTATGATTTAAAATGTGGCCACAGTGCCGGATATTTGCATGCTTGTCTTGGGCCCTGTTTTTAAAACAAGGAGAGATGTGATGAAATCCGCAGCTGGTGAAGTAGCCCCAAGCCTGGGCAGTTGGGGCTCCAGCAAAGGTGTGGGATCGCTCATATGAGGTGCCTGTGGGGTGGGGAGAGGTCTGCATGCAGTCCCGTGCCTGCAGCCAGCACAGCAGAGTTGACGTGGAATTCTAGGTCTGTGCCCATTCCCTGTGACTCTCCTGCAGTATGAAAGCAAGAAGATAGGGGATGAGCTGTCAGTGGCTCACAGGGACCCAGAAGGAGCCCTGGTGAAGCTTTATTTACTGATTTATTGTTGTTTAGTTGCTCAGTCCTGTCCAACTCTTTGGAACCCATGGACTGTAGCATGCCAGGCTTCCCTGTCCATCACCATCTCCCCGAGTTTGCTCAAACTCACGTCCATTAAGTCAATGATACCATCCAACCATCTTGTCCTCTGTCCTCCCCTTCTCCTCCTGCCCTCAATCTTTCCCAGCGTCAGTGTCTTTTCCAATGAGTCAGCTGTTCACATCAGGTGGCCAAAGTACTTGAGCTTCAGCATCAGTCCTTTCAATGAATATTCAGGGTTGATTTCCTTTATGATTGACTGGTTTGATCTCCTTACTATCTAAGGGATTCTCAAGAGTCTTCTCCAACACCACAGTTGAAGGGCATCAATTCTTTGGTGCTCAGTCTTCTTTATGGTCCAACTCTCACATCCATACATGACTACTGGAAAAATCATAGCTTTGACTGTATGGACCTTTGTTGGCAAAGTGATGGTCTCTGCTTTTTAGTACGCTGTCTAGGTTTGTCACAGCTTTCCTTCCAAGGAACAAATGTCTTTTAATTTCATGGTTACAGTCGCCATCTGTGCTAGATGGTTCTTTAAAAAATAAATGAATGGCCCCATTTTCCCCAACACCCTCATACCTCCAGATCTCTCCTGACCGAAAATAGCTAGTGAGCGTGGATCCCACTACTGTGTGGTGTCTTGCCTTGCAAGACAATGCCTGCACAGACATGAAGTTTCCTTCTCACAACCAGCAGTGTCCCCAAGCCAGAAGAGCAGAGGGGCTGATACTTGTTTGGTGCAGAGGGAGTGTGTGTGTGTGTGTGTGTGTGTGTATAGATGCTTCAGTAGTTATAGGTGTATATTGCAGATTCTCACTATTGGCCATTTCTGTTATTTGCAAACTCACTTACTCAATACTTTATTTGAAACCTCAGGATCAGTCCTTGTAAGAGTTTGTGATCATCTGTCACATATGCAGAGCACCAAAACATTCAGGCGAAGGTCACGTAAGGCCATACTCTACCTGCTTGTCTCAGCTCTGCCACTGTAAACAGGTGTCCTTTCTGTGGTCTAGTTAATGCTGCATTTTTGTCCTTTCTGTTGGTGATTTTGCTGTTTTATATTTTTGCCTGGAGAATCCCATGGACAGAGGAGCCTGGCGGGCCACAGTCCAGGAAGTTGAAAAGAGTCAGACATGATGAGCGACTAACACGTTTCACCTTCACTTTGCTGTTTGAAATGACCCCCAGGCATAGTGCTGAAGCGCTGTCTAGTGTTCCTAAGTGCAAGAAGACTGTGATGTGCCGAATGGGGAAAAGAGGTGTGTGATAAGCTTGGTTCAGGCAAGAGCGACAGAGCTCATGTTGGGCTGCAAGTTCAATGTTAATGAATCAGGAACATATTAAATAAGGTGTCTTTAAGCAGAAACATACTAAACCAGGTTATACATTGATCTGTTGATGGAACTTCTGCTTCCAGAGGCTGGCAGGTGCCTAACCATGTAGTTCCCCTGGGAGCAGTGGTTCAGTGTTCACTAATTCAGTCTTTGCATCACCTACATGGAGCAGAATTACATGATTCATGAGTATTGAGAATGAACTGAATAAAGTGCTTTGTGAGAGAGTTTTACATAGACATTTGTATCTGCAGTGCCACATTTGGACACATTTGGCTGTGGTCGTATGGAGAAACCTCTCGGACCCAGACTGCCTGCTCACACGGGTCCAGTGCTGGGGTAGGGGTGGGAATGGAGAGGAGGGGGCTGCTGTGAACAGGACCCCAGGAAGATGCTGTGTACTGACCTGTACTCTGGGTGAGAACCGAGGCCCAGGGAACATCCTGACATTGCCCCCAGTTAGCTTCCTGTTACTACCCGGTCCTCTGCGGGTCTCGGCTGTGAGATGAACTGTGCCTCCATCCACACAAACCCTGGAGAGCGCGGTGGGGCAGGGAACTGAGATGGAAGGGTGAGGACTTTCAGCTTTCCACTCCCTCAGTCCCCAGAAAAGAAATGGTAATGGACATCCAGGAACAAACAGGTTCCTGCCTTCCCACTGCTGGCAGGTGCTGCGCATTAGATCTCATCTGACCTTGACAGTGATCATCTCCTTCTGGTGACTCAGAGCAGTCGCACAGAGGTTACCTGAATTGTCAGAGGATACAGCTAATAAGGGATTGAAATTCAATTCAAGCCTCGGTTAACTAATGATGCAATGAATAGGCGTCGGTGGGTGACTGAAAAAACAGAACAGCGGGAGGAAGCGAAGATTTTTGTCTGAGTATCTAAAATAAGGGCTTTCCCAGTGGCTCAGCAGTAAAGAATCCGCTTGCAATGCAGAAGACCTAAGAGACCTGGGTTCAATCCATGAGTTAGGAAGATTCCCTGAAGAAGGACATGGCAACCCACTCCAGTTCTTGTCTGGGGAATCCCAGGGACAGAAGAGCTTGGTGGGCTGCAGCCCATAGGGTCGCAAAGAGATGGACAGGACTGAGTGACTTAGCACGCAGCATACACATCTAGAAGAATGGTTCCTTTGAGGAAGATAGAGTTGCCTGAGTGATCACAGGGGACGACGGTAAGTTAAGACCGTAGTTCTCAATCTGAGATGATTTGTCTCCTAGAGGATGTTTGGCGATGTCTGGATTCATGTTAGGTAGTTGAGGATGAGGGGATGCAATGGGCATCTAGTGGATGGAGGCCAGGCACGCTGTTCAACATCCTGAGATGCACAGCGCTGCCCCACAACAAAGAATTACTCAGCATTAAATGTCAGTAGTGCTAAGGCTGGGAAGACCTGGATTAAGATGAAAGCAAGTTCTTAAAGGTGGTGGGTTGCTCGGATATCTGGGGTCTGAGTGCGGAGACCCCCGAGGTGCCTGCAGACAGGCCAAAGGGAGACCAAAGGCAGTGTTGTGACAGCAAAGGATAGCGTTTTTATTATACTGGTGGTTTCCGGTTACGTTTTCTCTGTTGACAAATTAGAGACTGTAATCTGGAAATTTCAGCAAAAGTATTTCCTTCAGACCTGTCATCATTCCTGGCTCAAAGTTGACTTTTTCTTTGTACGTTCTCTGTATTAAATAAGATGTACTCTGTCTGTGAGCCCTGAGGTCCCATGGTGGCAGACAAGAGATCAGTGACAAGCAAGAGAGACGGTGTCACTGGACCTGGGAGGCCAGGCTGGGGGCCTTTTGCTGTCTGTAATGACCACGGGTGTGGGCACCGCTTGGGGCCTTCACTGGGATCTGACACTAAGGACAAGGCCAGGGGCAGCAGTGGGCCCCAGAAAACAAGGTCCCAAGGATTTAGACTGACCTAAGTTTAGGGACATCCCTGATGGCTCAGACAGTAAGGACTCTGCCTGCAGTGCAGGAGACCCAGGTTTGATCCCTGGGTCAAGAAGATGCCCTGAGGAAGGAAATGGCTAACCACTCCAGTATTCCTGCCTGGAGAATTCCCTAGACAGAAGAGCCTGGCAGACTACAGCCCATATGGTCTCAAAGAGTCAGACACAGCTGAGCGACTAACACTTTCACACACGAGTTTAGGGACACCGTTGCCTTTTTATTTCTCGGACTCTTCTTACTGTTTGCAAGGTTTGTTTGTTGGGTACCTGCAGGCCTATTTGCAGTATATATTTGCGGTGTGTCCTGGGGGAGCTGGTGAAGTTTTCAGAGACAGACTCATGAATAAAAGTGAATTGTGCAAATTCCTTCCTGTGCTGGGAGTATTTGCCAAGTGTTGGGGAGGGGGGCACTAAGCTGGGGGCATGTGCCTTGGCCTAGAGGAGCCTGAGGAGGGCAAGGGATGTCTCAGCTGAGTCACTGGCAGGACCAGAAGGTGGAGGGGGGAGTCCAGGAAGAGGGAGGAAGATGCTGGAAGGTGGAAGCAGCCAGGCAGAGGGAGGACTTGGCTGTGGGAAGTCAGCTTAGCCTGAGGCAGGTGGATAGACCCAAAGCCATGGAGAACCAGGTGCCTCTGGAAGAGGGATCTCTGAAGTTTCAAAGGAGATTTCTCTTTAATTTTTTTTTAAATTTGCATTTTTTAACACAATTTTTAAATGTTCCTTTTCATGTACTGTCCATTAGAAAATGTTGGCTATATTCTCCAGGTTGTTCAATACATCCTTGAACCTATCTTACACCCAGCAGTTTGTACTTCCTGCTCCCTGATCCCTATACTGTCACTACTAGTTTATCTGTGAGTTTGCTTTGTTTCTGTTAAATTCACTAGTTGGTTGCATTTTTTTAGATTCCACTTATAAGTGATACCATACAGTATTTGTTTTTCTCTGTCTGACTTATTTCACTTTAGCATAATGCCCTCCAAGTCCGTACATGTTGCTGTAAATGGCAAAATTTGATTCTTTTATATACACATATCATATATATAGGGCTTCCCTTGTAGCTCAGCTGGTAAAGAATCCAGCTGTAATGCAGGAGACCCCAGTTTGATTCCTGGATTGGGAAGATCCCCTGGAGAAGGGCTAGGCTACTCACTCCAGTATTCTTGGGCTTCCCTTGTGGCTCAGTTGGTAAAGAATCCACCTGCAATGTGGGAGACCTGGGTTCAATCCCTGAGTCAGGAAGATCCCCTGGAGGAGGGCGTGGCAACCCACTCCAGTATTCTTGCCTGGAGAATCCCATGGACAGAGAAGCCTGGTGGGCTACAGTCCATGGGGTTGCAAAGAGTTGGCCATGACTGAGCAACTAAGCACTGCACAACACATCATGGATAGATAGATAGGTACACACACACACACACACACACACACACACACACACAACATATCTTCTTTATCCATCTGTTGATGAACACTTTGGTTGTTTCCATATCTTGCCAATTGTGAATAATGCTGCTATGAACACTGGGGTGCATGCATTTTTTGAATTAGTTGGTTTTTTTAAATAAACCCAGGAGTGGAATTATTAATATCAATACCAGGTCCTATGGTAACTCTATTTTTAGTTTTTTGAGAGACTTCCATACTGTCTTCCACAGTGGCTGCACCGATTTTCATTCCCATCAACAGTGTGGCAGGCTTCCGTTTTCTCCACATCCTTGCCAACACTTGTTATGTGTATTCTTTTGATGACAGGCACTCTGACAAGTCTGAGGTGATATCTCACTGTGGTTTGATTTGCATTTCCCTGATGATTAGCAGTGTTGCCCACCTTTTCAGATGCCTGTTGACTGCCTGCACTTCCTTTCTCTCGAGGAGGCAGGCTCCCCCCAAGAAGCAGACCGGCTTCCAGCCTCCCTACAGTGGGCAAGTGCAAGGCCTCTCCAAGTGTTGTGATAAAACTAGTGTCCCATTTTGCATCAAGAGAGAGGAGACGATTTCTTCATCGAAAAGCGCACCTTGCTGGGCACTAGATACCCTTCCCAGAGGATGGGAGCCTGGGCATCTGGCTGCCTGGGTTCCCACCCAGCATCTCTGCTTCCTCACTCTGCACTTGTGGGTCATTCACTTGACTTCTCTGTGTCACAGCTTCCTGTCTGTAAAGTGAGTAGAATCACTGTACCTACATCATTGGTTTTTTTATGGGATGAAATGAGTAAGCACAAATAAGTGAAAGTGTTAGTCGTTCAGTCACGTAGGACTCTTCAGGACCCTATGAACTGTAGCCCTCCGGGCTCCTCTGTCCATGGGATTCTTCAGGCAAGAATACTGGACTGGATAACCATTCCCTTCTCCAGAAGATCTTCCCGATCCAGGGATTGAACCCATGTCTCCTGCTTAGCAGGCAGATTCTTTACCATCTGAGCCACCAGGGAAGCCCAGTACAAATAAAGTAAATCCTCAGTTAACATCAGCCAGCTTGTGCCCTCTTTACCATTTAAGGGAGGCAGTGGAAAAGAACTTGGAGAAAGAGTATCAAGCCCCAGGCTGAGCTTAAGAACTGGCAGCCTGATGTGCTGCAATTGGCTGTCAGAAATGCATTGTTTTTAATTGAATTTGAATGCCTTTGCCTGGGGCTGGCAGAATCCACATTCTATCCTGCACCCCACCCCCCTTCCCCAAACCTGTCCAGCCTCACACACTTAGTAACCCCTGCTCTTGGCTCCCTGGACACAGGGGCAGAGAACACAGGAAGCTGTGGTCCATAGGGAGGAGAAGATACAGGGGAAACTGCAGGATTAGCCCTGAACTGAGCCAGCTGTCACACCCACAGACAAGGGTGTGAGCCCTTTTGATAAAGTGAACTGTTTTCAAAGGCCGGATTCTGCCCAGATGCTCACTGATGGTCAGTTTCCATGGCAGCAGGTTCCCAGACCAGAAGGGCACCCTGCAAACCCAGATGGTGGTTGTGGGCCTGTGTCCAGGTTGACCCTTCCTTGCAAACGTAGCTCCCTCCTCCCACTCCCTTTTCCATCCCACTCTCAGTGTGCATTCCCACCCCAGCACCCAGGGGGAGCTCCAGGCAGGCTCCTCCCCTGATACGCAGCAGCCTAGAGAGCAGTGCTTGCGATGGAGCGGGGTAGGACCGCTCACCCTGGAGAGGGCAGGCAGACCTTAGGCTGAAATGTGACCTTGGGCAGCTCCCCGAGCCTCACAGTGGCTGTGACATTCTGCCTGTGACATCGGGGTACTGGTTTGGCTTGCAGCAACTCTCTGTGATTGTTAGGATGTCAGAGACAGGCATTGCATACAGTGGGGACTGAAAAAATGCTAGGTATTTACTCTGCAAGGAATAGGCATTCAAAATCATTCAGTTAGTATTATGTCTCAAAGTATGGCCAAGCAGTCCACAGCCTAGGACTGCAAGGATGTGTGTGCTGATTGTGGTAAGGGACCCAGACAGCCCTGGGGAGAGGGTGGATGGAAACTAAGGTATTCTATAGGCAGAGAATTTTTTTTTAAGTTTTAACCATGCATAGTTTATTTTTAATTTATTTTTAATTGCTCCAGCTTTACTAAGATATAATTGACATGTAAGTGTGCTGGACTGTGTCTTCAGAGTAGGAGTGGAGTAATGTCCTGATTTGGGACAGCTCTCAGGTGGATTTTGTAGCCCGGGGATGGGTCCTCAGGCTCACTGGGGCTCTGCTCTCCCAGCTCCAGGCTCAGCTTGTTTCCCCGCAGGTGGGCAGCTGGGCTGCTTCTGGTACAAGGCGCTCTTCTTAGTGTCCTCCATGACGTTGAGGAAGACAACACAAGCTCTTTCTGTATCTTACGCACCAAGGAAGGGAGGCTCTGGACCAAAAAGGAGTTTGAATCTCTGCTCTCTATTCCTTGTTGTGTGATGGGGAGACAAAAGTATTTTGCCTCAAGCTCTTTATCCTTTAAAATGGAAATACTGGAGTTCAGAGCCTACCTCTAAAAACTGTAGGGACTATTGAATGTGCTAACCCTGGTGAATGCTTGGAACACAGAGCACACCATGAATATTCACTATCATGATGAAAAATAATCTGATATCTGTTATTATCATCATCTTTAGCCACTCTGAGTCCCACTCTGTCAGATAGTAGAAATATAATGGGAAGGACTTCCCTGGTGGTCCAGTGATTATGACTCTGAGTTCCCAATGTAGGGGCCTGGGTTCAGTCTCTGGTCTGGGAGTTTAAGGTGTTTCATGGTGCAGTGATTATGACTCTGAGTTCCCAGTGTAGGGGCCTGGGCTCAATCTCTGGTCTGGGAGTTTAAGGTGTTTCATGCTGTAGGGTGCAGCCAGAAAGAAAAAAGAAATATGATGGGAGCCACAAATGCAAGCCATAATTGTAAATTTTCTACTACCTTAAACGTAAAGTAGCTTTTTAAAAAAAAAGTAGCAACAGGTGAAACTAATTTTAATGCTATATTTATTCCAAAATATCTACAATATCATTTTGACACTTGATTGATACAGAAGGCATTATGCTATTTCACAGTTGTCCTTGGATACTAACTTTTTGAGACCCAGTGTGAGTTACACTTTCAGTGCATCTCCATTTGGACCAGTTACATTTTAATAGTCCTCTGTGGCTAGTGGGTACCTTATTGGATAGCATTGCTGTAACCATATATATGATCTGCTTCCCGAACGTGCCATCATCCCTCCAGACTTTCACTCATCATACTCTTCCTCATCAGCTCTATTGTCTTTTTTGGATAATTCCTATTTATCCCTCAGAGTGAGGTCTGGCATCAGATTCTCCTGGGAGAATTTTGTGACCCCTTAGTCTGAGATGGGGCCTCTCTGCCCACAGGTCCTGACTGTTGCCTGTACCCCATGGGCTTTGGTGGATCACAGGAGAAGTGGGGAGGGGTGAAATGGAAGGGGTGACTATGCACAGTTATGAATGGTAACCCAAAGGAACACTGGCAGGCATATTCATTTTACTTTCTATTCTACATTTTTGTGTGCTTGGCCATGGTTTACAAGCAGTAGTATTTCTCTATACTCATTGCTTAATACAGTCTTGGATTTATGTGATTTAAGGTAGGTTTTTAGGTGTATCAGATCATGTGATTTGGCTGAAGTTGGACTCCAGAACCTTAGGTGGACAAACAAATTCCGCAAAAATTTGTTTTGCTCTTTATTGTATGGTAGAAGAACAGAAATGAGAAGAGACACAAGGAAATACTACGTTCTACATTTAATAGTTGACAGTCTTACAAATAGTATTTGATTAACCAAAAAGTTTGTTCCAGTTCTCCATACCATCTTACAGTAAAAGCCAAATGAACTTTTTGGCCAGCCCAATATTATTAGGATTGGCTACTGTCACGTTTGTGACAACTCACCTGTGTTTTTTTTCTTAAACATTTTATTTTGTATTGAGGTATAGCCAATTAACAAACAATGCTGTCATAGTTTCAGGTGCCCAGTAAAGGGACTCAGCCATACATACACATATATTCATTCTTCAAACTCCCCTCCCGAGGGAACATACATATACCTATGGCTGATCCATGTTGATGTTTGGCAAAAAACAACACAAAACTGTAAAGCAATTACCCTTCAATTAAAAATCAATACATTTAATTGAAAAAACTCCCCCTCCTATCCAGGCTGCCACCTAACATTGAGCAGAGTTCCCTGAGCTATATAGTAGGTCCTTGTTGGTTACCCACTTTAAATATAGTGTATGCATATGTCCACGCCTAACTGTCCCTTCCCCTCATCCTTTGCCCCAACAACTGTAAGTCAGCTGACCTGGTTTTGAGTCCCTTTTCCATTGCCTGTGAGGCTTTTGCCATATTGCCTAGTCTTTACCTGTCTTAGTTTCCTTGTCTGCCAGCTGGCCGTAATGACCATCTGAGAGAGCTATGATAAATAGAAGATACGTGAGTAGAGTCTATTCATTTTCATCTGGTAGAGTTTGCTATTGTTTGCTTTTTAGTTATCCACATGTAATTTTGATAAATCATGATTCTCTGTTTTTCTTTTGAAAAAAAAAAAAATGTTGATCCAAGACTGAAAAAGGAGTATTAAGCTCATTCATATGATGCTGTTCTTTTCAAGGTCTCCTTGTTTCTGAAGTAAAATATACTTCCTTCATAGCATCTATCTTATATGAAATGACCTTGTTTGTTATTTTTCTTTTCTTTTTAAAAAGTCAAATTTTTTGAGATATTACCTCTGATAAAATGTACTCTTTCAAGTGTACAGTTTGAGTTTTGACAGTTGTGTATAGTTGTGTGAGCACCCTTGTAATCCAGATATAGAGGTCCCATCACTGCTGAAAGTTGTCTCTACCCTCTTCCCAGACCACCCTCTCCTGCCTTTCCTGGTCCCTGGCAGCTACTGGTCTGAATACTGTCCTTACACACTTGTCTTTCTAGAATGCCATGTGAATGGAACCATCATGTATGTAGCCTTTTGTGTCTGACTTCTTTCATTCAGCTTAATGCTTCTGAGATTCAGCAGTGTTGGAACACTACCTGTAGTTGGTTCCTTTTTATTGCTGAATAATATTTCATCGTATGGACATACCAATTTGTTTATCCATGTGCCAGTCAAGGGACATCAGGCTGTTTCCAGTTTTTGACTATTATGAATAATGCTCCTATGAACACTTGCCCACAGTTCTGTGTTCACTTCTCTCTGATGAATACATAGATGTGGGATTGTTGAATTTTATATATGTAGTACTTCTTTATGTGAATTTTATCTCATTTTAATATTGTTCTTTCTATTTATGTTGTCTGATATTTTTCTGTCCATTCTTGTATTTTTATACTTTCTAGGGCTTATATTTTACGTGCTTTGTAGAACAAAATATATTTGGATTATGGTCTCTTTAAAACTCATTCTGGCTTTTTTTGGATTTCTCTCCTTTTATATGGATTTTATGTTTTGTGTTTGCTTATTTATATATTTTATCTTTCCCTTTATTAATTACTGGTGTGAATTGGAAGATTGTTTTTAATCCTAGTAATGCTTTTCATTAGTTTGTAGACCTGTATTTCTCTATAGATAAGGGAAAAAAAGCTAGGAGTAAGATCTTCCTTCCCATTGAAAAAATAAGAAATTCGTTGACTTTCTTCCTTTGTTGTTCAACCAGCCCTCAGCCAATTTCCAATTGTTAATATAATCTAAGGTTATAGTCTCTGATTCTGTATAGGCTAAGATTCTCATTGCATAATTATTTCTACCATAAAATATGTCTTCAAGCTCAGTTTTTGACTTTTATACTCAATTTTTAAACCAAAATTTTAGTAGCCATTTATACTTCATTCTTTACTTTTAGATGATGTTATTGCTCTTTGCCTTTCCTAGTATTCTGGAACTTCCTCATTCTTGAGTTCTTGATTTTAGTTGTTGAGCATGTCTTTGAAATGTTTTCTTAGTAAAAGCATGTGGATGATGTATTGGGTTGGCCAAGAAGTTGGTTCGGGTTATCCATAATGTCCTATGGACAAACCCAAACAAATTTTTTGCCAACCCAATCTGAGTTCCTGAGTATCAGAGAAGGCTTTGTTTCTTTGCACCTCAGAAATGAGTTGCCCGGGTAGAAAACTTCCTTGTCACAGTCATGTTTCCTATCACTATGTAGCTGTTGTCTTTTGGTGGAAGAGTCTAAGATCATCCTGACCTTTGTTCCTTTGTATGCAGATAACATGCTGCTTTACCTTCAAGCCTCTAACCAACCAGCCTTGTCCTCATGGTCCATGGCGAGAAGTGAGCCATCTGTCCAGGGATATCCTGATACATTTCCTGTTATCAGTGAGACACTGCCGAGGAGGAGGCGTCTCCTGGCAGCTCTAGAAATGGTTTTCATTAGGTTGTAAACCAAATAATAGCTCAGTACATTCTGGTTTAATTAGGGAGGAAAGAAAAAATGTTGGGAATGTACCCCGGGGAAATGGAGTCCTAAGACACCGCAAGAAAGAAGGACCAGGGGCAGACCTTTCTTTATTTGTTTATTTGTTTTGGCTGTGCTGAGTCTTCGTTGCTGCGCGGGTGTTTCTCTCGTTGCAGAGAGCAGGGCTGTGCGGTGTGTGGGCTTCTCATTGCAGTGGCGTCTCTTGTTGCGGAACGTGGACTCGAGGGCACTCCGTCTTCAGTAGTTGTGGCACACAGGTGTAGTTGCTCCACAGCATATGGGATCTTCCTGGGTCAGGGATAGAACCTGTGTCTCCTGCATTGGCAGACGGATTCTTTACCACTGAGCCACCAGGGAAGCCCCAAAATAGTAGATGATCCAAATGATCCCCTACAGTGGACTCTAAACACTACCAGGACAAGGACGTTGGCAGTCTTGTGTTTTGTTCACTGTTGTCTCCTCAGAACTTGCATGGGACCAAGCACAGGAAAGACCCTCGCTCAGTAAATATTGACTATTGACTCACATATTGAAAATGGAAATATTTATTATGGAATCAGATGTTGAGCCGGATAATCTCCTACATATACATAAACAGCATTCCTTTTGCTTCTAGTCAATTTTCTCCCATCACCACTTCTGGGGAGATTTTTAGATTTCTCAGATGCGCCAGGGCTAGGAAGCATGTCTGCTGGAGATCATTGGTCAAAGTCAAATCCATAAATCAGTTACCATGGGGTTTTTCTGACCCATAAATTATAGCCTCAGTCCTGCACAGCCCTGTCCGCCCATTATAGTTTATGAAGACGGATTATTTCTGATGTCGATATTTTCAATCCTTTAATTCTTTCTTTCCTCAGTGAACTAAGCTCCCTCATTCTTCAGTAAAAATGGAGCTGTGCATCAGTTCCTGGCATCAGCACAAGGAAAAAGCTTTCTGTGAGCATATGGCCTTTAGAATGAAAGCCAGTGATCTTTAGTTCTTAATTACCCAAACCACCGACTCATCTAAGCTCTGGTCCCTATTCCAAAGGGGAGCAAAGGATTTGGATGTCAGTTTAAGTCTTAGCATCTGTTCTGTATTCAGGGCTCAGAGTATGGGACTGTGCACTTTTTATTTTTTCTTTCTCAGTGGAAAGTACTCCGTTTTCTCTTCCCACTAGAAAATGTGTACATGTATTAGAATTTTCCCACCAGGGTAGATTTAATAATCACTCAGGCGTTTACCTTTTGACAGCATATGCTAATGATTTTAGATTCGTAGAACAAATTCAAGTCTCAGAAATCATGAATGAATTCAAATGTGAAAGCTGCTGTTGAAAACAGGAGTTCAGGAGCCAGCAAACTATGGCCCACAGGCCAAATCCTGTTTTAGTCAGTAGAGCCTAAAATAGTGACTCTGGCCTCTTACAGGAAAACTTTTGAAACCTCTAATCTAGTTCAGGACTTAGAGTAAGCCACCACCCTCAATTACCCCATCTACTCCTCCATCTCTATGCCATCTCTCCCATTGGTTCCCTAAATCACTTACCAACCTCAGTACTCTTCAGTTCAGTTCAGTTGCTCATTTGTGTCTGAGTCTTTGGGACCCCATGGACTGAAGCAGACCACGCTTCACTGTCCATCACCAACTCCCAGACCTTGCTCAAACTCATGTCCATCGAGTCGGTGATGCCATCCAACCACCTCATCCTCTGTTGTCCCCTTCTTTTCCTGCCTCCTCACTTGGGCTAATTACCACTTATGAGTTCAGACCTGCAATTTCACCTCTGATGTACAGATGCCTCTTTCTGCACAAAGAGAAGTGTAATATATTTTTTAGTGTTAAGCCTTGCACCACGTTAGTTTACATGCATAAAGCACCTAGCATGGTATTTGGCGGTTAGGAGACCCTCAACCTATATTCCCCTTCCTCTTGTTACCTCTTTGCCAACACATGTGACCATCTATCCATGCTAGTAAAAAAGTTAATGGCCCCAGAGTACACAGAAATCAATTTGCAATCAGACAGACTGGGTTTAAACCAGTGCTTTGCCCCTTCCTTACCAGCTAAGTGACCTTGATCCAAACGTTTAATCTCATTAAACTTGCTCTCCGAACAGTGATAATAATAGTGTCTATTTCCTAGTCATATTGTGACTACTCAGTGAATAATGCATGATAAGCGCTTAGCAAAATGCCTTGCACCCAGTACTAACTAAATAGCCCCATGTATTATTTTCATCATCATTTTATTACTGAGGTGCAGACTGCTGGTGAGGATGGTGACTTTCATCAGCTCTACTCCCATTCATCAGCCTCACCTCTACCCCTGAGCTCCACTTTTGCAAACAAAGAAAGCAGGCGTCCTCCTGGGGGGAAATAAAACTCAGTTTCATCTTCTGAAATGGGGCACCACTAAGGGGGCTCAGCGGAGAGGCTGGATTTGCACATTTATTTTTTTATTTTTTTTTTTTTTTTTTTTTTTTTTTTGCTGTGAACCATTTTTTTTACAAGTCTCTACAAAATTTGTTAGAGTATTGCTTCTGTTTTTTTGTGCTGGGTCTTCATTGCAGTCAGTGGACTGTTTGTTGCCCCCCACACAGGCTTCTCTCCTGTTGTGGCACTTGGGCTCAGTAGTTGTCAAGCTTGGGCTCTCTAGTTGCGGTTCGTGGGCTTCGTTGCCCCATGGCATGCGGGATCTTAGTTCTCTGATCAGGGATCAAACTCATGTCCTCTGCATTAGAAGGTGGATTGTTTACCACTGGACCACCAGGGAAGACCCAGCACATTTCTTTTAGGTGCACTGCCTGATTGCCTTCAGAGTTCTTGCATTCTTCTCGGGTCCCCTCCATCGTCACTGTGCACTTGTAGCTTTATGTCCCTTCCCAGCTCTCAGGGGACTGCTGGGGTGGGAAGAGGACACCCCACTCAGATGGAGCCCCCAAAGTCACGTTCGTTCATTCATTTTTTCACTCAACATTCATTTTACTCTTCTGTGCACAGAGATATCAAGGGAGATGAATACTTAGCTCTGCCGTTAAAGAGCCCAGCATGTTGGGCCCTGATTTTGAGGATGTGTTGAAAAGGCAAGAACTCAAGGACTGGGGAAGTGGGGAGTTTTAAAGTAATCAGAGCAAAAGACGGTGAGTGAATGAACAGCGTGGTAGAGCAGTGATGGAGGGTTCTAGGCTAGGATGAAGCTCTCATCCTCACGAAGTTTCTCATCTTGTCCAGTGGGTCCCTTCGAAACACGACTCCTTGATTATAAATCCCCCTTGCCCAGGGATCATCCTGCAGGGCTCCTGAGTCCCTGCCTCCCTTGGGAGCGTTCTCCCTTGCACGTTTCAGCTGTGGTTGATCAGCGGGCAGGCTGGAGTCACAGCAATGTGAGTGTCTCTTACTATCCTGTGATCCATGAGCAGACCCAGCCCCCAGGAACACCTGCTTTCAGCGTTTGGTGCGTGCTAAACAAAGGCCATTGGCTGACTTTCCCCAGACCCAGGGCAGACAGCACCCGGTGACTCCAGGAAGGGGTGCACCTACCCCCCGCCTTGTGCCCTAGGGTCTGGGAGAGCATATGTCAAGCCCCTTACGGAATAGCGAGTCCCCCTGGGGTGGACGTGCCCGGCAGCTGTGCCTTTCTTGTCAAACACTGGCCTGGCAGGGCCAAAAATAGCAGGCCCTGGGACCAGAGCCGGTCCAGGAAGTGGTGAAAGCAGGTTTCCTCCCTCCCCGGAGAGCCAGCCAGGGTGCCTAGTCCCAGGCAGCCTGTGAGGGTAGCGTCCCAGGCTGGGGAGGGGTGACTGGGATCCTCGGGTTCCTGTCGCGTCAGCCAGGCCCACCTTCCTCTCCCAACTCCGTGCATTCTTGGTGCCAGAGCTCTCCTCAGAACCCCTGCTCCTGCTCAGAAAGCCCCACCAGATGCCTTTGCCAGCCGAAGGGAAGCGTGACCCAGCCTGTGAGGTCGCTTGCAGTGTGCCAGATTCTCTTGTCTCCCATCTCACTCCCCCCGCCCCCCATGCCCTTTATGCTCCCGCTGAAGTTACTCCTCAGTGTTTCCCAGGCAAGCCTGTGTTCCTACCTTGTGGCTTGTTGCTCCGGCCACTCCCACTGTGAATGCTTCCTGCCTGCGGACGTCCTACATGTCCTTCAAGGATCAGCTCACGTGCCAGGTCCTCCTGGCATCATAGGAGTTATCGTTCACCTTGGACTCTTCAGAACGAAATTCCCAAACCAGAACCGCCCGGGCAGACCTGGCTGTGAATCTCTCCAAGAAGCCTTTGTGAAAAGGAGCGAGTCCCTCCCCTTCCTAGTTCGTTCACTTCTTGGTAAAACCCTTGGAACGGATGCCAGGCTGCTGATGAATATGGACATCAGCGTAACGTTCAGTTCCCATCCCAGGGTCTCAGCTCCGTGGACTGCTCTCCTTTCCTCAGCATCCAACACGACCATGTGCTTTAAGGTCCAGCCACAGAATCAGCCCGTGGGGGAGCATGTTTGCCTGGGACGTGCCAGGTTCCACGTGTGTTCCTCTGCCCCACAGCACTGCTTAGCCAGGTTACCCACATCAGCACCAGAGAGGACGGGCCCCTGCCATGAAGCCCTGGCACCCTGATTCAGCTGGCAGGCCAGACTCTTCCAACTTCAGGCAGCTGCCCCAGGAGGTCCTGCCAAATTTGTGGCAGGAACAGTTAGCTGATGGTTGCCAGGAAAGGACTGCCTATTGGTCATGTCAACTACACATTCCTTGAGGTGGGAAACGTGGCTTGGCTTCTTGTTTGGCATCAGTAGGTCACTAAGCAATCAGGGCAAGGCCCCTAGCTCTAAAGTGACTTAGCCCACACACAGGAGTGCCTGCTGAATTAACTTCACAGTCTGGCCTCGACTTTGAGGGGTGGGCTCGGGTGGTGCAGTGGAAAAGAATCCACCTGCCAGTGCAGGAAATGCAGGAGACTCAGGTTCGATCCCTGGGTTGGGAAGATCCCCTGGAGGAAGAAATGACAACCGCCTCCAGTATTCTTGCATGGAAAATTCCATGGACAGGAGAGCCTGGGAGGCTGCAGTCTATGGGGTCACAAAGGGTTGGACACAACTGAGCACACACTCTCTCTCTACGAGAAATAGTTGTAGGAAATAAACTTCTACACTTTAAGAGCCCTGTTGAAGTTTTCTTTAAGAATTCATGAGATTAATTACACCCAGAGGAATGATTCCCAAACTGTTTTTTTTTTTTTTCCTTTTTTAGCTAGGGAATCCTTTATTCAAACAAATTCTTAGGCAGATATCCAAAATGGAAAACGATGAAATTAGAGCTTTTCTGGGTGAAGGAGATGATGGGGCTTTGAAGGTCCATGCGCCCACCAGCCAGCCCCCTCTACTGAGTATCTGAGAAAACAGCATTTAGGGAGGAAGACCTGTGCCCTGGAATCACAGATGACTTGATTTGCTAAGGGGGGTGACACAGGACAAGTGTGGCAGAAGAACAGGTTCTGCCTACCAGTCTTGCAGGAGGTGTGCAGTGAATACTGGGGCTGCCTGGATTTGCCCAGAACCACCTAGCTCATTCATGAAGGCACCCCAGTGAGTCCCAAGGCCCAGGCTGTCTGCCCACAGCCAACAGGGGAAACGGGAACCCATCCAGGTGTGACTTACCTGCACATCCCAGGAATTGCAGGGCTCCATCCCTTCCCAGAATGGCATCCCTGCTTGAGTCTATGGGAACCGCAGCAAGAGACAGCTCCATCCGCAGTGGAGTGTCCTCTCCGTGTTGCTGTTTAGTCGCTCAGTCGTGTCTGACTCTCTTGCGACCCCATGGACTGGAGCCCATCAGGCTCTTCCGTCCGTGGGATTTCCCAGGCAAGAATACTGGAGTGGGTTGCCATTCCTCCTTCTCCAGGAGATCTTCCCAATCCAGGGACTGAACCCACGTCTCCTGCGTTGCAGACAGATTCTTTGCCACTGAGCCACCAGGGAGGCCCCATCTCTCTATGTATCCCCTTACTTATTCCACTCTGCCAGGGGTGAGGCTCGTCAGAAGCAGCAGTCACGTTTTAACAAGTTACAGCTTACAAGATGCACTTGAGTTCTTGCTGTAGCAATCGATGATGACTGAACAGCCATGGTCCTGTGTGCTGAGCATTTCATTTCATTTTTACAATATTCCCGTATCATGAATATTGCCCAGTTAAGAACTTTAATAACAAGATCTAGGTACATTTTTTCCCCACATTTTTCTCGAGCATGGCCTTGAGAATCATCAGGCGAGAGGAGAGAGTTGCTGCTTATTTCTAGAGCAATCCTCAGGTTGCCCCTGCCCTTCATCCTCATCCTTTGTCTGATCTAATGGGCATGCTGTCCAGCTGAGGCAACCCAGCTGGTCTCTCTCTAATTCCAACTTAATCTTTAATTGACTCCCCTGGACAGACTGAGAGCTAAAATCCATCAGGAGGAAACACAAGGCTGAATTTCACCCGAGTGCTCAGCACACTTTTAAAAGTAAATTATTTATTTCCTTCTTGAGGCGGTAAAAGCACATTTGTTTGGCTGCAACATGGGGAGGCCATGGGGCTTGATTTTCACTTGGTGAAAATCAAGATTTAATACTTGTGACCAAAAGCAATAAAATAGTGTTGATGGATGGAAGCATGAGATCAACATGAAGTTTGCCATGGGAGCAGAAACAGGGTGGAAGGCAGTTGGAATTCACCAACACGTGTACAGATCTGATTGTGGAAGTCCTGATGAAAGGTACTCAACCAGTGGTACATTCCTGAATCCTAGCAGCACTCTAATTTGGGTCTAGATGCTGTCATGTGTTGTAACATGAATCTGTCTATAATAATTAGGCTCATCAATCAAGGAGGGAAATGAAGACAGTTGCTAGGGAAGTGGTGAGACGCTTGTGGGGACAGACGTGGTTCCCACTCACGTGGTTTTGCAGTTCAACCACTGCACATCTGCCCTGCTCCCAACCAAACAAGCGTTCTGTTTATCCAGACTGGGAGCTTCAGGGTCAGGTTTGCTCTTGTTTCGTCTCCAGCCCGCACCCCCCCCCACCGGAAAGAAGGCTCTGTGCCTTCATCAAGGTTTGCTTGCTTGCCTGGACTATCCAATTTGTTGACTTTTCTCAAGGGCCAGTGGTGGGAACCCAGTGCTGAGACCTAAATCCTCTTTCCAGACTATTTCTGAAGCTTCAAGGGGAGATAAAAGTCTGTCTGATAACCTCTCTCTTCAGCTGTGTTTCCACAAGTAAAGAAAAAATGAAAATTTAAAGCGGATTTCCTGGAGATTGGAGATTTATGAATAATTTTAAAAGTGCAAAATTTTCACAAAGTCTGGTTACCTTGGTACATTTTTCCTAAGAGATAAGATGGTATATTTATGTGAATGCATCTAGATAAGGGTGTCCAAATGGTTTGACTTAACCCGCATCAGTGAAAGTTTTTATAAGTGCCAATAATACTCTAATAATCTTTATTTATATATAAATTATACACTTGTATTACTTTGTTAATATAAAATTTAAATTATAGAACAAACCAACACATACATAAAAAGAGGAGACATGAAATAAACAGTATTTTTAAATGTCATCTAGCTAATCCTGATGGCTTCATACTATCAGTTCAAGATGAAAATAGTGATGTTTATTATATTATAGATGATTTTGAGTATAAATCGATATTTCAAATTATTTTCTCCATGATTTCACATTTGTTGCTGATCTTTTTTGCCATTGTTTTTAACCTTGTAATATGTCTGACAAAAGTTTTGGTTAGGGAACTATGAGGCCCTAATATGTATTTTCACAAAATGTACACACTACATTCCCACCACCCATATCAGGTAATGCAGCATACAGAAGCGTACAGAATATATGCAGCATACAGAAGCTTCCAGCATGGCTCCCCTTGCTACTACCTACCCACTTTCCCCCAAAGTAATCAGTCCCCTGATATCTATTAATGTGGATAGCCTTTACCTGTCTTTGAGTTTTATATTCAGTTGACCCAGCAGCATGGGTTTGTATTGCATGGGTCACCTTATATGTGGATATTTTTCAATAGTAAATACTACAGTGCTATATGGTCTGTGGTTGGTTGAATCTGTGGATATAGAAGGCCAGCTCTGAGTATGCAACAATCCCCATATTGTTCAAGTTGTTCAAAGTGAAAGTGAGAGTCACTCAGTCGTGTCCAACTCTTTGCTATATAGTCCATGGGATTCTCCAAGCCAGAATACTGGTATGGACAGCCTTTCCTTTCTCCAGGGGATCTTCCCAACCCAAGGATCAAACCCAGGTCTTCTACAGTGCAGGCGGATTCTTTACCAGCTGAGCCACCAGGGAAGCCCAAGAATACTGGAGTGGGTAGCCTATCCCTTCTGCAGTGATCTTCCCCACCCAGGAAATGAACCAGTGTCTCCTGCATTGCAGGCGGATTCCTTATCAAGGGAGCTATCAGGGAAGCCTATTGAAACGATACTGTACATAATCTGTTGTGTATGGCTTCTTTTGCTCTGCATTGTTCGTTGGATTCACCTTGTTGGGTGTGGTGGTAGGGAGTTTGTTCTCCTGCAGTAGAGCTCCCCGTGGTATGATGGGTACCACCGTTTCATCATCTTCTTCATCCACCATGCTATTGGTGGACATGTGTGCAGTGTACCAGTTAGGGGCTGTCATTATTACTGCCCCCGTGGGCATTATAATGCTTAAGTTTGGTGAAGGTCTGCATGTGTTTCTGTTGGATGTGTACCTGGGGGTGAAATTCCTGGGTCATCAGTATCTTCATCTTTAGTAGTCCCACTCCGAGGTTTTCCAGCGTGGTTGGACCAGTTGCATTTCCAAGTGAGCAGAGGATGTGGGACACTTTATGTCTTCACAAACCCTTGGTATTATTGTCTTTTTAAATTTTTTATTTTTATATAATTTTTAAAGATTACTTTCCATCAACAGTTATTGTAAAATATTGGCTCTTTCCCCCGTGTTGTACAGTACATCCTTGAGGCTATCTTACATCCAATAGTTTGCACCTCCCACTCCGCCCCCATCATCCCTCCCCACTGGTAACCAGTTGTTTGTTCTGTACATCTGTGTCTGCTTCCCTTTTGATATATTCACTGGGGCTTCCCTCGTGGCTCAATGGTAAACAACCCGCCTGCCAGTGCAGGAGACACAAGAGACGTGTGTTTGATCCCTGAGTCGGGAAGATCCCCTGGAGGGGAGGGCACAGCAACCCACTCCAGTGTTCTTGCCCAGAGAATCCAGTGGACAGAGGAGCCTGGCAGGCTACAGTCCACGGGGTCACAAAGAGTCAGACGTGACTGACATATTCACTAGTCTGTTGTATTTTCTAGGATTCCACACGTGAGTGATAACGTATAGTATATGTGTTTATCTGACTTATTTCACTTAGCACAATGTCCTCCAAGTCTATCCAAGTTGCTGAAGATGGCAAAATTTCATTCTACTTTATGACTGTGTATAGTCCTGTCTCTGTGTGTGTCTTTGTGTGAGTGTGTAAATATATATGGACCACCTCTTCTTTTGTCTTTTTAACTTGAGCCCTTCCAGTGACACACAGTCCTTTGGTCAGAAAAGGGGTCCCCTAAGCCCTAGGCTTTACAGGGCTCCCCTCCAGGGTGCCTCAGAAGATGGGGGGTGAAAGGGTTACCCCCTAGAGTTCTAGTTATGAGGGACCCTGGAGGTCCCTCTGCCAAGGACCACCAGACCACTTCTAGAGCCTGCATGTCCTGCAGAGAGTGACCCAAGGTATGACCAGAAGGTGCTCTCAGCAGTGGTGGGATGGAAGAGGAGTGAGTATGTGGAGCTTGCACCTGTGGTCTCTGGGATCTCCATGCACACGGGAAAGAACAGAGCCCAGGGTGGGAGGAGGAGGACCAGCAGGACCACGAGCCAGCTCTCCCCCCAACACCAGCTCTGAGAATTCCATGTTTGGTCCTATCTTCCAAGTTCAGGTTCTCTTGAGGAGTGTGGAAGGCAAAGCTGCTGGAGGTGGGTGCTGGGCGCACCTGTGGGCAGGGTCTGTGTGGGTGAGGGGCTGCTCATCTACTGTGCCCCATGTTTGCTGGGTGTCCAGGTAGTGGGGGCTTGGGGTGGGTGGCGGTGCGCAGGCAGCTGAGCCTTGGCCACGAGATCAAGAACCTCCCCGAACCCCGCAGTAAAGAGGCCCAGAAAGGGGGTCTTAATCCCGAGGGTTTCCCGAGCTGTCAGCGTAAGCAGCAGCTGGACCCTGGGGGCAGTGTTCCGTCCCTCCCCTCATCCTCCTGTGGCCTCCTGGGCTGCGTCTTCCGGGAGCTGTAAAGTCTTCCAGAAATAGAATGTGGGCCCCAGATGTAGCTTTAATTCTCTGGTGACCAAAAAAAAGAGAATACAGAAACAGGTGGAATTAATGTAATGTATTTTAACCCAGTATAGCCAAGATATTTTCATTTCAGCAAGTGATCAACATGCAGCTGTTATTGGCATGATATTTGCATTGTTTTGTGTGCTCAGTTGTGAAATCCGGTGTGTAAACATGCCTATAGTGCATCTCAGGTCAGGCCAGAGACTTCGTCTCCCCTACTAAATAGTGCAGCCCTGTGGTGAAAAGTGAAATTAGTTTGCTTTTGTACTGTCTATAGTATTTGATGTAAATTGTTGCTTCTGTATAGTTTGTTGTTATAAAGGTATAATTGTAAAATGAGGCTATGAACATGTTTTACTTAATAATTAATTTGTTTTTAAACTTTTAAAAAGGCTTATAGTTGATTTACAATCTTGGGTTAGTTTTTGCTATACAGCAGAGAGATTCAGTTACACATACACATACATTCTTTTTCATGTTCTTTTCTATTATGGTTTGTCACAAGACGTTGAATATAGTTACCTGTGCTCTACAATAGGACCTTGTTGTTTATCATTCTATGTATATAATTGCATCAGCTATTCTCAAACTCCCAATCCACCCTTCCCTCAGCTCTCCTTACCCCTTGGCAACGAGTCTATTTTCTGTGTCTGTGGGCCTGTTAACCGTTTAATGTTAAGACATGTGGTAAGTGTGTCTCCATTTGAACTTTTTCCTGTAGATGCCTGAGGTGGTGAGTGCAAAGAGTAGGGGTGACTTGAGCAGCCGTGGTCAGCTAGAGTGATCCAGCACTGAGGTCTGTGTGTCCACACCCAGGCACAAGCAGGGACCATTTCTTACTCATCTGTGGGCCCTCTCAGCATCTAGCTCTTTGCTTTTTGCACGTAGGTAGGTGTTTTGTGAAGAAGGAGGTTAGATCTGCCTTGTTCTTCTTTTGTATTCCTAGAAATGCTCATGTAGTCCCTCAATCTTTCAGCTTGTGTTAACTGAACGCTCATTATGTACTGGGTGTCAGGAGCTGTTCTAGACTCTGAGGATACAGTGGTGAAAAGACGGAGTTCCTGCTCTTTTAGAATTTGTGTCATTGATGAAGAGCCTACTTGGTTGTTGTTACCAGTAATAATAATAGTGCCACCACCACTAGTCGACATAGCTCAAATGACACTCTGACATGTGACTTATTATGAAAGCACTCAGGAAAAAAAAATAGCAATTATCTTCAGCCTTAGAAGATATAATTAGCCAGCAGACACACCAGATATTCAAAGCGTCTATTAGAAGTGTTCTACTGGCCACACTAGCGGGATGTGAGGTTTGGCTGGAAGACATGAGGAGGGCTCCTTTAAGAACACTTGCTGTGAATCGACTTTGGCCCATAAGCCAGTTTCTGGGCTGTTATCTGTGACCCGACAAATAGTTGTTTTTTGTTTACAGATGGAGGGTTTTCTCGGGGCTGATGGTGTTACCGACCAGGGTTCTTGACTAGAGGCCAGACAAGAAAGTCAGGCTAGGCTTTCTTGGGGCCCCTGCTGCAGCAGGGGAAGCAAGAACAAGGAACAGCTTCTCTTGCTTGCCCCCTCCAGGAGTCTAGGTGAGCCTCCCCCCACTTACACAAGTTCCTTAAGTAGGGTGAGGGTAGAGCTGTGTCCAGGGCTGTTTCGCCCACCCCTTGGGTGATGATGTGTGTGGGGGCTCTCGCAGGATCATGCTTTTGCTCCTGACGCTGTTTTAGCTCCAGGCTCTTCAAAAGTGGCAGTTGGATTTTTTGTCTCTCTGTATCTCTGGTGTCCAGAATTTGCCCCAACTGTGCGTGCATGCAGATATTTTTAGCCCCATGCAGTTTCTTTGCAGTTGTTGCTGGAGGAGGGGTGTGTCCAGGTGCAAGCATTGCAGCACTGCAGCCTGGGGTCCTGGGTCCCAGCCTGTCCTGTCTCAATGGGAAGGAGATATACCTTTAAAAGACAACACAGATCAGAAGTCTGGCATCATCTGCCAAGTGACAAGTGAAAAAACTGACTTAATAAATTTACATAGAAAATGTAGTACTTAAAAAGTTAAAAATCAAGTGAGCTATAGAAACATTTTGTTTCACGGGGTGGTTCAACAAAAGGAGTCAAAAGGAGATGAAAACTTGGAGCTCAGTTAGGAAAATGACTAGAATGTCTATGTCGGTGGCTTTCAGTTGTGCGTGAATTCAGTCACCTGGGGGACTCACTATAACACACATCTCTGGTCCCCACCTCCAGAGTTTGAGCATTGTAGTTCTGGGGTGAGGCCTGGAAATCTGTATTTCTTACAGGTTCCCAGGTACTAGTAATCAGGTCCCAGAATCACACTGAATCTAGCCTATTTCTTTACGTTAGACACAGGGACTTCCCTGGTGGCTCAGATGGTGAAGAATCTGCCTGCAACGCAGGAGATCTGGATTTGATCCCCGGGTCGGGTAGATCCCTTGGAGGAGGACATGGCAACACACTCCGGTATTCTTGCCTGGAGAATCCCATGGACAGAAGAGTCTGGTGGGCTACAGTCCATGGGGTCGCAGAAGAGTTGGATTCGACTGAGCGACTAACACTTAGACACACACAGCACCTCATGCTTTAGTTTCATGTGGTTGATGCAAGCTTGGGCCACACACCCTATTATGCAGAACAAGGTAGAATACTATCTAATGGTGGGTGCCACAAGAATTAGGGGAAAAGCACGGCAACTTCTGTCTGTGTTTTCATCACTGCCTTAGGCTGACCTTGGTGTCTTTGACTAAGTCACTCAGTCGATCTGTGTTTCCCTGTAGGGATATTAAAATTAGGCTCTCAGTAATCTGGCCCTTCCCTTCAGCTAAAATCCTGACACACTGACCTTCTGCAAAGTCTGCTAGGAGCCAGACCCTCCGAGTAGCTGTTCACCCAGCTCTGTGTGTTAGATGCTCACTCATGTCCGACTCTCTGTGACCCCACGGACTGCAGCCCTCCAGGCTCCTCTGTCCATGGGTTTCTCCAGGCAAGAATGCCGGAGTGGGTAGCCCTTCCCTTCTCCAGGGGATCTTCCCGACCCAGGGATCGGACCTGAGTCTCCTGAATTGCAGGCGGATTCTTTACCATCTGAGCCACCGGGGAAGCCCATGGCCTTGCATAAATTGCTTCACTCCTGCCTTAACCCACTGCGAGGTTTATTCTTCCACAGTGACCCCTGTGCAGCTGCCACCCTTTGAATAAGCTCCTCTTGGTTTTCCTGTCTTTCTCCCTCCACACTCTTTCTTACATGCCTTGTATGGACTCCTGCTGCAGCACTTACTATATTACATTACTATACTTTGTAACATATGTTGCCTGCTTACTTGGTAGACTCTTCCTGGGCATCAGACACAGCTTCTTCAGTGTTGTAACCCCACTCTCCCAGCTGGTATAGAGCAGAGGCACGTAAATATTTATGGACTACACAATTAGATGCTTTAGTGAAAGCAACCCAGATTTCTCAGTCTATGAAAGTAAGCAGCATGAAATCGCAACCAATAAATGGAATGCAGAGCGTTCAAATAACTGATATTTGGAAAAGAGTTGCAGAGTCATGGCGCAAATAAGATAATAATGAGGATTCCTGAGATTTCCCCTACATTACTCTACATTCCAGTCAAGCCCAAATCTAACTCCGCTGATATTAATTGTTTCATGGAGGAACCAAAGTGTTATTTATCTGCGAATAGAAAGCAATTTGCTGATACCAGCCCAGGGATATGAGTGAATATTACAAAATCGTTATCCATAAGCATCTGTAATCTCCTTTATATTTTGGCCACAATGATAGGTTATCAAGTGAATCAGAGGACTGGTGTCTGAAGCCTCAGCTCCAACATAATCACTTGGGAAAATATTTGATGAGACAGTAAAAAGATTACGAGAATGAAAATTTCTTCCATTTACCTAGAAAAAAAGTAGCTGCAGGACTGTAATCATCTAGCATATTTCAAAATCCATTATCAGAGGGTCCATGATCTCTTATGTGTATTTTCAATTACCGTGCTTATCACTTCCATGCTACACATACAGAAAATTTAAAAAACCATACGAGATGGGGAGGACAGAGATTGAAGCCAAAGGAAAGCAGGGTGGGGGGGGGTGGTGGCAAGCGGTGTTGTTTGTTTTTTCCTTTTAAGAGACAAGCGTTGGCCAGGGGACTATTTACAGTGTTTTCAGGGGAAAGCACAGTTTGTTCTGAAGAAATTGTGGTGTGCTCGAGTTTCGTGAAATGCTTGACTATGTTTTGTCTTTCTCTCTAATTCATTGCCTGAGATAAAATGGTAGCTATTATTAAAAGAGGAGGGTGTCCAGGGGGAAAGAACAAGGGGAAGGGATAGTTAGGGAGTTTAACTGCTGTACACACTGCTGTATTTAAAATGGGTAACCAACAGGGACCTACCATATAGCACAGAGAACTCTGCTCAATGTTATGTGCAAGCCTGGATGTGAGGGAAGTTTGGGGGAGAGTGGATACATGTGTATGTATGGCTGAGACCCTTTGTTATCTACTGGAAACTATCACAACATTGTTAACTGGCTATACCCCAATACAAAACATAAAGGTTTTCAAAACCTCTTTTTTGAAAAGAGGATGCAGGGTTATCATCACTGTCTGTCCCAGGACTGGGCACATTAGAGCCCCCTGCCAGCAGCCCCATGGCAAACTTGGTTTCCTGCAAATTTAGTTTCCTGGTACCTCCTTCTTGACTCACCTGTTTTTCTCAAACTCTGGATCCAGTTTTATTTCATCTGTCTTCCTCTTGCCTCTGGGAGTCCCTAAGGCACTGTCCTTATCTCTGGCTCTTTCCTATGTATATATTCAGTTATACATTTACAAATGCCACTGGGACCTCTCCACTTGGATGTCCAGCCTTAAAAGAAGAGAAAAAGACCAAGATCCCTCAACTAAACACGTGTGCTTTAACCCACCTCTCTTTCTGGATCTTTCCTCTTATGCAGACTTGCCTTGATCAGCCCCTTCTCACTGCTTTTGCTCTTGCTTGAAATGCCTCCCAACCCCCCCTCTGGAATGGGGCTCTCAAATGCCAATGCCTACAGAAACCAGGGAGAGAATTTGAGTGTGTGATGCTGGCAGGGGTGGGGGTGACAATGGCAGCTGGCATTCGCTTCAGTGTTAGGGAGCAGTAGGGCCTGGTGGGGACAGTGAGAAGTGGTGGACAAGTGCCCTGGCTGCAGCAGGGCAGCTCCTGTCCACTCTGTTGTGGTTGTTGAGTTATTCAGTCATGTCCTACCCTTTTGCGACCCCATGGACTCTAGGTCACCACGCTCCTCTGTCCATGGAATTCTCCAGGCAAGATTACTGGGGTCGGTAGTAGCCATTAGCTTCTCCAGTGGATCTTCCCAACCCAGAGATTGAACCCGGGACTCTTGGATTGCAGATGGATTCTTTACCGCTGAGCCACCAGGGAAGCCCCTGGCCATCCTTACCGTCTAAGAATGTGTGATCCCAGACTCAGTGTTACCAGACTGCTTTGTTTTTAAAGATAATGTAGAATCTATTTCTGTGTTTTGAATCACCTGATTTTATAAGTGATAACATTGTTTGAAATTAAAAGCATCAGCATCCTTGGGATTGTATGAATACACTGCTATATTTAAAATATATAACCAACAGATACCTACTGTATAGCACAGATAACTCTGCTCAGTATTCCATAGTAACTTAAATGGGAAAAGAATTTGAAAAAGAATAGATACATGTATATGTGTAACTGAATCTCTTTGCTATACACTTGAAACTAACACAGCATTGTTAATCAAGTATGTTCCAATATAAAATAAAAATTTTTTTAATTAAAAAGAAAGCATCCTTTGACCTAACATTATAGCTCAGTATCTGTCAGTCCTGTGTGAACCTCAGGTGCCAGTTTGTAATCTCTAATTTAGAGATACCCAGTGGTGTCTGGTAAACCATAGGTAGGTTTGTCTTATAGCCACATTTTAAAAAATAAAAAGGAACAGGAGCAATTCATTTTAATATGTTTAATTTAACCCAGTATTTCTCAAATATTTCAACATAGAATCAATAGGAAACAAAACTGCTAGTGAGATACTTTGCATTCTGTTTTTGCACACTGAGTCATTGAAGTCTGTTGTGTGCTTTACACTTTTGACACATCTCAACTGCATGAGCCCCATGTGACTACTGGCCATTGTATTGGTCATCAGAGCTGGATGGTGAAGAACAAGAATTAATTACATGCATACAAAATAAGATGAGAGTTTATTCATTATGCTTGTATTGTTCAGTTGCTCAGTCATGTCCGCCTCTTTGCAGCCCCATGGACTGCAGCATGCCAGGCTTCACTGTCCTTCACCATCTCCCAGAGTTTGCTCAAACTCGGTGGATAATGCCATCTAACCATCTCATCCTCTGTCGCCCCCTTCTCCTCCTGCCTTCAGTCTTTCCCAGCATCAGGGTCTTTTCTAATGAGTTAACTCTTCGCATCAGGTGGCCAAAGAATGGGAGCTTCAGTATCAGTCCTTCCAATGAATATTCAGGACTGATTTCCTTTAGGATTGACTGCTTATAGCTATGCTTGCATAGAGCTAGGTAATTTGAATCTTAGGATAAACCAAAGTAGAAGAAGCAACTCTTGAGAATGATGAGTCTAAAAATGACATAAAGAACTGTGTGGAAAAATTCTGGATGGCACCAGAGTGATCAATTACAGACTTTCAAAGGCCCCTCATGCCTGGCTGATGGGAATTTGTTATAGGTCTTTTCTACTCAGAGCTCCTTGTCACACAGAAGTTCACAGCTGATGTTTGAATTCACACTTCAGGGTGGAATTACACTTTGCATTGTTACAATGCTGTTGCCCTTCTGAAATGTCAGGGTGAGCATTTGTCCTTAAGCAAATTTAAAACAAAGTGAATGTCATAGAAGTCAGTGTAAAATGGGGACGAATATTCTGAATTCAGTGATGACTTTGTCATTCAATCAAGATTTAGCAAATATACTCACTGCTAAAGAGGAACATTTCCATTCGATATTCACTTTCACTGTGGTTTCCTATTGGGGAGCAGAGCCCAGCAGCATTGTCAGCTTTGGCCTAGAGAAGATTGTGGCCACTGGTGAACCCTGAGCCCCAGCTCCATGCTTTTTAGGTTTTCTTATGACTCCATCCATGGTACATTCAAGAGTCTACTGAGGCTGCAAATATGGAGGTCGTGATGGTCAGACACTGGCATCTTCCAAAAGTAAAGGCAGTGACATGGCACAGGGTGAAACATTCTGGACAAACTGTGCTTTCCTCAGGCCTCTATCCTCCTAGTAAAGACCAAGGTGTGGTCATTTTTGCTCCTTTGCTACTGCAGAGAACCAGGGACAGGATGGCAGTATCTCTTTATTGTTAATATTTATTTGGTAATTTGGTCGCACCAGGTCTTAGCAGTGGCATGCAGGATCTGTAGTTGCAGCATGAAAACTCTTAATATGGCATGTGGGATCTAGTTCCCTGACCAGGGAATGAACTCAGGCCTCCTGCATTGGGAGCTTGGAGTCTTAACCACTGGACCACCAGGGAAGTCCCAGTGTGACGGCTTCTCAGGACTGTCAGCTGTACCTGTTTATCCTGATTGTAATAGCCTTATACACTTATATTAGTATCACAGAAGATACTCACCATCAGAAGATACTTACCATCAGTGCTTTCCAGGAGCCTGTGGTTGCATCTCTGGTAAGTCAGGGCAGTGGCAAAGTCAAGAATATCATTCTGGGTTGAACTGACAATGCTGTTGGAAAGGCCATCCTGGGGGTGGGGGGTGTGGCTACCACTGCTGTGGCATGTCCCCATGTCCTAAACCCGGGGCATGGATCTGACGTTCCCAGTTCTCTCAGTTGCTAAGAAGCAGGAGTCAGGGACCTTGAGGTTACCCCAGACCCGCAGAGAGGTGGTGCTTCCCCATCTTTACTCCGTCCATCCCTTCTGGGCTCACTGGCTTCAAGGTGCAGCCTCTTCTGGGTTTCAGCCTGGCTGATCTCCCAGGTATGGCTTTGATGGGAAGAGGAGGAAGCAGATAGTCTGCTTTTGTGCAGGGAGGCGCTTTCCCACAGTTGTCTTGGGACACACACTGGTCTCCGCAATCACATTAGTGCAGACATGTCAGTCAAGGCGAACAATTTCAGCTGACTTTGAGCCTTATGAATTCTGGTGATGGTTTAGTTGCTAAGTCGTGTCCGACTCTTGCAACCCTGTGGACTGTAGCCCACCAGGCTCCTCTGTCCATTGGATTCTCCAGGCAAGAATACTGGAGTGGGTTGCCATTTCCTTCTCCAGGGGATCTTCCCAACCCAGGAATCGAACCCAAGTCTCCTGCATTGCAGGCCGAATTCTGAATTCTAGAGCAAGTATTTCATAGTGATATACTTGGTGAAGGAGAAAGTTGCACTGCACTTTGGGTTTGAGGTTACCCCTCTGAACATTTATATAGGATGATTAAAATTTGAAAATAATTTATAGAGAAAATGATTTTGAGTGGAAATTGAGACCTAATAGTTGCTTCCTTGGAAATGACTCAGAAAGTGGATAATAAAACAGCAGAGAACAACAGTGGAACTTGACTGCATGACTTGGACGGTTCTTCTTTTCATCCATACATCTGGTCTCCTGATAAATGCGCATTGATTATCTCACCAAATGCCAGGCACTTAAAAGGCAAGGCCTTTCTTCATTTAGCTGACCTGGTGCTATGGTAAGCAGCCTGCTAGGTTGGCCTCCAATAATTCTTGCCTCCTGGTATTTATGCCCTCCTGTGGTGAACAGTGCTGTAACCAGTGTGATGATGGGCTAGTGATGACATGTGACTTACAAGGCTAGGTCATAAAAGATGCTGCTGCTTCTGCCTTGCTCTCTGGAATCACTCGCTCTGGAGAGAAGCTGGCCACGTGTTGGGAGGACTCCCCTATGTGGAGAACTGAGGCCTCCTACTAGCTTCAGTGCACACTTGCCAGTCAAGCCTTCATATACTTGCAGCCCTGGCCAATGTCTCTTTTTTTATTTTAATTTTTAAAATTTTTATTTATTTATTTGGCTGTGTGTAGTCTCAGTTGCCAGGCATTATCTTAAGACCTTTGCAAACATGAACCTGTTAACCCTCATAACAATCCTTTGAAGTAGGTGCTGTTGCTGTACCCATTTTATCCATGTGGAAACTGAGGCCCAGAGAAGCCTTGCTGAAAGTCACAATTTGTAAAAGGCTACAGTGGGATTTGAATTAAGCAGTCTGAGCAGAGTCCACGTTCTCAACAAGTACATTGTGTTGTCCTTTAAAAGGAACCACCTTTTTCCAACTGTTTTTCCAAACAGTTTTAGGAAATCAGTTCTAAGATCAGGTAGTTGATGAATGGCAGGATTAAGATCTAGGAGGGGGAGGAACTGGATACTGAACTCACCCAGGATTGAGGGGTGGGGTGGAGTGTGGGTGGAGTGGCTTTGATAAATCCTTCTCTAAGCCTCTGTCCACTCAACTGTAAAGCTAATAGCAGTTCCTACTGGGGACTTTTTTTAGGGTTAAATGAGATAAAGCATGGAAGGCCTCTAGCTGGGGGTGGGGGGGATCAGCACACCAGAGTTCCTGTCTCTTGCCCAGCACCTTTTGTTTGCCATTGCTAAAGTGGGACTTGCTCATCTGACTGCTGTCTGCCCTGGTCCCTGCAGCCTTGCTCTCTGCCTGGATGCTGCCTATTCTCTGAACCCTGCTGTCCCAGCGCACGTGACCCCAGCTCTCCCATCTGGGACGCTGCCCTGAATTCCCACATAGGAGAAACCAACTTCCTGATAGTCCCCTGACCTTCATTGCTAGGATGCAGACTAATAACAGAAAACCGTTTCCTGTGCCTAATTACATTATTCACAGTGCTCTGCAGAGTGGGTGGTTTGGAACCCCAACCACTAATTTACAAAGTAGTTGGAAAGACAAAAATAAAACAAGGAGAAGGGCTTTGGTGGCTCTGTGAGTTGGGCATTCTGAAGCCAGAGGTAGTTCTGTTGGGTGTACAGTCATCTCCTGGTATCTGTGGGAAATTGGGTCTAGAACCCCCTATGGATACTAAATTCTGAAGGTCCTCAGGTCTCTTGGATGACTCTCTGGATCCAAAGTCCCACAGCTGCCGATTCAGCCATCAGCAGATTGTAAACATAGTACACGATCGATACACGGATGGTTGAGGTTGGTTGAGGTTGGTTGAGGTATGGAATTGGCAGGTATAGAAAAGTGAAAGTGTTAGTCGCTCAGTCATGTCTGACCCTTTGCAACCCTGTGGACTGTAGCCTGCCAGGCTCCTCTGTCAATGGGATTCTCCAGGCAAGAATACTGGAGTGGGTAACCTATCCCTTCTCCAGGAGATCTTCCTGACCCAGGAATGGAAGTGGGGTCTCCTGCATTCCAGGCAGATTCCTTACCATCTGAGCCACCAGGGAAGCCTAGGACCCATCATATTTGGAGATTCAGGGACAGTGCCACAAGCAGTGGAAATTGCAGGGTGTGGAAGCCACACAGATGGAATCCCAGTTCCATCACTTTATGATGTGAGACTTTGGACAAGTTATGTAACTTCCCCGAGTAGAATCATAAAACTGACCTCATTCATTCCTTGTGAGGTTCCCTTTTCTTTATAATGACTATATTGGAGAGCTAGTGTCATAAACAGTAATGGTTGGGCATTAAAAGCTCACATAAGAAACCCCTCTGCCTCACAAAGGAAATAAAGGATAATTTCAAATCAAAACAGTATTGCCCGAGGCAGTCCAACATTCAGCTATAGAAACTCTGCTGACCTGTGTGGTCCACGGAGGTACCTAGTTGGAGGTCAACCTTGGATACTTAGACCTTAGCTTGGCTGGGGGAGTAGAGGTTTACTCTTTTCTTGTCTGTTTCTGACCCTGAATAATAAAAGTAGTTATGCACCCTGACAGCTTTTCTTTAAAAATCTTGTACATCTTTTACATAAGGTAGGTGGGAAAAAATGTTTTGCAAAGAATATAGTATGCATTCACGATTAAAAACACAAAATAAGAAAAAACAAATCAGAAAAATCTGGACAAGTTAGAAATAGTAGGGAGCTTCTTATTCTGATTAAAAAAAAAGTCTTAAAAGCTACGGTGAGCATGACACTTCATTGAGGAACTTCAGGAAAGACTT
The DNA here is from genome assembly GCA_024291935.2 of Okapia johnstoni. Lineage (NCBI taxonomy): Eukaryota > Metazoa > Chordata > Mammalia > Artiodactyla > Giraffidae > Okapia > Okapia johnstoni. Next base: position 12,905,934 of record CM044326.1, on the reverse strand, counting down.
CAGGATGCTTTTGTTTCTTCTGTTCATTATCACATTGGGTGTTCTAGCTACTTAATAAGACAAGAAAAAATGGGAGTGTAAAATCAGGAAAGAACAAACAACATTGCCCATGTTTGCAGATGATATGATTATCAATGGCAAAATGGAGAATCTGTAAACTATTAGTAAGAAGTTTGATAGATACAAGATCTGTGTACAAAAATCAATAATGTTCCTATAGAGTAACCCAAACCAAGTAGAAAAAGTTGTTTGTTGTTGTTATTTTAAAACAACATTTACACCAGCAACAAAAATCAAAAAACACATTAGGAAAAAACTTGACAAAAATAAGCAAGACCATAATGAATAATATAAAAACTCTACTGAAGGGCTTCCCTGGTGGCTCAGTGGTACAGAATCCACCTGTCAATGCAGGAGACACGGGGTCCACCCCTGATCTGAGAAGATCCCACCTGCCAAGGAGCAACTAAGCCCATGTGCCACAACTATTGAGCCTGTGCTCTCGAGCCCGGGGATCGGAACTGCTGAGCCCATGTGCTGCAACTACTGAAGCCCGCACTCCCTAGGGCCTGTGCTCTGCAACAAGAGAAGCCCCCATAATGAGAAGCCTGTGCACCGCAAGTAGAGAGTGTCCCCCACTCTCCACAACTGGAGAAAAGCCCATGCGACAAGGAAGACTCAGCACAGCCAAAAACCCAAAACCCCAAATTTAGACCTTTTAGGAAGAAAAGAGCAAACCCTTAAATAGAAGTTGATTACATTAAAATTAAAACCTTCTTAATAATATACACTGAATTAAAAGGCATAATGTGAGATGATTATAATAGTCATCTGCATAATTAGTCAGGGATTAATATCCAAAATATGTTAAGAATTTCTACAAATCAGTAAGTAAAAAGGTTATGCCATAGGAAAATGGGTACAGCATGGGAGCAGGGAGAAATCAGAGGCAAGAAAACTGAATGGACAGTAAGCATAAAAGATGATCAAGCTCACCAGTAGGAGGCTTCCCTCTTAGCTCAGTCGGTAAAGGGTCTGCCTGCAATGCAGGAGACCCAGGTTCGATCCCTGGGTTGGGAAGATCCCCTGGATAAGGGAATGGCAGCCCACTCCAGTATCCTTGCCTGGAGAATCCCATGGACAGAGGCACCTGGCAGGCCACCGTCTTCGGGGTCTCAAGAGTTGGACATGACTTAATGACTAAACCACCAAGCTCATCAGTAGTCAGGGAAATGCAAATTAACAACACAGTGAGGTATAATCCCACCCATCTCAAATTTGAATTTAAAATCTGGCAAAAATTAAAATCCAAAAACACCAAGAGCTGCCAAAAAAAAAAAAAAAAAAAACTTGGAGATTTTCATACAGTGCTGCTGGGAATGAAAATTGGTAAAGTCACTTTGGAGAGTAAGTGGCAGTTTCTACTACAAATCAGCAATTCCACATTTATAGGTACACTCCAGAGAAAGTCCATCTACAGACTGATTCCAGAGGAAATCCAGTATGTGTGTATGGGGAAACATATTTGTGTAATGGTGTTTGCTATAGCGTTCCTCGTAAGAGTTAAACTGAAACCGATCAAATGTGCATCATTTAGGAAATGAACAAAATATTTCGTATGTATAATATAGAATTACTCTATAGCAATTAAATCAGTGAGTTAGCTAAATCTGGATATGTTTATTGCTGAGTCAGAAAAGTTGCAGTCAACTAGTATTCTGTATATGTAAATTTTTAAAAATAGCACTCTTATAAGAGAGAAGGAGAAATATCATGTGACATGCCTTATATGCGTACTCTAAAAAGAAATGATACAAATGAGTTTATTTACAAAACAGAAACAGACTCACAGACCTGGAGAACTTATGGTTACCAGAGGGGAAGGGGAAGGGATAGTTAGAGAGTTTGGGATGGGCATGTACACACTGCTCTATTTAAAGTGGATAACCAACAAGGACCGCATTGTACAGCACAGGGAACTCTGCTCAATGTCATGTGGCAGCCTGGAGGGAAGTTTGGGGGAGAATGGATACATGTATATGTATAGCTAAGCCCCTTCTCTGTCCATCTGAAACTATCACAGCATTGTTAATCAGCTACATTCCAATATAAAATTAAAAGTTTTTTTTTAATAGCACTTTTATATAATTTACGGTAATAGCATAAGTACCAAAATTATAAAATTATACATGGGAAAGTCATGTAGGAGATCATAAAAGCAGTCTTCTCTGGGAAGGAAAGGTAAGAAGTTTGGACTGAGCTGAAGTAAAAGGAGGCTTCAACTCTGTGAAGTTTTCTTTAAGAAAACTAGAATGAAAAAGCGAGACCTGAAATCAATAGTACAAAATATTATTAACATCTGTTAGATTTAACCTTGCTTGTATCTTGGTAATTAAATTTTGTGCTGTGTTTATATGTTTAAAATCCTTCTGGAAGCAAGAGCCAACAGCACCTTTCAGGTTTGCCCAAAGGAGCAATGTGGAAATGAGTCCCTTACTTTCGGGGCATGTCCCTGCTCACAGGGAGCTGTTATGTATTGTTATGCCCAGGATGGGTGCCTGTGCCCACACGTGTACAGGCTTGTATTCGTTTGTTGATCAGCTGGTGTTGCCTTGGCAACTTGAGATGCTCTGTCTGTTGAATTGAGGGTAGGTGAATGACTTTGCATACTGGCTGTTTATTTCCTTCTAGGGATTCAGTCTAAAAGCAAGGGCGATCAGCCTGTCTTTGTCTCTGAGTCTTCTAAATATGCAAGATTTCCCTGGTGGCTCAGATGATAAAGAATCCACCTGCTACGCAACAGACTCAGGTTCAATCCCTTGGTCGGGAAGATTCCCTGGAGAAGGGAATGGCTACCCACTCTAGTATTCTTACCTGGGAAATCCCATGGACAGAGGAGCCTGGCGGGCTACAATCCATGGGGTCACAAAGTGTCAGACACGACTGACTAAGCAACAACAACATGCTTTAGAGACTACAGGAGTGAGATGCTGTATTTGCACTGTAGACCCTCTTTTCCCAGCACTGGGAGTGCCACAGACAGAGGAGGGGTATGGGAATCAATACCAGCAAATGTCATAGGATGTTGCCTAGTTAGTGCTATAGGGTAGATTCCTGCCTCTGGTTGCTGTGGTGCATGAGAACCTCCTGTCTTGACTTGCTCCTTATCCAGCGTGGACTTCATGGGGAGATACCAGTACTTGCTGCTCAGCCTCCTGGGCCCACTGGCCTGCTGTGTGGCCAGTTCTTCCTGCCTGTCCTTGTAGTGATTGAGCTCCATGCCAGGAGCTGAAGGACAGAAACTGTTGTGAGAAGGATTGAATGAATGCTGATTAGGCTCTTGATCTCAGGTAAACCTCCAGGCAAACTTCTTAGTGAGTTCAAGGCTGAATAAAGTGCCACTAAATAAACATGGGTACTTTTTTAAAAATATATTTATTTTTAATTGGAGGATAATTGTTTTACAATGTTGTGTTGATTTCTGCCATACATCAACATGAATCAGCCATAGGTATACACATTTCCCCTCCCTCTTGAGCCTCCCTCCTGCCTCCCACCCCATCCCAGCCCTCTAGGTTGTCACAGAGCCCTGAGCTGGGCTCCCTATGTGATACAGCAACTTCCCATTGGCTATCTGTTTTACATGTGGTTATGTATATATTTCAATGCTACTCGCTCAATTCATCCCACCCTCTCCTTTCCCTGCTGTGTTCACAATCTATTCTCTATGTCTTCCTTTCTGTTCCTGCCCTGTAAATAAATAGGTTCATCAGTATCATTTTTCTAGATTATATATATATATATGTATATATATATATATATGCGTTAATATACGTTATTTGTTTTTACATCTGTACTTTTTATCGATACAGAAGGGTTCAAATTCTTAGATTGTAAAAGCTGGTCATGTGAAGGATTTCTGGCTAACCTAACCATCCTTCCAACCAATGGTTACCTAGTTGTTTCTATCTGCCTTTAAAAATGGGAAGGCTCTAATCCAGGGTAGTGCATGAATCCTTTTCTGTTAGCCAGGTTGGCACCTCCCCCCACCCCAAGAGGCACTCAGTCAGTATAACCCCTCGATCCTGCTTGTAAGGGTCATCAGAGAGTCTCCTTTTCCAGCCACACTGCTGAGACCATCCCACAACATCTTTGGGTAATTGATGAGTCAGTATTGAGCCCTTAGCTGCTAGGACTTGGGATCTTAAGCCAGTGAGGACGTGAAGATTCTTAACCCAGGGGGTAGACCTGTGGTTTTCCCATCAGTCTTAACCCAGATGCACATTCACAGGGAAAGAAGGTACTGCCCTGTCACCACTGCAGCTGTTAACTGATACTGCAGGCAGCATCCAGACCTCAGTGCTGGCGCAAGACACCAAGAGCTGAGAAGCTGTGCAGTGCACCCTGTCCAGTGTCACTCTGCAAAGGCACGTGAACAACGTACTTACTGTCTGGACAGAGGGATGCGTTTTATGTGTCTGGTAACAGGTCTTAAAATTCTTTCAAGTCAAGTATTGGGAGCAGCATAGAGTGAACATATTTAATTTCTTTTCTCTTTTTATTAAGGAAAACCACTATTAACATGGAACTTGGGTCTCTTGGTCCCTATCTGACATTCTGAGAATTTTCCTTCTTACTGGTTATAGCCTTTCAAACAATCTTATGTGCTTGATGCACACTTGGTAAATGAAGAGTTGCCTAGTAAAGCTACTCCCAGAAATTGCTAATAGCAACCATCTCTCTGGAAGGGTCGGGGCTGGGCAGGAGACTCAGTTTTTTGTTGAATATCTTTCTTGCATTTGAATTAAATTTTCCCGAAGGTGTACCATTTTCAATTAAGTGAACTTGGTTAATTAAAAAGCTCTTTTACTGTAGAACACAAGGAGTACTTATGCTGAGAATATTGCGTGTACTAAATAGGAACTCTGCACTGTCATTTGCACCCCCACACACCCCGTTCTTCTACTAACCAACTTTATGGTAGAAACAGTTACTTAAGCACCCTGAGCCTCGGTTCTCGACTTTGTAAAATGGAGGCGGGACGCTTGCTTATTCTTATAATGTGTCCTAAAGGTAGAATGAGGTATGTTTATCACTCTTTCCGTGTTTAAACTACATTGCTTGGCTTCCTCCAGATTGCGTGTACCTGGAGAGCAGGAAATGCTTCATATGTACTTTTGTATCCTGCAACCCCCACTGCATGTTCTGTGACTTCCTGACGGTACGGGACCTTGTGTCGCGTTGCTTACTGATACATCTCTGTGCCTGGAACAGTGCCTGGCATAGTGTGGGCATGGCGTCAGTGTTTATTCAGTGAATGCATGCATGCTCGATAGGGATTCAACTCATGTTGCTTGATGCTTGAGCATCGATTTGCTGACATCATTTCCACACATCCTGTCTCATCTGCAGTGTTTAGCATCAATAGATGCCCTTGACTCCAGAGTATACACAATCCTTTTGCTTAGTTTCCATCAACTGGCCCATCATACATTGATCTTAAGTGAAGTCGCTCAGTTGTGTAGACTCTTTGCAACCCCATGGACTGTAGCCTACCAGGCTCCTCTGTCCATGGAATTTTCCAGGCAACAGTACTGGAGTGGGTTGCCATTTCCTTCTCCAGAGGATCTTCCCAACCCAGGGATTGAACCTGGGTCTCCCGCATTGCGGGCAGACGCTTTACCATCTGAGCCACCAGGGAAGCCACATGGATCTTGGCATCCACCAATAAACCTAGTCCTTCTGCCTGCTGGCATTAAGCAGTGTTGGTCATAGGTTTCCCTCTCATTATTCCTTCAGCAGTTGCTCTGTTATTTTCTCTGCTCTGCTGATGAGGAATCCCAGAGCGTGTGGGAAGGGCCAGGGGTTGGTGAGTGAGAGCAAGACCAAACCCAGTACTGACAAGCAGCGTGAATATGCCAGGTCCCCTGGGATTCAGGGAGACAGGGCCAGAGGATGGCACCTGGTCAGATCACAGCCCTTGCCAGTTGGCTGCGGCAGAGCAGTGCTGCGGTTGGCATCTCCTGGCAGTGCCACCCATTAGCATTGCACAGCTGGGCCGGGGACCAGCCAGCTGCACGGTGCCTGTGAGAGTCATGTTCTCACCTGCTCCACAGCTGGAGCTGTCAGCCTGTATCTCAGATTCCTGACGATCATCCATATTAACTGAAATGTGCTAGACGGGCAAGTGCATCACGGTGTGGCACCTGGGCCGCCTCGGGCACTTCATGTAAATACAGATTTCTGGACCCTTCTCGGAGAAGCTCTAGGGGAGCAGGGTAGAGAGACTTGGGAAGCACCAGATTTAACAAGCTCCAGTGGATTCTGATTCATGGGAGAGGTTGAAAATTATGCTGGAGTAGAGGAGAGTCTGACATTCAGAGCTGGACCGACTTGAGTGTGAGTCAAAACTCTCCCACCCACTAGCTGGGTGGCTCGGGGCATGCAACTCTGCTGGTACCTCTGTGTCTTCCTCTGCATGAGAGGGATGGTGATGCTGCTGTCTGTCTCACAGAACTTCTGGATTAGGTGAGTGAGTGTGTGTGAGGTGCCATCTGTGTGTCTGCCCCGCAACAAGCACTTATGAGTGTTAGTTGGTGATGCAGTGGTGATGTGCTGATGCTGACCACCCTGGGGGCAGAGTTTCCATATCTCTGCTCCAGCACAGAGAAGATGCCTGAGCAGGGATGAACTCTGAATGAATTATGGGCCACTTTCTGACAACCTGAACACTAAAGACTAGAGACATCAGCTCCCTGGATTAGCTGTCACTGTTGTCTGTGTGCCATAAACTCCCCAAAGCGATTTTCAGGGAAGCTGTGACTGTATCAGAGGATGGATGCTTTTGATTTGGAGGAGAAAAAAAATTTTTTTTTATGTGGATCATTTTTTAAAAAGTCTTTATTGAATTTGTTACAGTATTGCTTCTGTTCTATGTTTTGGTTTTTTTCCACCATGAGGCATGTGGGATGCTAGCTCCCCAACTAGGGATTGAACCTGCACCCCCTGTGTTGGAAGGTGGAGTCTGAACCACTGGACCACCAGGGATGTCCCTGATTTAGGAATATAGAGCAGATGCAGCTGCAAAAGCAATCGCAGAAGCGTCCTCTCCTTTGCCTGTTAAATGCATCAGTCCCAGCTGAACCGTGACAATTTTTCTTCTGTTAAAACATCTTTCTTTTATTTTGTGCTCTGGGAAAATCAGGTTCTAGATGCACCCAAGGCTCTCTTTTGAGTGCTTCCTCTAAAGCAGTGGTGTCTGGCAGTAGGTAAAATAACATGCAAAGTGTGGTACATAGTTCTGAGCCCAGAAATCTTGGAAATTTCTTTATTGACCCCAAGTAAATGGTGATGCCTTAATTTGCTACAACTCACTAAGGAGCAGCATGTTGGTTAAAGGCCAAGTTCATGAGGTTTGCATTCTATTTATTTTAAATACAGCCTAGTTCAGTAAATAGCCCAATTTTCTTCTGGCAATTTGGAGAGAGCAGTATACAAAACTCTGAAGAGTGATTTGCTGTATCCAGGAACTCACTTGGGGAAGGGAGCCTCCAAAATGTGATTGGTCTTTGAAAAATTAATAGAAAGCCACCAAGGTCACTCTGCAGGTTAGTCATTTGCACGTTGGTAAAGAATCCACCTGCAGTGCAGGAGACCCAGGTTCCATCCCTGGGTCAGGAAGATCCCTGGAGAAGGAAATGGCAACACACTCCAGTATTCTTGCCTGGTGAATCCCATGGACAGAGGAGCCTGGCGGGCTAGTCCATGTGTTCACATAGTCAGACACTACTGAGTGACAATAGCACCACCACCACGTGGAAATGAGCACATCTGTGTGTTAATGCTCCTGGCTTGGAACTGCCACTAGCCCAGAGCTCAGAACTTGTGTTTGGCTGTGCAGGAATGACCACGTGTGGTCAGTTCGGGAGCATCCAGAAACTGATGGCCCACCTGCCCCTGTCCTGAGCAGGCACATGGGCCCCATCCTCATGACATCCTGCGTGGCTCATTGTGGGTACATTTGGACTCGTGGTGGGTCTGGGGTATAGCCCGGAGCCCATCCTCCAGTTGTTTTCATGTTTCAAGGCAAGCCTGAGAGTGACCTGAATGGAGGAACACACATTAGGCTCAAGCACCTGTCTGAGCTCTGGTGCCACTCATTTAAAGGAGCGGCTTCCCAGGGGGCGCTAGTGGTAAAGAACCCGCCCGCCAGTGCAGAAGACAGAAGAGATGTGGGTTTGATCCCTGGGTCAGGAAGATCCCCTGGAGGAGGAAATGGTAGTCCACTCCAATATTCTTGCCTGGACAATTCCATGGACAGAGGAGCCTGGCAGGCTATAGTTCATAGGGTTGCACAGAGTCGGACATGACTGAAGCAACTTGCGTGCGCACACACACATTTAAAGGAATACTCAAAAATGCCAGCTGCCCTGCACCTGGAAATTTGGGGAGCTCCCGTCCTGTGAAGAGTGGAGTTGGGGTTCAGTCTTGCCCACTGAGGAGCCAGTTACTAGCTAGCCCATTTCCAGGCCACCCTGAGGGAGTTCCCAGCCTCACTCCCTGGATAATCCTCTTGTGTCCTTGTTACCTTTCCCTCTTTAAGGGTTGCCTGTCCATGTGGAAGAAAGAACATGAGCCATGGTGGTCCAGTGGTTAAAACTCCAAACTTTCAATGCAATGGTTGATCCCCAGTCAGGGAACTAAGATCCCATGTTCCATGCTGCTGCTGCTGCTGCTGCTGCTGCTAAGTCGCTTCAGTCATATCCGACTCTGTGCGACCCCATAGACAGCAGCCCACCAGGCTCCCCCGTCCCTGGGATTCTCCAGGCAAGAATATTGGAGTGGGTTGCCATTTTCTTCTCCAATGCATGAAAGTGAAAAGTGAAAGTGAAGTCGCTCAGTCGTGTCTGACTCCTAGTGGACTGCAGCCTACCAGGCTCCTCTGTCCATAGGATTTCCCTGGCAAGAGTACTGGAGTAGGTTGCCATTGCCTTCTCCGAATGTTCCATGCAGTGCAGCCTAAAAGATAAAACAGATCCAGGTGAATCTGAATTCCACTCCTGCATGTCCCGCAGACAGAGCTGGGAGCTCAGTGAAAGCCTCTCTGAGCCTCAGTTCCTCTAAGTGTCCCCTGAGAAATAAACTGGTTAATTGGCCCTAGTGAAGATTGAAGAAGATGTGTTGTACGTGAAGGTCGGTACTGTGGTAACGGAAATGCTCAGTGCATCCTGGTTTGCTGCTGAGTGCTCTGTGGTCTCATGCTTGGGCATGCGATGGGGCGATTTGCTAATCTATTTTTTATAAAGCCTGGAAAGCAACAATGAGAAAATGTTCAATTCAGAGGTTAATTAGGTCTTACGTATTCCTGCCTGTGCTGAACCTGAGGCAGGAGATAGATGGGCCCCAGGCTGAATAGCTGGAGTTTTTCCCATGTGGACAGATGCTCCAAGATGAAGAGGAGGAGAAGCTCAGCCCTGCCCAGGTAAGAGATAGAGAGGCCTCTTGTTTCTCCTCAAAGTCAAGGAGACCTTCCTGACTACACAGGCACAGAATGGCTCCTTGGTGGTCAAAACGGGAGGCGGCGCTATTCTGTACTAGTTGGTGTCTGCCCACCTGTAGACCTCTTTGCTAGAATCCATCCTGCCCAAGATACGTGCCCATACAGGGTAGGACCTTGAGATAAACCAAATATGGATTTATCCATATCCATCTTGCCAGGCAAAGCAAGATGACTGGCCAAAGGAGACCCGGAAGAAATGCCCCGTATGAGTGATTCACACTCCCATGAGGATGCGATTCTCTCTCTGAGCTCACCCATGTGTGTCTATTCACACGTACCGTTTTCCTCCTAATAAGCACGTTCCTTGTTTCACCACTTTCCATCTCTATGTGGAGATGCATTTCTACCAAGCCTGTAGGCGAGTGTTGTCACTGTGCACTGGTTTCAGTGGCTAGGATTCAGTGCTCTCCCTGCCGCAGCCTGACTTCAGTCTCTGCCCGGGAGCTGGAACCCTGCTTCAAGCCGCTACAGGCCGAGGCCAGCTGAGATCAGAGTTGCCATCCTCTCTTTCTTCTGCATCTGGAGGAAAGGCAGGGCTTCTCCCCATCCTAGTTGTAAGAGTAGGTGGTCTTGCCTTACCAAAATCAGTGAAGAGATGACAGTAGCTAAAGATCTGTGATATGAGCTGAGACTTCCATGCAAGCCGGATAGCACAGTTTCTTTGCCAGACACAGTACGTGCGTGTGTGCTCAGTCGTGTCTGACTCTTTGCAACCCCATGGACTGTAGCCCTCCAGGCTCCTCTGTCCCTGGAATTCTCCGGGCAAGAATACTGGAGTGGGTTGCCATTTCCTTCTCCAGGGGATCTTCCTGACCCAAGGATGGAACCCCCATCTCTTGTGTCTCCTGCATTAGCAGGTGGATACTTTACCACTGTGCCACCTAGGAACACATGAATGAGGATTACTGGACTTAGTACAGCTGCTGAGTTAGATCAAGAGGAAAGATGCTTTTCTGTTAAAGAAAAAGAGTTCTGAGTTCTTGCTGTCACCTGTCTACTGTTCAGACATATTTCTGCCCAATCATGCCTTTCATGCTCCGAACACTCGTGTCTGTCAAATGTGTTAAAGTACACTGATTTTTTTTTTAATCCAGCTGGGAGAAAAATAAAACCCTAAAATCAATTTTCTATTTGTTTGAAATGACTACAGTCATTGATAAAGACTCAAAACGTGAGTCCCAGAGCCCCAAAAGACGAAACGGAGTAAACTTAATAAACAGGATGGAGGAATTCTGTGGTGAGTCACTCATCTCTTTACTGACTAAGTGTTCATTAAGTACCACATCGAGAAATGGAGTTCCCCTCTAGAGAAAATGCTAATTAAGACGCCTCTTTGAGCCCCCACGTTTATCCTCTTAGCAGTCTCTGCCTTTATTTGATCTCCGTTTCAGAAGGCTGGGGCCCTTTATTTAGACGAAGTAATTTCTAAAGGAAGGAGCAGAAAGGCCAATTAAATGATAGTTGGGGAATTGTGTCACCTCGAGTTATATAACTTTCCATGTTAGATCATACTGATTAAGCACTCATGCACGTTGTCCAAGAGTTTATACATGAAATAAGCCGCTTTCCAGCCATACCCAGGAGAGCTCAAGTGTGTGTGTGGTGAAATGTGCCAGCCAACATCATTATCCATGAGTCCTTTTCTAAGTAAAGGCCTGATTCCTGTCAAAAAATTAGGAAGAGACTGCTGCTTCCCCTCAAACCTGTCTGGTTCATGTTAAAGCTGCTTGGATAACATGCAAATACTAATTAGGTAGGCATTGTTCTATAGCAGAAAGTCAACAGCGTTCAAGCATTGCAGACTTGGAGATTGAGTTGACAGTATGCAGGGCACATGGTGGGGATATGAGGCTCGGGGGGGCCTCTCTTAGCTGAGCCCATGAAGACCCCAAGGAGGAAGTATGTGAGAGAAGGAAAAAGGGTGTCATATGTAGCTTAAGGCCAACGCAAAGGAAGGGGCGTTTTTTTGAATAGGGAGACTGTGGTGGGGGCTTGCCTGGGAATGAGTCACAGAACCTCTTCAGGGAGGTGCAAGGAAAGCAGATTATTATTTTTTTCATTATGTATTTATTTCCATGGTGGCTCAGACAATAAAGAATCTGCCTGCAAAGCAGGAGACCTGGCTTCGATCCCTGGGTCGGGAATATCGCCTGGATAAGGGAATGGCTACTCAATCCAGTATTCTTGCCTTGAGAATTCCATGGACAGAGGAGCCTGGCAGACTACAGTCCATGGGGTCGAAAAGAGTCAGACACAACTGAGTGACTGACATTTTCACTTTAATTTATTTAATTAATTAATTTTATTTTTGGCTGTGCCGGGTCTTCACTGCTACATGAGCGCTTTCTCCAGGTGCGTCGAGCAGGGGCTATTCTCTAGTTGCACTGAGCAAGCTTCTCATTGCATTGTCTTCTCTTGTTGTGAAATGTGGGCTCTAGGGTGTGGGCTGCAGGCTGCGGTGCATAACAGGCTTAGTTGCCCTGTGATGTATGGAATCTTCCCAGACCAGGGATGGAACCCGTGTCCCCTGCCTTGGCAGGCAGATTCTTATCCACTGGGGAAGTCTGAGAAGTGGATTATTTTAATTGGTGGTAAGAACCTCTCACAGGTTTTTTGGAAGCCTTGGGGTCAGTAGGCTGTTCTGAAAATTAAAACTGATTGGGGCGGGGGTGGAGGGAGGGAGGGTGCTACATTTGTTTTTCCTGTTCTGTAATTTTTGGTATCACAAAAATGTATTAAAATAAGCCCTGAAGTAATTTTTGAGGTATCACAAAAATGTATTAGAATAAGCCCTGAAATATAAAACAAGGCTGTTCTGAGGTCAATATGAATATTTTACCCAAACGATGGAGATTCAAGCTCTCCTGGTGTGCAACATACTAGTTCATAAAAAGTGAAAGGTTATTTATTTTCTAAATCTTTGAAAGAATCTCTCTAAGAAGGAAGTCGGTGGCTTTATTATAAGAATGAGCTGCTGCCCATTTTTAAATATCCCTTTGTCTTGCTGTGTCAGGTCTTGGTCACCAGGGCTTTGTGGTTGTGACACAAGCTCAGCAGTTGCAGCACACAGGCTTAGTTAGTTGCTCCACAGCATGTGGGATCTTAGTTCCTGGACCAGGGATCAAACTCCCGTCCCCTGTGTTGCAAGGTGGATTCTTAACCACTCGACCAGCGGGAAAGTCCCGAAGTTGATGCCTTTAGGAGAAGCCAGATTGACAGCCATTAGGGGGGTTGTCATTCCTGAACTACTGGGCCATGTATCCAGTCTCCAGCAGGATCAGAGAGGTTGCCTTTGATAAAGCAGTCAGCTCACTGAACCAGACCACCCCATTGCTGATACCATTTCTTGAATGAGCTAGGCAACCCCATACTTGGTCCACAAATGGCTCATGTACAAAATCTTGAGGGATTTTTCCCTCACTGCAAATGCACGTGTGCGCGCACACACACACACGCACAATTTGGAGCCTTGGAATTAGACAGAAATGAGTCCAACTGAAACCCTGGCCCAACAATAGAGTGCTCCTTAGAGCTCATGTTTGTAGAGGAGCACGGAGTGGGGTTCACATCCCAGCTTCCTCACCTGAATGTGCAGCGCCCCGAGAGCAAGTCAAGTTTTCTTTCTGAGCTCCAGTTTGCTCTTGTTTAAAATCACAATGCTGACACCCATTTTGTATGAGTTCGTGATGATACAGTAATAGTTGTGAAGTATCTAGCTGAGTGGCCCATACATCTGTGCTCAGTCTCTTCAGTCATGTCCAACTCTTTGCAACCCTATGGGCTGTAGCCCACTAAGTTTCTCTGTGCATGGAATTCTCCAGGCAAGAATACTGGAGTGGGTTGCCATGCCCTCCTCCAGGGGATCTTCCCAACCACATACAGTAAGCTAAAAAATTATAGTTAACATTTTTCATTTTAAATACTTTGACCCATGACCTCCTTTCTAAGCTAGTTCATTAAAATGATCTAAAATGCACAGGTTTTGGAGAGTCAATATTGATACTAAAATAATGAGTTAGGTTTAAAATTCTACATGCAAATTGGTAGAATATAAGGACAGTTCTATGTTTGCACACACACATAAACACACATGTAATATTTGTAATAAGTACCAATTGTTTTCTCAGTGATACTTTTCACTGAAAATTGTCAAATGTGATTATTAGGCATAGAAAACAGTAATATGAACATTTATAAGATAAGTGCAGGTATAAAATTAAAACTAAAATTGAATATGTTCATAAAACAGATATGCTTTGGATAGCACCACTTGTGGTCAAGGAAGGCCAGTAAACTCCCTGCCTATCTGAAAGAGCAATGCTGTAACTATAGAGACTCTATTTGGAGAGATTTTGTGGATTTCTGGATTTCTGATGTGTAAAATGAGTTTTTACCATGTCATAGATGGAGTCATTTGTAGGGAGAATGAAAAATGTAGTCCTTCTGACATCTCGTTTTTTTGCAGTGACATTTGTATACCATGACATTTCTCTGATCCAACTTAATTTCCTTCTCAGTGACCCCAACCATCATCCAAGGGCAAGTCAAAGGCTGCCCATTGCCCCAAATTTTGTGCTCTACTGAGCCATCTGCTGAGTTACAGTTGGGAAGTCTGTGAACCTTTAAGTCTCACCATCAGTGTTTTCAAGAAGGGCAACTCTGGAATTGAAAGAAACAAGAGCCAGTTCTGTCAAGGTTGTACGTTGGGGCCCACAGTTCCATCTTGGAGAACATGTGCAAGACGCCCTGGGCTCCGCCCCATCCCCACCTTTCTACCACTTTGGGGTCTGGTTAGGCAGCTTGGGCTCTGAGCGGTGCCCAGAGCTAAACTCCTCCAGTTTACTTCATCTCTCGGCCTTGCTGGCCCATTTGATACAGTTTCCAGCAGGGCCTTCTGCCTGTTGGGCAGCTGCACAGGCAGCAAGTTAACCAGGTGCTGGTGTATCAGGAAGAGAGCCGAGTTTGACCCAGACCCTACTGTGGGCTGGGCTTTGCCACCGTGAGCTGTGTGATCTGGGGCAGGTCTCAGAATGTCTACAGGGCTCTCTTTTCCTCCAGTTTGAGTAACAGTATCCACCTCCTTCAAACTCCAAATGGATGGTACAGGGAAAGGCTTCCCAAAGACTCCTCAAAGTTTCCTTAATGTTAGCTCCTTGGGAGCTGTAATGAGGACTTGGAGGCTTTCGCTAAGTCGTGTCCAACTCCTTGCGATCCCATGGACTGCAGCACGCCAGGCTCTGTCCTTCACCATCCCCTGGAGCCTATTCAAGCTCATGTTCATTGAATCGTTGATACTATCCAACCATCTCATTGTCTGCCACCCTCCTCTCCTTCTGCCTCAGTCTTTCCCAGCATCAGGGTCTTTTCCAATGAGTCAATTCTGCACATCAGGTGGCAGTATTGGAGCTTCAGCATCAGTAATTCCAGTGAACATTCAGGGCTCGGGATCTCTGTCAAAATGGCCCCAGAAGCTTATTCTACATGTGCTATTTTCCTTTGTTCCCATGTGATTAGTCCAAGTGGGCAAGTGATGAGAAAAGAGGAATGTGCTTTAAAAAATGTGCAAGGACTTCTCTGACTGTCCAGTGATTAAGACTCCATGTTCCCAACACAGGGGGATATGGGTTCAATCCCTGCTCGGGGAACTATGATCCCGCATGCTGCAAGGCATGGCAAAATAATGAATGAATGAAGAGACGTGCATTCCACAGAGGCCTTTTCCACATTCCTGTGCTCATGGAGAGGGGTACAGGGCCAAGGTGATTTGTGGAGGAGAAGCACCCTGCAGGCTGGATTCCTCCAGACTTTGGTCTCACCTTGCCACCTCCCCCTCCTCCTGGCAGCCTAGGGGGCAGACAGATGGTAGATGAGGGAGGGGGTTCCCCCTGAGCTTATAAAACTACCACCTGATGCTTGGTGTCCTTACTTCGTTACCCCAACACTCAGCTCAGGACCCCAGAAATCTTCTGTGAGTTATGGGATATTAGTGCACAGAGCAGATGCTCAAGTGATGCGATCTATCTATTCAGTGTTGCTCTAAAGTGTTTCAAATAATACTTCTCTAGGAAGGGGCTTCATTAAAACAAAAACAACAAATAAGCTTGATAAAGATTGCTTTTGGAAACTAGTGATGCGCGTGAACGTAGTAAAGGCCCTGAAAAGTCCTATGCCCGAAAAAACAGTTCAGTGTCATTTAACCCAATGTTTCCCAGCTTCATTGTAATCTGGGAAACTTTTTTTTCCCCTTGTTCACATGCATGTTGGGAACCACTCATCAATGGCATATTGATTGGAATTCATGTATAATCCTCAATCCTCATAGAGTTACATATAATTGCTAGGCTTCTGTGTAGACATTTGCTTCCATTGTGGTTTATTGTCCTCCCCTGGCTGCAAAATGAACTTCATGTAACTTGTCCCCGCATGCTTTGTTGCTGATGTCAGTGGGGATTGAGTGTTTGGGTAGGGTCATTTCTCCACTTCAGAAGTCCTGCTGATCTCTTTGCATGATGACCTGTTAGCTGTCTTGAGCCTCAAGTCAGCTGTAAATGATGGGACAAGACCCCCTGGCAGTCCCAGAGAGGCCCTGCTGACTTTAATAGCCGTTCCTATAATTTTGTTGTGAAGATGCATCCAGGATGTCCCCTACCTCTCCCCAGGCCCCTTACCTGTCCCCCTGCTCCTACTCATTCTGTCTCACTTGGACCATCTCAGTAGCTGCCTAACCAGACTGTTCCCAACACAGCAGCCCGGGGGGTCCTGCAAACACACAAGTCAGATCAAGTCACCCCAATATGGTATCCTAGAAACACGAGAGCCCTAATGATGAGCACAGTCCCTGCCACCCTCCCAGTCCCCCATCCTGCTACAGTTTCCCCCAGACTCCTCACTCTTCTTAGAATGCTCCCGGCAGGGTCCCACTTGCATGAGCTTTGCATTTTCTCTCCCTTCTGCCCAAAGACACGCTTCCCATGTGATACCCAAGTGGCTTGCCTCCTCTCCTACTTCCAGTGTCTGTCCGATGCCATCTTAGTGGTAGGGCCTGCCTGTGCTGCCTGGTTTATTCACTGCAGCAGTGGCTCTTGTTGGACAAGTGAGTTTTTAGCAAGAAACACATTCCTTGTAACTCCTTCCTAGGAGCTCTCTGACCTCAGCCTAACCAGGTAATAACAGGAATGCCCTCACCAAGTGCTTCACCGTGGATAAAACAGCAGCCCTCCCCCACCCCACCCCCTTCCCCAGTGGTTAAACTGTGCCCTCCTCCCTGCATTTTCCCCCTCTCAACACCCATCAACGCGTGATGTCTTTATCCGTCAATGGTTTATTGTCCCCTCTCCCCACGGGGGTGTCCTCTGACTCAGGGCAGGGCCTTGTCCCCCATCTCCTAGCACTGTGCTTGTCGCCTTGTCACCTAGGCAGACCTCAGGGTCTAGCGGTTGAATGGATGAATAAGAGCCACCCCCATCCTTCGTGAGTGACACCTCTGGAACAAGTTACACACACGGGGTTTTGAGCATCAGGGCATTTTTCAATCTGCGGTGTTTTGGGGGGCTGTTCCTCCTGGTGGCTTTTTCCAGGTTCAGAGGCTGCTGCTTCTGAGTCAGGTTGTCCCAGCTGCAGCCTGGTGAGAGCCACAGCCTCAGAAGCACATGGGTAGGGACTGGCAGGGGCTGGTGAGCGGAGACCATCCAGAGGAGAGGAGGCTCAGAGCAGAGCCTACAGAACTGCTGGCCCCTCCCCATCCCTTTCGGTAGTTTTCCTTTCATAATATGTTTGTTGCAGGCATGCTTTTTGGCCAGAGTCTGTTCTTGTTGCTTCTTACACTTACCATCGTATCTGAACCTTCTCTTTTACAAGCCTGAGATTGCAGTGGTTTGCACCTAAGCAAACAGCTCACCACTGAGACAGAGCAGAAAAGGGCTCAGTCTTTCCAGGCCTCAATTACCTTGCAGTGAAATGAGCAAATCTGAAGTGAAAGCTGGGGACTTCCCTAGTGGTCCAGTGGCTCCTCCAATGGAGGAGGCCTGGGTTCGATCTCTGGTCAGGAAACTAGATCCCACATGCCATAACAAAGATTTTACAGGCCACAACAAAGATCAAAGATCCTGCTTGCCACAACTGAGACTTGGCACAGCCAAATAAATAAGATAATTTTTGTTTTTTAAATGAAGGCTGCAAGGAGCCCTTCGTATCCTGGAAGGTTCCATTATTCTAGGAATTAATTATCTCTGAAGCTTGGGACCACCTGTGTCATTCATTCCATGTTCAGCCTAGTCAAGCCCTTAAGAAATGGCAACTATGTCCAAAGATGCTGGTGGTCTTGGGGAGAGGACTTGCCATCGCATATTTGGCTCTAGAAACGGTTTGGTTCTGAGACGTGGGACCTTATCCAGGTAGAAGGGACCTCCTGTGATGGAGACATTTCTGAGCTCAGGCTGTAGAGTAGTTTCTACTCTTGGCCCCGCCAGATTGAAGTGCAAGCAAATTCAGAGAATCCCCAGGTGGTCAGAGAAAATACAGAAGAATCACAGACGAGTACAAGCCTGAAGAATTTCAGAGAAAGCCTTTATGAGAAAAGAAGATGCATTTGTCGAACTCAAAGGTGCAAATCTGATAGCAGCTCATTGCCCAAAGCTGTCACAGTAAGCCAGAGACTGGACCATTTTGGGTTCCATGACCTGTGGCCCTGCAGTTCTGACATCTCAGCTTCTGTGGCTGGCCAAAATTTTGGCTTTGTCTGCCTGCCAAAGACAAAAATTACAGAGACAGAGTTGGGAGGAAATAGAAAGGTGGCTTTAATTCTCCGCTGGCAGAGAAGGAGACAGAGTAGGCTTATGCCTGAAGAACTTCGCCCTCCCCTCTCCATGAGGAGTCCAGGGGCTGATATAAGATGAGGGGTCGCAGTCAGGAGTCAGCGATGAGGAACAAAGGTGTCAGCATCTTGATTTCCTCCTCTTGCATTGTTTCAAAGACAGACATAGGCTGGTATCAGCAACCCAGTAGCTGAGTCTGGCAGTTCGGTGGCTCTGCAGCCTTCTTTCTGATACGTAACTGCAAGGGGAAGGGAGCTATAAGGGTAAACACCAGATATGGGATGTATTTAGCATAGAGTCCATGGTGACTCAGGCGGTAAAGAATCTGCCTGCAATGCATGAGGCCAGGATTCCATCCCTGAGTTGGGAAGATCCCCTGGAGAAGGGAAAGGCTACCCACTCCAGTATTCTTGCCTGGAGAATCCCAGGGACAGAGGAGCCTGGTGCGCTATAGTCCATGGGGTTGCAGAGTCAGACATGACTGAGCGACTAACACAAAGAAAAATAGATGTGAAGTGTAGCTCCTGCAGAGTTAGGGGGTAGAAAAGCAAACTTAGTTACAGACATGCAGAGTTAAGAGCAGTTAAAATTTAAAAAAAAAAAAAAAAAAAAGCTAGGAATGTTCAGGCCTGCCACTGTTCTCTTTATCTTCTTTGTTCTCAGGAAAGAAAAAAGAAAAAAACTCATTTTTTTCCCCCTTTTCACTGCAACACTTCTAGAGGGACTAATGTCCCTGCCAGGCTGGAAAGAAAGAGGGAGCCTCTGTGTGGGGGGTTCCTGCCCAACAGAGCTTCAAGCTGGAGGAGAGGGCGGCTCTTCCAGACTCCCTGAGGAGGGCCAGGAGGGGCCCAGCTCTGAACAAAGGGAGTGTGAATTTCAATGTCGGATTCCACCTTTGACCTCAGGATAAACTGAGGCGAGCCCCGAAAGATGAGCTTGTTCAGGACTGTGGAGGAACTGCAGCTGAGGACAAGCACGTGGAAGCAAGCTGCAGGCCAGTCACTGAGGTTTGGGACACAGGTTGTTTCATGGGCAGGGAACATAAAGACAGGGGAGTTCAGGTTCAAGTCAGTTAAAGTTGAAAACAGAGACCAGTCTTGAAAATAAATCCCAAGCGGCCCTGACCAGTCCAGCCACACAAACGAAACTCAACTCCTCCTGCTTTGTGAGACTGGCCCACCCTGGGTCATCTTTTGTTCCTGACTCCACCAGGACTTCCCAAGGTTGAAAGGAAGGTTGATTGCAAGGTTGATTGCTGATCGTCAAGAAAATTTTGCAGCTATCATTTCTCTGTAAACCAGGCGTTTACTTGAAATCAGTCTGAGTCCTTCAGTTTTGTTTTCCTGAGGACACAAGAATGAGATTCTGCATTTTATATTCTCTGGGTCTACGTTACGTTGAAATTCTTTCCCATTTTTAACTCATCAGCTCTCTCAGCAGTGCAGAGTATTTGGCATGGTTGTCCCCATTTCACAGATGGGAATGTGGAGGCTCCCAGATGTGAGTCTTGCATTACACGAACGCTACTGCTAGCGAGCATAAGTATTTCACTCCTCTGATATTTCCAAGATTCATGGCCTGTATTTTGGCCGGGTGCTATGTTGGCTGCTGCCTTGATGGAAGGGGGAGTGAGATGCGATCCCAAGCCTCAATGCCTTCTCTGGCAGACATCTCACTGTGGCAAAAGGCTGGATGGTGTGAGTTCTGTTCCTGTGATCTGATGTGCTCCAGCTAGCCCTTAACTGGTGAGGCAAGCCCAGGTCACCACCTGAGTGGGATTGTACTTGTCAGCTAAGGACCTAAACTATTAAGAATGAGCAAAAGGTCATTTCCAGTGAGATAGAAATTGCCACTTATCATCAAACTTTATTGTTGTTGTTGTTCAGTCGCTCAGTTGTGTCCGACTCTTTGTGACCCCATGGACTGCAGCACGCCAGGCTTCCCTGTCCTTCACCACCTCCTGGAGCTTGCTCAAACTCATGTCCATCGAGTCGATGATGCCATGCAACCATCTCATCCTCTGTCATCCCCTTCTCCTGCCTTCAATCTTTCCCAGCATCAGGGTCTTTTCAGATGAGTCAGCTTTTCACATCAGGTGGCCAAAGTATTGGAGCGTCTTACTTGGTTTCAAATCCCACCGAGACATGGACCCATCATACAACTATGGCATCTGAAAAGGTCTTCAAAGATCCCACTTGACAGGAGGATGTTGGGGGAGGGTTTGGACTTTGTCAGACACACCAGGTTTAATTCCTGGACCTGCCCCACACAGCTCTGTGACCTTGGGCAGGACACTGAGCCTCTCTGAGACTTAGTTTCTCACCTTGTCTAATGGCATAAGGACAGTGCTTTCCTGGGACTTGCCTGGTGGTCCACTGGTTAAGACTCTGCTTGCTAGTGCAGGGGAGGTGGGTTCACTTCCTGGTCAGGGAAGTAAGACCCCACATGCTATGTGGTGTGGCCAAAATATAAAAAAAAAAATAGTGCTCTTAGTGTTTCCTGATGGGTGACAGAGACTTGGCCGGGATTGAGGTAGATACTGTATATAAAAGATTAAGCCTGCCGGAGGTGCTCCCTCCAAACAGAAACAGAGATGGAGAGGCCTCATTGGGTCCCCTGCTGTATTCTCAATACCTGCTCCCAAGAGTCCAGCTGAGGCCTCCTCATCTCCCCCAACACCTCGGCAGAAGTTTCAGCATGTTGCCCTTAGAACCAGCAGGAGGAGGAAGGTCAGTGCCTTTGTTACCTCCTCATTAGAAAAGACCCTGATGCTGGGAAAGATTGAAGGCAGGACAGAGAATGAGATGGTTGGATGGCATCACCGACTCGATGGACATGAGTTTGAGCAAGCTCTGGGAGGTGGTGAGGGACAGGGAAGCCTGGCGTGCTGCAGTCCATGGGGTTGCAAAGAGTTGGACATGGAGCAATTGAATAACAACAAAGCAAAAGAGGGGACATAGCAGCTGTTGGGCAGCTCTCCTCCTGCTCCCGCAGTTCACCGGCTGTGTATGTGGGCAGCCAGCTGCCCACTGACTCTGCTAAGTACCGCCCGGGTGTGAGCCAAACACCTGGGCCTGGATGTGAAGCGTGGGTGCAGAGAGGTGGGGAAGGTGCTAGAGTGAAACCTGGCTCTCTTTGGAGGCCTTCGGGTTAGGGTTTCTTTCCAGGCTGGAAGTTTCAATTACAGCCATAATTGATTGCTATTATGGGCACTGAACTGTTATTTGCCCTGGGCCCTGGAAACAGGAAATCAGTCAGGCCTATTAGAAGTGGTGTGCAAACAGCTCTCGGAAGAAAAAGAGACTTCATGGTTCAAGAGCAATGGGAGAGAGCCAACCTGCCCTCTCCTCCACCCTGGGGATGGAAGCATCCGCTTCCTTTGCTGCATTCACCCTCAGACACTTCCTTCAGAAATCTGCAAAACTTAGTGAATGTGTAGTGTGCCAGGCTCTGAGTTGGAGGCAGAGTGGGAAATGGAAACTTCCCGGACATTGACCTTCTTTGTAGAGGGATAAGGGGGGGGCGGGGCCCAGCCCCAAAGCACGCTGGGAACTCAGCAGCATGGCCTGATGGAGGATAGCAAGGGGAGGAGGGAGAGGGAGGAGGAGGCGGCAGCGGCCAGGAGCTGATGTGCAGGAAACAGACCTGGCTGATGGGTAGGTTCCGGGGGGAAGAGGTCCACAGTCCAGGGTGCTGGCCCCCCCACAAGGGCCTGATGCACTCTGACTCGGTTCCGTATTTAAGGAGACATGGCAGACAGATGCCTCGGAAAGCAGGAAATATTTAAAATCAGGGGAGCAGCAATGTCTAGATCCAGGCGGAGAGCCATCTGGAGTGGCATATGACAAGCTAGGTCCGTCCTCTGGGGGCCGGGCCATGCAGAAGCTAGGCCAGGGGGTGAGCGCTTGGGTAGATGTCCTGCTATTAGATGGAGTCTTGCACACATCCCGCCAGTAGGCTGGGGTCCAGGGCAGCTTCCATCCCCGAGGGAGAGCTGGAATGCTAAGCGAGCAGAAAGTTGAA
Source organism: Okapia johnstoni (assembly GCA_024291935.2). NCBI lineage: Eukaryota > Metazoa > Chordata > Mammalia > Artiodactyla > Giraffidae > Okapia > Okapia johnstoni. The sequence goes on along the minus strand of CM044326.1, from coordinate 12,883,539 downwards.
GCGGAAGCCAGTGATTCTACTCCTCCATGATATAGAAGGTGAATGGGGTGCCCCAGGACATTGGGGCACTGCTCCTGTGTTCCAACTTTGAGACTGAGTCTAGTTCCTGCTCGCTGGTGGGGCTGACATGCCTGATCACTTCTGCTCATGAGTCAGGGAGGGCCTGAGCTTATGGGGAAAGTGAAAGAAAGTGTTAGTTGCTCAGTCCTACATGACTCTTTGTGACCCCATGGACTATAGCCAACCAGGCTCCTCTGTCCAAGGGATTCTCCAGGCAAGCGTACTGGAAAGGGGTTGCCATTTCCTTCTGCAGGGGATCTTCCCGACCCAGGGATCAAACCCAGTTCTCTTGCATTGTGGGAAGATTCTTTATTGTCTGAGACACCAGAGAAGCCCCTTGGATGGGAATGGCTACTGAAAAGTGGCCAGGAGACGTGGTGAAAGCAGGAGCTGAAAGTTTAATGGGAGAAATAAGACATAAGCAAAGGGCAACTGAAGAGCTCTGATGAATTGGCACATGAGTAATGACCAAGTGAATTGAGAAGACCTTGCTTGGTGAACGGGTGAAGGATAGCAGGAAAGGATTTCTGGCAGGAGTACTTCCAGAAAGAGCCGAAGTTTCAGCTGGGCCTTAGAGGAGGGAGGGGATCATTCTAGACAGGAATGCAGAGTGGAAGAGGCCCAGGTGTGGAAGGCTAGGGGATAGCAAACCACATTCAGATGTTGCAGGTTTGTGGGATGTGACGTGGAAAGGCTCTGAAGGTCAAGGGAAGGACATGGTCCTGACCCCATGGGATTTAGGCCATGAGACTCTCTGGCTTTTATAGGTGGATGTGATAATAGTGTCAAGCATGCAACACAAGGTGGAAAGCAGGCCAATGGGAAGAGCTACTGTGTGGTTCAAAGAATGAATCAACAAGGGTCTGAATAAAGATGGTCACAGTAGAAATGGAGAAGGGATGGATTCCAGAAAATCCATCAATGGAATGGAAGGGAATAGCAAAGCCCACACAGACTGAGTGGCAAGTGGTCACAGTCATAAAAGGAGGAGGAGATTAGGAAAAAACAGTGATGAGCTTTGAGCAGGTAGATTGATGGTGGCCACAGGCATCTAAATGTTGATATCTCAAGGTGAGTTAAATGAGGTTAAGCATCAGGAAAGGTTAGACTGGGTTGTATATTTGAAAATTTCTTCTATGGCATAGATCTCACATAGTTGCAGCAGAGACTGCTTGCTTTGAAGAATATAGAAAGAAAATACAGCCACTCAACACCAGGTGTGATGGGCCAAAGAAGGAAAGTGAAAAGTGAAAGTGTTAAGTCCTTCAGTCACATCCAGCTCTTTGCAACTGTGGCCCACCAGGCCCCTCTGTCCATGGGATTCTCCAGGCAAGAATAAGGAGCAGCTAACGGGAAAATCCAGGGTTAAGAGGGAGCCATGCAAAGCAATGAGGTGCCATTTGCAAAGGAGGGACAGTGTCCAAAGAAGTAAACATCAAACGTGAGCAGTTTCAGCTGCTGCTGGGGGATTATAGAAAATGAAAATCCATTTCTAGTTATTGGAACTGACACCTCAAAGGCCTAGATCGGCAGTCTCCAACCTTTTTGGCACCAAGAACCAGTTTTGTGGAGACAGTTTTTCTAAGGACAAGGAGAGGGAGGTGGTGGTGGTCTTGGAATGATTCAAACACATTACATTTATTGTGCACTTTATTTCTATCATCATTACATTAGCTCCACCTCAGATCATCAGGCATTAGTTCCCAGAGGTTGGGGAGCCTTGGTCTAGAGGATATTCGAGAATGTTGTTTCCATGGAGTCAGAGGAGCTGGGGTTAAGGAGGTGGTGGTAACACCTTAAGGGTAGGGGGAAAGAGTGGGTGGTATTGAGAATAGCCTAGGAAAGGACGCAGAAAGGTCACTAAACTTGCAAAGCTGGAAGGTGAGACCAAATTATGTTCCCAGATGCAGAAGATGAGTTGAATAGGTTGGAGAGAAAGGAGTCCTTCAGGAAGTGTGTTCTGAAGATGCCATGAGCAGGGAGTTTATCCTTTGAAGGGCAAAGACATTGGTGTTCTTGGAGGTTGGACAGTAGAAGAAATGGGATCCAAGTGAATATTTGGGGGTGCAGAGGACTGAAAAGCAGTGCTGGCACCAAATAGCCACTGTCTTAGAAACAGGCAATGAGAGAGTGATGGCCATGGGTGGTGGGGGAGGGTGAGAGAAGGCAAGAGGGGGACCCTTGTGGGGGATTGGCTCAGGAATCACTGAGGGGAAAGAGAAGGGGGAAGCGAGCCCCAGGGATGCATGAAGCTCCTCGTGATGGATGGTCTGGAGAAAGTCCACAAGGGAAGCTGAACTGAGTTTTTGTTCCACCAGACCAGGCTGGAGGGCTGGAGGCTTCCAGAGGGCTAGGTGACCCTGGGATGTATATGAACCAGCTGAAGCATAGGGAGAGGCCCCAGATGGTGCAAGGTTTGGAGAAGCTGGGAGGGAGCTTCTTGAAAGAGGGAAGCTAAGCAGGTGATGGGTGGAGAAGCCAAAGGGGAGGAGAGGGGGGTTCAGGGAAGGGGACCACAGAGATGGTGCAGAGAGGGTGATGGTGTGGGTCAGGGCTGTGTAGGGGCCGACACAGAGCCAGGTGGGAGGGACTGAGGCCTTGTGGGGGCTGAGACCCACAGGCAGAGCTGAGAGGTGAGAGACCAGGCCTGGGGAGGGTGTTGGGGGGGGGGGGGTGTGGTCAGGAAGGCGTTGACAGGGGTCATTGCTTTCCATTTTACCAGCTCTGCTGCTAAGTAGCTGTGTGGCCTTGGGCAGGTTGCTTGCATTTGCTGGATAAGGGGCTCCTGTCAGCATCATTCCCGACATCTTTAGGGACCAAGGGACCTGGAGGGGCTTCAGAGAAGTGACCAGGGGTGCTCTTCACAACCAGAGCCAGCTCTCCCTTACAGCCTGTCTCCCGTCCTGTCACTGTCCTCACAAGACTCACTCGTGGCATCAGGAGCAACAGCAGGCAGTGACACCTCATGACCTCGCGAAACGGCCCCTCACCTTCTGCAGGAATCAGTGGCTCTAAATTTCACAGCTGGGTTTAAATCAGTGCCCTTCACCCACCTCCCCCTGGCAGGTAAGCCAGGAGCACCAGAGTGAGTCAGGAAACATGAGGCGGGGGGTGGTGCTGATGGGGAGGGGTCCCAGGGCAAGGGTGCCCCCAGCATCCTCCAGGTCTGAGCCGGTAAGTCTCCGATCCTGTGCGCTCAGACTCTGCGGCTGTCGGGTGCCCCCAGGCGCCCCTCAGTGACAGCAGTGTGACTGCAGCATCTGATGTCGCTTCCGGAGTGCTCTTGTGCCCGGCCTGGAGACAAGGCACTGTGTGGGGACATTTTCTCCCGGGAGGCTATATTTAGAGTGCTTCAGCTGAACTGCTGCTGTGAACTGTACGTCTTAAGCAGCGGCGTGTGCGTCATTAACAAGGCTGCAGGTGCGCGCGTCCTGGGAGGGCTGATGCTGTTCCTAACGGGAAGGGCGTCTATGGGCTGCTTCCTTTAGCGCCGCCGTGGTGGCTTCGCGTATTATATCTAACTCGATACAACGGAAGCTGTATCCCTGGGTGTGAGAGTCAAACCTTCAAACCTGGGCTCTGCCACTTGACAGCTGTGTGACCTTGGGCAAGCTCTGTACTTGACCTCGTTCTCAAACCTAAGTCTACTCATCTGTAACATGGGACGAAGAGCCATTTCGTGGGGAAAGACCCTGATGCTGGGGAAAATTGAGGGCAGGAGGAGAAAGGGGCAACCAAGGATGAGATGGTTGGATGGGTCCATCGACTCAATGGACACGAGTTTGAACAGACTCCGGGAGATGGTGAAGGACAGGAAAGCCTGTCCATGGGGCTGCATGCAGTCCGTAAGGTCGCAAAGAGTAGGACACGACTGAGTGACTGAACAACAAACTTGGGGTCCTGTCAGGAATGATTTCCTGGAATTCATGGGAGAGTCAGATCCCATGAGGCATCAAGCTCTTCAGTGTCAGTAAGTGTGAGCCCCACCCCCCATTTTCTTTTCCTTAGAAGCTTCTTTTCATTTATCAACTTGGTTAATCACTTCTATGGCCAAGCCCAGCGCCAGGGCCACGTGTGCTGTTGGAGGTTGACGGGCTCAGGGGGCAGCAGGAAGACTTTTGAGCTGAGCCTTAAGGGGTGATCAAGAGTTTGTTGACAGAGATTCAGGGGTTGGGGTCAAAAAGAGCATCCTCCTCTTTTCATGGGCAGGCAGGAAAGAGAGGCCTTTGTCCCTTTCCGCGAGGGTCACCTCCAGTCCCTGAATCAGCTCCACACAGAGCCCATCAGCAGCCCTTGGAGAGCCTGCCCTTGTTGTCCGGGAAGGTGCAACCCTGGTGCTCGTGGGGTGGCTCTGCCCTGCCTGGCTCTCCGATCGGGCACCCTGTGGGGCAGGCTTAATGCAACCCTGGTGCTCGTGGGGCGGCTCTGCCCTGCCTGGCTCTCCGATCAGGCACCCTGTGGGGCAGGCTTAAGGTTTCCGTGGCTCTGGGCCCAGGTGCAGAAGAAGGGACAGGGGTCATAGTGGTCTTCATGGCAGGGCAGTGAGGACTACATGTGTGCACACGCGCTCATCCTGCATTGGCAGGCAACTTCTTTACCACTGAGCCACCAGGGATGCTCCCCCCAGAAGTGATTTTAATGATAGGTTAAAAAAATAAATCTTGACTCCATTGGTGTGTGATGTCACCTCACTTGCATATTCTTTCCAAGCATAGTCCTTATCTGTTCAAGGGATGTTAAAAATGGGGTACTTACCCCAGAGAATAATTTGTGAGGATTAGATGAGATAATATGTGAGTTTTCCTAGACACATAGCAATCACTTAACAAATGACAGCCAGGATCCTGTGGTTGTCACCCTGATTGGGGTGCCTGTTGTCCTCATCGTATCCTCACATTTTAAGGTGGCCCAGGTGTACTATGGGCTTCCCAGGTGGCTCAGTGGTAAAGAATCCACCTGCCAAAGCAGGAGACTCAGGTTCGATCATTGGGTCAGGAAGATCCCCTGGAGGAGAAAATGGCAACCCACTCCAGTATCCTTGCCTGGAAAATCCCATGGACAGAGGAGCTTGGCAGGCTACAGTCTGTGGGGTCACAAAAAGACAGACATGACTTAGTGACTAAACATCAATGAAAAGGCATATTTTACCTTGAATGGTGTAGCATCAAATGCATGGTCTTCATTCATTCATTCTTTCATCAGAGAGTTATTGAACTCCTGTATGCACCAAGGATTAAGATCACAAAAATGAATGAGACACAGCCCTGCCCTGAAGCAGTTTCCCCTCCAGAGAGATGCTCACAGAAGCAGACACATCATTTTTTCACTCTAATGATGACTCCAAGGGAAGCAGGCAGCAGGGGCATTGGGAACCCAGGGAAAGGGAAGAAGTCGGTGGGGAGCAGGCAGAGTGTCCGAGTCCCCTTTCCTCGCCACTCCGTGCCATCTACTAGAGTTAACACCTGGATTTTAGAAAGCAAAAGCCAAAACTGATTTGTAATGAGAGCCTCACACTTGCTGGGAGGGGCAGGAAGGCAAAGTCAATACATTATATTGCTTTGGGACACGACTGAACCAGAAGGTGTAGAGATGAGGCAGGAAATCCTGTCTGAAGCCAAGCTTCCCATCCATTGGCATAAAATCCTGATGAGCCCTTAAGGGGAAGGGAAATAAAAAAGTTTCCCTGAGAAATTCCTGACTTTAAAAGGGTGAGATTTTTAGCAAAGGAAGTTGGATATTCGAAGGTGCTTTTTTTTCCCCCAAATTATTTTTAGCCCCTAGCATGTAGTTTGTCTTTCCCACTTAGGTGCAGCATGCGGATTAGGCCAATTGTGTTTGAGAACAAAAACAAGCCACATCCTCCTGTTAAAGGTCAGAATATTTTAAGGCACATGCATGTGGTTATTGCAAAAGGGCGGCACTGTAGTGAGGTGGGGAGGGGCAAGGTAATAGTCCAGTATAGTTGTTTTAGTTGCTAAGTCATGTCCGACTCTTTACGACCCCATGGACTGTAGCCTGCCAGGCTTCTCTGTCTATGGAAGTTTTCAGGCAAAAATACTGGAGTGGGTTGCCATTTCCTCCTCCAGGGGATCTTCCTAACCTGGAGTTCAAACCCACATTTCCTGCATGGGCAAGTGGATTCTTTACCACTGAGCCACCAGGGAAGCCTTGCCCAGGGTAACAGTCACCAGTAAATAGTTACCAGTAAAACTCATAAGGGCATCAGTGGCCTTAGCCCACTTGCTCTAAAGCATGGGGAGTTCTGGGATGGAAGAAAAAGCTCATGCCTTGTTGAAGTGGTGATTTTCTCAAAATGCATCATTTTTGCCTTATTATTAAGTGTTTCTGTGAAAAGACATAAAATGAAATCTGTTCTTTTGTTTCTGAATTCATCCATCGAGGGTTTACCCAGCTCATCTCTCTTTGAACCGGGTCTCTTGCTCTCAGGGGCCACAACCAGAACTGCAAATACACAGTTAAAAGCGGCTGTGGTGAGCAGTATAATAAGTGCATGAAAAGTTGAGACAGGATGGGAGAGATTTAACTGCGTGGTCCACCAGGGAGTGTGTCTTTGAAATGACTGATGACATGGGAACCGGGACTTTGAGAATTGCCAGGAGGTTGCCAAGGAAAGAAGGATGCTGGGCAGTGGGAACCGTGCGGTACTGACGTGCCTTCAAGGGAAACTTGGGGGTGTGGGCCCTGGAATAGAGCTGCCAGAGAGAATCTGATTCCTGGAAACAGTCAGAAATCATGGACTCCCTGAGCAGATGGTTATCTTGGCAAAAATAAAGTGAAAGTGAAGCGCTCAGTCATGTCCGACTCTTTGCCACCCCAGGGACTGTAGCCCGCCAGGCTCCTCCATCCATGGGATTCTCCAGGCAAGGGTACTGGAGTGGGTTGCCATTTCCTTCTCCAGGGAATCTTCCCAACCCAGGGATTGAACCCTCATCTCCCACTCAGCAGGCAGATTCTTTACCATTTGAGCCACCAAGGAAGCCCTATCTCAGCAAATGCGTTCATTTTATAGGAGACAGAACTCAGAGCTGGTGGGTGGATGGCCCAGGGTCCCACAACTACAGGGAAGAATCTGAAAGAGAATCCGGATGAACCCTCTGGGGCTTGGTTTCTCCAAGTGTGACATGAGGGCTTGGGTGGTAAGTGTGCTCACGCCTCTGAAGGGTTTCTTAATGCTTCTCTGCAGCCTCACAAGGATAAGGCTCATCTTGAAGGGAATCCACCATTCTTTACAGAATATACAAGAAAAAAAAAAAAAGTCAAGTAGCCCTTTGTATCCTAAATGGCCACATTTATGCCAAACAGCCAGCCCAGTCCTGTTTTCAAGATGAGGGGATTGAAATTCACTACAGTTAAAAAAAATTCTCTTCTTTCTCATCTTTTGTTAATCTGTGTGAGAAGAAACCTGAAACTTTCAAAAAGCAGAGCTGTAGAGGCGCGAGATTGATGTTTAATAATCACCTTTGAAAGTGGAGCTGGTTCTTACCCTCCTCCATCAGGAAGTCATCCTCTGAAAGCTGGATTCTTATCCCTTGATCTTTACCCTGAATGGCTTTTGAGCTCTGTCTTTTGGGGCTGAAACCTTTTCCTTTGCATTCACCGTGGTGGCAGGGAGGAGGTGTTTTCTACTGAGCTTGGTGTGCAGTATTTGGAACCATCTAGTGAATCAGCTGGGTGGTCTGTCCCCTGGTACTTCTGCTTTGTGGGTCCCCAGGGCACCCCACCATGCCTGGTTAGTGTGTATGTGTGCGTGGGTTTAGTCATGTACAACTCTTTGTGACCCCATGAACTGTAGCCCACCAGGCTCCTCTGTCCGTGGAATTTTCCAAGGATACTGGAGCAGGTTACCATTTCCTATTCTAGGGGATCTTCCCTGACCAGGGATCGAACCCGTGTCTCCTGCATTGGTAGGCAAATTCTTTACCACTGGGCCACCACGGAAGCCTGATTAGCACTGAGTGTTTAAATGGTCTCTTCCCTACTGTGAGTCCACAGGCTGCATGACCCCCAAACAGAGCATAGGTCTGTCCCCTGACAGGTGAGAAAATGCATAAGAATCAAGTGAAGGAAACTGATATGACGCCACTGTCATGGGCAGGGCTCATTTCAGTGACTTCTCTAGGCAAAATCTCCCTTTCTACTCATGTCTAGATTGCAGTCTTGCAATTAGACGTGCCCAGCTGAGAGTGACTCCCTGCCTCCCCACGACCACCAGGCCTTAGTCTTCAAAGGAAATTAGGCCTCTGGTCCATTGGGAAGTTCAGGAAAATAGTATGCTGCACAACTGAAAGTTTTTTATCTTTAAAACTTTTTAGCTATAAGAGAGTATGCTTTTGTGTTTTTTGTTGTGTTGTAAAAGTGATTTTTTTTCACTTCTAGGAGGTTTTAAAATTTAAGAAGTATTTAAGATTCTCAGCTAATAGGTAAACCAAGTCTTTGTATCTTGTTGTTTAGTCGGTAAGTCGTGTCTGACTCTTTGCGACCCCGTGGACTGTAGCCCACCAGGCTTCTCTGATACTGGAGAGGGTTGCCATTTCTTCCTCCAGGGGGTCTTCCCTACCCAGGGACCAAACCCGAGTCTCCTGCATTGACAGGCGGATTCTTTAGTGTCTGAGCCACCAGGGAAGCCCACTTACATCTTAGGCTCTTATTTTAAGGCTACAGATGATACTTCATAGGGTTCTTGGGAAGAATAGAGCAGCAGGTGGGAGGGGGGCATTGTAGGCACTTAATGTGTGAGAATTATAAACGGCAATGCCACTATGACTGGCAGACATACTAATGGACGCCACCAGTGGTTTGGGAACAGTGCTTGGCACCGGGCCAGGCCCTGTGAACTCTTGGTTTCTAATTTTTGACCTAATTCTGAAAGGCAGGTTCATCCTATTTCACCTGAAAGGGACATAAGGCCATCTAGTTCCAGCCACCATCCAGTCTCTTCTTTCCCTGCCCATCCTCACACAGGCTCCTGTTACTCTTCCCCTACCCTGGGGTGACTTGAGATCATCTTCTCAGCCCTGAAGCAGAGAGCTTGTCCTGGTGATCCCGTCTGTGAGTGGTTGCTACCCATCTTGCCAACGCCATGTGATTGATCACAGGAGCTAATGTTTCCCAGGGGCCCTTTAGTAGCAGCAAAGACTTAGAGGGACAGAGGTTTCCAAGTGACTTAAGAGATTTTATGAACCACTAATTACTTCATAAAGGCGTTTTATTGGGCTAGATGTGATCAGTTATTGGCACTGTCTGTTTGCGTGTCTCAGTCCTTCTGCCCCAGCCAGTGCATTGCTGGGAAGCTCTGCTCATGTCCTGCAAAGGAGGCTTTGATGTAGTTCTCTGCCATGCTCACACACAAGCCAGTGTCCGCCACTGGTCACCATCAGCGGGGACAGGGGCTTGCCTCTGTGCCCAGTGAGTTACTTGAGTTACTATCAGTAGGACATTCCACCAGGGGAACTACAGCCTGGGCAGGTGTACATCTCGACCTGATTGATTTCACTGATTTGCCTGTGGACAAGAGCCTTGGTTTTTACATCTGCAAAATGGGGTTAAGAAGGAGGAAGAGGGGCTGGCTGCTTTTTGTTTGTTGGTTGGTTCTTTGACTGGGTTCTTCTCCTTCTGAGTATTTAAGGAGTTTCTAAGGGCACAGAAATGACCAAAGTAGGCGGTCGGTTTAACATCCAGCAGAGAGAAAATGGAACTAGCCTGATCCTGTTTCATTTTTGTTTTCCCGCTCATGAGAACAGGGTGGGGCAGGCAGGTGCACAGAGCCACTGGCGTCGGTGCTGATTATAAAAAAGAGCAACAGGCTCTGTGGGGCCCTCTGAGTCCTGTTTTCTCTTTCCTTTTAGAGGATTTGGAGGTGTGAGCACAGAGATCCACTGCCTGGTTCTTTAAAAAGAGGAGGAATGAGGAAAAGGGGGTGGGAAAGTTATCATGGTTTTTATTAAGCAGATGGATCTTAAAAAGCAGATGATACACACAAGAGAGTGGCAGGCAATGCTTCTCTCAGATGTCTGGAGTGGATCAGTGAACAGATGGGAGCGTTGATAGATTACTGGGAGTCATGAGCGCTCTAAAAACAAGCAAAGTCAAATAAATGCTTCAAAAAAATAAACGCTCTACACTTTTGATCTGGTTGCTGTTATGTCAAACAGAGTGTTGTTTCCTGGAGACGTCTAACAAATGTTCTCCTAGTAACCTCATGAAATTGTTAAACAATACTACTGTGTTTCGGTTTCTTGAGAGAGAAGTTGTCAGAGACAGGCTAAGACCTTTTGATGGCACGTGCCCCCCAAAATCCTCAAGTTGCACGTCTAAAGAAGGCACTATTGTTGTTTTCCCTATATTGTGGATGATCCGTTTGAGGCTCAGAGAGGTTAAGCAACTTGTCCAAGGTTGCACAGCCTGTGAGGGCAGAGGTGATGTCTTACCCTGGATTCTCTGCTTCCTCCACCCCTACTCTTGACCATGACATTACACTGCTTCTCAGGGACTACTGAAGCTACCACAATTTACCCTCCAAGCATTCACTGATGGATTGGCATTGGTCTGGAAAGTGTATTGTGCCATAGGAGTCTCTTTTTGCTTTGAGCAGTTCAGTATTTTTACCTATGACCCCAGTGAAAACATAAGGGAACACTCTTCCATATATGCGAAACCAGTGGTCCAGGCTGGAGGGTCCCAGATCATGCACAAGATAGCAAAAAAAAAAAAAAAATAACCTCACCTGTCCCAACAGCGGGCAGAAACCATGGGAGCCTTTGCAGAGTGTACGTTTGTGTGTCTTAGCTTTTAGTTGAATCTTTGGCACTCAAGAGTGGGGTCCATGAAAGGGATGAGGACACTGAAGAACCTCTGTTGACTCAAGTCCTCCCATCGCAGCTGCCTTCTCTGTCTGCTGCTGCTGCTGCTAAGTCACTTTAGTCGTGTCCAACTCTGTGCGACCCCATAGATGGCAGCCCACCAGGCTCCCCCGTCCCTGGGATTCTCCAGGCAAGAACACTGGAGTGGGTTGCCATTTCCTTCTCCAATGCATGAAAGTGAAAAGTGAAAGTGAAGTCTCTCAGTCGTGTCCGACTCTTAGCGACCCCATGGACTGCAGCCTACCAGGCTCCTCCATCCATGGGATTTTCCAGGCAAGAGTACTGGAGTGGGCTGCCATTGCCTTCCCCCTCTGCACAAGCCACCTATTTGAGAACTGAGAAATGGACTATTTCCTGCCATATGAATAAATAAGGATGTCACAGTCATCAGTTGTTCCAGCCCTTCAGGGCAACCGGGAAGGAAAACAGTACCTGCGATCGGGCCACCCTTGGGCTGCAGCCACTCACTGCAGTGAGCACTGACCGAAAACACAGGATACTGGCCCCAGATAGCTGAGATGCGTATGAAAGGAATGATTTCATTGAGCCCAGACTCTCACATCTTCCCATACATAGGAAAGTGCTAAATTTCTGAATTCGAGAGACCTGGTTTTCCTTACTTAACAATAATCTTTTGATGCTCAGACTACCCTCCTCTTACTGCAAACTTCTATATAACCTGACTCTTCCACATCACCCCTGCCCCCACCCTGGCCTCCTAGGAGCAATTCTCTCAGAGCTACTTGAGATGCTGTCTCCCGGGCTGGAAGTCCCAAAAAACTCCCCCTGAATAAAACATAATTCTCAATTTTTAGATTTTGATTATTTTTTAAGTCAACAGAATCTTCCCTAGTATTTCTGCTAAGGATTAACAGTGGACAGAAGACTAGTCCATTCTGTGGATGCGTTGCTTTTGACGCTAGATACCTCCATGGAAAGGCTGACCCAGGGTGCCCAATGGAAAGAGAAAATAAATCACAGAGTGTGGGAAGCTGATCAGTCTTATGTCAGCTGATGATGGAGCCAGAATACGAGGAAAACAGTGCAAGCATGCAGGCAGCCTCGGCAGTTTGCTTTTAGTCACTTAGGAGGGAGTGGTGTAGTCAGACAGATCCCAGGCCCCTGGACCCTGTTTCTACCATGGGGAAGCTGCAGCTCTGAAATCTGATTCTTCAACCTGCCCTCAAAATGCTAGCCCTGGGGATGGAGACGTTTATCTATTTCTTGACACTCACAGGACCCTTCCCACCATGCTTCATTCAACAAATGTGTTTATTCAATAAACTCTGGGTTGGCCAAAATGTTCATTTGAGTTTTTCCATTAGATGGTACAGGAAAACCCGACTGAACTTTTTGACCAACTCAATATTTATTGGCAGCCGACACCACCAGACAATGTTCTAGGCCCTGGGGACATTTTTAATAAAAATAGAGAAGAGGAAAGAAAAAGACACAAATACCAGCCCTCAAAATTGGGAAATGTTCTAACCCAGAAGGAAGACGGTTAGAATATTGGACATAATGTAATATTCAACCAGCTCAAGTGGACAATAAATTTTTTAGGTGAGAATGGTCAGGACTTGGGCTTCTTTTTTTCCTTACGTGGTTTGTATTCCACAAAGAAGTCACTGCTGCTAATTTTCATCAAGAACGTGAGGCACCTGGGCTTTTGTCCATCTCTTCCTAGGCCAAGTGCAAAATGCCAGAAGTTCGGTGTTCCCAGGGATTTTTGTAGGATCTGGACATGAAAGTTTTGCCTTTTACTGGCATATCAGTTAGAAGATCTTGACTTCTTGCTTCAGGGGTGTGTGTGTGTGGGTGTGTGTGTGCACGCATGCACGCATGCGTGTGCCCACCTATGCGTGGTGTTTAAACTTCAAAGCCTGACCCACCATCAAACAACCCCCCCCAAACTGTCCATTGCTTAAAAAAAAACAAACAAACTTCATTTCCTTCAGGCTCAGAGGGCATACATTTAAGTAAATAATTAAATTACATCCTCCTGCCAAGTAATTTCTTAAAGAAGAGGCAGTAAATGGCATCCCTTCTGGGAAAGCTATGCTGTAATCACGGGATGGCTTTCTTCAAGAGGAAAATGTTTACTTGAAAACCCTCGACAGCCTAAAGTATTTCTATCTCAGTTCTCTGACCCAGGAGAAAGAAGCTGTGTTCACTTTCAGAGGATGCCAAATTTAGGATTTGTCTCTGGCGACGTGGGAACAGCTGTCAGGGATTGTTTAGCCTTCCGGCCAGGCCCTTCCACCGCAGTGAGCAGGAGCCACAGGGCCCCTGTGCTTAGGGATTAAAGATATTTGCATTGGACCAAAGCACGGATTATACCTGGCTTTGTAAGCATTCCTATACAAATGTTCCATTTTGCATCTTTTACCTGCTTGTGCGTGCATGCTCAGTCGCTTCAGTCATGTCCGACGCTTTGCGACCCCATGAACTATATCCTACCAGTCTCCTCCATCCATGCAATTCTCCAGGCAAGAATACTGGAGTGGGTAGGCATTCCTTTCTCCAGGGGCTCTTCCCAACCCAGGGGTCGAATCTAAGTCTCCTGTATTTCAGGTGGATTCTTTACCTTGGAGCCACCAGGAAAGTCCTTTACCTGCTTAAATGTGGTCATTTGCCTGAGCAAAGACCTGTGTGACTACTTGTTTTTGAAAAATGTTTATATTTTCTCATAAAGGAACACATACCTCCCCCACTGACAATTTGAAAACATAACAATCATTCATTTTCCCACACCCCAGGGATAAAGTCCTTTTTTGTCTCTTTCCAGTATCTTTTTTTCCCCTTCAACCACATATATGCGATCGAGCCAACACTGTGTAAATGAATTATTCTCTGGGATTTTGTTAAAAGGGAAGGTGAATGCCCTCTACCCCAAGGAGCTGGGTCCCTCTTCTAGCTGAGGTCTGCTCACTTGCCTTCATGCATTTTAAATAGAGCTCTTCCCTCTGCCATTATGAAACGTAAAAAGAGCTATGGTTCAATCAGGTGCATTTGTGGCTCAGGTGAAGAGTCTGTGAGCCGAAAGACCACAGGTCAGTTGCCCCGGAGTGGTTCAGCATTGCAGCGCACCCGCCCGGTCACACTTCTCGAGGTGCTTTATTGCTCTCATAAAATGTTCTTGGCTATAATTTTGTAACAGTTGGTAATAGGAGTCCCAGAGGAACTGGGCATTTATCTAAAACACAGGCTATGCCCAGGCCCCCACCCGCATAGCAAAGTTTGCTTTAATGATGTTCCTTTGAATAATTTAAATACTATCCTCCTGTTGATTCGTTTTTGTATATTTTATGCTGTAAAATGCCCCAAAGGGTTAGTTGGTTTTCAAAAGCCGAATGTTAGACACAGTTGGATTTTTTTTCTGTCTCTGGCCTTGAGATTTATGCCTAGATGCTCTTCTTAGAAAAATACAAGGGAAAGACCTTGTGAAATACAAAGTTTCATCATGGGAACCCACAGTGGAGGATGTCTTGCCTTCTAAAGCCCCTCTGGCAGGGGCTTCTCCATGGGAGGGGAGGGGTTGTGGTGATGGGTGGGCCTTTTACACACCCCCCATGCTATGTACCCATTTTTTACTGACTGAGCCACCAGGGAAGCCCAAGAATACTCGAATGGGATGCCTTGCCCTCCTCCAGGGGATCTTCCCAATCCAGGGATCAAACCCATATCACCCACATTGCAGGCAGATTCTTTACCGTCTGAGCCACCAGGGAAGCCCAAGAATACTGGAGTGGGCAGTCTATACCTCCTCCAGGGAATCTTCTCGACCCACACATCGAACTGGCGTCTCCTACATTGCACGTGGATTCTTTACCAGCTGAGCTACAAACCTAGACAGCGTTTGGAAAAGCAGAGACATCACTTTCCCAACAAAGGTCTGTATAGTCAAAGGTATGGTTTTTCCAGTAGCCATGTAAGGATGTGAGAGTTGGACCATAAAGAAGTCTTAGCACCAAAGACTTGGTGCTTTGGAATTGTGGTGCTGGAGAAGACTGCTGAGAGTCCCTTGGACTGCAAGGGAATCAAACCAGTCAATCCTAAAGGAAATCAGTCCTGAATGTTCATTGGAAGGACTGATGCTGAAGCTGAAGCTCCCTGATGTTGGGAAAGACTGAAGGCAAAAGGAGAAGGCAGCGGCAGAGAGTGAGATGGCTAGATAGCATCACCGACTCATTGGATGTTAATCTGAGCAGACTCTGGGATATGGAGGACAGAGGAGCCTGCAGTCCATGGGGTCTCAAAGACTTGGACATGACTTTGCAACTGAACAACAACAATACCATCCCCCTTAAAAGTGATTTAACAAGGACCTACTGTATAGCACAGGGAAATCTACTCAATACCTTTTAATAACCAATAATGGAAAAGAATCTGAAAAAGAATGAAAAACAATCTGAATCACTTTGTACACTAGAAATTAACATTGTACATTACTGTACTTCAATTAAAAAAAAAAGATTTAGCAACCTCAGCTGCTGATTCAACCAGGGAACCCTGTGTGAACTTTGAAGAGCTCTGCCTTCAGGGATAAAAATTTAGATCTAACAGGGTCTGTGAGGCTGTCTCTTCTAAGACCTTGGATTTACAGATGAGGAAACAGCTTCTGCCAGGATTAAGGATCATGTAGTGAGTCACCGCCATCATGCCAGAGGAGGGTGAGAACTCACATCTCCTGAAACCCAAGCTAGGCTTCTCCTGTGCCTTCAGGGGACTCCTCCATGCACATGTTCCAAGGACACCGGAGATGTATCACCAGGGTACCATGGAGACAAGAGACACCCTTTGCTCAGGGATCAGATTACTTGAAATAGAGATTCCAGCCTATGGAATTCCTGCTTTGTGAATAACTCGAGTGAGTGCGTGTGGAATGGGGTACGTTTCACGAACATTATCTTTTACACTTTTAAAGCAAGGTTCTGCTCAGAGGATTCCCAGGGTCTGCTGGGGCCTCATTTACAATGTGCCAGGGGCAAAGAAGAAAAAGGCAAAGGAAATCGATGGAGCCTTGAATGAGACAAAAATTAAAGTAAGCAGGATGAGGGGTGCTTTCAAAGAGATGAGTCAGTGGAAAAGTAATAGCGGTATAAAAAGAATTTGAAAAGCTTGTAAAGAAAGAAAGAGTGTTAATTACGTTAACCTTTAAGAACGCGTGCAGTGCACATCTGAATAGGAGCCTGTTTTGTTTGGTTGGAAGCAGCCATCTGACGATAAACACTATCCATGACCCAAAATAAAGGGGCTGCCTTTGCTGCTGAGTTGCTCTAAGAAACCCTCACGCTCCCTAAGACCTCCAAAGGCAAGTGTGCATCGCTAACCGCTTTGCAATTTCATTGTGCAGAATACAGAGGTCTGGTGTGTCTGTGGTCGGTCTCTCTGTGTGCCTTTGCCACTTTCACTCCTGGGGAGGGGTCAAAGGTTGTGAGGAGAACACAGTTTTGGGAGCAAGACTGAGAAGGTTCACCCTGGGTTCTGCCCCTTACCAGCTGTCTGATGCTGGCCAAGCGGTTAAGACTTCTGTGCCCCAGTAGAGCAGCCGTAACTGGAATGTCGGCTGTGTTCTCTCAAAGAATGGGCATGGATCTTAGTGCTGAAAGAGTTCAAACGTTCAGCTGAGTCTCACCAAGAGCATGTGGGGTGCTCCTGGAGAATGCAGGGCCCCAGAGTCCTAAAGCCAGAGGAGGCTTTGGTGTGGTGGCCTCGGTGGAGGGAACAGTCAATCCTAAAGGAAATCAACCCTGAATATGCGTTGGAAGGACCGATGCTGAAGCCCCAATACTTTGGCCACCTAATGCCAAGAGCCAACTCGTTGGAAAAGACCCTGATGCTGGGAAAGATTGAGGGCAGGAGGAGAAGGGGTCAAAAGAGGATGAGATGGTTGGATGGCATCACTGACTCAATGGACATGAGTTTGAGCAAACTCTGGGAGATAGTGAAGGACAGGGAAACCTGGCGTGCTGCAGTCCATGGGGTCACAAAGAGTCAGAAACAGCTGAGCCACTAAACAACAGGTTGATCTTTGGGCATCATGATGGTGATGATAATGGTGATGATAGACTGCTCTCACGCTTGGGCCCTTGCTCATATGGTTTTCATTTTGTGTTAAGTCTCTGCAGTAGTGATCGTTGGCCAAGAGAGGAACCAGGAGGCCTAGTTCCCTAATAGAGGGTTGGTGTTAAACTTTATCCAAAATTGCCTCAAACCCAGAGGATTATGGTGCATGCAGACATGTGACCAGGGGAGAAAAGGGGGAGCAGCAGGGGTCAGGTGTGAGGACGAAAGCTGAGTCTCACCAAGAGCATGTGGGGTGCTCCTGGAGAATGCAGGACCCCAGAGTTCTAAAGCCAGAGGGGGCTTCCATGAGATGGCCTCAGTGGAGGGAACAGCAACAGGGAAGGCTGGAAGGTTGAGGTTGAGAGTCTCGGGTCTGTGCTGTGCTCCCACCACCCTGGAGTAAATAAAGGGACAATGAGGGCATAAACAGAGTTGAAGCTGGAAGGGAGGGATTTTGGAGAAGGCCGTGGATTTTTAGATTTTACTGTGGATGCGATGGGTGAACCACGGAAGCTGTTCACTAGCAGAGACGCTCTGGGTTTTTGGTGAAAAGCTCTGGCTGTTGTGACTGGGTGAGCTGGAGTGGGAAACCACTGCAGATGGAGGGCCCTTTGGGAGGTCTTTGTGATTCTCCTGGCAAGCTGTCTGGAGGATGGGGACCCAGTCAGAGAGGCGGTGAGGAGATAGCTTTGAGGAACATCTCAGCAGCAGTATGAGAAAGACTGGGAGTCTGCTTGGATTGGGTTTCTAGGGGACGGGGAAGTCATGACAATTACTTTGCGATTTCAAGTCTGTGTGGCTGGTGGGCTGTGGTAGGAGGTCAGAGTGGGGAAAGAGGGGAAGGCAAGAGAGAAAAACAAGTCATACCTGAGCTTTTTGCCTTTGAGATGTCAGGGGAAGTGTCCTAGAGGCATCTCATACTTTAGCAAGTCCACACCGAAGCTCCTGACCCCTGCCCCCAAAGTTGCTTTCCCTTCAGGCCCACCCATCCTGTTACTAGGGGACCCCACCTTGACAAAGACATTAGCAGGAGACTTGGTCGGTGTTCCATTTACACTATGTCTGCTGCCCGCCCCCTCTCCCAGCCCCCAGGGATCTCTTTGCATCCCTGCATGGAGTGCCTCCCCCATCCTCCTTGTACCTTCACAGCCCACTGTCAACTGGGTACCCGGGAGCCATCAGATCCCATCACTTCTCTGCTCAGGGCCTGCTGTGGCTCTCCATCCTTCTGTGTAAAAGCCAAGATCATCCCAACAGTCATCAGGACTCTTTGTGATTGCCATGTCCCCACTGACTCTGCACCCCTCCCCATCCCTCACTGTGTCTGAGCCAGGCCAGCCACTCTGCTCCCCCAGCAAAGTGGGAGTGCTCCCAGGCCTGGGCCCTGGATGCCCTGTCTTAAATACTCATCACCGGACAACCTCATGGCTTGTCCCCTCTCCCTAGAAGTCCTTACTCAGGTGTTCCCATCCCAACAAGTCCGAATCTCCATCGACCCCCAAACTTGCCCCGCCCAGCACTATTTTGTTCTCCCCATTTTTTTTCCACCATCAATTTAGGAATCACTGGTGTAGAGATGGTACTTTAAACTCTGAGGCTGACTGAGGTGGCTCAGGGCAAGTGTGTGGCTTAGAAAGGGAGCCTGGAGCACTCCCGTGCTGAGTGGGCAGAAGAGGCCAGCCTGGGCCAGAGACCAGAGGGAGCAGTAAGCAGTAGGCAGTAGGCAGGATCCTGGCAGCCAGTGGGAAGAAGTACTTCCAGGAGGAGGAGGGTCACCTCTGTCCAAGGTAGGATGACAGTGGCCATCGGATTCATCCCTTTTCAGACCGGAGGAGGCCTCCTTCCCACGGCCCCTCCAGCAGTGACACAGAGCTATCATCAAAAGACCCAGAAAGAAGAATGCGTCCCTTGGTCAGTTACACATCTGCTTTCATAGCCCTGGCCCTAACTCTCACTTCTGGATATGCTGTGATGTGTCACGTGATCTACGTCCACTCTCACTGATTCTCCGTCACAGTGCAGTGACGTCACCGCCTTTTACAGCCCAGGGAACTGAGGTTCAGAGAGGTTCAGTGGCTTGCCCAAGGTCTGAGTTAAATGGGCAGAACGGAACTAAGAATCCAGAATGGGCTGAAAACATGGGTTTTCAGGCTGGGGAGGTTAGTCCTGCAGGCAAGGAACAGCCTGAGAGAGAGCCGCCCCCTAAACTCCCACACCAGAGCTGGCCACGCAGGAGACCTTGAAAGTCCCTGGAGGCCCTTTGATGAATCTATATAAAGAAGACCAGCTCGGTAACGATGCCAATACAACTCCCTCCGTGTCCATAGCGATGCAGAGGTAAACTCTGCCAGAGGGAAATGTCACTCTTTGCCTTTGCTCTTTCTCTTGGCAGAACTGTGTTAGGTAACAATCCCTGTTGTAAGGCCCGAAGGGATCTCGAAACCCAGATCTGTTTAAATATACAAACTTAAGTCAATATGCACACACAGAACTGTGAATGTTAAGAAGACTGTCAAGGGCAGTGATCTGCAGGAGAACTAGGAACCAGTCTGCCCACTGCCTGATTTCAGTTCCTGCCAGCACCTGGCAGAGGCAGAGGGCTGGATTCTGCCAGCCCCCGGGAAGCTCACTCCAGGACAGCCTGGAATTACCACCAGGAGTGAGTTCTAACTCCCAGCGACCCCTCACTTGCAGAGGCACATCCATCCGTGAGCAGTCCCTGAGAACCTGAGTGTCTGCTCATCCAAGGGCCCTTCCTGACCCATGAAAGACTCTGCTCTGCTTCCTTCCTCCCCCTGGGGTAGGGGTACAGCTTGGTGCTGTCAGCAGCGCCTGTGGGGTGTGAGGGCTGATCGTGGGAGAGAATGGGAGTTTCCAGTGACATCCCAGTTTGGGATCCTGGAGGCTGGTCCCTATGCTGAGCTCTTTGTCAGGGACGGATGCTCACGCAGTGCTTTGTTCCTACTGTGGATTCAGCCAGGGGCAGCCAAGGACTCCGGTGAAGCAGAGATCTCCTCGAGTGTAACTGGGCAGGGCCACCGCCCAGGCTGGGACCAGCACCACCAGGCAACTCGCCAACTGCAGAACCTTCCCTGGGCCATGCTGCAATTAAAGGAAGACACCCATCTGTTTTCTGGATTCCTGCGTGTCTGACGGTCCTAGCCAGCTGGGTTTCATGAAACCCCAAAAGGGTCTTGCCTGAAGCACATTTTTCTCTCATTTTTAAAGCTGGTCTGAGAATTTGTTCCAGGAAATCTAATCTGCGCACTTCTTTTGCCAGCCTTTTGTTGAAGAAGGGCTGTTTAGTATCTGAGAAACCTCCTGGGACTTTTTAATGATTCTGTTCAAGTTTTCTTCTTCTTTCCCTGAAAATTCTACTGCGCCAAGAATTAAGAGGCTTCAGCTCCTGAGGACTGTCTTGGGTTTGGGAAAATGACAGGCCTGTGTCCATCCTACCTGGGCAGAGGCATTAATTATTATTTTTTAATTGTATTTATTTATTTTTGGCTGTGCTGAGTCTTTGTTGCTGCGTGTGGGCTGCCTTTTGTTGTGGCGAGCGGGAGTTACTCTCTAGTTGCGGTGCTGGAGCATCTCATTGTGGTGGCTTCTCTTGTTGTGGACCCTGGGTGCTGAGGCATGCAGGCTTCAGTAGTTGTGGTGCACAGGCTTGGTTGCCCTACAGCATGTGGGGTCTTTCCGGATCAGGGATCGAACCCATGTCCCCTGCATTGCCAGGCGGATTGTTAACCACTGGATCATCAGGGAAGTCCCAGGGACATTAAGTAATCCAGCCTTCTCACTTACCTTGATAGGGAGCCATGTGCCCCTTTCAAAGCTGAAGTTTTTTTTTAATTAAAAAAGTAACATTGCTTAAGCTACCATTGCCCTGGTCCTAAGTACTAACTTTGTTGGTAAACAGTTACATAACTAGGAACTCACCTCCCTGACCTCATTTTCTCTCTGAAAGGGAGAAGTCAGGCAGCATGTGAAATTTCCCCCAGCTCTCGTGAGTATGTGGAATCACCACTTCACATCTTGTGCTGTGGCAGAAAGCCCCCAGGTTTCATGGTGAAATGACAATCTTCATTCACCAGAGCATTAGAACTTAGACAAGTCTAGGGGAGGCAGGCTGCGGCTGTTATGGTTAACATTTGTTGAAGCCCTGTTCCCTGGTGGACCAACTCCAGCTATTTGTTCCTTTTTTCCGATAAATAGTAACTGAATGCCTTCTAGGGGCCACCCACTGTTCTGAGTGCTGAGGATGCAACAGTAAATGAAACCAAAAAAGTCAGTACCCAGGGAGCTTGTACTGTAACAACATACCCTGGGATGCTTGATTGCATCCTGTAAGCCTTAGAGCTTTGATCCTCTGTGATCTATCTGCTGCTTGCAACCATCCTCTTTAAGATCCACAGACATTTTCACCCACCTGATGTTTTGGTAATCATGTCTATGCCAAATGATGTGTTTTATGGCCAAACTGTCTCTTTTTTTTTGACCTGACTTGCACTAAAATTCATGCATTGTTCATTAGACCCTGCAAACAATTCATTTGTGAGTAGATAGAAACCCAGAGTCTCAGAGGCTGGAGCATGGTGACATTTTTAAGAAATGGTCAAGCTAGCTGGCCAACGCAGAGTTTTACAAATTCTAAGTCCAGGCTTCTTTTGACTAAAATCTCAATAATAAAGTCATGTGTTCACATGTAGGGAGTCAGTTTCTAGAACACTAGACCTAGAACTTGATGCACAGGTCCTATTGGCCAGCTTTGACCCTCCACCCCTAGCATCAGTCAAATTCCTAACAGATCTGAAGCTGTCCTGACTGTGCTGTGACACCTGTTTTGAGTTGCCAGAATGCCTGCCATCGTGTCACTTCATTCTCATTCGGTGTGAAACTGACTGCAGGGTCCCCTGGAAGACACAGCCTGAGACCTGCACTTCTCAGCAGCTCATACCGCCTTGCTCCATCAGTTCTTTCAGTTGCTAGAACATTATCGGGCTTCTGGGACCTACTTATGCACAAGGCTTCCTTTCTCTCAGCTTTTGTTTTTGACTCCCCTCCCCCACACATCACTTTCCAGCATAGCAGCCTTGTGGTGAGTATTTTAGCAGTCTTGACTTCAACACCATCACCTGGGTTTCTGTTTAACTATAGGGGGCATGCTGCGAAGTCGCTTCGGTCATGTCTGACTCGTTGCGACCCCATGGACTGTAGCCCACCAGGTTCCTCTGTCCATGGGATTCTCCAGGCAAGAATATCGGAGTGGCTTGCCATTTCTCCAGGGGATCTTCCCAACCCAGGGATGGAATGCTGGTCTCCTGCATGGGCGGGCAGATTCTTTACCACTAACGCCACCTGATAGGGTAGTCTGTCCTTAACCACTAGTGTCTGTGCTGGACCACTAGTGTCCCATGTAATGAGAAGAGTAGTTAGGCTCACACATGCAGAAATGGGACCTGGAGGCATCCTCTACTCACTGCAAAAATTATTTGGAGGTGAGTGTAAGCCTCCCATGAGGGTCAGACACAGCAAAGTGCACTGGAGCTAGAAGACTTGTGTTCAGGTGCTGCTTTCTCTCTGCAAACAGGTAGAGCTGGGTGTGTGGATGTGCTGCTTTATCTCTCTGGTCCAGTGTCCTCTCTAAAATGCAGATAAAGATCCCAATCTGAACAACCTTCTCTGCTTTATCTCTCTGGTCTGGAGTCCTCTCTAAAATGCAGATAAAGATATCAGTCTGAACAACCTCCTCAGCTAGCCAGAAGAACATATATGAGCTACTGTGAATAAAAGTACTTGGCAAATGGGGAAGTCTTATACAAATGTGAGAGATCATTAGTCATCTTCCATGAACAGAAAAAGTGATCTGTGGAAGAGGGCCTGGAGATGTAGAAGCTGGAAGGATGTTTGCAGTTTTGATGCCCAACTTCACTGATACTAGTATTACATCTCCATATGCCATAATCTTTGCCAAAATAATAATTATAGTCTCAAGAGGAAAAAAAAAAGACAGTTTCTCATGAAAGCACACAGGTCAACTATTCTTTGAATAGTTCAGGTTCCATCCAGGTGTTGGTTATCCTGCTAGGCCAATGGGTTTTGGTGATCTGATTTCTGATGGGTGTTTGTAGTACCAGGAGGTATTCCAGGGTGAGGGGCAAGTAAGCACATATCTGCCTCAAGTTCCAAAGAGCCAAGTAGTGCTAAAGGCAGGGAGTCCAGGAGTCAGTCAGTCTCCTAACCTAGAGGCGTCCTCTCTGAGACCTGGCCATGCAGTGGGTAACCCGGGTAGGACCAGGAACTGCAAATCTGCTGTGTCCTAAGAGCAGCACCACAGTGACACTGGTGCCCGCACGGAATTCCACGTGTGCAGTGATGTCTGACGAGGGCGTGGTGCTGCCTGGACACTGCCATCCACCCCCATCTTAAGGAGTCAGGAGAGGAGCGTAATTGCACTGATTATGGCAGGTGGGGGTGGGGAGAGCAGAGTGGGCATCAACCTGGAATCGCCACCCTTTGGCTGTGGGTCTCAAGCATCAGAAGTATCTGGGGAAGCTATTTAAAATGCCCATTTCCAGATCCCACTTTTATTTTTTAAATTTATTTTTTATTTACTTTTATTTATTTGGCCGTGCCACGTCTTAGTTGCGGCCTGTGGGATCTTTAGTTGTGGCATGTGGGATCTAATTCCCCAACCAGGGATCCAGCCCAGGTCACCTGTATTGGGAGTGTGGAGTCTTAGCCACTGGATTGCCAGGGAAGTCCCCAGATCCCACTTTCAGAAGGCGAAGTCAACTCGGTCTGGGGCACTGCCTGGGAATCTGCATTTTGACAGACAGCAGAATTGATTCAGGTGCAACCTCAGACCTTTGGGTGTGTGACCTGACTTGTCCCCCCCATGCTGTGGGGCCAGGGCTCTGCTGGCCTGGGGACTGTCTGCCTTACTCTTGGCAACACCCATCTCATGGGGCCACAGGGAGCATCAAATTGAATGGGACATCCAACCTACAGAGGGGCTTAGCAAATGTTCATGTTCATTCTTGCCTCATAGCAACCCTGGACAAGAGAGAGAACTGGATTTATTTCAGCTTTGCTCAGAGGTATGGGGCTTCCCAGGTGGCACTAGTGGTAAAGAACCTGCCTGCCAGTGCAGGAGTTGTAACAGATGTGGGTTCAATCCCTGGGTCTGGAAGATCCCCTAGGGCAGGGCATGGCAACCCACTCCAGTATTCTTGCCTGGAGAATCCCATGGACAGGGGAGCCTGGAGGGCTACAGTCCCTGGGGTCACACAGAGTCAGACACGACTGAAATAACTTTGCACGCACAGGAGGCATGGGAGCTCCTGGTTCTCTGAGCCCTATCAGTGCCTGTGTCATACAGGTGAGCTGCCATCACTCAGCAGGTGTTCATCTGGGGGGCCCCTTGCTCAGCAGGCATTGCAGGGCCAGGGAGCCAGACACAAACGATGTGGGGAAAATAGTTGCCAGCACCGTGAATCAGAGGTGAGACTTCAGTGCTGGAGCCAAATCTTGTTTGCTAAATGGACAGAACTCAGGAAATCAGCTAAAATGCAGCAGAAGACTAACTCATGCAGATTCAGGGAAAGGAGAAAGCAGTGACAGGTTTCCTTGCTTCCGGGATGAACTATGCCACCTTTGGACACATATGTTTTATTTTATTTTTTAAAAAACTTTTGATTTTGTGATGGGGTATAGCCGATTAACAAGCAATGTCGTGATAATTTCCAGTGAATAGCGAAGGGACTCAGCCATACATGTACATGTAGCCATTCTCCCCCAAATTCCCCTCCCATCCAGGCTGCCACGTAACATTTAGTGGAGTTCCCTGTGCTATACAGTAGTCCTTGTTGGTTATTCACTTTAAATATAGCAGTTGACACATATTTTAAATGCAGATGGAGACAGGTTTCTCCAAATGTATATGTATATATGGGATTAGAATCAGAGTTTCAGAATCTGAAGGAATCTCACACTCACCCAGGGGCACCCCCCCATCCTTTTCACACACATTGAGTGTTAAAAGTCAGAACCCTAACAGACCATGGTGCTGCAGTGTCTTAGGTGCTAAAAGGGACGAAGAATTTGAAGTGTATAAACACAGAAGGTAACTGAAATGATATTGAGATATTTCATTTTAATCTTTTAGAAAATCCATGGGCCATAGATTCCTAGCTAAGTGATGCTGAACACATTCTAATCATTTAATTGGAGGGTTGGCAGGCGGGAGTGGGGAGGTTTATTAATTTAATAGCCATGAGGCTCAGCTTCAGGCTAAACGGTGAGCAGAGCTCACCTCCAGAGAGTCGGTGGGAATGGGCAAGTGGTCTCTCTCCACTGAGCCCCAAGGAGCTTGGGGCTCCTTTAGCTCTCCCTGGAGCTGCGCCTCCAGAACTCTCTCCTGCCAGTTGCAGGAGGACCCTCTCTATCCCATCTGAGCCGAGCTGTTGGCATCTCACCTTAAGTGAATGCCTCTTGTCTTCTTTTGATGGTTAGCGTTTAACATTCACATGGGTGGGGCTAGTGGTAAAGAACCTGCCTGCCAATGCAGGAGACGTAAGAGATGCGGGTTCGATCCCTGGGTTGGGAAGATACCCTAGAGGAGGGAATGGTAACCCACTCCATTATTATTGCCTAGAGAATCCCCTGGACAGAGAAGCCTGGCAGGTCACAGTCTATAGGGTCGCAAAGGGTCAGACATGACTGAAGCACCATAGCATGCATGCATGCATGGTATCAAAAACATGCCAGGCAGAAGCTGTGCAAAACATCCTGGTATCATTTTGCCTGGTGAACCTAAACTTAATTTCAAAAGTAAGAAGATGTTGAATTTTGAAGACAGTAGTAGAAGATGACCTAAAGAATGAGATGTGACTGTTTTGCTGTGGTATCTGGAAAACATTGTCTGGGGCACACAGACGTTGGGCCAGTTCACACAAGGATAGACTCTAAGGTCATGAGTTTTTCATGTGCCTGAGAACACTGGTGAGCCTGGTGGTGAACACTGATGAGCCCTGTGGTGAACACTGATGAATCTGATGGTGAACACTGATGAGCCTGGTGGTAGGCACTGTGAGATGCAGGAGGCACTTCCTGCTTCAGAAGAGCTCAGAAGGGAACCCCACATTGCCTGTGCCCAGTGAGAGCAGATTGCTGACCTTGGACTGGAGCCATGGGGGTCTGCAGGTAAGGGTCAGAGGAGGCCTCACAGAGAGGATGCAACTTCAGCTGAGCCTCCGAGGGTGAATAGGAGTTCACCAGTCAGACAAGGGAGAAGGACAGATGTCCCATGCAGTGGGGGTGGTATGTGCCAAGATGCAAAAGTGTAGGCTGATGAAAGAGCAATGCCCATCGAAAACCCAGCAAGCAGAGGACAAGGTCAGGGAGAATTGCAAAGTTGGTGTCATGTTATGGGGGGCATATCCACCGGAGGGGCTCAGGTGATCTTGGCCACAGGAAGTCACCAGCAGGTTTTAAGATGTATGTTTTAGGAGGATGACTCAGGTGGCCACAGAGTGATTAGAAGATGGGGAGAGATTCTAGAAACAGGATGGCCAAACAGAACTCATCAGTCCTGAGTGAACTGTGTGATTTTTTGTGATGTGCCTCTGTGCAGTCATTACAGCCATGGCTGCTGGGTTAGCTGAGGGTCATCAGCCCTGTTGTTTGGACTAAGATGTTAGTCATTGGCTAAAGGCATGCATTGGCTTTTCATAGATTTCAGTCAACCTGACTCTTTTCCTTGGAGAAAGCCAGCCTCCTGCACCTAGCAAGGCCTTAGCCCAAGGACCAGTGATGAGAGGAAGAGCTTGGACTAGAAGAGCAGACCCATGGGATTATAGATATTCTTCATCTCCACAGTGCAGGCCATGAAAACAAACAGATGCCAAACAGCCATCTCCTGACAAATATTCAGTATCCTTCATGCATTCATGTTTTGGCACTACTTGGTTTTGAGTCCAAACTCAGAAAGAAACTTTTGATTCATTTGGTGGTGAGTAGACCCAAGGTTTTTGAAGATCAGAAGAACAAGGAGTAGAGTAAGATCCATCCTTGGACCACCCTGTCCACCCCGCAGTGAAGGGCTCGGTGTCACACACACACAACCTCTGCTACCTTTTTGTTCAGTGATGCTCAGATTTGAACATGTGTGGGTTAGTCACTCAGTCATGTCCAAATCTTTGCAACCCCATGGGCTTGAGCCTGTCAGGCTTCTCTGTCCATGCAATTTTCCAGGCAAGTGTACTGGAGTGGGCTGCCATTCTCTTCTCCAGGGCATCTTCCCGACCCAGGTTTCAAGCCTGCGTCTCCTACACGGCAGGCAGATTCTTTACTGTCTGAGCCACCAGGGAAGCCAAATTCACCAAATTTGTATGCCAGGTGGTAAATGGACTGAGTTTCATCTGCAATCTTTTCCAACGTGAGGATTTCACCTGATTCCCAGTTCACTTTCTGATCTGCCACCTTCTCTAGCATCTTCTCTAGTTATTTTCACGTAATGACAGTCACTTCCATACATTGTCTCTTGTGCCAGGCATTTTACATGTAGTAGCTCAGTCCTTCCTCAGAACTGGCAGAGGTCGAAATTATCACCCTGGTTCTGGAGATCAGTCTGGGGAAGCTCAGAGCAGCTTAGGCCACTCTTGGCCTCCCTCCCCGTCGCTCCTCCTCTGTCTCTCAGTAGTGTTTGCCATCCCCGATGAGGGCCTTCTGCCTTCAGACACACTTCTATCACTTCTACCTCCCCTCTTTTTTGTATTTAAATTTTTTATTGAAGTATAGTTGAATTACAATGTTGTGTTAATTACTGCTGTACAGCAAAGTGATTCAGTTATACAGATACATACATTCTTTTTCATATTCTTTTCATTATGGTTTATTTAAACTGGCTTAAAACTCAACATTCAAAAAGCTAAGATCATGGCATCCAGTCCCATTGTGCGTATGTGCTAAGTTGCTTCAGTCGTGTCCGACTCTTTGCGACCCCACCAACCAATCTTTTCTGTCCATGGGATTCTCCAGGCAAGAACACTGGAGTGGGTTGCCATGCCCTTCTCTGCGGGATTGTCCTAAGTCCCATCACTTCATGGCAAATAGATGGGGGAAAAAATAGAAACAACAACAGACTTTATTTTCTTCGATTCCAAAATCACTGCAGACGGTGACTGCAGCCCTGAAATTAAAAGATGCTTGCTCCTTGGAAGAAAAGCTATGTCAAACCTAGACAGCATATGCAAAAGCAGAGCCGTTACTTTGCCGACAGAGGTCCGTCTAGTCAAAGCTATGGTTTTCCAGTGATCATGTATGGATGTGAGAGTTGGACGGAAAAGAAGGCCAAGTGCCAAAGAATTGATGATTTTGAACTGTGGTGCTGGAAAAGAATCACATTCTCTTCATTATGGTTTATTGCAGGATATTGAATATATAGTTCCCTGTGCTATCCAGTAGGGCCTTGTTGTTTATCTATTCTCTCTCTCTTTTAAAAGGAACTTTTCTCTCGACTCAGCTGCTCCCTCCATCTTCAGCCTGGGTCTCTGTTTCCCTTCCCAGCACCATACCTAGTGGCATGGTTCCAGGCCCAGGGTACACATTCTTGGCCTCTTCGGATGAGATTCAGCCCCACCTGTCAAAGGTGACTCCCCGTCTCATCACCACCATCACCTTCCGGGCCACGCTGTCCTCTCTTGGGCTCCAGGGATGGGGCAGCCCACTTCCTTCCTCCCTCGTGGACCCCTGCTCCCTCACCCTCCCCTCCCACCAGTCTTCCTCCTCCAGCCCCCAAAGGATGAGGACGTGTCCTGGATCCCTGTCCCCGCCTCTCCCAGAGCGCAGCCCTTCCCCTGACCAGATAAGCCCAGCTCCAGGCAGGCTCTGGACCGACCTGCAGATCCGTCTGCTCCTCGGTGGGTTTCTCCGGCAGCGCAGCTGCGTGTGCACGCAGCTCTCAGGCCAGCGAAGGGGAGGCCCCCTGGCTGCTCCCCGCCCTTCTCTTCTTCACAGAGCAGACAGGATGTCCTGCTGGATCTTCAGTCCCAGAGGCCTCCCGGGCCCAGGTCTCCGTCCTCTGCATCCCAGGACCGTCAGTGGCTCCTCCTCTCCCTCCGTCTCTACCCCCAGGGCCTCAGGGTGTCCCAAACTCGGGGGCTGTATCCACATCATATTGTAGATAATATCTACATCATGTTGTCCCCCTACTTGAGAATCTGCCACGGCTCCTCGGTCAGCGGTCGCATCCAGTCCAGCCTGCCACGCTCCAGCTTCTTCCCAAAGAGCCGCTCAGTCTGTCCAGTGAACTCTTTCTTCCCCGGCTCCCAGCAGGGTCTTCAGCTGCAAAAGGCAGGTCCCCAAGTGCCCACCTGCACCCCCACACCGGCTCTGTGCTTCCCCCTGCTCCGCCTTCCTCCCTGGCTGGAACCCCTACTCTGCATCCTTTCTACCTCCTAGCCACTCACCAAGCGTTGCCTCCAACCCTGCTTCCTCTTGTTTCTAAAACTTAACAAGCAAAATGTACCAGCTCTTCCAATTCATCCCCGCACCCCTACCCCATGTCCCTTTTCTCCACACCTTCTCCAGCATTTATTTTTTGTAGATTTTTTTGGTGATGGCCATTCTGATAGGTGTGAGGTGATACCTCATTGTAGTTTTCACTTGCATTTTTCTCATAATTAGTGATGCTGAGCATACATATAGCTGATTTGCTTTGTTGCACAACAGGAAGGAATACAACATTGTAAACCAACTGTACCTCAATTTATAAAAATAATTTTTTTAAAAAAAATCAGTTCTTAGAATAACACATACTCATTGTAAAATGTGTTTTAAAGTACAGAGAAGTGTATAAGAGAGATGAAAAAAGCTTATAATCTTAATTTCTGGGTGGTAAAATTTTAATTTGCATGTAATTTCCAAGATGAAATGCACAGGCATATATAAAGGTATAGGTTATTTTTACATCATTGGTATTGTGCTTTTTGTGCGTTTTCTCTTTCTTTCTTCAGTAATTGTCAAGAACTTTCCCATCCCACTAATTCATCTTTAAACAGCAATTTTTAAAGTCATTTAATAGCCCAGCATATGGATGTGCATTTGATTTATTTAGCCTGTCTCCTGCTGTAGGTCAGGTCCTGGCTTCCAGCTCTCCAGTTATAAATAACAAACATCCTTGTCCCCTGACTCTAGCCATTTGTTTATGTGTCACATGATTTAGCAGTTTTTAATAATGCAGAAGCCAGTTGCATTTATTGAGCTACTGCTGGGTGCTGGCTTCTCGGCTGACTGCTTTTCCTTTCTTCCTCAAGCCTCACAGCCTCCTTGCAAAGCAGATATCCTCAGGGTCTCGAGTCAGTTGACTTAAGTCACCCGCTTACTTGGTGATGAGATCTCATCATGAGATTCAGGCTCAGCCTTTGATCTCACACACAGCCTGCATTGCTGTGCCCTCCACAGTGATGTTCAGAAAGCACAGCAGTGTGCATCTGAGGGCAGACGCTAAGACTTAATGAAGACAGTGGACGGCCTCATGGATTTTACCATCTTTTCCCAGCCGGATTATAAGATGCTCTTAGACGTCTGATGCACACCTCTAGGCTTAATCTTCGACCTAATTAGAGCCAGCAGGGACTTTCTCATCTTATAAATGCAGATGCCGAGAGGCTTAACAGACATCTGCAGTGTCAGGGTGTCAGCTCTATTGAATAGTCTATGATAGACACGTGAAAAGTGATCTTTAAAGAGTTATTGTCTTTATTATGTAGACTTAGCTCTCCTGTGCTCACGTATTAGAATCTGTAGCTATAGTGATGTGTGAAAGAGGCTGTCTTGTCCAATGCAGCATAGGCCGTGGCCACTGAACCATATTAGTATTGGAGAGTCGTGTCTGAGCCTTGCAGTTCCTCAGCTGCATGTGTGTTGATTCCAGGTAGAACAGAGTCACGAGAAGAGTATAACCCCAGCCTAGAATTTTATTTCCCTAATTGTCAAGAATTTTCCCATCCCACTAATTCGTCTTTAAACAGCATTTTTTAAAGCCATGTAACAGTCCATCTTATGGATGTGCAGTTGATTTATTTAGCCCGTCTCCTGCTGTAGGTCAGGTCTTGGCTTCCAGCTCTCCAGTATTATAAATAACAGGGTTTTTGTTTTGTTTTGTTTTGTTTTGTTTTTGCTGTACCCAGTCTTTGTTGGGGCATGCAGGGTCTTGAGTGGAGGCATGCAGGATCTAGTTCCCTGACCAGGGATCAAACCCAGGCCCCCTGCATGGGGAACATGGAGTCTTAACCACCACATCTCTAGGGAAGTAGAAGTCCCATCATTTCCCACAGTATTAAAATCCGATTTTTAGTTGCCCATTTGCTTGGGGTCTCTCTCCTTTAGGCAAGACTGTCACCTGGAGGCCTGATGTTGGCCAGACCCCCTTCCCTTCTGATTCTGTAGGGCTGAGCTGGGGAATGATCATTTGCATTTTGGACAGGCTCCCAGGGGGATGTTGTTGCAGCTGGTTGGGGACCACACTTTAAAAACCACAGTCTTCGGCCTTTAGAAAGATACTGGAGAGCTGGCCATGCAATTAACTAAGGCATCGTTATCCTTTCTATTTAAGATGGCAAAACCTATGTGATTCACATCATTCACTCCATGCATCACTTGAAGCCCACAGTGCCTTCGGCTTTCTGCTCAGCTTCAGGCCCTCCGTCTACGTGTCAGCCCCACCCCATGCCCGAATCCTCCCCAAGTCTGGCAGTGTAGCAGACACCACATCTGAGCAGCCGGTGGAGGGTGAACTCACCTTGATGCCCAGAGCCTGGGATCTTGAGAGCTGGGGTGGGATCCACAGGACAGCTGCATGCTGGCTGAATGACAGGGCCCACGGCCACCCACCTGTGCCCCTAATGGACCCCAGCCATTCACCTGTGGACAGCCCTCGACTGCCAGCTTGCCAGCCTCGGACCCTCTCTTCTTACAGAAACTGCTTCCCTGATCTCTCCCAAAGTGGAATCTGAGGTCTGTTTGAACTGCTGCAAGCCTCCCCAGAATCCCCGTATCTAACCCCCAACACCCACTGTTTCAGTGTTGTCTGGAGCTTCTGCCATCCTGCTCTTCCATCAGGGCCAGGAACAGGCAGCCAGTTGTGACTGAGTCAAGTTTGCCTCACCCCATTTGACTCTGAAACAGGATTGCCACCCTGCCTCTTCTGGGGAAGTCCCTGGGTTGGGAAGAATCCCTGTAGAAGGAACTGGCAACCCACTCCAGTATTCTTGCCTGGGGAATCCCATGGACAGAGGAGCCTGGTGGGCTACAGGGTCACAAAGGGTCGGACACGACTGAGCAACTAACACACACACACATACAGCACTTTTAGAGCTCCCCCATGTGAGACCCTCTGTCTTCCCTACGACTCCCCTTCTATCCCACCCCCCCCGATCCTTCCCACCTCCTCTCCCCCCACCACTCTCCTCCCTTTCTTGAGGGGAATGAAAGTGCCCTGAGCTGTGCTCTGTTCAGAACTCTCCTTTCTCTGGGAGAAGCCCACAGGGACCAGATAATGAGCACCTAGAGGTAAAGACTTCACAACTTACTTGCTCATGTCTTTGGCTTGAAAAGGAGGAGGGAGAGTGCTGGGTGGTGGCACATGGAGCCCACCAAGAGAGCTAGCGGCCAACAGGGGAGCCAGGCCATCCGATGGGGGGGGAGGCGGGGGCATGGTGCAAGCCTGGCCTCCCTCTCTCATCAGTCTCAGCTCACGGGACCTGAACTTCTCACACTAGTTCAGCTGTATGTGGGGCTGTTCTTCCAAAGACTCTTAGTTGCTCCAGCTTTGGGTGGAAGGTCTCATCATCTTCCTGCTTGATAGATGGGCTTAGGGCTACAGAGAAGTCAGCATCGCTGGGGAAGTGGGGGGTAGTTTTATTTGGGGGCCATGCTGTGTGGCCTGTGGGATCTTAGTTCCCTGACCAGGGATCCAACCCATGCCCCTGCACTGAAGTGTGATGTCTTAACCACCGGGCCACCAGAGAAGTCCGGGGGGTGTTTTTAGATACTGGGGTGAAAGGAGAAAAGATGATTGTACGCCGGGTAGTTTCAGCCATAAGTACTTGGGACACTACAAGGATGGACAGAAGAAGGGAAATGAGTGGGAGATGGGTACCATGACTGTGCTTATGCCTGCGTCTTTCCACATGGTGACTTTCCCCTCCTGGTTTCTGCATAGATGCCAAGTCCCAAACTTTGCTATGCCTTAGTCCCTGTTGGAAATCCAGATTCCCAGGAGAAACAATGTGATTGGCTCAGCCAGGCTGAGTGGTATGTTCCTGGTTCAATCAGCTGAGTGTGTTAGGAGTCGGATAGGTGAGGGGAGGAAGTGATTGGCCTCCGTGACACCCTGAGCTCTTGCCACTGCCCCTTGCTCCAACTGTCACCATGGCAACAGAGGCCAATGTGCCCAGCACCTGGAAAGCAAGGATTTTACCCTCCAGGACCTGGCCACTATCTCCTATGAAGTGAAGCCACAGGGGATGATGAGAGTAGACACATCTGTCTTTAGCAAACAAGTGAAGCTGAATCACCTCCCCCCTCACCCCAGAAATTGATCTTTACCAACACTTAATGAAGAGTTAGCTGGCTAATAGCCCATGACAAATCTGAAGGCTGTTAGGGGTCAGACATCCCAGACATTAACAGCCGCAGTAGCCAGTTTCCAAGAGATTACTGACATTCAGGGGCATTCAGGAAGACACCCAGGGGAAAATAGTCACAGAGCGATTTCGGCACAGTGAGGAAGGGAGGAGCCTGAGTGGCAGCGTGGTGATGTACAGTGACATTGGCATCTCTGGGCACGAGCATGGGTTGCTTGTGGAGCCTTGTGATCATAGGAGGATTAGGAACAGAAGGAGCAGCAGATCTGGGTAGAATTCCCTAGAGCTCAGAAGGAACCCAGCAGGCCCCCAAAGACCCAGAACCCCTTGGTGCCATTGAAGCTGTTTCCAGGGGCTCTCTCCTCTCCTTGTCCCGTGATAGGCTGTGTTCAGGTCAGTGTGACTGATCTCTAACCAACACACTTTGTAACTGTCACATGCAAATAAGCGCCTTCTGCTTCTGTGATGTTGCCCCGTCACTCTCGGTATTTTTTTTTTAATCTTTATTTATTTGGCTGTGCCTGGTCTTAGTTATAGCATGTCGGTTTTTTTAAGTTGTGTCATGTGGAATCTTTAATTGGGCATGCATCATCTTTAGTGACAGCATGCGAGCTCTTTGTTGAGGTGTGTGGGAGCGAGTTCCCTGACCAGGGATTGAACCTGGGCCCTCTGCACTGGGAGTGCATAGTCTTAGCCACTGGACCCCCAGGGACGTCTCCTCACGTCTTAGTATTGTCAGCCTCCAGTAGGCATTCTGCATGTGTGATGTTTGGGCCACCCCCTCAGCCTGGCCCCTGGCCTCAGGGGCCACAGAGAGATGCCTGACTTGAAAGTGAAGATGACAGCGCAGTGTGCTGTGAGCTCCAGTGGAGACAGAAGCAAACACAGGGGCAGCACAGACTAAGGCTTGTTGCTGTGGACACTGATTACAGAGCCAGCACCCTCGGAGGCGTGGTGCGTTGTCCAGAGAGTCATAACATGGGCTTCTGCTGCCCAGAAGCTCACCATGAGTTTGGTGGGGAAGTGGTGAAAATCCCTTGCCTCCAGTCCCTGCATCTCATCCATCAGTGAATGCTCTCAGCTCTGTCTCTGGATTACATCTCAGCCCATCACCTCTCTCACTGCCTGTCTGCTGGGTTGGTCCAGCGTACCATCACCATCACCATCTCCTGCATCCACCCCGTAATCCATCACTCAGAAGCCAGAATCATCCTTAGGCCTGCCAAAATGGGTCCAGTGGCTTCCTGTTCCCTTTAGGGTAAACACAGGCTGTTCATCTTGAACTGTGAAAGAGAATCCGACTTCCTCCCTGACCTGTGTCCTTCCGCTCTGCCCCTGCTCGTCATGATGTTCCTAAGATCCTTCAAGTTCGTGGCCACCTCAGGCTTTCGCACTCCCTCTTGCCTCCACGTGGGACCCTCAACTCCAGAAACTGCCTCCTCCTCATCTCCCAGGACCTGCCTCAAATCCTCCTTGGAGCAGACCTCTCCAGCTACCCTTCCACTTTGCCTCCCACCCCATGACACTCTGTCACGTTCTCCTGTTCTTTTCTTTGTAGTTTCTGGAATTATTGATATCCAGAATCCATATTATAAATGAATTATAAATATTCATTTACTTTGTTATAATAGAGATGCAAGCAGTCAGAACTTGTAAGAAGCACATCACTCTCAGGGACAGTGGGGAGGTGACGTTTGAGCTGGAACTTAAAGCAGTGGGGTGAGTTGCCAGGGCAAGAGGTGGATGGAAGGGATTTCAGGTGAGGGAATGGCAGAAGCAAAGGCCCAGAGGCCGGTGAGTGTGTCACCCTCATGACACAGCTTTTGGGCAGTGTACCAGTAGCCCCACTGCACCAGAAGGCAGCATGGGTGTTGATGGGGGCAGAAAACTCATGCCAGAACATTTGACCTTCATCTTACGGGCAGTGGAGGGTGTCTGCAATACACAGTGAACGCTGTTACATAGACCTCTTGAATTTGCCTAATGGAACCAAATAGTCAAAGTTAGAAAGTGAAGCTGTTTTTTTTAATAGGCAGGAGTCCTTGGGAGTCAAGCTTAGCAAGGGAGGGAGAGTGCGCTGAGATCAGGAGCTTCAGCTTAAAGTGAGACTTGAGGAAAAGCTTTGGACTGGTGAGATCTTGTTTTCTGAACACGTCTGGACCTGAGCAACCACTTTGGCATTCCCTTGTGGGGCACAGCCATGCCAATCTTTGAGAGATCAGCCAGGCAGGGGGAACTGCCGTGAAACCAGCCGACTGACTGTGCCAGGAAGACACACACATTTTCCACCAAAGGCTTTCTCCCTCCCCTGCTGGCTCGAGCCAGACAGAGACAAAGTGCCACGTGATGAGGGTCACATGCTCTTGGTAATTCCACAGTGATGAGTCCTTGTTGTAACGTCCAGATGTCACTGCTATTTTGGGCAGATGTTCCGGGGAGCAGTCAGTGATGACCTCACAGGGGTGTGACTTTAAAGGGCAAATGACACGGCTGCTGTGAGTAAAGCCGGTCTCTCCTGTCCTGGTCCCTGTATCCCAGGACCCTGCAGTCAGAGCAAAGGCAGTGGCCCCATGTCACAGTATCCCCACGGTGTCCCTGATGGGGGCCACCAGCGTATCCTCACCCCCTCCTCGCCCCAAGTTGCTGAGTGAGTTCACAACTGGTGTGATTGGCCTGGGGTCTTTGAGAGAAGCTTTCTTGGACATAGCGCTTACACCCAGCTGGGTGTGCCCTGTTCCCCTCCTCCAGCTTGGGAGGGAATCAAACCTGTGTGACTGTGAGGCAGCCTCTTAACCTCTCTGAGCCTCTGTTTCCTTGTCTTTAAAAAGAAAGGGCTGGTGCACTGGGATGACCCTGAGGGATGGGATGGGGAGGGAGGTGGGAGGGAGGTTCAGGATGGGGAACACATGTACACCCATGGCTGATTCATGTGAATGTATGGCGAAAATCACCACAATATTGTAAAGTAATTAGCCTTGTAAAGTAATTAGCCTCCAATTAAAATAAATAAATGTAAAAAAAAGAAATACCTATGTGGATGAGCTAGAAGAGAATCAGGCGAGATCACGTGTGCTGTGGCAGGTTGCCTTCTATAAGACATTGCACAATGTTATAATGAGTATCATGGCAGCAGCCTCCTGAAACATCAATCCTAGACTCAGAGCAGTGTTAAAGTTGGATGGAACTTCAGTGGTTTATCCAGTCTAAACTCTAAACCAGTAAAAGAGCTCCTGCTCGGGGGTCACCAGCCAGGAGTCGCTGGCCTCTGCTTGGACTCCTCCTGCCTAGGTGGGATGGCTTTTTAACAAAGTTTTTATTGGTGTATAGTTGCTTTCCTGCTGGCTCAGATGGTAAAGAATCCTCCTGCAACGCGGGGAAACCTGGGTTCGATCCCTGGCTTGGGAAGATCCCTTGGAGGAGGGCATGGAAACCCATTCCAGTATTCTTGCCTGGAAGAATCCCCATGGACAGAGGAGCCCAGTGGTCTGAGTCCATGGGGTTGCAAAGAGTCAGACATGCCTGAGCGACTAAGCACAACATAGTTGCTTTACAGTGTGGTATTAGTTTCTGCTGTACAGCCAAGCGAATCAGCCATACATACACCTATATGCCCTCTTGTGTGCATTTCCGTCCCGTTTAGGCCACCACAGAGCAATGGGTAGAGTTCCCTGAGCTATACAGCAGGTTCTCATTCGTTATCTGTCTTATACACAGTGTATATTTATATATATGCTGATCCCAATCTCCCAGTTCATCCCACCTCCCCTTCTCCCCTTGATGTCCATACACTTGTTTGCTGAGTCTGGGCCTCTATTTCTGCTTTGCAAATAGGTTCATCTGCCCCATCTTTCTAGAGTCCACATATATGCGTTAATATACAATATTTGGTTTTCTCTTTATGAACTTACTTCACTCTGTATGATAGTCTCTGGGTTCATCCGCATCTCTGCAAATGGCACAACTTCATTCATTTTTATGGCTGAGTGATATTCCACTGTATATATGGACCACATCTTCTTTATCCATTCCTCTGTTGATGGACATCTAGGTTGTGTCCATGTCCTGGCTGTTGTAAACAGTGCTGCAGTGAACGTTGGGGTTCGTGTTGGGTGAGACGGCCCTTTTCTCGGGTGCGCTGTTCCAGCCTCATACAAGATTCAGTGCTCAGCGCATTCCCTGACATGGAGCCTGGCTCCTTGTACCTCCCAAGTTTTGCTTTCAGAGCATTCTAGAGCCATGCCTTCAGTACAAAACCCACAATGCATGTGGCTTTTGGGTATTTGAAGTATGACAAGTCCAAACTGAGGCATGCTGTCCATGTAACACATGCTGGGTAGCAAAAACTTACTGGGAGAAAAACAATATAAAATCTCCTGATAAGTGTATATAGATGTCAGATGCATTTATATTTATGTTAATCCATTTTATTTTAATTTTTGCCTTTTACATGTTGCAACAGTAATATTAAATATAATGTTAAACCATCTATTTTGCTTTTACTTTTCTAATGGAGCAACTAGAAGAGGTTAAATTGGTTTCTATTATTCTTTTATTGGTCAGTGCCGCTCTAGAGTTGTTTGCACAATCAACTGGACTCAGTCCTTTTCCCAACAGCCCTTCAGATATTCTAACATATCCCTAAGTTGTACCTTCTCGTTTATTGACACGTATTCACGAAGCACATGCTCTGTGCTGGGCACTGTGTCAGGTGCTGAGCTGGGATGTAATGATGAGCCAAAACCTTGTACTCCTGGAGTTCCAGTTTGATGGGGGAGAGAGATGGCAATCAAAAGTCTAACGAGCAGGACCGTGGCTCCTGGGAAGCAAGACAGGGCTGCGCTTCCACAGGTGGGCTCTTGGAGCCCCACTTTGCCCTTTTCTGATACACTTTTTATTTTACAGTAGATTTATATTTACAGGAAAGTTAGGAAGACAGTACAGAATGTTCCCACATATCCCACACCCACTTTCCCTTTTTATTTATGTCTTATAACAGTGTCCAGTAAGTCCCCGACATACCAACAGGTTCTATTCTGAGAACACGTTCACAAGGCCAGTTTGTTCATATACCCAACAAAGGTACCCAGCTAACTAGGTTACCCAACCCACAACTAGGTACCCAGTTAACACAGTCAGCTATATAGCACCATACTGTAATAGGCTTATAGTATTTCTCACACAAATAATATATCAAAACCAACAAACAAAAGATAAAACATTTTTTAATCTTATAGTACAGGACCTTGAAAAGTACAGTAATACAGGACAACAGCTGGCCTACAGGGGCTGGCATCAAGTGAACAGGCCAGAAGAGCTCCTGATGGAGGAGGGAGAGAAGGTGGGAGATGGTAGAGCTGAAGGGTCGTCAGCAACAGGAGACGGAGGGCAAGCTGCATGTGACAACACACACCAGACACATGACCTAACTTATGTGATTGGACCTGCAAATGTCTCTGAAAGTTCACAACCTGAAGGTTCCTATGTGTGGAACTTCCTGTATTACGTTTGTCACAATTAATGAACCAGTACTGATACATTATGATGAACTCAAGTCTACCCTTTGTGCACATGTCCTTGGTTTTTAGTTAAGGTCGTTTTTTTATGTCCCAGAATCCTCTCCCGGACCCCACATCACATTAAATGCCCCGTCTCCTTGGGCTCCCTCTTGGTTCTGACAACTCTCCAGACTTTCCTTGTTTTTGATGACCTTGAGAACGTCAGGCTTGGTGGGCAAGTATTTTGTAGGGCATCTCTCACCTGTGATTTGTTTACCATTTTTCCTTGTGATTAGATGGGGGACATGGGTTCTGGGGAGGAAGACAGAGGTCAAGTGCCACTCTCATCCCATCTCACCAAGAGCACACACTACCAACAAGACTGATCACTGTTGATGTCGACCTTGATCACATGGCTGGGGGAGGGCTTGTCAGATTTCCCCACTGCAGAGTGAATCTTTTCCCCTCTTCTCTGTACTGTATCCTCTTTCGAAAGACATCACCACATGCCACCCACAGTTGAGGAGTCAGGAGTTCTGCTCCACCTCCTTGAGGATGGAACATCTCGAAGAATGATTTGGAATTCTTATGTACGGGAGGTTGTGTCCTCTACTTGTTAATTCAGTTATTGATTTATATCAGTAAGAACTCATGAATATTTATTTCACACATTCAGTTATAATCCAATGCTCCTCTATTTTATTGTTTAAATTGTTCTAACTTAAGTCATTGGGTACTCTTTTCAGCAGCTCCTATGTCCTCCTGACATACCCTAATCCAGTGAGGTTTGGGGCTTTTTTTTTTTTTTTTTTGAGCAGTTGTCTACCTTCTGGCACTACTAACTATAAGACTCATCTTGTATTAAAATAGAAGCTTTTTTTAAAATTGAAAATGTTTTTATTTTATATTTGAATATAGCCAATTAACAATGTTGTGATACTTTCAGCTACTCAGCAAAGGGACTCAGCCATATATATGTGTATGTTCAGTCACTCAGTTGTGTCTGACTGTTTGAGCCCACCAGGCTCCTCTGTCCATGGGATTTTCCCAGCAAGAATACTGGAGTGGGTTGCCATTTCCTCCTCCAGGTCATATTCCCAACCCAGGGATTGAACCCGTGTTTCCTGCATCTCCTGCATTGCAAGTGGATTCTTTACTGCTGAGCCATGGGGGAAGCCCCAAACCACACATATACCTATATCCATTTTTCCCCAAACTCCCATCCCATCCAGGCTGCCACATAACATTGAGCAGAGTTCCCTGTGCTATATAGTATGTCCTTGTTGGTTATCAATTTTAAATAGATCAGTGTGTACATGTCCATTCCAAACTCCTGAACTATTGCTTTCTCCTATCCTTAGCCCCTGGCAACCACAAGTTCCTTCTCCAAGTCTGTAGGTCTCTCTCTCTTTTTTAAATAAATTCATTTGTATGATTTCTCTTTAGATTTCTAAGGGATGTCATAACAATATTTCTCCTTCTCTGTCTGACTTAACTTCACTCAGCACAACAATCTCTAGGTCCATTCATGTTACTACAAATGACATTTAACACCCATTACTGCACACAGTTACAGACTTTTGAGAACTTTTAAGATCAACTTTTTTCAGTTCAGCTTCAGTCACTCAGTCGTGTCCGACTCTTTGCGACCCCATGAATCGCAGCACGCCAGGCCTCCCTGTCCATCACCAACTCCCGGAGTCTACCCAAACCCATGTCCATCGAGTCAGTGATGCCATCCAACCATCTCATCCTCTGTCGTCCCCTTCTCCTCCTGCCCCCAATCCTTCCCAGCATTAGGGTCTTTTCCAATGAGTCAACTCTTCGCATGAGGTGGCCAAAGTATTGGAGTTTCAGCTTCAACATCAGTCCTTCCAATGAACACCCAGGATTGATCTCCTTTAGGATGGATTGATTGGATCTCCTTGCAGTCCAAGGGACTCTCAAGAGTCTTCTCCAACACCACAGTTCAAAAGCATCAATTCTTTGGTACTCAGCTTTCTTCACCATCCAACTCTCACATCCATACATGACCACTGGAAAAACCATAGCCTTGACTAGATGGACCTTTGTTGGCAAAGTAATGTCTCTGCTTTTAAACATGCTATCTAGGTTGGCCATAACCTTCCTTCCAAAGAGTAAGTGTCTTTTAATTTCATGGCTGCAATCACCATCAGCAGTGATTTTGGAGCCCCCCAAAATAAAGTCTGACACTGTTTCCACTGTTTCCCCATCTATTTCCCATGAAGTGATGAGACCAGATACCATGATCTTGGTTTTCTGAACGTTGAGCTTTAAGCCAACTTTTTCACTCTCCTCTTTCACTTTCATCAAGAGGCTTTTTAGTTCTTCTTCACTTTCTGCCATAAGGGTGGTGTCATCTGCATATCTGAGGTTATTGATATTTCTCCCGGCAATCTTGATTCCAGCTTGTGTTTCTTCCAGCCCAGCGTTTCTCCTGATGTACTCTGCATATAAGCTAAATAAGCAGGGTGACAATATACAGCCTTGACGTACTCCTTTTCCTATTTGGAACCAGTCTGTTGTTCCATGTCCAGTTCTAACTGTTGCTTCCTGACCTGCATACAGGTTTCTCAAGAGACAGGTCAGATGGTCTGGTATTCCCATCTCTTTCAGAATTTTCCACAGTTACTTGTGACCCACACAGTCAAAGGCTTTGGCATAGTCAATAAAGCAGAAATAGATGTTTTTCTGGAACTCTCTTGCTTTTTCAATGATCCAGCGGATATTGGCAATTTGATCTCTGGTTCCTCTGCCTTTTCTAAAACCAGCTTGAACATCTGGAAGTTCACGGTTCACGTATTACTGAAGCCTGGCTTGGAGAATTTTGAGTATTACTTTACTAGCATGTGAGATGAGTGCAATTGTGTGGTAGTTTGAGCATTCTTTGGCATTGCCTTTCTTTGGGATTGGAATGAAAACTGACCTTTTCCAGTCCTGTGGCCACTGCTGAGTTTTCCAAATTTGCTGGCATATCGAGTGCAGCACTTTGACAGCATCATCTTTCAGGATTTGAAATAGCTCAACTGGAATTCCATCACCTCCACTAGCTTTGTTTGTAGTGATGCTTTCTAAGGCCCACTTGACTTCACATTCCAGGATGTCTGGCTCAAGGTGAGTGATCACACCATCGTGATTATCTGGGTCGTGAAGATCTTTTTTGTACAGTTCTTCTGTGTATTCTTGCCACCTCTTCTTAATATCTTCTGCTTCTGTTAGGTCCATACCATTTCTGTCCTTTATCGAGCCTATCTTTGCATGAAATGTTCCTTTGGTATCTCTCATTTTCTTGAAGAGATCTCTAGTCTTTCCCAATCTGTTGTTTTCCTCTATTTCTTTGCACTGATCGCTGAGGAAGGCTTTCTTATCTCTCCTTGCTATTCTTTGGAACTCTGTATTCAGATGGGAATATCTTTCCTTTTCTCCTTTGCTTTTCACTTCTCTTCTCTTCCCAGCTATCTGTAAGGCCTCCTCAGACAGCCATTTTGCTTTTTTGCATTTCTTTTCCATGGGGATTGTCTTGATCCCTGTCTCCTGTACAATGTCATGAACCTCTGACCATAGTTCATCAGGCACTCTACCAAATCTAGTCCCTTAACTCTATTTGTCACTTCTACTGTATACTCATAAGGGATTTGATCTAGGTCATACCTGAATGGACTAGTGGTTTTCCCTACTTTCTTCAATTTAAGTCTGAATTTGGCAATAAGCAGTTCATGATCTGAGCCACAGTCTGCTCCCGGTCTTGTTTTTGCTGACTGTATAGAGCTTCTCCATCTTTGGCTGAAAAGAATACAATCAATCTGATTTCGGTGTTGACCATCTGGTGATGTCCATGTGTAGAGTCTTCTCTTGTGTTGTTGGAAGAGGGTGTTTGCTATGACCAGTGCGTTCTCTTGGCAGAACTCTATTAACCTTTGTCCTGCTTCATTCTGTACTCCAAGGCCAAATTTGCCTGTTACGCCAGGTGTTTCCTGATTTCCTACTTTTGCATTCCAGTCCCCTATGATGAAAAGGACATCTTTTTTGGGTGTTGGTTCTAGAAGGTCTTGTAGGACTTCATAGAACTGTTCAACTTCAGCTTCTTCGGCATTACTGGTCAGGGAATAGACTTGGATTACTGTGATACTGAATGGTTTACCTTGGAAATGAACAGAGATCATTCTATCGTTTTTGAGATTGCATCCAAGTACTGCCTTTCGGACTCTTTTGTTGACCATGATGGCTACTCCATTTTTTCTAAGGGATTCTTGCCCACAGTAGTAGATATAATGGTCATCTGAGTTAAATTCACCCATTCCAGTCCATCTTAGTTCACTGATTCCTAGAATGTTGACATTCACTCTTGCCATCTCCTGTTTGACCACTTCCAATTTGCCTTGGTTCATGGACCTAACATTCCAGGTTCCTATGCAATATTGCTCTTTACAGCATCGGACTTTGCTTCTGTCACCAGTCACATCCACAGCTGGGTATCATTTTTGCTTTGGCTCCATCCCATCATTCTTTTTGGAGTTATTTCTCCACTGATCTCCAGTAGCATATTGGGCACTTACTGACCTGGGGAGTACATCTCTCAGTGTCCTATCTTTTTGCCTTTTCATACTGTTCATGGGGTTCTCAAGGCAAGAATTCTGAAGTGGTTTGCCATGCCCTTCTCCAGTGGACCACATTCTGTCAGACCTCTCCACCATGACCCATCTGTCTTGGGTGGCCCCACATGGCATGGCTTAGTTTCATTGAGATAGACAAGGCTGTGGTCCGTGTGATCAGATTAGCTAGTCCTCTGTAATTTTAGTTTCAGTGTGTCTGCCCTCTGATGCCCTCTCGCAACACCTACTGTCTTACTTGGGTTTCTCTTACCTTGGACATGGGGTATCTCTTCACGGCTGCTCCAGCAAAGTGCAGCCGTTGCTCCTTACCTTGGACAAGGGGTATCTACTCACAACGGCCCCTCTTGACCTTGAATGTGGAGTAACTCCTCTCGGCCCTCCTGTGCCCACGCAGCCGCTGCTCCTTGAGCCTGGGGTAACTGCTCTCGCCGCCACCCCCAGCCCCTGGCCCAGCCTAGCTCCTCTCGGCCACCGCCCCGCCCAGATGTTCAGGGAAAGAGCAAGCTTTGCCCCTTTCCATTTTCGTCTCTGGATGCATTTGCCTTCTGATCCCCTTTACTATGTCACCCAGTTGGTTCTTTTATCATGAATGGACAAACATCATGCCACCTTTGCCCCGCTCTGGCCAGAAAAATACATGCTCAAATATCCGACAGTCTCCTGGTGTGTCTCCTTCCAGAAGGCAGTGCTCTCCTGGCAGCTGCCCTTCTCTTTTGTCAGAGCTAATGTTTAGAGCTAGGAATGTTGGCAGGTACCAGCCTTGCATG
This sequence comes from Okapia johnstoni, assembly GCA_024291935.2. NCBI lineage: Eukaryota > Metazoa > Chordata > Mammalia > Artiodactyla > Giraffidae > Okapia > Okapia johnstoni. The sequence goes on along the minus strand of CM044326.1, from coordinate 12,838,985 downwards.
CAGTGCTCAGAAAAGCACATATACAGTGAATTTTCGATCAGAATACTGAGGTGGGGCTCAGGGACTGAGACCAGAGTGGCCAGCTGGCTCCTCTGCTGTGCCAGCCTCGGGAAGCCCTGCAGGCTCACGAGTCAGTCCTTGGCTTCCCGTCACTGGAAGCGGGGTGCTGGACCTGACCTCACCTGGACTGCAGGTGAGAGGGCTCGGGCCAAGGGAAGGGTGGATCCCACGTCCCTTTCCTCCTGCAGCCTGAGCAGTGCATCATTACCCTGAGCAAAGGGACCCAGGAAATGCTAGCTCTGGCTGACAGGTTATGATAGTCGTTTTCTCAATGCTTTTGAGCTACTTGCTTTTTCTTGAAAATAATGTTCATAGCTAAGAAATTGGCAGGCACCAAACATCACGTGCAATGCTCAGAGAAGAAAATATACAGTGGATTTTCAATCAGAATATTGAGGTAATGGAAGCAACCTAGATGTCCATCATCAGATGAATGGATAAAGAAATTGTGGTGCATGTATACAATGGAATATTACTCAGCCATAAAAGGAACACATCTGAGTCAGTTCTAATGAGGTGTGTGAACCTAGAGCCTATTAAACAGAGTGAAATAAGTCAGAAAGAGAAAAACAAATATCGTATATTAATGCATATGTTTGGAATCTAGAAAGATGGTGCTGATGAGCCTATTTACAGTGCAGCAGTGGAGACACAGACATGAGAACAGACTTATGGACAGGAGAGGGGGCGGGGCAGGAGGAAGGAGAGGGTGGGACAAATGGAGAGATTAGCACGGAAGCATATTCACTACCATGTGTTAAATAGACAGCCAATGGGAATTTGCTGTGTGACTCAGGGAACTCAACCCAGAGCTCTGGAACAACCTAGAGGGATGGGATGTTCAAGAGGGAGGGGGCAGGTGTAGTCCAACACTGACTCATGTTGATGGACGGCAGAGGCCAATGCAATGTTGTGAGGCAATTTTCCTTCAATCAAAAATAAATAAGTTTGGGGGGAGAAGAACATTGAGATGATTCTCAGGGACTAATATACCTGTCTCTCTGGAGGTGATAAAAGCCTCTGCAGACATATACCTGAGTCCATCCGTGTGACCCTGAGTCCCAGGGAGACGAGTCTCCCTTGGGCTCCCCCTCCTCACGCCATGCAAAGCCCAGCCTGCATCTCCTCCCTGAGTCTGACTGTCTCTGGTCTTCAGAGAGCAGGGAAGAAGGCAACTGAGCAGTATGCAGATGTTGACTGACAAAAGTACTTACTGCCTCTTGGTGTGAGTTTTCCTATAGGGCTTCCTTGGCCATCTCACATAGGAATCACTAGTTGTGAGAGGCTGTATGGGTCCTCAGAGCCTTCCTAGCCCATCTTTAATGGGCAGATGGGGCCCCTGGGTTGCAGAGTGAAGAGGTTCCTTGACCAAGCTGGTAGCAGAATGCCAGAACTCAAACTCCATCCCAGCTGTTAATAATGGTTAATAATCATGTGTAACAGTAAATGAAGATCTGTTGTGTGCCAGGCAGTGATGAAGGCTCATGTCACTTGTCATCTCTCATTTTTATTGTAACTCTGAAAGATACATAGTATTATTCCAAGATTTGTATGGGAGGTGGGGGGTGTTATTCCACAGACTGGGAAACTGCGATCAAGTCCTGCAGATATAATTCAAGAGCCCTTTCCACTCTTTAGCATCAGTAGATCTAAAGCTCTAATCTGGCCATAGAGTTAAAGAGGAAGCAGATTTCATTCCTTGAGTTTTCCTCCTCTGACTCAATGAGTTAAAAGCAACCAGAAGGCTGAGATGAATGCCTTAACCCACGTTTCCCTCTGGGGGCAGGGGTGTCCTTCAGATGACCTTGAAGGTAGGTTGTTGGATGCCCTTCAGAGTGTGGCTCTACTGCATTGGTGGCCCCATGGAAGAGGAGAACAGGCAGATGTGGTCCACTATTCAGTCCACTTAGGATGCTTGGTATCTAGGAGACAGTTATCCCAAGCCCCCATCACAGCCCCCATCAGAGACAGGTGCAATGGAGGTCCTCAGTGGTATGAGTTTCTGGGGCTGCTGTAATGAAGAAGCACAAACGTGGAGGCTGAAAACCACAGGAATGTGTTCTCTTGTAGCTCTGGAGACTGAAAGTCTGAAATTGAGGTGTCAGCAGGGTCAATTCTTTCTAGACGTTCTGAGAGAGTATGTGTTCCATGCCTCCCTCCTAGCCCAGTGGCTCTGGCAGTCCTTCGCATCCCTCCATCTTCACATGGCCTTCCCCTCTGGGTCTGTGTCCCCTCTCTCCCTGTCATCCATGGGATTCTCCAGGCAAGAATACTAGAGAAGTTGCCATTTCCTACTCCAGGGGATCTTCCTGACCCAGGGATTGAACCTGGGTCTCCTGCATTGCAGGTAGACTCTTTACCATCTGAGCTACCAGGGAAGCCCATTGGATATAGAGCCTCCCCTAAATCTGGGGTGATCTCAGCCTGAGGTCCTTAATCAACAATGACCTTGTTTCCAAACAAGGTCACATTTGCCTCCCTGGTACCCAAGTTAGGATTTGAACAGATCTATTTGGGAGATACTATTCAATCCACTAGGGCTTCCCAGGTGGCACAGTGGTGACGAATCCACCTGCCAATGCAGGAGATGCAGGTTCGATCCCTGGGTCAGGAAGACCCCCTGAAGTAGGAAATGGCAACTACTCCAGTATTCTTACCTGGGAAGTCCCATGAACAGAAGAACCTGGTGGGCTACAGTCCATGGGGTTGCAAAGAGTCAGACACGACTGAGTGACTGAGCTCAGCAGCACATTTCTTCCATTCGATCAGGGTTCAGGTATCGTTTATCAACAGTCTGGGCAGCAGTGGAGGGTCTTGGGTAGCAGAGGAGGAAGGGGGTGAGCTTTTTGGCCCCAACCTCACCTACCAAGTGCATCACCTCCCTTCTCAGGGGCTGAGTATCAGCAGAAGAGAAAAGCTGAAGCCACGGCCCTGGAACAGGTTTCTAAAAAGAGCTGGTTTTCCGTCCATCTGCTTTCCAGAAAGCAGATGCGTGTCGTGCAGCGAGGCTGGTGTAGCCTTTCTGCTGCCCTGAGGCAGGGGGCTGGATGCCCTGACCTCCCAAAGCCCTCCCCCAGCCTTGGTGCACATCACCGTCTGTGTGCACGCTTCCTTGGAGATGTCACCTTCGTCACCCTGCCTCCGTCACCCATGTCCAGTGCCTCTCTCCAGGGCTTGGCAGGACACATGCCTGGCCTGTGGGCAGGCTTGTCACGCTACTCGTTATCCAGCATGTGAGCAGCGATTGGCATCTTGCCTGCTGTGGGTTCCGTGCCCCTGACCAGATGGCACACAAGGGAGCCCAGGGCTCCACTTTCCACAGTAAGCCAGGTGGCCAGCATCCCTGGATCTAGAAACCAGAACCTTGACAGGTGAGGAGGAGGGCAACAGACGCAGTGGCCTCTGCAAGCTTGGCAGGCCCATTACTGCCTCCAACCAGCACTGAGCACTCTGCTCGCCTAACGCAGCACCGAGTCCGTGCCAAGAGAAGCCTCTGAAAGGTGCTTGGATCTAAGTTCCCTCAGGCACTGGTCTTCACATTTTGGTACCCACAGTACCCAAGGATGCATTTTACTCATTTAAATGCATTTCAGTTCAGTTGCTCGTCATGTCCAACTGTTTGTGACCCCATGGACTGCAGCACGCCAGGCTTCCCTGTCCTTCACTATCTCCCAGAGCTTGCTCAAACTCATGTCCATTGAGCTGGCAATGCCATCCAACCATCTCATCCCCTGTCATCCTCTTCTCCTCCTGCCCTCAATCTTGCCCAGCATCAGAGTCTTTTCCAATGAATTGGCTTTTTACATCAAGTGGCCAAAGTATTGGAGCTTCAACATCAGTCCTTCCAATGAATATTCAAGGTTGATTTCCTTTAGGATTGACTGGTTGGATCTCCTTGCTGTCCAAGGGACTCTCAAGAGTCTTCAACACCACAGTTCGAAAGCATCAATTCTTTGGTGCTCAGCCTTCTTTATGGTCCAGCTCTACTGGATTGTTTGGAGGGGACTGATGGGTATGAATCCTCTGTGTCCCCGGGAGCCACCCTGTTCAGCTACTTCTGAAGTCTCTGCATGTTCAGCGGGTCACATGTGCGCTGTCTGCGTGCTGCAAATGGCAGCTCCCTCAAACACCTCCAAGGAAATGACACTAACTTCTATCAGCCTTTGGCTGCATCAGCCCCAGACCCGGAAATCACAGTGATTCCTAAGTCTATCCTCTTCTTTTCTGTATGCAAATACTTTTTTGATAGAAAATTGTGATGAATGTTGCTTATGTCAGCCCTGAGACTGAGGTTGAATTTCTCTCAAAATGGGAAAAGGAACCCAGTCTCCTGCACCTGGTGCCACCTGGCACATGACCAGGGCTCAGCTACCCAGGCCTCTATGCCAGGGGGTCACACTTACAGAGTGGTGGTCACACTTACAGCGCGGTGGGGTGACAGAGAGCTTGGGCCAATCACACATTCTCAGGATGCAGGTTCTCCTTCTATAACTGAGACAGAAGGACACTCCCTCCCCTGCTGCAGATGGTTACAGTTACCTGGAAATTCTCACCTCCTCCCGCAGGGCACAGTTTGTTCCAGAAGCATCGGTTCCCCACCCCAGTCTCTTCCATCAGACTGTGAGCTCCTGGATTCCAATTTCAGCGGAAACGCAGCAGGAACAAAATCACAGAAGACAAACTTCTGTCATTTAGCAGACTTTTTTTTTGGCAAGTCTTATGTGGTTTGATTAATAACATTCCATCGTGCGTTATGAAAAATAAGATTTGGAAACACGCCAACAGCAGGATTTGGAGGGAGGGTGAAGAGAGGGGTCGCAGACTGCCCGCAGGTCTCTCCTCCATCAGTCCCAGGCAGAGGGCAAGGCCTTCCCAGGGCTACCCCGGTGCCCTTCTCCTTCCTCTCTGCAACTGGCCCTCAGTCATCTCTCCACCATCAGATTCTGCGCTCAGGGAAGCAACCAGCAAGCACATTGGCACAGAAGTGCCGGTGCCTAAGGAATGCTTCCTTTTCCAGATGAATTTGCATATTTTAATTGAAGGCAGATGCCTTGAGTTAATTCAGTGTAGCAAACTTGGGCTGAGCATTTAGTATGCTCAAAGGAAGAAGATTTTGCAAGCTCAGTGGGGTGGGTAGGGGCAGCTTTATGGGGGAGGTGACATTTGGGTTCTGTATGAATTTTACAGGGGTGACTTAGGGAGCAGCCAGACCCCGTCCAAGTTAGAGTAATCTGAGAAGCACAGCGATGCAGAGGCTGGGAGTATGGTGTGTAGAGAAGGGACTGGAATGTCTTGTGAACCATGCAAGGAGGTGTGAATTTCATCCCGAAGGCAGTAAAGGATCCCTGGTGAGTTTTGAAAGGGGTTAGTGTGGTCACACTTGTGTCCTGGAGAATGCAAATCTGTTCGTAGTACTGGAGAGAACTTGGAAAGGGCAGGGCTTGGCAACACGGTAGCCACTTGGCTCAAGCAGTGAATGTCTAATTGTGAGCTCTTAGAAGCCAGCAAGCTGGTAATGGAGTTACGTGGGGGCATTGAGGTTCAGAACCACGGCCCAGAGGCAGGCTCTGACAAGCCAGGCCACTCCATTGGGCTCCTGCTCACATGGCGGCCCACAGCTTGGAGCCTGGCCATTGGAGTTGTCATTGTGGTCCCTCTTCCAGAGGCTCATTAAGGCTTTCCTTGGAAATCAGTGTCTGGAAACCATTGGCTCCCTTTCAGCCTCTTTCCCACCCCAGGCATCCCTGGGAGGGTGCCTCAACCAGGGCCTCCCCAACCAACCTCCTGCAGGTCTTTCTTGAGAAGTCAGAAGCTGCAGCTATGTCACTGGGCCAGCCCTTTGGTGGCTCAGCATTTCTCATGGTAGGAGTTGGTGAGAAGAAAACACCAGAACAGGAAACGTTGGTTCAGCCTGTGCTGTCAGATCCCCCAAAAAGGACAACAAAAACGGAGAGCTAAAAATAGCGCCCCTGGTCTTGTTCAGGTTCTGCTTTTAAGACTGAGCGCCAAGCTGGAGGGCAGGTTAACCCTATGGGACCCTCGTATGCAGAGATGTTTCCATGGGGCCCGTTTTGAGAATGTGGCCATGACAACTGAGAGTGTGGACGTCAGGGGAGAAGGGCATCTTGTTAATGTGACAGATGCTAATTGGGATTATCTGTTGGGTATAGATTATCAGTGAAATCCATTCAGAACAGGGTTATAATGCTGTAGTGGAGTGACAACTGCTGCAAACTCAGTCAGGCCCAGGTTCAAATCCCAGCTCCACTACCTGTTCACCGGGTGACTTGGGCCAGTGTCTGCATTTCTGGATGCCTCTCTTTCCACGTCTGTAAAATGGGAACAGTAAGAACCCTTGCACTTGATTATTGTGAAGACTGAATGAGATCATGTAATTCACTGCCAGGTGCAAGGTGAGGGCTATGCGTAGACTTGTTCCTTTGTTTCTTTGGCACCTGGTGGTAGGTGGGATCTTAGTTCCCTGACCAGGGGTTGGACTCATGGCCCCTACGTTGAAAGCACACAGTCTTAATCAATGGACGATCAGGGAGGTCCCTAGACTTGTTCCTTTAAGTAGTATATTAAAAAAAAATTTTTGTTTTAATCAGTTAGCCAGGCATTGTTCTAAGTTTTTGCATTTTCCATGGAATATCTCATTTAACCCTTAAGGTAAACTTATGAAGTAGATAATCCATTTAATTTCATCAAATTTTTTAAATTTTATCAGCGAGATGAATGAATCTTAGGGATCTGTTTACTCTGAGTTTACTAATGATTGGAGACCTGTGAATTTCTCCAACTGGGCTGACCTTGCAGCTGTTCAAGCCACAGGTCCTGCTTTCAACAGTCTGCTGACAAACTGGCCTTCAGTAGCTGAGCTTCATGGATGAGCCCTACCAAGGACACACCTAATTCTAAACTCTGCTTTCAGATCTCTAACATCCTACCCATTCCTGCCCCTGCTCACCAGAGCTTAAAGGTCAGTTGGGTGGGGACTTCCCTGATGGACCAGTGGTTAAGAATCTGTCCTGCAGTGCAAAGGATGCAGGTTCAGTCCCTGGTCAGGGAACTAAGATCCCACATACCTTGGAGCAACTAAGCCTGTGCATCACAGCTAGAGAGTTTGTGCACCACAACGAAAGATCCTGCATGCTGCAGCTAAAACTTGATGTAGCCTTTTAAAAAAAAATCACAAAATCAATTAAAATCAATACACAGAAATATAAAATCAATACACAGGAATCACTTGCATTTCTATACACTAACAATGAAAAATCAGAAAGAGAAATTAAGGAATCAATCTCATTCACCATTGCAACAAAAAGAATTAAATATCTAGGAATAAACTTACCTAAGGAGACAAAAGAACTGTACACAGAAAAGTGTAAGACGCTAATGAAAGAAATCAAAGATGACATAAACAGATGGAGAGATATTTCATGTTCCTGGGTAGGAAGAATCAATATTGTGAAAGTGACTATACTACCAAATGCAATCTACAGATTCAATGTGATTGCTATCAAATTACCAATGACATTTTTCATAGAACTAGAACAAAAAATTTCACAATTCACATGGAAACACAAAAGACCCAGAATAACCAAAGCAGTCTTGAGAAAGAAGAATGGAGCTGGAGGAATCAACCTTCCTGACTTCAGATTATAGTACAAAGCTACAGTCATCAAGACAGTATGGTACTGGCACAAAAACAGAAATATAGACCAATGACAAGATAGAAAGCCAAGAAATAAACCCAGGCACCTATGGGTACTTTATTTTTGACAAAGAAGGCAAGAATATACAATGGGGCAAAGACAGCCTCTTCAATAAATGGTGCTGAGAAAACTGGGCAGCTACATGTAAAAGAATGAAATTAGAACACTTCCTAACACCATACACAAAGATAAACTCAAAATGGATTAAAGACCTAAATGTAAGACCAGAAATTATAAAACTCAGAGGAAAACAGAGGCAGAACACTTGACATAAATCAGAGCAACATCCTCTATGACCCGCCTCCTAGAGTAATGGAAATAAAAGCAAAAGTAAACAAATGGGACCTGATTAAACTTAAAAGCTTTTGCACAGCAAAGGAAACTATAAGCAAGGTGAAAAGACAACCCTCAGGATGGGAGAAACTAATAGCAAATGAAACAACTGACACAGGATTAATTTCCAAAATATACGAGCATCTCATACAACTCGATACCAGAAAAACAGAGAACTCAATCAAAACGTGGGGAAAAGACCTAAACAGACATTTCTTCAAAGAAGACATACAGATGACTAACAAACACGTGAAAAGATGCTCAACATTGCTCTTTATTAGAGATGTTTCATCACTCATATTAGAGAAATGCAAATCAAAACTACAATGAGATATCACCTCACACTGGTCGGAATGGCCATATCATCAAAAAGTCTATAAACAATAAATGCTGGAGAGGGTGTGGAAAAAAGGAATGCTCTTGCAGTGTTGGTGGAAATATAAATTGATACAGCCACTATGGAGAACAGTATGGGAATTCCTTAAAAAAACTAGGAATAAAACCACCATATGACCCAGCAATCCCACTCCTATACATATACCCTGAGGAAACCAAAATTGAAAAAGACACATGTATCCCATTGTTCATTGCAGCACTATTTACAATAGCTGAAACATGGATGCAACCTAGGTGTCCATCGACAGATGAATGGATAAAGAAGTTGTGGTATATATACACAATGGAATATTAGTCAGCCACAAAAAGGAACACATTTGAGTCAGTTTTAATGAGGTGGATGAACCTAGAACCTATTATACAGAGTGAAGTAAGTTAGAAAGAGAAAGGGAAATATTGTATTTAACGCACATATGCAGAATCTAGAAAAATGGTACTAAAGAATTTATTTACAGGGCAGCAATGGAGAAACAGACATAGAGAATAGACTTATGGACTTAAGGAGAGGGGAGGAGGGGGTGAGATGTATGGAAAGAGTAACATGGAAACTTACATTACCATATGTAAAATAGATAGCCAACGGGAATTTGCTGTATGACTCAGGAAACTCAAACAGGGGCTCTGTATCAACCTAGAGGGATGAGATGGGGAGGGAGGTGGGAGGGAGGTTCAAAAGGGAGGGGATATATGTATACCTATGGCCGATTCATGTTGAGGTTTGACAGAAAACAGCAAAATTTTGTAAAGCGATTATCCTTCAATAAAAAAAAAATTAATTAAAAAAAATCATTTGGTCGAATTCACATCTCCATTCCAGTTTTCTACAAGGAGATAAAGGGAGTGGGCTTGATCATTCAGTTGAGTTTCCACAAATATGTGGCCAGCCTTTTCTATATAGCCCTGCTTCCTGCAGTAACTTAGAATCTGTGTGCTCAAACCCCTTTATAGCTCTTTTTAAAAACCTTATTTCTTTTTTAAAACAATGTTATTGAGGGGCAATTTACATACCATAAAATCTACTCGTTTTACGTGCAGTTTACAGAGTCTTCCAACCTTCACCACAATCTAATATGAAAATGTTTACAACTCCCTTGCTTTTTCTATTTAGAAGTGGATAAAAAGTTATATTACTGGTCCTGTTGAGCTCGTGACTGGAAAGTTTAAAAAGAGGACATTCTCTATTAGAGGCTGGAAGCTTCCCTGGCTGATCAGGGAAGGCAGGAAGAAGGCAGCTCAGAACCTGGGAAGCTTCTCATGGGTGACAGTCACAGGTGGAACTCGAGGAAGGGTGAGGACCAGGCACCCTTGGTTCTGCCTGTGGGAGGCCTGGGTGTTGGGCTACTCACCTTCAGCACCCCTGGAGGGACCACACTCTCAGTACTGGCCAGAACCTCTGGGAGGACGTGAAGAGCCCCCAGTGGGTCGACCTCATGAATCCCTCTGGATTCGTGGAAGGGAAAAGGCCAGCCCAGGTCTAGATTTCAGATGGGAATCGGTTCTGTGCCAGAGGTCCAGGGCCATGGGATGTTCTCTGGGTCTTCAGAAGAGAGATGGGCCGGAAGAGACCAGGTTCCCATCCTGGCTTCCCAGTGACCAGCCCTAAGCCTCGGTACCCTCATCTCAAAATTGGTGAAAATACTTGCTCCTGTCTCTGACATTGTTTTGACATGAAATGAGAGGGGCACACAAACAGTCTAGGATGTAATGAGGGCTCAGTAAATAGCAGCATTCTAGTTATTATTAATAACAAAAAAAGCAGTTTCTTTGAGATGCAAACTTTGAACATCCTGCAGAGGCATAGCTTGTTCCTTGGGGGAAAGGGGTGGGGTGCATAATGCGGCAGCTTCAAGGCCATGTTCTTCTATTTAACTGTGTTTGTCTGGCTCTCAGCAGGCTGCTTGACTTCTCTGAGCCTCAGTTTCCTTATCTGTAAACTGGGCCTAAGGATACGCTTACCTTTTCGGGTTGAGGGGAGGATCAGGTGACACAGTGTTTGTAGAACTTAGGCTGGGCCTGGCACCTGCCCAGAGTCCTAGCAGGGCTCCTTACTGTTCTGTGTGGATGGAAACCTTGATTTCCTCAATTCACATCAAAATCAACATCTCAGTGAATGGCTGAACCATTGAAAGACGCTAATAAGGACCTGATGAGAATCCAGATGCAATTCTGGGGAGCCTCTGCTTTGCTTGTTCACACCATGAATGTAAATATTGTGTGTGGCGGGTAGAGGAAGCTGACGTTTAAATAGGAAAAGACTGCGGATCAGTCCTGCTGATGGCACCCTGGGCGTGTGTGTTTGTGTGCAGTAATGCCCTGGTGTGTCCCATCATGGCTGGATCACCGTGGTCACACCCCTACCCTACAGCCTATAGGAAGGGGTCAGTATGCAATGCAGGAGACCTGGGTTCAATCTCTGGGTTGGAAAGATCCCCTGGAGAAGGGAAAGGCTACCCATTCCGCTCTTCAGGCCTGGAGAATTCCATAGACTGCATAGTCCAGGGGGTTGCAAAGAGTCGGACATGACTGAGTGACTTTCACTTCACTCCTTTACCGCTGAGCCATCAGGGAAGCCCCTTGCAGCTCTCTGCTCCAGGCCAGATCTCATCCACCCCTCCCTCCGCTCCCCGTGTGGTTCCATACAGGCTGAGGTGAGGTCCTCTCAACTTAGCCCGCCAGTGCCATCAAGCCCACCACTCGGGCCCCTGGCCACGTGCCCTGCACCCTTGAGGGGAGAGTGGGAGGACTCAGGGTGGTAAGCTGGCAGGGGTGTCACTGTGGTATCCGCTGATTTCTGTTTTTCTTTCTCAATACAGATACGGGAGTCTTCTCACACATGGGTGGTAGGGAAACCTACAAGCCTAGCGTGTGGTTAAAGCATTAACCTAAGGTCCAAGTCAGCAGCTGAGTCATTAAATAACTCGTTAAGCCTTGCCTTACTGCAAGAGGGCCACATGCATCATTTGGGACCCACTTTCTAGAAGTGGGATTGCTGTAGACTGTTTTTACTTTGCAGCCAGTTGACCAGTTGAAACTAGTGACTCCAGGCTGGGGCTGCCTCCTAAGGCTACCCAGCCTTGGGGCATCAAGGGGTGCAGGCATGCCTGAGTGTCAGGGTCGAGATTCAGGAAGCTATTTGTGGACTTCGTAATTGGCATGCTTTGTAAGGCAAACTTCAAACTTCGCAGCCAGCCTGCAGCCACGAATTAGACTCTTTTATTTTTATTTATTTTTTTATTTATTTCAGTTGGAGGCTACTTACTTTACAATATTGTATTGGTTTTTGCCATACATTGACATGAATCAGCCATGGGTTTACATGTGTTCGAATTAGACTCTTTCTGCTCAGCGAATCACATCTGAGATTGCAACCCCCTTAAGCCCAGCCCCCGCCCCAACTTGGCTCCCACTTTTAAATACGAATCAGATGGTTTATTCTGTTCTACTTTCCTCTTCAAAAAGGAAAGCAAACTCCAAACCTAATTAGGATAGCACTTCCAGGCTGTAACTAAATTCATTCACAGCCCTGACTGCACCGAGGCGCCAGGCTTCCTCTGGCCATCACCTGCTGCAAACCTGATTCAAAACAGTATCATTTATTTAGGTTTAAGCTACTAGACAGATACTTAAAAAAAAAAAAAAAAAAAGAACGCTTCTCTTCTCATGCTTGCTGGGGCCACGCAGCGCCGGTGCCTTTGATCCGGGCCAGCACACAGACTCCAGACTAAAGGAAGTCTCTGGAAACACAGTACTCATTAATCAACAGCTGCAGGCACTTGGAGTGTTCTGTCCAAATGGTGTGAACAGCCTTGCTCCTTTGGCGGCCAAAGCTGGAAAGCCGAAGAATCTCAAATGGAGCTCCTCTTTCCAGCTCCATGCTGAGTCCCGCCCCTTCTGCAGGATTTGCAAGCAGTGCAGCTGTGGAGCTGTCACTCACTCATCACGTGATCCAGGATAGCCAGTCCCCCTGTGGGCCTCCGCTGCGTGCATGCTTAGTCTCTTGGTCATCTCCAACTCTTTGCGACCCCATGGACTGTAGCCCACCAGGTTCCTCTGTCCATGGGGTTTTCCAGACAAGAATACTGGAGAGGGTTGCCCTTTCCTTCTCCAGGGGATCTTCCCGACCCAGGGATCGAGCTCGCATCTCCTGTGTCTCAGTTGCCTCTATACTGTGCTGGATCCCATGTCTGTATCACAGGGTGATTCTTGGAGACCCACAAATATTTAGGGATTCCTAAATACTCCGTGCTGGCACCTTGCTAGGCTCTAGGGAGATAAGGAGGAATAAGACAGAGGGTCTTGCCCTCAGAAGTCCATGCCCTAAACTGGTCGTTCTCATTCAAGGTCTCTCTTACCTCCAGGGACATTTGGCAATAGCTTGAGATACTTTTGGTTGTCAAGCCTGAAAAGTGAAAAAAGTGAAAGTGTTAGTCACCTCTTTGCAATCCCATGAACTGTAGCCCGCCAGGCTCCTCTGTCCATGGAATTCTCCAGGCAAGAATACTGGAGGGGGTTGCGATACTGGGGTTGTAAAGCAATTATCCTTCAATTAAAAAATAATTTTTTTTAGAAAAGAAAGTAGTACTATAGGAGTGTTTTTAATAAATAGGATATATTGTAAGTGAGTGGTGGAATAAATTTGGGTAGTCATCTATAGAAAGATTTTCTTTCAATAGGAGGAATCAAGAATGGCTTCATGGAGGAGGAGAAAAAAAAAAGAATACTGGAAAGGGTAGCCATTCCCTTCTCCAGACCTAGGGATCAAACCTGGGCCTCGCACATTGCAGGCAGGCTCTTTACTGTCTGAGCCACCAGGGAATCCCTGGCAGCCTCTAAATAGTAGGTAGACACCAAAGGGAATGCTCAGCATTGTCTGATGCACAGGACAGCCCTCCACAACCAAGAATTACTCACCCAGTCACATCAGAGATGCCAAGGCTGAGAAACTCCAGTCTAAGTAGACCAGCCCAGGTGCAAAAGCAAAATACACCAGTGCCCTGTGGTGGGAGTGATGAGAATGAAATCAAATATTCTGCATCCAGAGGCCTAGATTTGATGGTTGTTGGTAGAAGGTTGTCCCCTGTCATCTTTCATGCAGTGCGTGGATACTTCTGCAAGGATTCGAGTTGGAAGTAAACATCCAGAGCAGATTGCTTCGCAGGTGTATACATGCGTTACTGGGCTTCCCAGTGGCTCAGCAGGAAAAGAATCTGCCCGCAATGAAGGAGACCCGGCATGAGCCGCTGGTTCGAACCCTGGGTTGGGAAGATCCCCTGAAGAAGGAAATGGCTAATACATGGATTAAACACTTACCAAATTGTACACTTTATATGCAGTTTATTATATATAAATTATACCTCAATAAGACTATTTTAAAAAATAAAGTAAAAAAAAAATCCAGTTATAAGAAAAATTAAAAAACAAAAAAAGGATCTTCCCAGTCAGTTTCCAGGTTCAACATCCTATAGTCTTCCATACGTAAATTGTATTAATACAAGTATTGTGTGCTGTGCTAAGTCACTTCAGTCATATCCGACTCTGTGACCTCCTGGACTGTAACCCCCTAGACTCCTCTGTCCATGGGATTCTCCAGGCAAGAATACTGGAGCGAGTTGCCATGCTCTCCTCCAGGGGATCTTCCCAACTCAGGGATCGAACCTGTGTCTCCTGCATTGGCAGGCAGGTTCTTTACCACTAGTGCCACATCTTTCAATCTTCATGAAAAAAAGAACGCAATCTTTGCATCTTCTGCACAAGGGAAGTGTCCTTGCAGCTGATAGAAATCTGGCTTGTGGGACCCTCTGCTCTTCTGACTCTGGTTCCAGCTCCATCAAATTCCAGCCCTGTCAGCAGGTCCTCACAGCCCTAGGAGCAGAGGGAGCCCGGGATGAAGCCAGGAGGCAGCTTTGCACAAGGAGTATTCTTTTGCTTTCCCCTTTCTTTCTCATCTAAAGGCTCTAGCCCTCCACAAAGCTCTACCAGGCAGAACTGGAAATGAGTCACCGAGTGACACCCTGGGGAAACCCTCCCTGTGGGTGATGGCTGAGGACCCACCCAGGGGACATAAATCCATTTTCCTGGTTTCTTTCTTGCTTCTCCCCACAAAGATGAAAAATAAAATGTAAAACAGGTTAGATGACTTCCTGCGATCACTTTTATACTTAAGAAAGCAGAAATATCTAAAGGGGCCAAACTGGGAGGCTAACCAAATGAGAATACAGGAAGGTCAGCGCATGATGAGGATTTTCGTCCATTGGATGGACATCGGGCTCATTCACAACTGACTTCTCCAAGCAAGTCATCCTCCCAAAAAGGCGAGGGGCAAGGGGAGAGAAGAGGAGCCTTGATTCAGTCTCAGTCTCAACATCAGTGCTCTTGGGGAATCGCTCAGCCTCTGAGCTGGCTTCCCAGGTAGGTGGCTCAGTGGTAAAGAATCTGCCTGCCAATGCAGGAGACCTGGGTTCAATCCCTGAGTCGGGAAGATCCCCTCGAGAAGGAAATGGCAACCCACTCCAGTGTTCTTGCCTAGAAAATCCCATGGACAGAGGAGCCTGGTGGGCTATAGTCCTTGAAGTGAAAGTGAAAGTCGCTCAGTTGTGTCCAATTCTTTGCGACCCTATGGACTATACAGTCCATGGAACTTCTTCAGGCCAGAATACTGGAGTGGGTAGCCTTTCCCTTCTCCAGAGGATCTTCCCAACCCAGGGATTGAACTCAGGTCTCCTGCATTACATGCAGATTCTTTACCAGCTGAGCTATCAGGGAAGCCCGTTGGGGTTACAGAAGAGTCGGACACAACTGAGCGACTAAACAGCAACAACAACAGCCTCTGAGTATCATGAGCATCCATGCCCTGCTCAGCACGGCAGGTCCTGATGATAGCTCGAGCCCTTGTTTGGAGGTTAAAGGCGTTTGGGCATATGAGTGGGCTTTGAAAGTTAAACAGCCTTCTACGGTTATTGTTAAATGCCAGGAGTCTGATGATAGCATTGTGGTCTTGTCTTCATCTTTTAAAGATAGATCTTGAAATAATTATGGATAACATGAGGTCTGGGGTTTGCTTTAACTTAACACAGAGGCAGCAGATATAGGTGGAATATACACAGAGAACGGGCCAAGAGTTGATGAAGGTTGGGACCAGTAATGGGTAATTTGGACCTTCATTTTTCTAGTCTGGACTCTCTACTTTTAAAATTTGAAATGTTCCATTCTTTCAAATTATCTAGAAAAACCTTTTTCTTAATGTTAATTTTGGCCACACCACATGGCATTTGGAACTTCCCCACCCAGGAATCAAACCCATACCCCCT
Organism: Okapia johnstoni; assembly: GCA_024291935.2. NCBI lineage: Eukaryota > Metazoa > Chordata > Mammalia > Artiodactyla > Giraffidae > Okapia > Okapia johnstoni. The sequence goes on along the minus strand of CM044326.1, from coordinate 12,823,174 downwards.
GTGTTGGGAGTGTGGAGTCTTAACCACTGGACCACCAAGAAAATGCTAGAAAATATTTTAGAAAAGAGTTTTGGAGGTTGATCACACAACAGTGTGAATATACCTAACCCTTCTAAACTGTAGACTTCAAAGCAGGTAGGATGGTCAATTTTATGTGAACTTTACCACCATTATAAGTATAGATGGATATCTTTTAAAGTTAGTTTTTCAGATTGGTATGTTTGGGACCGAGGGTTCACACAAAGATGCTGAGGATCAGAGAGAAGAAAGCAAGTGGGCATGAAGAGGGTGCTGCAACCCTGACCTGGGATTCTAGGACCAGATGAAAGGAAGGCTTCTCCCTGGTGGAGGTGTGTGAGTAGGAGATGAGCTTTGGCAGTGCCATCGTGGGTGGCTGGCATGAGCTGGACCTTGAGGAGTGGGGGCTTACTGATGGGAGGGAAGAGGGAGACGCCGCAGAGCCCCCACGCTCTGCAGGGGAAGCAGTCCAGAGAACACCAAGTCCTCCCATTTGGCCACGATGCAGTGCAGATGGAAGGCATTCAGAGGACAGTGTGGGCTCTCTGCGTGCCCGGCTGAGTAATCGGACTTCAGAATGGATGAAGTCAGAGCTATCATCACTCCCTTTCTAGCCTTTTAAACAATACATGTCAGAGATGGACTCCTTTGAAGCTAAGCGTCACCTGTCTGGGAATCCTTTTCCTCCAGCATCCCGGTTCACAGGGTGATTGGTGGCCCAGAGTGCTCTCCCCAATGGATGATGCTAACCCACCAGTGGAGGCGCACGTGAAGGATGCTGAGACAGGGAAGGGGGCCATGGGCAGGCTGTGGCCTCTCTTCTGGTCCCGATTCTCCGACACCTGGGGATACATCACTTCATCTCTGGGGCTGTCCGTGTCTCCACCTGTGAAATGAGCAAGGCCATCTGTGACGACCCTGGTGGTCTGCTCCATGGCAGAGTTTATGCAGACAGGTCATCAGGGTGGTCCCTGCAGGCAGATCACACAGCACATGTCTTTGTCATGATTTGGGGGTCTGGAGGTGACGTACTTTTGCTGAGTAACTTGTACCAGAACCTAAGTAGGTCCCTCAAAGTGGAGGCCCATCTTTCTTCCCCTATCACTGAGAGTGCGATTAACAGTGCCAATCAGTTCCTCCTTATGAGATGCACTGCTGCGTGAGATGCCTGGGTAGCAAAGACAGTGCTCGAACTTTGCTCTTTCCCTCATGGATTCCAGTGACTTCTCAGTTAGTTAATAGGTTTCAAAGGGTTCTGGATGTGCAAAGTGGAGACTTGTGGGAAAAAACTGAGAATTTCAATAAGCATAGCCCCCTCTTCAGCCCCCTCCACTACTCACCACACATGCATACACACACAATTTTTTTTAAGCATTTACTTATATTTATGTATTTGGCTGTGCCGGGTGTTAGTTGTGGCACGCAGTGTCTTTAGCTGCAGCATGTGGGGTATAGTTCCCCGACCAGGGATTGAACCCCAGAACCCTGCAATGGGGGTGCAGAGTCTTGGCCGCTGGACAGCCAGAGAAGCCCCACCACCACCCGCAAAATATTCTTTCTTTAAAGAAAATTATATTCATTCCTGGAGCCGTCACCACAGATTACCATAAACTTGGTGGCTTAGAAAAGCAGAAATGTCTCTTCTCCTGGTTCTGGAGACCAGAAGTCTGAAATCAAGGTGTTGCGATGCCACGCTCCCTCCAGAGGCCCCGAAAGAACATCTGTCCTTGTTTCTTCCAGCCTCTGGTCCCCCTGGGCATCCCATGGTTTGTGACTGTATCTCTCCAGACTCTGGCTTCGTATGGCCTTCTCTTCTCTATCTCGTGGTGTTATAAGGACACTTGGACTTAAGGGCCCAGCAGGGCACCCAGGATAATCGCTTCTTTTTTAATTTGTATTTGTTTGTATTTCTTTGTTGGCTGCACCGGGTCTCTGATGCTGCGCACAGGCTTTCTCTGGTTGCGTTGAACAGGGGCCGCCCTGTAGTTGCCACGCTCGGGCCTCCCATTGCGGAGGTTCTGAGCTTTCTCTAGTTGCGCTGAGTGGGGGCTAATCTGTAACTGGAGCACGCAGGCTGCTCATCGCAGTGGCTTCTCTTGCTGTGCAGCACAGCTCTAGGCACACATGCTCAGTAGTGGTGGTGCATGGGCTAAGTTGCTCCATGGCATGTGGGATCTTCCCAGACCAGGGTCTGAACCCACTTCCCCTGCACTGGCAGGCGCATTTGTATCCACTGTACTACCAGGGAAGTCTCTAATTACTTCTCAAGATCCTTAATTAATTGCATCTGCAAAGACCCCATTTCCAAATTGTGTTCACAGGTCTGGAATGTGGACATACCTTTCAGTGGGGAAGGGTGGGGGCGTCATTCAGCTCACTATGAAACCTTGTATAGAGATCCACGTGGCAGACTGGAAAAGGAGCGTGACCTCAGCCCCCTGTTCAGTGCCCTGGCAGCGGCTGGCATCAAGGAGCAAGGTTGGAAACCAGCAGTGTAGTAGAGAGAGAGCTTGGGGCACTTCGGAGCCAAATCCTAGGCTGGGAAATGAGCCGATGCTTGGGTGAGACGACTTGGCCTGTCAGTTCTTGCCTCACCCCATGACGCCCTGCCCCATGGAAACGGGTGGCAGGGGGTATGGAGACGCACCTGACTGCACAGCACGGTGGGCAGGAACCAGTGGACCAGCTGGCTAATGGCTTTCAGAGGCAATCAAGAGCTTATCGAGTTGTAGTGATCCAGGTTTTCGCCCCCTCCCTGACTTGAGGGTACACCTCAAGCTTATTCACTTCTAAGTGCTAGATGACAGTCCATGTTAAATAGTCGTGGTTGCCCTCCCACCCCCCACCACCCTTGTCTGCTTGTACCGTAAGTTGGAGGTGGGCAGAGGGGAGATGTGCTGCAGCCTGGCTGCTGCAGAGCAGGGCTACGGAACCACCGCACCAGAAAACTTTAGGCTGCTTTATTCTTTGCCATGAGGGCTGTCCTGTGCATCGTAGGCTCCTGAACAGCATTCCTGGCCTCTACCTGCTAGATGCCAGTAGGAATCCCCACGAGCTTGAAAGTATTAGGCACTCAGTCATGTCTGACTCTTTGTGACCCCATGGACTATACAGCCTGCCAGGCTCCTCTGTCCATGGGATTGTCCAGGCAAGAATACTGGAGTGGGTTGCCATGCTCTTCCGCCAGGGGATCTTCCTGCCCATGGATTGAACCCAGGTCTCCTGCATTGCAGGCAGATTCTTTACCAAATGAGCCGCTATCTTGGATATGATACCCACTTCTGACAACCAAAAATATCTAAAGACGGGGCTTCCCTGGGGGGACCAAACTGTCCCTGGTGGAGAACCAATGCTTTAGACAAACTGCCTTTCCCAAGCCAGCTTGTCAGGTGTCAGAACTGAGATGGTCTTTTTCTTTGTAAAAATTAAACAAACAAATAACATTGCTCCCTGCCCAGTGCTTTTGCGTTTGGTTTGACCCCAAACCAAAACATGCACCCAGAACCACACTTGATTTCCGTGCCTCCTCCCCTCCCTCATCTCCATGCAGAACCAGAAGTGATTTTGCAGGAAAAGGAGGCTCACAGTGTTTGGCCCAATTATTGGATAGTTGCTCCTATTGTGTTCTCAGAAGGGCCTCGAGGACTGCACCCAGCAGCCTGCCCAGGCAGGCGTGGTGCTTCCCCAAACCTGCTCGCCCTCTGTCCATCTGGCCTCTTGCCTTTTCTCAAAGTGGTCATCCCTCAGCAGCTCCTCACCCCCATTCTCCAATCTGTGACTTGGAATCCCGCCTCTCAAATTTCCCTAAAGAAATTCAGTGTCTGCATAGATGAGTTTTCCAAGAAGCCCATCTTCTGGGATTGAGATGCAGGGAAATCAAGCTGCTGGTGTGATTTTTTTTTTTTTTAACATTTATTTGGCTGCGTCAGGTTTTAGTTGCGGCACACGAGATCTTTGATCTTTGTTACGGCATGCGAACTCTTAGTTGCGGCATGTGGGATCTAGTTCCCTGACCAGGGATCGAACCCAGGCCCCTTGCATTGGGAGTGTGGACTCTTAGCCACTGGACCACCAGGGACGTCTCGAGCAACTGGTGTTGATTCGACCTCAGAATCATGACATCAGGACATCAGGGGTATGGCAGGGGTGATGTGGCCTTTTGATTGACACCTCCACATCCTGCTTTCCCCGCCCCTTTGGGAAGGAACTCTTCACCTGTGCTTCTGGAGCAATTGGTGGGAAGGATCCCAGATCCTCTGCCTGCCCAGCATGACGGAGAGACTTGACAAATTTCTGGCTCAGATGAAAATCCTAAAATCTTAGAATCTGTCTGTCTGCCTTCTGACCACCCAGCAGGAAAACTTTCCCTTCAATCCCAACACCTTGGCCTCCCCCTATGTCAGAGAGCTCACTACTGCTTAAGACAGTCAGTCTACCTCTGCTGGACATTCCTGATCGCCTGCTTCTTACAGTGGCATCTCAGGTCTGGTTCTGGCTCTAGACAGACACACAGTGGTGAGTCCCTTGTTCTCCACACCAGGTTGTCAGCCATGTCACTGGCTCATTCTTCCTTTTCTGTCCTTTAGTCATTTCATGGAATGGCTTCAAGATCCCTCCCTCTCCTCGAAGCCCTTAAGGAGATAAGTCGTCGTGGTATGGCCCTCTCCAGGCTTCCCGGGTGGCACTAGTGATAAAGAACCCGCCTGCCAATGCAAGAAACGTAAGAGATGTGGGTTTGATCCCTTGGTCAGGAAGATCCCCTGGAGGAGGGCATGGCAACCCACTCCAGTATTCTTGCTTGGAGAATCCCATGGACAGAGGAACCTGGTGGGCTACAGTCCATGGGGTCACAAAGAGTCAGACACGACTGAGTGACGGAGCACAGCACGTGGTCCTTGCTGGATGTCTTATTCCTAACTGACCACACGGGGCTAACATGTGAGGTGGTGGCAGCAGGCTGCCCCCTCGCTTTCCAGACTCTGTTGGTGCCACTGGGGGAGCTCTGCCATTTGGGACAAGTGCTTCACTAGTGAGGGCTCATTCTGGGACTTCTCACCATGAACAGCTGACCCACCACACCTTTCCCAGCCCATCCCCAAGTTTCCCATCCACAGATGCTGGCTACATTTCATCCTAGTACTTTGGGTCCGTGGACGCAGCCTGTTTCATTCGTCTTGAGCCTTTAAGCTACCTCCCGTATTTTGAATGGGCACAACATGCCAGGGCACCATCACACATGTACCGACGGGGTGGGAGCGAGACTCCCCTCTGCCCCGCGAGACTCCCTGCACCTGCTCTGATGACTGCAGAGGCTGTGCCAGCTCTGGGTCCCAGCACAGTGCCACCTCCCTGTCTCGTGCAGTGAGCAAGCACTACTGTCCAGTCCGTGCTTGCCTCACCATGTCCTGTATTGATGACATCCCCCAATCCAACCAGCCTCCCGACCCTATTGGGAAACCACAGAGGAAATGAAGCTGGTGGGGCACGCGTGTTCCTCGGCCACTCTGCCGACGTCTGACGTCGACGGCTCTCTTCGCTGAGAACACGTGAACCCAGCACTGAGTACCCCACCCTCAAATTCTACCAGGCTTCAAAATCTCCAGACTGTCATTTCAACAAGCAGCCAGGCACCCTTAGTGATGAATCGGGGTGAAATTGGCATGTCACTCACACCTCAAGCATCTCCCACTGTTCTCCAAGCAGAACCACTGTCCCAGGAGCACTGCTGGAGGTGAGGCTGGAAACGGGACAGTGCAGCCGCTGCATCCCCCCATCGTCACCTTTGCTCCTGTCTGTCTTGCCCCCTGATGGGACCTCGGAATGCCCAGCTGTGCCTCTCAATGGAGAGATTTCTTTACCTTTTGTTAAGCATGCATCTATTTTTGGTTGTGCTGGGTCTTTGCTGATGTGCTAGGGCTTTCTCTAGTCACGTTGAGTGGGAGCTACTCTTCGTTGCGGTGCGTGGGCTTCTCTTGTTGTGAACACGGGCTCTAGGGTCACAGGCTGCAGTAGCTGTGGCTCACGGGCCCTGGAGCACTTTGGCCTTCTTTAGCTGCAGCTCGTGGGCTCAGTAGTTGCCACATGCAGGGAGTGGACCCTAGGGAGTGGGCTCCGTAGTCATGGTGCACAGGCTTAGTTGCCCTGCGGCATGTGGGATCCTCCCAGACCAGGGATTGAACTCGTGGGAAATCTGAGAGATCTCACAGAAGAGAGGCACCTTTCAAAGCCACAGTGCAATCCAATCCCCTGGCTGCAGGACTCAGTTCTGATGGTGGGATTTCTGCCCAGCTCCTGTCCCCGCCTTGTGCCCCATGAATACCCACTGGGCTTCTGAGCGTTTGCTCAAGTGGAGGTCCTCCTACTCCACCTATTCAGTGGGCCCGAATCCACTGATAACCTGACAGGCAGTACCCAGGGGCCTCCGCCAGCCCATCCCGGCCCGCCTCTGACCCTGTGCTCACACCGGGTCCACGCTCACCAGCCTTCCTGGGCACCAAGCTTACTGCTCATGCGTGTACCTCTCCCACCCACTCTGAGCCCGGCCACCCCACCTGTCAGTGGGCACACACTGGGGAACTCGCCAGGTCCCCACCCACCTCAGTGACCCCAGCCTGCTCTCAGAGGTCAGTCTACCCAGCACTGTGTGGAGTTGGACAGCCTGGCACCCCGACCCTGCCCATGGCACTGGCTGTCCCAGATTTGGACTTTGTGTTGTAAAGCAGGAAACTCTGACATCATCGTCTCAAGCAAGGGAAAAGTATGATTCAACAAGCTTTAGGAAGATGAATCAAGCATGGACTGTGTGGGTTGGGGAATTCAGGGCACTGTGGTTGCGGGGTGTAAACAGTTATGGTGCAAAGGCCTCTCTCCCCCAGCCCTGGGGTTTTGGACACCGTCGTGTTCTTGATGACACACCATGAGGACCTTCGCTGATGACCGCAGAGCTGATGACTGATGGCCGAGTCATTTGCCCCAGCATGTCTTCCTGCAGACAGGGAAGGTACCCTCACAGGAGCAGGTGGCGGACCATCCTGCCTTGCAAGGCGCACTCGCCTCCCCTCTCTCTTCCAATCCATCCAGGGTTTGAGCAGGTGTCTGGCTCCCTCTGGTGACAAGAAGATGCTTAAGCATCCCATTTCCCCTGATGGTGGAAAGCACGCTTGCTGAGTGGAGGACGGGTAAACTGAACAGAGAGCCCCCAGGCTGAGTAAATGTGTATCTCGTATATACATATGCCACATGTAATCAGTATATACACTGAGTATATGACAGATACACTCAGCCTGGGGGGCCCCTCTGGGGTCCAGTCTCTCCCTCAGGCTCCCCGAGTACACACCAGTTCCTTTAGGGTAACTAGAAAGATTTTAATGACCTGTGACCCTTTCTACTGCCCTTTCCTCTGGCCCAGTGGTGGGTGGGAGGAAGTGCAGGATCTGGGGGCCCACAGAACCCCGGCTGCTCTCTGCTTGTGTGGCCGCAGGCTGGTCACCCAGCTTCTCTGGGCCTTGGTTTCTTCTTTTGTAAGCTGGAGGTGAAAAGAGGCAGGTCTCAGAGTTATCACGAGGCTTCGATCATATACCAGGTCTAGAGCACCTGACACCCAAGAGGTGCTTAATGAAGAATTATCTCATTATTGTAACCAGCAGCGGTGTCTGTGTGGCTGCATAAAAATGGAGTGAGCTTCCCATTCCTGAGCAGTGAAGACCAGTGAGGGCACCTCCCGTGGACAGCGGAGCACTTTGGCAAATGAGATGGGAAATGCATACTGAGGTCTAAGAGCTGACCTGTGGGAGCGCCCTCCCCTTCCCGCTCTGCAGGGGCTGGGCCCGACCTCCGACTCCAGGCCCTGCAGCCTCTCCGGGGCCTGGGCCTGTCCCTGAGGTTCTCCAAGCCTCAGTGACCTCACAGCAGTGTCCTCTCCCTGGTGGAGCGCTCTGAGGCCTCTGAGAAGATTCACTGAGGTTCCAGAGTCCTTTGAAGATACAGGCTGTACCTGTCGGGTCAAAGACAGGACCACTCCATCAAGTCTCTTCTCTCTGAGAAGCAGCTGGCAGAGGCCAGGGGAGGCTGCTCGGGGTCAAGTCCAGTGAGTCCACCGGATGGTGACCCCTTCTGATGCTGGGGTCCAAGATGCAGCCCCCCTGAGGGAGGGAGGCCGACCTACATCTCATGCGTGCGTGCTCAGTCACGAAGTCGTGTCTGACTCTTGCGACCCCGTGGTCCATAGCCCGCCAGGCTCCTCTGTCCATGGAATTCTCTAAGAATACTGGAGTGGGTTGCCATGCCCACCTCCAGGGGAGCTTTCTGACCCAGGGATTGAACCCACGTCTCTTAAGTCTCCTGCATTGACAGACCCACCTGGGAAAGCCCCACATGCATGCTCAACCAGAGACCCCATGCCTTCAGGGGAGTTAGTTCCTGCTATCCGCATCCCTCCCCCTTGGCCTTCTCTGAATCACCACTGGCCTCCCTGATCCTTCTCCCTCTGCAGTGGGATGTCCGGCCTCCAGGCTCACCCTCCTGACACACAGCTCTGGAGGACACACCTGGGTCCAGGAGCTGCCCGCATTCCCACCGCCAGACCTCGGGGAGGCTGTGTCCGCCTCGCATCCTGGCCTCACCCCATCTCCACCTGTGCCCACACTCTCTCCCGGACCACCCTCTCCTCTCCTTCCTCAGTTTTCTTCCTCCTTTGTCTTTGTTCTTTTTTAAAAATTATTTATTTATTTGACTGCTTGGGTCTTAGCTGCGGCAGGTGGGATATTTCGTTGTGGGGTGAAGGGTCTCTGTGGGGCGCAGGGTCCCTAGTTGTGGGGTGCAGGGTCCCTGGTTGTGGGGTATGGGGTCCCTGGTTGTGGGGTGTGGGGTCTCTAGTTGTGGAGCACAGGCTCAGTTGCTCCATGGCATGTGGGATCTTAGTTTCCCTACCAGGGATCAAACCCACACCTCCTGCATTGCAAGGTGGATTCTTAACCACTGGACCACCAGGGAGGTCCCCTCTGTCTCTATGGTTATTTCTGTTTCCCACTTGCTGTCCCTGAATCATCACCAGTTACTTCGTCTCTCCGTACCTCTGTCTCCTGATGTGAAAACATCTGCGAGTGTATCTGCTGATCAGGCCGTGGTGAGGATTAAACAAGATGGGGCCTGGGAGGCAGGTGCCCGGCCCTCAGCCGGCCGTGTGTCTGTGCCATCCCCACCCCATCATCGTCACTTGTCATAAGTTGACTTTGGTACTCAGCGATGCTTATCTGATTTTCTGTGGTTCTGTCACACTGAAGCTCACGCCCTATGTAAGAACCACTGGTCTTGGGTGCAACATTCAGCAAACACCCTGGGTCAGCCAGCAAGTTCATTTGGGTTTTTCTGAACGATGATACAGAAAAACAGAAACGAACTTTTTGGCCAACCCCATACTTCCATGGACACAGAGGGTTTCAGACACGATAAATAAGATGAGGGTCCCACACAGGCAGGCGGAGAGAGCCCCCTGCGGGCTTTACCTCTCCTGCCAGCCCTACCCACGGGCTTCCCTGGTGGCTCAGCTGGTAAAGAATCCACCTGCAATAACAGAGACCTGGGTTCAAACCCTGGGCTGGGAAGATCCCCTGGAGAAGGGAATGGCTACCCACTCCAGTATTTTGGCCTGGAGAATTCCATGAACTGTATAGTCCATGGGGTCACAAAGAGTCAGACATGACTGAGCCACTTTCACTTTCAGCCCTACCCAGGGGGTGACACCCACTAAGGGCTGCTTGTCCATTCCCTCCTGAAGCCTGGGCATCCTTAGATAAAACTGTTCATGTTTTGGGGCTATACTTCTGCGTCTAGGGTTCCACGCCGTCTGGATGGTGCTCTGCATTTCCTAACACCTTCTCATGAACTGTCACATGGGACCCTCACACCCTTCTCGGGAGGTGTGTAATTTACTGGGACTGCTTTAACAGGCCGGCTGACTCACATGATAGGCGCTGTGCAGGATCACTGCACAGAGGAACACTGTCTCCCACCATTCTGGAGGATGGAAGCCCAAGATCAGGGTGTCCTCCAGGCTGGTTTCTCCTGAGGCCTCGCTCCTTGGCTTGCAGACGGGTGCCTTCCCCCGGTGCATCATGCACATTTTCTCTGCACGTGTGCCCCTGGTGTCTTTTCCTCCTCTTCTAAGGATACCAGTGGCAGTGGATCAGGGTCCATCCTAAAGAGAGTGAAAGCGTTAGTCTCTCAGTCGTGTCTGACTCTTTGCAATCGCATGGACTACAGCCCACCAGGCTCCTATTTCTGTGGGATTCTCCAGGAAGGAATACTGGAGTGGGTTGCCATGTCCTTCTCCAGGGCGGGTGGGGGGGAGGGTGTCCTTCCTGACCCAGGGATCAAACCGGATGTCCTGCATTGGCAGGCGGATTCTTTACCACTGAGCCACCTGGGAAGCCACATTTTAGCTTGATCACCTCCTTAAAGGCCCTGTCTGCAAATACAGTGCCATTCTGAAGGACCTGGGGGTTGGGACATCAACAAATGAATTGAAGGACGAAGTGGGCACAATTCAGCCCATAGCAGGATGTAGGCAGGGCAGGTTGCTGCCCGTTTTACAGCTGGAGATGCCACGGCTGAGACAGGGTGAGTGCCTGGAGCCCTGCCTGCTGCTGCCAGGAAGCCCAGGCTGAGGCTGGGAGGGCAGACGCTGGACTCCGGGCTCCTCCATGCTCCACTGCCCCTGCTTGTGGCCAGCAGCGGGGACGACAGGAAGCTATGAACCCCGCCACTCTGAGCTCAGACCATCTGGGAAGACCCTAGTCAGCTCGCAAACAGGATGTGGGCCCTTCAGGAAGGCGCTGGCTGCCTGCTGTTGATTTGAGTGGGTTTCCTGCCTGTGTGGCTTGTGGCTTCCTAGCCGTCACCCTGCTCATCACGTCTTCTCATCTCATCAGCCAGTGTGGTCTCAGCTCTTGGGGCCCCGGGTTTTCCAGGGGTTTTCATGGAACGTGGGGGAGGACAGGTCTGCCCTCCCTTCCTCTGAAGAGAGTCAGCCAGCTCCAGCAGTGCTTCTTGGTACCTGCCATGTACAGAGAAGGCTACAGGAAAATTTGATGGTTGCTCCATTGGTGATACAGGCTTCCCAGGTGGCTCACATGGTAAAGAATCTGCCCTGCCAGTGCAGGAGATGTAAGAGACATGGGTTTGATCCCTGGGTTGGGAAGATCCCCTGAAAGAGGGCATGACAACCCACTCCGGTATTCTTGCCTGGAGAATCCCATGGACAGAGGAGCCTGGGGGGCTGCAGTCCGCGGGGTCACAGAGTCAGACAGGATTAAGCATGTCCGTCTGTGATATGTCAGCCCCCCGGGGGCACTGACTAGGGGACCCCTGTGCTGTCATCGGGTGCACAGTGGCGGCATGGAGGACCCTCTGGCTGGTTGCACAGGACAGACAGGGTTCTGCCAGCATGCTCTGTGACACGGTCTGGCCACGCTCGGCTTCTGGTTGCCTCTCTGTCTTACAGGCCTGCTATTAGATAGTGGACATCCTTCCCTGCTAACAGTGGGCATCACATCCAGACGCCCGCCAGCCAGCCAGCCGGAGTGGTCCTGCGTGCCACCACAACTTTGCACCCAACTACAGCACATCGCCTGTCATGCCTGGTCCTGGTGCTGTCTGGTTTCCAGGACTTACTCACGCTGATCCTCAACCTCCTTTCTCCCTCTGCTCCAGGCCCTGGGCAGAGCATCGAAGCTTTACCCTTAAACACAGTAGATATATGTCTATGTGGGCTTCTCTGGTGGCTCAGTGGTAAAGAATCTGCCTGCAGGAGATGCATGCTGTAGTCAGGTGCACAGTTGTGGCGACATGCAGGACCGCTCTGGCTGGCTGCAGAAGAGGGACTTGGGTTCCACCTCCAAGCTCCATGATACATCCTGGCCAAGCTCGGTTTCCAGCTGCCCCTCCATCTCGCAGGCCTGACATCAGATAGTGCTGACATCCTTACCTTTTGCCACATGTGTCCACATGTGTTTTGGGGTCCCAGCTGTTTCCTTGCACAAGGTCATCAGAAGCAGAGAGCAGGGGTTCTCAACTTGGCTGCACAAAGAATCACCTGGAGAGCTTAGAAAAAAGCCCACAGTCTAGGCTGCACCCGAGACCAGCTCCAGCAGATCTTGCGGGGGGCGGGGGGGGCGCAGGACTGAGGCATTAGTATTTTTTTTAAGTTTCCCAGGTGACTCCAATACACGCCTGACTTTGAGACCCAGGGACCTAGCCGGCCTTGGAGGCAACAGGTACGATCCTGTGGGTGGTGAGGGGCATAGTTCTGGCATGTGCCGTGCAGCCTTAGCAGCTTGGTGTCTGGTTTATAACCTTTGCCATGGGGATAATTCTATGACACAAATGGCATTCAGCGTCTAGCCCCTAATCTATGTTTAGAGGATGGTCACCCCCTCCTCCTCTCCCCGTCCCCCCACCTCCCCCTCAGAAGTAAGCAAGGTCAGTTACGTCACGCTGCCAGGCCACTGGCAGCAGGCACCGGATAAATAAGGATCGCATGTTTTGCAGGCTTCCTGCTGTTCATGCATTCATGTTTTATTCATGCACGCATGATGCCGAATGTTCCCTTCTTAGGGGAGAAATTGCAGCCTGCAGGTTTCAAGACGGAATACATTAGTATAAATTGAGGGCACGGAGGCAAGTGAGAGACCAGAGAAGCAGTGCTCTGATGAGGGTTTGGTGGGCAGTTAAACGCAGAGGACAAGGATGATCTCGTCAATGTATACAGTCAGGACTCTGTCTTCTGGGCCGGTGCTGCCCTCTTGTGGGCAAGAGTCACAGTCCACCCCAGCTGTTCTGTGAGGCAGATACTCTTTTTTTGATTTTTTTTTTAACTTTTTATTTTGTGTTGGAGTATAGGTGGCTCATACCTACAGAGAATCTGCCTGCAATGCAGGAGACCCAGATTCAATCCCGGGGTCTGGAAGATCCCCTGGAGAAGGGCATGGAAACCCACTCCAGTATTCTTCCCTGGAGAATCCCCATGGACAAAGGAGCCTGGCAGGCTACAGTCCATGGGGTCACAGAGTCGGACACAACTGAGTGACTAACACACAGACACACATAGCCAATTAACAAGGTTGTGACAGTTTCAGGTGAATAGTGAAGGGACTCAGCAATACATACACATGTGTCCATTCTCTGCCCAGTTCCCCTCCCATCCATGCTGCCACATAACATTGAGTAGAGTTTCCTGTACTATACAGAAGGTCCTTGTTGGTTATCCATTTGAAATATTGCAAAAGACAGATATTCTTAACCTAGACTCAACATTGGCAAGTGAGTCACTTGGAAATCAAGAATTGTGATCAGGGTCCCAGCCTAGGTCTGGCTAATTCCAGAGACTTCACTGCTGTACCATGATGTCCTGTCTGTCCTTTCTCTAAGAACCTAAGTGGTCCTGGAGGCCCAAGTTCAAATCCACCTCCAGCATGTACTAGCTGTGTGGCTTTGGGGCAATCGATTAACCTCTCTCAGCTTCTGTTTTCTCATCTGCAAAAATAGTTTTGCAATATGTACCTTACCAAATGGCCATGAGAATTTTTGTTTGACCTCAAGTACACAGAAGGAAAAAGACTTGAAGCATTTGTCTCAGGATGGTCAGCTTAGTCGCTCAGTCGTGTCTGACTCTTTGCAACCCCATGGACTGCAGCACGCCAGGCTTCACTGTCCATCACCAACTCCCAGAGCTTGCTCAAACTCATGTCCATCAAGTGAGTGATGCTATCCAACCATCTCATCCTCTGTTGTCCCCTTCTCCTCCTGCCTTCGATCTTCCCAGCATCAGGGTCTTTTCCAATGAGTCAGTTCTTCACATTAGGTGGCCAAAGTATTGGAGTTTCAGCTTCAGCATCAGTCCTTCGAATGAATATTCAGGACTGATTTCCTTTCCTTTTTTCCTCATTATGGTAGGATATTAGTAAATTGTCCCCTTTTTTGAATGTATTACTTTTTTGTTGTTGTTGTTTTACTGAAGTACAGTTGGTTTATAATATTGTGTTACTTTCAAGTGTATAGCATAGTGATTTTCTTTTCAGATTATATTCCATTATAGGTTATTACAAGATGCTGGGCATAATTCCCTGAGCTATAGAGTAAATCTCTGTTGCCTATCTATTTTATGTACACTAATAATGAAATGGGGCTTCCCTGGTGGCTCAGTGGTAAAGAATTTGCCTTCCAATGCAGGAGACACGGGGAAGGCAATGGCACCGCACTCCAGTACTCTTGCCTGGAAAATCCCATGGATGGAGGAGCCTGGTAGGCTACAGTCCATGGGGTCTCGAAGAGTCGGACACGACTGAGCGACTTCACTTTCACTTTTCACTTTCATGCACTGGAGAAGGCAATGGCAACCCACTCCAGTGTTCTTGCCTGGAGAATCCTAGGGACGGCGGAGCCTGGTGGGCTGCCTTCTATGGGGTCGCACAGAGTCGGACACGACTGAAGCAACTTAGCAGCAGTAGCAGCAGCAGCAGGAGACATGGGTTCATTCCCTGGGATGGGAAGATCCCCTGGAGAAGGAAATGGCAACCCACTCCAGTATTCTTGCCTGGGAAATCCCATGAACAGAGGAACCTGGTGGGCTACGGTCCATGGCGTTGCCAACAGTCATACACAACTAAGCAACTGAGTGCACACAATAGTGAAATATCTGAGTGCGTTACTTTCATAATCAGACAAAAACAAAGGATTCGTTAGACCACTCTCCTTTGAAAAGAGGTCAAAGCACTCACCACTGTGTACCAGCCCAGTGAGACACCATTGGAGAGAATGTTGTCTTTTCTCAAATCAAGCAAATGTCAAGTAAATTTCACGATCCCTCCAGGGAAAACCGCAGACTTTCCCTGAAGGGGTCTTTCTCCTTGTCTAGCACAGAAGCCTGAGCTCCCCTGACCCAGCTCAGTGCTGTCTCAGTCTCTGCTAAAAAGCCAGGACTCTCATGTGAGATCCTAGTGTCCTGGGGTGCCCTCCCTCCTCACAGCCAGGAAGGGATCAGGAGCCGGACCTTGGGTGCCAGGCATCATGGCTCCAAATCATATTAGCGTCTTCCTTTACCTTTGCAATGAAGCCAACCAAGAAATACCTGGCCCCTGAAATTCCCTTTTACCAGCACCTTAAGTTCTATTGCAATAGAGAATTCTCTTCTTTAAAAAGTATATTCTTGGGACTTCCCTGGTGATCAGTTGGTTTGAAATCCATCTTCCAATGCAGGGGACGTGAATTCAATCCCTAGTCAGGAAACTAAGATCCCACGTGCTGCAGGGCAACTAAGCCCACGTGCCTCAGCTACTGAGCCTGAGTGCCACAGCTAAAGAAGCCTGCACACCACAGCAAAGACCCAGCTTAGCTAAAAAAAAAAGTTTCTAAAAGTATTTTCTTTAGAAAATCTTGTCATTTGTTTCCAGGCTGTGTTGTATATTCTTCTGTGTGCTTAGTCACTCTGTCGTGTCCGACTTTGTAACCCCATGGACTGTTTGTTACCCGCCAGGCTCCTCTGTCCATGGAATTCTCCGGGAAAGAATACTAGAGTGGGTTGCCATGCCCTCTTCCAGGGGATCTTCCCAACCCAGAGATCGAATCCAGGTCTCCCATATTGCAGGCAGATTCTTTACCGTCTGAGCCACCAGGGAAGCCCAAAACTGAATCTGCTGAGAGTGGAGTCCAAACCCACACGGGCACTGGCCCATTGGATCCTAAGTCCAATGCCCTAACCACTCAACCACCTCTACATATTCTTTTCATTACTCTTAAATTAACCTTTTCTGTACAGACAGACTAGAAGGGAATATCTAAATGAATAGGAGTGTTTCTCTCTGGATGGTGAGAGATGGTAGTTGGTGCTGCCTTCCTTGTAATGATAATAGCTCAAATCTATTAAACAATTACTGTATGCCAGGCACTGTAAGATGCATTCATCACTTCAACCTTGGAACAACCTTGCAAAGTAGGAACTATTGTTACCCCACTCTCAGATGAGGGGACAGAGACCCAGAGAAGGTAATTAACTTCCCCAAGGTCACACAGCTAATGAGCTGGCCCTCTCTGTGTTCGTGGCCCCTGTGATGTGGTGCCTCTCCATCCTGGCTTTATTCCCAGATCATTCTTCAGTGAATGTGTGTTTCTTTTACGATGAGGAAGAGAGTTTTTGTTCTCAAGTGAACCTGTCTGGTCCCACCAGTGCAAAAACACATGGAGCCACTGAAAGACCCCACGTGCCACCACTAAGACCCGGCACAGCCAAGTTGATTAATTAATAATGGAAAGAACACATGGGAGAAATACAGTGCAAACACAGTAATGCCCAAAGGAAATATGGGAATAGTGGCATTTCTGTGTATTATTCTGTGTAGCCCACATTCTTTGAAATAAGCATCTCTTACCTAAGTGACCAAAAAAGTAAAACCTGTAAAGCAGAAAAGGAAATCCTGCTGCCCTGGATCGTGCCTGTCCTGTTCCACCCGTGACCCTCAGAGGTACTAATGGATGCATCTGAGTGCAGAGTGAATGGTCACACTGGGAGAAACCCCTGGGCTTCTGGATTGCCTTTTTTTGCTTTTGCTTCCAGCAATATACAGAGTTTGTGCTTTCAGCTCCTCGGGGACAGCCTTTGCCCCTGTGTCCCTGTCTTGATGGGCTCTAGGCACAGAAGCCAGGCCCCGTGTCACACTCCAGCAAAGACAAGGATGAAACTTGGAGGGGAGAGTCGGCATTTTCTCTTCCACCGGGTACCACGGGTACCACATGTGCTGCTGTTGCTGAGTGACAGGCCTCCTCCACCAGGTGCCAGGAGAGAGCAGGCCTTCAAATGGGCCTGGCTGCAGAAGACTCGGGGCCCACTGAACAGGAAAACGGAGCACCCACAGCTTAATTCCTTTCCCTGGGGTCTGCTAGCTCTTCTCCACCCAGCACAGCCACAGAGCATCAGTGGAAACCAGCATTGCTGAAGTGCTTCATCCGGACCAGGGTCATGCTGGGCCCTTACATCTGCCTTCATTCATCCCTCCCCACAGGCGCTGTAAAATACATCTTATTACCATCTCCTGTTTTCAGATGTGAAAACACAGAGAGGGCGAAGGACTTGCCCAGGGCTGCCCACAGTTACGTGGTGGTACCAGGATTCACACCCAGCCCGGCTCTAGAATCCACACCCACTTCTGGAACCAGATGGTTTCTGTCCGCATCCTCGTTGTGGTGTGAGATGTGAGAAGCAGGTGGCTACCTGTGAATGGCACAGTTTGGGGTTAGGTGTGGTTTTCCCTCTTCAACTTTATTATCTGTGCTGGAGCTAGCTGGACACCGGGGCTGCAGAGGGTACAGGGGTCAGCTGCCCCCTGGCAGCCAGGGGCCCGGAGCGAGTTGCCTAACCTCTGTGAGCCTCAGTTCCTTTTTGGATACAGCTGTGATCAAGGCAGCTGCCTCATTGCATTGTTAGAAAGGAATCATGAGATAACAATGAGATAATGGATATAAATCACATAGTCCAGTCCCTGGCATCATATCAATACAATAAGCACTTGCTAAAGAGTCAATAGCCATTTTGCTATAGGTATTTATATCACACACACACACACACATGTGTGTGTGTGTGTATATATATATATATGAAGTGTAATCATGTTTTTGTGCAGAGAAAATATTACAACCCAACAAATTGTTGTGAAACAAATATCTACATAGCCTGAAAATAGACCAAATACAAATCAATGCCTAACAATCCTCCCACCCCACCTCTGCCTCCATGGTAACTCCCTCCCTCCCTCCAGGGCAACAGTAACCACCATCCTGACTTCTCTATTATTCATTTCCCTGTTTTGTCTTTACAGTTTGACTTCCTAGTTGTATATCTCTCAGTGGTTTAATTTTGCTGTTTTCAATTCTGTGTAAGTGGAATCACACCACTGGGTATTCTTGCCTGTCTGTGTTCTTTTGGAATTATATCTTTTAAAATTAACCCACGTTATTGATGATGTGTTTTCTTTGCTATGATAATCCCATTATATGAAGATGTCACAGCTTGTTTCTCTGTTGTACTGTTGATGGGCGTTGGGTTGCTTCCAGTTCGAGGATCTTACAGTGTTGGGATGAGCATTCCTGAATGTGTCTCCTAGTACATATCAGACTTTTCCGTAGGGTGTCTGCCTAGGAATTAGGTTTGTGGGTCATTGGGTGAGTTCCTCTTTAATTTTATAGACACTGCCAAAGTTTTGCCAGAATGGTTGTCTAATTTACAGTCCTACCAGCAGTGTGCAAGAGTCCAGATCGCCTACATTCTTGCCAACACTGGGTGTTGTCAGGCTCTACAATCAGCTGAAAATCTAGTGACATTTCACTGTTCTTATTGACACACCCCCGAATTCTAATGAAGTTGAGCATCTTGTCATGTTCCATTGTTCTTTTGAGTTTCCTCTTTTGTGAAGTATCTGTTATGGTTTCTGCCCCCTTGTCCACTGCTTTGTCTTTTTCTTTTCTAATTTTTAAAACTAATTTCATTATTTGGCTGCACTGGGTCTCACTGCTGTGCGGGCTTTTCTCTAGTTGCGTGAGCCAGGGCTACTCTGTAGTTGTGGTGCATGGACTTCTCACTGCAGTAGCTTCTCGTGTTGGGGAGCACAGGCTCTAGAAGGTTCAGGCGTCAGTAGCTGTGGCTCCAGGCTCTAGAGCACAGGCTCAGTAGTTGTGCATGAGTTTATTTGCCCCTTGACATGCAGGATCTTCCCCGATCAGGGGTCAGACGTGTGTCTTCTGCATCGACAGTCAGATTCTTTACAGCTGAACTCCCAGGAAAGCCCGACACTGGTTAGTCCTCTTCTCACTGATTTATAACAGTTTTTAAATACAGTCTTGATGTGAGCTGTCTGACTCTGCTATACATGTTTTTAAGAATGTACATTACATGTATATTTTCCCACATCTTGGATTTCTTAATGTGCTCCTTTGATGAATCTAAAGAATGACCTTCTTAATTTCAATATAGACCAATTGTCAAGCTTTTCTTTTAACGGTTTGTAGTTTGTTTGGTTTAAGAAATCTCTCCCTGCCCCCAACATTGTGGCAGTACTTTTGGCTATTATCTTCCAGCAACTTTATTGTTTTGCTTTTCTCACGGGTCTCTGATCTGCCTGGAATTGATTCTTACATGTGTGGTGCAGCTGATTTTTTTTCCCTAGAATTTCAAGTTTACTTAGCACCATTTATGGAAAAACTCATCCTTTCCCCCACTGCTTCGTATGCATACTTTCCCATAAATTAGGTGTCCACACAAGTATGGATCCGTTTCTGGGCTTTCTCTTCTGCTTCACTTGCATATTTGCTATTTCTTGTGCCCGCAGCACTCTCTTCTCATCATTACAGCTTTAGAAGCAGTCCTAATGTCCAGTAGGGCAAGTCTTGCCAATTCTTCTTCTTCTTGCAAGGTATCCAGGCTGGGCTTGGCCCTCATCATTTCTGTGAACAATTTAGAATCAGTGTGTCACTTTCTACAGACACACAAAAGATGTTCTTTAGTAGTATTATTCATCACCATATATCAGTAATAATAATAAAGTTGATTAATTCTTCCTGGACCAGGAAATTCCAAATACATAGAAGTCTCCATTTGGGTTTTGCAAATTTTTCTGGTTCTACATGTCTGGCCTGACCTCTTGCTAGAGACTGTCATGTCAGGCCCCTTGACACACTGCATCTAGAAGGAGGTGCCTCCCTCTCTCCCAGTGCTGGGAGAGACACACGCAGAGAACACTGTCCCGGGAAAAGCAGGAGGGACTGAGTCCCAGTCAACACCAGGTCTGAAAAATGACCTGCAAAAATGTCCCATGGTCACATAATTGACAAGCCGATTTGTGCAACGTCTTGTTCTTAGAGGTTCACATGTGTATTAGCAGGTGTTAAGCTCTGAGGTTATCCTCACATTTGCTTAACAATTGTATTTGTTTTCCTATCACTGCTGTAAAAAGTTACCACAAATTGAGTGGCTTAAGGTAATACACATATATTATCTTACATTGTGGGTCAGAAGTCCACAATGGGTCTCACTGAGCTAAAAAATGAAGGTGTTGGCAGGATTGCCTTCCTGCTGGAGGATCCTTTCTGGAGCGGGGAGCCCATTTTCTTTCCTTTCCAGCTCCTGAGGGTGCCCACATTCTCGGGCTCAAGGCCCCGTCTTCCATCTTCAAAGCCAGCAGTGACTAGTCAAGTCTTCCTCACGATGCCACGGCTCTGGTTCCGTGGTCTCATCTCCTTCTGTGACTCTGAGTTGTCTTCTTCCTCCTTCCACGTTTAAAGGTGATTACATTTGCGGAGTCTGGGGGGCAACAGTCCATGGGGTCACAAAGCGTTGGACATGACCTAGCAACTAAACAACAAAATTGTGATGACAGTGGCCCACAGGGACAATCAACACAATCCCTTTATTTTCAAGTCAGCTGGTTAGTGACCTTAATTCCATCTGTAGCCTCTGTTCTCTTTGGTCAATTATGATAACAGGCTCCAGGGATTAAGACATGGACATCTTTGGGGAGCCTTATTTTGCCCTCTGCACCGTGGAACCCTTGGCCTGCAAGTCCACTCACCCCAGCTTGCTATCACATATAATGTAGCGCTTTGTTATTTATGGCACATGGTACAGTGGGCGTTCTTTCTCTAGCTCCGCCCTGCTATGCCCGGTCCTCCTTGGCACCGATGACATCGTATGGTAGGTTAATTTGTTTATGGTCTTTCTTCTTCGCAAATACAAACTCTACAAAAAAATCAGGGACTTTGTCTGTTTTGCCCACAGCCGTATCTCGGCTCCTTGAGCAGTGCCTGGCACCTGTAGGTTCCATTATGTGTTATTTTTCTCTTTCAGTTTTAGTTTTAAAATTATGAAAATATAATAACACTTTCATGGGAGACTTGGAAAATACAGAACAAAGTTACATACAGTTCCACTATAACAATTATTTTTTAAGTAGATAAATTGAGATTTTTAGTTGGAGTTTCAAGATCAAACTCAAAAATCAATAGACTGAATATTCAGAGAAGTAGAAGGATATACTAGACCTGACAAGCACTGTGAACCCCATTATGTATTTTAAATGATGGAGAATGGTTGGAAGTCTCTCCAGTAAGACAAGCAGCTTCTCCAGGGCAAATCCTTGTCCAGTTCATCTCTTCTTCCCTGGTGTCCAGAGACGGCCGGTTCTAAGTCAGAAAATTGTAAGCATGGGCAGCAGGTTTACACCAGAGAGTCCCAAACTTTCTTGGTTCATTGTACCATTGAAGTGAAGTGAAAGTCGCTCAGTCGTGTCTGAATCTTTGCAACCCCATGGACTATACAACCTGTGGAATTCTCCTGGCCAGGATACTGGAGTGGGCAGCTGTTTCCTTCTACTTTGTACCCTAGCGTCTAATTTTTCACAGAGCCCTGTGTCTGCAAGACATACCCAGTCATTGTGGCTTATCAAGCTGTTTGCTTCAAACAACTTTATAATATACGTCTGAAAACATAATACACATTACTTGAAAGAAAAGATATTTATGTTTTTAATTTTAAAAATATATTTGTTTACTTGGCTGTGCTGGGTCTCAGTTGTGGCGTGTGGGATCTAGTTCCCTGACCAGGGATTGAATCCAGGGTCCCTGCGTTGGGAGCGTGGAGTCCTAGCCAGTGAACCACCAGGGAGGGCCCGTCTATTTTCTTTTTAAGTGAGCATGATTACTCACTAATAGCTTGTGTGTCCCTGCTGGGAACTACACAGCTTCTTAAACCTTGGAATCAGGTAGACTCCACCACCCTCATTTCCTGTGTTCTGCATTGATTTCCACACCGTGTTCGCTGTTTGTCACAGCAACTACTCAGTTCACAAAGACAGGATGTAGTTGAAAGGAATGTAGCACAATCCAGTGTTGAAACCATCAGCTACCTTGGGCGGGTAATTGTGAGTAGTTGTACAAGTAGCATCTGACAAATGTAAGGTATCACTGGGTTTCCCTCGAGAAGTTAAAACATTTTGCTGTGCCCCTGTGAGTTCACTGTCGTATCCTGGGGTGCCTTGGCACACAGTTTAGGAACTGAAGATTTACACTCCCCTAATTTACAGAAGGCCTGTGTTCAGAGCAGGATGCCGGAGTTTGATCACCGTGGGGGTCATCCCATCCCCTCTCCCTTTGTTCAGTTGTCATGTCCCTGGGAAGCCAGGTTAGCATCAGAATGTGCTTGGCAGGTGGGCCGGCAGAGCATGGGGGTGGACTCTGGATTCTAGATGGCCAGTCTGTCTGGACCCTAGTGAGGCTTGGGATCACAGCTGCCTCCCACTTCCCTCTCTGGGACCTGGCCTGCCCCCAGCTCCAGCTCCTCTTGCCTGCTGCTGGCTTTAGGAAATGAGGCATGGGAGCAGAGGGAAGGACCGGGAACCCAGGTGTGGTGGCCTTCGTTATAGAGGAAGAGACATGGGGGACCTCTATTTAACACTTTCATGACTCTTTCTAGGTGCCAGACTCTGTTCTAAGGTCATTAAGTCCTCCCTGCGGAATAGGCCTGATATCATTCCCATTTTACAGGTGGGAAAGCTGAGGCACCAGGAAGTGAGACAGACCTTTCCCAGGGCTCCCAGAGCTAGGAAGTGGTGGGGCTGGGATTTGAACCCAGGTGGCCCCTGCTGTCTCCTGAACTGTCTGAGTGGATGAGAGAAACCCAGCTGCCGGGTCCACTGTGCTGCCTCCTGGCTCCGTTGTTGGGAAGGGAGATGCTAAACCTTTCCTTCTGCTGTGAAATAGGCCCAAGAGACTCCCCACTGGGGTAACTGAATGGATTACAGATTAAGCTTGTAAAGCAGCGGGCTGAGTGTGGCAACACAGGAGGGGCCACTCTCCTTTCTCTGATCTCTGCCTCTCAGGCTCCCCTCCCGTGCATACAGCATGGCAGACAGTAGGGGGCAGCACCGCACCACTGAGTAACCTACCCCCCAACCCCCTACAGTGACCCCGGGACCTGGAGGTCCTCACCATTCAACACAGGAATGCTGGGTGGATTTTAGTGCTGGACCATGTTTCTTGTCTTTTTTAGGCAGAACGGTTGTTTTTTTGGAGGGTGGGGCGTGGTTACTAAACAAGAACAAAATCACAGCCTGGTGGGATGAATCGACAAGAGAGCAAAGAAGCACATTCCAAAGTGCCTTTCTGTAAGATCCCAGCCAGCCTCATGGGCTCTCAGGAGAGCACCATCCTCTGCAGACCCAGGACTGTGCTCTCCGATGCTGCCGTGATCTGAGCTGTTACCCTAAGATATTTCTGCAGCAGAAAGTGTGCTTCCTGATGCATGAAGCCATCCCCACTACCAGATCATCCCTTGGAGAGCATTCTGGAACCCGTTGCTGCTAGAGGTTCACTTGGCGTATCTCTGAGGAAGAGCTGCTTTTTAAAAAAATGCACCCAGAGACCATGGATAGCTGTATGTGTCCGGCTGAGTCCCTTCACTGTTCACCTGCAGCCATCACAACATCATTTGTTCATCGGCTATGAAATAAAAGGTTTAAAATACAAAAGATAAATTAAACACGTCCCCAGAGATTTCAAACAAGGAGGGGGTGTCCATCACACAAAAATACACATCATATGTCTTTTTTTATTTTCTGGTTTTTGGCATGAGATCCTATCACTTGTATTTTTTTCATGATTTATTTATTTTTATTTTTTGACTGTGCTTTGTCTTTGTTGCTACACAGACTTTTCCCTAGTGGTGGCAAGTGGGGGCTGGCTACTCTCTCGTTGTGGTGCGTAGGCTTCTCATTGCCTTGGCTTCTCATGTTGCAGAGCATGGGCGCTAAGGCGTGCGGGCTTCAGTAGTTGCGGCACGTGGGCTCAATAGTTGCTATTCCCGGGCTCTAGAGCACAATAGTTGTGGCACATGGGCTTAGTTGCTCCGTGACATGTGGGATCTTCCAGAATCAGGGATTGAGCCCGTGTCCCCTGCATTGGCAGATGGATTCTTTACCCATGGGCCACCAGGGAAGCCGTGCTATCGGGCTTCTTTGGGAGGGAGCTCTGTCCTGTTAAAATGGAGAGCCACAGTCAGCGTTTCAGAGAGGTGAGCCCTGCCCTGGAGGAACCAGATGGAGCGGTCACCTTGGCACATGGCTCGCTCCACTGCAGTGACCTCTGCCTGTCGGAGCTGCCAGAATGGATGGCTGGCCTGTCTGGGCCCCACAGGACTCCTGTGGGCCCCTGAACTTGAGGGATGCCCTCCTTTTGTGTGATAAGTTGCAGAAGGACAGGACACCCAGGGCCTGGAGTCGCCAGCTTCCCGTGACACTGCTTCCCCCACGTGGGGGAGGGATAATACACTCTCAACACCAGCTCTGAAGCTCACTGGCTGTTTCTTTCCATTGACACTAAACTCTGGGTCCTTTGACCTATTCAAGATTATAATTTTTATTGTTCAATCTGTAGGGGATGGAGCAGTGATTGTTACATTGATTGTGGGGTATTTAATTTGCATGAAAAGAAGCATGTTATCATGGGGGGGGATGCTGGAGATCAAAGCAAATGCTGGGAGCATGGAAGGGAAGTCAGAGGGGTAGTTCTTGGCAAGAGAATCATGTCCCTGTCTTCAAGTCCCTTTCTTTGGGAACAGCCTGAGTAGTCGGTTTACTTGCTGACCAGTGGCTCCCCCCTGCCTTCATCTCTGTTCTGCACAGAAGAACATAACTGGCTTCGGGATTTTGCCCTGAAGCAGCACGTCCTTCAGTCACCCTTGGGTGCTGCTTTTACCTTGGACACCCCCTGTCCACACCCTTGACCCTGTATCTTTCTCAGCATCTCTTCCCTCTTCCCTTTCTTCCATCCACCAAATAGAGCCAAGATCGCTCTTCTCCCTAACTCGGCCCAGCTAAGGACAATCCTCCTAATTCTAGCCCATCTTTGAAAGATTCCCTACATTCTAGACCCTTCCAAAATCACCCCCACCTCTCTCAATTTTCTCTGTTCAGTTATTTCAACCTAAGTTGTGACAAACCAGAGCCAGTATTGTAATAAAGTAGATTTTGCTGCTTTCCAGATTCCTATAAATAGGAATAACTGGGAGACCAGGGTCACCAGCTGGGTACAAGAGTGGCTATATTGAGACACTTGAATTTCTAGGTTGCTCCAAATCTAGGAGTAGGATTTCACCGAGGATGGATTCATTCCTCAGTGGAATTCACAGGATTCCATTTCTGTGATGGAAACCATCCTCTCTCATCCCTTCCTTCATCAAACAGCATTCTTTATAAGTCATCTTTAACTACTTGCTTTGGGATTCTGGGTTCTGGTCTGAAAGTGAAAAAGACCTGGTTTCCTTTGCCAAGTATGTAGAAATCAGTCAAGCTCCTGTCTATAGTTCCTTTTTTCCTTGAGTATAGTTGCTTTACGATGTTAATTTCTGCTGTACAGCAAAGCGAATCAGTTATATGTATACATACATCACCTCTTTAGATTTCCTTTCCATTTAGATCACCACAGAGCACTGAGCAGAGTTCCCTGTGCTTACAGTAGGTTCCCATTAGTTACTTGTTTTATACACAGTATCAATAGTGTGTGTTGTGCTGTGCTAAGTCACTTCAGTCGTGTCTGACTCTTTGTGACCCCATGGACGGTAACCCCCCTGCCCAGGCTCCTCTGTCCATGGGATTCTCCAGGCGAGGATACTGGAGTGGGTTGCCATTTCCTTCTCCATGAATAGTGTTTTATATCTGTCAATCCCAGTCTCTGAAAATTCAGAGACGCTGTTATTTTTATTCCTGCTGCTGCTAAGTCGCTTCAGTCGTGTCCGACTCTGTGCGACCCCACAGATGGCAGCCCACCAGGCTCCCCTGTCCCTGGGATTCTCTAGGGCCTTGTGAATTGTCAGTGCTCAAGTTGAAACTTAGTTAAGTAGAGAACAGCCTGCGGCTTTTTGGTTTGGACTCATTGTTTTTGCCAGAATGAACCAAAAGTTTTGTGCAAAATTGCAGATACTGTATCTATTAGATACGTATTGGGTGGGCCAGTAAGTGTGTTGGGGTTTCCCACACGCTGTTATAGAAAACCCAGAATGAGTTTTTTGGCGAACCCAGTGCTTAAGCACAAGGCTGGTGCTATCTTCTCAAGTCCTAGGAAAGAGCTTGAGTTCTGAACAGCTGTTACAGCAACAGCAGAGAGCAATTCCAAAAATACGCGTGGGAGGGGCCTGCGAAACTGAAATTAATAAAATGTCTAATTAAATGTGCTCAAAGCATGCCATTATGTCAGCTTTGTTATTTGCTAAATATAACGCCCATAAACATTTCGTTACATTGGAGAATAATTTGTGGCTTCAACTTTTCTCACTTCATAAGAATTCCTGAGTGTGCACAGTGAGGGCTGAGAAGTCTTTACCAACTGTAAATTAAGTGAATTACATAAAGCCAAATCAATGTGAAAGCAAAATAATAAAAATCCTTCCCAAAATGTTTATGGCAGAAAAAAAAATTTTCATGATAAACGTGGATATATTTTACTGGTCTGATGTGACATGAAGTGGAGTCCTCTAAAAGTAAGTGTACTGGGGGGCCTAGAAATATTTCAGAGCAACCTACAGAAACTATAGAATTCCTGCATGATAATGCTTCAATAGGGTTTCCAAAAATTAGAATAGTAGCTTTCCCCTCTAGGATATTTAGACTAATTCTAAATGGAGTGGGTTGCCGTGCCCTCCTCCAGGGGATCTTCCTGACCCAGGGATCGGACCCGTGTCTCTTGCATCTCCTGCATTGGCAGGCAGGTTCTTTACCACTAGCACCACCTGGGAAGCCCTAAAGGAATCATACCATACTTCAAACCTATGGTCTTGTGTTCTTAATGGAAAGGTTAAGTGTGTTTTTCAGCCTCCTCTTGGCCCCCTGATGCCTTAGCACAGCAGTTGCCAAACTTTTTAGCACCAGGGACTGATTTTGTGGCAGTTTTTCCATGGACCAGCAGTGGGAGGGGGTGGATGGTTTCAGGACAATTCTGATAAGGAGCGCAAACATCCATCCCTTTCATGTGCAGTTCACAGTAGGGTTCTCGCTCCAATGAGAGTCTAATGCCACCACTGATCTGACAGGGGGTGAGTTCAG
The DNA here is from genome assembly GCA_024291935.2 of Okapia johnstoni. NCBI lineage: Eukaryota > Metazoa > Chordata > Mammalia > Artiodactyla > Giraffidae > Okapia > Okapia johnstoni. Next base: position 12,796,028 of record CM044326.1, on the reverse strand, counting down.
ATGGTAATGTGAGCGATGAGGAGCAATTGTGTATACAGTTGGAGATTCGCTCACTTGCCAGCCACTCACATCCTGTTATGCGGCCCCATTTCCTGTCAGGCTCCTGGCCATTTCCTGTCTGTGGCCCTGGATTGAATAGCATGCTAATCTATATGGACTAGGCTGTGCGGTTGTTGTTGTGTAGTCGCTAAATTGTGTCTGACTGTTTTGCAACCTCATGGACTGTGGCCCACCAGGCTCCTCTGTCCATGGGATTTCCCAGGCAAGGATGCAGTAGTGGGTTGCTATGTCCTTCTCCAAGGGAATCTTCCCAACCCAGGGATTGAACCCAGGTCTCCCGCATTGCAGATAGATTCGGAACCACCAGGGAAGCCCCAGGCTACTCAGTGGTAACAGGAAATTCCCAAATCAAGGTGATTTTTTGGGACCAAAGTCTATGTCAGCTGTACTGCATATCCAGTGCAGGTTAGTGGTATTTGGGGTGAGTAGGGGGTGGGACTTGCCCCTGGTAGTCCCTCCAAGACCCAGGCTCACAGAAGTTTTATCTGACAGCTGCCTGCCCAGGTGCCAAGGCAGGAAACAAGCTCTGCCTCAGAAATGACATGCATTGTTTCCACTCACATGTCAGTGGCCACGGCAAGCTGCCTGGTGTATTAATCTGTTGCTTTATGGCAGATTACCCCAAACCTAGTGACTTTAAGCAAGAGTTATTATCTCAGTTTATTTCTCTGGGTCTGGAGCCCAGGAGCAGCTTAGCTCAGTCTCTCAGTCATGTCTGACTCTTTGCGAGCCCATGGACCGCAGCATGCCAGGCTTCCCTGACCTTCACTATCTCCTGGACTTTGCTCAAACTCATGTCCATCTAGTCAGTGATGCCATCCCACCATCTCGTCCTCTGTCGCCCCCTTCTCCTCCTGCCCTCAATCTTCCTCAGCATCAGGGTCTTTTCCAATGTGTCGGCTGGCTGGTTCTAGCTCAGGGTCTCTCATGAGGCTGCAGTTAAGTTGAGCTGGTCTCAAATCGTGTGAAAGCGCACCTGGAGGGACTCTGCTTCCAAGCAGCCCCACTGGCTGTTGGCAGCCCTGGGCAGGTTGACTCTGAGGCTGGCTCCCATGGGCCTCTCTGCAGGGCTGACCTCAGCATGGCCCCTGGGGAGCCGACAGCCCAGGAGAGGGTGAGAGCCCGTGAGACAAAGCCGCAGTCTTTTGATAACCTAGCCTCGGAAGTGACACCTCGTTGCTTCTGCTGCGTTTTGTGTGTTAGAAGCGAGCCACTTGCTTCTGTATACACTGGGGAGAAGGAATCCTTCCATAAGGACATGGATTCCAGAGGTGGGGATCATTGGAGGCCGTCTGAAGCACTGCCCTCCATGCTGTTGCTTAGTCACTCCAGTCGTGTCTGATTCTCTGTGATCCCATGGACTAGAGCCCGTCAGGCTCCTCTGTCTGTGGGATTCTCCAGGCAAGAATGCTGGAGCAGGTTGCCATTTCCCTCTGCAGGGGATCTTCCCGACCCTGGGATCGAACCCCCTATGTCTCCTGCGGCTCTTGCATTGGCAGACAGATTCTTTACCACTAGTGCCACCTGGGAACCCACCATATGTGGTCACAACTCAACCACACGCCTGAAAAAGGGCACTGTGTTCCCATGCAACTTAGCGAGCAGAGAAGTCATGTTTCCTTTCTCTCTGAAAACAGTGTGGGAAGCCATTCCCCTTCTTCTCGTCCTGATCTATTCCCAGGATCAATAAGAACTCTCAGTCCCCCGCTTCTCCATTCATCATCTCTCGACAGTGCTAAATTTACTAATTCACCCCAAAGACATTATGTGGCTTTAAATCCAATCAAGTCACTCTGTGATTCACTCCATCAATTCCACTGATATATTTACTTGTAGCTAATGATGTTACAAATTTCCAAACGGAGGGGGGAAAAATCAAATGCAGCCTTATTTATTTATTCTTTTAGAGTACTGGGTCTGTCCAGGAGGTGATTGAAGGCTACAGTTTTGTAGCTTTGGGTTGGCCCTTTGATCCTATTCCTAGCAAATGGGGTGAGGGGGTGACCTGGTCAGAGAAACCACACAGGTGAGAGTCAGCTGCCACCTTGCCTCTATGGACAAAAAGCCCACTTCTGCCCTGCACAAAAGGCAGGACAGGAGTCTTGAAGGAAGGGAAGGAAGGGGGACCCTCCCAGGGGATGGGGAAGGCTACCTGGGAGGAGAAGGCAAGTATCTAGGCAGCCAGTTTTGCCCTCAGCATATCGGTAGGGCCCCCTTGGATCCAGGCTTGTGGAATACCAGCATCCCTGAGCCAGAAAGAACCTCAGACATCACTCTCTTCCAACTCTAGCATTTTATAGACAAGGAAACTGATTCCTAGAGAAGGGAAGTGTGTGCATACTGAGTCACTTCAGTCGTGTCCAATTCTTTGCGGTCTTATGGACTGTAGCCCGCCAGGTTCCTCTGTGCATGGGATTCTCCAGGCAAGAATACTAGAGGGGGTTGCCATGCCCTCCTCCAGGGGATCTTCCCAACTCAGGGATTGAACCTGACTCTCCTGCAGCTCCTGCCTTGGCAGGTGGATTCTTTACTACTCACGCCACCTGGGAAGGGGTGTACTCAATCTGAGAGGTGAATCTATAGAAAACCCAGATCCATGATCAAGTGAGTGGGTATTTCCACTTTAAGATCCCGCCCCCTCACCAAGATTCCTCTTGAGAATGAAATAATATCTTTTTCTCAGAGCCTGGAGTGGCCGAGAGGCACACGGGTGGCTGGAGGGGGCACAGCCTGTCCACTCGCAGTCTGCTGGGTAACAGGCGCCTCTCGCAGCCTTTGCTCAGGCTGGGGTCCCCGCCCATTCTGCGCCACACCTGTCCTCACCCTTCCAGGCCCAGGTGAGGCAGTGTTGTCTGTGGTCCTCGGCTCACAGGTAGTTTGAAGCCTCCCATGCCTGAGATGGACGGGCACATTTCCATTCCGTCTGGGCATCCTGCTGATGGCCACCTCCCCCGTCGTGAGTAACAGTGGACTTCCAATCTAATGAGACTCTAGGGACAGAAGGATGCGTGTGAGTCACCTTCTTTGTCTGCCTCCTTTCTGCAGGCCCCAGGAGGCCTGGTGCCGCTCTTTACCAGCAGAGGGCATAGGAATATAATTTATTCTGTTCAGGAGCTACTCAGAATTCCAGTTTCCAGTGTGTTAAGTTGCTTCGTTCATGTCTGACTCTGTGACCCCGGTGCCATTATTTCAAATACCAGGTTTTCAGTTCTCTCAGGATGACCCTTCCCTGTCTTCCTCACCGACTAAGACAGAGCACCTCTTTAGGGAAGTGCATCCTTCATGAATGCACAGGCCATGCACACAGCCATATGTGTCTGAAATTCTAGCAGAGAGCTGGGCAAGGGACTGGGAAAAGCAGTAGCCAGGGAATTGTGTAGGGGAAACGGCAGGTCCGTGGAAGGCCCTTGTTCTGGGGCAGCTGGAAAAGAGACCATGGCTTCCACCAGGCAGCCTGGCAGCAGCTGAGGAATTGTTGTTCAGTCGCTCAGTCTTGTCTGACTCTTTGTGACCCCATGGACTGCAGCATGCCAGGCTTCCCTGTCCTTCACTGTCTCCCAGAGTTTGCTCAACTTGCCATCCAACCATCTCATCTTCTGTTAACCCCTTCTCCTCTTGCTCTCAATCTTTCCCAGCATCGGAGGTCTTTTCCGATGAGTCGACTCTTCACATCAGGTGGCCAAAGTACTGGAGCTTCAACTTCAGCATCAGTCCTTCCAGTGAATATTCAGGGTTGATTTCCTTTTGGATTGCTTGGTTTGATCTCCTTGCAGTCCAAGGGACTCTCAAGAGTCTTCTCTAGCACTGCAGTTCGAAAGCATCAGTTCTTTGGCACTCAGCCTTCTTTATGGTCCAACTCTCACATCTTGTACATGACTACTAGAAAAACCACAATTTTGACCTTACAGAAAAAGAGAGACGCATGAGGGAGCCCAGTTGAAATCTGCGTGTTGATGAAGCTGCAGGGTGCAGGGGAGGCAAGTGGTTGTCGGGACAGACCAGCTGTGGAGCCGAGGTACACCCTGAGTGCCTCCCCTGGGGATACTCAGACAAAGGGATTCTGCTGTTGCTGCTGCCTGTCATCTGCATGGGAGTGTGTGTGGCTTGTTTGCCCCCTCTCCTTAAGGACAGGCACCTTCTTCCCCAGGCTAGTGGGGAGGGAACGATGGTGCCTGCAGAAGTTCTTTTCTGAAATATGTTTGTGGAACAGAGATGAGTGAAGAGCAAGACATAGAAAAAAGGAGGACTTGGTAGCAGAGTGGGATACCAGCATCCCTGAGCTGAAAAGAACTTCAGACATAATTCTCTTCCAAGTCTGGCCTTTTATAGACAAGGAAACTGATGCCTAGAGAGAGGACAGGATGTGCCCAATCCAAGAGGTGTGTGTGTAGAAAACCACGACCACTCTTCACAGTGGAGGCTTCACAGACTGACAGCCATGAACTCAGTAATATTTGAAGCCATACATCGAGCACCTTGTTGGAACTACAGAGCATTCCCATGAGAGGGTGGGTCCTACTGTCAGCCCGTTAACACCCCGACCCCTGGGCCATGGACCAGTAGCGGTCCTGTTAAAACCAGGCCACCCAGCAGGAGGTAAGCTTCATCCATATTTACAGCTGTTCCCCATCACTCACATCCCCCAGATCCATGAAAAAATCGTCTTACACAAAACCGGTGCCTGCTCTCCCCATGGAGACCACTGCATTAACAGATGAGGTGGCCACCTCCTCCTGCAACAACTATGAGTTCTGAGTTGGAACATGGGGACCAGACCTCCAGTCAGATCCCAACTGGACCCGTTACGGGCTGTGTGATCCTGGGGACATTTGTCCTCCTGGGTCTGTGTGTGAATGACATGAGTTAATCACGCAGAGCAGTTGACACAGTGCCTGGGGGTTAGCGAACACACAGTATAATTAGGTGTCATGAGGAACAGGGAGTGAACTCACTCCCATAGCTACTAGGATTCAAAGCTCAGGCCAATCTGACCCTAGTTGGGCAGCTCGCTTCCCTGAAACATCTCCAGGCGTTTAACTAGAAGGCTGCCCACTTCCATGAACAGAGGCTTTGCTGAGAAGACCTGGCTTGGCCAACACGGCCATACAACATGGCCTCAGGCCCCCCAAAGCCCGCCTTGCCACAGCTGCACAGCGTTTGCAGCTGCCAAAAGGCAGATTCATCTGTTGGCTTCATAAAAATGTTGATGAGCAGAGAGCCCTCCAGCTCTGTCTGCTGCTGCCAGATTCCTTTGTGTTGGACTAATTAGCCCAGCAGCTGGGATTCTGAACAGTCCGTGCTGCCCCCCACCCTCAGCTCCTGCCTGCCTCCAGTTTCTAATTAGGTCTGTAATGTAATGATACTCTTGGAATTCTTGAGTCCCATAGCAAAAGTTTTGCAAAACAGGTTAGAAAAATAGGTAAATGGACTGAAAAAAAAAAAAAAAAAACAGAAAACTGCTCAGAGAGCCATAGTATTGCTTACACATCAGTATGGCCCCAGACTAAGTAAATGTTCCCAGTTTGCTTTGATGTGTTCTTCTCACAGTCTTGGTATCCCCATGGGTGACTTGGTTAGTTAGTTTTCAACTGGTTTAAACTTGTTGCTGGGAAGTTCTTTTTTTGAACCTACAATGGTAGCAGTGTTTAGAACTGGAGGGAAATCTCAACAAAGCCTGTATGTTTATGTGACCTTCAGCAGAGGGGAAAGCAGCTGCTGAAAGCTTGTTCAACTCACCCAGTGAAACCACAAAGCTCTCCCAACCTTGGATTCCAAGAGAAGAAGAGTCAGAGCAATCAATTGTGGAAGTTGGGAATCCTAACTAGCCTGCTCCACTGTGGCTCAGTGGTAAAGAATCTGCCTGCCGATGCAGGAGACGTGGGTTTGACTGCCGAGTTGGGAATATCCCCTGGAGAAGGAAATGGCAACCCATTGCAGTATTCTTGCCTGGGAAGTCCTGTGGACAGAGGAGCCTGGCAGGCTACAGTTCATGGCATCACGAAAGAGTCAGGCAATACCGACCGACTAGACAAAAACAGTAACAAGCCTGCAGACACCTGTGCAAAGACAGACGCACTGTGCACTGGCCTCATGGTGACCCGGGTATGGCTCGCCCTGCTCCTTCCCAGCATTTTTTCTTGGTGCCTGAAATGACCAAGGGGCAGGCAAGTGACTGGAGGGAGCTTAGCCAGGGTATTCACAGAGTCTCCAGGGGATGTCAGGCGTTTGCACAGCCCAGGACCCTGATTCCACCCCCATCCTTTTCAACATCTTTCTTTATCCACAATTCTAGATTCAGTGGCAATTTGATGCATTCTAAGTACATGAGACAAACTGATGTTCTTCACTTGTAGGTTCAATCCATGGGTGGGGAAGATCCCCTGGAGGAGGGCATGGCAGCCACTCCTGTATTCCTGCCTGGAGAATCCCATGGACAGAGGAGCCTGGTGGGCTACAGTCCATGGGCCACAAAGAGTTGGACAAGACTGAAGTGACTTAGCATGCACGTGCGCACTCACAAGCCATTTGTACCAGTCAGGGTAGGCTGAGTTATGCTGCAGTAACAAATACCCTCAAGATGTCAGTGACTTGGGAGTACTAAAGACTCATTTCCTGCTTGTGTTATATACCCAAATCAGGTCAGCAGGAACATTTTGTTCATTATAGCTTTTTCGGCATCACCTTTGGGAGAATTCCACATACTTCACAATTAAGCAGGAAAAAGAAAGCATGAGGAGTCATGCGCCAGCTCATACAAATCGCCACATGGGAGTGACATGTGACCGGCAAAACTCCGTGGTGCACGCCCACACCTAACACCACAGGAAGGGAGGTGAGATCCTCATTCTCGGAGGAGGAGACCCACGTGCAGAGGTGGGGTGATGTTACCACACATGCTTTGCCAGTCCATGCAGAGAACTCCCCTTCCTTTTGCTTTGTTGTTATTCAGTCGCTCAGTCATGTCAGACTCTTTGAGACTCCATGAACTGCAGCACGCCAGGCTTCCCTGTCCATCACCATCTCCCAGAGCTTGCTCAAACTCATGTCCCTCTAGTCGGTGATGCCATCCAACCATCTCATCCTCTGCCACCCCCTTCTCCTCCTGCCCTCAATCCTTCCCAGCATCAGGGTCTTTTCCAATGAGTTGGCTCTTTGCATCAGGTGGCCAAAGTATTGGAGCTTCAACATCAGTCCTTCCAGGATTCAGGGTTCATTTCCTTTAGAATTGACTGGTTTGATCTCCTTGCTGTCCAAGGGACTCTCAAGAGTCTTCTCCAACACCACAGTTCAAAAGCATCAATTCTTCAGCACGCAGCCTTTATGATCCAGCTCTCACATCTGTACGTGAATACTGGAAAAACCACAGCTTTGACTATATGGACCTTTGTCGACGAAGTGGTGTGTCTGCTTTTTAGTATGCTGTCTAGGTTTGTCATAGCTTTTCTTTCGATAATGCTGAGTTATGACAATTGCCAGGGAAGAGGAGGTGACAGTCAGCTTCAATGGCCAAAAGGCCTCTTAAAAATACTGTTCATTGTAGAGATAGGTAGAGTAAGGAAGTGCCTCAGAAAAATGAAATTGGATCATTGGCAGAGATGTGTCATACAGAGTCTGAGATGTGTCTAGAGTCTGTCATACAGAGTGAAATAAGTCAGAAAGAGAAAAATATATTAATGCATATATGTGAAATCTAGACAAACGATACAGGTGAACCTATTTTCAGGGCAGGAATAGAGACATACCTGTAGAGGAGAGACATGTGGACACAGGGGGTGGGGGAAAAGGGAGGGTGGGACAAATTGACAGACTAGCATTGATATGTATACACTATTATGTGTAAAATAGATATATAGTGGGAATCTGCTTTATAGCACAGGGAGCTCAGCTCGATGCTCTGTGATGACCGAAAGGGGTTGGGGAAATAGAGGGGTGGGAGGGAGCGGATATATGTATACATCTGGCTGATTCACTTCATTGTACAGCAGAAACTGACACATCATTGTAAAGCAACTATGCATGCATGCTAAGTCACTTCAGTCTTGTCCAACTTTTTGTGACCGCACGGACTGTAGCCCTCCAGGCTCCTCTGTCCATGGGATTCTCCAGGCAAGAGTACTGGAGTGGGGTGCCATGCCCTCCTCCAGGGGATCTTCTGGACCCAGGGATCGAACCCGGGTCTCTTACGTTTCCTGCACTGGCAGGCAGGTTCTTCACCACTGGCACCATCTGGGAAGCCCAGAAAGCAACTGTCCTTCCATTTTTAAAAATTTAGAAAGGAAAAGGTGTGTCTCAGGCTGGTGTCAAGTGTTCGCTGTCTCTGCACGAGCCACCAGAACCGGGCTGACGCTCCGCTCATGAGGCAGGCGGTTCCTGAGGGCAGCCCGTTTCCAGGCTGAGTGGTTTCTCCTCAGCCTGTTACTTCTCTCCCTGCCACCGTCCAGGGGAAAAATCGATACTTCCCAGAATAGTCAGCAGTGATTTTCCTGGTTCTTCAGATCGCTGCCTTCTGCAGACCCGCCCCCACCCGCCCCTTGCAAAGCGGCCAGTGTGCGCTGATGCTGTCACAGGTGGGTACCTCGCCCTGTCTTAGGAACTGGGAGCACACACTGGCTTTCCGCCCGCAGACGCAAGCCTGCAGGGAGCGAGCTGCCTCTCTTTCACACAGACACCCGCCTCCCCCGGGGCAGCCCCTCTCCCGGGGGTGTTTTCTCACATGCGCAGCAGTCACTAACTTCCTATCTAAAATATGACTGTCTCCGTGCTTCTGATTTCCTTCTCTCAAACAGCTGCCAGGCTTTCTCTCTCCCTTCTGGCTCACATCTGGCAGCTTTATGGGGCCCAGAGCCAAAGGAGGGAAATACTATATTTCCCCTTTCCTGTCTTTTGTTTTCATTCAGTGCCTGGCAGCAGGTAAAGGAAAGCAGTAAGGGATTGGTGCAAACAGTCTTGCTCAGCTCCAGGGTGGTGTGACTTCCTTTTCTTTTCTCTTGTTTGCGTAAAGATGCCTTCAACATCACCCTGTTTTTCTACACCGTACTCCTTTTTTCAAAAAAAAAATCTGTGCCTTTTGTTGGAGTAGATAGGTTTGAAGACCAAGCATTTTCACACCCCCGATTGCAATGGAAACTGACACTCATATATTAGACTCCTGCTTGTCAATGACCATCAGAAGACATAATTGTGCATTGCTGTTGCTTGGTCCCTAGGTTCTGTCCCGCTCTTTGTGACCCCATGGACTGTAGCCCACCAGGCTCCTCCGGCCATGAGATTTCTAGGCAGGAATCCTAGAGAGGGTTGTCATTTCCTTCAACAGGGGATCTTCCCCACCCAGAGATCAAACCCACGCCTCTTGCATTGGTAGACGGATTACTTACCACTGAGCCACCAGGCAGGCCCTAACTGTGCATTAGCACCATGCAAAATTTCTCCATGTAGGAATTTACTTAAAAATATTGTTTATATCCAGTGACTGAGCTACTAGGAAGCTTTCCTCAGAAGTGTTTATAATAACAGAAAGATTAAAAAATACCTCAGTGTACAAGGCTTAAGAAACTAGCTAAAAATGTATGTAATCCCTAAAATAGAATATTACACAGCATTAATATAATGTGTGGTAATTTTGAGAGATCTTTGCAGTGCATTGTTAAATGAAAAAAAAATCTATACCTTTAAATTCCCATTTACATAAATATATCCCTGAGAGTTCAAGATTAAGCCTACTATGTGTCAGGTGATGCTGGTTCATTACCTCTCATCCTGGTAACCTCTGTTCTTGGATCTCTATCATCTTTATTTTGCAAATGGTGAAACTAAGAGTCAGGGAGGGTGAGTAACTTTCCCAGCATCACATGCTCTGAGTAACAAGAGTGGGATTTAACATCACATGCTAGTAAGTAGAAATAGTGAGATTCAACCCCAAGCCCACTAGAGTGTATGCTCTCTCCTCTCCAGCATGTACCTGCACAAAAGCATCTGGTCCATTCAAGTGCCCTGGTTATTGCTGCTTGGTTGATGTCAAGGCCTCTGGGTTACAGACCACTAGTGTTCCAAAGGCCAAGTTGCCACCCATCAGAAGAGCTGGTCGTCTTACCCGCTGCCCAGAGCAGAGGGATTATCCATCAAGAACCCTCCAGAGAGCCCAAAACAAAGAACTGCCAGTCAAGAGGGAGAGAGCAGAGCCCTTGGCATCTGGATGCCTGTGTTCTGGTCTTGATCTCTATGGATGTAGGCAAGGCACTCAGCCTTTCCTGTTTCTTTTTTTTAATATAATTTTATTTATTTGTTTTTGGCTGTGCTGGATCTTTGTTGCTGCACAGGCTTTTTCTCTAGTTGCAGTGAATGGGGGCTACTCTCTATTGGCGGTGCATGGACTTCTCATTGCAGTGGCTTCTCTTGTTGTGAAACACGGGCTCTAGGGCACGTGGGCTTCAGTAGTTGTGGTTCCCAGGCTCTAGAGTACAAGCTCAGTGGTTCTGGCACACAGCCTTAGTTGCTTCGTGACACGTGGGAGCTTACCAGACCAGGGATCAAATTTGTCTCCTGCATTGGCAGGCAAATGCTTTACCATGGAGCCACCAGGGAAGCCCACACCCAGCCTTTCTAAGCCTTGATTTCTCCATCTGTATAAAATAGGGACAATAAAAAAAAGGTTCTATCGCATAGGGTTGTGGGGCGGCGGGGGAGGGGGTTGATTGGAACAGTTAAGAATCCACTCTACTCCACATAGTGCCTGGTGCCAAGTGAACCCTCGGTAGATGATGGCTGGCGTTTTCATGACTGATAACTGAAGAGTCTTCAGGAAGAGCACTTTAGAAACGGAGGAGTGCTCATCCGGTGACTGCAGTCGTTTCTCTTCCCAAACCCGTCCGTCCATCTGTCTAGGCCTGCAGCCCCATTAGTTCTTAGCTCATATGCTGTATCCCAGATCACTGAGATGAATTTCCTTCTGTGCTCCAGGGCCATGGGATCACCGTCAAAGAGAGATCTCTAAGCAGCTCACGTGGGAGCACCCTGCTCTGCAAGGGAGATGTGGAAAGAGGGAAAAACATCTACCAAGGGGGCAACAGAAATGTACATCTTCTTGACTCCAGCTGGAAAGTCAGACAAGTCATAGTACTAGATGGCCACACCACTCACATGGGGCCTCAAAGCATAGACACTGGCTACGGAGCTTTCGATTGAGGACTGGGCCCCAGAGCACAGGCCATCACGGAAGTTTGAATTAACCCATTTCCCATCAGCTTCCCTGGTGGCTCAGATGGTAAAGAATCCACCTGCAATGCAGGAGATCCGGGTTCAATCCCTGGTTCAGGAAGATCCTCTGGAAAAGGGAATGGCAACCCACTCCAGTATTCTTGCCTGGAGAATTAGTCCATGGGGTCACTAACAGTCAGACAAGACTGAGCAACACTCACTCACTCACTCACACACACACACACACACACACACACACCAGCAGCTTAGGAAAAAGACTCTGACCATGAATATTAAGCTCACATCAATTAAGTGCTTAAGCATGCGCCAGACACTCTTCTGAGCACTTTGTGTCTGGTGTGGCTCATTTGATCCTCCGAACTCGATCAGGCTAAGTACCGTCATAATAATCAGCGTTCTACAGATCAGTCGGCTGAGGCGTGGAGAGTTCAGATCGCTAGCCTGAGGTCGCACTGCGAGAAGTGGGCAGGGTGTCTTTCCAGGTATCCTGGCTCTTGGTTTCCATTCCGCGCTGCCCTATATCATCTGTGAACCAATTTAAGGCTGGGAGAGTGGGGTGTGGATGGGATCTCAGGTTAGCAGCTTGGGGGGGTGCAAGTGAACATACATAGTAAAAATACACCCTTGAACGATTAATGTTTCTGTCTCCCTGTGCTTTTGTTAGCAGACCTGGGAAGCTCTGCCAAGTCAGTCAATGCCAGCCTAAATTCAGGGGGTGTCTGGCTTCTCACTGTTTTTGTTTAGACAGATATGGGCACAAAGTAGACAAGAAAATTAAGGAGGGAATGCGATCAGCCTTCAGCTTGGGGAAAACCAGAAGCACAGCTCGGAAGCCACAGGCTGCTTTGCCCATTGTCCACTCTTCCCCACCCCGGGCCATTTCCTGAGCCCTTGGCCTGTCTACAGCTGACTGCAGGCCTCAGTCAAGTGCCCAGCCCTGCCCAGTGCTGTCCTGTTAACCACACTCTTTCTGACTGTTGCAGGCAACCTGGACATCACCCCAGACGACCCCCGCTGGATCGGAGCCTGGTGGGGTGGCTTTCTGCTCTGCGGTGCCTTACTCTTCTTCTCTTCCGTCTTGATGTTCGGGTTCCCACAGTCTCTGCCCCCGCACTCAGACCCCGCCCTGGAGAGCGAGCAGGCCATGCTCCCCGAAAGAGAATACGAGAGACCCAAACCCAGCAACGGGGTCCTGAGACACCCCCTGGAGCCAGACAGCAGCGCCTCCTGCTTCCAGCAGCTGAGAGGTAAGGACACCTCGTTGTTGAGGGGCACTCGGGACCGGATGCTGGGGGACTTGAAATAGAATCCCGTTGGTTTTACGTGATCTGCCTTCCCTGGTCCTGTGCTTAACTGACCCCTGAGAAGTAAATGCGCTTTATAAAGCAAAAACAAAGTGACTACCATTTATTGAAGGGGCAGCAGAAGAAATCCTCCCAGCTGAGGGCCCAGTGGCTAGCATTGCACCCGGTGTAGGATAAATATAAGTGTCCGTGGAAGGAAGAAAGTGGGGAGGGAAGGAGGGAGCTAGATGTTTCATGCCCCCCGCCCCCCGCTTTGAACTCTTCCAGGCCACTTGCAAGCACATGAAAGCAGGGAAAGACTTTGAAGCTGGTTCTCTTTGCCTGATGCAGGCGTTCTTGAAAAGCCACATCCAGAGTGCATTTCCTTAGATTCTCTCTGGCCCTCCAGCCCCTCCATTAGAGATGAGAGCCGTGTTCCTCTGGAAGGAAATATTAACTCAAGTCTTGATAACGAAGTCCCACTTTAGAGCGTGGCAAAGCGCTCACCATCGTTTTTCGAGGGAGAAGAAGTGCATCTTTTTTTCACAAGAGAGACACAAACAGTGATGCAGAATGAAAATGAGGAGCCCCCCCCCCCACATCCCCTGGTGGTGTCTATATTTGGCTCAGCCTCTTGGAGGTGAGGGTGATGACGGGCAGCCTCAAAGCTGCCCCCTCCCCACTTGAGAGAGATGGCCAGTGCTCCCTAATGAAAGGACCCCTTCTTGCTGGGTGTCCTGAAGAACGTGCTAGATTTGGGAAGCAGGCAGGAGCAAGTCTGGGGCATTCCTTTTCGGTGAGGCTGGGGTGGGAAAGAGGTGGACGGTGACTTCTTTACAGGAACCAGGCACATGGCCTGGCCCACCGTCAGCAGCCGCCGCCTCGGGCTCGCAGTGTTTGCTTTAGAGATTTGATGAGCGTCTCTACTGAGCTCTAGTGAGGGGCACTGTCTCTGGAGATGCTTAAAAACGACGCGAGAACCTCAGGTGACTTCGAGCTCAGATCCCTGTTCTGCCCTTCCCCGGCCCTGCGGTCATGACCTTGTCCACGTTGCATCTCCACAAGTGTGGAGTTGTAACACAGTTCCTGCATGACAGCCTGGTCTTGAGAACTCAGGCACTGCCCGTGGAGACTGTCTGTGAATACCACCTGGTAGCTAGGGAGGGATTCAAGGGACTTGTGCTAATTCCCAGAAGACACTAATTTAAGACCCTAATGGCCTGTTTTACTCCATGTTCTGTGATGGCTTCTACCAAAGTCGTAATGTGGAATTGTCCATAGACGATCTTAAAATACATCTCTCTAAGGGTCAGAGTGCACTATTAGATGAGAAGGTGAGTGTTGGTTGCTCAGTCGTGTCCAATACTTAGCGACCCCATGGACTGTAGCCTGCCAGGTTCCTCTGTCCATGGGATTCTCCAGGCATGAATGCTGGAATGGGCTGCCATTTCCTTCTCCAGGGGATCTTCCTGACCCAGGGATCGAACCTGGATCTCTCTCACATTGCAGGCAAATTCTTTACTTCTGAGCCATCAACTGTAATCCTTTTTTTTTTTTTATTAGATGGGAATGCCACCTGCTTTGTGTCTTCTGAGGTGCCTTAGCTTAGAGTCCCAGGAGTCTGTGCTTTATAAAATACAACTCTCCAAACAGGTCCCCTTCAGGAGCCCCTAGGTGGCTGGAGGGTGATGCTTCCCACCCCTCTGATAGCGCAGCGGGCCACAGCATCCCAGGGACCAGATTCACAGCAACAGCTGGGGCTGGCATGAGAGTGGGCCTTGCAGATACCTTGCACCTGCGTGGTGGTAGCCTTTACAGATATTAGGTTGGCAGTACAGTTCCTTCGGGTTTTCCTGTAACATCTTAAGGGCAAAACCCAAACAAACCTTTTGGCCAACCCAGTATTTCCTCACCCCAGGATGACCTGCTTTCCTGAGGCTCTCATGGTAAGACCTATACCTGTAATCTCTTGCCTTTCATCTCTGGGGATACACAGATTTAAAAAAAAAAAAAAAAAGATACAATTGTGCCATTAAAGAACTCACTATCCAGTGTAGGGACAGGCCAGCAAGTCAGCAAGGCAGCCTAAGGTGGTGACGACAGTGCCAGGCAGCACTGCAGGTTATGGAAATAAACAGACAGGCAAGGAAGGCAGGGCTTGGGTCGTCCCAGACAGAGCTGGGCCACGTCTGGAGGGATGTCACAGCTTCAGAATTCTCAGGCTCTAATCCAGTCTCTGGTTAGCCCATTTGTTAGTTCAGTCACCATTTTCTGAGACCCCACCAAGCTCCAGAGACACAGCAGTGGGTAAACAATCTGCCTACAATGCAGGAGACCCAAGTTCAATCCCTAGATCGGGAAGATCCCCTGGAGAAGGAAATGGCAACCCACTCCAGTATTCTTGCCTGGAGAATCCCATGGACAGAGGAGCCTGGTGGACTTCAGTCGGTCATAAGAGTCAGACACAACTTAGCAACTAAATCACCACCACCAGGGACACAGCAGTGACCAACAAAGCTTATATGCCAGAGCTTGCATGGTAGCAGGGGAGGCATGTAGTGGGCAGAGCTGACACAATGACAAGGTGAGTGCTAGGTGTGCTGTGGCTGACCTGGCAGGTACACAGATGGGTAGACAGGGCGGAGGCTCCTAGACTAGAGCCACCACGGTTACAGCCTGTGTATATGTGGGCTCACCTCGGATAATTAATGATTTTTAATTTAGAATTAGTGATTCCCAGCAGCATCAGATTCATCAATGGACCTAACGGATGTCCCAGCGGGAGAGGAAGGCAGTGCATCTAGAAAAATCCCCAGGAGCCAGAGTCCAGTGGAGCAAGCTATTATGTGAATCAACAAATTTTACCCTTGCCAGCTCATGGAGAGGGGGCCACAGTGGTTTAGAGCTTTCATTTTTTCCACCTGAGACAAAATGTTTCCGCTACATGGACATTTCCACCGAAAGCACCACATGATGCTGCCAGGCACTCCCAAACTCTTCAATCTAATTTGCAGCCTTGAAAGCCCAACTGGTCTGTATAGGTATGCAGCACGCTTATAAGTACAGATAAGCTGAACATTTTTGCACATATTAGAGAAATTAGCATTACTCAACAGATGTATAGGTTGCAGTTTCTCATTCGTTTCATTTGAGCTTGCTGTTGTTCAGTCACTAAGTCGTGTCTGACTCTTTGCGACCCCATGGACTACAGCACTGCAGGCTTCCTTGTACTTCAGTATCTTCCAGAGTTTATTCAAACTCATGTCCGTTGAGTCAATGATGCTATCCAACCATCTCATCCTCTGTCATTCCCTTCTCCTCCTGCCCTCAATCTTGCCCAGCATCAGGGGCTTTTCCAATGAGTCAGCACTTCACATCAGGTTGCCAAAGAATCGGAGCTTCAGTATCAGTCCTTCCAGTGAATATTCATGGTTGATTTCCTTTAGGATTGACTGGTTTGATCTCCCTACTGTCCAAGGGACTCTCAAGAGTCTTCTCCAGCACCACAGTTCAAAAGCATCAGTTCTTTGGCACTCAGCCTTCTTTATGGTCCAGCTCTCACATCTGTACGTGACTACTACTAATGGGTTTCTAGTCCAGCCATCAACCTATGTCTCCTGCCAAGCTCTCCATATAGCAAAGGTCCCTGAGAAGAGCTGGCATAAGAATTCCACACCATCCCCTTCCCCGCTGGGACTGAAACATATAGCCTCTTCTGCTCTGGGAGGGCCATAGGGCTCCTTACCTGGGTCTAAATCCAGCTCAGCCACTTCGTAATCATGCAACCTTAGCCACGTCATTCAACTCCCCTTGGTTTTGCCATGTGGTGTCTGGTATAACTTTACAGAAGCTGCATAAGGTCATTAGGACTTAGCTCTGTTTATAGGTTAACAGCAGTGGTCCCCAGCCTTTTTGGAATTAGGTACAGGTTTTATCAAAGACACGTTTTCCAGTCATTCAAGCACATTGCATTTATCTTGCACTTTACTTCTATTATTGTTACATCAACTCCACCTCAAGTCATCAGGCATTAGATCCCAGAGGTTGGGGACCCTGGTAGGACCCAGAGCTCCTGTTCGGTAACAGAAGACTTCAAACCTGTGATCACTTTCCAGTGCTCTCCCCCCTCAAAGCAGGCTTTGAAGGTCTGTTTCTACAAAGTTGGCCACCGGTAGGGTTTTGTTTTGAGAAGGTGAGAGATGGAAAACTCAGATTCTTCTCCAGAACTGTGTAGAAAAGCAGTCACTTCTTGCCCAGCCCATAAGTCCCTGTCTGGTGGGGACTGCCATATAACCAGTTCACAAAGAAGGCAACTGGCAGACAAATGCTTGGTCTCATAAAACTTTAGCATCTCCCCCAGATGGGAGCCTGCATATCCAAGACACGTTTCTGCCTCTCAGCTGTGCTGTCAAATAACTTTTCCTCCCTGGCTCTAAGGCCCCTCATCTCTCATCTTGTTATTCAGAACATTTTGCTGGGTCACCTTTCAGGAGCCCCCACATCCCTCCCCTTGTGCTGTGTCCACTCCTCCCCCTGTCCAGGCTTCCCTGTCCTTCACTATCTCCCGGAGCTTGCTCAAACTCATGTCCATTGAGTCGGTGATGCCATCCAACCATCTCATCCTCTGTCATCCCCTTCTCCTCCTGCCCTCAATCTTCCCCAGTCAGGGTCTTTTCCAGTGAGTCAGCTCTTCCCATCAAGTGGCCAAAGGACTGGAGCTTCAGCTTCAGCATCAGTCCTTCCAGTGAATATTCAGGACTGATTTCCTTTAGGATTGACTGGTTTGATCTCCTTGCAGTCCAAGGGACTCTCAAGAGTCTTCTCCAGCACAGTTCAAAAGCATCAATTCTTTGGCGCTCAGCCTTCTTTATGGTCCAACTCTCACATCCGTTCATGACTACTGGAAAAACCATATCTTTGACTATACATACCTTTGTCAGCAAAGTGATATCTCTGCTTTTTAATATGCTGTCTAGGTTTATCATAGCTTTTCTTCCAAGGAGCAAGCTTAATTTCATGGCTGCAGTCATCGTCCAGTGACTTTGGAGCCCAAGAAAATAGTCTGTCACTGTTTCCATTGTTTCCCCATCTATTTGCCATAAAGTAATGGGACCTAACGTGATGACCTTAGTTTTTTGAATATTGAGTTTTAAGCCAACTTTTTCACTCTCTTCTTTCACCTTCATCAAGAGGCTCTTTAGTTCCTCTTCACTTTCTGCCATTAGAATGGTGTCTTCTGCATATCTGAGATTATTGATATTTCTCCCAGAAATCTTTATTCCATCTTGAGCTTCATTCAGTCCAGCATTTCTCATGATGTACTCTGCATATAAGTTAAAGAAGCAGGGTGACGATTTGCAGCCTTGATGTACTGCTTTCCCAATTTTGAACCAGTCTTTTGTTCCATGTCCGGTTCTAACTGTTGCTTCTTTACCTGCATACAGGTTTCTCAAGAGACAGGTAAGGTGGTTTGTATTCCCACCTCCTTAAAAATTTTCCACAGTTTGTTGTGATCCACAGAGTCAATGACTTAAACATAGTCAATGAAGCAGAAGTAGATGTTTTTCTGGAATTCCCTTGCTTTTCCTGTGACCCAGCGATGTTGGCACTTTCATCTCTGGTTCCTCTGCCTTTTCTAAATCCAGCGTGAACATCTGGATGTTCTTGGTTCACATACTGTTGAATCCTTGCTTGAAGGATTTTGAGCATCCCTTGGCTAACGTGAAACGAGTGCAGTTGTGCAGGAATTTGAGCATTCTTTGGTATTGTCTTTCTTTGGGATTGGAATGAAAACTGGCCTTTTCTAGTCCTGTGGGCATTGCTGAATTTTCCAAATTTGCTGGCATATTGAGTGCAGCACTTTCACAGCATCATCTTTTAGGATTTGAAATAGCTCAACTGGAATTCCACCACCTCCACTAGCTTTGTTCCTAGTAATGTTCCTAAGGCCCACTTGACTTCACACTCCAAGACGTCTGGCTCTAGGTGAGTGATCACGCCATCGTAGTTATCTGGGTCATTAAGATCTTTTTGCACAGTTCTTCTATGTGCAGTTCTTCTTGCCAGCTCTTCTTAATATCTTCTGCTTCTGTTAGGTCCATACAGTTCTGTCCTTTATTGTGCCCATCTTTGCATGAAATGTTTCCTTGGTATCTCTAATTTTCTTGACGAGATCTAGTCTTTCTCATTCTATTGTTTGCCTCTATTTCTTTGCCTTGTTCACTTAGGAAGGCTTTCTTTTCTCCCTTTGCTATTCTTTGAAACTCTGCATTCAGGGTGTATCTTTTTCTGCTTTGCCTTTCACATCTTATCTTTTCTTAGCAGTTTGCCTGACATGTATTAATAGGTGATAGGGGTTGAATGAATCAATGAGTAAATAAAGGAACACTTCTTTGCCAGTGTGCATGCACGCGTGCCCACACACACCCATACACACAATAGCAGTTAGCGTTTGTTTTCCATACACTATCATTTAATCCTCCCAGCCCCATGAGAGTCCCTCCCAGCCCCAACTGGTACACTGATACCATTTAACAGACAAGGAGATTAAAGCTTACAGTTGGAAAGGAAAGACTGTGGGAGCTGTGGGAGGGCCTCAGTGCCTATCTTCTCTTTAAAAAAAGTTTTTTTTATTAATCATTTATTTTTTTACTTGGCTGCCTCAGGTATTAGTTGCAGCATGCAGGATCTTCTGTTGTGGCGTGTAGACTCACTAATTGTGGTGTGCAGGCTTAGTTGATCCAACGGATGCAAGATCTTAGTTCCCCAACCAGGGATCAAACCTATGTCCCCTGCATTGCAAGGAAGATTCTTAACCATTGGACCACCAGGGAAGTCCCAGTGCCCGACTTCTTGACCACAACATTGTGTTGCACCTTTGGACAATAAACAGGCCCTCTGTTAAAGAAAAAGTGGCATCAGCGGGTGCTAAGTGACTTTTCAACAATGTGTACCAAAACTATGACTCAATCATGAAGTGAAAGTCACTCAGTCCTGTCTGACTCTTTGCGACCCTATGGACGATACAGTCTATGGACTTCTCCAGGCCAGAACACTGGAGTGGGTAGCCATTCCTTTCTCCAGGGGATCTTCCCAACCCAGGGATCAAACCCAGGTCTCCCACATTGCAGGCAGATTCTTTACCATCTGAGCCACCAGGGAAGCCCATGTCTACTTGCTCCCTCTCCAAAAGCTGCAGAGCCTGACTCTAGAGGGCCTTCATTTTTAGGGGAATGAAATCTGCCTGGGTTGATACCTTCCCCAACCCTCTCCCCACTCATACCCCTAATGCGATCCATCACCAGGTTCTGTTGACTTTAACACCTAAATATCTCTCAGACATCCTGCACGTGGCCTCCCACACTCCAGTCTGTCCTGACCCCTCCAAGCTGTCATCCACCCTAGGATGTGTTCACAATGCATCTAAGCCCGACGGACAGAGGCTGAGCCCTTGACATGGCCACCAGCCCCCGTGAGGTTCTGCCCCTCCAGGCTCTCCCCACACCTGCTGCCCTGTTCCCGCCGCACCAGCCTCACCTCTCCAGCCTCCTTTTGGTCCTCTGTATTCCCCAGGATCCCTTCCTGCCAGGACTTTGCACTTGCCGTTCCCATTCCGGGAATTCTGAGTCAGCTCACACATCATTTCCCCGAGGACATTTTCCTGACATCCCCGTGGCACCCCCTCCGCGGCATGTTGCTCTCTGTGTAGTGGTCAGTGTGACCTTTGTAGGAGCTGTCACCTCCCCCAGAAGCTCCAGGAGACAGGGACCACATCTCTTTGCCCATGCCCTTGTATTGAGTTGGCCAAAAAGTTCATTCAGGTTTTTCCATAAGATGTTACAAAAAACCCTGACAGACTTTTTGGCCAACCCAGTACGGTGGCTGGTGCTCAGTACCCATCTGATAAACGATGGGTTACATGGATGGGAAAGGCTCTGATGCTGGGAAAGACTGAAGGCAGAAGGAGAAGAGGGAGACAGCGGTTGACATCTCTGATTGAATGGACGTGAACTTGGGCAAACTCCAGGAGACGGTGAGGGGCTGGGAGGGCTGGCATGCTGCAGTCCACGGGATGGCAAAGAGTCGGACACGACTTAGTGACTGAACAACAACACGTGCAGGGCTGGACAGGCATTGCCCAGCTCGGCGGGGGTTGCTGCTTCTCTCAAAGCCCTCGTCACCCACAGTCCCTCCCGGGGTTTTGGCCTGTGTTTGACGCCCTCACAGACACTGGCTGGTGGAGCTGTAGGGTAAGGGAGTTAGAGAAGGTGAGGTTCAGAAAAAGAACGAGACTGGCCCTTTAGAGGAACAGATCACCTTTAATGAGGCGAGAAGAGGCAGCAGTCAGCTTAGTGAGCTGCTACACTAACCCAAGAAAAGAGTAAGTATATATAGGCATATATGTGGAAATCTACTTTCTTAAGGGGGCCTGTTCTTCTCCAAGGTTGTTTGGATTAGTTATCTCTTAAACAGCTGGGGCAAGGAATTCTGGAGATCCGCTGGAGGCTGGGACGACCTGGGAGCTGGGCGTAATCAACCTTAATGTCCATTTTTCCTTCGGGTGAAAGAGTTCTTTGTTTTGCATAGAATGGTGGGGAAGACAGGAGGGGAGTTTTAACTCCAGGCTGTTTCGAGCTGTGTAACTTGCCTTCAGCAGCAGGAGCCCCACCTGGGCTGAGTGTCAGGGCTGGCTTTCGGGTGACCTTCCTATGTGTGGAGGAGAGTCTGTTCCTGACACTGATCAGAGAGTCTGCCGGCCCCGTGGCTCTGCTGACCTGCCCTGTGCCTTTGGGGGCAGGTCTTGACTTGCCCATCTTCCTGGCAGGGGTCTGGCTGTTCGGGCAGAGTGCATATTCACCAGCCCCTACCTCTGCACCTCCCACTCTTCCATGGGGGCCCCAAGCTCGTTAGCCCATCCCTGGGACCCAGTTCATGCCTCCAGCTTCGGCTTCTCTGCCAAGCCGCCTCCATCGTCTGTGAGCCAGCAGTCAGCTTCTGCTACATTTTTCCTAATTAGAGGCCTGTGCCTTTCAGCATAATGTTATTGTGAGGAGCCTGGTGATCTGCGACTCCTTGTTCTACAGGCTGAACGGCTGAGTGTGTTTTATCATGTGATTTGTCTTCCGAGCTGTGCTCCCCCGTCGTGCGGATTTCCCATTAGAGTCTTCTTTCTTGATTCCATGGCCCCGGAAACCGTCTGCCTTCCCAACCTCTTGCAATCCTGTGCCAAGCTGTGGTTCAGATGCAGCCACGTCACAGGAGTTGTTTTTACAGGTCCCCAGGGGCCAGACTGGTCAGTGGTGTCTTTGTGTTTGTATCGTCTTTGATGGAGGATACGCTGGGGGTGATGTCTGTTATTCAGCCACAGCTCCCCATCTCAAGTTATTTCAACAAAGTGCCTGAAACGAGCATAAGTGAGGGGACCTGGCACCATGCCTGGTTCACTGCAGATGCCCCTCATGCTTTTGGAAAGAAAGGAGGGAGGGAGGGAGGGAGGGAATAACTAGAAGACAGTGTTTCCCAGCAGGGACTCCTTGGAACCTGAATCCTCTGCGATGCCCAGGGAAGTACAATTCAACAACATTAACAGGGAGGAGTGGTTCCATGGGTGAAGAAGTTGGGAAACTGTCTGTATGCTGTGATGCTCTCGGAGATTCATAGACTATGTCTGTGTTAAAGGCTCTGAGAAGGCCAGCTGTAAGGAAAGCTGGCTGACTTTGTTTATTATACATTTCTCAGACTTCTGTGATCCCAGGACTCTCTTATTCAGGTCAGCTCTTTAGGCAGTTGTGAAATGTTGCCACAGTACAGGCTAGAAGGTGGCGAGGATTATGGGAGGTTCAAAGGGATGCCGTGAGGACCCCAGAGGAAGGATTCGAAGACAGGTGTGTGAAGGATGCAGCATTACTGCCTGATCTGGAAGGATGAGCAGGATACCCATGGATGGAGGGGAGAGGAGGGGCCTCTCGACTGGGATGCCTGAGATGTGCATGGTTTGGGGAACAGGATTTAGAGAAGATTGTGCTAAAAGACAGGCTGCTCTCAGCTCCCACGCCCAGCCGAGTTCCTGGTATCCAAAGATGCCCAGTAAGTCTCTGGTAAAATTATGAATGAGTTATTGAGGGTCTTCGCATTGCCCTCCTAGAGAGACTAGACTTTATTTTATGAGCCCTTGTTTTCCAACCAGGGATTTGTGTCATTGTCACTTGTGGGCTTTCTTTTTTTTTTTTTTTTATCAGATAAAACTTATTTCAAAATGAAAATCTCAGAAATGAGATGCTAGTATTCAAAAAAGGAGTTAATAAAAGAAAAAACATTTTAGAAATTAAAAAAATACTGTGGGATTTTCTTGAAACACACATATGCATGGGCCCCATCCCTACAAATTATGATTCTCCGAGTCTACAGTGGGGAAGGGGGCTGTGGGAGAGGTGATTCAGGCGTCTGAACATCTTGAAAGCTTCCCAGGAGATTCTAAGTGAGCTCCCTATTAAAAAACAAATGTCACAGCTGAGGGAGGTCCCTTAGGGGATCTATACCAGGGGCTAACTTCCCTGGCAGTTGCATATAAGATAAAATGGGAGAGGTGACCCAGTGATGAAATAAGATTGGGACAGTCTGTGACATGACTCTTTGAGATTTACGTTACCATTTTAAAAATGCTGAGAAGGCCTGCTGTAAACCCAGCGCTTCGAGAAGTAGCATTAGAAGTAAGCCAGAAAGAAAAACACCAATACAGTATACTAGCACATATATATGGTATTTAGTTAATCGGTAAAGATAACCCTGTATGCGAGACATCAAAAGAGACACAGATAAATAGAACAGTATTATGGACTCTATGGGAGAGGGCGAGGGCGGGATGATATGGGAGAATGGCATGGAAGCATGTAAATTATCATATGTGAAACGAATCGCCAGTCCAGGTTTGATGCATCATACAGGGTGCTCGGGGCTGGTGCACCGGGATGACCCGGAGGGATGGGATGGGGAGGGAGGTGGGAGGGGGGTTCTGGAAGGGGAAAACATGTACACCCATGGTGGATTCATGTCAGTGTATGGCAAAACAAATACAATATTGTAAAGTTAGAAAGTAGATAAATAAACTAATTAAAAAAAAAGTGTAGGTTTAGAGATGCATACATACGTATGTCAGCTTGAGTGTTTGGTTTCATCATCTTTTCTGGACACTGCTGTTTCTCTTTTCAGACTTCCCAGGAATGAATTCTCCCATGGTTGGTGGGTTTTTATTTTCTATTTTTTGGAGGCTTGTTTTTTTGGTTTGGGTATTGCTTTTGTTGTTGTTGTTTTCTTTCTTTCTTTTTTAAAATTGCATAATTTTTATTTATTTAGTTAGTTAGTTTTGCTGTGCCACATGGAATGTGGGATCTTCCTTGACGAGGGATTGAACCTGAGCCCCCTGCATTGGGAGTGTGTAGTCTTAACCACTGGACCACCAAGGAAGTTCCTCATTAGTGTTTTTGTGAATGCCAAATGAAGTCAGCCTGGCCACCACTAGGATGGGGCAGCCTGCTCCCAGAGAAGATTCTAGAGAAAGCTAATGTGAAGTTATAAAAGTGTCTTGTTTGCTTACCAAGAACTCTTGATTTCCATAGTCATTTTCTGTCTGCTGCCAGCATGGAAAGATGCAACATTTGGGGCTAAATGAGAGCCTGCTGCGTCCCAAGCTCCTTTCTCCACCTCCCAATCCTGTGGAGATCATTTCTGACTTCATACTCCTGATGCTGAGAAATGACTAGGGTGGCCCCAGTTAGGAACTTGCAGGCTTGCAGATGCTAAGCATTCCTCTGTGGACTCTTTGTTCTTGCTTTAAACCAGCTAATGGGCAACTACACTGCTCCTCCTTGGTGGGGCTGTAGGGAGCTGGTTATCTTTAAAGAATCAGTGGAATTGTTGGGCTCTGGGTTGCCCTAACCAATCCATACCCATCTGACACTTAGGTTTCACTTTAGATGCTCATTTCCTGGGCGGATGGGTATTTTTTTTAATTTATTTATTTTTAATTGAAGGATAATTGCTTTACAATATTGTGTTTGTCTCTCTCATACGTCAACATGAACCAGCATTAGGTACACACATGTCCCCTCCCTCTTGAACCTCCGTCCCACCTCCCACCCCATCCCAGCCCTCTAGGTTGTCACAGAGCCCCACTTTGAGTTCCTGAGTCATACAGCACATTCCCATTGGCCATCTGTCTCCATATGTTAGTGTAAATGCCTCCATGCTGCTCTCTCCATTCATCCCACCCTCTCCTCCCTCCCCCACCCTTGTCCACAAGTCTGTTCCTTATGTCTGTGTCTCCACTGCCGCCTTGCAAATAGGTTCATCAGTACCATCTTTCTAGTTTCCATATATATGTGTTAATATACAACATTTGTCTTTCTCTTTCTGACTTACTTCACTCTGTATAATAGGCTCTAGGTTCATCCACCTCACTAGAACTGACTCAGGTGTATTCCTTTTTATTGTATGTATGTAGCACAGCTTCTTGATCCATTCGTCTGTCGATGGACATTTATGTTGCTTCCATGTCCTCGCAGTTGGTGCTGATGGTTTCTCGTTTGTTCACTCAAACTATGACCTTCTCTAGCAAAGGAGGTGTTATCATCTGTCTATTAACTCACTGAAGATGAAGCCTGATGGTTACTGCTCTCAAAGTTGGCCATGAGAGGGTGCTGGAAGCTCCCCTGGGTCCCCGGGGCAGAGATTAGGGGATGGATCCTCTGTAGTGATGAGACCACAGCAGGCCCAAGGCTGCCAGTCTGGTGCCAAGTGTATGGTAGGTGCTCATTTCCAGAAGACTGATCAGCTCCATGGGCCTCCCCTCCCACCAGGATTTCTTCCACCCCTACCTACCTAAGGGATGGATTGGGCACCTCCAGAATCAGTGATAGAAACGACCATATTAACTAAAATCCCCACTTCCCTCACAGCCCATGAACCTGTGGAATATGGTGTGATCATAAATCAGTCTGTATCTACAGCAAATGTTCCTTAAGAGACTATGACAGTTCCCTTCCAAGGCTATGCAATTCACTTGTTTCTTTATTGGATTCTTTCATCTACCTTGTATGTACTAAGTATCTGCTCTTACCGGGTCTGCAATACAGGAGACCCCGGTTCAATTCCTGGGTCAGGAAGATCTGCTGGAGAAGGGATAGGCTACCCACTCCAGTATTCTTGGGCTTCCCTTGTGGCTCAGCTGGTAAAGAATCCACCTGCAATGCAGGTGACCTGGGTTTGATCCCTGGTTTGGGAAAATCCCCCAGAGAAGGGAAAGGCTACCTACTCCAGTATTCTGGCATGGAGAATTCCACAGACTGAGTAATCCATGCGGTCGCAAAGAATCGGACACGACTGAGCAACTTTCACTTTCTCTTACCGGGTACAATGCCCACCTCTGGGGTTGGAACTGCTCCATCTCTGCTCATCCTGAGAGCACTGACTCCTCCTGGGGGACAGACAGGAGGACCCATACAAGGGCATCCAATGGGGCTGGTGGTGCTGGGATGACAGGCTGTCCTGGGCATGTGTGAACCATCTCGGTGTCTGGTGAACATTCCCTCTACCCCATGAAACTTCATTTTTCTCAGGATTCACTCAATGATGGTGTTTTTCCACATCTCCATTAGTTCTTCCATGCTCTTTCATTTTTTTTGGTCATGACCTGAGTACTGTTGTTTATCTCACCCAGATCCCCCCATCTCTGTTCCTTCTGCTAGAGGGTCTCCTATGTTGGGAAGCACTTCATGGTGGCTCACTTTTCAGGAAAATACTCTTCTGTTGACTTGAGTCCCCACCCAGAAACCTGAAGATTTAAAGATGAGTCCCAGAGTGCAGGCAGAATTGAGTTCTAATCCACCCTCCTTAAGCTCTTGGTTTTGCAGTGTTATTAAAGAGAAAGTCAAGGACAACTTCAGTAGAGAGACTGAAGGCAGAGAGATCTGAGAGTCAAGGGTAGTATAACTGAGCCCCCACAGTGAACCCTCCTCAGGGTACCTCTAATTGCCGCGACAAGCAGTGGACAAGGACTTGTGCCTCCTGACCCCCTTGACCTGCTGAACAGCCCTCTGCAGGAGGGGAATCTTTCTGGAAAGCCTTTGGCCTCCAGGAGCTCCGCTCACCTTCTCCAGTCTCTTCCCCGCTCTGTTGATGCACCACGTCTGATCACAGACATTCCAATGGCAAGTCTGAGAGCCTCCCAATGCAAGGGCTCTTTCCCTAATATAGCCAAGGACTATTTCTATTATATTAATTATTATTAATTCCTATCAAACTCTTTTATAGTGAAGTATACCTGATGGCTCAGTGGTTAAGAATCCGCCTGCCAATGCAGGAGACTCAGGTTCGATCCTTGAGTCGAGAAGATCCCCTGGAGAAGGAAATGACAGTCCACTCCAGTATACTTGTGTAGGAAATCCCATGGACAGAGGAGCCAGTCAGGCTACAGTCCATAGGGTCACAAAAGAGTTGGACATGACTTAGCAACTAAATAGCAACAAATAGCCGATTTACAATATTCTGTTTCAGGTGTGCACAGAAGTGATTCAGTTATGCACATATATGTGTATATCTATATTCTTTTTTCTATTCTTTTCCATTATAATTTTTACAAGATATTGAAAATAGCTTCTCATGCTATACAGTAAATCCTTGCCATTAATCCTGTCAGACTCTTAGCTGTATTCTAGAAGCACTGGGAAACATCCCTTTTTTTTTTTTTTTGGCTGCTCCAGGTATTTGTTGCAGCACACAGGCTCTTTAGTCTTTCTTATGTCATGTGGGATCTAATTGCTGCATGAAAATTCTCTTAGTTGCCGCATGTGGGATCTAGTTCCATGACCAGAGATCAAACCCAGGCCCCCTGCATTGGGAGTGCAGAGTCTTAGCCCCTGGAGCACCAGGGAAGTCCCTGGGCAACATGCTTTACATGCATCCTGTCTCATTTCATGTTTGTGGCAATCCACGGGAGGGTGTGATGTACTCAGGCCACAGACCTACTCAGTCTTGAAGCCAGAATTCTAATCCCAGTGACCCAGCTCCTTAGACCAGGTTCTTAGCCATTATTTCATACAACCTCATTCAGTGAAAACTTTTCTGTGATATAGGTCTCTTCTGTAGGCTCTCCAATCCTTTCTTTCACCCCTCTGTCCTTCCCTTTTCTGGGGCTCCCCAGGTGGCATTAGTGGTAAAGAACCCACCTGCTAATGCAGGAGACATAAGAGACGTGGGTTCAATCCCTGGGTCAGGAAGATCCTCTGGAGAGGACCACAGCCCACTCCAAGTATACCCTCCAGTATTCTTACCTGGAGAATCCCATGGACAGAGGAGCCTAGCAGGCTACAGTCCATGGGGTTGCAAAGAGTCGGACACGACTGAAGTGACTTAGCATGCATGCACACACGTCCCTCCCTTTTCTACTGCTCTTTTAAATGACATGGACTAAGCCCTTAGTCATGTCACATTGGCCATTTTTCCTAAGCACAGTGGGAATGTTTTGTTTTGGTTTATTCTTTATTCTAATAATTAAGCCACACTTTGGTTACATGCTTAGTCTTCAGGCCAACATCAGCACTTCTCAGAACCCAGACCAGAATGGCACAGTGGTTATAAGCAGGCTGTGTGGCAGCAGGTGCCAGGGTTTGAGTTTCTGCCTTGCTCTCCTAGCCAAGGGACCACTGTCTTCTCATCTGTAAATGGAGGATTTTAATCATACCAAGAGGGCTTCCCTGGTAACTCAGATGGTAAATAATCTGCCTGCAATGCAGGAGACCTGGGTACAGTCCCTGAGTTTGGAAGATCCCCTGGAGAAGGGAATGGCTACCCACTCCAGTATTCTTGCCTCGAGAATCATATGGACAGAGGAGCCTGGTGGGCTACAGTCCACGGGGTTGCAGAGTTGGACATAACTGAGCAGCTAACACACAGTCATCCCAGGAACATAGTTTTGTTGTTAGAATCATGCAAGTGGACATGTAAGCAGTTAGATTGTTCTTCATGCAAATAAGTCCCACTCAGTCTTCCTTGGCACACAGGACATGTTCTGCCAGGGTTAATCCTCAGGACTTCTCCAAATCTGCCTTTCTCCCTCCTGCAGGACCCACAGATTTCTAGGAAACTCCATCCTAGAGCAGGGGTTCCCCAACCTCCAGGATCTAACGCCTGATGATCTGAGGTGGAGCTGATATAATAATAATAGAAATAAAGCACACAAAAATGTAATGCTCTTGAATCATCCCGAAACCATCCGCCCTACCCCAGTCCATGGAAAAACTGTCTTCCATGAAACCGGTCCCTGGTGCCAAAAGAGTTAGGGACTACTGTCCAATTGGACTCCCTTCTGAAGCCTGTTCTTGTTCCATTGCTAAGTCAGGACCGATACTATGTGACCCCATGGACTGCAGCACTCCAGGCTTCGCTGTCCTTCACTCTGTCCCAGAGCTTGCTCAGACTCATGTCCATTGAATCGATGAGGCCACCCAGCCATCACATTCTCTGTCGCCTCTTTCTCCTCTTGCCCTCAATCTTTCCCAGCATCAGGGTCTTTTCCAGTGAGTCGGCTCCTCGCATCAGGTGGTCCAAGCCTAGCAGTGGAAAACTTGTCTTCCCTACAGATGGCTCCCCTGCCACTCCTCCCAACTTTGCATCGTTCTGCCAGTAGCAGCACTCGGCTCCTGATGAGAGGTGAAAAGGTCTCCCCAGCTGTGACGCTGCACGATACAGGCCCATCTGCCTCCCACACCAGCTCCCAACTTCTGACGGTAAATCAGAAGGTGGGAGGCAAATGGCTGCGGGAGTCTGTAGGTGTTTGGCAGCCTGGTGTGGCCTTGGTTCACCAGGCTAGGCCACCTCATTAGCAGCTGCCACCTTGGAAAGTTACGAGTTTTGTGGGCTTAACAATCCATTTGCACGAAAAAGCTTGGAAGACTGGGATAGCCCTAATATCAAGCTAATTAATACCCCTTAAGTTGGGGCTTTGGAGGGTACACTGAGCCTTTGAAAAGGAATCTTCTTTGAGAGCACCACAAGTCATTGCAATAAAACCCAGAAAGGGAGGAAGAACCTAGGAGGAAAGTAGTTGAACACAAGAGGAAGCTGTCATTTCTGGAGGCAAGTCGGTCAGGTAAAGGGGGAAAAAAAAGATTGTTCTTCATGCAAATAAGTCCCACTCAGTCTTCCTTGGGCCTCCAGTCAGATAATTCTCAAACTTAATGATTTTCACATCTAATCTAAGGCAAAATTAGTCATTCGATATTAAGACAAAAGCAGGCAGGCTCCTATCTTGACAAGAAATCCTTCCTACTGAGATGGAATTATCTCTGGAATAATTAAAATGCTTGCTGAAGTATGAAAGTGTTCCATTAGCTAGAGTTACCTTTGTTGAGAAGCACCCTCCTTGTCCCCAGATAAACCGTGATGGCCATGATCAAGGAAAAGGAAATAGGAAGGCTGTGAAAAAGATGGCTTAAAACTCAACATTCAGAAAACTAAGATCATGGCATCTGGTCCCATCACTTCATGGCAAATAGATGGGGGAACAATGGAAACAGTGACAAACTTTATTTTCTTGGGCTCCAAAATCACTGCAGATGGTGACTGCAGCCACTAAATTAAAAGACACTTGCTCCTTGGAAGTAAAACTAGACTGAGTATTAAAAGGCAGAGACATCACTTTGCTGACAAAGATCTGTCTAGTTAAAGCTGTGGTCTTTCCAGTAGTCATGTACAGATGTGAGACTTGGATCATAAAGAAGGTTGAGCGCCGAAGAAATGATGCTTTCGAACTGTGGTGCTGGAGAAGACTCTTTAGAGTCCCTTGGACAACAAAGAGATCAAACCAGTCAATCCTAAAGTAAATTAGTCCTGAATATTCACTGGAAGGACTGATGCTGAAGCTGAAACTCCAATACTTTGGCTACCTGATGTGGAGGGCCAACTCTTTGGAAAAGACCCTGATGCTGGGAAAGATTGAAAGCAGGAAGAGAAGGGGATGACAGAGGATGAGATGATTGGATGGCATTGCTGACTCAATGGACATGAGTTTGAGCAAACTCCAGGAGGTGGTGAAGGACAGGGAAGCCTGGTGTACTGCAGTCAGTGGAGTCAGAGTCGGACACGACTTTGCAAGGGAACAACAACAAATAGATAATGTGATCAAACTTGAATTCTCATTGGTGTCATTTTTGAGCCAGAGAACACAGTTGGATGTTGATGGTGTCAGCTCAGTGACACTGTTATTTGTGAACAAGTGTGGCTGTGGTGCTTTTTCTTTGGAAGTCCCCAGATCTAAAGAATCTTTACTTTATTCTTATTCATACTCTCTTTAAAGGGCTTCCAAGGTGGTGCCAGTGGTAAAGAATCCACCTGCCAATGCAGGAGATGGAAGAGATGCAGGTTTGATCCCTCGGTTGAGAAGATCCCCTAGAGTAGGAAATGGCAACCCACTCCAGTATTCTTGCCTGGAGAATCCCACAGAAGGAGGAACCTGGTAGTCTACGGTCCATGGGATCTCAAAGAGTCAGACACAACTGAGTGACTTCACTTTCTTTCTTTCTAAGAAACCACTGCAGAACAGCTGAGGCCACCAGCTCTGCTTATTGTCTGACTGCTTCTCGGCTGGAATATAGAATTGGATTGCTCAGTGCATAGTGATTCTGAGCCTCCAATCATTTGGCTCAGTCCATTCCCATAACTAAGTTCCTTTCCTTACGTCAAAGGCTCCTTAAGTCCCTATCTTGTATATAGATTTTCATTTTTGAAACTTGGTATCTTTCCCAGAAATGATACATTTTAAGTTGTATGTATCTGCCAGCTCCTGGCCCATTGTTCTGTCATTTTGATTTATTGAGCACGTCTGTTCAGTTCAGTTCAGTCGCTCAGTCGTGTCCGACTCTTTGCAGCCCCATGAATCACAGCATGCCAGGCCTCCCTGTCCATCACCAACTCCCGGAGTCTACCCAAACCCATGTCCATCGAGTCGGTGATGCCATCCAGCTATCTTATCCTCTGTCGTCCCCTTCTCCTCCTGCCCGCAGTCCTTCCCAGCATCAGGGTCTTTTCTAGTGAGTCAACTCTTCGCATGAGGTGGCCAAAGTATTGGAGTTTCAGCTTCAACATCAGTCCTTCCAATGAACGCCCAGGACTGATCTCCTTTAGGATGGACTGGTTGGATCTCCTTGCAGTCCAAGGGACTCTCAAGAGTCTTCTCCAACACCACAGTTCAAAAGCATCAATTCTTCGGTGCTCAGCTTTCTTCACTGTCCAACTCTCACATCCATACATGACTACTGGAAAAAGCATAGCCTTGACTAGACGGACCTTTGTTGGCAAAGTAATGTCTCTGCTTTTAAATATGCTGTCTAGGTTGGTCATAACTTTCCTTCCAAGGAGTAAGCATCTTTTAATTTCATGGCTGCAATCACCATCAGCAGTGATTTTGGAGCCCAAAAAAATAAAGTATGGCACTGTTTCCCCATCTATTTCCCATGAAGTGATGGGGCCAGATGCCATGATCTTAGTTTTCTGAATGTTGAGCTTTAAGCCAACTTTTTCACTCTCCTCTTTCACTTTCATCAAGAGGCTCTTTAGTTCTTCTTCACTTTCTGCCATAAGGCTGGTGTCATCCGCATATCTGAGGTTATTGATATTTCTCCCGGCAATCTTGATTCCAGCTTGTGTTTCTTCCAGCCCAGCGTTTCTCATGATGTACTCGGTACATAAGTTAAATAAGCAGGGTGACAGTATCCAGCCTTGACGTACTCCTTTTCCTATTTGGAACCAGTCTATTGTTCCATGTCCAGTTCTAACTGTTGCTTCCTGACCTGCATACAGGTTTCTCAAACTTATGTATCCCCTGTTATTATTTTATTCTAATTAGTCGGGCCATTTAGAGGCTTTGTCTCCTGGGAGATGAGGTCGAGCCTGTGTAATTAGCTCTCTTCTGTAGGACAGCTGGCCAATCCATCACCTTGGTGAGTGTCAGACACAGCTCGCCTGCTTATTTTGTATGGCCATGGGCCCTGATTGTTTTTTCCTAGACTTGGGATGGTGCCTGCTTCATCTGGGCCTCTCTTTTATCTCTTTTCTGTTCACACAGGTGGGATCAAGTATACCGAATGCCAAGTATTATGATTATAGGAGAACAGAGGTCCCCTAACTTGCCCCTGGTGTACCACTTTAACACATTTCTGCCTCATCTCCTTACCAGCTGTACCATTATTTACATAACTTCTCTTTAAGTAACTGTGAATCTCTTTGTGTTTCTTCTAGCTGCGGCGAGCAGGGGCTGTTCTTTGCTGTGATACGTAGCTTCTCACTGCGATGGCTTCTCTTTGTGCAGAGCAAGGGCTCTAGAGCCTGGGCTCAGTAGTTTGGTGCATGGGCTTAGTTGCTCCACAGTATGTGGGATCTTCCCAGACCAGGGATTGAGCCCACGTCCCCTGCATTGGCAGGCGGATTCTTAACCACTGGACCACCAGAGAAGTCCTAAGTCTACTTGTTTTAACCTAGCATCATCTTAAGTTATTGTAGCCATGAAACCAAACACTTGATTTATCAGTTCTATTTTAGTTAACATTTTTTTTTTTTACTAAGTGAACATCTAAATAATAGCATAAATATTGAAATGATGGCTGTGTCCTGGTATCCCCATACTCCCCTGCATAGTGCCAGGGCATGTCATCATCCACAGCTGAGGAGATCTGGTCAAAGACCCTGTACCAAGGATTCTAATGGCTGAAATATCCAAATAATGTGATTACCTTCAAAGGATTTTAAGAATACCAAATCTCTCACTTGTGAAAGCACAGAATTAAAATGAAATCCCAGAGGTTTATGAAACCACATACGAGTATAATACAATAAGATTGAAATGAACCAGCTCAACAAAAACCTGCTATGGTTCCATTGGTAATTAAAGTGGTACACAAGCCACAAAGTATTTTTGCCTACCATTAATCCTCGTTTGAGCCCTGAGCACCAGGGCAGCTTCTAGGTTGCCTTGAGTGATGAGGAAAGACCACCGGCGGAAGGAGAAACAGGTGGAGCAAAGATCTGGGACCAGCGCATCCTAATGGAGGGAAGACCTCCCCAGTGCGCAGACCTGGGTGGGGAGGACCAGGTCCAGCTGGGGTGGGGCCAGAGCGAGGATGGGGCGTGATCAGAAGTGTGGTCAGACAGCCAGGGGGCAGACCATGGGCCATCGTGCCCCATGTAGATTTGGGCCATTCTGGAGTTCTGAATAGGAAAATGATTAGAGCTGGTCCCACTGGCTACTCTATAGGGAAGGGCTGTATTGCATCAAGAGTAAAAGTAGTAAAGAAGACCCCGGTCTCCCCCAAGTGAGAGATCATGGAAGCTTGGCCAGGTAACTATGGTTGTGAGAAGAAAGGGCAGGATAGAGGTTGGATTATATATATACACAAACACACACACACATATATGTGGAATACACACACGCACATATATATGTGTGTGTATATATGCGTATACATACACTGGGCTTCCCAGGTGGCATAGTAGTAAAGAATCTGCCTGCCATTGCAGGAGATGCAAGAGACTCAGTTTCGATTCCTGGGTTGGGAAGATCCACTGGAGTAGGAAATGGCAACCCACTCCAGTATTCTTGCCTGGAAAATTCCATGGACAGAGGAGCCTGGGGGACTACACTCCATGGGGTTGTAAAGAGTTGGACACGACTGAGTGACTAAGCAAAGCACATGCATACACTAACATTTCACTTTTCTTGAAACTGTTAAGATTAAATATATCGTTAAAAGAATAGATATGTGTATATGTATAACTGAATCATTTTGCTGTACACTTGAAACTAACACAGCATTTAAA
Source organism: Okapia johnstoni (assembly GCA_024291935.2). Lineage (NCBI taxonomy): Eukaryota > Metazoa > Chordata > Mammalia > Artiodactyla > Giraffidae > Okapia > Okapia johnstoni. The sequence goes on along the minus strand of CM044326.1, from coordinate 12,761,607 downwards.
TCAATTATACACCAATGTAAAATCACAAAATAAAATGAGGTGTTAAAGATTTTCTTAACACATGCAGTTATAAATATTTATCACAAGCATATTGATAGATCCACTTTGTTGTCATTCAGTCACTAAGTCATGTCCAACTCCTTGTGACCTCATGGACTGTAACACAGCAGACTTCCCTGTTTGTCACTATCTCCTGGAATTTACTCAAACTCGTGTCCGCTGAGTCAGCAATGCCATCCAACCATCTCATCCTCTGTCATCCCCTTCTTCTCCTGCCTTCAGTCTTTCTCAGCATCAGGGTCTTTTCCAATAAGTCAGCTCTTCGCATCAGGTAGCCAAAGTACTGGAGGTTCAGCTTTAGCATCAGTTCTTCCAATGAATATTCAGGTTTGATTTCCTTTAGAATTGACTGGATTGATCTCTTTGCAATCCAAGGGACTCTCAAGAGTCTTCTCCAGGACCGCAATTAGAAGGCATCAATTCTTTGGCACTCAGCCTTCTTTATGGTCCAACTCTCACATTCATACATGACTACTGGAAAAACCATAGCTTTGACTATATGGACCTTGTCGGCAAAGTGATGTCTCTGTTTTTACTATACTGTCTAGGTTGGTCATAGCTTTTCTTCCAAGGAGCAAACGTCTTTTAATTTCATGGCTGCAGGCGCCATCCGCAGTGATTTCAGAGCCCAAGAAAATAAAATATAATATATCTATATATAACTTAAATATATTAATATAACATAATTAATGCATTTATAATGTATTTATAACATATAATTAAGTTATAGTTTACCTTTTGAGAAACAAACCTAAAATGCCTCTTTCTATATGTTGGATAGAAATAAAAATTTTTGGATGGCTTATAAAGTAGTATTTCCAATGTGCTGTTAAAAAAATAAAAAAGACATTGTGTGGTTTTTCCTGCTTTAGTAGTTTTCAGTTCAGTTGACAAAATGTTAGCATGTATTTTGAAGCCAGAGTTTTCACAATTATGGCTGACTTACAGGTTATAGGCCTTGGCCTGAGCAACCTTGGCCTGAGCAACTGGGTGCTGTTTACTGACTCCTGGTGCCGTTTACTGGGATGGGTCAAAGTGGGACCTCGGGGGCAGAAGGCCTGGGAGTGCAGTATCTATGACCTTGGTCCCCTGCTTGTCTCCCTGCAGTGATCCCGAAGGTCACCAAGCACCTGCTCTCAAACCCCGTGTTTACCTGTATCATCCTGGCCGCCTGCATGGAGATTGCAGTGGTGGCTGGCTTCGCTGCCTTCTTGGGAAAGTATCTGGAGCAGCAGTTTAACCTCACCACCTCTTCTGCCAACCAGCTGCTAGGTGAGTCTGTGTCACCCACCCGCCCCCGCCCCGCACAGGGAGGCTGTCAGTGATTCTAATACCATAAGCATTGACTGAGACCAATCAAACAGCCCAGACCTTGCTGCTCCTGTAGCAGAATATACATGTGGTCTGTGTGCAGAAGAATTTCGGAGTATTTTCTTGGAGTAAGATTTACCTACTTGAAGCAGTTGCTTAAAGTATGTGATAATAAAGAGCTAAAATATAAAATGTGCATAGGAAGCATTGTGACAGGTCAGGAAGTCCATAAATTGGTGTAAACTGGAGAATTAGGGGGAAGATGTGATGAACAAAGAGGGGAATCAAGATGGATCTTGAAAGGTTAGTACTGGGTTGACCAAAAAGATCGTTCTGTCCATAAGATGTGATGGAGAAACCCAAATGAACTTTTTGGCCAACCCCGTAGGCTTTGATCAGGAGCATAAAAAAGCAAGAATATTCTTGGCAGCATGAAACCCATGGTCAACAGGTATAGAGGCTAGAAGCCATTTGCTCTCCTCCGTTTTTGTGCCCATGGCAGATATAAAATGGATCATGACACTCCTTCTCCCCAAGCTCAAGTGTAGCCTTACCAATCTTCTCAACAGTAAACCACAGACATCTGCCTCCAGTCCTTTGGAGCTGGCCTGCTAAAGAGAACCAGTTTCCACTCATGAGAAGCAGGATTACTTATACCTGAAAGGGAAAGTGATCCCACAACACAACAAAGAGAGGGAAGGGTCACGAATGACTTCCAGCTTTCTGGCTCAGACAGGGAGTGGTACCATTTGTGAAGCCTGAAAGTAGCAGAAAAGAATCAGATCAGTAGGAAAGGCTGTGAGTGCAGACGTAAAGCTGCTGAGTGTGAGATGGCCGTGGTGTATCCACATGATGTCCTGTGTGTGGTTGAGGACTGAAGGAGATGTGGATCGCATCAGTGTGTGCACGGTCACTGAGGACACAGGAGTGGAATTTGCAGAAGGAAAACGTGTAGAAACAGAAGAGTGAAACACCACCCATGAGGAAGGAGAGGAGGCCACAGAAGCAACTCCTGAAATAGACTCGTGGATCACGGGGCATCAAGGAAGAGATGATTCCAAGAAAGAAGCCATCAGCAGTGAGAGCGTCCACATGTGATGCAACCTCACATGCCTCAGGTCCCTTCAACAAGCAGGATGTCTTTCAGCCTATGTCAGGGCTGTGTCCTTGGAGCTACAGCAGGTGAGCCCATGCTCTGGTGTGAGGAGCAGCCCACAAGAGGGAGAGAATAGCCAGTGACTGCAGGACACTTTCGCAAGCTTAGCAGTGGAAGGAAGGAGCGAAGACATGGCTGGCGATGTGTGTTGCCATCAAGGGAGTGGAGTGCTGGTACTGTTGCTAAGAGACAGTTGCTCTTGTGGCAGGAAGGACCTGAGCAGGGGTCTAAGCAGAGGGGAAAGAGCCAGCAGAGGTGGTGTGCAGAAAAGAGAGGGAATGTGGTGGGCAGCCGTTGATGGAAGAGCTCCTCTGTTCAGAAAGTGCAGAGAGACATGAGGATGACCCCCGAGAGTGTGACAAGTCCAGTCTGGAAGTTGACAACACTCCCGCCCCGTGGAGTTACCTTCTGTGTTAAGTGGATCATGTCCTGAGAGGAGTGGGCAAGGTGATGTTTTCTGACCTTCTCCTTTAGTGTTTCCTTCACAAAATGGCCCGTAAACCCATGTGAGGGTGCTGACCCAACATGAGTCACCAGGAAAACACATGTGAACAATGAAATGCTAGTCCACGTCCACCAGACCTATAGAACCAAGTGTTGGTGAGAAGGTGGAGCCGCTAGAACTCTTGTACACTGCTGGTGGGGTGCACAGAGGTACAAGCACTTGGGAAAAATTCTTTGGCAGTGCCTGTGAAAGCTGAAAGCGTATGCTTACTCTGGGATCCAGCACTCCACTTCTGGGCATAAATCCAACAGAAATGAATGTTTAGGTCCACTTATTTATATATGCTTAGGTAACAGTAGGGCTTCCCTTATAGCTCAGTTGGGAAAGAATCTGTCTTCAATGCAGGAGACCTGGGTTCAATTCCTGGGTGGGGAAGTTCCCCTGGAGAAGGAAATGGCAACCCACTCTGGTATTCTTGCCTGGAGAATCTCATGGACAGAGGAGCCTGACAGGCTACAGTCCATAGGGTCACAATAGTCGGACACGACTTCATAACTAAACATATATATACACATAGGTAACAGTATCTAAAACAGCCTTATGCATGAACCCCCAAACTGGAAACAGTCCAAATATCTATCAGTTAGTAGAATGGGTAAATAAATTATAGAATATTCATACAGTGGACGGCCACATAGCGTAAGAAAGCAAGAGCTTGTATACATACCTCGGTGTGGATGGACCTGGGACAGAGTCAAAAGACATCAGACTCAAGAGTCGTATTAATAAGAGTTAGAATGAGGAAAAGTTGTACTTCCCTGGCGGTACAATGGATAAGAATCCACCTGCAGATACAGGGGACCCGGGTTTGATCCCTGGTCCAGGAAGACTCCACAGGCTGTGAAGCAGCTCTAGGCCTGTGCACCACAGCTACTGAGGCCACACTCTAGAGCCCTGGAGCCACAACTGCAGAAGCCTGTGAACCTGGAGCCTGGAGCTGCAAGAGGAGCCACTGCAGGGAGAAGCCTGCGCACCACAGCTAGGGAGCAGCCTCCCACTCTCTGCAACTGGAGAACGGCCATGGAGCAGCAAAGACCCAATGCAACCAAAAATAAGGAAAATAAATACTTTTTTTTAATGTAAAAGTTTAAGTAATAGAGGCCAGAACGATAGTTACTCTTGGACTTTGGGGAAATTAGGACAGCAGGGATCCCCTGAGGCTGCTGGAAATGTTTTAATACAGGGGTGTGTACAGATGCAACAAGTCATCAGTGTTCCCTTAATCTTGTGCATGTCACAGAACGTAAGGTATCAAGTTAAAAAAATTAAAACCCTACCAACAAGGATGTGGGCAGACCCCAGCACCTCTCCCTGGGGGCTGCCAGAGCAGCACGAGGCTGATTTTCTTTTTCTCACTAATGACTCTTTACCACCCACTCTTTCATAAGCATTTTCTTCCAAGAGATATTAGCAAAATACAGTCAGCCCTTAGTACCCATCTGACAGAGAGAGGGTAAAAAGTGTCTCTGTAATTAAAGTCATAACTTCTCCGTTATTCCTACGATCTCTCAGGTTTAGCCCTCCAGCACCCAAAGACTTTCTCTCTCACTTCCTGATTTCTTTACTGCAGCTTCTTACATTTTGATTACATCTGCTTCAAAGTTGGGGCTCTGTTCTAGTTCAGAACAGATTCCTAAAGTTTCCTGTCAACAAATCAATAGTCTTCAGGGCAGAAGGCAAAAATCAATCTCGCTTTCCTACATCTGTCTCTGTCTCAGTGACTCTGTCTGTCAGAGCGCTTGGCCCAGGGAGAGGCAGCCTGGTGGCCATCTGTCGGTCTGTCCATCCGTCTGGCAGTCCAGGCAGGCAGGACATGTGCTCTCTGCCTGTGCCCTGCCAGTGGCATCATGCTGTCGTGCTATCTGGAGGGTTGGCAGCAGGCGGGGCTGACGGGAGGCCCTGAGGGGACAGAGAGAGGCCAAGGAAGCCTATGGCAAGGCTCATGTCCCAGAGGCCTTCATCAGTAGCTCCCGCAGACCTAGGGGATGAGCCCCCTGCCGTCAACCCGGGCCACCCGTGAAGTCATCAATAGGTGGGGCAGAGTTCCAAAAAGAGCAGCACAGATGATTAAGGGCTGATGACCTTGATTTATGCATGAAGATAAAAAGGACTCAATCTGCATAGGTTAAGATAATGAGGATGGAGTTTGGGGGGAAGTTCTGATAACCACCCACATGCTAAGGCTTCATACACATCTGGGAGGGAGAGGGGAGGTGGATGATGGCTTGGAGGGAAGGTGCCCAAAGCCTGTCATTGCCATAGTTACCATCATCACCAGGGGCTGCTCCCCGCCGCCTTTGATGGAAAATGGAACAGAGCACAGCCTGCTCGCCGGGCGTGGGCTGCGGTCATCGGTGTTCACTGACACAGATCCGATCTGCTCGCTCTTTCGTTCACCCAGAAAATAGTTCCCAAGTGCCCACTCTGGGCTGGCCGCTGTGCTAGGCACAGGGAACCAAGGCTGAACAGGATGGAACGGTCCTTGGGGAAACGGCATCTTAGGAGGGGGAGAGAGAACAAGAAACCAGAAAACCAGAAATGTCAGAGGCAGCTTCACATAATGAGGAGAGCCATGCAAACAATAAAACATGGCAGGAAACAGTAAGGAATCTCAGATGGGCTGCAGGATCGCTCTAGGTGGGGTAGCCTGGGCTCCCTGCTGAGGATAGGGCCCAGTCAGGTAAAGGCATAGGGTAAGAATGTCCTGGGAGCTCCCCTGGTGGCTCAGCGGTAAAGGATTCGTCTGCCAATGCAGGGGATGCAAGTTTGATCCCTGGGTTGGGAAGATCCCCTGGAGAAGGGGATGGCAACCCACTCCAGTATTGTTGCCTGAAGAATCCCATGGACAGAGGAGCCTGGTGGGCTACAGTCCATAGGGTCGCAAGGAGTCAGACCTGACTTAGCAACTAAAACAACAGAATGTCGTAGAAGAAGAATCAGCAAGTGCAGAGACTAGGGGCTTGAATGGATTTGGTCTGTTCCAGGGGGAGAGAAGAGGATTGGGTATGGTTGGGGAGTCAGTATGGCATGGGGGAGAGACAGGCAAGTAGGGGTGAGGTCCTGAAAATCATGTCTGTACCAGGATGAGAGAGAACCAAGCTCAGACAATCCAAGAACGTCAAATAATACGAAGATACTGTGTTTTTCTTAAAATCTGACTTGTGCTATTTTTTTTGCAGAGCTCAGCCTCCCTGATTATGCTTTTCTCACCCGAATATTAAAATTAAGTTGCATTCCTTTAGCACATAACAGCTGATTGATGTAGTCAATTGACCTAAAGGTCTGTTGATTGGCAAGCAAGAGGCAGCCTAAACTGGAAAATTGGCCATGCACAGTCTATATGGTGGATAAATGACATGCAGTAATTTAAAGCTGAGTTTAGATGAAATAAGAACAAAACCAAACAAGAGATTGGCACCCCTAGGATCCTTTGGTCCTCCTAAGATGCCCTGAGAATCAGGAATAGCAGGTTTATGGTCCTGCTGCCTTGCAGATGGCTCTGTTTATAAGAAGGTGTGGGGTTGGGGGGATAAAAATGTATGCCACCTACTCACCAGGAGGTTCAAAATGTATTGATTTGATCAATGCTACTTCCTGAGAGGTTGCGGGGCTGGTTAAAACACTGTCTGTCTCTAGGTTGGTGAGTTCTGGGGCCTCTGTTTAAACAACCTCCAGACCCTTCTTTGTCTGAAGAGGAGAAAATCCCCAATTGATCTTGAGCCCCCTTCCCGCACCGCCTGGGAAACACACGGAGGGCACATGCTAACACGCATGTGCGTTTCTCAGCCCATCTGCCCTGTCTGTCAGTTGCTCTCACACCAGCTGGGGCTGTTTCCCATGAGGGTTCCCCGCTTAGCATGAGAGGCGTATGACTTACCTGCCTCATCGCTGTGAGTTTTTACATGTCTACATCCCCCCAATTATCTGTGGGCTCCTTGAGGGTAGAAATGAGGCTGTTAGCAGAGACTTCAGGGTACAGGGGAGGAAGTGGCACCGTGGTATTGTCACGGGGGATTCTGCTTGCACAGGGCTCAGCTTTGGGGCTGGTGCCCAGTGTCTGCGTTGACTGGCCCTGCTCCCCTGGCTAATGGTTCCCGCCCCTCTGCTCTGCTCCAGGGATGACTGCGATCCCATGTGCCTGTCTGGGCATCTTCCTGGGCGGTCTCCTGGTGAAGAAACTCAGCCTGTCTGCCCTCGGGGCCATTCGGATGGCCATGCTCGTCAACCTGGTGTCCACCGCTTGCTACGTCTCCTTCCTCTTCCTGGGCTGTGACACGGGCCCCGTGGCTGGGGTTACTGTTCCCTATGGAAACTCGTAAGTCTCAGAAAGGTCTCACACACACACACACACCATCCTCTGCCTGCCCAGGGATTCCAAGACCCTCTTTCCAGGGTTGGTTCATGGAGCCAGCTTCATCCCTAGTGACCCTGACCCGGAAGTTGATGCTTCTGCATCTTCCACCCAGGGTTGAAGGATACATGTGAACTTTCAGGGTGGAGAGGACGGAATTCCACTTAAAGACTCTCTCCCAGGATGGCCAGGGGAGCATTGGGGAAACAGGCAGACACTCACTCCCCAGAGGACTCAAGTGCCTATTTTTGGCATTTGATTTTAGGAATGAGGTGAAGATAGAAAATTAAAAATAGGTTTTATTTTAAAATTCAGCTTATAATAGAAGGCAGAAGTGTGTATGTGTGTTAGTAGCTCAGTTGTGTCTGACTCTTTACAACCCCATGGACTGTAGCCTGCCAGGCTCCTCTGTCCACGGGATTCTCCAGGCAAGAACACTAGAATGGGTTGCCATTTCCTTCTCCAGAAGGTCTTCCCAACCCAGGGGTCGAACCCAGGTCTCCTGCATTGCGGGTGGATTCTTTACAGTCTGAGTCACTAGGGAAGTCCATAAAATAGAAGAGACTTCAACAGTTCCTTAAACAATCAGAAGCTATCATTAGACTCACATAGTAATCGCAGGGTCCAACCCATGGTGGATATTGGTAAGTGTGGGTTGGGGAGAAGGTGAGAAGGGAGGGAAGAAAGGAAGGAATTTAGCTCTTACAGGACATTTTATTTCCTATCTATTATCCCAGACTTTGAACTGAAGTTCAGTCAGACTTGTCCTTAGAGGGCATTATGGAGAGTCCTTATATATCCAGTACCAATGGCCATTCCTTTTTCTGCATGAGCCTCTGCATCTACCTGGGGAGTCCAATCTGGAGCATCAGGGCTGCAGCATGGTTGGCCTGCAGGATACCAGTTCCTCTCCACACCAGTCTCCTCCTCCAAGCAGGCCACCAGGCTTTCTCCTGACATTAAGTCAGACAGAGCCAGGCTCGTCTGCCACCCTGCAAGGTCAGACAGGCAGGATGGAAGCACACTGGCCAAGGCATCTTCTGTATATCCGTGCACAGTCCAAACACCAACACCCTTCCTTCCCTGTACCATGGCCGCAGTGACCACTATGACCCCAGAGGGCAAGGGGCTGTCAGTGGGGATCCAGAAGAAGCTGACCTCTCTCTGATGGATTCCATCTGTCCTCTCTTTTCCAGCTCAACGCCTGGCTCGGCCCTGGACCCCTACTCGTCCTGCAATAAAAACTGTGAATGCCAAACCGATTCCTTCACTCCAGTGTGTGGGGCAGATGGCATCACCTACCTGTCTGCCTGCTTTGCTGGCTGCAACAGCACGGTATTGGTGATTTTCTGATGAGATGGGATGGGGCAGGGGGACACAGACAGCCAAAGTAGCTTAAAACCCCAGGTCAAGGGCGAGAGTGGGCAACCACACGTGTCCTGTAGTTTGTATCCCTGCACTGTAAATTGTCTCAGCCTCTGCCCTGCTCTGGTGGAGAATTCTCCATCAGAAGGACAGGAGGCCTGCCAGGCCTTCCAGCTGCTTCATGTTAAATCAAATAGGTTTCCAAAATGCATCACTGAGAAATTTTAACAGAGTAAAAATTCAAAGGAAGCTGTATGGAGCCAGAGGAAAAGATTATGGTTCAAATCTAGGAATAGGATTGCTCCACAGGTAATGAGCTCCCCATCAACAGAAGTATGTAAAGAAAGGTTAGAACCATTTGGCAGGGAAGACCTCTTCCAAACCTGAGATTATGCGACACTAATTCAACATCTTCTCTACCCGATTCCCTTTGCCTTTATCTTCTCAGCTAAATACCTCCCACCTTTTTCCATCTTGCCACTATCATTTTTTTTGGTTTGCTTTTTTGTTCTTGTTTTTGTTTCTGGCTTTTTCCTTCTCAACATGAATTATACAGTTGGCTCTCAACCTGCATGCAACTTTCCACATTCTCTGCATGAAAACCTGAGACTAAGGGACTGGTCACCTAGTCCTGCTGATCCCACCTTGTACCTGCCCTTCTGCGTCCACACCACCACTGCCCTGGTGCAGGCCCTCCTCATCTCTCACTCGGACCAGTGTAGTAGTTGCTTCCCTGGCCTCACAACTCAGGATGGGCCCCTGCTGGTCTGTCTTCTCCATTGCAGCCAGAATGATTTCTGTAATATTGCATGTTGTTGATCAGTCGCTCAGTCATGCCTGACTTTTTGGACCCCATGCACTACAGCATGCCAGGCTTCCCTGTCCTTCACCATCTCCCGGGTTTTGTGCAGATTCACGTCCATTGTGTCAATGATGTCACCCAACCATCTCATCCTCTGTCACCCCCTTCTCCTCCTGCCTTCAATCTTTCCCAGCATCAGGGTCTTTTCCAGTAAGTTGGCTCTTTGCATCAGGTGGTCAAAATATTGGAGCTTCAGCATCAGTCCTTCCAATGAATATTCAGGGTTGATTGTTTGATCTCCAGGATTGACTGGTTTGATCTCCTTGCTGTCCATAGCATGATGTATAAATATATTTCCTAATACTAGACTATCCTTGCGTTCTAGAATGAATTTCACTGTTTTGTTTTGTTTTGTTTTCAGCCATGCCACATGGCTGGCAGGATCTTAGTTCCCAGACTAGGGCCTGAACCCAGGCCCAGCAGTGAGAGCACAGGGTCTTATCCACTGGACTGCCAGTTATTCAGTTCCTAAGTAACACTGCATAGGACCCTTTCCAATCAGTTAGAAGATAAGGTCTAGGCACTGAATTGGGTTTCTATCTTCAGCACATGTCTGTCCTCCACCATGCTCTTCAGCTGTGCTTCCTTTCGGGTTGGGTATTCTGCTTTCTCCACACAACATGTGTCTTTTCCTACTTCCTCCAGTCTGATAACTCCTACTCACCCATCAATACCCTACTCAAATGCCCCTTCCTCTGTGAAACCATCCCTGCCCTCCTTTATCTTTGAGATTCTTGCCTCTGCAGTCTTGGTACCTGTCTCTCCTGGAGGCACTTTTCTAGTTTCACTGCAGTGATCTGTTAAAAGGGTTTGTCATCTGCCCTGACCTGTGAGTTTCCTAAGTGACACCTGGCGCCCACAAGTGCTCTGTAAATGTCTGGAGATGCAGAGATGGAAAGAAAGACAAGAAGGCTTAAGTGGCTGCTTTCAAGGAACTTAGAGTTGGCATCATTTGTTTCTCCCCTTTACTTGTGTGTCTTTTGCGAGCAGCCATTTCTTTGAAGGAAGAAAACTGTATCATTTGTTTTCATTTCCAAAGATCTCATTTTTCCTTGCATTTAACATTTTGATTCTTGGCCAGTTATTAACATTTTTCTATAGAGAAAATAAATTACCCTTGGCCGGGGGAGTGGGGGTGGGGCAAGGACTGATTTTTTTCTTTTAAGTAGATGATAAGACAGTTTCCTTAAGTGGGTGGAAATGAATTTTTAAAAAGAGATGGGACCTTGAGAATGGTTAAAATAAAAGTACAAGCTATTCTTTTTCATGACAACAATTTCATTAACACTTTAATATCTAGAAGCTATATTATAAATCAAGTTTGGTTACTGTGCTGTGATGAGAATGACATTGACTCAGTATAGACTAGTGTCCTGAGACCAAAGCAGTCTATTCCAGAGCTTTCTCTGACCAAAAAGTGGTCTAAAAAAAATGTGTGTCTCCTGTTCGTCCCTGGACCAGAAGCTTATTGAGTAAGAGCTTAATCAGGCCCGGGTTTGCTTCTAGCTGCTGAAGCAGCAAGCTGTGGAATGCAATTACCATCAGAGGGCAAGCGTCTCCAATTCCCTCTGGATATACCTGGTTTATTCCCCAGACACCTGCCTCTTCTTCATATACCAGAGGCCTCATATTGTCTGCTGGGGTGCAGGTGATGCAGAGAGGTGATACCCCCGTGCAATTACGAGGCAGGGAATGAGCAAGTCCCGGGGCTGGGGTGGGAGCCACACTCTCCCCACAGAGACAGGTCTCTGGATGCCTTGTCTTCCAGTGAGTGGACGAGGGCTTTACGGTCACAGAGCTATGCATACCCTGGAAAGGGGCCTTTGTGACAGTCCAACCCTAAAAATAACCACAACCATGAAATTGCAACACCGGCAAGCTCCTCTGAGAGCCTGTATGGGCCAGGTGACAGGGCCTTTCATGGGTCACTCATGGCCCCAGGTCAGAAGAATCTCAGGCCATCAACCAAAAATGAGCCAAAAGCAATTTCAAAATACTTTCAAGTATTTTGAGAAAATGCCAAAAGGGTGAATTATCATCCTAGGGTGTTTACTCCCTCTTCCTCTCCCCTTCTTGTCTGCAAGCTCCCTCCATAAACTCTTCCACAAACTAGAGGTTTCTTCATCTCTCTCTTGCCCTTTTGTATTTTTTCCATCTGCATCCGCTGGAGTCCTTTCCCATTGTGCACACAGCCATTCTGTCACAGGTACCCCCAGCCCGGCATGTAGTATCTCACTCATGCTCACAACAACCTTGGAAGGAGGTGACATCCTTATCCCCTAATTACAGAGGAATCCCTTGCCCAAGGTCACATAGAACGTGGTGGTGCCGGCATCAGAAGGCGGAGTCTGCTGGACGGCAGTCTCAGTGTCTTCCTCTGATCCTCTGACTTCTCCCTCTAGTATACCTGCCTTTTCGTCCAGCTGAAAGGAGCTCTCCATGTGTACGCCCCGCAGTCGGGACGTTGTGCCTTCATGATCTGACCCTGCTGCCTCTAACCTCAACCTCCCCACTCCACCCCCTCTTAAAGAACCACTGAGACTTCTTGGGGTGCCCGCTGTGTACCCAGCTCTCTCTTACCTCTGGTCCTCTGTCCATGCTGTTTGTCTGGGCGGGTCTTCCCCTAAGCCCTTGACAATCAACACATCCTTATCTGCAGCTGAGAAGCCTCCTCGCACCTCCTCACTGCTTCCGGGGCTACACTGGCCCCCCCGGTCCCCGCATAGGCCTCAGCACCTGCTCTCCCAGCAAGGTGACCCCCCCCTCCACCAGATCAGATGGCCCATGTTCGCCTGCATCTCCATCACTTGCCCATCACTAGGTGCCCGCATCCAGAGATGAGGTTCTGCTACGGACCCTTGCACTCCCGGTGTTAGCCATGGCTCTGGATAAAGGCCCCGGGCTTTCTGCATGCCTGGCTGGAGACTGCCAACCTCAGTGCGCCCCAGGGAGACTCAGGCAGTAAAACCACAACTGGCAGGCGGGTAGGTTGGCCAGTGCAGATTTCAATACCGAACACCTCATCTGCTCATCTCTCCCCACTTGACAGTTTCCATCCAGACTTGTGAAAATTCCCCCTAACTAGATTAGATGTGAATAAATCACTGACGAAATCACTCTGATTGTTAGGAGATCTGGTTCGTGTTAGTGCTTTCCTGATATCAGACTTTCCTTCCTGCCCTGGTTTGAGGTTTTGTTTTTTGTTATCTGATCTCATCTCTCCTTGAGTGATAGCGATGAAAGTTTCCAGAATTGCATTTAATATACAATTTCTAATTCTCATCGCATGTGCCCAGGAAGGGTGACAGAAAAGATGGCAACTTAATTTTCTAAGCTTCCTTTGGCAGAAATGTATTGTCCAGATTGTTTCTGTCCCTTTCACTCCCAGAAGTAATTATTCCAACAAAAAGCATGTTGGGAGCTGCTGATTGACTGCTGGAAGTTGTATCCTACTGATGTACTGAATAATTGACTTAGAAAAAGGCTTCTGTCAGCCACCAGTGGAATCTTCAAAGTCAGTACAAGTCCGGCACAGCAGCTTATGGGGGCTAAGGATAAGACGATTCATCTGTGCCCCCATCCAGGCCACAGGGATTTATCGAGCACCGGTTTGAACAGAGCTCGAGTAGGTGCTGTGGCAGGGAGGGGATGTGGCTACCCGATTTTGGATGCATGCAGGGGGCTCCTTGTTCAGGACAGCAGGTCTCAGGGCTGGCCTTCGTCCACGGAGAATGCGTGGGTATTTGCCTGGAGGATAGGATGGGAGGGCACCCGAGGATGGCATGAGTGTGAGCACAGAGTGGCAGGGAGGCTTGAAGCTGATGACACGAGCAAAGCTCTGGTGTGGAGTCAGGAAAGAGGAGAATCTAGAGGGAGGGGCCTGGTATCCATCTGAGCTGCAGCTACATCCTTCCCCTCCGCTCGGCCCACACCTCCCCGTCGGGATGCTGGAGCAGAGAGTGAGCCTGGTGCTCCCCAAAGCACAAGCCTTTCCCCACCCCTCGGCAGGAGATCATTAAGGCTCTGGCAGGATACAGGTTACCGGGGCGAAGGACGGACGGGGGTCTCGCTTGCATCACAGATCTTTTCCTCCCGGGCCGTCATCCTTCAGCCAGTGACCCTGCCAGGGAACAAGCGAGCGCGTTTCTCCTCGCGGTGTTTCAGTCTCCCCTTTGCCTAGAGGCACGCGGGTTGCCGGTGATGCTCTTTGTGACAGGCTCTGAGGTCTTCACCTGGAAACACCGGCTGAGGTTGGGCCAGTGAGGTGAAGAGAGTCTAAGCTGCAAAAGACAGTAATAAAAGACAGGAGAAGGTCTGAGGAACTTCGCTGAATCATGAAAAGACCCCGTGAAAGTCTAGGACACTTGGGAGTGTGTTACCGTTCAAAGGAAGACGTCCCGGCTATTGTACTGTCTCAGACCTCTGCCATCTCGGGCACTGGGCAGAAGCAGGGCAGGACGCTGCGAGTGTCAGCGCTCCCCCTGGCTAACCGCTTTCTGAGCTACAGGACTCAGGTCCTACCTTTCATAGGAATTGCCGTTTCTTCCTGGTTGTTGGTGTTGTTTAGTCGCTAAGTCCTGTTTGACTCTTTGCAACTTCATGGACTGTAGCCCGCCAGGCTCCTCTGTCCATGGGGTTCCCCAGGCGAGAATACTGGAGTGGGTTACCATGCGCTCCTCCAGAGGATCTTCCCAACCCAGGGATCGAACCTATGTCTCCTGCATTGGCAGGTGGATTCTCTACCACTGAGCCACCAGCGAAGCCCTTTCATCCTGGTAACTGAATACATTTCAGAAAGAAAACCAAAATCAGTATTTCAGGATGTTGAGAAAGAAACATTCAAGTTTTCACAGGCTCGAAATACAATGAGAATCATCACCCCCTTGTCTGTCCCATTAGAAATGTCATTTTCAACCTAGAGATTAGTTTTACTTGTGCAATTAGTAGAATTGATCCCTCAGTATTGAATACAGAGGGAAAAAGCCCAAACAAAAACAACTTTATTTGCCAGATACTTCAGAAACACTACCGAGGAATATTTTGCATGTGTAATATGAGCTGTCAAAATAGCATGCTAATGATTTCCTCCATCAATGGGAAAATGAATCCTAGCTTCGAGAGAGTCATTTTTCTATTTTTATGGTCTCCAGCTTTATTGTAATTATTTATCCCCATCATTGCATGTGAATAGAAACATTTCTCAATTTAAATTAATGGCTGAATGTAGAACAAGAGTAGAATTTTCAGTGACTGTGCTCTTCTTGTTTTGTTGATTTCTTCTTCTGGAGTTTTTTAAATTCTTTTAAATAGATGGTACCTTTGTGTGGTTCAAGAACCAAGAAGTATAAGAAAGAGGGAGTGGGAACTCCTCCTCTCCATTTCTCTCTCCTGTTCACCCACTGTTCAATTCACGACTCTGCCCAATAGGTAATTACTATTATTAGTTTCTTGCATATCCTCCTGGGTTTTAATGCACATACAAGGTATTATTCTGTAGCTTGTTTATTTTTTGTCATCATTTTTGCCATTTTAATTGGAGGATAATTGCTTTACAATGTTATATTAGTTTCTGCTGCACAATAGCATGAATCAGTTATATGTATATACATATATCCCCTCCCTCCCACCCCCGACCCCACCCCTCCAGTCATCACAGAGCACCGAGCTGAGCTTCCTGTGCTATGCAGCAGGTTCTCACTAGCTATTTGTTTTACACATGGTAATGTATATATGTCAAGGCTACTTTCTCAATAGCTTGTTTGTTTAATTGAAGTATAGTTGATTTATAGTGTGTTTATTTTCAGTTAAGTGTACATATATTTAGTTCCCTAAGCTGAACAGTAGGTCCTTGTTGGTTATCTATTTTGTACTGTAGCTTGTTACTTGTGTTTTGTTGTTGTTGTTGTTAATCATTTATCGTGAAGTTTTTTCATGTTAGTAAGGAGCATGCTGATACCTTTTATACAGCTGCGTAGTCTTCCATTGTGTGTGCCTATTGGAGTGTATCTAACCAACCCCTATTGATGGGCATTCAGGTGGATGCACAACTTTAGTTCCTGCAGGCACTGTTGTGACTGGAATTGGACTTTTGTCATTCTGTGCCTGGGCAAGTCTGCCTATAGGATAAATTCTCATAGAATTTCCGAGCTAATCCCACCCTGTCCACCAGGTTGCCACCACTGCTTCTAAGTCTTGTCAGGCCAGTTCCTCTGTGAGCAAGGGGGCCATCTAATTATCAAGGAGATCTCTCAGGGCAGGAAAGCCCGGTCCTGCCACCCCACACACGGTACCAGGCAGAGACTCCAACTCTCACATCATTTCTCCCCGAAGAACAGCAGACTGGGAAGACATTCCTTTGCCGTGGGGATGGAAAACTGGATGTTTGCCAGGTCAGGGATAGTAAACTCCTCTCCAGAGCCTAGTGTGCTTTCTTCATAGTTAAAGATAGTGGAGGCCACCGAGGACAGCACTAGGGGGCTGCCACTTTATTCAGGACGTGGTCATCTGCAGGCAGTTGCCAAGGTCCATCTGCATTCTGGACTGTTGTATACACACAGGGTGAGAATCAGATCCCCACCATCAAGCATCTCCTTCACTCATACCCAGGTTGTTGTCATTCAGTCGCTCAGTCGTGTCCGACTCTTTGCGACCCCATGGACTGCAGCATGCCAGGCTTCCCAGTACTTAACTGTCTCCAGGAGTTTGCTCAGACTCATGTCCATTGAGTCAGTGATACCCAGATTATCTCTATATTTTCAGACTTCCTACTGGTTAGGGCTTTTGCAAGTCTCAGTTAACCTACGTGCCTGGTTAACATTAGCAAAGGCCTGTCCTACTCCTCCCTTCTCACTTGGGATCATAGGGTGAAGCCCCAGTGGTGGAAAGTCCTCTCTTCCCATTATGCACCCTGGGATAATTATTTCCACCACACTGGGACATCAGGAGGGAAGTTTCTAGATCGGTCTGCGGTCTCTTGTATCTCCTGGGCCCAAATAAAGGACCTTTTCCAATCCTTGTCATTGGACTTTGGCTTAGCATTTACCCTTGGCTTCTCTGTGGGCAGGGTCCTAGGAACGTTCCAGCCTGTACCCTAGGCCTCAGGACCACCCCACGTTTTCTGTTCTTCCTGTCGAATTGACTCTCATAACCAAGAGGGAAACCCATCCAAGTTCGCGCTCAGATCACTAGCGCTTACCTCCTCCCCAGCCTCCTTCACAGCTCCTCTCAAATATGTTTAATCTGAATAAATGAATACAGAGTTGCCTAGGTCCTTTGGGAGGGACCCATCCATTTTTAGGGGACTTCCCAGGTGGCCAGTGGGTAAAAAATCCACCTGCAATGCAGGAGACATGGATTTGATCCCTGGGTCGGGAAGATCCTCTGGAGGAGGGCATGGCAAGCCACTCTAGTTTTCTTGCCTGGAGAATCCTATGGACAGAGGAGCCTGGCGGGCCACAGTCCATAGAGTCACAAAGAGTCAGACATGAATGACACAACTGAGCATGCATGCACATCCATTTCCAGCTTCTCTCCTTGACACCAGCGCAAGCCAGTATCGTCACTGGTCATGGACCAGTTCTCCCTTCTCCTAGCACCTATAGCCCTACAAGTGCCTCATTTCTGTTCAGCCACCCCGGCCTGCCCTGGGTCCATTCTTGTCCTGTTCACCCTGGCTCTGTGCTCTTACCCCTCCCCTTTGCCTTGGCTGCACATCCCAGGATGGCTCGGCCCTGCTGTTCACTCACACCATTCACAGGATTGTGCCTTCCTGGACACGTTTGCCTCACCTGGACCATATGGACTGGGTAGTCACTGAGATAAAAGCGTCTCATTTCTGTACCATTCCAGTAGGGCCACGATCACAGGCCCGATCTAGGGAAGACCCTCTTCAGGAGGGGATTTTCACATCTCAGAGCAGAGGGAGTCCAGACAGTTTCCTCTTATGGTAAATGGAATACAGTTGAGCCATAGCCTAGGTGCAGAGCAGAAATCTAAGACTGGGTGTAGGTTCCAATTACAAAGTACTCATTAAACTAAACAGAAGTCACCAGTCACACAGTTCATTCAAAGATACTGATCACACCACAGTCCTAAAGGCTATGAGAGTCAGAACTCAGTTCCTGGGGTCTGAGTTCTAAGCCAGCCCCTCATGGATGGGCCTGTTTTCTGTTTACACCTGAGCACTCTCTGAGTCCACGTGGTTCTAAGGACCCCAGCCCCAAATCTCTTTTCCCTCATAGGCTACAGGAGGGACCAAAGAGAGAAGGATGGGGTGGTTTGAACTAGGGCAGGGTTTGCGAGATGGTTTGTCTTTGTTGTTTAGTTGTTCAGGTTATGGTAAAATGAACGGACCTTAAGGGCTCATTCATTCATTCATTGATTCATTCATTCAATACTGTCCTCTTGCGCTAGGGATAAGTCAGGAATCAAAACCACAGTGGTGTCTGTCCTTATTAGCCTCATGGTCACGAGGAAGGTTTGACATAGGAGTACAGGGGAAGGTCAAGAATTTACCATCGCATTTCTATAGTTTGTCATTTCTAAGGTAAGAGATGTGGAGGGAAAGGAGATGGGGGCTCCCATATATCAGAGTGTATATATACAGAGTGTATATATCTGTCAGGGTTTGGTTAGGAAAACAGCACCCACAAGTCTTTTGGAAGTCCAGGGTTTAGTATAGGAAGTAGAACTTATGTGAGCATGGAGGAGTTGGGGAATTGGGACCTGGAAGAAGTGAGATGAAGGACTGGAGAAAAGCCACCACACCCCCAGAAGTATCAGCTCAGGTGGGCAAGTTGAGGCTTATGGGAAACTCCCCAGAAGCTGTGCTCAGCGGCCTGCTCAGTGACATGAAGGGGGCACTCGGGGAAGAGTGTGGGGCAAACGTCAGCAAGACTGCAGCCAGTCAGTAGAGGTGGGCACAGGGCCTCTGCTGTCAGCAGGGTGGTCAGAAAAGAAGGCGGTGCACACAGGGCTGGCAGGGCCAATCGGCTCCTTCTGGCACCTCCATGTTTGTCTGCCCCCATGTCTGACCATCTGAGAGTAATACCCCCTTCCTCACTTACAGATCTCTTCTGTGTTTCTCTGGTCCAGCTCTCATCCATGCAGGGAAGGGAATCCTAAGGAGATGGATCCCTGCCCTGGACGGTAGAGTAGTGCTAAGATGCCAGTGCAGAATACCGTACAGAGCACTCATCCTGGAGCTGGTGTTGACATCTCAGCACATACAGAGGCTTAGGAAGGGGCATTCCGGGTGGGTCTGGGACAGGTGTGAGTTAGAGATGAAATTTAGGTGAGTCATCAGAAAGCATGTGCATGCATGCTCAGTTGTGTCCAACTCCACGTGACCCCATGGACTATAGCCCTCCAGGCTCCTCTGTCCATGGGATTCTCCAGGCAAGAATACTGGAATGGGTTGCCATGCCCTCTTCCAGGGGATCTTCCCGAGCCAGGGATCAAACCCATGTCTTTTAACATCTCCTGCATTGGCAGACAGGTTCTTTATCACTAGCACCACCTGGGGAGCTCCATCAGAAAGCACATGGATGTAACACAATCTAGGGAAAAGTGCAGGGCGAGAAGGGAAGAGAGTCTGGGCCAGAGCCCCAAGGAGCTCCAGCATTTTCAAGTAGAAGTGGGGGCAGGTGCCAGCAAGGAAAATGCAAAAGGGAAGAAGGAAACCAGAGAATGAGCCGTGGAAGCCATGAGGCAGTGGGTCACAGGCACGCACTCAAGGGGCTCCAGGAAGAGAAAAGTGGATGGAGGAGTCAACTATGGAGGTCACTGGCAGGCTTAGCTGATCTGATTGCTGCATGTAGGAACCTAAGCCGGTTGGAGTGATTCAAGAGCATGGAGGTAGTGAGCATGAACAGCTGGAAAAGTTTAGCTTTAGCGTTCAGGGTGTTGGGAAAGGAAGGATGAGTTTCCTCTCCTTAGAAGGGAGAGAAGTGGCATTTTCAATTCAAGTTGGGGAGAAGCCCTTGTTTGTTATTTAGTCAGTAAATTGTGTCCAACTCTTTGCAACCCCATGGACTGTAGCATACCAAGCTTCCCTGTCCTTCTATATCTCCTGGAGTTTGCTCAAACTCATGTCCATTGAGTCGGTGATGCCATCTAACCATCTCATCCTCTCTCATCCCCTTCTCCTCCTGCCCTCAATCTTTCCCAGTATCAGGATCTCTTCCAATGAATTGGCTCTTTCAGGGAAAAGCCCTGTTTCCTGATAAAAGCAGAAGATCTGTTCCCATTCGCATCCTAAAACCACCTGTGAGTTTCCTCACACTGCGTCTCAGCACTGCGCTATAAGACAGTGCTCGATAGATCACAGAAATGACACGTTCTTATCCCAGGACCTTAAGGTCTCCTCCAGAAGGGTAGCAAGAGTCTCTGCCATGGGGCGTGGAGTGTGTCCCCATGGAGGGAAGTGCCAGCTCAGATAAGGGCAACTGGGGAGGCCTTGCAGCCAAATGAAATGTCAGCACTGGCTTTTGAAGAAGATCTGTGATTTCTCTGGGCAGAGATGTATGCAAAGAGACAGAGGGACCGGGCCTCAGCACCTTTCACAGGATGACGGGAGATGCCCCTGGGTGCTGTAATGGGGCCATTTATACAAAAGCACCTGCTGTGGGCAGATGGCTTAGGAAGAGGGGTCCAGCCCCACCCTGTGCCTCCCCCTACTTCCCACAGGTAAAAGCTTCTTGTGGGGCACAGTCATACGGATGGAGGGAGCAGGCACTGAACACCCCTGAAAGCATCCCACGTCACTTGATGGAATAAGAAAAACTCCAATCTGTTCAGTCTGGCAGGGAAAGAAAAGGAGAGGGAGGAGGAGAGGTACAAGGATGGGAGACAGGCTGAGGAGGGGGCATGTAAAAACCAAAGAGGATTTGTTGGACTCTCAGGAGGATTTACCTCGGCGTGTGTTCTGAGAGCCAAGCAGCCCTGGAAAGAAAAGCAATGAATCATTTATGATTGTTTTCATTTTGTATTCATTAAAGACCTCTGCACTATTATTATCGAACCTTAATTGGCTTGGCTGCTGGCTGGCGCTGCCTCTCCCTGTGCCCTTGCTCCTTTCTCTGCCATCAGAAATTCCTCTGGAGCGTGAGCCAGGACCATGCTGGGGAGCCAGGGCAGCTGGGCAAGAATCCACCCAAAGATCAAATGGAATACAGCAGCTTGGCTTTCTCCTCTCTGATCATATATTAATAAATATATCTCGCTGGTATCCAGCTAACTCCCCACAATCCTCTCCAAGCTCCCTGGTATCTCTGCACCCTCTTTGCTTTCTCAGCCACTCGAGAAGCCTCCCATTAGCCAGCCCCCTCTCATGGCCCCATGAGCCCAGCGACTTCACGCATGACAGGGAACATCCTTTGTTCCAGGTGCCATAGTGGGCAATGAACCAGCAACCATATGCAGGTTACCTGATTTACTTCTTTTAATACACTTCAGTGTAATTATAACTGCACAAAAGAGAGGACAAATTGGCAAGTGATTACATTGTTAATTTGGCAGTGTTTTATCACATTGTAGAAGCACGATTTCCTCTCTAATCATATGGGGGGGGGGCAACACATTTGTCTACTCTGTGGGCTTATCGAGGAATTCTGGGGCATAGAAATGAAATATACAAGAGACGGGGAAATCAGCTCTCCTCCCCATAAATATTCCTTTATTTTGCATGTGTTTTGCAGCCTCCTTCAAAAAAAAGCCAACTCGTTGATTCAGGCCTAATTATTGAAATCCTCCAGAATGCATAATCAGGCTGTGACAGACCCAGCTGATGGATGGCTTTAGATCTGGAGAGGGGAGATAGCCCAGTTAACAGGGCTGACTGCTTCCCTTTCAGAATCTCACTGGCTGTGCATGCCTCATGACCATCCCACCTGAGAACGCGACCGTGATTCCTGGAAAATGCCCCAGTCCTGGGTGTCAAGAGGCCTTCCTCACCTTCCTGTGTGTGATGTGTGTCTGTAGCATGATCGGGGCCATGGCTCAGACGCCTTCGGTCATCATCCTCATCAGGTAAGCACAGCCCCAGGGACCAGAGAACCAGCCGCACCACCCCGCTTCCCTCCCTGCTGTGTGTCTGCAGTTTTCCCAGAAATCAGGACTCTGGGGACTGTATGAGTCTTGCAAGCCAGCTTCCCTAGGCTGGTAGGAATCACTTATGTTTGATGGAAACCTCACAGCAAAAGTAAGGCTTCCCTGGTGGCTCAGACAGTAAAGAATCTGCCTGCAATCCAGGAGACCTGGATTCAGTCCCTGGGTTGGGACTAGCCCCTGGAGAAGGGAATGGCAACCCACTCCAGTATTCTTGCCTGGAGAATCCCCATGGACAGAGGAGCCTGGCGGGCTACAGTCTGTGGGGTTGCAAAGAGTCAGACATGACTGAGCAACTAACACTTTGAACTTTCACGCCAAAAGTAGAAAGCGCAGCCCAAGAGAAAACACTGCACTTTCATGTCCTACCAGGAAGATACTCTGCAGGTAATTTTGAAAGGTACTGCGGTCTCTCATTGATATTTGCGAAGAGCAACACTGTTGGAGTGAAATGAAAATGGCATGGGAATATTCGAGTCCCCGTGTCTGGCTCCTGTCTCAGGACACTGATTCATAGTATGACCTTGGGCTCAGTGTTGTTTCTGAATCTGGAACTGGAGGTGATGTCAATGGTCCTGCCTGCCTCCTGCAGTGGGCTGGGTCCCGCTGAGACCATGTGTGTGCAAACTCTGTAAAGATATAATGGGTCATTGACAAGGTGTGATGCAGTGCTGAGTGGCTTGTGGAAGCAAGCGGTGACTGCTTTTGTACAGATGGATAGTTGGAGAGAGTCACCCATAATTCTGTGTCTCCCTGTCTCTCGGGAACTATCCTGGGGGGTGGATGAGGTGTCTCAAAGGTGAATTATTGAGTGATTTTCTGAGTAACTTACACAGTTGCAAAGTTATCTAGATTTGTGTGAGGAACCCAGAAGAGGCAGGCTTCATGTCTGGCGACCATCTTTAACAGAGGAAGTGGTAACAAGCATAGACAGATCCATCTTACCGGGATGTAGTTATCTAAACAAACCAATCCAATCCCAAGGGCTGGAGATAAAAGTAGGAATGAAATGCTTGGATGCAGCCTGTACAAATGTACATTTTGTTGTTGTTTAAGTCGCTAAGTGTTCAGCTCTTTTGTGACCCCATTGATTGTAGCAAGCCAGGTTCCTCTCCATGGGATTTCCCAGGCAGGAATCCCAAAGTAGGTTGCCATTTCCTCCTCTGGGAGATCTTCCTGACCAAGGGACTAAACCCATGTCTCCTGCATTAGCAGGCAGGGAAGCCCTGGTATGTAACATTTGCAGCTGCTTTATCCAACCTCTCTGTGTCTACTACATTTCCTGATCTTGGTTAGAATTCGCAAGGAAAAGGATTTATACAAAGTACTTATGTTATAGTCATTAGCAAAGCTTTTTCAGTGTGCAATAGCACATTAATGGTGCAATAGCAAATTGACATTTTATACTTATTAAATTTGAAAAAATAATTTTTAAAAATTCATACCCAGTTCTGTAAACAAGGCTCTAACAAAACAGGTAAAGTCATACGATACCAAGGGAATATTTCATACAAAGATGGGCTCAAAAAAGGACAGAAATGGTATGGACCTAACAGAAGCAGAAGATATTAATAAGAGGTGACAAGAATACACCAAAAAACTGTACAAAAAAGATCTTCATGACCCAGATAATCATGATGATGTGATCACTCACCTAGAGCCAGACATCCTAGAATGCGAAGTCAAGTGGGCCTTAGGAAGCATCACTACAAACAAAGCTAGTGGAGGTGATGGAATTTCTGGTGGCATTGAGAAACGTATTGATCCTTTCATAAAAGCAAGGTGGCAAGTATGAGTTCAAGAGCCATAAAAATATTAAGGTTTTTTTTTTTTTTTTTATGAGGTAACCCTACCCCTTGCCACTTATGTTAAGAAAATACTCCATGAGAAGAAAAGCTCAATGCAGATAATTTTTATTATAGTGTTAACTATAATAGCACAAAAATCTGAATTGGAATAGTGAGTTATAGTCCTACAGCTCAGTGGAATAATGAAAATTCTTAAGAATGTGAGAAGTGTTTATGAAATGAACTATTGAATTTAAATTATATATGGAGGATGATTATATATAATATGCACTGGACAAAACCCCATCAGATCTCAGGCGTGGATTTGGGGTGGCTGCATTATTTCTGTTACTAGGAATTCCCATGAAGTTATATTGTGCCCATTGACACACAATAGACACCAAAACGCAAGAAAAATGGCCCGTACAGCCTTTGGCGATGACTAGTCCCTTTTTTCCTGCCCTTGACTCTGCTGCAAAAACCCAGCTCAGTAGTTGTGGCTGCAGACCAAACACAGAAAGTCAGCTGAAACCTGAATCATGTCCAAATCTCCGCTTGATAAACAGCTCTTGGAGATTTTTAGGAAATATGTGATTCCCTTTCAATGGACCAGCAACAGATGGCCTAAATGACCTAGGTGGGGCCTTGTGCACCTCAGAGCTCCATGCGGCCGGGGCCAGCTGGAGGTACGTGCCCACTTGCCTTTGAAGGAGTCCAGGGTAATAGCGTCTTCTGTCGCCATCCACTCCAGGGTGCCATCACAGATGTTCTAGGCAGACACAAGGGCACAGACGGTCTGAGCCACAGCCCTTGTCCCATCCTGGGGCAGTGGGTCTGCTTCCACTCTTACTCCAGACAGACATGTACTTGCCAACAGCGGTGCTCAGGACATCCACAGGTGTGAGAATACCGGCTATTTAATAAGTCACTCAGGGGCCAGCACTGGGCTGTGTTTTCAGTATCTGTTTGGCTGCATCAGGTCTTCGCTGTGTCATGAGGGACCTCTCCTTGTGGCGCACAGACTCTCTAGTTGTGGTGCTTGGGCTCCAGAGCGCACAGGCTCAGCTGCTCCATGGCGTGTGAGATCTCAGTTCCCTGCAGAGGGATCGAACCTGAGACTTCTGCACTGGAAGGCAGATTCTTACCACTGAGCCACCAGGGCAGTCCCCAGCCTCTTGTTTTTTGGTTTGTCTGTGTTCTTTACTCAGCATATGCTGTGTGTCACATGCCACACTGATGATGGATGAGATACAGATAGTCCCTGGCCTCAAGGAGAGAAGTCAAGCATTGAGTCAATACTAGTTTCAAGAGTAGGAGGCCTAACAGAGGAGATCTGGGACTACCTGTGAGGGCCTCTCTGCTTGGAATCAGTCATCATTTCCAAACCCCCTCTACTGTCACTCTTATCCCAAAAAGGATGATAATGTTCCAGAAAATGTGTGAAAAGGTCATGCTCAGGGACTGTTGTGGGTAAACCAAAGCCAGGGACACTGAGTCAGTTCAAAACAAAGGCATGTGACTATATAAAGCAGTGTGTGTTCAGTCGCATCCAACTGTTTGTGACCCCATGGACTGTGGCCCACCAGGCTCCCCTGTCCATGGGATTCTCCAGGCAAGAATACTGGGACAGGTTGCCATTTCCTCCTCCAGGGGGTCTTCCTCACCCAGAGATCAAACCCACGTCTCCTGCAGGCAGACTCTTTCCCACTGAACCACCTGGGAAGGCCAAATTAAGGTACCTTCCCAGTTTAAAAGGTACCAAAGCTGGATATAGATGGATGGACTATTTCACAAGTGGTCCATCTAGTTAACCAACCCATGCTAGTCTGGTTGGTTTCACAAAATGATGCCAGAATGACAAAGGTGTTTATGGTTCTGGCCTATCTGTGTAGCATAAGGGGAACTGCCTTCCCCACTGATATTTCCCCTGATACATTTACCCACCAACTTAAGACGTTTCTCTGGGCCGGCAAGTGCAAAATGCCTTTAAATGAAGACTTTGGGAACAAATTTGCATTCCATCCTTCAAATGACTAGTTTTAGTTAATAAAAAACACTGATAAATTCCTAAACTTATCTTGTCCCTGCAGTTGCAGTGATTTTTCAGACTTTCGGCAGGGAAGGTGAAAAAAGCAAAAGGACAAAACCATTAATAATTTTCTAAGGAAGGGCTCTGATGGACTGCAGCACATGACTCTGGGGTCTGTTAATTGAAGTGAAGCGATAAGAATCTTTTCTTTTTTCCTCTTCATCTCTTTGCATGTAGGACAGTCAGCCCTGAACTCAAATCCTACGCCCTGGGAGTTCTGTTTCTCCTCCTCCGTTTGCTGGGTACGTATTCTTTCTTTATTCCCTCAATAGTGAATTGGATGCTTATAACCAGGTGAGTACATATATCAGTGGAATCATGACCAGGTGAGTACATATCACTGGAATCATCCCTTGAGTTGTCTTTTTTCTTATGAAGTTTAATTTTGGTAAACAAGAGAAAAGTCTGTTAAATGTTGTTCAGGGTTTAGACCTAAGCTCGCACACTCTCTGGATATCACAGGGTGTTTGTTAATATTAACTATGCCTTCTCGCCACCCTGAATTTTCATTGGCATAAGGAGGAAAAGCAAGGAACCAAAAAGAAAGGAATTTGATGGTGTTATTTGGCACCCTCATTAAGCAACTCATGAGCAGCTTGTGAAATGCTTCATTTATGGGGCTGCCAGCTGGGGAAGAGAGGTATTCTCATAATGCTTCCCAAATGGAAACTTTGCATCCTTTAAATTTTCCAAACTGATTTAGTTCATTTACCTTGGGTTTCTAGGATAGGGCAAATATGACCTTCATGCTATAGAGCCTCTATTGCATAGTTTGGTATGGACAGAAGGGGTTAAGTCTAAGATGATGAGAATAGCCCATGGTTCTCCCTGAGTGCAGGGACCAGCTGAGGAGAAGCTGGAAAAGCCAATCAGATAAACCTTCTCCCTGAGGACCACACTGCTGCTTTATGAACTCCCTTTGTCAAGGCCAAGATCAAGATAGGATGACTTTTTTTTTTCTTGAAATGATAAGGCTGTGGTCTTCCTTAATGGACATTAAGTGATAAATAAAAATGGAAAGGAAGATAACCATGGCCTATACCTTCAGAGTAAAAATTTCTCATTCCAAATAGTATATAACCTGAATGAGCACAAAGACTATAGAAATGTTTATAAAAATATTCATAAAAGTGAAAAATTGGCAACAATTCAAACGTCCATCAGCAGGGAATTAGTTAAATCCGTGATGGGTTCTAATTTCAATAGGATTTATGTACCCTTTTAAACTGGAAAGAAAAATATTGATAAACTTGGAGAGGGTACATGATAAGTGGAGGGGGAAAGGAGGTCTATATTGTATATGCAAGTGTTTTTAAAGTATATATGAAAGTGAAAGTCCCTCAGTCATATCCAACTCTTTGCAATCCCACGAACTACACAGTCCATGGTATTCTCCAGGCCAGAATACTGGAGTGGGTAGTCTTTACCTCCTCCAGGGGATCTTCCTGACCCAGGAATCGAACCCAGGTCTCCTGAGTTGCAGGCAGATTCTTTACCAACTGAACCATCAGGGATATATATAGAGGAAAATACTGGAAAGCTAGATATGAAAATGGTATCAGTTATTATAATTGAATAGTGAGGCTATAAATTATACTTTATGAATTCATTTTTAAAATTTGAATGAAAATATGTTTATTACTTTCATAATGAGATTACATTCTATATAATTGCTATGTGAAAGAAAAATATTCACCCTTAAATCCATTAATAAGATAAGGTCCTCCCTGGGGAATGGAAAATACTTGACATCTGCCCTATCTCTGCTTGTAGCAAATAACTTCCAATCAAGGTTGTGATTTCGTTTGCCATGTCCATGACAAGACCTGGGAATCTTCTTAATGACTATCAATCCACATCATTGGTATAAATGGAGAATCTTAAATAGCGTCTTTGGCTTATTTCTGGTTCATGGAAAATAGAAATGCTCTAGGTATAATAATACCCAGTGCAAACAAGTTCAACTGTAATTCAAACTAAAACATTTTAGGCCTTCCTAGAACTCATAGTGGCTTTTAGAGCTAACTACAGAGAGTACTAATTATGGTGGGTGTTTTTCTCTCATCATTGGGAGGATAGAAAATGTATGTGTGGTGATGCCCTCCATTCCACCCTGGTTTGGTGGACGGACAGGTGAATGTGTAATATCAGGTAGCAGATTGGAGACCCTTATTTCTGAAAATGGTGAAACCATTCCACATGCAGGCTTCCTTGGTGGCTCAGCTGGTAAAGAATCCACCTGCAATGGGGAAACCTGGGTTTGATCCCTGGCTTGGGAAGATCCTCAGAGAAGGAAATGGCTACCCACTCCAGTATTCTGGCCTGGAGGAGTCCATGGACTGTATAGTCCATGGGGCCGCAAAGAGTTGGACACGACTGAGTGACTTTCACTACTTTCATTCTACATACACATTCACTCAACAAACTGACATTTATTGAGCATCTAATGTGTTCAGAGCTCCGTGGACCATACCCAGGTAAGTGAGCCCAGCATTGCTCTTAGAGAATTCCTTTAGGAGCTAACCAGAGAAACAAAAAGTCCTCCATTTATGGGGTTACTACAGAGGTCTCTGTACCTCTAAACACATGCTGAGGACTCAATATAGTGAGTAAAAAGTAACCTTCAGAATAATTTTGATAACACAAAATGTAAGAAAAACTTGCAAGTTGTTTTCAAAAAGTTAATGAAAATTATAGGACACTTGAAGACAGAAATGAAAAATTATAGAGCATGTGTAATGTGACACCATTAAGATCACTGTATGTTGCTCTAAAGCTCAAACATTATCTAAACAAGTATTTTTCAACTTCTGTGATTATACTCTACAGCAAGAGATAAACTTTACAACTGAAGCAAAGATTTCATGAAAAATACTCACCCTTAATATGTGTGATATGCTCTGATATTTTCTATTCTATTTCATCTTTTAAAATAGTGGGTCATGACAAACTATATTGATTGTATTGTCCAACTGGGTCACACATCAGAGTTTAGAAAACGGCTCTAGAAGGATATGCCACAGTTTCATCTTTTAATTAAAAGTGGCTTATCAGAGAAGTCTTTGCACTGGGCCTGATTCCATTTCCTGCAGCACCCAATAAGATTAACCACCATTACAGTTAATGAAGGGCCAACCGAGAAATCAGATTTCAAGACATTGTCAAACTTTGTGCTTGGCCCTGCTTGGGTAATGGGTGATGGTAAGGACATCACAGTTCAGTGTGATGAGACTGGAGATGCAGTCAGTAGAGGTGTAGGGTGGATGTGTGGGAGAGCCACCCGGCCTGGGGTGGGAACAGTAGTGTGGGTGAAAGGATGTGATATTAACCTGAAGCATGAAGAATGCAGAAGAGTTACCTTGCTAGTAAAAAGGAGAGAGTGCTTTAGATGGAGGGACTTAAAGAAGCAAAAGCCTGGAAGTGAACAAAGGCTGAAGCATGTTTGGGGGCTGCAGGAAGCCCTTGTGGCTGGGGGACTGGCAAAAGATGGGGCTGGAGGGGATGGCTGTCAAGGACATGATGAGAAAGAGTTGCTGCGCTGTTGACAAGGTTGACCTTTATCCTCAATGCGAATAAAAGTCGTTGATGGACTTTAACCCAGGGATAAGGTCCACTGTCTGCCACATAGAGAATGTGGAAACTGAATAGTAAGCCACTGGTATAACAGAGGAGCTGATGGGGAACCAGGCTGAGGATGCTGGCTACGAAGATGGGGAGATGTGGATAGAGGAAGAGGTGTCAAGGCTCAGTCCCTGAACGGACATGTACAGACGGGAGCATCTGAGGAGGAATCCACAGTGACAGTGCCTTATGAAAGGTTTGGATCATGTGGTACATGGGAGATATTATTTATTAAAGCAGGAGGACCAGAATGAGGAGCAAGTTTTGGCGAGTGGTATAGACCAACACCATCCAATAGAACTTCCTGCAGCAGTGGACGTGCTCCACGGCTATGCCATATGGGGCTGTGGAGCACTTGAAATGTGGTTTCTGTAAACTGGTTTCTCCTTATTTTTGTTGATTTTCATTTACGTAGCTGCGTGTGGCCATTGACTCTCATACTGGACAGTGTAGCTCTTTGATGCACCACCATTGGTGGGTCAGAGCTTGAGGCAGTGGGGCAGCATGGGGAGACTGCTCTTTGCAGATACTTGGCCGTGAGGAGTATAAAGAAAGAGGGAAAGACCCAGAAGTGAAGGCAGGTTATCTTCCCTTGTTGTTTTAAATGCTGATTGATAGAAAGGAGTTGTGAGGGCAGAGACCTGTGGTGGGTCAGGTCACCTTGGCACCCAGAGCTTCCTGCGTAGCCCGTGGGAGCGCTGGAATAGAAGCAGTAATGTGGTTGGTGATATCAATGGTGGGTGAGAAGGAGTATGGAGCAAAGAAGTTAAGAATGGTGGTCACAGTAGGGCTAATGTGATTGACCATGGTGCCTGGGCTGGACAAGGAAGAGGTAAGCTAGGAGAGGGGAGGAAGAACAGACAGATAAAGGGAACATAAGAGCTGGATGTAGTAATTCATGAAAAGAGAGTTGGAATCTGCGGCCAGAGCTTTGTTGTCTGACCTTGAGATGGAAGTGGTGGAGCAGTTCTGAGAGATGACAAAACTCAGGAAGGCAACAGCCTTGGCATTGAGAGTGAGTTGTTGGAAGGCCCGAGTGTGAGAGCTCATTCCATGGAGTTCAAGTCACCCAGGACAGTGGTGGGATTTGAGTGGAAGAGGACACAGAGTTGTTTAAAGGGTCAGGAAATTCAGAATAAACGAATGACTTACTCAAAGCAGAATGCCTGATGTAATCAAATCCATCCTTTTTCATCCTTGTGCAAATGTCCTGATCACTGCTTTTCTCTCTGGGTGTGGGCATAACATCCACTCGAGGGTCTGATCTTGTTCCTGGGGAGTCTGTTGCATGCCACAGATGTTACACCAAATTCAACTGGATTCACTACCACGAACTCTCCTCCACAAATGCCTACTCTTGGTTTTCCAGAACAACAAGCTGGGCAAAGATCACTGGGAACATCAGCCTCAGGGTGCACTTCTGTATGCAGGGGTCATTCCTGAGCAGATTGTCCTTGGGTCTTGGGTCATTGGTGAACTAATATAGGAGACGTGTCTTAGAAGCTCCTTGTGTGGTTCATCCAACATTTGTTGAGCTCCCATGGTGGTCTTGAATTTCTACAGGCACATGGGAGAAATGAACACTTTGAATGAGTGCTTTGGAAGAAGCAGGCCTAGCCTGCCAGAAACTTCAGAGGAATGGCTGCGAGATAGTGGGGTGCAGGACACAATGTCTGGAATGTAGGGGGAGACTCCTACTCACCTCTGCATTTATTTATTTATTCAGCAAACCTTTATTAAGCACCAACGATGTATCTAACTTCCTAAAGGACTTGTGGGCTTAAAAGAATATTCACAATCTAAAAATTGAGTTATGTTTTATTTAGTGGGAATTTTTAGGACTTCAAGCCTGGGAGACAACATCTCAAGTAACTGAGAGAACTGCTCCATGGAAGTGAGGGAAGGAGCCAGGTTATATAGAAGTTTTGCAACAAAGGGTAGGTAGTCTGAACATCAAAAGATTATTGTTAATTAAAGAAAACCAGGTATCCCAAGTTAAGGAATTTAGTGCTTTTCTCTGTATGGGAAGATACAAGAGTCTGGGCCCATTGAAATCATCCCTTTGATATGCACCTCAGCTATCTGGGCCAGTATCCTGTATTTTCACATCCTGAGTTCCCTCAGGGCTCCCCATCCCTGGTGGCTGCATTTGTTGATGATTGTGAAAGTACTCCATTTCTCACTAAGCACCGATGACGCATCTAACTTTCTAAAGGACCTGTACCACCCAGGATCTAAGGTGACACCGTATATTTGCCATGGACCCTGCTAGAGTCAGGCACACCGGGTTTGAGTCCAACTCTGCCATTACTGAGCATGAGACCTTTGGCAGGTGATTTAAGCTCCTTGAGCCTCAGTGAGTTTAACAAGGCTGCCGGGAATGAAATGAGAATACAGCAGCTCCTCTCACCTTCTCGGATTTAAGAAAAGGGAATGTCAGGTGTCTGCAGACGGTGCTGGATGACAGTATCAATAGTCCAGTCTCTTTCTTGGCATCACTGAAACAGAGAAACTCATTAATCCTTTCAGGAGAATGTTCTTTTCGACATCCGTTTCTAGCTAGTGCAGGACACAACAGTAATTCCTCCAGGTTGAATAGAGGTTCCGCAGTGAATTCAAGTCTTGGCAGGTAAGCTAGGAGAGGGATGGATATCTTTTGAAATGTAAATGCCAGAGTAATTTGTAGCTTCCATTTTGTTTCATAAAAGAATGTGAATTTATTTTTCTTACAAAAGCTTTTCCACTCACTTTTTAAGTTTAGACCGAAGAGTATAACTAAGCCTGGCCTTTTCAACCCACGGAGTGAATTAAGTAGCCAAAATAAAAGACCTGGAGGTTTAATCTCTGTTAATAGATTTCAGGAAAACAGAGACAATTTCCTTAAGCGATGCTGCAATTTTTGCATTGAAATATAGCTGCAATTTGAGCCCGAGTATAATGGGAAGTAAGATTTAATCCTTTTAATATTCTCTGTAATAACGAGTAACAGCTCTAAGCTTCCGGATACGCTCCCCAACATATGGTGGGTTCCTAGTGTCCCAGTGGTGGGACCTTGGTTAATGCCTACTGAATCTGCAAGTTCCCCCCTAGGAAACACAGGAAGGAGAGAGAACAAAGGGGAGAGGACTGCTCCTGCAGGCGCCGAGGAGGAGAGCATTCCTTTAAACACATGGTTTCTAAGGTCACCTGCCTTCTCCTAGCTTAGGTAACTGAGGCTGTAACAGAAGTAGGTACTAACATACACCTTACCCATGTGACCTTCCTTCTGGAAACAACTGATTATCCTCCAAAAATGTCATTCTCGTGAAGTGAAGGATTCCTGCCAGTTGGGGTTATTTACTGAATCTTGGCTTGAAGGATGTTCTGCAAATCTTTCTCTGGAGATGAGAATTTAAAAGGAGATGAATTTTCATTGATCCAAATGAAAAGCCAAAAAACAGGAAAGGAACCAGATTTGTTGAGCACCCACTCCATGAAGGGCTTCCCCAAATACCATATCAACTTTGCAAAGATCAGAACCCCTGTTTGAAAGCTTCAAAACCAGGCTTCCACAAACCAGTTATTCCCAGGAGCTTAGTGGAAAGGTAAATAATATGTTTTCTGTAGCCCTGGAAAGCCCTGATAAGAACTCTAAAATCTTCTCCTCAAATCTACAAACTTTAAATTTGCAGGAAAGAAATGATTGGGTTGGAGGTTTTGAAATATCAAGGCTGGGACAAATAACCTTTCAGCATCTGTTTCTCTATAGATATAATAAAGGGGCAGTGTGGGGGGGTTGTAGGCAGATGTATGAGAGAATGGAAAAGCACGGGCATTTTTTAAGTCAATAACCAATGAATTTTCGACAATGGCAAAGGCCTGTAAATAATAATAATCCACAAGGGGCTAAATTCTCTGCACACCTGGAACTCAGGACCTGTGAGCTAGAGCTTCTCTTTGGAAAAGCATTTTAAGTCAATAAAAAGGAAAAGATAAACTTGGCAGAAAAGAGTTGTTTTTGTTCATTTCTGGGAATCTTAAGCTCATAAAGTTTATGAGGTTCTACTCATAAGGTACTCAACCAAAAGTTTATTCTGAACTGTCACCCCCAAATCCCCTGTACAAGATGAATAAGGGAACGAAAGTTCTGGCCATATGGGACCAGACCCTTGTATAACACTCCACTCACTCGTACCAGTATTCACCTTGACCCTGACCAGGCAAGGTCAAAGTAGTTGCATTCAAAAGATCAAAAAACAGGCACATAGAGAAAAGTGACTTACCCCAGCATTGCAGCTCCTTAAGTTAGAAGGTCTTTCATCTTGACCACAAACACCCTCCAAAATATTGAGTATAAGATGAAAAACCTTGCCTAGGTACTTAGCTTTCTCATTTCTGTTTGAAGGCTATTTCTGACACGGGGTCTTGTCATCTGATAGTAGAGCTTGACAAGGATAAAATTGACATCATTAGCACACAGAAATATGCCTTACTTCAAGACAATTCCATAATATAAAAATCCTCACTCAGATACAGGTACGAAAAGGAATTATTGGCACTTTAGAGGGATTTTTTTAAGTATTCATGAATGGCTCCATTATATTGAAAATTTCTTGCAGTGTGCTTAAAATTTGACCTGATTTGCCCAACTTGGATTGCATACAACTCTTCAGGCACCTGTGCATTTGGAACAAAAAGCCCCAGTGCCATCAGTTCCTTCCCTCAGCAAAACTTATACCAGAGGTGTCATAGTCTTGGCTTCCCATTGCCTGGTGATGGGTGGGCAGGAAGAAAAGAAGGGAGGAGAATTGGGAGCAAATGACAACTAATAGAATTCTGACAGATAGAAAGGTGAATGGATCCACCTCTCCCGTTGGACCACAGGCCAGATTTGTCCTGTAGATCCTCAAGTCCATCCACAATCCACAGGGACTCCAGGTCACTATTTCTTTACCTAAGCAACGTGAAGCGTGTCTAGTGTCTGTCAGTGGTTGCCGTGGCAGTTCCTCCAGTTGGCTCTTTTCCAGTTAAATGAAGGAAAATCATCTGTTGGGGAACTGAGATAGGACACAGTCGTTGGTGACAAAGATCTTGAACACCTGAGCAGGCTTCTGGGCAGAGAATGCTGGGAATGCGAGTTTCCATTTGGCAAGACCAGCCTGACCTGGGAGCTGCAAAGAGAGAGCAGGTTGTGTGGGATTTTGAGCTTGGCATTTATTAACTCAAGCTGCCAGAGAGATTAAATGCTGTTTCAATGATAATTCCTTCTTAGGGGGGTTTCTTTTATGGAGTAATAAGTGACAGAGTTGGGGAGTGCTAAGGATGAGCGCCAAGGCACCTGGGCCCAGGAGGAATCCCTGCCAACCTGTCAGCACTGACAGGTTCACGCAGCCCTCCCTGACCCCATCACTGACCAGTCATCAAAACCGAGGAAACAGACTCACAGACCTAGAAACAAACTTATGGTTACCAAAGGGGAAAGGGGAGGGCTAAATTAGGAGCTTGGGATCCACAGACACACGTTACGATATGTAAAACAGATAAGCAACAAGGATCTACTATATAGCACAGGGAACTATAGTCAGTATCTTATAATAACCTATAATAGAAAAGAATCTGAAAAACAGTAGATGTATACGTATAATTGAATCACTGTGCTGTACACCTGAAACAACACTGTAAATCAGCTATACTTCAATAAAAATTATTTTCAAAAATTTGAAAACTAGACTTCAATTAGTAAAAAACCCAAGAAAATGCCATTTCCTTCATTAAGCCTCTCCCTCCCAGAGGGCCCCTCAAAGGAGGTTCTGCTGTGGATATAACATAGCCTTCCTTGTTCTGGCACTCATCAATGGACTTCAGGAGTCTATGAACCCCCCAAAATGTGGATGTGATTTTGTGGGTAGATGTATTTTTCTGGGAGAAGGGTTGATGGCTCATCAAATTCTCAACACATGCTCAGGTACTCAATTGTGTCTAACTCTTTGCGACCCCATGGACTGCAGCCCTGAGCCACAGAGGAAGCCCCCAAATTCTCAGCAGACCTTCCTTAATACAAAAGTGAACCTCAGTCCAGAGCTGGAAAGAACACTCAGGATATCAGGACACCTCGGTAGAGGGATCTTGGAATTGTCCCCACCTGCTCCCAGGAATCACTTCCTGCTTCTCAAGAAAGTTGACTGGCACCATATTCTGGCCTTGGGGATGCTATTTTTTCCAAAGCAATTAATTTGTGTTAATGCCCCATCCATTGCTTCCCCATAATACAGGGGAAACATTTTCCCCCTAAGAGGCAAGAATCATCTGGGAGTGTTTTAACAATGCCAATGACCAGGCCACACACCCAATATTCTGATTTCATTGGTCTGGGATAGGATACCTCATAATATAACGTGATCTATTGTGAAGGTTTTTAAAACCAGTTCCCAGCTCAAAATGAAAAGTGTTCTGCTCCAGTGGTACTGTCTAGGAGAAGGAAAGATGTCAGTGTGTATGTGGATATTTTCCATTTTAAAGCATACACACGTGTATATTTTTATATCTGTGTGCATATATACATGTATGAGAATACATCCTTCATATGTATAGGTGTGTGCACATGTGTATATATACACACACGTAAGGTATAGTGTGGACTTTCCTGGTGGCTCAGTGGTAAAGAATCCGCCTGCCAATGCAGGAAAGGCGAGTTTGATCCCTAGGTCAGGAAGATCCCTTGGAGGAGGAAATGGCAGCCCACTCCAGTATTCTTGCCTGGGAAATCTCGTGGACAGAGGAGCCTGGCGGGCTACAGTCCGTGGAGTTGCAAAAGAGTCGGACGCAACTGAGCAACTAAAACAGCAGCAGCAAAGTACCGTGTACTCGTTGTCACTTTCTGCTCCCCTCCGGCTCCAACTCCCTGTTCTCAAGAGCACAGAAAGCCCCGGAAGCCCCGTGCAGAAGGACAGTGCACAGAACATGATGCCTCGTAACCATTCTCTCTACAGGGCTGCACTTCCCTGAGCGACACCAAGAACGTCTCCCTTCAGAGAAGACTGTTTCTTCTCAGACTCTCCGTGGATGATGATAACGATATCATCTGTCACCATCTGTCATTTATTTTGTATTTGCTCTGTGCCAGGCACGGTTCTAAATGCTTTCCATGTATTCAGTGAGTCAGCCCTCACAGTGACCTCAGAAGGACTGATATTATTAACTTCGTTTCGCAGATGAGGAAACGAAGGCACAGATGTGTGAAGTAAGATTTCACGTTAAATAACTTGCACAGGATTGTAAAGTAAGAGGCAGAGGTGAGGTTTGAACCCAAGCAGTTCGACCTCCGGACAGGGTCTTTCCCCTACTGTGCTGTAGAACCCCTGAATGTGGCCCACGAACCCTGCAGTCCCGTAGGAAGACATGCACAGACACACACAGGGAGTCCTTCTCTCCTTCCAACAGCCATCAGGGCCCGAACATTAACTGTCCTTTCCCCCGACAGGCTTCATCCCCCCGCCGCTCATCTTCGGGGCTGGCATCGACTCCACCTGCCTGTTCTGGAGCACGTTCTGTGGGGAGCAAGGCGCCTGCGCCCTCTACGACAACGTGGCCTACAGATACCTGTACGTCAGCATCGCCATCGCGCTCAAGTCCTTTGCCTTCCTCCTCTACACGACCACGTGGCAGTGCCTGAGGAAAAACTATAAACGATACATCAAAAACCACGAGGGCGGGCTGAGCACCAGTGAGTTCTTTGCCTCTACTCTGACCCTAGACAATCTGGGGAGGGACCCTGTGCCCGCCAACCAGACACATAGGACAAAATTTATCTATAACCTCGAAGATCACGAGTGGTGTGAGAACATGGAGTCTGTTTTATAGTGACTGAAGGAGGGGTGAACTCTGTATTAGTCCTTCAAGGGTCATTTTTCCTAAAGAAAAAAAAATGAAAAAAAGTTTCCAAAAAAAAAAAAAGATTCAATACACACAGAGACACACACACACGTATACACAGCACCTTTGTCCTTTTCTCAAAATCAGAGCCAGACAGGATTCAGAATAAGGAGTGCGTGGGATCACGTGGTTGACATGCGACCTCCTAGGGGCTCAGAGTCTGCTTTTGAAGGCACCTCATGGTTGTTCAGGATGCCGACAGCTGCAAGCAACAGGCACTGCCAAATTCAGGGAACACTGGTGGCCAGCTTGGAGGATGGACCTTTCTGGATATATGTACACATACAAAACAAACAAAATATATTTAAAAAATCTACTAAAAACACCCAAGTTGACAACATTGCCAGGATAAGCACTAGTGATACACCCTGTGCCACCGTGCCCATCCACACGGGGGCGGAGGGGCACCCAAGTCGGAGGAGTGGA
Organism: Okapia johnstoni; assembly: GCA_024291935.2. NCBI lineage: Eukaryota > Metazoa > Chordata > Mammalia > Artiodactyla > Giraffidae > Okapia > Okapia johnstoni. The sequence goes on along the minus strand of CM044326.1, from coordinate 12,724,058 downwards.
GACCCGCTTCTCTCTCTAACTTTTGCAATAGGGGCCACAGTGTAGACGACTCACCCAGTCTACACCTGTGGCTCAAGGCCCCAGAGTTCTCTCAGCGATGCTAAAGGGTGATCCGTGCTGGAGACTGTAATTGGCACCTCTCACCAGCTCCATTTCCATTTCTCAAGACTGAGGGCCCTCGGGGGGGAGCCGGGCATGGGGGGCCAGCACCTCCCCTTCCCCCACAGCACCTCCCATTGGGGGGTGTCCCCCTCCCCCACCAGCCCCACAGAATGACCTCAGGAAGCAGTGGGCCTCGCCTGGCTATGACTGACTTTGCTCAGAGCCGGTGAAACCCAACCCAGTCCAAGTCATTTGCTTACATTTGCCAAACATTTTGCCACTTTTAAGGGGAAAAAAAATGCAATGCATATGAATTTCAAACTGTTGTATGTATAATCCTCTGATACTATTTTTAACTACTTCTCAAATCTGTGTTAACCCTTCAGTCACTAACACAGTCCTCTAGGCCGAATTTATTATGCTAGTTGCTTTTCTTTTTTAATGCACCAAAAATATAATGTGATTCAAGGGATGCAGTTAATCTATTGTAATTTTTTATTATCATTTTATCCTCATTCAGATAGTCTGCGAGAACAAAACTATACAGTGTGTTATGAGAAAAAAAATGCTTGAAAAAGAGTGTATATGCAGCTTGCCTTTAAAAGAAGCACATTTGAGACAAGAGGAGATGACATGATGAATTGCAAATTTGCCTTCTCGACTTATGCCCCGTGATTCAGTGATCGCTGTCATGGGAACCCCTTTCATATGCCTGCTTCACATGCCAAGAGGCGTTCTTTTCCGCCTATGGTGGAGACATGCTCAGTGGCATGTTGTGTGTATGGGTGCAGGGCTTCTGAGGAGAGGAGAGAAAGAATAGCTCCCTGGCACATGCTTTGAGCAGCCTGTAGTGTCTGGGATTACACACCCACAAGCTCCTGGAAGCTACTGGACATCCACCACCTGAAATTGTCAGTGATGTTTTCAGGGTCAGTCTTGAACCTGACAAGTCTAAGAAGCCTTGTGGGGTGTGTGTTTTGAAAATGGCTGAACCTCAAAGAGCTAGAAGCGAACCTCCCATTGTTTCGGGTAAGAATCAAGGGGAAATCTCTTGCAGCCAGTAGCCTCAGCCTGGTGAGTCATTGCAGAAGGGGCAGAGCTTATGTGAGAGCACAGGTGTGCTCACACACACACACTCATGCACGGCCCAGGTAACCCACCGTTCATGCTGTTGCACTGTCCTTGATTTTGGCCACTCCTGGCTCTGGAAAGATTCCAAGGCTTGGTTGGTTGGTTGTTTTTTAACCTCAGACACATTTGCAGGTCATCTAGAAAATGAAGGGAATCAGGAAAGAGTGGGGTGGGTGCTGTGCCAAATTTTTAACAAACCCATAATTGGGACAGTTTGAGTGACAGCCCCAAACTAGAGAAGGCCGCGTGGAGCAAGGATGCCCAAGAGCGAAGCTTGTGTGGCAGTGCGGAGCCACGTGATCAGCTGCATCCTGGACAGGGTGCTTCTGGAACAACTTTTTCCTGTCTTTCTTGAGTCCCTCCTTGTTCCTGAAAGTGGGGACGCTCATCAGTGTGTTAACTAGTTAAACATGGGGTTATTCTCCAGCCAGTTCATAAGCTCTGTACACCCTGTGAATCCTGAGGCTGTGATTCCATCCTGTATAGGTGGTGAGCTGGTTTGGTCTTGAAAATGTACTGCTAGTAGATCACTGCCCTCTTGGATATGATTATGTAGCTCTCCAAACTCAGTCTACAGACACTGAGGCTGCAAGACCTCATGTTCCATGGGGCTCTTTGCTTTTTTTTTTTAAAAAAAAAAAGGGGGGGGGGTTTGAAAACTCCTTCCTTTTTGGCTATTTTGCCTAAGATTTTAGGCTGAATGAGAATAAGATGTTAAGATGACAAAGGAAAACAATTCCAGGGTTCAGTTTTATCAACAATTGAATCGGAATTTAAAGTCCCCTCTTGTAAGATGCTTCTAATATGTGTTATTATCACCTTTAAAACTTTTCTCTCCTGGACTCCAGAATTGGGAAAACCTAGTCTAGGTTTTTTTCTTTTGTGCCACAAGGAACCATTGTACATACCCTGCCCGATCTAGCCCCTGGCTTCTCTGTTTGGTTTTGAACAGGATTTTGAATGGAAAGATTTCCTGGGAAGATCTCCAGTGGACTCAGAAAACAAAAATGGTGAGGGAACGAATAAACCTACAGTGTGAATGCTAACATCCTCTCTCTCGTGCTGCCAACCCCTCCACCATCTTAGTGGAAGGCGCCCGGGGCTGAATGGAGAAGGCTGCCTTTGCTGCAACTTGTGACAGATTTTTGTCACTCCTACATATAGATCGAAAAGTTTTCGACACATATCATTCCTGCATATGAAGGGAACACATTTTTCATGAGTCTCTGTCTCTGGGGGGGGACTGGGTTTGCTGTCTTCCCTGTGCTGAGTCTGTGCGCTGTCAGGAAAGCCCGCCTTCTTCATGCCTCCACAGGGGACGCTGTGAAGCTCCCAGACACCCCGGGGACAGTTGCACTCCGGGAGGCCACTGCGTGCGGGCTTTCCTCACAGCTAACGAAGGAGCCAGAGAGGCTTCTGCTCACAGGCCCCCTAAGGAGTTTGCTGGCAGCGCTTAACAGGCGAAATAATAAGAGGAAACAAAGAGCTTCTGAGGAATCCTTTGACAGACTCCCTAATGTCTTCAGAGCAGGAGGGAACATGCTTATTCATAAAAATTGCTTCTTTTTCATCACCTTCCGGCAGAATAGCTTTGCCAAGTGATGGTTTGTAGACTTTGGCTGTGTGGTGTCTATACATTCAAATCCCTGATTCCACTTTCTCATCTCCAATAATAACCTAGAGCAGGGGTCCCCAACTCCTGGGGTGTGGAGCAAGAGGCGAGCAGCAGGTGGGCGAGCAAACGAAGCTTTACCTGCCCCTTCTCCATCCCTCACATTATCACCTAAACCTTCCCCTCTTCCCCCTCACCCAGCGGTGGAAAAATTATCTTCCACAAAACCAGTCCCTGGTGCCCAAAAGTTTGGGGGCCACTGACCGACAGCATCCTCTCACTCAGATGTGGCAAGATTTCCTGAGGTGACGTGCACAAACGTTCCACACAGGGTGGCCAGCCCGCCCCTGGGATGACTGCCACAGCACTCAAGTTTCTCAGGAAAAAGATTCTGCCCTAGTTGCTAATGGATTATCTTCCACACTTCCAAAGCAGTTTGCTTATTAGGAGAGTGTAAAATGGAAATACACACACACACACACACACACACACACACACACACACACACACACACTCACTGAGAAATCCTCTGAGGAAAAGTAGTGGTTGGCTCCCCATGAGCCTACAAGGCTGGTGTTCTTGCTGCCAACTGTTCAGGTCCTGGGAAGTGTGGTTTCTTCTCCCCCTAGTCAAGCCCACCAGGCCTGTGTTGTAAGCCCTGCTTGGGAGTCCTGAAGGCACTCCTGAGTGACTCGAAGCAATAAAGGTCAACCTGTGGAAATCAACGCAATGATTATACAGTCGGGCAGGGTAAACTTCTGTCCTGTTTGCTGGTGGTCACCCTATTTCACTGTCTGGTTGGTTTGCTTTGGATGAGGGGAGAAAACCAGACAAGCAGGTTTTCAGTCCAACAGACAGAATATTTGCTCTTCTGCACTGTTCTTACCTCTTTTGATGGTTTGGAGAAAGTATCTGTCCAGGAGAAGGTACTGGACACAGAGTAGGGGCTTGCTTGCTCCCCTGAGCACACGTCGCTGCCTCTCAACAGCCTCCTTTCAACCATGATCTGCGTCTCCCTTTAGGTTCGAGTCTACATCAGAGCCCTCAGAGGTGACACATTTTCCAGGAGAGTGTGTTGGTGAATTTCAGTTTGGCCTGGAAATTAGTTTGAGGTGTAAATACAGCCCTTTTCCTCCTCTCTCTGCTGCTCCTCCCTGTCTCCTCCCTATCCACCTCTCCAACCCAGTCCAAGTTCTTGAGTTCTGAATAGCTATGAGAACGTAATTCTTTGAGAACAAACGGTCCTACTGGTAACCTTTCAACCTAGCTCCCTCGGGGTATTATGGCTGCTCAAGAATAAGTTGGTGAAACAGGAATCTCTAACTGGCAGAAAATGCAGAGAAGATATTGTTCAGATGCTTGTTATGGGGCCTATTACCTAGGATCCCAGCTTCCCTGGTGGCTCAGACAGTAAAGAATCCTCTATGCAATGCCACAGATCTGGGTTCAATCCCTGGGTTGGAAAGATCCCTTGGAGAAGGAAATAGCAGCCCACTCTAGCATTGTTGCCTGGGAAATCCCATGGACAGGGGAGCCTGGCAGGCTACCATCCATGCAATTACAAAGACTCAGACACGACTGGGGAATTTACACCCTCCACATACAGCCCTCACCCATGCCTCCCCTCTCTCACCTGAGTGCTCAGTTATCATGGCACGGAGGACATGAATTGAAAAGCCTAAAATGGGGAGTTCAGAGAAGCCTGGATGCCCCAGCACCTTAGAAATCTGTGACTGTGGTGAAGATAAAGACAAAGCTCATGCTTCTCAGGGACCATCCATGTGGTAACACAGTTTTCCTTTGCAGGATTTGTGCCTTTGAGGGAGCACTATATGAGCTTGATGTTTTCCAACCACACATATTCACTCTATTAAAATTTTGACTATGTGCCAGGCCCAGAACCAGGTACAAAGGTTAAAAAAAGACATGGTCCCATCCTCTGAGAACTCACAGTTTAATAAGAGACACAGACTTGAACAAAAAAGCAATAGAATAGGTCTTCCCTGATGGCTCAGACAGTAAGGAATCTGACTACAGTGCAGGAGATGTGGGTTCCATCCCTGGGTCGGGAAGATCCCCTAGAGAAGGAAATGGCTACCCACTCTGGTATTCTTGCCTGGGAAATCCTATGGACAGAGGAGCCTGGCGGGCTGTAGTCCATGGGATTGCAAAGAGTCAGACACGAACTGAGTTATTACACTTTCAATTTTTACTTTGGTCATTGTTAAGAGCCAGGCTCTATTTATCTATGTCTGGGTACAAAGAGGGCTGTTATAGGGCGCTGGGAAGTTCTACTTAGTGACATCAAAAATCAGGAAGGCCTAGTGCTCTAGAAAACAAGAACTCCAATAAAGCTTTATTTATAAAGACAGTCAGTCTCTGGGTATGGCTGAGGGAAGGCTGTAGCATGCTAATCAGTGTTCTGGAGAACACTGAGGTCTGAAGCAGCATGGCATACAGTCCAGTGGACTGTAGCAGTGGAAGCTGCTGTATCCCAGGCTGAGTCATGCATTGGAAAAATCTAATTCAGGTACCCCATTTTCCAAGAATGAGGTAAGTATCCCATTATTGTCAGGGATTACAATGAAAGCAACATTATCTTTCTCCTGTGTAATGAGGGGAATTGGAACTATACAATCTACAGTCTCTTCCAGCCCTGACACTCACTCTCTAGCTTTACCAGAGTAGTCATGCTTCTTTGTTAAGTGATGGAGGTGGGCATGGAAGGGGACAATGTAGGAACTCGACAAAAAAGAGTGAATCCAGATACTGAATAGTCTTTCAAATTTCTTCCCTCCTTCCCACCAATATGAAACAGTGGCACTAGAAAGCTATTTAATAATAGTAGCTAACAGTTACCAAGCATTTACAATGAACCAGCATACAGTAGTTAAAGAATCCACTTGCTAATGCAGGAGATGCAAGAGATGCGAGTTCAAACTCTGGGTTGGGAAGATCCCCTGGATGAAGGCAAGGCAACCTACTCTAGTATTCTTGCCTGGAGAATCCCATGGACAGAGGAGCCTGGCAGACTGTAATTGCAAAGAGTTGGACATTACTGAGCATGCACACACATATACATAGTCTATGAGGCAGAAACTTATTAAGCTTCAGTTTACGAGAGAGGAAAATGAGGCTGGGGAAGCTTTCAGAATTGGCTCAAAGTCACAAAGCAGAGATTCAAACCCAGGTCAACAAATCCAAAACTTGTGTTCTTTGCCTTTTTGGATACTCCCTCCATACTGGGCAAGAAATGAGGGACCCCTTTCCTCCTGTAGGGACTTCCTATTCAGAAGACTTACTCAAATGGACTACAGGGCTCCCTGCACTCTCATATTCCCCCTAACAACTAAGACAGGTTGTATCAGTTGTATTGTAGAACACAGATGTATTCTGGGGACATCCGTTCTTCCTACTGTTATTCCCAGACTTAACCACAGAGCTGAGTGACCAACATATATGGGTTGTTCTGCTATAAGCAGGCAGATAAGAGGAACCAGGAGACACCTCTGCTCTGATGCATTTGGAAATTCAATTTCAAAGTGCTGAGGTGTCTGGGAGACAGTCCTCAGTGCTGGTCATCAGCATCAGTGGGAGACCCCAGACACTGTTTCCCACCTGGCACCCCTGAGGTCCTCAGCATCAACTTCAAGAGCTCGACTCCAGCCCAGGGCATCAGACCCTGATGCTGGCCACTGGTTGGAGCTATGTCTTGCTCTGTGATCAGATATAGGCTTTTAGGAACAGAGTTGCTAGACATTTCAATTTTTGTATTAATGACTCAGGCCAATCAGTAGTTAAAGATTAGCACAAATTCTGAGCCTTTTTCTGTAAGAAAAAGTGATTATGTTCTCTTACCAAGAGCAGATGGAACAACTAGACTAAATTTTCTGGAGGTTTAACATTCCATAGGTTGAGATTTTACCATCCCATTAAATCCCAGAAAATAAAGTTCTTCTTAAATTCATGCCAACCTTATAGAAGGTAACTCTTGTGGTGCTGGGTTTTTCAAAACTGTTGGATTTTATAATCGAAGGTGTTAAAATGAAGTAGAAGTAGGTAATATATGAAATTTCATTATAAGAGAAACTCAGCTAACACACAAATTGTGCTCTAGCCCAGCCTCTTAATGGGGGAAAGGGGCTGGGAGTTCATGTGTATTAAGAGGTTGCTACGCTCATGTTCTGGTAGCTCAGATGGTAAAGTATCTGCCTGCAATATGGAACATCTGGGTTCGATCCCTCAGTTGGGAAGATCCCCTGGAGGAGGGCATGGCAACCCACTCCAATATTCTTGCCTGGAGAATCCCCACGGACAGAGGAGCCTGGTGGGCTACAGTCCATGGGGTCACAAAGAGTTGATCACGACTGAGTGACTAAGCACACACACACATACCTTCCTGCCAGGGGCCTTAGCAGCTTTCTCACACCTGCCTTGTGAGGTAAATATGATTGTTCCCACTTTACAGATCAGAAAACCAAGGCTCAGTATACCAAAGCTTCCCAAGGTCACACAGCTAGTTAGAAAGTCACCAGGGGCCAATGCCAGGTCTGTCTGACTCCTGAACCAGTGCTCTTTCCATAACACTACAAAGGCACCAATCTGAGAACACAGATCTGCCTATTTAGAAGATTTGATGAGGCCAGTAAGGCATCTGCTATTGGAAACCACCACAGAAGTCTATAGTTTTTAGAGAAGTGAGCCAAGAGCTGGAGGTGAAAACTTCCACAGAGTTTGTCTACAAGCACAGAAGTCTAAAATAAGAAAAAACTCCTTTTTCCTTCAGTAAACGCTGGAGATCTTTAAAAATACTCCTTCATTTTTCCCTCTGAGCCATGTCAGCAGAAGCTGACCAGCTCCTCACTGTCTTCTACCTTATTCATTCTGCACATAGAACCACCCCAGCTCTCTCACATCGATCCCACCTTCCCCGACTCCCTGCCCCCCTGGCTTCTAACAGAGCCCCCGGGACTGTAAGAACTCAGACCTTGTGAGAGTTGAGAAGGAATGCTGCTGTCCTGCTTCTTCTATAAGTCAGATCTCAGCTGCAAAAGAAAGGAGAGACATTTCCATCTTTTGTACCAGAGTCTAGAGAGGACAGGAAAATGAGTGAGGATTCTATGGTTCCACTGCAGCTCTCATTGAACTGGAAGGCTGCATGTCACGGTCATGGAGACCCCCACTGCTTGCATATCATGATAGGGACTAAGCTGGGTTTTTCATGCCTTTTAAGTGAAGCCACAGCATCTATTTCAGAAACATGGCAGAGTCTTAAAAACCTTGCTCCAACAAGGAGAGTCTTTTGCTCAGCAGGTGGTGACCCTCTGTGGCTGAATGGAGAGTAAACTGGCCCCAAATGCTGGTGGAGAAAGCATGACATTATGATGCCATGAGGTTCTCTCTGGCACAGAGCCACCCTCTTTGATAGAGATTGCAATGACAGGGACCTAGAACACAAGGTCTGTCACTGGTGACTCAGATAAGATGAAGATAAGTTAATGACTGAGTTGAGTCTTATTCACTCCCATAGAATAAACATCTGCATGGGCATTGGCATAGATACGTATAGATAAATGCTTCTCGGAAAGATTCAGCCTACATAAAGGTCTTTGGGCTTGGAGTCTGGTTCCCTGGGGTGATGTGGAGCCCAATCTAGCATCTTATTGACTTCCTGCTCTTATCCATCCCACTGGAAAGCCAGGATGCTATTATATAAGCCTAAAATATAAGTAGGAAAACTGGAAAAGACCGATCTCTTTTTCCTCTTGGCTCTCTTCCCCCCCTTCCCCCTTTAGGCACAGAGTACCAAGACATTGAGACTGAGAAAACCTGCCCCGAGTCACAGTCACCTTCAGAAGACTCCTTTGTGAGAAGCTGAGGGCCTGGCCCTCTTCCTGCAGAGAACAGCCCGCCACCGCCCACAGACCTCGCAGGCCTGACTTGGCGTGCTCTGCCCTGTCCGAGACCCCAAAGGGCCCCGTGGGGACCGTCCGGCCAGTGTCCCTTGAGGCCCCAAGCACAGGCCTGTGATGAGGACTGAGCAGGTGTCTGTGGCCTGGAGTCCTCCAAACCCTTGGAGTAGGCATTTTCCTGGATCGCTAAAGAGTCACATTGGCCTGGTGTGCAAATTTCTTCTGCCCACCCCTCCTTTGGTTCCTGTGGGGATGGCCTGCTGACATGCTTTAGAAAACCCCCTCTTGGAAGTGCTTCTCTGAGCGGGGAATCCAACAGTTCTTCTGAAAGCAGCCAAGGCTGGATTTCAATAGGAAGGGGTAAAAATTACCCTGTTTCATAGAACAGAGGGGGGAGAAAAAAGCACATACTCAATAGATTTTGAGTGTGGTATTCTGTATTTTTGCAGCTTATATTTTCCAGATGAGCAGTTTAGAAATATGTCATGTAAAGTACCTACTGTACGTTTGCTGAAAATTATATTAAAAGCACTATTTTAATTCTTCCTTGGTCTCACGCTGTAATCTCTATTCTTTCTCTTCTTGTGTCTTTGGGCAGAACGATCCTAAAAGGCTCTTGAGAGTGTTTCTGGCTGTGTGTGTTCTGTAATTAGGGGCTTTGAATTGTTCACAAGAGCACAGTCTTAGGAGCCAAAACAGACCTGGGTTCGACTCTTCACCCCAGCACTCCCTACCAGTGTGGCATTTGGGAAGTGACCTGACGCCTCTGAGCCTCAGTTTCATCATCTGTAAAATGGGAATACTGTCACCTGCTTTACACAGTTGTGGTAAGGCTTCGATGAAATCCCATGTGAAGGCAGCATAATGTCTCACAGAGAAATGGTACTTGCTCATTGCTCCCCAGCCTCTGGCTGGAATTAGATGCTCTAGGACACAGCTATGATTCCTATTGATCCATTCTGTAATACTGGACTGTCACCATCTGGTTTTCCTTTCTGGTTCTCCCATTGTCTGTAAACCCCTGGGAGAGTGGCAAATGGCTTCCTCTCAGGGTACACTGCCTAGGATTGTGTGTGACATTTGATAGATGCTCACTGTACAATTGAAAGAATGAATGGATGATGAACAAACAACCTCAGACTCATCAACCTCTGGGGCTCTGACTTTAGCCCCACCCCTCTGAGGCAACCAATAGCATTTGCCTTTCTTTCTCTAGTTCCATAGATCCTCCCACAAGCCTCACCCTATGGATGGAGCTCCAGTTGCCTTCCCAGTCTTTATGAGGCCACTTCCTAATTGGCTACCTTCTCTGCTACATCCTTAGTCCACTGGTAGGACTCGTACCTCCTATGGATGGTCAGATTGATGGCTGCCACCAATGTGCGTGTTAGAATCCTCACTACAATCATTACATCTACATCCCTGGCCAGACAGGAGCTCCAGGAGCTGATGCTCAGCCTCTGTCATTCGAACCAAAGATCCAGGATGGCCCCAACCCTTGTGTGGGGCTGATCCCTATAACTGACCCAGTCTCATATCCCCCTCTAGCCTGGATCTTGCCCTCATACCCCCATCGTTTGCATTTGAGCTCACCTGAAATCAAAGCTTGTCAAGCTAGTATTCCTTGAAGCCTGCGCCCTTCCTCAGCCCTGCATGACTCTTTCACTCTGGAATCTGTGGACTCATAAGAGTACATGCTTGGGTGAGTGACCTTCTCTGAGGCCCTATTTATTACCTGGTTCACTGGTGCCTCGAGGACTTCTTTTCAGCCTGACCCTGTTATTTATGTGATTGTTTCTTTTCCTTTCTTTTTCTTTTGCGAAACAGCATGATTTATTCTCTCTGGCATAAAAATCCCAAGAAAATGCAATTTCGACGTTTCCCATCATGATGTGAAAAGATGCTGAAACAGCCAAAAAAGTGGTTAGTGATTCCTCGTGGGAGCTGGGCTTCATTTGCACTGGAAATTCAGTCGGAGGCAGAAGAAGGAAGCAGGGGAGGGTATTGTTTATGGCATCCATGCTCTCAGTCCAAAATTTCACATTTGTTTTTCATCTGCAGTCCAATTTCTTTCCTCTTGCTACCTTTTCCGCCATCGAGGTGGTCAATTTATGGAAAAATGACACTCCCCTCTATTTTACCTGAACTTCATAAAGACATTGTATTGGGGGAATCAAGAGACTCATCCTTCAGTATTTAAGCAGGTCTGTGAGAGAGCTGTGCACACAGGTTGTTCAAACAACTCAGGCTTAGATAATCTAAATGCCATTTTCTTGCCGATATCATATCACAGGCCACTGGGGCTTTGAACTACATATACATTTGTTCCATCTTGATCTAGATCTGAAAATCCAACTTGACCCTTCTTTGAGTCTCTGTGGAAGGGTTAGTCATGCACCTAAGTGTTTGACTCAACTGAAATAAAAACAAGCTCTTTCTGTGGCCTTGGACATAGATTCAGAACCACCACGAGCACATCCACTTCACAAAGAACTGCCTGTTTTTCTTTTTTAGGCTTTGTTATTTCAGGAAATCCTGCTATAGAACTATTTCCATAACTCTGCAGAGAAATGTCTATAATTAATGCAGAGGGCAGAGACAAGCTTTTGCTTTCCAGAAAGCACTTTAAAAAGTATCTTAACCTTTCTGAGTTCTCACGTTCCCACCTATGAAATGCATAAACACATAGTTCCCAGATCCCTGGAGGAGGGCTTTGCAGATCTTTGAGAGTGTTTCAATGGACAGTCTCACTTCCCTCTTCCTCCTAAGGCAATTAACGGGTGAAATGAAGATAGCAAGCAGCCTCGAACACAAAGGCAGGGTGACCGATGCATGAGTTCATTTGACCAGCAATCTGAAACACAGGCTCAGGGACTCAAACATGACATGGCAGAAGCCAGCAGCTTCCTTTGGAAGGAGAGTTTCTCCTGTGAGAGTCCTCTCATCACCTGTCACTGAGAACTTGCCCACAATCCCATGTTACTGAGAACTTGCCCACAATCCCATCACTGAAAACTTGCCCACAACCCCGTCACTGAGAACTTGCCACAATCCCGTCACTGAAAACTTGCCCACAACCCCCTGTCACTGAGAGCTTGCCCACAACCCCCTGTCACTGAGAACTTGCCCACAATCCCCTGTCGCTGAGAGCTTGCCCACAACCCCCTGTTGCTGAGAACTTGCCCACAACCCCCTGTCGCTGAGAGCTTGCCCACAACCCCCTGTCGCTGAGAGCTTGCCCACAACCCCCTGTCGCTGAGAGCTTGCCCACTTGCCCACAAGCTTGCCCCTGTCCCGCTGAGAGCTTGCCCACAATCCCCTGTCGCTGAGAGCTTGCCCACAATCCCCTGTCGCTGAGAGCTTGCCCACAATCCCCTGTCGCTGAGAGCTTGCCCACAATCCCCTGTCGCTGAGAGCTTGCCCACAATCCCCAGGTGCAGCTGAGCCATCTCCCAGTGAAATGGAGGTGGGAACCTCTGTCTTCAGGCTTTATACCCCTTAGCTTAGCAACAGGCTCCTTTCTTACTCCAGAAGCTCAACTCACATCCCATTCCAACCCTTCCATTTCTTTGGGGCATTATTGTGCAGGAAGGCAACTAAATTTTCATAGTAAAATCAGTGCTCAATATGGGTTAAAAAAGAAAAAGAAAGAAAAGCGCACAGAGAAAATGGCTGTTCCTTCAGTTGTTTCTAAAATAATCACTGCCCCATTCTGTAACTCCAGTGCAAACAATTAGACATTACAGTGCAGTGCTACGAAGGGAGACACGGGTCTTTAAAGCTTTTTTTATTGAAATACAGCTGATTTACAAGTCTGTGTTAGCTTCAAGTGTATGACAAAGTGATTCATTTATATATATTAAATCATTTTTCAGATTCTTTTCCCTTATAGGTTATTACAAAGTATTGAGTACAGTTCCCTGTGCTATACAATGGTCCTTGTTTATCTATTTTATATATAGTAGTGTGTATCTGTTCATCCCAAACACCTAACTTAACCCTCCCCTTCCTTTCCCCCTTTGGTAACCGTAAGTTTGTTTTCTATGTCTGTAGGTTTATTTCTGTTTTGTAAATAACTTCCTTTGAATCTTCTTTTCCTTTTTAGATTCCACACATAAGCAATACCATATGATATTTGTCTTTCTCTGTCTGGCTTACTTCACTTGGTATAATAATCTCTAGGTCCATCCATGTTGCTGAAAATGGCATTATTTCTTTTTTATGGCTGACTGATATTCCACTATATATAGTGGAATATATATATGTGTGTGTATATATATATACACACACACACACACACACACACACACATATATATATATATATATACATACTGGAATATATATATATATGTGTGTGTATATATGTATACACACACACACACATATATATATATATACTTCTCAGATGGTGCTACTGGTAAAGAACCTGCCTGCCAATGCAAGAGATGCAAGGAACACAAATTTAATCCTTGGGTCGGGAAGGTTCCCTGGAGGAGGAAATGGCAACCTGCTCCAATATTCTTGTCTGGAAAATTCGATGGACAGAGGAGCTTGGCAGGCTATAGTCCATGTGGCCACAAAGAGTCAGACATGACTGAGTGACTGAGCATGCACACATGCACACATACTACATCTTCTGTATCCATTCATCTGTTGACAGACACTTATGTTGTCTCCATGTCTTGGCTATCATAAATAGTGCTTCTATGAACACTGAGGAGATGTATGTCTTGAGCAGGACACTGGAGGTAAGATTTTATTTAAATGGCAACTTTCTCTGTGGACATAACCCTTGAAGAAGCGTATCATTGCCCATCATTTCTTCAGATGCTATCAGCAGATCAATCCTGAAAAAATGTCTGAGGCAGGGAACAGAGACGGAGAACTCAGACATGTGGTGAGGACAGGGCTTTAAAAAAAAAATCCTTGAAGGACCTCAGTCTGACTTGGCCCCACCCTGTCCTTCAGGGCATCCTGCACTTCTTGGAAATATGAGCGCTGGGAGAGATGATTGGTGTCCCTTCATCCATTCCATATTTCAAACTGATGCAGGTTTAAAGCAAGGCCATGATTTTCAGTTAGTACAGATAGGACTCCATGAGATTCCCTGCACATAGTAGGCACTCTACAGCTGGGGGCAGTAGGAAGTCAGGGTAGCTTGGTGTAAAGACCAAGCAATAAGTCTGCAGCTCAGCTCAGCTGCTTGCTCACCTTGTCAGGTTAGCAAATCAGGTCACCACTCTGAACCTCAGCCCCTTGTGGCTCTGAGATGGGAAGGTTTCAGCCTCCTTGCAGAGACATCGTGAGAATTCAGTGTATGCACAGCCCCACATCCATCCCTGGTGGAGCTCAAGAAGTGATGAGTTTCACTGAGAAGTCTCAACCTCAGCCATTTAAATACAAAGCAACTTCCCTTTACCAGTATTTGCTACCACTCTGCTTCTTAGAAAACCCTTTTTCCTGCGGCATACTGCTCGAGAAATGACTTAATCAGTCAATTCCTTAATTTTTTTGAGTCCTTCTTACTCATTAAAATAGCTTCGCTTCACTTCTTAAGAGCTGGTCCTGGCCATCTGAGAATTCCTGGCACATCTTCCATTCAAGCCCTCCCCAACAAGGGCAGGCCAGACAGACCTGCGGATCTGGAGGGGCTTGGTCTGCTCTCTCTCCCCCACCACCTTCCTCTTCTCTGCCCAAACTCAGCTCCAGACCATGGTGTGAAAGTGGAGAGAGAAGGGAGGTTTGCTTACCAGACTGCCTGTGGCTAAGCTTGCTGCCATCACTGGTGTCCCTGCTGCCCAAACGTCTTCTGAAAAGTGCTGGTGGAAGCAGGCAGGACCCGGGAAACCCAGCCCGTCCCAGGAGCTCCCCTAGACTCTACAACTCCCTGGGAAACCCACAGCCCCCACCCTCACCTTTCCCACTAGCTGGAGCTCAGGCATGGGATAGGAACAGAGCCGTGAGTCCCAGATCTCTGTACTAGGCTGGTTCTGAGGGTGTCCTTGTCTCCCTCCTCCCTGGCTCCATCACTCCAGGATACTCCTGTGCCTTGGTCCAGCCTGCTCTGATAGCGACGGAACAAGATGGCTAGCCCATGCTCCCAGTGTGCAAGATGTGAGCCTCCCTTTCTTAATATAACTGCAAATTTCACCAGCAATTGCTTTGGGGACTCCATTCCCTGAATTTGGGGGCAGAAAACCCCCAAAGAGTGTCAATGTCTGTCTTAACACACGTCAGTTCTCCCTCTAAAATGGTGACCGCTCCCCTTCTTCCACAGCCCCGTGTACTAGGAGCATAGACGGGGCGCGGGGAAGGAGGGAGTTATCAGTGCCTGTTTTTGTGAAGAAGGAAATGCCCCCAAAGCTCTCCCCTGGCATGCCACACCACATTATGCAAAGATCATTAAAAGAGGAAGGCCAACCAATAGGTGGTACTGATGACGGATGACAGTCCTCAAGAGAAGTCGCCCACATTTTCATACAAACAACCGCCTTGCACCTGAGCCCTCCCCACCTCCTGGACTTCAGGTAGTTAATGACTTGCATGTTTCACACTTAATCAACGAGTATTGATCCAGGGTCTGTTATAGAGCCCTGTACCCTAGGAGACCCTGTGGAGAGGTCCAAAAAAGCCTGGTACACAATACATCTGCAATCTGGACTGAAGAAAAACAAGCCTCCATGTAATAAAAAGACCTCTGCTATATACTCTACATCAAGGCCCTATTATTAAGAAACAGAGGCATGGCAGTGATGGAGATTCAGAGAGGAGAGAATCCCTAAGGACCAGGGCAGCCAGATGAGGCATTCTCAAGGACATGGGGTGTGCAAAGCCATCCAAAGAACTCTCTCATTTAGGATGCAGGCATGAGGTTTTTGGAGATTTCCCCAGTGGCTCAGCAGTAAAGAATCCACTTGCCATGCAGGAGACGCAGGTTTGATCCCTGGACCAGGAAGATCCCCTGGAGAGAAGGAAATGGCAACCCATTCCAGTATTCTTGTCTGGGAAATCCCATGGACAGAGGAGCATGGTGGGCTATATAGTCCATGTGGTCGCAAAAGAGTTGGACACGACTTAACGACTAAACACAATGATGTTTTACCCTGTCGGTTGGAATGGGTTTCTGGAAGGAGGCAGGCTGTGATCACAGAAGTAAAATCTCTATGACCGATGTGATGATAAGGATAACAATGTACTAGGCACTGGGCTAAATTCTTTACAAATGTTTCTTCCTCATTTATTTGCAAACACCCCGTAGAATAGGATTTATTTCATACCAGCCTGTTGGCCTGGGTTTGAAGCTAGGTTCCTCTACTTGCCATCTACAGGACTGCAGGTTTCTCACAAATAAGATGAAGATAGTCAAGCCCACTTCATAGGAAGATGGTGGGATTCAGTGGAATAATGTATATAAAGCACTTAACACTGTGCTTGGCACCCAGAAAATGCCTACGAAATGCAAAAGCTCTTCTTCTAGTTGAGGACGTAGGAAACTCAATTTCTCACATTGCCAGGTCACCTGACAGAAGATTAAATTTTTAACTGAGCTAACTTGCATGGGTAAATAATTATAAGAGCAATTATCTCCCTAAGGACAATTATTTGCCATCACCATTTGCACCCACTGAAATTACATGCATAAGAAGCAGAGTCACTCATTGGCAGATAAACATAATTAAATTGGAAGAATGACATCCAATGGCTGATTGGATTAATAAAAGAAATTTATTCCCCAGAGGTATTTCAGAAATGCTTCTCCAAGCTGGATCATATTTTTTTTAAAGCCTTTACTCTGAATTCAAATTATGTATTAATTCCTTCCCCCAAATCAGCATGCATTCAACCCTTATAAACATCATGTACTTCTGAGAAGTTTAAACTAAGATGGTTTTATAAACCACACAGACACCAATCCTACTCTTAAACAAAGATCAAGAGATTTATAAAAGACATAAGATTTCGTGGTAAAGTCAATTCTGCAAGTATTTCAAGCAAATAATACGTTTCCATGTTTGAGAGTTTTATTTTAAATAGTAGGCAAAATGTGACACCACATAATCACTTTGCAAATTTAAATTATTTTTTGTCTTTAAACTCTCCAAGTTATCAAATAGTCAAATGCAAGTTTGGCTCAAAATAGCTTTAAAAATTGAGTTTACAAACTCTTTAATTCTCAATTTCATAACAAGCTAGAAGTGATGACTGGTGTCTACATTTATGGATCCTGAATGACAAAGGATTTTTTTCCTTTCCCTTTTTGGGGTTAACCAATACTCTACTTGTTCTTATGAATACAGGTCTAAGTTTTTATTTCTAAATCTTTGCCTACTGTTTATCACTCCCCAAACCTCCAGATATTTGGTATCTGTTAGTTATATGAGCATATATGCAACTTTTTATTTATGAGTGTTGGTGGCAGTCTATGTTCTACACTGGCATACTTCTTAGGTGCTTGAAATACTTCTGTGAGGTAGAGATAAGAAAGGCATAAAGCTTTACTTTACTACCAGGAAAATCCAGAAGATGAAAGGTGTCTTCTCAGAAGTGCCCACTTCACTCTGTCATAGAGGAAAATTAAAACCATCTTGCTAAGAATTCCAAGATGGCTGCCAGAGAGGACCACAAGGTTTTACCGGCCTGGAAGAACAGTTCACTTTCACATTTTCACACATGAAAAAGAAAATTTCACACAGAGCTATTGCAGAAGTAAAAATGGACATGTCCCATATCTACTGCACACTTAATAATTTAGACTCTCAGGTTCTAGACCATGGTTATATGCTTAGTCACTCAGTTGTGTCTGACTCTTTGCAACCCAATGGACTGTATCCCTCCAGGTTCCTCTGTCCATGAGGATTCTCCAGGCAAGAATACTGGAGTGGGTTGCTATGCCCTCCTCCTGTGGATCCCCCCAACTGAGGGATCGAACCCACATCTCCCGCATTGCAGGTGGATTCTTTACTGTCTGAGCCACCAGGGAAGCCCAAGACAATGGTTAGCTTTGAGAATTTCCAGATACATTGAAATGTACCCATAGACCAAACCAAGTTCATAAATTATCTAAACTGATAAGACTGCAGCTGAAGTACAACCAAATTTGTACTATCCCCAACTCCTTGGAAGAACATTTAATGATCTTTCTAAATATGTACCTGAAACTTTTGGTTTTAGAAAGATTCTCATGCTTTTTTGTTTTCTAAATATAAGGTCATCTTTTCTAGTGTGAATAAATGGCTTATCAAGGCAATTAGAACACCACAGTTGTGTGCATAAATTAGTAATGTGGTAAGTTGATGTTCACCACTTCTCTTGCCTGTGTAGGCTCAGATTCACATCTGATAAGTCATCCCTTAATGGTAGAAATCTGTACACCCTTCTATCTGGGACACACTGTGTGTAGAGACATGTTTCTGTTGCTCAAGTCCTGATGAATAGAAAATTCCTACCTGTATAGGAATTAGAAAAATCCTACTTGCTTTCAAATGTCTAAAAGAGTAGAATGCTAAGTCATAGCTACAGAGAAGGCTATACTCAACTGAGTTTGTTTACAAAGATTTTATTATTTTGTGCTTAATAAAAACCTGAGTAATAATGATGCTACCTCACTCATGAGAGCAACACACATAACCCATAAAAATGCCCAAAAGAAATGCTTTATTTAAAGAAAAACTATCAAGTCATCTTCAAAGACACAGATAATCACTTTAAAAATAGAGAATCCTACCGTATTCCAAGATTGGATGACTAAATACCTGGAAAATATGATTTATTTTTTCCTGTAATGATTGCAATACAATGCCCAAGAAAATCTCAATAGGAGTTTTTATGGAAATTCATAAACTGATTACAATATTCAAAAGGAAATACTCAAGAATAGGCACAGTAATTATGAACATAAAAATTAAAACTTGCAGTGTCTAAAGAGTAGCTTTCTCAAAAAGTCAACGTTAATAAAAGTCTAGTATTTTTAAAGGTAGGGCATTTTTACAAGACTAGATGAATAGATTGGAGACACAGAAGAACAATGATAAACAGACACTAGAATGAGGGACTTAAAATTGCTGGGAAAATGCTGAACTATTCAACTAATGGGTTGGGGAGAAAATTTGGAAATGAATTTGACTCATTACCTCTCACCAGTGAAGAGTACATATCCTACATGGTCTACATAGTTAAGAATCTTTAAAAACTATGAAGATTTAGGAAAAACAGAAAGATATATTCATGGTTTTGAGATTTCCTGAAAAGATTTGAAATGCAGAAATCTGTAAATAAAAGAATTGATAGATTTGACTATTTCAAAATTAATGTATCTACAATCTGAAACAGCATATATGAAATCTAAAGAGAATAGACTATTTGAAATATCTATAAATGACAAAGAACTACTGTCAGAACATATAATGAATCTCTACATATTGACACAAAAAAGAGAAACAACAACTGCCAAATTATGTAAATCCAGGGGTTGCCATTGTCTCAGTAAATCTCATAGAAAACAGAGCAAATAACATGAATGGGAAGTTCATAAAAAAGGAAACACAAATGTCCTGTAAATATTCAAACTCACTAGTAATTAAGAAAATAAAAATATTTTAAAAATTAAAGATCATCTTTACCTATCAGGATGGTAAAGATTTCTTTTGATAACATTTTGTGTCAGGGTGCAGGGCAATGGGCTGGAGTATAAATTGGTATGGTCATTCCAGAAGACATTTTTGCCAATGTCTACTACAATTTCAAATGCTCGTACAGTATGATCCAGAAATTACATTTCTTAACACCTACCCTAAATAAAGGCTTGTGGGGCAGACAAGGAAGGCGGCACCACGACCTAGCAGAATTTGGGTCTTCAAGGTCCCTGGTCATCAGGAATTAAGTTCCTGGCCAATCTCTTATCTTTTACTCATCATGACCTGCACAGAGAACACGGTAGGGCACTCAGCTTCAATTCCTTTGACCTGACATCCCTGTTATAACTGCTTCCCTTGGTTTAAATTCATCCATCCTTCAACATTAAGCACAAACATTATAGAGAACCAGAGTGCTATCTATGATTGGTTCATTAAGCTTGGCTTTTTGCCAATGGCTCAATATCTAGTTTACATAGTAGTTCCCATGTGATGTCTTGCCAACCCCAGTTATCTCCAGGATGATCATAGCATCTTTCAAATCCAGCTTGGCCCCTCCACTGGGGTCTCACAGGCAAAAGCTGGGCTGGGAGAGGCTTAGTGTACCAGTAAGTTCAGTGGAGAGTCCACTGATCTGTTTCCCCCACTACTTCACCAGGAGTGATGGTTTCTTGCTAGATCCCACAATCCTTTGCTCTCACACCACTTATACTCACTGTATTAATCACGGTACATATATTATATTCCTCTATTGAGATATATTCCTTACAGACAATATATTTTTTAATTATTTCATCCTGACAGTACTTAAGATAATTTCTTATACGTATAAAAATACATTAAATGTTTTTGATGCATTAAGTCAATTACTTCTCCAGTAGCCTAAAAAGGTAGACAACATTCCCATGGGCAAGTTCTGATACTCAGAGCTAGTCTAACCATACACACCATTTAGCATTGACCAAATCACTCCTAAGATTACACGAGGAAGACCAGAACTGAAAGTGTCTTATTCTCCCATCTCCTTTTAGCCTAATCTAAATAAGTCACTCTGGACTGATAATTCATTTTTAATTGAAATATAGTTGACTTATAACATTGTGTTAGTTTCAGGTGTATAGCAAAGTGATTCGGTTATACACAAATATATGTGTATACTGATAGTCTTTATTCTTTTCCGTTATAGTTTATCACAAGATATTGAATATAGTTCTCTGTGCTATACAGTAAATCCTTGTTGTTTATCTACTTTATACACAGTAGTGCGCTCTGTTAATCCCATTCTCCCAATTTATCCCTCCTCCCCCTTTCCCTTTGGTAACCATAAATTTGTTTTCTATGTCTGTGATTCTGTTTCTGCTTTGCAAATAAGTTCATTTGTACTATTTTTTAGATTCAATATAAGTGACATCATATAATATTTATCTTTCGCTCTCTGACTTACTTCACTTAGTATAATAATCAATAGGTCCATCAATGTTGCTGAAAACAGTATTATTTCATTCTTTTTTTATGGCTGAGTAATATCCCATTGTATCCACGTACCCTATATTTAACTCTTCTGAAAAGACATTTGGGATTCCTTCTCTAAAAACCTTCAAGGTAGACCTCAGAGATTGTTTTTAAATGTACCCATCCAGGCACTTGAAGGCTCCACCACACCTGTAAAAAGCCTAACACCCACCAGAGTAAGCCAGGTGTCGCCAGAGGCATGAAGCAATTTTCACAGATTAAGCAGGGTGATTTCTCATTATGCCAGATGGCAGGATGGAGAGACTTGTGGAGCAGGGAGCCACTGCTGTTTTTCCTCCCTCTTTCTGCCCTACCCTAAAGAAAAGCAGATTATCCCAGCAGGCAGCTGAGAAATAAAAATAGCAGCTGTTATATGGCTCAGTTATATGGTAGCCATTGTCCTAGGTATTTCACATTTATCCCCACACTCAATTTGATAAGGCAGGTATAGTTATCTCACTTTTCAGAGAAGGAAGGAGGTATTCAAAGCCTCTGCTAAGAATGAATGCAGCTGGGGTTCAAACCCCAACCTCTGTGACTTCTGTCTCCACTCGAGGGTGCTGGCTTCTCCTTGGCTAGTCTTAGGAGACTTGACACCCGTTGATGCTTCTGATGGGCATGGTGGCTCTGGGAACTGGTGAAACTCTATGTTCTGAATGGAAAGCCTCCTATTCCTGTTCGACCAGGACAACCAGCCCCTGGGAGGATCCATTAACATCCATACAATCCATGAACATGGTATATTTCTCCATCTGTTTGTGTCCTCTTTGATTTCTTTCATCAGTGTTTTATAGTTTTCTATATATAAGTCTTTTGTTTCTTTAGGTAGATATATTCCTAAGCAACCTAGATGTCCATCAGCAGACGAATGGATAAGGAAGCTGTGGTACATATACACAATGGAATATTACTCAGCCATTAAAAAAAAATACATTTGAATCAGTTCTATTGAGATGGATGAAACTGGAGCCCATTATACAGAGTGAAGTAAGCCAGAAAGAAAAGCACCAATACAGTATACTAATGCATATATATGGAATTTGAAAGATGGTAACGATAACCCTATATGCGAGACAGAATAAGAGACACAGATGCATAGAACAGTCTTATGGACTCTGAGGGAGAAGGAGAGGGTGGGACGTTCTGGGACAATAGCATTGAAACATGTATATTGTCATATGTGAGGCAGAACACCATTCCATGTTCTATGCATGGGATGGATGCTCAGGGCTGGGGCATTGGGATGACCCAGAGGGATGGGATGGGGAGGGGTGGAAGGAGGGTTCAGGATGGGGAACACATGTAGACCCATGGCTGGTTCATGTCAATATATGGCAAAAACTACTACAATATTGTAAAGTAATTAGCACCCAACTAAAATAAATAAATTTATTAAAAAAAAAAAAACAGATTAAAAAAAAAAAAACATCCATACAAGCCATCATGTCACTCACAGCTCTCTGGGCTCTGGTGGTGAGACTAGCATTGAGATTAGGGAAGTGTCAGCAAAAGAAACACCATTAATTGAATATGGCCACATCCAGGAAAATGCCAGCTCAGAAACTGGAGACAGGATTCTCTGGACCCAACTCACTTGTGGGTGGGTGCGTGAGTATGTGGGTATCAGGAGAGGAGATGGTGGTTAGTGATCTGTGTCTTAGAATTACTGGCAAAGGCCACAGCACTGATCAATAGAACTTCCAGCAATGATGGAAATGTTCTACACTGGGCTGTTCATTGTGGTAGCCGCTTGGCACATGTAGCTTTTGAGCACTCAAAATGTGGCTAGAGCAACTGAAGAACTGAACTTTGAATTTGATTATAATTAAATAGTCACTTGCATCTAGTGGCTACTAAACCGGACAGTGCAAACCTAGGACATCACACTACACCCCTTCTGAACATGAAGGGGCTAGGAGGTGGAGACTCCACAGCAGAAGGTCACAAGTCAAAGGGCTGGGAAGGGACCCTGTGCAAAGATCTAGTCTGGATTCTTCAATAAATTGCAGCCACCACTTCTTAGTCTTCTATGAGAAAAAAACATCTGCTGCAAAGTATAGAGACTGAAATAAGGTCATCTTTCATTCCTCATATCCCCATCTCTGGATTCTGCAAAGCTGGCTCTATCTCAGCTACTTCCACACTCTTTTCCAGGGTTCTAAGGAATTTTAGCTGCTGTCTACCATTGCTGGAAGCTCTAAGAAACTCTAGACTCGAAGACTAGAGTCTCAATAAAACTCTAAGACTGTTCCAGGATGTTTCTGCCTAAAGAAACGCAAAGCAGCCATTTCTAACCTATTCCTTTCCATTCCACGCTGGCCTCAAGGGGATTCTACACACTTGCCAATGCCCCAGGCTTCAATCGAGCAGAAAGACACAACTGCTCTTGAAGCACACTCTAACCTACCTAGGGGCTCCATAATGATGTGACCTAACCCTGGAATGATTGACAGAAACTCAGGATACCTTCTTAGAACCCACACCGGAGCTTACCTCTGTGTCTCACCCACCCTGATTCTCTCCTTTCCCTCTTCTGTGTCAGAGGATTTTAATTTAGTGGAGAGGGGGAAAGGAGAAGCCTCTCTGACAGTTGTCATTGTCCAAGGTCTTGAATTTTGATGCTCAAAAGTCCAAACGTTTAAACTCTTCCTCTTCTGCTCTACCAACACTTTATTAAGGTAATAGTCGCTTCACAGGATAGTTTAAATAGGAAAGGACTAAACATTTTTTTAAGGAAGGGATGGGAGAGGAAGAATAGAAACATGTTGCTTGTTAATCTTGCAATATATTTTTATGCCACCGCAGGCACAGAAATTGAGACTCAAAACTCTGAATCTGCAGCAAAACTTACAAAACCTCCTTCTCCCATTCCAGTCTCCAGATACCTCACAGCTGAAAAGATATTGGCTCAGTTTTTCTTGAAAGTAAAAGAAGTTAGTACTGAGAGGCCCTTTGGTTATTTCCTCATGCCAACACCCTGGCCTTGCATTTGATCTGATTTGCAGGCTGGAACCTGGCCATGCTGTTTTCCCCAAGGACCTACGGAGGGCTGTGGTCAGCTGGTACTCATGAAATTCTATAGGAATGTTGATGTGGTGGAGTTCATCGCCAGCCAATGATCTCCAATTCCCTCTGCCTACCTTTCTTCCTCACCATCTCTTTGGGAACAAAAGAAGCCTCACTGAGTGTCTGTGTTTCAGAGACGAGATAAACTAAAATCTCACTCCTTTCCCATGCTAGGGTAAAGAAGGCCCCTGTGGGCATCCAAGGGCTACTTCTGTTTCTAAAGGCAGCCATGTCCTGTGGAATTTCAAAGGCATCTTCACAATAGAGGGCTTCCCTGGTGGCTCAGATGGGAAAGAATCTGCCTGCAGTGTGGGAGACCTGAGTTCGATCCCTGGGTTGGGATGATCCCCTGGAGCAGGGCACAGCAACCCACTCCAGTATTCTTGCCTGGAGAATCCCATGGACAGAGGAGCCTCATGGGCCACGGTCCACGGGGTCACAAAGAGTTAGATGTGACTGAGCAAGCGAGTGAATGAGTGCAGGTCATTTAGACAAGAATCCATAGAAATAATAAACCTAGATAAGGTTGAGGAAATATGGTAGCTTCTTATGGGGGTAAACCATAATCAAGCCAGGGAATCAAAAAATAGAATACAGCAGCCACTTTATAACCACTAACAAGTCTATGCTTGTCCTGCCCTCAGGGATGTGCATCTAGCAGGCAGGTTGAGGTCAAAAACACAGTTAAGCAGAACACAAAGCAAGAGACTGCAGGTCCTTTAAAATGGATGTTAGCCTCACTAACATACCTTTCGCTCTAGGATTCAATGAGAGCTGAAATGGAGTCTCAAACAATTTAAACATGTATTAACCCCTCCATGGCATTGTCATTTACTCCTTAACTTCTTTATTTTTTTAAGTTTTTTTTTTTTTGATGTGGACCATTTTTAAAGTCCTTACTGAATTTGTTACAATATTGCTTTTCTTGTTTATGTTCTGGTTTTCTGGCCTCGAGACGTGTGGGATCTCAGCTCCCTGATCAGACATCCCCTGTGTTGGAAGCAAAGTCTTAACCACTGGACCACCTGGGAAGTCCCAGTTCTTTAGCTAAAGTATGTGCTGTGAATACTTTGTGAAGTTGGGTGTTTCTTTCTTGACTTCTAAGTAGAAAAACACAATGTCCATTCTGACCATCAAATAGTGCCACATCTGCAGGGTGAAGGAGGGGACAGTGATGGTGGTGTTGGTGCTCATAGGAGCCATGCTTGATTCAACAGAACACAAGCCAGTGGAAATTGTGATTCCTTCAGCTGGAGGGAAAAGAGAAGGATAGCCCAGGTTGTGGAATCTCTTCTCTATCATACTCAGCCTGACGCTATACCCATGTATTTTCTTATTTATTCCTCCCAGTAGTGAAGCATTACTATACTGATGCAACAGAGTAATGCTTTTGAGATGTTGCTGTCATTCAGTCGCTAAGTCATGTCCAACTCTTTGCGGCCTCATGGACTGCAGCACGCCAGGCTTCCCTGTCCTTCACTATCTCCGTGAGTTGGCTCAAACTCATATCCATTGAGTTGATGATGCCATCCAACCATCTCATTCTCTGTTTCCCCCTCCTCCTCCTGCCTTCAATCTTTCCCAGCATCGAGGTCTTTTCCAAATGAGCTGGCTCTTTGAATCAGGTGACCAAAGTATTGGAGCTTCAGCATCAGTCTTTCCAATGAATATTCAGGTTTGAGATACTAATAAATTTTTCTTTTTGTTGTTGCTTTTCTCTCTTGGTCCTTTTTTTCTCCTCTCAATCTGGTAAGCCATTTTGTAAGTTGTTTGATGGAAGGATGTGGTAACAGAGCAGAGAGTCATTTCAAAAGCCAAGGCCCTTTGGCAATGGAAGTCACTCAAGCTAAAGAGCTGGACTGAGTAACAGAACTCACCACCTCTAACTCAAAGCCATCCCACCAACTAGCAAAATATTCCCTAGCCTGGAAGCAGATGGAGTCAGAAAAGAAACAGTGAGATAACATGGACAATGGGGGCTCCTGCAAAAGTGGCCCTGTCTCCTCTCCCTGGGCAGCTGAGCAGGTAGAAATACTCAGATTCATTTCAGGGATATGAGGGCAAGAAGACTTCTGTCTTGTCTGCAGGTGTTGTGGAAGGCAGGCCATTCATCTCCAGAGACCTGGTCACAAGATGTGTCGCATAGTAACGTGCTGGAGCTGGCTGGGATTGATTGATACATCTCCAGGAATTTCGTTAAATCACTGGTAGCTTGAAATCTTCCGTAGTGGGAGTATTTACACCCTTGAAGTTGGCAAGCACTGCAAATCAGGACCGCTCTCCATCCAGAGGTGGTTGTTAAACATTTACCAGCAAACCACTGGAGGGATGGAGGAAGCCTTAGGCAGTAACACAGAATGATACCTGTGCTCCCAAACATGCTGAGAAGGAGAGGAGAACACCCCAGATGGAGGGACCCTCCAGACAAGAGACTGTCACTAGAAATTGCCTGGATAGACAACCGAGACCCACTCGGGGAGGACAGCTCAGCAGATGCCCAAATGACATCGATGAGTGTTTGAGCCCCTGGAATGATGGTATTTTTAGCTCAGTCCTCCAGAACATAAATGCAAAGCTGAGGGAAGGACAAGAAATCCCAATTTTTTTGACAGTACATTTCTTCTACTGTGCAGAATAGGGACTCAAAACATAAATTCTTCTAGAAAGATTAAATCACACACATTGTGCAGCTGAGTTGTGAAATGTCCATCTACATCTATGTGACATATAAGAAATGTGAAGTCTGGAACAGTTGCCTCCCCCCAGAATCTCCCACTGTCTCTCTAGCTCCCAAATCTGTGCTCTTTTCACCACGATGGGGGGAGCCACTATTGGGGGTGTCAGTACTGGAGGTGGGGAGTTGATCTGTGGACAGGGTGCAAGGCAAGTGCCAGCCACAAAGATGTAGAACATCTTCCCAAGTCCCAATCCAGGTCAACAAGAAGCTCCCGTACTCCTTACCTAGTAAGGTAATAAAAAACACTAAAGAGAGAGCTGAGAAGACCTCTTTTGAGCTGGTCAGGTTTTGCCAAATAATTTAAAAGCTATGTTTGACAGGGGCCAAGAGGGAGAGATTATTAATCCAACTGATGATGACAGAGGGAATGTAAACACAGCAGATGAGGGACCAAGAGAAGGGAACACGGACATAGCCCCATGTAGGAAGCAGGGGTACATTCGGTGGGATCCACGCAGTGGGTGACGTGTATGGCATCTGAGCATGACTGGGTCAGCTCTCAATAAGCCTTAGAAAATGAATGACAATAGGGTGAAAGGGCACCCGTGTCCCTGCGGATGGCAGGCAGGAAGAGCTCTCCGACACAGTCTGAAATTTTCATCATTATTCATTAGGCACTCACTTCCCTATCCCACCCTCCTCCTCTGAAAGACAAGCCTCCCATTGACATGAACACAGCATTTCCAACCAACGCCGGCATAAAGGAGTCAATCCCAGCTAAGGACCAGCGCATGGAATCTTCTAAAACTAAGCACATGATACTGATAGGGGAAAACACTGACCGAAACCGCCCACCCTGGCCAGGCACCACCGTGACCATCTGCATGAGCTATTTTATTACAGGAGATCCTGGTAAGGAGCACGGGACTAACAAGCCACTACCAAGAGGAAGAATTCGGGAAAGGTCAAAAGGAGACACCAGTCCGTATGTCCTACCAACCTCCCAGAATGCGTCCTGCTGAAATCCAGCTTGGCTGAGCCATGAGCACACCAGCAAGAAGGACCTTGACTCAGAACAAGGGGCCAGAGACAACCAGGAAACTAACCCCATCCCAGGAAAGCCTGGGACTGCCAGCCACATGGCAGAGCAGTCCTCCTGGCTTCCCTTCCCCTCCTGCTCTCCACCTGGGAGCCTCTTTACAATAAAGTCTCTTGCTTTGTCAGTACACATGTCTCCTCGGACAATTCATTGCCGAGGGAGTATTAGACAAGAGCCCACTCTTGGGCACTGAAAGTGGTTCCCCTTCCTGCAATAAAACTGCCCTTCCAGACAGCATCTCTGTGTGAACTGCATCCTCCCAGGCACAGAGAGCGCCCCAGACCTGGGCTCACTAAGAGCAGAAGCAACATCCCACTTCCAGGGTCTGGCTGATCCTCCCTGAAAGGCCAGCCTCCCTGAACTCTGGGGGGAGACTTGAGCATGTTGCTCCTTTCATGAAGTCCCCTAGCTCTGCTGGTCATTAAAGGGTGTTTTAGAAGACGAGGCAGCATCTCTGTCCTCAGGACTTGGCTGGCAGCCCTGAGGCTGGGAGGAGGAGCAGACAGTGTGGGGTTTCTCGACCCTGCCTTCACTGGGGTATAAAATCCATCATCCATCAGGGGAGCCAAGTAGCAATGCAGGTCCCTGTCCCTCATCCCTCGGACATCTGCCAGGGGCCAAAATGCACCCGACATCTCGGACAGCCTCTGAACGACAGGAGGGAAGGGCAGAGGCTGCTCCTTCATTCCCACTCACATTTTCCCTTCTTCATCCCAACTGCTGGATCCTCTTTCTTCACCTAGGTCCTAAGTACACTGAGGGGAGGGGCTCTGCCTAATACCTTCTAGAAGAAGAGCTCTTCTAGTAAGAGCTCAAGAGATGCATGTGTAGTCTGATCACTGATAACAGGCCTGTACGCATAATAGCAAACAAGGTCAATATCTTCTCAGTTGCTCTCACTACCTGAGTACTAAAGAGGAGGGATGAAGATGGTGAAGCAAGGCAGCAGCCTGTAATAGACTGTCTCCCAAATAGTAGGGAATAGGTCACTAGTGGTACATGAGATACAGTTAGGTGTGAAAGTGTTAGGCACTCAGTCATGTCCAACTCTTTGTGACCCCATGGACTGTAGCCCACCAGGCTCCTCTGTCCATGGAATTCTCCAGGAGTGGATAGCTATCCCCTTCTCCAGGGGATCTTCCCGACTCAGGGATTGAACCCTGGTCTTCCCCACTGCAGGCAGGTTCTTTATTGTTAGGTCTAGGGCTACCCAAATAGAATGATGAAATAAAACTGGTTATTTATTTTGATTATTGGGTAATCATGTTGGTTATTAAAATGCAATACACAGATATGTTGTTAAATAACAGGAGTCATAGAGTGGGAAAGCTAGTCTACATTCAAATTCCTTTCAATTCATCTGCATAGGATAGAGTGCATCTCTGTTGGGTGCTGGGGTGTCTTTAACACTTTCAAACACTTGCTAATCTTCCTTTTAAAGAAGCTGCCTTAGTACCTTTGCAGGCAACTGTGTCTAGATAAAATTAATTAACATTGTTTATTATATTTTAACAACAAACTTACAATTTTGACAAGAGACACGGGTTTCCTGTTTCCAATGGTGATCGGGCCTCATTTTAAAGCAAACTTATGAAAAAGAACCGAGCTTGTTTTAAGAAAATAGTAAGGAATTTCGGAGAAGGCAATGGCAACCCACTCCAGTACTCTTGCATGGAAAACCCCATGGACAGAGGAGCCTGGTGGGCTGCAGTCCATGGGGTCGCGAAGAGTCAAACCCAACTGAGCAGCTTCACTTTCACTTTTCACTTTCATGCATTGGAGAAGGAAATGGCAACCCACTCCAGTGTTCTTGCCTGGAGAATCCCAGGGACGGCGGAGCCTGGTGGGCTGCCGTCTATGGGGTCGCACAGAGTCGGACACAACTGAAGCGACTTAGCAGCAGCAGCAGTAAGGAATTTCACAGATGGTGTGCTGATGTAGCAAAAAAAAAAAAAAAAAAACGGGAAGGAGTTACTTGAACAATAGAAGCTTCAGAATGTGACATAAATGGTGATAGAAAGAAGATGGAATTTGGGTTCAGAAATGCCCTCATCCTCAGGTGATGACTGTAAGAGCCGGCAGCCGCAGCCTCGGTCCTCACCTAGGCAGGAATCGTGTGTGAAGTTTTGTCCTGATGGAACAGAAATACGGTGAGCATCCCAGTTAACTCCCAAACTTCCAGCCACCCTTGTTTGGATCTAGAAGAGCCAGCTGGCTTATGGCATTTCCCTAGTGACTGATTTTGGCCTCAGATTGGGGGTGCATGTGACCTAACTTACCCAGCCAGGTGAAAAGGAAAGGCTTTTATGCCATGAGTAGGAAGCGGGTGGCCATTTTCTCCCTCTTCTATGTGTGAGAATCTGTGTGACCCCCAACAGCTCCAGCTTACAACCAGTGAGGAAAGTTTGAGGATGAAGGCAAAGCTGGGGACACCTGCCCAGACTGATGAAGAGCCCAGAGCCTGGGTGGCACCGATGAACAGTTCACCACCCACGCCAAGATCCTGACCTAGCTCTCCACATCTGCTGATTGGAGAGGATAACTATCCTTATTGGATAACCCAGTTGGAGCCGGGGTATCTGCTCCCTGCAGCTGAAAGCCCCTGTGATTCTGAACACTTTGAGGAGTCCCAGGTGGCACTAGTGGTAAAGAATCTGCCTGCCAAGGCAGGAGACGCAAGAGACACGGGTTCAATCCTTGAGTTGGGAAGATCCTCTGGAATAGGACATGGCAACCTAGTATTCTTGCCTGGAAAATCCCATGGAGAGAGGAGCCTGGCGGGCTACAGTTCATGGGGTCACCAAAAGCCAGACACAGCTGAGTGTGTGCACATGCATGCACGTGCATGCACACACACACACAGAGGCTCAATACCCTGTAGGATTCCAGTTAATGACACAGAGATGGAAGGGGTAGAGCAGGTGACCTCTGACTTCCTTCAGATCATTCACCAGGAAATTCTCCTATTTTGTATCCAAGCCCTGCCTCTCCTTTCAGGAAAACACTACTGAACAGGTCAGTGCATTCAGAAAGCCAAAGAAGACTGTGAAACCTTCCTGGGAAGTTAAGTCATCCACCAGTGAAAATTCATCAGCAGGGTCACATTTTCGTTCATACGCCTTCTGGTCCCTGCTATGTTCTCTTTGTCCACCGTCTAGAGACAGTGAGCAGCGGCCCTCTG
The DNA here is from genome assembly GCA_024291935.2 of Okapia johnstoni. Classification (NCBI taxonomy): domain Eukaryota; kingdom Metazoa; phylum Chordata; class Mammalia; order Artiodactyla; family Giraffidae; genus Okapia; species Okapia johnstoni. Next base: position 12,693,133 of record CM044326.1, on the reverse strand, counting down.
TTCCCTTTGTAGCGGATTTTTGCTATCTGGTATATCTAAAATATCATCTATGGGCCCCTTCGTCTTTCTCTTCTTCAGATTAAGTCCTTTGAGTCCATTCTCATATGTATTATTTTCTAACTTTAACTATTATTCCATTCCAATTCAGATCCTCCAGCAGCCAAGATTCTGATTAAAACTCCTTCAATTGTACATGGTTCCAAACAGGCCTGAAAGAGCCCAGGATGTGAAATCACTTTAGGTACAAGTGTGGGGCACAGTTATGGATGGAGAACGCACTCAGCGAAGCTCATCACTTGTACTGAGCCGAAGTCACTTCAGCCAATGCCTCATAAACTGCCTTTCCTCACAGCGCTGGTGAATTGCAAGCAGCTTTAGCCTGTAATCGGGCAGCCTCTGCTCTTGGCTCTCCAGCTGAGACAGTTCTCGGCTATCGGTTTCCTCCTGACTTCTGTGATTTTAATGGCAAAAATGAGAAGTTATCTACGGACTCTAGACAATCAGGGACTACTCCGGGAACATAGGCCAATGCAAGGCAAGCAGGGATCTGAAAGGGTAGAGTTCTGTTTGAACTGCTTTCTTTCCTGCATCCCGGTGGCCTCCCATCCTGCCTGTTCCTTCAGACTCCAGCCAGGTTTACCCTCCTCTTTCTCCAGGGAAGGGATCATGGGAACCAGGCAAGAGATTTTCCCTTTGATGTCTGAGGGCGATGTGCTTTCCCATGCCATCAACCTTATGACTCCCTTTAGATGCATAACAAAGTAGGCTTCTAGGAGAGGGACTTACACAGCCGTGGGGAGCAGTCCTAGATAGAAGGGAACGAGGAGCAGTGACTTCAGGCTGACAGTTATGCTTGCTACATGTGGTGGGGTACCGCATGTTTCCAAACAAGAACCCCCAGGTCCTCCACGCGTCTGGCCTCATTTAACCTTCACGGCTGCTCTGCCAGGGAGATGTCAGTTTTAATGCACACATGGCCACCGCAATTGTTAAAACACTGAAATACTTCCATGAGAGTTGGTAAACAGCCTGCCCCGAGCCCCCTGAATTCCTTGCCCCCCACACCCTGGGTCTTAGCAAATGAAGAGTGTATCTGAGCATTAAGTGGAGCTCCAGAAACCAGTTCCAGCACTTATGTCATCTGCTGTTGTTCATTAGTGCCTGACTGTTACTGAATATTTTAAATATAATCTTCGATACATAGTGCCTATAATATATAAATTATACAGATCAGGTGTCTACAACAAAGTTTGGTTGTTTACTCATAAGAGCAATGTGAAGTGAGTTAGTAAGATATGGTATACCCACATTAGAATCTTATTCAAAGCCGACTCATTGGAAAAGACCCTGATGCTGGGAAAGACTGAGGGCAGGAGAAGCGGATGACAGAGGATGAGATGGTTGGATGGCATCATCGACTCAATGGACATGAATTTGAGCAAACTCAGGGAGATAATGATGGACAGGGAAGCCTGGCGTGCTGCAGTCCATGGTGTCACAGAGAGTCAGACACGACTGAGAATTTGAACAACAGCCATCAAAAGGATGTTATCCATATCCAAAAGTTTATCCATGTTGCTCTATCCTACAAGAGACCTTGAAAACATGGTGCTGAAAGAATCCAGACCCAAAGGCCACATTAGTACATTAAGTCCCCTACATACAAATGAGTTCCATTCCAAAGGTGCATTCATAAGTCCAATTTGTAAGTCCAATAAAGTTAGCCCAGGTACCCAACAAACACAATCATCTATATACTACTGTATTATAATAGGTTTATAATACTTTTCACACAAATAATACAAAAAAACAGAAAAGAAAACATTTTAAATCTTAGAGTACAGAATCTTGAAAAGTACAGTAGCACAGGACAACAGCTGGCATACGGGGGCTGGCATGGAATGAACAGGCCAGAAGAGTTCCTGATGGACGAGAGAGAGGAGGAGGGAGACGGTAGAGCTGAAGCGTCGTCAGCAACAGGAGATGGAGGGCAAGCTGCCATGCCACTCACGCCTGATATTGACGGAACGCACATTTGCACCTTTGAAAGTGCACAACCTGAAGGTTTGTGTTTAGGGTACTTACTGTATGATTCTGTTTACATAAAATACCAAGACTAGGAAGATCTATAGAGACAAAAAGTACCTGAGTGGTTGTCAGGGCCTGGGGCTGAGGCAGATGTGGAGGGGTGGGATTGGGGCAAGTGATAGTTATCAGGAGTGGAATTTCTTTTGGGGGTAAAGAAAATGCTCAAATATTGATCCTGGTGATAGGTACACAACTAAACACACTAAAAGCTACTGAATTGCGTACTTGAAATGGATGAACTGTATGATATGGGATTTAAAGCTGCTTAAAAATGACTGGATACAACTTCCATAAATATTTACTAAATTTAAATTTATACCTACAGGCACACATATACACCATTGCTTTCACATGTTATATACACTATTACACAAAAACAGAAACTAGATTTTTGTAGGGTGAGATGAAAAATATTGGAAGTTTTAACCTTTTCAGTCTGTGACTCCGTGGATTGCTTTTGGAGACCCCTGCTCCAGAGCAGAAGCTGAGGTTCAGAGAGGCTACAGAACCTGCCCACTCACAGAGCCTTTGCTCTTCCTAACATGGAATGCAGATTCCAGGGCCTCCTAGAAGCTGAGGAAGGCCAGGGAGCACTGTTATCATTTTTTTTGATGCTCACAATGTAGTACTGAAAAGAAAGAAATGCTGAAATAGGGTTAAAATACGAGAAATAATTTTTGCTTACATTTGAAAAAAAAATAAGACTGTGACATGAAAAACAGAATGCAGTATCATTGTTATTCACAAGATAATTAGAGTTTTTCTGGGGAAAATTAATTGAGAGCACAGGGAGGCAGTGGAATGGTTATAGAGAACAATTCGAGGTGGGTGTCTTAACATCTCCATTCAGTGCAGTGTCTTCGCGGGTGTGTGCACAATCACGCTTGGGGATGGTGGTTGAGGCCCTGGTGAGTGTGCGAGCCACACTGAACAGACGCTGGGCGTCTGCACTGATGGACCAGTGGACACCTGTGCTTCAGGGCCGAGCATGACAGCCAGAGAGCAGGAAGGGAAGCGGCCTGTGAGCCGCCTTTCTGTCTACAAGCAGTTATTCTGTAGAATAACTGCACGGGGAAGAAGACTGTGGGAGGAGCCACCAGTCCAACTGGAAGGGGGATTATCAAGCCGCCCTGGAGGCAAGGCAGCTCATTAATTCACAGCTGATAAGATGTTTCCTGTCAAAGGCTGATACATATTTTTTAAGTGCCTTTCTCTCTTGCCAACAGTACAATAGCAGTGAGGACAGAAAACTGTGGTAGCCCCTCCTTTATTTCTTCCTTTGCCCCCAAAATGTCCAAAGACACAGAGCTCTGGAGAAAGGCAGGGTTAAAGTCTCCCTCAGGTCTCAGGCCTTGGAAATTGAATTCCTTCTTCATTTGGAGCCGCCCACCAGTTGCCATGGTGACACAACATCTGCTACCCAACTCTGCTCCAGCGGTCACCGGGTTTGGCATCCTCCAAGCTGTTGTTGGTTCTGTGTTTTGCCTGATGAGCTACTCTTCTCCCCGAGGAATGCATCACACTTTTTCAGCAAAGGAATGCTTATTCAAAAGGCACGGTTATGGAGAGAAGGGAGGTTAAATCTGTGCAAGCTGCAGTTCTGAGACAGCAAGCTCTTTTGCATGTGGGGCCATTAACTCTGCCAATCTCTGGATTAATGTTCTGCATCTGTCGATCCCAAATCCTACTGAAAATCATCCTCCTAGATTTATTAGCATTTGTTTCTAAGGAGCATACTTTATTAAAACTTACAAAAGATGGTTAAAATATATATAAATTCCATGCTTTCCTTTATTTTTTCATTTTAATGTATCTCAAGTTTAGTTGCTTGCCTGCCATTATTTCTATTCACCAATTATTTTTGAAACTGAATATAAATGTAGGTTTCCTTGCCTACAGCTTTCTCCTGTTCTTCCAGGCAGCATCTTGATTCCCACTTCCTCTGAAAAGACATGTTTTGTCTCACTTACTTTAATAGTTACAATCCTGAGAGGTGGTGTGGTACAGCCAAAATAACACAGACTCTGGAATCTAGGGGATTTAGGACTGGTCTCCCATCTCATTTTGCCTGGAACTTGGCCAGTTTTAGCACTGAAAATCCCCCATCTGGGGAGAACCTTCACTCCTGGGCAAACTTGGATGATTTGTCTGTCACTCTCTTCCCAGCTTCCCCATCCTCTTACTCTCCTCTGTTGCTTTTCTGACAATTTTCTTATTTGTAAAATGAGAATAATAAGATGTTCCACAGAAGATTTTGGTGGGATTAGGCTTCCCCGATGGCTCGGGAGTAAAGAATCTGCCTTGCCAGGACAGGAGACACTGGAGATGCGGGTTCAATCCCTGGATCGGGAAGATCCCCTAGAAGAGGAAATGGCAACTCCGCTCCAGTATTTTGCCTAAGAAATCCCATGGACAGAGCTTGGGGCTACAGTCCATAGGGTTGCAAAGTCGGACACGCCTGAGTAAGCGAGTGAGTCTTATTCTAAATAAGTTGACAGATAAGATGCCTAATGTTAAAACAGAAGTCCATGCTCAGTAGCTATTATTATTATTAATCTTAGAATTAGAACTCTAGGGACAATTTTGAATTGTTCATCCATTTTACATCTGAGAAACTGTTTTGTTCAGGTTGTCTACCTCTTTAAGGCTATAAGAAGGGCCAGGACTAATATCAGCAAATGAAGTGCCTAGGGCTCAACTTTTAAGGAAAAGCTCATTCTGGGGTCATCTAAGTACAGACTGCAAGCAAGATGCCAATCTGTTCACCTGCTCAGGGCCATTTAGGTAATGCTGCCAGGGTTGTATCTTAGATAAAAAGTCACATTCTCTACTAGACAGATGCTTCATCTTATCTTTGGTGACAATTGATTTCTAATAGCAAGTTTTCCTAAAACGTCTAGAGTTGGGACTGTAGCAAAATACTTTCATCATCATTAAAACAAGCAAAGCAAAACCCTTGGTTCTCAAGAGACTGTAAGAAGTGAATCATTATAGCCAATCATTTCCCAAATAGCATTAAATTTCCTTTTATTGTTAACAATATTTCATGGAAATCTTTCTAAAAAATATTGCACATTTCCATGCAGCTTTCTTTCCTTTAGACTTTTTATTTTGAAATAATTATAAGCTCAGGTGCAGCTGTGAGAGAGATACCATGTAAACTTTACCCACTTTCTCTCAATTATAACATCGCACAAAACTCGAGTATAATATCACAACCAGGATACTGATGTGGATACAGTCAATATATAGAACATTTCCATGACTGCAAGACAGCTCTTCCTGACCTTTGGTAACCACACTCACCACCCTCCCACTATCATTCCCTCCCTGCATGTGCATGCTCTCACTTCAGTCCTGTCTGACTTTGCAACCCCATGGACGGTAGCCCACCAGGCTTCTCTGTCCACGGGATTCTCCAGGCAAGAATACTGGAGTGGGTTGCCATTTCTTCCTCCATAGGATCTTGCCGACCCAGGGATAAAACCTGCATCTCTTATGACTCCTGCATTGGCAGGCAGGTTCTTTACCACTAGCACCACCTGGGAAGCCATTTTTATTATTTCAAGAAAGTTAAATAAATGGAGTCATATAATATGTAACATTGAAGATCGGCTTTTCTCGGCATAGCTCTCTGAATATTCATCTGGGCTATTGAGTATATCAGTAGTTCATTGTTTTTATTGCTGAGTAATATTCCATTGTGTGACTGTACCACAGACTGTTTAACCACTATCTTCCTGAAGAACATCTGGGTGATTTCTAGTTTTCTACCATTATGAACAAAGCTGCTATAAAAACTCAATGCACGTTGCTAACAGAAATTTAGAACACAAACAAATGGGCATCTCATGTTGATGAACTGGAAGACTTAATATTGTTCAGATGATAATACTATCCACACAAACTAAAACAATAGAATATACAACCCAGAAAAACACTTGTATATATGGTCAAATGATTTTTGACAAAGGTCAACACACTTTATGGGGAAAGGACAGTCTTTCCAAAAAATAGTGTTGGAAAAACTGGATATATGCCTGTACAAGAATGAAGTTGGACTATTACCTTACACTATATAATAAAATTAACTCAAAATGGATCGAAGTGCTAAATATAAGAGCTGAAACTCTGAAACTTAGAAGAAAACAGAGGGGATCTTCATGGCACCAGATTTTGCAAAGATTTCTTGAATATGACATCAATTACAGACAAAAGAAAATACAGATAAATTGAACTACATCAAAATTTAAAACCTTGTCCATTGAAGGACATAATAAAGAAGACAGTCTAAGGAATGGGAGAAAATATTTGCAAATCATATACCTGAAAAATGGTTAAGATTCAGAATATATAAAGAACCCCTACAACTCACCAACCAAAAAAACTCAATTTTAAAATGGACAGAGTACTTGAATATATATTCCTGCAAACAAGATACATGAATGATTAAAAAGCACATGAAAAGATATTCAACATCACACTGATCTTTAGGGAAATGCAAATCAAAGCAATAATGAGATACAACCTCACACCCATTAGGATAGCCAGTATAGAAACAAAGGAAGGAAGGAAAGAGCTGACAAAGACTTAGAAATGAAACCCTTGTGCACTGCAGTGGTAATATAAAATTTTTTAGCCACTATGGAAAATAGTATGGCAGTACCTCAAAAAATTAAATACAGAATTATCATATGATCCAGCAATTCCACTCTGGGAACACACTTAAAAGAAGTAAAAGCAGGACTCAAACAGATATTTGTACACCCATGTTCATAGCAGCATTATTCACAATATCCAAAAGGTGAAGAAAGGCAGCCCCAAAGCCCGTTGACAGATGAACAGATTTTTTTTTAAGTGGTAGGAACGACATGACTAAGATAGCATGGGTTGTTTGTGACTTACCTCTCCCTCACGAGAACAACTAGCAACTATTCATGGGCAAAATACCACCAAGAAAAATCCTAGAACACAAAAGGGTGCCAAAGCACCCATGGCACCACAGAGATCAAAACAGACTGCATTAGATTCGTAAGAAGAGCGGCCACACAATGACTGACTTGTTTCTCCCCCAGGCTGGTGCAGCAACACACCAAGAGGTCTCTCCTGAGCCTCTGGTTCCTCCGTGGGACAAGAAAGCCAGGGTGAACACAGATCTTAAGCATTGTGGGGTGCTTCCTGGGCATCCCCACTCCAGTCTCATCCCACAGGTATTAAGGGGGAATCTGTTAAGCTTGCTCACTATGAATCTGATTGTGACTGATAAGGGAGAAGGGGCTTGCAACAGTCAGTTCTTAGATCCAGGCAGATGCAGTTTCTGCCTGTAGCATCCAAGCAGAATTCTCAACTAGCAACTTTGCTACCAGCAGCATCAAATCAGAGGCATGATCTGAACAGAGAACTCAGCAGAGTGCAAGTCTACCTGATCTGTGTCCTCAAGGAGAGAACCCTGCTATCCCTGGAGCCTGGTCTACCACTTCCCAGGTAGGTGAGCTAATTCGTAGTTCTACCTACTGCTGAATTTAATTCCCTGCCACTCCAGACCAGCAAGTCTGACCAGAAACACCTGAGAGCCTTCTTGGAGCTGGCCCTTTGATTCCACTCAGGCAGGCAAGCTAATTCATAGCCCCATCCTATGGTTGAGTGTATCTCCCAACCCCATTTAACCTGACATGCTGACCAGAGCACCTGGAAAGCTGCATAGCCCAGAAATGCTCCAACAAACAGTACAGCAGGCAGAGCTGACCATCTGCAGAGCAAAGTCAGTGGCCCTATTTGGCCAGGAAACTTGGGGCAAGGGTCAACTTGAGGCAAGGGTCAACTTGAGTCAAGACCACAAGCAAAAAGCCTTGCCAGACTTCAGTTGGGTCTTCTGTTTTGCTAAGGCAGGGAAACAAATTTATAGCCTCATCTATTTCTGAAAACAGCCTTCAGCCTGCCCAACCAGGGAACCTAACCAGAACGCACAGAAAACTGAGTAGCTATCCAACAACCCTGCTTATAATCACAATTGAACAGCATGCAGAGTTTGTAGCTTTTTCCAACTGCAGGGAAAAATCAGTGGCTTCATCTGGCTAGGGAATTCAGTGCCGAGTCTTGCCTTATTCAGCCCCCAAACCATGAAGCCCCATCCTGCTGACCCACTAGGGCATGGAAGCCAATTCATTGCCCCAGATGAGTATAGAACCCAGTCCCAACTGTCTAGAAACCCTGACCAGAGAACTCAGACAACTACAGAGTTCATCCTATACACTTGCTTGGGCAGGGAACCAACCCAGCAGTCCTATCTAACTGTTCTCAGCCAGTGGCACAATTATCTAACTTCAGAGTTCAGGCAGTGGCCTTTACCAAAAATAGACCTTGATAGCAAACCCCACCCACCCAAGGATATTACCAACAGACTTGTCTAACCCAAACATAATTGACAGGTGAAGAACTATCTTTGTCAAAGTGAACCTATAAGGTATCAAAGAGGAGCTTACTTACTGAAATGCTCAGACACCAAGGTAAGAAACCAAGGATCTGAAAAAAAATCAGGTAAACATGATACCAACAAAGGAAACTAATAAAACTTCAATACTGACCCTAAATTGACTATGCTAAAGCCTTTGACTGTGTGGATCACAGTAAACTGTGGAAAATTCTTCAAGAAATGGGAATACCAGACCACCTTACCTGCTTCCTGTGAAATCTGTATGCAGGTCAAGAAGCAACAGTTAAAACCGGACATGGAACAATGGACTGGTTCCAAATTGGGAAAGGCGTATGACAAGGTTGTATATTGTCACCTTGCTTACTTAACTTATATGTGGAGTACATCATGTGAAATGCCAGGCTGGATGAAGCACAAGCTAGAATCAAGATCGCTGGGAGAAATATCAGTAACCTCAGATATGCAGATAACACCACTCTTATGGAAGAAAGTGAAGAGGAACTAAAGGGCCTCTTGATGAAGGTAAAAGAGGAGAGTGAAAAAGTTGGCTTAAAACTCAACATTCAAAAACAAAGATCATGGCATCTGCTCCCATCACTTCATGGCAAATAGAAGGGGAAACCATGGAAACACTGACAGATTTTATTTTCTGGGGCTCTAAAGTCACTGCAGATGGTGATTGCAACCATGAAACTAAAAGACACTTGCTTCTTGGAAGAAAAGCTATGACAAATCTAGACAGTGTATTAAAAAGCAGAGACATTATCTTGCCAACACAGGTCCATCTAGTCAAAGCTTGTTTTTTCAGTAGTCATGTATAGATGTGAGAGTTGGAGCATAAAGAAGACTGAGTGTCAAAGAATTGATGCTTTTGAACTGTGGTGTTGGAGAAGACTCTTGAGAGTCCCTTGGACAGCAAGCAGATTAAAGCAGTCCATCCTAAAGGAAATCAACCCTGAATAATCATTGGAAGGACTGATGCTAAAGCTCCAATACTTTGGCCACCTGATTCAAAGAGCTGACTCATTAGAAAAGACTCGGATGCTGGGGAAAATTGAGGGCAAGAAGAGAAGGGGACAACAGAGGATGAGATGGTTGGATGGCATCACCAACTCAATGGACATGGGTTTGGGTGGACTCCGGCAGTTGGTGATGGACAGGCAGGCCTGGTGTGCTGTGGTTCATGGGGTCACAAAGAGTCAGACACGACTGAGCGACTGAACTGAACTGAAACAAACAACAGCAGAGAGATTTCATTACCACTAATCCTGCCTTAGAAGAAATATTAAAGGGAGATCTTTGAGTGGAAGTAAAAGGATGCCAGTTAACATAATAAAAGTATATGAAGGTAGTGTAAAACTTACTGGTAATGGTAAATAGTCAAAGTTAGATTTTGTAATGCAGTAATGGTAGTGGTTCATAATTCACTTACAACTCTAACATAAGAGTTAAAACATACACAAAAATAAACTCAAAATGGATTAAAGATCTAAATGTAAGACCAGAAACTATAAAACTCCTAGAGGAAAACATAGGCAAAACACTCTCCGACATAAATCACAGCAGGATCCTTCATGATCCACCTCTCAGAATATTGGAAATAAAAGCAAAAATAAACAAATGGGACCTAATTAAAATTAAAAGCTTTTGCACAACAAAGGAAACTATAAGCAAGGTGAAAAGACAGCCTTCAGAATGGGAGAAAATAATAGCAAATGAAGCAACAGACAAACAATTAATCTCAAAAATATGCAAGCAACTCCTGCAGCTGAATTCCAGAAAAATAAACGACCCAATCAAAAAATGGGCCAAAGAACTAAACAGACATTTCTCCAAAGAAGACATACAGATGGCTAACAAACACATGAAAAGATGCTAACATCACTCATTATTAGAGAAACGCAAATCAAAACCACAATGAGGTACCATTACACACCAGTCAGAATGGCTGCTATCCAAAAGTCTACAAGCAATAAATGCTGGAGAGGGTGTGGAGAAAAGGGAACCCTCTTACACTGTTGGTGGGAATGCAAACTAGTACAGCCTCTATGGAGAACACTGTGGAGATTCCTTAAAAAACTGGGAATAGAACTGCCATATGACCCAGCAATCCCACTGCTGGGCATACACACCGAGGAAACCAGAATTGAAAGAGACGCGTGTACCCCAATGTTCGTCGCAGCACTGTTTACAATAGCCAGGACATGGAAGCAACCTAGATGTCCATCAGCAGACGAATGGATAAGGAAGCTGTGGTACATATACACAATGGAATATTACTCAGCCATTAAAAATATACATTTGAATCGGTGCTATTGAGATGGATGAAACTGGAGCCCATTATACAGAGTGAAGTAAGCCAGAAAGAAAAACACCAATACAGTATACTAATGCATATATATGGAATTTGAAAGATGGTAACAGTAACCCTATATGCAAGACAGAATAAGAGACACAGATGCATAGAACAGTCTTATGGACTCTGAGGGAGAAGGTGAGGGTGGGACGTTCTGGGACAATAGTATTGAAACATGTATATTATCATATGTGAAACAGAACACCATTCCATGTTCCAATCATGAGACAAATGCTCAGGGCTGGGGCATTGGGATGACCCAGAGGGATAGGATGGGGAGGGAGGAGGGAGGAGGGTTCAGGATGGGGAACACATGTAAACCCATGGCTGATTCATGTCAATGTATGGCAAAAACTACTACAATATTGTAAAGTAATTAGCCCCCAACTAAAATAAATAAAAATAAAATAAATTTTTAAAAAGTTAAAACACATACACAGTAAAAAATCATAACTGGAATTATCTGTTATTAGATATACAATATAAAAATATGTAAACTACAACAGTAATCTAAAATGTGAGGGGAAAGGAAAGTAAGTCTGTAGAATGCAGAAATGCTGTTGAAATTAATTTATTATCAATTTTAATTAGGGTGCTACAATTTTAAGTTATTTAATATAAACCTCATGGTAACCACAGAGGAAAAACCTGCAGTAATTATATACACTCATGCGTGCATAAACACACACACACACAAATAATAAAGAAGTAAAAGCATACCAATACCAAAAGATATTTTTTAAAAGAGGAAAGGATAAGAAAAAACATTAGATCTACAAAATAACCAGAAAACAAAACAGCAATAGTAAGTTCTTACTTATCAATAATTAATTTAAATGTAAATGAATTAAATTCCTAATCAAAAGACACAGAATGGTTGAAAGGATTAAAAAAAAAAAAACTAGATCCAACAATATGTTACCTATAAGAGATGAACTTTAGCCTTAGAGATACACATATACTGAGAGTAAAGAGATGCAAACAGTATTTCAAGCAAGTGGTAACAACAACAAAAAGAGGGAATCTACTTATATCAAATAAAATAGACTTTAAAAATGATAAAATGATACAAGGAAAGTTGTTATATGATGATAAGGAGGGGGGTGAATATATCAAGAAGGTATAATAATTGTAAATATTTACACACCCAACATTGGAGCACCGAAACAAACAAAGTAAAAACTAATGAATCTAAAAGGAGAAATACAGAGCAATATATTATTACTTGAAGTCTTTAAAACCCCACTCTCAACAATGGATAGATTATCTAGAGGGAGGATCAATAAGGATACGGTATACTTGAACAACCCTATAGATCAAGTGCACTGACATATCAAAATGTTACATCCAACAGCAACAAAATAAACATTCCTCTCAAAATCACATGGAAGCTTTTTCTAGGATAGACCATATATTAGGCCACAAAACAAATGTTAGCATGTTCAGTAAGACTGAAATCATACCAAATATCTCCTCTGACTAAAATGATATAAAACTAGGATTAATAACAGAAGGAAAATCATGGATAACTCATGGATAAATAGAAATTAAGCAACACTCTCCTAAACAAGTAATAGATTAAAGAATAAATGGGAAATAAAAAACATATCTTGAGAAAAACAAAAAATGAAAACATAATATACTGAAACTTATGAGATACAGCAAAAGCAGTTCTAAGAGGGGCATTCATAGAAAAAAAAAAAAGGCTTACATTAAGAACAAGAAAGATCTCAAACAACCTAACTCTTCACCTAAAGCAGCTAAGAAAAGAACAACAAACTAAGCCCAGCATTAGCAGAAGGAAGTAAATAATAAAATTAGATCAGAAATAAATGAAATCTATTCATTTATTTAGGTCGGAAATAAAAGAAATTTATTCTATGGGAAACTACAGAAAAGATCAACAAGAAATTTTTCTTTGAAAAGATAAAGTCAATAAACCTTTGACTAGACCAACAAAAGGAAAAAATAATCAACAATAATAAAGGAAAGAACTATTACAATGGGTACCACAGGAAAAGAAAGGACAAAAGAGGCTTTTATGAACAAAAATATGCCACCAAACCTTTAGGATAAGCTGCTGCTGCTAAGTCACTTCAGTCATTTCCGACTCTGCACGACCCCATAGACAGCAGCCCACCAGGCTCCGCTGTCCCTGGGATTTTCCAGGCAAGAACACTGGAGTGGGTTGCTATTTCCTTCTCTGAGAATTAGACAAATGATAACTCAGTCTGTAAGGAATCCACCTGCAATGCCAGAGATCCTGGTTCAATTCCTGGGTCAGGAAGATCCACTGGAGAAGGGATAGGCTACCCACTCCATTATTCTTGGGCTTCCCTTGTGGCTCAGCTGGTAAAGAATCTGCCCACAATGCGGGAGACCTGGGTTCGATCCCTGGGTTGGGAAGATCCCCTGGAGAAGGGAAAGGCTACCGACTCAAGTGATTTGGCCTGGAGAATTCCATGGACTGTCTAGTCCATGGGGTGGCAGAGAGCCAGACACTACTGAGCAGCTCACTTTCACTTTCATGGAAAGATATACTGTGTTCTTAGGTCAGAAAAAGTTAATATTATTAAAATGACCATACTACGTAAGGCAATCAAGATTCAGTGCAATCCCTAATAAAAAACCAAGGGTATCTTGCACAAAACTCAAATAATTTTAAAATTTGTATGGAAGCACAATAGATCTGAAATAGTGAAAACAATCTTGAGAAAGAAAAACAGCTGGAGGAATCACGCTTCTTGACTTCAGACAACACTACAAAGCTACAGTCATCAAACCAGTATGGTACTGACATAAAAACAGACACATAGATCAGTGAAACAGAAAACAGGGCCCCCAAAGAACCCATTAATCTATGACAAAGGAGTCAAGAGTATACAATGGAGAAATACAGTCTCTTCAATAAAGTGACATTGGTAAAGCCGGACAGCTACTCGTAAAAGAATGAAATTAGAATATTTTATCATGCCATACATAAATATAAACTAAAAAGACCTAAAGATTAAAGACCTAAATGTAAGACTATAAGCATAAAACTCCGAGAAGACAACTTACAACACTCTTTGACATAAATTGTAGTGATATTTTTCTTGGATCAGGCACATGGAAAGGTGCTTAGCATCAATCATGAGAGAAATGTAAATTAAAACTGCAATATCTATCACTTCACACCTGTAAGAAAGACTCTCATTAAAAAGAACACAGATAACAAATGTTGGTGAGGATGTGGTGAAAAGGGAAATCTCATACAAACTGTTGGTAGGAATGTAAACTAGTTCATCCACTATGGAAAATATTATGGAGATTTCTCAAAAATGAAAGACAGAACTACTATATAACCCAACTATTCCACTCCTAGGCATATATCTGGGGAAAAAAAAAAACACTACTTTGAAAAGCTACATGTACCCCAATGTTCAAGGCAGCATTATTTACAACTGCCAGTATATGGAAACAATCTAAGTGTCCATCAACAGATGAATGGATAAGAAGATGTGGTGCATACACACACACACACACACACACACACACACACACACACACACACAATGGAATACTGCTCAGCCATAAAAAGAATGGAATTTTACCAATTGCATCATCATGGATGGACTTGGAGGGCATTATGCTACATGAAATAAGTCAGAGAAGGGCAAACACTGTATGATACAACTGACATGTGAGATTTTAAAAATAAAACAAACTAGTGAATATAACAAAAAAAGAATGAGATACACAAATACAGAGGACAAACTAGCAGTTACCAGTGGAAAGAGGAAAGTGGGGAAATCTAGGGATAGGGAATTAACAGGTACAAACTACTATGCATAAAATAAATAAGCCACAATGATATATTGAACAATATAAGGAATATAGCTAATACTTTATAAAAACTCTAAATGGGAGTATAATCTTTAAAAACTGTGAATTACTGTTGTGCATCTCTAACTTATATAATGTTGTACAAATATACCTCAAAAGACAATAGAAGAGAAACAATCTTTAGGCAAAATATTGTAGAAAAATAACAAAAGGAGCCAGGCCTAGAATGCAACTGACAAATAGTGGAAGAAATATGCACTTGAACACCAAACAGGATTCCTCTCTCTCATAATTAAAATACAAACACACACTTAGAAAACTGCTCTAAATCACCACTCCATTTATTTGTTTTTCAATAAGACTGTAAACTCCAACAGAGCAGGGACTCGAGCACTGGATCCTCAGCATCTATCACATATAAGTACTCAATAACACTTTTTGAATGTTGAAAAACTCCAGATTCACAAAGAAGAGAAAAAGCAAACATGCAGTGAGTGATATGGTAGAGTCTAGTTGTACCCAACTTATAGGCCCCAATTTTTAAATTTATAAGTGTTTTGCGTGAAAATGTTAGTTGCTCAGTCATGTCCAACTCTTTGCTACCTCGTGGACTGTAGCCCACCAGGCTCCTCTGTTCATGAGATTTTCCATGAAAGAATACTGATGTGGGTTGCCATTTCCTTCTCCAGGGGATCTTCCTGACCAAAGGATTGAACCCAGGTCTCCTGCACTGCAGGCAGATTCTTTACTGTCTGAGCCATCTGGGAAATCCAAGAGTTTTGCATGCCAATTACTAAATATAGCCACTATTAAAGTTAAATTCTATAAACTTACAATAAATATCAAAAACAAACATAAAAAATTAAAAATAGAACTATTATATGATCCAGCAATTTCACTGCTTAGTATTTATTCAAGGAAAATTAAAACAGCAGTTTTCTGCAAAATACTCACCATATGATTTAGCAATCACTCTCCTGGGTATCTACCCAAATTAGTTGAAAATTTATGTCTACATAAAAATATGCATACAAATGTTTATAGCAGCTTTATTCATAATCATCAAAAACTAGATTTAACCAGGATGTCCCTTCAATAGGTAAATAGTTAAACAGACTATGGTTAATCCATGCAATGGAACATTATTCAGCAATAAAATAGAAGTGAGCTGTCAGGCCATGAAGAAACATGGATGGACCTAAATGCATATTTTTAAGTGAAAGATGTCAGTCTGAAAAAGCTATATACTATATGATTCAAATTATACAACCTTCTGGAAAATGAAAAACTACATAGACAAAAAAGATCAGTGGTTTCTAGGGTTTTTGAGGAAAAGAAGACTTAATAGGTGAGACTCAAGGAATTTTTTGGTAGTGATAATATTCTGTATAATATTGTAATGTTGGTCATAAAATTATGCATTTGTCAAAACTCATAAAACATTAAAGCACAAAGGTGAACCCTAATATATCTAAAGTTTAAAAAGTCTTTTAGGAGGTTGGAGAATTCTAGGAAAGAAGGCAGACTATGACAAAATGCATCATCAATGTATGAAACAACCTGACTAAAGGAGATGAGGAGAAAATGTGCTGGCCAAAGTGACTCTGGAAATGATCTGAGTCTGTAAAGCTCAAGGCATGAGAGCTGTGCACAAGCACTGCACTTTAGTTCTTATGTAGGTAGCAGTTAATTTTGATACTTCTTACATGTATTGGAACTGAATAATTAAGTGGAGAACAGATGGTGGAAGCCATGCTTCTCAGTGTTGGAGTGGGAATGTAGAGCTAATCAAGGGGACGGGGGCTAGAAAGATCCTTGCAGTAATGGATTAGAGTTGGAGATAGCCATATGAACTCATGCTTAATCAATATGGATACAGATGGCTACCTATCGAAATTATACATGCACACATGAGGTAATATATACACGTATATACTCTCCCTTGATTGGGGGAGAAGGCCTCAAGGCTATAACAGCACTCAAGCACCAATCACAAATACTTCCCAGATCTTGGTTTCTAATATCATTCTACAGCAAAAAGAGGCCAAGATTCTTTGAAGAAATGGCTGATTCTAGGTCTGGAGCTGTAAATATACATAATGAAGTTAGAATATTTTGTAGTGCTGGAAAATGAGAAGTACTTAAACCATGCATTAATGGGGTTATGTCAAAAAGACACAGGAACCAGGACTTCACTGTGGTCTGGTGGTTAAGAATCTACCTTGCAGTGCTGGGGACACTGGTTCAATCCCTGGTTGGGGAACTAAGATCACATGTGTCACAGAAGAACTAAGCCCACATGCACATCACAACTAGAGCACCTGAATGCTGCAATTACTGAAGCCCATGCACTCTGCAGCCCAAGTGCCACAACTAGAGAGTCCATCTGCCACAATAAAATATGCTGCATGATGCAATGGAGATCCCAAATGCTGCAACTGAGACTGTTGCAGCCAAATAAATAAATTAATGTTTTTTTAAAAAGACACAGGAACCAAGTCCCAATGGACAACAATTTTTGGAACAATAAAATATGCAAAGCAGTAGTTATTATAACCCAATAATACAAAAAAAAAAAGAAACAGAATTCCATACTGATAAAATGAAGTGAACGAATGTTTTAAGAGAGGATAGTGAATGCATCTCCCCTGAACAATTCCAAGTAATTAATGTAGAAACTACTCTCTTAAGAAAGGGGAGCATCCAACATCACTCATTATCAGAGAAATGCAAATCAAAACCACAATGAAGTACCATTTCACACCAGTCAGAACGGCCGCTCTCCAAAAGTCTACAAACAATAAATGCTGGAGAGGGTGTGGAGAAAAGGGAACCCTCTTACACTGTTGGTGGGAATGCAAACTAGTACAGCTACTATGGAGAACAGTGTGGAGATTCCTTAAAAAACTGGGAATAGAACTGCCATATGACCCAGCAATCCCACTACTGGGCATACACACCGAGGAAACCAGAATTGAAAGAGATGCGTGTGCCCCAATGTTCATCGCAGCACTGTTTACAATAGCCAGGACATGGAAGCAACCTAGATGTCCATCAGCAGACGAATGGATAAGGAAGCTGTGGTACATATACACAATGGAATACTACTCAGCCATTAAAAAGAATACATTTGAATCGGTTCTAATGAGGTGGATGCAACTGGAGCCTATTGTACAGAGTGAAGTAAGCCAGAAAGAAAAACACTAATATAGTATACTAATGCATATATATGGAATTTAGAAAGATGGTAACAATAACCCTATATGTGAGACAGCAAAAGAGACACAGATGTATAGAACAGTTTTTTGGACTCTGTGGGAGAAGGTGAGGGTGGCTGATTTGAGAGAATAGCATTGAAACATGTATATTATGATATGTGAAACAGATCGCTAGTCCATGTTCAATGCATGAGACAGGGTGCTCAGGGCTGGTGCACTGGGATGACCCAGAGGGATGGGATGCAGAGGGAGGTGGGAGGGGGGTTCAGGATGGGGAACACGTGTACACCCGTGGCTGATTCATGTCAATGTGTGGCAAAACCACTACAATATTGTAAAGTAATTAGCCTCCAATTAAAATAAATAAATTTTAAAAAATGAAACAAAAAAAAGAAATTGAAAAATTAAAAAAAAAAGAAGGGTGAGCATAACTCTCCATGCTTAATATGGGCTGAGCACAGTGGCTTTTCCCCAAAGACTACAGGGAAAGGGGGAGGGATGGGAGAGCGACTTTGCAGTAGATAAACCTACCAACACTACCTTAGTTAGGTGATCATCATTAACAGTGATTTTGTGACAGCAAGTACTCCTGACATGATGTGATGAAAATGGAATGTCACCTCTTTAGGTAAAAACTAAGGAAATGCAAAGAGAATATGGCCTTTAATTAATAATAATGTGTCAATATTAGTTCATAAATTATAATAAATGTGCCATACTAATGTGAGATATTAAATGGAAAACTGGGTGCAAGATATTTGAGAACTTGCTGTACTATCTTTTCAATTTTTCTGTAAATCTAAAACTGTTACCAAAAGTAAAGTCTCTTTCTAAAAGTGAAAACCTGAAAAAAACACAAAGACAAATGAAAGCGCTAATTCAAAAAGGTATGTGCAGCCTGATGTTCATTATTGCATTATTCATAGTAGCCAAGATTTGACAGCAACTGAAGTGCCCATCATCGAAGGACTGACAGATAAAGAAGATGTGATAAAGAAGTTATATCTAGATAAACTCGGCCATAAAAAAGTGAAATATTCCCACTTGCAACCACATGGATGTGGATGTAGAATGTATAGCTCTAATCAAAATAAGTTAGAGAGAGACAAATACTGCATGGTTTTGCCTGTATTTGGACTCTAAAAAAGCAAATGGCCAAACACAATAGAGTAGAAACAATGAAGAAACAGCTGATCGCCTGTGGGATGGGCAGCGGGTAGAAAGAAACAGATGAGGGAAACTAAGAGATACAAACTTCCAGTTATGAAATGGATGTCAGAGTTATAAAATGTACAGTGTGGGGAATATGGTCAGTAACTATGTATCTTTGTATCTTTGTATGGTGATATATCATGATTCGATTTATCATGGTGATCATTTTGAAATGTATTCAAATCCAATCACCATGCTGTATAGCTGAAACTAGGATAGTGTCAATTATACTTCAAAAACAAACAAACTTAAAGAGTATGTTGTTGTACAGCAGAAACTATCACAACATTGTAAAGCAATTTTCCTCTGATTAAAGAATAAATTTTTTAAAAAACCAACAGAAAAAAGATCAGATTTGTGTTTACTACAGGTAGGTTTGAGGGGAGGGGGAAATGGATAAAGCAGTCAAAATCTACAAACTTCTAGTTTTAAGATAAAAAATCCTAGGCATGTAATGTACAATGTGATAAATATAATTAACACTGATGAATGTTATAGATGAAAGTTGTTGAGAGTAAATCTTAAGCTTTCTCATCACAAAGAAAATTTTTTCTCTAAATTTCATGTCTATATAAGATGATGAATGTTCATGAAACTTAATTTGATAATCATTTTACAATGTATGTTAGTCAAATCATTATGATTGCTTACCTTAAACTTACACACTGCTGTGTGTCAATCATGTCTTAACAAAACTGAAAGAAAAAAATAAGCATGATCTGAGGGACCTGTAGGATAATGACAGAGTCTAACATCCATGCAATTGAAGTCTCCAAAAGAGTCGAGAAAAAGATCTGTGCAGAAAATAATATTTGAAGAAATCATGAACAAAACTTTCCATGTTTGCTTAAAACATAAATCTGGGAAGATATAAAAGGCTACCCTAAATTCCTTGCAAAACTATATCACAAAGAAAAGAGGGTAAAAAGTATATTTAGTTATAAGGCTTCTACATTTTGCTTGCAATAGTGAAGTAGGTTTTGCAAAGTTTGGTGTGCATATTAAATCCTTAGAGCAATAACAGCAGTGACAACAGCAACAATGGCGAAAACACACAACGATGTAGCCTAGAAACGAGGAGATAAATTACGATGAAACGGTAAGAAATGTTCCGATAATTCAAAACAAGTAAAGGAGAAAGAGAGGGACAAAAACCAAAAGGGACCAACAGAAAATAAATAATAATATAGTAAAGTTAATCCAACCATAGTAACAACTACATTAAATGTAATGTACTCACATAAGAAAGTGTGTATGAGGATGTGCCAAGAAAGCAGCCATCTATAAGACAGGAAGAAAGGATCCTACAGAAAGCAGGTCTAATGGTATCATGAACTCAGACTTCTAACACTCAACACTATGAGAAAATAAATGTTGTTTAAGCCTTTCGTTCTGTGGTATTTTGTTCCTGGGGTCCTCACAAATTAACACGTGTAATTTCATCAAGAAGAATTATCTACTCTAAATGTGTGTATACCTAACAAATGAACTTCAAGATTCATAAAGCAGAAGATGATAGAGTTATAAAAGTATAAACATGTTTTAATCCACAACTGAACTCAGAGATTTCAACAAACCAATTCACTAATCAATAAAACAAGTAGACAGAAAATTAGCAATACATGAACCATGAACTTCCAGATGTTCAAGCTGGTTTTAGAAAAGGCAGAGGAGCCAGAGATCAAATTGCCAACATCCGCTGAATCATCAAAAAAGCAAGAGAGTTCCAGAAAAACATCTATTTCCACTTTATTGACTATGCAAAAGCCTTTGTGTGGATGACAATAAACTGTGGAAAATTCTTCAAGAGATGGGAATACCAGAGCATATGACCTGCCTCCTGAGAAACCTGTATGCAGGTCAGGAAGCAACAGTTAGAACTGGACATGGAACAACAGATTGGTTCCAAATAGGAAAAGGAGTACGTCAAGGCTGTACATTGTCACTCTGCTTATTTAACTTATATACCGAGTACATCATGAGAAATGCCGGGCTGGAAGAAACACAAGCTGGAATCAAGATTGCCAGGAGAAATATCAATAACCTCAGATATGCAGATGACACCACCCTTATGGCAGAAAGTGAAAAAGAACTAAAGAGCCTCTTTATGAAGGTGAAAGAGGAGAGTGAAAAAGTTGGCTTAAAACTCAACATTCAGAAAACTAAGATCATGGCATCCGGTCCCATTGCTTCATGGCAAGTAGATGGGGAAACAATGGCTGATTTTATTTTTCTGAGCTCCAAAATCAATGCAGATGGTGACTGCAGCCATGAAATTAAAAGACGCTTACTCCTTGGAAGGAAAGTTATGACCAACCTAGACAGCATATTGAAAAGCAGAGACATTACTTTGTCAACAATGGTCCATCTAGTCAAGGCTATGGTTTTTCCAGTGGTCATGTATGTACGTGAGAGTTGGACTATAAAGAAAGCTGAGCATCGAAGAACTGATGCTTTTGAACTGTGGTGTTGGAGAAGACTCTTGAGAGTCCCTTGGACTGCAAGGAGATCCAACCAGTCCATCCTAAAACAGATCAGTCCTGGGTGTTCATTGGTAGGACTGATGTTGAAGCTGAAACTCCAATACTTTGGCCACTTGATGTGAAGAGCTAACTCACTGGAAAAGACCCTGATGCTGGGAGAGATTGAGGGCAGGAGGAGAAGGGGACGACAGAGGATGAGATGGTTGGATGGCATCACCAACTCAATGGACATGGGTTTGGGTGGACTCCGGGAGTTGGTGATGGCCAGGAAGGCCTGGCGTGCTGCAGTTCATGGGGTCGCAAAGAGTCGGACATGAGTGAGCGACTGAGCTGAACTGAGATGACCTAAACAACACTATCAACCACCTTGGCCTAAAGATGTGGAGAAACCATCCCAGCCAACTATAGACAGCAAAATATATAAATTCTTGATGTGCCCATGAAACCTGCATTAAGACGGACCACATCCTGGGCCAGTAAACAAATGTTAGAAAATTTAAAAGAACTAAAACCACATAAAGTATCTTCCCTGAACAACAATAAAATTAAATTAGAATGACAATAGCAGAAATTTATCTGGAAAATTCACAAATATCTAGAAATAAAACAATACACTTTCAAATAGCCCACAGATAAAAGAGAAAGTCTCAAGGGAAAAGAAAGGAAATATTTTGAGCTGAAAGTAAAATTACAACATATCAAAATTTTCAGGATGCAGCTAAATAAATGTGTATAGAAAATTTATAGCAAAAAATTCTTGTTAAAAAAGTATAAAAACAATAATATAAGCTCCAACCTAAAGCATTCAGAAAATAAGTTAAATACAGAGCAAGGAGAATGATGAAAATAATAAAGAGCAGTAATCAATTATTATTAGAATATAGAGAAAAATCAACAAAACAAAAAGCTGATTCTTTGGAAAGATCAATAAGATTAATTAGCCTCTAACCACACTGAACAATAAAAAGAAAGAAAACACAAATTTCCAGCGTCAGTATTGAAAGATAGTTACCACAAACACTACAGGCAGTAAAAAGATAATAAAGGAATACTATCATCAACTCTATACTCACAAATTTGTTAGCATGGATGAAAATGACCAATTTATTGAAGGACACAAACTATCAAAACATTCCAGAAAAAAAAAAAAGCCTAAATAGTACCTATTATAGAAAATAAATTTGCAATTTAAAACTTGGCAACAAAACAAATTCAGGCCCAAATTACGTCACCAGTAACTTTACCAATCTTTTAAGGGAAAAAAGTACCAATACTACCCAGTGTCTTACAGAAAAGCAGAGACCATGTCCCAGTGCATTGTATGAAGGCAGCATTATCCTGATATGAAAACTGAACAACAAGAGAGTACAAAGAATAAAACTTCAAACCAGTATCTCCCAAGAATATAAACACGAGACTCAACAAAACATCAGCAATCAAATCCATCAGTATATGAAAAGAAGACCTTGTAATTAATTGTGGCTTACTCTGTGACTACAAGATGGATCTAACATCTGAAAACCAGTGTAAGTTCTAATATTACTAAAAAGAAAAATCATATGATCATATCAATAGATAAGTTTAAAAACTGACAAATTTCAAAATCCGTTTTTATTACCGTAAAATAATCTCTCAGAAACCTGGTAATAGAAAAAGAGAACTTCTTCAACCTGATAAAGTACATCTCCAAAATATCTGTAGCAAACATCGTACTTGCTGGTGGAAGATTTTATGCTTCCCCTCTAAGATCAGGAACAAAGAAAGGATGTTCACTATTATTACTTCTGTCCAACATTATACTGGAGTTTCTACTCAGTGCAATAAAGCAAGAAAAAGAAATTGAAGGACTATAGATTAGAAAGGAAGAAATGTAATTGTATTCACAGATAACAAAATTGTAGAAAATTTTAAAGAATCTACAAAGAAGCTTCTAGAACTAACAAGTCTCAAGATACAAGATGAATAAAAAATCATATTTCTACACACCAGTAATGAACAATCTTTTAAAAATTAAAGTACTACTTACACAAAAATGCACAAAATACTTAGGTATAACAAAATATGTGTAGGTTTGTATTTGGGAAGCTACACAACACAAATAAAAAATCAAAGATCACCAATAAAAGAAATCAAAGATATAAATAAATAGATATACTATGTTCAGGGGCTTCCCCAGTGGCTCAGCAGTAAAGAATCCACCTTCAATGCAGAAAACAAAGGAGATGTGGGTTCGATCCCTGGATTGAGAAGATCCCCTGGAGGAGGGCATGGCAATCCACTCCAGTATTCTTGCCTGGAGAATCCCATGGACAGAGGAGCCTGGTGGGCTACACTCCATAGTGTTGCCAAGAGTCTGACATGACTGAAGCGACTGAGCACACACATTATGTTCAAGGGTTAAACACAATAGTGTTTAAGACATTGTATGCACATGTGCTCAGCTGTGTCTGACTCTTTGCAACCCCATGGACTGTAGGCCACCAGGCTGCTCTGTCCATGGGATTCTCCAGGCGTGAATACTGGAGTGGGTTGCCATTTCCTTCTCCAGGAGATCCTCCTGACCCAGGGATTGAACCCACATCTCCCAGGTCTCTTGCATTAGCAGGTGGATTCTTCATCACTGAGTCACCTGGGGAGCTCATTTAAAATATTGATTCTCCCCAAATTGATCATAGATTTAATGCAGTTGGTATCAAAATCCAAACAGGATTTTTAGATCAATATTTCAAAAATAATTACTTACATAGAAAATGCAAAAAACTAGGATATTCAAAATAATTTTGAAAAACAAAGTCAGAAGACTTATACCACCTGGTTTTAAGACTATTTTAAAGGCACAATAATCACAAGAATACAGTAGTGTTAAAAAGCTAGCAGCATAGAGCAAAGAAACAGAATAAAGAATCCACAAACAGAGCCTCACAGATATGATCAACTGAATTTTTTAAACAAAGGCAGAAAGTAACTCAGTGGAGAAAGGTTGATGTTTTCAAATGACTCTATAACAAATGGATGGCCATATGCAGAAAAAAAAAAATCTAAAACTAAACATGTTAAAAACTTGACTCGAATTATGGATTTAAGTGTACAACTTACAACTATAAAATCTCTAGACAAAAACAAATGAGATAACCACTGTGATGTTGTACCAGAGTTCTTGGATGCAGCCCCAAAGGTATAATTCATTAAATAAAAACACAATAAATTATTTCTACAGCATTAAATAACTTCTACTCTGCAACACATGCTGTTGAGAGAATGACAATGCAAGACCCAAACTGGGTCTTGCATGCGACATATTGAAAAACTTGTATCCAGAATAAATGGCAAAGCCTCTAAACAAAATAATGAGCAAATAACCAACCCAATAAAACTGGGCAAAAGACTTCAACAAAAACAGATGGGAAATAAACACTTAAAAACTACTGAACAACGTTAGTCATTAGGGAAATGCAAACTAAACCACAATGAAATACCACTATATGCCTTTTGGAATGTCTATATTTTTTAAAAAAAAATTTAAAATATCAAGCACCAACAAGGATGTAAAACAATTGGAGCATTCACACTTTTTTGTTGGGAATGCAAAACGGTACAGTCACATTGGAAAACCAAAAATTATAACAAGTAGAAAGAAGAAAAAAATATTGCCAAGCACATCATAAAAAGCTAAATGCAAATAGCACATAAACAAGTGGGGAAAAGTTCAGGCCCAGTATGAAGCAAATAAATGAAAAATAAAATATCAGGGAAATACTACTCTTTGCAATTCAGCACTGGCAAGGATTTTTAAAGTAACAGTACCCAGTATTTGTGAGGGTTCAGTAAGACATATATTCTCAACAACTGTTGCTGGCAATGTAATTTGTTAAAGCCCTCCAGAACATGATTTGTAAATGTCATAAGCTATAAAAATTTTCATCCTCTTTAAGTCGGTTATCTTACTCCTCTGAATGGATCCTAAGGAAGTAATCAAAAATGAAAACAAAGATTTATATGTACAGAAGTTCATCATGATATTATTTTAATGCCAGGACACGGGAAGCAAACTTAATACACAATTGAGCCATTAAAAATATTTATGAAGCATTTGAAATGATATGGGCAATACTTCTGCTGAAATGCTAAGTAAAAAAAGAGGACAGAAAACTATACATAGTGTGATACTGATAATATATACATCAATATATATGTATAATTTTAAGAAGGTTAGGATTATTTGTATACAGATATATAGTATTGTGTGACTACAAAGAAATACAACCATTAAGACTGCCAGACTAGATTTTGTTGTTCTATTTTTGAATACTTAGAAATTTTCCTAAATTTTCTGGCATTTTTCCATTAAGAATGATGCTACTTGCATAATCAGAAAAAATAACTATTTTAAAATAACATTTTACTTTAGAGTGCATTGTAGGGTCTTGGTTTTACTTCTATGACAGGGCTATGGAGGGAGACAACATGGTACACAAATTAGTGCTGCTGGTTTCTGTGCATTTGGAAGTATTTTTGAGCCCTCAGGAAAAGGAGGGAAACAGGCAGGGCCCTCGCACTCACCCAGGCCAACTGCTGGAGCCAGTCACACTCCCTGGAGATGGGATGGGCAAGGACCCCATTCATCACCTCCAGTGTTGCCAACAGGACAGTCACATGCTGCTTCAGAAACAAGAGAAGTTTTTCCCAGAAGGGAAACAAGAATTGCTGTTATTGCAGCCATGGAGGCAGTTGAAAAACCAATTAGCATATGGCACATTGTACTGAGGACTGAGAGGGCCCATGATTGCAAGGAGGTATAGGTGATATATGAGAGCTATCACACTTCAGGAGTATTATCATCAGCATGCGGCGAGTCCTTTCAACAATTAAGATGCTCTTAGGCGTGAAAATGGGATATTAGTTTTATTGAGTAAAGTTGTATGATAAGCAGTAAGATAAATAACATACAATCTCTGGCTCAAGGATTAATTGCATGGGTTTATTAAAATGTTAGGGAAGGCTACTGCTGTCCAATTCCTGAACAAGAAAATAGTGGATTTGGAAATACATACACTTGTTGGGTGATAGCCCTGAGATTAAGTATAAACTGGATTACCTCACCGAGTCAATGCCACTTTGAAATAGATGCTGTGTTAACACGGTTATATGAGAATGGGGCCACAAGGGTGGGTAGCTAACAGTATACCCTGGATTCCAAAATACAAGATAACACAGGCATGTTCTTCCCAAGTGGGCAATGTCTTTGCATTTGCTCTTTTCACTGGGGAAACTGATATTACCCTACTTAAAGGAGAAAATGAACGAAAATGGGTCTCAGAATGTGTCTCAAGTTTCTACAGAGGATACAAAAAACAGGGAAATCAAGAAAGAAAAGGCAGACGACCCTGTCCCAGTTGTTGCTGTTGTTCAGTCACTCAGTCATGTCTGACTCCTCGTGACCCCATGGACTGCAGCACGCCAGGCTTCCCTGTCCTTCACCATCTCCCAGAGTTTGCTCAAACTCATGTCCATTGAGTCAGTGATGCCATCCAACCATCTCATCCTCTGTCATCCCCTTCTCCTCCTGCCTTCAGTCTTTCTCAGCATCAGGGTCTTTTCCAATGATTCAGCTCTTCTCATCAGGTGGCCAAAGTAGTGGAGCTTCAGCATCATTCCTTGTAACATATGACTCCTAAACTTAGTGTTTACAGTAAATGGCAACATTTGTTTTGCTCTAAATGCATAATTTGAGCAGGGCTTTGTGGGGACAGCTGTTTCTGCTCCACCTCATATCAACTGTGAGAGCTAAGAGTTGGAGGCTGGAATCATCTGGAAGCTCCTCACTTATGTGTCTGGAAGATGCTGCTGGCTATTGACTAGAACCTCAGCTACAGTTACTACCCAGAAAACCACATGTGCTTTCTCCACGTGGCCTGGGCTTCCTCAAAGCAAGGTGACTGGGTTTCAAGGACTTCGAAGGGAAAAGTACAAGTGAGAGCCAGATGGGAACTCCATCCTCTTTTTTAATCTAGCTTAGTAAGTCATACAGTGTTATTTCCACTGCATTCTATTAATTAGAAGCAAAGAATCCAGACATGATCGAGTGAGCCACCTAAAAGTGACATGTCCAAAGGTTGGGGAATCAGATTCCAGTTTCTGCGGGAGAAGTCAAAGAATTTGTGGATATGTTTTAAAGCCACCATCATCTGTCCATTAGCCTCAAAGTATCTACATTTCTCCTGTATGCAAAATACATGCAAACTCTCCCAAGATCCCTCACGGGTTTCACTTATTACAGCAGGGCCTGGCTCATCATAATTGTGTTTAAGTCTGAGTGAAAATCTTCAGATGTAGTTCCTTAAGTACAACATCACTTGAGTTAAATGTCTATAAGCCAAAGAGGCAAGTTTTGTGCCCCCAACTCACCAATAGGATAACCACTTTTGCACCAACAGGAGGAAATGGGAGGTGCACAGGAGTCACTGGTCCATAGCAATTTGGAAATCTAGGCAAGCACACATTCCCAGCTCCTCCATTAGATTTCAGTCCTGCTGCCCTGGAATGCTTCACCTTGGCTCTTAGCCCTTCTCTACATGCCTTTGTCATCTTTCCTGTTAGTTAACTATTGTCACATTACAAATCATCCTCAAACGTAGTGGCTTAAAACAATAATTAGTATTATCTCTCACTATTCCCTGCAGTCAGGAATTCAGGAACATCTGGATGGTTCTGGCTCAAGGTAAATCTGCAGTCAAATATTGGCTATGGATGTAGCCATCCATAACCTGTAGCCAGGTTAGTTAGTTAGGCTTAACTAAACCTGGAGAAACCACTTCTAAGGTAGCTTACTCATCTGGCCAGCAAGTTGAACAATGATCAGATACCACAATTCCTTTTTACGTGGCCTTCTTCACAGCAGTGCTTGAATTTTTTTACTTCGCCCAGAGTAAGCAATCTAAGAAGGAATCAGGTGGAAGCCACAAGGACTTTATGACCTAGTGTTGAAGTCATATACTATCACTCCCACTGAATTTTGTTTTAAAAGAGGCAAAGGATTTAGTGTAGAAGGGGACTACACAAAGAAGCAAGTATCAGGAGGTATTACAGGCCATCCACAAAGATATATAAGTATGACTCATGAATAGAGGGACTGAAATAAAACAGAAATTGAACAGGGGCCACAATTGCAAAATAATGGAAGATATTTAAGCAGATTAGCAGACCCATGAAAGTCAAAGGTATAAACAGAGACAGCAGAGAAAAGGGAAATGGTGTATACCCGTATAGACAGAGATTCCTAAATAGTCTTACATTAACTGTCCTAGGTAGTAGGTTACAGTGAAAACTTAACTTTGGTGCTGAATTGTCACTTCCAATCTGATCGAGTTTTGGGTAACAGGCCTCCTATTCCCAGCGAATGCTGAGGAAATCAAGCATGGCTGACAGAATCCAGAGCCCCTGTTAACCCTCTTTAGTCTCTTCCAGTTAGCCATGCTCATCGGTTCAACTCTCTTCATCCTATCATGTATGCAGTGATGCTCCGATTTTGCCATCTCATTCCCCAGTCATCTTGGAAACAATCTCTAATGGACTGGCAATGCTCTTTTCTACCCAAGCACTAGAATCAGGTCTAGTCCACCCATCACCATGCCCTAAAAGCACCCAGTCATCTTCTCCTATGGACAATTGTCATTACTAACTGTATATGGAATGTGCCCTGAATCTATAAATGGTACCCTTTGTGTATCCAGTCTCAGGACTTGTTTTCCTATGTGGACAGCCAAAAGACTTTGATCAGTTTATGTGAACATTCCAGACTTAGATATGCACTTCTAAGACCAAGATATATTCGGCAACCTACTGGCTACCCTAAATGACATTTCCCAGAGCCAACCAGAATCTCAGTCCTGAACAGAGCAGCCTTGACTCCTTTTTTGAGGTCATGTGGATAACCATGTAGCCCTGGGAGAAGTATACATGACGGGAAACATCTCTTACCCTCAACCCCAGTGAGTAATTTGAGCACTGTCTCAGGAGCAGACTGTGCAGCCCGGGATCTTTCTCAGTCTGTACCTTGGGGTTTCTCCATCTGGCTTAGCCTGGTCTCTATACTCTTTGGATGGAGAGCCCCTTGAATCCCTGTGATGTATTTTATAGCAGCAGTCCCCAGCCTTTTGGCACCAGGGACCAGTTTTGTGGAAGACAATTTTTCCACAGACTGAGGTTGAGGGAGGGGAGTGGTGGTTTCAGAACGATTCAAGTGCATTATTTTTATTGTGCACCTCATTTCTATTATTGTTATTACATCAGCTCCACACTTCAGATTATCAAGCATTAGATCCTGGAGGTTGGGGACCTCTCCCATCAGACAGTGACTCCTCTGACACTGTCAGCAAGCTTTGAAAGCTCCATTTAAAAGTCTTCCTGTTTTCCTGATGGGGAAACTTAATGAGTCCCAAAGGTCAGGAGACACCGAGTGAAGACAAACCTTTGTTCTCTGATGGCCACAGGGTGCAATGGCCCTTTCTAATGGATAGGGCGTGAGTTGGCTCAGCTGGTCCGAGTCAGCTCATAAAAAGACAGCCAATTGTGTCATTTGTATTCAGAGTCCTTCACTAAACACCCGAGTAATAAGGCTGCTTTCTGGGCCAGGAAGCCCGTTTGCATCACAGAATACTAGGTGTTCCCTACCTTAATGTAGGCTGTAAATATGTAAAGGAGTGTAGGGGGACATTTCCTCAAACGGATTTTACGTCCAGCTCTGCAGCCTGAGCACCTCTAAGGAATAACACTGCAACTGAGCAGATATCACGTGTTGTGTACATTCCTACTCTTAAGTTCTTCTCAATAAAATATTATATATGCCTTGGTCACTTGCGTGGGGGTCACCTTGCGACTTGATCGTAGTTTTGTTGTCATATAAACCCTCTTCTGAGAAATTCTCCAGGACCTCATGAGCTCTCTGCAACCTCTTGGTCTCCAAAGAGATAGGAGGGAGGTTCAAGATAATCTAGAAATTGAATGCGGCTTGTTAGTATAGCCCAAATATGGACAGAGAGGGTTGGATAGCCCTCTTCCATATGGGAATCTATTTAGCATACTTTAACTTGAAGATGTTATTATGTCCTGACCGACTGCAAGTTGAAATAACCTGAACAGGAAAGTGTTGTTGTTTAGTCATGTACAACTTTTGTGTGTCCCCATGGATTGTAGACCACCAGGCTCCTCTGTCCATGGGATTTCCCAGGCAAGAGTACTGGAATGGGTGGCCGTTTCCTTCTCCAAAGGTTCTTCCTGACCCAGAGGTTGACTTATATCTCCTGCATTGGCAAATTCTTTACCATTGAGCCACCAGGAAAGCCCAACATGAAATAGGGTTATCTAATCATATTGCCATCACCCTGTTGCATCATACAATATGAGTATTTACCTAAGTATTCTGGCTCCAGGCTGTGGGAAACCTTCCCTACTCTGTTCAGTTAGTGATAATGCCAAGATGCAACCCAACTCACTCCAGCAGACCTGTGGCTTCAACTAGACATTCCCTTATGTTGAATTCCAAAAGGATACTGCTTAAACTGAATAAACCGGAATCTATAGAAGCTTGATTTTTGAAATTTCAGAGGAAGGGTTAAGATTATCTTTATAGAAAACAGAGAAAAAGTTGCTCCTAGGGGCCTCCCCTAGGGTTGCAGGTACATTCAGTAATTCAGCTAACCCTGCTCATAGTCACATTAATGAATGTTCCTCTGTTTTCTTGTGCAATCAGTCCCTAGCAGAGCCGAGTATGGACGCTGAAAGGGTTTACTGCTGGGTGTCTTTTTTCTTTAATTCTTTTTTATATGATTTAGAGCAGTGAGAGATTTTTTCCCTTAAAAAATTTTTTTTTTAAGTTAATGACTGTTCCAGCTCTTGTGCATCAAATGTCATTTACAGGTCAGTGAGTGAAATAAAAAGGAAAATGACAGCCTTTGAGGAGACATATGGATGGCATTTAACTATCAGAAAGTGCAGAAATGGAGGTATTTTTTTTAGATACCCAGAGTACAGACTGTGAGGAAAGAGAATGGAGAGAAAATGTGTCATGATTTAGGAGGAAAGGATTAGGGGGTTGTAGGGTAGTGTAGTAGCATGGAAAAGGAAAAGAAATGTCCAAGGTTAAAGAACAAGGAAATGTCCTTGCTGCTTTGTAAACTTTGGGTTTCAACATGGAGATTTGAGCGCATGTAGTTATCTCACCTCCCGCCTAGAAACTCATTAGAATGACCAAGGAAATACAAAAATAAGAAAAGCATCTATTGTGTGATAGTGTTAGAAATAAGAAAGGAAATACATGACAGAACAAGAAACCTGGAGGGGCTTCTGGACAGTACGAGATGATGTGCTAGGTTCTTCAGAGAAACAACAAATTAGATAGAGTGGGAGTAAGGAGAGAGAGATTTCTCTCTCAGTGGATTTCTCAAGCCACAGGTATGCTTAGTGTCTCGGAGAAGGAAATGGCAACCCACTCCAGTACTCTTGCCCAGAGAATCCCATGGACAGAGGAGCCTGGTGGGCTGCCGTCTACGGGGTCGCACAGAGATGGGCACAACTGAAGCGACTTAGCAGCAGCAGCAGGGAGAGAGAGAGAGAAGGGAGAAGGAGAGAGAAGGGGCAAGGAAAGAGGGGGGTAAAGGAGAGGGGAAGAGAAAGAAAAAGAGGGAGAAAATGAGAAATTATGAAGAATTGACTCAATTATAGAGACACAAATTACAAGATCTGCACAGTGAGTCAAGTGGGGACCCAGGAGCACCAACAGTGTAGTTGCAATTGCAAGTCTGACGTGCTAAAGACCCAGGAAAAGCCGAAGTTTCATCTCCAGTCTGAAGTCAGGAAAAAGATTATGTTCAAATCTGAAGGCTTTTCAAACAGGAAGAATTCACTTTTATTTGGGAAAGGTTCAGCCCTGTCCAATCTGATGAGCATAGCCTCTGGCCCCACAAAGTCAGACAGAACAAACAGTGGCCCTGAACAACCTTAGAGAAAAGCCTATGGCCATGCCTAGCCATGGAGCACAGATGACCTGTATGATTATTGAATATAGCTATGGCTTGTCAGAGATCCCAGCATGTGATCCTGCCCAGTTGTGGAGTAGAGCCTGGGGCCTACCTGACCAGAATTCCTAGATAGCAATTTCCCATGACCACAGAGCACAATACCCAGCCTCACCCAGTGTGGGGTCACCTGAAGGCCTGGCCAGATGAGAGAGCCCAATTAGCAACCTCATGCAATAATGGGGCACAGCCAGTGCCTACCTGATTGCAAAGCCCAGCCTGCAGTCCCACCTCAATATGGAGTGGCACCATCCAATCAGGCCCCACTCAAACAGGAGCAATTGCAGAGCGTGACCTTGCGATTCTGACAAACTGAGGAATCAAACCAATGGCACCACCCTGCCATGGAACACAGGGACACAGCCTGAGACCCTGCCTAAACAGAGGTGGGGCCCAGCTAGTGGCATCACCTGACCACAAAATACATTCAGCAGCACTGCCAAACCAGGCAGATCACCCAGCGGCCTCACGTGAGCGTAGAGCCCAACCAGCTACCCTCCAACCAGGAAGCTCAGCCAGCAGCACATCCTGACCTGACAGCATGGGCAGTGATTTCACCCAACAAGACCCATTGCCCTCAGACACCATCGTGTGATACCCTAAGCTGAGCTGTCTGCTGAAGCTATTAACCTGCTGAAACAAATCTATAAAGTCTGAAAGAGGAGACCACTTATTCAAATGTGCAAGACATTATCAATGCAAGGCATCAAGGATCACAAAGAATAAGATCAGCATGATACCGCCAAAGGAAAATAATAAAACTTCAAACTAATACATCCACTGTAAAGAAACGGACACCAATGAGCTGTCAGACAAGACATCCACAGTAAGTCTCCAAAAGAAGTTTAGTGAACTGCAAGAAAATGCAGACAATTAGAAAGATATTGCATGAACAAAATGAAAAGTCCAACAAAGAAACAGTAACCAATTTGAACAGACCAGTTACTAGTAAAAGATCCAATCAGTGTTCAAAAATCTCCCAACATCCATGTAAAAACAGCTCTTCATGATTACAGTAGATAAATATTTCTCCTAAATTCAGAGACAGAGAAATCTAAATAAAATGAAAAAGCAGAGGAACCACTCCCAATTAAAAGAAGATAAATCCCCTGAAAAAACAATGAAACAGACCTCTCCAATCTACTAAACCCCATGTTCAAGAAGAAGTAACAAAAATGCCAAAGGAATTAAGAAAGATTATTGATATAAAAGCAGATCACTGTAACAAGGAACTAGAAATCATAAAGAGGAATCAATCAAAATTAGACAGCTCAATCGCCAAGATAAAAACCAGCCTGAAAGCAATGAACAACAGACTAAATGATGCAGAAGAATGAATAAGTGATCTGGAAGACAGAATAATGGAAATCACACCATCAGAACAGCAGACAGACAAATGGAGAAAAATGAAAGCACCATGCAAGATCTATGGGATAATGTAAAGCACGACAATCTACGCATAATAGGGGTTCAAAAAGAGAAGAGAGATGGGGATCAAAAATGTATTTGAAGAAACTATGGCTGAAGACTTCCCCAACTGAAAGAAGGAAACAGATACACAGGTAAAGGAAGCCCAGAGGGTGCCCAAACGGGGTGAAACCAAACAAATTCACACCAAGACATTATATCATAATTAAAATGGCAAAAGTTAAAGAGAGGTTTCTAAAGATAGAAAGACTCTGTTATAAGGGAACCCCAGCAAGACTATCAGTTGATTTCTCCACAGAAACTGTGCAGGACAGGAGGGAGTGCCATGACATATTCCAAGTCCTGGAAGGGAAAGTCTGCAACCTAGGATACTCTACTCTGCAAGATTATCATTTGGAATAGAAGGCAAGATAAAGAATTTATTAGACGAGCAAAAGCTAAAAGAATACCGCAATACTATATCTAGCCTAAAAGAAATATCAAAACATCTCAATAGAAAAGTAGCAAGAATCTATTTTTTTAAAAGGGAAAATCACAATAGGAAAGGCAAATATATAAAAAGGGTTGAAGATCATTTACATAAGCTCGTATATAGATTAGAAACAATTAAATTTTTGTAAAAGGAATTGTAACTATTATGAATATCAAAAGGTTAAACATGAGCATGTAATCTAGGACATGAAAATCAGAGAACGTGAGGGAGGGGAATAAAAAAATTAGACATTTTAAAGTAGCTTGAACTTACATGACTGTCCATCTAGAGCGAGTGGACATAGTTTTGGGTTGACATACTTGAAAACCAGGGATAGCAAAAGTCAAAAATATACAATAAATTGACAGAAAGAAACTCATGCATAATACAAAGGAAAACCATCAAACTCCAGGAGGGGAAAAAAAAGAATAGAAAGGAATAAAAAGAACTACAAAATCTACTAGAAAACAAGGATTAAAATGGCAATAAATATATGCTTATCAATACTTATACTCAATGTTAATGGACTAAATGCTATGATCAAAGTACAGAATGGCTTATGGATAAAAATAAACCTCCAGTATGCTGCCTATGGAAGACTCACTTTAGGGCAAAAGACACACATACATTGCAAGCGAGGGGATGAAAAAGTTATTTTATGCAAATAGAAACACAAAGAAAGCAGGGGGTAGCAGCACTTCAGTTTAGTTCAGTTCAGTCGCTCAGTCATGTCCGACTCTTTGCGATCCCATGAATTGCAGCACGCCAGGCCTCTCTGTCCATCACCAACTCCCGGAGACTACCCAAACCCATGTCCATCGAGTCGGTGATGCCATCCAACCATCTCATCCTCTGTCAGCACTTACCTGAGACAAAATAGATTCTACAAAAGTCCATAAAGAAAGAAAAAGAAGGGCACTACATAGTGATAAAGGGATCAATACAAGAAGAGGATATTACCCTTGTTAATATATACACACTCAATACAGGAGAACCTTCTACTAACTTAGGGTTTTTTTTTCTTCTTTTTCTAGTTGCTTTTAGGTGGAAAGTTAGGTTGTTTATTTGATGTTTTTCTTGTTTCTCAAGGTAGGCTTGTCTTGGAATAAGCTTCCTTGTCAGCACTGCTTTTAGTGCGTCCCATAGGTTTTGAGTTGTCATGTTTCATTGTCACTTGTTTCTAGGTTTATTTTTACTTTCTTTTTTATTTCTTCAGTGATCTGTTGGTTATTCAGAAACGTGTAAAAAACACACACACAGTTGCCTCCACGTGTTTTTGTTTTTTATACTTCTCTTTCCTGTAGCTGATGTCTAATCTTATAGCGTTGTGGTCAGAAAAGATGCTTGAAGTAATTTCAATTTTTTAAAATTTGCTAAGGCTTGATTTGTGACCCAAGATGTGATCTATCCTGGAGAATGTCCCATGTGCACCTGAGAAAAAAGTGAAATCTACAGTCTTTGGATGAAATGCCCTGTCGGTATCAATCAGGTCCAACTGGTCCAGCCTATCATTTAAAGCTTGTTTCCTTATTAATTTTCTGTCTGGATGATCTGTCCATTGGTGTGAGTGGGGTATTAAAATCTCCCACTATTATTGTGTTACTGTTGATTTCCCCTTTAATAGTTGTAGGGCTTTCCTGATGGCTCAGATGGTAAAGATTCTGCCTGCACTGCAGGAGACCTGGGTTCAATCCCTGGGTTGGGAAGATCCCTGGAGAAGAGAATGGCTACCCCCCACTCCAGTATTCTTGCCTGGAGAATTCCATGGACAGAAGAGCCTGGTGGGCTACAATCCATGGGGTTGCAGAGTTGGACATGACTGAGTGATCTTCACACACAGCATTTGCCTTATGTATTGAGGTGCTCCTATGCTGGGTGCCTATATATTTATAATTGTGATAACTTCTTCAAATGATCCCTTGATTATTATGTAGTGTCCTTCTTTGTCTCTTGTAATGGTCTGTTAGTCTATTTTAACTGATATGAGTATTGCTACACCTGCTTTCTTTTGATTTCCATTTGCATGGAATGCCATTTTCCAGTCCCTCACTTGCAGTCTGTATGTGCCCCTAGGTCTGAGGTGGGTCTCTTGTAGACAGAATATTTAGAAGTCCTGCTTTGGCTGATCATTCAGCTAATCTGTGTCTTTTGGTTGGAGCATTTAGCCCATTTACATTTAAGGTAATTATTGATATACATGAAACAGACATTTCTCCAAAGAAAACATGCAGATGGCTAATAAACACATGAAAAGATACTCAATATCATTCATTATTGGAGAAATGCAAATCAAAACTACAATGTGGTATCACCTCACATTGGTCAGAATAACCATCAAAAGATCTACAAACAATAAATACTGGAGAAGATGTGGAAAAAAGGGAATCCTCTTGCACTGTTGGTGGGAACGTAAATTGAAATAGCCACTATGGAGAACAGCGTGGAGATTCTTTAAAAAACTAGGATTGAAACTACCATGTGAACCAATGATCCTATTACTGGGCAGAGACCCTGAAGAAACAATTACTGAAAAAGACATATGCCCCAATGTTCACTGCAGCACTATTTTCAATAACGAGGACATGAAAGCAATCTAGATGTCCATCAACAGATGAATAGATAAACAAGTTGTGGTACGTATATACAATGGAATATCACTCATCTATAAAAAAGGACAAAATATTGACCTTTACAGCAACATGAATGATCATATTAAGTGAAATAAGTCAGAAAAAGAGAAATATCATATGATATTGTCTACATCTCCTGTATGGATCACAGCCTTATTGTGGCAAAAGGGCTGCATAACTCAATGAAGCTATGAGCCATGCCATGCCGGGCCACCCAAGATGGACGGGTCCTAGTGAAGAGTTCCAACAAAATGTGGTCCACTGAAGGAGGGAGTGGCAAACCACTCCAGTATTCTTGCTGCAAGAAGCCCATGAACACTATGATAGGGCAAAAAAATATGATACCTGAAGAGGAAACCCCCAGGTTGGAAGGTGTCCAATATGCTACTGGCAAAGAGTGGAGGGCAATTACAAATAGCTCCAGAAAGAAAGACATGGCTGGGCCAAACAGAAATGATGCTCAGTTGTAGATGTGTCTGATGGTGAAAGTAAAGTCTGATGCTGTAAGAACAATATTGCATAGAAACCTGGAATGTTAGGTCCATGAATCAAGGCAAATTGGACATGGTCAAGCAGGACAAGAATGAATGTCAATATCATAGGAATCAGTGAACTAAAATGGATGAGAATGGGCGAACTTAAATCAGATGACCATTATGTCTACTACAGTGGGCAAGAATCCCTTAGAAGAAATGGAGTAGCCCTCATAGTCAACAAAAAATATGAAATGCAGTACTTGGGTGCAATCTCAAAAATGACAAAATGATCTTGGTTCATTTCCAAGGCAAACCATTCAACATCAGGGTAATCCAAGTACATGCCCCAAACGCGATGCTGAAGAAGGTGAAGTTGAATGGTTCTATGAAGACCTACAACACGTTCTAGAAATAACACCAAAAAAAGATATCCTTTTCATCATAGGGGATTGGAATGCAAAAGTAGATAGGCAAGAGATACCTGGAGTAACAAGCAAGTTTGGCCTTGGAGTACAAAATTAAGCAGGGCAAAGGCTAACAGAGTTTGGTCAAGAGAACACACTGGTCATAGCAAACACCCTTTTTTTTTTTAACAACACAAGAGACAGCACTACAAATGGACATCACCAAATGATCAGTACTGAAATCAGATTGATTATATTACTTGAAGGTGAAAATGAAGAAGCTCCATACAGTCAGCAAAAACAAGACCTGGAGCCGACCGTGGCTCAGATCATGAGCTCCTTATTGAAAAATTCAGGCTTAAATTGAAATAAGTAGGGAAAACCACTGGGGCATTCAGGGATGACCTAAATCAAATCCCTTATGATTACACAGTGGAGGTGAAGAGTAGATTCAAAGGATTAGATCTGGTAGACAGAATGCATGAAGAACTATGGACAGAGGTTCATAATTTCGTACAGGAGGCAGTGACCAAAACCATCCCAAGAAACTGAAATGCAAGAAGTGAAAGTGATTGTCTGAAGAGGCTTTACAAATACATGACAGAAGAAGAGAAGCAAAAAGCAAGGGAGAAAGGGAAAGATATACCGAACTGAATGCAGAGTTTCAGAGAACAGCAAGGAGAGATAAGAAGGCCTTATTAAATGAACAGTGGAAAGAAGTAGAGGAACACAATAGAAAGGGAAAGACTAGAGATCTCTTCAAGAAAACTGGGGATATCAAGAGAACATTTCATGCAAGGATGGGCATGATAAAGGATAGAAACTGACAGGAACTAACAGAAGCAGAGGAGATTAAGACGAGGTGGAAAGAATACACAGAATTATACAAAAAGATGTCTTAATGACCTGGATAACCATAACAGTGTGGTCACTTGCCTAGAGCCAGACATCCTGGAGTGTGAAGTTAAGTAGGCCTTAGGAAGCACTACTGCAGACAAAGCTAGTGAAGGTGATGGAATTCCAGCTGAGCTATTTCAAATCCTAAAAGATGATGCTGTTAAAGTGCTACACTCAATATGTCAGCAAATTTGGAAAACTCAGCAGTGGCCACAGACCTGGAAAAGGTCAGTTTTCATTCCAATCCCAAAGGGCAGTACCAAAGAATGTACAGACTACCATATAATTGTGCTCATTTTGCATGCCAGTGAGGTTATGCTCAAAATCCTTCAAGCTATGCTTCAGCAGTACATGAACCGAGAATTTCCAGAGGTATAAGCTGAATTTAGAAAAGGCAGAGGAACCAGAGATCAAATTAGCAACAACTGTTGGATCATAGAGAAAGCAAGGAAATTCCAGAAAAACATCTACTTCTGCTTCATTGACTTCATGAAAGCCTTCGACTGTGTGGATCACAACAAATTGAGGAAAGTTCTTAAAGAGACAGGAGTACCAGAGCACCTTACTTGCCTCCTGAGAAACCTGTATGCAGGTCAAGAAGCGACAGTTAGAAACTTACATGGAACAATGGACTGATTCAAAATTGGGAAAGGAATATGACAAGGGTATATATTATTACCCTGCTTATTTAACTTATATGCAGAGTACATTATGTGAAATGCTAGGCTGGATGAATCACAAGCTAGAATCAAGATTGCCAGGAGAAATATCAACAACATTAGGTATGCAGATGATACCACCCTAAAGGCAGAAAGAAAAGAGGAACTAAAGAGCTTCTTGATGAAGGTGAAAGAGGAAAGTGAAAAAAATGTCTTAGAAGTCAACACTCAAAAAAAAAAAAGTCAACACTCAAAAACCTAAGATCATGGCATCCAGTCTCATCACTTCATGGCAAATAGAAGTGGGGAGGAGGGAGTGGAATCAGTGACAGATTTTATTTTCTTGGCCTCCAAAATCACTATGGACAGTGACTGTAGCCATGAAATTATAAGATTCTTGCTCCTTGAAAGGAAAGTTATGACAAATCTAGACAGTGTATTCAGAAGCAGAGACATCACTTTGCTGACAAAGGTCTGTAAAGTTAAAGCTATGGTTTTTCCAGTAGTGTTGTATGCATGTAATAGTTGGACCAGAAAGAAGGCTGAGTGCCAAAGAATTGATGCCTTTGAATTGTGGTGCTGGAGAAGACTCTTCAGAGTCTTTTGAACTACAAGGAGATCAAACCAGTCAATCCCAAAGGAAATCAACCCTGAATATCCATTGAAAGGACTGATGCTGAAGGTCCAATACTTTGGCCACCTGATGCGAAGAGTTGACTCATTGGAAAAGACCCTGATGCTGGGAAAGATTAAAGGCAAAAGGAGAAGAGGATGGCAGAGGATAAGATGGTTAGATTTCATCACTGACTCAAAGAACATGAATCTCAGCAAATTCTGGGAGATAGTGAAGGACATGGGAAGACTGGCATACTACAATCCTTTAGGGTAACAAAGAGTCAGACATGACTTACTGACTGAACAACAGATATTGCTTATATGTGAACCTAAAAATGATCCAAATGAACTTGTTTACAAAACAAAAACAGACCCACAGTTTTTGACAGCAAACTTATGGTTACCAAAGGGGAAAGGTAGGTGGAGAGATAAATCAGGAGCTTGGGATTAACATACACACACTACTATTTACAAGATAGGTAACCAACAAGGACCTAAAGTATAGCACAGGGAACCCTCCTCAGCATTCTCTGTTAACATATATGGGGAAAGAATCTGAAAAATAATGGACATAAGCATAACTGAATCTCTTTGCTGTATACCTGGAACTAATTCAACATGTAAATTACCTACACTCTAAGGTAAAATAAAAATTTAATTTAAAAAGGAAGAAATAGTTTGAACAGACCAATCAGTAGAAGTGAAATACAACCTGTAACTTAAAACTCCCTGGAAATAAAAGTCCAGAACTCATTGGCTTCACTGAAGAGTTCCACCAAACATAAAAAAGAACTTAGGGGGGTTCAGGATGGGGAACACATGTAAACCCGTGGCTGATTCATGTCAGTGTATGGCAAAAACCACTACAATATTGTAAAGTAATTAGCCCCCAACTAAAATAAATAAATTTATTAAAAAAAAAAAAAGAACTTATACTGATTCCTCTCAAACTCTTCCCAAAGAATGGAGGGGAGGAGCACACCTCCAATGTCATTCTATGAAACCACCCTGATACCAAAACCAGATACAGCTATCACCACAAAAGAAAATTACAGGCCAGTATGTTTGATGAAGATAGAGGCAAAAATTCTCAATAAAGTCTTAGCCAGTCAAATCCAACAACACATAAAAAGGATCATACACCATGATCACACCAGATTCATTCCAGGGTTGCAAGGATGTTTCAACATATCTAAACTAATGCAGTACACCATATTCACAAAAGCAAATATAAAAATCACATAATCATAATTATCTCAACAGATGCAGAAAAAGTATTTGACAAAATTCAACTTCCACTCTTGATAAAAAAAAAAAAAGAGCTCTCACCAAAGTCAGTATAGAAAGAATATACCTCAATACAATAAAAGCCACTTATGACAAACTCACACCCAATATAATACTCAATGGTGAAGAACTGAAAGCCTTCCCACTAAAATCTGAAACAAGACAAGGATTCCCAATTTTACCACTTCTATTCAACACACTATTAGAAATCACAGCCACAGCAACTGGACAAGAAAAAGAAATTAAAGTATCCAAATTGGAAATAAAGAGGTAAAATTATCATTTCGTGCAGATGTGCAGATAACATGATACTCTATGTAGAAAACCCTAAAGACTCCACACAAAAACTATTCAAATAAATGAATTAGCAAGGTAGCAGGATACAAGGTTAATGTACAGAAATGTTGATTTGTTTATACAAACAATGAAATATCAGTAAGAAAAAAAAATGTTAATCCCATTTAAAATTTCATCAAAAAGCAAAGTAGTAATAAATTTAAACAAAGTGGTGAAAGATCTATATGCTGAAAAGTATAAAACATTTTAAGAGAAACTGAAGATGATTTAAAGAGATGGAAAGATGTTTCATACTCTTGGACTGGAGGAATTAATATTGTTAAAATGTCTGTATTTCCCAAAGCTAACTACAGATTTAATTCAACCCCTGTCAAAATACCCAAAATGTTTTCCCACAGAAATAGAACAAATAATCCTAAAATTTATATGGAACCATAAACGACCCAGAATTGCCAAATCAATCCTAAGGAAAAAGAACAAAGCTGGAGGCATAATCCTTCCAGACTTCAGACAATACAACAAACCTATAGTAATCAAATCAGTGTGGTATTAGGATAAGAACCCACACATATAGATCAATGGGACAAAATAGAGAACCCAGAAATAAACCCACACACCTATGACCAATTAACCTTTGACTAAGGAGGCAAGAATATACAATGGAGAAAAGATAGTTTCCTCAACAAGTGGTATTAGGAAAGCTGGACAACTACATG
Organism: Okapia johnstoni; assembly: GCA_024291935.2. Classification (NCBI taxonomy): domain Eukaryota; kingdom Metazoa; phylum Chordata; class Mammalia; order Artiodactyla; family Giraffidae; genus Okapia; species Okapia johnstoni. Next base: position 12,650,565 of record CM044326.1, on the reverse strand, counting down.
TAAATCAGTGAAAGTAGAGTATTGCCTCATATGACGTAGAAAAATTAACTCACAATTATTCAAAGACAAATATTAGATATGACACCATAAAACTCCTAAAGAGAACCCAAGCAAAACATTTTCAGATAAAAGTTGCAGCAATATTTTCTTAGGTCAGTCTCCCAAGGCAAAAGAAATAAAAGCAAAAATAAACAATGGGACCTAATCAAACTTAAAAGCTTTTACCCAGCAAAGGAAACCATTAACAAAATGAAAAGCCAGCCTACAGAATGGGGCAGAATATTTGCTAATGATGTGACTGAGAATGTTGTTAATATCCAAAATATATGAAAGCTCATATAAATCAACAAAACCCTCCAATAAAAAACTAGGAAGAAGACTTAAATAGACATTTCTTCCCAAAAAAAAGACATACAGATGGCCAACAGTCATAAGAAAAGATGCTCAACATCCTTCACTGATTATTAGAGGAATTCAAATCAAAACCACAGTGAGGATTACTTTGCACTGGTTAGAATGGCTATCATCAAAATGTCTACCAAAAATAAATGCTGGAGAAGGTATGAAGAAATGGAAATCTTCCTACAATTTTGTTAGAAGTGTAAATTGGTGCAACCACTGTGGAAAACAGTATGGAGTTTCCTCTAAAAAAGTACAACTAAAAGTATAGCTACCGTGTGATCCGATTCTCGGACATATATCTAGAAAAGATAAAAATTTTAATTCAAAAAGATACATGCACCCCAAATTCTACTGCAGGACTATTTACATTAGCCAATATTTTTAAATAGTCCAAGTGCCCATCAACATATGACTGGTTTAAGATGTGATGTGTATGTGTTGGTATATATACACATACAAACACATGTATATACATTTATGGAATATTGCTGCTAAGTCACTTCAGTCGTGTCCGGCTCTGTGCGACCCCATAGACGGCAGCCCACCAGGCTCCCCCGTCCCTGGGATTCTCCAGGCAAGAACACTGGAGTGGGTTGCCATTTTATTATGGAATATTATTCAACCATAAAAAGAATGGAATATTGCCATTTGTAGCAATGTGGATAGACCTAGAGAATATCACACTAAGTGAAGTCAGTCAGACAGAGAAAGACAAATATTATATGCTATCACTTATATATAGAATCTAGAAAATAATACAGTGAATATACATACAAAACAAATAGATCCACAGATATAGGAATAAAACTTCCAGTTGCCAAAGGGGAAATGGGAGCAGGGGAGGGATAAAATAGGAGTAGGGCGTTAACAGACACAAACTATTATATATAAAATATTTAAGCAACAAAGATTTACTGTATAACACAGGGAACCCACATTCAATATTTTGTTAATAATCGAAAATGGAAAGTAATCTGAAATACACACACATACACATAAAACCTCTGAACAAAAATAATCCAGGACCAGATGACTTTACTAGTGCATTCTACCAAATATACAAATATGAATTAAAATCAATCTTCCTCAAACGCTTCAAAAAAGTAGAAGAGGAAAAATTACTTCTAGACTCATTAAGGTGAATATTATCTTGATCCCAAACCCTGATAAGGAACAAAATGAAAAAAAATTTAAAAGCGAAGAAAAGTTAAAGGACCTTTTGGAAAACATCAAGTATAATAACATTCACATTATAGAGGTTTCAGAAGGCAGGGAGAGAAAGAATGCACTGGAAAAAATATTTAAAGAAATAGTGACTGAAAACGTCCTTAATCTGGGGTAGGAAGCAGACACACACATCCAGGAAGCCCAGAAAGTTCCAAAGAAGACAATCCCAAAGTGAAAAACACTAAGACACATTGTAATTAAAATGGTAAAAGTTAAGGATAAACAGAGAATTTTAAAAGCAGCAAGAGGTGAACCCATGGCTGATTCATGTCATTGTATGGCAAAAACTACTACAATGTTGTAAAGTGATTAGCCCCCAACTAAAATAAAAAAAAAAAAAAAAAAAAAAAGAAAAAAAAAAAAAGCACATAATTTGAGTATCCTTTATATTACAATCACTGGATTTAATACAAGAAAGGAAAAACACAGTTTTTGTCCTTAAGGAGTTTGAAATCTATTTGGAAATAATGTATGATTTTGTTTTGATTAATTCCCCATAATTGCTCTAATAAACTAACTTGTAAGAGACTTTGAAATATCAAGTAAAAATAAATAAATAAAAATAAAAATAAAAAAAATAAAAGCAGCAAGAGGAAAACAACTTGATACTTGTAAGAGAACCCCATAAGGCTATCAGCACACACTTGTTGGAGTGGCTATTACTGATACGACAAGAAATAACAAATGTTAGAGAGGGTGTGGAGAAAGTGGAAGCCTTGTACACGGTTACGGGAATGTAAATTGGTGTAACCATTTGAAAAGGAGTACAGAGATTTCTCAAAAAATTAACAGTAAAACTGCTATATGACCCAGTTGTTCTATTTCTGGGTGTTTATTCAAAAACCACTAAAATACTAATTCAAGAAGATATATGAACCTTTATGTTCAGTGTAGTGTTATTTACAATAGCCAAGATATAGAAACAACCTAAGTGGATAAAGAAGATGTAATAAATATAGATATATATAAATACTACTCTGCCAATAAAAAAGAGAGAAATTCTGCCATTTGCAACAACATGGATGGACTTTGGAGGTATTATGATAAGTGAAATAAGTCAGATGGAGAAAGATAAATACCATATGATTTCACTCATATGTGAAAGCTTAAAAAAGAAAAAAACAAAGTCGTAGATACAAAGATGAGATTAGTAATTGTTACCAGAGGGGAAGGGGGTTGGAGGTGGGCAAAATGAATGACTAGAATCAACTGTATAGTGATGGATGATAACTAGACTTATGGTGGTGATCATTTTGTAGTGTATACAGATGTTGAATGATAGTGCTATACAGCTGAAACAGACAAAAAACAAGGAAGCTGTGGTATATCTATACTAGAATATTTCTTAGCCATAAAAAAAGGAAATCCTGATATTTGTGACCAAATGGATGGGCCTCAAGGATATTTTGTTAATTGAAGGTAGTCAGACAGAAACAAATACTATATGATCTTACTTGTATGTGGAATGTAAAGTATAAACTTTTACTTATAAAATAAATACATCATGGGGATATAAAACATGGTGACTATAGTTACTAATACTATACTGCATGTTTGAAAGTTGCTGAGACAGTAGATCTTGAAATCCCTCATAACTAGAAAAATAATTTGTAACTGTATATGGTGATTGATCAGAGAAGGCAACGGCACCCCACTCCAGTACTCTTGCCTGAAAAATCCCATGGACGGAGGAGCCTGGTGAGCTGCAGTCCATGGGGTCACAAAGAGTCGGACACGACTGAGTGACTTCACTTTCACTTTTCACTTTCATGCATTGGAGAAGGAAATGGCAACCCACTCCAGTATCCTTGCCTGGAGAATCCCAGGGATGGGGGAGCCTGGTGGGCTGCCGTCTATGGAGTCACCCAGAGTTGGACACAACTGAAGTGACTTAGCAGCAGCAGCAGCCTGGTGATTGATATTAACTAGACTTATTATCTATAACAAGATTATTAATAACAATTATAAATTATTATTAACAATAGTAGGAGAAGCATTATGGGTTCCTTCCCTGGAGTCATTTAATATTTGAGTTTTAGTTATTTCTACTGAAGAAGATAAAAGGAAAAGAAACAGCTGTAACCATTGAATGACATGGTATTTAAAAACCCACTAATATCACAGAAAGGTAATGCAGCTGGGCATTCCTTGTTTCAGAGCCACGCCCTATGTCTGGCCAAAGCAAAAGTTAAAAACATACTTATTGACTGGAGAAATGAATAGTTTTGTAGTACCAATGAGATTTTTTTTTCTTTTTTATCATGCCATGCAGGAAAATCCCATGGACGGAGGAGCCTGGTAGGCTGCAGTCTATGGGGTTGCTAAGAGTCGGACATGACTGAGCAACTTCACTTTCACTTTTCACTTTCATGCATTGGAGAAGGAAATGGCAACCCACTCCAGTGTTCTTGCCTGGAGAATCCCAGGGACAGGGGAGCGTCGTGGGCTGCCGTCTATGGGGTTGCACAGTTGGACATGACTGAAGGGACTTAGCAGCAGCGGTAAAAGCATCTTAGCTCCCCGACCAGGGACCTAACCCACCCGCCCTGCTTTTAAAGTGTAGAGTCTTGGCTCAGACTGTAAAGAATCTGCCTGCAGTGCAGGAGACCCAGTTTCAATCCCTGAGTTGGGAAGATACCCTGGAGAAGGAAATGGCTACCCACTCCAGAATGCTTGCCTGGAGAATTCCATGGACACAGGAGCCTAGCAGGCTACAGTCCATAGGGCTACAAAGAGGACAGGACTGAGCGACTAACACTGTCACTTTCACATCCTTTGCCCTGACACAGGCCTGTGATTTCAGAGGGTGGCGGTAACCTACCTTCCACAGACTCCTTAGCCTTGAACAAAGACTGGACTCTGATAGCATACTTTATCAAAATTAATAGGAAAAATAGTATTGCCTCTATGATATGCTCCATAAGAAATCTCAGTGGTTTATTTAACATTATTAGCAAAATTATCATTTATGTGTGACAAGTATGTTCAGGTAAAGAGATCAGCCCACAGGCTTTGTTCAGGTCAAAGACTGCCAGGCAGCCTTCATAACTCATCATTAAACTTGAATTCTACTTGGATAATTCATGATATGCATTTATTTTCTGGTGGCCATGCAAAACATGTTTCACATCTTTACTTTGTAGTTTTCCATCAAGTTTATTTTTAAACAATGGAATCTGGAGCTAAAAATAGTCAATTCTGATGAGTCATTTCACTGTCCCCTTGATTATTGTTATTCTTCTGTCCTAAATCCCCATCAGGGGATTGTTCTTTTTAAAGGAGATTGATTAGAAGGCAAATTCTTTTGCCCTTGCTATCTTCCTCCTTGCTGCTACCTAGAATGTGGATGTAATAGCAGAAGTGATAATGTCCACCCATCACAAGGTAGCTTCGAGGCTGGAAACCATGTGCTGAAAATAGCAAAGCAAAAACAGAGAGTCAGTTCTCTGCCATACTAGTCCTCAGTTCAGTTCAGTCGCTCAGTCGTGTCCAGCTCTTTGCAACCCCATAGACTGCAGCACGCCAGGCCACCCTGTCCATCACCAACTCCCAGCGCTTACTCAAACTCATGTCCATTGAGTTGGTGATGCCATCCAACCATCTCATCCTCTGTCGTCCCCTTCTCCTCCCGCCTTCAATCTTTCCCAGCATCAGGGTCTTTTCAAATACCAGTCCTAGAAGTTGGCTTAACTGCAGAACTCTTTGTTTGAGAGAAAAACACACAATTATTTTGTTTTAGTTGCTGTGATTTGTGTCTTATGTCATAGGCAGCAGAAACCAATCACAACTGGTAAGGAGGAAAAACAAAGCTAGAAGTAAAAAGATGCATTGACAGGTTTCTGCATAAAGAGAGCTGGTAGAGAACACTCAATAAAAAAAGGAGATGGAGGCCAGTGGATGGATTTGGGAAATATTAACGAGGTATGATGAATAAGATTGGTGATTGATTGGAGATGGGTGAGAAAAGGGAATTTAAGTTCCAATTTTCTGACTTTAGAGAATGGGGATGACAGATTATTATCATTTTATCACAGACTTTCAAAATGTTTGACACTGAAACTTAGACATTCAAAAAACTCAGAATCTGTCAGACCTTTGCTGAACTTTCAACGATGCCATCCCCCAACAAAACATGTAATAAATTCCATAAGGTTCTAAGCAAACTTTGAAATCAATCTTATCAAACCTCATCCTTAAAACCTTTGGATATATTTTCTTCCAGTTTTAACTGAGGTATAATTGACATAAACCACTGTATAAGTTGAAGGTGTACAGCATGATTTGACTTACGTCGTAAATGATTACCACAATATACTTAGTGAACATTATCTCATATAGATACAAAATAAAATAGAATTGTTTCCTTGTGAAAGAACTCTGAGGATTTACTCTTTATATAACATACAGCAGTGCTAATTAATTATTATTGTGCATTACATCCCTAGTACTCATTTATCTTATAACAGAAAGTTTATAACTTCTGACTTCCTTCCATCCAGTTTCTCCTCTGCCCACTCCCCACCTCTAATAATCACAAATATAATCTTTTTCTATGAATTGGTTTGTTCATCATTGTAGTAGAACTGACCTACAACACTATTTAGTTCCTGCTGCATAAAAATATAGTAATTCAATGTTTCTACACATTTCAAAATGATCACCATAATAAGTCTAGTTTTCATCCATCACAAAGATATTACAAAATTATTGACTATATTCCCTTCCCTGCATGTTTCATGCCCATTACTTATTTTGTAACTGGAAATTTGTATTTGTGAATCTCCTTCACCAATATTTCTCATTGTCCAATCCCCCTCCCCTCTGGCAAACACCTTTTTGTTCTGTTTTTGTTTTGTTGTGTTTGTTCATGTTTTTTAGATTCCACACACAAGTGATATCATGCAGTTATCTGTCTGACTTGTTTCACTTAGCATTACTTACTCTAGGTCCATCCATGTTCTGCAAATGGCAAGGTCTTATTTGTTTCTGTGGCAGTGTGTCCACGCATGCATGCTAAGTCGCTTCAGTCGTGTCTGACTCTGTGCGACCCCATAAACAGCAGCCTACCAGGCTCCCCTCTCCCTGGGATTCTCCAGGCAAGAATACTGGAGTGGGTTGCCATTTCCTTCCCCAGAATGTATCCATACACAATATGTATACATACCACATCTTTTCATTCCTCTGTTACCTAACCTACTGTTGATTCCTTCCAGTGCATTTTCATTCCAGTTATTATATTCTTCAGTTCTGTTTGTTTCTTCATGTATTCTATCTCTTTGCTAAACTTGTCACTGTGTTCATTCATTCTTAGCCCAAGTTCTTTAAGTATCTCTATGATTGTGGCTCTAAACTCTTCATCAGGTAGATTGCCTATCTCCATCTCACTTAGTTGTTGTTCTGGGGTTCTTTTGTTGCCTCATTTAGCCTAATTCTCTATTTTTTTTCCTATGTACTAGGTAGGTCAGGTTTGTTTCCCAATCTTGGAGAAGTGACCTTATATACGAGATATCCTATAGGACACAGTGACAGTCTCTCCTCTGGTCACCAGAGCTATATTCTTTAGGGGTGCCCTTTATGGGGCCCGTGTGGCTCCTGTTGTGATGGGCCCAAGTATCTTGGGGATGCTGACAGGCATGGCTGGTCCCTTGTGCATTCAGTTGCCAGACCCTGACTAGCAAGGAGGCTGCCAGTCACTGGTGGGCTGGGTCAGGTCCTAGTGTGGCTGGATGCACAACTCTGGATGCCCCAGTCCTGGTGCCTGCCTGCTGGTGGAAGGGGCCAGGTCACAGGTTCGCTGGTCGAGGGGCTGCAGGATTCTGGTCCCAGTGCCCACCTGCTGCTGAGCAGGGCTACGGCAGTCTGGAATTGGTGTTGCCTGCTGGTGGGCATGGCCTGGGACTATTATTGGTCTACTTGTGGGTAGGGCAGTTAGTGGAGGGGCCCAATTCAGTTAATTCTTGGTCCCTTTGAAAGTAAAACCTAAATTAAAAAGAGAAATGGAGACTTTCATCGTTTAATTTTTCCCACCTTTTTCAAGAGGAAGTTATCCATCCTTCTTAAGACACCTTCATGCACATAAATGTATAAATTGTTACAGCATTTACAGTCCTCAGGTATGCATGTAAATTTGGAGAAAGGCAGACAGTTGCTATGGTTTTTAGATGTTGCCTCTATTTCTGGAACTGTTCCCAACTTGGCATGGATAAATTTTGCACATCTTTTGAGGCTCAACTCAAATGTTATTTCTTTCATGAAGCCTGTTTTTATCACTAAAGCTGGAAGCAGTTCTGCCTTCTCTAAGCTTACATGGTTTTAAGGATTTACTGGATACCTTTACTCAATAGTCAATTTAACTGAGCCAATTAAATCAGTTATGAATGCTGTGCACATTATAGCCATAAAACCAATTATCTCACTTTGTGAAGAATTCCCTCTGACCTGGGGTTTTTCTTTTCTTCCATTTTGGCAACACAGAAAATTTGCTTTTGGCATTGCAGCCAACTCTTCATTTTTTATTACCTATAGAGGCACTAAACACATTGAAACTTACTTGTGACAAACTTGGTTTTTCACATCATGCCGAAGCTATCATTCCTATTCTAGTCATTTTATCTTACAGACTTAGAGGAAATTAACAAATGACATTAAAGAACAAAGGCATTTAGTCATTTCGTTGCCTGAGCTTGAAAAATAGAATGACAGAAGGTTTAGAGAGACAATTTTACTTGAGGAGCCACTTTGAAAATCTGGAAAATGAGAGGTATTACTATTGTTAGCACTGCACACGTTACTAAAAAGTCATTTTGCACTTTAACAAGTATCTGTTGAACATCCTCTGTGTTACAGGCATGTGCAGAGTTGTGGCAGTAGTATGCTGGAACCAGCTCTGTCAACTGGCAAGAGCTGATACTTAAAATTTCTGGAATTTTTTGATCCAGTTGTTAGACCACTGGTAGTTTGAAGTTGGCTGTGGTCAGAGTATTTACCCTGCGACCTACAAATCAGGGCATTTTACATTCAGGGAGCCTGTTTACCAGCACACCACTGGAAACACAGTCATGAATGAAATGCATTCCAGGTTCCCAGGAGCTTGATTCCTTGTTGGGGGATTAGACAAGTACAGCAATGCTGAAAACACAAGGCACCATTAACTGGGCTAACATCCATATGTTAAATTACAATGCCAAAATCTTAGTGCACAGCAGCACTGCATTAAAAGAAATAGTCACAAAAAATATTCTAATTGTGTGTCCTATAAGAACACAATTCTTTGTGACGAAAGGACATCTTTTTTGGTGTTAGTTCTAGAAAGTATTGTAGGCCTTCATAGAACCAGTCAATTTCAGTTTCTTTGACTTCAGTGGTTGGGGCATAGACTTGGATTACTATGACGTTAAATGGTCTGCCTTGGAAATGAACTGAGATCATTCTGTCATTTTTGAGACTGCACCCAAGTACTACATTTTGAACTCTTTTGGTGACTGTGAGGGCTACTCTATTTCTTCTAAAGGATTCTTGCCCGCAGTAGTAGATATAACAGTCATCTGAATTAAATTTGCCTTTTCCCATCCATTTGAGTTCACTGATTCCTGAGATATTGATGTTCACTCTTGCTATGTCCTGCTTGACCATATGCAATTTACCTTGATTCATGGACCTAACATTCCAGGTTCCTATGCAATACTGTTGTTGACAGCATTGGATCTTACTTTCACCACCAGCCACATCCACAACAGCATTGTTCATGCTTTGGCCTAGCTGTTTCATTCTTTCTGGAGCTATTCCTAATTGCCCTCTGCTCTTCCCCAGTTGTATACTGGACACCTGACATGGGAGGGCTCATCTTCCAGTGTCATCTATTTTTGCCTTTATATAATGCTTATGGGGTTCTCTCGGCTAGAATACTGGAGTGGTTTGCCATTCGCTCCTCCCTTGGACCACATTTTGTCAGAGCTCGCAGTGACTCATCCGTCTTGAGTGGCCTTGCACGGCATGGCTCATATCTTCATTGAGTTGTGCAGACCACCTCACCACAGCAAGGCTGTCTAGAACTAACACCAGAATAAGATGTCCTTTTCATCATAGGGGATTGGATGGCAAAAGTAGGTAGTCAATTGGTACCTGGAGTAACAGGCAAGTTTGGCCTTGGAGTACAAAATGAAGCAGGGCAAAGGCTAATAGAGTTTTGTCAAGAGAACTCACTCATCATAGCAAACACCCTTTTGCAACAACACAAGAGCCAACTCTACACACGAACATCACCAAATGGTCAATACCAAAATCAGATTGATTATACTCTTTGCAGTCAAAGATGAAGAAGCTCTATACAGTCAGCCAAAACAAGACCGTGAGCTGGCTGTGGCTCAGATCATGAACTCCTTATGGCCAAATTCAGGCTTAAATTGAAGAACGTAGGGAAAACCACTAGGACATTCAGGTATCACCTAAATCAAATCCCTTATGATTATACAGGGGAAGTGACAAATAGATTCAAGGGGTTAGATATGGTAGACAGAGTGCCTGAAGAAATACAAAGTTTGTAATTTTGTATAGGAGGCCATGACCAAAATCATCCCAAAGAAAAAGAAATGCAAGAAGGCAAAGTTGTTGTCAAGAAGACTTTACAAATAGCAAGAAGAGACACAACGGCCTTCTTAACTGCAAAGAAGTAAGGGAAAACAACAGGATGGGAAAGACTAGAGATCTCTTTGAGAAAATTGGAGATAGCCAGGGAACATTTCATGCAAAGATGGGCACAAAAAGGACAGAAATGATATGGACCTAAAAGAAGCAGAAGATATTAAGATGAGGTGACAAGAATAGACAGAAGAACTATACAAAAAAGATCTTAATGACCTAGATAACCACAATGATGTGATCACTCACCTAGAGCCATACATCCTGGAGTGTGAAGTCAAGTGAGCCTTAGGAAACATCAAAACAAACAAAGATAGTGGAGGTGATGGAATTCCAGCTGAGCTATTTCAAATCCTATAAGATGATGCTATTAAAACGCTGCACTCAATATGTCAGCAAACTTGGAAAACTCTGTAGCGGCCACGGGACTGGCACAGGTCAATATTCATTCCAATCCCAAAGAAAGGCAATGCCAAAGAATGTTCAAACTGTTATATAATTGTATTCATTTTTCACACTAGTAACGTTATGTTCAAAATCCTTCAAGTTAGGCTTCAGCAATATGTGAACTGAGAACTTCCAGAGGTACAAGCTGGGTTCAGAAGAGGCAGAGGAGCCAGAGATCAAATTAGCAACATTTGTTGGATTATAGAGAAAGCAAGGGAATTCCAGAAAAACATCTACTTCTGCTTCTTTACTACATGAAAGCCTTTGACTGAGGGGATCACAACAAACTATGGAAAATTCTTAAAGAGACGGAAACACCAGATCACTTTACCTGCCTCCTGAGAAAGCTGCATGCAGGTCAAGGAGCAACAGTTAAAAGTGGAGATGGAACAATGGGCTGGTTCAAAACTGAGAAAAGTACAAGGCTGTATACTGTCACCCTGCTTAGTTACCTTATATGCAGAGCACATCATGTGAAATGCCACGCTAAAACACTCTCAAGATGGAATCAAGATTGCCAGAAGAAATATCAACAACCTCAAATATGCAGATGATACCACTTTAATGGCAGAAAGTGAAAAGGAACTAAAGAGCTTCTTGACTAGGGTGAAAGAAGAGAGTGAAAAAGCTGACTTAAAACTAAACATTCAATAAACTAAGATCAGAGCATCCAGTACCATCACTTCATGGCAAAAAGGAGAAAACATGAAAACAGTGACAGATTTTATTTTGGCGGGCTCCAAAAATCACTGCAGATGTTGACTGCAGCCATGAATTAAAAGACACTAGTTCCTTGGAAGGAAAGCTACAAAATACAAAGCTCAAAGTACAAACCTAGACAATGTATTCAAGAGCAGAGACATCACTTTGCTGACAAAGTATGTTTACTTTGTCATATAGCCAAAAGTATGTTTTTTTTTCGGAAGTCATGTATGGATATGAGACTTGGACCGTAAAGAAGGCTGAGCACTGAAGAGTTGATGCTTTCAAATTGTGGTATTAGAGAAGATTCTTGAGAGCCTCTTGGACTGCAAGAAGATCAAACGAGTCAATCCTAAAGGAAATCAACCCTGAATATTCATTGTTAGGACTGATGCTAAAATTGGGAAAGATTGAAGGCAAAAGGAGAAGGGGACAACAAAGGATGAGATGGTTAGACAGCATCACTGGACTCAGCGGACATGAGTTTGAGCAAACTCCAGGAAATAGTGAAGGACAGGGAAGCCTGGCGTGCTGCAGTTCGTGGAGTTGCAAAGAGTAAGACATGATTTAGTAACTGAACAACAACATAAGAACATAATATGGGTCCAAGGACAAAGCATAACACAAGTCTTAGTAGAACACTACTCTCACCAATGATGTGACAGTGATTCTGAAATTCTCTGATCACAAAGTAGGTAATAATTTTACATTATACACATGCATACACATACACACTTTTAAATGAATGGACAATTATTAAAAAAAAAAAGAGAGAGAGAACTCTCTTGAGGTAATGATAGAAAAATGAGTTGAAAAGAAAGCAGAGGCTAAGGAGAAAGTGAGCATAGAAAGTGAAAGTGATGGTCACTCAGTAGTTTCCAACTCTTTGTGACCCCGTGTACTGTAGCCCACAAGGCTCCTCTCTCCTTGGAATTCTTCAGGCAAGAATAATGGAGTGGGTAGCTATTCCCTTCTCCTGAGGATCTTCCCAACCCAGGGATTGAACCCATATCTCTTACATTTCCTGCATTGGAAGTCAGGTTCTTTACCACTGGCACCACCTGGGCATCCGAAGTGAGCATAGTCATTGTTATCAGAGTGTCTGCGGATCCTTACCTTGCTAAATCCAGGTTCTAGTTACAAAGTAGAAAATAAAACACAAACTTGAAAACAGCCTTTCTAAAACTTCTATAATCATAAACTGGCCTAGACAGAAGTCACACAATTCATTTGGGGCTTAAGACCTCTCAAGGAAGTTCTATATAACATTTGTTTAACATTGACCTGCATCTGAGTGAATCCAGGTCCCTGGGAGAAACAAACAAATCCTCCTTGGAGAAATGCAACCCAAGTTGCAGAGACACTTCAGAAAGTATCCTCTGAAAGTATAAGTTCTCAAACAGACAAAAAAATACCAAACACATGAAAAAATTATCCTGATTAGAGAAAACTGCAATGCCAAGCCGTGTCTATAAAAGCTTCAGATACTAGAATTTTCAATTGTTGTTCGGTTGTTCCGTCACGTCTGACTCTTTGTAACCCCATGGACTGCAGTACACCAGGTTTCCCTGTTCTTCACTACCTCCCAGAGTTTGCTCAAATGTGACGCCATCCAACCATCTCATCCTCGGTCACCCCCTTAGGTCTGATAATTCTTTTTTTGGAAAAGAATTATTTAACTATATACTTAGCAGATGTGGTCTAATTAAACACGTTAAATGTATTTGAAGAAGCAAAAGAGAATTAAGAAATGAGTAAAAGCCTATTAAAGTTGGTAAGCGGTTTTGGAAAAAAGTAGAATTTCTCAGAATAAAGTGTGGTGGCTCAGACAGTGAAGAATCCACCTGTAATGCAGGAAAATTGGGTTCAATCCCTGAATCAGGAAGATCCTCTGGAGAAGGGAATGGCAACCCACTCCAATGCCTGGAGAATTCCATGGACAGAGGAACTTGGTGGGCTACAGTCCATGAGGTCACAAAGAGTCAGACACGACTGAGTGACTTTCACTTTAATTTAGGTTTTAAAACCCTGTAGAAAAGTTTAAGAGCAAAGCAAAGTAAGATGAAGAAATTATTTGCAAACTGATAGATAGATCTGTACATTTGGGGACTGTTTTTTAGACATCACTCATAATATTTTTGGATATTTCTTTAATGAAGAATTCTATTTCAAAAATTGTTTTTTAAAATTAAAAGCATCCTATTTCATCCTCATTCTTTGTATTTCCAACTTTTTATCATGAAAGCTTTTAAGTATAGAATAGTTAAAACTAGCACAAAACCAAAATCTAGCATGTGCATTTGTAAGTTTATATGCCTCTATTTTTGCTGAAGCACCTGAAGGTAAACTGCAATGGTTTCACCCTTAAACGCTTCAGGAAGCATCTAATTAAGGGTGGGGAAATATGAGATTACAAGGCATGAAAGACTCAGTTAAAAGGCCCAGCAATGAATGAGATTTCAGAGGAACCTAAGACAAAGAATGGAGAGGCGGTATTTGAAGGGATAATGGTTTAAATTTCCTAAAAGGGAAAAAATTTACAATATAAGACTCAGGAAACCCAATGTACGATAAATAAACAGAACTCCACACCTAGATACAATATAGTTAAACTGCAGAACACTCAAGAAAAGGAAAAGATCTTAAAATCAGCTGGAGGTTCTTAAAAGCAGAATCTCTAAAAGGGGGAAAGAAAAAAAGAGAGAGCACGACCTACCAGATCTCAACAGCTACAAAAGGAGCAAGCAAGCATTCGAATACTGTTTTCAAAGTGTGGAGGCCAGCGAGGGGGATTATATCTTCCATTGTGTTAACTGCTAAAGAAAAGAAAATCTTTCAAGAATGAGGCTGAGCCTTAATCATGTGATTACATTTAGCATCTCTGACACCAAGAAAAAGACACCAGACAAATCCAGAAAGTGAGACATTTTATAAGACAAGTAGATTTTAAAAAGTCAGTTCATAAAAGAAAAAGGACAGCTTTAAGTTAAAAGAAGCTAACGAGATTTAACAACCAAGTATAATGTGAACCTGATTATGTTAATAAGACATTAAACTCAGGGGTGAGTTTGAGCAAACTCCGGGAAACAGTGAAGGACAGGGAAGCCTGGCGTGTTGCCGTCCATGGGGTCAGAGAGAGTCAGACGTGACTGAGTGACCGAGCAACAACAAAGTCAGGGGGAAATATAAGCTATTAAGATATTTGGGGGGCAACTGAGGAATTTTGAAATATGGACCAAATATTAGATATTATGGGATTACAGTTACTGGGTTTTTTTGTTCAAGTGTACTAATGATTCTATAGTTACATTGAATAAAGTCTGTCATGATGTATGTGGCTTACTTTCGGATGGTTCAGTAAAAAAATAAAATTTATTACGAAGTGTATATATACTACTTTTTGTGCTGTACTTTCAACCACTCTGCATTTTAAGTACTTTCATAATGAAAAGTTGGAAATGTAAAGAAAATAGTTAACATGATATCTAAACAAACATTGATGGAGTTTAAAATGCTAACAAGATGAAACCGAGTATCTGGACAATAATACCACCCTGGCTGGGAGTGAAAGCTCGATGATGAAATATTCTAAATTTCATATACTGATCAGTGTGTATGTGCTCAGTCATGTCCGACTCTTTACCACCCCATGGACTGTAGAGCCTGCCATCGCTCCTCCATGAGATTGTCCAGGCAAGAATACCGAAGTGGGTTGCTATTTCCTTCTCCAAGGGCATCTTCGCAACTCAGGGATGGAACACATATCTCACGTCTCCTGCATTGGCAGGCAGATTCTTTACCACTGCACCATCTGGAAAGCCCAGTTTTTTTTTTTTTTAAGAGAGTCAGTTATAATTTTTAGAAATTTTAAGATTAGGAAAAAAGTATTTTGCATTTTTCTGTATATTTACAATTTTCAGTCCTCTGCACTTACTTGTATAGTTACAAATATCCATCTGGTAACATTTTCCTTATGCCCAAAGAATTTTATTTAGTATTTTTGGAGTGCTGGTCTACTGACAACGAATATTTTCAGTTTTTATGTCTGAAAAGAAATGCTATAGAGTTTTACGTGTATTTTTCCTTTCTTTTAATATTTTAAAATACTATTGTGCCTCCCCTTGTTTCTGTCATTATTCTTATTTGATAAGTTGTGTATAATGGCTTTTTACCTTGGCTGCTTTTAAGATATTATGACTAATATGTGACATTTTTACATCTGATTGTGATATGCTGTGGTGTTTTCTTCATATTTTCTCTGTTTGGCCTCCTTGGACTTCAATTGTTTTGTTTCCAGTCTTTGTTAATTTTGGAAAAAAACTTCAGACATGGCTTCAAATATTTTTCTCTCTCCTCTCTTTGCTGGTATTCAAGCTACGTGCATTTAGGCTACTTGACACTGTCCCACAGCTTACTCACTGATGCTTCATTATTTCTTGTCTGCTTTTCTCTTCGTTTTGGATAGTTTCTATTGCTAGAAATAGTATTTGGATAGTTTTTATTGCTATTGCCATAAAAGTGACTGAAATAATGCCATTTTCAGCAACATGGAGGAATCTGGAGATTATTATACTAAATGAAATCAGACAAAAGACAAACACAGGATGTCACTAAAACATGGAATCTTTAAAAGAATTCTACAAGTGAACTTATTCACAAAAAAGAAAAAGACAGACTTCAAAAACAAATTTATGGTCACCAAAAGGGGTGGGGGCAGGAGGGATAAACTGGGATTGATACATACATACTACTATATATAAAATAGGTAACTAATAGTGAAAGTGAAAGTGAAGTTGCTCAGTCGTGTCCGACTCTTTGCGACCCCGTGGACTGTAGCCCACCAGGCTTCTCCGTCCATGGGATTCTTCAGGCAAGAATACTGGAGTGGGTTGCCATTTCCTTCTCCAGGGGATCTTCCCAACCCAGGGATCGAACCCAGGTCTCCCGCACTGCGGGCAGATGCTTTAACCTCTGAGCCACCAGGGAAGCCTGGTAACTAATAAGGACCTACTATATAGGCATAGGAACTCTACTCAATACTCTAATGACCTATATGGGAAAATAATGAAAAAGAAGAATATGAAAAAGAGTA
This sequence comes from Okapia johnstoni, assembly GCA_024291935.2. Classification (NCBI taxonomy): domain Eukaryota; kingdom Metazoa; phylum Chordata; class Mammalia; order Artiodactyla; family Giraffidae; genus Okapia; species Okapia johnstoni. The sequence goes on along the minus strand of CM044326.1, from coordinate 12,634,058 downwards.
AATCACTTTGCTGTACACCTGAAACTAATACAACATTGTAAATCGAATATTCTCCAATATAAAATTTTTAAAAAAGAAAGAAATCTTTGGGGAAAGAACTACACTATAAACTTGGATGAACATTTGAGTGAAAAATTACAGAAGCATACAAATAGTATGATACCATTTATGAAAGTATAAGAAAAATGAAATAAAGATACTATTTAAACACAACCATATATGACAAAATTATGATGAAAGCAAGAGAAGGATAAAATTTTTAGAATACTAGTGGTTACGCTAGTGGGTGGGACAGGGTGGATGAGGAGGTTGTGGGGGCAGGTGGGGACACAGGACTGGAGAAGAGTGTCGGAGAGTCTGAATACATTTTGCAATGCTCTATTTCTTAAGTTGGGAAGTAGACTAATGAGTGCCTACTTGATTATGTTTCATAATTTATAATATACTTTTGCACAATAAACTTCATAAAAACTGAAAAACAAGCAAAAATAAACTCTATTGTTAAGTTCTTGAGTACCCTGCAACTTCCAGGAGCCCTTCACACAGATGGCCCTGAAGAAATCCTCTCTGCCTCAGGTAAGACCTATTTTTCCTTCCTGGCCCAGGTTACTTCTCTCTAGACCTCCTCTGTTTCGCATAATGGGCTGGGAACTCAAGTCCTCCCACTCTCGCACCTCCACTCAGGAAAGTAGAAACTGAGTAGTTTGCATACTTTCCTTTCACAAATTTGCCCTTGGTATCTTTAGAGCAGGCACTCTGAAGTGGTTCTCTGATGCCTTGAGCCAACAGTCTGACTTCTGCATTGGGCAGAGGAAACAAGTAAGGGCTGCAAGCATACCTGTTAACCATTGTCAGAGTCCTCCAGAGAAAACAAGTTAAGGGGACAGGAACTCTGGTTTGGGGCTTATGGAAAGGCTTCAGGCTTCAGGCAGCATCAGAAGGGGGCTTGAAAAGTGAGTAGGATTTTGATAGATGAATGAACATTCTTTTTAGAGGGAAATGTAATGAGATGGTTGGATGGCATCACTGACTAGATGGACATGAGTTTGAGCAAACTCCAGAAGTTGGTGATGAACAGGGATGCCTGGTGTACTGCAGTCCATGGGGTCACAAAGAACCAGACACGACTGAGCGACTGAACTGATCATGAGAGAACATCACAGGGCTTTTGGACTTTGAGCCTTTGGTTTGACTCATTCACGTGGGAAGAGAGTAGGTGACAAAAACTGGACTGAGCTAACAGCAGAGAGTTAGGATGGTGTGTTAAGGAGACAGGTCTTTGTTCTTTAGACCCTGAGAGGCCACAGGGGATTGTTGAGTAAGTGTTTAACATGGCCAGATCTCTCTATGAAGATTTAAATAGTTAATCTTGGACTTCCCTGGTGGTCCAGTGGTTAAGAATCCACCTGCCAATGCAGGGGACATGGGTCCAATCCCTGGTCCAGGAAGATTCCAAATGCTCCTGTGCAGCTAAGCCCATGCACCACAACTACTGAAGCCTGCATGCCCTAAACCCCATGCTCTGCAGCAAGCCTCCACAACTAGAGAGTAGCCCCCCGATTCCCCAACTAGAGAAAGTGCATGCTCAGCAACAAAGACCCAGCACAGCTAAAGATAAATTATTAAAATAAATAATCTTGAAAACTTACAAGGGATAAGGTACTGTGTGTGTGTGTGTGTGGTGGGACTGCAGAGAAACATAAAGACTTAAGATTATTGCCCTAGTGACTCATAATCCAGCTGAATTTGAAGACTATAAATCAAAGGGGTAAAGAAACAGGACAGTTTTCCAGCTTCCCTGAAATGGGTCTTTAGTGTGCGGTTTCCTTATCTGGTTGAAATCAGTGTGACTAACCAAAAGTGTCTAAATTAAAGTACAAAGCCAAATAGTTAGTTTCTGCCTTGCTCAGCCCGTTTTAAATTGAGTTGAGTGGTAATTAAGTGGTATAATGCTAGGACAGAGGTCATTACCCCTTCTTAGGAAAGGCACATTCCTGTAGTAATAACCACAGGATTTCATGTCCACAAGTCCCATGGGCCCTCCTTTTAAAGCACAGACTACAGGAATCTGAACAGCCACATGGTATGCAGTGCCCATGAGAGGATGGACTCACTTTCCCTGGGCAGTAGGCTCCAAGAAAGGGGCTTCTCTCACAGATAGGCAGCAGGTCTTCTGATGCTAAGTGTGCCAGACAGAATCCTCTTTTGCATCCCTTCAGCCTGATCTTCAAATTAGTTGTTTTGTGAATCTACCAGTCTGGATAAATGCAGCAACCTGCCTCAGAGGTTGGTAAGGTGATCTGTTTATCACTGTGTATTGACTGAGATCATGACGACATGGAGCAAGCTGGGTCTCTTCCTCTCCACCTATCCATCATCCCCTAAGCGCCAACACACCCTATTGGAAAGGAAGAGTCTGCCGAGACATCTGCTAGAATTATATTGTACTTCATCTTACTTTGGAGTAATGAGATCATTTAATGTGAAATGTAATTTAAAAGTGTGATGGGGCTCTTTTCTTTTCCCCTCCCTTGATAATAGCTTCAGACTCTGCGTGCAGCTTGACTGACACATCAATAACAAGGGTGGAGTGAAACCTATTCCTTTCAGAAAATGAGTGTCCGCTGAGAGAGCAGGACAGAAAGCAGCCATGAGGTGGGTCTTTGAAGACTTTGCCTCTGCCTCCAGCTCATCTCCCAACTCGTTCAGGATTCCTGACTCTGGGCTCCACACAAAGCCTGGTTCACAGGGAAGAGAAGACTTCAAACGCATGCAAATTAAGCTACCTCCAAACTGAGACACCAAGTAACAGCTCAAACCATATTCCCTTCTCTTTTCCTCCACTCACCTGCTTTAGAAAATGATACTCTATCCTTCCAGGATACAAAAACAGAGCAGCTGATTCAGATCAAAAGATGCCACTTCCATTAGCAGTTTCAAGTGTATTTGTTACCCCTCGAGGGGTGTACGTGGGGAATTATTAGCACTGGGTGAGGCTGGAAATGTAGTCTTCTGGAAAAATCTCACAGTCAAGGTGAAGTCCCATAAGGCAACTAATAGTTTTAGATTCACATATTTAAGAAGAAAAGTGGCAATTGTATGATAAAATGTTAGCGAAGCTCAAAAAACAGCTAAAACATTTTAGTCTTTGGGAGGAATGATACGAGATGGGAGATTTGTTACCAGTTATCTGTAGGCATCAATAATAACATCCTCTGTTGCCATAATTAACATATATGATCAATATAAAAATCAGTACAGTCAAAAGAGAGAGGTAGAGATACAAATGATAGTTATGTTAGGAGACTAGAAGGTGACGGCAGCAGGAAATTGGATTTGGGCTTGCTTCATTATTATTACTACTTCTGAGTGTGTTTAGAATTATTCAACCCTTAAAACCATGAAGTAGCCTATTGTTTTCCTCTATTTCTTTGCACTGATCACTGAGGAGGGCTTTCTTATCTCTCCTTGCTATTCTTTGGAACTCTGCATTCAGTTGGGTATATCTTTCCTTTTCTCCTTTGCCTTCCGCTTCTCTTCTTTTCACAGCTATTTGTAAGGCCTTCTCAGACAACCATTTTGCCTTTTTGCAATTTTTCTTTTGGGGGGGATGGTCTTGATCCCTGCCTCCTGTACAATGTCATGAACCTCCATCTATAGTTCTTCAGGCACTCTATCAGATCTAATCCCTTGAATCTACTTCTCACTTCCACTGTATAAATGTAAGGGATTTGATTTAGGTCATACCTGAATGGTCTAGTGGTTTTCCCCACTTTCTTCAATTTAAGTCTGAATTTGGCAATAAGGAGTTCATGATCTGAGCCACAGTCACAGCCACCAAGACCAGCTCCTGGTCTTGTTTTTGCTGCCTGTATAGAGCTTCTCCATCTTTGGCTGCAAAGAATATAATCAATCTGATTTCGGTATTGGCCATCTGGTGATGTCCATGTGTAGAATCACCTCTCTTGGCCTCATTTTTTCTCATCTACAAAAGGTAGCTATTGTTAGTGCATAACTTATCCTTATATAAAGCACCTGGTATATGTATTTTTTTTTAAAGCTCATTAGGTACTTTTCAAAGCTATTTAAAAATGCCCAGTAGGGCCTTTTCAATCTAGTCCACAAACCAATAGCACCTGCAAGACCTAAAGCTCACTAGCAAGGCAGACTCTCACCCATCACTTCAAACCTACCTCATTGGAATACGCATTTTAACAAGAGTCAGGTGATTCATATTGCTCTTCAAATGCTAATTTGCATGCAGCATATCTGGGGTAGAATCTGAGGCTCTGCCCTTCCTAGTGAGCTCCCAGGTTAGGCCTATACCGCTGGTCTAAGGGCCAGAATTTGGTTAGCAAGTGTCTAAAGCAGGGGTCCCCAACTTGCAGAATCTAATGATTGATGATATGAAGTAGAGTTGATGTAATAAAGGAGATCAGTCCTGGGCGTTCATTAGAGGGACTGATGTTGAAGCCGAGACTCCAATACTTTGGCTACCTCATGCGAAGAGTTGACTCATTGGAAAAGACCCTGATGCTGGGAAGGATTGGGGGCAGGAGGAGAAGGGGATGACAGAGGGTGAGACGGCTGGATGGCATCACTGACTCGATGGACATGGGTTTGGGTAGACTCTAGGTGTTGGTGATGGACAGGGAGGCCTGGCGTGCTGCAATTCATGGGGTTGCAAAGAGTCGGACACGACTGAGCGACTGAACTGAACTGAATAATAGAAATAAAATGCATAATAAATGTAATACCCTTAACTTATCCTAAAACCATCCCGCTAACCTGGTCTGTGGAAAAACTGTCTTCCATAAAACCAGTCCCTGGTGCCAAAAAGTTTGGGGACCACTGGTCTAAAGAATGTCTACCACATTGGAGATACCTAGTAAAACAGCCTAGAGCACCCATTCTTGACTGGGTGCGTCAGGATCACCTGGAGGGCTTGTTAAATCACAAATGAATAGGCCCCACCTCCAGAGCTTCTGAGTCAGTGATCTGGGGAGCACCATTATTTGCCTTCTAACAAGTTCCCAGGTGATACTGATGGTGCTGTCCAGGGATCACATTTTGAGTATTATTGGTCTCCAGACTCAAGTGGAAAATAAAAGATTAAATATTATAAGAACAGGGAAACAGGATGTTAGTCCAGCATGATTTTTAATTACAATGTACATGTTAAAACCTACAATGTGCAATAGAGATTACTTGGAGGATGTACATGTTAAAATCTAATATGTACAATAGAGATTGCTTAAAGGAATCGGTGTGTGCATGCTCAGTTGCTTCAGTCGTGTCTGACTCTTTGCAACCCCATAGACTGTAGCCCACCAGGCTCCTCTGTCCATGGGATTCTCCAGTCAAGAATATTGGGGTGGGTTGCCGTGTCCTCCTCTAGGGGATCTTCCTGACCCAAGGATCAAATCCGAGTCTACCAGCAATGGCAGGTGGGCTCTTTACCACTTGTGCCACCTGGGAAGCCCTAAGGAGTCGATACTAAAGAGGAATTTGGGGATTTTTCTATTTGCCAGATGTAACTGACAATAAAAGATTGCCCCCCTTAAAACCACCCCTTTCTTCCTAGGCTGCAGTTTCAGAAGCAGCAGCTCTTCTAAGCCACTGACCATTTCCAGGTACACAAAGCGACTACTGACTTTTAGAGATAAACACGTTGATTTGAGGGGAAAAGGGGAGGAGCTTAAGAAACACAGGAGGGTGCAATGACTAAAAATACAGGCATAAATGAACGAGTGAGTGAGCATATTAAAGGCTCGATAGCCTCAGATTCAGCAAGGTGGATATGTCCATATACTCACCATTTTTTGTTTCATTATTTATGTTACAGTGTGCTCCTAAAAGTTTTTAAAATGTTTTGAAAATGGTCCTGGCTTTATTAACCTCAAGGTGTTGAGCTGGGGAGTATTAAGTCTCCATGGTATAGGAAGTACAGTACTGAGTCACCACCGTTGCCCTTGGTCACTGGTGGGACTATAAGCCAGGCTCTGTCCTTTAAAGAGAAGCAGCTGTCTCCACCAGGCACATAATCATATGTGCCTGGCAGATTAGATCCCACAGCCATAGCCCTTCAACGTAAATGCCCTCAGATTTAAGAAGGCTGTAACACCCCCTGACTCCAACCCAGGTTTATTTCAAAAGGCAGTTATCCTATCTCCTGAGAAAGAGCTGATGCCTCAGAATTGGGGGAACAAATGCAAAGTATAATAGTCATCATAATAATTTTTAAATTGTATACAATATAATGGAATCATCCTAATATGAGATATTCATTGCAGTTATGTAGACAATGACAGATTGTCCACAACTGCCCAGAGTTTAGTCGATAGAACATTACATTGCCATTAAAAATTATGTCTGTGAATACCAAGTGATAATTATTGCATTACGGCAACAAATACTTTTACGGTTAAGTTAAAAGAGAAAACAATGACATAGCATTGTATCTAGAGCTTAATTACTGCTGTATTTTTTAAATTCGATGCCCTAGAAGCACCTGAAATAAAACATCACAAAATGTAGGCATTTTGTGTTTGCAGGACTTTAAAATTTTGCTCTTTTCCCCTTAATCACTGTTTAATACAAGTGTGCACTAAGTTTATCATGAAAAAATGAACCATTTTTAAAATTATGGCTTTCTAAATTATTACTCTCTAATTACAGTTATGCTAAAATATCTACTTGTTAAAAATAGAAGTCAACGTATTAGCAGAGTTGCTTTTATGAGGATTTAGGGCAACGGGGGCATGGAGGGGCTCTCTAATTGCCAAATATATTCAGTGGGGTTTTCAAATGAAACAAATGCAAAGTAGGAGAAAATGAAAGTGTCAGCACCTTTGCTGTTCATAGGCACAGGAGACTTCTCAAAGGAGCTCCTGAAATTTGGGGGATCTATCTTGAAATGAAACAACAGCTTGCTCTCGACCTCTTTTCTCCCATTGAAGAGCTTGGAGGACATATTCCGGCCTCACTCGGCCACCCCATGCCTGAGCCTGGCCTCCCACAAGGGGGCAATGTAGCCGGGAGCTTTCTGCTCTCCTCACTTGGATGAGAGCCCCGCGGAGGATCATGCCCTACCTTTCAGGACCTCAGGGGAGGTAACAATGCCTGTTAAAGCAGAATCCTCTAAACCAGAATCCAGGGGAGGTCACCACACCTGTAAACCAGGATCCAGTCCCTGGCAGCCTCACTCCCATAGGTGCTGGCTAGCATGACTTTGTGCCCATCGCCCTACGGGCTACATACATACCAACTCTATATATACCATCAGCTATATGCATACCAACTTCATGTGACCAGAAGTGCACACAGATTTGGGGCTCAGGACACACTCACATGCAGAGAGCAATAATCCTATTTTTAACCAACCATGCCCAAGGAGGGCCACGTATCTATCAATCAGGGTCCTATCTAGTGACGCTTTGCAGAATCTCACTGGAAAACAAAATGTCCTTTCACCCTGAGTCCTGAGGTCCTAGGAATTTTGCCAGTAAAATTGGGGAAATTGGGCTCTTTTTCATGTTGTGAGCCCCATCAAGATGTTAAAGTGCGTTCATGCCGATCTTCAAATAATTTTCCAAATAATGGCAAACCTTCCCCCTAGAGTACACAAGAGGACTCAAGAATTCATTCGTTCATTCACTCCATTCATTCAACAACTACTCGAGGGCCTTCTGTATGCAAACAGAGTGCCAGGTAGTAAGTGGTACATGAGACACAGCAGCCACTCCCAATGAGCCGAAGGAGCAGATTCAGAGACAGAAGTAAGGAAGCAGGCTCATAGAACGTGCGAAGGCTCTCCCAGCAGTCAACATGGGGAGCAGAAGAACAGTGGGCTCTCTGGGAGAAATGAGGTCTCAGCTGAGCAGGGGCACACAGGGGGAAGATAGCCTGGCAAAGGTGACGGCAAGTGGGGGGTGGAAAGGGGAAGAACTTTCTAGAGAGAAGAACAGCCAGGACAAGAGCGAAGGGACAAGAGAGAGTTCTAGGGGAATAAACAGGACGGCAGAGGGGAAGGAACAGGGATTTTCAAGGCCTTTGTAAGCCATATTGGCATGGTAGCACACTTCAAAGCTACCTGCCTCCCCACCTGCTAATCCTGCGGAAGGAGGAGGGAGCTGATGACAATCAGAGCCCAGGTCACAAATGTCATTGTGGACAAATGTCATTGGTTATGGAGCTTTCCTTGTAAATGCAGTGAGCTTGAAAATGTCCAGCCCCTCGTCGCATTCTCTTCAGTTTGACTGTTTGCCTTCCTTTCATTGGCCTCTTTTTCCCCAGGACCCCTTTCTTGTCAGAGCATCTGGTTCCCATGGGGTGTCTGGAGCTATCTCTTATTCTGGAAGAGTCCTGCCCTGTGGAGGTCATGTGGGAACTAGGGTAGAACCCAAGGGAAGGGAGGGAACCTCCAGACCCATAAAGCTGCCTTCTCTCAGCTCAGGGACCTTTGGCTGATGGCTGGACCTCAACATAATAGCTGCAAATGTTGGTTCATAATGTATAAAACGGGATGCTTAAAAGGCTGTGAAGTTTGTCAATGTACAAAACAATAGGTTCCATGGAATGTGAATATACAAAATGGTAAGACTGCTTAGACTTCTCTTGGAAAGTGATTAGACACCGAGGTCACGTTGGAACCCAGCTCAAAGCAGGTGTTTAGTATAAGCTCCTTCCTTTCAGCTCCTTCATTACTCTGAGCCCTAGAGTTCACAAAAACCTGGCCAGTTAAAGTCAGCTGTGAAAATCCACAAAAGGAGCCCTATAGAGAACAACAAGCATAAAATGTTTAAAGGGGGGGGGAGATCATTGTACCCTGAACACACAGACAAGGACAATTGTCTGTTAGGCATTGTACAAAGAAACCACTTTGCTCTTGGGAAGTTGTCTGTCCACTGGTGAGATGAGTCCACCCACATGACACAACTGGTGATTCAAACTACATGTAGAGGAAGGGCGAAGAGATGTAGCTACTGAAACGGGTGCCATCCATCCCAGCTGGGTATAGATGGTTTTGTGGAGGAGGGGGCATTTGGGAGAGCGATAAGGTTTGGATTCCAGGGTAATAGAAAGACCCAAGGCAGGGAGGAAGGAAACATGAGAAAGAGAAAAGTTCAGTTGGGTTGCCCATGAAATGAATCAGATGTTAGAACCAAAGGAAGGCAGGTTGGAAAGTCCCATTGGGATGAGGGGATGGCAGGTCCAGAGGGCGCCGGCTTTCTGCTGACTCCAGGAATTCCATCCTGCCTGGCTGGGGTCTCTGAGGACACTAGGTCAGGATGGAACGTGGTGAGTATGGTTGACAAGAGACACTTGTGACCACCGGCAGCACATATTCACATTTTTGTGTGACATGACACATGGGGCCCTGGAGCACTCCCTGACACTGGAGCACCCAGCCAAGCCTCGCACCAACTTCACCTGAGAAGTAATTGCCCTGTTTCCAACCTTGGTAGCCACATACTTGGCCCTCTCTCTGTTCATCACATTTCAGAAAACCACTGCCACTCTCCCCAGGGCTGACCTAGGGACATGGTCAGCCTAGGGACATCCTAGGCATCACGGTCAAAAGACACAGTCAGGATCCAGGACCCAGAAAGAGCAGCCTGGGATGACTGACGACAAAAGGCAGCCATACTCCCGGCCTCCGCTTGGCAGATTCAGGGCAACAGCTATGGAAAAGCAGCACGTGCTTCATTTCTGCCTATTCCACATGGCCTCCGAGCCCTCTGCTGCTGAGAAGAGTGTGGAGTATCCCGTGTGAGCCTCTCATGAACCGTGATGCTGTTTTTCCTGAAGGCCCTTTCATTCCAGCGGGTTTCCATATCTCAGTGTTTACTGCCCTTCCATCCTAACTTGCCCATGGCCAACAGCTGTCATAGTCATCCATGTAGACAAACTCAGAGTTACCCTCCCCTCCTCTCCCAGCCCCAAAATGTCCTGTCAATCCTGTTCACATCTGTATCCTGTACGGTAGAAGGAACACCCTCCACGAGGAGTGGTCAACAACTAAAATTATGAGATAGAGTTCCAACTGAATGCCTTGTTAAACACAGTGATCAACCCCAAATAAAATGATGCACTGCTGATAAGGAACCACTGGCCCCCAGGGGATGATCCCAGAGAGAAACACACATTCTATGACCAAATCTCTGACATATGCAGTAAGGAGGCACCCATCTTTAAATATGAGCCAATAAAATGTAACAGCAAGCAGGATATTGAGGGAAATCAGCATTATTATTAGTGGTGGATTTAAATCGTGCTCACAGAAGACTCAGATTTTTTAAACCTCTGATTTCTGAAGAGATTTTCACTTGAAAGTACATTGTATAAGTAAAGTAGGACATTTCCTTTTGACAGAAACAATGATGATTAAGATCATAGGCTAGTCAATAAAATCCTCTTAACCCATAATTATACTGAAGAGCACTGCTGCTGCTGCTAAGTCGCTTCAGTCGTGTCCGACTGTGCAACCCCATAGACGGCAACCCACAAGGCTCTGCCGTCCTTGGGATTCTCCAGGCAAGAACACTGGAGTGGGTTGCCATTTCCTTCTCCAATGCATGAAAGTGAAAAGTGAAAGTGAAGTCGCTCAGTCGTGTCTGACTCTTCGTGACCCCTTGGACTGCAGCCTACCAGGCTCCTCTGTCCATGGGATTTTCCAGGCAAGAGTACTGGAGTGGGGTGCCATTGCCTTCTCCCACTAGTGCCAAACTAATCTTGAGTACAGTCTGTATCTCCATCTCTGTCTCTTCTGGATGGCCTTTCCTTATACCCACCTGTCAAGTCCTACCTCCTTACGGAGGTGAAGAGCAGGAACCTCTTCCCCCAAGAAGACTTCCTTACAACTCAGACAAGAGAAAGCTCTGTCCCTTTATGCTCTTGGAGCGCTTTTATAGCCTACCACATTGTGGGCTATAATACACGTGTCTTCTCCGCCCTGTTCAGCTGGGAGTCCCTTACTGGGAGAGAGGACATCTCAATCATTTTGTCCACTCTACAGTAGCTATCTTGTTGTCTTTCAAAGACTAGTCCTTTCATAAAAGTGTTTTAATTGAAAAACACATGTCTGATGTTAAACCAAGCAGAATAATGAAGAATAAATGGAACTTTGAGAAAATGACTGATAGTGCCTTATCTACAGTTGGATGCACAGAAAAGGCTAATAAAATTTAAACCCAAAAAACAACAGAAAAAATAAATGTCTTTCTTAGGACAGCATTCCTTTGTATGGCTAGGCAAAACTTTAATCAACGTCTAATTACTGAACACATGCAGTACTGGGATTTTTTTCCATTGATAAATAATCATACATTGGAATTTGAAAGATGGTAATGGTAACCCTATATGCGAGACAGAATAAGAGACACAGATGCATAGAACAGTCTTGTGGACTCTGAGGAAGAAGGTGAGGGTGGGATGTTCTGGGACAATAGCATTGAAACATGTATATTATCATATGTGAAGCGGAACACCATTCCATGTTCTATGCATGAGACAAATGCTCAGGGCTGGGGCATTGGGATGACCCAGAGGGATGGGATGGGGAGGGAGGTGGGAGGGGGGTTCAGGATGGGGAACACATGTAAACCCATGGCTGATTCATGTCAATGTATGGCAAAAACTACTACAATATTGTAAAGTAATTAGCCCACAAGTAAAATAAATAAATTTATTAAATAAAAAAAATAAAATAAAATAATGAGAAACAAAAAAAAAAAAGAATCATACAATGAGCAAAAATGAACTATCAATTTTGTGGGTGTAATAACTACTTTAGAATAAACTACTGGAAAGCAGTTTGACCCATAAACATGCATATGTGTGTTTAAGACTTTATATAAATTGGTACTAAGTGGGAATTCTAATGTTTCATAAATAGGCGTAATCTTTGCATGGGTTTTCTGTTACCTATGCTCAATTCAAGTTACAGAATGTCCCTTTCTTAGTAGGTATAGTCTGGCTCTTGAATTTGTGCTGGGTTTTATCCCGAGTGTGTTGTCTGCTCCTCTTCTAGCCCTTCACTCTGTTGGGCTCCTGGATCCACCTTTCACAGAGCGCTCCGTATGAGGAAGGAGGCTTGCTTGCCGTCTGGCGGTTGGCGGGGTTCAGCCAATGAAGGGACCTTTAAGAAAGCTAAAGAGGTGCTGGTGGGGGAGGGGGGAGAAGTTCAGCACATCCACTCTCCCGGCCTCCTCACTACTGTCTTGTCAATGGTTGCATTTCTCGGAAAAGGACCACAGCTTTGGTTAGATGTCCCCACTCCACAGCTTCTGGAAAATATTCCCTCCTCTTGCCCTTCAAGCCTTGGGTGGCAGGGAATATGCAGGTAGCATCTCTCCACTCTTACTAGCCCTGAGGTGTTTCACCATGCCTTGTGGACTTCTGCAACCCAGCCCACATCTCTACGAAGAGGCCTGTCCTTAAACTCTCCCCCTCACCCTTCTGAGTGTTCCGACTATTACTTGACAGGCTTGGACTGACATAGTGACTGGTACCAGGAGTAGTTCAGAGGCTGTGTGGCAGCACACAACCATTAGAGATAATGTGGACACAATTTCTAAAATTAACAATGGTGTCTTTTGTGAAAATGCAAATATTTTAACCCACAATGCCTGTGACAATGGCTAATTTGATGATGGATCCCCTAGAAATTAAATAAGTGGACAGCTTATACAGTTTACTGAACATTCTGGTTCTGGTGGGCAGAATGCTATATAAATCACTATCATGGGTTTCTATCACCTCACATACATTTTCTAGTCATAAACTGGTTTACAGACCCAGAGTAGGTTTTATCCTTTGAGGAAGAACACTACAATGTGGCCACAGGTATATGCTATGAATTTTCCTCTAGGCCTTCCCCAGAAGGAAGAAAATATTCAGGAAAAGGAATACCTAGACCTTCCAAAGGTTATTAGATTCTGTCTCTGAACTAATGTCAGGTTCTGGAGTTGATAAGTGGCCCATGCTGACAGTTCAGACTGGTGACTTATGTAAATTAGATGATGCATAGACTAATGCACCTCTCCATTAGTCTAGTGGGACTCATCATGGTTTGTTTGCCCAGTTCCAACATGTAGAGGTCCAAAGACTTGAGAAATACAAGAATGTTAACTCTTAACACAGCCCCATTTAACAAATTATTTGGCTTATAAAAAAACCAGATGGCGTTCCAACAAAACTGTATATGATTGTTTCTCCTAAACTCACAAAGTAAGAGAAATACAAGTAAAATTAAGAAAAAGAGGCCCACTCTCAGCTAAAGAGCCAAGAGAATTCCCTTGAAGGAACAAACAATGAAACAGACCCATCCAGTCTAACAGACACCACATTCAAAAAGGAGATAATGAAAATACTGAAGGAATTAAGAAAGGCTCTTGACAGATTACTCTAAAAAAGAACTAAAAATGATAAGGAGAAGCCAAGAAAAATTAGAAAATTCATTTGCAAAGATAAAAGCTGAGCTAGAGGCAATGAACAGCAGAATGGATAATGCAGAAGAAAGAGTAAGTGATCTGCAAGATAGAATAATGGAAATTATCCAATCAGAACAAACAACAGAAAGCCAAATGAAAAAAAAATGAAAGTGACATAAGAGACCTATGGGACAGTATAAAGTGTGCCAATCTACACATAATAGGGGTCACAGAGGGAGAAGAAAGAAAAATGGTACTGATTATGTATTTGAAGAAATCATGGCTGAAAACTTCCCAAACCTAGAGAAGGAAACATATATCCAGATACAGGAATCACAGAGAGTCCCAAATGAGATAAACCCAAACAGACATACCCTAAGATATAATAAAAATGGCAAAAGTTAAAGCTTGAGAAGATTCTAAAGGCAGCAAGAGAAAAGCAGAGTTAATTACAAAAGAACCCCCAAAAGTCTATCATCTGATTTCTCTATAGATACACTTCAGGGCAGAATGGAGTGGCAAAATATTAATATATTCAAAATCTTGGAAAGGAAAAATCTGCAATCTAGAACACTCTGCCCAGAAAGATTGTCATATAGAACAGGAGAGATGAAGAGTTTCTCAGATAAGCAAAACTCAAAGAATAGAGTAACACTAAACTGATCCTAAAAGAAGTATTGAAAAGTCTTCTCTAAATAGAAAAGAAGCAAAAAGATACAGGAAAGAGAAAATCACCATTAGAAAGTAAATCACTTAAATGAGTATACAGATCAAAAAGAAAAAAATCTATTTGTGAAAGATGAGAAACACAAGGAAAAATGAAATGATAAACCTGAAGATGTAAAAGAGGACATCAAAATTATATAATGGGGGTAGTAAGAAAATATAGATTTTTTTTAGAATGATTTTGACCCTATATGACCATCAATCAAAGTAAGCAGATACAGGAAGGGGTTAGCATACTTGAAAAATGGGTAACCACAAATCAAAATATAATAATAGATTCACAAAAATAAAAAAGAGAACACAAGCATAAAGTAAAAGGAAATTATCAAGCTGCTAAAAGAGAAACAAAGAGAGAAAGAAGAAACAGAATCAACTGGACAAGGTTTAAAATGACAATAAATACATATTTATCAAAATTTACCTTAAATATCAGTGGACTAAATGTTCCAATCAAAAGATAGAGTAGCATATTGGATTGAAAAAAATAAAAACTAAGAGCCTATAATATGCTGCCTACAAAAGACTCATTTTAGGGCAAAGTGCACACTAAGATTGAAAGCGAGGGTATAGAAAAAGATATTTCATGCAAATAGTAAGAAAGTTTGGGGTCTCAAACTTTTATCAGATGAAATAAGACTTTAAAAGAAAGGTCATAAAGAAGGGCACTATATAATGATAAAAGGATCAGTACAAGAAGAGGATTTTACACTTGTCACCACATGTGTACCTAATAAGGATCACACAAATATATAAAATAAATACTAATAGACATAAGGGGACTTCCCTATAGCTCAGATGGTAAAGAATCTGCCTGCAATGCAGGATATCTGGGTTCGATCGCTGGGTCAGGAAGATCCCCTGGAGATGGAAATGGCAACCCACTCCAGTATTCTTGCTTGGAGAAATCCATGGACAGAGGAGCCTGGCGGTCTAGTCCACGAGGTCACAAAGAGTTGGACACAACCAAGGAACTCACACACACAGTGCCACCTGGGAGGGCTACCATTTATGGGGTCACAAAAGAGCTGGACCCACTTAGTAACAGACTAATAGACACAAAGGGAGAAACTGATAGGAATACAATAATGGTATGAAACTAAAAAAAATGAGAAAAGAACAATAATATGGAGACTAAAAAATATGCTACTAAAAAAAATAAAACCAATAAACCAGTGATAAAATCCAAGAAGAAATTCAAAACTACCTTGAGACAAATGACAATGAAAACACGACTACACAAAATCTATGGGATGCAGCAAAAGCAGTTTTTAGAGGTTTTCTTAAAAAAGAAAAGAAAATCTCAAGTAAACAATCTAACCTCCTACTTAAAAGAATTAGAAAAAAAAACACATGAAGTCAGCAGATGGAAGGAACTAGTAAAGATCAGAAAGAAAACAGATTTTTACAAAATAGAAAAAGAATTAATAAAACCAAGAGCTTGTTCTTTGAAAGGGTAAACAAAATTGACAACCTCTGGCCAGGCTCACCAAGAAGAAAAGAGAGAGAACCGACATAAGCAAAAGAAATGAAAAAGGAAACATAACAACCAATACCACAGAAATACAAAAAAAATAAGGGAATATTATGAACAATTATACACCAACAAAGTCAACAATCTAGAAGAAATTAACAGGCTTCTGGAAACATACTCCCTACCATAATTGAATCAAGAAGAAATAAATAATTTGAACAAACTGATCATTAGAAATGAAATAGAATCTATTTTTAAAAAACCTCCATACAAACACAAGTCCAGGACCAGATGGCTTATTCTACCAAACATAAGAAAAACTTATATCAATCTTTCTTAAACTCTTCCAAAAGTTTGAAGAGGGAACACCCACAGACACTCTATGAAGCCACCATCATTCTGATACCAAAACCAGACAAGGACACCACAGAAGAAAATTATAGGCCAATAACTTTGATGAATATAGACACAAAAATTCTCAACAAAATATCAGCAAACCAAATCCAACAGCACATAAAAACATCCACACACCACAACCAAGGAGGATTCATCCCAAACTCACGAGGATGGTTCAAAATATGCAACATCAATGTGATACACCACATTTAACAAAAAGAAAATACAAAGCTATGTGATCATCAAAATAGATACAGAGAAAGAGGCATCAAAAGACATATATCAACTTAATAAAAGCTATTTATGACAAACTCATAGCCAGTATAATTCTCAAGGGTGAAACGCTGAAAGCCTTTCAATTAAAATCTGGAACAAAACAAGGATGTCCACTCCCACCCCTTTGATTCAATATAGTATTGGAAGTCCTCGCCACAGTAACAAGAAAAAGAAATAAAATCTATTTAAATTGGAAGGGAAAAGGTAAAATTGTCACTATATGCAAATGACATACTATATAAAGAAAACCCTAAAGACTCCACACGAAAACTACTAGAACTGGCAAATGAGTTCAGCAAGCTAGCAGGATACAAGATTAACATACAGTTGCATTTCTTTGCACTGTAACAGTGAAATATTAGAAAGAGAATGAAAAAAAAAAAAAACCTTTTAAAGTTACACAAAATAAATACTTAGGAAACCTGACCAAGGAGGTGAAAGACTATTCTGAGAACTATAAATCATTAATAAAGGAAATTAAAGAGGATTCAAAGAAATGGAAAGATATCCCACGCTCTTGAAGAATGAATACTGTTAAAATGACCATACTCACAAAGCAGTCTACAAATTTAATGCAAACCATATCAAATTACCCATGACCCTTTTCACAGAACAAATAATCCTAAAATTTACATAGACCCATAAAAGACCCAGAATTGTCAAAACAATCCTGAGGAAAAATAGAGCAGGAGGCATAACCCTCCCAGACTTCAGACAATACTACAAAGCTACAGTAATCAAAACAGTGTGGTACTGGCACAAAACCAGACATATGGATCAATGGAACAGAATAGAAAACCGAGAAATGAACCCATACACCTACAGTCAATCTTTGACTAAGGAGGCAAGAATAAAAAATGGGAAAAAAACAAAGTCTCATCAGCAAGTGGTACTGGGGAAGTTGGACAGCTGCACGTAAATCAATGAAGCTACAGCACACCCTCACACCACGCTTGAAAATAAACTCAAACAAATGGCTTAAAGATTTAAACATAAGACACGACACCATAGAACTCCTAGAAGAGATCATAGGCAAAACATTCTCCAACATAAATTATATGAATATTCCAATATTTTCTTCTATCAATCTCCCAAGGAAATAGAAATAGTAACAAAAGTGAACAAATTGGACCTAATCAAATTTACATGCTTTTGCACAGTAAAGGAAACCATAAACGAAATGAAAAGACAATCCACAGACTGGGAGAAAATATTTGCCAACAATGGGACTGGAGAGGTCTTCCTTTCCAAAACGTAAAAACAGCTCATGCAACTCAACAACAACAAAAAAAACGGACAACCCAATCAAAAAATTGGCAGACCTAAATAGACATTTCTCTAAATAAGACATACAAATGGCCAATAGGCACATGAAAAGCTGCTCAACATTGTTAATAATTATATAAATGTAAATTAAAACTACAAGGAGATACCATCTCACATCAGTCAAAATGACCATCATTAAATAAACTACAAATAATATATGCTGGAGAGCATGTGGAGAAAAAGTAACCCTCCTACACTGCTCATGGGAATGTAAGTTGATGTAGCCACTATGCAAAACTCTATGAAGAGTCCTCAAAAAACTAAAAATAGAGTTGTCATATGATCCAGCTATCCAACTCCTGGGCATATATCTGGAGTATACAATTCAAAAAGATACATGTGCCCCTATGTTCACTGCAGCACTATTTGCAATAGCCAAGGCATGGAAACAACCTAAATGTCCATCAACAGATGAATGGATAAAGAAGATGTGGTACATACATTCAATGGAATACCACTCAGCCATTAAAAAGAATGAAATAATGCCACATGCAGCAACATGGATGGATGAAGAAATTATAATACTAAGTACAGTAAATCAGAAAAAGAAATGCCATATTAAATTACTTACCAGGAAGCTAAAATATGACACAAATGAACCTATCTATGAAACAGAAACAGAGTCACAGACACAGAAAGCAGATTTGTGGTTGCCAAGGGGGTGGAATATAGGGGAGAGATGGACTGGGAGTTTGGAATTGGAATATGCCAACTATTACATATAGGATGAACAAACAAGTTTCTACTTCATAGTACAGGAAACTATATGCAGAGTACATCATGGGAAACGCTGGGCTGGAGGAAGCACAAGCTGGAATCAAGATTGCCGGGAGAAATAGCAATAACCTCAGATATGCAGATGACACCACCCTTATGGCAGAAAGTGAAGAGGAACTAAAAAGCCTCTTGATGAAAGTGAAAGAGGAGAGTGAAAAAGTTGGCTTAAAGCTCAACATTCAGAAAGCTAAGATCATGGCATCCAGTCCCATCACTTCATGGCAAATAGATGGGGAAACAATGGCTGACTTTATTTTTCTGGGCTCCAAAATCACTGCAGATGATGATTGCAGCCATGAAATTAAAAGTCACTTACTCCTTGGAAGGAAAGTTATGACCAACCTAGACAGCATATTAAAAAGCAGAGACATTACTTTGTCAACAAAGGTCCATCTTGTCAAGGCTATAGTTTTTCCAGTGGTCATGTATGGACGTGAGAGTTGGACTATAAAGAAAGCTGAGTGCCAAAGAATTGATGCTTTTGAACTGTGGTGTTGGAGAAGACTCTTGAGAGTCCCTTAGACTGCAAGGAGATCCAACCAGTCCATCCTAAAGGAGATCAGTCCTGGGTGTTCACTGGAAGGACTGATGCTGAAGCTGAAACTCCAATACTTTGGCCACCTGAAGCGAAGAGCTGACTCATTTGAAAAGACCCTGATGCTGGGAAAGATTGAGGGCAGGAGGAGAAGGGGACAACAGAGGATGAGATGGTTGGATGGCATTACTGAGTCAATGGACATGGGTTTGGGTGGACTCTGGGAATTGGTGATGGACAGGGAGGCCTGGCATGCTGCAGTTCATGGTGTCGCAAAGAGTCAGACACGACTGAGCGACTGAACTGATTATAAACCATAATGGAAAAGAATATAAAAAAGAATGTACTTATGTGTACCACTGAGTTACTTTGCAGTAGAGCTGAAATTAGCACAACATTATAAATCAGCTATACTTCAACAAATAAATAAGACCCCAAAACAAAACAAAACCAGATGGCTGCAGAGAATAATTGTGCATTATTGCAAACTTCATCAGGCAGTGACACCAATTTTAGCTTTGGTTGCAAATATGGTGATTTACTAAGAAAATCAGCACACTGGCCACAGGAATGCAGCTTGACAAATGCTATTTCTCCAATTTCTATTGATAAAGATGATCAGGATGGATTTGCCTTCACATTGTCAACTCTCTTGCTCTTTTGTCAGAGTATAATCCAGATGGACCTTGACCATTCAATATGCCACAGAACATAATGAAGGGCCATTATGTCAGTAATAGTGTACGAATTGTACATGGTGACAAAAATTGCCCACAGCGAATTGGGTGGTATCTAATTTCACCAAATCACAGAGTTAGACACAGAATGCCTTGTTAAATGGAAATGGTCTAATTGAGACTAGAGTCAAGTAAGTCCAGAAGGCACAAGTAAATGGCATGAATAGGCACATCCTTCTAATATTTCCCTGCTTTTCCATCTACTCACACTAATGGCCTCATCGGGAATTCTCAATCACCAGTTAGAGGAGGAAAAAATATGAGCACAGTTTATGCATAAATCTGCAGATATATAGTTCCACAGGGGGCAGGGTGGAGGCTGGCCTTGAAACAAAAGAGATTACTTCATTTGGGCTGACACTGAGTAGTACCTCTTCCTGCCTACCTCTCCTGAAAAAGGAAAAGACCAGAAGTAAGGCTTGACATTAAGTCATTGTCAGTGGTTAACAACTAGGTGGCTGGTTAGGAACTTAAAAGATCAAGATTGGAAAGTTACTGGTAAGGAAGCCTAGGCTAAAGATGTGCAGATGGATCTGTCAGCATGAACACAGAGAAGATAATCACTTCTTACAAAAATGCCACCCCCAGAGGGCATTACTACAGAGCAAGTCCTCAATAGTCAGTTAAAATGCGGATGTCAGTCAACCTTTTCCCAGCAACCCAGGGCAGGCTCAATGGGCTCATGCCCAAACTAGCCATGCAGTCATGGTTGGAGGATGAACTCAAATGATTTTCCCAACCTACAACCAAGAATACTCTACCCAGCAAAGCTCTCATTCAGATTCAGTGGAGAAACCAAAAGTTTACAGATAAGCAAAAGCTAAGAGAATTCTTCACAACCAAACCAGATTTACAGCAAATGCTAAAAGTCTAGGTGGGAAAGAGACCAGGAACTTACAAGAACCTTGTACACTTTTAGACTGCTATATCAAAATCTCATGGGAACACCAAACCAAAAAAGTTCAGTAAGTACACACAGAAAAAACAACCCAAACTCAAGACTATGTATGGTCATCAAATCAAGAGAGAACAAAAGAAGACTAAAGATTTACAAAAACAAACCCAAAACAATTAAGAAAATGTCAATATTGGTAATTATTAACACTTTAACTATAAATGGATTAAATGCTCCCACCAAAAGACATAGACTTTCTGAATGGATACAAAAACAAGACCATATATATATGCTATCTACAAGAGACCCACTTCAGATCTAGGGACATATATAGACTGAAAGTGAGGGGATGGAAAAATGTATGCTATGCAAATGAAAACCAAAAGAAAGCTGGAATAGCAATACTTACATTAGTAAAAAGTAGACTCTAAGATAAAAGCTGTTATCAGAGACAAAGGACACTACATAATGATCTAAGGATCAGTCTAAAATGATATAACAATTGTAAATATATATGCACACAACATAGAAGCACCTCAATATAGAAAACAAATTGCCAACACCTTATATATATAGAAGGGGAAATTGACAGTATCCCAGTAAGTGGGGGAGATTACCTACGGGCACCTAATCTATGACAAGGAGGCAAGAATATACAATGGGGACTGGACAGTCTCTTCAGTAAGTAGTATTGAGAAAACTGGATAGCTATATGCAAAAGAAAAAAATTAGAACATTCTCTAACACCATACACAAAAATAAACTCAAAATGGGCCAAAGACCTAAACGTAAGACTGGATACTATAAAAGTCTGTAGAGGAAAATATAGAAGAACATTTTGATGACATAAATCACAACAAGATCTTTTTTCACCTACCTCAGAGTAATGAGAATACAAAACAAATGGACGGGATCTAATTAAACCTAAATGCTTTTGCACAGGAATGGAAGCCATAAATAAAAACACAACCCACAGAATAGGAGAAAATAATTGCAAAAAAAGAGCAACCAAAAAGGGATTAATCTCCAAAATATACAAACAGCCCATGCAGGTCAATAATGACAACAAAACACAACCCAATCAAAAATGGGCAGAAAATTTAAATAGATATTTCTCCAAAGCAGACATACAGATGACCAATAGACACATGAAAAAATGCTCAACATTGCAAATCAGTTCTACAATGAGGTATCACCTCACACTGGTCAGAATGGCCATCAGTAAAAAATCTACGAACAATAAATGCTGGAGAAGGTGTGAAGAAAAGGGTACCCTCCTACACTGTTGGTGAGAGTGTAAACTGGTACAGCCACTATGGAGAACAGTACAGAGATCCCTGCTTCCCTGGTGGCTCAGTGGTAAAGAATCCATCTGCAACGCAGGAGACATGGCAAGAGCTATGGGTGCGATCCCTGGGTGGGAAAGATGCCCTGGAGAAGGGAATGGGAACCCACTCCAGTATTCTTGCCTGGAAAATCCCATGGACACGGGAGCCTGACAGGCTACACATTCTGAGGGGTCACAAAGAGTCGGACACGACTTAGCAACCAAACAACAACAACAATTCAGCAATCCACCTCCCAGACATACACCCAGAGAAAATCATACTTCGAAAAGGTACGCGCAACCCAGTGTTCATAACAGTACTCTTTACAATACCCAGGACATGGAAGTAACCTGAATGCCCATCAATAGAGGAATAGATAAAGAAGATGTGGTACACACATACAATGGAATATTGCTGAGCCATAAAAAGAACAAAATCATGTCATTTGCAGCAACATGGATGAACCTAGAGATTGGCATGCTGAGTGAAGTCAGACCGAAAAGGACAAATATCATGATATCACTTATATGTGGAATGTAAAAAATGGTACAAATGAACTTATTTACACAAAAGATACACAGTTACAGATGTAGGAAACAATCTTATCATTACTAGGGTAGAAAGGGAGGAGGAATATTAACATATACACACTACTATGTTTTAAATAGATAAAAACGACCTACTATGTAGCACAGCAAACTCTCCTCAATACTCTGTAACAACCTGTACGGGGAAAGAACCTAAAAAAGACACTTTTTACAATGTTTTGTTACTTTCTGCTGTACAGCTGAAGCAAATCAGTTATATATATGTGTACATACATAAAACCAACCGTGGGGCTTCCTTCATAGCTCAGTCGGTAAAGAATCTGCCTGCAATGCAGGAGACCCAGGTTCAATTCCCGGGTCAGGAAGATCCCCTGGAGAAGGAAAAGGCGACTCACTCCAGTATTCTTGCCTGGAGAATCCCATAGACAGAGGGGCCTTGTGGGCTACAGTCCATAGGATCACAAGAGTCAGACATGACTTAGTGACTAAAACCACCACCAAAGCCAACTGTACTACAATAAAAATAAAACTATACCCCAATAAAAAAAATTTTAAAATGCAAAAAACCAAACAAACATAAGACTTTCCCTCTTGGGACTCACTTGGTTCCTACTACTTACTGAATGCCCTCTCTGCCAATGGCAATTAGTACTCAATATGGCTCTAACTAATTCCTGGGTATACCAGACAGTCATTTGGGACAAGCTGATTACATTGTTCCTTCCATCTTCCATTGTGGAAAGCGCAACAATTTTGCCTCACCGGAATAAATGCACTTTATGCTAATAGACTGGCTTTCTTGTATATTGTTTCTGTTTACGGGACAATCAATGCCTTATCTACTACCATGGTGTTACCAAACCAAACTTGGGTCTGCTCATCTGTGCACACACAGTAAAGCTAATCTACTGAGACACCAGGTCATGGTGAAGAAAAGTGTAGCAGTTACTGTAAGGCCAAGCAAAGAGTATGGGCAACTAATGTTCAAAAAGCTTTTGTTTTAGGAAAAGGTTTTTTAAAACAGGGTGAGGAAAGTAAATACAAAGTCACTACACATACAAAATAAAAACAGGGTGAGAGACAGGACCTGAGGGTATGTTATCAGCTCGTGGACATTCTTCTGACTAGGCTGGTGGTGAGGCAATCAGGAGTCACCATCAACTTTCTGGTTTCCACCAATCTAGAAACCAGAGGTAGTCTAGTGTCCATGTGCTTGTGATCAGCATGCAGTTCACTTCTCCCACCTGGTGGGGCTTTCAGCATCTGTAAAGTAGCTCAAGGATATGGCTCACAGTATTATCCATTGCCCTTGAGGAGGAACTAAAGGTCCCTGACTTTGTTCAATGGCTAAATTCTAATTATTTTGTCTTGCTTGACCGTTTTCCTTTGTTTCAGCATTTTTCACTTCTGGATTAAATTTGTTCTTTGGAACTTGATGAGAGCCTACTAGACTTTGCTGTAGTTTTAGGATTTTGGTGTTTTTTTGGTGGTTTTTGAATTTATAAACAAGAAGCAGATGGAGGACATGGGAAGTGGGGTGGGGTATGTTCTGTCCCAGGAAGTGCCCATAGGGTGCTGCTCAGTTACAATGGTATCCTAAAAAAAAAATATTATCTCCAACAAAGCACACTTTTTATGGCAGAATTACAGCATTGACCTCATGCCCATGAAACTACAATGTGCCCCACCACCCAGAGGCAGCTGGCTTGGTAAGATTGTGAAGGCTTAGTTACAGAACCAGTAGGGAGATAACATTTAGCATTTAGGCTGAGGAGCTACCTTACAGGGTGTAGTATGTTCCTTAAATCAGCCCATATTGGGATCACTCCAGCTGCCAGAATTCATGGGTCTGAGAGGTAAAGCATGGAGTTGGGAGTTGCATCTCTCCCAATGTTAGCAAAGAATTCACTGAAGCCTTTCTTTCCTTTACTATGACAGGGGTTTGATGAGGTTGAAGTTTCTGGTGCCCAAAGTGGGAAAGCTTCCACCAGGGATCAACTTCATTGAAACTGCAGCCTGACATTGAATCCTGTGTGTGTGCATGTCAAGTAGCTCAGTTGTGTCTGACTCTTTGCAACCCACTGCACTGCAGCCCACCAGGCTCCTCTGTCCATGAGATTCACCAGGCAAGAATACTGGAGTGGGTTGCCGTGCCCTCCTCCAGGGTATCTTCCTAACCCAGGGACTGAACTCACATCTCTTATGTCTCCTGCACTGTTGAGGTTCTTTACCACTAGGACCACCTGGGAACCCGACACTGAAACCTATCCATGTTTAAATCCTGGCTGGAAGAAACACAAGCTGGAATCAAGATTGCCGGGAGAAATATCAATAACCTCAGATATGCAGATGACACCACCCTTATGGCAGAAAGCGAAGAGGAACTAAAGAGCCTCTTGATGAAAGTGAAAGAGGAGAGTGAAAAAGTTGGCTTAAAGCTCAACATTCAGGAAACTAAGATCATGGCATCTGGTCCCATCACTTCATGGGAAATAGATGGGGAAATAGTGGAAACAGTGTCAGACTTTATTTTGGGGGACTCCAAAATCACTGCTGATGGTGATTGCAGCCATGAAATTAAAAGATGCTTACTCCTTGGAAGGAAAGTTATGACCAACCTAGATAGCATATTTAAAAGCAGAGACATTACTTTGCCAACAAAGATCCGTCTAGTCAAGGCTATGGTTTTTCCAGCAGTCATGTACAGATGTGAGAGTTGGATGAAGAAAGCTGAGAGCCGAAGAATTGATGCTTTTGAACTATGGTGTTGGAGAAGACTCTTGAGAGTCCCTTGGACTCTCAAGTCCATCCTAAAGGAGATCAGTCCTGGGTGTTCATTGGAAGGACTGATGTTGAAGCTGAAACTCCAATACTTTGGCCACTTCATGTGAAGAGTTGACTCATTGGAAAAGACCCTAATGCTGGGAAGGATTAGGGGCAGGAGGAGAAGGGGACAAGAGAGGATGAGATGGTTGGATGGCATCACCAGCTCGATGGACATGGGTTTGGGTAGACTCTGGGAGTTGATGATGGACAGGGAGGCCTGGCGTGCTGCGATTCATGGGGTCGCAAAGATTCGGACATGACTGAGCAAATGAACTGAACTGAACCAAACTAACAGGTAGAGGGTAACTGATCCCATTACCAAGGGCAAACTGGGTTGCTGTGCAAGTGGGACTATGCCTTGGAGACAGACGTTCACTGTAATTGGTAGAAAATTGCAGACATCCGGTAAAGATGGGACCACAATGAATCTGATCTTGTGACAATGCGAGTGGGCACAACTTCAACCCAACAGCATCCCATCCAAACAAAGTGCTGGTAGACAGTAAGGAAAACATGGAAAAAGTGGTAGAAAAGAAAACTACCATTATTGAGGGTTCTTGGCCAGTTACACAAGCAGGGTCCCCAGTAGCTGCTAAAATTTACAGTAATTGTTTCCCACCCTTCCCCCCATGCAGCCTCAACTAAGATAAAGAACATTTGAAGTTTCATGTGGTGATGCCACTGAAGTCATAGTCAACTCAGATCATTTCCTTTAATGTTCTCCATCTTCGGCGTCTCCTAGAATTTTTGTTCTACAGATATTGAGCCCCTGGATCTATCCTTGATATTTCTTTATCTTTTCAGTTTTAATCCCCAAGTTTTGGGTTCTACGAGGATAACATTTGGTCTGATCTCTAGTATAGTTTTCTGAAGTATCCATTGTGATATTCATTTTATTTTGTCTTGTGGAAAACATGATTTCCAAGATCTCGTCCTTCATTTGTAGATTGTCTTTCCCCATGGCTGTTTTCTTTTATTTTTATGAATGTGATAACCTCTCCCATCTCATGGCAACTGTGAATTTAATGGTTTTGAAGTTGTTCCTGTTTCCTGTCCACTCAGCCGGATTCTCTTCTTCAAATTGCTGATCTGTTTATTTCACAAAGAGAAATTGAGGTCAGCGGTTTGGGGACTGTATATCAGAATCACTTGGCAAGTGTTTTCAAAATATACACCCAGTTTAACTCTCCCTCCTTCAACACTGCTGCTCCCAGTCCCAACAGAAGTGTAACAGTCTCCAAAACTGGGTCTAGAGAAGAGTCTTAGAAAATAAAACACCTACCCAGGTGATTTTGGCACGCTTCCTCACCCCACAGTGAGAAATAGCAAACTGATATGAACAGTACACAGATGGTGTGAACTTCCTCTGGGAACCCGGGTTGTTAGTTGGCTAGCAGATTGACTTGCTATCATGTGGTGTGTGGACATTCTGGGTTGGCAGTGGTAGCCCACAGGAGAAAACTTTCAGGAGTAGCAGGCCAGGAGAGCTAGTGGAGTCTTAGAGGTGGCTGTTTAATCTGCTTATTATTATGCCACATTGCTTGGTCTTCAGTTGGCATTCGTAAATATTTACTCTGGAAGGAATGAGAAGATCAGAGCACTAGTTGCCAAGGAGAGTCAGGAAAGCACTGGCGTGGAGGCTGTGAGCATCCAAGAATCCACTGTTGTGTTGCTGACTCTTCCTTCCACATTGGCTGTGGCACCTGCAGCCAACTGCAGTCCTGCCCATCTTCTCTCCACGGTCCTGTCACACAACTTCCGGCTCCACTGCAGACAGGCTCCTGGGTTTGCTTGTGTGATGTCATGAGGAGGAGCTGGAGTCAGTAGGCTAGACTACAGAGCCTTGGTCACCTGGTTCCTAACTTTTTTGTAGGTTAGTTGCGGGTACCTTTCTCTGACATGTTTCAAGCATTTGTTCCAGAAATGCTGGTAGTTTCCAGAAATGCCATTGAAAAAAAATCTCCATCCATCCACTTACTTCTATGTGGCTATTCATCTCCTCTCCTTGTGCTGACTTGCAGGTTTGTTGTCTCTGCTGAGCACATCCATCACTGTGAACCTATTTACTCTCATCTAAAATTGTTGCAAAATGCCTGCCTGGCCTATAGATAATAACTGTTATTTCCTCAAGTTACTACAATATTTGGGCTTCCCTGGTGGCTTAGAGGGTAAAGCGTCTGCCTGCAATGTGGAAGACCTGGGTTTGATACCTGGGTTCGATCCCTGGGTTGGGAAGATCCCCTGGAGAAGGAAATGGCAACACACTCCAGTATTCTTGCCTGGAGAATCCCATGGACAGAGGAGCCTGGTAGGCTACAGTCCACGGGGTCGCAAAGAGTTGGACATGACTGAGCGACTTTACACTACAATAGTTACCTTTGTTTTCATGCAATTTTTGTCATTTCAAAAGAACCCTTGAGCTCTAATCTTTATCTTGAACACTGATTTTTTAATGTCAATTTCTACATCTAAGTGAGGAGATGCAGGCTTGCAGACTGTAGGGCAAATGTGATTACAGATATATTTTCTGACCACCTCAATATTACTAATGGTATAAAACATTTGGATGAAAGATTAGAATCATACTGCAGAGGACATGACTGATGTTCATCAGTATTGAGTTCCTTTCCTGGTCATAAAGGTGACCATCTATGCCCCTTGCAGTTGGAAAGGGCCATGGGACTTGTTTACATCAGCGAAATGTGAGACGTTAACTACATCACTTTCTGGCTATTCTCCAGTCTGTCCCCCTGTGGCAGCAACTACAGGAACCACCTCTCAGATGTTGGAGTCACAAGATGGTAGGACACAATCAGCCTGAATTCTGGAGTGACTGTAGACCCATGTGAATCAACCTTCGATGTATTAAAGACTTTGAAACTGTTTTTGAGTACAACATACCAATTCATTATGATTATTTTGTATTTGGGTTTTCTTTTTTCCCCCACATAACACATCAGCATTTTTCCATGCCTCTAAAGTTCATCTAAGAACAAGATTTTTAATGGCTGCAGAATATTTCATCATAAGTTTGTATGCCATAAATTTTTTGAACTAATCCCCTATCATTGAACATCTAGTCAGAAGCATTTTTAGAAACTAATAATGTAATGAGCTTTATTCTGTTTGGCATTGGTTCTGTATCAAATTGCACTAATGCTATTCTTATAATTAGTGTTAAACACTGCTGCAGGTAAAAGAAAACTGAATTGTTAACAGGTATAAAAATATACAGATTGTTTAAAGATAACATGATTGTTTACATAGAAAATCCCAAGGAATCTAACAAAAACATCTAGAATAAGTGAATTTAGCAAGACCAATCATATAAACACTCATGAAAGTCAAAGTGTTAGTTGCTCAGTCATATCCGACTCTTTGTCACCCCATGGACTGTAGCCTAATAAAGTTCCTCTGTCCAAGGGATTTTCTAGGCAAAAATACTGGAGTGGGTGACCATTCCCTCCTCCAGGGGATCTTCCTGACCCAGGGATAGAACCAGGGTCTCCTGCATTGCAGGCAGATTCTTCACCATCTGAGCCCACCAGGGAAGCCCCTATAAATATGTATAAATTGGTTGTATTATATATACTAGTGTGCAAATGATTGGAAAATGTAAATAAAAACAATTTACAATAGCAACAAAAAACCCCACGTGACTAGGATCTAGTTTATAAATAAAAGACACACGATAGAGGGATGAGATTCAAGATAGAGGAGAAGGACTTGAGCTCACCTCCTCTCATGGAAGCACCAGAATCACAATGAATAACCATAGACAAAGAAGACTCAAATCTATCAAAAAAAGATATTCCACACACGAGATGGTGGGAGGGGTGCTTTAGCAATATAATCAAGTCCCACAAACTGGAAAATAGTTTTCTTGCAGAGTTTCTTTCACAGGAGTGAGATTTCTGAGCCCCACATCAGGCTCCCCAGTCTGGGGGCTCTGGTATTGTGAGGAGGAACCCCCAGAACATTTAGCTTTGAGGGTCAGCAGGACTTGAGTGTTGGTGCTCCATGGGACTTGAGGAAACAGACTCTACTCTTGGAGGGTGCACACAAGATTTCAGATGCACTGGGATGCAACAAAGGCGGTTCTAAGAAGGAAGTTATAGCAATACAATCTTACTTCAGGAAAGAAGTAAATCTCAAATAAATAACCTAAATCTACACCTTAAGCAACTAGAGAAAGAAGAACAAACAAAACTCAAAGTTAGATAAGATGAAATTACAAAGATCAGAGCAGAAATAAAGAGTCAAAGAGCAATAGAAAAGATCAATGAAACTAACTAAAGTTGGTTCTTTGAAAAAGACCAAAAAAATGACAGACCTTTACCTGGACTCAAGAAAAAAGGGGAGAGGGCTCAAATCAATAAAATTGGAATTGAAAAAGGAGAACTTACAATGGACATCACAAAAATACAAAGGATCATAAGAGACTACTGCAAGCAACTACATGCCAATTAAATGAACAACCTCAAAGAAGTGGAATGTTGTACCTTTCTAAGAATTTGTCCAAGACTGAACCAGGAAGAAATAGAAAAATTGAACAGGCCAGTCAGAAGTACTAAAATTGAAAACTGTGATTTAAAATCTTCCAACAAAGAAAAGCCCAGGACCAGATGGCTTCACAGGTGAATTCTATCAAACATATAAAGAAGAGTTAATACCTATCCTGAAACTATTCCAAAAAACTGCAGAGGAAGGAACAATGAAAAACTCATTCTACGAGCCACCATCACCCTGATACCAAAACCAGACAAAGATACCACAAAAAGAAAATTATAGTCCAATATCTCTGATGAACATAGATGCAAAAATCCTCAAAATACTGGCAATCCAAATCCAACAATACTTTAAAAGGATCATACATCATGATCAAGTGAAATTTATCCCAGGGATGCAAGGATTCATCAATCTATGCGAATCAATGTGATACAACACATTAACAAACTGAAAAATAAAAACTATATGATCATCTCAACAGATGCAGAAAGCTTTTGACAAAATCCAATACCCATTTATTTAAAAAAATAAACTCCCCCAGAAAGTGGGACTAGAGAGAACCTACCTCAACATAATTTAAGGCCATGTGTGACAGACAGACAACTAGCATCATACACAATGGTGAAAAGCTGAAAGCATTTCCTCCAAGAACAGAAATAAGGAGGTCCACTCTTGTCACTTTCATTCTAGATTTTCAAGTCCTAGCCATGGTAATCAGAAGAAAAAGAAAAAAAGAGAATCCAGATTGAAGAGAAGTAAAACTGTCACTGTTTGCAGTTGACATGATACTATACCTAGAAAATTCTAAAGATGCTACGAGAAAACTATTAGGGCTCATCAGTGGATTCGATAAGATTGCAGGATACAAAATGAATACACAGAAATCTCTTGTATTTCTATACACTAACAATAAAATATCAGAAAGATATTAAGAATCTCGTTTACCATCACACTGAAAATAAAACATCTAGGACTAAACCTACCTAAGGAGGCAAAAGATTTGTCCTCAGAAAACTGTAAGACATTGATGAAAGAAATCAAAGATGACGCAAACCGATAGAGAGATACACCATGTTCTTGGATTGGAAGAATCAGAACTATCAAAATGGCTATACTACCCAAAGCAATTTACAGATTCAGTGAAATTCCTATCAAATTACCTATGGCATTTTTCACAGGACTGGAAAGAAAAACTAAAATTTGTATGAAAGAGACCGCAAATAGCCAAAGCAATATTGAGAAAGAAAAATGGAGCTGGAGGAATCAGATTCCTTAACTTCAGACAATACTACAAAGTTACAGTAATGGTACTGGTATGATACTGGCACAGAGAAAGACTTATAGATCAACAGAACAAGATAGAAAGCCTAGAAATAAACACATGGTCAATTAATCTGCAACAAAGGAGGGAAGAATATTTAATGGAGAAAAGACAGTCTTTTCAATAAGTGGTGCTGGGAAAACTGGACAGTTATATATACAAGAATGAATTCAGAACATTCTCTAACACTGTACAAAAATAAACTCAAAATGAATTAAAGATCTAAATGCAAGGCCAGACACTATAAAACTCTTTGAAGAAAAACATAGGCAGAACACTCTTTGACATAAATCACAGTAATATCTTTTTGGATTCACCTCCTAGAGTAATGGAAATAAAAACAAAAACAAATGGGACCTAATTAAAACTCAAAATCTTTCAGATAGCAAAGGAAACCATGAGCACAACAAAAAGACAACCCACAGAATGGGAGAAAATATTTGCAAATGAAGTGACCATCACGGGGTTAATTTCCAAAATTTACAAATAATCCACACAGCTCAAACAACCCAATCAAAAAAATGTCCATATTCAAATAGACATTTCTCTAAAGACATACAGATGGCCAGAAATCACATGAAAAAATGCTCAACATCGCTAATTATTAGAGAAATACAATTCACAACCACAATGAAGTATCACCTCACACAGGTCAGAATGGCCATCAAAAAGTTCACAAATAATAAATGCTAGAGAAGATGTGGGGAAAACGGAACCCTTAGGCACTGTAAATTGGTACAACTATTATGGAGAACAGTAGGCAGTAGGGAGGTTCCTTAAAAAAGTAAAACTAGGTCTTCCCTGGTGGTGCAGTGGAAAAGAATCTACCTGTCAATGCAGGGGATGTGGGTTCAATCCCTGGCCTGGGAAGATTCCACATGCTGCAGAGCAACAAAGCCCGTGCGCCATAAATACTGAGCCTGTGCTCTAGAGCCTGCTGAGTCACAACTACCAAGCCCACGTACTGCAACTACTGAAGGCCTCATGCTCTAGAGCCTGTGAGCCGCAATAAGAGATGCCATTGCAATGAGAAGCCCACATATCACAATGAAGACCCAGTGTGTAGACAAAAATAAACTAAAAACAGAACTACCTTATTATCCATCAATCCCATAAGTATCTAGAGAATACCATAATTCAAAAAGATACACGCACTCCAGTGTTCATTGCAGCCCTGTTTACAACATCCAGGACACAGAAGCAAGACAAATGTCCATCAGCAGAGGAACGGATAAAGAAGATGTGATCCGTATATGCAGTGAACTATTACTCAGCCATGAAAAAGAAAATAATACCATTTGCAGCAACATGCATAGACCTACTAGAGATTACACTAAGTACCAAAGACAAATATCATATGATATCACTTAAAAGTGGAATCTTTAAAAAAAAATTGACACAAATGAACTTATTTACCCATATTACCAAAGGGGAAAACTGAGGGGCGGGGGGGAGCAACAAATTAAGAATTGGGGATATAACATGGATAATCATCTAGTATCTATTATATAACATGGGAGACTCTACTCAATAATCTGTAATAAGCTATATGGGAAAAGAATCTGAAAGAATGGATGTACGTATATATATGTATGTATATAACTAAATCACTTTACTATACACCTGAAACTAACACAACATTGCAAATGAATACTCCAATATAAAATAAAGATGCAGACGACCTCTATTTTGAAATTCTAAAACACTGCTGAGAGAAATTGAAAAGTAAAAAGTGAAGTAATACACCATTTTCAACTAATGGGAGTGAAACAGCTAAATATTCTTATGAAAAACCATGAATCTTGACCCCTTACCTCACATGTGTGCGTGCTTGCTAAGTTGCTTCAGTCGTGTCCGACTCATTGGGACCCCATGGACCATAGTCCACCAGACTCCTCTGTCCATGGGATTCTCCAGACAAGAATACTGGAGTGGGTTGCCATGCCCTCCTGCAGGTGATCTTCCCAACACAGAGACTAAACTGGAGTATCCTATGTCTCCTGCATTGGCAGGCAGGTTCTTTACCATTAGCACCACCTGGGAAGCCCCCACCTCACATCATACCCAAATACTAATTCAAGATGCAACATAAACCCAACTGAAAAAACTAAAATTATAAAGCTTCTTAGAAAAACTTAGAATATCTTTGCAACCTGTGGGTAGGCAAAAGTTTAGATGGGATGTGGCACAGTGAGCAATAACCATAAGTGAGAAAAAATTGATAAATGAGACTTTATCAAAAACTTTTTATATCAGGACATAAATAGTAAAATTTATGGACAAGTTATAGATAGAGAAATATTTACAAAACAAGGATCTACCAAATGCAACAGTTTAATACAAAGTCAATAACAATAAGTAAAACCATCTTATAAATAAATGGGAAAACTGAACAAATACTTCACAAAGGAAAAGACATGTATGGTTAATAAGCATACAAAAAATGCTGACATCATTAACTATCAGCGAAGTGCAAATTAAGCCACAGTAGCATACCACTCGGAGAAGGCAATGGCACCCCACTCCAGTACTCTTGCCTGGAAAATCCCATGGATGGAGGAGCCTGGTAGGCTACAGTCCATGGGGTCGCTAAGAGTCGGACACGACTGAGCGACTTCACTTTCACTTTTCCCTTTCATGCACTGGAGAAGGAAATGGCAACCCACTCCAGTATTCTTGCCTGGAGAATCCCATGGATAGAGGAGTCTGGCAGGCTATGGTCCATAGGGTCACAAAGAGTCCAACACAACTGAAGTGACTTAGCACACACACATATATTCACTAGAGTAGCAAAAATTTAAAAAGACTAATAATCACAAATGTTGGTAAAGATGTAGAGACAAATTAATTAGAAATTTTTAAAAGTTGTGGAGGAACTGGAACCTGCATATATTGTTCGTAGGAATGTACAATAGTGCAATACTCTTGGCCCCTTTATCTTCTCCACCCCAACTGGTTCCAAGAATTTAATACCCTTCATTTGCTTATGACTCTCAAACTTCTATCTCTAGCCCAGACTCTCACCCAAGCTCCAGTGTAGTACCCAACTCCTACAGTCAGGCCTTCACCTTAATGTCTAATTGATACCTCACACACAATATGTACAAAACCAAATTCCTGATCCTCTCCCACAAAGTCTAATTTCACCTCTGCTTCCCCTTAGTGATGCCAGCTCTACACACCAGGCGTTGAGGCCAAAAAAATCATAGTCATCCTCCTCTTTTCCTTATACCCAATCCATCAGGAAACCAAGCTAATTCCACCTCCAGGATATGCCTGGAACTTGATCACTTCCCAATGCCTCCCTGCCACCACCCTGGCTCAGATCATGGCTATACCTTTCCAGCCAGGTCCCTTGCTGCTTTTGCCCCCAACCGTCAGGGCTATCAAATGAATCCCTTTAAAATGTAAGTCACACGTTATCACTTGTCTGCTCAGAACACTGCATGGCTCCCTACTTCCCCTAGAGTAAAGTCTGAAGACATTCAGTGGTCTACAAGACTCTGTGTGATCCCCTGTGGTCCTCACATGCCCCTGGGTACTGACTCCAGCCATGTCGGTTTCTTGGGGGTCCCTGGAGTGTGTTAGGCATTCTCTAAGGCTTGAGGTTTCTCACTAGCTGTTTCTTCTGCCCCCAAACCCTTTGTCCAGATCTTTCACAAGAAAAAAGCTCTCTTCTTCCTTCAAGTCCTCGCTCAGATGGATGCCAAGTACCAGCAACAGTGCTAGTACCTAGACCAGTACATGCTCAGTTGGTAAATAAGTGAGGCACATAGAACTGTATGATCAAACCTCCACAGATCCTCTAACCAGCTACATTTGATACCCTTGGTACATTTCCTTTCTCCAACAAAAACAGATTTGTCTTCAGATCAACATAGGATTACCCAAAGAGTTTTTAACTTTATTCCCCCAACCAGTCTGAAGTGTAATCAAGACCCAGGAGATGAGGAGAGGTGGACTTAGTTGAAAAAGAAATCCCATTTAAATCTATTCCTAAGTCATAGAACTGCAGTCAGGTAGGCTCTGTACCCAAGAATACAGAACCAGAGAACAGTGTCACTCAGATACACAGTAAGGATCCCAAGAGTCATCTTTATTTACTCAGAATGAAAACAAAACTGAAAACAAAAACCAACAGCCAAAAAAAAAAAAAAAGTGTAGGTCATCTCTCCTTAATTCCTGCTCAGTTTCTAAGGAATTAAGTTCCAATCTTAATATTCAATTTCTCCCCTCCAGATCTTGTGGGCTTACTTTTCTTCTTAAGGATTTGTCGAAAGCAAAAGTAACCATCGCAATCAACTGTTGCACAAAAAGGATTAATTTCACTGCCAATCAAGAGGCAAATTGCTGCCCGTGAGATTTGGCACATATCACAGGCAGCCAAGAATCAAGGTACACCAGAATAGGTAGCATTTTGACCCTCCTAAGAATCCTCATTTTTTTTTGCTGCCACCACACAGTCATCAATGGTCAGGGATCAAGTCCCAAAGCACACACATGACTGGAAACCCAGAGGTGGTACTCTAGTGGTGAGCTTCCTATAGTCCTGGAAGTTTCACTGCACGTAGCCAGAAGACTATGGGACTGACTGGCTATGTGCAGTCTCAACCCCTGGGTCAGGAAGATCCCCTGGGGAAGGAAATGGCAACTCACTTCAGTATTCTTGCCTGGAAAATCCCATGGACAGAGGAGCCTGGCGGGCTACAGTCCATGGGGTCACAAAGAGTCAGACACAACTGAGCAACTAACACTTTCACATTCAGCTAGCTTCTGCATAATTAAGAGGGGGTGACTCTCAAACATGACCCCTAGGACCTATTCATGTCAGCTTTTACATGTGACACAATTGCTTTTGCATTTGCAATCACTTGCAGTCAAGGGATGAATAATGGAATCAGCGAGGGTCTAGATTTAGATCATAGCATGAGCCTGATGAGCCAACATCAGTTAGCTACTGACCACACCATTTATGCTCTCAGAGACGGAACAGGAAAGCAAAGGAGTTCTGGTGCATATATGATACAAAGGTCAGGAAGTCTGGAGAAGCCACAAGTCCATTTATTATTGCTGGTGCTGCTGTTAATTCATTAATTAAATGATATGTGTTGAGTCATCTTTCCAGAGCTTTCCTGGTAGCTCAGACGGTAAAGAATCTACCAGCAAGGCAGGTACACCCAGTAATGCAGGAGGTCCGGTAATGCAGGAGACCCGGGTTCAATCCCTGGGTCGGAAAGATCCCCTGGAAGAGGAAACGGCTACCCACTCCAGTATTCTTGCCTGGAGACTCCCATGGACAGAAGAGCCTGGTGGGCTACAGTCCGTGGGGTTGCAAAAAGTTGGACATGACTGAGTGACTAACAGGTGAGTGGACAATTTTTCCAGTGTCTAAGTCCATTTTGCTGGTTACCAAGGCAAGGTCAGGTCAAGTGTGTGGATATGAATAACTTATACCATATAGACTACTCAAATTAAACAGAAGGTAGCCTCTTTTCTAAGACTCTAGCTCAAATAAGAATAACTCCATCCCAGAACACTACTCCTTGCTGTCAATGTCAGATCTCTTACAATATTATAAAGACAGAAAACCAAAGGGTTTTATGAAAATCTCTTTTGAGTACCTTCATATCCCATGGAGTATTTGTCTGGATGAAACATTGCTTTCTCTTGTAGATAATATAGCAATTTAGCAAAACCCAGTAAGTCAAACTCATTCCAAAAGTAAAATATTCCTGATTCATCTTAGCCTTCCTACCTAAGCTGCTCCTCCATCCATGGGATTTTTCAGGCAAGAGTACTGGAGTGGGCTGCCATTACCTTCTCCATTCTTTACTCTTTAGCAGTTCCTAAAAGCAAGTAACACTTGAATTTGTTCCTCCTGAGAATGAAGGGGCGATGCAGAGGGAGGCTCAAGGAGGTGTTAACAGTAAGAGCAAAAAAAGAATCTCAGGAACTGATAACTATTTCTTATCAACAGCTGCTATTGAAAAGGAGCATATCTTTCTGCACTGTTGTACTCTTAACCACTGACTGGCTGGCATCTGGTCAGTCTTCAGTTCAGTTGCTCAGCTATGTCTGACTTTTTGCAACCCCATGAACCATAGCACGCCAGGCCTCCCTGTCCATCACCAACTCCCAGAGTCCACCCAAACCCATGTCCATTGAGTCAGTAATGCCATCCAACCATCTCATCCTCTGTCTTCCCCTTCTCCTCCTGCCCTCAATCTTTCCCAGCATCAGGGCCTTTTCAAATGAGTCAGCTCTTCGCATCAGGTGACCAAAGTATTGGAATTTCAGCTTCAACATCAGTCCTTCCGATGAACACCCAGGACTGATCTCCTTTAGGATGGACTGGTTGGATTTTCTTGCAGTCCAAGGGACTCTGGTCAGTCTTAGGATTCAAGTAGCCCATGTGGCCATGAGCAGCAAACCCTTGAGCTGCTGCAGTGCCAGGGCCATGTCAGAGCTGGTTTGTGGGGATGTCATGGAGAAAAACACAGTGTCTATGCCATGGCAGAGGTAGTTCTCTAGTCCAGATGCCAAGGGTCTCACATCTCTCCCACCATCATGATTGATTCAAGAGACACACAGTCCAGCATCCAGGTGTGAGATCCACTTAGGACAGTTGCTGTTGCTGGGTAATCAGCAGATACAGCCAGAACAAGCTAAAGAAGAGGGTATAAACCCTTCCAGAAACTCCATTAATAAAAACATCTATGTAAGGTGTGTATATTGAGCAGTTTGGGATGGAAATGAATTCTCTCCAACTGATGCTGGTCAATCCAGAACAATCAGTGTGAGTGTGAAGTTTATGTGGGTTGGGGACGGTATGTAAGACTTAGAAAATTAAAGGTGATCCAAACTGGCCGAGAGGTATTTTTTTCTGCTACGTTTATTTACATGATTTCTTCTGGGAAGAGTGCCTCTTGTCTCATTAGGTCTTTCTATAATCCACTCACCATAACAATCCTCCATAATAACAAGTGTCCTCCCTATGCCACGGGGACGCCACACTTGAGGCTACGTGTGCCCCAAATCTGTGATTTCCTCATGCATACTCAGTCGCTCAGTTGTGTCTGACTCTTTGTGACCCCATGGACTATAGCCCACCAGGCTCCTCTGTCCATGGAATTTTCCAAGCAAGAATACTGGAGTGGGTTGCCATTCCCTACTCCAGGAGATCTTACCAACTCTAGGATAGAACCTGAGTCTCCTGCATCAGCAGGCGGGTTCCTTACCACTACACCACCTGAGAAGTCCATAATTTCCTCCTTCCTGTTCAAATCTTCCCTCTCCTTTAAAGCTCAGTTGAAGAACATTCTATATGAAGAAGTTCACGAAGCTCTATAGATGACTCCAGCCCCAAAGATATCACTCATCTCTGAATTACATGCCACTAATTTTCCAATTTATTACACATTATTTGATACTATAAGGCTACCCACAGTGTATTCCTCAATAAAATCATACTCAAAATGAGAAATTAAAACTTTTACTCTCTTGTTTGCCCCCACTGTACCTGGCACAAGCATGGACATATGGTAGACAAAGAAAGACCAGTTGGGCTGTTCAAAAGTTGAAAACCAGCACATAGACAAAAAGAAAAGTTAGACCAGATAAACCTTATCAAAAATGTCTAAATTACATGCAGATCCAAAATTATATTATTTAAAAAAGCAAGGCAAGTATATTTTCCAGCCATTTGGAAGCCAGTGATGGATTTAAAAAAAAAAATCTCAGTAATGGCTGCAAATTGCAAAGACAACAATAGTTACGGGAAAGAGTGAGGGAGTGAAGGAGGGAAGGCAAGATTTTATTTCAAACTGACCTTTTTAAAACATTCAAAGGATGCAGAGGGAAAGTTAAGGATGACAGACAGCGAGCCAGGTGCTGCCTTACAGAGTAAAAGGATGACAAGGAAAACAAGCAGTAATTGTGAGGGAAGCAGGATATGAAAGGGCGTTGCCTGAAGGACAGGGAGACGAGAGCCCTGGGCACGGGGCCACGAGAACTACGTTCCACTCTGACAGCCTTCTTCAGCAAAAGATGTAGACAAATTAGGAACTATGCAGAGGTGAACAGAAGCAGCTGAATGGCTGGGAAATTCACCAAGCATACTCTGTAACATGGAAAAGTACAATTATGGAATCTCTCATGGCTCCTATGGATCACTCTGAATCAAACCATGGTCCTCCATTTTCTAGAAGCACAGTATTTTAACATATATGATGTGCCTGGAACTTGAAACACCTGACTTCTAAATTGCACACCAACCTAACAATGCTAGAAGTGTTACTCTTATTCTACAGATGAGGATTCGAAGGTTCAGAGGATTGAAGTTAGTCATCTATTCACCCATTCAACAAGGATTTTTTCCCAAAAATTTTAAACTTTTTTATTTTGTATTGGGGTATAGCCAATTAACAATGTTGTGGTAGTTTCAGGCTAACAAGTGAAGGGTCTCAGTCATACATATACTTGTATCCATTCTCCCCCAACCCCGCCCCCATTCAGGTTGGCACATAACATAGCATAGAGTTCCATGTGCTATACAGTAGGTCCTTGTTGGCTCTCCATTTTGAATATAGCAGTGCGTGACCTTCCCAAACTCCCTAACTATCTCTTCCCCCAGGTAGCCATAAGTTCATTTTCTAAGTCTATGAGTGTCTTTCTTCCATGAGGATTTATTGTTGCCTTACTCTATGCTAGCAACAGAGTATTAAGTGGAGATCAGGGCAGCAATGTCTGCCCTCATGGAGTTTACACCCAAAGCTCCTGGTCATAGAGCCGGAGAGTGTAGATAAGATTTGGACTCTGATTCTAAATCCCATGCATAGTCTCTTTTTCTCTTCTACCCCAACAAAGAAAGCCTACAAATGGTTTTCTTTTTAGACCTGTCAGAACAACCTAACAATGTCATTATAAAATTTTTTTGTCTCAACAACACTTATTGAAAAGACTGTTAAAACTACCAGAGGGAATTTGAAAGTGTGTGGGAAATCTGGAAGGAAAACTTTCCTTACCTCTTATATTACTAAAGCAATACATAGAAGGCTTCTATGGCAGATTGAGAAAATAAGAGAGGGGTTCCCCCTTCTGTGACAAATTGTAGGAAAGGCTGATCAAAAAATTACAAAACTGAGCTTGAAAACAAGAAAAGGAAAATCTGAGATTCCAGAATTAAAGAACCTCCAAGCTAAACGAGTAACCTAAATGCAGTTAGGGGAGTTCATGGACTATGGCTCCCATGGGTACTGAAACCAAACAAATTCTAGGGGTTAGGGTTTTGAAACCCATATGAGTTGTCAAACCTAGGGGCTGGGGAGCTAGGTATAAGCCCCTGAACCTGGAGTCATAAGAGCTACTCCGTTTCCCAAAAAAAGACAAAACATCACCCAGTGTCTTGAGAAAGGGATGAGGAAACTTGTCCTCCTGGGTCCAGGGATAAATAAAAATAAGTCAACTCTAAGAAATTGAAATACAGAAACAACATATCCATAGTCCAAAATTTAGCCAGATGATGAAGAAACCCCAAGATGAGAAAGGAATACAAAGCTAGTCCTGAACTAGTGAAAACTCCTAGAACACTTGCTAAAGCAAACCCCAAATTCCACTACATGGACACTTCTACAACCCATTATAGATGCGAAAGCCCCTACTAGAGGTAAATTCATAATAATACGTAAATCCAATGAGAAAATGAAATACAATGAGGGTGGGTCTGCAAACACATCAACTGAAGCATTGGAGCTAGTACAACAATTTGAAAAGGGCTATAAGATAAGCAAAAGGATGAGGGAGATGGAAGCCATAGGAACTATGATGAATAGGTCAGAATTTTTGAAAAGACATACTCTAAGGAGAATTAAGAGGGGCTCTTAGAAATTAAAATTTTAGTCATTGAAATTGAAAACCCCAATGCACATTCGGTAAGCAAATTAGATAGATGCAGCTGATAGAGGAAAGTCAGCCAGCCAGAAGAAAGCACTAAAGACATACTCTAAATACTGTAGAGAGAGAGAGAGAGAGATGGACGTTATTAAAGAGAGGACTATATGAAGAATAGAATAAGATTAAACATCTATGATGTCGGCTCTAGAAACAGACGGAGAAGTTTATTCAACAAAAATAGTTGAAAACTATTTCCAATATGGGTTCTTACTTTGAAGAGCACAGAGGATCAAAAGAGTATAGAAACATTAATTCCAGCAACATTATAGTGAAAGTACAAAACATTTAAGGAAAAAAAATCTTGAAAACTAAAAAAGGAAAAAAAGACACAAATCACCTACAGAGGAATGGCAATCAGACTGACACCATATTTCACATTTGCATCAGTAGATGCCAGAATTGTATCCCCCCAAACTAGGGGAACCTATCAACCTAGAATTTTCTACCTACATAGACTTCGATTATGTTTCTCAGCATGGAAGATGGTAGCCACTAGTCAAATATGACTCGAGCACTTTAAATGTAGCTAATCTCAACTGAGGAGCACTGTAAATGCACTCGGGTTTTCAAAGACTTAGGAAAACAAGAATGAGAAAATCTCTTAATTTTTATACTGATTGCATGTTGAATCAATGATATCTTGGATATATTGAGTTAAATAAAATGTATTAACATTTAGTACATCTTCTTAAAAACTTTAAAAATCAGTCCTGCTAAACCGTGTCCCAGTAACTGAAATTCTCCACCTTCCTCGAACTTCAGGCCATTTTTTACTTAATCTCTTCATTATCTCCTCGGCCACCTTGTACTTTAGAACTTTCTTGGTTTCAAATAACACATTTATTTATTAGACTCATTTTACCCATGTCTCTCCTCACTAAAATGAATGTAAACTCCATAGAGCCCATATCTGCCATGTTCACCTCATACGCACTGTGTATCAGGGACTCTGTTTTGGTTGTAATTAGGAGTGTGTACTTCAACAAAGGGTGGCATGTTTTGAATATGCCTGTATTTGAAGCTGCCTATTTGACCCTGGGGCAAGTAACTTAACTTTTCCGAGCTTTTCTTTATTTAAGCTTTTTTTCTTTCTTGATGTGGACCATTTTTAAAGTCTTTATTGAATTTGTAACAATATTGTTTCTGTTTTATGTTTTGGGGGTGGTGTTTTGGCTCACAAGGTATGTGGGATCTTAGATCCTCAGGGGTTGTACCCTCACCACCTGCATTGGAAAATGACTTCTTAACCACCGGACCACCAAGGAAGTCCCTGAGTTTTATTTCTTTGGTTTTAAAGACTATAATCCTCTGCTCAAGATTTTTATGCAAAAAAATGAACAATATAGCTCATAGACTAGCTCCTTCTGCCTAATGCTTTTAAACTTGTCCCTGGGTCTTAGTTTATAAAGTTGACGACATGGAGAGGTCGATGCCATTGAAAGAGAAGGCTGTTAACTCAGAGTTCCCTTAGAAATGAGAGGCATGGCACTCAGGCCCACATGGACCAGTGGACCAGTGCCCATCAGGAGAAAAAAACAGCAGTGAAGGGAAAGTATAGACCACAACCATTATTGAAATTTCCAGGGGAAAAGCAAAGCAGGGTAAATATTTTAAGATGGGTTAGTTTGGGAATTTACTGGTAGTCCCGTGGTTGGGAATCTGCTTTCCAACTCAGGGGACCTAGGTTTGATCCCCGGTTGGGGAACTAGGATCCCACATGCCACAAGACAACTAAACCCACTGGCCTCAACTCGAGAGGACTGCGTGCTGCAACTAACACCCAGTGTAGATAGATAGATAAGTAAATAAAAAAGATTGGTTAGTTTGAGTAATTCCAGTCAACTCTGGGGCATAAGAAATGCTGCTGGTTATCTGGCTCTGGGTGATTAAGTGCAGCAGAATACAGACTTATTTTGTGATAGTTACATGAAGAAGGTAGTTGGGGATATGGACTCAAGATCAGTTGGTGTGCATGCAACAGGTATGTTCAATGATAAGTCATGTACACGATCTCTAGAATTAGCTAGCCCTAGGAGGGGGGCAGCTTCTTTCTAGCCAGCAAGCCCCTGCTCCACTGAGATGTCAACCCAACCATAAAAACACATGGTTCACACATTATCAAATCCATGTTGTCCTTCAGAAGAGCAACATCTCACGAGTCAAAGTGGCCGCTTCCTTGTGTCTGATACAATTCTACTTATTTAAGTCTTCTTTTGTATGACTGGCCCTGAGAGATGACTGGTACCAAAACCATCTCACCTACTTAACAGTCCAACCAGCTAAAAGCTGAAGTTCTGTTATAATGCCAGTCTTACTATTGGAATTTGTTGTTGTTGTTCAGTTGCCAGTCATATGTCTGACTCTTTGAGACCCATGGACTGTAGCACACCAGGCTTCCCTGTCCCTCACCATCTCTTGGAGTTTACCCAAGTTCACATCCATTGAATCGGTGATGCCATCCAATCATCTAATCCTCTGCTGCCCTCTTCTCCTTCTGCTTTCAATCTTTCCCAACATCAGGGTCTTTTCCAATGAGTCAGCTGTTCACTGGAATACTTCCTGACTAAGCCTATGATATAACCATTCACAGTGGCTTGAGCAGAAAAGAATAACCCATTGTAAGGATACAGACATATTCCAAGAGCCCTCAGTCAGCTGGGCCTAAAGAATGAACTGGATGGGGGATGTCAGGCAGATACTCTTGCCTCTGTTCCTCTTTGCTTCTCTGCTTTGTTTCTCTTGCTTCCTCTACAGGCTGATGATCTGTCACTTCAGTGCACACAGCAGGTTAAAGGTGGACCACTGTAGCTGACTGGCCTGGTGTGAAAGAGGTACCCATCTCTAGTCTAATCAAGTGTTGCTAGGCAATGAGTCACATTATCCAAAATGGCTGCCAAACGCCCTCTGCTCTGGGAGAGGAAAAGAGTTTAGGTGGGCAAGGTGAGCCAAGCATATAAATATGATCACCATGGTCGAACAGTTTGAAAGATGCTGGTTAAAATGCTGGCTAAATGAAGTTAAACAGGACACCTCAGGCCATAAAGCTAGTGTGCACTGTACATTTTAAAGAGGGCAATATATTATGCAGTGTTAACCCAACATTGAACTCCAAACACCTTTTTCTCCCAAAGATTTATGAAATATCATGTAACCAGCATCCTGTAGAAGACAACTGCCAAAGGGCAGAGGTTATGGCATACTTTTTTAAATCATTTTTATTTATTTCTGGCTGTGCTGGGTCTTCACTGCTGCACTGGCTTTTCTCTAGTTGTGGTGAGTGGGGGCTTCTCACTGCAGTGGCTTCTCCTGTTGCAAAGTATTGGCTCTAGGGCACATGGGCTTCAATAGTTGCATTTCCCAGGTTCTAAAGCACAGGCTCAATATTTGTGGCACACAGGCTTAGTTGCTCCATAGCATGTGGGATCTTCCTTGTCCAGGGATCAAACCTGTGTCTCCTGCATTGGCAGGTGGATTCTTTACCACTGAGTTGCCAGGGAAGTCCTATGGCATATTTTTTTAATTTCCAAAGGGCCTTGACCATTTGGCAGAGGCTCAGAAAACTTTGCTCCTCTGGTTTTATTTGTATGTCTTCTA
Organism: Okapia johnstoni; assembly: GCA_024291935.2. Lineage (NCBI taxonomy): Eukaryota > Metazoa > Chordata > Mammalia > Artiodactyla > Giraffidae > Okapia > Okapia johnstoni. The sequence continues at coordinate 12,589,409 of CM044326.1, read as the reverse complement.
CAGTGGATATATGGGGGCGTTGAAGATTGAAATTATTTCATGAGAAATAACCCAGGAAGAAAGGGGCTGAGTGGGGGCTACTGCCACTGAAGTGCATGGGCTTCTCACTGCAGTGGCTTCTCCTGTTGCAAAGTACCGGCTCTAGGGCACATGAGCTTGAGTAGTTGCCTATCCAGAAGACCCAGGAGTCCCTGCTTAATATAAAATCAAAGCTGGAGCTAGATCATTCCTCTGATACAACTGTCTCATGTTAGAAGGCCCAGAAAGCTCAAGGACTGGCCTGACATCACACAGCAACGTTGTAGCAAAGATGAAACCAGAACCAAAGTACCCCAAGTAGAGTAATTTGATAGGGTCTACAAGGGGGCTCGTTGGTAAAATGGCTCATTATGTTGACATCACAAACAAAGAATAAAATCACAGTGACACTTGAGACTGACCAAACTGCCCAAACAATGTTCTGTTTTCTCACTGGCGCCTACCTTCTCAAAGCTATGAGACCACCAGATTCCAGACCTCTGGCTACATGACCACAGGACTCAACTATAGGCTAAAAATTAATCATCTCTTCAGGGAATTTTTCATTGTCAGGGTATAAGAAATACCCCATCAGAAAGGGAGGATGCTGGTTCTCCTTAAGGGCCAGTCACCCTCTCATCTCCCTCCAGTAAATTTCTCTTTTGCCTGGCTCACTGTCTTTTTCTCTGCTTTCACCTTACGTAATTAACAGTAGACCAACTTCAGATGTGTTCAAGGTAGAGGTTTGATTTCTCAAATATTTGCCAAGTCTGCGTTGAGCTAATTGACACAGAAGTACTAGAGAGGCACCTGGATTTTATGAAAAAAGGAGCAAGTATTTTACAAGTTCAAGGGCAAAAATCCATATTTGCCAGTTCAAGTTGAGCCTCAAAAGACTCCAAGATGGCACTTCACCTCCTTGCTGACAGACACAGAGGCTGCCTATACTCAGAGTGAAATCACAAGGGGAGCCTCTCAGAGTATTTAATCCTTAATTTAAAACCTAATGATTATTCATCCTGTTCAAGAGTTTAACTCCGTCATCAAAGGTTAAACTGCTTCAGGGTTCTGCATGCAACAAAGCAGGAAATTAGCTCAAGAGCCCTGAATCCAAGTGGAAATAAAGATGGGCCAGTGGGAAACTGACTCTACCTTTGTATAAATGACCCCACCTAAAGCTTTGCTGAAAGTGTTACTGAGTCCAAGCTCGCTCCACTTGCCACACAATAGGCCAATAAATCTAGGAGATGCAAGGGATATGACTTTATTCAGAGAGCTGGCTGACCAAGAAAAGACGGCAGATTAAGGTCTCAAAATAACCATCTTGTTGGGGTCTGGATATCAGATTCTTTTATGGGATCAGACATGGGGGAGTTGAGGAAACAAAGCAAAAAGACCATTTAATTCTTACAAATATCTCCTAGAATGGCAAGCCTCAGGCAGGGGGATGTGTTCATTTCTTTCCTCCTGCAATCTACAGGTGGACAGAGTTATGAACAAAGGCACTTTAGTTCAACAGTCAGGTGGGGGTCAGGCAGGGTTCCCTGAGGCAGGCCTTTATGTATGCTATAATAACAAAAGTGGCCAAAAACAAGGATTAAAGTCACAGAAATACATCCAGTACGGAGTCAAAATTAACCCTTCCTGGATACAAGAGGAAGGCAGAGGACACACACCTCCAACAGCCCCAAAGCAAACACTGACATCCCTCGAAGCCCGCTCTTCCCACACCCCAGTACTTCTATTTACATCCAGTGCAGCAAGGATACTCCCAGTTTTGAGCCATCAAGTACCTTAGTGTAGGGGTCCCCAACCTCCAGGATCTAATGCCTGATGATCTGAGGTAGACCTAGTATAATAATAGTGCACAATAAATATAATGAACTTGAATAATCCCCAAACCACCCCCTCCACCCCGGTCCATGGAAAAATCGTCTTCCACAAAACTGCTCCCTGGTGCCAAAAAGGTTGGGAACCGCTGCCTTAAGAGCATGAAGATTTTGCTTGGCCCAAAGCCTATGACAGAAACCATTTTAAAGTAGACTCACCCCTGAAGACTTCTATCATGAAATGAGAAAGGATCAGTTAATGGAACATGCCCTTCAAAATGATGAAACAGAGAATGCTTTATAACCAAGCACCAGCCTTCCGGACAGTTAAGCAGTTATATACACACACATCAGGGGATGGAAACATTGCAGGAAATGGAAAGGGCTGGGAGGATTAAAGCCACAGCAGCAAGACCCCCATAGAAAACGAAGTTGATGTTTGTTCTCAAAAATCCATCTTCCTGAAAAAGTCCCTCCCCAAATCAGGATTAGCCCCCGTCTCCCCCTGGCTCTGCACCGTGCCCAACAGAGCCATCAGAGGCTGTTTTGCTAGATGTTTGATTATGGCAAATGGTACAAGACAGTCAACACTCAGTGACTTTTTTGCCAATTGACTGAAATAAAAATACATCAGGTTCCCCTGGAATTGATGAAAGCATTTTTAATTATGTAGGGCTTCCCGGGTGATACTAGTGGTAAAGAACTTGCCTACCAATACAGGAAATAGAAGAGACGTGAGTTCCATCTCTGGGCTGGGAAGATTGAAGTAGGAAACGGCAACCCATTCCAGCATTCCTGCCTGGAAAATCCAGTGGACAGAAGAGCCTTATAGACTGTGGTCCATGGGGTCCCAATGAGTTGGACGTGACTGAAGCGACTTAACACACGCATAATTAACCTAAGGAGATTCCCCACTCTGCTCCAGCCACTTCTCTTGAAGGGAGAGGCAACCCCATCTAAACACACATTAGATGTGTTTCAGGTTATTTCTTCCTGGAGAATTTTGTCTGTTCACGTGTCTTTCCTCTTTACTTGATTTTCTCAGCATCAGTCGTAGCATCAACTGAGTGTACAAAAATCTTCACGATTCTCCATTCCCTCTGTCACTGTTTTGATTTAATCCAGGGCTTCCCTGGTGGTTCAGACGGTAAAGAATCTGCCTGCAATGTGGGAGACCTGGGTTCATTCAATCCCCTGGAGGAGGGCATGGCAACCCACTCCCGTATTCTTGCCTGGAGAATCCCCATGGACAGATGAGCCTGGCAGGCTACAGTCCATGGGGTCGCAAAGAGTCAGACATGACTGGGTGACTAAGCACAGCACAGCTAAACACAGAATGACCTTTACTTTGTTTATATAATTTTATTTCCTCCTAAGAAACAGTGGTTCATTATGAAGCACTCAGAAAACAAAAGTAGAAGGAAAATTCTCCTCCAAATCCATCATAACTCTACCAAAATATAATTACTGACTAAGCTTGCTTTTTGTCATTTATATGTATATAGAAAACTAAGAGCTACCATTTCTTGAGTACTTTGGTAAGGGTTCAGACACGCTTTCTTCTAATTCTCACTGTAATTCTAGGTAGCAAATACAACTTATCGCCATATGAGATTATACTGTATGTGCAATTTTGTGGGATTCTTTTTTGCTTTTAACATTTAGAATAAGTATTTTCCACTTTACTAAAGCTTTTATGGCTATCATTTTTAATGATTTCATATTTTTATTTTAGACATACTTTAAAATGCTTTTATTAAGGATTTGTTTTCAATTTGCTGTTTTATAAATAACAACTTTATGCCTGCTTTCTGTATTTAATACTATTTTTTTAGGATAGTTTCTCAGAGAGAGAACTACTAAGTCAAATGAGGAGTGTGTACGTGCTCAGTCGTGTCCGACTCTTTGTGACCCCATGGATTGTAGCCCCTCAGGCTCCTCTGTCCATAGAGCTATCCAGGCAGGAATACTGGAGAGGGTTGCCATTCCCTCCTCCAGATCATCTTCCCAATCCAGGGATCAAAACTGAATCTCCTGCATTGGTAGATAGGTTCCTTACCACTGAGCCACCTGGGAAGCCCAAATGAATATAAATATTTTTAAAAGTTGTATTCAGTTATTTGCAGAACTGTTTCCTGTGATTTAAAGCAATTTTATGTAATTCAAAGGATGTGATGATGTCATTATCAGAAAGTTACTAACTATATTACCCTGTTAAGAGTGAAAGATCACTTGAAGAAATTTTAAAACATTTCACCATAAAATTTTCATGCAAAACTAAAAATGCTACTTAATATAAATGAGTAAAAGCTTTTTAAAAGTGTGCTAATGTAATACAAGCAGTTTGCAAGTAATTTTGGTAAATCAAAATATGTGTGTAGTCGATTCAGTTGTGTCCAACACTTTGCAGCCATATGGACTGTAACCCACCAGGCTCCTCTGTCCATGGGATTATCCAGGCAAGAATACTGCAGTGGGTTGCCATGCCCTCCTCCAGGGGATCTTCCTGTCCTAGGGATCGAACCTGCATCTCCTTACGTCTCCTGCACAGGCAGGCAGGTTCTTTACCACTAGTGCCACCTGGGAAGCCCAAATAAAAGTATAAAACATTTAGAGTTTAGCCACAGTCATACACAGAGACAGTCAGGTTTAAGATTTCAGTGGGTTTCTCTCCATTCCTTAATAGAGAGATTAGATACATAGATAAATGGTGTGTAATCCATTTTTATACTTTTTTTTTTTACTGAATATTGTACAGTATAAACCTCCTAAAGGATCTTGATGCTTCTACTCAAGCGCTCCCCAGGTGTGTTGAACATGCTCCACAGCTTTTGGGGAGCTCCCTCCAGGCTGCCTAGTGGTTAGACGCTGACATCGAGGGCCCGTCCCTCACTACTAAAGCCCAGATCCCACCTAGAGGGAGCTTCTCTGGCCGCTGTCACTGCTGTGTCAGGCCGGATGGCTGAGCATTTGCTCTTGTATTAAACAAAATGCCCTTCAGCTCTCTGCTGACCCGGGGAAGGTGACAGATTTCAAGAAAATGAAACTTTGATCAGGGACAGGCTCTTTTTGGCTGAGCAGCGGGAACCGACTTTGATGACTAACTTGTCAAACCCATCAGATATGAGTGTGTGTTGCTGGAGGTATTTTTAGAAGCCTGACGCAGCTTGGGGAGGGCGGTAGGGGATCTAGTGTGGTACTTAGGTTCAGTGACAAGCACTGTAACCTGCTGAAAGCACCTCCTGACCTCAGTTGGCGGGGAGAGGTCCCTTCATTGATTGCTGGGTGCTCCCTCACCCCCCAAGCTTACAGAAAGCATGCCACTCCCGCCTGTCCACAGCCTATGCTCACCGTGCTGGGCTGTCGTCCCCATTTCCGAATGGGGAGATGCTGAGACTCGGGGAGATGCACCTTCGCCTGGTCTCCGCAGTTTGTGGTACTTCGTGCAGGAGCTACACCTCACACCTATTTACCTCCGGCTATGCTAAATACATCCCATATCTGGTGTTTACCCTCACAACACCCTTCCCCTTGCATTTACCTATCAGAAAGAAGGCTGCAGAACCACCGAACTGACAGTCTCAATTACTGGGTGACTAAAGCCCGTCCATGACTGTCTCCAAACAATGCAAGAGGAAAAATGTACACCTGTGGCTGATTCATGTCGATGTTTGGCAAAAAACGCAACAATATTGTAAAGTAATTATCCTCCAACTAAAATAATTTTTTTCAAAAAGCAATCAAGATGCTGACAACTTTGTTCCTCATCACTGACTCCAGACTGTGACCCGTCATGTTATGTAAGCCCCTGGACTCCTCATGGAGGAGGGCGCAGTTCTTGAAGCATGAGCCTGCTGTATTTCCCTCTCCACCGGCTGAGAAGTAAAGCCAACTTTCTATTTCCTCTGAACTGTTTCCGTATTTTTTTATTCGACTTTGGTGGGCAGAGAAAGCCAAAATTTTGGCCAGCAACAGGACCAAGACAAAAACAAGCTTTATCAACTGTGAAAGAACAGTGACTATCCAGCTGGGCGCTCTAGAGTTTGCCATGGTCGATGCAGTTCTCATAAAGACCCAACCTAGTTAAGAATTCTGGAAATTATAGACCAGGAAGAGAGCTTGGAAATACATGGGCGAGAAACTTCACACGGCTGCCCTTCACAGGGTGAGGGCCAGCAACTGATCCCATCCTCAGAAGTGGACTTAAAACAGTTAAGTGTATTGCCAAAATTTAAAGTTCGGGCGGTTCCACAGAAAAGTCTGGGTTTCTGGCTTACCTTGAAAAGTGGGACAGCTTCCAGCAGCGAGCTTCCCTCTTGCTTCACAACATGAGCCGCTCCTGCTTAGGGGTGCGTAGCCTCCAGCTTGGCGCATCACCCAGTTTCCACAGTAGATCCAGGTTCCCTAAGACGCCGTTTGTAGATGAGCACTCTGACCTCTGGAGAGCCTTACAAGTTGCCCAACATCAGACAACTTACTTATTTCCTCGCTCCATGCTCTTGGCTGAGGGCAAGCATCAGCCACAACTACATGCTGCTTAGGAGACCTCCGCAAAAAGTCTTCAGAGTGGCTGTTATAAGCTCCTAGGACCTCCCCCCTTCCTTTAAAGCCCAGCTGATCTCTCTCTTCATTTATAAATTAAAGTCCTCTTCTACCAGTAAAGTGAGGAGGGTGGGGGTGGGGAGGATAAAACTGTTCAATAGAAAACCCCTGTTCACTGACTCAATGCTGGAAAGCATTTGTAATCTCTCTAACCTGATTTGTGCATGCGTGCTTGCGACAAGACTCCTTGCGACTCCATGGACTGTAGCCTACCAGGCTCCTCTGTCCATGGGATTCTCCAGGCAGGAATACTGGAGTGAGTAGCCATTTCCTTCTCCAGGAGATCTTCCCAGCTCAGGGATGGAACCCATGTCACTTGCATGGGCAGGCGGGTTCTTGACCACTGAGCCACCTGGGAAGCCCTTCTCTAATCTCAGCTGCTCATAATAATCAGATGCCCTGGCCTCACCCCAGACCAACTAAGTCAGCTACTCTGGACCCAGGTGAAGGTAATTCTTCAGCTACTCAGATGATTCCAATGGGCCATCACGGTATCTGATTGCTCCTGGAGGTCGTGGAACCAGCTTCTCTGCTGAGTGCTCACGAGACCTCCTGGATAATTTACATCAGTTTGAAGGGTTCTGGAAACTTCTCTCATCTGGAAAATGGGGAGGATAGATTAGGCTTATGATTTCCAACTTGGGATGCTTTGCCCCTCAGCATCCACCGAGGAAGTGATGAGGTCATGGAGCTACTGTCGATACTGCAAAATGTCTAGTAGAGATGGTACACTTACCTGTGTTTAGGCATATTCACACATGTTAATAAAGATGTTAAATTTCTTTGCTTCTGCTTGGAATTACATTTACTTGGTGTGCTGATTCTACTTGCAAAATATGGGCTGAGGGGAAAATCTTGTCTGTGATTAAAATTTAGAGAAGGAAGGAATGAAATGAGGAAGGAGAGATGGAGAAATTGACAAAGAAAGGGAGAGAGAGAACAATCTGGCCCTCTGTGATTTGATGATTCCACCTGGAAAGAGAGAAGTAACTTCTGAGGAAGTGTATAGTCTTTGAATATCCCTCTTCCTTAAAAGAATTATACTCTAACACGATCCTTTTTAAGTGCTACTTCCTTCCTAACCCCCTTCTTTGTGGAATGCTGGGCTTCCCTGATGGCTCGGACCATAAAGTATCTGCCTGCAACGCAGGAGTACGGGGTTTGATCCCTAGGTCAGGAAGGTCCCCTGGAGAAGGAAACAGCTGCAGTATTCTTGCCTGAAGAATCCCATGGACAGAGGACTCTGGCAGGCTGCAGTCCATGGGGTCGCAAAGAGTTGGACACAACTGAGCAACTAACGCTTTTACACTTTCTAATACCTTGAAGCTAACACCCCTGAAAAGAATAAGTCCTTAATTCAGGGACCTCAACCCAGAAGGCCTGGTTTACCTTAATGAGCCCCAGCAGTCTGACAGCCAGAACCAGGCAAGGCAACAGGGATGAAGACAATGTCATCAGGACACTTGTCAGTGGGCAGTGACAAAAAATAAAACATTTTGCTACACGACAGATAAGTGCTCCCTGACAATCTGTCTGCTTTTATTTTTTTGAAGTCTTCCTCCTGCTTTATTCTCACCCAGCCATTAAATTATTCTAGCCAACATGACCGTTTCCTCAATAAACATTTTCTTGGCCTAAAACTAGGAGGAATTTCATCAAGGAAGCAGGGACTGTGTTCATTAGGCTGGTTTTTCTCTTTGCTGTGTCTCCTGGGGAAATGCCCGAGCTGAGTTTCACTCTCGCAAATGCAGTCTGGTGACCATTGCTAGGCAACGTGTCAACATAAATATTTCATCAGTGAAACAGAGTCTGTCTCATCCTTCGTCTGTTCAGCTCTCCTTTATAAAAACAATAGAAAAAAAAAAAGAAACCCATGACCCCTACATTCCCTGAAATCCATGATGAGAAACTGATGACAACGGAATCAAGTAGAAAATTCTTAAAATCCAGGCAATGGCAATCATTAGAGAATATAATGGGGAAAAAATCCCATTCACAGTAATGTCTTAGCTTGGGCTGCTATTAAAAAAACCTGCCATAGGCGGGGTGGCTTAAACAATAGACATTTGTTTCTCACCGTCTCAGAGGCTGGAAGTCCAAGATCAAGGTGCTGGCAGGTTCTGTTCACGGTGAGGGCCCCCTTCCTGCCCTTAAGATAATTGCCTTCAGTTCAGTTATCTCACACCAGTCAGAATGCCCACCATCAAAAAAGTCTACAAACAATAAATGCTGGAGAGGGTGTGGAGAAAAGGGAACCCTCCTACACTGTTGGTAAGAATGTAAGTTGGTACAGCTACCATGGAGAAGAATATGGAGGTTCTTTTAAAAAACTAAAAATAGAGCTACCATATGATCCAGAAATCCCACTCCTGGGCTTATATCTGGAGAAAACCATAATTCAAAAGATACATGCAGCCCAATGTTCACTGAAGCACTATTTGCAATAGCCAAGACATGGAAGCAACCGAAGTATCCATCAACAGATGAATAATAAGAAGATGTGGTCTATATTAGTTCAGTTCAGTTCAGCCGCTTAGTCATGTCCAATTCTTTATGACCTCATGGACTACAGCACCCCAGGCCTCCCTGTCCATCACCAACTCCTGGAGCTTACTCAAACTCATGCCCATCGAGTCAGTGATGCCATCCAACCATCTCATCCTCTGTCACCCCCTTCTCCTCCTGCCCTCAATATTTCCCAGCATCAGGGTCTTTTCTAACGAGTCAGTCCTTCACATTAGGTGGCCAAAGTATTGGAGTTTCAGCTTCAGCATCAGTCCTTCCAATGCATATTTAGGACTGATTTCCTTTAGGACTGACTGGTTTGATCTCCTTGCAGTCCAAGGGACACTCAAGGGATTCTCTCTATACAAATATATATGTATATATATGTATGTATATACACAATGGAATATGATTGACCCACTAAAAAGAGTGAAATAATGCCATTTGCATGGCACGGATGGACTTAGAGATTGTCATGCTAAGTGAATAGGTCAAAGATAAATATCATATGATACTGTTCATATGCAGAATCTTAAAAAAATTTATACAAATGAACTTATTTACAAAACAGAAACAGACTCACAGACTTAGAGAATAAAATTGTGGTTACCAGGGGGAAGAGAGCAATATGGAATAGATTGGGAGTTTGGGATGAACATGTACACGCCGCTGTATTTAAAAGAGGTACCAACAAGGACATACTGTAAATTAACTAAATGGAAAGATGATTGCCTCCTTGCTGCGTCCTCACGAGGCAGAGAAAGGAAGCACTGATGCGTCTTCTTGTAAGGGCAATAATCCCATCTTGGGCGGGCTCCACCCTCACGATTGCATCTAAACCTGACCATCCCAAAGGCATGACTTATTTTTTTTTTTTTTTTGCTGACAAAGAAAAAGACTTTATTGGGAAGAATGCCTGGGTGGAGAACAGCAGGGTAAAGGACCACGGGAGAATGGCTCTGCCCCAGAGCTCGAAGTCTCGGGTTTTATGGTGATGGGTTTAGTTTCCAGGTTGTCCCTGGCAATCATCTTGCTTGGTCCCTATGTGGTGATTCAGGGTCCTTCCTGGTTTCATGTGCATCTCTCAGCCAAGACAGATTCCATCACGAGCCCAAAGGCCTTACTTATTAATACCATCATGTTGGGGGTTAGGGCTTCAACATATGAACTGGAGGAGGGACATAAACATTGAGCCTATAAAAATATCATCCAAAAAAATTCAAGTGATGCTCAGCAAAACTTTTCAGTGATACGTTGGCACATTTTCATGAAAAAAAAAAAAAAAAGAATTCAATGGTGACTAAACACTACAGTTACAACTATTTCTTTTTAAAGAAATACCAAAACAGAGACAAAAGTCTAGAACATAACCAAAATATCAAGAGCCATTTTCTTAGGGGATTTGAACTACGGGTTTAATAGAATTCTAAGGTGACCCCCAAGATTCCCACCTTCTCATGCATATGCCTATAATGCTTCAGTTGGGCGGGACTTATAAATATAATGGAATATTACTCCTGTAGGTATGTTATATTACGCGGCAAAAAGGGGTTTTTCAAATATAATTAAGATCCCTAATTGATTGAATCAATGGGAAGATTATCCTGGGTGGGCCTGACCTAATCAGGTGGGAAACGGCTATGAACTGCCTACAGGGGACTAAGTGACAGGAAACTAAGTGGCCTCCAGGAGCAGAGAGTAATCCCCAGCTGACACTTAACAAGAAAACAGGGACTTCAATTCTACAGGCGACTGAATTCAGCAACAACGCTGAATGAGCCTGGAAGATGACCCCAGGCTTCAAGGGAGAACCAGACCATGGCCCATGCCTGGATCGTGGCCCCCTGTGACCCTGAGCCAAGATCCAGCTAAGCTGTACCCAGAAACTATGAGACAACAAACCTGTGTTATTTTTAGATGTTTGTGTCATTCTATATGTAGCAATAGGAAACTAACACAGGGGATGATTCCCCTTTTCTATATTTTTGATAAACAAACTGAGTGCAAAGTTGATGACTCCATTTGGAACCCAGAATTTTTAAAGAAATAATTACATCATCATTGGCATCCTGAGCAGATAAAGTTTCCCCCAATTTCCTGGCTGTGGGGACACTTTCTCCAACTTCCTTTCTGACCCTCACTAAGAGAGTTTCATCATGACACTAACTCAGAATTTATTTTTTTATAAATATGCCTTATAAATGGACCTTAATCTGCAAATAAACTGGGAATAATTTTCCTAAGGAAATAGAGAAGTTCATACAAATGGATATAAATAGATGCCCATCACTATCTTGCTTATAAAGATAAAATTCAGAACATGCATAAGGGCCTAGTGATAGGAGATTGATTAACCAAAGTATGTTTCATTCATTCGGTGGAATACTATGCACCCATTTTAAAGATTATATAGCTCAGCGTTATAATGTGATGTTTATGATATATGTATATGTGTTAGTTTCTCAGTCATCTCTGACTCTTTTTGACCCCATGGACTGTAGCCCACCAGATTCCTCTGTACATGGGATTTTCCAGGCGAGAATACTGCAGTGGGTAGCTAGCCCCTTCTCCAGGGGATCTTCCTGATCCAGGGATTGAACCAGGTCTCCTGTGTTTCAGGCGAACTCTTCATAGTCTGAGCCACCAGGGAAGCCCATTATGATATACTGTCACATGTTAAAAAAAAAAAAGACAAGTTACAAAACTTCATGTTTAACAGAATCTTAATTTGTTAAAAAAAAAAGGATGGTTATATTGATACTCTTATGGATCTAGAGATGGAGACAGATTAAAACTACAAGTATGCACATCATGCTGATAACAGGAGCTACCTCTAGGCATTGTGATATGGTATTTTCTTTTTTATTCATTTGGATTTTCTAATTTTTCTTCAACTTATTCAATAAATACATAGAAGATACATGAGGCAGCTCCTTGTAAGAAAGATTTACATTTCTATTTAAATAGTCAATAGCTTTGACTTCCTTTGAGTTTTGTTAATATTCCCAATGGTTATGTCTATTGATGGATCCTTAGACTTGGTCTCTGTAAATAATACTAAGATAAATCTGTTTTCTTAGCATTAAGGGTGTGTTTTCCAAATGCAGATCTTGGGAGTTGGTACTCAATTATGTGTGCTGTGGTCATTTCAAAACATACAAAAAGCACTGAGCATTCTCACATCCATGATACCACATCCATGAAACTCGTAGTAGAAGACACTCTTACTGAGAAAATAAACCCTTTTGATCATCTTCCAGTCACCTTAAACTGAAGTGTAGGCAATAATCTCACTTTTCAGGGTCAGAGTTTTATGTTCTCTGCCAAAGCCATAAGAACAAAAGCCATTTAAAGTCATGGGACAATCACTGAATATGTTGACCATCAAAATTTCTTCCCAGTGAAGGTTAAACCCTTTGTTGAAAGAGTACATCTCTGTACATAGTCCAGGGAATAGAAAATCCTCTACTACTTGGAGGGGGGGTGTGAGTAAGGGTTTTGCTACCAGCTGGGTAGCATAGACCAGTGGTTATATATTGGGCATGATTTTGGTCCCCAGGGGATATTTGGCAATGTCTGGAGGCATTTTTTTGATAATCAAATCTGGAGTGGGGAATATTCTACTGGCATATAGTGGATAAAAGCCAGGGATTCTCCTAAACATTCTGCAACATACAGGACAACCACACAACAAACAATTTTCTAGTCCCAAACATCCACGGTGTTAAGCTTGAGAAACCCTGGCTAAAGAGTCAGATACACGCGAAACAGGTGATGTGAAGGACCTGAAAGGGGTAGTAACAGAACTCTCTTACAAGCAGTAACATCCCCACACAGAGCAACAGCAAGAGTTATGCCCAATTCCAGATGATATGGGATAACCAGGAGCAGATTCACCCTTCTGTCTTACACGACTTGATGACCTCGAGACTGTCCTACGGAGTGAAGTAAGTCAGGAAGAGAAAAACAAATACCATGTATTAACACATATGTGTAGAATCTATGCAAAGCAGAAATACAGACACAGACAACAAATGTATGGACGCCAAGCAGGGAAGGGGAAATGGGATAAATTAGGAGATTGGAATTGGCATATATACACTACTATTTTAAAATAGATGACTAATGCGAAGTGGAGGGAAGGTACAATCTGTTTGGAGGGCATATATTAACCTTAAAAATGCATTCCAATATACATTGTTTTGGTTGTTTAGTCACTAAGTTTGTGACTCTTTGCGACCCTAGGGACTTGAGCCTGCCAGGCTCCTCTGTCCATGGGATTTTCCAGGCAAGAATACTGGAGTGGATTGCCATTCCCTTCTCTAGGAGATCTTCCCAATCAAGGAATTGAACCTATGTCTCCTACATTAGCAGCTGGATTCTTTACCACTGAGCCACCTGGGAAGACCTCCAATACACATTAGGTGCAGACAAATAATGTTTGATTCCACTTATATGAGATACCTAGAATAGTCAGATTCATAGAATCAGAAAGTACATTGGTAGATGTCAGAAGTGGGAGGTGGGAGGGAGGGGGAATGGGGAATTAGTGTTGAATGGGAAAAGAGTTTCAGTTTAGGAAGGTGAAAAATTTGGGAAACTGATGATGGTGAGAGCTGCACAACTATGTGAATGTACTTAGTGCTACTGAAATGTACAGTTAAATACGGTTAAAATAGTATATTTTATATCATATGACTTTCACCAAAATTTGAAAAAAAACATTTTAAAAAGAAGTCAGAAAAATATATCTAAGACAACATTTATCAGACATTAGACAGCTTGTGAGGAGGCAGGGTGAAGCTGTACGGAGGGATCCTGAGTCTTCGGCTGAGTACTGACTTATATGCGGTTGATCTACCAAAGACTGCAGGAAGAGCTGCCAGAAAAGAGTGATCAGAACGATTTCCAGGGCTACACAGGGCTGGGTACAGTGTATGTTCCCACACGCCAGAGTGGTATAACCTCAATACATGTGATGGATAGAATCCTCAGAAGCACATTGGCTTAGTTGTGGGGCCAAATTAGCCCTACACTAAAGGCCTCTGTGACCAGCCCTAAGAAAACTTAAACCTCAAAAGGATGGATCTGATTCCAAGTAATTTAACTGCATACCAAGACAATATTCAATAATCTATGAAGGAATACAACAAAATCCAGGAACCAACAACATAAAAACACACAATATCCAGCATCAAGTTAAAAATCACCAGACCAGTTAGGCCCTCTCCAGTGGTCCAGTGGTAAATAGTCTGCCTTTCAATGCAGAGGACGCAGGTTCAATCCCTGGTCTGGAAGATTCCGCATGCCTTGGAGCATCTAAGTCCATGCATCACAAATGCTGAGCCTACCTGCTGCAACTACTGAAGACCACTCACCTAGAGCCTGTGCTCCGCAAAGAAAAGTAACCCCCACTCATCACAACTACAGAAAGCCGTGGGCAGCAATGAAGACCCAGCACGGCCAAAAATAAATAAATAATAAATTAATTTAAAAAAAAGAAAACTACCAGACAAGAAAAGAAGCAGGAAAATAAGACCTGTAACCACAAGAAAGATCAATGAACAGAAACAGACCCAGAAATCACAGACGTGATAGAAATACGAGACAAGGACATTTTAAAAGATTTTATAAGTATGTTCTATACATTCAAGAAGGGGGAGGAAAACATGACAAAGAAAGCAAAAAATACTGCATATTTTATGAAAGAAAAGAAAGCATAAAATATTGCAAGGGATGATAAATTTCTTCACTCTGGTGCTTACGAGCAGGTGGTTTGCTACGCACTGTGACAAGAGAGATGGTTAAGACTCAGTCTCTGTTTTCCTGCAGTTCATTACTTAGTAGAAAAGGTAGCTGCAAAAGTGATTAAATTTGATAGACTGAAAAATGCCTGTGGAGATTTGGCCAAAGTGTTAGAGGAACACATAAAGATTGTGGGTGGTGAGTACTTATTGTAGATCTGAGGGACAGGGCTGTGCTCCGGGATATCCCTCAGCATAGGTTCTCTATCATGCATGCGTGCAAGCTCAGTCACTTCAGTCATGTCTGACTCTTTGTGACCCTATAGACTGTAGCCCACAGGCTTCTCTGTCCATGGGATTCTTCAGGCAAGGATACTAGGGTAGACTGCCATGCTCTCCTCCAGGGGATCTTCCCCACCCAGGGATTGAACCCAGGTCTCCTGCTTCTCCGGAATTACAGGCAGATTCTTTACCTACTGAGCGACCTGGGAAGCCCCTCTCTATCATAGGGACAAATATAACAGCAAACTTCATGCAACAACAACAAAAAAACAATTATTGGATAGCTATATGTACCCTCCTCTCTTGAAAAGTGAAAGTGAAGTTGCTCAATCGTGTCCAACTCTTTCCTCTGTCCATGGGATTTCCCAGGCAAGAGTACTAGAATGGGTTGTCATTTCCTTCTCCAGGGGATCTTCCAACCCAGGGATCGAACCCAGGTCTCCCGAATTGCAAGCAGACACTTTACTATGTGAGCCACCAGGGAAGCCCCTCTCTCAAAGCTAGCGTTTATTGAATACTTAAAACTTGGTCATTTTGTTCTCGTAACAACGCACGATGGGTACTATTATCACCCACTTTGGTAGATCACGGTCATGTCTCTTGATCCTCTAGTCCTCTCTACATGTATTCTTCCCTTTGACTGTGACTTTGAAGTTTTCTGCTAAACAGACAGAGTACATTCCCCTGCCCCTTCACTTTGGTGACATGACTTCTCTGGGCCAGTGAAATATTAGCAGATGTGATGGGACCAAAAATTTGGAAAACACCAGTGCACTTGGGTTTATTTTCTTGAATATGTGCCATTACATAAGAATATGCCTCTTAAGAATAAGAGGATCAGAGACAAGTAGAATAGAGTTAACCTAACTAACCTGCCGACCTTCAGTGAGAAACAGAGCCCTGCCTAGATGAGCTGGACCCCAGCCCAACCCACCGATGTGTGACCTAATAAATGCTTATTGCGGTGTCCCGCTGATATTTGGGACTTGTTTGTTAGGCAGTAATTCCTAACTGATATGCACTGTCAGAGGAAGGGAGGAAGGTTAGAGTGACACCAAGCTAGAGGGACCTATCTAGTAAACAGTAGAAGCTGAATTTGAATTTACATCTGCCTGACACATTTACTGCTTCCTTAGAACCTCACCCCTGGGGATTTGTTCTAAGGCCATAGTTCATAAAAAAGTTACATGCACATAAATATACACTGAAGTTTTTCTTAGGACTTAAAAAAAATTGAAAATGGCCTAAAGTTCCCCAAATGAGAAAAGTGCCTAAGCAAACTATGATATACCATCTCAAAGGAATAGCTCATGATTATGAAATGGCTCAGTGGGTAAAGAATCCACCTGCCAAGGCGGGAGATACAGGAGATGCAGTTTCAATCCCTGATTGTAAAGATTCCCTGGAGGAGGAAATGGCAACCTACTCCAGTATTCTTGCCAGGAAAAACCCATGGACAGAGGAATCTGGCAGGCCACAAAGAGTTGGACACGACTGAGTGACCGACACATGCTTATAAAATGGCAATTAAGAATTTGCCGCAGAGAGGGAAGTCTGTATTCTAACGAAAATCTTCAAAACTAAAATATATGTTGTAGGTCCACTTCAAGTAAAAATGTATGTAGATATGCATATATGTGGTTTTTATACATATATGCAAATATAAATGGACAGAAACGCAGCTTATTAAATGAAATCAACTTCATAGAACTGTGGGATTAGAAGTGATGTATTTTAGTCTTCTAATTTTCCATTAGAGTTGCTGTAATAAAAACAGTGATTAAGCTGACACATACACAGCTCTGGTGTCACACTTCATCCACTCAAAGGGCTTACCCAGCCATCGTCTCATCCACACCAAGCCTTTGGAGCCTGCAGGACACCCGGGCCTCACAGGGATCTTTCTCTCCAGTGCCATGAGCAGCGTGCTTCAAGAGCACCTTCCCATGACAAGCCCCGACTCGGGGTGCGTGGCTTACACTTGTCTTAGCACAAGAAGGGGGAAAGCCCTCAGTCTCCAAGAAGTGAAAGTGAAGTCACTCAGTCGTGTCCGACTCTTTGCCACCCATGGACTGTAGCCTACCAGGCTCCCCAGTCCGTGGAATTTTCCAGACAAGAATACTGGAGTGGGTTGCCATTTCCTTCTCCAGGCGATCTTCCCAACCCAGCGATCGAACCCGGGTCTCCTGCATTGCAGGCAGATGCTTTACCATCTGAGCCACCAGGGAAGACCTCAGTCTCCAAAGACCTTGCATTTGTCAGCCAGGACAGATTTCTCCATCAATAAATTCTTTCACGTCAAAGCTGGAGACAATTCTTAGCTGCTTGTCAACCGCTTAGAGAGTGGGGAGAGGATCTGAATGTGATCGAGGGGCGTGTGGCTCCTTCCTTCAGCCTTTCCAGGGTTCAAAGCTCACTGTAGGGAACGCTGAGCAGTGCCACAGCTCCCTGCTGGCCGTGATGCGTATGTCATCCCACTCGATCTCCGTGTAATGGTGTCACCTCCTTTTCTAGGCTGCCTTAGAGAAGCTGAGCAATTTGCCCCAAGTGAACTGGGGCGATGTGTGTGTGTGTTAGTTGTTCAGTCATGTCCAACTCTTGGCGATAGTATTGGATTCATCAGTAAACAAGTCAATACCAATGTTACCTTCCTCTCAGGTGATGAAAACCCAATTCTTCAGCCTTCCCTGGTTGTCTAGGGGCTAAGAATCTTCCTGCCAATGCAGGGCACACAGGTTCGACCCCTAGTCTGGAAAGATCCCACAGGTCCCAGGGCAACGAAGCCCATGCCCTGCAACAAGAATAGCCACTGCAGTGAGAAGCCCACGCACCACAACTGGAGAGCAGCCCCCACTCAGGGCGACCAGAGAAAGCCGACACATGGCAACAGAGGTCTAGCGCCGCCGAACACAAATAAAAATTTTAAAAAAAAAACAAAAACAATTTCCTAGTAACTGCAGCTGGAAGGTCTTCAAGTGCCTTGAAGGAAGGCAAGGAAACACTGTTTGAGAGCGTCTGAGAGGGACCCTCTACTGTGTCCAGCCCACTACTAGCTCTCCGCTGAGCCGTGGGCACAGAAGAGTCCCTGCCTCCCTTTGCCCACCCACTTTCCCTCTAGTCTGTCCTCCTCTCAGTAGCCAGAGCGGTTCCTACTTACAAATGGAGTGGCTCCCGACAGCATTCTCACGAGTCCTCGTGCTCCCGCCCTGACACTTGTCAGTGGAATTTCAGAGCACCTCAGCGTAATGTGCTGGGACATCTTGGCTCTGGTATCTCTTGAGCATCACCCTCCCTGCCCTGCAATTGAAAGTGTATCCTTCATTCACCCAGAGCTACTTACAGACCATCCCCCCCCAAATACACCCACGCAGGATTTCAGACCTTTGCCCAGGTGTCCCCTCCCCTGAGTCCATCTGTATTATGGGCTAGTTGTTTGTGTCTCCACAAAATTCATTTGTTGAAGTCCAATCTCTCAATGTGACGGTATTTGGAGGTGGGTCCTTTGGGAGGTAACTAGGATTAGATGAGTTCACGAGAGTGGGGCCCCCATAATGGGATTAGTGTCCTTAAATTGCATCACAACATATGGTAGGTGCAGACAAATACAGTCTGATTCCACTTATACGAGGTACCTAGAATGGTCAAGTTTATAGAGTCAGAAAGTACACGGATAGATGCCAGGGGGTGGCAAAGGTGGGAAGTGGGAATGGGGAGTTAGTGTTTGATGGGAATAGAGTTTCAGTTTAAGAAAGTGAAATATTCGGGAGATGGATGATGGTCAGAGCTGCACAACAACGTGAACGTCCTTAGAGCCACTGAACTGTGCAGTTGAATATGGTTATGAGACTTTGACCACAATACTTCCCAGCCTCCACCACCAATAAATGCTCTTTCTGTTTAACCCACACAGTCTATGGAATTTTGCTACCGCAGCCTGAGCAGACTGAGTCCGCTTCAACAGACTAAGGGAAGCTCCTCTGTGCTCTCAAGGGGCACCTCTGGATTAGTCACCCCTAGAGAGGGGGGAAGAGCGGTCCCTGTGATTACCCTGTAAACTCCATCCTGTGAAACAGCTAGCGTAGCCTTTCTCTGGTACCACGTTACGTTGCATGTCTGTTTCTCCTCCTACATTGCAATCTTCTTGAGGACAAGGACTTTTTCACTGGATTCAGCTTTGTGTTCCCAATAGCAGCACATGTACAGCACAGAGTAGAAACTCAGTGAATATTTGTCAACTGGACTCCACTTAAAACAGCCCCACTCAGAGGCTTTATCGTGGATCATCCTGGTGGTTCAGTGGTTAAGAATCTGCTATCCCATGCCAGGGACACAGGTTCAATCCCTAGTCTGGGAACTAAGATCCCACATGCTGCAGGGCATCTAAGCCCAACTAGAAAAGTCTGCAACAAACAGCCTGTGCAGCCAATATATAGAAAGAAGCTTTATTGTTAAAATAAACTAAAAATATATGGCAGTAGATCCAGTATTGTTCAAATTTTCCAAATGTTTACTTCAACGTATTTGCTAATTTTCTAGTTATTTTATCAATTCTTGAAGAGGGATATTGAAGTCTTTAATTCTTTGCAATTCTGTTAGTTTTTCCTTATGTATTCTGAAGTTCTCTTATTAGATGCATAAATATTTAGAAATCTTATGTTTTCTTGATGAATGGAGCTCTTTATTATTATAAAATAATCTTTAGGGCAATAGCCTTTCCTCTAAAACCTATTTTATCTCATATTAACATAGCTATGTTAGCACAGTTTTGAGTAATGTTAGCTTGTTATATATTCTTTCATCACCCTACTCAACCTTTGTGTCTATGTATTTAATGCTTTAAATAGAATATTTACTTTAAACAGAATAAAGTTAGGTCTTGCCTTATATATATGTATTTTCTAATGGAAGTATTTAGAACATTTACATCTAACATTATTATATGGTCAGGAATAAATGTATGATCATTTAAAAATATAAAGAAAATTATTTAATAAACTAGCCCCCACTCAAAAGAGGAAAGGGGGGACTAACAATTCACTGAGTGTCAGTTGAATGCCAGGCTCTGGGTTAGGCTCCTTACCATGTTATTACATCTGATATCTCATTTAATCCTCACACTAACCATGTAAGGAGGCTGTGATAACCCCCATTTGCAGATGGTGACAAGGACATTCAGAGAGCTTCAGTGGCTTGCCCACGGTCATGGAGTCACCAAGCAGTGGAGCCAGGGTTTACTCCCATCTCTGGCTCCAAAGCCTGCACTTAGGATCTCTGCCTGAACCCAGTCCCTCCGGCTCAGAAAAGATGCACATTACTGTACCCATTAGGTGAGCTGAGTCTCTCCAGACATTCTTCAGCCAAGGAGCAGAGTCCCTACCACAGTCATCACAAGTTCCATTCTGCCTCTGACCTGGGGGGTGGTGGGGGTGTTGCAGCTTCTTCAGGTATCACCAAGACTCCTCTGCACTGGGTTTCCTGGCAGGCATGGGGCAGGCACCTTGCGAGGTTCTCATGATAGCAGGGCACTGAACACAAGGCATGGGCCACAGGCTGACATTCCAGGAACTAAGTGATTTGCCAGCTTGGAAAGCATCCCTACCCCCCGAGGGCACTGGTGGGGACCCCTTAGGGTTCTCAGCAGCTCCCAGATGCAAACCCAGTGCAGTAGATATCCAAGTCGCCTAGGGCTTTCTACCATGCTTCTCTCACCTCTTCCAGCCTCTGCTCATTATCCAATGCCAAAGACACTTCCACATCTACAGCAACACCCCATTTCCTGGGAGCGGAAGCTGTGTTAGTTTCCTAGGTTTGCCGCAAACTTGATGGCTTAAACAACAGGAATGTATTCTCACAGTTCTGGAAAGCAAGTCGAAAATCGAGGTGTTGGCAGGGCCATGCTCTCTCTGATGCTCTAGGGTAGGATTATTGCTCACCTCTTCCAGTTTCTGGTAGAATCAGATGTTGCTTGGCTTGTGGCAGCATAATTCCAATCTCTGCCTCCAAATTCACATGGTATTTCACAGGCATCACTCTGTCTCTTGAATCCCTATCTCCTTTCTTTCATAAGGACACCAGTCACTGCATTTAGAAAAAAGTGAAAGTGTTAGCCGCTCAGTCGTGTCTGACTCCTTGGGACCCCATGGACTGTAGCCCACCACGCTCCTGTGTCCACGGAATTCTTCAGGCAAGAATACTGGAGTGGGTTGCCATTCCCTTCTCAAGGAGATCTTCCCAACCCAATTCCTCCTGCATTGCAGGTGGATTATTTACTGTCTGAGCCACCAGGGAAGCCCCACTGGATTTAGGACACACCCTAAATCCAGGGTAATCTCATCTCAAGATGCTTAAATTAACAATATGTGCCGAGACATATTTCTAAACAAGGCTACATTCATAGTTACTGGGAATAAATACCTGAACATACCTTTTTAGAGGATAGGCACCAGGTGGCTTGGTAGAAAAGAATCCACCTGCAATGCAGGAGACACAAGTTCAATCCTTGGCTTGGGAAGAGTCCCCTAGAGGAGGAGGTGGCATCCCACTCCAGTATTCTTGCCTGGGAACTCCCATGAACAGAGGAGCCTGGAAGGCTATAGACCATGGGGTCCCAAAAGAATCAGACATGACTTAGTGGCTAAACAACAAAAACAACTCAATCCACTACAATGCCCCTTTTTCAAAAAGGAAACACAGAAGCTAATTTTTGCTCAGGAACAAAAAGATAGAAAATTCATAAATAAATAACTTTCTTCCTGCATCTTAAAATAATCTGGGGTCTTATTAGTGGCTTACATTGCCCTGGTGGAATCTGTGCAGCCAATGGTTGACGTATGACATGAAAATGCTTTGCCCCCTATGAGAGGAAGAAATAGTATTGAAATTGACTCAGATGTGGTTAAAAATATTTGTCAAGCAAAGAATCAAGTACATTTTAAAATATGAATAAATGAATGGAGATTCCTGTTTCTCTTGGCTATTTCTTAATCACTTAGGTAGTAGATAAGTCTGGTGTCAGAGAGACTTGAGTTCAGACCTTGATTTTTTCCCTCTTAGCTGTATGTCTTTCATAGAGTTTCGTGACATCACCAGGTATGTGTTCTTATTCATAAAATGGACACGATAACAACAAAGCATGAGCTTCTGTCCTCCCAGAGATTTTCTGAAGGTAAAATTGTGTATGTATAGGCACAGTGCAATATCTGTGGCTATTCTGAGAGGCTTGCAGAGCTTTGGTTGCCAAATTGAGTCTCTCAAGGTATGATGACCATGCATATAAAGGAAGGTCAGATGCAGGAAGAGCTTAAATCCCAGTGGTAGCCTTTCCCTAGAGCTGGTTAAATAAACTGTCATGTTGGGCAAGGATGATGAGAAAGAATTTGAAAAAATCATCTAGTTACCTGCCATCTTGTCTTTCCTAATCCCATTTCAAGGCACTGTAAGTATCAGAGCAAACACTGGCTCTTCCCTTAAGAATTCTAGCAGCACAAGCAAAATGTGCTCAGAAATGCTTGATAACTCCCAGAAAACTTGCATGTACTTTCTATGAGATTATTCTCAATTTCATTATTCTCATTATAAATTATGTGTTTATTTTCTACAGGGGCTTCCCAGGTGGCGCTAGTGGTAAAGAACACACTTGCCAATGCAGGAGATGCAGGAGACAACGGGTTCGATCCCTGGGTCAGGAAGATTCCCTGGAGAAGGGAATGGCTACTCACTTCAGTATTCTTGCCTGGGAAACCCCATGGACAGAGGAGCCTGGTGGGCTACAGTCCATGGATTCACAAAGAGTTGGACACAACTTAGTGACTGAACAACTACCACAACCACACTTAAAAGATTCTTCTCAATTTTACTGTATAAACTATATGGCTATTTTCTACAGAGCATTCCTTCTTCCTTTTTATTATTATAGTTTTACTATTCACTCAACAAACATTTGCTAATCACTAATACTGGGCCAAGTCTTAAGCTACGGATAATCCTATAAATCATGGAAGGCAGGGCTTCTACTCCCATGAATATTATGATCTAGTAAAGGAAAAAGACCTAAATAACCAAGTATACATGAGATGTGGTGTCTAAGGAGAAAGTAAATTTTCCATGGGAAGTAAATTTCCCAGGCAGAGGGAAGAGCAGGAGCACAGAAGTACAGGGATGAGAAAGTGAAGGCCTGATGAGAGTGGTCCATGTGCTGGGACTGTCCGGGTGTAGAACACGAGAGGGGAGCAGAAGCAAGCATGCGTGCACATTAGGTCACTTCAGTCGTGTCCAGCTCTTTGCGATTCTGTGGACTGTAGCCTGCCAGGCTCCTTTGTCCATGGGATTCTCCAGGCAGAAGCATGAGGTAGGGCTTAGAGGACTAGCTGGACTCCAACCTAGAGAGCTTTTTATGTCAAAAGGAAGGGTTTAGATTTTATCCCTTAGCCAAAGGGAGGCTGGAGGATTGTAAGCAGCACAATGACTATATCAGACATGCCCTAGCCCTATGAGGTACACTTTTGGAGAATGCTTCCCACAGGAAATACATCAGGGCAATTATCTCAGCCAGGGAATTCTGTTTTCCCTTGCGGGTCAAGAGAATAGTATGTCAGCAAATGGCTTCGCATGTCTATAATCCCTGTAAGAATGTCCTAACACAAAGCAGAATAAAAATGTCCACCTGACTTGGTGCCCCTTAAAATCTCCTGCTTAGCACCTCGGAGAGTAAATGCATCAAGGGAGTGAGGCAGGGCATCCAGGAGAGGCAACCAGGAGGTGCCACCAGACCTAGGGAGGGAGACGGGAAAACAGTGATGGAAAAACAAGTGGAGAGACAGTCCAGAAATGGTCGAACTCTCCCTCAGTGCTGCAGGAATCAAGCAAAAATCAATAACTCATTTTCTGATGAAGGCCTAACTCATAAAATTATCAGAAAGTCAAGAAACAAGCATAGTCCAGAACAATACAGGAACTTCTGCCAGTAAACAGAGATGGCATTAGCAACAAAAAACCAGGTAAATTAAAATGAGGTGGCTTACATTTCCCATTTGTGTCTGTGCCTCAGGTGTCTCGAGGACCCTCAGAGTAGAGCTGATGGACTCCGAGAGCAGAAATGATGAGACAATACACTGGTAGATTCGGCAATCTCAAAGGCAATGGGTGGTGTGGGTGTGTTAGTCGCTCAGTTGTGTCTGACTCTTTGCAACTCCATGCACTGTAGACCATCAGGCTCCTCTGTCCAGGGGGATTCTCCAGGCAAGAATACTGGGGTGGGTAGCCGTTTCCTTCTCCAGGGGATCTTCCTGACCCAGGGATCAAACCCAGGTCTCCTGCATGGCAGGTAGATTGTTTACCCTCTGAGCCACCGGGAAAGCCCAAAAGGCAATACTCCTACACACTGAAAATCTAGGGTACAAAATGAAAAGGCAAATCCAGAGAAGAAGAACTTTTATGCAAAAAGGTGTCTTTATTTTAAATTAATTAATTTATTAATTTATTTGACTGTGCAGGATCTGTAGTTGCAGCATTTGAACATTTTTAGTCATGGTCTGTGGGATCTGGTTCCCTGACCGGTGATGGAACCCAGGCCTCCTACATTGGGAGCATGGAGTCTTGGCCACTGGATCACCAGGGAAGTCCCAAAGCTGTCTTTAATAATTTTATTTATTCTCATGAAAAATTGGTGACAGCCTAATAATCCCACAATCAAGTTTTAAAAGGGACCCATAAATGTGGAAATCACTTAAAAATTCATCTAGCTAAGTAATAAAACTTGACTGTGACATTTTACACATATACTATGATTTCATCTATGTAGTAATAAAAATACTAATCATAAAAACAAATCTAGAAAAAATTTTTAAATGTTTGTTATTACTTACTCCCTTGGGTAAACAATATCAACCATAAACCGTTGAAAATGTTTCCAGACATGAGGGTTTAGTGTTAGACTCTCAGTTGTGTCTGACTCTTTGCGACCCCACGGATTGTAGTCCAACAGGCTCCTCCATCTATGGAATTCTCCAGACAAGAATATTGGAGTGGGTTGCCATTCCCCTCTCCAGGGGATCTTCCCAATCCAGGGATCAAATGCAGGTCTCCCACATTGCAGGTGGGTTCTTTATCATCTGAACCACCAGGGAAGCCCAAGAATACTGGAGGGGGGTTGCCTATTCCTTCTCCAGGGGATCTTTCCAACCCAGGAATCGAACCGGGGTCTCCGGCATTACAGGCAGATTCTTTACCAGATGAGCTACCAGCCACCAGACTGGGAATCCCCAAATGATACACAATCTGGTGGTGCAGTTTATCTCTCCTTTCTAGTACCTACCATGGCCGTCATATTCTGTTCCACAAAAGCAGGGGTGAGAAACTGGGTGTAGAGAAGGAAAGCGGCATGCATTCATGCAAAGGGCCCCCTTGAGTACCTATGTTTAAATGCTAGTTAAAATGTACTAGAAGCATAAATAAATCATACGTGTACCCAGGCTCCTGGTATAAGACAGATAATTGCTACATGAAAGCCAGTTTATTTCAAAGACAAAAGAAAGATAAAAGAGCTCTATGCCCACTTTTGTGTCTTTCTGGGAAGAAAAAGTTGTCACTTTTGTAAATGATATGAACCCTTGCCTAACTGCTGTACCATCTGCTCCAACTGGCTTGTGGAATCTAAAAAGAGCATTTCCCTTTCTGGGTCAGCAGTGACATCACATGTAGAGGCGGAAGGTGGCGGGTGGGTGTAGATGAATGTGCAGAATGGCACCAGCCCCTGGGAACTCCCAATACATGTGGCACACACACATCTTAACAGTCTAAGTGCCCATGTGGAGCAGGGACAAGCTGCTTAGGACCACAGGCAAGACTAAAGGATGGAAGAAGCATAGTCCCCTGTGGAGGCAGGGAGAAGTACAAATGGACACAAAATTCTGTGATTTCCTGCCAAAGCATTGCTGTAAGAGCATACTGGTCCCCTGCTTCTGGAAAAGATTTCTCTGGATGCATCAATCTATTTACAAGCAGGTTGCTTCTTCCTGTTCTGGCATTGACATGGGCAGGGGGTGTGGTTGCTGTTGGGGTGTGTGCTCCGGCATATATGACTCTTTCCAACCACGTGGACTGTAGCCCACAAGGCTCCTCTGTCCATAGAATTTTCCAAGGCAAGGATACTGGAGTGGATTGCCATTTCCTCCTCCAGGGGGTCTTCCCATCCCAGGGATCAAACCCACGTCTCCTGTGTCCCCTGCATTGGTAGGAAGATTCTTTACCACTGAGCCACTTGAGGGAGTGAGGGGGAGTCATGAAAGGAGAATTGCAGAACAGCCTTGCTCTATAAGGCAGCTTGGATCTCTTGAAAAACCAGAGACCTGAATTCAAGTCCCAGCCTGGCCCCTGGCCAACTGCATGGCCTTGGGTAAGTCCCAACTCCTACACTGACCTTAGGCATTAGGTAGAAAGTGGAGTTGATACATTTGGGGCTTCCTACTCCTTTGGGTTGCTTCTGGCATCAATGAGCAGAGAGTTTTGACAACCTGAAAACTTCCTCGGGGACCACCTAGAACCAGGAAAACAAGCACAGCAGGGTCTCCGCTGTAGCACCCAGGGAGAGGAAAGCCCTGAGCACCAAGGGTTCAGGGGACCACAGGATGACTGCAGCCCCAAGCCAACCATACCCAGATGGCCATGGTTTGTGATTATTGATCCTCCCAATAAATAAATAAATAAATAAATAAAAAAGTCCCTCTGGTGGCTCAGATGGTAAAGAATCTGCCTGCAGTGCGGGAGACCCGGGTTTGATTCTTGAGTCGGGTGGATCCCCTGGAGAAGATCATGGCTGCCCACTCCAGTATTCTTGCCTGGAGAACTCCATGGACAGAGGAGCCTGGTGGCTTATAGTCGATGGGGTCACAAAGAGTCAGACATGACTGAGCAACACACACAAAACACACACTCTTAAGAAAAGGTAGCAGTGGCTGCTGATACCTGAGAATGAATTAGTCTACTGAACACTAGCCTGCAGGATGAGTAGGCCCATTATTTCTGCTCAAATCAGCAACATCTTCCCACCTTGCCCATCTCACTATAAAGGTGATATTTGGATTTATAACTGCCTGACTTCTATGTCTATCCATCAGTTATTTCCAAACTTAGGTGATGAACAGGAATATCATGTAAGTCCTTAGGGGTAGTCTACCCATGTAGGAGTCTGTTGATGTATCTGTATTCCTCTCTGGTCCCCAGCACAGGGTCCCAGCCAACATCAGCTGAAGCAAACCCCATCTTGACCAATGCTTTTGGCTAACCCCCTTCTCAAGGACTTAGGAAATTCATATTCCTTCTCACACTCCACTGAAAATTCTTGGGCTCTCTCAGACCTTGACAGCCCCCTCCCAGGTCATGATGGTGCAAGGATGCTGTTTCCTGTTTCCTGGACATCTCTCTACTCTCAGGTCCCTAAATTTCTCTGGGAACTGTGTTGTTTCAGAGAACCATCTGTAATAGTTTCTGAGGGCTGCTGCAACAAATTGCTACAAATCGGGAGGCTTTTGGGCTTCCCAGGTGGCACTAGCGGTAAAGAACTCACCTGACAATGCAGGAGACCTAAGAGACGTGGGTTTGATCCGTGAGTCAGGAAAATCCCCTGGAGGAGAGCAAGGCAACCCACGCCAGTATTCTTGCCTGGAGAATCCCATGGACAGAGGAGGCTGGTGGGCTACAGCCCATGGGGTTGCAACAAGTCAGACACAACTGAAGCGACTCAGCACGACACATACAATGTGATTTACAGCAACAGAAATTCAGTTCTGGAAGCTAGAAGTCTGAAAGCAAGATGTCAGGAGGGCCATGATCTCTCTGAAGAAGCAAGAGGGGGTCTTTCTCACCTCTTCTAGTTTCTGGTATTTGCCAGCAATCACTGACATTCTTTTGTCTTACAGATGCATCACTTAAATCTTTGCCTTTGCCTTCGCATGGCCTTCACCCCTGCTTCTGTCCGCGTCTCTGTGCCCAGATTTCCTTTTCTTACAGGGACAGCAGTCCCTGGATCTAGTATGACCTCATCTTAATCTGATTTCATCCATAAGGACCTTACTCATAGGTGCTGAGGGGTCAGGACTTCATATCTCTTGTTATTTAGTCGCTAAGTCATGTCCAACTCTTTGTGACCCCCCTAGACTATAGCCATCCAGGTTTATCTGTCCTTGGAATTCTCTAGGCAAGAATATTGGAGTGGCTTGCCATTTCCTTCTCCAGGGGTTAATCCCAGCCCAGGGATTGAACCCACGTCTCCTGCATTGGCACGGAGTCTTTATCACTGCACCACCTGGGAAGCCCTAATCATTACTTTAGGAGCTTTAAAATCCTGATGGTCCATTTAGATTTAAGAGAAGAAGGTCTTGGGAGAATGCATTCTGGGTTGATAAGTTTGAGGGATCAGTAAATTGGGGGATGGTGGAAGGAAGAGCAGACCTTGCAATGCACCCCAGCAGAGATATGGGGCATAAAAATACACTCCCAGGGACTTCCCTGATGGTGCAGTGGCTAAGATTCCACACTCTCAATGCAGGGAGCCCAGGCTTGATCCCTAGTTAAGGAACTAGATCCCACATGCCTCAACTGAAGAGTTCACATGCCAAAAGCAAGACTCAGTACCGCCAAATAAATAAATATTTTTTAAAAGCACCATTCTGGAAGAGGCCTTGGGAGAGTTAGGACAGGGTCTATCAGGAAAAATGCAGAGCACGTTGTGCAAGAAGTCAGAAGACCCTGGTTTGAGTCCCAAGTCTGCTGCTTACAAGTCACTTGACTGGTTGACTTCCTTCCCTAAGAAAACTGGTTCAACCTCAGTGCCAGCCTACATAGTGTGAGGCTTGTTATTCAGTCACTGAGTCGTGTCTGACTCTTTGAGACCCCATAGACTGCAGCACACCAGGCTTCCCTGTCCTTCACCACCTCCCAGAGCTTGCTCAAACTCATGTCCCTTGAGTCATTGATGCCATCCAGCCATCTCATCCTCTGTCACCCCCTTCTCCTCCCGCCCTCAATCTTTCCCAGCATCAGGGTCTTTTCCAATGAGTCTAACCATTGTGTGAGGCTAACCATTCAGAATTAGCTTGGGGGTCAGGGGAGGTAATTCTTCATTAAGTTGCTAATTTCCTGATTCAGATGAGGCTTATAGTAATGATCCCTTCACCAGTGGGAATGGAAGGCTGAATCCAGGGTAGAAATAGTCTGTTTCTTAGGTATTTTATCACTGACCTCTTCTCCAGGCCTGGCCCGTCAACTTTGAGGTGGGTTTTCCCAAAACCATTGCCACCATCAACCACCGGTGGCTTAGGAATCTCTTTGTGTAACCCCCAATTTACTCATATTCTGATGACAAGGACCACCCAGAGCTGAAGTGATACTGTCTTTGCTGTCAAGTACATGATACCAAATATATTTTATCTCCAGAGGTTCTGGGGGTTCTGGAATGTGGTTTAAGCTCTACCAGGCAATGAAGGGGCTTCCCAGGTGGCACTAGTGGTGAAGAATCCTCCTGCCAATGCCAGAGATATAAGAGCCATGGGTTGATCCCTGGGTCAGGAAGATCCCCTGGAGGAGGGTAAGGGAACTCACTCCAGTATTCTTGCCTAGAGAATCCCCATGGACAGAGGAGCCTGGTGGGCTACAGGTCATAGGGTCACAGACAGGCAAACACGGCTGAAGCAGCTTAGCACACATGCACCCAGGCAATGACAGGTTGCTGCCTGCAGATAACCCGCTCATCAGCAGAGCAGATGAAGTAGCATCATTCAAAGAGAGAGAGAAAAGGATACTCTCTTGGGATGCTCATTGCAAGTACAGTTCTGGAGCAAAGGAACAAGTTAAGCTCACGGTTAACCTTTAGAAGCTGGAAAAAAATAGATGGGAGAGAAGGTTGAGTTCTCTGGTTAGTGGTTTTTTAAAAATCTGTCAGATTTAATTAAATCATCACAAGCGCCTTTTAAAGGGCTCTGTGTGGTTGTCCTGCATGGTCAGAGGAACGTGATCCAAGAGGCAGCTGGGGCCGTGGCAGATCTCCAACTTCTGTCCTTTCCCAGGCAGGAAACACAAGTCAGCCCAGTAGAGCTCGTCATTGTGTGGACCCTGAAGGCCATCAAATGCAGGGTTGGCATCAGATCCGGAGGCTCAGCACGATGCACGGAACTTTGCCATAAAATCTGATGCCCACTTATTTTGTCCCTGAACTGGCTAGACTTTCTCTGCAGTGCAGCCTCTGCTGTGTATCTGCCGAATCCCAAGTTCCATCCTCCCCTCCCCTTTCACTCCCCATACCACTAGAAGCACAGTATGCAGGATTTAACTTCTGTTCTCTTGTCTAAGAGATAGCTACTAAATGAGAAGTCTCCATTAGTAAAAATATTCAGTTCAGTCACTCAGTCATGTCTGACTCTTTGTGACCGCATGGACTGCAGCATGCCAGGCCTCCCTGTCCATCACCAATTCCCAGAGCTTGCTCAGACTCACATCCATCAAGCTGGTGATGCCATCCAATCATCTCATCCTCTGTCATCCCCTTCTCCTCCTGCCTTCAATCCTTCCCAGCATCAGGGTCTTTTCAAATGAGTCAGTTCTTCACATCAGGTGGCCAAAGTATTGGAGTTTCAGCTTCAGCATCAGTCCTTCCAATGAACATTCAGGACTGATTTCCTTTAGAATGGACTGGTTGGATCTCCTTGCAATCCAAGGGACTCTCAAGAGTCTTCTCCAACACCACAGCTCAAAAGCATCAATTCTTCGGTGCTCAGCTTTCTTTATAGTCCTACTCCCACATCCATACATGACCACTGGAAAAACCATAGCTTTGACTAGACAGACCTTTGTTGCCAAAGTAATGACTCTGCTTTTTAATGTGCTGTTTAGGTTGGTCATAACTTTTCTTCCAAGGAGCAAGAGTCTTTTAATTTCATGACTGCATTCACCATCTGCAGTGATTTTGGAGCCCCCCAAAATAAAGTCTGTCACAGTTTCCACTGTTTCCCCATCTATTTGCCATGAAGTGATGGGACTGGATGCCATGATCTTAGTTTCCTGAACGTTGAGTTTTAAGCCAACTTTTTCACTCTCCTCTTTCAATTTCATCAAGAGGCTCTTTAGTTCTTCTTCACTTTCTGCCATAAGGGTGATGTCATCTGCATATATGAGGTTATTGATATTTCTCCTGGCAATCTTGATTCCAGCTTGTGCTTCATCCAGCCCAGCATTTCTCATTATGTACTCTGCATATAAGTTAAATAAGCAGGGTGATGATATACAGCCTTGACATACTCCTTTCCAGATTTGGAACCAGTCTGTTGTTCCATGTCCAGTTCTAACTATTGCTTCTTGATTTGGCCAAAAAGTTTATTCAGGTTTTTCCATAAGATAGTATCAAAAATCCAAACAAACTTTTTGGCCACCCCAATGATATAATACATATTATTATATATGAATAATATAGGTAAAGGGGCTTCCCAGGTAGTGCTAGTAGTAAAGAATCTACCTGCCAATGCAGGAGACATAAGAGATGCAGGTTCATCCCCTGGGTTGGGAAGGTCCCCTGGAGGAGGGCATGGCAAAACACTCCAGTATTCCTGCCTGGAGAATCCCATGGACAAAAGAGCCTGGTGGGCTAGAGTCCGTGGGATTGCAAAGAGTGGGACACAACTAAATTGTCTTAGCAAGGACACACAGTACAGGTAAAAATGATCATAGGGAGTGCTTCTTTAGGAGACTGAATCTGTCCTCCACACTTAACACATTTCCAAAATACAAGAAAAATTTAAAAAAAAACAAAAAAGACTAAGGCAGAACTGTGGGTGGTAATCAATCAGGTTGTTCACCACAGAATCCTGGCTCACTGTTGGTTTGCAACCTCTGCAGCTGCCCAAGTGTAAAGTGAAACCAGCCTCATCCACAGAGGGCAGGCAGAGAAGGAAGGAAGAGGTGGGTCACTCCAGATTGGAAGGTGGCAGGTGTAATAAGCAAAGGAAGTTCTGTACGATGATCGTGTTGGGTGTCACAAGACAGAGTGTCTGGCAAGACGCCCACTTGCCTGAATTTTAAAGAGTATACAGAGAACTTAACACGGCTCTAGTCACATATTCTAGATGGTCTCACCTTCCTGTCTCAAGGTTGCGTCCTTGGGCAGCTTCTGGGCTGGGGAAGGCCAGCGGAACACACGTTCCAAGGACAGGAGAGAGAATGAGGTGCCTCCGATTGCCCGCGTCCAGCTCACAGCCTCCCGTTGTCCTCTTCCAACACTCCACACCTCATGACAAGATCCTACCATCTCAGAAGCCCCTCCCTTCTGCCATGTACCCGAGCAGTCAGCAAGGGTTTTTACTATCAGGGAGGTGGCTTTTCTTTTTTTTTTGGTGGCTACCTTGTTGCTTTGGAGGCAGATATCACAGCAATAGTATAGGCACATGTAAGCAAAAACACATGTCTGAGGAGGCCTTACAAATAGCTGAGAAAAGAAGAGAAGTGAAAGGCAAAGGAGAAAAGGAAAGATATACCCATTTGAATGCAGAGTTCCAAAGAACAGCAAGGAGAGATAAGAAAGCCTTCCTCAGTGATCAATGCAAAGAAATAGAAGAAAACAATAGAATGAGAAAGACTACAGATCTCTTCAAGAAAATTAGAGATACCAAGGGAACATTTCATGCAAAGATGGACACAATAAAGGACAGAAATGGTATGGACCTAACAGAAGCCGAAGATATTAAGAAGAGGTGGCAAGAATACACAGAAGAACTATACAAAAAAATCTTCATGACCCAGATAACTACAATGGTGTGATCACTCACCTAGAGCCAGACATCCAGGAATGCAAAGTCAAGTGGGCCTTAGGAAGCATCACTAAGAACAAAGCTAGTGGAGGTGATGGAATTCCAGTTGAGAGATTTCAAATCCTGAAACATGACCTGTGAAAGTGCTGCACTCAATATGCCAGCAAATTTGGAAAACTCAGCAGTGGTCACAGGACTAGAAAAGGTCAATATTCATTCCAATCCCAAAGAAAGGCAATGCCTTTCAAACTACCACACAATTGTACTCATCTCACACACTAGTGAAATAATGCTCACAATTCTCCAAGCCAGGCTTCAACAGTAAGTGAACTGTGAACTTCCAGATGTTCAAGCTGGATTTAAAAAAGGCAGAGGAACCATAAACCAAGTTGCCACCATCCACTGGATCATCGACAAAGCAAGAGAATTCCAATAAAACATCTACTTCTACTTTACTGACTATGCCAAAGCCTTTGACTGTGTGGACCACAACAAACTGTGGAAAATTCTTCAAGATATGGGAATACCAGACCACCTGACCTGCCTCTTGAGAAACCTGTATGCAGGTCAGGAAGGAACAGTTAGAACTGGACATGGAAAAACAGACTGGTTCCAAATAGGAAAAGGAGTACATCAAGGCTGTATATTGTCATCCTGCTTGTTTAACTTATATGCAGAGTACATCATGAGAAATCCTGGGCTGGAGGAAGCACAAGCTGGAATCAAGATTGTCAGGAGAAATATCAATAACCTCAGATATGCAAATGACACCAACTTTATGGCAGAAAGTGAAGAAGAACTAAAGAACCTCTTCATGAAATTGAAAGGAGAGAGTGAAAAAGTTGGCTTAAAACCCA
Source organism: Okapia johnstoni (assembly GCA_024291935.2). NCBI lineage: Eukaryota > Metazoa > Chordata > Mammalia > Artiodactyla > Giraffidae > Okapia > Okapia johnstoni. The sequence continues at coordinate 12,555,783 of CM044326.1, read as the reverse complement.
ACATTCAGAAAACAAAGATCATAGCATCTGTTCCCATCACTTCATGGCAAATAGATGGGGAAACAATGGAAACAGTGACAGACTTTATTTTGGCAGGGGGGGTGCTCCAAAATCACTGCAGATGGTGACTGCAGCCATGAAATTAAAAGATGTTTTCTCCTTGGAAGAAAAGGTATGACCAACCTAGACAGTATATTAAAAAGCAGAGACATTACTTTGCCAACAAACGTCCATCTAGTCAAAGCTATGGTTTTTCCAGGAGTCATGTATGGATGTGAGAATTGGACTATAAAGAAAGCTGAGCACCAAAGAATTGATGCTTTTGAACTGTGGTGTTGGAGAAGACTCTTGAGAGTCCCTTGGACTGTAAGGAGATCCAACCAGTCCATTCTAAAGAAAATCAAACCAGAATATTCACTGGAAGGACAGATGCTGAAGCTGAAAGTCCAATGCTTTGGCCACCTGATGCAAAGAACTGACTCATTCGAAAAGACCCTGATGCTGGGAAAGATTGAGGGCAGGAGGACGAAGGGGATAACAGAGGATGATATGGTTGGATGGCATCATCGACTCGATGGACATGAGTTTGAGTCAAGTCCAGGAGTTGGTGATGGACAGGGAAGCCTGCCATGCTGCAGTCCATGGGGTTGCAAGGAGTCAGACACGACTGAGTGACTGAACTAAACTGAAGAGAAAACACAGATGAAAATAATGTTTCCCAAAATAAGTAACATTTATTTTTACCAAGAGCCCCATGATCTGAACCACTGATTAAGTCTCATAAGCTGGAAGGTTTTATCACTCAGGGTGTTCATTGTTTTTACATGACTTAATAAAAATGAACATTAGCAAACCCGTCAGGTCCCAGCGCACAACATTTTGATTGGATAATGACACAAGAGCCTCTTCTCGAGGCAATAATAATGTCCAAAGCCATTCTATTTTGGAGGACAGCTCCTTAGAAACATTTCAGTGTTCAGTGAGTACAGGTTTTGCTGGCTATCATATAAGTCATACTGGGTGAATTTATGTTTACATGAAATAACCAAAGAAAGTTTAGCATCACTTCTTATTGGACAATGCTTCCCATGTAATTTGATGTATCAAATAAGCCTAATTAATTTAATATCTCTCATATGAAAAGAGAGAAGACATTTTTTGTGATGCCTCAAGAACCCTCTAGAAAATCCCAAAGTTAGTTAAAGGTCAACAAGACTTCATTTAGAATTTGATTTTGTGGAAATTTGTCAAAAATATCAAAAAGGTTTAAAGCAATTGATTAAGTAGGTCACTGTGAAATAATACTTAGCCATTTATTCATTTAACCAAAACAACAATTAAAGACTTCAAAGGCAAGTGTAGAAAGTTACATAGTTATAGAAAACAACTTAGTTCTTTTAATTAAGAGACTTGTTTTCTTTAAGTAATCAAAAACCTGATAAAGTCAACAGGAAACACAGGAAATTATTTTGATAAAACACAGAATCTTTGTTTTCTAGGCAGATTACTTAAAAAGTAAAGAAAGGCCTTTCACAATCTCATTAAGAACAAACCAAAAGTCCCCAAACCCTCCTTCCTTTCAGCACGTGAAAGCAATAAGCTTTAGATAAGTACACTATTGATAGTAAAGCTTACTTTTCTTTAAACCAATAAAATAGAACTCTTACAAATTAATTTTGGTAATACCCTCCAAAGGTAGAAAAATATCACATATGCATAACATATCCGCATACAAGTACATAAGCATACAAACACAAACAGAGCCCCATAATTTTCGTTTCAAAACTTTAGCCGTGACTCAGGTGAAATAATATAAAACTCACCAGTTTATGAAACAGTTAAATTCAATGTGTTTCTGGCAGATGGAACAAGCTACTCACATGGCTAAAGCTTTTCACTAATATTTGTAGAGAAAACTTTAAAGATTTGTATTTGTCCTTTACCAGCGATCTTATGGAGGCTGTGGACTAATTTGGGGCAAGGGAACTTCTACAGCAGTAAGTATTTTCAGCAGCCTCCTTTTCTTTTCTTCCTTCTCAGGCAATTGTAGGCATTGTCTTCATGACCTTTAAGGCTGTGTATATTTCAGACATGATAAGACTTACACCTTCAAGAATCAGAGACGGAATGCAAGTTTTCTCTTAGGATTTTAGTGCATATGTTTCTCTATTATCAGAAGTCTAGGCTAATTGCTATTTAAAAAGCTCCTTCGCATGAGGGATTGGACAGCATGGACACTGCTCATTTCACTGTCAATCACCACAACATCACCCCCTTTATTCTCCTCGCTTTCCCGGCGATGCTGCCTCTTAGCATCTTAATCACACTTTGTCACAAGTGTTGCTGTTGCTGTTATTGTTGTTTAATTGCTAAGTCATGTTTGACTCTTTTGAGACCCCATGGATTGTAGCCCACCACACTCCCCTGTCCACGGGATTTCCCAGACAAAAATACTGGTATGGGTTGTCATTTCCTTCTCCAGGGGATCTCCCTGACCCAGGGATCGAGCCCATGTCTCCTGCACTGGCAGGCAGATTTCACCAGGGAAGCCCCTTGTCACAAGTACTCGAAAAGTACTCAGACCTTAATGCGTGATGCCTTGTGCCCACCTCACTCTGCAAAATGGCATGCTAACATCTCCAACGTGTTATTTTGTTCTCCAGCCTTGTCTGTTAGTCCTGAAGCTAGCAGAGTGGTGGACAACTGTACATCCTTCTCTGGCTTCAGCTGTTCTCCCAATTTCCTAACTTGAGCTTCAGCCTCTAGTCCAGAATGAATGGCCAGCTGACAGTAGCCATTTGTTTCCCTTGTTTGTCACAGTGCACTACAGTTTCTCAGACACACACACACACACACACACACACACACACACACACACATTAAAGCAGTTTTCAGAGCATCCTGTATTCATGCAGTGGTCTAGAAGCATCTAACTAGGGATTTCCCCCACAAACACCTCTTCCCTAAGACCCATTTCTTTGGTCTCTTGGTTGGCTCACCAATTGTTAGTTTATACCTTATACAGTTGACTCCTGTATATGGAAAGCAAGGAGAGACTGAAGAATGAGGCAAACCAATCAAGACTGATAGGTGGAAGTTTTAATAGGCAATGGAGAATGCATACAAGCATGTCTTCAATGTGGCAAGAGAGTTAGATCTCCACACCCACCCACCAGATCTTGCTTTTAATTTGATTTATTTATTTTTAGCTGTGCTGGGTCTTCCTTGCTGCACAGGATGTTCTCTAGTTGTGGTGTGTGGTTGTTGTGGGGCAAAGGCTCTAGAGTGTGTAGGCCTCCACAGTTGCAGCACAGTAGTGCGTTCAGTAGTTTTGGTTCCCCAGCTCTGGAGCACTGGCCCAGTAGTTGTGGGGCACAGGCTTAGCTGCTCTACAGTATGTGGGATCTTCCCGGACCAGGAACCAAACCCGAGTCTCCTGCATTGGCAGGTGGATTTTTTTTTTTACCACTAAACCACCAGGGAAGCCCAGAGTCTTAAAATTTATATAGAGGCTTTAACTAGGTTCAGTCACATCCACCATCCAGATGGTCTCAACTGCACCTCACTGTCTCAAGACTACGTCCTTGGGTAGTTTCTTGTACAGGGAAGGCAAGTGGAAAGCACATTCTAAAATCAAGGGAGGGGGTGAGAAGCCTACAGCTGCCCACGTCCAACTTTCAGGTCAACTGGCAGCCACATCCTCTTAAAAACCTCTTTCAACATTCTCCCCTCCTGAGCACTTGGTCGGTCAGACATCCTGACTCCACTGTAGCTTGAGAGGGGCCCCATGACTCATTCTGGCCAATGAGTGTTTGAGTGAAAGTGGTGCATGTCACTTGCAGGCTAGAGCATCTAACTGCCAATGCAAGACCCTCCATTTCTCCCTTTCCCTCTGGCGTAATGACTGGCATCTTTGGGGATCAGAACCCTGTGCCAAACCAACATGGATATGTAGCATTGTTTGTTTTTAATTTCTGAGCCACTATTATTTGGGTTGTTGGCTAGCAAGGCCTCTTCTAGTCTATCTGATTAAACATATATTCATGGGTCAGTCAATCCTAAAGGAAATCAACTCGGAACATTCATTGGAAGGACTGATGCTGAAGCTCCAATACTTTGGCTACCTAATGTGAAGAGTCGACTCTGTAAAAGACCCTGATGCTGGGAAAGATTGATCTCAAGAGGAGAAGGAGGCAACAAAGAATGAGATGGCTGGATGGCATCACTAACTCAATGAACATGAGTTTGAGCAAACTCAATGATACTGAAGGACATGGAAGCCTGGTGTGCTGCAGTTCGTAGGGTCTCAAAGAGTCAGACATGACTGAGCAACTGAACAACAGGGATTATTTCTGAAAAGATAAACATTTTGAAAGTAAGAGAAGAAGAATCAGAAGTGGGAGAGATTTTATCCTTTCCTCTTGTGTGCTATTTGTTTTGGTTAGCATGCCCACGTATGAATGCCTTTCCCCCTCCTCCACCCTGAAATTTAAACAAATGAATGAATAAAATACACTGAGCAGCACTATATGCTAAACATCACCCTAGGCAATTGGGAGACAAAACTTGAAGCTATTTTATATATTTTCCTAGCCAAGGTTCTATAGGGCCAATTTCCCGAGTCTTCTTTGGTCATCTACATCCATCCCCATCTTACTCAAAACAGGCCCTCCCCACACCATACAGTGTTTCTCTTCCACTCACAGCCAGGAAGGCAGAGAGAATGGAGCCAGAACCTTCCTGGCCGTGTCAGAGAGGTCTAAGTGATTCTCTTCATCACTGACACCGATGGCTAGGGTGAAGTGAGTTCGGGAAAGGCTGTGATGATGCTTGAAGCTTCTCTGCTCACTGTGGATAAGCAGTGCTGCAGCTGGGTCGCTGAAGTGGCCACTTACCAGCCATATGGACGTGAGCCTGAAGCAGGCTGTGTCCTGGAAAAGCTTCTGTTGTAAGTGAGCCCATAAACAGCCCTGCTCGCCAGAGGCTGGGACTAGTGTACCAGTTAGGGTTCATCCTTCAACTACAGAAACCCAACCACAATGGTTTAACCAAATAGGTATTTTTCCCTAATAAGAAGGAGCCCAGAGGAAGCTGTCCAAAGTGGTACAGCAGTCCACGACATAAATACTATCACAAGCTTCATCATCCATATTGTGTGGCTTTTAGTCCTCACACTTCCCACGTTTAAGGTGTAAGATGATGGCTCCACCTCCCAGCTCCCATTGGCATTCCTGGCCAGAAGAAGAAGAAAAGAAGCAGCAGCAAGCCACCTTGGGAAAGCACAAACTTTCTCAGAAATCCAGTGTATACTGGCTGCAACCAGCCAAGCATAATAGTTAAGAGCACTGATTCTCAAAACTAACTGGATTCAAATTCTGGCTCCACCATTAAACAGCTATGTTCTTGGGCTATTTACTTCACCTCTCTGTGTCTCAATGTTCTCATGAATAAAATAGAATTGACTGTCATGGGCTTCCCTGATGGCTCAGATGATAAAAGAAATCTGCCTGTAAAGCAGGAGACCCAGGTTTGGTCCCTGGATTGAGAAGATCCCCTGGAGAAGAGAATGGCTACCCACTCAAGTATTCTTGCCTAAAGAATCCCATGGACTGGCAGGCTACAGTCCTTGAGGGTCGCAAAAAGACAGACATGCCTGAGCGACTAGCACACACACAGAAACTGTTATACAGAATGAAGTAAATCAGAAAGAGAAAAACAAATATTAACACAGATATACAGGGAATCTAGAAACATGGTCCTGTTGAAACTATTTGCAGGGCAGGAATACAGATGCAGACGTAAGGAACAGAGCTGCGGACGGGGGTGTGGGGGAAGGAGAGGGTGGGATGAACTGGGAGAGCAGCACCGACATGTATACACTGCTGCTGCTGCTGCTAAGTCGCATCAGTTGTGGCCTTCTCTGTGCGACCCCATAGACGGCAGCCTACCAGGCTCCCCCGTCCCTGGGATTCTCCAGGCAAGAACACTGGAGTGGGTATATATACACTGCCATGTGTCAAACAGCTGGCTAGTGGGAAGCTGCCGTATAGCACAGGGAGCTCAGCTCCATGCTCTGTGATGACCTAGAGGGGCGGGATGGGGGTGGGAAGGAGGCTCAGAGGGGAGGGGATATACGTATACATATAGCTGATTCACTTTACAGCAGAAACTAACACAATATTGTAAAGAAATTATACTTCCACAACAAAAAATAGGAATAATAGTACCTACATCATAGAGATGTTAGAAGGGTTCAATTATAAAGTGCTCACAGTCACGTCTGGACCATGGTAAGGATAACATAAGCCACCCAAAGCCTTGACTCTCACCTTGCCCTCCCCCATTTTTATCAAGCAAAGGACCAATCCTCAACACTGAGGGAGGATCTGCAGAGACCCGAGACCCTGTATGACACTGCATCTGTGCTCACTCAGAGATGCTCAGCTGCTGGGCTATGCCTGAGTTTACGCAGGGCCTGGATGGGGGGGGTCAACCAGGAGACCACAGTCCAGGCGGCCTGGGGAAGGAAGTTCCAAGGCGGTGCTAACGAGGCCCCCACGACACTTCAGATCTGTGACAACACAGAATCAGTGTCTATACACAGCGGGTGTATAGTGATGCTGGGAGAAGGGTGGTCCACTAAACTCACAGCAGGATCGCAGTTATCAGTGAGGGATACAGGAGCGGGGTAGGGGGTGGGGCAGAGTGCAGGTTCCCAGGAGAGGAGGTAAGGGAGGCTGGGCGTGAGTCAGCACCTGGCTTCAAAGACAGCTCCCAACCAGCTGAGGACTAAGGAGCAAACACAAAGATGTCAGGAGAGACATCTGCTCTCACACACACGGGGTAATACTCAGTACACAACCAGTAGCTGCAGCACTTGAACAGGAAACGTTCGAGACGAGGAGCCTGGAGCCCCTGCAGTGCCAGGACCACTGATCCTTTAGTTCCCAGACCACAGGGAGCTGTGGGTGTCCAACAGGAGCCCAGGGAAGGGGTGAGGCAACCAAGCAACGCAAGGGCATTGAGGCAGCAGCCACAACTTTCCAGTTCCTAAGAAAGCGTTTCAGCATTTTAACAGCCAGCTTATCTGTAAAGGCGTCTTCTGGAAAATGTCAGCCCTGTGCTCACCAGCTGAATTCCAGGCACCGTCCGTGCCCACCACTGTGGGTGTACGTTTTGAAGGGTCCCTTTCCTGCTCAGAATGGCTTAGCAGAGAGCAGGCATTCATCTGCAGTACGGGGTCTCAGTGTCCATGGACTGAGGGGTAAGGCTAAGCCATTTCCCCTTTCCTCTTTCTCTAAATTTCCAAGTCTGTAAAGGTTCTTGTTTTCCACTTTAAGATATTCCTTGGGGATCAGGTAGCTGTGTAGGGGTGTCTGCTCAATACCCAGCCCCAGCAGGAACTGAGTACTGGGGCGCAGGTGTGTTTCAGAGCCCCTGCCCACCTGGAACAGGTAACACAGAAGGGACAGGGCTCGTCCTCTACTGAATTGCTCCATTTTGTCAGGCAGCAGGATTTTTCATAAAAACCAAGCCTGTTTCTACCCTGTCGCCCTCATCTCCACCCCCACAACAACAACAATTTCAACAATTTCAAAATTGATCTTTGAAATGACTCCTCACTTAAATCAGCTTCTGAGTTTTAAAGGGTAAGAAAATGTCTCTTACTCATTTAGACTAAACCAACGGTCCCATTAACCATGTTGGAGACATGCAAATCCTACTGCCTAGAAATTATCCATTAGCCTCATTTCAGGCTCTTCCACCCACCGCCTTCCTCCCACACTGCCTTGGAGTTCAAAACCTCAAACTTCATCTTGGCGTTCCCCTCCTCCAAAGACTAAAGTTCCATGGCTGTCCACAGTCTTAAGGGTAAACTCCAAAATCCTCAGCCTGTGATCTAACTTTAAATATATAAATATATATATATATATATTTGACTGCACTGAGCCTTAGTTTCAGCACATGGAGGTCTTCAATCTTTAGTTGCAGCATGAGGGACCTAGTTCCCTAAACAGGGATCAAACCTGGGCCCCCTGCATTGGGAGCTCTGAATCTTAGCCACTGGACCACCAGGGAAGTCCTGTGTGAGCTAACTTTAATCTTCTAATTCACCACATCACCCACCCTTCTGGCCTGGAAGCTCAAGGCTCCACCTCTACCGGAATTATCACCATTTTCTCCCACTTGTTCTGTCTTTCTTTGCTACCTGGAGAGACTTTATCCTATGTCCACCTGTTAAATCCTAGCAGTCCTTCAAGTGTGTGTGTGTGTGCTCAGTTGCTCAGTTGTGTCTGACTCTGTGCGACCCTATGGACTGTAGCCCACCAGGCTCCTCTGTCCATGGTATTCTTCAGGCAGAAATACTGGAGTGGGTTGCCATGCCCTCCTCCAGGGGATCTTCCTGACCCAGGGATCGAACCCAAGTCTCTGGCGTGTCCTGCATTGGCAGGCAGATTCTTTACCACTAGCGCCACCTGGGAATCCCCTGTGCTTCGTGGAAGGGAGTTAACTCCAAACTTCTCTAAGCAGTTTTCCCCAATCTTCCTGGCTTAGGGGATTAACCAGCCTGTGCTCTCTCCCGTACCTTGTTCTCACCTCTTACAGAAGTCCTGTCCCTGTCTCCTGTGCCCCAGCTCAGGCTTTCCTTTCCATCTCTGTCTACTTTTTGTTACTCCCTGAAGACAACTTGCTCTAGGGTGTTTTTCGTGCCTCTGCATGTTTATCTCTGAACCATCTTTTCTCCCCTTATCTGTCCAGCAAACTCACACTCCTCCTAAAGCAGTGGGTCTCATCCTTGGCTGCAAATTAGAATCAAATGGGGAGCACTCAAATCGAGATGATACTCAGGCTTCACTACTTCCCCCAGCAACTAACTTAGAACCTCTGGGGGTGGATCCAGGCATCAGCAATTTTTGAAGCTCCCCAAGTGATTCCAATAACCCCCAGATATGCAGATGACACCACCCTTATGGCAGAAATCAAGGAAGAACTAAAGAGCCTCTTGAAGAAAGTGAAAGAGGAGAGTGAAAAAGTTGGCTTAAAACTCAACATTCAGAAAACTAAGATCATGGTATCCGGTCCCATCACTTCAAGGCAAATAGATGGGGAAACAATGGAAACAATGACAGACTTTATTTTTGGAGGCTCCAAAATCACTGCAGATGGTGATTGCAGCCATGAAATTAAAAGACTTTTGCTCCTTGGAAGAAAAGCTATGACCAACCTAGACAGCATATTAAAAAGCAGAGACATTACTTTGCCAACAAAGGTCCAATAGTCAAAGCTATGGTTTTTCCAGTAGTCATGTATGGATGAGAGAGTTGGACTATAAAGAAAACTGAGCGCCGAAGAACTGATGCTTTTGAGCTGTGGTGTTGGAGAAGACTCTTGAGAGTCCCTTGATCTGAAAGGAGATCAAACCAGTTAATCCTAAAGGAAATCAGTCCTGAATGTTCATTGGAAGGACTGATGCTGAAGCTGAAACTCCAATACTTTGGCCACCTGATGGGAAGAACTGATTCACTGGAAAAGACCCTGATGCTGGGAAAGACTGAGGGCAGGAGGAGAAGGGGGCGACAGAGGATGAGATGGTTGGATGGCATCACCAACTCGATGGACATGAGTCTGAGCAAGCTCTGGGAGTTGGTGATGGACAGGGAGGCCTGGCGTGCTGCAGTCCATGGGGTTGCAAAGAGTCGGACACGACTGAGCGACTGAACTGAACTGACTGAAGTGATTCCAACATGCTGCCAAGGTTCAGCACACCTGCCCTGGAATTGCCTCAAGCTCTCACCTACTTCGTCCAGGTTAATCATTATTGGTGTCCTGGGAGCTTAACAGAGTACCTGTAACTAAAGCAGTTTTCATTGAATGGCTAAATAAATGAATGGCTGGATAGAGGAAAGGAGGAAGAAAGGAAGGGAGGGAGAGAGGGAGACAGGAAATGATGTAGGGAGGGAGAGAGGGGAAGGAGGGAAAGGGGAAGTGCTGATGGACGGTGTAACTCAGAAAAAACCATATGCTGCCTTCCACTTCTAGACTTACCCCTGGAAGAGAAGTATTGATCCCATCCCTCTAGCAGCCCATACACAGGGGCACAGACAGACCAGAGAAAGAGGCAGACCACTCCACATTGGTAGGTGGCAGACTTAATAAGCAAGGTGTGTGATCAGGCTATTTAAAATGACTGTTTTTTTTTTTATATATATGTCTCCAGCTTGACCAGCCCCCGCTTCACTCATAGGACTAGCCAATCTTCTTAATTATAGGGCTTAGTCCCTAGTAACTCACGAGTCACCTGATGTCCATCCCCCTCCAAATGGGAGCCTCCTTCTCCCTCAAACTGCTGCTCTGTCCTGTCAGCTGCACGCGGTGGGGTATGACCCCAGGACCATAAGATCCCCCTGTTCAATAAACCGTTGATGTCTCTATTGCTGTCCATAGGCCCTTTATTTGGTCTTGAGACTGGGCAAGCACAAGGCTTGCAAGCCTGCAGGGCGTAGCCAAACACAAGGCACTTATTTATGAGGCTTGGCTTGGGTGCCTCAAGATGAATAGGTCTCTGCATTCACCCCCAGAATCTTAAGTTGACATAGAGGCGTTAATGAGGATCAGTCACTTATACTCTGTAGATGGCCTCAACACCACCGTACTTTCTCTAGGCGGCATCCTTGAAACAGCTCCCACTGTGGGAATGGTGGGTGGGCAGAATGCATATTCCAAAGATAGGAAAGGGTCGAGGAGGCTCCCATTGCTTGGATCCAGGTGGCAGGTCAATGGATGGTCGCATGCTCTCACTGACCTCCTCCAAACACTTCCCTACAAAGCACAGTATTAGACATTCAGTCATGTCTGACTCTTTGTGACTCCATAGATTTGTAGCCCGCCAGGCTCCTCTGTCATGGGATTCTCCAGGAAAGAATACTGGAGTGGGTAGCCATGCCCTTCTCCAGCGGATCATCCCGACCCAGGGATCTGGGTCTCCCACGTTGTAGGCAGATTCTTTACCATCTGAGCCACTGGGGAAGCCCAGGTACTGAGCAAATATCTGTGATTTAAACTGAGTTGTGGCTTCACACAGTTGTCAAGTTGTCCACTAGAGCAGCAGTTCTCTAATTTTGCCTACAAAACACTCAGTTTTTAATTATATCAAAATAAACCACTACTAAAAATGAGGTGATAAAAGTCAATCTTCTCCTAATTTGCAGAAGAGCTTGGAATTTACTCTGTTTTAAATTTGTCCTTCCAAAAGCTTTCTTAAAATTTGGTCTCCGGCTACTGACTTTTTTTGCTAGCTTTTGTTAATAAGTTAACATAATGATTAAACACAAGAGCGAATAAAGGAAAATCTCTAAAATGCCATTAGAAATTAACATCTGGAGAATGTGTCTTCTGCTTAAATTGATTATCTGTTCCCCCCTCCTCCCTCTCCATCTCCCTCCTCCCTTCCTTCTTTCCTTCCTTTCTCCCATCCTTTCCTTCTCCTTCCCTTCCCGCTTCCTTTTCCTCTTTCTTTCCACAAATATTTATTTATCACATGCTAGGGACCAGGCACTCTGCTAGGTTTAATAGCACAATACAGACATAGTCTTTTCCCATGAGAATACTCCATGATTCTCACAAGGTACACCATGACTTCCAGAAATTCCACCTCCTTGGCAAGGTTAAGATACACAGATTTCACAGCCAGGGCTCCTTTTCAGGCCCCAGGGAAAGTCATGCCTGATTTCAAAGCCTAGATTGCACTGTGGTTCATTTAGCAAATTTCTGTCTTGCATACAAGAGACACCTCTAACTTCCCACTGTGGAAGTGAAAAAAAAAAAAAGCCTCTCCTCTGCTCATACTATGGTCAAGTAATTCTCTGAAGATTCATCATTCGAGTGGAGGAAGGAATAGAATTTTCCAGAGGCCTCTTAATTGCACTCTTACAGACTATGGTGTTTTAAACATTAATACTCTGTAATAAAAGAAACAAGAAGAAATTTGGATTAATCAAAGGCAGAAGCTGGAAGAGAAGACACATTATGGAGACTGATGACTCAGGTTAGATAATCACAGAGAGCTATGCATCCATTCAAGAAAGTAATTTTTAAACTCTGGCCTTAAAGCCCTAGGGTCCTATGGGATGCTTCAGGTCTGCAAAGATTCCATAAAGGTTTGATTCAGAGACTCTATATACCTAACTGTTCCTCAAAAAGTCTAACAAAAACTTGCATATTCAAAGGTTATGTTTCCAAATTTTGATTCTTATTGGAGACGTACTTTAACGTGTATGCTAACTCACCAACTTTATAATAAGTACCACAACTGTGAAAAGACCAAACTAACTTGCCTGTGTTATACACACACATATACACAATGTAGGATATGAGGAATGTGGTGAAAACCATTTTTCGTGTCCTTTACAGCTGGCCCCTGGGTTCCTCCTAGATAGAGAAATGTCTTTGCTTTTTGGCTTGCAAGCCCCACCCTCCTCCGGGCTCAAGTGTCCTTGTTTTATTGATGAGTTTGCTTTCTTCCCCAGAGTTCACTGGTCCTACAGCTGCCATTCGTTTCCTCAGAGCCACTCCTCCCACACACATCTTCACTTTTTTCTGCCCAAGAGGCAGACTTGAATGGATAGCATCAATGGCCTCCCTGGCCCTTTGGCTCTCTGAGTAGACCAGTGGGAAGCTCTAGGGAGCATAAGGGAGGGAGGTCAAGGGAATGTAGCAGTATCTCTGATTCCTTTCCTTGGGGTCATTTAGATCAAGCTGGGTCCCTCAGAAGCTGAAAGCCACTCCTGATTTCCTGGCAACTCTCTCTTCACAAGTCTTCTCCCTTTAAGTCCTACTAACCGTTCCCTTAGGGCTTCTCAGGTGATGCTAGTGGTAAAGAACCTGCCTGCCAATGCAGGAGACATAAGAGACAGGGGTTCCATCCCCAGGTCGGGAAGATCCCCTGCAGGAGGGCATGGCAACCCACTCCAGTATTCTTGCCTGGAGAATCCCATGGACAGAGGAGCCTGGAGGGCTACAGTCCATAAGGTCTCAAAGAGTTGGGCTCGACTGAAGCGACTTAGCATGTACACACACATGCAAGCACACAGGCAACCATTCCCTGCAGGTTGGGTTAAAATATTAGTTCTGGGTTTCTGTACTACCTCTTGGGTTTCCTCGTATACTCCCACACCTTTGTAAACAAACCTACATGGAATTATCTTCATTTGGGTGTGCCATCTGTCTCCTGCTGGGACTGTACACCCCACTCCTGGTCACCTTCCCACCATGGAAACCATCCATTTGCACTTACGTGCTTGTGTTTGTATGTGTTCTTACAAAATGGTTCTGTATTATATGCATGTGTTTGAACTTTCTCATAAACATTATTGAGTTCTATATGTCATTCTGCTTTTTAAATTTCTCGCTAATTACAATTTTTTTCAAGTTCATCCGTGTTGCTATGGCTAAAATTAATCTATTGTCTCTACACTGCTGCTCCCTGCCCTGCTCTGTGCACCCTCCATGCTTACCCATCCAGTCTCCAGATGATGGGTACCCAGGTGGTCTCCAGATTCCTGGCACCACAACCAATGCTGCAGTCAAGTCTTGGATGTGTCCCTTGGGGAGCTGTGTAACTATTTCTTTGGACTACAGAGAGAAAGGTAAAACTGCTGAGTCATTCGACGTGTATTTACTTAATTGGAGAAGACTCTTGAGAGTCCCTTGGACAGCAGGGAGATCAAAACAGTCAATCCTAAAGAAAATCAACCCTGAATATTCATTGGAAGGACTGATGCTGAAGCTGAAGCTCCAATACTTTGGCCACCTGATGTGAAGAGCCGACTCATTCGAAAAAACCCTGATGCTGGGAAAGATTGAAGGCAGGAGGAGAAGGGGATGAGAGAGCATGAGATGGTTGGATGGCATCACCGACTCAATGAACATGAGTTTGAGCAAGCTCCAGGAGATGGTAAGGGACAGGGAAGACTGGAGAGCTACAGTCTATGGGGTCGACAGAGTCAGACACGACTGAGAGACTGAACAACAAAGAGAAGAGCGCCAGCTCTGTCCTACAGAACATCACGCCATCTACCCTCCTGGCAGAAGTGCCCAAGGGTTTGCATCCCTAAACCCCCACCAACACTTGGCATTAACTGGCTTTCGAATTCTGTTAGTCTATTAGATAGAAGGTGGTATGTTATTTGATAGCTTGTCTTTCTTTGATTATTAATAATTATAAGCACTTCCTCAGATGATTTGGTTTCCTGTCTCATAAATTCTATATTCACATTTTTGACTATTTTTCTATTGGGGTTGCCATTTTTCTTATTTATATGAAGTCCTTGCATATTATTCTAAAATACCCCCATCAGTTTCAGTTTGTTAATATTTCACGTAAGAATTTTTACATCTACACTCATAAATGAAATGAGACTATAAATTTCTTTCCTTTTCTTCTATTGTCCTTGTCTTGAGTAACTTTAAAGTTAAAGGAGCTAAGTATTCCTTACAAGAAGCTGATGGTTTCTCATCGTTGACACATTGGTCCAAGTCACCACAGTTCCTTACATGGAACACCAACGAGGCACAACTCAACACGAGAGAGAAGGATATTGGGTTTTGAATGGAGCAGGCCCCTCTCAAGAGCCCCCACGTGGCGTGATAATTATCTACTTTTGTATCTGTCCTCCTCATCAGACTGTACTTCTAGTACCTGACACACAAGTGCATAAAATAAATGTTTAATTCATTGGTGAGTTGGAGATAGTTCTGCTTCTTCCATATATGATTTGGGCAAAGTCAGGAAACCTCTGTTTTCTCATCTCAATGATCAGGATAATAATGAAAAACTCAAGTCCCGTATTCGTGATAAGGATTAAATAGAACAGTGCATGTAGAACAGCACCCAGTCCCTGGATCTGATGCTTGATGATATACACGTATGGGTGGAGGTCAGCCCTGGGATCATCTCCAACTTACCTAAAGAGAGAGCTCAAGACACAGTTGGTGGGAAGCAGGGCCGATGTTTCAGGCTGGAGATGATCCGAGGGGCTGTGCACCTGCCTGTGCAGGAGCTGAGATTCCTCAGGGGAAAGCTGTCCGTAACTTCCAAGGATCCCAGGCTGATCTGCCTGTGAACAGGGCTCTAATTAGAGAAAAGCCCCCAGAGTAAAGAGAGCGCCAGTCTCTCCTCTGGTCCCTGGGCCTGCTCACCATACCTCTCACACCCATTTAATTCCACTCATTAGCGCATGAATGGGGCATTGATTACCAAGCCAAGCTATTGTGCAGCCTTTCAATGGAGTGGCTTCATGTGGGGATTTATTGGTAATTAAGCCTTGAATAAATGTTTTGCAAATGGAGCTTCTCCTGATGAATAGGAAGGGCTTTGGGAGTTGAGAAACCCTCAGTGCTGGGACCATCCAGGCCTGAAATGTGTGCTTTCACTTCCACAGAATCGTATGTTTGTCCACTTCAAGGCTGCCCAGGCCCCAGTTGGCAAATGACAACTGGTTACTAATGCAGGTCTACCCTCTGGGTTGTGTTCTTTACTGGAAGAAGTGTGTACAGTTTCTTGATTGTTTATCTTGGCTAGTACAAATCCAGTGGCTCCCTCCTGGCATCTCGCTGGAGAGAGACAGGCCACTGGCATGGCCAAAGGAAGTTCCAGCCTCACGGGAGGGTGCCACTGCTCCAGGGCACCTGGGGTTACAGTACAATTTCTCACAGGCTTTGTCTGGCAGCAATTCTCACAGGGTGATTACTTAGCTACTCCTAGCCTCTAGCAGGGTTCTCAACCTTGACACTATAGACATTTGGGGCCAACAATTTATTGTTGGGAGTGAGCAGTCCTATGTATTATAGGATATTTAACAGCATCCATGATCTTGAAGGAGGAGAAGGGGACGACAGAGGATGAGATGGTTGGATGGCATCACCGACTCAATGGACATGAGTCTGAGCAAGCTCCGGGAGTTGGTGATGGACAGAGAGGCCTGGTGTGCGGCAGTCCATGGGGTCGCAAAGAGTCAGACAAGACTGAGTGACTGAACTGAACTGATGATCTTGAAACACAGTAGGACCCTGTAGGGCTCCTGAGCACCTTGACTGTAGAGAACACACTCCAGTTTTCATGACCTTTCCCAAGTTCCAAAGGGACTTTTCTGGTTGGTCTCCGTAAAGAATCTGCCTGCAAGGCAAGAGACCTGGGTTCAATCCCTGGGGAGGGAAGATCCCCCAGAGAAGGGAATGGCAACCTACTCTAGTTTTCTTGCCTGGGAAATCCCATGGACAGAGAACTGTGGCAGGCTACAGTCCATGTGGTCACAAAGAGTCGGACACGACTGAGTGACTATCGCTTTCACTTTCCGAGTTCCAAAAGGCAGATTTGAATCGTTGCTACTCAGGAGAGGGAGGGGCTGCAGGCACAAGGGAGAAGCAGTCAAGAAACAACAGTGCAGCCTTGGGGCAGGGTCCTGGTTCTGCTGGAGAGAAACACACAGCAGACTTGCCTGACAGTAAAGTTGTGCTGAATCTCAAGGGAGCCTTTGGTACTGCCGGCAACTTGGCTCTAGTCTATGCATCTAACCACTCTAGTAGAACTGAGCTTTGGAAACTTAAAAGGACATCTTGAAAAGCCTATGGTGAACAATTTAGAAAGGCCTAACCTAAGAAAATAGCTTTCTGCAGAACACGTTTCTGTTTTCTAACCTTTTCTTTGGAAGAGGTAGTTGCTCTTGGCTATCGAACTACCAAATCTCAGATGCATTTTCGCAAGGAACTGGGATGCAGAATGACTTTGCAAACTGTTCATATGGAATGTCCCCCTTCTTCAGTCCCCTCGTACTTCAAGACAAACCATTAGGGCTCTATAGAAGGTCACTATAGTGCCACATGAAACTTCCACACTGGTAAGTCCTCCATTGGTAGAAGGTTAGACATCCAACAAATTACTCATTATAAAATTAGTCATAAATGCAGGGTTGATGGCTGACATCTGTATTAGCTTCCTATTGCTGCTGTAACAAGTTACTATAGACTTAGTGACTTTAAAATAACATAAATTTATTCTCTTACAGTTCGGGAGGTCAGAAGTCGGAAATCAGTCTTTTCCCACTAGAAGCCAGTTATCTGCAGGGCCGGGTGCTCTAGGAGGCTACAGGAGGGACATCTCTTTCCTTGCCCTTTTCAGCATCTAGTTGCCACCTGAACTCCTTGGCTTGTGGCCCCTTCCTCCATCTCCAAAGCACATTGCTCCAGTTACTGCTTCCCTCATTACACCACCTGCTCTTCTGGCCCTGGCTCTTTCTGCATCCCACTTATAAGAACCATATGATTGTATCAGGTCTACACAAATAATCCAGGAGAATAGCCCCATCTCAAGATTTTTAACTTGATCACAACTACAAAGTCCCTTTTGCCGACTAAGGTAATATTTACAGGTTTCAGAGATTAAGACATGCACACATCTGAGGGACTATTATTCAACCCACCAACATCTTTTCAGAGGGCATCTAAACCTGAGAATAAAATTTCTTCAACAATTTCCCTGGCTTCTTCTTCAGGTCCTGTCACATTTAAAACACCATGTAACCATATCTAAACCATCAATCCAAAGTCTGTCAAATAGCCCTTTGTACCTTGTCTGGGTTACATCCTTTCCTGGTAAGACCTGGTAACTGAGATTTGATTTTTTTTTTCCCCCTTAGTTTTTAAAAATAATTTTATTTATTTATTTATTTTTGACTGTGTGGGTCTTTGCTGTGCAGGCTTTTCTCTAGTTGTGGCAAGCCGGGGCTACTCCCTAGTTGCAGTGTGTGGGCTTCTAGCCAGTGTGCAGCACAGGCTCTAGGCTCATGGGCTTCAGTAGCTGCAGCTCCCAGGCTCTAGAACACAAGCTAATAGCTGTGGCACACCGGCTTAGTTGCCCTCACAGCATGTGGGATCTTCCCAAATCAGGGATAGATCCCAATGTCTCCTGCATGCACAGGCAGTCTCTTTACCACTGAGCCACCAGGGAAGCCCTCGCCTTCATTTTTGAAACTGAAAACTGTAAACATCATTTTGTTAGCAAGGTAAATGGGGGCTTCCCAGGTGACACTAGTGGTAAAGAATCCTCCTGCTAGTGCAGGAGACACAGGAGTCGTGGGTTCAATCCCTGGGTCAGGAAGATCCCCTGGAGAAGGAAATGGCAACCCACTCCAGTATTCTTGCCTGGAGAATCCCATGGACAGAGGAGCCTGGTGGGCTACAGTCCATGGGGTCACAAAGAGTCAGACATGACTGAGCACAGCACAGCAACGGGATAAATTAGAGAACATTTGTTCTAAGCACAGGGCTTCAATCAGGCCTTGACTTTCTGGATGCTCACTTTTATCGCCTCTTCTGCCAATCAGCTCTGGCCACTGTAGTAATGATGAGAACCTAAGTGAAGGCCAGCACGGCATACAACTGCACATTAGACATGCCAGTTCAGCTCACAGTGCTTATTTCTCTACCAGGGCCTGCAACAGATAAATCCCTCGAACATGACTGAGAAATTAACACTTTCTGATTAAGGAGGAATGGGCGGGTAGAGTGAATGGGGAGGAGACCCAAGTCAAGAGCAAGCTAAGTGAAATGTGGGTTCTGGAACCAACCCGGGGGCTTTGAGATGTGTTGGTCATATCACCCCTTCCAGGGTTAGGCATGCGCTGATTCAAATCACCGACTAAAAGGATTAAAGAACAGTCTTTTGGACTCTATGGGAGAGGGTGAGGGAGAGATGATATGGGAGAATGGCATTGAAGCAGGTAAATTATCATATGTGAAACGAATATCCAGTCAAGTTTCGATGCATGATACAGGGTGCTCGGGGCTGGTGCACCGGGATGACCCAGAGGGATGGGATGGGGAGGGAGGTGAGGGGGGTTCAGGATGGGGAACACATGTACACCCATGGCGGATTCATGTCAATGTATGGCAAAACCAATATTGTAAAGTAAAAAATAAATAAATTAAAAAAAAAAGGATTAAAGGAACCAGATTGAATTTATCTGGAGAGCAGCCTCACACTCAGGGTGTTTTCTACAACTGTTTCAGTGGCGCCCTGGACCCAGCTGTCCGGAGACAGGCCATCATCTGGAGATAGCCATTATCACAGGTCAAAACTCACATCTCAGAAAATGTGGTGCTGTCTCTGGGAAGCTGGAGGTAATGTACATTCTGTTCTCATCACAGAGACAGGAAAATTCCCTTTCAGTAAAGGTGCTGCGAGGAGCTGGTGTGTGAGCAGCCCAGAGCAGACCCTTGTTGATGGTGGAGACAGGAGTAGAGACAGGACCAGCTATTTCGAGCAGCAAAGTGTAGTTATTTCCGTGGGTGACCAGTGACAATGGTAAATCCAACGAAAGCAAAGTGCCTCATGATGTTTGGCCAAATTACACTTCTGATGTCATCAAATTCTAATGTCTGCATCTGAAAGTCTAGGAAACTGGCTGAAAAACGTATGCCCCACCCACATTTACACTCCGCCTTGGAGATCTTTGGGCTGTAAGGCAGACACAGTGCTCTTTAGCCACTGACAGCTTTTGAATTATGTGTCTTGCTTTGATTGAGTCCACTTCTTTTGAGGGAAGGAATCAAGCCAGACCTGCCTGCAGCCCCAGTCATGGGATGGAGCTTTTAGGGGCTCAACTTGGGGGAACTAGAGAGTTTGCCTGAAATGGCCAAAAGCAGAAAGGTTTACAGTACGTGTAAGATACAGATGGTGGAAACAATGAGTTATGGGGATAAGAGGAAGCCTGTCTTGTTCATTCAGTCAACATTTCATAAATATATTCTGAGCACTTATGCCAGACCAGACTCCGCAACTAGTGATGGGGATTCGGTGGTGAAAAAATCACAGGTCAGGCCTGCAAGCTCTTTGGCTGATGGGCATTGTTGTTTATCAGGAAAAGCCCAGGTCACTGTAGGGATAGTTGGTGGTTGCCTGTCCAGCATCCATTCCCACCACATACCTTCCAAGCTATATTCCACTTTATTCTGGAGGCCTGGGGTTTGCATGGGTATGAAGGTATTTCCAGCTCTGGAGATGGGCCCTCCTAGTTTAGGCTAATCACTGTATCCAGAACTGCAATCAGGAATCAGGACCCTGCCCTGGCCCCACACTTTAGGGTGCTCAGCTTTGGCCCCATTTCAAGCATGCATTTTGGGCTTCCCAGGTGGTGCTAGTGGTAAAGAACCCACCTGCCAATACAGGAGACATGAGTTAGATCCTTAGGTTGAGAAGCTCTCCTGGAGGAGGGCAAGGCAACCCATTTCAGTATTCTCACCTGGAGAATCCCAAGGACTGAGGAGCCTGGTGGGTTACAGTCCACAGGGTTGCAAAGAGTCAGACACGACTGAAGCAGCTTAGCACACATGCATGCAGGCAAGCATGCATTTTACTATGCTATGCGAGTCTGCGGGACTGGGGGACAGACCCACAAGGATCTTGTGTGTTACTCCCTCAGCTGTGTCCAACTCTTTGCAACCACATGGACTAGTAGGCCGCCAAGCTCCTCTGTCCATGGAATTCTCCAGGCAAGAGTACTGGAGTGGGCAGCCATTCCCTTCTGCAGGGGATCTTCCCAACCCAGGGATCGAACGCGATTCTCCCACACTGTGGGCAGATTCTTTGCCATCTGAGCCACCAGGGAAGTACAGAGCAGACCCTTGTTATCCGGGCTCGCCTTCCAGGCCTGCGTGGGCCTCTTGCCCAGCTCTGTCCTCCCGGAGGCAGATCATGCTGCCAGTGGGCACAGGCTGAGGCCAGATGTGGAGCCTGAACATGAGAGCAGAGGTATCCACATGCATGCACATGAAGCCCTTCACGGTGTGGATAGAGCATGCGGTGGACAAATAAAGGGGTGGGCTATTGTCTAGAAGCCTCCACTTGTACACTTGCCTAGAAGCCACAAATGTTCACATAAGCCTAAGATATCCCATCTTCCATCCACCCTGCAAATGGTTCAGGAGTGGGCAAGGAACCCAAGTTAATTCCACCAAGGGAACTTGGGAAACTTTATGGGTTGTCATGGAAGGACCCTTCTAGGACTACTCTTGCCTAAGGCCAGCCCTACCTCTGAAGGTTTGGGGTTTTGTAAGTCAGTCACTTCCCTTTATCATTTAAGCCACTTTAAATTGGAGTTTCTGTTTCTTACAACTAAAAACATCCTTATAGTTTATCGATCCCACTTCTATCAGCTACCCGCTAAGCTATAATGAGCCCACATGTCATTTCTATCTCAACAAGACTCAATATCCTCAAATGTACAAGAGGATGATGACTTGAATGTTGCTGGGTGGCTAGGAGGAAGGAATGAAACCGTGAGTGGAAACAATTGCCTAACGTGGCATAACGTAGGTTCTTAGTTAATGTCACTTCCCATTTGATCAATGTAGACTACAGTAGGGGTCCCCAGTCTTGGGAATCTAATGCCTAAAGATCTAAGGTGGAGCTGATGTAATAATAATAGAAATAAAGTACACAATAAATACAATGCACTTGAATCATCCCCCAAACCACCTCCCTCCCCCAACAAGCCCTAGTCCGTGGAAAAATTGTCTTCCAGAAAACCAGTCCCTGGTGCCAAAAAGGCTGGGGACTGCTGGACTAGAGGACTCAGATGAAGCTTCTAGAGGAATCTATGACAGTCACTTTCATGCCACAACTTTTTACTAGGCCCCTCCCAGGCATCAGGGTCCATATAAGGGGTTAATATCCAAAGATGGATGAGTCAGAGGCTCTGCCCTTAAAGGGTATACAGGCTCACAGACTCAAGGGAAAGAGATGAGTCCTCAATCACATCAGCCTGGATGTTTCTGAGCTCACATGTCATTCGTGGGAACTTCTCAGGGCCTGGCACAGAGGAGATGCTCCCCAGTGTCTGTTAAATGAATAGGATGTGAAAAGACTACGCCTTAAAGAACAGGTTGGATATGCATAAACAAAGAGAAATTTCAAACACATTTTATGTTAGAAATTGCTTTTGGTTGCTATTAACAGAGATTTTCTCTCTCCTATGAGAGATTCCAGGGCTGCCATGGTGGCTTCAAAGAACCCTTGTTTTTGCTATCTTTCTGCTTGGCTATGTGTAGCCTTCCTGTCAAGGATTCCCCTAAAAATCCTAGAAGGCTGCTACAGCTCCAGCCATTCTATCCATATTCCAGGTGGGAGTTGGGAGAAAGAGAAAAAAGTGAAAAGAAAAAAAGGGGCTTACCCCAGTGACCTTCCGTCTCAGAGGTCCCTCCCTCTAAACTTCCACTTAAAATCATCAGCTCAAGTTTAATTCTGTGACCACTCCTAGGTGCAAAGGAAATGGTGTCAGCTAGGCACAACAACGGCTTCATAATACAGATCTATTCACAATAAAGACAAGGAGGATGGAGGTTAGGGAGAAAACCAGCTGCTGCTATCACCCATGAGCACCATAAGAGCAGAGATGAAGATGATTAAGTACAGGTGCAAACTCTTTTATATAAAATAGATAAACAAGGTCCTACTGTATAGCACAGGGAACTCTAAATTCAACATCCTGTGATAAACCACATTTAAAAAGAATATATATATATGCAACTGAATCACTTTGCTATATAGCAGAAATTAACATAACATTGTAAATCAATAATGTGTGTGTGTGCTCAATCACTCAGTCATGTCTGCCTCCTTCTGACCCCATGGACTGTAGTCCGCCAGACTCCACCGTCCATAGGGTTTTCCAGGCAAGAATACTGGAGACGGTTGCCATGCCCTCCTCTAGGGGATCTTCCCAACCCAGGGACTGCATCTCCTGCATTGGCAGATGGATTCTTTACTACTGTACCACCTGGGAAGCCTGAAAAAGATTATTAAACAGCACATGACCAAGAGCAAGGAGAGGGTAGATTTGGTTTGAGTGGAAGGTAACAAAGAGATAGTAAGTCAGGATTTCAAACTTTCAGTTCAGCTGCTCAGTCATGTCTGACTCTTTGTGACCCCATGGACTGCAGCATGCGAGGCTTCCCTGTCCATCACCAACTCTCAGAGCTCGAACTCTAGAGTCAGAAATACCTAGAGGGCTGTTCCAACACAAATGACTGGACCCCATCGCCAGGGTTTCTCATTCAGGAGATCTTGAGTGAAGCCCTAAAACTTTTTGCATTTCTAACAAGTTGGTAGAGAATACTGATGCTTCTGGTCTGGGGACCACACTTTGAGAACCACTTTTGGAATAAGTTAGTATTTCATCCTCTGAGCAACATGGACTCCCTTGAAGCTTTTGAGTTAAGAAGAAAAACAATGAACAAACTGCTTTATGAAGGCTTATCTGTCAGAGGTCTGTAGCATGGGCTGGAGAGGGTAGAGATGAAGGCAGAGGCTGCAGCAATAAGAAGGCAGGAAGGAAACCAGCATTGGTGCTGTGTTCAGCTAGGCTTCGCTGTATTATTTATAGCAATTCCATGAAGACGCTGACCTCCAAACCCCAATTTTATCAGCTATGGGGAAACCAATCAAGCTAGCCGCGTTATGCCCAAGACAACTCTGATATTGAAGGTGTATTAATATTGATGATTTTTTTTTAAAAAAAAGCAAAGATGATATGAAGATATGTGTCTCTGTCTCCCAGTCCCACCCAAATGCAACCCAAAGAAGTTTATACTGAAAAATGAGAAGCAGCTGGGTGGGACTCACAAATTATCAAGTCATGATGAGAAGAAATAAAATGACAGAGAGAAACTAGATCAGTGTGAGGCAGGAGGTACAGTCCGACCCCCCAACCCCCACCCCCACCCTCACCCTCCAAGTAAGCAGCTGCTGGAGTTTTTTTGGATAGAAACTCCAAAATATCAGTCAAGAGAAGAGGCTGGGTCTTGCCCAGATAGGAGATGAGAGATCACAAATTTCTCAAAGTCAAGGAGGTCTTCCTGACTAGAAAGCTCCTTGGAGGTCAAAAGGGGAGTGATGTCAACCTACCCATAAGCCTCTTCACTGGAATCCATCTTGGCTGAGAGATGGGTGTTCACACATGGGAGGATCCTGAGATAAACAGAAGCTCCTGTGTGCTAAGTTTCTTCAGTCGTGTCTGACTCTTTGCAACCCTATGGACTGTAGCCCACCAGGCTCCTCTGTCTATGAGATTCTCCAGGCAAGAATACAGGAGTGGGTTGCCATGCCCTCATCCAGGGGATCTTCTCAACCCAGGGATCAAACCCGTGTCTCTAATGTCTCCTGCTTTGGCAGGCGGGTTCTTTACCACTAGCGCCACCTGGGGAGCCCAAGAGGCTCAGAATTAGGCAAAATAAGATGATTGGCCAGAGGAAACCAGGAAGAAATGCTGTGTATAAGTGATTTAAACCACCATGAGGGGGCGACTCTCTGAGTCGGCCTGTGTGCCTGTCCACACGTACTATACTCTTTTTTTCCTCCTAATAAACACTTTATTTGTTTCACCACTTTCTGTCTTTGTGGGAAATCTTTTCTGCAAAGCTGAAGGGTCAGGGCTTTGTCACTGACCACTGGTCTAACAGCTAAGATTCAGCTATCTCAGTGCTGAGATCCGACTTCAATCTCTAGCCAGGAACTGAAGCCGCTGCTGGCCGAGGCCACCCAAGATCAAACGGATCCTTATTCCTTGCAGACCCAAGTCTCCACCTGTTTCTACTTGTCTTGCCTTCACCTGAGTCTGGTGTTTGCTCTTAGGACTGAAATATACAGGGAGGTGGGGTAGCCATTTGAGGATTTAAAGCAACTTGAGCATTGTTGTGCAGTCACTAAGTCGTGTCCAACTCTTTGTGACCCCGTGGACTGCATCACCTCAGGCTTCCCCGTCCTTCACTATCTCCCAGAGTTTGCTCAAACTCATGTCCATTGAGTCAGTGATGCCATCCAACCATCATCCAACTCAAGGGTAGCCCTAGACTTAGCTGTGAAGCAAGGTGGTGGCCAGACTCTGGGAAAAGGCACGCTCAACACAGCTTGAAAACCAGGATGTGGCTAGATTTCAGTCCTCGTTTGTCCACTGGACCAATGCCCTTGTGCCAGACACAACCTGTGGAACAGTAAGAGGTGAACAGACTGTGAGAGAGACCACCCTCGGGAGCTCCGGGTTTCTCCTCTATCTGATGCGATGTTATGGAATGGCCGCAGAGTTTGGGGGCAGATGAAGGGAAGTAAACCATACAAAGTACCTGGCACGTGGTTGGTGACCAACAGCAATGGTTTCCTTCCAGATTTCCTTTTGAATCAGTGAGGGTCGCCGGATGGGTTAAGCCTCTTGGGCTGTGAAGGAATCATCTGTTCCTGCAAATCTTGGCACAGCTGCCCCTGCTTGGCATTTGCAGCAACGTGCCTGCTGCCTCTTGGCCGGCAGCTCATGGTCTGGCACGAGGAGAAAGTAAAGCAGGGCGCACAGGACTGGGAACAGCTGAGCTTCCGCGGTCAGCACATTAGCTCCCTAATACTGCTCGCTTCAGGGGTCGCCCAGCCCCTGACTGTGAGTCTGAGATCCCGGGGCCTTCCCTTCCTTTTTCATTAATTTCCTAAGCTCCAACATGGCCAAGATAATGCCCCCTCCAGGTGCAGGGACTTCTCGAAACCCCTTCGCCTGCTGAGCCATCGCATAGCCAGGTCCCCGCGCTCCTGGCGCAGGTGCTGGAGAGGCCAGGAAGGCAGGACCACAGACATCGTTTCAGCAAGCCCTGTTGGTGTGAGTGATGTGGAGGGCTTTCACCGCTGATGACTCTCTTTCTAAAGGGGCTGGCCAAGAGGCTAAAGCACCAAATCCCAATTAAATCACAAAAGAAGTGGGAGCAGGTGGAGAATGAGTGGGGAGGGAGGCTGCTTCCCCCTAAGTCTCCGAGGACCACTTTCCCTACTTGCCCAAGGCTGAGTGAGGCTTTCTGGGTGGGGACTTTTCTCCCCTTCGTCTAGGAATAATTGTAACAGATGCTGAGCACCAATCACGGCCTGGGCATGGGCGATCCAGGCAGGAGTGAGACTTGGTGAGCAAGCTGGCATTTGAGTCAGGGAGAGAGACCAGCAAACAACCCCTGGCCACAATGTGGCAGGAGCTCTAATTGGGCCGGGTGGGGTTGTTGCTAGTATAGGAAGGAGGGCATGTCCATCTCTGCTTGCAGCGGTGGAGAGGCTTCAGAACGGAAGGGTCTCTGGTGCTGATTCCCAAAGGATGGGCAGGAGTTTGCAAAGCAGAGCAGGTGGGAATGGCATTCTAGGAGCTGGAACAGCATGTAGCAGGAAGAGCCCTGAAATGTGGTGACGATGAAGGAGCAAGTAAGGCAATGAGGCCAGCGAAGCAGTGGCTCTGAAAAGGGCCTCTGACAGTCCTGTCGTGGGGCCAAGGGAAGGAGAAGTCAGGGGGTGAACTGGGGGATTGGGACTGACATACATACACAATTGATACTGTTTATAAAGATAGATTACTAACGAGAACCTACTGCACAGCACAGGGAACTCTGCTCAGTGCTCTGTGGCGACCTAAATGGGAAGGAAATCCAAAAAGGAGGGGCTACATGTATATGTATAGCTGATTCACCTTGCTGTGCAGCAAAGACTGACACAGCGTTGTAAAGCAAACACACTCCAGTAATCAAAAATAAAAAAAAGACAAAGGTGAGAAGCCTTATAGAACACAAAGCAAACTCCTTAAGCTGCTCTGTCTCTCTCTCTCACACACACACATTCACTTTCCCCATCCGCATTCATGGGGTTGGGGAAAGGCAGGCTGATACAATAATGAACTTCCAGGAGCTAGGTGCTTGCTATGGTACCCAGGCCAGCAAAAGGGAGAGAGTAAATCCTAAAGTCTAAGATCAATGCGGAGGGCACAGACCTGGGAATGGGAGTTTAAGCTAAAAGACCTGGAAGAAGGCAGTGGAAGAGGAAGAAAGAAGCTGGGCAAGAGGTGAGGGCATACGGGATTTTGCCAAGCCTGGGGCTCCTTATCTGCCTCTTATGCTGTGTTAGTAACATGGCCTCATCTCTAATTATCTGGATCCATTTGTCATCAAAGGTCATCTGACTTCTGCCCCTAACCCATCCCTATATGTCATCATTAATGTCAGGAAAGGCGGCAGGCAGGGAGCTGCCAGGAGCATAAGGTCTGGGTCTTATAGGTACAACGTTGTTTGAGTTCATGGTCATGGGTTCTGTAGGGTCTGGCCCAGCTCAAGGGCTTGGATGATGAGCGTAGGAACTAGATCCAGGGCTCAGGATAGATGTAGGATCATTCTCCAGCCACTCGGAGAAAACTAGTATCATGCCAGTTTGATTTCTCCCAAAATCACGTGAGGGAGAGAGAATACCACCAAGGATGAGCCCCACCAGTGATATGAAAAACAAGCACCTGGGCTTCTGTGAATCGGAGCTGATTTTCCTTGCGTGTTAGTGATGTCTGAATAGTCCAGATGGTGTCCCGGAGACCCTAAAGCACAGTGGGCTGGGGGAGGGTCATGGCACGTCAGCCCAATAAATACTGTTTGCCGTCTGCTGAGACAGCACTGTGCTCGATATCTAAAAAGGGAACAATACCAAATCAGGCCTGGCTTTCCGGAAGCTTACAGTCTACTTGGGGAAACAGAAAATTAAACCTCAGTTACAACTGGCCTGTGCTAGATCTATGACTGAAGAAGCACAGGTAGCCATGGAAAGCTATCCCAGGGACCCAACAGGGGCTGTGTGGGCGTCAAGGATGTTCCAGGCAGAAGAAAGAGTGCAGCAAAGCTCTGAGATCACTGAGACTGGCACAGATGAGCAGGGAACAAGTATAGCGTAGTTGGATAGAGGACATGCGCTGTGCTGCGAGGGAGGTGCAGGCCAGACTGGAGTCCCAAAGCCGGGACCAAGAGACTGGGCTTTACATGGAAACCATAGGAGCAGGTGGAGGAGGGGAACAGCATCAACTTCCGGGGTGAATTACCCTGCCTTATGGAAAAGGGGCTGGAGGGTAGCAAGAGGGCAAATAGGACTTCACTTAAGGGATTACTGTGTCGCTCAGGCAAGAGATGGTGGAACCTGGATTTGAACACAGGAATGGGGGTGGAGGGACTTTCAAAGACACTGGAGATACTTATGCTAGTGGTAAAGAACCCATCTGCCTATGCAGGAGACATAAGAGACATGGGTTTGATCCCTGGGTCGGGAAAATCCCCTGGAGGAGGGTACGGCAGCCCACTCCAATATTCTTGCCTGGATAATCCCCATGGACAGAGGAGCCTGATGGGCTATGGTCTATAGGGTCGCACAGAGTTGGACACGACTAAAGTGATTAAACAGAAGCAGCAGAGTCCTGTCAAAGGGGTGGTGGGATTATAATGCAGTGCAGAGCTCCAGGAGTGGGTGAAAATGAGGAAATGAAGCAAAGAGTGAAAAAGCACTATTTCAAGAAAAGAAGGAAAGAGAATGGGACCAGCAGCTAGAAGAGAGATGCAGAGCCAAGAGATGTTGTTTCCTATTTATTTCTGTTTTTAGGGTGGGGATGTTTTCAGAATCATTGCATGTGCAGGGGCAGAGGCAAGAGAGAAGACGTTGAAGGTGTGGGGCCACAGTAGGGATAGAGCAAGGAAGCGGAGGAGGCAGAGGGGATGAAGTCCTAGGGACAGGGGTGGTGCAGCCTGGGATGCAGAGGAAAGCAGAAGTGGTCCACTGAGGGATAAATCCGTGAGTAGGTGTGAGGGAGTCTGAGGACGTTTTGAGGATGCTGGCCTGTGATATTACTTCCTCTGGAGGTAGAGAGTAAGTAAGATCATCTGCTGAGACAGGGTGGGTATAGGTGCGGTCAGTCAAAACCACTGTGGGACTTGCCTGGTGGTCCAGTGATTAAGAATCCGCCTGCCAATGCAGGAGACGTGGGTTCGATCTCTGGTCAGGGAAGATTCCACATGCTGTGGGGTGACTAAGCCCATGAGCCATGGTGACTGAAGCCCATGTGCCTAGAGCCCACACTCTGCAACACGAGCAACTCTGCAATGAGAAGTCTGCACACCACAACTGGAGAGTTGCCACCACTCACCCCAACTAGAGAAAGCCCTCGCACAGCAACAAGGACCCAGTGCTGCCATAAATAAGTAATATAAATAAATATAACAGGAGGAGGAATTTGTAACAGAAAAAAAAAAAGCCAAAAGCCACTGTGAAGAATGGGGGCAGAGAGCAATCAGGAAAAAGAGAAATCGTCCCGAGCAGCATCAGCTCCACTTCTGGTTGATTACTGGGAATTTATCTTGGCCCCAATTTGCAGGCTGTGTTTTTTTTTTTTCTTTTCTTTACAATGCAGCAGAAAGGGCTAAGAGGTAAAGTGGTCCATAGCTGAGGCTTTGCCAGAAGGGGGAGATGAAGGGGGCTGAGTTGAGGATGCTGGCAAGACAGTGGTTGACACTCAGCACGGATCCCAGACTCAGGTAGGAAGGATGGGAGTTGCTGATGGACAGAGGCAAATGGATAGGTCAAGGGACAGGCTGTCAGAAGGAGGATGCACATGATGGGTGACAAACGTAAGCAGGGGGTAGGGTTATGATCAGAGAATGGGATGTCTGAAATGTTATGATTTCAGAGGTGGATTCCCATAGAAGCAAACCTGAGATACACTGGGAGGAAGCGTCTGGCAGGCCAGGGAAGAGAGCGTGAATTCAGGTCACCATTCCAAACAGGTCCAGGTAAGGGGTGAAGCCAGAAGCTGAAAGACAGAGGAGCTAGGCTGAGGTTTTTGGGTAGGGGGTTGCCAGTGGGCCCCCTTAGAGGGATGCGATGGGGTGCTCAAGAGACACTCTGTTGATGGGACTTATCAAGGCCCCTGTTTATGTGCTGTCTGTGCCTCACATGTGACCATTGCCACCATGCATCGTTGTTTCTGTATATTAACAATTATATCAAAAACA
The DNA here is from genome assembly GCA_024291935.2 of Okapia johnstoni. Lineage (NCBI taxonomy): Eukaryota > Metazoa > Chordata > Mammalia > Artiodactyla > Giraffidae > Okapia > Okapia johnstoni. The sequence goes on along the minus strand of CM044326.1, from coordinate 12,525,906 downwards.
TCTTCGTTTCTGTATATAAACAATTAATATTCTGTATAATATTAATATGATAATAACTATCCAAATTTATATAACACCGAGTTAATGTCTGTAACAGGCTTCAGCTGAGCCCCCATTTTGGAGACCGCAGGGGTGGGAGGAGGGAAATGTGTCATCATCTACTTGTTTTTGGCTGCAGTGGGTCTTCATGGCTGCACATGGACTTTAGCTGCAGCAGCTGGGGGCTACCCTCTAGTTGCGGTGCGCAGACTTCTCACTGAGATGGCTTCTCTTGCTACAGAGCACGGGCTCTAGGAGGTGCTGGCATCAGCAGTTGTGGTACACCAGCTTAGTTACCCTACAGGATGTGGGATCTTCCAGGACCAGGGATCAAATCCGCGTCATTGGCAGGCAGATTCTTAACCACCAGGGAAGTCCTGTCATCATCTATAAAGATACCAATTTCTCAGCTCTTCCCCAACTCTTCTTTCAAGGGGTTTCCCTTCCCCCTTCTCCCTCCCGAACTGGCACTGAGGGCAGAGGGGAGCTGGCATAGCCTCACAGCAGTGAGGAGGGGGCCCACCCTCCCCTGAGTCCTCCTGTGCCCTGCTAGGGCAGCTCCTCCCACCTCCTCACAGGGTGGGCTTCCTGCACTGGGGTTCGCTGAGGGGAAATGGCTACTGTTTGATTCTTGGGAATCCCGCTGAGGTCCAAGCTGACATCTGGAGTCCCTGCCATGATCCACCACTTAGGTCCCCACATGCTGGGGCCACTTCCCGGGGACATTAGGGACACCGGGATCTCAGTGTTGTGTGTCCCTCCTGGAGGGAAACAAGCAGGAACTTCCATTGCCCCAGGTGACATGGAAGCTGGGGGACAAGGGAGCTGGGCCCTCCCTTGGGGCAAACACCCCCAGCCATCGGTCCGCCACCCTCTGTAAAGGTCCATACCAGAGCAGTTCCCTCCGAGAGGCTGGGGTCCACCTGGGCTACTCTCTGGGAAACAGGGAGCAAGCCCTTCTTTTCTGGGACTCACCCAAATTATGGGATGTTTCTGCAAATCCTCCTCAGCCTCCCCAAGGATTTGGAGGGTGAGGGAAGCAAGAACAATCGTGTCACATCCCTTGCTCCTTTCCCTTCCCCTTTCCCTGCCCCCAACAATGGCGGAAGCTCCACTTCCTCTTCCTGTCTAACGACTCTTTCTTCCTCTGTACATAGTTGGTCTCCCCTCTCTCAGGCAATGTGGAGAAGGAAGTGGCAACCCACTCCAGTACTCTTCCCTGGAAAATCCTGTGGGCAGAGGAGGCTGGTAGGCTACAGTCCATGGGGTCACAAAGAGTTGGACACGACTGAGTGACTTCACACGTACAGACACACACACACACACACACTCAGACAGTGAGCACAGAAAAGTCAAAGGAAGAAAAATGGATTTCTGAGAAGACAGAGAACTTTGAGAGGTATTTTGAAAATATTACTTCAGTTATTCTAATAGCCAATAACAGTGTGAAGTGATTCATCTGTACTGTTTCATAAAACTGCAGAAAAACCTTGTGAGGTAGTGCTGTAATCACCATTTCAAAAACGGGGGAATGAGGCTCAGCGAGATTAATAACGTGCCCAGTATCACACGGATAGTAAGTGATGGAGGGAGGCCTCCACCCAGGTCCGTGGGATCCAGAGCCTGAGGCAGCAATCACTGTATGCATGTGTGCGTGCAGGTGTGCATGCATGCATGTGTGCACGAGTGCTAAATTGCTTCAGTCATGTCAGACTCTTTGTGATCCTATGAACTGTAGCCCATCTGGCTCCTCTGTCCATGGAATTCGAAAGGCAAGAATACGAGAGTGGGTTGCCATTTCCTCTTCCAGGGGATCTTCCTGACCCAGACACTGAACTTGAGTCTCCTGTACCTCCTACACTGGCAGGCAGATTCTTTTTCCACTGAGCCACTTGGTAAGCCCCTAGCCACTGTACACACAGCCTCAGCTAGGCCACCCAGCTTCTGACTCCTAAGTCCAGAAACCATGGATCTCATTTTCATTCTTTCTCCCTGGAATCCCAAGGGTAGTGTGTGTGTGTGTGTGTGTGTGTGTGTGTGTGTGTGTGTGTGTGTGTGTGTTTAGTCACTCAGTCATCTCAGTCATGTCGACTCCTTGTGACCCCATTGACTATAGCCTGCCAGGCACCTCTGTCCTTGGAATTCTCTGGGCAAGAATACCGGAGTGGGTTGCCATGCCTTTTTCCAGGGGCTCTTCCCAACCCAGGGATCAAACCCAGGTCTCCTGCATTACGGGTGGATTCTTAACCAACTGGGCCACCAGGGAAGCCCAAGAATACTGGAGTGGGTAGCCTAATCCTTCTCCAGGGGATCTTCCCAACCCAGGAATCGAACCAGGGTCTCCTGCATCGCAGGCAGATTCTTTACCAGCTGAGCTATCAGGGAAGGCCCCCAAGGGTAGTATTTTCTGTATTCCCCCCCTAACAGCAACTGAAGGAGGTAAAGAAATATTATACCATCTCCCCAGTGTTGGAGCCATTGGGAAGAAGGATAGGGTTAATATTCATCCAGGCTGACCCAGATTAGCCATATTAATTGTTAAAATATTGAAGACTGAATTGTTAAAATAGCTTTATTCCAGCTGGTAAATAACTGCTCTCCTCAAGTCTGCCCTCCCAAGTGAGACCCTCCAGTGCCTCATTCTGATTGGTTGGAACCCAAGCTGTGTACATTGATAAATATATTGAATATTACCCCTGAAAGTGGAAAAGAGAAGTTTTACCCAACTAAGATTGGACACATATGTATAAATGCTACCTCGAGCTATTGATGGTACCATAGAATCGTCATTTTCTGTAACATTAGCGAAATAACTTGTGAAAGCACAGAACATAATGCCTAGTACATAGCCGGTGTTCACTAAACATTAGCTGTATGATAACCTAAGCTATCTTGCTGAAAGTCTCCCTGGAGGGAGAGTTTGGAGCCCAGCAATTCCCAGAGTTGATGGAGCTGATACTCATAGCAATTTTCATTGAAGTCTCTGAAGTGGAGATACGAATCAGAAATGGCTAGAACTATATCCAGATGCTAGAGCATCTGGATAAGTTAGCCAAGGCAGTTTCCTGGCCATCAGAACCACTGGACCTGAATGGGGACTAACTGACAGGCAAAAGCAAAGTGAAATAAGAAAGAAATTTGTGCCAAAAGCAGAAGCCAGTTGGACTCAGCACCAAGTCCTTTCTGTGAATAGATGCTGAAAGTGTTAGTTGTTCAGTTGTGACCGACTCTTTGCAACCCCATGGACTGTAGCCTGCTTCTGTCCATGGAATTTTCCAGGCAAGAGTACTGGAGTGGGTTGTCATGCCCTCATCCAGGGGATCTTCCTGATCCAGGAATCAAACCTGCATCTTCTGCATCACAGGCAGATTCTTTACCACTGAAGCCACCTGGGAAGCCTAGGATACTGGAGTGGGTTGCCATTCCCTTCTCCGGGAGATCTTCCCAACCCAGGGATCAAACCCAGGACTCCCTCACTGCAGGCAGATTCTTTACTGTCTGAGCCATCAGAGAAACATTGAGCTCTGTCATTTACTGAGTGGTGTACCCTCTTTTAATCCTTAAACCCACTGTAGAAAGAATGCCAGCATTCCCATTTTTGATGTTTGGAAATTGGAGTTTAGAGTTCAGTTCAGTCCAATCCAGTTGCTCAGTCATGTTCAACTCTTTGCGACCCCATGGACTGCAGGACACCAGACTTCCCTATCCACCACCAACTCCCAGAGCTTGCTCAAATTCATGTCCTTCGAGTTGGGTTGGTATTTGTCCAAGGTCCATGGGTATCAGGACTTGGAGTTGGAAATCCCATACATTCTATCTGGTTCTATAGCAGTTAGTCTGTCCCCTCCACCATGAGCCCAGGTGTTTCCCTTATACACTGCTGTGGTTTGTTTTAACAGACCTCTAGAAGGAAATCACAAAAATAATAGTCCAAATATTTACATATTCCCAATTAGACATGCTTTCAATAGAACTCACCCACAATCCAGACAATCCAACAAGGTCGGTGATGATGGGAGGGGTAAAGACATGCAAAGAACCAAACACACACACCTGCACCTGCCAGAGAAGCAAGAAAAGACCCATGACAACCATTCACTGCCTCGGGTGCTTCCATGTGGGTGGAGAATTGGATGGTGCCAAGGATATACTTTGCCAATAGATGGCACCCCCAGATGAACAGGCTTGGTCTCAGTATACAAGGGAGCTATGAATGACAAGGCAGATGAATGTCCGTGGTGAGCCTGGTGGCTGGACTGATGCACGGGAGCTTACGTTCCTGCACCTTGCATGTTTACAACTGGGATCAACACTAAGTGGGCTGAGGTGCAGACACAGGAGGAACTACAGGCTGGAGTCTGCCTGTGTGCTCACACCATGTCTCTGATGCCTGGTCTTTGCTAACTGCGTGTGTGTATGTGTGTAGAGCTCTCCATGGTTTTCAAAGTGCTGTCTCAAACAGGATGGCTTTTTAACTGAATGAGGATTTTGAAGATGATGGTATTCTGGGTTCCTGGAGCCCAGTCTTTCCATTAGCAGGTGAATGAGTGAAGTTATTTTTCCTTTTCTTTCTCTCTCGGTAGAATCAGCTAATTCCTAACTGTTCTCCCATAGGCTGGATACCACTGTGTCCATCCTTGAATCCACTGCCTCATATGCCTTCGTAAACACAGATCTGACTGTTTCTGCTCAGAAATTATCTAAGACTCTCCAGTACCATAGTCTGTCCACAGATGATATTCTGAACATGGAAATGTGGGCAAGTAAGTTAGGGGAAGAGGCTACAAATCAGATCCTCTCTTTCTGTTTCACCATGTACAGTGGCATATTAAAGGGAGTACACAGACCTGTTTCCCTGTGTTTGGGGGTCTTCTAAATGATTTGGGCTACAGAAATGGACTTTCTTTGCCCTCTGTAACATCTGCTAAAATCTCAAGCTGATCTTATAGAACAAGTTTTGGAAAAAGTCTGCCTAGAAGATAATACCCAGACTGAATAACTCGACATGCAAAACTTTCCGGAACCGTAACTTAATATTCTTGAAAAGTGGTAAGAGTTCAGGCTCACGAATCAGATCCCAGTTCTAATCCTAACACCACCATTTAATCCTGTGAAACCTTGGCCTTAATCACTCTCCTATTCTGCGCCACGGGTTTCTTATCTATAAATGGCAATGACTGTGCCTTCCTTGAAGGGTTATTGTGAAGGATTGCATGAGAGAACCAATGTAAAGCCCACAGTAGAATAGCAAGCCTACAGAAAGGACTCAGCGAATGGAATTTCTATTATTATAATTATCTTTAATCCAAAAAAGCAGACCATTTCTGAGCGCACAGTACCTGACTTTCCTCTCAAATTTCTACAGGCTCAAAGACCCCGATAATGACAAAAGCAGTGAAGATAACTGGCCAGGATGTTGAATACCTGTGGGGATTTTAGGGGTTTTCAGCACCAGAAAAATAACTTGGCTACATGACATAACTTACTATGACATCACTGACTATGAAGATTGGAAGACAGAAGGTCTGCATTTTCTGGTCTTAAAACTACCTGTTGCTCGGTGTGGGACCCTGGGCAAGAGTCTTGGCCTCTTAGGGAACCAGTTTCCCCTCCTACAGATGACAACACTGGGTAGGAAGATACCTAAGCTCCCTACCAACTCTAAGTCCATGGGGAGATCCTCCTTCTCTATTGGCTTAGCATGCACGCATGCGTGTTCAGTCGCTTCAGTCATGTCTGACTCTTTGTGACCCTATGGGCTGTGGGCCACCAGGCTCCTTTATTCATGGGATTCTCCAGGCTAGAACACTGGAATGGGTTGCATGCCCTCCTCCAGCGGACTTTCCCGACTCAGGGATCAAACCCGTGTCTCCTGTGTCTCCTGCATTACTGGCAGATTCTTTACTCACTCAGGCACCTAGGAAGCCCCTAGGTGAACACATTGCCTCAGTTCAATTCAGTTCAGTTGCTCGGTTGTGTCTGACTCTTTGCGACTCCATGAACCACAGCATGCCAGGCCTCCCTGTCCATCACCAACTCCCGGAGTCCACCCAAACCCATGTCCATTGAGTCGGTGGTGCCATCCAACCATCTCATCCTCTGTCGTCCCCTTCTTCTCCTGCCTGCAATCTTTTCCAGCATCAGGGTCTTTTCCAATGAGTCAGTTCTTCGCATCAGGTGGTGAAAGTATTGTAGTTTCAGCTTCAACATCAGTCCTTCCAATGAACACCCAGGACTGATATCCTTTAGGATGGACTGGTTGGATCTCCTTGCAGTCCAAGGGACTCTCAAGAGTCTTCTCCAAAACCACAGTTCAAAAGCATCAATTCTTCGGTGCTCAGCTTTCTTTATACTCCAACTCTCACATGCATACATGACCACTGGAAAAAACCATAGCCTTGACTAGACGGATCTTTGTTGGCAAAGTAATGTCTCTGCTTTTTAATATGCTGTCTAGGCTGGCCATAACTTTCTTTCCAAAGAGTAAGCATCTTTTAATTTCATAGCTACAATCACCATCTGCAGTGATTTTGGAGCCCAGAAAAATAAAATAAGCCACTGTTTCCACTGTTTCCCCATCTATTTCCCATGAAGTGATGGGACCAGATGCCATGATCTTAGTTTTCTGAATGTTGAGCTTTAAGCCAACTTCTTCACTCTCCTCTTTCACTTTCATCAAGAGGCTCTTTAGTTCTTCACTTTCTGCCATAAGGGTGGTGTCATCGGCATGTCTGAGGTTATTGATATTTCTCCCGGCAGTCTTGATTCCAGCTTGTGCTTCCTCCAGCCCAGCGTGTCTCATGATGTACACTGCATTGCCTCAGGCATGTGTTAATTGGCTCCCAGGGTAGCATGGGCTCTGTCACTGGAAGAGCATCACATTGAGACCAACACACCGCTTGTGTTGCCTTGTGTCACAAAGGACCCACTCCCCAGTCTGCCTGTGTGCCTCAGGTCCCGGCAGTGGAACCTCATTCTCAACACATAGGTCAGTCAAGAGGAAATGCAGAAAGAGGAAGTTTTTCCTTTCTACCTATTTGATACTTTGTCTTGTCTCTGGTTCACTTGGCACCAGTGAGTGACTCCCTGGGGTGGCAGTAATGATTGGAGTTTGGGTTTTATGACTTGACCATGTGTAATATCTGTAGAGGGAAGATGAAGTCTCTGTTGGAAGAAACAGGAGACTTGTTTCTACCTAGTTTGTTGCTCTGTTTGTCTATTTGAAGCTCTGATCAATTAAGAATTTCAGCCCGTAAGGGAGGAGACCAGCTCTTTTAAATCTGGACCAGTGAGTTTTTGTGTTTCTACATTTACTTTTGACTTCTAGCTTAAGTTGTAGACCTGGAGCTACAAATACTCTATATGACTGTCCATGACAAAGGCCTTGACTTTTCATTTTCAAGAGTATAAAATATTTTCCTACTTTTGGAGGATATGAATTATGTTTCTTAGGTTATAGGAGTGCTCGTTATAAACACAAATCATTGCATATGTGGAATATTCATAAAATTCTCAGGAAATAGAAACACTGAATTTCCGATACTTCAATGTGCTAGAGCTGAGAAAATCCATCTTACACAAATTGTTAGCTCAGAAACCTTTTAGGGAACCAAACTCACATAATTACAGTAAATTTTGGCAAATCACAAGAAACACTTGCTACGTCTTTTCTCTGATTGGTGTTATGTGAATATAACAGTACACTTTATTTTACTTGGGTTTGTTTTTTCAACAAAAAAATCTGAGTCTCGTAAATTTATATATGTTACTAATCAAACAAGCTAGCATTATTCCCAATGAAGTTTAAGATTATGAAAAATGTGAATTTGCATTCAATTAAACTGAGTGATTATCTGACCAACTCTTCCTATCAACAGTAATTATATTTTGTATTGAACCGGTTTAGCCATAATTTCCAGCATCTTTAGGTGAATTATAAATTTAGACACATATCACAGTGTACTAATTAATGGATAACTCTTAGATATCTAGATAATTTCAAAGTAAGTAATAAAGAATGTTAAGACTTGGTTATAAATTACGATTTAAGGTTTATGTACTTTTGCTCCACATTTTTATAGGCTATACAGCTAAATCTTTGTGTTATGTTAATAAACATGTTCATTTTAATTTGTAAAAGTGGTGTCTGTGGCAAATAAAATTGTGTTGTATGTATCACAAGTTCTGTTAGTCTACTAAAGTGTTTGGATATGATTGGCAGTCCTCAGATAATCTACCATATAATTTTCTCTGTGAAATAGAAGTTAGTTACTTTAGTTAGAAATCATAATTAATATGGATGGTTGAGACTATACTAGGAACCACAGTGATGAAAGTGCCTAGTTGCTTTCATTTCTAAGATATCAGTGAGGGTAAGAGAAGGACACAACTTGGAAAGTGAGACCTGTTTGCCTTGGTTTAAATTTAGGCTGGTGCAAACACAAATGCAGTTTCAGACCATGAATTTTAAATCATTGTAACTGGGCTCAAATACATCTTTATTAATTAAAATAGGAACCATGGCAATCAACACAGTTTTGCCAACACGAAACAAGTTTGTTTATTCCTGTGTGTAAAAATCCATGGTTCGGCATTCAACAAACTCTTGGAAAGCATTTTTTGCTTCTTTCTGGCTGTGGAAACAGGTCAGGTGAATATGGCTTCCCTGATGGCTTAGTTGGTAAAGAATCCGCCTGCAATGCAGGGGACCTGGCTTCGATCCCTGGGTTGGGAAGATTCCCCTGGAGAAGGGAACAGCCACCCACTCCAGTATTCTGACCTGGAGAATTCCATAGGCTGAATAGTCCATGGGGTTGCAAAGAGTCGGACACAACTGAGCAACTTTCAATGCAGCTTCAATGTAGGTGAATAAGTCAGATGAAGCAAAACTGCATAGCCCAATTCGTTCAACTTTTGAAGCACTGGTTGTGCAACATGCAGTCGGGTATTGTTGCAGAGAAGAATTGGGCCCTTTCTGGTAACCAATGCCAGCTGCAGGCATTGCAGTTTTCAGTGCATTCCATAAATATGCCGAGCATACTTCTCAGCAATGATTTTGCTGGGATTCAGAAAGTTGTGGATCAGACGGGCAGCAGACCACCAAACAGTGAAAGCGAAAGTCGCCCAGTCATTGTCATCGTGTAGAATAAGAGAAGGTGACACTTCGAAGTGACGAATTTTTAAATTTTCGGTCAGCTCCTGAGGCACCCACTTACTGAGTTTTTCACCTTTCCAATTTGCTTCCCATGCCAAATGACCATAGAATGGCCAGTGTTGAGTTCTTGGGCAACCTCTTGTGTAATTGTAAGAAGATCAGATTTGGTGATCCTCTCAGTTGGTCGTTGTCACCTTCTGACGGCTGGCCACTGCACTCCTCATCTTCAAGGCTCTCATTTCCTTTGCAAAACTTCAAACCACCACTGCACTGTACATACATTCGCAGTTTTCAGGTCAAATGCTATTACTGATGTTTCAAGTTGTCTCTACTATTTTACGACTCATTTTGAACTTAAAGGGCTTCCCTGTGGCTTAGCTGGTAAAGAATCCGCCTACAATGCAAGAGACCTGGGTTCGATCCCTGGGTTGGGAAGATCCCCTGGAGAAGGCAAAAGCTACTAAAAAAAAAAATCACTCAAATTTGCTTTTAGTCTAACATCATTTCCCCAGTCTAAAATAGATATAAAATAAACAGCAAGTAATAAGTCATTAGCAAAAATAAAAACAAAGTGAGAAATGTGCATTAAAATGATGTATAACATAGCCACATTTATTTACGAATGTGTTCATGCTCAGTTGCTTCAGTCATGTCCGACTCTTTGAGACCTTATGGACTGTAGCCCAACAGGCTCCTCTATCATGGGATTCTGCAGGCAAGAATACTGGAGTGTTTTGCCATGCTCTCCTCCAGGGGATCTTCCTGACCCAGGGATCAAACCCGTATCTCCTGCACTGCAGGTGGATTCTTTACCACTGAGCCACCAGGGAAGCCCACGTATTCCAATATCAAATGGTAAAGTTCAACAATACAAAACTCAGTTACTTTTGCACCAACCTAATAACACCTGACTCTAAAAAGAAACCATAAAAATGTCAACATTTTGGCAAAATTCTCTTGACTTTGAAGGGCTGACCTCCTTGATTTACTGACCAATGTCATTATCACAGTATAAAAGAATATTCTTTATCTTCTGTGCAGTCTTCCTAGATAGTGAAAGTTCTTTGTTTTAGCAGAATCATTTTCTATGCCTCTGTCTGAGCTTTATGTTTACTTTATTATGTCCTTGATTATAAAACAACAGAGGTTCATTACATAAAAAGAGCTCAGATGCTTTATAAGCCTGTTGTTTTAAAATATTTCATAGTCACCTTGATAAATAGGTAGCTAATTATTATTTTCCAAGCATCCAGTGATAATATCATAATCAAGTATCTCCTCTGACAACTCTTTAGATTTTTGCCTTCCCTAGATTGGATCCTAATTTGGAAAGAAATAAAATAAAATGTTCAGAATACTTTCTACACCTATCTTTGAAAATTCCCAGTAGACCACTGGAAAATTACAAAGATTTATACTTTCACCTTATAAAAAGAGAGGTACTGAAAATAACTAGGCGTATTTGGTGTGATTCATTGATTCTCTGGTTGGATTCACTATTGTAAGGAGGGCTGCTCTGACTCCTCTGTCTGGTGGGTGGGTAGTTGGCTGAGTGGGTGGGTAGGCAGATGGTTAGATGGCTGGGTGGGTGGGTAGGTGGATGGTTAGACAGATGGGTGGGTGATTAGATGGTTGGGTGCATGTGTAGGTAGATGATGGATGGGTAGATGAGGGGGTAGGTGAGTGGGTGAATGGGTAGGTAGATGAGTATGTGGGTGGTTGGACGGCTGGGTGGGTGGATAGGTGGATGGAAGGACGGGCAGATGGGTGGGTGAATGGGTAGGTAGATGAGTATGTGGGTGGTTGGATGGCTGAGTGGGTGGGTAGGTGGATGATGGATGGGTAGATGGCTGGGTGAATGGGTAGGCATGTGGGTAGATGAGTCACATGGATGGGTAGGTGGCAGGTGAGCTCCAGCAGGGATTTGACCTTACGCACATGTAAGCAGTCCTGTGAGGCTGCTTCCTGACACTGCACTTGAAGTCCTCAGAACTGGTAGTCATGCAAGGAAGACGGATATAATATGAGAGATAGCAAGGACAAGTTGAAACTCACAGGCTGGACTAAAACCTCTGTCAACCCTGATGATCGGGCCACCTGTGGAAACTGACCTCAGGCCACAGGGAAAATTCAGCCCTCCCAGCACACCTTAAAAAATGTTGTGAGTTTCTCAGGTTCTCTCTACCATACTTTCCAGAACACCATTTTGCTCCCATTGTCACAGTTGAGTCACTCAGTCATAGTTCAGTCACTCAGTCATGTCCTCGACTCTTTGTGACCCCATGGACTGCAGCACACCAGGCTTCACTGTCCATCACCAACTCCCAAAGCTTGCTTAAATTCATGTCTATCACATCGGTGATACCATCCAACCATCTCATCCTCTGTCGTTCCCTTCTCCTCCTGCCTTCAATCTTTCCCAGCATCAGGGTCTTTCCCAATGAGTCGGCTCTTTGCATCAGGTGGCCAAAGTCTTGGAGCTTTAGCATCAGTCCTTCCACTGAATATTCAGTGTTGATTTCCTTGAAGATTGACTTGTTTGATCTCCTTTCAGTCCAAGGGACTCTCAAGAGTCTTCTCCAATACCACAGTTCAAAAGCATCAATTCTTCAGTGCTCAGCTTTCTTTATAGTCCAACTCTCACATCCATACGTGACTACTGGAAAAACCATAGCTTTGACTAGACAGACCTTTGTTGGCAAAGTAATGTCTCTTTTTTTTAATATGCTTTCTAGGTTGGTCATAGCTTTTCTTCCAAGGAGCAAGTGTCTTTTAATTTCATGGCTGCAATCATCTGCAGTGATTTTGGAGGCCCCCAAAATAAAGTCTCTCACTGTTTCCATTGTTTCCCCATCTATTTGCCATGAAGTGATGGGACTGGATGCCATGATCTTAGTTTTCTGAATGTTGAGTTTTAAGCCAACTTTTTCACTCTCCTCTTTCACTTTCATCAAGAGGCTCTTTAGTTCTTCTTCACTTTCTGCCATAAGGGTGGTGTCATCTGCATATCTGAGGTTATTGATATTTCTCCCAGTAATCTTGATTCTAGCTTGTGCTTCATCCAGCCCAGCATTTTGCATGATATAAGTTAAATAAGCATGTAAGTTAAATAAGCAGTTTGATAATATACAACCTTGACATACTCCTTTCCTTATTTGGAACCAGTCTGTTGTTCCACGTCCAGTTCTAACTGTTGCTTCTTGACTTGCATACAGATGTCTCAGGAGGTAGGTAAGGTGGTCTGGTATTCCCACCTCTTGAAGAATTTTCCACAGTTTATTGTGATCCACACAGTCAAAGGCTTTGGAGTAGTCAATAAAGCAGAAATAGATGTATTTCTGGCATTCTCTTGCTTTTTTGATGATCCATCGGATGTTGGCCATTTGATCTCTGGTTCCTCTGCCTTTTCTAAATCAAGCTTGAACATCTGGAAGTTCTCAGTTCATGTACTGTTGAAGTCTGGCTTGGAGAATTTTGAGCATTACTTTGCTAACGTGTGAGATGAGTGCAATTGTGCTGTAGTTTGAACATTCTTTGGCATTGCCTTTCTTTGGGTTTGAAATGAAAACTACCTTTTATAGCTTATCCCTAAATTTATCTGAGGGTTCTATTGAGTAGGCATCCCCATACTCAACTTGAGGGACAGCTCCTAAGGGCCCCACCCCTATTTCTTCTCTGATTATTCTCTCCTCACCTCAGTCTACAGAGTTGTTATATAGTCTGTGTTTGGAGAAGAAACAGATGCTTGGCAAGCAAATATCCTTCCAAAATTTTCCTGCCACCTCTGGGGCAGTGGCTTTTTAGTCTTTAAAGCCAAATATGTAATGTCTTTTCTTCTGGCTCTCCTGGGGTCATCACTTTGGGGTGAACCAGGCTTATGACTGCTGGGGCTGAGGGGTGCAGAACTGGTCAGGGACGGAGGAGAGAAAGCAAGCAGGATGTTTGGAGCAAATGGAGAAATTTGGAGTGGAGAAGTACTCATCAGTTAAAACTCCAGAATTTTCTGTACTGCAAAAATACAAAAACAAAAAAACAAAAAAACGGGGGACTGCCTGGGTAATAATTTCAACAAACACCTCCCTCCTTTCCAGTAAGGAAGCAAACCTCTTCCCAATATATCTATTCTACCCACTGCCTTCAAATCCACTGAGACATTGCCGTAGACTATAGAAGTAGCACATAGGCATGGTGGCTGGAATTGCAACCCACCATGGACCCTGAGCATCACTGCATGTTCTTGCTAAGGTGCCAGGAGTGCAAGGCCCTGACTGCTCTGAACTGGGTTACTTCCCAGGGCTGTGTCTGCAGCCAGTAACCCAGGATGAGGTAGCATCGCTCTCCCCAAACCCAGCTTTCTTCCCCTCCCTATGAAAGGGACGAGTCCTCCAGGCACAAAGTGTAACATACTTCATTGTCTGTGAAGCAGCCATTCAAGCCCACCTGTGTCACTTCCCCTTACCTCCATGGAACTGCAGGTCATGGAGAACCGGTACAGACATGAAGCTTGGCACCACAGATCACAGAGAACTGGTACAAACATGAAGCTCTGGCTGCGGATTTTGCCATGAGTGATAAAGCCCTTTGTCTCTGCCTCAGGAGTGTCATGCCTTCTGCCAGCATCCATGCAAACATGATGTGTTAACTTATAAGTTGTATAAAATCCCAGACCATTAGCAGTTCTTTTCAGTGGTGGCCTTTCAATGCCTTGTCCCAAAGGGTACACGGATCACCTTGACTACCATCTCTGTGTCTTACTGGGATCCTACTAAGTGACATAAAGAAAAAGTGAAGCCATTGATGATAACAAAACGCAAAGCCAGGGCAGAAATCTAGTGTCCACTTCCCACTGGCTGGGCTTGTCTGGCTTTCACACTTAAAAACCCAAAAGCACTATAATGGAGAGAGTGTTTGAGGGTGTCCTCCTGGCCCAGTCTGGCTGATCTAGATGCCTTCTTGGTGGTTTTAGGAAGAAGGTATCTACGAATGCACTCTGGCTTCTCAGCCTGCTGCTGGCAAATGCTTGCCGTTTCCAGACTCCAAGCAGCCTTTCTAGACAAGATCTCAAACCTAATTAAGCTTCACATTATCATTGTTTTTATCACATTAAGTTCTCGCCTGGCCCACAGCAGCAGAGACCACAAAGTCAGAGCTGCATCTTTAAACAGAAACAACAGATTTTGGTTCAATTAAAAATTCATTAAAATGCAAATGAGTTTGTAAATTTTTTTCCCGCCTTCTGATGATTCCTCAGCATGGTTTTTTTAATCATAGCTGGTGCTGAAGGAGAGGTGAACCCATGGCTAGAAAGGAAAAGAGAGGGAGAGACAGAACACTGGACACTCCCTGAGACACGACGCTGCTTCCCTGAGAACCTTAGCCCTCTGCCCCCCGCTTCCCCTCCTCCACCACTGTTTTCTCCGTGGAGGGGACTAGTTTCATGATTGCGCCCCAGTGCTCGTGTTTAACTGATAAACTCCATCATTTTCCTGATCTCCATCTCACTGCATCTTAAGGGAAACTCCAGGAAAAAGTGAATAAGTAACCTGATCCACCTAAACCCTCCGGGGCTTCCCAGGTAGTACTAGTGGTAAAGAACCCGCCTGCCAACGCAGGCGATGCTGGTTCAATCCCTGGGTCAGGAAGATCCCCTGGAGGAGGGCATGGCAACCCACTCCAGTATTCTTGCCTGGAGAATCCCATGGACAGAGGAGCCTGGCGGGTGACAGTCCATAGCGTCCCAACAGAGTTGGGCACGACTGAAGCAACTTAGGATGCACCTACAGCCCCTAGCTATCCCATCATAGTTTGGTAATGCTTTTAAGGAGCTTTCTCCACTAACAGGACACAGAAATGTGACTAGGGGCTCCTGCAATGGCTTAAAATAGCGATTAACCCCTTCCATGTGTTTGGCCAGGTAACCTCTTTGCCAAAATCCAACCAAACCACAGAACCTACGGAAAGACTTGTATGAACTAACACAATGTTTAGTATATACAGGACCTCACTCTCTGACCAGTCTACCCAGAAACCTTAGTAAGCTCCCTACTGATATACCTGGCATAGGAATGGAGAAACTGAGGCTCAGAGATTTGGGGAGATATTTGCCATGGTTTTTCCAATAGTTATGTATGGATGTGAGAGTTGGACCATAAAGAAAGCTGAGTGCAGAAGAATTCATGCTTTTGAGCTGTGGTGTTGGAGAAGACTCTTGAGAGTCCCTTGGACTGCAAGGAGATCCAACCAGTCCATCCTAAAGGAGATCCGTCCTGAATATTCATTGGAAGGACTGATGCTGAAGCTGAAACTCCAATACTTTGGCCACCTGATGCGAAGAACTGACTCATTGGAAAAGACCCTGATGCTGAGAAAGATTGAGGGCAGGAGGAGAAGGGGATGACAGAGGATGAGATGGTTGGATGGTATCACCGACTTGATGGACATGAGTTTGAGCAAGTTCCGGGAGTTGGTGATGGACAGGGAGGCCTAGCGTGCTGCAGTCCACGGGGGTCGCAAAGAGTTGAACATGACTGAATGATTGAACTGACTGACTTGCCCAAAGTCACATTACTAGAAAGTAGTGGTCAAGACCTGAACCCATATCCCTTGGATTTCAAAGCCAGTGTTCTTTATATTACATGAATTTCACAATTCTTTGTTTCCATTTTTACAGAGCTGCTCCAGCTTTTTGTTTCCAGGACTGACCAGCTATTTCATCCACTGGATCCTAAAACAGCTTGGATGTATAGACTGATGCTAGCTTTCAAGAAAATAACGCCACGGTGCCTCAGACCCCAGGCGCGATGCTGTCATAGTACTGCTGCCTGTGGGAAGCAGACAGCTTCTGCAAGTTCATTAGACACCCCTAATTGCTGAGAACATATTCAGGAAGTATAGTAAATGCAACTTAATTGAGAACTAATTAACTTGTTATAGTTATCTCGTTACATGCCAATTAAATGTCTAAATATTCTTTTCTTCTCAGATAAAGGAATATAAAAAAGGAAAATCAGGGGTGAAACTGGATCTCCATTCAGGTACCGGGGGCAGCAAAGGGGGCCTTGGTCCTGCAGAAGGAGTCAAGCTCGTTAACACTATATTAAAGGAAGATGTTCAAAGGCGGTGGGCTGATCCTGACTTTCAGAAGAATTCTCCATTAAATCTGCTGTGAAATGGGATTTAGCCTCAAAGGCTCCAAGAGACAGGACCCAGCAAGCGCCGTTTCTCCCACCTGGCTTCTCTCTAGCTGTTTAAGGTTTGGGTTTTTTATCCCTTTGTTTGCTGACAATCTGCCCTTTTCTGTGAAAAGCCAAGGGGACCTTCCACGTAACCGTTTGCAGCTATCAAGAGCGGACTGCCAGGGCAGGGCTCAGTTTCAGCCCAGCTCTGGTGTTATCACTGGCTCTTAATCTGTTTTCAGCCACAATGTCATTTAACCCTCTCCTCTGATGAGTTTCCAGAAGCTCAGAGAGTCCCCAGCCATGGGGGAGACAAGGGGTGCCTCTCTCGAGGAGTAGGAACGAAGGCAAAGCTGAAATAGATCTGTTCACGGCACTTTACTTTCAGCCCTGATGTTTCTTGTTCAATTATGTCTGTTTAAATCACCGAGGAAAGTGAATCCTGTTTATTTCCATCAGAAACTCAATCAATACCCAGTCGTGGCAGACAAGGGAGTCGGGTCCCCTTCTCACTGATTCGTTGCATTAGAATTTATGAGCCACCTTGCTGAAAATGGTTGGTATCGCACAAGGAAAAGATGTACCTGGCTTTCCATCTTAATGAAAGGCAGGCATGATGCTTGGAAAAACACTCCGGTTGACTCTCAACCTCTCCAGTTCGAGTACCCTCCCAGGTCTTTCTGGCTTCCTGTCTCACTGAAGCCAATCCCAACCACATTGTTCCTGGGACTTTAACTTCTTTTGTCCAAGGCACTGATTATCCTCTATTCTGGAAGCTGATGGTGCTAACTTAACTCTCAGCATCCCAGAGAGAAGTCAGGATGCTGAGGGCCCATTCTCTAAGGGGAGTTATTTATGTGGTCTGCCCCCAGGCTGGACATCCAAATCCCTCGTCCAGGTAGGTTTCTATAAAGAACCCATTGGGATTCCTTTGTTTGATCTTCGTGAAGACAGCAAAAGAATGGATGGAAAACGATGAGCCCACCTTGTAGAAAGAAAAATACAGTCAGCATACAGCAAACTAAATACATACAGTGAGATTCTGATTGTTGTTGTTTAGTCTCTAAGTCGTGTCCAACTCTTTGTGACCCCACGACTGTAGACCACCAGGCTCCTCTGTACCATGGGATTTCCCAGACAAGAATACTGGAGTGGGCTGCCATTCCCTTCTCCAGGGGATCTTCCCAAACCAGGGATGGAACCTGTGTCTCCTGCATTGGCAGGTGGACTCTTTACTACTGAGCCACCAGGGAAGCCTGAAATTCTGATAAGCGTTTACGCTTTCTTCTCCCTACAAAACTAGCACAACCCCTCTTTACCATCATTAAGAAGCCTGCCTGTCCTCTAATTTATCTGGGTGTTTTGAAGTTTCTTCTACCACCTAGGTTTGGCTACTTTCTGCTGAGTCTTCCTGTCTTGCTTCAGTCTGTGCTTGGCCACCGCTTCTTTGTATGAAGCCCTTGCTTGCTTCTATTTGCAGAAAACATTCAATCTCTGCTTATGCATTTGTTCAAGGTTCACTTTAAGTACCGAGTATTTATCAACTGTATTGCTCTGTAAAGCGCCTGCCGCCGGTTACTCATTACGGGGAATGGCTTCCCTTCCTCTTTTGCACGGCCCTGCAGCTTTCTGTCTATGTCGCTCTTATTTGAACGCTCGGTTTTCCTTGGCCAGCTGCCTCTGTACTCAGCCGGCAACCTGATGATTGGGGGCATATTTCAAACCTTCTACTGCTTGCGGGTGGGGAAGGGAACGACCAGTTTGGGACTGACATTTAAAAGAGCTCTTATATTGCTGGAGACATGGTTACTATGTTAAAATTTCCTAGAAGAAACCAGCATCCTGATGGGGGTGGGGGTTTAACTAAAGCTTCAGGGGATGCAGGTAGGGGTGGGGACTACAAGGTGGGTGGTTTCTGCCAGAGGTTGTTGCTCTTATCCCCGGCTGCCCTTTGGAGGCCCCTGGGGAGCGTTTGAAATTGTGACCCCTCTGTCCACCCCAGAGATTCTGATTGAATTACTGGGGAGGAGGGAGCCTGAATCAAGGTTGTTTCCCAAGTATGACTGACAACTGCTAGGCTAGAGGTTGGAGTCCAATCAGAGTCAGCAAGAAAAAGTGAGCTTCCCATTCAGGGGAGAGCAATCTCAACTTCAAGTCCAAGGGATCTGATTGGCATCAGACAGGAAAGCCAAGAGTTCAAAGTGAGGCACAGTGCAGGGAAGGGATAGTTAGGGAGTTTGGGATTGACATGTACACACTGCTGTATTTAAAATGGATAACCATAGGGCCCCCTCCCAGACGAATTAAATAAGACTTCTGGGGTGGAGTATGGGAAAGGCAATGCCTCTAAAACGTTCACTTAGGGCTGGGACACTTCCTTCAGTAGAACGAGTCAGCCCCCCAGCAGTTCACCCCCACAGGTCCCCCACAGCAGGGTGTGAAGGAGTTACAGCCCTCCATGTTTGGAATAAAACCTGAGAAGTAGCTCCATGGCAATAGGATAATCAATTAATGATAGAGAAAATAACAAAAACAAAGCAAAGTACATTACTTGTTCATATATTTGGACTCAGTTGTCGCGTTCTGCGAGCTTTCCTGGTGGCTCAGTGGTAAAGAGTCCGCCTGCCATTGATGGAGATGCAGGTTCGATCCCTGGGTTTGGAAGGTCCCCTGGAGAAGGAAATGGCAACCCACCCCAGTATTCTTGCCTGGCGGTCTACAGTCGTGGGGTCACAAAGAGTTGGACACAAATTAGCAACTAAAAACAAGAACATCATCATGTTCTGCATGGCCAGTTTGCAGCTCCTCTACATCCCCCTGACCCGTGTCTACTTGCCTGGCTGTCACTTCCACTCGCCATCTGGTTTCACTCTTTGAACGCATTCTAGGTATTTTAGGTGTACTCCTTAAATCTGGGCTCCCCCGGAATATTCCTCAGGGCTCCCGCTGTGGCCGTGAGAGGAATAAAAGCCAATCCCTTGTCCTTGAGACCAGGTTCCTGTTAACTCAGCCCAAATGGAACCGCCAGGGAGGAAACAGCACCAGCTCTGCCCACCCGGATCAGGTGCAGTGACCCTGGCTCAATGTTAGGACCAGTTCCTCAGCCCTCCCTTTGGGGTCTAGTCCCAGCTCTGCCTCCAACTCCCTTGAATAAATCACTTCTTCTTCTTCTTTTGGTCCCAGTTCTCTCATCCAGGAAAGGGATTCTGGGGACAACCACACCCTTTCTGCTCTGCCCTTGGTGAGTCTGGGATTACGCAGACCTGAGAGCGGTCCCGGAGGAGTGCTGCTGTAGTCAGGGGGCTTGAAGGAAGCCTAGACATTTACCTGGGGTTATTTCCCAGCAGTGTGCTTGTGAAATGCTCTGGTGAAGACGCGTGAAGCTCTAGAAAAAGTGATCGTTTGGTTGCGGCTAAGCCACTAACTCCATCATCCCATATGTTCCATGGACTGGGCTCCCGGTAAGGAAGCCTCCAGTAAGGAAGAGCTTTAACACAGCCAGGAGTGGAATCAACCAGGATACAGTTAATTAGCTTTGTGCCCACCTGCCATAGCATGTGGGGAGCCCGCATGCCTCACTCCCTTTAGCAGTAAAACTCTGCCTTCGTAGGTATTTCTCACTGCTCCCTGGGCTTCCCAGGTGGTGTTAGTGGTAAAGAAACCACCTGCCAATGCAGGAGACATAAGAGACATGGGTTCGATCCCTGGGTCAGGGAGATCCCCTGGAGGAGGGCATGGCAACCCATTCCAGTATTCTTGCCTAGAGAATCCCATGGACAGAGGAGCCTGTTAAGCTACAGTCCAGAGGGTCACAAAGAGTCAGACACGACTGAAGTGACTTAGCACGCACACACTCACTGCTCCCTGCCTTCCTCATCTCCCTGCACCTGAATACTTGGGATGTTGACATGGAAGTCATTCATCCACCTGCCCTTAACCTAGCAGCATCCCTAGGATGTCTCCCTCTCTGTGCTTGTCTTGTTCTCTCTCCCCTCCCTTTACCATATGCCCATTATATCAGACTCCTGCACATTCCCAAACATGTCAAATTCTTTCCCTCTTTCCAGCCTGGACTCCTGGGGCCACCACCACACCCTCAGGACAGATGTCTACTTCCTCACCAGCATCTTATTCCCATGCCCTGTGTTCTTTCTCTGATTGATGTGAGCACCATGCCCCGGTCTCCAAGCCTGGATTTAGAGCAATCTCAGCCCCCTTTCAACAGAATCAATGTATCGCTCTCCCCTGACAAAAATAGGAAAAGAAATCTAGAAGATTTATTTCCTTTATACTCCAGGTTAAAAAATTGGAACAGCACAGTATGTGTATGCACCACAGGGCTCAGTTTAGACAAACTTACTGATTTAGGAGACTTATTTTTTCTTAAGGAGCTGTATAGTGGGTTAAAAAGTGTATGATCATAACTTTTGCATTCATTAGCATCATTGCTATGCTGCCAAATGCATAATTCTGACTCCCAGTTCCCACTGAACCTATAAGCAAGAGGATTTATTTTATTGTTTCATTTTATTCATTGCTTTTTCTTCCCTCTCAGTGCTTCCCTAGGGCTGTATCATGGGCAAAATTTCACCTGTGATCAGGTTACAGAGCTGGGAGCTGGGAATCAAGGTACAAGTCTCTGGATGGCTGGTACCTACACTTGGGTAGGATGATGTTTTTCAGGAGGGTTATGGCCCCAGCCAAAATGATACCGGCCAGGACAAAGGCAGCCTACTTTCTAGAAAAAGTCACACCTCTGATGCCAGTGTCTAAACCTTAGCACCGAGGTATTGGGACCTCCTCCTTAATATTTTGATAGAAATTGAAATGAAATTTTAAAACTCTTGTTCCTTGGAAGGGAAGATATGACAAACCTAGACAATGTATTCCAAAGCAGAGACATCACCTTGCTAACAAAGGTATGTATAGCAAAGCTATGATTTTTTCCAGTAGTCATGTACAGATGTGAGAGCTGGTCCATAAAGAAGGCTGAACACCAAAAAATTGATGCTTTCGAATTGTGATGCTAGAGAAGACTCCTGATAGTCCCTTAGACTTAAAGGAGATCAAACTAGTCAATCCCAAAGGAAATCAACCCTGAATATTCATTGTAAGGGCTGATGCTGATGCTCCAACAGGTTGACCACCTGAGGAGAAGAATTGACTCGTAGGAAAAGACCCTGATGCCGGGAAAGATTGAAGGCAAAAGGAGAAAGGGATGGCAGAGGATGAGATGGTTAGATAGCATCACCAACTCAATGGGCATGAATCTGAGCAAACTCCAGGGAAATAGTGGAGTACAGAGGAGCCTGGCGTGCTGCAGTCCGTAGCACAGCAGAGAGTTGAACACAACTTAGCAACTGAACAGTAAGAACAACGAATTTGCCCGGCAGCTTGGACAATGTGTTTGTGTTTTTCTTTTAAGCTGACCATCCCCCAATTCATGAGCAGTGCCCATCATGAGTAGGCAGTTCAAGGAAGCAGCGTACGAAAAGCAATTCATTCTCACATACAATGAAACAACTTGCACTTGAAACAGTAAAATAAAAATTTTCACCCAGCAGATGGCAAAATCCACAGGTTTGATGCAACGCTGTATTAGCAGCTGTGGAGGACGTTTTGATGGGAGAGTATATTTGCATAGCTTTTGGCAATACCACCAAAAGGTAAAGGGTGTATGATCCTTGATTTAGCAGTTCTGCTCCTAGGACTCTCGCAGAGCCACAGTGGCTCGTGCAAATATTGCTGGAGAAAATTCCATGCTTATGCAGACTGGACTCACCGGCCTCACCTCAAGTGTGGAGAAAAGGGAGCCCTCCTACACTGTTATTGAGAATGCAAACTGGTGCAGCTACTATGGAAAACGGTACGGAAGTTCCTTAAAACACTAAACACAGAGTTGCCATATGGTCCCCCAATCCCACTTCTGAGCATGTATCTGAAAAAGATGAAAACTCTTATTTGAAAAGGTACAAGTACCCCAATGTTTATGGTGGCATTATTTACAATTGCCAGGATGTGGAAGCAAACAAAGTGTCCATCAACAAATGAATTGATAAAGAGATATATATATATATATCTTTATATATATATATACAATGAAATGCTACTCAACCATAAAAAAGAATGAAGTAATGCCATTTGCAGTCACATGGGTGGACCTCAAGATTACCAGATGAGGTAAGACAGAGAAAGATGGAGATTGTATCTCCTATGTATAAATCTAAAAAATAATATAGATGAACTTATTTACAAAACAGAAACAGATTCACAGATGTAGAAAACAAACTGACGGTCACCAAAGGGGAAAGGGTAGAGCAGGGATAAATTAAGAGTTTGGGATTAACAGATACATATATATAAGATGTATATAACAGATACATATATGCAAAGTAGAAAAACAGTAAGGATTTACTGTATAGCACAGGGAACTATATTCAATATCTTATTATAACCTATAA
Source organism: Okapia johnstoni (assembly GCA_024291935.2). Taxonomy (NCBI): domain Eukaryota; kingdom Metazoa; phylum Chordata; class Mammalia; order Artiodactyla; family Giraffidae; genus Okapia; species Okapia johnstoni. The sequence continues at coordinate 12,503,077 of CM044326.1, read as the reverse complement.
TGGAAAAACTAACACAATATTATAAATTAATGTAATTCAGTGAAAAATAAAAATTTAACCTCAGACCTCAAAATGCACCCCAAGCAGGCTTAACAATTCAACCACTCTTTCCTAGTCCAATGATCACATCATACAGGCCCCTCACTTCTCAAACCTCTAAATTCTTTCAGCTGGAGACCCTTCTTCTGTCTTCATGGAGAAAGAGATGCAGATACAAACTATTTCCCCAATTCAAAAACCTGTGATAGGTCTACCGTGGGCGGGGCGAGGAAGATAACATAGGCTCTGGCAACAGTCAGCCTCAGAGGTAAATGGGTTTAAACCCCACATATCAGCATAAGACCTTGGTCAGCATAAACACCCTGAAATTCAGTGTCTTCATCTTCATAACCAAGATCATGGCCATGGCCATGGAGGAAAGAGAGGAATCAACAATAACACCCAGGTATTTGGCCTAAACAATAGTACAGATGGTGGTACCATTAACTCAGATAGCAAAGTTCAATGGTTCAAAGGTCAATGGTTCTCCAAGTGGGCCACTGGACCAGCAGCATGAGCATCATCTCACTCCCACCCCCGACCTACTGAATCAGAAAGACCGAATAGCTAGCTAGTGGGAAGCTGCTATATGTCACAGGGAGCTCAACTCGGTGCTCTGTGATGACCTAGAGGGGTGGCATAGGGGGTGGGAGGGAGGCTCAAGAGGAAGGGATAAATGTATACATGTAGCTGAGTCACTCTGTTGTACAGCAGAAACTAACACAACATTGTAAAGCAATCATACTCCAATAATTTGGTTTTAAATCTTAATTTAAAAACAAAACAAACAAATTCTGTGATGGACCCACCAGTCTATTTTAACAAGATGTCCAGGTATTTCTGATGCATGTTAGTGTGTGAGGGCTGGTGATTCAGAGAACATACCAAAAGTGAAAGAATTTAAGGTATTAAGCAGAAAAGGATTTAAGGTGGTTGGCTAACAAAAACCCTTGAAAGGAAGAAGGAACACAGATCCGGGAAGGGTGGTGTCCCTGGTAGCTTGGTTTACCTCTAGCTTACAGAGATCCAGGAAGCTGTGGAAGGTCAGGAAATCTCTTGCAACAGTTTTAACTTCAGAAGTAGATGATTCATAGGAAAATGCTGGAGGCCACTGAAAAAACCTTTAATTTACTAAAGTCCATGAGGAGCAATTACTTGGTTTCTGCCTCTCCTCTTTCCTCCAAATCTCATACAAAGGCTTCCTGTTGGTGGAATCTGAACTGGAAACCCATCGTCAGGGATTTGGGGAGATGGAGCTGCCAGATTCCCAGCCCCTCTGATGGGAGCAAAGCGAAAAGGGGAGGAAGATGTTGGGTTCCTCAGCAAGGGGGGCATAAAATAAGAATCTGTTGGAGATGCTGATGAGCCATCCAAAAGTGGAGGCCCTTGGTGAGGATGCTGAGAGTCACTTCAGCAGAAAGGTGGGGCAGAGCATTTTGGGGAATTGGTTGAAGAGAGAGAAAGCATAAAAGAAACAGAGACAGCGAACTGACAGCCGATTCAAGGACATTTGCTATGAAAAGGGACAGAAAAATGGGCCACCACTAGGTTCTTGATTATTTGCAGGAAGAAACTGAATTTCAGAGAGTTTATATGATCTGACCAAAGTCTCATACAGATGGGTGGTATTTAAACCTTGACCTCTGACGCTGACTGTCACTAAATCCTATGTTATCTTCCCTCCCCAGACAGATTCTCCAGTCTCTCAGGTTTTTTCCTCTGGATTTGTTTTCCCATAGTTACTGGAAAGAAACTTAATTCCCTACTTACTCGTCAAAGCCTCTTGTCAGGAGGTAACTTTTCTGATTAGAAAAGAGATCTTATTAGAAGCAGGGATGAGGCCCCAGGCAGGTCTTCTATCTTCAAAAGCAAAGGACTTCTACTAATTCACTCCCACAAGCACTTTCACAGATAGAGAACCTTCAAAGAGATAATGAGGAGAAAAAAGATAGACACTCCCTCCCTTTGATTGTTTCAGGTTAATAAATCAGTATTTGTGCAAATGGGTTGACTCTAATGGCCACATGAATCTAAGCCAGACTCAGATAAAAAGAAGTCCCCAAATGAGTATACGTGGAAAAGTCAAAGCGAGACTGGGCGGAGGTTATGATCTACCTGTCACTCACCATCTTCCCAACGACATTCGATGGTATTACTTCCCAAGATCTGGGCCATCCGGATGGCTGTGAAATCTGAATTCATTCTGTGTGGATGCCAAATGCCCTTTATGTAGTCAACCCAAGAGACGCTGAGTGCCAGTGGTGGGTTCCACGAAGGTGTTAAAATTATCTACTGATCAACTGATCAACTGAATTTACCCTTTTCTAAGTAGATGTTTGGAATCATGATCATATATGCTACATTACACCCTAGAAATTATAATCAAATTGCTTAAAACAAATAAACCAGGAAAAGTTGATCTGAATTGAATTTCATCTTGAAATAAAAGATAAATGTCTTATTTTCTTTTTTATTAATTTAGTTAGAAAAATAATACATGAGCATGGTAGGGGAAAAAAATGAGGAATTACATTTTACCAGTGAGGTGGACATGGGTATGCCTCACCCAGATTCCATTCAAGGAAAGACTTGCTGCCCCAGCTACCGAGTGTGCAGTCAACAAACAGCTCTGTTTGCCAGATCTTTCAGTGTCTGCCTCAGCTCCTGAGCACCACCCTGCCCAAGGACATGCCCTTCCCAGGGGAGTCTATGCCTAGTCACTCATCACTGATGTCTGGCCATTTCAGCCCGTAGTGGACCACTTACAGGCCATGCATGTTCAGGGCTCTCTAAGGGGGTTCTCCTTTCTTCACCCCATCATGTTGCCTTTCATAGGTGTTGGACCCCATTAAAAACTCCTATCTCAGCGTCTTCTTGGAGAGACCCTAACCTGGGATAATTGGTACCGGAGTGATCCAAGAAAGCAGGCAATGGGATGAAGTTTTGGAGGATAAGTGGCCACTTGGCTTGCAATGAGGACCTTATGACTGGTGGTAGGTGAAGTGCAGATTTAAGTTGTTAAAATTCTCACCTTTGATGAACTGGAATGGTGAGCCCCCCAAAGGGATGCATTAGCTGATACAGCTTATCAAGAGTGTATTGGAATGGGGTGGAACATAGTAGCTATAAAGGCAATGGATTGGATGGCTACTGTTAAGCCCCACTGATACCCTAGATAAATAAAGTTCACCAAAAGTTGACAGGAGTCAAGTGTGAAAGTCAGAGGTCTTCCTTGAGGAGAGGCTTTCATCTCCTACAGTGAGAGGACAAAGAAAACTAAGGCATCAGGCTCAGGACTTCATTTAAGAGTGGATAAGATGCGTCCCAGCAAGAACCCCAGGAGATGATGCTAAGAGAGTGGCACCTAGAAGCATGGAGTAGTGATGGCTCATCTAAGGGAAGTTAAAATTCCCAAAGTACCAAGACAGATGCTGGAGAAAGGGATTAAAAGCCTTAGAAAAGATGTAAATCCAGAAGTCTCAACACAAGTTTCAAGGAAGTCTCAAAAAAAGGTACATTTTCTAATGTCAGTGGTTGGAGAGCACCAGCATCACTAAAAAGTTCAGGGGTGGCTCTCTTCTGTAAGCCAGCGCTGGTGGTAGAGAGGCTGCTACAGAGCTAGGCACAGTGAGAGCAATGGGGATAAGGGGACCCTGGAAAAATAACGCCGAGGTAGACACCTTTATTGTGACGATGATACTGTGATTCTGATGATGACAGAGCTATTGTGATAGGAGTGGCATCCAAGGGGACTAGACCCACAGAAAATTCCTGTTATGCAGACAACAGAACAGAACATCACTAGAGGTGAGATAAACAGGCATCCAACAATGGTAACTTTAAGAGTGTACCACCAGAGGAAAGCAAGGATAGATGAGCAGGAGGCTGAAGGCAGTCACCCCAATTAAAGAGCACACCCTCTTACCTGTACTCTGGGTTTGAGCCCGTTTTCAGACTCAGACCAATCAATTGGAGAGGTGGTTTGCCTCCTCCTCTTCTTCAGGAGGAAGAAGCCAGCACCACCATGGCAAATACACACAATAATGAGCCCCACAGTCCCTCCTCAAAGGGACTTGCAGCCATTTACCTGGGGAGCTCTACACTGAGGGAAGGACTGCTGGACACAAATCTGAGCTAACACTGATCTCAGAAACCTAAAGCATCATTACCCTTTCCTCTCTGTTAGAGTGGAGGGTACATGTGTTGGTTGCTCAGTCAAGTCCGACTCTTTGCAACCACAGGGACGGTAGCCCACCAGGTTCCTCTGTCCATGGAATTTTCCAGGTAAGAATACCAAAGTGGGTAGCCATTCCCTTCTCCAGGGGATCTTCCCAACCTGGGGATCAAACCCGGGTCTCCTGAACTGCAGGCAGATTCTTTAGATTCTTTACCATCTGAGCCACCAGGGAAGCCCAGAGGGGACATGGGGTCATGTAATAAGTGTAGTCCTGGCCAAGATCTGGCTTACATTGGATCCACTGCATCCATGGACTCACTTAGTGGTCACTTCTGAAGCTCCAAAAGTATATTTGGGATTAATGTATTTGGTAGTTGGTGCAACCCCCATATAGGAATCTTGACCAGTGGGGTTGGAACTGTCATAGTGGGGAGGGCCAAGGGGAAGCCTTAGAATTGTATCCTTGTTTGGAGGTGACTCTCCATAATTATGGCATTCCTGCTCCTCTTCTGAGCCAAGTACCCTGCAAGACTGTTTTTGTATCAGACAATCTTAGTAACTAGAAATAGTGATTCCAAGATAGAGACCCTCAGTCACATTTCAGGATGATAAAATCTCTCTCCTCCCAGAAGATTTTATTACCTTCTAGAATAATAAGCTTAATCTTTCTCTGAAGAGGAAGATGGATGTGTTAGCCAGCAGCCTCATATAGGATTCAGGGTCTTCTAAGCTCAGTGTTCACTGCCTATGATGTAGACATGTGTGTGCAGCATCCACTAAGTCCACTCCTCATCACCCCATGGAGCTTGGGGGACAGTGGGAATCCATGCACACATTTTGTGCTATGACTTATAAATAGATTGTCTGAATACATTTTGCCCCATTGTCCCTTACCAATCAAACGTATGGAAATGCAGAACACAAACCTTATTAATTGTCTGATTGCTTGGCCTGACATACCCTCCCTCAGCTAAACAAGAGAACAAATCAAGAACATCCTGAAAAGGATGGCACGAATAGCTGCTACTCTTAAAGACCTAAAGCAGGAGTTGGTAAATTACAGCCCACATGCCAAATCTGGCCCACCAGTCTAAATCAAGTTTTATTGAAATACAGTCATTCATTTGTTTACATATTGTCTACGGCTGCCTTTGTACTACAACAGCATAGTTGAGTAGTTATAACAGAGACTATATGGCCACAAAGCCTAAAATATTTATTATATGGCCTTTTGCAGAAAAGGTTTGCTGACTCCTGATCTAAAGATGTCAGAGTATGCGATCTCCATAAATGACTCAGTCTGGTCCCTGGAAGAAACCAGATGGATCCTGAAGCATGCCAATAAACCACCACAAACTCAACCAAGTAGTAGCCCCAGTTGCAGCTGTCATGCCAGATGCATTGATTTTGTTAGTGGAAATTAACATGGCCTCAGGCACATGATATGTGGCCATTGATTTGATAAATGAATTCCTTTATACTCCTACCAGAAAAGAGGATCTGAAACAGTTTGCACTCACATGGAACAGGCAATAATATGCATTCACAGCTTTGTCTCAGGTATGTATGAACCCACCCTCTCACACACAAAAGAGAACATCCCATAGACCAGCACATTCAATCTACCCTCGACATTGATGATATTGTGATAAGTTGGGTTAGATTAAGAATTGGCTAGCACAGTGAATGCTTTGGTATGACACATATGCTCCTGAGGGTGAAATGAAAATTTAGAGTTTGCCATATCGATACAAGTGTTAGGGGTACAGCAGTCAGGGGCATGCCAAGACATCTCCTCCCGAGCAAAAGGTAAACAATTGCGTCTTATACCTCCTGCCATGGAGAAGAAAGGAAACACAGAGCTTGACAAAACACTGGCTGATTTTGTCAAGTGGCAGAAGCATCCTATTCCATACATTGCAGTAGTATTCTAGCTCATAGACTGGATGAAATGAAATATTGTTTATCTTGAGTAGAGCTAGAGCCACGAAGGAGTTTGCAGCAAGTCTAGGGAGCAGGGCAACCAGCCTTGCCACTTGCGCTGTATGACCCAGCAGAGCCTATGTTATTGCCTTGATGATGGTGGTAGGCAAAGATGCTGTGTGAAGCAAATGGTAAAGAACAGGGCAGTCAGCATAGTGCAGAACCCAGGGTTCTTCAAGGCCACAGCATCTGTAGTGGAGAATGATACACCTTTAGAAAACAGCCTCTGGTAAAGATGGAGCACCATGGAACACCAGGTGACCGTGAGTCCAGAACATTCCATGATGGTCTTAGCCTGTCATCATGCCCTCAGGTTGGGCTGGCCCAGCAGTGGCCCAACAAAAATGAGTGGGATGAGACCGAACAACATTTGGCCCAGAGAGTGCAAGCTGCATGAACAGATAGCCTAGATCCTCATGACTTCACTCTCAGTTCATCCTATACAGGAGCCAGTATGACCAACTGGAAGAAAAGCCCAAGCTTGGTTTACAGATGGGTCAATGTAATGGGCTGAATATTTATGTCCCCCCAAAATTTCATACATTGAAGTGCCAACCTTCAATGTGATGATATTACACATTGGGAAGTGATGAGGTTTAGACTGGCTTCCCTGGTGTTTCAAACAGTAAAGAATCTGTCTGCAATGCAGGAGACCCAGGTTGGATCCCTGGGTCAGAAAGAAACCTTGGAGAAGGAAATGGCAACCCACTCCAGTATTCTTGCCTGGAGAATCCCATGGACAGAGGAGCCTGGTGGGCTACAGTCCATGGGGTCACAATGTTCATCTGAGATCACCCTGAGCCCTGATACAACAACATATCTCAAAAACTACAACTGGAAGCTCAGTCCTTCCATGCTGAAGAGCTAGAAATTCCTTGTAAGAAGAATAGACATATTCCAATTACAGGTTTGCCCTTCCTACCCATAATTGAAGCTATGGCCTCTGTCTATCCAATGGCTTAATATGTTTGAGTCCCACCAACTTAATACGTCTCACCAACATGGGACCTTATAGAACACCGTATCATAGGGAACACACAAGTCATTGTTACAGTCGCTCAGTCATGTCCAACTCTTTGCGACCCCATGGACTGTAACCTGCCAGGCTCCTCTGTCCATGGGATTTCCCAGGCAAGAATACTGGAGTGGGATGTCATTTCCTTCTTCAAGGGGTCTTCCCAACCCAGGGATCAAACCCACATCTCTTGCATTACAGACAGATTCTTTACCATCTGAACCACCAGGAAAACCATCACAGGGAACACATTTTGCAGCATAGAAGGTATGGAAGTTGGCCCACATGGAACCACTTGGACATGTCACATAAGGAGCCACCCAGAAGCTGCCAGCCTCATAGAGCAATTGGAGAGCTTTCTGGAGGCTCAGCTGAAGCACCAACTTGGATGCAATACTGCATTAGGACGGGTGCCACGCTCCAGTAAACCCATTGAGTTAAAGACCTTTATGCAGTATTGTCTACCCAGAAGGAGTACTGCATGGGTCTAGGAGCCAAGAGGTAGAAACAGGAATGGCCATATTTAACATCCCTCCCGGTGTCCCAGTGAAGAACACCGTGCTACTCATCTCTCCAAAGCTGGATTTTCCAGAGCTACAGGTCCTGTTTCCCAATGGGGGTGCACTATTGCCAGAACCAAAGCAAGAGTTCCGTTGAATTAGAAGCTATGGCTGCTATCTGGTCTTGTCAAACTCTTTAGGTCCAGGGACCAACAGGGGAAGTGAGGAATCTTGATCTAGACGGGGTAATTGTCCCTGACACTGGGAAGGCAGAGCTCCAGGTGACCTACTGGGTGTCTTTTGGTCCCTGCTGGCCAACTGTGAAGGTAAATGAATAAAGGCAGCTTCCCTGGGTATTGGAGCAGGTGAGTCCCTGAGACCTGGAGAAGGAAACGGCAACCCACTCCAGTACTCTTGCCTGGAGAACTCCGTGGACAGGGGAGCCTGGTGGGCTGCTGTCCACGGGGTCGCACAGAGTCGGACACGACTGAAGCGACTTAGCAGCAGCAGCAGCAGCCCCTGAGACCAGCAGGAATGTTAGTAGAGGGTGAGTGGAATCTAGATGGGGTGGTGCAGAGAACACGGAGCTCCAGGGGGGACCCAAGACCAGCTGCTGTTAGTCGCTTCTCCTCTTGCTCGCCTAAGTTCCTCCCAGGAAGGGAGGAGCTCACGGGAATCGTGGGGAAGCTGCTCGAGAATGCGAATGAAGAAGTGGCTCTGAGTAGTGCAAACAGCAGACTGCGGACACAGAGATGTCCACCAAGACGGCTGTGGAAGAAAGTCCTGTTCCCGCAGTGCTAACAGTAGACAGCTCACAGCGGTCAGCGCCTTCAGGGTCGGCCTCAGATGCAGGGTGACCTTGCTCAACGGCCTGCCATTCCTAGGCTAACACACCCAATTGCCCACTGTGGGGAATATAAGTCTGGCCTTTTCCACTCAGGGTGGGTAACTCTGAAGGGCTAACATTCCCTGCGTGGTTGGCCAGGCTTTGGGGAGGTTCCCATAGCAACCCCCCTCAGCCCAGCCTTGCTTTCCTTCCGTCTTCTCCGCTGTGGTCCACACAGGATGAGCTGCTCAAGAGGCCGGGGAAGGAGGGCGTGCTGTCCAGGGTGGCAGGGGTGGTCAGCAGGCTGTCTCCCCCTGCCAGCTTCTTCCAGATCTGCGGGGGGAGTCAGAGGTCACGGCCTTCTTGGAGGAGCCTTCATTCAGTGGCTGAGCAACAGGCTACAGAGGTAGCCCTCCAGAGAAGTTGCTGCAAATTACCCTCCTGTGAACAGTATATGGAATTAATTCCCTGTATTTAGTATCTTTTAAGTGAGAAGGCGCTGACCCTCCTCAATACATTGCACACATTCTGGGTTATTTTCCTAACAATGATCTGAGTTTCACATGGCTCCAGTTCTTAGCACATCCATTCTGACCCCATTCGAGACACATCTGATAGAAAATATTGGCTGCAGAGTTCCTCTCTGGGTGGATGAGTCTTTACCAGACCTTCAGAGTCCTTCACTGTCTCTTCCTGCCCAGTTCCTCTCCCTTCACGGGTGTTGATCCCTAACAAATACCTTGTAACCTAAGCTCTGCTTTAGTGCCTGCCCCTCCCCGAGAACACAAATTGCAACAAAGAGGAGGAAAATTAAGTGAATTAAAGTCACTCCAAGTCACAACCCCCATCATAAAGGGAGAGCATAACAGAGACATGATGGTTCTGTCATTAAGTATGTGAAATCAGCCAAATACACTGTAAACTGTTAAGTCACCCTTCTGTTTATTCAATGACAATGTCAAAATCTCATATTTTTCATCAGAGTAAAATATAAAATATAAAAGATGTGCCAGTGTCACATCTAAGTGATTTGCAACCCCCAAACATGTTAAGAATGCTACCTTTATTATGTTATGAGATGTTTTTAATTAATCTCCATTTAATGGACTTCAGTTAACTAAAGGCCTTTATTCCTCTCTGTAAATCATATGGCTGTGCAGAAGTCCCGCTCCTCCTGGTGGGCTTGCATATTTTTGTTCTCACGGACCATCAATTCACCCTAGAGAACAGGTGTCCTATAATACAAGGGTCCCCAATCTCTTGGATCTGTTGCCTGATGATCTGAGGTGGAGCTGATGTAATAATAATAGAAATAAAGTGTCCAATAAACGTAATGCACTTGAATCATCTTGAAACCATCCCCTCCTTAGAAAAATTGTCTTCCACAAAACCAGTCCCTGGTGCCAAGAAGGTTGGGGACCATTGCTAACCTGACTTCCATTATGTCACTAAATTGCTCTCCATAGAAGTTGCTCCAAATTACCCTCCTGTGAACAGTATATGGAATTAATTGCCTGTATTTAGTATCTGTTAAGTGAGAAGGCGCTGACCCCTCCTCAATACATTGCACACATTCTGGGTTCTTTTCCTAACAACGATCCGAGTTTCATGTGGCTCCAGTTCTTGGATGACCCTGGAGTCAGGCACAGATCATACATGTGTGAATCAGACTAGATGTTAAAACAACAGGCAGGTTGAGGTTTGACAGAAAACAGCAAAATTCTGTAAAGCAATTAACCTTCAAAAAAATTAATTAATTAAAACAGCAACAACAGGCAGTGGTACAGCCTGTTGAGAGCTGAAAAGTCTGTGGCCACTAAAGGCCTTTAGACTTTAAACACTTTTCTGGCCCAAGAAAATATTTTTGTGACTCAGATTAAACGTGGGCTGTGAGTTTATGATCCATGGTTTATACTTGAGAGATACTTGTTGAAAAATAATTATTGCCTCTCAACATGAAAAGAAGCATTCCCTAAGACTGCCTCATACAGCTGGCCCTTCAGTCTTTACTCCAAAAATGTCACATGAAATGGGCTGGCAGGAACTCCAAGATGGACAAAGGGCTCAAAAATTAATAAGTGTTCTCTTCTTGGGAAGCAAAAGTAGGTGTCGTATAAAAAGCATAAGTGAAGGAACAAAGGATGACTGCTTCTCTGTGCTCCCTTCCTCCTAACCTGCTACAGGCGCGGCGCTCTCTCACTTTCAGAGCCTGGGAGTGATGGGAGATGCATTTATAAATACACCCACACTTGTCGGAATCTCAGCAGCTACACTCCACACCCCTGGAGGACTGACTGTAGGAATCCATTAAGTTAATGAGGGGTTGGGCACAGCTATATCTGTGCAACATGTGACAAGCATCACCCCCTAATTGGATCAGGAACCTTCTGCAAAGACTCTGAGAGAAAAGTTCTGGTTTCCATTTCTTGAAAAGCAGAGCACTGGGCACACAGCTGGGCACATAAGGGGAAGGTTTTACTAGGACCTGATGGCAGGTGTGTGAACTGTGAGAACACGAACACTGTATGAATAGCTCCCTTTTCCTCCTCCTTCAAGGAATCGGGTTTGCTGTTTCACATTCTTTTCTGTGGGGAGGGGAAGAGATGTCAAGAGAAAGACTCTGATTTCGGGTCTAATTGTGTGTCAGGGTATCTGGGGAATGTGGGGACATTTCCTATTCTTGACTTTTTTATTTAAAAAGCTAGAAAAGGCATATCTTCCTGTGGCTGTGCCCAAATCAGGGAGAGTGTCAGGTGCTGATTGATTATTGATTTTCACTGAGGGTGTAAGGTGTCATTCTATTACTGATTTTTTGTTATTTGATTGTTTGAAGAACCACTCAAATTTAATTTCTTCACCAGACCTAGAAGGGGCATTAAGGAAAGGACTCCTCTGAAGAAACGACTTGGATTTTCCAGCAGTTTTTGATGATCCACGTCCGTCTCCCCTTGGTCTGTTTGCCTTGGAATACTGATCTCCTGAGACACTGCTATATCTACTTTTTCATCTCAATTTCAGTTACACTGCTTCATTTGTTTGTTGGTTGTGCTGGGTCTTTGTTGCTACAAGGAGGTTTTCTCTAGGTGTGGCAAAAGTGGGGGTGGGGAGAGTGAGGGGGCTACTCTTCCTTGCCGTGCTGAGGCTTCTCATTGGGCGGCTTCCCTTGCTGTGGAGCACAGGCTCTAGGCGCGGGGGGCTCAGTAGTTGTGGCACAAGAGCTTAGTTGCCCCGGGGCATGTGGGATCCTAGTTCCCTGACCAGGGATTGAACCTGTGTCCTCTGCTTCGGCAGGCGGATTCTCAACTACTGCACCACCAGGGAAGTCCTGCAGTTACGTTGTGATGGAAACTGGCTACTGAGATAGCTCAATAAGCAAAATGTAGGATTCTTGCTCCTTTAGGCAATTGTCTCCTCCTCGCTATATTCCTATATTCCCTTTCTCTCAATTCTCTCAATTTCCCTTTTGACTCTCCCTGGCCCTGGTACTGCCTCATCTCAGAGATACCACTTCATTCTGGGTACCCCACCTACCCCCACAATCTTGCACATTCTTCAATCTTGAAGAAGAATTGATGCTTTTGAACTGTGGTGCTGGAGAAGACTCTTGAGAGTCCCTTGGACAGCAAGGAGATCCAACCAATCCATCCTAAAGGAAATCAGTCCTGAATATTCATTCATTGGAAACACTGATGTTGAAGCTGAAACTCCAATACCTTGGCCACCTGATGCAAAGAACTGACTCATTGGAAAAGACCCTGATGCTGGGAAAGATTGAAGGTGGGAGGAGAAGGGGACAACAGAGGATGAGATGGTTGGATGGCATCACCAACTCAATGGACGTGAGTTTGAGTAAACTCCAGAGGTTGGTGATGGACAGGGACGCCTGGCGTGCTGCAGGCCATGGGGTCGCAAAGAGTCGGACACGACTGAGCGACTGAACTGAACCATCTTGCACAGTGCCACCTGGTGGTTTCCCTCTGCTATTACAGCAGGACAACAGAAGCAGCCCAGCGGTGGGGGCAGCTCATCAAATGAACAGAAACAAAGCTTTGAGGACCGACTGCACAAAAGAAATCAAATGACTGAGAAAAATATTCCTCCTTTCGTGGAATGGCCATAAATTCACAAGTTGTATGAATGCAGAGTAAGGATTGATTCTGTAGGGACTAGTTTACAAACATCAAAACTATATTCCTACCCACATCTTCTTTGAAAACACCTGTTATTCTGTATTTTGTTAGTGAATGGGGGTGACTTTGGAGTGGTTAACCACTCTCTATGGAAGTCCTCTCTTTACAGGCTTCTGAAAGCAAAACTGTAAATGCTTTTCTATTATCTAGCAAATTATGATGAATCATCAATATTATTGATACTTGAGAGTTTATCCTTTCAAACAGCTGCAGCGACCTTAGAATGAAAATTCCTGCTTCATACAAAGCATCTCCCTCTCACAATGGCTAGCATAGTACTGTCGTCCTGGGTCCTGGCTGATATTTCGCCACGTGAAAGAAAAAAGAACCAAGTGGCAGTAAGCTTTTTAGCCTTTATCTTTTTTTTTTCCCCCCTTTAGCTGTGCTTTGGGAATAGCTAAACATGTTTGTTGGTGTGATTTTTAAATTTCTTTATTTTAAAATATAGGTGCTGCTTAGTGATTTCTGCTTCGTAGTTAATTGTGGTCAATGCCATTCTAGAAACAGAGGAAAAGAAGTTCTTTAGCCACCAGCTTCATATCCCATTGATTTCCTTGCACAACACAAGCCCTAATGGAGCTTGAAATGAAGGCAGCTTTGCTTTTGTTTTCTGCCTTTGGTGACACCGCTCTGGCTCTGCCGGAGGCCAGCTGTGGTCTAAGCCTGGGGCACACATTCACCAAGAAGGCTATCTGCCCCTCCCAGTGCCTGACAAGGGGAAGGGAAGGGGTGGGGAGGGGAATCGGGCCTGGAGCTGAGCTACAGGGGAAAAGGCTTATAAAGGACATGGGAGCCTCGAAGTTAACCAATTCTGGGCGAAAAGTAGGGTAACAGTGCTGGGAATGTGGCAGTGAGAGGGCTGTTAAAAAACGGCAGAGGAACTCACTCGTATCTTAAAAACTACAAAATAAGACCGAGAGTTACAGATGTAGAAAGTAAAATTTTGGTTACCGGGGGTAAGGGAGGAAGGGATAAATTGGAAGATTGGCTTTGACACATACACACTATTGTATATAAAATAGATACCTAAGAAGGACCTGCTGTATAGCACAGGGGACTCTACTCAGTACTCTGTAATGGCCTATATGGGAAAGGAGTCTGAAAAAGACTGGACATACGTATATGCATACGTATAGCTGAGTCACTTTGCTGTATAGCAGAAATTAATACAGCATCGTAAATCAACTACACCCCAATAAAAATCATTTACAAACACAAAACAAGAATTATAAAACTCATCCCAAATGGCCCAAATGGGGATTACGCTCACAGAGGAAAAGTGAAAAGGAAGGACATGTATAGAAAGCCTTCCCGAGATCTCCAGCTGCCATGGGTCTCCCTTCCTCCTCCCCTCCCTCCCCTCCCTCCCCTCCCTCCCCTCCCTCCTCCCCTCCCTCCCCTTCCTCCCCTTCCTCCCCTTCCTCCTCTCCTCCCTCCCCTCCCTCCCCTCCCTCCCCTCCCTCCCCTCCCTCCCCTTCCTCCTCTCCTCCCTCCCCTCCCTCCCCTCCCTCCCCTTCCTTCTCCCCTCCCTCCCCTCCCTCCCCTTCCTCCCCTTCCTCCCCTTCCCTCCTCTCCTCCCTCCCCTCCCTCCCCTTCTCCTTTCTCTCCTCTCTCCTCTCCTTCCTCCTAAACTCAGGAAGCACGATCCCCACAAACAGCTGAATCAGTGAGAGTCTGGCCGAGGACCTTACGGGCCCTTCGAGAGATAAAATAACCTATAACAGGGCCCTTCTGGATCTGAGACCCCAGTTTTTCCTTTTGGAAGAAAACTGAAAGAGGAATTTGGCTTTCTTAATCTCTTCCAGACCTACACGCTGCTATACTGGGAAGACCACGTGGCGTTTCTCCGACTCAGGGTGAGAGTAACTGAAGCGCTCACTGAGGCGGCTGCTGTGAGCCCGTCTACCTCTCAGTGACGCCAGGTGGCTGGGGGCTGCTCCCAGGGCCGGTCAGGAAAACTTACTAAACAGCTTTCAGGCCAGAAGAGTGACCCAGTTCTCATCCGTCACCTCCGTGAATTTCCAGAAACCCAAGAATGGACTATATTTCTCCATTGGCTTAAGATTATAGCTGGGGTTCTGTTACTGGACTTATGTGTGTGTGTGTGTGTTAGTCACTCAGTCGTGTCTGACTCTTTACAACTCCATGGACTGTAGCCCACCAGGCTCCTCTGTCCATGGGGTTCTCCAGCCAACAATACTGGGGTGGGTAGCCTGTCCTTTCTCCAGGGAATCTTCCCAACCCAGGGTGCAAACCTGGGTCTCTGCATTGCAGCCAGATTCTTTACTATCTGAGCCACCAACTATCACCGAAAATATGTTGCTATAAAGACAGGAACCAGCTACCACTCTCTATAATCATTCTGAATTGTCAAAATTATCTCCCTGTTGATAAACTTTTAGTCTAGGCTTCAATACATGTGGGATTCCAAAGTGCCATGAAGAATATCTATAACATAAAAACATGCAACTCTACTTAGTGGTACAGATAATCTTCTCAAACAATCATTCACTGTATAAATGTTGAGTAGTAATAATGCCCTTTTAGAGTGTGGAAGAGTTTGAGCAATTTGGATTTAATAAATTTCTTAAAAAAAAATGTTATCTGGGGAAACTTAAATTACTGCTTTCTTTTTCATATCAATGAATTTCCTCTAGCAAAAAAATGGAAGATATTTCAAAATATGTAGTCGTCACATAGGTGCATTTCAGGTGAGGATTATTCTTCTCAAAGAGAGCAATGCACCACAGGATACCTTGAAGACTTGGCCAAGGACTTTATTTGTGAAGATGTGAAAAGAAAGGATGCCTTTATGATCTTCATGTTTCTTTCTCCCTCCACCCCTCATTTTCACACATCGGCAGTACTGTTGCCAGCATCAGACCATCAGCAGCAGAATTTGAGTAGTGGTTGGGGCGGGGGCTTCCCAGGCGGTGTTAGTGGTAAGGAACCCGCCTGCCAATGCAGAAGACCTAAGAGACGCAGGTTTGTTCCCTGGGTCGGGAAGATCCCCTGGAGGAGGGCATGGCAACCCACTCCAGTATTCTTGCCTGGAGAATCCCGTGGACAGAGGAGCTTGGCACGCTATAGTCCACAGGGTTGAAAAGAGTCGGACACGACCGAAGTGACTTAGCACGATGCAGGCACACACAAGGCCAAGGGAAAGTGGCCCCCTCGGCCCCTGGGGGTTACAAGATTTGTGGCACCCCCTCCTCTCCATGCAGGTGGCTCTCTGAATTGCCCCTGTGCTCCAGAAGCTGGGGCTGGGCTGTGATGCAAAACAATCAACAGAGAAGTCCAGGTTAAGTGGTGATCAGTGACATCACGTGAGAAGGACAGGAGTGAGAAGCATCTCCAGGGCTCCCGGTATTAGTGGGGCAAGTTTTTGTAGGCTGTGCTTTCCTTCATTGGAAAATGCAACGTGAATATTAGGTGGATGCTCACAAAACATCAAAGAAAGATTGGAATTTGTTTGCAAAACCAATTTTCTTTACTTAATATGTGTGTTTATATTGGGTTATTGAGAAAGAATATTAAACTCTGGCAGGAAAAATAAAATCAGTGCAGAGAAAACAGGCACAACAAATTTTAATGACATTTTTCTTGATTACAGAGTCATTTATGATCATTGTAGAAAATTTATAAAACAGAGAAAAGTATGTAGAAAAATACAGATCAACCCAAGTTTCACCATCCAGGGATAACCATTTCTCACATGTTATATATAGTCTTCCTATTTTTGTATTATCCTAAGTGGTAAATCTAAGTCCATATGGGATGAGCACTTTAGGCTAGGATTCCATGTACTTTAGATACATTATCTTAATTTGTGTTTACTGAAATTCGTGAGTTAAGTATTGCTATTTTCTTCATTTCATATTTAGGAGACTGAAACTTGAATTGAGATCACACAAAAAGGTAAGTTCTGAACAGTGATTCATGTAACCTCGAAATCAGCTCTAAACCGGAACTACTCAAAGTGTGGTCCATGGACCAGTGCCGGTGTGTGGACTGTCTGTTACTGATCCCTGCTGAGACAAGTACAGAAAGTAAAGACAAGCACTTAGTAATGTCTGTAGCAATTTCACATTTGCAACATTAGGGGCTCCTCTGGATGAAGAGGTTTTGGGATGCCTGACATACACAGTGAGTCATGGTGTGAACTGCATACTAGTTACCCAGGAGGTCATGCACTGGTCTGCAATCAATGAGAAATTTAAAATGAAATGAAAACCCTGGTCTTGCACCAAGGGTACTTTGAGGAGCACTGTTCTAAACCACGTAAACCATGTTTTTAAATGTAGGTGTTATTATTGTTCAGCTGTGGTGAGCCAAATGGATCAGGAGGGCCACTGAAAACATAGTTTGTTACTCACAGTTCCAAGTGGAGGGGGCATAACATGCCATGCAGGGCCACTGAGGGAAGCAACAGGGTCAGTCGGGAGGCAGAAAGCGTAGGAGGAAAATGCGGGCAAGAGCCATTATTGTGGTTTCCATGGAAAGGAACAGGTGAGGCAGGATAAGCAGACTTAGAATTCGCTGGTTTGCATAATTTCAATGGGCTCTGGGGCATAGGGGCTGACCCTAGTGTCTGGTATTGGCCTTAAGATGTTTAGGACAAGGGGTTAGTAGCTCAGACCATGAGAGTACCATTAAGAGGTGGCTGGGGTGTGGACCCTGCATTGTTCCCCTTGCACATGAAAGGTGCAATTCCAGGCAAATCCTTTGCCATCTCTAGAAACTGACTACCCTGGGCAGGGCAGTCTCTCCAGGGTCAGGAAGGACTCAGATGTCGAAGTAGTAGAATCAAAATATCTGCTTAAGGCAAACAATTTGCATTGCCTCCTAGGGTGATAACAATGAAATAAAGGTAGGAAAGTTGGGTGCTGAGAAATAGAAAATGCAACAGTATGAAACAGCTATAGAAACACTCTGCTGCCCACACACACACATGCTTATTTCTGGTCAGCAGCTTCTGGCAAGTCCTTGTTTCACACGATCATTGAAGGCAGGCTGGATGAGGGCTTGTGTGCAAAGCTGGAGGTGGGAGAGAAAAAACCTGCCAAGGTCTTTTCCATCCTCATTATGGCAGAGCCTGCTGGTTGTCCCTCATATCTGTCCTTCCCTTCTTTCATGACAGACTTCTTAGCTGAGCACACAGAAGGCCAGAATAGAGATTTGTTTCATGCTTCCCTTGCAGCTAGGTAGGTGTGGCCACATGACCGTATTCAGAACAAAGTGGACAGATGCAGAAGCCAGATTTAGACAGACGCAAACGTGGCCAGTTTTTAAAACGTTCTTTGTCCTTTTTTTTTTTCCTGTTGTTCTTCTTTAAAAGGGTAGCTTTATTTATTTATTCCCCACCACCACCACCATTTACTCTCTTTATTTCAGTAACCCTAGAAAATATCCCCAGAGAAAAGCAAACCACAATATCCTGGAAATCAGTACTGTCATGGTGTACTGTCTTCCAAAAGTCCTGCCAGGAGTTTAGCTGCCAATCTTTACCTGTTCGGACCCACATTCTCATCTTTTTTAAATTAATTTTTGTTGGAGTGTAGTTGCTTTACAATGTTGCATTAGTTTCTGCTGCACAGCTAAGTGAATCGGCCACACATATAATATATCCCCTCTTTATTGGATTCTTTCCCATTTAGGTCACCACAGAGCACTGAGTAGAGTTCCTTGTGCTAAACAGTAAGTTCTCACTAATTATCTATCTCATACATAATGTCAATAATGTAGATATGTCAATCCCAGTCTCCCAGTTCCTCCCAGCACCCCTTTCCCCATCTTGGTAGCCATACGTGTGAAGAACTTTCTTTTTGTGTTTATCTCTTCCTCCACTTTATTGCCTGCAACCTGGGTGTGATGGATCGTGAGGAAAGGGCCTCACTGTAGGGTGGGAGAGAGGAAAGTTGGAAAGACCTGAATCCCTAAGGACCTTGGACACCTCGTGGACAAACCAGCCCTGGCTATCTGCCTGGAGATCTACACGTGAGAGAGGAGGAGGGGAAAAACAAACAAACAAAAAGCTTGTTTTAAACAAGCCACTGGTATTTTGGGTTTACTGTTGTGTGCAGCTAAACTTCATCCAAACTCATATACTCGCAAAACCACTTGTCTCTTGATCCTTCTGAAACTTTCCCAATCTGCTTCATCAAACCTGTCCTGGGGGGAACTGTGAAGAGAAGGTGTCCAAGCACAAAGAATACATTTGAGGAGAAGTAGAAGAGGACTCCTAACGGACGCTGTGCAAGAAACCCCCTTGGGGCCATGGGGCACTCCCCTTTAACCAGTGTTTTGTGAGAAGATCTCAGCAGGTAGCTATTACGATGAATGCTGCCAAGGCATTGGAGTCTCTCTCATCTGTACTTCAGAACTGGTGTTTCACCAGCCTGCTCACCAGGTGGGCATGACTGCGCAGCTTCCTGTTGCCACTGGTCACCATGTTGGGCTAGAAATGGCTGTTAAACAAGGCCATCATTAAATGTTAAAGCATATAAGGTGAAAGTCACTCAGTCGTGTCCAACTCTTTGCGACCCCATGGACTGTAGGCCACCAGGCTCCTCTGTCCATGGAATTCTCCAAGCAAGAACACTGGAGTGGGTTGCCATTCCCTTCTCCAGGGGATCTTCCTGACCCAGGGATTGAACCTGGGTCTCCCACATTGCAGGCAGATTCTTTACCACCTGAGCCACCAGGGAAGCTCCAAAAGCATATAAACTTACTTTAAATCAATTATATCAAAAACAAAGGCAATGCATACTCGGAAGGCACCACTTCCTAATTTTCTTCTCCACCTTTTTCCTATGTTCTTGAGATTATTTCATGCCTGGTCTCTACCTGATAGAAATACTACATCAACTCTTCTCAACACTGCCTTCAGTGAGGTGATGGTTGTGGCTTTAGATTGGCCATGGCTGGGACAGGTATTGAGTTTGTTTCTACCATGAGGGATATCATGGGACCAGAAGAGAAACAAAAATGAGAAAGAAAAGAGAAAGAAAAACTCCACGGCCCTCAAGAATTTACAATCTCATTGAAATGTCATGAAAAACTACGTAAAATCAGTTGTGTGCAAGAGAGCTAGCCCTGAACTCAACTAGGAGACAGGAGGGCTGGATTCTGTTCCCAGTTCTGAAATCAGGGGCTGTGGTCAAATCTCTTGGACTCTGGGTCCCAGAGTTTTCCGTCTGTAAATGGCCTCCCACCCAGGACTCCGAGCTGCACAAGGACAGAAAATGCCTACAGATCCCCACTACATCCGAGTCCTCTGGCAGAGCTCCAGACACATGGTAAGTGATGCAGCATACTTGTTAAGTAAATAAATGGCCGGGCCCTGCCTCTACCCACTCTTCCAGCTCTGAAAATATGGAGGCCCATGATCCAAACTGAGGCTAATAGAAGTAACACAAGACTGTGGGCCAGGGGTGGCCGACTCAGGCCAGTTTCTTTGGATGCCTCAAGGGGTGTCAGGGGTGAGACGATCACGCTGGACTCTGAGCACTGTTGGGTGAGCTGACTCAGAGAAAGCTGATTCTGTGACCTCAGTGATAATTTCGCTGAAGCACTGGTCAGAACAGAGAAAGGGAATTCCTTTGTTTTGACCCTGATAAAATATTTTTAGCACGTGTATCTGACAAAGGACTGTTATCATGGATGTCTTCATTTTTAATTGTATGTTTTTTTTTTTCTTGGTTAAACCCGTTTTTATTGAAGTATAGTTGATTTACAAAGTTGTGTTAGTTTCAAATGTACAGCAAAGTGAAGTCATCATTTTTGGTTTACCTTCTCCATCTGGTACCTGACTTGACGCTTTGGTTCAAAACAACCTTTTTTTTTTTTTTGTAATTTTACTAGAGCACTAGTAAAAGCCAGAATAAAGATTTATTTCATGCTTCCCTTGCAGCTAGGTGTGGCCACATGACCGTATTCAGAACAAAGTGGACAGACACAGAAGCCAATTTTAGACAGATGCAGACAGATGTGGCTAATTTTAAAAACTTTCTTTTAGTCCTTTTTTTTTTTTTCCTGTTGTTTTTCTTTAAAAGGGTAGTGGCTAAGAGAGGGCCGGGGTGGCCGACTCAGGCCATGGTTGACTTACAATGTTGTCTTAGTTTGAGGTGCCCCACAAAGTGATTCAGTTATACACATATTCATTCATTTCTAGATTCTTTTCTCATACAGCTTACCACAGAGTATTGAGTCGAGTTCCCTGTGCTATACAGTAGATCCTCATACATTATATACAGTAGCACATATTATATATATAGTGTTTATATTCATCCCAAGCTCCTGATTTGTCCTCCCCCCACGTGTTTCCCCTTTGGTAAACATAAGTTTTTTTTTTTCAATATTGGAAAGTCTATTTCTGTTTTGTAAATAAGTTCATTTGCATCATTTTTCAGAATTAGACTCCACGCATGAGAAATATCATATATTTATCTTTCTCTGACTTACTTCACTTTAAGTATGACAATCTCTAGCTCCATCCATGTTGCTGCAAAAGGCATTATTTCATTCTTTTTTATTGGTTGGGTAATATTCCATTGTATATACGTACCATATCTTCTTTGGGTTTCCTAGCTGGTGCTAGTGTAAAAAATCCACATGCCGGTGCAGGAGACGGAAGAGACGTGGGTTGGATCCCTGCGTCAGGAAGACCCCCTGGAGGAGGGCACAGTAACCCAACCCATTTTTGCCTGGAGAATCTCATGGACAGAGTAGCCTGGTGGGCTACAGTCCATAGGGTTGCAAAGAGCTGGGCACGACTGAAGTGGCTTAGCACACACACACCATATCTTCTTTACCCTTTCCTCTGTCAATGGACATTTAGGTTGTTGCCATGTCTTGGCTATTGTAAACTGTGCTGTAAGGAACATTGGAGTCCACGTGTCTGTTCAGATTCGGTTTTTAGTTTTATCTAGTTAGGAAATCATTTGCTTATTTCACAGGAACACATTGTCAAGAATTTAAGAGATGGTTTATGGTAAGTAACTTTTATGATTCCTAGCCTCTAAATGTTTATAATATAATTTCAACATTTTGTCAGTAGTTGAATGGTTACAGATTTCTACACTGAAAGTCAGTCACCCAAAGCTTAAATGTTCCATTTCATTTTCTTCAATATTAAAAGCTGCTAAAAATTTTGATACATGATTTCTCTAGTCATTCGTATAAGACAAAACAGTCCTTAATACCATTTGAAGGATTAGAAAATTCCTAACAAAAATGAACAATTTCCCCACTCTCTGCTGGTATCTCCAGTTCCCCAGGGAGCAGTTCCCAAGGCCCTTGCAAGATCTCCTGCTGATTATCCCAGAAACAGTTACAGCCATTGCCTGGATATATTTCATTCCTTACTTTGACTAGTGTACAATGTTGCCATTTACAAAAGCTACAAATGAAATGCAAATATGCCGCTTTACTTTTTCTTGTTGTTGTTGTTGTGTGTGTGTGCACTCAGTCCTGTCCAACATTTTGTGAACCCAGGGACTGGAGCCCGCCAGGCTCCTCTGTCCAGTCTATTAGTCTGTTCCCACTATAATAGTCCAGCTCTTTACACACACACACACACACACACACACACACACACACACACACACACACACACACACACACACACACACCCCTCACTCTGCCTCAGGTACAGCTGTTCACAGCTTGTACTTCAGAGATGACAAAAAAGTCAGATCGTTACCACTTGGCAGATTTTTAACACTCTAAACTGCTTTCAGAGAGTTCAAAGCTGTTAGGTACCAGGTCAGAGTTTTGAATGAGAAAATTACCATTTATTACTGAGTTTTAAAAACAAGTTTGGATTGATTGAAAGGCCTACACTCTTCCATGTGGCAAGACAAAAATTGAGATTTATGATCATGGCGTTTCTACTGATGAAGAGTGTGCTGGGAGTGAAGATAAATTTGTTCCTTTTATCCTGACATCCCAGAACTACCGGGATATGGCAAGAATCAAAGGCAATGCTGGCTTACAAATCCATTTAGTAATGCCCGGGGTGCTGGAGGGGCCCTTGGCACTCCGATCCCAGAAGTTGCTGAGGCTCAGGGGAGGCCGACTGAATTAAAAGTTCCTCTCTGCTGGGTGAACCATCGTGGGCAGTTTCATTCTTTTGAGCCTGAGATTCCTCAAATGTTGAAGGTGGGGACCCGTGTGAAAGGACTGCCAATTCTCAGATTCTTCTGAGAATCTGAGAAGCAGTTCTGGTGAAAGTTTACATACATATTTGAGGGGGGGGGTGGTTGATTAAAGGATGGTTAGTTAAATGTGTAAATAAATGGTACATGCAGTTTTGGGTTTCCCTGAAGTTCAGCTCTGGGCACCAGGTCCCACTCCTGGTCCCCGAAAGAGGAGCCAAGCCCTTGGCTAGTGTTGGGATGAGAAGGGGCTGCCCCATGACCGGGTGTACCTCTGTCTGGCCCCTCTGGGGCTCTGCTTCCTGTTCCTCTTTTCCTCATATTATGTATTTCTGGGGACCTAATGAGGTGCTTGAATAGCTAATAGATTTGATATGCATGATTGCTCAGTAGCTCAATCCTGTCTGACCTTTTGTGACCCCATGGACTGTAGCCTGTCAGGCTCCTCTGTCCATGGAATTTTCCAGACAAGAATACTGGAGTGGGTTGCCATTTCCTACTGCAGGGGATCTTCCTGACCCAGGGATCAAACCCCTATCTCCTGCATCGCCTGCACTGGCAGGTGGATTCTTTACCTCTGGGCCACCCGGGAAGCCCAAGAGATACTATTAATTGGGGCTAAAATGTTACTGGTTGGTAATGACTTTTGACTTGCTGCCACTCCCATAAACTCCTATATTCTAACCGAAACATTCAATTACTTAGCTTAAAGAAATGATTACTTTGGGACTTTCTAGTTTCTCCGACAAACCAAGGCAGGAAAAAGTAATGTGTATAAACAGAGGGTTCAGAGAGAAAGGAGGCTAGCGCCAAGCGTGTGCCCACACACAGTTTACCCAGCACCAGCAGACTTGACACTTCGATCCAATCATGTTTTCTCTTCCCAGATCCCAGGAACAAACTCCGGTTTCAGAGACAGCTGCAAGGGGCAGTGAATGTACACAGATCACTGTGAAAGCAGCTGGCTCATGAGGATTCAAACCCAAGTGCTTATGGACAGGATCCCATGATCAACTGTCACAAGGGTTCCCTACACCTCTCCGAGTAAAATCCCATCTCGATGACTCTCAGGGCAAGGACAGCCTCCCCGTTACAAAGCTATTGCTACTTCCCAGCAGATAATACTTGAGGAATGTTGCTCTGTGGGACTGGTAACAAGATTTCTCTATAAGAGAGCAGTGTCCAACCTTTCTGCCACCAGGAACCAGTTTTGTGGAAGACAATTATTCCATGGACAGGACAGCGGGGGGGGGGGGGGGGCGGGGGGGGAGGATGGTTTCGGGATGATTCAAGTGTATAACATTTATTGTGCACTTTAGTTCCATTATTATTACATCAGTCCCACCTCCGATCATCAGGCTTTAGATCCTGGAGGCTGAGAACCCCTGCTATAAGGGATGGGGCTGTTCACCAAGTTTCTACTCCTCCTGGCCACTTATAATGACTCCTCAAGTGAGTCCAAAAAAGGAAGCCTCTGAGACTGGAATGATAACACAGATCACCTAATAGAAAACGGAAATAGACTGTCGTAGCAGTGCTTATAGCGGTGATGTTTACCTGACTGGGATGAATTAAGGATGGTGGCAACCTCTCCAAGATGCTCAGCATAGTAAGAACATAGTTGGTAGAGAAGCAGAGAGGAGAGGCCAGCCAGTTTCTTCTTGCTTCGGGTGTAGAGGGGTGATCCCACTTCTCAGTGGTAAGCCATTCAAGAGACCATAGCTGTATTGTAGCTCACATCCCCTGGGCATGCGTGCTAAGTTGCTTCCGTCATGTCTGACTCTTTGTGACCCCAGAGACTATAGCCTGCAGGGCTCCTCTGTCCACGGGATTCTCCAGCAAGAATACTGAAGTGGGTTGCCATGCCCTCCTCCAGGGGATCTTCCTGACCCAGGGATGCAACCTGCCTCTCTCTGTAGTCTCCATTCTACAAATGTGCAGGTCTGTCTTCCTCCTGAACCATGAACCACTAGAGGGCAGAAAACATGTGCCTCTTTGTAGGCTATCTCTAGTCCCTAGCACAGAGCCTGGCACAGAGTAGGTGTTCAATAAATATTGCCAAGTGATGGAGTGAATGGGGAAGTGACTGAAATATGGAGCAGCATAACAGTTGCATCCCATTCTGTCCACTCCCTCTTCCAATATCCGAACCATTTATCTCAGAAAGAAACAAGGCCAAATCATATCAAATACAACTCCTACACATAAGGAGGCAGAGGACTCAGCCCAGCCAGTGCTTTGGAGGAGAAATCAAAAAGGCCAGTTCGTACCACCCCAGGGCTCCTCCGAAGGGGCTCAGCCACAGCCACCTCTGCTCCAAGCCCCTCCAGGACCTCGCTCCCTGTGGGTGAGCTGCCTCTCCCATTCATTCTCCAGTGCTTTCCAGAGAGGCCCTTGCATGTAGCCTCCCTTTCATAGCCAGCTGATCATTTCTGGGAAGTTTCCTGATTTCAGGATTGTTACAATTAGCACGAGAAGAAAAGTTGGGTAATTATCTAATTCCAGTAAAACTTAATGGGCCCTTCCCACCCCAGGCTAATGGGTGATGCAAAATGTAATTTGAGTTAAGTTGTCTAAGGCTGGGGAAGTGGAAACTAATCAGCAGGGGAGGGGGCATTACCCCTCGTGCGAGGCAAATTTTCTAGCAGTCCTTTAGATCAAGGTAGGGTTCCCCCCGGGGGTATTGATTTTGCCAGGAGAGGGCAAGAGCTGGGAAGATGAAGCCCAGCTCAGAACTAGCACCTGGAGGACCCAGGCAGGGTGAGCGCTGTGTCTGCCACTGTGGACAGAGCAGCCACTCCAGCAGGAGTCGGGGTTCTAGCCAAGGCTCCAATAGCTCAAGCAACTCCGCGAGCCCTCTCTGGACCCAGTCTCCTTGGGTCTGTCAATGGAGACCAAGAAGACCGCCGGGGGCGGGGGAAGGGGCTAGTTTCTCGCGGCGGGGGGGCGGGGAGGGGGAGCGGCGAGCACCTCGCCCACAAATTGCACTCAGCATCCCCGCCGAAGTTGGCCTGTCTTGGATGTCTTCTCCCCTCCCCTTGCCCCACCAGCCTTCCTAATTCGTCAACTGCTGAAACATCTGCCTGGCTGAAACCAGCTCCTCGCCACGCGCTGGGGGCTGTTCCCAGGTACTGGTCTTTGTATTGGGAAAACTTTGCGAGAAACTGAGGGCGCTGGACAAAGAGCGAGAGAGGGAGGGCGTTTGCCAGGCGGCGGGGCATGCCGAGCGGTGCGCGCTCTTCCCTGGGGCTCAGCTTGGTACCCGGACGCACGCGCTGCCCCGAGCCCAGCCTCCCTAAGCGGGGAGTGGCTGGCTCCGGCCACATTCCAGCGCCCTCGGGAGCGAAAAGAAGGCGAAGCAAAGGCCAGAGGCTGGACACTGGAGTTGCCTAGAGTGGGAGGAGGAGAGCAGGGGCGCGGAGCGAAGCTGTCAAACTGCGCGCGGAGCCCCGCGCGGGGCGGGGGAAGGGAGGGGAGGGGAATGGAGAGGAGGGGCGGACGCGAGCAGAGAGCGAGCGAGCGGGCTCGCCGCGCCTGAGCAACCCTTGTCTGCTGCCGCCGCCGCCGCCGCTGGCCCGGACTCGCCCGGAGCGCAGCGTGTCTGCCCGGCTGCGCGCCGAGGCTCGGGCGCCTGCCGCTGCGCCCACCAGCTCCAGCTCTTCTCGCCGGCCCGCGCGGGTCCCGGTGGGCGCGAACCCACCATGCAGCTGCAGTTCCGGAGCTGGATGCTGGCTGCGCTCACGCTGCTCGTGGTCTTCCTCATCTTCGCCGACATCTCGGAGATCGAAGAAGAAATCGGGTAAATAAATAGCTGCGCCGGGGCCCGTGCCGAGCCCGGGCGGGATCTCTTCCACCCCGGCACTCTATCCACCCTTGCAGCGCTTTGTGTGTTCGCCGCGCCCCCCTGTCGCTCGGCTAAGAGGTGGGAAATTATTTGGACCCGGGGTGGCGGTGCCTGGGGCCCGGGACTCTGCGCAGCGGAGGGCGGGGGCGCGGCTGCCGCCGGGAAGTGCCCGGGCCGGAAGGACTGGCAGCCTCCAGCTGGCCCGCGTAGGGGAGTAGACTCGCCCACCCTGCCTCCCTTCCTCGGCCTGTCCGCGCGCGTCGTCGCCGGGGTCGAGGGAGGGCGCCGGGGAGTGTCTGGGGCGGGCGGAGAGGCCGAGAGTGGAGGAGGTTGGAGTTTCTTTGTCTCCGGCTCGGCCGCTTTCTCGCCTTAGCAAAGTGGGCAGGGGGCGCGCGGGGATCTCTGTGCTGGGGGAGGGGATCCCTGGGGCCAGGGCGAAAGGTGGGGGCTCTCCACGGGCTCCCGGGAAGGCGAGGGTCCCCAGGACACGCAGATACGCACACGCGCCTCCCGCCTGCCCGGGAGCCCAGCACCGGGGCGCAGGCTGGTAGGAGCACGCAGGGGTTAGCTGAGATCCCTTCCCCACCCTCACCTGGTTTTGGACGTTCAGCTAATCCCGCCGCGCCCCCTGCGCCCCCGGCTTCCTGTGCGCTCTGGTCGCGGAGACGGAGACCTTTCGGCAAAGTCTGTACCTCCACCTGCTTGTCCTGGCTGGGGGTTGGGGGGGGGTGGGGGGAGCGAGGGGTTCCCAGGCACACGGTCTAGCCCTCGCTTTTCTCCCGATCTCTCCAAGGGCGGGACCGCGAGCCCCGGTCCTGGCGCAGGACTTCGAGGAGTGCGCACTAGCGGCGCGGGACGCACCCGCTGTGGGTTGGGGAGGCTGAGGCTCGCGCCGCGCCGCGCCGCGCCCCGCCCCGCGGCCGCCCGCACGCTGGCCAGCCCTTCTCCACAAAGAGCCTCCACCCCGCGATGGGCAAGTGTGGGGAGGGGGCTATTCAGGGTTCTGAGAAGCCCTTTGGAGAGCCTTCTGGCCCAGGGCAGAGAGAAAGTGAGGTCACAGAGTGGGCAGAAAGTCCCTTCCTCCGTGGGGCTAGCTCCGGGCAGGCTCCCTCCCGCTGGTCCCGCGCCGCGCGCACCCTCCATTGTCCCGCTGGTTATTTCATTCACACTCGGCGCTAGTTGAGGGCCGGCTGAGCCGACAGGCTCCTCCGAAGGGAAATGCCAGCGCCGGCCCAGGATGCCAAGCCCTAAGGACTGAAACGCGGGGCAGGCGCCACTGCCTACTCTCGCCTTTGCTCCCCGCCCCTGCCCAGGTTGGCAACCCCAGAATTTCTTCTGGGAGCTCCACTGCTCTTCAAGACCCCCGCTCTCTTCCTCTCCCTCCTCCTCCTCCTCCTCGATTTCTCCAAGAGCTCAGAAAACTTTCACAAATACTGTTCACGTAATACACGACAGGCTACCACGCGGAGATAAGAAAAACGCTCCTTTAGGTAGCTGTTCGTCTCAAAACTGTGGATCTGAAAGGAAACCCCGGCAGGACGAGTCTTGGGGTGACGGAGGACGCGGCGGGGAGGGCCTTCCTCTAGGCTCCCCCCACACCCCCATTCTTCCCCAAGATGTGAGCTCCGCCTGGCCCAGGCCACCTGCTGACCTTGACCCGCGAGGGAAGGAACAGCAGCTGCCCATTGTTCTGCCAGGAAAACTTAAGAGCTGGGTGCTGTCAGGCCTCGCTCGCTTGTCCGTTCACTGAACTTTTACCGAATTTCTTCTAGAGGCCAGTGACTTTTAATTTTTAAAATGCAATCACTTTGCATATAATGCTGCGCTTTGCTACCAAATACCTTGTAAACCCACTCCCTACCTTAGGTTGTTTCAATTGGGTATCTGGAAATAAGCTCCAAGATGCGAGCTAAGAAGGACATTTACCATATGTTCAAAAGCCAGGGCTCTTCCGCTGTGGGTGTGTTTTGTTAGATCTGTTTCATTGGGGTTGTGGAAGGGGCGCATTCCTGCTTGGGCCCACCATGGGGAAAATTGTCAAACAAGTCAAATGTGTTATCTTGTGAAGCATTACCCCCTCCACCACCTCCGGTGCCCCGACCTCTGGCTGACCTCTGGCTTGACCTGTCCTGACCCAGGCCTGAGACAGTCCTCTCCCTCAGCCCTCCTCCTCCTAGTCGGCCCCACACATGGTTCACTCATCTGGGATTTGCCATGACTGGGGGAGGAAGAACATGGAGCAGAGGACGGGAAGCCAAGCTTACAGGCCACGTTGCAAGCTCAGTCACTTATTTAATCCTTGGGAGCACCCCAACTTTGGACAGCCATTGGGGGCTCAGTGCAGTAAGTGCCCTGGCACAGTAGCCAGTGAGGGGCGCCAGCCATCGGCTTCCTGTCTTCCTCAACCTATGCCTTGCCTTCCCTGGAGACCCAGAATCCAACATCAGACCATGGGGCTATGGCACCAACCCTGCCTACCCTTCCCCAACTTTATATTGACCTGTGCTCCGGAAGATTGCAAATCACCTGCCAGTGCTGGTCCCTGGGAGAAAATAAGGGTTCTGTTAAAGGATGACTGTTTCTGGAAGACATTGATAGAACCCTGTGATCTGTTAGGAAGGAAGGAAGGGGGAAAAAATCTCCTTTTGGAGTAAATTTTCCAAGGATTAACAAATGAGAAGTAAAAGAGGAAAGACGATTTCATGTGTGTTATCTAGAGGAACAAAACTGAGATACATTTTTGCTAAGCCCTTGATTCCTTTTAGTATTAAGCCTTTTGCTGTGGTGTTCTCAGAAGTTCTGTCCTGCCCAAGGAATCGTCTAAGGGGTTGCGAAGGGCACGGCTTTCTTCCAGGGGCTATTTCCCTAGAGACATGTCTCTTGCTAAGTAACGATTTTCACAGTTCCGTTTCTAACTTACTTGCTTGTGGAAATGCCTCCCTGGGGTTGAATGGGAAAAGAAAATGTAAAAAGATGGGTTCTTTGCAAAGATTTCGAAGAGTGAATTCAAATTCTCAATCAGAGATTGGGTGGAACTTTGGTAAAAACTCCCACCAACTCATGCAGCACCCCCAAATTTTAGAGTCCACTGGACAAAGTCATAAGCCAAACTTTTTCTGATGATCCCCAGAGCTTTAGTCTTGAGTGTAACCTTCAGGAGAGAGTTGTGAGCATGGCTGTTTTGCCCACCATGGTGGCCTCAGAACCTGACACGTGAAAGGTATTCAGTAAGCATCTATTGGATAAATATCCCCCTGGGGTCTGGCCCAGTGATGGACATGCATGGCATCCTTAGGGAAGGCTAACGCACAGTCTTGGAACAAGAAGGGAGTGCAGGGCTCCACCTAAGAAACCTCCTCTCTTTTTGTAATTGGGGTAAATTTGACCCTGAGAAGTAGCATCAGTTACCCAAGATTACACCCTGGCTGGTTGAGGATAGAGCAAGCCTGCTCATTTGAGCTGGTGTCCTCACATACAACCCCATGCCCTAGTCCCCAGGTGAGTTCTCTAATCATAAAAGAATAAAAGAACTCCGGACAAACAGGATGTGCACGCATGCTAAGTCACTTCAGTCATGTCCGACTCTTTTCAACCCCAGGGACTGTAGCATACCAGGCTCTTCTGTCCATGGAGTTCTCCAGGCAAGAATACTGGAGTGGGTTGCCATGCCCTCCTCCAGGGGATCTTCCCTACCCAGGGACTGAACCCATGTCTCTTATGTCTCCTGCATTGGCAGGTGGTTTCTTTACCACTAATGCCACCTGAGAAGCCCCAAAGAAGATGTAGCTAGTAATAATAATAATAATAGGAAGCATGGCAATGGCAAAGATGAAGACGATGGTGGTCATTAACATTTATTGATTTATTGAGTGCTTGAACTGAGAGCTATTCCAAGGGTTTTGTAAATGTTAGCACATGTCATCCTCATGGTAACCCAACGGTCCCCTACTAAGTGGCACCAAGAGCTACTATTTGTTGAGCGCAAATAGTGCCAGACATAATACTTACTGCTTTAAAGCACTAGTTCAGGGGACTTCCCTGTCGATCCAGTGGTCAAGACTCTGTGCTTCCACTGTAGGGGGTGAACATTTGATCCCTGGTTGAGGAACTAAGATCTCACATGCCCCCAGATTGTTTTTGGCATGGTAAGACCAAAAAAATAAAAATGAAATCAGTAAATGACTTTAAAAGTAAAAAAATCACTAGTTCACTCAGTCCTCACCAAGCTTCTTGAAGCTAGCTAGGTACTGTGGCTACCTTTAGGCCATCAGTGAAGACACTGAAGCTCAGAAAGACTGTATAACTTGCTCATGATAAAGCCAGTGACCCTAATTCTGTGAAATGTTACAGTCCCTGTCTTGACTGACACCCTAGACCGCCCTTTCCCTGAATTCTTTGCCCCCTGTAGTAACATTACAGAGTAGGTCTCAGAACTGGCCTTCCTAACTCATTCCCCTGAGTTCTTCCAAAGGCCCCGTTTCCCTAAGGATGTGGCCTGACTTAGTATTAGAATGAGGGCAGGTGAGTGATGAAGACTGAGAAGGACTTGGGGCTCATCTCCCAAAAGTGCCCCTCTGCTGTCCCCTGGTTAGCAGACAAGTTCACTGGCCATGGGCTTGAGCATCCCAGACTCTTCAGGTGGGGCCTTGGACTGAAGCTTCCGAAGGAGGGAAAACTCCCGTTCTATTGCAACTCTGATTCTGATGTCAATTGAATATGCCTTCCTCACTTCTACACACCACATGATTGGGCATCCAGGCGTCTGGACTAGGGTTGACAGTAAAGATGCTTAACAACTGGTCCCTCTAGGGCACCGCCCTGTTAGAACTGCCATCTGATTGGTCAGAACTGATGCCATCTAGTACTTCATGGCCAGGGTCCTGGTGCACCCCAGTCAGACATCAGACACTGTCTGGGAAGGTAATGAATGAACCAGCTCTGATCATCAAATCCATGAGCTGGCAGCTACTGCCATCAGCCAAGGATGAGTGAGGTGCACATTTTGGTGGATGAGTCCAGGTGGGGATGAAAGGAAATGACCTTGGACAGTTGCAGTCCAGTCACTCCGTAAGAAACACACATACCTGTACAAGACGAGGCAACGTTTTTTTTTAAAGCCCGATCTTCACCCCAGTCCTCGTGTTCTTCACTCAAGTATAAACATGATTGGAAGATAAAATAGGACAGAAAGAAAGTCTGGTTTTTAACTGACTTGCTCCAAGTCCTTGTTACCAACTGTTCCTAGCATCAAATTTAAATTGTAAATAGATATCCTTCTTAGAAACCAATTCGCCACTCAGGGCCTCTTTCCCCTTGTAAAGCAGGGTTGCTAGGTTTTAAAATTGTTTAGGTTTTACAAATTGGGGATGTTGTAGATTGCAAATTATAAATACTTCTCAGAGAGTGGAATTCTATAAAGGCTCCCATTGCTTTTAGTGTGGCATACAAGGTAATACGTAATCTGGCCCCTGCCTCTCTCTTCAGCCTTCCTGGGCTCCAGCCATTCTGTATTGCTCACATTTCCCTAGAAGATACCATGACTTCAGGCAACTGTGCCTTTGCATGCGCACTTACTGCTTTCTGGAACAACCTTCTTACACACACTATTCTTCCTGACCCCACCCCATCCGTTCTGCCTTCCTCTGACTCCTCCTTTAAGGCTCAGAGCTAGTATCACCTCCTTTGCGAAGCATTCCGGGACCCCAGACCTTCCTTGGACAGTTGCTCCTCCTCTGTATACCCTTAGCATCCCAGTAGTATCCTATGGAGATGGACTCAATGATTATGTTTTTCCCCCTTCCCCCTGGCCCCTGGTGATAAGTATTGCCATGTAGTTGCTAAGTCAGGTCCGACTCTTTGCAACCCCACAGACTGTAGCCCACAAGGCTCCTCTGTTCATGGGATTCTCCAAGCAAGAAAAGTGGAGTGGGTTGCCGTGCCCTCCTCCAGGGGATCGTCCTAACCCAGGGATCAAACCCGCTTGCATCTCCTGCATTGGGAGGCAAATTCTTTACCATGGAGCTACCTGGTGATAAGTATATGGCTTAGTAAATAGAGCCCATAAAGTATTTTTGGAATGAACAAACTTGGGCCTCAGTTCAGTTCAGTTGCTCAGTCGTGTCTGACTCTTTGCGACCCCATGGACTGCAGCACGCCAGGCTTTCCTGTCCAACTGCCGGAGCTTGCTCAAACTCATGTCCATCCAGTCAGTGATGCCATCCAGCCATCTCATCCTCTGTTGTCCCCTTCTCCTCCTGCCTTCAGTTTTTCCCAGCATCAGGGTCTTTCCGTGAATCAGTCCTTCGCATCAGGTGGCCAAAGTATTGGAGCTTCAGCATCAGTCCTTCCAATGAATATTCAGGATTGATTTCCTTTACAATTGACTGGTCTCAGGCCAAGCACATGACAAAAATAAGCATTCACCCTTTCTTCTTCCAAAGGTCTGTGTATATTAGTTGCTCAGTCCTGTCTGACTCTTTGACACCCCATGGACTGTAGCCTGCCAGGCTCCTCTATCCATGGGATTCTCTAGGAAGGAATATTGGAGTGGGTTGCTGTATCCTACTCCAGGAGATCTTCATGACCCAGGGATCGAACCCAGGTCTCCTGCACTGCAGAGGAATTCTTTACCGTCTGAGCCACCAGGGAACTCTCCTCCCACCAAAGGTCTACCCAACTGTAAAGCAATTAAACACCCTCCACTTGCTCAGAAACCCCTTGCTTTTCACTACATGTGTATCCAACACGGAGGTCACAGCCCAGTTGAAGTCACAGTTTTTGTCGTCTCAAATGTTGGCGAGCAGGCCATGGGAATGAAAGGACCTTTCTATTTTGTAAAAGAGGGGGACCCAGTGGTAAGGCTCCCGCTGCCAGTTCAGATAACAAAGCAAAGATGTGAAGTTCCATTTCCAAGACTCTGTCCAGTTCTTTTTCTGCAGAGAGCTCTTTCTAGCCCTGCCACTGCCTATAATGCCAGCACCCCCATCATCCTCCTCTTGCCTGGAAAGGAAGTGTCCGCTCTGTCCATCTTTATCACCTCCACACTGGCAGTCAGAGCAGACTTAACTTGAGGCCAGCTGTTTCCTTTCTAAGGACTGGTCCCCAGAAAGGATGCAGAACAGAAAGGATGTGTTGTGTGTTTGAAACATTGAGGGAGAAAGAAATAAGAGGTCAGATTGATGTGGTGTTGTTCAGTCACCAAGTTGTGTACAACTCTTTGCAACCCCAAGGACTGTAGCACTCCAGGCTTCCCTATCCCTCACCATCTCCTGGAGTTTGCCCAAGTTCATGGCCATTGGTTGATGTACCTCATCTCAAAGATTGTCTCTATTAAGCACCTTTAAGTGGTGTTTTGATAAACACTGGTCAAACCAGGGAATCATGATGGATCGGCCAAGACTTCTAACCAGCTGCATGGCCCCTCAGTGGGGTTCAGCAGCCTTGCACTTTTCAGCTGCCTTAGCAATGGCACCCCACTCCAGTACTCTTGCCTGGAAAATCCCATGGATGGAGGAGCCCGGTAGGCTGCAGTCCATGGGGTCGCTAAGAGTCGGACACGACTGAGCGACTTCATTTTCACTTTTCACTTTCATGCACTGGAGAAGGAAATGGCAACCCACTCCAGTGTTCTTGCCTGGGGAATCCCAGGGATGGGGGAGCCTGGTGGGCTGCCGTCTATGGGGTCGCACAGAGTCGGACACGACTGAAGCGACTTAGCAGCAGCAGCAAGCACAAATGACTTCATGAGGCAGGTGGAAAGCTACAGTGAAAAGAGTTGGGGGGGGGGGGGCTGCTTCCCTAGTGAAACAGCGGTTAGGTGTCCGCCTGCCAATGCAGGGGATATGGGTTCGATCCCTGGTCGGGGGAAGATCTCACATTCTACAGGGCAACTAAGCCCATGTGCCGCAGCTTTTGAAGTCTGTGCTCTGCAACAAGAGAAGCCACTGCAATGAGAAGCCCATGCGCTGCAACTAGAGAGTAGCCCCCACTCAGCGCAACTAGAGAAAAGCCTGCACAGCACTCCAGACCTGGCACAGCCAATAAATAAATACAAAGAATGGGGGTGGGTAGGAACATGAATGTCACTGGGGGTAGGGGAGGGGTAGTCAGGTGGCAGCCTCCTACGAGGAGAGGGGGACAGATGCATGTCTCCAGGAGAAGCCCCAGGGTGAGACACTGGGGTGCCATGTGCGAGCAGGGAAACCATCCCCTGTGTCTGAGTGACTGCTGGTCTGGGGCTTTTCCTTAAGTGTTGAGATTAGTCACTCTCCTGGCGGCAGCTGGGCTGGTTTTAAATTCTCCCCAGTCTCCTGCAATTCGTCACTCGGCTAGGAAACCGCCCGGTGTCCTGATGGGACCTGTTTGTCCCAGCATTTTCTTAGCTTCAGCTGTCACAGACTTGGCAGTGGCAAAGGGAACTGCTCCAGAGGTGTCTGTGTTCCATGGTGGCAGGGAGTGGGCTCCTCCCAGACACTTCTGGCACTTGGAATCCTGGTTTGCTGCTCCTGGAAACCCTGAGTCCCTGTGTGGGTGTGTGTTTGAGTTCCGAAATTGCTCTTTTAGAAAGAAGCTCTCTGCTGTGTCACCGAGTTTTCCAGCATTTGGCTATCATTAGGAGCATGGAGGCACACAGCTCTGGTTCCTGGTCCCCTTTAAGGGCTCAGGGCAGCAGTTTCTCCTCTGCCTCTTAGTTGATGGTGGGAGGCTGAAATGACCCTGAGGTCAGCGGTTCCAAGTGCTGATCTGCAGATGGGTGGTGACCCAGAAGGAAAAAGGAAAGAGAAAATAAGAGATACAATGTAGCCATGACGATTCTGTTAGTTTCAAGTTTTCAACCTGTCATTTGCTGAGAACTCTTCTATCTTCTGAGATGATGTTGTTTTTCTTTTGGGTGTTGATGCCCTTTCCTGAAAGAGGGTGATGGTAGATAGTAGTGTTACATTTTTCCTAAACTGAGTGCCAGCCTGTTTTTTTTGGAGGAGTGCAGTGCCGGATCTTAGTTCCCCACCCAGGAGAACATGCCCCCTGCGCTGGAAACACAGTATCTTAACCACCGGACCATGCCCTAAGTCCCCCAGCCCCTATTTTTTTTGGAAATGTTATTGATAGCTGAAATCTATAGCCTGGGATCTGAGTTTACCTTGAAGAGTAAACAGAGGGCATTGCTTCTAGAAACAGGGGCTCACTCCTCACACATCTTTTCTCAGTGGAGGCTGGCTGCAGCAAAGGATAACAATGGTCTTATTTATTTTTTTGGCGTATCTGTTACATGCATATGACAGCCTAAGCACTTGAGCTCGGTTTGCATCGGTAATATTCCCAACAATCCTATGAGGTCCACGTTGTTATTATATAGATGAGAAACCTGAGGCACAGAACAGTTAAGCAACTTGACCAAAGTCACACAGCCAGTCAGTGGCAGAGCTAGGATGAGAACCCAGGTTCACATCAGGTGAACAATCTATAACTGATGTACGAAATGACATCCAATGAGGGAAATACGCATGCTCATTCCCCCAAAGGATAAAGCTGGGAAAGAGAGAGGTCAGCGAGAGAGAGAGAAACCCAAGGGGCAGCCACACTCGAGGAGAGCTCTGGAGACAGGATGCTAGAGGCGAGGCTGTAATGGAGTACGGCAGCCTGGGAGATGGATGCGACTCAGGGTGGGCAGCTCCGCGGCATCTTGTTTGGAATGGTGCTCCCCACGCCGCCTTGCCTCTTCCCCAACCTCCTCCGTGTCCCCACTGGGTCTCATCAGAGTGGCTCTGAAGCTTGTTTGTTCGATCAGCTCACTATAGGAAACACACACACACACACTGATGGAAAAGAAAAAACAGCACAAAGGATTAAAGCCTGCAAGAATTTTTTTCTGGGGAAAGACAAGGGCAAGTGTGGTCAGCTTCCCGGACCCTGGCAAGGAAGGAAGGAAGCAGGTAGGGAGGAGACCTCTGCAGGGTGGTTGTAGGGACCCAGGGAGCCTGTTTCCTAGGGGCTGACATTGTCCTCGGAGCTGCCAGGTTGGTTCATCTACAGATGAGGGACTGGAGGCCCAGAGAGGGACCAAGTCTTGCTGAGGTCACACAGCCAGTAACAAGGAAATGAGTTGCCAACCAGCTTTGCCCAACTCCATCAGCATGCTCTCCGTGACTTCTGGGTCCCAGAATCACCGGGCTGCCTGCGCCTGTTCCCCCTGCCTCCCACCTCCTGCCCTGGGCCATTTCCTGTGCCACAAAGAGTTTGCAAAGGGAAAGTGGAAACACTGGGACTTCAGCAAGGGCTCACGGCCAGTCAGATGAGCCTCCCGAACACCATGGCGACCCCGCACTTGGGTGCAGCATTTCAGCCCAAGTTGAGGAGAGGCACACACCCTTGGGCAGTCCAGTGACGCATGGGTACTTGCCATTAGGTTTCCCGTCTCCAGTTTCAAGCACAAGAATATCGGCTGCGCTCGGAGGAGTGATCCGCAGGATTAATTCACACCTTCTTGCTTAGCAAGTGCCGAAGTGGCTTAAATAATGGAGCGGGGAGGCTAAGGCACAGGGAGAAAATGAGCTGGTAAACGGGTCGGGCAGGTGACTTGCGTTTGCTCTTCTTCTATAAGCAGCAAAGCCTCTCCTCCTGAGGTTTGGGAGTTGACTCTTAAGTGGACCCTGCCTTGTGCCCAAACTATACCCCAGTCCATAGGTTTTGTTCGAAGGAGAGGTGAAGAGAAGGGCAGGAGAGGAACCTGCAGTGAGGTGCGGGTCCTGGCCGGAGCTGGGAGCCTCTTCCACTGAAGCAGCAGGGCAGCAGCCCTCTGACAAGTAGCTCCTTAAAGAACATCCAGCCTTGGGGATGGAGCCAGCCCAAGGTGTCACAGCCCCTTCCCCAGCCTGCGGGTACCCAGGCCGAAACTCGGCCCTCCAGCGTCATTGGGATATGACTCCCTTAGGTCTTCATTGTAAATCTCACCCAGCTTCAAGCCTAGGGCCTTCCTTTTCTCCTGCCTATAAGAACTGGAGCTTCCCTGGTGGCTCAGATGGTAAAAAAGCTGCCTGCAATGCAGGAGGCCCAGGTTTGATCCCTGAGTCGGGACGATCCCCTGGAGGAGGGAATGGCAACGCACTCCAGCATTCTTGCCTGGAGAGTCCCATGGACAGAGGAGCCTGGTGGGCTACAGTCCAGGGGGTTGTAAAGAGTCAAACACCACTGCGTGACTGACACACACACAAGAACTGGCAAGTCTTCCCTACGAGCCAGACTCACTGTTCATTCTTGGAGACACTGGACCGCACCTTTGGAGCCCCTGCGAGCTACTATGGGAAGACTGAGGCACTGATCACTGATGAAACACTTATTACCTGTGTGACTTCAGGCAGCTGGCTTCACTTCTCTGAGCCTCAGTTTCCTAAACTTTCTAAAGGAGTTAATAGGATCCTATTCATAGGGTTCTGAGGCA
Source organism: Okapia johnstoni (assembly GCA_024291935.2). Lineage (NCBI taxonomy): Eukaryota > Metazoa > Chordata > Mammalia > Artiodactyla > Giraffidae > Okapia > Okapia johnstoni. The sequence goes on along the minus strand of CM044326.1, from coordinate 12,464,909 downwards.
TCAGTAAAATATAACTGATGGGAATGTAAAATGGTGCAGCTGCTGTGGAAAACAGTAGGGTGGTTCCTCATAAAATTAAAAATAGAATTACCATCTGACCCAGCAATTCTGCTGCTGGGTACATACCCCAAAGAATCAAAAGCAAGGATCTGAACAGGTATTTGTACAGTTGTGTTTATAGCACTATCATGTTCAGTAGCCAAAAAATGTCCTCCAGTGGATGAATGGATAAGCAAAATGTGGTATATACATAAGAAAGAAATGTTGTTATTCAATCGCTAAGTCATGTCCACCTCTTTGAGACCTCATGAACTGCAGCACACCAAACTTCCCTGTCCTTCACTATCTCTCTGAGTTTGCTCAGATTCATGTCCATCAAGTTGGTGATGCCTTACAAACATCTCATCCTCTGTTGTCCCCTTTTCATCCCTCCTCCAATCTCTCCCAGTATCAGGGTCTTTTCAAATGAGTCAGCTCTTTGCATCAGGTGGCCACAGTATTGGAGCTCCAGCTTCAGCATCAGTCCTTCCAATGAATATTCAGGGTTGATTTCCTTTAGGATTGACTTGATCTCCTTGCAGTCCAAGGAACTCTCAAGAGTCTTCTCCAGCACCACGGCTTGAAAGCATCAATTCTTTGGCGCCCAGCTTTCTTTATGGTGCAACTCTCATACCCATACATGACTAGTGGAAAAACCGTAGACTAGATGGACCTTTGTCAGCAAGGTGATGTCTTTGCTTTTTAATACGCTGTCTAGGTTTGTCATATCTTTTCTTCCAAGGAGCAAGCATCCTTTAATTTCATGGCCATTTAATTCATAAAATAATATAGTACCAAAAAGCATAGTGCGGAAAGAACAGAGGAAGAAAAAGAGGAAAGAACTGGTACTAGAATTAGAGAAACATCAATGTGAACCATTACTTTGTTATGAGTATATTTGGATACACTTGCTAGAGGGGGAGGGCAGATTCCCAACGCCTGGGATTTAGGACTGTGGAAAGTGCAAACACACTTTTTGTAGACACTCTGTAAATACTCATTTGCCTGCCTTCCTGTCTAATTTCAGTAGAGGGACCCATATGGTCTGGTAAAAGTCTAAACTGCACGGAAGTCATGGAGTGGTGGGGAAGGGGAGCAGCGGGGAGGAAGGGGAGGCCAAGGGTGCAGACAGCCCAGATTATCCCCCCTCCCAGACCAGGTTCCCAGAGGTCCTTTTCTTTACCACCTGTGTGTGAGTAGCCTTCATCAGTGTCTGTGGCTCAAGGGTGAGTCTGAACAGAGAGACCCAGAATGCTCCTCCCCAGAGATCATCCTGCTGGGCTTGGACTTGCTGAGATGCAGCTGTCTGTCCTCTTTTAGGCTCAGGCCGGACAACGCCCATACAACCACAGAAGTGAGCTAGTGCTGCAGTTTCCAGGGGCAGGAAGTGCCAGAGCTGGAGGCTGTTACAACAGTGCTGGCCCCACCCCCGAGCTTCTGATTCAGCAGGTCCAGGGTGGAACCTGAGAACTGGCATCACTAACAAGTTGCAAGTGATGCTGATACCTTTGGCCCCTCCCTCCGAGGACCCCTACTGGGAGAACCATTGAGCTAGAGCCTTGTCAATCAAAGAGCAGTCCTTGGCCCAGCAACAGGGGCCTCATCTGGAGTTTGGGTAGACATGCAAAACCTCAGGCCTCACCCAGGAACCCACACCTGATGAAATTGAATCTGCATCAGAACAAGACCCCAGGCAATTTGTATACACGCTCCCTGCATTGGTGGGAATAATTGGTCTCCTGGCCTCTTAGCAGAGCCCCAGCCCAAGGCAAAGACCTTGACCCGTCAAACCAGGGGAAACTTGTCTGACGATCCCTGTTGCCCATCAGAGTTGGCCTTGACCCTTAGATGGATGTCAGAAAAATCAATAATAGCTATTATTACAGCCAGATGCCTGTGTGCACGCCAGGAGTTTTCATACGCTGTTTCACACGTGTATTATAAAATCCTGGACAAGACTTCCCTGGTGGTTCAGTGGTTAACACTCGAAGGTTTCAATGCAGGGGGCACAGGTTCGATCCTTGGTTGAGAAACTAAGATCCCACTTGCCACATGGCGAGACCTAAAAAAACATACACACGTTAAAACCCTGGGGGGAAGAAAAAAATTTATGGATGAGTAAACTGAGACTCGTGTAAAGTAATTGCTTAATAAACACAGAAAAAAGACCTGAATTTCATCAAGGTCTAGCTGGTCATTTCCAGAGTGCCAGAGTTTAGCCCTGTGGATTAACCTGCTTCTCTTTCTTTCCCCTCCCAAAGTGAGGCCCTGGCCTTGAAGTAAGGCAAGGAGAAACCTTAAACAAGTGTTGAATTGACTTTTTAAGTGAGCTTAAGGAGGCTGCAGTGTCTGTACCAGAATAACCTTGATCCACGGCTGGAGCAAGTGATAGAAATTTCCAGAGAAAACTGCTCAGCCACCTGGCCGGTGTCGTTAGGCCCCCTCATGCATTTGGCTTGGATGTGATCATTCACACAGCTGACGGCCCACTTTACAGTTGGCACGTGCAGTAACAGTTCCCTAGCGTCCTTGGGGTTCCTGAGTGGTTTTGGTGGCCTGCCCAGCCAGCAGTCCAGTTCCAAACTCCATTCTCAGTTATAAAAAGCAGAGGAATTGATGAGGGAGGCCTCCAGGGGCGATCGAAGGCCAGTAGAGGGGAGCCTTTTAAAACCAATCTGCTACTTCAGATAAAGACAGCCTGGAGGCAGGCTAGAAGCCAGGAATCTAATTTTATTTATTTTTGCCATTACCTTCTATTTAGGGCAAGGGATATTGGTATTCTATTTATGGCAGTGATGTTAAGGGTTCCTTTGATAATAAACTCATTTACGTTTTGAAGTGAGTCGGTTTAAAGAAAATATTGTCAGTAAAGTGGGATTAGCAAAACACATGGAGGTAGACCCTGAAAATGACTGAAGTTGAGGCCGTGACGTTGTGCTTGCTTGACTTCTCTTTGGGACCATTTTCTGCCCCGTTGGCAGCAGAGCTGTGACAAGTCCTTGTAGAACTTCTACAGAGAGTGAGTTAATATTCCAAAAAAGTACCTAGTTCCAGATACAATGTCTCACTGTATCTGGGAAATTGCCCAGTGCACAAAAGGAGAATCCTCCAATGAAACAATACTGTGGATGACTCAAAAGGCAAGGACGGTGGAGCTCCTCCCCAGCCCCCAGCTGCACTACTGGGGGAGACGCCCTCCGCCCCTCCCGGCCCCCCAGGCCCCCGGCATCCTCTGCTCTTGCTGCTGGGTCGCTTGAGTCGTGTCCGACTCTTTGTAGACCCCATGGACTGTAGCCCGCCAGGCTCTTCTGTCCATGGGATTTCCCAGGCAAGAATACTGGAGTGGGTTGCCATTTCCTCCTCCAGGGGATCTTCCTGACCCAGGGATCGAACCGAATGTCTCCTGTATTGGCAGGTGGGTTCTTTACCGCTAGCGCCACCTGGGAAGCCCTGTTTTTCACAGTTCACGTTTCTTGCATGGTGCCTTTCCTGCCTGCTAGACTGTAGCTTTAGGAGGGCTAGGACCATTTCAGATCTGTGCTGCGTTGGCTCAGTACTTTCAGCCCCTTGCACAGTGCCTGGCAGAGAGTAAGTATTGGTTTGGGGAACAAAGAAAGCAAAGGAGGGAGGGCAGGAAGGAGGGAGTCAGTTCCAGAGAAATGCTCAGAACAGCCCCTGCCACCCGCATTCCACAATCATTTATTCCTTTCCATGGTCAAAGAAGAGAAAATACAGTGGGTTATATGGGCCCCAACGTAACTGTCTGATTTGAGACCCATTGAGTTCCATCTGGTTTATAGAGGAAACCCACTTTTCCTTTTTCCTCAATTCCATGGACGAAGACCAGCTCACTGTTAAAGTTTTCCTAGCAGGGTAATTCACAGTGCTATACAAGCTCCACGGCCTGGTACGCAGAAGCCAGGCAGATGTGGATGTGGCCAGAATTGGGAATCTAGTAAGCTGGCTCCTGGCAGGCTGAGATCATGCTGATAACAAGGAGATTAATAAGGGTCTGCAACCTCCTCCATCCTGTAGTATCCAGGAGGGTTTTTAAATCAATGCTGGTCTAGCCGGCTTAATGGTACCTAATCTTACCTTCTGAAGCTGGAGCGTTTGAGAGTTGAGATCAATTGAGATAAAATAAAGTAAAATGTGTTGAACTTTTTGGATTTAGGGTCTTCATCAGAGTTCCATTGTGCAGTGTTGTTTTTATTTTCTGTCTTGAAAATAGGCAGAGATTAGCCACTGGAGAGGGTTGTTCTGCCAGGATCAGATGATGATATATTTGCGTTTGTTCTTTTTTTTCCCCTTGCACAAGATGATTCCTCACGAGGGAAAGATCCATTTCTGTCCTGTTCATGTCCGTATACGCAGGGCGTGTCACCTTGTAAATGCTCAATGACTATATCTCAAATACAGCATTTCAGGGTAGCCAGCACACTCTGTGCCGTGGGGCTCATCTCCTGGAAGAGTCAGTCTGTTCCTGATTTGGTGCAGAAACAGCAGCCTTACAAGGCATCCAAGGACCCAGGAGAAAAGCCTCAGGAAGGCTCACTGATACCTGTTACCATGAGCCTTGTGTAATCATCACAAAACATCTGATTTGTCACATGCAGGGGCTCACAAACCCTGCGCAAGATGGTGGTGACATGCAAGGATGTTGTTGTTCAGTCACTAAGTCAGGTTCAACTCTTCACGACCCCATGGACTGCAGCATGCCAGGCTCCCCTGTCCTTCATCATCGACCAGAGTTTGCTCAAATTCATGGCCATTGAGTCTGTGATGCTATCTCATCTTCTGTCGTCCCCTTCTCCTTTTGCCTTCAATCTTTCCCAGCATCATGGTCTTTTCCAATGAGTCAGCTCTTTGCATCCAGTGGCCAAAGTATTGGAGCTTCGGCATCAGTCCTTGCAAGGAATATTCAGGGTTGATTACCAACATTTGTTGGATCGTAGAGAAAGCAAAGATGAACTCAGCACAGAAAAAGTGCTCCAGGAGTTTGTGATCTGATGGAGGAGAGAATTCCTGTGTGATGATGAGAAACATGTCATCATCACAGGTGAGTAAGAATTGGGAGAGCTGCCATCTCAAGGGCAGGCCCTGAGCTCTGAGGACCTCAATTTCCCCATCTGTAAAGGAGGTCCAAGAAACCACAGATCTCCAGCTCCCCAGCATCACTGCTGGGTATCTGCCCTGTTGAGTGAGTTCAGACTCGCTGGAAACAGCTAATCCTTTTGCTATGCCTCCAAATTCCTTGCCCTGAAATCCTAGAGCAGGATAATAAATAGGTGCTGAGCTATTTTCACCTACCACCTGCTCTATATTTAAAAGGAAAACAAGTCGCTCTAAAGGAGGAGGAAGGCAAACTCACACACTGAGGTCTTCCACATGCCCAGCATCTCAGTAGGTGTTTTCACATCTCAGTGGAGCCTCTTGATAAACAGGCAAGATGAACTCACAGCATCCTTACTCCCCACATCTCAGTACCGCTTGGAGAATCTTCCTGTTACACCAGGACTGGTGTTCCAGATAAATCATGCTCAGTATACCATGCTTCCCTGATGGTAAAGAATCTGCCTACAATGCAAGAGACCTGTGTTTGATCCCTGGGTCAGGAAGACCCCCTGGAAAAAGAAATGGTTACCCACTCCAGTATTCTTTTTTTTTTTAATTTATTTTTTTTTTAAATTGAAGGTTAATTGCTTTGCAGAATTTTCTTATTTTTCTATCACAGATTGACAAGAATCAGCCATAGGTATGTATGCCCATGTCTCCTCTTTCCTTAACCTCCCTCCCATTTCCCTCCCCATCCCACCGTTCTAGATTGTTACAGAGCACCTGTTTGAATTCCCTGAGTCATACAGCAAATCCCAATTGGCTATCTATTTTACATATGGTCATGTAAATTTCCATGTTACTCTCTCCATACATCTCACCCTCTCCTCCCCTCTTATCGTGTCCATAAGTCTGTTCTCTAGTTTCTCCATTGCTGCCCTGTGAATAAATTCATCAGTACCATCTTTCTAGATTCCATATATATGCATTGCTGCTGCTAAGTCACGTCAGTCGTATCCAACTCTGTGAGACCCCATAGACCGCAGCCCACCAGGCTCCCCCATCCCTGGGATTCTCCAGGCAAGAACACTGGAGTGGGTTGCCATTTCCTTCTCCAATGCATGAAAGTGAAAAGGGAAAGTGAAGTTGCTCAGTCATGTCTGACTCTTAGCGACCCCATGGACTGCAGCCTACCAGGCTCCTCTGTCCATGGGATTTTCCAGGCAAGAGTACTGGAGTGGGGTGCCATTGCCTTCTCGGATAGATATGGGTTAGTATATGATATTTATCTTTCTCTTTCTGACTTACTTCACTCTGTATAATAGGCTCTAGGTTCATCCACCTCATTAGAACTGACTCAGATGTGTTCCTTTTTATGGCTGAGTAATATTCCATTGTGCATATGTACCACAGCTTCTTTAGCCATTCATCTGTCAGTGAACATCTAGGTGGCTTCCATGTTCTAGCTATTGTGAATAGTGCTGCAATGAATAAGTCTTTTTCTTGCCTGGAGAATTCCATGGACAGAGAAGCCTGGGGGGCTACAGTCCATGGGGTCACAAAGAGTCAGACATAACTGAGCAACTAACTTTCACTTTCATACTATGTTTTAGAAAACATGTGGGTGTGTGTAATAAAATATAGGAAAGCTGGCATCACTCAGAGCTCAGCTGGAGCATTTTGGAAGCCTTCTTCCTTCAGTCATCAGGAAGATTCATTATCACCAGCCAGCATCTCAGCCTAGTGACAGTCCCTGGGCTCAGGGGTGAGCCTTGCCATGTCATAGAAACAAAAATTGACCATATGGTGCTGATGGCTGATGACTCAGACTTACAGGAGCACCAAAGAGGAAGTCCACACAGGGCAGGGAGCAAGAGAGACCTTTTCTGGAGAAGGTGGGATTGGTGTGGGACTTGAAGGAGTGGTCCAAGACTTAGCTGCAAGAAGAAAGAAGTTGATGATTCAGATGTGGAGAATGGCCTGAGTCAAAGAAGGTTCACGTGCCCATCAAGGAGCTGCTGCTACCTTTGGGGCTTGGCTGGAGTGGGGGCTTCAGGAGGACCTGAGGGTGGAGAAAAACAGGATAGAACAGGGGGTGCAGAATCATGTTGTCAGGAGCTCTGGAACTCAAAAAATGAGATTCTTTGAGGGTTTGCTTTGGTCTAAGCTGGAGTCTAAAGACCTCTAAAGAGCCTGTGATACATTGCGGGAGATCTGACTCTTTGTGACCCCATGGACTGTAGCCCACCAGGCTCCCCTGTCCATGGGATTTCCCAGGCAAGAATACCGGAGTGGGTTGCCATGTGCATTGGTTTGCCATGCCCTCCTCAAGGGGATCTTCCTGACCGAGGAATCAAACCCTGGTCTCCTGCATTGCAGGCAGACTGTTTACTGTCTGAGCCACCAGGGAAGCCCATGGACCTCTTGACATTTTAGGCATTCTTCTGAATGGAGGATCCATACATTTTAAAGGATTCTCCAGGGACCCCACAAAGCTGAAGAGGAGCTGCTATGAACAATTGGGCCCCTTGAAATGTTTTGAATGTGCAGACTGTATGTTGCTGAAAGGGACAGAAGCTAGGGGGGAACCACCTGGGTCATCTCTAGGAGCAGCATGGAGGGAGGGCTGGGGGGCAGGGGACTGTGAATGGAAAGGAAGAGAGAATTAGGGAGTCTTGTTACAGAGAAGAAATGACAACACTCTGGGATTGTCAGGGATGGCTGAGCCCACTGTGTATATCAGAATCCAGAGGGGTAGCTGTGCCTTAATGGGGAGTTTAACTTTAAACATGATGATTTTAAGAGGACAGAGTTAATCTATGTGGGAATGAAGACATTTAAAAATCATTGTGTCACCAATTATTGGAGCTTAGGGACAAAAGAGGCCAGCCAGCCTGTTTCCCTGTATTTTCCAGGCATGGCATGAGATCCCAAGATGGGGATGTACTTCTCTAGGGTCTCCTAGATGGTAGACAACGGTGACTAATATGTAAGGAGTAATATTTAGGGGAGAGGTCAGAGCTGAGATGGAGATTGGAAGCCAGCCAGAGGGAGACAATTGAAGCCATGAGTGTAGCCATCTTGAACGTTGCTGAGATCCGAGGATTAAGTTATGAGAGTTGGACGAAGGAACAAAAGGAGCAAAGGCCATGGTGAAGGACCAAGAAGTGTGAGAATCGAGAGACCAAAGCAGTCACCCAGGTGGTGCGGGGTGGGCATGAACACCCCCTGCAGGAATGTGCCTGGGATGAGGGTGCTCCAGGGCCACTGGCTGGGGCATCAGCGGGCTCCTGGGGCCAGCAGGAGAGGGGGGCGACAGAGGATGAGATGGCTGGATGGCATCACCGACTCAATGGACATGAGTTTGAGCAAGCTTCAGGAGATGGTGATGGACAGGGAAGCCTGGCGTGCTGCAGTCCATGGGGTTGCAGAGTCAGACACGACTGAGCGACTGAACTGAACTGGTACCATGTGAGTGACTCTTTTCCTCGTCGTGGTGAAGTGATGTGAAATTTCAGAGAGCCCCCTGATCAAAGAGGGCTGTGATTACAATCCGGCCTTGCCAGAGGGTTGAGAAGCAAAGAGAAGCAGGTCGGGGCAGCGAACAGTCAGGAGAATATTTTACAAATAAAAAAGGCATATTTGTAAACATGAGGTAAAGAAACAATGAGGGAAGAGAAGGAAACGGGGCAGGTTGTAGGAGAATGCTGCAATCTTGAGGCAAAATGGGACCAATAAACAGGTGAGGATGAAGATTTACAGGCCATCTTATGGGGCGAGGAGGTCCCAGAAACAACATAGATTTTCAATAGGGAAAACTGGAATCCGTTCACACACCAGGCTCCTCTTGCTTTGGGACCGTGGCTTGTGCACACCCCTCTGCCGGATGCCCTTCCCATAGCCCTTCTGCGGCTGCCCCCCTGTATTTTAGGGTTCTGACAAAATGCCGCCCCCCAGTCAGCTCGTCCTGCCCACTCCCACATACACCCTGAGTCTCAAATCACTGCTCCTCCTGATTTCTTCTTAGCATCACCCCGTGTATGGCTGACTGGTTATGATTCTGTTCCTTTGTTGGGGCGTTTCCTGTGTATGCCTATGTGAGTGTGTGCTTCTTGTCTCCAAATTTCAATTTTAAGCACCTTCAGGCTGGAGACTGACTCCATCCCCCACCGTGACCCCAGAGCCCAGCCCAGGGCCCATTACAAAGTAAGGGCTCCATGAACACACGCTTATTGGAACAAAAAGAAGAGAAGGCCTCCTCTCAAAACAGTTTACCAGGAATAACAATGAAAATTAAATAAAAACAGGATCTGCCAAGTTGTTTACACATACTCATTATCTCTTTTACTCTTCACGGTTTACTCATTTTAAGGGGTGAGGAAGCTCCACTTGAAATACTCCGCTACTGAAGGGAGAGACAGGGATCTCATCAAAGCCTGTGTTCTTTCTGGCATCCTCATTTTCTGACAGTTTTGGGTCAAAGAGGCATTTCCATCATGAGAACTAGAGGCTAGATCTCGTTCCCTGGTCCCTGAGGCCAGGTGATGGGTAGGCTTTGCGGTCCCCTCCCCATTCTCCCCCACAGCATCACTCAGTTCTGAATGTCCCCATGCAAAGCGTTCACGTGCGGGTGTTTTACTAGGTGGAAAAAAAGGGTTAAATTTCCTGTCCACTTGTCGCTCCACTGCGGTCACTCCACTGGGAAGTCTGCAGGGAAAGAATTCTCTTTGCATCTTTTTTGTTTACTTCTGTCCTCACTGGGTCGTCGCCACTGCGTGTGGGCTTTCTCTAGCTGCGGTGCCCTGGCTTCTCAGTGCAGTGGCTTCTCTGGTTGCGGAGCACGGGCTCTGGAGTGTGGCCTCAGTAGTTGGGTGCATGGGCCCAGGGCCGCTGCAGGTGGCATGTGGAATCCTCCAGGGCCAGGGATCAAATTCGAGTCTCCTGCTTTGGCAGGCAGACTCTCAACCCCTGGGCCTCCAGGGAAGTCCCTTCTCTTTGCATCTTGATTATTCTAAGCCCCAGGGAGGGGCCAGGGTGTCCCCCTTCACCCTAGCCTTCTCCCCCGGCATTTCCTACAGGAATGTGATAGCAGGAGAAATGGGAAGAGGATGAGGCTCTGAGGGAGCCCCCAGATACCAAGCCCTCAGTGAGAACTTGGGCCACTGTCCTCCGGGCACCACCCAAAGTCACCAGCCCAGACCCTGGAGGTAGGGAGCCTGTAACTGTGATGCCATCTCGGGCCCCAGCCCACCCTGGACGTCTGGACCGATGCTCAGGGCAAGAGGAAAAGCAAAGGAAGGGGGTACCCTGCTAACCCACCTTTGTTCCTCTCCCTTGTGCTTGTTTAAAACAGAAACCAGTTTCCCAGCCTTCTGCACAGCCTGAACGTCCTGTCTGAGGCTGCTGGAAACATTCCAAGTATTAGGGCCAAAGTCTCCTGGAGTGAGGGTGTAGGGATCAAGTCAGATGGGAAGACCCCAGGTCCCTTGCACACTCCCCGTGTGGCTTCACACCGCTTCCTTGTCGTTGTGGCAGGTGGTGGCAGGTGGCAGGTGATGCTGCAGGCAGGTGATGTTGCGAGCGTTTCTGGAGTCAGGTGTAGCGTCCCAGGTAGAACAAGCACCTGGCCCTGCTCTCTGGCTTCTCTTTGGGGTTTGCTCCTGTTACACTAAAGCCCCAGTTTTGACTGAGCTCAAGCTGTCACCCCCACCCCCACTCCCACCTTTTGCGATAGCTCCTGATTTGGCCATGATCCATCAGAGTCAGGGTCAAATCCTGCAACTCTTGGATAGGATGCTTAACATCTCCAAGCAAAATAGGGGTCATAAAAAGTCCCACCTCTTGGGGCTGCAATAGGGACAAAACGGGAAAAGTCCACAGTGAGAACTTGGTCCGTGTCTGCCCCGTGGTAAGTGCCCAGGCAGTGTTAACTCTGTGATGGTCACTCCTCTGCTGTCCCAAGCAGAGTCCTCCTCAAGCCCCCATTCAGACTCCTGATTTAGCATCAACCTGGGCACAGCCTTGGGTGCCACCAGCTTCCCTACGCCCACCTGCACCCACCCCCTACCTGCTACCAGCTGCAGTGGTGTTTTTTGGGTGAAGTCAGTTTCCCTGCCCTCAAGCACCAGGGCTGGAGTTCATTTTCTCCACCCTGAGCTCGGTCTCTGGGCTTTGCTCCAAGGCAATCCGAAAGGGCAGATTCCGTCCCCAGTTCCTGTCCAGAGCCTTGGAGGCCTGTGGAATACGGGGTGGAGATGTGGGTGGAGACCACAGCTGACACCTGATACTTTAAGGCTGAGGATCCTTCCAGACCCCAGACCGGCTTCTTCTTACTAATTTATCAGTCGGTGACTCAGTCAGCGAGTCCCAGAAGGCAGCCTCGTGCCACTTCTCAGGGAGGAAGGACCTCCCAAATTTTCACCTCCAGAACTTTTGTCTTCTGAAAATTGTGTGTGGGGTGGGGAGGACAGTGCCCCTGGGAGGTCGTCTTCTGCTGTGATTGATTTTATCAAGCAGCATCTTGTCAGTTGTCATTGAAAGAGAACAAGGAACTAGTAACCCCTGCCATTCCTGTTGGGCTTCCCTGGTGGCTCAATGGTAAAGAACCTGCCTGCCACTGCAGGAGACGCAAGAGATGCAGGTTCGATCTCTGAGTCGAGAAGATCTCCTGCAGGAGGGCATGGCAACCCACTCCAGTAGTCTTGCCTGGAGAATCCCCATGGACAGAGGAGCCTGGTGGGCTACAGTCCAGAAGGTTGCAAAGAGTTGGACACGACTGATCATGAACGCACACCACTTCCTATACACCTTTGGGTCCTGTAGATGCTCTGTACCTGGCCTAAGTGAGGCTTCTGGGTCAGGAAAGGTCATGGAGAAGGTAACATGAACTGACTTTTGCTACCTGAGTAGTAGTGGGTCTGGCGATCCCGAAGTCAGATGCCTTCAAGGTCTAGGCAGGTCACATAAATAAGTGAAACAGCTCAGTGTAAGACAATAAGGAGTGTTGTGGACTGTGGGAAAATATACTTGCCCACCCCCAATGAGGCACAGCCTCACGAATTCATATGGGTGAAGGCTGCCAGTATTTCTAGTTGTTCAAAAGAAGCCAAAACTTGATATTGAGTTGGCAAAAAAATTCATCCGGATTTTTCCATACAGTGTAACAGTTCAGCACTGATGTGCACACACTGCTGTGTTTAAAATGGATAGCCAACAAGGACCTACTATATAGCACAGGGAACTCTGCTCAATGTTATGCAGCAGCCTGGATGGGAGAGGGGACTTAGGGGAGAATGGGTACATGTATGTATGCCTAAGTCCCTTTGCTTCTTACTTGAAATTATCACAGGATCTTTCATCAGCTATACTCCAATATAAAATAAAAAGTTTTAAAAGCAAACAAACTTTTTGGCCAGCCCAGTGTTTTATATTTTATAATGGCTATCCCCTTGAGTTTTTACCATTGGCATTTTAATTATAAAAGACTTAACATTATACAAGTCCCCCCCTCTCCCTCAAATACATATTTATGCCAGATACGACCTGGGGCTGGCAGGTCATAAATGCTGACTTAAGTAAATGGAAAACAGAATAAAGGATTCTGGGGAGAGAGGATAATGTTCAAAGGCTCGATCTTGTGACCTGACACATTCCAGAAACCTCCTTGCTCCGTGGAGGCAGGTGGTGGGTGTGTGAGAAGGTGAAGGTGAGGACCGAGAGGGCCAGCTCGGAAAGGGCCTCCTGTGCTGTGCTAAGGATCTCCGCTAACTCATTTGGAAAGCAGTGGGACTCGATGAGGGAACCCGAAGAGTTTCGAGGAGGAAGCGCCATGTTGCACTGTGCATTTTGGAAATCTGGGTCCCACGTGGCAGCAGTTGGCAAAGTGTGCTTCTCTGCAGACAGGAGCTAAGATAGAAGCCACGGCAGAGGACCCAATGGAATGGCACCTGCTGTCCTTGAGTGGGAGAGTCTGAAGGCTGGGTGATCTTGGAGGGGAAACCTGGCAAGAGAGGGTGGGGAGTGCCCACAGCACCCTGATTCTGCACGGCTGGGTGGGCGCCATTCCCTGAGAGAACCCTGGGAGCGAGCAGGTTGGGCTGTGAGTGCCGGTCAGGTCTGAGGTCTGTGTCTGGGCTGTTCTGTGATTCTGGCGCCTGGAGCGCAGCATGCCTGAAGGTGCATGGGGAGTTGTGGGCATGTAGATGAACGATGGAAGTGGGGGCTTCACAAGGCCTAAGGGTGGGCTCTGAGCAACTGTGATGCGTAGGCGAGGGGCTGAGAAGGAAAGGCTGGGAGGAGCCGCTGAGAAGAGTATCAAAGAAAACCTGGAGGAGTGTTGACATGTGATGAAGGTGGAGGGGATCTAGGACCTAGGGGACACCTCCGGGTCCATTCAGGAGAAATGATGTGTAGTCAACCCACCCAGGGGCCAGGCTCTGCGGGTCCCATAGGGCACCTGTCCAGCACAGCCTCGTGTTCGTTGGACAGGCCCCACCCAGGCCTTGGCAACATGACTGTCAGACATGCCTCTTGTGCTGTTTAGCTGAGCACGTCTTGCTGAAGAAAAGAAACGGAGTTAATCTGCTCCTGGGCAGGGCTGCCCTCTGGATGGCCTCGGAGACATCAGACAGTGCAGTGGTGGCAGCAGGAATCATGGCTCCGCATCCCATTTTCTTCCGTCCATACGTGCACGTGTGCTAAGTCGGAGCCAGGCCTCTCTGTCCATGGGATTCTCCAGGCAAGAAGACTGGAGTGGGTGGCCGTGTGCAGTGGGTTGCCATGCCCTCTTCAAGGGGATCTTCCTGACCCAGGGATCAAACCCTGTATCTGACGCCTCCTGAATTGGCAGGGTGATTCTTTACCACAGCGCCTCCTGGAAAGCCCTTTTCTTCCGTCCACTGTGCTTTGTTTCTCCCTAATGGACCACACTTGGTGGAAGACAACCTCCCTGAGGACAGCTGTTCCGAGGGGGTCAGTGGCCTGCGGAAATGGTTTATTTTGATTCCCAAGGCAGCAGCCATCACCTTCAATAACAATATTACAACTAACACTCACGTCTGCCTGGGGCTTCTCACTGTAATTCCACCGCAGGACCCTGCTTTGCATAGAAGGAAGGACGTCAAGACCTCAAGAGAGGCCAAGGGCAGCAAAGCTAGACCCCGGTGGGAGTCAGGACTCCAGCCCCCTCATTGATAGTCCCGCTGTCCCCCTTCCTGATGACAGCGATATTCCGCGAGTGGTGACTGCTGGTTGGGACCAGCAGAGTGGGGAAGGGGGCACGTCAAACATCTGGAAGGAAAGTGACTTTAAAGTCCTCCCCAACCCAGGGGCCCTCCAGGGGTTTTCTCGAGGAAAGGCTGCAACTGTGTTAATAGGGACACGGCCTCTGAATGCTGGTTCGTCAAGAAGTGAACAAAAGAGAGGGAAGAAAGGCCGGCTTAAGGCAGAGGCCTTTCAAGTCCCAGCAAGGCGGGTTCAAGGGCGCAGCATGTGGGATGGCCGTTCTGCTGCTCTTTTAAAGAGCACGGATTTATCCACACCATGTGACATGAATGAAATGAGAAGTTTTCAGGGCTGCCAAACCTCTCCATTAAGGTTTTGCAGGAGGCAAAGGCACTGTCAGTAGTGGACACGCATGGAAGTACAATGGCTTGAATGTTTTTGTCCCCACCATATTCACACGTTGGAATCCTAATGCCCACTGTGATGGTTATTAGGAGATGGGGCCTTTAAGGTAGTTAGGTCATGAGGGTGGAGCCCTCATGAATAGGGTTAGTGCCCTTATAGAAGAGGCTCCAAAGGTCCCTCACCCCTTCTGCCTTGTGAGGATACAAGACGCCTGTGACCCAGGAGGGGGCCCTCACCTGGCCACACTGGCACTCCGAGCTCAGACTTCCAGCCTCCAGAACACTGAGCAATCAGCCAGTGTTGTTTATAAGCCTCCCAGGCTATGGCATTACGTTCTAGCTGCCCAAATGGACTAAAATAGGGTGCATGAATTTTCATATAAAACTGCTCCTAAGCGTAACTCTTCATGGCTAGATCATATTTTATCCTTATTGGTGTGGTGCCAGCAGAGAATCTGACTTGAATATTTTCCCAGTTAGCTTATCAGATGTCTCGCCACTACTTATTGAATAACCTTTGCATGTGTGTGTGCTAGGTCACTTCAACTGTGCCGACTCTTTTGTGACCCCTTGGACTATAGCCCACCAGGCTCTTCTGTCCATGGGATTCTCAAGGCAAGAATACTGCAGTGGGTTGCTATGCCCTCCTCCAGGGGATCTTTCCAACCCAGGGATTGAACCTGCATCTCCTTGTGGCTCCTACGTTGCTGAAAGATTCTTTACCACTGAGCCACTGGGGGAAGCCCTGAATAACCTTTGCTTCCTCTTAAGTCTCAAGCATCTCCCTGACTGTGTATTAAATCCTCACATGCAGCAGGCAAGGGGCAGGGTACAGGGGCCAGCATTCTGCAGGCACACATGGTTTGACCACATGCAACTCGAATCCCTGCTCTGCCAGTTTATTTGCTAGGATTGACCCTGGACAAATCACTTAACCTTTTTCAGCCTGTGTGTCCTATTTATAAAACCAAAATATGCAAATTAACGTGTCACTGGTACAGTGCCTGGCACAGGGTGAAGCTCAAGCAAAAGAAGTTATTCTTCATTTTCACTGCTTTCTTGGAATCCACATCCCCCCGTCCTCAGGATGTGTTTTGTTAACATGTCTGTCTGTCGCTGGGATTGTCACCTGGAACAGTGAAACCATTGCTCTTTGGGAGTAAATTCTGGTGGAGAGGGGGCCAGGAAGCTGTTGAAAAAAAAATTCAACCATACTTTGTATTTGAAAATTTTGTAAAACTAATATATTTTTAAGAAAAGTATTTTCTGTATTTTGAAACAAAGCAATGCTGGACACAATCTTGTTGGGTGTGAACATAGAAAAAAATTGAGATTTTAATTGGGGAGGGGCCCTCTGTCAGGGGAACAGAATCAAGGAAGGATTTTGTGTATTAGTAGAATCTTAAAGTGTTTGAAAGGAGATGATTTAAAATAATAGATTTCCAGAGCCAGAATGAATCTTAAAGCTGCCCAGAGGACTCTAACCTTTCTCTCCACTTGGGGCCATTTATCATGTCTCTTCCCAGTAGCTTATTTCCTCCAGGGGAAGATGGTTTGTCCAGGCCCACCCTGTGGCCAGACCCAGGAAGGCCTGACTTTACTAATCCAGGAAGGGGGACATGCCACCATCATCAAAAGTTGACAGAGTTCAAATAAGATGGAGACAGACATGCCCATCACAAGATGTTCATACAAGAGCACTTTTGATAGAGTGATGGGGACATGAACCAGAATGGAATGGTAGGGGGAGACGGTAAAGTGAGGAGTCACAGATAGGGTAGAAGTCTGCAAAGTGCTGGCGAGAGACAGAGAAGTAGCTGAGGGGTGTATGGAAGGAAGGTTGGATTGTCTACTGAAGGTGAGAAAAGCAAACACGTATAAATGCTAGTGGGGATGAGCCAGCCACGTGGTGGAGTGATCAGGTGCTGATCTGAGCCAGCCTGCTGGGTTCAAACCTTGGCATCCCTACTTAGTAGTTGTGTGGCCCCAGGCAGGATTTTCCCCCTTTATGTGCCTCTGTTTGTTCTCATGTAGAAATGCCTCATCATTTCTGCTTCCTCAGGTTACTGTGAGGCTTACATGAACTAATATCAAATTTGCAGAATGGAGTCTGACATATACAAAGACCAAGATAAAGACCATAGAATTACTAGGCAGCTGAAAGGAAGCTGGAAATAGATGAGGAAGAGAGAAGAAATAGTTGATAGAGTAATAATCACAAAAGACTGGAAGGGATGCGATTCAGAGCAGAGGTGGAGGTATTGGGTTTGGGTAAGAGGACAGCTGGCTTCTCTGTTGTAACAAAGGATGGGAAGAGGCAGCTTCCTTCTATTTGTAAATATTCACAGACCTTTCATGATGTCCAGGCACTAGAGGCACAGCAGTCAACGAGACAGGCACAGTGCTTCCATCATGGAGCTTACAGTCCTGTGGCAAAGGAAGATCATGCACATAATACATAATATAGTGATGAAAGTGTTAGTCACTCAGTCATGTCAACTCTCTGCGACAACAATATGGACTATAGTCTGCCAGGCTCCTTTGTCCATGGAATTCTCCAGGCAAGAATACTAGACTGGGGGGTCATTCCCTTCTCCTGGGGATCTTCCCGACCCAGGGATCGAACTCAGGTCTCCTGCACTGCAGGCTGATTCTTTACTGTCTGAGCCATCAAGGAAGCAGCTATGGTTTTCCCAGCAGTCATTTATGGATGTGAAAGCTGGACCATAAAGAAGGCTGAGCACTGAAGAATTGATTCCTTTGAACTGTGGTGCTGGAGAAGACTCTTGAGAGTCCCTTGGACAGCAAAGAGATCAAACCAGTCAATCCTAAAGGAAATCAAATCTGAATATTCACTGGAAGGACTGATGCTGAAGTTCCAATACTTTGGCCACCTGATGCAAAGAGCCAACTCACTGGGAAAGACCCTGAAAGATTGAAGGCAGGAGGGAAAGGGGACGACAGAGGATGAGATGGTTGGATGGCATCATCAACTCAATGGACATGAGTTTGAGAAAACTCCAGGAGATAGTGAAGGACAGGGAAGCCTGGCGTGCTGCAGTTCATGGGGTCACAAAGAGTTGGACATGACTGAGCAACTGAACAAGTGATGAAAAGAAAAAAGGAGATGGGAGAGAGGAGGACCTCCATGGAGGAGGAGGACAGCAGATGCAGTGTTAAATAGGACAGCCAGGGAAAACCACTCTGAGATGGTCCGATTTGACCCAAGATTTGGAAAAAGGGGAAAGGGAGGAGGGAGCCATGTAGTATCTGTTGGAAAAATGTTTCAGGGAGAGGGAATAGCCAGTGCAAAGGCCCTGGGTCTGGATCCCTCTTGGCAGTTGTGGGTAGGTGGATAGTGGGGGTGGGAGTAAGGCTGGGGTCTCCCTTCTTCCTCCCTGAGCCATGCTACCAGAGGGGCTGAACCCTTTTCTCTCCAGAGAAGGAATGGCCTCAGCTTTCTTGACTCATCGATTCATCCAGTAGTCATCTTCAGAAGCACGTTAGATGTGCAGGAGATACAAGACCTCCCCCGCTCCATGGCAATACAGAGATGAGCAGGACCTTGTCCCAGGCCTGCCCCCTGTCTAGGCGGTGAAGCTGCAGTGGTAGCTGAGTGTAAGGAAAGCCTTGCTGTAGGTGTGACCACAATACCAGGGCAGGTTAAGGGATGCTGACTCCCTGTAGAGCAGAGTCTTCAGAATGGGTGAGAGGGACAAGGGACTCACAAAAGGCTCTACAGCCAGGAACTACTTACTGGAGATCCACTGGAGAAGGAAATGGCAACCCCCTCCAGTATTCTTGCCTGGAACATCCCATGGACAGAGGAGCCTGGCAGGCTACAGTTCATGGGGTCACAAAAGAGTAGGACACGACTTAGGGACTAAACAGCAACAAATTACTGAAGAAATCTTCTTTAACAATAGGTTTCACCAGCTCCAACTGCATACATAGATATGTATCCAACTCAACCAACTACATAGATATGTATCACCTCTGAGCTGTAACTTCCTTGGTTTCTAGGGTTTTGAGTGATCTGGATGTGTAATGCAGCATTCTCTTTAAAATCTTTGTATTATAAAGTCTGTCTCCTTTATAAGATGAGTGTAAATGGAGGAGGACCATCCCCGCATGAATGGGTCATCTCGACTCATGTGTCCTTTCCTGCCCCAGTTGTTGACTTGATTTATTCCATAAGTGTTCTGGTCTGGATGACAAATTCTCTGGTATCTCTTCTGGTTGTTGGTGACAGTTTCATGATGAGAAAGAGGAAAGACCAGGAGTAAGTGTTAGGGAAATGCTTGGCATCTCAGTGGCTTGTTTACTTTTCTGATGTGCAGATGACTAGCATAAGAGACGGGAAATTGGCTGGAATCAAAGCCTTCAGTTCTCATGGATGTTTTCTGAGGCTGAGCAGGGGGGAGAGCCAAGAGTGAGCTGGTACCTTTTTGTTCCAACTGATGGAAGCTGATTCACAAACAAAAGTTTGCTGAAATCACATCCAGCGGATACATCAAACCATATTAAGCATGAAGGGAGAGGGGATGGCAGAAGAAGGAGCTGAGTGTTCGGGAGGAGGGCAGAAGAAGACAGAAGCCCATGAGCTTGCTGACATGACATCCCATTGGCACTTACAACACCCTGTAACCAGAGATCTCAGTCATCGTGGAAACACCATTGTCAAGGATACCACTGGTCTCTTCAGAGCTCTGTGCCCAGTAGGGTTTCAGTATCTGTGAGGTCCAAGGGCTCTGGGGCAATGATCAGACCTGCTGAACAGCGAAAGGCCTCTCGGGGACTGTTGAGTGAGACTGTTAGACCTGAGAAGCTGGAAGTGGAGTGGGTGGACCTGGAGGAGGGTAAACACACTGGCGCCAGACACAGGTAGCACTGGGGATAAACCTGAATTTAGTGCAAGCATCATACTGTCAGCAATGTCATTTGCTGCCTGTAAGGCTGAAGAGAAGGGGACGACAGAGGAGGAGATGGTTGGATGGCATCACCGACTCAATGGACATGAATATGAGCAAACTCAGGGAGATGGTGAAGGACAGGGAAGCCTGGCATGCTGCAGTCCATGGGGTTGCAAAGAGTCGGACACGACTGAGCGACTGAACAACAATAAGGCTGAAGCTGCTGAGAGGGGGCCCCCTATACCATCACACGGGATCCTGGCTAACAGTCCAGAAGTGACTGGCCTGTTCCAGCTTTCACTGTGATCTGTGTAAGGAGCTAGCAGGGCAGGAGTTTGTGGTCCTCGCTGTTGGAGCTGTGACTTCAGGAAAGCCTTCCTCTGGCAGTAGAAGCCTACCTCCACCAGAAGGATGTCATCAGGAGACATATGGCAAAGATGCTACGTGGAGGGGCATTTTGCTCCTAACATCCTGGAGAAGAATATTCAGGAAATCAGTCCTGAATATTCATTGGAAGGACTGATGCTGAAGCTAAAATTCCAATACTTTGGCCACCTGATACAAAGAACTGACTCATGGAAAAGACCCTGATGCTGAGAAAGATTGAAGGCAGGAGGAGAAGGGGATGACAGAGGATGAGATGGTTGGATGGCATCACCGACTCAATGGACATGTGTTTGAGTAAACTCCAGGAGTTGGTGACAGACAGGGAAGCCTGGTGTGCTGCAGTCCATGGGACTGCAAAGAGTTGGACATGACTGTGTGACTGAACTGAACTGAACTGATCCTAGAGAAGGAGTTAGCAAAGCATAGCTCACAGATAAAATCTGGGCAGCTACCTGTTATCATGTGCCTCTCAAGTCAAGATGATTTGACTTAAAAAAAAAAAAACAACTTACTTATTTATATATTTGGCTGTGCCGGGCCCCAGCCACCGCTTGCAGGATCCTTAATCTTCATTGCAGCATGTGGGATCCCCAGCCATGGGATTTTTTTAGCTGTGGCCTGGGGGATCTTTAGTTGCATGGGGGGTCCCGAACAGGGATCAAATCTGGGCCCCCACCCCAACACTGAGAGTGCGGAGTCCCAGCCCCTGGAACACCAGGGAAGTCCTTGCTTTTTTAAAGGGTTGCAAAAAGTCAAAATAAGGATAACATCAATATCAAGTTCTTTATGACATGTCATGCGCTGTTCTACATCTCTGCATTCATTAGCTTGTTTAATCTCTACAGTCACTCCATGAACAAACATAAGCCTGGAGCAGTAGTCAGAGGTCACACAGCTAAGGATTAGTTCAGTTAGAATGCAGACCCTGGGAGTCTTATCTCAGAGCTTGGACCCTTAACTTGCTTCCCCTATGACAAGTTCTCCAGCACTATTAGGGTAGATAGAGTGTAAGTCTAGGAGAGAGATTCAGGTAACACGATCTGGCAAGTTCACCGGAAAGAAGCAAGGGGATAGAGTTTCTGTTGGGAGGGATGAAAAAATCCTGGAGATGGTGATGGCTGCACGATCTTGTGAACATACTGGATGCCACTTAATTGTACACTTAAAAAGGACAAAATGGAAATTTTGTGTTATGCATATTTTTCCACAAAAAGCCTTTGACTGTGTGGGTCACAACCAACTGCAGAAAATTCTTAAAGAGGTGAGAATACCAGACCAACTTACGTATCTCCAGAGAAACCTGTATGCAGGCCAAGAAGCAACATTTAGAAGTGGACCTGGAACAACGGACTGGTTCAAAACTGGGAAAGGAGTACATCAAGGCTGTATATTGTCACCCTGCTTATTTAACTTCTATGCAGAGTACATCATGGGAAATGCCCAGACTGGATGAATTACAAGCTGGAATCAAGATTGCTGGGAGAAATATCAACAACCTCAGATATGCAGATGATACCAAAGAGCCTCTTGATGAAGATGAAAGAGCAGAGTGGAAAAGCTGACATAAAACTCAACATTCAAAAAACTAAGATCATGGCATCTGGTCCCATCACCTCATAGCAAATAGATGAGGAAAAAATGCAAACAGTGACAGATTTTATTTTCATGGCTTCTAAAATCACTGTGGATGGTGACTGCAGCCACGAAATTAAAAGATGCTTGCTCCCCGGAAGGAAAGCTGTGACAAAGCTAGGCAGCATTTTAAAAAGCAGAGATGTCGCTTTGCTCACAAAGGTCCGTATAGTCAAAGCTATGGCTTTTCCATTAGTAATGTACACATATGAAAGTTGAACCATAAAGAAGGCTGAGCGCCAAAGAATTGATGCTTTTGAATTGCGGTGCTGGAGAAGACTGTTGAGAGTCCCTTGGACTGCAAGAAAATCAAATCAGTCAATCCGAAAGGAAATCAACGCTGAATATTCATTGGAAGGAATGATGGTGAAGCTGAAGTTCCAATACTTTGTCTACCTGACACAAAGAGCTGACTCATTGGAAAAGACCCTGATGCTGAGAAAGATTGAAGGCAGGAGGAGAAGGGGACAACAGAGGATGAGATGGTTGGACGTGACTGACCCTAGATCATCCTTTTCCTTGCTTTTCTCCTCACCATGTGTCCGGGGCACCACATACTTACGTTTATGTGTCCTTGGGTGGCATCATCAATTTAATGGACATGAGCTTGAGCAAACTCCAGAAGATTGTGAAGGACGGGGAAGCCTGGTGTGCTGTAGTTCACAGGGTCACAAAGAGTCAGACATGACTTAGCGATTGAACAACAACCACCCCCCAAAATGAAAAAGTCATTTAAAAACACACCCTTGGACCCTGTTGGGAGCCCTCACTCTGTCCATGTGACCGGCTCTAAATCAGTCTTTCCCTCAGTTTCTCCTCACCGTGTGTCCAGGGTGCCACATAGTTATCCTGTGTCCCTGGAGGATCAACAGGCAGGAACCCCAGTGGCCTCTGTGCACAGGTTGAACACACACATTCAGTATCCTCCCAAAACTGTTAGGGAAGAATCAATCATCTGCAAATTCATGACTTGTGCTTCAGTTTAATCTTCTATTCTCAGGACTAATCAGCTGTTTAAGTTGGGTCCAGACTCTTAATTAAAGCTGTCAGCTCTTGAAAGTTCATTTACCGAGCCTGCCTCTCCAGTGAGAAACCAAGGATGTGGGAGATTCTAACACAGCTATGAGACCCCAGCACACTAGAACGTGACCTTACCTCCAAACAACTGGGCTTGGATGCAGAGGTTAAACAGAAATGCCATTTGCAGGTTTGCCCATTGCTTTTCACTGAAAACAAATCCAACTATGCATGTTATTCTCTTTTAAGACGCTATTTTTATTTATTATCTTAGCTACTGCTTGGAAAGAGTATTATGTTTGTGGTGGAAAGGAGACTAACTTCTCAAAACGTAGAGCTTTGGAGTAATCAACCTCCATCCTAACTATGGCTGAGAATATTGGGTGGGGTCGAGCGGACAGTGGTTGTTACTAACATTGCACCTTGTTTTACAGAGTTCTTTATAGTGTGCAAAGGGCTTTCCCGTACATTTTTTTCACTTGGATGATCTAAGCATCTTTGTTTCTATGATTTCAGAATTTGATTAATTATCTTTAGCAAATTTTTCTCACCAGATCATCTTCTTCTGTCACTCAACCAAGCAGGTCTCAGCATTCCCCTGTCACAAGAGATGCATGCTTATTTTAATAACAATGGAGGCCAAACCTAATTAGAAAAAAAAAAATCCCTTGCCAATTCATGCAGTTCATTTTGAGCCAAACATCTGCAGCCTGAGTTTCTTTGAATGACAGTATGCCCCATTCTTTGGGATCTAAGAAGTGAAACAGTGTCTTGCACATGTATAAATAATATGTGGGAACACACTATGCAAACTACTGGAAAGACTTAGGAAGAAAAGTCCCACTTGAGCAAGGTGCTGTGCAAGGCTGAGAAGGTGAGTGAGACAGGGTCACCCTGTTTTATTATAAGTTTTATTATTATTTAATAATAATAGACAGTAATATCTATTAATATATTATATATTAATAGATATAATAGCATCTATTATTTATATAATAATGTCTATAATAATAATTTATTGTTATTTAATAATAATAATAGGCCAACAGATCAGGAAATGGCTGCCATTGAAAATGGGGTTTTTTTTACTCCCAGATCCCAAAGGAGGTGGCACACCGCATCATGCAGGGCTACCTGGAGTAGCACCGGGTCCCTTAAGAGGCAGAGGAAGGGGGAACTGTGGACAAGACCCTTTATTGTGGTTTGCAGAGGAAGCAAGGGTGAGGCTGGGTAAGCAGCTTCGGACTGGCTGTTTTGGATAACTTCAGTAGACTGTGGGGCATAGGAGCTGACCCTGTGTGTCTGGGACAACTGTAATCCCTGGGTTTATTAAACCAGATAGATGCATAGAAGTTCAGTACCTAGCTCTCGGTTGATTATGGTAGGTGGATGGTGACCCAGCGTGTAGGATCCCAATAAGGGAGGTGGTGGGGCAGGGGAGGGGTTGGGCTCTAGATTGATTGGTTTGCATTTGAAAGATGCCCTCCCAGGCCAGTGGTTTACTATCTCTAGGAATTTACTAACCCTGAGTGAAGCTGCCCCTCCAAAGTCAGCAAGTTCCCCGATGTCAAAGCATCAGATAAAATAAAAGACACGGTTAGTGCACGCCACCCAGGGGCTTCCATTCTAGTGTGGTGAGCAGCCAAGGAAGCTGAAACCAGAACCAAATCTCGAGACCTTGGTTCCTTCCGCTGTAAGAGGAGGAGTTTAGACTAGGTAAATGACAACGTTTCTTTAAAGTCTCCCATCTGTGATTCCATGCAATAATTAAATACGAAAAAGGCAATAAATGCTGTAGCAGAACGCTTTGGGAGGAGAAGGAAAAGGTGGCTGAGAATTGAAAATTGGGTTTTGAGTTTAGCAAGGGGTTGGGCTTGGGAAGGTGATGGAACGGGTTGGCTGGTGAAGGAGAGCAGGGGCGGGGATTCATCTCAGAGGCACCAGGTGGAAACCAACTTGGAGCAGAGGCTCTCAAGCGGAGGTAATTGTGCCTCCCTGCCCCAGGGGACATGATCTGGAGGCATTTTTGTTTGTCCCAGTTTGCCGGGTGTGGGGAGGGCTGCACCTGCTGTAAAGCAGGTAGAGGCCAGGGATGCAGCTAAACATACTGGAGTGTACAGTTAGCTGCCCCGACAGCCAACACCAACCCTGAAACATCAGTAGTGCTGAGGTGGGGGAAACCCAGGGTTAGAGGGAGTGTTAGTAGGAAACCCCGGAGAAGGGAAAGGCTACCCACTCCAGCAGTCTGGCCTGGAGAATTCCAGGGACTGTACAGTCCATGGGGTCGCAAAGAGTCGGACACGACTGAGCGACTTTCCCTTACTTTCTTAGTATGAATAAGTGTGTGGCTTGTGGTACCCCAGTCAGAAGCCCTGAGTGCTCCTCAGGACCTGGCCTGGAGGCAAGAGAAAAGAAAGATGGTAGGAGACGATTGTGCTCAGCATCGCATCCTCTCCATACCCCTGGTTACAGTAAACCAAATAGATACCAAACGCAGGGTTCCCCTCACCTGGAGCCCTCTCATATTCCAAGAAAGACGCTGGAGAGAGTTTGTTGAGCTTTGCTGTTTGTATAAGCAGAATTTTAAATTTTTATGAAGTCAAATCTGTCTGCATTTCCTCTTAGGGTTTCTTCTTACACTTCTGAATTTTAGAAGTCCTTCACATTCGCTCCTCATACCTCATCAAGATTTGATAAATATTCTCGTCCATCTTCATACCAATTTCGTATGGGTTGCCTTCTTTAAATATTTAACTTGTTTAATTCAGTCTTTTCCAGAGGTGCTATAAGAGTTCTTGGCGATAATGTAAGATGATTTTAAGAATTCCATTGGTAAATATTTTGGGGGGTAATGGTTTTGTGTTCTTTTCAAAGGAGTATATATTCATGATATGAAACCCATATTTTCACCAATGGCATTGCTTAGGTTAAGAAGTTTTAAAAAGATGAGTCAATTTAAAAACTTAAGTAGATAGTAGAATGGGGGATAAACAAAATATGGCAAACTGCTGATAGGAATAGGAGCATTATTATGGTCTGAGAAATACCAGTTAAATCCACTTGAAATTTATAAATCAGGGAACACTTAACCTGATTTCCCTCCAACTCACCTCCAGATTATTAATCAACTACTTCAAACCATTTATCGAATTTTTCATCGATAATAATTTTTAAAAAAATCATACATCAGTTCTAGACAATCTTTTTTGTTCCATTAACCTTTCATTAATCTTGAGCTGTGACCACACTTTTAATTACTATACTTGACTTAATGTCTGCAAGTCTTCCCTCCCAACAAGGAGTGCTGATTTTGAAAACAGGGGTCAGGGTCAGGGCTCCTCTGTCCATGGAATTCTCCAGACAAGATTACCAGAGTGGGTTGCCATTTCCTTCACCACCATGACCTGGCTTCAATCTCTGGCTGGGGACCCAAGCCGTTGCAGGCCAAGGACACTCAAGATCAAGACTAATGGTTAAATTAAATAATTTCCCTCCCAACAAGGAGTGCTGATTTTGAAAACGGGTCAGGGTCAGGGCATGGTGAAAGGTCAGTGACTCGTGGACAGCAGCATGCCCAGGAGAGCCCCTGGGCTCCACCCGAGTATAATAGATTATGGTTACAGGCCAGAGCTGGCCAGGTATACCCAGACCCTTGAACTAGAAGTGTGAGCGCTCTGCCATCCCAAGGGGAAATGAAGAGAGACAAGAAAGATATGTCACGCATTGATTGCAATGTGAGGAACCAGTGATACTCTGCAGTTAAAAACCAGACTGTCAGAATGGCTGCTATCCAAAAGTCTACAAGCAATAAATGCTGGAGAGGGTGTGGAGAAAAGGGAACCCTCTTACACTGTTGGTGGGAATGCAAACTAGTACAGCCACTATGGAGAACAGTGTGGAGATTCCTTAAAAAACTGGGAATAGAACTGCCATATGACCCAGCAATCCCACTGCTAGGTATACACACCGAGGAAACCAGAATTGAAAGAGACGCGTGTACCCCAATGTTTATCACAGCACTGTTTACAATAGCCAGGACGTGGAAGCAACCTAGATGTCCATCGGCAGACGAATGGATAAGGAAGCTGTGGTACATATACACAATGGAATATTACTCAGCCATTAAAAAAAAATACATTTGAATCGGTTCTATTGAGATGGATGAAACTGGAGCCCATTATACAGAGTGAAGTGAGCCAGAAAGAAAAGCACCAATACAGTATACTAATGCATGTATATGGAATTTGAAAGATGGTAACAGTAACCCTATATGTGAGACAGAATAAGAGACACAGATGCATAGAACAGTCCTGTGGACTCTGAGGGAGAAGGTGAGGGTGGGACGTTCTGGGACAATAACATTGAAACATGTATATTGTCATATGTGAAGCGGAACACCGTTCCATGTTCTATGCATGGGACGGATGCTCAGGGATGGAGCGTTGGGATGACCCAGAGGGATGGGATGGGGAGGGAGGTGGGAGGAGGGTTCGGGAAGGGGAGCACATGTGAACCCATGGCTGATTCATGTCAATGTATGGCAAAAACTACTACAATATTGTAAAGTAATTAGCCCCCAACTAAAAAAAAATTAAAAAATTAAAAAAAAAAAAAAAAACCAGACTGTGTGTGATGAAATCTGAGACCTGAAGGGAGACCCAGGACGAGGCACAGGGTGAGTCATAGTACCCTTCCTGTTGCCAGCTCATCCGGCTATGAGGCAGAATGATTATTGTTGCAAACAATTTTGAAAAGACATTTCCATCTATCAGGAAAACATAAACACACACACGCACTCACTCACACACACACACAATGTTCTATCTACAAGTATGTGAGTCCTAAAGAAATTTAGGATTTCCGGTTTCAAACTTAAAACCTGTGAGGAAATAGGCATTGGCTTCCTCTACAGAGTTCTTATTAAATCACAGGGTTCTTTAAATACACAATGATTTTGCAGTGATTTTTATTGTTTCTTTGAAGTATACCAGCAGCGTGGCTGAAGGTCTAGATGGAACTTTTAAAAAATGAGAAAATTATGAAAAACATCTCCTCAAACCTACATATCCTACAAATCAGTGGGGGAAATTATTTAATTTAACCATTAGTCTTGATCTTGAGTGTCCTTGGCCTGCAACGGCTTGGGTCCCCAGCCAGAGATTGAAGCAAGGTCATGGTGGTGAAGGAAATGGCAACCCACTCCGGTAATCTTGCCTGGAGAATTCCATGGACAGAGGAGCCTGGCAGGCTACAATCCATGGGGTTGCAAAGAGTCAGGCATGACTGAGCAACTGTCACTCACTCACTCACGGTGGTGAAAGCACCAGATCCTAGCTACTAGACCAGTGGTCAGTGACCAGGGCCCTGGCCTTCAGCTTTGCGGAAAAGAATTCCCACAAAGACGAAAATAGTGAAGCAAGTCAAGTATTATATTAAGAAGACAAAGAATTACCATGCTTGTGGATAGACACATGTGTGGACTCGGAAAGAAACAGAGTCGCTGAGTCACACCCTCATGGCACTTTGAATACTTCTGTGGGACATTTCTTCTGGGTCTTCTTTGGCCAGTCACTATGATTTGCCTGGTTCACAGTCTCTATTTGAAATATCTCGGGATCCTCCCACATATACGCATGCATCTCTTAGCCAAGATGGATTCTACCAAAAAGGCATCTGGGTAGAACCTCCCTTAACATGACTCCCCTTTGGCCTCCAAGGAGCCTGTTCTGTGCATGTGTGGTCAGGAAGGTCTCCTGACTTCAGGAATGAAACATGTGGTCTGAGCAGGGCCCAGTCTCCTCTCTTAATTGTCCTGCTAGTCTCGTCTTGGCATTTCAGTCAATAGGGAATGGATCTCCAGTAGCTTTGCCCTAGGTGGGCAGGGGAGAGGTCCATCTGCCTCCTGCCTCAGTCTCACATACAACTTTTAAACACACAGAGCACAAAGTGGGCTGAATACCAAGGGCAGATAGGTTTATCTCTCCCCTGACCCAGTGCAGCTGGCAAAGTAGGGTGAAACTTCATGGCCCTATAGCCCCCACCCAGAACAGAATCTGACAGAACTGACGAAACAGTGGGCCTGGAAAGGGCCTTAGAGTGCTTTGACTCCCAAAGCTTATCCTCCAGAGGAAGAAGCAGAGGACACTAATACTCAAGCATCTCCTGCTCCCCCACAAAGGGACTCCACTCTTATTTTTCCTGCCACCAAAAAGCAAATCATTTTCACATTTGGTTGGAGGCACTGGTTGAGTCAGTCTCGCTGCCTCTGTTGAACTTCTGAGATCTTAAGTTTGGAGGCAATGTGATGGACAACATCTCACCAGAAGTAGTTGTTGTTCAGTCACTAAGTCATGTCCAACTCTTTGTGACCCCATGGACTGCAGCACACCAGGCTTCCCTGTCCATCAACTCCCGGAGCTTGCTCAGACTCATGTCCATTGAGTCGGTGGTGCCATCGAACCATCTCCTCCTCTGTCGTCCCCTTCTCCTCCTGCCTTCAGTCTTTCCCAGCATCAGGGTCTTTTCCAGTGAGTCAGCTCTTCACATCAGGTGGCCAAAGTATTGGAGCTTCAGCTTCAGCATCAGTCCTTCCAATGAATATTCAGGGTATATTTCCTGTAGGATTGACTGGCTTGATCTCCTTGCAGTCCAAGGGACTCTCAAGAGTCTTCTCCAACATGGCAGTTCAAAAGCATCAATTCTTTGGCACTCAGCCTTCTTCATGATCCAATTCTCACATCTGTACATGACTACTGGAAAAACCATAGCCTTGACCATACAAACCTTTGTAGGCAAAGTGATATCTCTGCTTTTTAATACACTGTATAGGTTTTGTCACGTCTTTTCCTCCAAGGAGCAAGTGTCTTTTAATTTCTTGGCTGAAGCCACCATCTACAGTGATTTTAGAGCCCAAGAAAACAGTCTGCCACTATTTACACTTTTCCCCCATCTATTTGCCATGAAGTGATGGGACTGGATGCCATGATCTTTGTTTTTTGAATGTTGATTTTTAGGCCAACTTTTTCACTCTCCTCTTTCACTTTCATCAAGGTAAGTGAAAGCAAAAGACGAAGGGCAGATGCTGAGTCAGGCTAGAATAAAGGCTGAGTCATGCTACAGCAGGTGCTGAGTCGTGCTAAAGCATGCTAGCCTGTGGGGTTAACCGGATGAGAGGAATCCCAGAGGAGTCTGTCTCTAAGTCAGATGAAATTCTCAAGTGGAAACCTAGGTGGGAGTTGAAACATTGCTCAAGTGGGAGGCAGGAAAGGACCTGAGGTCAGCTTCCCCGTCAAAGGCTTGGGTTTGTGGCTAGATTAGGATGCTATCCATTCTGGAAAAGCCGGGGTGAGAATGCACCCTCCCTCTGTACTTCTCCAAGGCGGGCTGCAGGAGCTCCTGGCGACTGAAGAAGGCTTTGCAAAAGAGAGCTGGATTTATAAATAATGCATTTCCTTTGTCTTGCAGGAATTCTGGAGGCAGAGGTACAATCAGATCAGCTGTGAACAGCTTACATAGCAAATCTAATAGGTTTGTAAATTAGATTTTGTGTTCATTTGTTTTTGCTGTAAGGCAGCTATTAATCTGCTTCTCCTCTTTGCTGGATGGTGCCCTTCTTACTTAGCAAATAGATCTGTTTCTTTTCACTTTGGCTTTGCATTTCCTAATCAGTGGCTGGGGGGGGGGGAGGCTGTTGATAGAAGAGCCCAGGAAATGGGCCCCAGTCTAGAGGCTGCAGAGATGGGAAATTCAGATGGTAAGAGTCTTTCTGAAAAGGAGCCCACCCACTTGGAGGCACTTGAGCCACCAATGAGCTTATTCATAACTTGAATTTTTGCCAAATAATGGAGACTCTGAAAGGAATCAGGATTTTTACCCAGTTTCATGGGGAGAGATAAAGATGGAAAATAGAGCACTCAGAAACTTTGTTGAGACCTCTTAAAAATATTTAGGAAGTCATCTCAGAACTGTTAACCTTGATTATTGAAAGTGAAGTGAAAGTCGCTCAGCCATGTCCGACTGTTTGTGACTCCACGGACTATACAGTCCATGGAATTCTCCAGGCCAGAGTACTGGAGTGGGTAGCCTTTCCCTTCTCCAAGGGATCTTCCCAACCCAGGGATTGAATGCAGGTCTCCCTCATTGCAGGCAGATTCTTTACCAGCAGAGCCACAAGGGAAGCCCATGATTACTGAAGGCACACTCTAAATCTAAAAGAGTGTTTCCCCAAATGACAGTCTTTGGCCAGAGGACAGCTTGATACTGGAGAGTGAGAAAATGCTTTACAAGCCAACAGACCCAGGCTTGCCACTGGCTATGGTTGGACCATGCCTAGTCCCCATTCAGAGAATATCTTCCTCTTCCACACCCTCTTTCTGTAAATGGGGAGACTGAGGCTCAGAGCGATAGAGTGCTTTGCCTGTAGTCTCATAGCTTGTGAAATCTTTCCACTATACCTTCTGCCTCTGTTCATGAAAACAGCAAAAATTGCAAAGGGTCAGGTCTTCTGTTTGCTCTGATAGCTCCCTTTAGGCCTGTCAGCTGCAGGAATACTCAAAATCCTTGAATTTTCTGTTCTCTGCCAAAGTTGCGTATTTTTGAATCTCTGACAGGTAGTACCAGCTAGAGGAGTCAGAAATGTTGCAAATGGAGGTTTGTGGGGAGAAAGCACATCCCCCAAATAAATTTCTTCTCGACCTACAAAAAACAAAATAGAGCCCTGGGTTTAGACCTATTAAAAGGATTTCATGTTTTTTAGCATGGCTGTTCCAAGATAAATGCAGAGGACATAGATGTTTGGTTTGAATCCTTTCAAGCTCCAGAATTTGGCATCACAAATCCACTTGTCATTCTAACTGAGAGAATGTGCTGTCAGCACACACAAAAGGAACTTGCTATGTGACCCACATGCATCACTGTGGTTCCTGCACTGCCTTTAGAGATGTAATTGTAACCTGGTTTCTTAGAAACTCACTGGCATAGATTTCAAGCAGCTGAATTCAAGCAGGTCCTGTAATGCCTGAGTCAGGTGGGAAGATGATAGTACGCACCCAGAATTATGTATGAGTGGCCTCAGGCATTCGGAGTCAGCCAGCAACTTCATCCATCTAGGCTCCCCCAGGGTCAAATTCAAATTCAGCAAGCACTTATTTATTGAGCATCTGCTATGTTAGACCATTGGGGAATGCAGAAACGAGTGAGGGAGGACCCCTGCTGACAATCTAGTGGGGGAGAGAAACAGCAGGAATAGCTGGAACAAGGCTGATATTTGAAGAGGCATCTTACAAAGGAGGGATAATGAGATAAGGCTACATCCCATTGCCCCAGTATGAGTTTTTGTTTTCGTCTTTATTAAGTTTGCAAACCATCTTATGATACTAGTTGTTAATACAAATGCTCTGCAGAGTTTTGCAAAAGTGGCTTGAAGAAGGATTACTATTCCGACAGTGACTGCTAAGTTTCACTCAGAGGAAACATTGTGGGTGGGAGAGGGGAGAAAGATAGTTTATCACCCCCTTCCTGTCTCCCAGAATATATGTAGGTTATACCTGAGGGAGAGAGTTGGTGCATTCTAGAAGATAAATAGACTTCCTTCCCTTCCCAGGTAATAACTGCAATTTTGCTCCTCCGAAGAAGTTTACATTCAAGCTCGTGCAAAAACAAAACTATTAGGCTTGTCATTGGCTTGCTAACAGATCATATCTCCCCTCTTCCTCCTTTTTTCTCCCCCCACTTCCAGAGCTGAAGTTGTGATAAATGGCTCCTCATCGCCAGCTGTTGTTGACAGAAGTAATGAAAGCATTAAGCACAACATCCAGCCAGCCTCGGCCAAATGGAGACACAACCAGACGCTCTCTCTGAGGATCAGGTAGTGGTAATTACCTCTAGGACAAGAGACAGACTTGGCCTTCTTCGGCACAAGCCGGCAAATTGCCGCTCTCCATCACCTAAGGAAGTCAGGATAGAAATAAAATGTTTACCTCTCACAGAGGCAGGTTTCATCTCTAAGCGATCAATTGGAAATAAAAACCCCAGAAAAGCCCAGCAGCCCAACATGTGTGTGTGGCAACTCGAGTAGGGAGGTGGCAGGAGCAACCAGCTGAGGTCCTGGGTTTGGAAGGAGCGGGGCTCGGGGTCAGCAGCAGAGAGAGCCTGGCAGGGGTGAGGGGGTGGGCATAGAGATCACAGATGGCTTCTTTCCAGAGGAACCTGAAGCAGCAGTCCTTTCAGCGGCGAGGGTCCTCCCGTTTGCCTTTGGAGAGTTGGCCCCTCCCGTGGTCATTGAGTCAGCAAGCCCCTCCCTGATAACATGAAAGTGAAAAGTCACATCCCGGCAGCCGGTGACCCAGGAGCTGACGGGACACCTAACCACAAAGGGAGGGTCTGTTTAACCAAAGAGCAGCTCTTGTCCTGATCTTTAAAAAACAAAAAAATTGATTCATTAATTTATTTTTGGCTGTGCTGGGTCTTTGTTGCTGAGTGGACTTTTCTCCAGTTGCGGTGCGTGGGCTTCTCATTGCGGTGGATTCTCTTGTTGTGGAGCACAGGCTCTAGGGCACGTGGGCTTCAGTAGCTGCCGTGTGTGGGCTCAGGAGTCGCCCTGTGTGGGCTCAGGAGTCGACGTTCCCAGGCTCAGGAGTCGACGTTCCCAGGCTCAGGAATCATGGTGCACAGGCTCAGCTGCCCCTTGGCATGGGGAATCGTCCCAGATCTGGGATCAAACCCATGTCTCCTGTGGCTTCTTTACCACTGAGCCCCCAGGGAAACCCCTCTTGTCCTGATCTTTGTGGAGAGAGGTTTCCAGAGCAGTGTGGTCATTGTTGGGCGGTGGGAATGGGGATCTGTGGGGTAGGGATTCCAAGGTCAGTACAGTGGCCACTTGGCTTTGACAGAGCCGCGATAGACCCGGCACGGACTGGTCAGTGTAGCCCAGCCATTCCCTTGCAGACGTTGTGCTGGGAGCTGACGTGAATCAGACATGCTCGCAGGAAACACAAGTGTCACAGGGCTAGAGCAAGGCGGTGAGACACTGACAATGGGCAGTGTTACCGCACAGACATAGGTGGGGAAAGTGCAGACTGGGCTGAGAGCTTCATTATGAAAGGGGACTAAAAGGGCCAGCCAGGAGAGGACTTGCCAGGAGCAGTGGGTTTTGAGGGATGCTTAGGAGTTTGCCAGGCATGCCATGCTGCTGCCTGAAGTCTGCTGTCTGTGCTCAGCGTTGCTGGAGCACCCCTTGGGAGGAGGGGAGGAGGGGATGATGGTGTGGTAGCTAGGACTAGGCAGGAAAGCTCTGACATCACGGGGAGAAGGCCAAGAACGGGGGTGCGGGGGCCCGGTAGTCAGCCTCGACCTTAACCGCCGGAAGGGCCACCACGCAAAGTGGGGAGCTGCCCCCTTCAGCTGGGCGCACTGTCAAAATGCCCCCACCCCCTGGTTCTTGAAGCTTGGCTTTGGGACCTGAGGAGGTGTGGGGAGTAGGGAGGATGAGCTGGGAGGGCTGGCAGCTGAGAAAGTGCCTGAAGGAGTGGACCCCTGTCACCTCCCTTCTGCCCCCCTCATTCAGGGTCTCTTCTGAGGTTCCTGTGGTGGGGGGGCCCGGCCTTCGTCTTACACCCCAACAGCTGCCAGCCTGCCCTTACTGACCCCTGGTCAGCGGCCCTGCGGAGCACTAGGCCTGAGGCTGCTGTAACAAACATCCACCAACTTAGTGGCTTCAAACAAAAGAAAATGCATTCTCTTACTGTTCTGGGGGCCAGAATTCACGTCATGTCTGAAGGCTCCAGGGGACACTCTGTCTTCACCCCTTCCAGCCTCTGCTGACTCCAGGCACTCCCCGCTGTGTGGCCGAGCCTCTCCAGTGCCTGCCCCGTCTCCACAGAGCCTTCCCTGCTCCGTCTGTGTGTCCCCTCTCCGGTCTCTGATAAGGACACTTGTCATTGGATTTAGGCCCAGTAGAGTAACCAAGATGACCTCGAGATCCTTAATTTAATTACATTTGCAAAGATGCTGTTTCCAAATATAGCACTGCACAGTTCCCAAGGGTTAGGAAAGTGAAAGTGAAAGTGAAGTGAAAGTCGCTCAGTCGTGTCCGACTGTTTGCAACATCCATGGACTATACAATCCACAGAATTCTCCAGGCCAGAATACTGGAGTGGGTAGCCTTTCCCTTCTCCAGGGGATCATCTCAAGCCAGGGATCAAACCCAGGTCTCCCACATTGCAGGTGGATTCTTTACCAGCTGAACTACCAGGGAAGCCCCATATATTTGGGGGAGCTTCTATTCACCCCAGGCTTCCCTGGTGTCTCAGATGATAAAGAATCTGCCTGCAATTGAGGAGACCTGGATTCAATCCCTGGGTGGGGAAGATCCCCTGGAGAAGGGAATGGCAATCCACTCCAGTATCCTTGCCTGGAAAATCTCATGGACAGGAGCCTGGTGAGCTACAGTCCATGAGGTCGCTGAGTCAGACATGACTGAGCAACTAACACTTTCACTTTCATTCACCCTAGTCTGGCTCAGTGGTAAAGAAACTGCCTGCCAATGCAGGAGATGGAGGTTTGATCTCTGAGTTGAGAAGATCCCCTGGAGAAGGAAATGGCAACCCACTCCAGTATTCTTGCCTGGCAAATCCCATGGAGAGGAGCCTGGCAGGCTATAGGGTCTTAAGAGTTGGGCACGACCAAGTGACTGAGCACCCACACGCACCACCTGTGTGTGAAAGCTTTCTACCAGAACAAGCCCACCTGTGACTGCCACTTGCCTTTTCTCCCACCGTGGGGTAGAGAAAAGGATATCCCCACCCCTTTGGAGAAGAACAGACTGTGGCCTTCGTGGGGAGCCTGCAAACGCACAGCCACCTCGGCAGGAACAACGTGCCTTCACCCAGCGGGGAAAAAGGATTTACTTCATCTTCCTTCAATTAGTCACCAACATTATTCATAATAAAGATTCTGTGAGTGATTTGGAATGCTGTTTAATAATTGGTAGTAATTTCTCATAATTAGTTAGAAATTAATTCAGGCACAGAGGAGTTTCTCTATGGGCTTTCTGGGGGCTCCTTGCTTTTAAATAACTCTGGGGTACGCAATTGCAAAGGTTTCAGCAATTTCCAAGCCATATTAGTTTGTCAATTGCATCATCTTTGGTGAAGGTTCAGTAAATAAAAACAATGCCTCTGTTTTCCATTAGGAGATAGAAATTATTCATCAAGGGTGGTTTCCCATGCATGAAGACATGAGATTCAGGTCATTAATAAGGCAAGACCAGTGGAAGAAGAGTGTCATGCCCTGTCAAGCATTCTAGCCACCCCTGGACAATGCCAAAGGCTCCCAAACCTGGACCCACCTAAGAGTCCCCTGTGGAGCCTTTCAAAGCATTCTGAGACCCGGGCCATGCTGAGAATCAGGATTTCTCAGGCATCAGCCTGGACCTTCTGAATTCTTTATGGTTCCTCAAGTGATTGAATGTGCACCCCACCAGGATACATCACAGGTTATGACCATCTCAGAGCACACAGACTCTCGGGGATCAGTGTTACAGACCGTCTGTTCAGTGGGGCAGCCACCTTGCAGACCCTTACGTTTGCAAGGTATGTGATGGTCCTGTCCCTCTGGAGCTTGGGAAAAGAACAGTCTCATCCTATCTGATCTAGATGGGGGCTCACTTGCTAGAAGAAGTGAAGTTAATCCCAGCTGATCTGGGTACTAGATTTCCTTCTCCTGATGACTTGAATCATTTTTGAAAATCTTTGGGGCAGTGTGTGTGTGTGTGTGTGTGTGTGTGTGTGTGTTAGTCACTCAATCACGTCCAACTCTTTGCAAACTCATGACTGTATAGCCTGCCAGGCTCCTCTGTCCATGGGATTCTCCAGACAAGAATACTGGAGGGGACCCAGGGATTGAACCCAGGTCTCCTGTACTGCTGGTGGACTCTTTACCATCTGAACTTCCAGGGAAGCCCTTAGGACAGTATACAGTTTTTATAATAAAATCTCCAGTTAGGATCCCCAGCTTCTTGGGGTAAAATTCCCCAGGGGAATCAGAGGATTCCGGTGCCTTTTCTGACCACATCCCATCCCATTTATGTGCTTTGCTAGATGATTCTGGGACTTTCCCCCGAGAACTCACCCTGGAGCCGAGAGAGCTGTCCTATTGTTTTGTCCCCAACACAAAGCAATGCTGCTCTATGGGACCAGACCTCTCTGGGCTTTGTAAATCACAATCGACAAACTCCGAGCTCGGTAGCAGTGAGGAGGGCCACAAAGCACACAGCACAGAAAGGACCAGCGCACAGACTTCAGGCCATGTTCTTGGGCCCACGGAGGGGGAGTGGTTGACACACCCCACTGCCGTCTGGGAGGCCCCTGTGCCCAGAGAAGGCTGCCAGGGAGGAAAACAGGCTCTGAGGAAGAAGGGACAGGTGGCATCTTGGTTTCTAGTTCCTAATTCAGGACTGCTTGTCAGATGGTGACCCTGAATCCCACTCAGAGAAGGGGGTCTGACATAGGATGACTACTGTCTGGGTTTGCCCGAGATTCAGGGACACAGTTTACTCCTGGGGCACAGAGCTTTCAACCTAAGACTGTGCTTTCCTAGGCAAACCAGCTCGATGGGTCACCCTTCCTTCCAGGTCCCTCCATGATGAACTCACATTGAGTCCTAATGATGTCATTTCCCAGGGTGGGTGTCTTTGTCTCTTAGAAAGGGGGTGTGAGCACAGCAACCAGATTGGCCTCTGGGCCATTTTGCCAGTCTATGCCTGGAACCCGTTCTCAGAGGGCATCTGACCTCTCACTTCACCTGGGTATGGGTCTGCAGCAGCTCTGCAGGGTGACTGAGGAGAGGAAAAGCCAGGCGGGCAAAAGGCGGCTGGCAACAGCAGACTTTTTTCTCATGTGTGTTTGGTTTTTGCAGGAAGCAAATCTTAAAGTTCTTGGATGCTGAAAAGGACATTTCTGTCCTCAAGGGGACCCTGAAACCCGGAGACATTATTCATTACATCTTTGACCGAGACAGCACAATGAACGTGTCCCAGAACCTCTACGAGCTTCTCCCCAGAACATCTCCACTGAAAAACAAGCACTTCGGGACTTGTGCCATCGTGGGCAACTCCGGGGTCTTGCTGAACAGCGGCTGCGGGCAGGAGATTGACACCCACAGCTTTGTCATCAGGTAACCGCAATAGGTACTCTGGACCCAGAGTGGCAGACATTGTCAGTTATCCCAAGAGGCTGAAAAAAGGCAGTTTGGCTTAGATCCCTGTGCATTAGAATTGCTCGGGTAGCCTTGAAAAGTCCCCAAGTCCAGGCTGTGCCCCAGACCATTTAAATCTATCTGAGGGGTCTGAGCCCAGGGAGCCTGAGGGCTTCTGATATTCAACCAAAACTGAGTATCACTGATCTAGAACAGAAGCAGGCAGACTGTCCCACAGCCTGTTTTTATCAATAAAGTTTTATTGAAACAATAGCCAAGCTCATTCATTCTCATGTCCTCAATGGCTGCTTTCTCATGGCAATGAATTAGTTGGGCAGAGTTGAAGAATCAAAACAGAGAGGGCATAAAGCCCGCAAACCTAAAATAATATCTGGCCTCTTACAGAAAACTTTGCTGACCCCTGGATAGAGCCCAGTACAAAATGTCAGTAAAAAAAAATAAATAGTCTCTTGGCCCGTTTTTAGTCCAAGTTTATAAAACACTTTTAAGGTGTATTCTGCTAGTATCTTTATTACCCTGTAGACAAAAGCTGGGAACTGAGGGGGCAACAGAGAAACTTGGATTTGTACATGACCGTTATTCTCTCCAAAGTATCAGCTCCCATTTTCCAGTCACCTGGGGACACATTTGGACCCAGTTACCCACAGCCCTGACATCTGACCCCCAACCCAGACAGACTCAGAAACAAGGCCTTACTGTCCCCTGATCAAAAGTAGGGCACATAGCCTTGAATTTCATCCCAAACACACCCCGGCCCTGGCGGAACTGCGTCTCACGTTTCTATTGGGACCGTATTGATGCAAAGAGAGCCTTGTCCCCAGCTTTGGGAAACAGCCTTATCACAGAGCTCCCTGGACCTCAGGACATGGGACTAGAAGGTGTACTGACTCCTGTGTCTGCTGTGATGAACGAGCCACCACAGCCCAGCAGCCACCCTTGTTTTAATTTGTTGTCCTTTGCCTGGTTCTGTCTGTGCCTGGCATCCCCAGTGGCTCAGTCCCTTTTTTCAAAGCCTTCCAGTCTAAAGATTGGAGACGGAAGGGAGAAGGGGAGGGAAGTGGCAGGTTTGTCTGATTAGAAGCCAGAGAAGAGGTGAGGGTAGGTGAAATTGTTAGTTGCTCAGTTGTGTCCGACTCTTTTTGACCCTATATGGACTGTAGTCCACCAGGCTCCTCTGACCATAGGATTCTCCAGGCAAGAATACTGGAGCAGGTTGCTATGCCCTCTTCCAGAGGATCTTCCCGACCCAGGGATCGAACCTGAGTCTTCTGCATTGCAGGAATATTGTTTACCGCCTGAGCCACCAGAGAAGGCCTAGGTAGGGAGAATATTAAAGATGCAGAGGGTTCAATCACCTCCTGGGGACCAGAGCAGAGGTGACCTGATTTCCGTGGTGATCTTTCTTTGCTCCACCCAGCCTGGCCTCAAGATTTCCAGAGGCCACGGCAGGTTCTAGCCAACATTTTGTTTGTTTTTGATACATGCCCAGAAAGATGAGCAGCATGGTGTCCGGAGCCTGGTCTTGGCTCTGCTACCGTTTTGTCACTTGACTCAGAGAGTGTCACTACCCTTTCTGGGCATCGGTTTCATCATCTGTAAAACGGGTGGTTGGGCTGGTGTTCTCTGAAGTCCTTCTGCTAGGCTCTAGCCCGGCACCTCTGAACATCAACGAGCATGTGAACCACATGAGCTTATCAAGAGGCAGGGTCATCAGGGCTGGGATGAGGCCTGACTAATGCCCTTGTGCTGATGCGTGGGCCACACTTGGAAAGGCTCGACCACAGCCTGCTTTGCCTGTCCCGGGGCCCACATCCACAGCAGTCCACACATAGAAAAGAGGGGCCCAAAACACCACGGAGAGAGCCACTTGGAGTAATGTGTGGTTGTCCTTCGACCTTGAGTCCGTGGCTCTTGCAGACCTGCGTGTCTGTGAGACAGACTTGTGTGGTCTCTAGGGACAAAACTCAGATGGCCCAGCTGTGTACACACCCCCATTTGATGCCAGATGGCAGCACCCCTGACACATGGGCCCTTTGCCATCTCACCCTGCTTGCCTCTCCAGCCTCATCCCCACTGCACAATATGCCCCTCTCAGACCAGATCACCAGCCTTCCCCTACGTACCAGCACAGGTCAACACCTCTATGCCCTGGTGATATATTCACTGGGGCTAAAATGCCACAGTGTGATGTTTCCTAAGCTGCCTGGTTATAAGACTCAGCTGAAGAGCTTGTAAAAATAAATATCAAGAGATTCTCCAGGCAAAAATACTGGAGTAGGTTGCCATGCCCTCCTCCAGAGGATCTTCCCAACCCAGGGGGAGCATCCAGGCACTAGAAAGTATCAGAGCCTAATTCTGAACCCAGGAGTGTGTCTTTGGAGCCCACGCTCTGTCACCTGATGTGACCAGGTCACACTTGCCTATAGCATGGTCATCATGTGGGCTGAGGGCTCTTCTACGAGATCCTGAGCACCAGAAGGCAGGCACTGTACCACTCCTGGGCCCAGCAAATTTCTATGAATGTGCTAGAGAGAGAGAGAGTGCTCAGTCGTGTCTGACTCTTCGCAACCCCATGGGCTATAGCCCATCAGTCCCCTCTGTCTGTGGGATTCTCCAGGCAAGAATACTGGAGTGGGTTGCCATTTCCTCCTCCAGGGAATCTTCCCAAACCGGGGATCAAACTCGCATCTCCTGAGTCTCCTGCATTGGCAGGAGGACTCTTTACTGCTGAGCCGCCTGGGAAGCCCATGAATATGCTAAGGACCCGGTAAATATACATAGCAGGAGAAGAAGGAACAGGGATGCCAGAAGGGACCAGAAAGTGCGGGAAGATGCCCTGGGTCTTTGTTTGGGGATGAGGAGGAAGCAAAGAGAGTAAAGGATGGATAAAGTCAAGGATGCGCAGTGGTGCCTCAGCTTTCCCCGAAGGTTCATTCATTGCTGCCTTTTTGTCCGGCAGGTGCAACTTGGCCCCTGTGCAGGAGTATGCCCGGGATGTGGGGCTCAAGACTGACCTGGTGACCATGAACCCTTCTGTTGTCCAGCGGGCCTTCGAGGACTTGGTCAATGCCACGTGGCGGGAGAAGCTGCTGCAGCGGCTGCACAGCCTCAACGGCAGCATCCTGTGGATTCCCGCCTTCATGGCCAGGGGTGGCAAGCAGCGGGTCGAATGGGTCAACGAGCTCATCTTGAAGCACCACGTCAACGTGCGTACTGCATACCCCTCTCTGCGCCTGCTGCACGCCGTCCGCGGGTGAGCGGCCCTGGGACGCGGGAGGGGTGGGGGGGCTGTATTCCTTTCCCAGCTGGGTTTGCAGCCCCCACTCACTAGTTGTCTAATTTCTGAAAGTCGCCTGGCCTTTCTGAGCCTCGTGTCCTGGAGAAGTGGGTCGGCAGATGGGCAGCATGTGGTATGCCGGTGTTGTCCGAGGGGTATTGCTTGCCTAGAGAGCCGCATGGAGAATGATCCTCCGACAGCTGTTGAGCGGAGAAGGAACCATAGGGGACAGGAACAGAAGCAGGAATATTTGTTGGGAAGCTCTTGCAGGAGACCAGGCTGGGACCTATGGTGGCTTAGACTGGGATGGTGGGCATGAATGTGCCACAACGTGGCCAGATTGGCTAGAACATTTGGAGTAGTGTCTTAAGTGTTAGTCGCTCAGTCATGTCCAACTCTTTGGCGAAAGCCACAGACAGTAGCCCACCAGGCTCCTCTGTCCGTGGGATTTCCCAGGCAAGAATACTAGAGTGGGTTGCCATGCCCTTCTCTAGGTGATCTTCCCGACCCAGGGATAGAACCTGGGTCTCCTGCATTGCAGGCAGATTCTTTGCTTCCTGAGCCACTGGGGAAGCCATTTGGAGTAGAGGCAGCAGGACTTGCCAGTGGAGTCTATTTAAGGACCTCAAGGGGTGAGAGAAAGAGAAAAATCCAAGGTGACTGTCAAGATTAGAGGTAGAGCAGATGCTTGGTCGGATGGGAGAATTGGGGGGAAGTTTGTGTGTGTTTGGGCATGTTGAGAAACAGAGCTCTTTCTTGGACATGTTAAGTATGAGATGTCTATTGCAAATATACCCACCACACTCCTGACCCCCAGCTTGGTCCTGCATCTAATGATTCATCCAGTCACCTGGCAGTTCACATCTTGCTCTGGTGTTGTAAGACAGTTTCTGAGGGATATTGGAATGATCTTCACTGGGGCCTTAGCCTAACTCAGTATGACCTGGGAAGCCCTCTGAGCCATTCTCATAAAGGTGACCCCTCGAGGCACCCAAGCCCGTGACCCACACTGGTCTCATTAGAGTAGGTATCAGTACAGAAACTCACTGCCCCCAAGACAGACCCAGAGAAACATGCAGTGAGAGACATTCGTGGCTGAAGGAGCAGAGCGATACTTGCCTGGACCAGGGCTCACTGGGCCACAGCCCTCATCCTGGAGGCTGACCTGTCAAGCCTCCCTTCAAAGCCCACTTCACCCCCTCACAGGGAGCTTCCCTGATGGCTCAGACAGTAAAGAATCATCCTGCAATGCAGGAGGCCCAGGTTCAATCTCTGGGTCGGGAAAATCCCCTGGAGAAGGGAATGGCCACCCACTCCAGGATTCTTCTCTGGAGAATCCCAGGGACAGAGGAGCCTGGTGGGCTACAGTCCATGGGGTCACAAAGCGTAAGACACGACGGAGCAACTTTCAGCTCAGCTCGTGCACTCCCAGAGCGGGGCTGTCGCAGCAACCCCAACTCATCGGTTCAGTCTCCATGCCTTTAACGTCATTTCTTCCTGGAAGGAGGTCTTTATGTGACCTGGAGGTCAGAGGATATAAGGGAAGGAGATGAACTGCCTTTTGGTAAAGAGAGAAAAAGTTCCTTGGCTGGGGAATGGGCAACCACCTGGAAGAAACGATGCAGCCAGAGCTATTTCCAGCTATAATTGACTCACTTTCACCTGTCAAAATAGCATTAAGAGCCAGTAATAAACCTTTTAAACAAACAGGCTGTTAATCCTGAGATTGCCATGTCTTCCTCTGCAGGAACTCCCAGGAGGAAATGCTGCAGGAGAGACAAATGGGGAAAGCTTCTCTTTTTAGCAAGTGGAGGAGGTTGGGGATGTGGGCTTCTGGGGTTTGGGACTGATTTCTGCCAAGGGCCCCCTCCCTCTGTGGGGACACTGGGCCTTGTAGGGTTTGTGTCCAGTAGGGATCATTGAGAAGATGAACAGTGTCTGTATTGAGAGGAAGGGCTTGCCTCTGTCTTGATGGGAGCTCATCTGGTGTTTATTGCAAGAAGAAGAATGGGCTGATAAGGGGTACAGGACAAAGGCACCTGAGAAAAGACCAAGGGGTCATAGAGGAGAAGGCTGAGGAGGAAGCTGGCTAAGAGGCAATCTGGCATCAAAAACATGGTTTGGGGGGTAGGGACGCCTGGGTTCATATCCCAGTTCTGTTACTCCCTTAGTTGTGTGACGAGCTTGACTAGGTGGCTTGTCTTGCAAGCCCTGCTTTCTCTATATACCCACTGGGGAGCAGTACCTCTGACAGAAGGTACTGTCATCGGTACTAGACAGTGTGTCCTGTGCCAACACAGGAGAGACAGGCAGTCAGTCAGTCATGGCTACTGCGATCATGGCAGCTGCCACCAACTGCCAGCTGAGGGATTAGACTTTTCTGTAGGCTCCAGAGGTAGAATTAGGATCAGAGGGTGAAACCACAGAAAGGAAAGTATATTTAGGCTTCATTTAATAAAGGTTTCTAAAGAACAGTGGACCAAGTCAAATTCACCTGTCAGGAACTCTTTACCTCAGAGTTCCAAGATGGGCTGTAGTTTGCAGAATAATCTCATTTCCTTATTAAAAATCTTTCCTTATTAAAAATTTATGAGGTTTTTAATCCAGTCTCACCCCTGTTTATGAGGTGGGACCAGATAAACACTTTTTATTGTGGTAAAATATACACCACATAAAATTAACCGTTTTAACCATTTTTATCTGTACAGTTCAATAGTGTCCAGCACATTCACATTGTTGTGAAACAGATCTCCAGAACTTTTTAATCTTTCAAATCCAAAATGCTGTGTGCATTAAACACAAGTCCCCTTTTCCTCATATATCCAAGCTCTGGTAACCACCATTCTACTGCAGGGTCTATAAATTTGGCTACTTTAGATACCTCATATGTGTTAGTTGCTCAGTTGTGTCTGACTCTTTGTGACCCCATGAACTGTAGCCCACCCATCTCCTCTGTCCATGGGCTT
The DNA here is from genome assembly GCA_024291935.2 of Okapia johnstoni. Classification (NCBI taxonomy): domain Eukaryota; kingdom Metazoa; phylum Chordata; class Mammalia; order Artiodactyla; family Giraffidae; genus Okapia; species Okapia johnstoni. The sequence goes on along the minus strand of CM044326.1, from coordinate 12,420,784 downwards.
CTCCAGGCAAGAATACTGGAGTGGGTAGCCACTTCCTTCTCCAGGGGATCTTCCCGACCCAGGGATCAAACCTGGGTCTTCTGCATTGCAGGCAGATTCTTTACTGTCTGAGCCACAAGGGGAGCCCATTAGTTCCCCTAAAAGATACTTCATATTAGCAAAGTAATACAGTATCTTCTTCTTTGTGACTGGCTTGTTTTGCTTCAGGTAATGTCCTCAAGGCTCATCCGAGTCATAGCATGTGTCAGAATTTCCTCAGTTTTGAGGCTGAATAGCATTCTGCTGTATATAGATGTCATGTTTTGTTGTCCATTCATCCATCAATGGACATTTAGGTTGACTCTTGTGAATAGTGTTGCTATGAAGATGGGTGTGCAAATCTCTCTTTGAGAACCTACTTTCTGTTCTTTTGGATATACACTCAGAAATGGAATTCTTGGATTATACAGTGGTTCTATCTTTAATTTTTTTAGGACCCTCTATACAGTTTTCCACGGTGACAGCACCATTTTACATTCCTCCACAGTATACAAGAGTTCCAATTTCTCTACATTCATACCAGCATTTGTTATTTGATTTCCCCACATCCTTACCAACATTTGTTATTTTTTTTTTGAGAGCATCCCATTTTAACCATCTTAAAGTGTACAGTTCATTGAGAAGAAATTTACTATTACAGAAAAATATAGGCGAGTTTCTATGATCTTGGGTTTGGCAATGGTTTCCTAAGCATGACTTGAAAAGAACAGGCAACAACAACAATAATACAATAGGTAAAAATGGACTTTGTCAAAATTAAAACTCTGTGTGTGCCAAAAAAACAACACATCAAGAGAGTTAAAAGACAAACCATAGAATAGGAGGAAATATTTGCAAATCATGTATCTACCAAGGGATTAACACCCAGAATATATAGAGAACTCTGATAACTCAACAACAAAAAAATCAAACAACTGACTTCAACAATGGCCAAAGATTTGAATAGACATTTCTCCAAAGAAGATATACAAAGGACCAATAAGCACATGAAAAGTGCTCAACATCACTAGTCACTAGGGAAATAAAAGTCAAAACCACAATGCATTGCCACTTCACACGCACTAGAATGGCTGTTATCAAAGCAGTGGAAAATAACAAGTGTGAGGAAATTGGCATCCTTCTGCTTGCTGATTGGACTGTCAGGTGGGAATTTACTTTCAGACACCCTGTGTCTCTGTTTTACCAATGATGAACCTGATGTCCAGACAAGTTTTGTGACTTGTATGAGGTCACCCAGCCAGTGAGAGTCACAACCGTGAACCACGTTGTCTCACTTTAGTGCAGTGTACCAGATGCAGCAGAAGTTCACACCCACCCAGTTTCTGTATTTGGGCACACTGTGAGTTCAGGGGGCTGGGAGCTGCTGCACCGTACCGGTGGTCTTAGCAAACCACAGCGGGTAGCAGCAGATCAAGACTCCACGTGCACAGCGCCATTGTCCCAAACACAGGGCAGCTTCCCCACCAGGCGGAACCAACAGGAAGGTCAGCACACCTCGGAACAAACGTATAAGATGGAGTCTATTTCCAGACCCATTTTACTCCTAAGGAGACAGGCTCAGGAATGCTAAGAGAGAGAATCACCTGCGTTCACTCAGATGGGGAGGAGGAGGAATAGAACCCACAACAGAGATTTCAAAGTTCTCTGCTCCTCCCACCACCACCCTATTCCCATGTTCTTGACAGACAGACTGATCTCTTGTCTGTTGACCACTGATGCCCCAAAGTCACTAATTGACTACCAGCTTCCTGTCCTGCCAACTGTCCCCATTGTTTTTACCTGTGGCTTACATGAAGGCAGGGGCTTCCCAGGTGGCTCAGTGGTAAAGAATCTGCCTTCCAGTGTGGGAGATGTAGGAGATGCAGGTTCACTCCCTGGGGCAGGAAGATCCGCTAGAGGAGGGCATGGAAATCCACTCTGGTATTCCTGCCTGGAGAGTTCCATGAACAGAGGAGCCTGGCGGGCTACAGTCCACAGGGTCGCAAAGAGTCAGACACGACCCGGCAACTAAACAACAGCACAGACACACATGAAGGCGTCAACTGTCTAATTAGCAAATTCACAAGTGATGTGACTTTGGGGGAATTCCCAATATTGGGGTCCTCAACGTTGAATCCAAATTTCTCTTGTCAGGCTGAAGTGAAAGTGTGAGTCACTCATTCATGTCCGACTCTTTGCAACCCCATGGACTATAGCCCACCAGGCTCCTCTGTCTGAAAATCTCTAGGCAAGAACACCGGAGCAGGTAGCCATTCCCTTCTCCAGGGAATCTTCCCAACCCAGGGATCGAACTTGGGTCTCCCACATCTCAGGCGAATTCTTTACCATCTGAGCCATGAGGGAAGTCCTTGTCAGGCTGAAACAATGAGCCAATCTAAGAGGAAGACATTTCATATGAATGAATGAATGCAAGACTCTCTACTTGGGTTCCAAATGATTGTACGGGTACAGAGGGATTGGCAGTACTAACCATCAGCAGATGTGTGGTCTCTCAAAGGGACAACGTGATCTTAACAGTACACATCCTTAGCGATGGATGGATGGATAACATCTTTGAGAGTCAGGGAGTTCAGTTACGCCTTGGTCAAATCCCACTCTGAGAACCTCATTCATTTTTGGGTATCAGGCTGGAGAGGGGCCACAGTGGCAAAGAAATTCAAAAGTTGAAAGGAATTGGAAAGAGAAGTTTCCAAAGAGCATGACAGCAGTCTTTCTTCATTCAGCAAATACTTACAAGAACCTTGAGGGTTCCAGGCCTGTGCTGGGGAAAAACAAATATCATTAAGTGAAGGCTCCTGCCTTGAAAGAGTCACTGATTTGGGCTGTGAGGCTGCAGGTGTAGAATGAGTTCTGGGAAAGAATCTATAGCATCAGTCCCCAACCTTTTTGGTGTGCATGTGTGCTAAGTCACTTCAGTCAGGTCCGACTCTGTGTGACCTGATGGACTGTAGCCCACCAGGCTCCTCTGTCCATGGGATTCTCCAGGCAAGAATACTGGAGTGGGTTGTTATGCCCTCCTCCAGGAGATCTTCCCAACCCACGTATCTTGTGTCTATCCGCATTAGCAGGCTGGTTATTTACCAATAGCACCATCTAGGAAGCCCAACCTTTTTGGCACCAGGGACCAATTTCATGGAAGACAATTTTTTTCACGGGCCGGTGTAGGGGATGGTTTTATTCTAGCACATTACATTACATCTAGCATTTATTGTGCACTTTAATCTAAGGCTGCCACCGATCTGACAGGAGGTACCAGTCTGCGACCTGGAGGCTGGAGACTGCTGATCTAGAGTGAGTCCGGTTTCCTCTGGACACTGGGAAGAACATTCCAACAAATGCGATCATCTGAAGTGATGGTTGCCTCTCAGGAATGGATGAATTCTGCATTCTTGGAGATGTCCAGGCAGCAAGGCGTGCCCCTTCCTGGGCTGTGGGAAGGGAAATCTATATCATACAGCAAGTGTGTTAGTTTGCAAGGGCTCCTGTAACAAAGCACCACAGGGCGGGTGACCTAAAGAACAGATACGCTTTGCTGTACAGTTTGGAGGCTAGAAATTCTTCTGGGGGCTTTGAGGGAAGACTGTTCCATGTGTCTCTCTGTGGCTCGTAGATGGCAGTCTTCATCATCCTCCCTGTGTGTCTGTCTCCAGCTTTAAGGACATCAGTTGGATTAGATTAGAACTCAGTCTCATAACCTCACTCTAACTTGGTTATCTCTGTAAAGACCTTTATCTCCAAAGGTCACATTCTGAAGTACTGGGAGATAGGACTTGAAAGTATGAGGGTTTTTTTTATAAATTTTTTTAAGATTTTTTTTGGATGTGGACCATTTTTAAAGTATTGAATTTGTTACAATACTGTTTCCGTTTTATGTTTTGGTTTCTTTGGCCACAAGGCATGTGGTAGTAGTTTGCCCCAGTCTCCTCCGGCGAACATGGATCTGGAATGTGAAAGTGTGTTCCACGGTGGATGTTTAGTCACTAAGTTGTATCCAACCCTTTACCACCCCTGTTTGGACTGTATCCCGCCAGGCTTCTCTGTACATGGGATTTCTCCAGACAAGAATTCTGGAGTGAGTTGCCATTTCCTTCTCCTGTGGATCTTCCCAACTCTGCGATCAAACCTGGGTCTCCTGCATTGCAGGCAGATTCTTTACCAACTGAGCCACCAGGGAAATGCATGGTGGTGTTACCTAAAGAAAAGGAGGGAAAGACTGGGGTGTTAAAGCACAGATGGCGTTTGGTCATTTTTAATGGATTGTCTCCATTTTTTTTAATAGCAGTGGTACATAGTCCAAAGAAAAAGTCAAATAGTACAGAAGGATTTCAAGTGAAAACTGAGCCCTTCTGCACAGAGATAGCCTGTTAAACTGGTTTTTCTATGTGTAGCCTTCCAGAGATATCCACTTTCACACCTTAGGGAGCATGTTTTAAGTACTGCATTTGCTAAATTCTGAAATTATTCCATATCGACATGCACCACCTCATTCTCCTTCACAGCTGCCTAACAGTCCACCATATCTGGACCATAATTTCTGTAAGCAGAAGGCATCAGTGGGCATCACAGGCTTTTCCAATCTTCTGCTGGTGTAATCATTATTACAGAGATCATCCGAGTCTGACATCTACACACGTATGTATGTTATGTAGGCTTGCTTTTTAGATGTGCCATGACTACAAAGAGATGGTTTTTGCTACACACATTGTTAGTTTTCCTAGAGACTGCCAAATTTCCCAACCTAGAAGTAGGGACCTATTTACACTGCCACCTATGATTATTGAAAATGCCTGTTTTCCCTTAACCTCACCAACATGACATATTATTAATACCTGCTATCTCTGCCAATCTGGTGAAAAAATGACATCTGATTGTTGTGTGTAATTGGATTCCTTCCATTATGAATGAGGATAAACATATAAATATATATTTTCTGTTTGGAGTGGCATCAGTTTAGGTTCTAGAATCTAGCCAGAAGGTGTTTTTTTGTTTTGTTTTTTGTTGTGCTGGGTCTTTGTTGCTGCGTGGGCTTTTCTCTAGTTGCAGTGGGTGGGGCTACTCCCTAGTTGCAGTGCAGGGGCTTCTCATTGCGGTGGCCGAGCACGGGCTCCAGGGTGCACGGGCTTCAATAGTTGCAGCACGTGGGCTCGGAGTCGCAACTCATGGGGCTCTAGAGCACAGGCTCAGTAGTTGTGGCACACGGGCATGGTTGCTCCAGGGCATGTGAGATCTTACCGGAACAGGAATCAAACCCTTGTCTCCTGCATTGGCAGGCTGATTCTTTACCACTGAGCCACCAGGAAAGCCCTAGCCAGAAGGTTTAAACTCCTAGGAAATGGTTTTGCCAGGTCCCTGCCTGGCCCCTAGGGACAGACGCAATACCTGTGCGAGAGTGGCTGTCTTTTGACTCCCTGAGCAGGGAGCTCCCCGACCCGTATGTAGCAGGAGGAACCCCTTAAGTAACCAGCATCTTGTTTGTCCTCCATTCTTTGGGCAACATACTGTCTAGGATGCTGTAAGCCTACCTTTCACATGTGAGGATCCAGTGTCTGCCTAGAAGGGTTTGGGGTAAGGCCGTCTCCTTCACCTCTCCTGCCAGTTCCCCCAAAGGGAGACACTAGCCTCTACTTCGGAGAAGGCAATGGCACCCCACTCCAGTACTCTTGCCTGGAAAATCCCATGGACGGAGGAGCCTGGTAGGCTTCAGTCCATGGGGTCTCGAAGAGTCGGACACGACTGAGCGACTTCACTTTCACTTTTCACTTTCATGTATTGGAGAAGGAAATGGCAACCCACTCCAGGGTTCTTGCCTGGGGAATCCCAGGGATGGGGGAGCCTGGTGGGCTGCCATCTCTGGGGTTGCACAGAGTCAGACACGACTGAAGCGACTTAGCAGCAGCAGCAGCCTCTACTTGCTCATCTTCACTCATTGCTTCATTAAATAAAGACTGTGAAGTACCCACTTTGTGGATAAGCTATACTCAGATCTGGGGTAATATGGAAGCAGAGAGTCAACCCACTTGTCACAGAAATTTAAATTGTAGGGAAGGAGAAAGACAAGTAAACAAGTCATTATAGCGTGGTTGGTGCTAGGATAGGAAAAGAACAGCATGCAAGACACACAGAAGCATTCAGGCAGGTACTGGAAGGCTTCCTGCAGAAAGTGGCATTGAAGCTGAGACTGTAAGAAGGAGTTGCCAGCCAGGAGAAGTAGGAGGTAGTGGTGTCCTGGAAGAAGCCAGAAGTCCCTGGTGATGCTGTGGCTGGGGACGCCAGATGAGGGGAGGCATTTCAGGCCCAGATCTCAAGGACTTCACCAGTCGGGCTGAGGATATTGGATGTCCTCCCGTGGACCCCAGGAGTCACTGGGGCTCTATTGGTGGCGTGGTCAGACTTGAGGCTAGCCTGGCTCACTGGAGTGAGAGCACTGACTTGGGTAAGCATGGAGGCCTGGGGACCAGGCATGGGCCCCAAGAATCCCCAGGGCCTGCCCAGCTCTGCAGGTTTACCCCAGCATCTGAAACAAACCTCTGATCTCCACTTCCACAAAACTGGAAAGCCACATCCTGAGATCCCCCGAAGATGTCAGAGCTCTCACATGCTCCCAAGGAAAGGATAGTTATGGGCTGTGGGGTCCCTGGACCACGGCTGGCTGGGGATGTAAATGACAAGAGACCAGGCTGTCTGAGAGCCCTGCTCCTGGCTTTGCTGCTGATCTGTGCAAAGCATCACCAAGAGTCCCTCAGCGACCACCTGTGACACATTCCTATTCCTTAGGGATGATATGAGTCATCTCCCACGAAGTGCTTTCAGCTTAGAGAAAGCCCTCTTGGCCACTTTTTGTGACCGTGGCAACTGCCATGCTTGCCACGTGCTGATCACAGGAATCCAGGGAGAAAGACAAAAAAGGCACTTTGGGATGATTTTGGCCCTCCTCTTTATTGCCGTCCACACTCGTAAAACATGGCGCTTAATCGTCTTGGCAGTTGGGGTAACCGCTTTGAAAAATAATTACTGCCTTCTTGGAGATTACTTTGCCTTCTAATTAAAACCTCCAGACTGGGATATTAAAGGTGCATTGTTAATGCAGCATCCCGGATACACCCAGCTAACCTCATTTGGGAAGGCAAAATTAATTAGTTTGTGTTTTAACACCCAGCTGTTATCCTAAGGAAAAGAAATCGTCTACAAGTCGGCCACGCACACTGTCTCTAAATTGGCCAGGGCGGCTGAGGAGAGAGAAAGGAAATGGAGAGTGATTTGTTCCTGCATCACTCTGCCAGCTTCTAGAACAAGCTGCTCATTAGACAGTGGCCCCGTGTGCTTGTCAGACCTTGCTCAGGGGTCCTGTTTACCCAGAGAGGCAGAATCAGAAACGAGAGGGTCCCTCCTGCCGCTGAGCTCAGTTCACTCTGGAGCCTCTTTGGCTCCTAATACCTTTCCCTGAGCGATCCTGGGCAGCAGATCTGAGAGGCTGGGCCTTTCTCTTCCTGTCCCAGCCGATCAGACTCACAAAGCTGCATGCACTGCTAGCCGCCCCCTCCTTTTCTACTACTTCCCCTTTTTCAGTTCCATTGAAGTCCAACACTTGCCGAGCGCTGTGGAAGCCAGGATTATCAATTTTAGTTTATGCTACAATAACAATCCCTGGAGCCCTTGTGATTTTGCACAACAGAAGTTTCTCATCCTCGCAAAGTGTGATGTAGGTTGGCGGGGGCTCTCTTCCAACCAGCGATTCAAGGACTTAGGATTCTTCTATCTTAGGCTGACATCTTTCCAGGAGTCACTGAGGTTCTCCAAGGCAGGGAAAAAAAGCACTGGAGGAACCATTAGTCCAGCAGGGGCCATTTCCGGCTGCAGCCTGTTGGCCAGAACTGGTCACATGATCCCAGCTTGTTGACAAGGGATGCTGAGAGATGTAGGCAATGTGAGCCCACGGAGGACTGGTGGAGTGATGCTGTCTCTGCCACAGTGCCTTGGCTGCAGCACACACTGAGCCAGGGGCCTCTGATCGCCCCACAAAGGAAGGTAAGGCGTGGCCCCCACTCTTGGGGAGATCACAGTGTAGTTTCGAGTGGGAGTCCAACCCAGACAGTCATGAAGGATCAGCCCCGGTTGAGAAGCATAATAGGAAACATGGAAACAAAATTCATGGTAATAACGGGGGAATGACTAACTCAGTTTGAGCTGAGAGAAGAGAGAGGAACAAAGGGAGTGTTTCCAGGAAGATGTGATTCATGAGCTTAGTTTGGGGGCGGCGGGGGTTGGGGGAAAGTTCACCCAGAGGACAGGCGTATCTATGAGGAGGGCACAGCACAGGTCTGGGTGACCTCAGACCCACCCAGGAGCTACTTGGACGTTTCCCCACTGATTTCATTCTTCCCAGCCCCTCTCTGGGCAGAGCATCCATGGCCAGGAAAAAAGGTAATTTCTAAAGGTCTTACCCCACTAAAGCCTTGCAATCAGAAAATAAACAAACCACAAATCCCGAATATGGCATGTGGCTGTTGTTAGGCTTGACTGTCTCAGAAAGTGAGCAATCTGTGAGATGCTCCCACGCGGGGACACAGCCCGTGGCTCGTGTGTCTCTGGACAGCGTCAAGAGCAGCTGCAGCCAGCTCATCTCAGCCCTTACACCCTCCCCCGCAGAATCACCATGGAGCGCAAACAGCCCAGGAAACCGGAGTGGGGAAGCCGCGTGTATCTGAGCTCTGTGTGACCAGCTGTGTGAGAAGTTTGCCTCTTCTCAGGCAGGTCACCTGGGATTCTCATTTTTTCCTCTGTAAATTGAGAGACGAAAACGAGTTCGATCTGGGAGACCCATGGATTACTCACAGATGTGGTCTATTAACTCACTCAAGAGGGACCCACGTGATTTTTTAAAAATGTTTTAAATTAGTTGCTAACATTTAAAAATTTGGAGAATTTGCTTGAAAATCCAGATTTCGGATAGCTTTGAAAAAATTAGAAAATTTGACACCACCACACAGGACAACCGTAAAACCGGGTGCCCTGTTGGATGCCACAGGCCGTGCTGCTCCCTGTTGCCTTGGCAAACACAGAGGCAGTGTCAGTTTTCGCTCCACACGTGTCCCAGCTCGCTCTGTTATATCCCTGTGCCAGGTTGCTAAGCTGGATGAGTTCTCCAGGCCCAGCTCTCTTTAAAACTCTGACTTTTACGTGCTTACTTTTACCCCTCTCTTTTCTCTAAACAAGTCTCCTTCTTAGGTTCTCGTGGCAGAACTGCCTGCCAGTTAGAGCAGGGCTTCTTAGCCTTGGCTATACAGTTGAATTTACTGGAGGAGGTTTTAAAAATCTCACTGTCCAGGCTGCACCTGGATGATGGGAACCAGGCCTCGGTTCTCTTAAAGCTGCAGGTGATTCTGGTGGGCAGCCTAGGGTGAGAAGCACTGAGTTAAAGTTGAAAGTGCAATGGACTAGCTCAGGAGGGGATGAGCTCCCCGTTGCTGGAAAGCTAAGGTAGATAAGCACTTAGCAGGGACCAGCTGCTGCTCTTGTGGATTCTTCTCCTCCTTGCACTCTCCCTGCCTTCACCCCACAGGGTCCCCCCCAAGCTCAGCTCAGTGCCATTGAGCCTGTACATTACACTTAAAGGGCTTCAGGACATCCCTGACCATGCAATAATTAAGACTCCACACTTCCAGTGCAGGAGGCACGGGTTTGATACCTGATCGAGGAAGATCCGGCATGCCGTGCAATGGGGCCAAAAAATATTTTTAAATCAAAAAAATAAAGGGGCTCAGCATAGGGTAAGTGGAAGGTTTTACTAGAAATAAAGAAGCTGGACCACACTGTCATTCTAAATCCAAGCAGGAGAAAAACCAGGATGGGAAACAAAAGTGATGACGACGAGAGTGTTTGCTTTCCCACATCTGGACTGTATGGGACTTGGAGGCTGCCTTTGTTGTCGCTGTTTAGTCACTCAGTCGTGTCCAACTCTGTGTGACCCCACGGACTGCAGCCCGCCAGGCTCCTCCGTCCATGGGATTTTCCAGGCAAGAATACTGGAGTGGGTTGCCATTCCCTCCTCCAGGGGACCTTCCCAACCCGGGGATTGAACCTGCGTCTCCTGCATTGGCAGGTAGATTGTTTACCACTGAGCCACCTGGGAAGCCCCTGGAGGCTGTCTGGGTGATCCGTTGGTCTGTGCCCCGTCATTGTATAAACGTGAAAAGTGGGTTCCGCAGGGAGAGGCGACTTGCTTAAGGGCACACAGGTGGCTGTTGACACAACTGTCACTGAAACCCCCTTTCAACCTCTATCTCTTAGTCGGTGAAATGGAGGTGGTTTCTTCCTTACTGTTTTCTTGTGCAGGTAAACTGAGGCTCTCTATGTGCGGAGGGAGCTCAGTGCCTCACTCACAGGAAGCCCTTAGCCTAAGCCTCCACTCTTCCTCATACAGGAGACATGGGTTCGATCCCTGGGTCGGGAAGATTCCCCTGGAGAAGCAAATGGCAACCTACCCCAGCATTCTTGCCTGGAAAACCCCATGGACAGCAGAGCCCAGCGGGCTACAGTCCGTGGGGTCGCACAGAGTCGGACACGACGAGCACGCATGCACTGTTAGGCGCTGAGCTTGAGGCAAGGTCCTTTCCTTTCTACCTCGGTGACCCTCGGCAAGCCACTTCCATCTCTGAGCCTCGTGTCTGCATCTGCATGTATTCACAGGCTTGTGTTCTTTACATCCAATCACAACAGGAAAGCCCAGAGCCTAAAGGCAGTTCCAGTACTTAATAAATGATGGCTGTCACTGTTTACAACATCCAGGACGTGGAAGCAACCTAGATATCCATCGGCGATGGATAAGGAAGTTGTGGTGCATATACACAATGGAATATTACTCAGCCATAAAAAGGAGTGCATTTGAGTTCTAATGAGGTGGATGAACCTAGAGCCTATTATACAGAGTGAAGTAAATCAGAAAGAGAAAGGACAAATACTGTATATTAACACAGATATATATGGCATTTAGAAAGATAGTACCAACAATCCTACATGCAGGGCAGCAAAGAAGACACAGATGTAAAGAACAGACTTTTGAACTCTGTGGCAGGAGGAGAGGGTGGAATGATTTGAGAGCATAGCATTGAAACATGTATATCACCATATGTAAAACAGAGGACCAGTGCAGTTCGATGCATGAAGCTGGGCACCCAAACCCAGAAGGATGGGATGGGGAGGGAGGCGGGAGGGGTTTCAGAATGGGGGGAACACATGTATACCTGGGACCCATTGATGTTGATGTATGGCAAAAACCACCACAATATTGTAATTATCCTCCAATTAAAATAAATTAAAATGGTGGCTTATCAGTCCTCTGTGAAAGGACCTTGAAATTGGTCACTCGATTGGTATCTACAGTTCCTGGAGTGGCAAGAGGTAGGCTGTAGAGCAAGATAAAAATCTCCCCCTTCTTGGAAAGAATAATTCATAAACTCGTGTTAATTTTTTGTGTGTTCCTTTTTTTTCACTTTTTTTCTCCAGATACTGGCTGACTAACAAAGTTCACATCAAAAGACCCACCACGGGCCTCTTGATGTACACCCTGGCCACGCGTTTCTGCAACCAGATCTACCTCTACGGCTTCTGGCCCTTTCCGCTAGATCAGAACCAGAATCCTGTCAAGTACCACTATTACGACAGCCTCAAGTACGGCTACACCTCCCAGGCCAGCCCCCACACCATGCCCCTGGAGTTCAAGGCCCTGAAGAGCCTCCATGAGCAGGGGGCTTTGAAACTGACTGTCGGCCAGTGTGACGGGGCCACGTAAGGTGGGCGCCTGGTGGGACTCAGTGGCTCACATTTCCTGCCAGCTACACCACAGGCAGATGGGAGTCGGGGCGGCACAAACTCTAGAACAAGCAGGCTAGTGGTTTTCTTTGTTCAAGTGTAAAACAGTGACCAGAATATATATATCTATTCCTGCATATATATATTGACCTGAGTATTTATAACTGTGTGGTGTTCATCTAGCATTAGGCAGATAAGCCACAAGAAGAAGGTGTGGAGAACCCACCTGGACCAGACTGAGACTCGGTGCATCTTTGGGGGCAGAAGGACTCGACGTGAAAAAGAGCCAGCCCCACGCCTTGGGATGGCACGCTGCCTCCCGGATTGGAGAGGTCTTTGGGCTCATGGGTGATCGGAGAGCCACCTGTGGACAGCTGCCCCGAGCCTCTGAGAAATGTGGATTCTGGGTGAGCCAAGACCCAGAGGGGACAGCTGGCCCCATGTCTAATACGGTGCTGTTTTTAGAGTAGAGGGAGGTTGGAATGTTCAGCCCAGCAAAGGAGCACATGGTCGCCGAGGAGCAGAGGCCAAGTCAGAGCTGAGCACTTGGTTCCATGAACTTAAAGTTGAACTGCCTACGGGATGAACCATGGTTGACCCGCCTGTCCCAGACCAGCCTCCGCAGATCTGGGAGAAAGCTGGAGAAGACATGGTGGACAGGTCATATTCCAGCTTTGCCAAAACCCAGGAACCCGGCCCGGAGCAGGCAGATGACACCCAATTGCTAGCGAGTTCCAAAGTGTGTTTTTGAAAAATCACAACTTCCTACCAAGAGTCGGTGCTCTGGCCCAGAATAAGGCAAAAGAGTGTCCCAAGTGTGGTGGTGGTTCTTTAAAGCAACTTGAATCCGTCATGGAGCCTGGGGTTTCATCCTCAGGGTTAGCCTCCTTCCTGCCCTGCTAGAATGTCACTAGAGGGACAGTCCTGTTCCCTTAGGCCACCAGGGAAGCCACCGCAAAAGCTTGAAAGGGCACGGCAAAGATAAATGTCATCCTTTTAAAATCGTCTTTCTGGGTGCCTCAGGAGGCCCAGAATGTGAGGCTGGGAAGAATGGTAAGCGTCGTGCTCCGTTTCTCTGCCGCCACTGTGTTTGCTTTCTGCATCATGCACGCTGTGGGGCCTCTGCAGCTAGACTGCTGTGTCAATGTCACTTTCTTGTCGCTTTCTTATCCTGATGGTCACACTAGCCACCGCTGAGCTCCACACTGAGGTTTTCAGCTCTCCGGCGAGAGGGTTCAACATCCATCCCCACATCCCTGTTTTCACAGAGGCAGTGATTTTAGAATTTGGCACAAACCCTATGAAGATGAAGAGTTCAGACTTTTTTAAAACCCAGGTATCCAAATGCAGTATCCAAATACTGGATATAATCTCCCTGGGGAAACCTGGGCTCCATGCAGATAACTTGGGGCTAGAATCACAGGTCACGTGTAGATGAGCGTTAGCCAGCTTGATTTGTTAGCTTCATTCTCTTGCCTGATAAGTGTTCTAAAATCGATTTGAAAGATAAGTTAAAAAAAAACCAACATTGTCTTGAAGGTGAAGGGAGTTAAAAAGAGGGATCAAGATCCGCTTTCAAGGCAAGGAGGCCAGACATAATCAGTGATGATTCAGAGCAGGACATTTGCTCAAAATTAATGCCTGATGGGAAGCCAGTGGGGGCAATAGAAGGATGCTCGGAACCTCTCAACCCCACACGTGGACCCTCCAGCTCCGAACCACATCTGCATCTCTGTGTTTCCTCCTTTGCTGTTTTCTTGTCGACAGTTGAAGTCTGAGATTTGGGATTTGCATTGTAAAGTGAATATTTTAAAAAGCAACAGCCCTCACAGCCTCTGTGGGAACAGAGTGGTTTGGACATCTCAGAAGAAGTGGAAATAACATCTTGTATTTTACCCTCCTCCGGGGCCTTTCATCCTGAGGATCTCAGAGGCCCTGGAAGACGTTTCCTTGTTGAAGCCTCCAGCATCCTGGGAAACAGGCAGAATGTCCAGGCTCAGTGGATTAACCAAGGCTTTGGGTTCCAGGAGGTTCCAGCAGCGGGTGCAGAGGGGAGCTTCATGTCAGGCCCGAAATCAGCCCTGCCTCCCATGTACCCGTCAGTACCTACAGGCTCCCATGTAGCCTCCCAGTGCTACATCCCCCCTGCACAGGAGTCAAGGGGCCAGAGCTCTTTTTATAACATGGTTTTCTTTCTGTCACTTCTTGGTCTTGGTTCCTTAGACTGAAACTAATAGAGTTGAAGAGGCAGGGACCATCTGCCTCTGGGCTCTCTTTAGAGAATGCTGGGGACCCAGGACAGTCCACATGTCACCACTCCCAACCTGCAGGTTCTGCAGTGCCAAAACACTTTGGCTATGTGATGGGAAGGCCTTGACTTCCCCTCCCCAGCCACCCTTTCTCCATCTGAGAACCACGATCAGGAGGCAGCCGTCTTCTCCTGCTACTTAGAGCTCAATTTGCCTGAGAGTCCACTGTAGCATCTGACCCAGCCTGGCTAGCCTGGGGCAGCCCCAAGGAGTCCCAGTCTGTACCTAGTACCCGGTACCCTGATGTGCTGCCTTGTAATGACAGTGGCCACAGGCCTCCGGGAGAGGGTACAGTCAGCCAACCTCCTCCTGACCCTCAGTAATCCCCAGTCCCCACGTCCTCACCCACCCTGAAGCCCCTCAGCCCTTCTGCTTTCTCCTCAAGCCCCCAGATGAGCCCCACTCTCAGCCTCCACCTTTGCTGCAGAGATGGAGCCATCTGAAATGCAGTGTCTCCTCCAGATCTGTTGACCTCTTTCCTCCCCTTCACTGTCTTCCTCCCATTTCTGAGGGGACATCCATCCCCTCACTGGTCCTCAGCCACTCTGCCATCTCTGTGCTCTCTCTCCACCAACAGGCGCGCACCCACCCGTCCTGACCCCCATGGCCTCATCCCTTCATCCCCAGGCTCCGGAGGGGCTCTCTGGTGCTGGTACCACCTTTCCTCTCAACCCCATCTTGGCCTCCACGCTCCTGGGACCAGAGACTTCAGGTCAAAAGCCCCTTCTCATCACCAAGCTCTCTGCATTGCTCAGTTCCACACCGACTCCTGGACGTTCCCTGTCCCCAGCGTGCCCAGAAGGCCACATTCTCATGATTTTCCTCCCCTTTCCCATTGCCCCTTCATTGTTTATGTATTTATTTATTTATGTATTTATGACTTATTTATTGACACCCTTACCTTAATCTGGAGAGTAGCCATGGTAGACCTAACTGTTGTATCCCTCTCTCCTCCTTGGTCCACACTCAGACCTTCCCCACCGTGGCGTCCTCTCAGCCCCCTTTCATCACAGCCCTGCATGCTCTATTAGCAAACCCCCCCCACCTTCCTGTGAAGTCATCCTCCACTTCTGCAGCTCAGCACCTCCCTCGAGCTCCAGGCTCAATTGTACACTGCTCACTGGTCATTCATCCCATCTGCTCTGGCGGTGCCAGAAACTCAACATCTCTGAAGCCAAATCTAGCATCTCTGCCTCCTCTTCTTCCACAATCTCTCCACCCAATTCTGAAACCCTAAAGTCATCTTGGTTTCTTCTCCATGCATTCCCTGTTGCTCTTGCACCACCCTTGCCTTCTGGTTGCTCCGGCAATTTCAACATCGATTTCCTCTCACAGGGTTCCTCTGGGCATGCTTGCACATCCTCCAGTCTATCCTAAACATTCATAGAGATTTTTCTTTTTAATCTCCAGCCATTCACAAACTTTTAAAATAATGTGCAAGTCTGTCCTGATGTTACAGACCATCCAATAAGGCCCCATCCTTCCTTTACACCCTGCACTGGTCCATCTAAAATAGTCGTTATTCCTCAAAGAGGTGCTCAGTTTTCCTGTCTCTGTGCCTTTGGTCTTGCTGTTCCCATCCCCTGGAACACTCTCTTCTGGTTCCTTCAAGGCATGCAGAAACCACATCTTTCATGAAGCTCCCCCGATCGACCAACCACTGGGATCTCTCCATCCGCTGAACCACCGTAGCACTTTATTTGTACCTTTCTCACGGCACTTACCATATTCTGCCTTGTATTATAGTTATTGTGCACTTGTCTTATGACCGTTCTTAGATTGTAAGCTCGCCAAGGGCAGGGACCGTGTTTTATTCATCTATGTCCATCACAGCACCAGGGGTGGTGCATAGCACACAGCAATTGCTCAATAAATGTTTGTTGGATTAAATCCTTAATACCTATCAAGGGCTGTATAATTAAGAAAATCATTTTGCATCATATGATGAACCTCCAAAGAGTCAGTGAGTTGAGAAGAGACAGAAATCATTACCCCCACTGTGTAGGTCATAAAACTGAGGCAAAAACCACGTGAAGCCACATATGTCACCAAAAGAATTTGCATCCAGGTCTTCTGGTTCCCACTTCGGGGCTTTTTCTGTTAATCAGTGCAGCTGAGTCACTGTAAACTGAAAACTGACCCGAGGCACAGTCCTGGCTCTCATGAGTCGGGGCATCAGTCACAGAGTCAGGCGAACCTCGGTGTGAACCACCGCTTGTGTGCCCATCAGCACAGGCCAAATCTCACTCTGTTTTGGAGGATAAGAGCCCTTCAGGTTTTACCAGGCCCAGGGGGTGGAGCTGTGGGACCTCATAAATCATTCCCGCTGCTGTTGTCACAGGGCAGAAACTGTCCGTCCAGATGGCAAAAGAGACGACCAGCTCCAAGGGGGCTGCTGTTTGATAAATCTCTTCATGCCTAATTAAGGCTCCCCTTCAGAATGAATAGAACAGGAAGGGAAGTGAGTGATGCCAGTCAGATGGGGCTCCAGACGCACATGCTGCCTCCTGAATGCCCTCACAGCATCCCCAGTGACACTGACAGCCTGCCCCAGCCCGCCGGCTCTCATCAGCACTGCTGGGTGTCATCATCTCTTCCCATCTTTCTGCCCGTCCTTTTGTTTTCTCCTCTCCGGGGCTGTTCCCCTTGGTTCCCACCAAAATCAGGGTGAACCTTGGAGAGCCAAGTTACAGCTCTTTTTGGGAACCTGAGGCCTGGCATGGAGCTATGGAGGGAGGTGGCAGAGGGGCCCTCAATGGCTTTGAACAAGGAGCTGTTCTGGGGGGGGGGGGGGGGGGGCAGGGCATCCACAGCAATGGGAGGTTTCCATGGTTACCATAGAGAAGCAATGTTTTCATTGCCCTGGGCCTCATGATGAGGGTAGGAGTCTTATTTCCATCCTTAGGTGGTGGGGCCAGTTTCCACACACAGTGAATTGAGCTCGCCAACCTCAGATCATCCAGATCTGTAGCCAGAGTTCAACAAAACCACCCAACAAGGACGCTGAAGGCCCTTGGTGGCCTTTCTCGGTCTTCCTTGCCACTTCCCCGGCCATCCATCCCACGTTCCCCTGGAACCTGGGGTGAGAAGTGGGTGCCAAGGGGTGCCAAGAAGTGTGTCAAGAAAACCCTAAATACTTTAGCCATGAAAACGAGTCCAGCGTTAAATGTTAAACATGCTTCTCTAAAACTGATCCAGCACCAGCTGTCCGCAGCCAGTCCTTGGGGAGGTAATAGATGATGAGGAGCTGGCAGCCAGGCTCTGGGGAGACAGCCCCGCTTCCCGTGTGGACCAGGCAGGGCAGGCCCAGCCAACGAGGAGTGCAGATTCAGGTGAGTCAAGGTGACATGGATGCTGCAAAACACCTCTTCGTCTTAGTTCAAAGCACCATCATTTTCTAGAACGAGGTTGTCACACTGGAGCTGCTGGGCCGCATTTGAGACGGGATGGCTGACTCAGCACCTTTTGAAAGGAAGCTGGCTGTGGCAGAGAAGACCATTTGGGGGGGATCTGCTTCACTCAAGGAAAGCCAAGATTGCGCTTTCTCATCCTGATGGCCGAGGTTGGAGCGCGTGTAACTCAGTGTAGCAACTGTGGCGGCTTCTCATGCTCAGGAGTATCTCTGGGCAAGAGCTCTGGGACGGGTACCAGAGGATCCAGCTCAAGAGCCCGGGGGACGTGGATGAGCCACTCAACACTGGTGCCTTCTCAGCTGTAAAATGGAGACAACATCTAACTACATCTAAGTAGCTCATCCTGGGAGCTACTGTGAAAATGCAAATAAAGGATGGGACTGAAAGAGAAGTCCAGTGGGGGTAGGTGGGAGCAAGTGAAATGCATACAGCTCTGAGTTTCAGAACTCTGCTCACTCAATTGCCCTGCTTAAACCCGTCAGTGGCTTTGCTTCACCCTGGGAAGAAAATTCAAAGCATCTTTTCATTGCTCATGTAGGCTCCTCTCCCCTCTGGCTCACTACATTCCAGCCACACAGGCTTTTTTGCTTCTCCTAGAACTTGCCACGCCACACTCATTCCAGCCTCAGGACCTCTGCACATTCTGTGTCCTCTGCCTGCAAAGCTTCTTCTCCATATCCTTGCAGGATGCCTCTACCTCGTCTTTCAAGTCTCAGATTGAATGTTACCTCCCGGAGCGTCCATCCCTGGTCTCTGAGTCAGTCACTCTCTATTACATACACACTGTCCTGCTAGGTGGTCCTTATAAACCATCTGAATCATCTCACTTATTTTGTAGTTCTCAACCCTGGGGAAGGGCTCCCCAGGCGGCACTAGTGGTAAAGAACCTGCCTGCCAATGCAGGAGACATAAGAGACGGGGTTCTATCCGCAGGTCAGGAAGATCCCCCAGAGGAGGAAATGGCAATACTCCACTCCAGTATTCTGGCCTGGAGAGTCCCATGGACAGGGGACCTTGTTAGGCTACAGTCCATAGGGTCGCAAAGAGTTAGGCACGACTGAAACAGCTTAGCATGATGCAACTCTGGAGAAAATTCATAAAAGACCCCCTTGCCAAGGCCACAGTGGGGACAATTTTAACCAGTATCTCTAGAAATGAATGAGGGGCTCAGTACTTTAAAAAAAAACTCCTAGTGCACAGCCAGGGTTGGGAAACCCTGACGTATTCGCTCCCTTGTTTATTGCCTGCCTGCCCTTCTAAAATGTTCAGTGGGGACTTGTTTTCCACAGCAGTTTCTTGTGCCCTGGGAAACGGAAGTGGCCACCCTCCAGGGTTATGGTTAATGTCTCTTCTTGGGGTGCTGGCAACAGGCTCCAAGGTGACTGCTTTCCCAGCCCTCTGAGGAGGCACAGAGTGGCTCTGAATTCTCCTGGCGACACTTTGTCCCCATGGTCCCCCAGGTGGATGGCCGGCATGAACCCTTCAGCTGAGCTCCAGCTGCTCGTTCTCCAGTACCCTCATATCCACCTCTTCGCTTCACCTTGTCTGTTCTCTGTGACAACCTCTACTCCTGAGGGGGAACAGAACTTGGAAAGACGCCCTAGGGACTGAGTCCACATGCCTTTGAAGGCAGCTCCCCTTTCCTCTACACACACACACACACACACACACACACACACACACAGACACTCTGGCCCCTCCCCTCTCATATACCCGAAGATTGGTGACCATCCAGTTCTGGGGGAGCTGTTGGGTGTAGTCCACATGCACCGTACCCAACCCCAAACAATGGGCCACTCAACAGACGGAGCGAGCAGGAACCGGTAAGGAGGAGGTTCCCAGTGTGCCCAAGGACGTCTGCTTTCAGTCATTCATTCAAATTCAGGGTTACGCTGAGCGCCAACACAGAGTTAGCCTTGTTCTGGGCATTGTGGGTGATCCAAGCCCTGCCCCTGGAGGCTCAAGTCTAATGGAACAGTTATGCACAACCAATGGCCTGCCGGCCTGCTAAGCCGCTTCAGTCATGTCTGACTCTTTGTGACCCCATGGACTGTAGCCCACCAGGCTCCTCTGTCCATGGGATCTCCCAGGCAAGAATACTGGAATGGGTGGCCGTGCCCTGCAGGGGATCTTCCCAACCCAGGGATCCAACCCACGTCTCTTCTGTCTCCTTCTTGGCAGGCAGGTCCTTTACCACAAGTGCCACCTGGGAAGCCCAACCAATGGCAGAATGAGATAAAAGGGAGCCACCTATCCAAGCCGGGGGATTTAAAGCAGGTTTCACAGAGATGAGAGATGAGCTGGGCCTTGAATGAATGAAATTTTGAGAGATGGACAGACTCTAGACTACCCACTCTAGGAAGTTTTCACCCTCCTAGGTGATAGCAAAGGACAGGGGATGACTCAAGCCACCAGCTGCCATATTGTTGCCAATTTCCGCCAGTTCACAAAAGCAACCGAAGGCATCAGCTGTGCTATCACTGGTCCAGCCACCCCTCTAGATCCAGATGCTGTCCCTGGAGAGACCACCTGGATCCATGAGATCCTTGATTTGCGTGTAGGTAATGGTCTCTGTAAAAAGCAGAGACATTACTTTGCCAACAAGGGTCCATCTAATCAAGGCTATGGTTTTTCCAGTGGTCATGTATGGATGTGAGAGCTGGACTATAAAGAAAGCTGAGTGCAGAAGAATTGATGCTTTTGAATTGTGGTGTTGGAGAAGACTTTTGAGAGCCCCTTGGTCTGCAAGGAGATCCAACCAGTCCATCCTAAAGGAGATCAGTCCTGGGTGTTCATTGGAAGGACTGGTGTTGAAGCTGAAACTCCAATACTTTGGCCACCTCATGGAAAGAGCTGACTCATTGTAAGAAACCCTGATGCTGGGAAAGATTGAGGGCAGGAGAAGGGGATGACAGAGGATGAGATGGTTGGATGGCATCACCGACTCAATGGACATGGATTTGGGTAGACTCCGGGAGTTGGTGATGGACAGGGAGGTCTGGCATGCTGCAGTTCATGGAGTCGCAAAGAGTCGGACATGACTGAGTGACTGAACTGAACTGAACTGAACTGAATGGTCTCTGCTGAGCCAGGGAGAGGAAGGACAGGCAGCTGCCCTCTCCGTCAGCAGCTGAGGTCCACAGAGTCAGCTTGTTTCTAGCAATCCAAGCCCACCCCTCATGCCCTCATCCTCTTCCCATGGTGCCTTCCCCGGAGGTGTGGCTACCAAGACCTCAGTGTTCCGCTTCTAGTCACGGTTACCTTGGTTGGTTTGCAGCTCTTCTCACTGTAATACCTGTCACCCATCCAGTCCTTGAGGAAATGCTACAGCATTTCCCAGAGTGGCAGTTAACTACAGAAGCCACTGAAGCCCCATCCTCTCCTGGTCTTTCCTGGGGAGGATTACAGTCCTTTGCTGCTCACCAGTGGGAGTCAAGAGGGTAGAAAGGAGGCGCTAAAGATGCAAGTAGTGGCAGCTCTTGCACTGAGCTGGGGGAAGGAGTGGGCAGGACTCCATTCTTTTCCTTGCAGAAGGCCCTCTAACCATAGCAACTGGAGTGGGCTGGGGAGGGAGGAGGGGGAGAGGGGACTGTGTTCCTGGCCGCACCCTCGGCTCTACCCAAGCATCAGTCAGCTGGGCTCTTGGACCTCCTCACTGTGCCCATGCACTGTGGCGCCCTCCTCCTAATCTCTTCTTTCTCCCAGTCCCTGCTGTAGGGGATCTGCTCTCCTGATTTACTTAACACTTTTAATTCTATCCAGGTAACGAGCAGAATACGTCCACGTATATATAAGGACAATCTTAAGTCTTTACAAACACCCTGAATAGTTTCTTAAGAAATTATTACCAACATGTTCAAGTATTATCAACATGTTCATTACTTATCCTAATATATGTGTGTCCTCCAAAGCAATAGATTATCTGATCACATCTACCCAATGATAGAAAAAGTTGGAGTGAAAAGTAGCCAGACATCTTAATGCATTCTGGTGTGGCAATTCAAAATTATACATGAAAGATGCCCAACCCAGCAACCACAAGTTCCTCCGACTATGTCCAAGATGAGCTCTGAGTCTGCTCCCTCTCATGTCTGGAGCCACTGGTGTCACTATGCCCAGTCTCTAGCTACAGCATCTCTATTTCCCACTCCTTGTGACCTTGACTAGCCACATCCTCCCTAGTTTGTGTCCATGCATTATGACCTTCTTCCATCTGGCCCAGTACACTCAGTGGACCCCAGAATGACTGAGCACCCTGGCTCATCTCTGAATCTCTCCAAAGAAGCTGTGGTACATATACACAATGGAATATTACTCAGCCATTAAAAAAATACATTTGAATCGGTTCTATTGAGATAGATGAAACTGGAGCCCATTATACAGAGTGAAGTGAGCCAGAAAGAAAAGCACCAATACAGTATACTAATGCATGTATATGGAATTTGAAAGATGGTAATGGTAACCCTATATGAGAGACAGAATAAGAGACACAGATGCATAGAACAGTCCTGTGGACTCTGAGGGAGAAGGTGAGGGTGTGACGTTCTGGGACAATAACATTGAAACATGTATATTGTCATATGTGAAGCGGAACACCATTCCATGTTCTATGCATGGGACGGATGCTCAGGGATGGAGCGTTGGGATGACCCAGAGGGATGGGATGGGGAGGGAGGTGGGAGGAGGGTTCGGGAGGGGGAGCACATGTGAACCCATGGCTGATTCATGTCAATGTATGGCAAAAACTACTACAATATTGTAAAGTAATTAGCCCCCAACTAAAATAAATAAATTTATTAAAAAAAAAAAAAGAAATTTCCCCTTTGGTGGCTTAAAGTGAAAGTGAAAGTTGCTCAGTCGTGTCCGACTCTTTGCGACCCCATGGACTGTATAGTCCATGGAATTCTCTAGGCTAGATTACTGGAGTGGGTAGCCTTTCCCTTCTCCAGGGGATCTTCCCAACCCAGGGATCAAACCCAGGTCTCCTGCATTGCAGGCAGATTCTTTACCAGCTGAGCCACAAGGGAAGCATTGGGTGGGTTAGGTGTGTAAAGATGGGAATTTCCTGGCCTTCACCTTTAGGTACTCTACTCTCAACCAATCAGATGTGAGCATTGGAGGAAATTGCACTCAAGCCTCAGAGGAAAATGGAAGCTCAGATCGAAGGAGCCATCCAGACAATTCAAAATATTGAAATTGTTCTCTCAACCCCAATCTGGTGTGGGGAGCCGTGAACAAATCATAGAAGAGACACACTCCTGTTACTTGTTGAATTCTCTTTTCATATTTGCTTCTTTATCTTAATTGATTTTTTTTTAGAAAATAAGATAACAGACTCAGAGTTTAAAATAAGGTTTTGTCTTAGGGAACCCTCCTACACTGTTGGTGGAAATCTAGGTTGGTGCAGCCACTGTGGAAAACAGTATGGAGATTCCTCAGAACATTAAAAATAGAATCACCATATGATCCAGTAATCCCACTCCTGGGCATAAATCCAGACAAAACTATAATTCAAAAAAGATACATGCAACGCTACGCTCATAACAGTACTATTTGCAATAACCAAGACATGGAAGCAGGCAAAATGTCCATTGACAGATGAATGGATAAAGAAGATGTGGTTCATATATACAATAGAATATTACTCAGCCATAAAAAAAGAATGAAATAATGCCACTTTCAGCAACATGGAGGAATTAGAGATCATCATACTAAGTGAAGTAAGTCAGAAAAAGACAAATACCATATGGTTTCAATTATATGTGGAATCTAAACTATGACACCAATGAACCTACCTATGAAAGAGAAACAGAATCGTGGACATAGAGAACAGATTGGTGGCTGCCAAGAGGGAGGTGGTTGAGGGGTTGATGGAGTGGAAGGTTAGGATTAGCAGATGCAAGCTTTTACATGTAGAATGGATAAACAACAAGATCCTACTGTATAGCACAGAGAACTATATTCAGTATCCTATGATAAACTATAGTGGAAAAGAATATTAAAAATGTATAACTGAATCACTTTGCTGTACAGCAATAATTAATACAGCATTGTAAATCAACTATACTTCAATTAAAAATAAGCCTTTGTCTTTACTGAAAAACTGCTTGGAAGAAGAGGGTGAAGTGAATTCACACAAGTAGAATACTGCCAACCACACGTCCACTGCTGAATCCATCAAAATTATAGGCTTTCTGTTACACCAAGTAACAGATCCTCTCCGTGAAGTGCCTTGTGGTCTGCATGGGAGGAAAGGCTCGTGCTTTTCTGCAGATAATAGAAAGATAAATCTTATCATTTAGCCAACTCTGAAAGGGCTGTTTGAATGGGGGTGCAGATGACATTTATTTAAAGAGGGCCAGGAGGTTTGCCCAGGAAAACATTAAAGAGATATCATTTCATTGCAATTATAGGTTTCTCCCTCCCACCGCAGGTTACGTGGGTGCATCTCTGTCTATTATGGAGCAAACCCTTTCTTTCACCCTCCCCTTCTCCACCTCCAGTCTCATGCACATCAGTATTAGGAAGATTGTTTTGCCACTCATATTACATTTTTCTTTGTTCAGCTCATTCTGCTTGAGATCATTCTGCTGTCGAGAATTCCCTGTCCCGTGGCAGTGAGAGAGAAATAATTTAAAATTTCACTTCTTACCCAGATGCCTATGACTTCCTATCCTCTCTTCCTCAAGCTCTCCTGGTTAAATCTGAGCCAAGGCTTCCCAAGAGTCTATCTTTCAGATTTTCAAATGTTCCTCTTTTTATTAGGAAAACATAAGATCATTCATTCTGACCAATCTTTCTGTATTTTTCAAACTCAGATATGTTTGTAAAACTCAGCCAGGAAAACAGAAACCTCTCTAGGTATTTTGAGCAGGAAGAGATTTAATACAGGCAGTTAGAGGTCTGCAATATTATTGGATAAACAGAGATGATAAAGTCAGGGAAAATCAAAGCTAACTTTCAGGAAATAAGAAAGTACAGAGACCCCTAAAACGGCCACCAGTGATCTATACTGCTCATTGCCACAAAGTGTGTCAACTTTAGGGGGCGATC
Organism: Okapia johnstoni; assembly: GCA_024291935.2. Taxonomy (NCBI): domain Eukaryota; kingdom Metazoa; phylum Chordata; class Mammalia; order Artiodactyla; family Giraffidae; genus Okapia; species Okapia johnstoni. Next base: position 12,396,162 of record CM044326.1, on the reverse strand, counting down.
TGAGAAGACACTGGCAAAAGCTCATGTCTATTGTCTTCTGAAGTTCATGAGATTGTCTAAAAATTTGCAGGTGCAACAATGATTTCTGCTTTCTATTTTCTGCTTCTGAATCACATTGAAAGCCTCCCATTCTGAATCCAAATCAGAATCCTGCTGATGAGGGATGCTGGGAAATGTAGTTCTCAGAATCCAACCCCACAAATACAGCAGAGACTTTATAAAGAAATAGGGATGAATGTTAGTTTCCCATAACTAACACACCAAAATGTCCACATTTTTACAAGTACTGCATTAGTGAAGATAGATACAGATAGAAAGATAGGGATAGCTATTCTACATTTTCCACATGAAGAAGTGGACCTCAGACTTGTTAGGTAATTTGTCCAAGGACGTACAACCAACAAGTGAGAACTGATCTCACTTCTGAGCCCACATTCTTTCTAAAACATTCTCCTGTCTCATATAATGTTTAGGACACAAACTTTCATAACCTATACTATTCTTTTGCAGTGCATCTTCAAAAACTATCCAGGAATAAAGTTCTCCTACTTCAAGAGCCAAGTTTAGATGTCTTATTTCCTAGCATTTCCATGCATCTTTGTCTTTCTCTCTCCAGTGATATTCTGCCTCAGATAGTCCTGATGCTGGATGCCCACATCTCCTCTACCAGTTTCTTTTTTTAAGAATTAATTTATTTATTTTAACTGAGGGATAATTACTTTACAGTTCTGTGATGGTTTTTGCCATACATCAACATGAATCAGGCATAGATATACACATATGCGCCCCCCATCCTGAACCCCACCTCTATCAGTTTCAACCGATCCCTAGTTGTCTGAGGTTTGCTCACTTTCAACTTGATATTGTTAACTTCCAAGCTGGTACATAGGGGAATCCCAACAAACCCCAACTTCAACTTCTAAGGCACCTCTTCAGAAGGTCTGTGATGACCTCTGAAAGTCTCTGAGTCCCCAGTACAGTCTTTCAGGAAATATTACAGAGCTTCCCAAGATTGCTGTCAACTACATAGGCCATTCAGGTGCAACTCAGCTATCTCCTGATCTTTTTCAGAGATAAAAGAAGTCTCCTGCCACCTTCTAATGGGAGTCAAACTAGACAGAGAAGAGGAGTTGAGGAGGAAAAGAAGTGGCAGCTCCATAAATTACTCAGCTGGGCTAGAAGAAGCCTTTAATTTTTCTTCTGCCCTAAAGACAAAAGGACCTTTCTCTTGATGAGGAGCAGGGTCTCAGCACCTAATGATGTCATCAGTCAGGATACCACTAAAATGAGTTTATCTCCAATTTCCCATCCTGAGCAAAGGCATTCTTCTTACCCTGCCCATGGACATGAAGTATATACACTCTTAAATCCAAGCCCCCCACCCCACTTACAAGAGGAAGAGATGAATGCAGGAATAAATGCAGTTTGGTAAATAGTGGGGTGCTTTGCAATTTGCTTTCTCAGTTAAAAAGGAAAGCAGAAAAACCAACAGTAATGTCTCCCCTGAATCATATCCAGAGATGAGGGTAGAGGACAGAAGAGAAGCCCATTCTACAAAGTGGTGGCTTTTCAACGCTATTTAAGGTAACATCGTAAGGCCCTTACATATAAACCTTCAAGTCGCAAACTTGCAAAGATGTGAATGTGTTCCATCAACGCCAGGTGTGTGTGAGTGAAATCACAGCTTGCGCTCTGTCTCCTGTCGCTGACGACCCTTCATCTCTACCATCTCCCACCTCCTCTCCCTCCTCCATCACCAGCTTTTCTTGCCTGTTCACTCGATGCCAGCCCCTACATGCCAGCTGTTATGTGGTACTACTGTACTTTCCAAGGTACTGTACTAATTTGCCTGGAGAAATAACAACTTCAGATATACAGATGACACCACTCTAATGGCCGAAAGGGAAGAGGAACTAAAGAATCTCTTAATGAAGATGAGAAAGGAGAGTGAAAAAGCTGGCTTAAAACTCAACCTTCAAATAACTAAGATCACAGCATTCAATCTCATCACTTCATGGCAAATAGAAGGGGGAAAAGGGGAAGCAGTGACAGATTTTATTTTCTTGGGCTCCAAAGTCACCGTGGACAGTGATTTCAGCCATAAAATTAAAAGACACTTGATCCTTGAAAGGAAAGCTATGACAAACCTGGACAACATATTAAAAAGCAAAGACATCACTTTGCCCAGAAAGCTTAATACACTCAAAGCTATGGTTTTTCCAGTAGTCATGTACGGATTGGAGAGTTGGACCATAAAGAAGACTGAGCACCAAAGAATTGATGCTTTCAAACTGTGGTGCTGGAGAAGACTCTTGAGAGTCCCTTGGACTGCAAGGAGATCCAACCAGTCAATCCTAAAGGAAATCAACCCTTAATATTCATTGGAAGGACTGATGCTGAAGCTGAAGCTCCAATACTCTGGCCACTTGATGTGAAGAGCTGACTCACTGAAAAAGACCCTGATGCTGGGAAAGGCTGACGGCAAAAGGAAAAGCAGGCAGCTGAGGACAGAATGGTTTGACAGTATCACTGACTCAATGGACACGAATCTGAGCAAACTTCAGGAGATAGTGGAGGACAGGGAAGCCTGGTGTGTTGCAGTCCAGGGAGCTGCAAAGAGTTGGACGTGATTTAGAGACTGAACAGCAACAATTGTAAGATTAAAAATCTTTTCTTTATTTTTTGTTTGTTTTTTATGTATTATTTGTGTGAAAAGTATTATGAACCTATTACAGTGCAGTCCTATATAGCCGATGGTGTTAGTTGGGTACCTAGGCTAACTTTGTTGGACTTAAGAACACACTTTCAGAACAGAATTCATTCATATGTAGGGAATTTATTATAAATTGACAGGAAAATCAACAAGACTGATGAAAAATGCTGGAAGAAGCAAGGTAAAATCGAGACACCAACTCCACTCCAGCCTATACCAGATGGTAAATCTGAACTCAGCCTATTTAAAAAAGAACACACACAATGAGGGGGATCTAGCCTTTTTCTAGAACGGGGGGGGGGGGGGGGCGCAAAGGAGAGCAGGCACTGCCTGCTTATGACTTACGCATCGCCCTTGCCAATCCTGAGACAGACTCTTAAGAACAATGACTTCCATTAAGGAATTACGATGAGGCTTCCCAGGGAAACATTAAGCCATAGGTTAGATTCCAACCAGACTTACTCCTGCGTGTGCTAGAGGCAGAAGGCTGGCCTAGATGATGTGGAGGACACTGTTCCAGCCCCATAATTCTAGCCCCTGGTCCCTATGCATTATATCAGGTGACTCCCATCAGAGCTCAACTCAGAAGGGCCTTAGCTGTACACCAGGGAACAGGAAGAGGTCAAACATTCATATGTAAATCTGTTTATAAGGGCTAGACCCCAGATGACTTACTGGTACCCAGAGTTGATTTAAAAGCAGTGTCAATTAACAGCCCTAATAATCTTCCAAGGACTTCCCTGGTGGCTCAGCGGTAAAGAATACACCTGCAATGCAGGAGATGTGGGTTGGATCCCTGGGTCGAGAAGATCCCCTGGAGAAGGAAATGGCAACCCACTCCAGCATTCTTGCCTGGAGAATCCCATGGACAGGGGAGCCTGATGGGCTACAGTCCATGGGGTCACAAAGGTCAGATACAACTCAGTGACTAAACCACCACCACCAATAATCTTCCAAACACTGTACCAGAGTTCAGAAGCTAATCCCCAAGCAAAAAGCACTTGTTTGTCTTCTCTTTGGAAAGCACATATAACGGCTCATTTCTACTGGAGAAAAAGTAAAGCCCGTGAGAGCCCAATCCAGCCTGTGACTTCAACATAGTGTCTCTGTGTCTCACATACACCACCCCCTCCCCAACATCTCCTTCATTCTGCCATATACTCCAAGAGAAAAAGAAAGAACTAGCTAAATTACAATGTGTTCTGGAAATCAGGTCTTTTATGACTCCCTATAAAGAGAACAAAGTGGGCTTTCATCAAGCTTTAAATAAACCATTAAATAAACTCTTAAAACCTTAAGAGACACTCTGCCTCTTCTATATTGAAAAAGTTTGTAATAAAGCCACACTGTGGTGGGAGGTGGGAGGGAGGTTCAAGAGGGAGGGGACATACTATGGCTGATTCATGTTGATATATGGCAGAAACCAACACAATATTGTAAAGCAATTATCCTCCAATTAAAAATAAATTTAAGAAATAAAATGAAAAGCACTTTTAAAAAGCCACACTGTGCTTCTCTCTCACACTCTGAAGGTTTATAGTACCAGTTATAGCACGAGCCATATTTTAGGTCTTGAGGGCATATTAGGTGGATGAATTTGTGATCTAGATAATAAGAAAGGAAAAACCCTTGTCCACATACATTGACCCTACTCGACCAAGCTTCCTTAAATTAACCATGTTCTGTCATCTATAAAAAATGTTACAGAAAGCTAAAAAATCTTGCTAAAGAGGAGAAAGACAACGTGAGTAAAAATGCCCTTTTCTGCTTCCTGAATGATAGTCGGACAGAGCTGTCCCAAGTTCCAATAAAAACAATTTGAAGTAAGATGCATGCACAATTCCAGGTGTGGGTGTCCAATTAGAAATGGAGCTTTTTAAAAACTATGAGAACAAGTCTGCATCAAGATGGGGATTTAAAGCATCCATGTACCTCTACCTGCTTCAATAGTAAAGTATTTTAAAAGGGATACAAATTCGTTGGCACATACAGAATGGGAGAGAAAATGAGAAATTGGAAAGATGAGAAGCAGATGGGTGAATGGGAACTGGCTTGGCTAAGCTGTAAGCTGGCAGTGGGAAAGGTGGCTCCAAGTGCCCATAAACTGAGGTATGAAAATGAGGCTAAAAACAGGAAAACTGGTTAAAAGACCATAAAGAAGTGATTGGGCTTCCCTAGTGGCCCAGATGGTAAAAAATCAGCCTGGAACGCAGGAGACCCAGGTTTGATCCCTGGGCCAGGAAGATTCCCTGGAGAAAGGAATGGCTATGCACTCCAGTATTCTTGCCTAGAGAATTCCATGGACAGAGGAGCCTGGTGGGCTACAGTCCGTGGGGTTGCAAAGATGAAGATGAGGCTAAAAACAGGAAAATTGGTTAAAAGATCTTAAAGAAGTGATTAGGCCCTCTAATTCCCTCTCCCCTCTAAGAAACTGGATGATGGCTCCACACACACCTAAACTTAAAGCAGATGAAACCAAAGATCAGGCCCAGGACTGAGTGACCCTATGCACACTCAATACTGAGACTCCCCCGCCCACTATTGCAGCTTCCTTCCAGAGATGGGCTACTATGCCTCACTCCCTAGACAACAGGGTAGAAGAGACTTCTTCTGGCACATGACCAACTCGAGAGAGAAAAACATAAAGATATTGACGTCAGAGGTCAGTCAGATCTCCATACTCTGAAGCTCGCAATCCAAAAGCCTGTGGCACAGGGAACTCTACTCAATGTTATGTGGCAGCCTGGATGGGAGGGGAGTTTGGGGGAGAATGGATACATGTATATGTATGGCTGGGTCCCTTTGCTGTTCACCTGAAACTATCACGACATTGTTTGTCAATTGGTTATACTCCAATACCAATAAAAAAGTTTAAAGTTTGAACAACAAAAAAAAACAAAGCCTGTGGCAAAGGGAGCAGTGAGCATTCCACTGGTCATCCCAGTGGTCAGTGAGCCCTCTGTCTGCCATCCATGCTTTCCAGCCCACTTGCATTTAGCAGTAATTGTAACTAGATCTGGCCAGCTGACTATAGGCAGATGTGGCATGGTACTTCTGGAATGAAGCATGGGAACCAGCATGCAACCATCTGGCTGTCCATTCCCCTATGAGGTGCACAAACAGACCACAGGATGCAGATGAAACATCTCCAGGGTGAGGCACCCTCCATCAGCCAGGGTCACTGAGTGTGGAACAGAGTTCCATAGCAACCTCCACTGCTTGTGTTATGTGTGAAATTAACCTTTATTGTGGGAAGCCACTGGAGACTGTTTCAAAACACAAGTCTAGTCTCTCCTGACTAACACAAAGCCACGCGCACACACGCAGGGTTTTCAAACACCTTTTCGGTGTACAATGGTAAAATGCAAGCACTCAAGGATGCTCAGATATCTGGTCCATCACCCTTCCAATTGTATCTCTTGTCAAAGTCCCTCTTAGGGAATCTCTAGATAAATCTTTTTTGACTCCTGAGAAATATACCACGCCGTCACCCAGCATTCCTGATTCTCCCAACCTGGTGCCTTCATTTCTGACTCAGATACATATCAGATCACAGTCCACTGTGTTCCCCAATTCCAGGGAATAGTAGCTTTCAAGGTGGTCCTCCAGACGGCTTCTCTCCCCTACAGAGTGTGGATTGGGGTACAGAGTGGGTCGCATCACATATCGACAATTCTCCCCACAAATACCCTCTCTTTCCAATTTCCAGTTTCAATTATTTTATACCTTTGAGATGGGTGATGGATGAAGGGTCAAGACACTGGTTTTTAGGTCACTGTCTTTGTAAACCCCATTTAGATGTCTAGATCCTGGCTTTGGAATATGAAGTTGCTTGTCTGCTTTTGTTTTGTTCTTGGCTTTCAGCATCTCAGCTAAATGAAAGAAATTCAATGTGCTGTTACAGGTAATGGTTCAGGCAGCTTACTTGAAAGCCCATGCTACAGGGTCAGATAATGTCAGAGACCTAAGTTTGTACAGCTCTGTCTCCAAGGAACCAGAAAATAGACATCTGGTAACTCGAGAGCCATGATTACGGCTGATTGAAACTTGAAGAACTGTAAGAAGATGTGGGCCATATTTTAGCAATCTGAAACAAGATGAAATTCCATTATCTGCCTCTTGCTTCTGGTTTACAATCTCATTAAAATCAGAATTCCAGATTAGCTGCATCTGTGTTACCATGACATCAAACGGTTTGTTGCTAGAACCATTCCCTAGCCAGGAAGTTAAACTTCATAGCAATGGGCCAGTGGAAATAGAGTTGCACAGAAGCTCTCCTGGGGTTAGAGAATGATTTGGAAACTGAAGTGTCCTTTTTCTGTGACTGGGAGGTTTCCCAACAATGCCCAGGCTTCTGAAGGTCAATTGTTGAACAAACCAAATCACAGTTACAAAGTGTTATTGCCGGAAGGGACCTTTGAGACATTTGAAGCTGAATCAAATAAGTTAAGCACACTCAGTCTTAGGTCCCGGTCTCATGGCAAACAATTAATTTATCTCACCATGTGGCAGCACCCACAAAACCCAGCCTCAATCAGTACCCATCAATGCAAGATGACATCAAAGATGAAATTGATTGGCCAGTTCTACCTGATTCCCTGGTTGTACAGGTGAGGAACGTTGTCCTATTACTTGTTCAAGGTCAAAAGCAGAGAAAAGACAAGACTTCTCTGTTCCATGTTCTTTCAATCACTCCTCTGTGAATAAATGGGAAAATGGACATTTCTCTCTTACATACCTGTGGTCCATTCTTCCCACCAATCCCTCCAAACACTCAAGGCTTACTCTAGTTGTAGCTGTGACTCAGATGTCATACTTACCAGTCTCTTCTGAGCCACAGTACTTCTGCTTTTCCATTCTAGGACTACCCACATTCTGGTAAGAAGCATCAAAATAAGATCTAATACTTTTGAATGGACCAGAACCCCTAAATTCATTATTTCTAGAGCCTCCTGACCTTAACAGAAAGTCAATGTTATGCTTTCAAGCTAAAAGGCCTAACTTATTCCTGGAAAAGTAAAAATGGAATTCTTCCAAGTGCCATATTATGGATGCATTAAGCTTTTGGAGCTGATTGCATTTGAGGTCTTGAGTCTAGAAGGGACCAAAGAAAACAAAAAATCATCCCTTAAAACTCTTAGCACCTTTCTGAATCTTTTCCAGATGAACTTGCCTACCTCGGTCCAGAATAGAAAGTTGTTGTAGGTTAGAGGTGAACCTGAAATGCAGACATAGACAAATAGTTCATTCTATTCTTGGATTGCATATTACTGCTCCATATGGGGGTGGGGTGGGGGTGAGCCAAAACATATGGCACTCCATCTGTAAGATGGAGCTGGCTGGGTCCCACGAATGGCTTTTAATGCAAGTAGATTCAGCCTGATTTGGTCTGCCTCCAAAGGAGGCGGAAATGCCAGTGATTCAAATATTGTGTAAAACCATTGAAATTAATGGCACAAAACAAGACTCATTTGTATTCCTCCTAATTTAAAAGATGTCTGCCTGGTGTAAAGTAATGAATTAGTTATGGGGGTGTTTGGACTGAGTGTTCAACATCCTCTTGGAAGGAACAAAATGCCTCTCTTTTTCCTTCTTCAAGCCATTCTCTGTTATTTTGTACCATTTCCCCCCAGGAAATCCACTAAGCATTTTGGCTTCTGTCATGGGCTGAATTTCATGAAGTTCACAGCACTAGACACAGATGATTCTACTTTAACTACCCAAGACCAAGTTGGGAGCGAGAATTCAAGAAGATGCTCTTTCAAAAGGTGCCTAGTGGAGCCATACTGTTCATGCTTTTCCAGGAAATCTCCAACAACTACTCATCATTAGCATACCCAATGAGTGTGAGATTATGCCCTTCCTGAATGCAACAGGAGAGAACTTGAAGTTCATCCTTGGATGATTGCACTGGGCTCCATTCCATGCTCACACGTCACTCTCAGGATGATGATGGTAATGGGATTAATGCACGCTGAGATCCTGCTCTGTGTCAGGCATCACGCTATGCATTACATGTGAAATATATGATTCCATTCTTACAATAATATCATAAGATAGGCTCTGTCCTCCACACTTCTCAGATGAAGAGGCTGAAGTTTAAAAAGTTGTCAAAGTCAAAGAGATAGTGACTGGCAGACCAAGAACCCCACTGTTTCTGCCCCAAATGCCATGCTGAGATTGAACAGGAAAATGTGGTGCAGCTACCCCTATGAGCACCCACCTAAGCTGATGCATCTCTGAATGGGACAGCCCAGCCTCTTTGCTGTTGTTGTTCAGTCTGTCAGTCATGTTCAGCTCTTTGCAGCCCCATGGACTGCAGGATGCAAGGCTTTCCTGTCCTTCACCATCCCCCGGAGTTTACTCAAACTCATGTCCATTGAATTGGTGATGCCATCCAGCCTTCTCATCCTTGGTTGCCCCCTTCTCCTCTTGCCCTCAATGTTTCCCAACACAGGGTCTTTGCCAATGAGTTGGCTGTTTGCATCAGGTCGCCAAAGTACTGGAGCTTCAGCATCAGTCCTGCCAATGAATATTCAGGGTTGATTTCCTTTAGGATTGATTGGTTTGATCTTGCAGTCCAAGGGACTCTCAAGAGTCTTCTCCAACTCTACAGTTCAAAAGCATCAATTTTTTGGCACTCAGCCTGCTTTATGGTCCAACTCTCACATCCATACATGACTACTGGAAAAATCATTGCCTTGACTATACAGATCTTTGTCGGCAAAGTGATGTCTCTTCTTTTTAATACAATGTGTAGGTTTGTCATAGCTTTCCTTCCAAGGAGCAAGCATCTTTTAATTTCATGGCTGCAGTCACCACCTGCAGTGATTTTGAAGCCCAAGAAAAGAAAATCTGTCACTGCTTCCACTTTTCCCCCATCTATTTGCCTTGAAATGATGGGAACTGGATGCCATGATCTCAGTTTTTTGAATGTTGAGTTCCAAGCCAGCTTTTTCACTCCTCTTTCACCCTCAAGAGGCTCTTTAGTTCCTCTTCACTTTCTGCCATTAGGGTAGCGTCATCTGCATATCTGAGGTTGTTGATATTTCTCCTGGCAGTCTTGATTTCACCTTGTGATTCATCCAGCCCAGCATTTCCCATGATGTACACTGCATGTAAGTTAAATAAGCAAGGTGACAATATACAGCCTTGTTGTACTCCTTCCCAATTTTGAAACACTGTGTTGTTCTACTTAATTTAAAGAACTAGTTAACTCAAACTAGAAATGACAAGAAAAGCAAGCACTTTGTAGTCATGACCTTCAGTCAAAGCAGGGCAGGGACGAAGCCTGCACAAAATCTCCATGGCACCATTTCCACCTGGATGGGACTGGTTTCCTCAATACTGTATTATATAATTCAGATTAAGACCCCCTGATCAAGGCCAGAGTTCACCAGAAACCCCACACAGCCCACCTTTCCCTTTGAAGGGAAGACTCTGTGATTTGTGGTCCATTCTTGACTGTCTTAGTCAAGTAGTTTGCACATCTATTTTGGCAACATAGACCTTACCTCCCCAAATGAAACTGACAAATGAAAACCCTTCATCTTAAGAGAAAATAGATGGCTCTTAGATTTCTTCTCCTCCAAAGGACAAACCCTGAAGCTTCTAAGAAGTTTCCCAACATCACCATTGGAAATCCAAAGTTTTAGACCCATTTTCCACCTGCTACCTGTAAGGATCCTGGTAGACCCAGAGTCGTGGACATATCCCCAGTTCCTTGCTAGGAAACAGAGTTCTTGTGGAAAGCTACCAGACTTCGTGTTAACAGGACCATTTTTATAATTGCACCCATTAAGCTAACTATACCACTTAGGTGATCACAGAAGGTGGAATTCAAGGGAGCCCAAGCCTGAATCGTTTCTGGGAGAGAGTGTTAATAGAACCCTGTGGTCAGAAGCAGCCTGTCTTCGGCAAGAGGCACAGGGCACCTGCCTTGTATGTTACTCGGCTTGAAGGAGCTCGCTGCATCTGTTTATTTTGTATTAAATACCTTCTGGTGCTTTCAAGATGGGGATGAAAGGTAGAAAGAAACTAAAAGAAAATGGTTTTAGATCCTTAGCATCCATTCTAAAAACAATTATCCTAAAAATTAAATGCAGATTTCTTGAAAAGGTGGATGAGGGATTTCCTTTGCTGGAAAATCATCGAGTTTCTTTTCTTCCTTTCTTCTTCTTTTTTCTTTCTTTCTTTTTTATTTATTTTTTGTGTGTGTGGGAGGGGGGGGGGTCACATCTCTCTGTCTTCAACACCCAGCATGAGGCTTAGCACAATTTATTTCAGGTTCCCTGTCACAGAGCACACCCACCAGAGTTCTTCTTGGAGAAGCTGTTTGTCTGTGGCTTACCCAGCAAGTGCCAATGCCAGCGAGTTCCATGGGCATGGTTATAGAGGTTTACAAGTGGGGTGAGGACATGCTGAGCTGAGCTGAGCTTGGTCCCAGGGA